>CM028332.1:11965948-16765948 GCA_016647705.1 Eucommia ulmoides
ACCCCTTCATATTTTCTCCCATTCGGCCTCCATGAAATAGAGGAGCCCGAGTTTTGAAATGACCAAGTTCTCTTCCTTTTAAGTTGCCGTTCCACCTTTATTGCCATGTGCACGATGTTCTCCAACTTCACATAGTGTTGGAACTCCACTACGTTGGCAATTTCCCGATTTAACCCATTCAAGAACCTTGCCATTGTGACTTCTCTGTCCTCCTCGATAGTAGCCGAATCATGGCGATCTCCATCTCCTTGAAGTAATCATCCACGCTCCGATAGCCTTGAGTAAGACTTTGTAACTTCTGGTACAAGTCCCTATAGTAGTGACTAGGGACAAACCTCCTACTCATGATGACTTTCATTTCCGCCCACGTCTTGATTGGCCTCTCATGGTTTCTCCTTCTATTCATCACAAGTTGATCCCACCATATTATAGCATAATCAACAAATTCAATTACAGTGAGTTTTACCTTTTTTTCCTCGGAGTAATTGTGACACTCAAAAATCAACTTCACCTTCTTCTCCCACTCTAAGTAAGCTTCAGGGTCATTTTTCCCTTGGAACGACGGTATCTTCATTTTTATGTTCCCAAGGTTTCGATCAAGCCCATCTCGCCATCTTGGATTTCTGCGAAAAAGTCTACCACACCTTTCTGCCCTTGGCACAAACCAGCCTTTACCGTTCAATGAATATTGCTCTTCATCATTTTCGAACTCATTCTCGTGGTCACCATCAGAATTTTCCATGTGGGCACGCCTTTCTTGCCTTCTTCTAGCATTTGGGACTCCTTGGGGCTGCCCCTCACGCCAGGCGACAATAGCAGCGTCTTGCTTATCCATCTGATCCCACATTTCATTAAACACCACATTTATGCGTTCAAATTATTGTTGCATAGCCTACAACATGGTGGTCGTCACTTCCCCTTCTTCATTGTTTGATGTGTTACCCCTGGAAGACATATCTTGAAAATAAAAATATTAGAGTATAAGTCATCACACACTCCCTCATATGTTTGCACTCAAAGTATATCACTCATATTCTCTTGCCTTTTCCACTAGTAACTTTCTCTTTTAGTTCTTTATTGGACTTAACCAATCTTAATTAGAATTTCTCGCAACAATCCAAACTCTGTGATTCACTTCACTAAGAATAAAATTTAGAAAAGAAAACAAAGAGAATAAGGACAACACAAAGGATAAGTTATGGAATAGATCAAGAAGAATATACTCTCTTTTTGGTTGCTGGATTTTCGTGTTTTTTTTTTTTGTTTTTTTTTTTTTTCTGTTTCTGTTTTTTTTTCCCCTTTAAATGATGATAACAATAACCTTAAACAATATCTAACAAAATTGAAGACTTTCTAAACAGAATTGAAGCTTTAAACGAGATCTGAACAGAATTGAAGACTTAAACAAGATCTGAATAGAATTGAAGATGAAATAAATGAAACTAATTAATGAAAAATAAGGATAGATTAAACCTGATTTTAGAACCGTGCTCTGATACCAAATGATGCGAACCTCACCAAGAATTAGTGAGACTCGAAACCAATTTATGGTGTCTTTACTAGGATCGATCTAAAATCTGGATTTATAAATGAAAAGAAAGAAAGAAATAGCACAAAAATACAGAATATTTGATAGGAAATCTTGACCCAACGTTTATGAATAAAATGCGAACCAAAGGTATAAAATAACAAACCTCGACCCAAAGATTATAATGGAATCACGAACCGAAGTTATAGAGTTTGAACACCACAAGAAATTCTTGATAAGTTCAAAGAAAAGTTCTATGAAGAACTCAAGAGAAAACTCTCTCAATCTGATAAATTATTCAAGTAATGTCTATTTTTCTATGGAATACAACTCTCTTAAATAGGCAACCAACACAAAGGAGAGCCTAGGCTAGTGGGTGGTCAAGCACACCCTACCTTAGATAAGGGGCGGTCTTTCACACCTAGGGGTGTCATTTTCACACAAAGAAGTCTTCAACTTTAGCACACCCTACTATAGATAGTGGGTGGCCTTTCACACCTAGGGGGAGTCTACTAGAACAAAAGTCCTAGATGCCTTTTATACTTATTACAAGATCAATACTAGAAAACAAAAATACTAATTGGCATTGATGCCTTACAAAATGATATAAACTAAAATAAATAAGTAGAATTTCGTGGGTCTCATGTTTTGGCCCATTTGAGTTCATGACTAAGCTCATTTGCTTGCCTTTATGAGATGGATTAGGCTCTGATTGTCATTTGGGCCTAACTTGGGCATTACGATTTTAGATTCAGCCCATATATCTTGAATTAGTCCATTAAGTGCTTCTTTGATCTTCTTGGATCTTGCCCTTGTAATAGACCCAATTGGAACATGCAACAGATCCTTTGTTGGTGCAAGTTGGTTCTTATCAACTACCACTACTCATCTGGAGTCGAATATCAGACTCACTCCACTAGATGGTTCGCCTCTTCAAGATGCCACTTTATATCTCCAACTGGTTGGAAGTCTGGTATACCTTACTATCACTCACCCAAACACCGCCTATGTCGTTCATTAAGTCAGTCAATTCTTGTTCGCTCCTCAGACCATTCATTACTCGGTTGTTCTTCGCATCTTTCGGTACGTCAAGGGTACATTATTTCATGAACTTCATTTCTCATCCCAATCTGTTCCTATTTTACAGGCTTATTCTAATGTCGATTGGGCTGGAGATCCCACCGACCGACGCTCAATCACTGGTTATTGTTTCTTCTTGGGCAACTCCTCCATTTCTTGGCATAGTAAGAAACAAACTGTGGTTGCTCGTTCCAGCACTGAAACTAAATATCATGCCATAGCTGATGCAACTCAAGAACTATTTTGACTTCGATGGCTCCTCGTTGACATGAGAATCTCTTCTCCTACTGCCATTGTTTTACACTGTGACAATAGGAGTACTATTCATATCGCCTACAATGATATTTTCTACGAGTGTACAAAACACATCGAGACTGATTACTACTTTATTCGTCATCTCATATTCCTAAATACGGTTCATCTACAATCCGTTAGTTCAACCGATCAGACAACAAATATTTTTACTAAAACTCATCCACCCAAACGTTTTCACTGTCCGGTTTCTAAACTCAAGTTCACGTCTCATTTACGACCTTGAGTTTGAGGGGAGATGTTAATGTAATATATGAGCTTAACCCATTAGGTCAAAACTCTATCCTTTGGGTTCCCTTTAGTCTCCTATAAATACTCCTATTGTATATCTCTATAACATATACTATTTTCCTTAACATCAATACAATCGATTTATGTTTACCGTTCCACTTCTCAATTATTCTAACATGTTGAAATGAGATATTCTTGATTTATGCTGGAATGAAGTGGTTTTTAATGTGATCAATGAGATATTTTCTAGTTCCATGCTACCAGACCCGATAAACTACCTGAACATTACCCAATCATCAACCAAACTATTTGGATCTGACCGTAATCTGACGAACCGGCAAATGACCGATTTCCAGCCTAAACTTGTTCAATATCAGGCCAAAAAACTTTACCCGAACAGTATTCGGGTCAGTTTCCGAGTGAACCATTTCTCCTCCCCCCCCCCCCCCCACCCCCACCCACCCAACCAACCCATGCACACCCTTAATCATACCAATTGTAAACACAATCAATCAACGATTTTGAGAATTGTTTCAGTCTGATATTAGGATCACTGCCACGTGTTCCTAACCATCAATGAAGTGATTACGATACTCGTTGGGATTTTTAAATTTTCCATCTTAAAGGTAATTTCAAGGGTTTGAAAAACAACCAGATACAACTTGCAATAAATAGATTCCAAGTACTTTGGTCAGAAATCAAAGTCACTTATGGAAAATTAAGTCATCTAAAAAAAAGTCTTTACCTCTTCTAGTGTAACACATCTTTCACTCGGTGGACGGGTGGTTACACAACCGAAGGCTGAATTTGAGAAAGCAACAATTGCTTACTAGAAAGCCTGCTAACCTTCGGTTGTTGCAATTGTTCAATGCTGTGATTGATCGCAAACCAAAATTTGGGTTCCTCGGCGCTCTGTTAGGGTTTCTAGCCACGGGGTTGGTCATGGACTGGGTGGCTAGTTTCTTGGATAGTAGTCAGTGCGTGAATTAATTCCATGCCAGTTTGTTGCATAGAGACGACAATATTAGTGATTTCTGCCAGATTCATGGGAACCACGACATTTGTTCTTTGCCTACAGAATTTAGAAGATCTTGTTCACATGACACAGAGTTGTTCCAATTTTGAAATTCTCATCTTGTAGACGTTCAAGTTAACTTGTGTTTGTACCTTTCTTCTTGCTAGGTGACTTTCTTTTTGTGAATATCCTAACATTGTGGTCACCAAAATATTGAGGGTTAAAAGTGTTGAGCGGTATTTTAGTAAATATATATTAAAAGCATTATATATGATGGATCTAAAGATTTTGAGAAAGGAGATAAAACGACAGTCAACTCCTCTAAAGGGGGGAGAGAGAGAGAGAGAGAACTAAGCCACAATCATTGGACTAACCATATGACCTTAGACTTATTTTAGACTATGGTTTGAGATTTTTAATGATTGTTTAAATCTTTTCTAAGAAAGTATCTCTTCTCGCCGCTGTGTCTGCCTTTGTATGTCGAATGAGTCTCAAGTTTTACTATTTAAAATATTGTTTTATAATGTTAATTGAATGATATCATTAAGAATCATTATTGATGTAGTTCATGGTTTATATAATTAGCCTATGTATCTATATCCGAGGTCAAGTCAATCTAATTGGTTGAAAACTCTCCTTTATGTGCAAGAAAATGAGAGCGCCTGGTCAACACATCCCCGCAAGCACCGCGTTTCATCCTCTATTCTACAATCTCTTTAGAATCTCAAAATCAATGTGTATTTACCGTTACCTCACTCTCTGAGAGCCTCGTGGTTGTTAGTGTCTTGTGTTTAGATTAAACTACATACAACTTGGGAGAGATCATATGTTGATTTTGCTTTCACAAGGCTCCTTGGATTTGTGGGGCATTGTGTGGCCGTTAATGTCCTGCATACGCATTGGACTTCGTATTTCTTACGAGAGCACGTGCGATGATCTTTCTATCACTCGGCTTCTAAATTGGGGGGGTCATGTTGGGGTGGTGACAACTGTCTGATTGGATTCTACGATTACCGAATAGATAGTCTGTTAAACGATAACATTAAAATGTGTATTTAATCATATTAACAAAATAAATGAGTTCAAAGAATAGTTATCCTAAAATAAAAGGGTTCAAATAAATAATATGTTTATATTTATATAAAAACAATCAAACTCTAGCCATGTGAGCACCGGATTCCAGTCACTGGGGCGACACTAGTGCAAAATTTTTGTACGTTGGGCGACGCTAGTGCATAATTTCTATACGCGGGGCAACGTCGTCACCGGATTCCAATAACGTGGGCAACGACACTGGATTCTAGCCACGTAGATGGCTCCTTAGTGTCAGATTCCAATCACCTGGGATGACTACTTGGTGTAGGTATTTGGTCATATGGACAACACCGAATTCCATTCGCACGATGATGGCGCCACTATAGGACTCTATCCGCACGAGTGGTGGCAGTGACGCTTTATTGTTGGTTGATGTTTGGCCAACAATGTAGAATTTTAGCTTTTTCACTGTTTTTTTTTTTTTTTTGGTTACCTTCTACAATTATAATTTTTATTACATATATGTTAAAGTGTGTTCGGGTTAGTTTATGTACATCTCAACTAATCACTTCACGACAAGATTTTAAGGGCACACTCCCTCATATCGGCCTAGCGCATTCAGAATTAAATTCAAGATTTAATTCTTGAAATGCTCCTCATGAGAGTCGAACTTCGATTGATAAAGAAATGAGACACATTTCATTGCCATGTGGGTTAACACCTCTTGGGCTTCTACAATTATAACATATATCACTAAACAATGATCATATTTTTCTATGACATTTCCAACTTGATGGTGGTTGGTGGTTGTTCGGTGATGACAGTCAGCGTGTTATGAAATATCTGACTAGTTGATAGTAACTAAAATCACTGCGCAATAATTATATTTTTATCGGCAACAAGAGTAGTTAACAGTGGTTCGGAGATAGCAATGGCACAATGATGATCTGGTGGCGACGAACTCGTCAGTGGTCACTTAAAAAGAAACTAAAAACTAAGTATTCAAATTTAACGCAATCCGAAAAGTACAATACAAAATAAGACAAAGTAATAACACAAATGACAAATAAGACACATAATTAAGTAATCCTATCGACAAATTAATAACACAAATGCCAAATAAGAAACATAATTAAGTAATCCTATTTTTTTCAATTAAATATTGAAGTTGAACAACCAATCCATGCATTTAGTCAAGTAATAATGTTTGGAAGACGTGTTAGTCTGGTTGACAAGAGCATGTGTCATTTTACTTGTTAATCAGGTTTGACTTTCTTATGAAACATTCTAAGAATTAAATTTTGAATTTAATCCTAAATGCATCAAGTCGATGTGAGATAATGTCTTTAAGATCGCTTGGGAAGATGATTAGTCGAAATAGATATAAGCTGATCCAAACACATTTTACCATAAATATAAATATATATATATATATATATATATATATATATATATATATATATATATATAATGTTCTCGCGCTTGCCTTGAAATCCCAGTTAAAACATGACAAAAAATCATCATTAATGTATCTAATTTCCAACAACCAACTACGCTTAAATTGACTAATCAAGCTTTCCCCTTCAAAAGTTTTGAACTTTGAGCCAGTAAAGTGCTTATCTAAGGTACTATTTGACAGTCCAAAGTCAAAAAACTAGTACAAATAAACATATTTTCATATGCTCATCGACGAAATACAACACCAAAGGGATACACTTTATCACCCACAATCAAATAATAAGATCCCTCTTCAATCACCCTCTTGCCATCTTCATCTGCTTTGCTAAAATGTTCACATGGGTTCACTACATACTCAATCTTACCTCTCTCTCCACCCCTCAAACTCACACTCTGAAACCCTACCAACTCTTTTAATGGCTCCCAACTTCTCCGATTAACTGATCGGACAAAAAGCAAAACAGGGTGCTTACCGTCCATCTCTCCGAGGTTTTCGACTTCAACTGTAGCCGAAAACATTGCCTTCTGGCATGATTCTGTTCCTATGTCTGAAACTAAGGCGAAATGAGGTGTGCTGTTGTTGTTATAAGTTGGTTGATGATTGAAGAAGAGGTTGTTTTGGGTGAGGGATGTGAAGTTGTAGGAGTAGTTTGAGTAGCTGAGACCGTGGCCGAATTCGAACACCGGTTTGTTGCCGTTGTAGAAACGGTAAGTACGTCCGGGATAGCTCGTGGAGGGGTCGGGTCTCATCCTCATGTCGGTCATCGGCACTTTTATGAAGTCGTTTGGGTACCATGTCACTGGTAGCCTTCCTCCTGCAAACCCAATATGCATATTCAAGCAAATTATGATTATTTTTTTCGTATTTTATTTATAAGACGAGTGAAATTTTCACCTGGATTATGGTTGCCAAAGATGATTTCGGCAAGAGCGACTCCTCCGGCTTCGCCAGGATACCCAGCCCACAAGATGCCCCCGATCTTCGGGCTCTGCTTGGCGAAAGAAACATCGACTGGACCACCACAGAGCAACATCAGGACCACCGGCCTCCTTGCAGCTCTGGCGACAGCCTCGATCAGCTGCCGCTGCCTACCAGGAAGAACCAAGTCCACTCGATCATGTTTCTCCCTCTCTTGACTCTGATCCAAACCCGCGACCACGACCACGTAATCAGCCGCCTTAGCCAACTCCGAGGCCTCATCGATCGCGACGGAGGTGCAGGTCACCGAATCACAACCCGAATGGTGTGCCGTGTTCCTCGCGTACATCCTCATGGCCTATGACAGCCAGATTCATGGTGTTGGTGTTTGGGAGTGGGAGTAGTTTGGCGGAGTTTTTTAGAAGGACGATACCGTCTTTTGCAGCTTGGAGAGCAAGTTGTTGATTCTGTTGGGTACAGACATTGTCTGAACCGATGTTGACGAAAGGGGGGTTGCCGTCGAAAAGACCTAATCTCATTCGGACAGCGAAGAGGTTTTGAAGGGCCCTGTCTATTTCTGTCTCCGACAGTTTTTTCAGTTGGACAGCCGATTTGGTGTGTGTTTTCAAGTAGGAACCACAATTCACATCCATGCCTGTAGATTTATTTTTAGACAAAAAAAAAAAAAAACAATACTTTCAAGTCTGGATCATTACAAAGTTGGACTGAAATGATCAGTATAGTGAATCTTAAGTTTATTGGTGTTTATTCTTTTTTTCTTCTTGTTCTCTTTCTCTCTTTTTTTCCTTGTTCTGTTATAAGATTTCTGTTTTTGGTTCAAATTTTAGGGGAAAAGAGAAACAAATAACAAAAACAGGAACATTGAGGTGGTATTTGTTTATGTCCAGTTTGTTTAGTGTTTCTGTCCTCAAAAAAGTGGGAAGAACAACAAAAAAAGTGTTTCTGTTCTGCACCTAGAATTTTAGAACAGGTTCATGGGAAGAGAGCAGAACTTTTCCAAATTTTCTAGGAAAAGAAACAGAAATATGGGTACAGAAACATTAAACGAACCACCTTAAAGTTTCTTTCTTTTGTGTGTGTATTTGTTCCAGAAAACTGGGAACAGTAACAAAAAAAAATATGAGAACAAAAAAATTAGTTTACCATTCTGATCCCAGATGTTTAGAATTTTTTTTTTTTGGAAAATGGGAACATAAACGAATTGTTTCGAGATTTTTTTTTCTGTTCATGATTTCTGGAAACAAAAACAGAAGTTGGGGAACAGAAACACCAAACAAACAACAGGAATAATACTAAGCATTGGGTAAATGGTGGGTGAAGTTACCGGCTTTAAGAACCTCAACAACAGCATCTTCTGGCGAATTAGCATACCCTTGATCATCATGAATAATTGCCACGGCATCACAGTCTGATGTGATATACCTGATCATCAAACACCAAAAATGCATTTTAATTATCATTAAATACCAACCAAAATAAAAAATCCACCCGATTCTAATTCCAATATTACCCCTGAAAACCCCATTCCTCACGAGCTGTTTGAGACAAGAGATTGTAGTTTGCACAATTCGGCACCTCATTCACACGGTTATAAGCGCACATAATCCCACTTGCCTTTCCTTCTCCTATACATCTGCGAAAGGGTGGCTGGTATGTATCCGCCAAATCCTGGTTACTAACCTTAAAAAAAAAAGAGAGAGAAGAAAAAGAGAACAAATTAAATGTAAGAACAATATATTTTCTTAAGGAGAGGCGGTTAATTTAGTTAGAAAAACATACATGAGCATCAAAGACGTAGCAATTCAGACCGTTCCAGTTATCCAAATCATAAGCGGTGAAGTGTTTGCAACAGGCAGAAGCCATAAGAAGACCATCATCCTTAATCTTCCCGCCTTCGAAACTATCCCCTTGAATCCCTCTAACGTAGGACACTGCATAACTGCCTGAAACCAAGGGATCTTCGCCCGGTGTTTCTTGGCCTCTACCCCATCTTGGGTCCCTAAAAATATTGATGTTTGGTGCCCAGAATGTCATTCCCCCTGCTTGTCCTACATTGTACATTGCTCTTGCCTCTGTGCCTATTGCCTTAAAATAGCAATAACCCCAAGTCAAATACGTGTTATTGCTTGACATACGTACATAACAATGCAATTAAAGGCTTGTATTCTTCGAGATTGAAAGATATATATACAACCATCATATATATATTTTTTTGTTTTAGAGTAAAGTGTGTCCGGACCAGTTTCCATGCACCTCGACTAATCACCTCACCGGGCTATCTTAAAGGGGGCTATCACGTCGGTCTAGTACATTCAGTATTAAACTCAAGATTTAATTCCTAGACTGCTATGTGGTTTGACAAAGAAAAGGGGACACTTGCCAACAGACTAACACCTCTTGCTAAATATGTATAATGCAGCTTATAATTGAATCAGCAACTACCCAAGATAGACAAAACTGGCTCACCTGGGCAATGCGATACCAGGGAAGGGAGTCGAAGGAAGTGGCCGTGAGGATGACCTGAGGGAACATGGTGGCGGACCGGACGGTGCCATTGAACCGGATGCCGTGTCCGTGCCTGGAAACGCCGTGTGACGCCTCCGACCACCACTCTTAGGCGGAGACTCCGAGTCGAGGGATCGCCGGCGATGTGGTGACGAGTTGCGATATGTTGCTGCAGAAAATAATAAAGAACGAGTTTACCGAATTAGCTTGGGTTGAGTCGCGGACTAGGTCGCTCTCTTTAAGACGTTTCGTGGTATTGCCTTAAAATAGCAATAACCCCAAGTCAAATACGTGTTATTGCTTGACATACGTACATAACAATGCAATTAAAGGCTTGTATTCTTCGAGATTGAAAGATATATATACAACCATCATATATATATTTTTTTGTTTTAGAGTAAAGTGTGTCCGGACCAGTTTCCATGCACCTCGACTAATCACCTCACCGGGCTATCTTAAAGGGGGCTATCACGTCGGTCTAGTACATTCAGTATTAAACTCAAGATTTAATTCCTAGACTGCTATGTGGTTTGACAAAGAAAAGGGGACACTTGCCAACAGACTAACACCTCTTGCTAAATATGTATAATGCAGCTTATAATTGAATCAGCAACTACCCAAGATAGACAAAACTGGCTCACCTGGGCAATGCGATACCAGGGAAGGGAGTCGAAGGAAGTGGCCGTGAGGATGACCTGAGGGAACATGGTGGCGGACCGGACGGTGCCATTGAACCGGATGCCGTGTCCGTGCCTGGAAACGCCGTGTGACGCCTCCGACCACCACTCTTAGGCGGAGACTCCGAGTCGAGGGATCGCCGGCGATGTGGTGACGAGTTGCGATATGTTGCTGCAGAAAATAATAAAGAACGAGTTTACCGAATTAGCTTGGGTTGAGTCGCGGACTAGGTCGCTCTCTTTAAGACGTTTCGTGGCTTTGCCCAAGAAGCGTGCAAGCAGAATATTAGCCCCGTCGTCCCCAGGATAAAACAGCTCAGAAATCTTCTCTGTCTAGGACGTTATTTGCACTGTAGAAGTCCAGAAAACCAAACACCCCCACACACTATTCGCAAAACGAACAAACTGCTCGGAAAACAATTTTGAACCGAAGAAACAAAACCGGAACAAATTCTTGCAGATCGGAACAGAACAGAACCAAACCGGAACACTGTACTGTTTCCGGAGCAAATCAAATTTGATGAGAACAGAAGAGAACAAAACTGAAGAACAATGTACTGTTTTCGGAGCAAATCAGATCTGATGCAATGTACTGTTTTGGAAAAACGAAGAACAGAACAATTTCGGAAAGCCAAAGAACTGTTTCGGAAAGCAAAGAACAGAACACTGTTTCGGAAACAGATCTGAAGAATAAGAATCTGGGTTTTTTTAAGAGAACGAACTTCCTTACTCTGATATGAAAATCGTCTGAATTTATAGAAGAAATTCAGATCTGAAATCAGTTAGAATCGTGGAGAGATCTTAGGAAAACGTGGGAGCAAAAATCGCAAAAAAATGGGAACAGAAAAACGGTTTTTTTTACCAAGTAAAAAAAACTGATTCTGAAAAATTCTTTTAAATAAATTTTGTCCAAAAAAATTAAGTGCCACCTCATCACACGCGCGACTTGACTTGGATGGCCGGACGGTGGCGGCGGCGCGCGTGTGTGTTAAACCAGTAGGGATGTAACTCCTCTCTCCTCCACAAAATGTGGGTACCCCTTGGGGCACACCCCAAGTGTCTCACATACCACTAGTTATACACCTCAATTCAACCTCTCCCAACCGATGTGGGATATAAGGTTTTGAGGGAAAAAACCATTTGACACAAAACATTTTTTCAAAATTAATTTGCTCCAACACGATATCTTCTCGTCCAGCGTCAGGCGCGAGATGAGGTCTTGGGCCCGTTTCGATATGGGGATTTTCGAGTCGCAAAATGGGTACGATTTGGTTGATGGGTTGGCCGCCGGTTCGCATGATAATGGAGGCCGAACTGAATCACCATGGATGAGTGTAAAAGGAGTGATGTATATCAAAAAGAATAGAGTAATTTTGTAGGGTTTCATAACTGAATGAAGCGATTGACAATGGAAGTAGAACAGAACAGAGCAGTGTATATTGCGGCTCTGTAATTTGGATAATATCATGATTTAACGTTAAAATTTCCGAAAATTACATCAAAGTTGAATTCTATTATCATCATAATTAACCTCTTTATTCTTTTCATTAGATGAATTTAATCATATCTCTAGTATCTCTGAATAATGATAGTTATTAGTTAACAATTACGGCATGTTTGGTTGGATGGAATCGAGGGCGGAATGGAATCGCATTTCGCCCTCGATTCCTATTCCGTTGTTTGGTTCTCCAATGGAATCATTGGAATGAAATTGGATAGAATGGAATTCCATTTGAGATGGGGTGGAATGGGATTCCAACCCAATGAAATCAATATCTTAAATTACATGATAACCCTTGTAATTAAACCCTTGAAAATTGAGAATAAAAACAGAAATTAGATAACATAAATTCAAATTAGAGAACAGAAAGTTGGGAATAGAAATAGAAAATTGAGAATAAAAAATTAAGAACAGAATTAGAAAATTGAGAACAGAAACTGAAAATTGAGAATAGAAACAGAAAATTGAGAACATAAACCGAAAATTGAGAACAAAAACAAAAAATTAAAGAACAGGAAATTGAAAACATAAACTAAAAATTGAGAACAAAAATATAAAATTAGATAACAGAAAATTAAAATTTTACTATATTTCACTATTCCATTCTTTTTTTTATTCCATACCAACCAAACAAGAGAATGGAATAGTGATTCCATTCACAATTCCATTCCATTCCTTCTCTCATTCCATTACTTCTTCCATTCCATTTCCCTCTCATTCCATTCCGTCCAACCAAACATACCGTTAGTTTAGAACCTACTTGCCAACTATCTTATGCTTTGATACTTATTAGTTAACAATTAGTTTAAAGCCTATTTAGCAACCATCAAATGAAATTCCAAAATTTTAAATTTTGAAATTCTATTATTTACAAATTTTTTTAGGAGAATTCAATTATATAATTTTATAATTTTTTTAGTTGAATAGACAAATATTTGTATGTAAAATTTTAAAATTAAATTTTAATAATAAAAAATATACCTAATAATATAATTTTTATATTTATTTTAATAATATAATTTAGTAATATCATTTTAATTTTAAATACTTTTTGTATAATTTTAATTATATTACTTTTAGTAATATCATTTTAGTTATACTATTTTTATACATAATATATACCTATTGTATAATTTGAATTATACTATTGTTATACTAATGTTAGTAATATCATTTTAATTATGGTATTTCTATACCTATTTTAATTAATCATACTATTTTTACACATGTTTTAATAATATAATTTTATCAATATCTTTTTAAGTATATATTGTTTCAATTATACTATTTTTTTTTATATATATTTTAATAATATCGTTTTAGTAATATTACTTTAATTACACCTATTGGTATAAGTGAAATTTTTCTTTAGAGGATTTTGGAAATAACACATGTTTCGAAGGACTCATGTCTTGGACTAAAAAAATTACATTAATTTAAAGGAAAAACAATTTTAATATTTAGGTAATAAAATAAAATAAAAAATCAATTTTAATATTCAACAGACTATTGCATAAAAAATAACTTTTGATATTATAGTTTGAAAATATACCCTTTCATATTCAATTATATAGATTTGTAATAATCTATTTTGCAAAAAATCATCATTATGTATAAACTACTTTGTAATTTGTTAGAAGAAATTGATAATTATATATCAACACATAAGCGTCCAACAATAAATATAATGGATATACATAATCCGAGATTTATGAACACATAACCATAGATTGGTAACATATAAGGTTCTTCCCTAATTGAAAGACAAACAAATGATCCTAATAGACCTCAAGGACATTAAAAAAAATTGGTTTGCTTTGTTTGATAGGGACTTGAATGAAAAAACAACATAGAAAGTGGATTAGCATCCACCATTAAACTCATTGGTGAAGCAAAAACATGATTGATGTTGAATTTTGAGAATGAGTTTAGTGATTTTGAGAGGGTGCAAAAACTCACCAACAAAACAAAAAGGCTACCAAAGGTTTTCTGTGTTCGGAGGCTTCTTCTGTCGAGTTTGGTGACCAACTACAACCTTCAGTTGACCTACGGTGATTAACGATGACTCTGCACAGTTTGAGAGGGAGAGAGACAGATGTGTGTTCTAGGGATACTAGGAGGATTTTAATAAGGCCCGTTTGGTAACCATTTTCGTTCCCATCTCATGTAGTGGAATAGGAATGAGATGTGATGGGATGAGAATTCTGTTTCTTTCTTGGGAGAAGAATCGCGATTGGTAACGACAATTTTTTTTTTTATTCTAGGAACAGAATTACGTTTGGTAACGAACATCAACATTATCGAACACCACCACCAAAACGAATATCAACACCGACGAACACCACCACCAAAATGAACGACAACACCGCCGAACACCAACACCAAAACGAACACTGAAATCGAAAACGAAGAACACTGCCGAACACCACCACCAAAACGACGAATACTGCCGAAATCGAACCTTGGGGTATTGATTTCGATTTCGAAATCGAAGATGGCATGAAGAACACCGCCGAAATCGAAACCGAAGAAGATGGTAGGAAGGAGGAGGGACGACCAGACGCAAGAACACAAAGAAAAAAAAGAAGAAAAAAAAAAAAAAAAAAAAAAAGAGAAAGAAAAGAAGGCTACCAAAGTTTGAAGGGGGATCTTATTAACAATTGCAAAAATACCCTCCGTGTCCTTTTTCAGCAATGGAAATGGGATGGGAAAAAATGGGATCCATTTTTTTTTTTTTTTGTTTCTCACCTATTAAGAAAACTGGGAATGCAATATTGGAATGGGAAAGGAATAGGAATGGAAATGGGATTTACCGAATGCTATTCCCGAAATCCCAAAAATCTGGGATGGAAATGAAATGGGTTGGGATGAGAATGGTTACTAAACGTCACCTTAGTTTTTATACTTAGACTCTAAATATTTGTTATTAAAAATGATTTCTATTAATATTAAATATACTTATAGTAATTTTCTATAATTATTGATCAAAACATGGAGGCAAAACTATAATTGAAAAGAAAAATAATTTCGATAAATACTAAATGTACTTGTAGTACTTTTTATTCCTTAAAATATAGAGGCAAAACTAAAATCGAACAATAAAAATAATTTTCATTAATACTAAATTACTCGTAGTAATTTCCTAAAATTATTCCCTAAAATTTGAAGACAAAAATAAAATTGAAGAGTAAAAATAATTTCCATTAGTACTAAATTACTTGCAACAATTTGCCAAAAAAAATCTTAAAATATGGGGGCACAACCTGCATGCTGATGCTAACGATTTCGGTAGCCATATCGGTGATTTGGAAGAGATCTCTCGAAAAGTCTTTAAAACCCGGCTAAAATTGAAGAGTAAATATAATTTCCATTAGTAATAAATTTACTTGTAGTAATTTGCTAAAATTATTTCTTGTAATATGGAGACAAAACAAAAATGAAAAGTAAAAATAATTTTCACTAATACTAGATTTACTTGTAGTAATTTTATAAAATTATTCCTTAAAATGTGAAAAATAACTAAAATATAGAATAAAAATTATTTTTATTATTATTAATTTTAATTGGAGTAATTTCTTCAAATAATTCCTCAAAATATGGAGACAAAATATGTAGGTAAAAATATAATCCAAAATGTTTTATAAAATAAATATAATTAATCAAACATTTTCTTGTCTCAATTAAATATAAGATATATGAGGTTAAATGTGAATACAAATTTTATTTCCAAAGGAGGGGACTGTTGAGGCTTCTTAGCCGTAGAAAGAATGAACGAATCCTCCAAAAAAGGAATGAGTTCGCAATGACTACCACAAGAAAGCCGTCACCCTCACCCTTTAAAGAGAGGGGCGCAACAAAAAGTCTTAAAAAAAGAAAGGCACCGAAGGCCTCAAATTCATCCAGAGTTGGAGAATTCAAAAAAGAAAATCAATAGGGATGCATCACGAGCAGAATCTTAGCTTGAGACTACCTTAGCACACCTCAGTTACTCTTTAGGAGGCATCCACCCTAGGTAAACTACCCACCACACAGCACAATAGTAAAGAAACTCTAGGTTAGAAGACAACATTTTATTATATTATGCATCTACCAAGGTTGATATATTAAATATATTGAATAATTATTAAAACAAGGGTTTTATTATATAATTTTTATAAGTGGTAGCTAGATTCTATAAATATATTCACAAGGTAGCGAACATGAATATTTAGTCCACAAAAAATAATCATTAAATGGTCCCTAAGTTTTGTAAGTCGTTGTCCCTGATTATACATCTAATTTACAATCGATATCATTATCTACAAAAAAGGGGGTCAAAGTCAGAGTTGTTTACACAAATAATATAGTTTTAAAAAGAAAATTTGAAAACAAGTGTATATAAACTTTAATACGAAACCTAGGTTACCCAGTGTTCCGAACACCAAGACCTTGGTCCTGGCATTTCGAACACCGGGATTTGTTTAATTTTTTAATTTTTTCATAGTCTCGGCGTTCACAACGCCTGGACCTTTTAAATTACAAACGGTGATACACCGTTTGGGCTTAGTCCCAACATTTAAAACACCAGGACCAAGTGACCAAGTAGTCTTGGCGTTTAAAAAGTCGGGACTAAGTCAAGTTAACACAAAGAGAGAGGAGAGAGAGAGAGGCATGGGGAAGGTTGGTAGGGGAATATTACGTCGCTACTTTCACAGTAAGTGTACGAGTTAAATTTTAGTATAATGGGAAGAGTAGGGGTTATCGTATCCACAGGGATTGGATTAGATTATCGTTAAGTACCAAGATTGTCATGACCGAATTTTATCTAGGCGACTCAAATTAAGTTTTTGTCAATAAAATATACTAAACTAAATTAATTTTTAAACTATAATACTACTATGATGTTTGAGGGAATATATTACCTAGGGATTAATTTTGTTCACTTAAACGTGTTCGATTCAATCTAATTTACATTAATGACTTTCAAATCTATCTGACAATCTAGGTATCAAAAACTTACTCACCACTTCTCTCGAGTATAAAGTGAATAGTGAATGAATATGCGATTTTGTGTCAACGCCGAAGTCCCTCTCTAGCGTCTATACGACACTTGATCACATGAGTCTTGCCCCAAACTCACGGATTGCACACTTTCTAATACCCTCCCGAGTCATTAGATCATCACGTTGTGTTTAAACCCTAATCAGAATTTGGGGTTACCTCTCCCGAGTGTCAAACCCCGATTTCTCAATATATCATAATAAGCATATAATGGAAGTGGAAGAATGGTAAACACAATCAAATACAAATGAACAACCATTAACAAAATATTGATTTATTCAAATCACGTTTTCATGAACTACATTAAGCTCTAAACAATATATGTTTAGCTACTCATGGCCATAACCACATATATAACAATAAAGAAGCTAAACATAATCAAAACTACCAACCAAACTAAAAAATAAAAAGAGAAACAAAGGAGACCAGCCGTTATTCGAAGAATTGACGCTAAAACCGCTCCGAGATCGTTTTCTCTTCTTGGATTTGTGATATTTTCTTGGTTGATATGGTTTGGAGCTCCCAAAATGTTTCCAAAAACGTGCTCAATGTGTTGGGGAAAAGGGGTGATAAGAAGGGATCCAAAATATCCTAGAAAATATCTCAAAGGAGACTAGCCTTTTTGTTTGTTTTTCTATCGTTATTCCACCAAAGTTCCATCGAATTGCACGATTATAAACCGTTTTTCGTACTTTTTCATCCCAAACACCTGATTTATAACAAAATAAATAAAAACGCATTAAAACATATTAAAAGACTATAATAATACTCGAAAACTACCAAAATTGATTTGAGAATAAATAGATAAATTTCACCTATCAAATACCCCTAAATTTAGAATTTTGCTAATCCTCAAGCAAAACACTCACACTAAAATAAAAAACATAACTAATTAACTAACACAAAAACTAAACACGAATAAAAACACAAACTACCTAAACATAACGACATGTGAGTTTTGAAATTCAATTACACCGACCAAAATGTTTTCCCTCAACGGCCCCCAATTATATCGAGTTCAGGAGTAAAACGTACCATGTGCTGTTTTAGAATTTTAACGTTCGATAATGGTAAACGCCATTTTAGATCCTGCTCAAGTTTGTATGCGAAAACTTAATTATATAACAATTCGAAACAACCCTGAACTATCAATTTAAAGCGTAGTACTCACTTGTCAAAAAAAACAAAAATAGAACTATATTTACATATAGTTTGTTTTTTTTTTTTTTAACAAAACCACACCCCCAAACTTATTTGATTTGTACAATTTCACGGGTATGGGAATAACAAAAGAAAAATAACAAGTACTCGAATACCGAACCAATCAAAAGTTCGTCCTAAACCCAACCGCTCACTTCAAGTAGCATAAAAATGCTAACTTGATTTCACTCAAATTATGCCTTAGGTTTAGCGACAGTGGTTTGGAAAAAATTCAATTGGCCAGGATATTTGTTACATGTTCAGAATTGAAACGGTTTATAGGTTTCGACAGGGTAACGAGGGATAAACATATTACAAGGTAAGCTTCAAAGGCTCAAGCGAATCAAATGAATGCCTGAATCATATCTCCTGAACTACCTTGCCTAGGATTTCACCTCAAGTTTCCCCCAATCAGGTTCTAGAATTCTTAAAATTATCATGAATTTGGCTAATGGATAATCGGCCACAAATCAATTGAATAGCTATACATTAAGTCTACGTGCTCGTGCAAATTAGGATCCATAATAACTTTTACAAAAACAACATACCAAACATACAGAACACACATGAATGGGCATTACCTTGACCTTGAAAAACAATCAGGAGATAATATCATCATCAGGTAATGGCCTAGATGAACGCAAAATTCAGCATACAACAACACAACAGGCATAAATATACTATACTAACAAACAAACATGCATAATTAAACTAAACTAACACAACTAACAACAATTAAACATACTAAAATACTACACATCAACCCCAAACTTAAAATGGTCAGTGTCTACAATGACCCAATCATCAATCTCAACAAATAGCATGCATTATAGTGACGAATGGGGTTTTGAACACGTACCTGGAAGGCGAGACAATCTCGCCTTCGAATAAAGTCGGCAGTGATGATCTAATTTATTTTGAAAACTTGGGTTGTCTCATAAGAAGCGCTTGGTTTATAGTCATCGGCTTGACATGGAGAAGTGCTCGTCAAAGAGTGGCTTCCACCCATAGTAAGTGTTGTACAATACCACATATGAGTCTTAATTCTTAACGCCCTAAAGCTTGGCGAAATGTGGTGTTGTTCGGCCCATGCTCTCAACTTGACTCTTCACCGTCTCATGTGCTTTGGAAGCTTGAATGAATGGAGTTAGAAGAGGCGGAGGAAAAGTGAGCCACATTGGATCCTCATAGAAATATTCGGCTTTGATCGGTGTTGGAATCACAATGTGGATCTCAAATGGTGAAGATTCACAAGTGTTGTCTTGTGATTCTTTACCATTAATCAATTCTTGGGTCTCCTCCTTATTAGAATCTTTATCATCGAACGAACCCAAGTTCCTCCCATTTGTATCCAGTTCCTCACGGTGGCTTTCACATTCGGATGGGATTTATGTGTCTCTTAGTGCCACCGTTTCTGCCTCGGCCTCAATGTAGAAAATAAGTTGGCCGATTTGCGTCTCAAGAGACTTTACGTTCGTATCAATTTCAGTGCAGATCGTCTCAATATTATCAAGTCGATCCTCATGCTCATTGAGACAGTTTTGCATTTTCCTCAAGAAAATTTGAGTTTTTCCCATAACAATAGCGAACATTTCTTACAGGGTGGGGAAAGACTCCACAGGTTGGTTCGATGTGTCAATCCATGGCGCCGAAATGTTGGAATTATCCCCCAAGTTTTGATGACTTGTTGAAAAATTCCAAATCTGATAGTCCAACTCGACCATGTCTTACAACGACAAATAGACTCGTTCGCAAGTAGGTCGTAGAAAGATGTGGTATCATTTCTTCCTTCCACCTATGTTCTTGTTGCGGCTTGTAACCTGTCGATGAAATTCAATAATTGACACTCCCTTGGGAAACGATAATTGAGGAACCGGAACAACAACTCTTTGTATCTATCACAAGCACAATAAAAATAGCTCGGAATCTCGTTGAAAGAAATGCAATAGCACTTGTTGATCTAACATCCTCAAGTACCTTGCAACAAAAACAAAACTACAAACAAAAATTATAAACAAAATAAATTACTAAATTAAAATCAAACTACTTACTCACAATATCAACAATAATCTAAAAACCAATCCTCGACAACGGTGCCAAAAACTTACTAGTGGAATATTACGTTACTACTTTCACCGCAAGTGTACGGGTTAAGTTTTAGTATAATAGGAAGAGTAGGAGTTGTCGTATCCACATGAATTGGATTAAATTATCATTAAGTACTGCGATTGTCATAACCGGATTTTATCTAGGCGACTCAAATTTAGATTTTTGTTAATAAAATATACTAAACTAAATTAATTATTAAACAATAGTACTACTATGACGTTTAAGGGATTGTATTGCTTAGGGATTAATTTTGTTCACTTAAACATGTTCGATTCAATCTAGTTTACATTAACGACATTCAAATCTATCCGACAATCTAGGTATCAAAAACTCATTTACTACCTCTCCCGAGTGTAAGTTGAATGAATATGCGACTTCGCATCAATGCCGAAGTCCTCCTCTAGCGTCTATACAACACTTGGTCACATGAGTCTTGCCCCAACCTCACGAATTGCATACTTTCTAATACCTTCCTAGGTCATTAGATGGTCACGTTGTGTTTAAACCTTAGTCTAAATCCGGGGTTACCTCTCCCGAGTGTCAAACCCTGATTTCTCAATATATTATAACAAGCATATAATGGAAATTGAAGAACGGTAAACACAATCGAATACAAATGAACAACCATTAACAAAACGTTGATTTATTCAAAGTATGTTTTCATGAACTACATCAAGCCCTAAACAATATATGTTTAGCTACTCATGACCATAACCACATATACAACAATAAACAAGTTAAATATAATTAAAACTACCAACCAAACTAAGAAATAAAGAGAGAAACAAAGGAGACTAGCTGTTATCTGAAGAATCGATACTAAAACCGCTCCAAGATCGTTTTCTCTTCTTGGATTTGAGATTTTCTCTTGGTTGATATGGTTTGGAGCTCCCAAAATGTTTCCAAAAATGTGCTCAATGTGTTGGGGGAAAGTGGTGATAAGAAGGGATCCAAAATGTCCTAGAAAATATCTCAAAATATCAACAAAATTTGGTGTTAGACTGCTGCACCGGTGGGAATCACCGCTGTAGCAGTGGGGATGTCACACCCCACCCCGGACTCCTGTCACCCTGGGGCCGGCGTGACGTCAACATGACATCACCTAACTGACTAGACAACCATAATAATAAAAAAAAATGCACAAACAAATGATATGTACAACATATACATAATTCCCATTGATAGGGACACACTGTCCGAACTATAAGAATAACCAAAATTCGAATCCCATGAATCTCACTTAGATTCATCTCTGACACCTCGCCTCAAAATCCTTCTCTAATGACTCCATCGCATGACCCGCATAACTCTATCTAGCGCCAGTAAGGGACCAACCGACTCCTAACTGTTTTACCTGCGAGTGTACTGCCTTCTTAGTAAAAATATTTTGGGATAATAAATCATTCTACAACATCTAAATGGATCAAGCGTAGGTATGTAAACAACGCGTAACTAGTAAAAATTTCTTCATAATATAAGCAGTGGAAATAAACCCATACGTATAAGTTATCCAAATTCATCTAATATAAAATCATATCAATTACCAGGGTAAATAATAAATTACTCAATATAAGTAAAACACCAATCTCAAACACACACACACTGACCAACCCTAGTGATCGTTTTAACCTCACGATAGGGAGTTTGCAATGGTACCGTACCATCCGTAGGATATACCTTCCTACGAACACCCATCACTCCGCCGAAGTAGATAATCACTGCGCAGTATAAACGTCTAACATCACTCTGCCGAAGCAAATAAACATCACTCCGCCGAAGCGGATAACATCACTCTACTGAAACAGATAAATATTGTGGCATCGTCAAATTAAATACAACATCATCGAATCACAACTCAATAAATATCGTCAAATCACCACGTCTATCTCTTTTTCTCAAAACCAACTTTTAAATCCAAAAATCATATTTCACACTTTCTTTTAAAGAAAACGTCTGATTTTATTAAAACCACTTTTCCACCCTTTATTTTTTAGAAAACCAGGCATCTCTAGAAAACAGATGTTTTTTATTCTCTTTTAAAAACATCGTCCGATTTCACCAAATCCAACAAAAATTCATTTTCAACTTCATTTCGAAAACCACCGAAATCTTCCGAAAATCCAGTTTACCAACTCACCCACATCTTGCTTGATCCATATAATTTATAAAATTGTACGGTTTAAGTAAACCAACATTTCATCATATATATATACAAAAATAATTCAGTAAGAAGATAGTACACTCACCTCGTTATCCGCTCTCCCAGACCTTCCCTGACCATACTCTATCAGGACACTGGTGCCTGCGAACCTAATAGTAACAGAGCCTAAATTAATATTAGGGGTGTGCACGGGTCGAAACCCGCCAGTTTTGCCCTAACCCGCCACCCGACCCAAAAGTCGTCGGGTCAGAAATAGTGAACCCATTACTCGACCGATTTTATCAAGCAACCGACAGTGTCAGATGGTTCGGGTTCGGTCGGAATACAACGGTTGAGAAGGAGATGAGGATTTAGGAATGAAAACCTTGAATTGAACAAAAAAATTCGCAGAACTAACAATCAGAGAAATAAAGCTAACAAATCAGAGAAGCAAAATCAGATCTACATTAACGAAACAGAAACAAAAACACACAAATGACACTCACCGACAACAAAAACGAAAACAGGAATATTCACATATCGAAAGAACATAAACAAAAACACACCTTAGTTGTCAATTGTCATTGACTGAAGACGATTCGTCGTTGATTGAAGAAGATTCGTCGTTCGTCGAAGAAGAACTGAAGAAGAAAAAGAAGATTCGTCGTTTGTCGCTTGTCTTCCGTCGGAGAACAAAAACAAGCCATTGACTGAAGAAGATTCGTCGAAGAAGAAGAACTGTAGAAGACGAACAATAAAAGAGGAAGAAGATTGCAGGTGGGAGCTTGGAGCTTGAAGAGAGAGATCTAGAACGAAAGAGGTGGCTGTTGGCTGTGTGGTGAGGCTGGAAGCCCTAGAAAAAAATCGTATTTAAGCACAGATGGGGTCGGTTGGGTTTACGGGTAGGAACTTGGAGATCCGAAAATCGATCCGAGAATCTCTTTGTTCGGATTGGGTGTCACCCGAACGGCATCTTAAGCCCATCAGGCCTGATGATTTTGGGCCGCGCCCGGTCGGTTTGTGCGGACGGGCCGGGCGCTCGGATTATTTGCACAGGCCTAATTAATATCTTCTCTAAAACATCCTAATCGTGCAATGCAGACTCTATATTTCGAATCGTTACTATTTTATGCACCATATAATTAAAAGTAATTAATCGTTACGAAATTATTAAATTTTTAGAATTTGTAACGCTAGATAAAATTTAATTTCATGAAAATTATTCATCGATTGAAATTTCACATGTTTCCAAGTTGTTTGGCTATCACGTGATCGGTTTTAGATTTCCCTGGGGTGGTTTCTGCAAATTCTCCCCCTTTTTTTTTTTTTTTTTTCATTTCTTCCCCGTTTCCTGTTTCTGCTTTCCGTTTCTATTTGCTGTTCCCTGCAGCCGCCGGCGTCTTCCATTCCTCCCGGCCACCGTCCGCCGGCCAACCCACAACCGACCAGCCACCTACACTCACAGCAGCACACACACAACACTCATACCGAGACAACCACACACCCACCCACACATACCTACTTTCTCTCTCTCTAACTCTCCGGCGATCCACACACACTGCCGAACGGCAACACCACCAGACCAAACACACCCTCTCACGTATAGCACACAAGCCAATTGCAAATCACACCCAGACACACACAAACACGAACGTCCGAAACACACCCACCCACACACTCGTCGGACCAACCATACCTCCGACCAAACCAAACCGACGAACCCCACCTCCTCACAGCGTTGGGGGTCATCGTCAATCGATCAGGAAACGCACACACACACACACACACATTGTCCCAAACAGAAGAGCCGAACGGCACACCCGCGTATACCCACAAAAATTGTCGGAGGAGCAAATGATGATTCCACCCAGTCCCTCGCGATGTAGACCTGTATTGAACCCACAAGCAACACACACACATACACCTACTCACCAACGACGACCGACACACCCACGCTGGAACAGCGCCGTCGCTCCGAACCCATCACCGCCGGCCAAGGTTCCTCTCTCTCTCTAGAATGTTGCATTTTATGATTTCCTTACCTCGTTTTTTATCATGATCCCTGCACAGATGAATTTATATGCATGAATTGAGTGGTATTTATTGATCATAATGCTGCCACGTCGTGAGCTCGATTTGCTCTGGATTCCACCGACGGCATGTATATATATATATATATATATATTAATTCATTTGCCAAAATTACATTATCCCCCCTCAGTTTTCATTTGATTCTTTAGTGGAACCCAAATTCTAATTTAATATTTTGAAAATTGCAGATTGACCCCTATACTTTTGAATTCTAATTTTTTTTATTTATTTTTTATTTTTTTTACTAACAAAAATTTATCCGAAATTTTTCAATACTTTAAACTACAACTATTAATTACGTACTTATTATGATTTGGGCCTTACAGGGGAAGTCAGTAGGCTTCTGCCGGATGACCACTGCAGCGATGGTCAAGAAGTGGCCTTTCTATTTGATTGACCGCTGCAGCAGTGGAGCTGCAGCCTGAATGGCCTTTTTATTTGTTTGTCCACCGTTCTTCCACCGACGTTCCACCAAATTACACGATTATAGACCATTTTTGTCCCTTTTCGTCCCAAACACCTGATTTATAACAAAACAAATAAAAACGCATTAAAACATATTAAAACACTATAATAATACTCGAAAACTACCAAAACCGATTTAGGAATAAATAGAAAAATTCCACTTATCAAAGGTTCAAGTGTTTTTCGCAAATTGAGTTAAAATAAGTAGTTTATTATTTTTTATCCTTAAAAAAGAAAACTATATTGGATAGAGAAATCATCGCTGAAAAGGGTTTTCACACTTTATATCTCTAAAGTTTGACCATTATTTCACTTTGATTGTTATAATTTTAAATTTGAACACGTGACACCTTGAAATTTCGAACATAATCCCATTTCAGTCAAAATTAATAGTTTTATTATATTTTTAGATGGAAACTGTCACCTGACGTGCACCCAACTATTTTTTTATTACAATTTTTTTAATTTAATAAAAAAATATTTTTACTTTATTAATAATAATAAAAAAAATTACTTCAAAAATTCCAATTAAAATTCAACTATTTTAAAAAAAAATATTTGAAACCAAACCAACAAATTTTCAAAGAGAATTCAAGTGGTTAAAACAATGAGGTAAATCCAACTATTTAAAATTTAATAAAAAATATATTTTTACTTTATTAATAATAAAAATATATTTTTACTTCAAAAATTCCAATTAAAATTCAACTATTTCAAAAAAAATATTGTTACTTTATTAATAATAAAAAAATATTTTTACTTTATAAGTGAGATAAAAAGTTATTAAGAAATCTCTTTGAAGATTTGTTGGTTTGGTTTTGAATATTATCGTTTTTTTAAATAGTTGAATTTTAATTGAATTTTTTAAAGTAAAATATTTTATTATTATTAATAAAGTGAAAATATTTTTTTATTAAATTTTAAATAGTTGAATTTGTTGGTTTACCTCACTACTTTAACCATTTGAATTCTCTTTGAAATTTGTTGATTTGGTTTGGAATATTATCATTTTTTTTAAATAGTTGAATTTTTATTAGAATTTTTGAAGTAAAAATATTTTTTTATTAAATTAAAAAAAAATTATAATAGAAAAATAGTTGGGTGCACGTCAAGTGACAGTTTCCATTAAAAAATATAATAAAGCTATTAATTTTGACTAAAATGAGATTTTTTTTCGAAACTTCAAGGTGTCACGTGTTCAAATTAAAATTACAACAATCAAAATGAAATAGTGGTCAAACTTTAGGGGTATAAAGTGTCAAAACCCTTTTCAGTGGTGATTTCTCTATCTAGTATAGTTTCCCTTTTTAAGGATAAAAAAATAATAAATTGCTTATTTTCACTCAATTTGCGAAAACCCACTTGAACCTTCCCCCTGCCCTTCTCTCTCTTTGTGTTAACTTGACTTTATCTCGACGATTTAAACGTCGGGACTACTTGGTCACTTGGTCCCGGAGTTTTAAACGTCGGGATCAAGCCCAAACAGTGTATCACCATTTGTAATTTAAAAAGTCCTGGCGTTGTGATTGCCGAGACCATGAAAAAAAAGTAAACAAGTTTCGGAATTCGGAACACTGGGTAACCTGAGTTTCGTATTAAAGTTCATATACACTTGTTTTTAGATTTTTTTTTTTTAAAAACTATATTATTTGTGTGAACAACTCGTCAAAGTCACTCCCTTAATAATTAATCAATTATGAAAATAAATACCAACATAAAAATATTTTGTGAACGTTCTTTGTGTATTAATTTCATGAAAATAATGTCATTTTGACTCACATTTCACCCTATTCATTTTTATATCCACATAGGCTATTTTAATTCTTTTTTTTTTTTTAATATATATATATATATAATATATATAAAAGTGAACATTCACTACACAAAATATAGTCGGTTTATTGTAATACACATTTTTTTCTATTATATATAAAACTCATTTTTTCACAATAATCAATTCTAAAACTTACCAAATATATTGCTCCTTTATCCTCTGTTCTATACATGTAACCTTCACCCCCAAAATCCTATTTTTCAAAGTGAACATCAAATAATGATCAAAACAAACGAAGTTGGAGGGTCTAAATCGAGAAAAAAAAAAACTTTCAAAATCGGTCCATTTCTATATTGTAGTGAAAGTCACATTCACTACTATGTTTAACTTCGACATTTTTGTATTATTAATTGTTAACTATCTTGAGAAAACAAATTCCATTATTATTCTACCGTAGTGAACATTCAATAAATAAAATGTGAAGTTTTACTGGTTCAGCTTGTACGAAAAAACTAAGTGAAAGAGAACATTCAATATAGTAAGCGAAATATTCACTTTACTAGTGCACACTCACCTAATTCATTTTCATTATCAATGAACATTCACTAATATGTTGGTTGCTCGTGATTTTACGAATCAAATATCATTACTATTATGTCATAGTGAATATTCACTAGTACATTACCCTTAGACATTTTGGCATTATTGAATTGTTCACTATTTTTGCAAAGCCAATACCATTCCTATTCTACCACAACGAACATTATCACTAATTCAAATTCTTTATTCTCAATACTCAATGTTCACTAATATTTGAATCACACTAGTACTTAAAGGTTCACTTGATTCATACAGATTTTAATTTTTAGTGAATATTCACATAGTGAACATTCACTTAGAATCTAAATACTCTCGAGGGAGAATAACAACATAATCGAACTCTCGTATCATAGAACTGATTCGCTACAAAACAAATTAAATACAAAAATACATTGAAAAACATGTTATATCAAACAAAACTCATCTGCGTCAAAACTACATGGTCGACATAAGGTTTTCTAGTTTGTGGATTTTGTCATGAAAAAGTAATCAACTCAAGAATTCATAAAATCTTACTTGTGAGGAAGAACGATGAATATTTATGTAATTGATTTGGAACTTTCAATGAATGTGAAATGAAAGAGGGAAATGAAATTCAAAACTTGTCTCACATCAATGGAAATCACACAAAATTAACTTAATTATAACTTGCCATAATTGATCATTCCAAAAATATTTCTAAATGCACGCGAGGTCAATAAGGGAAAAAGTTAACGATCGTTAATTGAAAGAGGACTAAAAATTAAATAGTAATTATGAAAGGCTAATAAAATAACCAAATTATAATGATGGATAATTTACTATTGTATCTATCTATAGAGGATAAAACAATAAATAAATAAAATAAAAACTTAAATTAATTGTACAATATAAAATTATAAATATCACTGAAAAATCTATACAATAAAGGGGATTTTATTATTTAGTTCCCTATAGATAGGTCATAGAGAAATCAGACCTCCTGACACCATGAATTAAATTTTTAGACCCAATTTTTTTTTAGAAAAAAGTCCTTGCATTTTAACCACTATGTTCATAAGTATTTACGAATCTACCATTTTGTCTTATGTAAGAAGTCAAAAATGGACAGTAGAGTGTTAACGTTAACGTAAAACACTTTAAGCAATACTTCTTGTCTATATTACAAACTTATATTTTGAATTCACGTTAACGTTATTTGCATTCTTTTTTTTTTTTTTTTTCTCTTTCTCATCTATTTTGTGTGTGTTACGTTAACGTTAACTTATTTTTGTGTGCATTAATGCTTACTCATTTTCAGCAATACACCATTCTTGTATTTTTTTATTTATTTTTGGTGTGCGTTAACTCATTCTTGTGTGCGTTAACTCATTTTTTTTGTGCGTTAACGTTAACGCATTTTAATATTTTTTTTTTATTTGTTTCATGTTACCGTATCTTTCTTCATCTGTTTTGTGTGCATTAAACATTAACGTATTTTTATCTATCGGGTTGTGGATTTTAACGTTAACATATTTTATTTTTTAGGAATTCTGTGTGTTAACGTATTTTTCTTGAATATTTATGTTGACATCCTACCAAATACTTTTGTCTTGTGCGTATTAATGTTAACTACCATATGTAGTATTTTGTCTTTTTGAGCTGAATGTGTGTTTGGGTTAGGTTTGCGTTAACGTTAATACACATTTTTCTGGAGTTTTATGTGTTAACGTTAACGCATTCATGTTTGTCTAGAAACCCATATGTGAGAAATTAAAAAACAAAACACTAACGTTAATGTTAAAAAATCCATACTTTTGGGGTCTCGTTTGTATTAACGTTAACACAGACAAGTTATCCAGCAAAACATATGTGCAAAAACTATTGTTGGCCAGTGAACTACCCAAGAGGAGAAGTAAATTGGGTAGTATTAAAAATATCATAATATAGCACTTCAAAAATCAAACAATTAATTTTATCCTAAAATTAATTATTATTTTTTATAGCAGTAGATTATGTATTATCAACTAGGTGCACACCCAAACAACAAAATATAAACAATGTAAATAATGCAGCATATAGAAATTTATATTGGTTCACCAAGTTACTATTGGCTAATCCAGCCCCCCAAGTTCCACGGAGAGTCGTACCCACTAAACTCAAGATTCATTTAAAGGTAGTAACCAATTTCTCACAATGATTCTTTTCACAGACTCAGAATCAACATTTATAATTCTTTTTCACAGGTTAAGGAATAACCTCTATCTTTTTACTAGGCGGAAGATTAACCTAATTCTATTACTGGGAGAATCACGACCTATTTTTTTTTTATACCTTAGGCTCTAGAATTAAAACTCACACAAATACGCTCTAAATATCATTTTACCTGGTAAGGATTAAAACGTTACAATTCACTCACAAATTCAATTAAGAAATAATTAACACCTAATCTTTTTATACTCTAGGCAAAGATCAAAACCTTAATTCTTTACCGGAAGAGATTGAAGCCAACTAACCTTGATTAGACACTCCCAATAATATCTAATCCGACACTCAATTCACCAATTAAAAATAATTGATAAATTATTTTCCTACTCGGAGCTTCTACCACTCCAAATAAATTCAAACTAAATTAATGTCCCGATACTAGTGATAGAAAAATGAGAATTTTAAAATCTGATAAATGAATATGGGTAGTAAGCAATTAAGCACGTAATCAGATTTTCTCAAGAAATTATTTCAAAAATAATTTTCAATAAAAAAAAATCTGAATAACAATTTCAAATATCAAATTCCAAATAATAAATAATATAATCAAGTAACAATTAATAGTAAGTAATTTGGGAAGATCTTACCAGGATTTCACCGAAAAATAATGATTAGAATAGCAATGAAACTTCAGATCGGTAGTAGTAATAATTCACAACAAATATTTCTCTGTAACAACTCTCAGAAAAGATCTCACAATTCATTCAGTATGATTACTCTTAGAAAGTACGAGAGCTGAATAACTCAGAATAGTTTGGATTCTCTTGATTTCTCATTTTTTTTCATGTGAAATCCACAGGTCTATTTAAAGCCTCTTAAAACAAACCCTACAACGACTAGTGCCCATAAATCATGACATTTAATTACACCAATAGACCCTCTATATCATAATGATTCATTCTTGGTATAATTTACTTAAAATATCTCTTAAAAATCCCTAAAACTTTTACTCAAACTCAATTAGATAAAATTGAAAGAATTATATAAACAAAATTGAGAAATATCAAAACTACTTGAACCATATCTATATGGATAATTAAATAGCTCAAAACATATCAGATACCTAAGATATCTCACATATCTTATCCATAAAATGGCTAGTCACGACTACTTTTTGAATAAAATCCAAAATTCCATAAATCCTGAAATAACTCTATCTGTCGACCAGCCAAAACCTGTCAGTTGACTGCCCAATTCAGGATGTAGCCAAGCCAAAAACTCTTCGCCCATTTGTCGACTGCTCATCTATCACCTGTTGACTGGACGATTCAGAGAGTTTTATAAGTCGACCTATCTGTCTACTTAGAGGTTCAGAGAGTTCATTTTTTGATCACAAGTCGACTCACCTGTCGATTTAGAGATTCAAAGACTTCTTGTTTTAAGCTCAAGTCGACCTACTTCTCAACCGAGAGATTCAACAACTTTATTCATTAATCACCGGTCGACTTACCTGTCGATTGATAGATGCTAGAATTCTCTCCTGAATTCGTTTTAAATTCAATTTCATTGACATTTTCGCCCTCTTTAACCGATTTCTTTTCTCCGTTAGCTCTACTAAATCTTAAATTCAATTTTAGTCAATTATATTTATTTATTTTTTAATTACACATAGAAACAAATAATTTAACTAATTAGGATTCTATAAAAACACACATAATTTTGAAAAATATTTTGTGATGTGTGTGATGCTAACCGAGATACATTAAGAGCTAGAATTTAACCGGAGTTGTTTTCTCTAGGTTCTTCAATTTCGTCAAACTCTTTATCTTCCATCATCTTTGTCATGATCTTTAGTATTGTCACAATATCTTCATGATCATTTTCATCACTGGAGCTAATAAACTGAAACACCCAATAAAATCGTTAGTTTCACAAAAAATATCAACATTTAATTGTCCATTAAAATCTTAGGATCAACAATCTCTCTTTTTTGATGATGACAATTAACTTTGATATTTTTTTCAAAACAATAATGTAACCACACTCCCCCTAAATCCGAGAACAGGTTCTTTAACTCATTAAAATAAAGTAATGAAGATAATCATAAGATTTTCAACAAATAACAAATTTCAATATATAATAAACTCTCCCTTAAGATATTCAATAAGATAATTCAAGCTCCCCCTTGAGACATTCATTAAAATATCAACCAATTATCTCTATTTGTCATCTCAAAAAAAAAATTGGGAAGGGGGGACTACAAAGAAACACTACTCTAGGTATACATCATTATGCCTAATCATACCCAAATCGCGAATGATTTTCACAAACTGATATTTGGCTAATGGTTTGGAAAATATATCAGCTAATTGGGCAGATGTATCAATATATACAATAATAATGTCCCTTTTTCTGAATGTGATCATGAATAAAGTGACGTCTAATCTCTATGTGCATAGTTCGTGAGTGCTGTGGAGGATTCTTACTTAGATAAATAGCACTTTTATTATCACAATAAATCAGAACCTCCTCCATACAGATTCCAAAATCATTTAATTGTTGTTTAATATATAAAATTTGAGCACAACAGTTACCAGCTGCCATATACTCAACCTTAGTGGTGGATAAGTTTATCGAATTCTGTTTCTTGCTTGACCAAGAAACCAAGGCATGTCCTAACAAATGATATGACCCACTTATACTTTTTCGCTTAACTTTGCAATCGAAAAAATCAGTGTCGAAGTAACTTATTAATTTAAAATTACTCCCCCTAGGATACCATAATCCTAGGTTAGTCGTCCCCTTTAAATATCGAAAAATTATCTTAACCACAGTCAAGTGCGATTCTTTAGGACAAGTGTAATACCTCGAAAATTTATATTTTGAAAAATAATATTTTAAAGCTAAATACTCTTCGGGTTATTTGATATACCATGAAAACTTTAAGGTGTGAATGAATATTCTATAACTATTTGGTATACAAGTATAATTATTGGGTTTAGTAGTAATATTATATAAATTATGGGATGTTAGTGCAATTTTTTATAAAAATCTCAAATAGTAAAATGGGTAGGTGTAGAGGGAGTTTTGAGTCTCCTTTGGTGCATGTGTGTGATCATGTAATGTGTGGGTGTGTTGTGTGAGAAAAAAAAGAGAATGAGACAATGAAGTGACAAGAATGAGGAATATGAGAGATTGGGAAGAGGTAAAGTTAAGATATTTTAATTATTAATGATTATTATATATTTTAATGTTATATTATATACATAAATATAGATAGATAGATAGAAAGAGAGTTAAAGAAGATATTAGTATTTTATTTTGTGGCTTGAATTGAAATCACACGCGAGAGGAGCAAAGGCAGTGCATAAGTTGTAGTACTCGATTTGTTTTTTAAAAAAAACATTATTTATATAAGTTTAATATTTTTGGGGAGTGATTTTGTAAATTTATGGTATAAATAATATTTGATAATTTTTTGGAGTTAAATATGTATTTTAAATTAATTTTAAAATTTTTGGGACTAATGTGTTATTGAAAATATATTTTTAAAAGTTTTGGAGTATGATTAATATTTTTGTTATTCTTAAAGGGACAAAGCATAAATAATATAAAAAATTATGTGTTGTCTTCATAATAAGAACATAACACATAAATTTTAAAGTTTTACATGCATACACGTGCATGTGTTAATTATATAATAATAATAATAATAATAATAATAATAAGATTTCTTATCAGCTGAGGAAATGAATGAAGTTATATATACACACACACACACACACACATTACGAACAGAGTAGGGAAGAATGGAGAAATATATATTGAGAATATCACCAGGATAATAAGTTAAGGTAGTATATATTCGGATGTTCCGGTTTAGATTTCGGTTTTAAATTTCAGGTAGAATTTCTAACTCTTCTAATATTTGTATTTAATCTGTCTATTGGGTGATTTACGTTATTATTGTTGGTGAATTTATCGTTGTTAGTTCGCATGAAATAATTATGATTATGTAAAAATTATGTGAAAATCATGTTAAAGTGTTTTATTTATTGTGATAATTAAATGCATGTATTAGAGGAGTTGAAGTTCTACTAGCGTTGGCTCACAGCCCCACAGTTTTGATTGCAGGACCGGTGAGAATGAGACGGCGACAAGAATTTTAATAGAATTTTTATTTGTAATAATTGTAGTTAATATTTACCATTGTAAAAATTGACGCGATAAATTGAATATAATTATTGTCATCGTATTGTAAAATTTAAACCGATAATTATAATTATCACTGTAATTGTATATTAAATTACAAATTTAAACGTTAGTATTAAATTGACCGGCACCAGGAATTTATTTGGATATTTAAAAATAATGTGGTGACAAGAATTTCAGTTGAATTTCTAATTAATTTGGAATAGTTGAATTTATTATTTACCGGTGTAAAAATTGAATCGATCAATTCAATATTTGTGATTGTCGCCATAGTTTGTAACAGCTCAGTTTCCCAGGACTGTTACGCGGTTTCTCCCTAAGGAGAATTAACACTAAAACCAAAACAACCAATAGGTATATTTTAATTAATAATAAAATATGACGGGCACCTTAATTAATAATGATAGTTCGTTATGTTTTGATTTAGCAAAATGTGTTTATCTCTAAGGTTTAATATTCACCGGCTAATTGCTAACGATTTTTTTATTTGTAATAATCAGTATGATTACAAGATTAATTTTCACAACATACCATTAATCACCCATTACCAAATTAATCATAACTTAATTAGTTTTGGGTACATAACTAATTCATTTATACCAAATTAATTATTGATGCTAGTAAGTGTAATTAGTCCGCAGTATTAGTTTAAGATTTATGTGTTTTACCATAATTCATCCAGTAAGGTTTACAAATTTTATGTGAAAATCATGCCAAGGTGTTTTATTTGTCGTGATAATTAAATGCACATATTAGAGGGGTTGGAGTTCTACTGAGCGTTGGCTCACAACCCTATAGTTTTAATTATAATTGTCGATTTACTGATTACAACGGTAAATAATAAATACTTCGTTGATAAATAATAGGGAAAAGTACGATTTAGACCCTCTAACTATTGACACATTTCTAAGTGGTCCCTCTAAGTTTAAACGTTTCATTTTAAACCCTCTACGTATCTAACGTTTCATTTTAAACCCTCCGTCAGAAATTCCGTTAAAACTAACAGAATTTTAGGGGCAAAATGGTCATTTCATATTTTTTTAATTTTTTAATCATTTTTAATTAATTTTTTTTTTAAAAAAAAAAATAATTTTTTTTTTTCCCTCCTCTCTCTCTTCCTCCCCTTCCTCTCTCTCTCCCGCCACCTCCCTCTCCCTTCTTCCCTTTCCCCGCCACCTCCCTCTCCCTCTCCCTCTTCCTCCCCTTCCCCTCTCTCCCTCCCACCCCACCCCCTACAACAGGGGGTGGTTGCGCCCCCTGTTTCAGGGGGGGTGAAAACACCCCCTGCAACAGGGGGGGTGGTTCCACCCCCTGTAACAGGGGGTGTTTTCATCCCCTGTTTCAGGGGGGTGGAACCACCCCCTGCAACAGGGGGTGATTCCACCCCCTGAAACAGGGGGTGAAAACACCCCCTGTTACGGGGGGTGGCACCACCCCCTGCCACAGGGGGTGATTTTTCACCCCCTGTTGCAGGGGGTGGGGTGGGGTGGGAGGGAGAGAGGGGAAGGGGAGAAAGAGGGAGAGGGAGAGGGAGGTGGCAGGGAGAGGGAAGGAGGGAGAGGGAGGTGGCGGGAGAGAGAGAGAGGAAGGGGAGGAAGAGAGAGAGGAGGGAAAAAAAAAAAAAAAATTTAAAAAAATTAATTAAAAATGATTAAAAAATTAAAAAAATGTGAAATGACCATTTTGCCCCTGAGATTCTGTTAGTTTTAACAGAATCTCTGACGGAGGGTTTAAAATGAAACGTTAGATACATAGAGGGTTTAAAATGAAACGTTTAAACTTAGAGGGACCACTTAGAAATGTGTCAATAGTTAGAGGGTCTAAATCGTACTTTTCCCTAAATAAAACTATCGCCGTAGTCTGTAAAATTTATTTGGATTTACAAATAATAAATTATCGATTATTCGGTTTAGTGTTAATTCTCCTTAGGGAGAAACCGAGTAGCGATAATTATATTCATCCAGTAATACCCCGAAAATTTATATTTTTAAAAATATTACTTTGTATAAAAGTTTAATATTTTTTAGATTGTTTTGCAAATTTATGGTACAAATAATATTTAATAAGTTTTAGGAGTTAAATGTTTTTTTTAAATTGATTTTAGAAGTTTTGGGACTAATGTATTATTTAAAATATATTTTTAAGAATTTTGGGATATAATTAATGTTTTCTTTATTTTAAGAGGGATATTGTGTAAATAAATAAAAAAACAAATATGTGGTGAACTTTGTTTCCTTCTCAAGGAAGGAAAAAAAGCCCACCATAAATATTTGGATATATATCAAACTATTGTATATATTGACATGTGTAATGCATAAACCTTATATATACACACACACACACACACACATTAAGGGATAGATCATAAAAGGTAGAGATCATGGAAAGATTAGGAATGCATAATTATATTCACATAGGAAATAAAAGTTACAGTTACCTTATATACATATATATGGAACGGTTTAGCGAGAAAAATTATTTTGATTCCGTTTCGAGATTCAGCTTCGAATTTCAGGTAAAATTTCTAACTCCTTAATATATGTATTTAATTTTTCTATTGTGTGATCCATGCTATTTTTATTATTATTATTATTATTATTATTATTATTATTATTATTATTATTATTATTATTATTATTATTATTATTAAATTTTAACTGTTAAATTTTATGAAATAATTATGATTATGTGAAAATTATGTGGGAATCATGCCAAACTGTTTTATTTATCGTGATAATGAAATGCACGTATTAAAGGGGTTGAAATTTTATTGAGCGTTGGCTCACAACCCCACAGTTTTGATTGCAAGGCCGGTGAGAATGAGGCTACGGCCACTCGGTTTAAAATCGGCTAAACAATTTGATAATTCTAATTATCGTCGTCGTGTGTAAAATTTATCTAATTTTTTTAATTAAAATATTGATTATTTAGTAAAATTATCGTCATCGATAATTTTAACTGTCATCGTCGTATTATAAAATATACCAGATTTTATAGAATGAAAATTTGGTTAATCAATTTTGATATTGATTCTCCAATAGGAGAAACCGAGTAGCAACCCTAGGAAATCAGGCCATTACAGGTGGTATCAGAGCGGATTTTCGACTACCCTAAGATTGGGTTATGATACTCATTGCTCATAATAAACGAAGTAATATTTAAAATAATAATAATTTTTGTATGCACTTTGGTGAATCAGTGGTCTGGAATACAGAAATTTCTTCATAGTGAGATGTCAATCTCATACGGAAATTGGTAATTTTGGTAATCGTTCTTCACTACTCTTTTTACATTGGCCTTTTAGTTAATTGAGATGCGCATATTTGTACAATCCATTTAAAAAGATAGTTTCTACCATACATAATATACTAAAGGAATATATAATATATTCAAAAGTTTGAATATATTAAATTATATTCAATATAATTACTGAGTGTATAATAATTCCTTTATAATATAATAATAAATGAATGAACCGGATAATTCAATTATATTAGTAGTATAATTCAATGGATAGTATAATTCACTCTTGAGTGTCCCAATTATTATACACTAATTTCAATTACCAATATATTTCGAAGTGGTCATTTCCTTTAATGGTCGTGAATAATATCTTCGACTGTCCATTTACTAATTATTGAGTGTATAATAATTCCCTTGAAGTTTGGGAATTATTCAAAAGTTTGATTTAAAGGTATTTACTATCTTCTATATAAATTATCAAATTATATTTTCGTATTAAATTGTGGAAAAAAAAATTTGATGAAAAATGAAAATTTTACAATGATTATTAGATCAAGTAAAAATTTTAAAAGTGAAAAATGATTTTATTATCTTGTCATGCCATAGTGTGATCTCGTCAAGAGAGCATGTCCTTTAGGACGCTGTTGTTGTGACCCATCAGGAGGACAAGTCCTGTAGGTGATTAATTATGTTGTTGAGATATTGAAACTTGTCAGGAGTGCAAATCTTGCATGTGGCTGTCTATGTTGTTCAATGTGCTTTTAAAAGAATTACATATATTCAAATTTAATTTATTTACGCTTACTCTTTCAAGTACATTGTATGATTGCCTAGAGTAACGTTAATTTGTGTTCCCCCCTCCCTAAATTTTGTTTTTGAAGATAACAAAGGGAGATAAATCAGTGATGTTTTATTAAGGGGGAGTATTTTTAAATTTGTGCTTTATTGATTATATTTTTAAAATCTTCTTTATGATACTTAAATGAGTTATAAAACCCGTCCTAAGATTCAAAGGGAGTGTGGTTATATTTTTGTTTTGAAGAAAATATCAAAATTAATTGTCATCATAAAAAAATGGGAGATCATTGATCCTAAGATTTTGATTAACAATTAAGTGTTGTTGTCTTGGTAGAACTAACGGTTTATTTGAGTGTTTCAGTTATTTAAGTTCTAATGATGAAGATGCAATGACAAATTATAAATGGATGCCAAATGATAATGTCAAAGATGATGAAGAATTAAGAGTTTGAAGAAATTAGGGAAAACAACTCAGGTGAATTTTAACTCTTAGTATCCCAATTAGGAACACACATGACACAAAAATTTTTTATTGTTTATGTGTGTTTTGATAAGATGAATTGATTTGCTCATATGTGATTTGAAAAGAAATATTTATAATTGACTAAAATGGAATATAAGAAGATTAGTGGAGCTTATTTAGAAAAGAAAATGGTTAAAGGGGCGAAAACGTAAAAACGAAAGAGTTAAAAACGAGTTCAGAAAAGAGATCCAGTAGACATAAGTCGACTGATGAGTCGACCAGACCAAGCAGCATAAACTCTCTACATCTCTAAGTTGAAAGGCAGGTCAACCAGCTAAGAGAATATTAACTCTCTGTATCTCCCAGTCGACAGGTGGAGGTAAAATGAACTCTCTAAATCTCCAAGTTGACAGACAGGTCGACTGATGAATGCAGCAGCGATAGCTTGGCTATATCTTAAATTAGGCAATCGACTAACTGGTCGACTGGGTCGTTGTTTCAGGATTCTGTTAATTCCAAGATTATATCCAAAAGTAGCCGTTTTTTGTTGGGATTTGAGAGAGATTTCAGGAATTTTAAGATATTTAAGATATGCTTCATCTAATATTTAAATCCTATTGATTTGGTTCATTAAGTTTTAATGTTTCTCAATTTGATATATAAAATTGTTTCTATTCTAATTAATTGGGATTGAGAAATATTTGGGGGACTTAATTGAAAGATTTAAAAGCTATAATTAAGAGGATTGAACCAAAATGAAATCATTATGATATATGGGGTCTAAGAGAGTATTTAATTGTCATGACACATAGGAACTAACCGTTAGAGAGATGATTTATTTTTCATATATATAGACCTGCATTTTTCATATATCATCAACACATTAAGAGAGAGCTAAAAGAGTTAAAATCATTTTTGAGTTGTTATAAGAGTTATCATTCTGAGATATTGTGTGAACTATTCTAAGAGGCGATCTTGAGAAATATTTGTTGTTAATCTTTGCTGCTATCGGATCTGAAATAATATCGCGCTATTTATTTTTTCTGTGGATTCCGAGTGAGATCTTTCCAATTACTTTCCATTTATGCATTACTTGTTTAAATTTGGAAATTGATCTTAGAAATTATTTTTGATTCTTTATTGAAGAAAATATATTTTATAAACAATTTATTGAATCTGATTACGTGCTCAATTATTTGCTACCCATATATTTTATTTAAAATCAGATTTTCAATCTCATATTTTTCTATTACTAGACTTGAGATATTAATTGAGTTATTATTTATCTAGGGTGGTAGAAGTTCTGAGTGAGATTTTTTGCTTAACAATTTGTATTGGTGAGTAGTGTGACGGATTAAATACTGTTGGGGGTATTTAATCAAAGGATAGCCGGGTTTCAGTCTCTTCCTATAAAGAGATTGATGTAGTGATTCTTCCTGAATAGAATTTTATTTTGAGTGAATTTTGCAACGGTTCAATTCTTACCGGGTAAAAGAATATTTGGAGTGATTAGTGAGGTTTTGATTCTTTGGCCTTAATGTTAAAAAGAATTAAGTTATTCTTTAGCCAGTAAAAAGTAAAGGTTTTTCCTTAACCTAAGAAAAAGATTTTGTAAAAGTTGATTCTGAGCCTGTAAAAGAATCGTTGTGTGGGTTTGGTTCCTACCTTTAAAGGAATCTTGAATATTAGTCGGTGCGAATCTCCGTGGGACTTGGAGGACTGAATTATCCAAGAGTAGTTTGGTGAATCAGGATGTATCTTAGTGTGCTGCAATATTTAATTTGTTTATTTTTGTTGTTTGGTGTGCACCTAATTGATTATATTATTCCACTATGATATAAAGATAATAATTAATTTAGGATTAAAATTAATTATATGATTTATTGAAGTTTTATTCTGATAATTTTTTAAATACTCAATTCACCCTTCCTCTTGGGTATTCCACTGGGCCAATAATGTAAATTGTCAAATTATATTTTCGTACTAAAATGTGGAAAAAAAAAAGTTTATTAAAATTGATTATTTTATAACGTTAGGCGGATCAAGTAAATTTTTAAATGTGAAAAAAGAGTTTTATTATCCGACTATGTCATAGTTGTCTTCTCGTCCGAAAGGCATGTCCGACAAGATGTGGATATGTTGTTACTTGTCAGGTAAGTCCTGTAGGGTGGATATGTTGTTACCTGTCAGGTGATAGGTGTAATTCACCTATCTATTTTCAAACCGAACTTGTTAGTTTTCGAGTAAGTTTATTACGTTTTAATACGTTTTTATGTATTTTTATATAAATCAAGTGTGTGGGGTGAAAAAGTATGAAATCGGATCATAAACAGTGGAAGAACGGTGGAAAAACAAGCATGAGGGCAAAATAATAAAAACCAGCCCACCGCCGCAGCATCCAGACCTCCGCCGCGGTGGTCAATATGCAGAGAGGGCCTAAAACTGCTAGAAGCCCACCGCCGAAGCGGTGAAACAACAACAAGGTCCCTGATCCTACCGCCAAGGCAGTGCTTTAACTGACATACCCACCGCCGCGGCGGTCACTCTACATAACTGTTAGATATGTTTTTAGATATTTTGCTCCCTATGTAAGCCTCTCTCCTCTTTCCTTCTCTTACCCCAGCCATAGGAGACCCCTTAGGGTTCCTAATATTTTGAGAGTATTTTGGGGTGTGCTCTATCAATTCCGAAAAAGAAGAATACGTTGCAAAAAAGGAGAAGAGATTGTTGAATGGTTTTCGTGGTAAATCTTTGGACTACGACTAAGTTCTTCATTTTTTCTCTTTATTTTCTTAACTTCGGTAAGTTTTTGAGCATGTTTAGCTCGATTTTCATTGTATAAATGGTTATGGTCATGAGTTAAATGGATTTTGTCTAGAGATTAATATATTTTATAAAATCATTGTTTGTTTGAGTTTGTATTTTGTTAATGGTTGTTCTTCGCTATGTCGAGTGTGTTTACCATTATTCTTTGATATTATGCTTGTTTAGATAATTAGAGAATACGGGGTTTGATACTCGGGAGAGGTAACCCCGAATTCGGACTAGGGTAAACATAACGCGACAATCTAATAACTCAGGAGGAAGTTAGAAAGTGTGCAATCAATGACGTTGGGATAAGACTCATGTGACCTAGTGTCGTTAAGACGTTGAAGGGGACTTCTTCATTGATGAGAAATCGCATATTCACTCGTCTTACACTCTGGAGATGTGGTGAATGAGTTTACGATACAGAGATTGTCGGATATGTTGAATGCCGTTATTGTAAACTAAACGAGACTAAACACGTTTTTGTAAATAAAGTTAATCCTTAAGCAAACTTTTCCTTAAATATATTAATATAATATTAGTATAGTTAGATAAATTAACTTAGTATTAGTATTACTTAATTATAAACACAATTTATGCTGCTTAAATAAAGTTAGGTTATGACAACCGCGGTACTCGACAATAATCTCAATCAATCCCTGTAGATACGACAACCCTTACTCCTTCCTATCTATACTAAAACTTGACCCATACACTTGCGGTTAAAGTGGCTACGTGATTTGCGTGCTACCATCAGGAAAGTCCTGCAGGGTAGATATTTGTTGTTACATATCAGGCAAGTCCTGCAGGGTGGATATTTGTTGTTACCTATTAGGTAAATCCTGCAGGGTGGATATATGTTGACATGTCCATAATGCAAATCCTACAGGTGGTTGCCCCTACCATTGGAGATATTAAATGGCTCTGACATTGATAGCCACTTAGATGGCACAGTTAGACAGGTTACAGTACCGTCGTAACTCTCGATCGTGAGGTAAACGATCCTATAGTTGGCAATGAAGTATGTTATTTTATTATAAACAAGTGAGTTGACCAGTTGACTTAAATTTTATTGTTTTGTTATGATGATATTTTTCGATTGACTTAAATTCGGTTGTTTAGTTACGGCAATATTTTTTGTTGGGATTTGGATATTGCCAGTGTGGCTATATTTGATTGAAAAATGAATTTTGATAAAAATACTTGATCCATAAAATATTTTTATATTACAAAGACATTACACCGATAAAAATAACTTAAATAGATATTACTCCACTACAAGCGTTAGGCAAAGTCGGAATGTGGGATCATTGTGAGACTATTGAGAGCCAAATTATTATGGAAATGCAAGTTTGAATTTTTTAGCTTAACTGGTACTTTAGAAATTCGATTAGAGATTTTCTGTAATATTTTCTTATATACATTTTACGTAGGTATAGAACTCAGTATTGAACTCGTTATGTTACATGACTTGGAGACGTAATTATATGATTCGAGATGTATTTGATTTTTATAGTGTGAAACGTATTTGGGTGGTTAAAATATAGTTACTCGATGGTGACATGTTTACGTGTTTTCAGGTATTTATGTGTTTCGATACATATTTATGTGATTAGGACGTGGTTATGCATTTCGATATGTATTGATGTGGTTGAGACGTATTTAATTTTTATGCTTGAAAAGTATTTATGTGTTTTAGATGTATTGCAAAAAAAAAAAAATATTTGAAGTTTGGATTATGTTGATATTTATGAAAAAATTTACAAAATTATTGGAATCTTAATGTAGATATTGGAGATGATTATTTTTAGTCGCACGAGACAGTCCACGAGGAGTTTGGTCTATCTATTGGATAAGATGTTGGTTGTTACGATATTGAAATGTTGTGGACGAAATTGATAAATGTTGATTATGGGATATAACAATCGACTTGAAAAGTCTTGTCAAGTGGGAAAATCATTGAAGTCGTAGACCTGTTGGAATTGAGTTAAATTCAATCTAGTGAGACTACCGTGATATTTTAAAGATATATTATTATTTATTGCTATTTTTATCATAATAGCATTGCGGGAGCGTAGTGGTGACTAATCATATTATTGCTTCGAACGAAATTTCGAAGCCGAAATTTATTTTAAGGGGAGTAGAATGTATGTTACACCCCCACCCTGGGCCCCCACCGCCCGAGGCTGGGCGTGACGTCGACATGACGCTACCTAACCATTCAACCAAATACATACATATACGCGCTACTGTAAATTTTTTCCAATATATATATATATGTTCAAAATTTGGGAGCACACATGTCCTAAATATCCATAATCAAAATCACAAAACAACCTGAACCTTCAACGGTTCCTATCCGATCGGCTCACCTCCAACATGACACTACCTCCAGACTCTATCTAGTGTCAGTAGTGGACCAACTCCTAGCTGCGGTACCTGAAATAAAATATTTTTATCGGTGTACTATCTTCATAAAAAAAAATTTAATGGATCAAGTACAATTGTTAAATACCAACTTTCAAAATATAATATTTTATAATCATATACCAGGTTGAAAATCCAGTCCCACTGTCACCCATGTAACGAACTAATATATTTAAAATAAATAGAAGTGTTAAACACCACATTTCAAAATATAATAATATAACTGCATATTATGTTGAAAATCCAGTTCCACTACCGCTAATGAAATGAAGAAATATAATTAACCCCCAACTCAAATATTTTAAGTCAACCCCTCCAAACATTTTAAATCAACCACATCCAAGCATTTTAAATCCACAAATTGAAATATTTTAAATCCACCAATCCAAATATTTTAAATCAACCAGATCAAATATTTTAACGTATAATAAAATACACCACACCTCATCTCCTACTAGCCATAGGATTGTTTTTAGCTCATGATCGGGAGTTACAATGGTATCGTACCACCAGCAGAATTTGCACTCCTGACGGGTCAAACCACTCTGCAGAACTTGCCTAACGGGTAATCCACAACTCACATGTCATATTCTCCTGACGAGAAGAAATCCACATCTCGTAGGTCATATCCACCTAACAAGAAGAAAATTCACATCTTGTAGGTCATACCCGCCTAACGAGAAGAAAATTCACATCTCGTAGATCATATCTGTCTAACGAGAAGAAATTTCACATCTCGTAAGTTATACCTGCCTAATGAGAAGAAAATTCACATCTCATAAGTCATACTAGCTTAACAAGAAGAAAATCCACAACTCATAGGTCATACCTGCCTAAAGAAAATTATGGCATAGTTGGACAAAAATTGCCTTTAAAACCCACTTTGATCCATATAAGTTGCGAAATCGTCCATTTTAAGTAAACATATTTTTCACAATTTATACGAAAATAAGATTTGCAAATTTATATAGAAGACAGTATACTCACCTCGATTTTCGCACTACAAAACTATCACCGTCCAAAACCTACCGGGATGCTGGCGCCTGTGAACCTAATAGCGATAGGGCCTACATTAATATTTTATTTAAAATAACCTAACATGCAATGCAAACCCTAAATTTCATAATTCCCCATTCCCCAAATTTCATTATGAAAAAATATTATTTCGTCCGTTTCGTTACGTTAATATTTACTGTACCAATTTATTTAGATTAACGATTAGTAAAATATTGTTTTATGATTACGAAAATTACTATTACGATTGCGAAATATTTAATACTAACAATTTAATTTAACGAAAATAATACCCGACTAAAATTTTATATGTTTCTGAATCTCTCACAAGCCGAGAAGTTAAATTTTGGATTTTGATTTTTATTTGATTTTTTTTTCTTCTTCTTTCAAGTTCTGTTTTCTGCGCCTGCTCATCACTGCCGCGGTGGTGGCTTCTGCAGGTTCTGGCTCTACTTTGTTCAACCATTGTCGACACCCTCACACCAATTCCCACATCGCCGATCGTTCACCGCCCTTACGCTGCCAGCAGCTCGCAATCGATCACGAACACACCCACAACCACCGCCAGCGCCGTCGATCGCCAACCGATTGAACCTACACACGCCTACCCCGCCGGCTGCTAAACACTTACGCCACTAAACACCTTTACCGCCGAAAGAACACCCATACGCCGAACAACTCCACGCCAATCGAGCCGAACCTTCTCCTCTCTCTCAATTTTCTGGTTTTTTTTTGCATTGCTGGACCGCACCGCTACGGCGGTACGCTCTCTCTCACCTCACCACTCCGGCGACCTCACCGCCAGCCAAACGATCGACACCAACCACCCTCCCCGCAACCGTCTGCACAACTCACACACGCAAACGAAACACACACATACAGCAGTGGAACACACACTCACACGACGACCTCGCCGGCAAACCTCCACGACCGACCACCCACTGCCGATGAACAACAACGATCACACCCACGCACGTCGATCACCGTCAACGACTCCCACACCACCGTCGAGTGAATAACGACCACCTACACACACCCACACAACTGCGACCCATACACGCAGTCGCACTGTCGGACCGATCACACCGCCGGCAACTGCCTTCTCTCTCTCTCGATTTTTCTGTTTCTGTTTTTTTTTTTTTTTGGTTATGGATTATATGCATGGATGTATATATAGATGCATAAATCGGCCACGCATCCTTTATGGATGCGCACACACACATACACACACATATATATATAATTAGGAATTTACCGTGTGTCCCTTTTGTTGATATGTATATGCACACACACACACACACATATATATACACGGTTTTTTTCCTTCACAAAGGAAAGAACGAATAAAAAATATTTAAGTTACACTAATCTCCCTCAATTTGTTTTTTTCTTATTAGTTAAACTCAAAATCTAAAAATAATATTTTTAATATTGCTAGTTAACCCCTCAAATTTTAAATTAAATAATATATTATATAATCTACCCCGTTATTTTCTAAATGTTCTAAAACGCAGCTAAAAGTATGCATGCACAAAAATTAGAGTTTTACAACCCTTCCATCCTAAAAGAAATTTTGTCCCGAAATTTTAGTTACCTTGATCGAATAAGTGTGAATATTTATCTTTCATCTCATTCTCTCGTTCCTACGTCGCCTCCTCCACTGAGTGACTGTGCCACAACACTTTCACTAATAGAATCGTTTTCGTTCGCAACCCCTGATCTTTATGACTTAAAATCTGGACTGACTCCTCAACGTATGTCAAATCTTCTTCCAACTCGATTAGTTAAGAAGTCAACACATGTGAAGGATCTGGCACATATTTCCTAAGTATCGACACGTGGAAAACGTCGTGTAATCTGGACAATTCTGGTGATAAAGCAGGTCGATATGCTATCGTACCAACCCGTTCTAAGATCTCGTATGGCCCGATATATCTCGGACTTAACTTCTCTTTCTTCTCGAACCTCATTATACCCTTCTATGGGGATATACGTAAAAATACATGATCCCCCACTTCAAATTCTAACTCTTGCCTACGCTTGTCAGCATGACTCTTTTGCCGATTCTAAGCAATCTTCAATCTTTCCTGAATCATCTTTACTTTGTCTGCCATCATTTAGGCTATACTCGGCATCAGTAATTTATTTTCTCCTACTTCAGTGCAGTCTGTTGGACTAGAGTCTTGCATCTCTTGCCATACGATGCTTCATACAGTGCCATCTCGATTGTTGAATGGTAGTTGTTGTCATAGACAAATTCCATCAACGTCAAATGATCATCCCAACTACCATAAAATTCCAGAACACAACCCCTCAACATATCCTCGAATGTTTGAATCGCACGCTCAGATTAACCGTCAGTCTGAGAATAAAAAGCGGTACTAAATTTCAACTTGATACCTAGGGCAGTTTGGAGACTCGGCCAGAACTTCAGAGTAAATCTCTGATCTCTACTTGATACTATGAAAACTGGTGCACCATGTAGTCTAACAATCTCCTTAATATACAATTGGGCATACTTATCAAAAGAGTACGTCGTCTTTACGGCCAGATAATGAGCAGATTTAGTAAGCCTATCCACAATTACCCAGATAGAAATATGTCCCTTTTGGGTATGAGGTAATCCCAAAATAAAATCCATCGTGATATGTTCTCATTTTTACTCTGGAATAGGTAGAGGCTGCAATAAGCCACCTAGACGTTGGTGCTCAATCTTGACTTGCTGACAAACGAGACACCTTACGACAAATTTAGCAATTTCTCGTTTCATTCCATTCCACTAATAGTGTTCTCCCAGATCCCAATACATTTTGGTACTACCTGGGTGTATTGCGTATGCTGAGCTATACGCTTCCTCCAAGATATCCTTTTTTCATATTGACATCATCAGGCACACACAGTGTATTTCCTACTATCAAAACCTCATCGTTATCCCTAAAACAATAGTCAGCTCTATAACCTTTTTTTACTTCATTTCAGATCTTCTCCAATTAGGCATCTGACTTCTGTGTTTCTATAATACGGTCGGTTAATGTCGGTCTCAAAGTCAAAATCGCAAGCAACGCTACCGTTTGACCAATCGCCAACTGGACTCGCAAAGATTTCAACTCGGTATACAGATTAGTATGAACAACTTGAATGTGTACAACTGAACCCGCTGATTTCCGATTCAACGCATCTGCTACAACATTGGCCTTTCCAAGATGATAGTGAATAGAACAATCATAGTCCTTGATCAATTATATCCAATGTTTCTACCTCAGATTTAGTTCCTTCTAGGTAAATAAATATTTCAAATTCTGATGGTCGGTGTATATCTCACAAGTCTCGCCATACAGGTAATGTCCCCAAATCTTCAAAGCAAACACAATCGCTGCCAATTCCAAATCATGCGTCGGGTAATTACGCTCATGATTCTTTAATTGTTGGGAGGCATATGCAATCACGTGATCATGTTGCATCAGTACACACCCTAGCCCTTGGTGTGAAGCATCACTGTAGAGCACAAAGCCACCACCTGCAGTCGAAAGGGAAAGTATTGGCACAGATATCGGTCTACTCTTCAACTCTTGGAAACTCTGTTCACATTTGTTAATCTACTCGAATTTAAATTCCTTGCGGGTCAACGGGGCAGCTATAACAGAAAATCCTTGTACAAATCAACGGTAATAACCCGCCAATCCCAAAAAGTTTCGAACTTTGGTTACACTTTTCAGCCTTTCCCATTAAATAACAACTTCGACTTTCTTTTGATCCACTTGAATACCATTCCTTGAGATAAAATGACCCAAGAATACAACTCGATTCAACCAAAATTCACATTTACTGAATTTTGCATACAACTGCTTTTCTCGCAAGGTCTGCAACACAATCTTGAGATGCTCTGCATGCTTTTTCCTATTTTGGAAATAGATCAGTGTATCATCAATGAATACGATGATAGACTAATCCAGATAGGGTTGAAAGATCCGATTCATTAAATCCATGAAAGCAACATGAGCATTCGTCAACCCGAATGACATAACTAGAAATTCATAATGCTCATACCTCTTACGGAATGTCGTTTTCACCACATCACTGTCTCTGACTTTCAACTAGTGATACCCTGATGAAAGATCTACTTCGGTAAACACCCTGACCTTCTGTAATTAGACAAACAAATTATCAATTCTAGGCAACGGGTATTTAGTACGAACCGTCATCCTATTCAATTGTCGGTAATCAATACACATTCTTAGCATGCCATCCTTCTTCTTTACGAACAACACTGGGGCTCCAACACCGGGCTCTATGGGGAAAAACATTAGGTCTGATAAAATCACAGGTTAACAGATCTTGCAATTGAATTTTCAATTCCTTCAACTCGACAGGCGCCATACAATAGGGTGGAATTGATATCGGAGCAGTTCCTGAAAGTGACTCAATAGTGAATTCCATCTTCCTATCCATTGACAATTCTTCTGAAAATACATCAGGAAAATCCCTAACCATCGGGATTTGCCACTTGAACTTCTTTCTGATTAGTATCAATCACATGCGCGAGGTATCCCTAACATCTATTTTTTAATAATTTTCTTTTTAAAATAATCTACTATAGCATGATAACCAAATAGCAAAACCATATCCAGTATCACATCCAAATCGTGAATACTTAGGGGTAATAAATCTACCACTAATTCTTTATCACTGACACGAAGCGAATTGGTTCTATACACATTATCTATCAACACTAACTCACAGTGATCGCACCTCATTTGTGCGATTTTATATCCCTACATTTAGATTTGTCAATCATTCTAATAATGTAAATTATTATAAATATAGTTATTTTAGTTATTTTTGTATGTTTATGAAAATGGATCAAAACGGCGTTAAGATGGGACAAATTGGATTAAAAACGAATAAACCACTGCAAGCCGAACGAAAACCAAACACAAACCAAAGATACCGGAATGAATCGGTCGATCCCTTAAAAATATCAAAAATTGATTTATTTTATATGTTTTTGTAGGTTTTTGAAAAACGAACAAAATGGCATTGAGTTTGAGCGAATCAGACGAGAAAAGAGCAAACCACGGCGATTCGAAAGAAAACCGTTAAAGTCGCGCACGAACAGTAACCGCAATGAACAGTACCCACTTGGCCATCCACTTGCACCCCTGATATTTTGATTCCTTTACATTTTTACCCCTCTTAATTCTATTTCTGTCCATTTTACCCCCAAAATATCTTGCCTATAAATATGAGGCTTGGGGCTAATTCATAGAGAGACATATATACTTATAGAATACTAATTTTAAGATATTATGTAAATATTTATCTTATTTTCATTTTTATTATGGAGAAGAGGAAGTTTTGATTCTTAGGGGTTAAAAGTGTAAAACGGTGTTTTTTAGGATTGTTTCCAAGAAAATACTGCTTTACACAACGATGAGTGGTTAACTTCCTCCGATCAGGTTAGGATTGTGGTATTGTATGGTTGATTTTATGTAATATTTATATTTATGATTTGTTTAAACAATCATGTGACGATGAAATTTTGATTATAAATTCAATTGCTTCGTTAAAATTAGAACATGACATCTGAAATTAATGGTCACATAATAGTATTCATAGAGATTTATTACTAAACTTGATGGTCTATACCTCAATTTTAATTCACCCTATATTAGATTAACGTAAGAATTAAATATCGCCTATAGATCATGCATGAGGAATGATAAATCTTATTTTTCTGAATGTTCTGCCTAAAAGGTTAGGAACGCTCGCTTGAGATTTAAATCGGGCATAATTTTTAAATTCTTAAAAGGATAGTAAAATCGATCATCCTACTATCATTCAAAATTTGGAGACAATACAGTAATAAAACTAATTAATTATATATCGGTGGATTATGAAATCCTAGTACTTTTCCATATTATTAGTTCAATTAATTATTTCACATTTTATTTTATTTTAAAGCCAAAATAATTTTCAACTAGATTATAATTAAATCAACTTGGACGGATTAAGTAATTTTTCTCGATAACAATCTTTGTGGGATCGATCTCGCTTCCGTTAATCTTTGCTACATCTGATTCGTGCGCTTGCGAGTAAATATAAATTTTGAAATGAGACATAACACAGTTTCTGTCACAACACAGTTCTCGGCTGCTTCCCGCACATCATTTTCTATTAATTTCGTTATATTTACTAATTTCCACATAACTTTTAATCTGTCTTCCCGTCAACCTGGAACGTATTTCTAAATCAAATCCTTTCTAGGATCGTCTACATCTTATCTCTTTCGTTTTTACCAAATTAGGAGCAAATCGAGACTAAACATCGAATTTAATTTCATACTGCCGAACAATCATCTTTTTCTATTTCAATAATATGAACTCCCCCTCCAATAAAATTACAAGGTTTCCTTAGTATTGCCTAGAAGACAGTTTTATACACCCCATTGGATGTTGTACGCTATGATAAAATCCATGTATATCAAATGGTAGCGCAATGTGTAGTGTCGTCCTATAATATAAGTAAGGTGTTGTCTAATAATCCAACTTAAGTGTGCTTTGTCACACTACTAGTTTAACTAAAACATTAAGTGCTATCGACAGTAAATTCTATTGTCAAGTAATACGAATATGATTATTTATCAGTTATAATTTAATATTTAAAACCACTAGCACCCCCACAATTGTAATCCATCCATTACCACTACCAACAACACCACCCAACCCACCAACTAGCAGTATTACAATTTCATTGCACCACTAATTGTCGACTTTATAGTTAGTCCTGTTAACGGAAAACGAGACTAAGAAAGGAATGCAACGGCTTCAACCTATGGTCAGGTTCTCCTATTTATCGATTACTAATTCACCATATATTAAGGGAGGGCCAACCAGATAACAACCATGCACGATGCCAATGAACTATCTAATGCAATGCAATAACTATCACTCACGTGCAGAACCTATCTATCGACACCTTATCTCTAGATCCACCACTGGCTCGACAAACTAATGTCTACAGAACTTATAACCTAGGTTCTGATACCACAAATGTCACACCCCCACCTTGGGCCCCCACCGCCCGAGGTCGGGCGTGACGTCAACATGACTCTACTTGACCAATCAACCAATACATATACGCGCTGCTGTAAATGTTTTCCCAAATATATATATACACATACTTAATGAAAATTTGGGAGCACACCTGTCCCAAATATCCATAACCAAAATCACAAAACAACTTGAACCTTCAACGGTTCCTATCCGACCGGCTCACCTCCAACATGATACTACCTCCAGACTCTATTTAGTGCTAGTAGTAGACCAACTCCTAGTCCCGGTGCCTGAAATAAAATATTTTTATTGATATACTGTCTTCATAAAAAAAAATTAATGGATCAAGTACAATTTTTAAATACCAACTTTAAAAATATAATATTTTATAATCACTTACTAGGCTGAAAATTCAATCCCACTGTTACCAATGTAACGAACTAATATATTTAAAACAAACAAAAGTGTTAAACACCACGTTTCAAAATATAATAATATAACTGCATACTGTGTTGAAAATCCAATTCCACTACCACTAATGAAATGAAGAAATATAATTAACCCCCAACGCAAATATTTTAAGTCAACCCCTCCAAACATTTTAAACCAACCAGATCAAATATTTTAACGTATAATAAAATACACCACACCTCCTCTCCTACTAGCCATAGGATCATTTTTAGCTTACGATCGGGAGTTACAATGGTACCGTACCACCCGCAGGATTTGCACTCTTGACGGGTCAAACCATAGGTCATATCCTCTTGACGAGAAGAAAATTCACATCTCGTAGGTCATATCCGCCTAACAAGAAGAAAATTCACATCTCATAGGTCATATCCGCCTAACGAGAAGAAAATCCACATCTCGTAGGTCATATCTACCTAACGAGAAGAAAATTCACATCTTGTAGGTCATACTTGCTTAACGAGAAGAAAATTCACATCTCGCAAGTCATACCCGCCTAACGAGAAAAAAATCCACATCTCGTAGGTTATACCCGCCTAACGAGAAGAAAATTATGGTATAGTTAGATAAAAATCACCTTAAAACCCACTTGATCCAAAAATTATTTTTCACCTTTAAAACCAAAACCAACTTGATCCATATAAGTTGTGAAATCGTCAATTTTAAGTAAACACATTTTTCACAATTTATACGAAAATAAGATTTGCAAATTTATATAGAAGACAGTATACTCACCTCGATTTTCGCACTACAAAACTATCACCGTTCAAAACCTACCGGGACGCTGGCGCCTGCGAACCTAATAACGATAGGGCCTAAATTAATATTTTATTTAAAATAACCTAACATGCAATGCAGACCCTAAATTTCATAATTCCCCATTCCCCAAATTTCATTATGAAAAATTATTATTTCGTCCGTTTCACTACGTTAATATTTACTGTACCAATTTATTTAGATTAGCGATTAATAAAATATTGTTTTACGATTACAAAAATTACTATTACGATTGCGAAACTTTTAATACTAACAATTTAATTTAACGAAAATAATACCCGATTAAAATTTTACCTATTTCTGAATCACTCGCAGGTTGAGAAGTTGAATTTTAGATTTTGATTTTTTTTTTCTTCTTCTTTCAAGTTCTGTTTTCTGCGCCTGCTCCTCACCGCCACGACGGTGGCTTTTACAGGTTCTGGTTTTGCTTTGTCCAGCCACTGCCGACACCCTCACACCAATTCCCACATCGCCGGTCGTTCACTGCCCCCACGCCACCGGCAGCCTGTAATCGATCACGAACATACCCACAACCACTACCGCCGCCGTCAATCGCCAACCAACCGAACCCACACACGCCTACCCCTCCGACTGCTAAACACCCACGCCACCAAACACCTTTACCGCCGAAGAAACACCCATACGCCGAACAACTCCTCGGCGACCAAGCCGAACCTTCTCCTCTCTCTCAGTTTTTTGGTTTTTTTTTGCATCATTGGACATCACTGCTACGGCGGTGCGCTCTCTCTCACCTCACCACTCCGGCGACCTCACCGCTGGCCGAACGATCGACACCAATCACCCTCCCTGTAACTGTCTGCACCACTCACACACGCAAATGAAACACACACATACAGTAATGGAACTCACACACTCACACGACGAACTCGTCAACACACCTCTACGACCGACCACCCACTGCCGATGAACAACAACAATCACGCCCACACACGTCGATCACCGTTGACGACTCTTACACCACCGTTGACTGAACGACGACCACCTACACACACCCACATAGCCGTCACCTACACACACAGTCGCACCGTCGGACCGATCACACACCGCTGACGACTGCCTTCTCTCTCTCTCAATTTTTTTGTTTCTGTTTTTTTTTTTTTTTGGCGATGGATTATATGCATAGATGTATATATAGATGCATAAATCGACCAGGCATCATGTATGTATATATATATATATACATATACATGTATGTGTGTGTATATATATATATATATATATATATATATATATATATACATATATAAGTAGGAATTTGTCGCGTGGCCCTTTTGTTGATATGTATATGCACGCACACACACACACACACACACACATATATATACACGATTTCTTTCCTTCACAAAGGAAGGAAGAAATAAAAAATATTTAAATTACACTAATCTCTCTCAATTTTTTTTATTATTAGTTAAACCCAAAATCTAAAATTAATATTTTTAATATTTTTAATTAACCCCTCAAATTTTAAATTAAATAATAAATGACACAATCTACTCCATTATTTTCTAAATGTTCTAAAATACAGATAAAATTATGCATGCACGAAAATTGGGGTCTTACAATGCAATACCCCAAATATTTATATTTCAAAAAATAATATTTTAAAGCTAAATACTCTTAGGATTATTTGATATATCATGAAAATTTTAAGGTGTGAATGAATATTCTATAACTATTGAGTATGCAAGTGTAATTATTGAGTTTAGTAGTAATATTATATAAATTATGGGATGTTAGTGTAATTTTTTATAAAAATCTCAAATAGCAAAATGGGTAGGTGTAGAGGAAATTTTGGATGCGTGTTGGTGCATGTGTGTGATCATGTAATGTGTGGGTGTGTTGTGTGAGTAGAAAAGAGGAGAAAATAATAAAGTGATAAGAATGAGGAATATGGGGGATTGAGAAAAGATAAAGTTAATATATTTTAATTATTAATGATTATTATATATTTTAATATTATATATATAAATATATATAGATAGATAGAAAGAGAGTTAAAGGAGATAGAAGTCTTTTGTTTTATGGCTTGAATTGAAATTACACGCGAGAAGAGCAAAGACAATGCATAAGTTGTAATACTCGATTTTTAAAAAAAATATTATTATTTATATAAGTTTAATATTTTTGAGGAGTGATTTTGTAAATTTATGGTATAAATAATATTTGATAATTTTTAAGAGTCAAATGGTTATTTTAAATTGATTTTAAAAATTTTGGGACTAATGTGTTATTAAAAATATATTTTTAAGAATTTTGGGGTATAATTAATATTTTTGTTTTTCTTAAGGGAATAAAGCGTAAGTAATACAAAAAAAATTATGTGTTGTCTTCATATTAAGAAGGCAACACATAAATTTTAAAATTTTACATGCATACACGTGCATGTGTTAATTATATAATAATAATAAGATTCCTTATCAGCTAAGGAAATGAATGAAGTTATATATATACACACACACACACACACATTACGAATAGAGCAATGAGGAATGGAGAAATATATATTAAGAATATTATCAGGATAATAAGTTGCGGTATTATATATTCGGATGTTTTGATTTAGATTTCAGTTTCAGATAAAATTTTTAACTCGTCTAATATTTGTATTTAATCTTTCCATTGGGTGATTTACGTTATTATTGTCGGTGAATTTATCGTTGTTAGTTTGCATGAAATAATTATGATTATGTGAAAATCATGTCAATGTATTTTATTTGTCATGATAATTAAATGCACATATTAGAGGGGTTGAAGTTCTACTGAGCGTTGGCTCACAATCCCATAATTTTGATTGTAGGACCAGTGAGAATGAAACGGCGACGAGAATTTTAATAGAATTTCTATTTGTAATAATTGTAGTTGATATTTACCGTTGTAAAAATTGACGAAATAAATTGAATATAATTATTATTGTCATATTATAAAATTTAAATCGATAATTATAATTATCACTGTAATTGTATATTAAATTACAAATTTAAACATTAGTATTAAATTAACCGGCACCAGAAATTTATTTGAGTATTTAAAAATAATGCAGTGACAACAATTTCAGCTGAATTTATAATTAATTTGTAATAATTGAATTTATTAGATTTTGTAATTTTCTAGAAGACAGTACACTCACCTGATTATCTGTTCTGCAAAATTTTCACTGACTACACTCTACCGAGACTCCGGTACCTGCGAACCTAATAGTGATAGGGCCTTACTGGTGTAAAAATTGAATCAATCAATTCGATATTTGTGACTGTCACCATGTGTTGTAAAATTTATCGGATTGATTTCGAAATAAATTATTGGTTATTTGGTTGTATTTAAATTGTAATTATTATATTTAATGATTACTGTTGTAAAATTTACGCGATAAATCAATATCAATTATCGAGATGAATTTCCAAATGATGTATTTGAAAATAGTGCGGCGCAAAAAATTTTATTCAAATTTTTATCAAATGGGTAAAAATTATATTTATTATTTACTGTTGTAAAATCGGCTCGAAAATTTGATAATTCTAATTATCGTCGTCGTGTGTAAAATTTATCTGATTTTTTTTAATTAAAATATTGATTATTTAGTAAAATTACCGTCATAAATGTCGCCGTTGCATTATAAAATATACCAGATTTTATAGAATGAAAATTTAGTCAATCGATTTTGGTATTGATTCTCCAATGGGAGAAATCGAGTGGCAGCTCTGGAAAATCGGGCCGTTACAACAAGACTGAAATCTAGCACATAAACAAACACTATACATGATATCAGGTCTACTAGCAGTTTAGTATAACAGGCTACCAATTATACCCCCATACATTTTTTCATTAACACTTTTACCCGTATCATCTTTGTCTATCTTTGTAGCCGTTGCCATGGGAGTTTTGTATTCTTTAGCACCATCCAAACCATATTTCTTTAACAGCTCCTTAGTGTATTTAGTTTGGTTTATGAATATCCCTTCTTTGATTTGCTTAATTTGCCACCCAAGAAAAAATTCAGCTCTCTCATCATACTCATTTCAAATTCGACTTGCATTATCTTAGCAAACTCTTGACAAAGATCCCCATTAGTAGATCCAAAAATAATGTTATCAACATAAACTTGTACTAATAGGATATCAGAATCAATTTGCTTAACAAATAGTGTTATATCACAAATACCCATTCAAAAATATTTTTCGATCAAATATCAGTTAAGTCTCTCATACCAAGCTCTAGGAGCTTGCTTGAGCCCATACAAAGCCTTACGAAGTTTAAATACGTGATCAAAAAATTTATCACTTTCAAATCCCGAGGGTTGTTCCACGTAAACTTTTTCCGCAAGAAAGTCATTTAAAAATGCACTCTTAACATCCATTTGATATAACTTAGAATTACATGAGCATGCAAAAACGAGTAGCATTCTAATAGCTTCTAATCTAGCCACAACAGTATAAGTTTCATCATAATCAATTCATTCATCTTAATTATAGTCATGTGCTACTAATCTTGCTCTGTTTCTAATTATCATACCAGACTCATCTTTTTTATTTCAAAAAACCCATTTAGCACCAATAATAAGATGAAAATTAGGTCTCGGAACAAGACATCATACTTTGTTCCACTCAAATTGAGCTAACTCATTTTACATTGTGGAAATCCAAGATTCATCAGTTAACACCTCATTTACATTTTTAGGCTCAATTTGAGATAAGAAAATAAGATTAAATATATTTTTAATAGAGGAACAAGTACTTGCACATCTTTCGAAGTTACCAATTATTTCTTTTACCGAATGTCCCGGTACTGTCTTTATAACTCGTGGTAATGTCGAATCCTCTTTCTTAGCCTCCTTCTCTTTTTGAGATTCCTTAGCTGTAATTTCACCTTGGTTTTGGTTATTTGAAATACTTGTATCATCATTATCCAAAACCTTTTTCGAAAAAAATTGGTCAGCTTCCTCAAATACAATATGCATAGATTCTTCTACTACTAACGCACGTTTATTGTAAACTCTATAAGCTTTACTGTTAGTAGCATATCCAAAGAAAATTCCATAATCAGATTTAGCATCAAATTTACCTAGATTATCCTTATCATTCAGAATAAAGCATTTATACCCAAATACTTTAAAGTAGAAAATGTTAGGAGTCTTACCATTCCAGATTTCATATGGGGTTTTGTTAAATCCTCTAGGAATCGATACCCGATTCACCACATGACAAATTGTACTTACTGCTTCGGCCCAGAAGTAGGTTGGTAAGCGATTTTCATTCAGCATTGTTTTATCTATTTCTTGAAGCGTTTTGTTCTTCCTTTTTACTACACCATTTTGTTGTGGTGATCTTGGTGCAGAGAAGTTATGAGCATAACCATGCTCATCAGAGTAACTGATAGCATCATCATTATTAAACTCTTTTCCTTTGTCACTACGAATATTAGTAATAGAACATTACTTCTCATTTTGAACACGTTTACAAAATTTAGCAAATACAGAAGCAACTTTACTTTTCTTAGCAAGAAAAAATATCCAGGTAAGTCTAGAATAATCATCAACAATTACGAAGGCATAAAACTTACCACCAAGACTACCAACACAATTTGGTCCAAATAAATCAAGATGCAACAATTCACGACATCTAGACGTGGATGTTTGCATCTTTTTCTTAAATGATTATTTAAACTGCTTGCCTAATTAACATGAATCACATATTTTATCTTTCACAAATTGCAAATTAGGTAGGTCACGTACGAGACGCTTCTCAGATAGTTTAGAAATTAGCTCCATACTAGCATGCCCAAGTTTCCTATGCCATAACCAACTATTTTAAGATAAAACATTTAAACAGGATAAATTTTGAGAAGTAAAATCATCAAATGAGCAGGTATAAACATTCTTAAAATGTGATGCTTCTAACAAGATACTACTATCATGACCATTCTTAATAATGCACTTATCATGATCAAATATCACATTATAATCCTTGTCACATAGTTGACTAATATTAAGCAAATTATATTTAAGTCCATCAACTAGTAACATGACTTTAATAATAGTAGTATCATTACCGATATTACCTATACCGATAATTTTACCTTTTGCGTTGTCTCCAAAAGTCACATGACCTCCATCCTTAGGTGTCAAATATGTGAATTTTGATTTATCTTCTATCATGTGTCGAGAACAACCGCTATCTAAGAATCATTTGTCCTTACTTATTGATACTTTTAAAATAACCTGCAAGGAGCACCGCAAATAGTTCCTAAGTAGTACCCAGTTTACGTGGGTCCGATCTTGTTAGTCGGGACAATTTTAGTTCCTTTTGGAACCTAAACTTGTTTACATTTAGATATTTTAGTAAAATATTTATGAATGGTATACCCCACAACATTACATTTAAAACATCTAATAAGATCCTTGGTTTCAGAAAAGAATTTTTGAAAACGTTTTTGTTTAAGATTTTTCTGAAATCCAATACCGACTTTGTCAAAAATTCCACGTGCACTTCCCAAAAGTATTTTCAAGTTATTCTCACCGCCGGTGAATTTGAGAACAATTAAATATAAATCCGACATCTTGGATTTCAATTCATTGTTTTCAGATTTGTAGTCCATTACTTGATTGTTTAATGTATTAATTATACTTTGAAGGGCATTTATTTTAGAACACTGATTTTTATAATCATGCAAAAGTTCTTGATAAATATCAAATAATTTATCAAAATCTAAAGGATAAGAACTTGAACATTTTGTTACCTCACTACCAGTGACCATTAATGCAAACATGGACATTTCTTCACTTTCTGATTTTTTGGAGTTACTTGATTCGGTATCATTCCAATTAGCCTTCATAGACTTCTTTTTGCTCTTCTTTCCTTTCTTCTTCTCTTTCTTCTTCTTCTCATTTTCTTTATCCTTCTTCGGTTCGGGACAATCAGTTTAAAAGTGACCGGTCTTGTGACAGTTGTAGTATTCCACATTGTTCATGTTGAAGTTTCTTCTCCCGCGGAATGTGCGCCAAGTTATTCTTCTAAAATTCTTTGTGAGAAATGCCACATCTTTTTTTTGCTCACTGTTAAGACTTTCATCGTCATTGTCATCAACTTCTTCAATTTTCTAAGCTTTTAGAGCTAAGGATTTCCTATTGCTATTTCCGGTGTCATCCTTATATCGTTTAATCTCCGTTTCATAAGTCATCAAGTTGCCTATGAGATTATCAATTTCGTATTTGCCAAGATCCTTAACTTCCTCAATTGCAGTCACCTTCGACTCCCATACTTTTGTCAAAGATCTTAAAATCTTTCGAACTCTATCCTCCATGAAGTATGGCTTTCCAAGTTAACTCAAGTGATTACAAATATTGTTGAAATGAGTATACATCTCTTGAATCGATTCAACTTCTTCCATTCTGAATAATTCAAATTTTCTTATAAGAACATTGATTTTCGATTGCTTCACTTAACTTGTCCCTTCATGAGTAACTTGTAATTTGTCCCACATCTCCTTTGTTGATTTACAACCTGAAACTCTTGAGTATTCATTAGCATCCAAAAAGTAAAATAAAATATTAATAACTTGAGAGTTCATAGAAAGTTTCTGCTTACCAGAAGCAGTTAACTCTTCTTTCGTCTTCTTGACTTCGTTTTCTATTAGAACAAACGGATCATCCTCGATTGTTAGCCATACATCGTAATTTGTAGCCTGAAGTAAGGAGATCATTTTGTCTTTCCAGAATGAATAATTTTCACCAGCAAACAACGATGGTCGGTGCATAGACGGCCCCTCAGCTAGTGTGCCTATTATGTGCACCATGTGATCTTTGTTAGCTAAGTGTGTCGAGCTAAACCAGCTCTGATACCAATTGTTAGCCCAGTGAGCTACCCAAGAAAGGGGATGAATTGGGTAGTATTAAAAATATCAGAATATAACACTTCAAAAGTCAAACAATTAATTTTATCCTAAAATTAATTATGATATTTTATATCAGCATATTATTTATTATCAACTAGATGCACACCTAAACAAAAAATATAAACAATGTAAATAATGCAACACACAGAAATTTATACTGGTTCACTAAGTTACTCTTGGCTAATCAAGTTCTCCGAGCTCCGCGGAGAGTTTTACCTACTAAATTCAAGATTCCTTTAAAGGTAGGAATCACACCCTCACAACGATTCTTTTCATAGGCTCAGAATTAATTTTTATAATTCTTTTTCACAGGCTAAGGAATAACCTCTATCTTTTTACTAGGCAGAAGATTAACCTAATTCTATTATAGGGAGAATCACGACCTAATTCTTTTTATACCTTAAGCTCAAGAATTAAACATCACACAAATATGCTCCAAATATCCTTTTATCCGATAAGGATTGAACCGTTACAATTCACTCACAAATTCAATCAAGGAAGAATTAACACCTAATTTTTTTACACTCTAAGCAAAGATCAAAACCTCAATCTCTTTATCGGAAGAGATTGAAACCAGCTACCATTGATTAGACACTCCCAGTAGTATCTAATCTGATACTCAACTCACCAATTAACAATTGATAAGTGAGTTTCTCACTCGGAGCTTCTACCACCCCAGATAAATTCAAACTCAATTAATGTCTCGATACTAGTGATAGAAAAGTGATAATTTCAAAATCTAATAAATAAATATGGGTAGCAAGAAATTAAGCACATAATCAGATTTTCTCAAGAAATTGTTTTAAAAATAATTTTCAATAAAAAAAAATCTAGAAAACAATTTCAAAGATCAAATTCTAAATATTAAATAATATAATCAAGCAACAATTATTAGTAAGTAATTTGGAAAGATCTCACTAGGATTCCACCGAAAAATAATGATTAGAATAGCAATGAAATTTCAGATCGATAGTAGTAATAATCCACAGCAAATATTTCTGAAGAACAACGCTAAAAAAAGATCTCACAATTCACTAAGTATGATTACTCTTAGAAAGCACGCGAGCTGAATAACTCATAATAGTTTGGATTCTCTTAATTTCTCATTTTTTTCATGTGAAATCCGCAGGTCTATTTGAAGCTTCTTAAAACAAGCCCTATAACGGCTAGTTCCCACAAATCATGACATTTAATTACACCAACAGACCCTCTATATCATAATGAATCATTCCTGGTATAATTCGCTTAAAATATCTTTTAAAAATCTCTCAAACTTTTACTCAAACTCAATTAGATAAGATTGAAATAATTACATAAATCAAATCGGGAAATATTAAAACTACTTGAATCAAATCTATAGGGATAATTAAATAGATCAAAACGTATCAGATCCCTAAGATATCTCATATATCTTAACCATAAAACGGTTAGTAACGGCTATTTTTTTAATAAAATCCAAAATTTCATAAATCCTTAAACAACTCCATCTATCAACCGGCCAACACCCATCAGTCGACTGTCCAATTCAGGATGTAGCCAAGCCAAAAACTCTTCGCCCATCAGTCGACTGCTTGACGCGCCCCGATTTTTCGAAAAGAAAAAGAATAATAAATAATTAATAAGCTTAAGGAGAGATGGATTTTAAAGCGCCGATTTTCAAAAAATACTTAGGTCATTTTTAAAAAAAAATAAGGAGTCGTCACCTAGCATTGGATTTAAGTGATGTGTTAGGTCACCGAATTTTTAGAAAATAATTTAAAAGGCCTAAGTAAAAAATTGACTCCAAAAAATACGGTCAAACCAAATATTCATTTAAAGGCTCGGAGGTCAGTTACGCTCGGGGAAGGTGTTAGGCACCCCAAGACGCCCGTCCAAAAATAGTACCTTATGTCTAATTAAGTCCAATTAGTTTAGTCCGAGTGTTTTATTTTATTTTGAAATCATTTCCTTCTTATAAAATCTTTTTGGTATTTTCACAAATAAGGTGGGGCAATTTTTAGTTTTTTGGAATATTCCCCCCAGTATAACTTCTTATCGAATATTAAGGATTCGATAAGGATAGTCCCGGGGGGGTTTTATGTATGTTTCCGAGAGATTTCTTTAATTTGAATTAGACAAATTAAATAAATTAATGAGAGTAAAATATGAATGCAAAAACTAACATCTATATGAATTTATTTTTTATGTAAAAGTAACTAAAAAAAATTTAAGAATTTAATTTAAATGTGAAACGATATGAATAACGGGAATCGAATATGGAAACACTATATGAATTCACATGATTATGCGTGGTAATGATTTAATTATTTAATTTAAATATGTCGATGTAAACTGATATGAATACGAGAATCGAATAGGGAACACTACGTGAATTAACGTTATTATGCGTGACAATGATTTAATTAAAAAATATAAGTGATGCATGTGTCATGACTAGAAGTGAAAAAGTAGCGTGGATTCGTAAAAAAATAAAATAAAAAAATAAAAAATAAAAACTATATGTATGAAAAATGTAAGTGGTGAAAGTGTTATAAACATGCCTTCTAAATGGACGAGAAATAAACATCCTAAGTGGATGCCAAAAAAAAAATCTACTTTGAGTTTGTCTGATTAATTTAAAGAAATCTCGTTTTGAAATTCCCTCAAATTCTATGGATGAGAGAGTCGAGGGAGGTTCGCGGAAACAATTTAATTGAAATTAATCCTTTCGATACTTAAAAGAAATCCAACGAAAAGTTTACCGAGAGACAAGATTTCCTAAAACCATTCATTTCTAAATTCCACTCGAGTCGGGGAATAGAAACAAGGTCACAAAAAACTCTCCCACAATTTATCGAATTGTCGGATTCACCTTAAGGTTCGTAAGGATTAATTTCTACAAATAAAAGATTTTATTATTTTTTGGATTTTTTATTTTTTAGGGTTTCGATAAGAATAAAAATAAATAAATAAAATACAAAAAATAAAATAAACAACGAAAACATCTTTCACCTAACGATCGGGGTTAAGTTTAAACACGTGAAACCTATCCCGACGTTTTCATCGGATCATCAAAAGATTTTATTTATTTTTTGTTTTTTTCTTTATGAATCTGTAAACAAAACAAAACAAAATAAAATGAAAAATATCATTCACCTAATAATCGGGGGTTAGGTTTAAGCACAAGAAACTCACCCCGACGTTTTAATCGGATCATCAGACGACAATAAATAAATAAAACTTGCAGAAATTTAAATTGCGAAGAGGATAAAATAAATTGAAAGAGGAATTAAAAAATTAGAAAACATACCTATTCTAGGTCAAGAATCTCGATACTCGGATTTTCCTCTCTCGTAGACAGCTTCCCGAAAGGGCTTTGAGAATCACTCTTCTAAAGAGGGTGACTCCTCTCAATTTTTCAATCAATAAAGTAAGAGGAGAAGGGTCCTATTTATAGGAGAAGATCGGACGTGAAAAACACTTTAGGAAACTCTAAAACTAGGTTTGGCCACCAAAACCCAGTCCAAATTAGACTGGGAAAGGGTAAAATTGTAAAAAAAAACACAAAGGAAGGTTCTGGACAAACAGGTGCGCAAAATCACGCGCTCCCACTGCCGCCTCACCAGATCGCACCATGTGGCAGTGCACTATTTTTCTCTTTCTTTTTTTTTTTTTTTTTTTTTTTTGCGGCTGGTCAAAAGGCGGGCCCCCCCACCGCCTTCTCCCCTCTCTCTCTTCTCCATTCTCTTTCTCTCTCTATTTTGGCTAACCACGAGTGAGGCCCAACCCCTTCCCTCTCTCTTCCTCAACTCTCTCTCTCTCTCTCTCTCTGGCGCTGTGCAGACGGCAGGTAGGCCCCACGCCTGCTCTCTCTCTCTTTTTTTTTTTCTTTTCACCGATCTTTTTTTTTCTCTCTATTCATTCTCCCTCTTTCTTGACAAATGGGCCCCCATACCCCACACTCTCTCTTTTTTCATCTCTCCTCCTCACGGTTTTGAATAAAAAAATGGACCCATCTTTTCTTTATTCCAAATCACTCCCCCTTTTTCCCTTTTTTCAATTTCAAACCCCCATTTTTTTATTTTTCAATTTCACACCCTTTTTCTTTATTTCATTTTTCCTTTTTTTTTTTTTTTTTTTTTTTTTTTTTGTATTTTGTATTTTGGGAACAAATGAAATAAAACAAAACAAGTTCAGCTATAAAATGAAGTATAATTATTTTTATTTTTTTGCGGAACGATTAAAATGTCGTGTCTACAGTCGCCCCTCTTTGTCATGCGAGTTCCACTTACTTGACAAAGACAAAAGACTACGTCGTTTTGATCGTCCCTTTTTTTTTCAAAGTGAATTTTTAGCGATAGAACAAATAAAATAAAATGGCTCATGACGATACTCATGATAAATAAATGTTGTTTAGAGGATCATTTAGAGTAATAGAAAAAGAGACTTATGACGGTACTTATAATGAACAATTATTCGTTTAGAGGATCATTTAAAGTAATAAAAAAATGACTCATAACGATACTCATGACGAATAAATGTCGTTTAGAGAATTATTTAGAGTAATAAAAGAAAGACTCATGACGATACTCATGACGAACAAATGTCCGTTTAGAGAATCGTTTAAAGTAATAAAAGAATGACTCATGATGATACTCATCACGAACAATGTCCGTTTAGAGGATTGTTTAGAGTAATACAAATTAACTCATGACGAATAAATTGTCCATTTAGATGATCGTTTAGAGTGAGAGAAAATGGCTCATGTCTTAGCCTTCTTGGCCGAGAGAGGACAAAAGAAAGTCTAGAGGTATAAAATATGCCCCAACTTGTGGTTGGACAAAAATGAGAGAGCAAAGATATAAAATGTGCCCCAGCCTTTGGCTGGGGCTGACTCTCGGATAACCGAACCTTTACAGGTTGCCTACGTACCTTAGTATTAGCCGAGGATCAGGTTTAGCGTAGTTCACTGGACGTCTCTTTCAGGGCAAAACGCATACCTGGATGCTCATTTAGAGTTTCTGAGTTTTCAGCAATAAGAGTCTCCAACTGGTCGGGAAGAAGGTAAGAAGTCCTAGTGATAGGAAAATCCATGCTTCCAGTCCTTTTGAGATCTCTGTAAAATAACATTTTCAAAACAAAATTTTAGTATGAAAAATTGTTACATTTGATGACTCATAATTTCGTTCCCCCCTTTCGGCCATAATCGCTTCAGTTGATGGTGCTTGGATCGGAGCGATATCGAGAGATTCTTCCGTTTGAATTTAGAAGCTTCGCTTTCCAACTCAGGGCAGGGCATGTCTTGGGTGATTCGATAAAACTTTTTTTTTTTTTTAGCTTATGAGATTTCACTTTTTAACTCATAAAAGGTTCTAACATGCTTCATCAAGGTCTCTTTAGTTTGCTCGACTAAATTCTTGTCTTTTCAAATTTCTAGGTGATTCGATGCTTGAGGTTCTAATACTCCTGTATGCTCTGTGTTTTCTCAAGTCTTGCAAAACTGATTTAGTCCAAAAATAGGCAAATATTTAAAATTACTAAAACGAGTACCTTCAATGCCCGATATAATTTTATGTGAGATCTTGAGTCGGATTGCAAAGGAATATGGTTCCAATACATTTCCAGACCACGACCAATGTTTATTTTCACAAATTCTAATTTCATTTAAATCCATCAAGTTCTAATTCTGAAAAATATCTTTTGCCCACCAATTTGGACCAAGACGAAGAACTTGAACAAATCAATCTATCATCTTTCTTTCTTCTTCAAATCTATTCCACATTTGCAGTAGCGTTTCTTACTCGGTTACCCCACTTTTTGTTTTTCCTTTTCTTTTATTTCCCCCCCCCCTCCCCCCGTTTTTTTTTTAATAGATGATCGAACTTACAATGGTTCATGGGCAGCCAAGCTTGTCAATGAACTTGATCTTCTTTGCAAATTGAGATCTTCTTGCAACATTTGAGAGTTTCTTCATTGAGATCATTGACCTAGGATGATTGTGTTCCCTTTTTGCCATTGGGTCTGACAGCAGGCGAACTAGGATATTTACACCCGATTTTATCAAATCACTAAAGGACCACCGAAGACAGCTTGATCATCTTGCAACAATATATCAAGGAATAGTTAGGAAAATGGAAGCCAATATTGATTTTTGAATCCTCCGGTACTCTGAAATTGCTATCGAATTTGGTTAGGGGGCCTTTTGGATCTCACCATCGTTTGGTTGAACATAACATTTCTTTGTTGCTATTCCCATTGGATCGTGGTCTAGCTCTATATTGAAATCATATACTCACATCTTTGCCCAGTCACATCACATACAACATATGCAAACGATTTTGGGTACCTGAAATAGTAAAATTCAAACATTAAACCACAATTTTGGATAAACAGGATTGCATTATTGAAATTTAAAAAGCCGTTACAGAGAAAATATTTTTCCATCTAGAAGACCAACGGGAATGGAAATGTGAGTATATGAAAATGTCCCAATTTTATCAAAACTTCTAGTAAATTGAAAGTAAACAAGAAAATCCAGTTTTGCAGCCTTTAGATTTTTCAAATCGAGCCTCAGGCATATGACTTACTCCCATCTCTACCAACATTTTGGTAAAGATTGACTTCACCATTCCCTGGAGGTGCATGCTCAGACAGCGGATTTAATTGGCAATTTGGCGCATCGGCCTTAGGTTTTTTTAGGAAATGTGATGGCTCATATCCGTATGAACTCTCAGATCTTGTCCTTTAGCTAAAAGCACTGCTCAGTTGCATGTCCTCTGGTTCCCGAGTAGTATTTACAGAAAGCATTTGAAGAAGTTGTTTTACTCCCAGGTTTAACTTCGTAAGATGGAAGGGGTGTCAGCATCCCCTATTTTAAACAACTCCGGTACAGCTCGATAATCGAGACCAGAAGGTCTAGCAACTCCTTATCATCGTTCTGGAAGTTTTCCCCAGTAGCACGAGGTAGAAAGCCTTAGTGGTATTGGGTTCCTAGCCTTAGGGTGTAGTTAAGAATTTGAGGTGGGGTGTTCGGGTTTGGCTGATATGTATGGTAAGAGGATGCTTGGTAGGCTTGGAGATAATATTGGGGAGTGTGGTTTTGGTAAGGAAAAAGTACGTTCTGGTAATAGCGGGGATGACTTTGGAAATAGGATTGGTTCCGAGGATAATATTGGTTTTGGCGATTTTGAGGGGGGTAGTTGTGATATTGATTGTTCTGGTTCAGGTAGTTTTTGGGATGGGAAGTTTGGGGGTAGTTCTGGTGATGGGTTTGCTAGAAAGAAACAATAACAGCTACTTCATCTTCTCTTTTCTTTGGTGGGCTGACCTCTTAGTCGGATCAGGCGAGGTCCCTTCAATCTTTCCACTTCTTATTCCCTCTTCTATCACCTCAGCTTATTTGATCGCATCGCCGAAGGAAATCACTGCTATGCTCGATAGATCTCGATAGAACGGCAACGTATAGATTGATTTGAATATCTCTAACTGAGCCTCCTCGTTCAGCCTGGGGACAACTTTGGCAGCCTCTTCCCTCCAGCGGGCAGTATACTTTCGGAAGCTTTCATCTTATCTCTTCAATATCTGGTAGAGGGTATTACGGTCCGACGATGTATCTTTATTGTACACATATTGTTTACAGAAGGCCTCTACCAAATCCTCGAACGTCTTAATCTGCGCCAAGTCCAGGGTCATATACCAGTTGAGAGCCGATCATTTCAACGATCGTCAGAATATCTTTAGGCAAAGGTCTTCGTTACGAGCATGAACTCCCAACTCCTCATTGTAGATACTGACATGCCATTCTGGGGGGCCAGTACCGTCATACTTCGTGAACTCCGGAACTATGAAGTTTTTCGGATACACCATCCGGGGTGGTGTTGACAGCTCTTTGTACGCCGTTTTTCTGGATGACTTATCTCTTTTTTGTTCTTTTATGGTTTTCTCCAATTCTTCCATTTCCAGAACCCAGGCTGGAGGGGGTCCATCTTCGTTTCTGTTTGTGGTTTCAACGGCCGGGGCTGGTCGATTGACATTCGGATCGTTCGGCGGAACAACGACCCTCTCCAGGTGGATGAAGATCTGGGCTGCAGGAGGGGCCGAACCTTCGAGTAGAACCTGATAGATATGCCCTTGGCTGGGGTATACCGGTGCTCCATAGGCGAAAGGATGAGGGCCCATCTAGGGTCCATAGTAAACCGATCCTACGAAGTTTGGGCCGGCATGGTTCGAATTCGGCACAGAGTTCTCCATCTCTGCTCTTGGAGGGTTTCCATTTGGTGATTCAGTCATGAGAGTTCCACTAGACGGGGGAACAGGCGCCTCTTGAGGCCAGCTAAGTTCGTTGATCCTTTCTTTCAGCATGTCAATGGTTTTTTGCATACGAGCCATCTGAGCCGCATGGGGAGATTCAGGATTGCTTTCTGATGTCATCCTAGAGTGAGTTTGTGTCCGGCTGCGAGTAAAGATTGAACTTTGGATGATGGGAACTGGAATTGCTTTTCTGGGACCAATTTTCCTGTCTCGTCCTGTTCTTACAACAAACCCATTTATTAGTCCACGTGGGTCTTAGGTAGTTTTAAAAACCATTCGAGTTCAAAGTTTTCAATTCCGATAACGACCAATCAAAATAGATAGATAAAAAAGGAAGAAAAGAAGAAAATGAACAAACATTACAACTTATTTACAAAAATAGAAGGAAAAGATAACAAAATAAAATATAACATTCAGACATTGAATAGTTAGACTTATTTGGACATATTAGGCTTGACCCTCTAATTGTCCCCAACGGAGTCGCCAGTTGACGCGCCCCGATTTTTCAAAAAGAAAAAGAATAATAAATAATTAATAAGCTTAAGGAAAGGAGGATTTTAAAGCGCCAGTTTTCAAAAAATACTTAGGTCATTTTTAAAAAAATAAGGAGTTGCCACCTAGCATTGGATTTAAGTGGTGTGCTAGGTCACCGAATTTTTAGAAAATAATTTAAAAGACCTAAGTAAAAAATTGACTCCAAAAAATACGGTCAAGCAAAAAATTCATTTAAAAGTTCGGGGGTCGGTTACGCTCGGGGAAGGTCTTAGGCACCCCAAGACGCCTGTCCGAAAATGGTACCTTATGTCCAATTAAGTCCAATTAGTTTAGTTCGAGTGTTTTATTTTATTTTGAAATCATTTTCTTCTCATAAAATCTTTTTGATATTTTCACAAATAAGGTGGGACAAGTTTTTAGATTTTTGGAATGTTCCCCCGGTATAACCTCTTATCGAATATTAGAGATTCGATAAGAATTGTCCCCGGGGGGGTTTTATGTATGTTTCCGAGAGATTTCTTTAATTTAAATTAGGCAAACTAAATAGATTAATTAGAGTAAAATATGAATGCAAAAACTAACATCTATATGAATTTATTTTTTATGTAAAAGTAACTAAAAAAATTTAAGAATTTAATTTAAATATGTCAATGTGAAACGATATGAATAACGAGAATCGAATATAGAAATACTACATGAATTAACGTGATTATGATTTAATTATTTAATTTAAATATGTCGATGCAAACTGATATGAATAAGGGAATCGAATAGGGAATACTACGTGAACTAACGTGATTATGCATGACAATGATTTAATTAAAAAATATAAGTGATGCATGTATCATGACTAGATGTGAAAAAGTAGCGTGGATTCATAAAAAAATAAAAAATAAAAACTATATGTATGAAAAATATAAGTGGTGAAAGTGTCATAAACATGCCGTCTAAATGTACGAGAAATAAACATGCTAAGTGGATGTAAAAAAAAAATCTACTTTGAGTTTGCCTGATTAATTTAAAGAAATCTCGTTTTGAAATTCCTTCAAATTCTATGGATAAGAGAATCGAGTGAGGTTCGGGGAAACAATTTAGTTGAAATTAATCATTTCGATACTTAAAAGAAATCCGACGAAAAGTTTACCGAGGGAAGAGATTTTCTAAAACCATTCGTTTTTAAATTTCACTTAAGTCGGGGAATGGAAACGAGGTCACGGAAAACTCTCCCACGATTTATCAAATCGTCGGATTCACCTTAAAGTTCGTAAGGATTAATTTCTACAAATAAAAGACTTTATTATTTTTTGGATTTTTTATTTTTTTATTTTTTTAGGGTTTTGATAAGAATAAAAATAAATAAATAAAATACAGAAAAAATAAACAACGAAAACATCCTTCACCTAACGATCGGAGTTAGGTTTAAGCACGAGAAACCCACCCCGACGTTTTCATCGGATCATCGGACGACTTTATTTATTTATTTTTTCTTTATGAATTTTTAAACAAAACAAAACAAAATTAAATTAAAAATATCATTCACCTAATGATCGGGGGTTAGGTTTAAGCACGAGAAACCTACCCCGACGTTTTTATCGGATCATCGGACGACAATAAATAAATAAATAAAACTTCTAGAAATTTAAATTGCGAAGAGAATAAAATAAACTGAAAGAAGAATTAAAAAATTAGAAAACATATATGTTCTAGGCCAAGAATCTCGATACTCGGGTTTTCCTCTCTCGCAGATGGCTTCCCGAAAGGACTTTGAGAATCACTCTTCTAAAGAGGGTGATTCCTCTCAATTTTCTAATCAATAAAGTAGGAAGAGGAAGGTCCTATTTATAAGAGAATATCGGACGTGAAAAATACTTTAGGAAACTCTAAAACTAGGTCTAGCCGTCAAAGCCCAGTTCAAATTAGACTAGGAAAGGGTAAAATTGTAAACAAAAACACAAAGAAAGGTTCTAGACAGACGGGCACGTGAAATCACGCGCCCCTACCGCCACCTCACCAGATTGCGCCACGTGGCAGTGCACTATTTTTTTTTTCTGCGGCTGGTCAAAAGGTGGGGGGCCCTACCGCCTTCTCCTCTCTCTCTCTTCTCCCTTCTCTCTCTCTTTCTCTTTCAGTTGACCACAAGCGGGGCCTAACCCCTTCCCTCTCTCTCTCCCTCTCTCTCTCTCTCTCTCCTCTCACCGATCTCTCTCTCTCATTCTCCCTCTTACTTGACAAATGGGCCCCCACACCCCCACTCTCTCTCTTTTTTCATCTCTCCTCCTCACGGTTTTGAACAAAAAAATGGACCCATCTTTTCTTTATTCCAAATCACTCCCCCCTTTTCCCTTCTTTCAATTCAAACCCCCATTTTTTTATTTTCCAATTTCACACCCTTTTCTTTATTTCATTTTTTTTTTTTTTTTTTTTTGGGAACAAATGAAATAAAACAAAACAAGTTTAGCTATAAAATGAAGCATAATTATTTTTATTTTTTTGCTGGACGGTCAAAATATCGTGTCTACATTACTCATCCATCACCTGTCGACTAGACGATTCAGAGAGTTTCAGAAGTTAACCTATCTATCGACTTAAAGGTTTAGAGAGTTTATTTTCTGATCACAAGTCGACTCACCTGTCGACCTAGAGATTTAGAAACTTATTGTTTTAAGCTCAGGTCGACCTACCTGTCGACCGAGAGATTCAACAACTTTATTCATTAATCACCGGTCGACTTACCGGTCAATTGATAGATGCTGGAATTCTCTCCTGAATTCATTTTAAATCCAATTATATCAACGTTTTTGTCCCTTTAACCGATTTCTTTTCTCGGTTAGTTCCACTAAATCATAAATTCAATTTTAGTCAATTATCATTTCTTTTTCAATTACACATAGGAGCAAATAATTTAAATAATTAGGATCCTATAAAAACACACATAATTTTAAAAAATATTTTGTGTTGTGTGTGATCCTAATCGAGATACATTAAGAGTTAGAATTTAACCTGAGTTATTTTCCCTAGATTCTTTAATTTCTTCAAACTCTTAATCTTCCATCATCTTTGTCATCATCTTTAACATTGTTACAATATCTTCATGATCGTTTTCATCACTGGAATTAATAAACTGAAATACTCAATAAAATCGTTAGTTCCACCAAAAACATCAATATTTAATTGTCCATCAAAATCTTAGAATCAACAACTACCGTTAATGTTAACGATCACACAAACATATGTGCAAACTACCGTTAACATTAACATTTTACGTTGTACAGGGAGAAACATGTGTGTGAAAATCACGCAAACACTATCGTTAACGTTAACGATCTGATTTAGAAAGAGAGAGTAAACTACCGTTAACGCATTCATGTTGTCTGGAAAAACCATATGTGAGAAATGAAAAACAAAACACTGATGTTAACGTTAAAAATATACATTTTTTAGGTCTCGTCTGTGTTAACATTAACACGTCAAGCATTGTTAAAAAAAACACGTGTGCAAAATAAAAATTGGTGTGCGTTAACGTTGATGAATATTTTCACTCCACCACCGAATTGAACATCAACACCGGTGTTACACCACCAACACGAACAATACCGCCGAATCGAAAACTAAACCCAGAAAAAAATAAAACAATAAGAATACCATGAACTAGAGAGAGATAGAGAGTGGAGGAGGTCCGGATCTGGCTGGTGGTCGGCGGTGGTTGCCGGATCTGGCTAGTGGTGGCCGATGGTTGTCCGAAACAAAAATGAACATCACCACCGCCAACAACATCGCCGAATCGAACATCAACACCGCCGAAGAACACCACTAGACCAACAAAAAATCAAAAATCGTGAAAACCCAGATCTTTAACATCGTCATTCATAATAGGAGATTTTCGATACAGACACCACCATCATGAACGTGATGAATGACGTTAACATGAACCTTGATATTACCATCGTCGTTCGGATCTGGGTTTAGAGAGAGAGTGAACGGTGATGATTTCAGATCTGGGTTTAGACAGAGAGCGTGAAAATCCAAGAGAACAAATGATAAGATAAACGAAAATCAAATAGTTTGGTGAATCTACAAAACAATAATCGCGTACAAATACATCTCGAAGTATTGAAGTTTGCGGAGGTGAAATGGAACTATGAGTTGATAATTCAAACTGTGAGCTCAAATATGAACGATAAACCCTAGAAAATATCTGGAACGTTGTTCGCTACGACATGAATCGACGGTGGAAAATACCTAGAACATTATTCGCTCTGTAAATCGACAGTGGATTTACAGAGCAACTTGAGCGGGAAGGCTCTATTAATGGTGAAGATGATTTCTTAGAAGAAAGTAGGGGACGAAGAAGAGAAAGAACGTGGAGGAGATGGATGTCCTTCTTGGTTTTCTTCCTCTCTCCTCCATGGATGATTGGTGGTTTCTTGGTCTCCACACAGGTGAGGAGAGTGAACGTGAAATCCACTGATATTTTTGTGGGTATGGTTTTAAGAGAGAGTGAATGTGGGTAAGGTTTAGAGAGAGAGACTGAGGATTGTGAGATAGGTGGGTATATATGTCTTTTCATGTCCTATTGTGAGATAGGTGGGTATATATGTCTTTTCATGTCCTATTTTGTCTGTCCAAGGACCAAAAACTTAATTGGTTGTACTGTGTGGTCTGAATTCTTAACGAACATATGAAAAATATTTTTTTCTTAATAGTCTCTCTATGGAGACTATATAATAAAAAAACTCTATAATAAATTTGGATGATTTTTTAAAATGTCTTTCCATTAAAAATTAAAATACATTTGAGGAAAATAGATAGATGAGATTGAATTACAAAAAAATATAGAAAAAAAATTATAGTTTTAAAATTTCACACTCTCACTTCTAATATGGTTAAATTATATTATATTTATGTACTTTAAATTTATAATTATATTTAATTGATCATTTTTTATTTATTATTTTTTTAAATTCATAAATTAAATAATTAACATAATGTGTCCGGAGAATGTCTAACAATTTAAAATATTAAGTGATATGAGACTATTTTAATTTTTTTATATACTCTTTTCTGCCTTTTGGCTAAAATCAAATATTTTTATTGTAAAATTATAATAAATAATTGCAGTAGAAAGTATTAAATTAAAAAATATATATGTATAAAAAAAATGTAAAGAGCTAATAGAAAGTTGTAAAATTTATTTCAACATTTTTATAGAACACAAATAAATTATTTGAACCTAAAATAAAAACATAATTTATTAACACTTTAAATTAAATTATTATTAATTTTCAATATTTAATTTTTTAATTTGATCCCATCTATTTTGACCAGTCCACTAAAATTGTAGTAGTTGCCTTGCTTGTTCTAAATATCTCCTTTTTTTTAAACAACCGACATCAGATTATTAATTCTTAAACTAATTAAGCAGACGCAAGTGGAATATAGTGATGGGATTAGCGATAGGATTAGTGCAACCTAATAAAAGATATTTTAACGTTTTTACTTTATCGTATTAATAAATAATAACTAAGGGATTTGTGACATCCAAATTTTTGTAGCTAATGATAATATATTAATTTTTTAAATTTATAAATAAAAATAATAATTAATAAAAAAATATAAATTTAAAAAATGCATAATATAATTAAGGGAAAATTACCTATTAATCCCAAAAAAAGAAATTATTTACCACCTACTCCCATCAATTTTTTTTTGCACCAATTAGTCCTGTCAACACGTTTTTCTTGCACCAATTAGTCCCATTAATACTTTTCCTTGCACCAATTAGTCCCATTTTAAAAAATAGGAAAGATTGAGTTTACCGAAATACCCTCCCATGAGTTTCACATTGAGAAGGAAGATCGTCAAATTGGTGTACCACCGTTGTCAGTCGTCTGCCGCCGGTCGCCGCCGTCGCCGGTCGTGCGGTCGCCGGTCGCCGATCACCACCGCCGATCGCCTGTCACCGGTCGCCGATCACCGCCGCCGATCGCCTGTCACCAGTCGCCGCCGCCGATCGCCGGTCACCAGTCGCCGCCACCATAAATTACAGTTTTACCCCAAACTTTATCATTTTTTGTCACTTTTATATGTTTAAAAAAAAAAAAATCTTAATTTTAGGATAAAATCGTTACTAAACGTAATGTAAAATAAGAGAAAAATTGATCTTATATTCAACATTTACAGGTGTTCAATGTAATATCATATGTATTTTACTCTACATACAAAAATAAGAGAATAATGGATGTTACATTCAACATCCACAGGTGTTGAATGTTACATTCAATATCCACATGATAGGTATTTTAGTTAGAAAAAAATAACATTAAAAAAAAAAAAATAGTTGATGTTACATTCAACATCCACAGGTGTTGAATGTTACATTCAACATCCACATGAGGAACATTCAACATCCACATGAATGGCATTTTGGTCAGAAAAAAATAACATTAAAAAAAAAAAACACAGTTGATGTTACATTTAACATCCACATGAGGGGTATTTTGGTTAGAAAAAAATAACATTAAAAAAAAAAAATTTGATGTTACATTCAACATTCACACGAGGGGCATTCAACATCCACATGAAGGACATTTTGGTCAGAAAAAAATAATATTAAAAAAAAAACAAAAAAACACAGTTGATGTTATATTCAACATCCACAGGTGTTGAATGTTACATTCAACATCCACATGTGGGGCATTTAACATCCACATGAAGGGTATTTTGGTCAGAAAAAAATAACATTAAAAAAAAAAAAAAACACACAGTTGATGTTACATCCAACACTCACAGGTGTTAAATGTTACATTCAACATCCACATGAGGGGCATTTTGGTCAGAAAAAAATAGCATTAAAAAAAAAAAAAAAAAAAACAAACAAACAATTGATGTTACATCCAACATCCACATGAAGGGTATTTTGGTTAGAAAAAAATAGCATAAAAAAAAAAATTAATAATTTTGATGTTACATTCAACATCCATGTGAGGGGTATTTTGGTCATAAAAAGACAAAAGGATTTATTGGTGCAAAAAAAAAGTGATGGGAACATTTGGTAATTTCTTTTGTATTTTACGACTAAATGGTGCATGCCCCTATAATTAAACTCAACCGCTTTGTAGATAAAAGAATAAATAATAGGATTTTTTTTATTGAATATTTTATCAACTCAGTAGAATCATCTATTCTTAATCAATGTTAAAAAAGGAGAAGATATTTTGAAAAATTCAAAATAGACATTTACAGCTTTAAGGAAAAAAATTAAATAAAGATTGTTGCTTTCATTTTCTCACCAACTAAAAATAATAAATAATTAATTAATACGAGTGAAAGAAAGAAATGAGAAACAACGAGTCAATAGCAGTGGGACCACATAACAGACCAAAAGAAAGAGATAAACATAACTTAATCACCTTCTTACCAAATTCCCAACTGATCACGGTTAACCAACGCCCACTTTAACGTCGTTTTGAAATTTGTTTAATTTATAATTATATTAAAATTGCTTTTTAAAATGTGAAATCAAAGGAAGAGATATAAATGTACTAAAGCCATGTTAGTCCCGTTGTATGTTTTCTTTTAATATTTTGAATTTAATTTTAAATATATCATGTCGATATGAAAAATTACGTTTTTAAAATTATTTGAAAAAATGATTATTCGAATATAAAATTGTACATATTAATAATAACAAAAAATGAATTGTGTGCCACGTGTCACAACATGGCATTCAGTGTTGTGAATCAGAGCCCTGCGAATCAACCACGTGGCCTTTTCATAATTGTGTAATTGTCTTTTTGTTTTTATGCTCTTTTTTAAACAGAGGGATTCGATTGTCACTATGCGGCTATTGAAGACAATAGGATTTAAACTAGAACTGACTTCAAAGTATAGGGACAATAAGCATAATTAAAGGAGTTAACTGCCTTTTATCCCCCTATATTTTTGTTTTATTTCTTTTCAACCTATCTACTTTAAAAATTACTCGTCACTATCTTCTACTATTGACTAAAACAAAAAATTGATATTTTGTTTAAAATAATATAAAGTAAATAAATAATTTTTATTTTTTAAGCTAGATTTACTATTTAATGATGTTGGTGTCAAAAAATAGCGAGCACCCACAGTATGATCCAGACATGTGACACGTGAGAATTTGTTGTTGATGTGAAGATGGTGAACTGGTGAGCTCGAGATCAATGAACTTCTGATGCTTTGAAAATCCTTGCGATCCGACCTGGGCTCTTCGCTGGACTCCGAGATCCTGTTCAGACTCCGAGCAAGATTTCTCTCTGGACTCTGTTCCGATCTCCGAGCCAAGCTCCAAACCGCACTTTGAGCACCTGCATAAAGGCCTACTGGGGTTGTGCCCGATGAGACCCCGCCGGTGTGAGAATAAATATCCGGGAAGATAAGACTAATAGTGCTCTAGAGTGAATTAGAAGCATGTACCTTTGGGTCTTGGATGCCAAGGGGTAATTATAGGGCGTTGAGCTCAATTAGCGTCGTGAAATTAGAGACCCGAGCTCGGTTAATTAACCTAATTCAACTGACAGCCAATGAGTTTTTGGATCAAGGCCTTAATCACCTGGACTAGACTTTTAGGCCCATTTTATAGAAGTCCATAGGCTAACCCACTTAAAATGGTGAGTAATGACCCATTTTTAGCCCCCTAGATGATCAGGAGGTGAAGAGGGCGTCAAAACGGTTTTGGTAGCTTCGAAACGGCCTTAAGAAGATCCATATGTTGGAGAATCCGAGCTAATAGTGCTTGAGCACCTCAGTTTGGTTCGATAATCCTCAAAGAAGAAAAAAAGCCCAATTAGAAAGGATCCGAGCTGAGGGTGCTCTGACACTGTTTCATTATTTGTTGGAAGGCCCCTATTTTTACATAAGTTCAAGCTGAGAGTGCTTAGACACCTTATCTCAATAGTGTATCTTCAACTCCATTTGAGGATTCTCAATTGAAGGTAATCCGAACTGAGGATGCTTGGACACCCCAGCTCGGTCATGTAGCTTCAACTCTTCGCTTGATGGTCCTCCAATTTGCATAAATCCGAGTTGAGAGTGCCCGGACACCTCAATTCAGCGATGTACCTTGAACTTTCTTTTGAGGGGCTTCATTCTGTGTAAGTTTGAGCTGAGGGTGCTCGGGCACCTCAGCTCGACGTTGAGTCTTCAATCCCACTTGAGGGTTCCTAATTCGTAAACAATTTGAGCTGAGGGTGCTCAAATACACCAGCTCAGCAAAGGAGACTTCCTTCTTCATTTGAGACCTCTCTTATGGGTGACGCCCGAGTTGAGGATGTTCGGACACCTCAGCTCGGTGGCGTACCTTGAATCTTCATTTAGGTTGTCCATTTGGATGATGTCTGAGTTGAGGGTGTTCGGACACCCCAGCTCACCAACTTGATATTTGGACACCCTGGTGGAGGGGCTTTAGACTTCTCCTTTTGCATATGTTCGAGCTCAGGGTGCTCGGATACCGTAGCCCCGGATCATTCCTTACACTTGGATAATGTGGAAAAGATAAGGGTTTGAGGCCCCCCTCCATTTGGAGATGTCCGAGCTGAGGGTGCTCAGATACCGCAACTCAGACATTTCGTCACACTTGGAGATTTTGGAGGATGGAAGGGTTTTGAGATTCCCCCTTTTGAATATAACCGAGTTGAGGGTGCTTGGACACCGCAATTTGGACATTTCTTCATACTCGGCCTTAGGGGGGGATCTCTCTGCATGTGTGAACTTCATGATCAAATTTACCTCCATCAAATGATAATAAAAAAAAATGACATTTCATCTTTCTAGCTCTCTTTCTATTTTCTATAAAGAGAAAATAAAATAAAGGATGATTTTTTGCATTTCATGTAAAGTTTATGTAAAAAAAAAAGAAGAAGAAGTTAATTTCACCCGTTTTTGTGTACTTTTATTTAAGTTAAACAAGAAAAATATAGTTTTTCAATTTGTAACAAGTACAAGGGAGTAAAATATAAATTTATAAAGTTAAAGGGCTAACAATGAAAGAAACTCGAAGTTGGTAACAATGATATTAACCCTAATTAAAACAAAAAGAAAAAGGAAAAGGGAAAAAGAACAGCGGGTGAGCGTTAAGACGTTTCCGTTTTGTGGAGCCCACATGTGGGCTCACCTTCAAACTCCACTCCACTATAAAGCTACCAGATCGGGCGCCAGCGTTTTCTGCTGTTCGGCACACGCGCTTTTTTTCCGTTTCGTTTGACGTCTCCATCTCCCTTGTTAGATTGTTTTGCCTGGCTGGAAAATTTTCAATTTCTCGGAAGATAATCAACGTTGTCTACCAGTTTTTGGTGATCGGACCTGTGGTTCACCGCAGTCTGTTCTGGAGTTATCGCGTTGAAGTTTTCTCGGTGATTTTTCCATTTCTCTGCTCGTGTTATGCTTTTCTCATAGACATACAGTAGAAACCATTTATATGCAAGGATAGTAATTTTTAGGTCGTGATTATGTCGGATTTACCATATGTTGTTGTAGCATCGCTGTTTTCAGCCATGAGATTTCTCTGTTATTTTTTGTTTGTCATTTTGATGTCGTCGAATTGCGTAACTGTATTGCATAATTTGATTTCCCTGAACAACAAGCTTTTGTAACTTCGGCTTCATACTTTTGTGTGTGAGATCTCACATTAGCTTAAGACTTTGGGTCAAGTGGGAACGATCTAAAAGTAACTAGACCATCCGCATGAGGACGATCTCACATTAGCTTAAGACTTTGTCCTCTTATGGGTTGTTGTCTACCCCATCAACCATAGGTCTACTCGATTAATACGTCGCGTCTTTGAGTGTGAGATCTCACATCAAAAGATTGTCTGATATATCATATAAACTGCCACTAGTAACTTGGGCTTAAGTATTTTAGGCCATGTGGACTCGGTTAAAAAATTACTAAGTCAGAGCCACATGGGATGTATGTGTGTGCTATTGTGCTTACTAATTTGATTATTTGTCGGGTATGAAGCCATCATTTTGTTCTTAGTTGAGCACGAGCTTAAAAATATTGAATTGAACTTCTTTTTCCAAAACATCTTGAGTTTGTTTTTTGTACTTTTATCTGTTTTGATTTTTGTTCGGTGCTCAAGTTACAATCAATTTGTCTGTGTCCTTGCAACTAAGTAATTTGGCTTTGAACTTGGATGCCTTAGGAACAAATTTCTTTTCATTTCCATGATCCTGATTCTTTTTTTTTTTTTTTTTAAAAAATTGTAGGACGATGGCTCTATATCAAAACCACGAGCTTGATTACATAATCGATAACTATCATGGTATGACCGATTTTGATGATAATCCTTTTGAAGACGATGCACCACGCAGTGTTGTTGGTGGTGACTCTTTGGACTCTGATTTTGAGGAAGACTTTGAACTAGTAAGTCCTCGTCCTCTTCCTCTTAGACAAATAGTATTATCCCTCGGCTTTTGAATCTTCAATTAGGTGAATGAAGAATCAAAACTTTCCCTATTGCTCATTTTTTTTGGGGGCTTTGGGTGTCTAGAGTACTCCGAAGACTGATACATCAGCTCTGGAAGCTAGAAAGGGTAAAGATATCCAGGGAATCCCTTGGGAGAGGCTCAATTTTACCAGAGACGAGTACCGTGAAACAAGGTTGAAGCAATACAAGAATTATGGGAGCGTCTCCTGTTCCCACGAAGAGCTTGAAAAGGTTTTTCCTGTTTTCCATTTCCTAATTGGGAACAACTTTATTGCACTTAAATCAGGTGTTATTAGATAGGGATCTGAAATATATCTTTTTTTGTATCTAGGACTAGTATTTGTGTTCATGTATACAATTTTTAAGGACTAAAATGGGTGTCCATGCTATATATTACCATAAACTACAAAAATTACAAATAGGTCAAACAATCTTGGTATCACATCAACCATGAGGTTGGTTTGTTTGTCGATTCTGTTTTTAATTTATCACTTTATGACAGGTTTCCAAGCAAATAGAGAAGGGTCAAAGATTTTATGAATTTCACTTCAATACAAGGATTGCCAAACCAACAATTGTGCATTTTCAGGTACATACACTCTTAATTGGTTTTGGAGTTTTTGCTTCTATTAAATGGATATATTTTCTGTTGAGGGCATTACCCTTAAACTTGAATCTACTTTTTTCATGCTTGATTAAATTCTAGTTTTGACTGATTGAATTGAAAATTTACCACTTCTATTTTATTTCAATTTTCTCTCTTTTTTGTTTCAATTTTTTCAATTGGTTATTGTCTGAGTTTGGTCTAGTTGAGCTAAAAAATAAAAAAAATGTTAATTCATCTTCTGAGTTTTTTTATCTATTTTAATAGCACTCCATGGGAAAACCTAATTACTGATTTTGTTGATTTGTTTTGTACTTTTTACTCAGGCTGTGAGCAGAGTTGCTTTTGTGTGTTATTTAATACTGCTAATTTAGTTACCATCAGAATTATAGTTTTATAGGCATCATTCTTTTTACTCTTATAAGATTGTGTTCTAGCTCCGAGCCTTTTGACATTTGGTTAAGTTTTTGGTACTTTTTACTCTGGCTGTTGGCAGTAGATGTTTTGATGCGATTCATTTGTTTGTTATTGTCTCGAGGATGATGTATTGGCTCAATACTTGTTCTGTTACTACATTTTCTACGTATTGTGAATGGTTAGGGTCTCTTTCCAATTTTTCTTGCTTCCCTATTATGAAGCATCCGTTGTCATGATATTGCCTGATTTCTTTGGTTACAAAAGTTGGTATTATATGAGTGGATTTCAGGATCAATCACTTTTTCTCCCAGGCAGAAGTATTTGATTTTCACGCCTTAAGAACACTGAACTGTGGATTCTATCTGCTGAATTATTGTTCTACGGATTATAATCGAGTTCCACTTCGACACGAATTTTAGTAAATTAGAATATCTTTATTTGCAAGGTACAACCTTGAATATCTCAACTTGGTTTTGAAGCAGCAGTTTTTTCTTCTTTGTTTTTTTTTTTTTTTTTTTTTTTAAGTTTTCATGGGAAGGATATGGAAGTATTTTGGTGAGAATATAACTTGGTTAACTTCTTCTGCATGTGCTGCTTGACATGCACTTTTTGCTAATATCTAGATTTTAGACACAGACTGACTCAAATGATCTTAGACATTGCTATAGGCATGAGAACATTTGCTCGTGTTTCATCCGTTCCCTAATCAAAGGGAGATAGGTATTTTATCTTTCTCATTTCACCCTTTGTTTCACTTCTATTTCTTTAAAAAAATAAAAAAAATGAAAAGGTGTTTTACTGTTGCCAACTAACAATTTGTTTGTAGAGCCCCTTCTTGGTGCGGATTGTAGATTTTATCATGTGAGATGACACGCCTTTATGTACCAACTATGATCTCTTCTCTTCTGTTTTCTGAGAGTGTACTCTTTGCGTAGTGTCAAGATAAGACGAGGCATTTTCTAACCATGTGTGATCCCAAAATGACTTTAAGAATACTATTGTCGGTTGCCTACGAAAGCTTACTTTCTGAAAAGCGGCACTGTTTTCATTGCTACTAGTCCATCAAGTGCTCTTGCAAACGATTGCATCGGTGTTCTAATTTATTACTCTTATCCATTGTGAATGTGGAAAACCACATGTTTCTCTTTTTTTTATGTGGACAGTTGTTTAGCTTCGCAGACATGGATTACTGGACATTTTTTTTTTTTTTTTTTATCTTCTTCCATTTTTACATTTATACTGCTGTGCACAATTGTGCATTTAGCGTCCTCATGTCAGCTCAAGTTGGCTTTGAGAATGTCATTGTGATTTTATTTTGTTATCTCTGTTCTTTAATTCAAACTTGAATTTTAGGTTTTTATGTGATGCTTCCCTTACAGAATATACTGGTTGCTTTTACCTTAACCTCGATGGCTTGTGGAACTTCTATTTTATCTTTATTTCAGCCTTAGAAGCAGGCGGCAGTGATATTCAAGCAGCTGGTGCAATAATGAGGCATGTTTTCATATGGTATGACAGGGAACTATCTGAACATTTTAAGAAACATATTTAGATATTCTCTCCTGGTATTGGCCTCTCTGATTAGCAGGGGCTCAACTCCTTGACTTTCTGATGCATATGCAGCCAGAGTAACATAGATCTTATGTAATAGCTCCTGTTTGATTGAATATTATTTTCTTGTTGATCACCAATAATGTATTTGTTGATTTAACGTTATACATCCTATTTATTGTGGAATGTTTCGTTTTACTATCGTGTTGCATGTGAACAGGTCTGCCTTTCATTTAACTGAATTTTGGTGGCATTTTTTAATCTACTTTTGAATGAACGATAGCATGAGAACGCCACATGATTTCAATGTTCGGTTTCAGCTGTATTTATTTTAACTTGTTTTATTTGTCTTGTGAAATAATTATTTCTAGGCAAGGCGAAGGATGGTTTGGTGTTGTACGAGGTCGTTTGGGCACTTGAGGATACATCAATATCATTTTCGATACATTTGGTTAAAGCATGTTAAGGATTGTTCCTATTTGTTTGTGGAACTATTGTCATTAGTATTGTCAGTGTAGGGCTTCTCTTAACCCCAAAAGCTAGCTCATGAGGTGAGCCTTTCCTTCACACCTGTAACCTGTCTACAACCCTTTTCACATCCGAGACTAGATCCGATACTAGATGATTGAATGTTCATAGAATTTACCTTAATGACTATTCGACCATTTAAAGTTTAGACCATTGTAGCACGTTAGTGTCTCTAGAAGTTTTGCATTTCTGTATCTATGGTCTTTTATGATTTTCACTAATACATGCCTTCTTAGTCGTTACTTGCAAGTCCTCCGTTTATTCTCATTTTATTTCCAACTCCTTCAGAGTTATTTAATTAAAAATGACTAATTTTGCTCGACTTGTGAGTTTTGCTGATGACTAAAGGTGATGGTTTTGAGTGAGAAGATGGTTTTTTTGAATTGAACTAGATGTGAGTTTTGCGTGGGAAGATCTATTTGTTCTTTTTAAGATGGTGCACTATTGGCATGTTTCAACCATTGAAATGCTACCTTTGTATGGTCAGTGCGCTTGGTGAAATCCTTCCTTTGTATTGAAGACATTTCGTTTGAGTACTTGATGCCTTCATTTGCTTTAGTTGCTGCCATTTCTGTATTGCACTGTCTACACCAATGCTATTTATTGTTCTATTATAATCAAATCAATGACTCCTCACTTCCTCATTTGTTTGTTTGGCATTTGTTGTGCGGAAAGTTCCCGTCATACTAACAACTGATGGTGCACGCGTTCTACTTTCACTAACAAAAATCAGGCCATTACTAATTCACATATTCAAGAAAACTAACAACTGATGGCGCACTATTTTGAGGTTGTATATTTGAATTACCTTGTTTGGTGTATAGGAATTTCCCTATGCCCCAACTTTTGCACCATTTTAGCATATAGAAACCGTGACATGAGATGCAACGGGCAACGCTTTATTATATGGTTGACTGTATAGGATCCTGATTGTGAGGCTTGATCTTTCACATATATATCATGATTGTGCCCTCTGTTTTTTATTTTTTGTGTACTAATTCTTACAGAATTGATTAGGTCATCTGTGTTTCTAAAGTTTGCAACATTACTTAACCCTCCAATGATGTTTGTTGAGATTCTAGTCTCTTGATTGAGATAGTCTCATACCTGAACCATTGTATAATTTGATTTCTCTGTTGAATCGGTACTTTACATACATGATGAAATATTTATGCCTTTGCATATATGTTTGAATCTTGATACTAACTCCATTTTTTATGATATGATTTTTGTTTTTTCAGCTGAGGAATCTTTTATGGGCAACCTCCAAACACGATATTTACCTCAGTCAGAATTATTCCCTAGTGCACTGGTCCTCCCTTCTTCGACGGACCAAAGAAGTACTGAACGTTGCAAGACCTATTGTCCCATACTTGGTAAACATCATCTCTCTCTCTCTGTATTGTCCCATACTTGGTGAACATCATCTCTCTCTCTCTCTCTCTCTATATATATATATATATATATATCGGAAAAAAAAATATTATAGCGACAAAGAGAAGAATTGACAATGGGTTCTTTATGTAGAAATATCCAGGAACTTTGCCTGAGACACTGTCCAGGGTTCAGACGAGCACCATGGCTGTTAAAGACAAGTTAATGGTGGTCGGTGGTTTCCAAGGGGAGCTTATCTGTAAGGTATATATAAAATGCCGACTGAGAATACAAGTCCTAGACAGAAATCTTAGTATCTGCAATTTGATTGGTTTCTCACCTGTTAATTCTATGTTCCAGCATTTAGACCAGCCGGGGGTGGCCTTCTGCACAAGAATAACAACCGGTGAAAATGCTATCACTAATGCTGTGGATATATGCAGTAATCCCAGGTAGAAGTTCTCATCTTTACTGCATAAGTTACGAAAATTTTATTTTCTCCGAGGAATTAAAAATTTATATTTAGGCGGTCTCCCTTTTTTTTTTCAGTGGTTCCATGAGGGTTATGGCCGCTAACAATGATGCTCAAGTGAGGGTTTTTGATGCTCTGAATTTTGCTTGCCTCAATTGCTTCTCATTCCCTTGGTCTGTGAATGTGAGTGCCTCTCCTTGCCTGATTTCTATTCTGATATCAGAACAGATCTAAAATTTGTTCATATCTGGGCGGAGTTCTTATAATGTTTTTGTTTTGGGAACACAAACTGAAATCTGAGAACAAAAAATGTATATGCTTTCTGTTCTATTATGTTCCCTGAGATTTCTTCTAAAAATTTGATAACGGAGAAGTTCCAGATTTTTTTTGTTCCCATATTTCTGTTCTCTATTCCAAGTTTTTCTGGGTACGGTAACAGAATTATGGGACTAAGGAATAAATTTGTTTCTGTTTAGAACAAAATTATTGGAACAGAAAAGATATTTTTCCCCGAATTTCTTTTTAGTTCCAAGTTTTCTGGGAAACATCAATACCAAATAAACGTTACCTAAACAACTTCCACTTACATTTCTTGTTGTATGTGTTTATAGAACACGTCTGTCAGTCCGGACGGTAAATTGCTAGCTGTCCTAGGGGACAATCCAGACTGTCTGATCGCCGATGCACAATCAGGAAAGGTTAGATTCATTCAACTTGCCGCTAATCATTTTTCAACCTAGTCCGTGTTTGTTTAGTGTTTTTGTTCTAAATTCCACTCCCATAAAATTGAGAACAGAAACCCAAACAAAAAAATGGACATTTTGAGAACAAAACAGAAACGTTCTCACAAACGCTGCTTCAAATACTCTTAACACAGGTCCTGAGCAACCTTAAGGGTCATCTAGACTACTCCTTCGCTTCAGCCTGGCACCCAAACGGTCAAATATTGGCAACTGGGAATCAAGACACCACCTGCAGGTTGTGGGACATCAGGAAACTGTCCCAATCTTTGGCCGTGATCAAGGGCAAAATGGGCGCGATCAGATCCATAAAATTCACACTGGATGGCCGTTTCATGGCTATGGCTGAACCGGCCGACTTTGTCCACGTATTCGACACCCAATCGGATTATGCTACATGTCAGGAGATCGATCTGTTCGGTGAAATTTCAGGGATATCCTTCAGCCCGGAGGCGGAGAGTCTGTTTGTTGGAGTTGCTGATAGAACTTATGGAAGCTTGTTAGAGTTCAATCAGCGGCATTATAACCACTATTTGGACTCCATATTCTAGTTTGATTCGAACTACTATAATAGGCTTAATCTGAAACAGGATGATTGTTTTTTTGCCGATGTATAGTTCTTGCCATCTTTTTTTTTTGGCGGATTTTGATCAATTTGTTGTGCGTGTAAGAAGGTGTTTTTATATGCTTTTAAGTTGAAATTATATGCTTTTAAGTTGGAGTTAGAGATCTCCAAAAAACGGGAGGTCGATGGCCTACACCAAGTCCGTAGGGCGTAGCTAGACCTGAGGTTGAAATTGGGCGTTGCCTAGCATGAACCGATAGGGCTTCCAGTCGGACTTGAGTTTTTTTAATTTTGAGAAATCGGGCCCAAAGCTTGAGCTTGAAGCTCGAAATTTGGGCTACTTGAGGCCCAAATCCAAAGCCTGAAATCAAGGTCCACAAATTTCACACACACATTTCCTAGACGAAGGTAATGATTGAAGATTGTTGAATATTTGTATTTGAAATTAATTTTTGTTTTTTTTATTTTCATATAATTTACTTTGTGTTAGTAGCAATACAAATGATTATCAAATATATAATTCCCAACAATCTAGTTGAATGTATGCATTTTTGTAGCGATGCATTTGTTTATCCATGTTTTATTACCTACTGAACTGTGATTGTAATTGTTTAGCTATCAACAAAAAATATTATTACTCAATTTCGAAATTGTCACTTGAGTAATAGCTACTTAAAAAGTTTGAATTGATCTTCAAAATTTTAATTTAAAACAATTAGAATTTACTTTCTTTTCTTTTTTTTTAATTTAAAAGTTTGAATAAAATGTCTGTTTAAAAATTTTAATTTATAACTTGAAATTGATACTTAAAAAATTAACATTTTAACAAAAAAAAAAACCTAAATTAGGAATTTCATTACTTAAAAGAAGCGATTTCATCTCTACGTCAATTATAATGTATAATGAATTTATAAAAGACATTTTAAAATAAAAACTTTTATGAAATAAAAAATACTTAAGAGGGTATGTTGAGTTTTCGGTTGTTCGGCTTTTTGTCTATTGACTAGATCACAAAACTATTCCCACCACCTTTTCACCGACTAAGAAATATGGTTATATTTATTGCTAAGAAAAAAAAAACGAATAATGCAATCACACGTGTTTCTTTGTTTTTGCAACTTCAAGATAATAGTCGTTAACAATTATGTTTTTATTTTCAGAATACTCCAGAATGGCAACAAATTTCTCATCTCAATTTATTAAAAATAGTAAAAAAAACAGAAACGCTAACCAAACATGCACATCTAGTTAGAGATTCCACTGGTTCGGTTTTGGCCCGGTTTCATCTAAAACCAAAATCAAAACCATTAGAAATATATCAAACCAAAACCGCAACTAAAATCGCCGATTTTTTATAAACGGTTTTAAAATCAAACCATTTAAATTTATACAGAATCAAAATCGAAACCGCAAAACCACGAAACCATTTAAAAAATTTCAATTTTATAAAACCAAAAAACAAAATCAAAACCGCAAAATAGCAGATCGATGTTTTTTTATATATAAACAAAAACATAATTAAAATATAAAACATAAATTCTAAAAACTAAAACCAAAACACAAAATAGATTTAATTAAAATTTCTAACCAGTAACCATAATTAAAGGAATAGAGGAGCGGTTGTGAAATTACTAATCAAAAATGAAATCTTAAATCTCTTTACACATGTATATATAAGAGGGATAAAAGTGTAAATAAATAAATAAAAAAAACATAAATATATATTAGGATTAAATATATATAAAAAAAACAAAAAAGGTATATATGTAATAAAAATATATCTAAAATATCAGTTTCACAGTTTCGTGGTTCGGTTTTGTAGTTTGATTTCATAATTTGGTTTTGCAGTTTCTATCTTAAAACTAAAACCAAAACCGTTTCTGTTGCTAATTTCAAAATCGCAATCAAACTATTTAATCGGTTTTAAAATCTCGCGATTGTCTATCAGTTTGGTTTTTTGTGGCATCCCTACCTCTAGTTACTTGCCGTTTCTGGGTTTTTCATCAGAATTTCACCACCTGAAGGTAGTGTTCGGAGTCGGAAGCGGAGTTGAAACGCAAAGCATAGAAGTTGTTTCGACATATTATACATATACGTATATGCATGCCATGGGTCCAATTTTCACAAAACCAGACACTACCTCATAAGATGAGACAATAAATGCTCTTTGAGGTGGAAATGACTGTTCCTTAAAACGACGTAAAACAACCAGAAAGCAACGTTTCACTTGAAACCTTTGATGTCTGTCTGATATTCTAGAATACAATTACATTTACAGGTCCTCAAACCTGTCGACAGATCAAAGCCAAGTTTTACAAGTTCGAAACCAGCCAAACACGCCCTTAACTCTCCCGTTCCGTCCGCGTTAGAAAGGGGAAGCAAGAAAAAGGGGCACGAGTTGTGTCGTGTAAAAGCCGAAGTTCTTCAGAGAAATCTCTAACCAAATCAATTGAAAGTAAGGACCGTACACTGACGTGAAAAAGGGCAGAGCTTAAGCTGGCGTATTGAAAGTGACAAAATAATAATTAATTTGCCTCGTCACCCGGATTATTCTTTTCCTCTTTATTTTCTGTAGAATCTAATACCACTATTTCTGAATCGCAATTTCCAAACTCAATTACTGTATTTGTTATTTTCCTCAAAATCATGTTTTTTTTTTCTTTCCATATACAAAATGCTATCTCTTTTATCATTTTTTGTCTTCTTATTTGGTCATATTTGGTATCAAAATTGCTTTCCATAGTGAATATCCAACAGTTATGATAGAAACTGATTTTGCAGAGGCGATCACCCTTGTCAAAAACCCATATTTTGAAAACCATCGTTGCGAGAATTGAATCAATGAATATAAGACTCATTTTCCTGAATTACTACACTCTTCAATTCGCTTTGAGAGAGACGAATAGATGTGGGGACTTACTAGCAAGAAGAGGTGCTGAAGGAGATTGCTCCGAGGGAGAGTGTATGCTTAGAATTCTCGAAACCCCAACGACGAATTTAGAAGATATTCTCCTTAAGAAAATGGACAAAAGGAATTTTGATTAATGGCATGAGTGATGTTTGTTTGATTTGTTTGTGTTTTGTATTATTTTTTGAACTATCAAAAAAAGAAAAGAACATCATTTAATTTTCCTATAAATTAAAAATTATTAAATTTTTATTATAATGATAATTTTATCCTCAATATTTAAAAAAAAATAATAAAAAAATAAAATACATAAACACCACTTTAAGTATTTTTGTTATATTTTTGTCCTTTATCATTTTATGCTAACATTTCTCTTTAAAAAAATATTTTTTTATCCCTTTATTTTCTAACATTTTAAAAAAACACTCAATCCCACCCTCCACCCCACCGGAACAACCCCCACCTTGCTGGGACAACTCCCACTCCTACCCGCAGCTGGAACAACCCCCCACCCCCAGACCCCACCGACTTCCTTCTTCTTCTTCTTCTTCTTCTTCTTCCTCTTTTTTTCTTCTCTCTCCAAATTTGTGACGGCGCACAAATTCAACGACATCCGGAGGGAGAGAGAGAGAGGAGAGAAAAACCACTGGCTGAGAAGGTAAATGTAATTGTTAAAAAAAAAAAAAAAATAGGGATTTTAGTGATTTTTTTTAAAAAAAATAAAAGAATAAAATATATATATACTTTTTAAATAAAAGAATGACATTTATGTTTTTTTTACAAAAAATTGATCAAAAAGGGGTGATTGCTGTTTTTTAAATCATAAAAGAAATTTGTGATTTTAGACAAAATCACAAATTTCAGTAATAACATTTAAAACTCGTAATAATTTATTTTTTTCAATAACAGTGTATCTAATAGTAATTTTGGATGTTAGAATTTTTTTATTTGAGACTCGTAGCTAAGAAAATTACTTGATAGCTAAAATGAATTTTTTTTCTGTAATAACATTTAAAATGTATATATATAATTTTTTTAATAACAATTACATATTGTATATGAGTTGGTATAATTATTTTCCCGTTGCTAAGCAAAAAATGTGTACAACTTTTTGAATATTTTTTAATGATAGATTCTATAATTTTTTATTTGAATGCACCGTACATTACTACGCGCATAATGAGAACATTTTTAAAATTTTATATTTGTAATTTTTAGTAAAGAAATAGTAATTTATGAAGAGGTGGTTTATATGTTAATTTATATATAAAATCACATCTTGTTGATTGAAACTTACAATTTTGACTTCAATTTGTGGAAATCAGCCAAATGTTTTAGTCTGATTGTCAAGGTAAAATATTCTATTTTCTTATTAATTATGATTTCATTTCATCGTAAAAATTAAATATTAAATTTATTAGATCGATATGAGAGAATATAATTTTTAATTTTTTTTTAGAAGATGATTGGTCGAAAAACGCATAAATGAGTACGGTGACAGTTTTTTTCCACTTGACAAATTGTCTTGCCAATAGCATGAGGGCGTAAATCAGACCAGTGGAGAAAACGTGAATGAAAACACTTTTGAGACATGATTAAATTTGAAAGCTGGCCTTGAATATTTAGGTAGAAGGGAAGATTGACTTGGGGAGTGTGACTTAAGAGAAAAGCGTGACCGTTGAATGGAGAGGAGGCGGGTGGGTCATGATTTCACACGCTTTCCACGCAATACCGTGTATTCAACAACGTGAGTAACGGGTTCACAGCCAAAGCGATTCGTCCGACTCGCCCTTTTTGTTCACCTATACTAATATCATTTTTAGTTTTCTTTTTCCACTAATATCAATAAAAATATATAATTCAAGATTAATGGTATTTCGAACTAATTTTTATCTGTTCACTATTTAAAATTCAACAAATTATAAAATACATCTTTATAAGTGTCATAATTTTTTATTTTTTAATTAATAAATCAGAATAATTCGGCGATCCTTTTAATGTCATATCTTATTATTTTTTTATTTATAAATTGGGATGATCTGACGGTCGAAATTATAAGTTAATTTGTCTTGTAATCCGATAATTTTCTTTATAAGGGTATGGTTGGTTGGGTAGAAAATAGGGTGGATGGAAAAATAAAAAAGAAAAAAATGTGAAAAATGAAAAAATAAAATAAAAATTGTGTTTGACAAAGAAGGAAAACCAAATGTAAAAGAAAAAGGGATGAAAAAAAAATATCATTTTCCCTCTCTTTTTTTCCTCTCCAATTTGGGATGAAAATAAAGAAAAAATTATAGAAGTTGGAAAAAAAAAAATCAAAATTACAATTATATCCTTAATAATAGATTTTTTAATTTATTTTTATAATATACAAGAGTAAAATAGTAAATTATATTAAAGTAAATTATTTTCTCTTATTTCATTTTTTTTTCCTGACCAAACAACACTAAAAAAAATTATTTTTCTTTCATAATGGCTAAAAATATTATCCTATATTTTTCTTTTTTCTTTTTCATTCTTCCAATCAAACGTACCCTAAGTGCCATAACTTATTATTATTGTTATTTATAACTTAGGATGATCCGACGGTGCAAAATATAAGTTGATTATTCTTTTTACGTATTTTTTTAATTTATAAATTAGGATGATCCGATGGTCCAAATATAAGTTGTTTTGTCTTTTGATCTGACGATCCTCTTTATAAGTGTCCTAAATTATTATATAGTTTATAAATAAGAATGATCAGACGGTTCAAAATATAAGTTTGTTTATCTTTTAATTCCACAGTTCTCTTATAAAATGTCCTAACTTATTTTTTTTAATTTATAAATTAGGATGATTTAACGTTTCAAAATATAGGTTGACTTGTCTTTTGATTCGAAAATCCATTTTATAATTGTCCTATCTTACTTTTATTTACAAATATAAATTAGGATACTCCGTTGGTCCAAAATATAAATTGATTTGTGTTGTAATCCAAATACCCTCTTTATAAGCGTCCTAACTTATTATTATTTTTATTTATAAATTAGGATAATCCAATGGTTCAAAATACAAGTTAGTTTATTTTTGATATGTTAGTCATCTTTTGTAAGTGTCATAACTTATTAATTTATAATTTATAAATTATGATGATTTGATGATCCAAAATATCAGTTGGTTTATATAGATTGACCCCCCACATTTTGATTCGTTGTTTTGGAGTCGCAATAAAAATTAGAAAGATTTTGTTATTTTTTAGTTAGCGCTTTTTGCATTCTTAACATTCAATTTTTTTAAATCAAATTACGAGACCCTACTATTTATTGTTGACTTTATGACTATAATCAAATTTCAATAATTCAAGTGTAAAAAAGTGGTTAACACCTGTAGTTAATTGGTCAGAGAGATGTGAGGTGAATTTTTCCAAGTTGGTGTTCTGATTGTCCTATCTATTGAGCTGTCAGAGCGAAACAATTCACCGATCCTTTCGTAGTGAAACAATTCACCGACTTAATGTGCAAAGTGAGAGCGTACACCAAATGCTCCAATAAAATAATATATTGAAAATTATGTTTTTACTTATATAACTTTTGAAAGTATACTTTTTTAAATGTAAACAGACGCTATTTTCATTCTTGTTTCCTTTAAACAGTTGAAATTTAAATAATCAAAATATTTCACGGTGATATCTCGATAATTTAAATTTGGAAAAACTAACGGCATGTTTGGTTGGACGGAATTGAATGAGGATGGAATTAAATGGAAGAAGTAATGGAATGAGAGAAGGAATAGAATGGAATTACTATTCTATTCTCTTGTTTGATTAGTATGGAATGAAAGAAAGAATGGAATAGTGAAATATAGTAAAATTTCCATTTTGCTCTTATAAAATTATTATTCCATTCTCTTCTTGATTGGTTATAATAAAATTTGATTATATTTCACTATTATATCCCTTTCCTCATTTTATTATATTTCACTATTCAACTCAATTTTAAATTTTTGTTCTCTAATTTCTATTTTTGTTCTCAATTTTCAGTTTCTATTATTTAATTTCTGTTTTTGTTCTCAATTTTCAGTTTCCTTTTTCAATTTTTCGTTCTCTAATTTTCTATTTTTTGTTCTCAATTTTCAGTTTATGTTCTCAATTTTTTTATTTTTGTTCTCAATTTTTTGTTTTTATTATCAATTTTCGGTTTCCGTTCTCAATTTTTCATTATCTAATTTTATGTTTTTGTTCTCAATTTTCTGTTTTTATTCTCAATTTTCGGTTTCCGTTCTCAATTTTATGTTTCTATTCTCTAATTTTATGTTTTTGTTCTCAATTTTCAATTTTCGTTCTCAATTTTTTGTTTCTGTTATCTAATTTTATGTTTTTGTTCTCAATTTTTAGTTTATGTTCTCAATTTCTTGTTCTCTAATTTTCTATTTTTGTTTTCAATTTTCAGATTATGTTTTCAATTTTCTATTTCTATTCTCAATTTTTAGTTTATGTTATCAATTTTCTAGTTCTGTTCTTAATTTTTTGTTCTCAATTTTCTATTTCTATTCCTAACTTTCTGTTCTCTAATTTCAATTTATGTTCTCTAATTTATGTTTTTATTCTCAATTTTCAAGGACTTAATTACAAGGGCTATTATGTAATTTAAGATATTGATTTCATTGGGTTGGAATCTCATTCCACCCCATCTCAAATGGAATCTCATTCTATCCAATTTTATTCCAATGGATCACAAAAGTGATTCCAACCAAATAACGGAATAGAAATCGTGGGCGGAATGCGATTCTATTCCGCTCTCGATTCCATCCAACCAAACATGCCGTAAAAGTATAATAATTTTCTTAGAGGTGTAAGTAACACTGAACCTGGTCCTATTTTTAAGTATAATTTTGAAATGAACAATTTAAATAAATGTAGTATTGGAACCCGGACGACATGGCCCGAGAATCGATATCGTTATCTTCTCGCGAGAGAACAACTCCACGTGCTCCACCTCCTTACTTCTCACGCTTCTTCACTCTTACCCGCCGCCGTCGCCCACGCCGGAAAGGAATCACCGTTGACAGTTTCAGCATCATTAACTTATCATTTAAAAATAATTACTCCTATTTTATTTATTATCGTTGGTGTAAAAAAAAGGCCTTGTTAATGTTCTGCCCACGTTGTCGCCCTCAATTTATTGGTAGCATTAAAAACTCTTTGACTTGCTGTTACAGGAAATGCCCCTGACGGCACTCCTCCTCCATTAATTGTTTCAAGACAGCTCATTATATTCGTATTTTCAACCAGGAGTGTTAATTAAATTAATTGAGTTACAGAATGTTATCAAAAAAAAAAATATAACCATTATATTGATATATAAAAAAAATATAATTACATCGATATCAAAATAACCTAGGAGGTGACTAAGATAATTTTAATAGAATAAGAATTTAATTTTTTTAATGAGATTAAGATTTGATATAGTGGACTAAAGCGTATATACATATATTAATATCCTCCTTCAAACTCAAGGCGGTAAATAAAACGTGAATTTAAGTTTGGAAACCAGTGGTAAATGAGACGTGAATTTAAGTTTTGAAACCAGAGTGTAAAAGTATTCGGGTGGATGAGACTTAATAAAAATATCTGTACGCTTATAGAAAATGTCATTATGAGCGATCTGAATAGTATTCGTGTTGTCACAGTGTAAAACTGTGGCAGTGGAGAAGCGACGCCCATATCAACGAGAAGCCAATGAAGCCACAGTAGTTTGTATTGCATCAGTGAAAGCACGGTATTTAACTTCAGTGCTGGAGTAAACAACCATAGTTTGTTTCTTATTATGCCAATAAATAAGAGAGTTGTCTAAGAAGAAACAATAACCAATTGTTGAACATCTATCGGTGGGATCTCCGATCAAATCGACATCAGAATAATCCTATAAGGTAGTAGCAGACTGGGCAGAGAAACTAAGTCTGTGAAATAAAGTGCCCTTGATATGCCGAATACTGCGAAAAACAACTGAATAATGAGTGGTCTGAGAAGTGAACAAGAATTAGCTGACCTGATGGACGGTATAGGCAATGTCTATGTGAGTAACTGTTAGATATACCAAACTTCCAATTAGTTAGCGATAGAGAGAATCATCTAGGACATGAGAGCCATTTAGTGGAGTAAGTATGATATTTAGCTATAGAAGAGTGTTGGCAATGGTAAAGTCAGTGATGTCTGTCTTGGAAAAAAAGCTGGATGCATAGTTGGTCTGAAAGAAAAAGTATCTATTGAACCAATTGAAACTTCGAGATCAAGAAAATAAGTTAGCACGCTAAAATCTTTCATCTTGAATTGACCACTGAGAAATTTTTTGAGCTTAGAGATTTCACATAAATCATCTCCTGTAATGATCATGTCGTCTACATACAGTAGAAAGAAGATAATGCCCTTATTAGTTCGGCGAATAAACAAGGCATAATTATGAGCACTGGATGTGAACCAAAATTGGTGGATAGTGGTGCTAAATTTTGCAAACCAAGCATGGGGAGCTTATTTGAGACCATATAGGGCACGACCAAGGCAAAAAACTTTGTATTGAGGAGCAACTAGATAAGGAAGAGTAGACATGTAAACTTCCTCAAGAAGATTGCCATTGAAGAAGACATTCTTAACATTCATTTGAAAAATGGGTTCATTTAGGAATGGCAGCGACGACAAGAAGAGTACGGACAAATGTGAGGTTAGCCGCTAGAGCAAATGTCTCTTCAAGGTCAATGTCATATTCCTGAGTAAATATCGTAGCAACGAGTTAAGATTTATAACGTTCACCAGAACCATCAAAATGTGTTTTCATCTTAAACACCCACTTACATCCAATAAGAGTTTTCCCAGGAGAGAGTCAACAAGATCCCAAGTGTGAGTTTTGGTAAGGGCTTGAAGTTTTTCGTCTACTTTCTGTCAAAAAGGGTTAGTACTGACCTCTTTATAGGATCGAGGCTCATGTAAATTAAGTATGATAGAAAGACAATGATAGTTATTGAGATAAAAAAGATGGTGAGTTACCCTATTATAGCGGCGAGAGTGATTTGGAGGGTGGGTCTCATAATGAATTAGTGCAGTCATCAGACATTGGAGGAGCCTCAGGCACGGTTGATGGAGTTAGAGAGGTGAGATCAGCTAGGGGTTCTAGAGTGGGCTTAATGGTACCTAGAATTGCATCCCAAGGAAATAATTCAATAAATGGATTAGTAAAGAATCTGAAATTAGTAATGGTTGATATATCAAAGGACCGTACAAAAGAAAACATTTGACACTAAAAAAAATGACATGACGAGAGAGATGACGAGTTTTAGAGATGGAATCTCAATACCGATACCCTTTATGTTCAATCTCATATCCTAGAAAACAACATAGGTGGGCCCTTGGTTCCAGCTTGTTAGGTTCATGAGGTTTGAGAAGAACAAAACAAACGCAATCAAAGACTTTGAGTTTAGAGTAATCGGAAAGTTTACAAAAAATATGTTAAAATGGAGACTGATACTGAATTGTAGAAGATGAGACACGATTTATTGTGTATACTGCAGTTAGGGCAGTCTCACCCAAAACGCTCTTAGGATATGATGAAAAAATGGGGAGAGTTAGAATTGTGTTAAGAATGTATCTACGTTTCTCTTGTCTGAAGATCTTGCACACGACAACCATTATTAGAAAATGTTACTTCAAGTCCCCATTCATAGAGTTGCCCAATATATAGGAGATTTAAAGTGAGTTTCAAAATTAAATACGTGTTAGGAATAGAAAAATGTGAAGTAGAAATCTAACGATTGTGAGTAACACGTATTTAAGAACCATCAATGGTATAATGCTAGGAGTATTCATAGTAGATAATTTGGTTAAGGAGATGCTATGATCAGAAATCATATGATTACAATAGACAAAATCAAAGAACCAAAAAGAATTACATGTAGTGAGTAAAAGGGCAGGAGAAAGGTTTGTACCATAATAAGAAATAATTTTGTGGAAGAGTAAATCTATATTCGCAATAGATATGGTAATAATAGTGGAGGTAGGATCAGAACCCTCTTTGACATTGAGAATGGTCGAGGAAAAACAACCCTTAGACATTGTCACTGAATTAGATCAACAATATGCAACAAAGTATATTATATGATATTAATATGGAGAAATCGAGGTCACAGATGGATCTAGAATGCTAAAATTATCCAAGAACTAGTCTATAATCGTGAAGAACCAATTGACGAACCCTTAAACCGGTCAAACCACTATAACGAACCGAATCAACAATATAAATAAAACTATACTGTATAGTCCAAATTTGATTAAACTGAGGTTACAGATAGATTCAAAACGCCAATATTATCTAAGAACCAGTCCAAAAGCGAGTGAATCGGGTAAACAAAGTTTAACCCTGAACCGGTCAAACAGGTGTTGACTAGTGACGTGGCGACTAAGTGGTTGGAATCAATGACGTGGCATTGACCTGTGGTGCTGATATGGAAGCCACGCGGTGCTAACATAGTAACCAAGATCAAGATGTTGTTGACGTGTCAGCTGTCGTGGCGGTGATTTGGCAGTTGACGTGGAAAAGTAGTAGACGTGCTGTGTGGTTTATGCGTGACGGAGTACTTCGGCTTCAAGCGGCGCGTGAGAGCATATGAGGGACCTTATGACAGTGGTTTTGCAGAGTCTTGCTTGTATCTTCAAGACAAGTCTGACGGTATGGTGGGTATTGAATTTGGGTCGATATTAAGGCATGCAACAGTCAACAAAGATGATGGTGGTAGTGGGACTGTTGGTGGTGCGTGGAGGCGTGTTCGAGCTCCGATGGCGGTGATTTTGGTGGCAGTGGAATTGTCTCATCAGGATGAAGATGATGGTGTGATTGATGTTGATATTGGAGTGACGATGGGACCTGTAACAATCAATAGATCTGATGATGACGATGATTTAGTTGGTTGCGCATAAGGGTACATGAGAACCCTGATGAGGGTGATTTTGGTGTTGTTAAACTCGTTTTGACGAAATGAGTCTGATGGTGATGGTGAATACGATATGGGAGTGCTGGATGATAAAACAAGGTAGACAATGACAGAACAGAAGACTTGAAAATATTAGGGTTGTGAAAAATTTAGTAGGAACAGGGCCATGAAAAATTATCTCTTGATACTATGTTAGAATAATTAAAAAGCCGAATATTAAGAGAACATAGAACGATTGCATTGATATATGAAAAAACTACAATAATAAAGATATACAAGGAGTTTATATATAAGTAGAGTTGGTCATGGGCCGGACTTTAGTTAGGGTATTACAAAAATATACGAGGCCCTAACCCGGCCCGGCCCTATGGTCGAGCCTTGTTTTCATTCGCAAGTCCAGCTCTATCAAAATAATTACGATCCAAGTCCGGCCCTATAATTTTCTTTTAAATTTAAAAATTAAACAAAAATAAAAACATAATCAGTCATTTATTTCTACCAAAATAATAATAATTCCTACAATGAATCCTGTACTAGCCAAACAAATTTTTTTTTTTGGTCAAATACTCGCAAAATAATGAATCGTGAATCTGAAGCGTGAACACAGACAGATCTAGGGATATGTGCTTATCAAAAAAATATTCGGGCCGGCCCTAAATTTTTTTACCTAACTCAAGCCCGGCCTTAGATTTCGTCGGGCCTCAAAGCTTGAGTTCAAGCCCTATCTATGGGCTCAAAGTTTGCGCCCAAGCCCTATAAAAATAGGGCCGGTCTGGGTGGGCTTAGCGGGCCCCTAGACCTATGACCATTCCTATATATAAGATGTGATTAGGGTAGTTCTGGTAGAGTTAGGGTTTGGTTTTTCTAGTGAGACTAGGATTTGACATAGTGAGTCAAGATCCATATACATATATTAACAGTTCTGTTGGCAAGGGAAAATGTCTCTTTCCTTGTCAATCAGAGTTCCTCTCGTGAGTAGCACTCTGAGAATCAAATTTTGAATTTAATCCTGAATGTATTAGGTCGATATGAGAGAAAGCTCCTTTAAGATCGTTCAATAAGGTGCTTAGTCGAGGTGCGCGTAATTTAGCCCGGACACATCTTACTCTCTCTCTATATTTGCTATTTTCAGATGTTAAATTGCACAAATAAATAAAAAGAAAATAATAATACATTGTTGCTAAAACTAGTTAATTATATATTTTTTATCTTTCTTTTTAGCAATTTGAATAAATTTTTAGTTCTTAACTATATATTAAACTTATTTAGGTTGACTATATATAAAATTATATTTAATATTTTAATTAATGTCAACTGTATAAAATTTATATTTTATATCGTAGTCAATGTTAACTAAGGATTAAAGATAAATTGAAAAAAAAAAACATTTTACAAATAAATAAAAATTATATACTAAAAACTCCAAAATATAATTTTGAGACTTTCTATTTTAATCCTACTTGTCTGCTGGTGGTGTATTTTATACTACATGGCATAGCCATATCCCAGTAGAAGTGGGTCAAACAAAAAATAACATTTTATTATTCCGAATAATGATCTGCTTGTCTACGTTATAATTAAAGGATCATAATTTTTGGCGACTATTGTTAAGGGTTGTGGTAATTGACGTAAATTTAATATATTTTCACCCCAAATTATCGTTTATTTGGTCACAATTCCTTATATGAACATTTCAAATCCAATTTAATCTTTAATTAAAAACGAGAGTTATCTATTTGGCTACTTTCGTGCATTATTGGAGTTTATCTCTTCTACTATTTAATTTAGTGGGTTTTAAATGACATTCATTTTTCCTCATAAGTTAATTTTCGTTTCTAACTCTTTGTATTTATGACTAGTGTATAATCCATGGGACAGAAAAAAATTAACTTTAATTTTGATCTTCTTGTGGAGAAGCTTGGATCACCCATTCTAAATATCACAAGTTGCCAATAAAATAATAAATCTCTTTCACATCTCTTGCATAAATTTAATATTTACGTAATGAAACAAAAAAATCAACGAATTTAACAACAAAAATATCATTAAAAAATATAAGTTCACCATCCAAAACAACATACATCAAAACCAATAATCAACAATTTAGTTACTAATACATGTTTTCAAACGAATAATACACTTTCATTATGATGATCCTAAAAATTTAGAAGAAATTGACAAAATTTCCTCCATTTATACAATATTCCTAATTTCTCAATTCAAATTTTTGAATGAAACCAAAAATAATACCTTAAGAATATTGGTTCAAAGTTTAAATTTTTTTGACATAATTCTATTTGTTTATACAACATTCTCAAATCCTTAAATATTATTTTCAAATACAATAAAGTGATAGAACAAAGATAATGAAACAATATCAATAATTCAATTGTCTCATAATAATATTACCATCATTGTAGAACTTTTTCACCCTATTTCTACAACAACTAACGATGGTAATGAAATATTAATGATAAAAATTTTACAACCAAACAAACTAAATTACTAATTGAATTATCATACCAATACTTAAAAATAGTATAATTAAAATTATATGATAAGTATACAGTAGGTATACAAATAGTATAATTAAAATGATATTATTAAAAGAGGTATAATACTAAAATTATGAAAATAGTTTAACTAAAATTATACATTTGATACAATAGGTATAAAAATTGTATAAATAAAATGATATTACTAAAATTAATATTGTTGGTGTATAAAAATAGTACACATCTCGAGTATGGTTCAGTTGGATGATAGGTGAGTCTTCTTACTGAGGTAGTGTCGACGATTAAAAATTTCTCATGTGAGCTGTACTGGGTCTTGAAAGGATTGACCTGTTATGCCCAGAGTCTTGCTCCTCGAGGAGGTGGTACCTGCAGAAGGCTCAGATTGAGATTTGTTTCGGTGAAGCCCCTCTGGCGTGAAAATAAGAGTTCATAGAGAAAAGGTACTGAAATGTACTAAGTAAGCAAGTGAACTCAATGCATGCGCGTCATAAAGTATACCTCAAACTTGCATAACCCTTGGTATATAGGTGTCGGAGATAATTAGTCGGGCCTAAACATAGTTAATCAGGTAAAACCATATGTTTAGCCAATAATTTAGGGCGTTTAAGAAATAATCATTGGGTTTGGGCTTTTGGGTCCATTTGGCGAAGCCCGTGGGCTTCTGTTAGGCCTGTGATGGTGAGCTGGTGGAGGAGAGTGGAGATCCGTGGAGAATTGGAAGAGAAACGAGCAAAAATAGTGAGCCAGTCGAGGTGAACGGCTGAGTCCTTGAAATTGGCTGTCCATAGCATAGCGTAAAGCTTAAGGCGACATGTCCCTGCGAGGCACCCTACTCCTCCCTAGGTGTAAAAAAGATTCTAGGGAAGAATCGTGGTTGGCGTATGTTCCAGCGTGGAGTTATAGATTTTGGAATGCATCCATGTGACTACGAGGACGAACATGTGGCTGGGTCCTAAACGTTGACTTAGTTGTGCCCGAAAATACCCTTATCAGTTGCCCCTAATCCTGTGCGGCGAGGGAAGCGAGACGGTCAGGGATATCAATTTCTGGCTGAAACAAGCGTCCTAGAGACTTTGAAGTACAAGAAACTCCTCTGGTCAGTATTGGCCCAGTGGAATACCCAAGATGGGGGGTGAATTAGGTAATTAAAAATTATCAGAATAATACTTCAAAAATCAAACAATTAATTTTATCTTAAAATTAATTATTATCTTTATAGCAGCGGATAAGTGTAATAAGTTCTAGGTGCACACCCAAACCATACATGATAAAATCAAGAAAATAAACAATGTAATACACATCGATATATCCTGGTTCACCAAACTACTCTTGGCTAATCCAGTCCTCCGAGCCCCACGGAGATTTGCTCCCACTAAACTTAAGATTCCTTTACAGGTAAGAACCAAACCCTCACAATAATTCTTTTCATTGGCTCAGAATCAATCTTTACAATTTTTTTTTTCCAGGCTTAGGAATAACCTCTACTTTTTACAGGTTCAAGAATAACCTAATTTTATTACAGGGAGAATCACAACCTAATTCTTTTTATACCTTAGGCTCAAGAATCAAAACATCACAAAAACACGCCAACTATCATTTTCCCAAATAAGGATGAAACCTTTACAAAATTCACTCAAAATCAATTCTATGTAGGAAAAATTACTACCTCAATCTCTTTACAGAAAGAGACTAAAAATTGGTTGCCATTTGATTAAATACCCCCAACAGTATTTAATTCGTCACACTACTCACCAATAGAAATTGATAAGCAAATAATCTCACTCGGAGCTTCTACCACCCTAAATAAATTAAAACTCGATTAATGTTCCAAATCTAGTGATAGAAAAGTGTGAGATTAAAAATCTGATTTTAAACAAAATATGGGTAACAAATAATTGAGCACGTAATCAGACTCAAGAAATTATTTATAAAATATTTTCTTCAATCAAAAATAATTTCTAAAGATCAATTTCCAAAATTAAACAAGTACTACAATAAAGAAAGTAATTGGAAAGATCTCACCCGAAATTCACAGAAAAAATAAATAGAGCGATGTTACTTCAGATCCGGTGGCAACAAAGATTATAGCCAATGATTCTCAAGATCGTCACTTAGAATAACTCTCATAAAATCTCAGAATGATATCTCTTATAACAGCTCAATATGATCTCAACTCTTTAAGCTCACTTCTCTTGATTCTTTGTTTTACTGCTTAATGATATATGAAAAACGCAGGTCTATATATATGGGAAATAAATAAGCTCTCTAACGGATAGTTCCCATATATCATGATACTTAAATGCTCTCTTAGACCCCATATATCATTATGACTTTATTTTGATTCAATTCACTTAATTACATTTTTTAAATCTCTCAATTAAGTCCCCTAAATATTTTTTAATCTCAATTAAATAGAATAGAAACAATTTTATGTACCAAATTGAGAAACATTAAAATTTAATGAACCAACTTAATAGGATTTAAATAACAGATGAAGTATATTTTAAATATCAATAAATCCCTTAAATCTATCTCAAATTTCAACCAAAACCGGCTGCTTTTGGATATAATTTCAGAATCAACAATATCCTAGAACTTCGCCCCCAGTCAACTGATTAGTCAATTGCCCAATCCAGGATGTAACCAAGCTAACCTACTGCGTTCATCGGTCGACCTATCTATTGACTTGAAGATTCGGAGAGTTTGATTTACCTTCACCGGTCGACCTACCTGTCGACTTGGAGATACAGATAGTTCATCTTCTCTTGGCTGGTCGACCTACCTGTCGACTCAGAGATACAGAGAGTTCATGTTGCTTGGTCCAGTCGACTTATGTCTGTTGGATCTCTTTTCTGAACTCGTTTTTAACTTTTTTTTTTTTTTTTTTACATTTTCGCTCCTTTAACCATTTTCTTTTCTAAATAAGCTCCTCTAATTTCTTAAATTCTATTTTAGTCAATTATAAATATTTCTTTTTAAAAACACATAAAAGCAAATAATTTCATCTTATCAAAACACACATAAATAATAATTTTTTTTTATGCCGTGTGTGTTCCTAATTGGGATATTAAGAGTTGAAATTCACTTGAGTTGTTTTCACTAATTTCTTCAAACACTTAATTCTTCATCATCTTTGACATCATCATTTAGCATCCATCTAAATATTTGTCATTGCATCTTTATTACAGGAACTTAATTAACTGAAACACTTGAACAAACCATTAGTTCCATCAAAATATTACACTTAATTGTTCATCAAAATCTTAGGATCAACAATCGACATTTTTCCAAGAGTTACCTTCTTTTGAGAAGCAAATTTGAAATAGACCCCCATACAGCCGGGGTCCGGGGTTAAGAAGCATAGCAGGACGACCCTGAATTTTTTCAATTTTCAAGATGACACTTTTCTCACGGTTGAACTTTTTCTGAGGAACTAATTTGAGATAGGCTCCTATTCGGCCGGGGTCTGGTGTCAAGCAGAATGGTAGGGTGATCCCGAATTTCTTCGATTTTCAGGGCGATACCCATTTATCGTGAACAAGTCCTTAGCTTGGTCTGACCTTCACCATGGAGAAAAGAAAAGCGTGTCCTAATGGGGTGTACGCTGCAAATAGACGGGGGGCTGAGCCAGGAATGCCCTAGAGGGCGCCCGACACCCACGCTAGCTAACCATCCGGTCGGAGGCTCGCCCGTCGCCACTAGTTTAGGTGCGCTGGCCTCAAGTGGAGCCAACTACTGCTCCCTTGGGGTGCTGCCCCAAGAGGGCTACTGTTAGTGTATAAAATTGACATACACCTTGATTATGGTCTGGTCGAGTAACAGGTGTTCTTTTGCTGAGGTGGAGTTGGCGGTTGAAAATTTCTCACGTGAGCTATATTAGGTCGTGGGAGGATTGGTCTGCTGTGTCTAGAGTCCTGCTCCTCAGGGAGTGGTACTTGCAAAAGGCTTAGGCTGGGATTTGTCCCGACGAAGCTTCTCCGACATGAGAATAAGAGCTCTGAGATAAGAGGTACAAAAATGCGTCAAGTAAGTAAATGAACTCAAAGTATTCGTGCGTAAAATAAAGCGTACCTCGAGCTTGCATAGCCCCTAGAATATATAGGCATTGAATATGATTAGTCGGGCCTAAACACGGTTAATTAGGTGAAATCATATGGCCGATAAACCAGGGCGTTTAGGAGATAATCACTAGTCTTGGGCTTTTGGGCCCATTTGGTGAAGCTCACGGGCCTCTGTCAGGCTTGTGGTGGTGAGATGGTAGAGTAGAGTGGAGATCCGTGGAGTCCTGAAGGAGTTGAGCTGCAATGAGGACCCAGTTGAGGTGAACGACTGAGTCCCTGAAGTTGTCCGTCTGGGGCACGATAGAGAGCTCAAGGCGGCACATCCCTATGGGACACCTTACTCCTCCCTAGGTGCAAAGAAAATTCCAGAGGGAGCCGTAGCTGGAGTATGTTCAAGCGTGACACTGTGAATTCTGGAATGCGTCCATGTCACTGCTAGGACGGACACGTGGCTGGGTCCTAGGTGCTGACTCAATGGTGTCCGAAAATACCTTCATTAGTTGCCCCTAGCCCTGTGCGGCGAGGGAAGTGAGATAGTCAGGGGTATCAATTTCTAGCTGGAACGGGTATCCTAGAAACTTCGAAGTACGAGAAATACCTCTAGTTGACATTTTTCCAACAGTTAACGTTTTTTGGGGAGTGAATTCGAGATAGGCCCTTGTACGGTTGGGGTCCGGGGTTAAGTAGCATGACAGGGTGATCTCAAATTTTTTTCGATTTTTAGGGAGACACTTTTCCCATAATTAACTTTTTCTGAGGAGCTAATTTGAAATAGGTCTCCATACGGTCGGGGTCTAGGGTCAGGTAGTATGACAGGGCAACCCCAAATTTCTTCAATTTTCAGGACGGTACTTTTCTCACGGTTAACTTTTTCTGAGGATCTAATTTGAAATAGGCCCTCATACGACAGAGGTCCGAGATCAGATAGCACAGTAGGGCAACCCCAAACTTCTTCGAATTTCAAGACGACATTTTTCTCACAATTGACTTTTTTTGAGGAGCAAATTTGAAATATGCCTCCATACGGCCGGAGTTTGGGGTCAGGTAGCACGGCAGGGTGACCCTAAATTTCTTCTATTTTCTTAAGCTCAGGCCGTCATGTTTTCTGGACGGCTCTCTTAATGGGAAAAATCCCAGGTGGGCGTCCCGTAAAGGGCAGATGCCTAGAGGTCAAGCTCCTGGAGGGCAAACTTTGGAAGTCAAGCTGCTAGCTCCAAGGAGGTCAAGTTCTTGGCTCCTAGGATGCAAATTGTTGGGGTCAAGCTACTGACTCTTGCAAGCTGCTGGGGTCAAGCTGTCGGCTCCTGGGATGCGAGCTGCTGGGGTCAAGCTGCTGGCTCCTAAGAGGCAAGCTGTTGGGATCAAGCTGTTGGCTTCTGGGAGGCAAGCTGCTGGCTCATGAGAGACAAACTGCTAGCTTACACTGTTAAGCGTGCTTAGGGTGACTGTAATTCCGAGATGGGTGACCCCCTGGGAATTCTGGGCGATAGGTTTATGAAATTCCGCGATTAAGCGTGCTTGGCCGACAGTAATTCTGGGATGGGTAACCTTCTGGGAATTTTGAACGGCGATTCTCAACCCGTTAACAAACTATCTTGAATGACAATATTTTGGGCCGCAAACTTTAAGTGAAGACTACTGTGTGTCGAAAAAAAATTCTCCAAGTATCTGAAATGGTAGAAGGTAAAAAAATGGCAATGGTAGAGCAGCCTCGAAAAATTCGAAAGTGCAGAGCACCAAAAACTATTGACCCTTGGGGCGCTACTAGCCCTCCTTAGGCTAGAGCCCCCCCGACCGGACGGTTGGCTGTCGTGAGTGCCAAGCGCTTTCGGGGGGGCATGCCTGCCTTACCTCTTTACCCGTCTGCGGCGCGCACCCCCTCTGTTAGTGTATAAAAATGTTATACAAGTCGAGTATGGTTTAGTCGGATTACATGTGAGTCCTCTTGTTGAGGTAGAGTTGACGGTGTCGCACCCCAATTTTTTGGAAATGAAATAAATGAATATAAAGTGTAAAAGGAAAAAGGGTATCTTAAAGCGTCGGTTTTCTAAAAAAAGTACTTAGGCCATTTTAAAAATTAGGAGTCGCCGCCTAGCATTGGGTTTAAATGGTGTGTTAGGTCATAGATTTTTTTTTTTTTTTTTTTTGAAAAAACAATTTAAAAGGTCCTAAGTAAAATTAACTCCAAAAACATAAACAAACCAAAGATTCATTTTAAAAGAGTTCGGGGATCGGTTACGCTCGGGGAGAGTGTTAGGCAATCCAAGATGCCCATCCGAAAGTAGTACTTTATGTCCAATTAAATCCAATTAGTTTAATCTGAATATTTTATTTTATTTTGAAATAATTTACTTCTTATTAAATCTTTTTTTTTTTAGATATATACATAGAATGAGACAATTTTTTTTTTTTTTTTAAAAAAACTTTTTTGAAATGTTCTCCTGGTATGACCTCTTATCAAATATTAAGGATTCGACAAGGATAGTCCCCAGGGGGATTTAATGTCTCGGGTTTTAATTTTGAGTTATTTTGATAAATGGAAGGAATGTGGACGCGTGTCAAAAATATTTTAAAGATTTTTTTATTTTTAAATACAGGAGAATTGATTGATTTGAAAAAAACATAACAAAAAGTATTTTAAGAAAATTTTATTTTTAAAGAAACATTTTTTTTACGCAAATTTTTAAAGAAACATTTTTTTTACGCAAAAAATTTGTTTGGAATGATTTCTTTTTACTAACTTTTCAAAATACTCCCATTTCGAAAGACTAGATTTTTTTTATTCCACAATTTTTTTAAATAATATTTTTTTATTATTATTTTTAGAAAAAAAATTCATTTTACGATAAAAACAATTTTCATTTCATTTTTTTTAAATATATATGAAACGTGAAATAAAATTTTTATTCATTTAATTTTATCAACTTATCTCAAGCTTAAAACCTGGCTTAGGAAAGTGCTTTCCTAAACCTACCGTTTGAAAATTTCGCACTAGTTAGGAAATTTGAAACGATGGTACAGAAAACTCTTACTTTCTCAAATTTTAAAGGTTTCTTCGTTTTTTATGTTTTTGATTATTTTAATTTTTTTTTTAAAAAAAGATTATTTCATTTTATTGTTTTGCGAGAAAATAAATATTTATGAAATACAACACAGTACATAAAGTGCATAAAATGAAATTATAGAAATAAAAACGCGGAATGACGCTAAACAAATGAATACATATAGAAAATAAAAGCGCGGAAAGACGCAAAACAGTAAATAAATATAACAATATAAAACGCGAAAAGACGCAATACAAAGTGCGGAAAGACGCAGAATAGTAAATAAATACAACAAAATAAAAGCGTAGAATGATATAGAACATGACATAAATGCAGAAAAGTAAACTTTTTTAAAAAAAATATTCCAGTAGAAAGTCTTTTTAAGTTTTATCCAATTTTAAGTCCATTATTTCAAATATTTTAAACAAAAAATAAAAGTGTAGTTGGAGAGTAGAAAAAACCTTACCTAGTTTTGGATAATTCCTTTTTTTTTTTTTTTTTTTTTTTTTTTTTTTTTTTTTTTTTTTTTTTTTTTTTTCTGCTTCTTCAAAACTTCCTCTCTCTCCTTTCTGTTCGGCTGATTCCTCCTGAATTTGGATGGCTCTCTCTCTTTTGGATTTTTGGTAAAAACTCCCTGTAACCTCACAAAGATTTCAAACCCAAAATAATTTCTTACTTCTCTTTTCCTTTCCGTTTTTGTTCACAAAAAATTCCCCACAACACACCAAAAAAAAAAAATAAAAAAAAAAAATCTTCCCAAGACTCTCTATCTCTAAAATTTGAGGCTCTCTAAAAAAAATAAAAAATAGAACTCCTCAAACTCTCTCTTCAAATCCTCTAACAAGAATTCTCTAAAACAATTTTTCTCTCTCTGACAAAGACTTCTTTCCAAAAATTTTCTCCTCTTTCTAATAAGAACTCTCTTAACAAATTTCTCTCAAAATCTCTTTTTTACAAATGAAAATAAGCCTCCCATTTATAAACTCCGAGAAGGGCAAAATAGGAACTATAAAAAAATGTAGCTCACTATTCACGTGGCGGTATTGTTCACAATCATGTGGTTACTATTCATCATCACGTTGTTACTGTTCACACATGCGGATACTATTCACGATCACTGTTCACGCATGCGAATACTATTCACGATCACTGTTCATGCATGCGGATACTATTCACGATCACTGTTCATGCATGTAGGATACTATTTACCCGTTTGGGTACTGTTCGCGCGTACGGGGGTACTGTTCATGTTTGTCGTTCGGTTGTCTTGATTTGTCCTTTTATTTTTTATTTTATTTTTATTTATTTATTTATTTTTTTTTTGTGTTTTGTGTTTTCTGAAATAAAAAAATAAAAATAAAACAAAGTTATACATAAAATTATTTTGCTGGGCGGTCAAAATGTCGTGTTTACAGGCGGTTGAAAATTCCTCACGTGAACTGTACTAGGTCTTAAGAGGATTGACCAGCTATGCCCAGAGTTCTTGCTCTTTGGGAGGGGGGTACCTGCAGAAAGCTTAGACCGAGATTTGTCCAGGTGAAGCCCTCCGGCGTGAAAATAAGAGCTTAGAGAGAATAGGTACAAAAATGCATTAAGTAAGCAAGTGAACTCAATGCATGCGCATCATAAAGCGTACTTCGGGCTTACATAACTCCTGGTATATATACTCGTCAGAGATCATTAGTCGGGCTTAAATACGGTTAATTAGGTGAAACAATGTGTTTAGTTGATGATATGGGACGTTTAGGAGATAATCATTGGGTTTACGCTTTTGGGCCCATTTAACGATGCCCGTGAGCTTGTGTCAGGCCTAGTGGAAAAGAGTGAAGATCCATGGAGTCTTGGAAGAGAAACGAGTGGAAATAGTGAGTTGGTCGAGGTGAACGACTGAGTCCCTGAAATTGGCCATCCAACGCATGGCACAGAGCTTAGGGCGACACGTGCCTGCAAGGTACCCTGCTCCTCCCTAGGTGCAAAGGAGATTCCAGGGAGGAACCGTGGTCGGCGTATGTTCCAGCGTAGAGCTGTGGATTTCGGAATATGTCAATGTCACTACGAGGACGGATACGTGGTTAGGTCTCAGGTGCTGACTCAGTTGTGCTCAAAAATACCCTCATCAAATATAATTAAAATAATGCAATAGGTATATAGTAGTTATAAAAGTAGTATAATTAAAATGATGTTACTAAAATTATATTATGAAAATAATATTATTAAAATAAATATAAAATTTATATTATCAAAATTATATTATTAAATTATTAAAATAAAAATTATATATTAGGTGTTTTTTCATACTTTTTATTATTAAGATTTAATAGATTTCAAAGTTCTGCGTACGAATACTTATCTATTTAAATAAAGGAATTATAAAATTACACAATCAAGTTCTTTATCTAAAATAGTTATCTAAATAAGAAATTTGTAACTGATTGAATTTTAAAATAAAAAATTTAGAAATCCAATCATTTACAAATTTCTGAAATTTATTAAATCCCTTACCCAAACGCAACCTCATAGTATTGGGAAACGTGATTTGAAAATTAATTAAATAATTAATTATAGAAAATAAAAGAAAATATTTGTATGGAAACCAAAATGGATTATTGGTTACAGAGTATTTCAGATTAAGATCTCAAATAATTTACGGAATAGAAATTGAAATTAAAGTAAAAATTAAAATACAGAATGCTAAACAAAAGTAAAAGATAATAATTGATTAGAAAATACTTATTGTATTTACAAGAAAAAACCCGAAATAAAATACTAGAATATGTTGATAAAGTTTATCGTATCACGATATCTTTAAAGTAGATTTTGCCCCACTACGGTGCTGAAGGTTTGATTGAGCATCTGTCTCTCATGATACAACAATCACAACTCTAGTTCTCTTGCACTGGAAACCAGAAGCTCAATGAATAAAAATAGTGCAAACCCTCTCTCTCTCTTTCTGACTGAGATAAAATTTGTCGTTGCAAATGCCTATACACTAAAGAATGTCTGCTTATATATAGGGAGCCAAAAAAGAAATGAAAGACATCAAATGTAACCCTTGTATTAGTAATCAGAAGTTAATTATGCAACTTGAGTCCGACCCCGGCACGGTGGGTAGACGGTCAAGAACGACGACATATGCGCGCATATGTTTTTTTTATGTTATAACAATTAGTCAACTTTCTATCCATAGTGCCTAATGGGCTTGCCTTTAAAATTTAACCCAAGTGTCAATAAATTACACTTCATATTTTTCACTAATCAATGTGAGACAATCCACAACATATCAATCAACAACTTCAAGTGAATACTTTAAGTGACATTTTTTATTTATTTATCTCTATTTATTTTTACAAATAAATATAACAATTCATCTTCTCAACAAGAAAAATTTATCAGTATATTCACATGTCATAATCGAAGACTGAGTTCCACAAATAATAGGGTCCAAATATACCTAAAAACCGATTTTCCTATAACAAATAGAAGGATTAAAAATTAGTTTGGAGTTTTGAAATTCTAACTTATTTCTTATAAATTGAAAAAAAATAGGATAAAAAAGATATTTATTTGGTATGGAGAGAAAATTGAAGAAAAAGAGAATTAAGAAGAAAACTCACATTTCCATAAGCATTTTTTTCTACACCAATTTGGATTGAAATAATTTAAAAATGAGGGAAGGTTTTTAAAAAACAATTTAATTATAGTTATACCCTTTATAATAAATATTTTTAATACATTTGGATAAGCATTTTTTTCTACACCAATTTGGATGGAAATAAATTAAAAATGAGGGAAGCTTTTTAAAAAACAATGTAATTATAGTTATACCCTTTATAATAAATATTTTTAATTTATTTTTATAATATATGATGGGGATAAAGTAAATATAAATTAAATAAATGAATAAATTTTCTCATATTTTTATCTAATATGAAATATTATATTTTCTTTACGAGGAAAAATAATTTTTTTTAATATAAATTAAATAAATGAATAATTTTTTCTCATTTGTTTTTTATCAAATATGAAATCTTATATGTTCTATATGAGGAGAAATATAAATTTTTTTAAAATAACATTTGATTTTTCATTTCTTCCCTTGTCTATCCTGGGAAAAAAATATATATATATACACACACACCCAAAAAAAAAAAAAAAAACAAAATCAAGAGGATAGAAGCAAAATAGTGTGTGAACACAAAAAAGAATTGGTCAAAAACTTGCGAATGGAATCATCAAACCTTACCAGAGAGCAATCAGTTGGCTACTGACAGGAGCCATCATTCCGCCACGCGTTGATCCCTCATTGGCCGGATGTGAATAAGCCCTGACGTCATGATAAGAGAAGCCGAACCGAAAATATCACGATAAGCAAATTAAATGGAGAAATTGCATTTAAAACGATATTCTACGAAAAATAGAGGGCAAAACCGTAATTATGGATAGGGGTTTGAGAAAAAGGGCTAAATTTAACCAGTGGGAAGGCCTATATAAGAGGCAGGTGATGCTGATAAAGATCACAAAGTGAGGCTGAGAGAAAAACTCACACTTCACACACAAACACACACACACATCAAAATTTGAGATTTTTCATATTTTTTTTCTGGGTTTTCTTTAAAAATCTTCTCCCTCTCCCCCCCTCTGTATGATCCCGCTTCTTTGATCCCTTTCTGTAAATCATCTGTTTTCTGAAATTAATTTTTCGAGTTTGTTTTTCTCAATTGATACGGTCGCAAAGCAAACTTAGAACAGGATTTCTGGAAAATCGGGTGTTTTCAGAACTGTGATCCAGTTAATTTTATATATTCTCTCACTAATTTCTTCAGTAAATTTGTAGGAATTCTTTCTTCTCTCTCTAAACCTTTATTTTTCTCGTCAAAATCAACCGGGAGGGCTTATTTTTTGTCCCTCCAGGTTGTTCTTTTTATTTTTCAGCTTAAAAGGAAAAGGGTTTTGTTATTTGTAAACCTCTTTTGATCCTTATTTTTCTGCTTTTTTTTTTTGGGAAATCTATCACCTGTTCTTTGAATTTTTTTGCAAGAAACGGGTTGATTTCAACTTGGAATGGCATATTCAATGGATTTGTGGAATAATCTCACAGGTTTAGATTCAGATTCAGAATCGCCATTTCGGGGTGGTGGTGAGCTCATGGAAGCACTTGAACCTTTTATGAAAAGTGCTTCTTCTTCTTCTTCACCCAATCTTCCTTCTCTCTCCTCTTACTCTCTCTCTTCCTCTGCAACTCCTCCTCCTCCCTCCTCCTCTTCCTTTCCTTACAATTCTTCTTATTATCCGGCCCGGCCCGATATCTACCCAGATGGTTGCTCCACCTCGTCAACCCAGTTCTTTTCTCAAGAGTTGTCGGCGCATGGCGAGTCATTTGGGTTCCAGCAATCGGGCTCTATCGGGCTCAATCAGCTCTCCACTTCTCAGATGGACCAGATCCAGGCGCAATTCAACCTCCAGCAGCAACAATATCAGCAGCAGCAGCTGACGTGGCCTCCCAGTCAGACCTTTCTCGGCCCGAAGCCCGTTCCCATGAAGCAAATTGGCTCGCCCCCCAAGCCAAACAAGCTCTACAGAGGGGTGAGGCAGCGGCACTGGGGCAAATGGGTCGCCGAGATCCGGTTACCCAAGAACCGGACACGGCTCTGGCTGGGAACGTTCGACACGGCGGAGGAGGCGGCGTTGGCTTACGACAAGGCGGCGTACAAGCTCCGCGGCGACCTCGCGAGGCTCAACTTCCCCCACCTCAGCCACAATGGATCCCACATCGGCGGCGAATTCGGTGAGTACAAGCCTCTTCACTCCTCTGTGGACGCCAAGCTGGACGCTTTCTGTCGGAGCTTGGCACAGGGTAAGAGTGTGGATGCAAAGAAACCGCCGAAGGCATCTCCGGTGACGGGAATGGCTCAGAAAGCGGCGGAGGAGTTGGGGGAGAGTGAAGGATCGGGCGGGTCTTCACCGTCTTCGGATCTCACGTTCCCGGAGTTCACGACGGAGGAAGAGCCGGCGTGGAATGTGGTTGGGTATTCGGCGAACAATCTGGAGAAGTATCCGTCGTACGAGATTGATTGGTCTTCCATCTGAGGGCTTCTTTTTTAATTCAATTCATGTTCATGGTATAAAATGTAGTAGAACTTCAATTGTCACGTACAAGTTGTCTAAGTAGCCACTGCAGTGAAGTTTTTGGCAACTGCCGGAGGTTACTATTTTATGATGTAAATATCCGAACTATGGTCAGCTGGTTTTTTCTGGGCTGTACCAAGGCAGGATGGTACGACTTTATTTTTATTTTTGTTAATGTATTATTCAGATTAATTTAATCAACTATGGTATTCTTATAATTCTTCTTCTTTGAATTTTGATTGCTATTTAAATATAAATTGTTAGAATAACTGAGAGGCGGAATGTTAGGCAACATAAGAAAATTGTAAAAGATAATTGTATTGGTATACGAAAAAGGTTAATTTGCATGGATATAAAAGGAGTTTATATATTTGCATAGATATAAAAGGAGTTTATATATATAAAGGGTGACTAGAATTATAAGATTAGAGTTTGATTTTTTTAATGGGATTAGAGTTTTAACATTGTGGGTCAAGGTCATATATATATATTAATATCGTCTCTCAAACTTGAATTTGGAAACTAGAGTGTGAAAATGTTCAGTGGATGAGTCTTGGTAAAAATATATGTTGTCAGTGAAGGTGAATAATATTTTAGAGAATATGGTGATGGATGAAGTGACAATCAATTTCGATATGCTTTGTATGCTTGTGAAAAACATTATTATGGACAATTTTAATAGCACCTCCATTATTATAATTTAGAACAACAACATTAGGGGAGGAGACTCCCATATCAACTAGGAGCCAATGAAAGCAAAATAGTTCATGAAACAAGGTGCTTTTGACATACCAAAGAATGCGGAGAACAGTCGAGTAGTGAGTGATCCAAGGAGCAGACAAGAAATGACTGATTTGATGGACAACATAGCTAATGTCTGGATGAGTGATTGTGAGGTACACCAAACTTCCAATTGGTTAACGATAAAGATTGGCATTAGGAAGATGTGAGTCATATAGTGAAATAAGTCTGATATTCGGCTCCAGATGAGTGGTAAAATTAGTGATGTCAGTCTTGGAAAGGAGATCAAATGCATATTTGGCCTAAGAAAATAAATATATGTCTAAACCAAATGAAACTTCGAGACCAAGGAAATAGATGAGCATGTCAAGATCTTTCATCTCGAATTAACCACTGATTTTTTTTTTTTGGAGATACCTCATAAACCATCATCGGTAATAATTATGTCATCCACGCACAATAAAAGAAGGATAATACTATTATCAGTGTGACGAAGAAACTGGACAGAATCATGAGCGTTCATGTGAACCCAAACTGATAAATGGTGTAAACCAAATACGTGGAGCTTGTTTAAGACCATGTAAGGCACGACGAAGGCGACAAACTTTGTGTTGAGGAACAGTTAGGCTAGGAAGAGTAAGAACATAAACTTCCTCAAGAAGGTCGCCATTGAGTGAGACATTCTTGACATTTATCTGAAAAATGGTTGATTGACATATGACACCGACGACAAGAAGAGTACGAACATATGTGAGTCTAATAACTGAAACAAATGTCTCTTCATAGTTAATACTATATTCCTGAACAAATCTCTTAACAATGAGCTGGGCTTTATAGTGTTCAACGGAATCATTAGAAAGCGTTTTGATTTGGAACACCCACTTGCATCCAATAGGAGTTTTCCCAGGGGGAGGTCATTAAGATCCCAGGTGTGAGTTTTGGCTAGGGCCTAAAGTTTTTCGTCTATTACTTTCTACCAAAGAGGGTTAATATTGGTCTTCTTATTGAAATGAGGCTCATGCAGATTAAGTATGACAGAAAAACAATAACAGTCATTGAGATAAGGGGGATGTACCCCATTAGAGCGACGAGAGTGATCTGGATGGTGTGTAAGACCCTAATTTTTGCATACGCATAATAGTTGTTGCATTTTAGAACATTTAGAAAATAACAGGGTAGATGGTGTCATTTATTATTTATTTTAAAAAATTTAGGGATCAATTGGCAATTTTAAAAATATCAACTTTTGATTTGGGTTTAAATAAAAACTTAAAGATAATTTAAGAGGAGATTTATGTAATTAAAACTAAAATAATAATAATACTAGATAAATATGGAAAGTAACGTAATTAATCCACTCTCTTCTCTATGTATGTATATATATATATATACACATCCATACACATAAATGACAACACACCTAAAAAGAAGAAGAAAAACCAAACACGAGAAAGTAAGTTAGTGGTGAGCAGTCTGGTCTGTGTGTGGGGGTGTGTCTTCGATTGTTCATCCGACGATCGTGGGGGTATGTTCGTGGCGTCATTGTTTGTCCGGCGATGTGGGTGTTGGTCGGTTATCGATCGTTGGTGGTGTGATGTTTCGTTCGTTGTCGATGGTGTAGGTTGCCGGCGGTGTGCTGCTCATTCAGTGAGTGTGTGTGTGTAGTCGTGTGCATGTGTGTGTCGTCGTCGACAGTATGGTCGTTCACTCTGGCGGTGTGTGGCTTCACCGTTCGTCCGTTGAGGGTGTGGGTAATCGTCGCCGTCATTCGGTACGGGTGTATGTGTAATCATTGCATGTGTGTGTGTGTGGTTCAGCCGAGTGTGTGTGTGGGGGTGCTGTTTGTGTATGCTGCTGTTCAGTTGTCGCTCTGTGTGTGTGTTTTGTTTTATGTCCAGCGATCGTGTGTGTGTGGGGGTTCTGTGACTGTGTGTGTGTTGTCCAGTAGTATGTGCTGTGTGTGCATGTGTTGTTCAGTCGGTGTGTGGTGGGTCGACGGTTGTGTGCGTGTGTGTGTGATCGTCGATGTGTGTGTGTGTTGGTGATTAGTCGGTTGTGTGTGGGTGTGTGTTGATCGTTAGTTGTGTGTGTGATTGGTGTAGGGCGGCCGTCGATGATGTGAGTGGCTCGTTGGGGGTGGTTAGACGATGAGCTTGGTGAGAGTGGCTTCGGGCTGAACTAAACAGGAACAGGAGAAAGAGAGAGAGACGGTTGAACCAGGAGCAAAAACCCAGAAGTTGTCGACGCGGCGGTAAAGATCCAATGATCTGAACAGAAAAATGGGGCGTTCGCCGCGGCGGTGAGGCCAACGACCAAAATAAAAAATAAGAGAGAAAATCAAATAAAAATCAAAATCCAAAATTCAACTTCTTGGCCTGCGAGCTATTCGAAAACAGGTAAAATTTTAATCAGGTATTATTTTTGTTAAATTAAATTGTTAGTATTAAAAGTTTAGCAATCATAATAGTAATTTTCGTAATCGTAATAATATTTTATTAATCACTAATTCAAATAAATTGATACAGTAAATATTAACGTAGTGAAACGGACAAAATAAGAATTTTTCATAATGAAATTTGGGGAATGGAGAATTATGAAATTTAGGGTCTGCATTGCATGTTAGGTTATTTTAAATAAAATATTAATTTAGGCCTTATCGCTGTTAGGTTCACAGATGCCAGTGTCCCAGTAGTTATTGACGACAATATTCTATAGTACGGAAATCGAGGTGAGTGTACTGTCTTCTATATAAATATACAAATTTTATTTTCGTATAAATTATAGAAAACTGTGTTTATTAAAATTGGACGATTTTACAACTTATATAAATCAAGTAGATTTTAAATGTAGAAGATGATTTTTGTCCAACTATATCATAGTTTTTCTTCTCGTTAGGCGGATATGACCTACAAGATGTGGATTTTCTTCTCATTAGGCAGATATAACCTACGAGATGTGAATTTTCTTCTCGTTAGGCAGATATGACCTATGAGATGTGGATTTCTTCTCATCAGGCGGATAAGACATACGAGATGTGGATTTTTTCTCGTCAGGCGAATATGACCTGGGAGATGTGGATTTCTTCTTGTTAGGAGGATATGTCCTACGAGATGTGGATTACCTGCTAGGCAAGTCTTGCAGAGTGGATTGACCTATCAGGAGTACAAATCCTGCGGGTGGTACCTCTACCATTGGAGATAATAAATGGCCCTAATATTAATAGTCACTTTAGATGACACAATTGTACAGGTTACGGTACCGTTGTAACTCCCGATCATGAGGTAAAAACGATCCTATTGTTAGTAAGAGAGGATGTCGGGAGTATTTTATATTATTTAAAAATATTTGAATTGGTTGATTTAAAATATTTGGACTGGCTGATTTAAAATATTTGGATTGAGTATTTTAAATACATTAATTCTTTATATTGGTGGCAGTTGGAAATTGGTTTCAAATATGGTATGCGATATACGATGTTATCTTTATACTATTTCATTTTATTGGTGGCAGTAGAACTGAATTTCCAACCTGGTATGTGATTATAAAATATTATATTTTGAAATGTGGTATTTAGCAATTGTACTTGATCTATTAAATATTTTTGTTATGAAGACAGTATACTGATATAAAAATATTTGGTTTCAGGTGCTGCAGCTAGGAGTGGGTCCACTACTGGCACTAGGTAGAGTCCGGAGGTAGTGTCGTTTTGGAGGTGAGCCGGTCGGAGGCGAACTGTGGAACATATTATTTTTTGAAAAAAAAATATTGATAGCGGTGCGTGTGCGTTAATATGTATGTATGTGTGTGTGTGTATATATATGTATATATATATATATATGTATATATATATGTATATATATATATATATATATATATATATATATAATTTGGTTAATTAGTCAGGAAGTGTCATGCCGACATCACGCCTGACCTCGGGCGGTGGGGGCCCGGGGATGGGTGTGACATTTTTGGTATCAGAGCTTAGGTTATAGGTTCTGTAGATGTGCCAGTTGTCAAGCCAGTGGTAGACCTTGAGATAGGGTGTCGATAGGTGGGTTTGGCACGTGAGTGGTAGTTTTTGCCTTGCATTAGATAGTACATTGGCATTGTACATTGTTGTTGTCTTGTTGGCCCTCCCTTAACATATAGTAAGATAGGAGAGCCTGACCCCTAGTTAAAGTTGTTGCATTCTTTTCTTAGTCTCGAATAACTATAAAGTTGGCAATTAGTGGTGCGATGAAATTGTGATACTGCTAGTTGGTGGGTGGGTGGTGTTGTTGGTAGTGGTGATGCTAGTGGTTTTAAATGTTAAATTATAACTGATAAGTAATCATATTCGTATCATTTGACATTTGGATTCACTATGGGTAGCACTTAACATTTTAGTTGTTAAACTAATAGTGTGACATAGCACATTTAAGTTGGATTATAAGACAATACCTTACTTATATTATAAGATGGCACAACACATTGCGCTACCATTTGATATACATGGATTCTGTCATAGCGTACAACATCCAAGGGTGTGCATGAAACTGCCTTCTAGGCAATATTAAAGAAACCTTACAATTTTATTGAAAGGGGAGTTTATATTATTGAAACAGGAAAAGATGACTGTTTTGCAGTATGAAATTAAATTTGATGTCTATTCCCGATTTGCTCCTGATTGAGTAAAAATGAGAGAAACAAGACATAGACGATTCCAGAAAGGATTTGATTTAGAAATACGTTCCAGGTTGATGGGTAGGTAGATCAAAAGTTATGCGAAATTGGGAAATACATCAAAATTAATAGAGAATGAGGTGCGAGAAGCAGCTGAGAACTGTGAGGCTGTGTTGACAGTCAGTGCGTATAAAGACAGTTCGCTTCGTTTAGGTAATAGAAAATTGTCGGTGGATCTGTTACCCCTGAGTATTCACGATTTTGATGTGATATCGAGTATGAATTTGTTATTCGGTTATCATGCCACGATGAATTGTTTTTAAAAGAAAGTTATCTTTCGGGTCTTAGACGAGTCAGAGTTTGTATTTTTGGGGGACATAATCATTACTCCTGTCAGTTTGATTTCAATACCAGAGGTCAGGAAGTTACTAAAGAAGGGATGTCAGGGATACCTCGCGCATGTGATTGACACCAGTCAGACTGAAGTTCAGGTGACAGATATCCCAGTGGTCAGGGATTTTCCCGACGTGTTTCCAGAAGAATTGTCAGGTCTACTAGTGGATAGGGAAATGGAATTAACTATCGAGTTACTTCTAGGACCTGCTCTGATATCCATTCCACCCTATTGTATGGCGCTTACCGAGCTGAATGAATTGAAAATTCAATTTTAAGATCTATTAGACCGCTGGTTTATTAGACTTAGTATTTTTCCCCACGGAGCCCCAGTGTCATTTGTGAAGAAGAAGAATGGCACGCTGAGGATATGTATTGATTGCAGGCAGTTGAATAAGGTGACGGTTTGTAATAAATACTCGTTACCTAGAATTGATGATCTGTTCGACCAATTGCAGAAGACCAGGGTGTTTTCCAAATAGATCTTCGATCGGGATATCATAAGCTAAAAGTCAGAGACAGTGATGTGGCGAAAACGACATTCTGTACGAGGTATGACCATTATGAATTCTTAGTTATACCATTGGGATTGACGAATGCCCTTGCTGTTTTTATGGATTTGAAGAATCGGATATTTCAACCTTATCTAGATCAATTTATTATCGTGTTAATTGATGATATACTAATTTATTCCCAAAATGAAGAAGAGTATGCAAAACATCTCAAGATTGTGTTGCAGACTTTGCGAGAAAAGCAGTTGTATGCAAAATTCAGTAAATGCGAGTTTTGGTTGGATAGAGTCATGCTCTTGGGGCATGTTATCTCGAGGGATGGTATTCAAGTGGATCCAAAGAAAGTCGAAGCTGTGGTTCGATGGAAAAGGCCAAAAAGTGTGACCGAAGTTCGAAGTTTCTTAGAATTGGCGGGTTATTATCGTTGGTTTGTGCAAGGATTTTCGGTTATAGTTTTCCTATCGACCCAATTGACACGCAAGGAATCCAAATTTGAGTGGACTAATAAGTGTGAGCAGAGTTTTCAAGAGTTGAAGAGTAGATTGATATTTGCGCCAATATTTTTTCTTCTAACTGAAGGTGATGGCTTTGTGATCTACAGTGATGCTTCACGCCAAGAGTTACGGTACGTAGTGATGTAACATGGGCACGTGATCACATATGCCTCCAAGAAATTAAAGAATCACGAGCTTAATTACCCGACGCATGATTTAGAGTTGGCGGCGATTGTGTTTGCCTTGAAAATTTGGAGATATTACCTGTATGGCGAGACTTGTGAGATATACACCAACCACCAGAGTTTGAAATATTTGTTTACTCAAAAGGAACTAAATTTGAGGCAGAGACGTTGGATATAATTGATCAAGGATTATGATTGTACTATCTACTATTATCATGAAAAGACCAATGTTGTAGCGGATGCGCTGAGTCAGAAATCGGCGGGTTCAATTGCACACATTCAAGTTGTTCATACTAATCTATATGCCGAGTTGAGATCTTTGTGAGTCTATGTAAGACCCCGATCTTTATTTTAAAAACGTAATGTTGCACGTATAAGGAAATACAGGGGGTAGCGGGTGCCATTTATAATTTAATTTAAATATTGAGGGGTTAATTAGTAATTTTTAAAATACAAATTGTAAATTTTTGGACTTAAATGTCTTCAATTTTTTAATTAGGGGTGAAATTATAATTTAATATAAATCATAAATGAAAATGAAGAGTTAAGAAAAATAGGGGGAGAAATGTATAATTAAAACAAAAGATTATATATATATATATATACACACATATCCATGCGTGCATGTGTTGTGAGATCAGCTGAATGATCGAGAAGGAGAGTTGGTGGCTTAATTGTCACACACACACACACACACACACACACACACACACACACACACACATATATATATATATATATATATATATATATATCCACACACCTCAGAATAATCGGAGAAAGATCTAGAGAAAACAAGGGGGAGAGAGAAGGCAGTTCCGGCGTGTGTGTGTGTGTGTGATCAATTGTTGTTTGTTCGTCGGTGGAGTGTGGATGATCGTCACCGTTGTTGGTATGTGTGTGTATGATTCCTTTGTTTGTTTTGGTTGGGTATGTGTATGGTTGTCGTTGTTCCGTCACCGGTGGTGGCGGTGGGGTGAGTTTGGCGTGTTGATGGTGATTGTTTGAGTGGAAGAGTGTTTCATGAGTGTGTGAGGTTTGTGTGGGTGTCGCCGGTAGGCATGGGTCACCGGTGATCGTTTAGGTTTGCTCGTCGTTTCAGTTGTGAGGGTGTAGGTCGGTCGGTCGTCGCTGTCCAGTCAGTGAGTGAGGGTGTGTGTTTCGGTTCCGTGTGTGTTCTGCTGTGTATGTGTGTGTATGGTGGGTTTCGTCGTTGGTCCGGTAGTTGGTGTCGGTTGCTCAGCCGACCAGAGAGTTAGAGAGAAAGAAGGTGGGTTCGGTTTGTGTGTATGTTTCAGCATAGATATGTGTGTGTGGGTATTCCATTTCCATGTGTATATGTGTTCGATTGGTTGTGGATCACCGAGGGCGGTGGCAGGGAAGACGGTGGTTGGTCGGCGACGAGTCCCAGAACCCAAAAGAAAAAGAAAGAAAGAACATAAACAGAAAAATAAAAGGAAGAAGAAGAAGCAACGGGAAAATGAAGAAAAAAAAAAAGAAAAAGAGGGGGGGAAAAACACAAACCACCCCAAACAAAAACACAAATCCAATCTCGCGGCTGACGGAATAATTCGGGAAAAGTAGAATTCCACACTTCTTTGATATATGCATTTAATTGTCTCAATGTGAAATACGTGTTATCATTATCGTTGAATTTAGCATTAAGTGTTCGCATGAAAATGTCGAAATGGGGATAAGAAATAGTGAGATCGTTCGCATGAATAAATTTGATTTAGTAAACTGTAACGGAACAATATAAGTTAAATAGACATATTTTATAATAAAAGACGGGGAATAGAAAATTGCAAAAATTAGGGTCTACATTACATGGTTAGGTTATTTTACATAAAATACTAATTTAGGCCTTGTCACTATTAGGCTCGCAGGCACCGGAGTATTGATAGAGAATAGGCAGTCAAAGTCTTTCGAAAACGGATAATCAAGTGAGTGTATTGTCTTCTTACAAAAATCTATTTTCATATATATATATATATATATGATGAAATATGTGTTACTTAAAACAAGACGATTTTATAAATGATATGGATCAAGTAGGTTTTTGGGTGAGTTGGAAAAAAATGGATTTTCGGTGAATTGTGTTGGTTTTAAAAAGAATGATTAAAAATGATTTGTTGGATTTGGTGGTACTAAAGAGAGTGGAAAAAAAAATAGTTTTTACTAAAATCGGTGGGTTTTTTTTTAAAAGATAGTGAAAAATGTGATTTTTGAAATTCTTCCCGAAATGGGTGTGGATTTTGGACGATGTAGTGTGAAATGTGTTTCTTCCCGTAAGGGATGTGGATTTTTAACTATACTGATGATTTGGACGATGCTATAGTTTTCTCCCCGAAAGGAGTGTGGATTATGTTTCTCCCCGAAAGGGGTGTGGATTATGTTTCTTCCCGCAAGGGGTGCGGATTCTTCCCATGGGATGTGGATATTTCTCCCCGTAAGTGGTGTGGATTATATTTCTCCTCGAAAGGGGTGTGGATTATGTTTTTTCCCGCAAGGGGTGCAGATTCTTCCCATGGGATGTGGATATTTCGTAGGAAGGCATTCTTACAGATGTTACGATACCGTTGCAACTCCCGATCGTGAGGTTAAAACGATCACTATGGCTAGCTAGTGAGTGGTGTGGTGGTGTAGTGTTTTGAGATGTGGTGTTTTACTTATATTTGGTGATTTATTATATATGGTGATTGATATTATTTTATACTGGATGAATTTGAATGGAACTTATATATATTGATTTACTTTCACTACTTATATTATGGTGATTTTTGTTAGATATGTAATGTTTGTATACTTATGCTTAATCCATTTAAATGTTGTAGAATGTATTTGATGAGACTATTTTTGGGCTTCTCCAAGTCAGCACTTGGGACCCAGCCACGTGTCCGTCGTTGTAGTGACAGAGACGCATTCCGAAATCCACAAATGCCACACTGGAGCATATGCCGACCACGGCTCCTCCCTAGAACCTCATTTGCATCCAAAGAGGAGCGATGAGCCCTGTTGGGACATGTCGCTCTGAACTCTGCGCCGTGCCCTAGGTAGTCAGTTTCAGGGACTCAGTCGTTCACCTCGACCGGCTCCTCTTTTCACCTTGTTTCTTCTCTAGGACTCCACGGATCTCTGTTCTCCTCTACCATCTTACCGCTGCAGGCCTGACAAAGACCCGCGGGTTTCGCCAAATGGGCCCAAAAGCCCAAGCCCAACGATTATCTCCTAAACGCCTCGAATTATCGGCTAAATACAGAGTTTCGACTACTTAACCGTGTTTAGACCCGACTAATCATCTCCAACGCCTATATATATCGGGGGCTATGTAAGCCCGAGGTATGCTTGAATGACTTACATTACACACGAGTTCATTTGTTTGCTTACAATATTTTGTACATTTTCTCTCTGAGCACTGATTACCACGCTGGAGGGGCTTTGCCGGGACAAACCCCGGTCTGAGCCTTCTGCAGGTACATTGCCTGAGGAGCAAGACTCTGGACATAGCAGGTCAGTCCTCTCAGAACCCAGCACAGCTCACGCGAGGACTTTTCAACCGACGACTCCACCTCAGCAAGAGGACTTACCTGTCATCCGACTGGACCATACTCGAGGTGTGTACCAGTTTTATGCACCAACAGTATTATAGATTAAAAATATTTTTATTAAGAAGACAGTACACTCGCAGGTATAACATCTAGGAGTTGTTCCCCTACTGGCACTAGGTAGAGTCCGGTGGTGTTTATGGGAGAAACTGTCAGAGAAAAATCTGCGAGAGGTTCAGGGTTATTAGATTGTTGTTGCTATTATAATTGGGGATGAGTGTGTTCCCCAATTAGAAAAGTTGTATATAATCAATTTGATTAGGTGGTTGGATATTTATGCATTTTATTTAAATGTCGTATTATAGATGGTTGGATGTTCAGGTGGGGTTATGTTGTTGTCACATCGGCCCCATGATGACGGGTGTCCGGGGTGGGTCGTGACAATTTTGGTATCAGAGCCTAGGTTATAGGTTCTGTAGACCTGCCAGAGGTTGTGTCAGTAGAAGACCATGAGGTAGGAGGATGTGTCAGTCGTCTAGTCAGTCAGTGGGGGACATGAGATAGGGTATCGATAGGTGAGTTTAGTACGTGAGTGTTACATTAGTTAATGCATTGGCATCGTACATGGTTGATTGACTTGTTGGAAAGTTGTGATGTGACAAAATGGTGATATTGGCCGTCAATGGATTCGAGCGATACTGTGTTGTTGGTAGTGGTAATGAGTGGATTGCGATTATGGAAGTACTAGTAGTTGAGAATGTGAAATTATAATTGAGAAACAACCATATGCGTATTATTTGATGTTGTGAATTATTCGTAGTACTCAATATGTTAGTGGTTAAAAAATTAGATAGTATAGCAGAACACACTTCAGTTGGATTATGGAAATAAGAGGAGAGTTCGTAGGAGTTGGAAGTAGGGATGTGAAATATATATATATATATATATATATATATATATATATATATATATATATATATATATATATATATATATATATATATATATACACATACACATACATACTGATAGAAAAGATTTAATTTGGTAGTACGTTCTAGGTTGACGGGAAGGTAGAGCAAAAACTTGTGGAACTAAAAAAAAAAAAAAAGATATGTAGGAAGTAGCCAAGAATTGTGGGTCTGGGATGATAGTAAGTGCGCATAAATATAGTCTGTTTGTATGAGTAATATAGAGTCATCGATGGATTGTGTAAAAGAAAAGTTACTTTTCCAATCTGGGATGAATCAAAGTTTGTATTGGGAAAGATGTAATCATTACCCCAATTCATTTGATAGTTGGCTCAGGGTGTTAAAGGAAGAATATCACACTACTTTACACAGGTGCTGGGCACCAGTCAGAACAAGTTCAGGCGGTGGATATTGTAGTAGTCAGGGAAAGAAATTGTCGGGGTGTCAATAAGCATGATTAAAAATTGTAGTTGTTGAAAAAATAAGTTCCATAATTTTAATAAATTGAACGTTCGGCTCATTAAGTTGGCTACATATAATCGTGTTGATAAGATATGGGAAATTTGGGATTTTAGTTATAACCCTGAGACTTTAAAGGTGGTTGTTGTGGTATAGAAAAATGAGTGGATTACTTTTAAGTGGAAGATTGATTGCACCTAGTTGTACTTAATAATTTTCGTTGTAAAATCAGTAATTAAAAATTTACTGAGTACTGAAAATTCGAGTGAGTTAGTTTTAGATTTAGGAAGCTTCTATAGGAGAAGCCATTTGATGATCCTGGGAAACCGGGTCGTTATACTAAATTAGACTATTAACTCACAATTAACTTAGACTTGGTGTTTCTCTCCATGAAGACCCGATGTTGGTAACTCTTCGGTTAGAATGGATGGTTTGTTTAATTAACTGCGAAAGATCAAGGTATTAAATTTTTGAAGTAGGATATTTCTAGTTTGAGGTTAGAGACTGTGACGTGGTGAAAACAGTGATCCAGTCGAGAGTAGAGAAGAGTATGTAGGACATTTCCAGAGTGTGTAGCTAATGCTACGAGAAAAGCAATTGTATGCCAAGTGCAGTAAATGTGAGTTTTTGTTGGATCGAGTGGTGAATTTAGGACATGTCATCTTGAGAAATAGTATTCACGTGAATCCAAAGGAAGTTGAAGCTAGGGTTTAATAAGAAAGGCCAAAAAGTGTAACTAGAACTCGAAACTTTTGGAATTGGCAGTGATTGTAGTTGCTTTGACATTTTAGTGACATTACCTGTATGACGAGATTTGTAGGATATGCACCACCACCAGAATTTGGAATAGTTGCTTACTCAAAAAGGAGTTAACTCGGAGGTAGAAGCGTTGAATAAAAGTTGATCGAAGACTACAATCGTACCGTCCATTAATTTTCAGGAAAAGACCAAAGGTGGGGCAAATGCTTTGAGTGAGAAATTGGTAAGTTGGGTTACGCACATTCAGGTTGTTCGTGTTAATTTATGTGTTGAGTTGAGACTCTAATAAGAGTAGTGGGTGATTGGTCAGATGACAACGCTGTTTGAAATTTTGATTTTGAAATCGGCATTGATTTACCGTATTGTAGAAATATAGTAGTTGGATGTCTAGTTAAGAAGGCTTAGTGATACAGTGGGAATTGACTGTAAAGCTGACTAGCGTGTCAGAAGTGATGATGAAGTTTTGAGGAATGGAAATAAAGTGTGTAGTTTTTATAATACCAATTGACGGAAGAGACCTTAAACGAGGTGCATAGAACAATATATGCAATACCCAGGAAATACTAAACTGTTGAGATTGCGTGAATATTATTAGTAGATTAGAATGGAAATGGGAAAACACAACATTTGTTGTTAGGTGATTTGTTTGGTAGTAAAGTTAAGGTTGAGTAGTAATATCCAGGTGGATTATTGTAGTTTTGACTTATTCCAGAAAGGAAAGGGGAGAGTAGTTCGATGAATATTTTCTTGATGTGTATGCTCAATATATATTGACTGGATGGTTCGGTTGCATGAGGCACCGATTCAATGAAATTGTCGAATAAAGTTGGGTTAAGATACTAGTTTGAAATCAAAAAGGAGAAATTTGGTTATTAACTTATTCGTTCGATAATTGATAATTGCTCTCGGATAATTTGATTGACCATATGTTGATAAATTGAATTGTTAATTTGTAAGTGTTGCCGCTGTACTATAATTGTAAGATAATTTTTTATTAAAATAAATTAAGTCAATGTTGAATGAACAATCCGTGGAGGGATTCGAAATGCAGTATTGAATGGTGATATCCTAAGAGGTGAGTTCGATATGTCATAATTACCGTCGTAAAAATAAAATAAAATCAACATGTCGTAAATATGGAAAGTCGGGTAGTTTATTCTAGGAAATAAACTCTCTATTGGAAAAGTTGTATAAGGGAAATTGTAGTACCAAGGGTTGTTAGTTATTTTAACGTTCGGGTCGAATCTCTATACTCCTTAAGGTGCCCAATTGAAAGTTGATACATTTTCGGTGATCAAAATGGTACCGTATAAAGCGTTGTGTAGAAATGATGCATAACTTCAGTCAAATAGACTAAATTGAGAAGTGAGAATGGGAAATTATCAAGTTATTGGAGACAACTCGATATGATTATATTTTATTGAGACATGGAGTTGATAAAAATAGCTCTACTAGATGTATTAATCCACTATAAATCTTAGGCGAAGTCGGCTTGTGGGGTCACAAAAATTTCTTAAGGAAAGGATAATTTGAATTACCATTGAGGTATAATAATTTACAGTCAGTAACTAGTAACCTTTGTGATGTATCGAATTTTTGTAGTTGGGACGTATCTACGTCCTTCGATTCATATTTATATGTAAATATATGTTTGAAGTATGTTTGGGTAGATTGAAACAGAATTGAAGCGAGTGGCCTTGTCAGGGATTTGATTAAATATGAAGGCATAAAGGGAATTCTTATAAATAACCTATTTGATGCATTTAGATACGCATCTACGCGGTTTGGTGTATTGTGAAATTTTTTATTAGTGAACGACGGATTATGGTAATATTAATAGAACTTTTATAAGAGTATTGAAAATCGGTTGTAGATACAGAGGTTGATGATATTTGGGCTATCTGTGCTTACGAGATTGGTTGTGAGTATTGGTGGTTTAAATGTTAAATGGAGATATTGTGGCGAACTGGTTGCTTGGAATTGTTGGACTAAAAGGGATAAATATTAGTAATGAGAATTACGGAGATCATAGACCTGTTGGAAATAAGATAAACCTAATCCATTGGAACTGTTGTGATTATTGATTATGATTTTTATCAAAGTAGCGTAGCGGAAGCATTAGAAACATGAGATCTTTGACAATTGGCTGTCTGTGTTTGGGTTGGTTGTTGGATACAATGGGACCCATAACAAATGAAATTGTTGCAATACGGGGAAATGACTTGACGATTACAAATCTAAAGGTAACTTGTGGTTTTGGGACCCTACATAGAAACCAATTATTCTAGAATGAAGTGTGACTAACGTAATCATGTGGTGTGCGTCTAATGTAATATTATGTTGACCAAAATTTTAATCCCTATTGGTTTGGCGAAAATTTCAGGACGAAATTTCTTTTAGGAGGGAAGAATTGTAAGACCCCGATCTTTATTTTAAAAACGCAATGTTGTACGTATAAGGAAATACGGGGGTAGCACGTGCCATTTATAATTTAATTTAAATATCGAGGGGTTAATTAGTAATTTTTAAAATGCAAATTGTAAACTTTTGGACTTAAATGTCTTTAACTTTTTAATTATGGGTGAAATTATAATTTAATATAAATCATAAATGAAAATGAAAAGTTAAGAAAAATAGGGGGAGAAATGTGTAATTAAAACAAAAGATTATATATATATATACACACACACATATATCCATGCGTGCGTGTGTCGTGAGATCAGCCGAAGGATCGAGAAGGAGAGTTGGTGGCTCAATTGTCACACACACACACACACACACACACACATATATATCCACACACCTCAGAATAATCGGAGAAGGATCCAGATAAAACAGGGGAAAGAGAGAAGGCGGTTCCGGCGTGTATGTGTGTGTGATCAATTGTCGTTCGTTCGTCGGTGGAGTGTGGATGATCGTCACCGTCATCGATAAGTGTGTGTATAATTCCTTTGTTTGTTTTGGTTGGGCATGTGTATGGTTGTCATCGTTCCGTCACCGGTGGTGGAGGTGGGGTGAGTTTGGCGTGTCAATGGTGATTGTTTGAGTGGACAAGTGTTTCATGTGTGTATGAGGTTTGTGTGGGTGTCGTCGGTAGGCATGGGTCGCCGGTGATCTTTTGGGCTTGCTCGTCGTTTCAGTTGTGAGGGTGTAGGTCGGTCGTTCATTGCCGTTCGGTCAGTAAGTGGGGGTGTGTGTTTCGGTTGTGTGTGTGTTCTGCTGTGTATGTGTGTGTATGGTGGGTTCCATAGTTGGTCCGGTGGTGGGAGCAGCTTGTTAGTCCAGTGGTTGGTGTCGGTTGCTCAGCCGACCAGAGAGTTAGAGAGAGAGAAGGTGGGTTCGATTTGTGCGTGTGTTTCGGCATGGATATGTGTGTTGGTATTCCGTTTCCATGTGTATGTGTGTTCGATTGATTGTGGATGACCGGGGGCGGTGGCAGGGAAGACTGTGGTTGGTCGGCAGCAAGTCCCAAAACCCGAAAGAAAAAAAAAGAAAAAGAAAATAGATATAGAAAAAGAAAAGGAAGAAGAAGAAGCAACGGGAAAAGGAAGAAAAAAGAAAAAGAAAAGGGGGGAAAATACATAAACCACCCCAAACAAAAACACAAATCCAATCTCGCGGCCGACGGAATAATTCGGGGAAGGTAGAATTCCACACTTCTTTAATATATGTATTTAATTGTTTCAATGTGAAATACATGTTATCATTATCGTTGAATTTAGCGTTAAGTGTTCGCATGAAAATGTCAAAATGGGGATAAGAAATAGTGAGATCTTTCGCATGAATAAATTTGATTTAGTAAACTGTAACGGAACAATATTAGTTAATTAGACATATTTTATAATAAAAGACGGGGAATAGGAAATTACGAAAATTAGGGTCTGCATTACATGGTTAGGTTATTTTACATAAAATACTAATTTAGGTCCTGTCACTATTAGGCTCGCAGGCACCGGAGTACCGGTAGAGAATAGGCGGTCAAAGTCTTCCAAAAATGGATAATCAAGTGAGTGTACTGTCTTCTTGCAAAAATCTATTTTCATATATATATATATATATATATATATATATATATATATATATATATATATATATATATATATATATATATATGATGAAATATGTGTTACTTAAAACAAGACGATTTTATAAATGATATGGATTAAGTAGGTTTTTGGGTGAGTTGGGAAAAAATGAATTTTCGGTGAATTGTGTTGGTTTTTAAGAAAAATGATTAAAAATGATTTGTTGGATTTGGTGGTACTAAAGAGAGTGAAACAAAATAGTTTTTACTGAAATCGGTGGTGTTTTTTTTAAAAGAGAGTGAAAATGTGATTTTGGAAATTCTCCCCGAAAAGGGTGTGGTTTATATTTTCCTCATGAGGGGTGTGGATTTTGGACGATGTGGTGTGAAATGTGTTTCTTCCCGTAAGGGATGTGGATTTTTAACTATACTGATGATTTGAACGATGCCATAATTTTCTCTCCGTAAGGAGTGTGGATTATGTTTCTCCCCGCAAGGGGTGTGAATTCTTCCCATGGGATGTGGATATTTCTCCACGTAAGGGGTGTGGATTATATTTCTCCCTAAAAAGGGTGTGGATATTTCGTAGGAAGGCATTCCTACGGATGTTACGGTACCGTTGCAACTGCCGATTGTGAGATTAAAACGAGCACTATGGCTAGCCAGTGAGTGGTGTGGTGGTGTGGTGTCTTGAGATGTGGTGTTTTACTTATATTTGGTGATTTATTATATATGGTGATTGGCATTATTTTATACTGGATGGATTTGAATGAAACTTATATATATTGATTTACTTTCATTACTTATATTATGGTGATTTTTATTAGATACGTGATGTTTGTATACTTATGCTTAATCCATTTAAATGTTGTGGAATGTATTACAGATTAAAAATATTTTTATTAAGAAGGCAGCATACTCGCAGGTATAACAGGTAGGAGTTGTTCCCCTACTGGCACTAGGTAGAGTCCGGCTGTGTTTATGGGAGAAGCTATCAGAGAGAAATCTACGAGAGGTTTAGGGTTATTAGATTATTGTTGTTATTATATATGGGGACGGGTGTGTTCCCCAATTAGAAAAGTTGTATATAATCAATTTGATTAGGTGGTTGGATATTTATGCATTTTATTTAAATGTCGTATTATAGATGGTTGGATGTTCAGGTGGGGTCATGTTGTCACATCGGCCCCGTGATGACGGGTGTCCGGGGTGGGTCGTGACAGTCTAGTTGGCGGTTGGTCAGACAGCAGCGTTGCTTGCGACTTTGACTTTAAGACCAACATTGATCGATCATATCATTGAAGCGTAGAAATCAGATGTCTAATTGGGAAAGATCAGAGATGAAGTAAAGAGTGGTCACAGAATTGATTATCGTGTCAGGGATAACGATGAGGTTTTGATGGTGGAAAATAGACTGTATGTGCCTGATGATGCCAATCTGAAAAAGGATATTTTGGAAGAAGCGCATAGCTCAGCATACGCAATGCACCCATGTAATACCAAAATGTATCAAGATCTGTGAGAACACTATTGGTGGAATGAGATGAAATGGAAAATTACTGAATTTTTTGCTAGATGTCTCGTTTGTCAGCAAGTCAAGATCGAGCACCAACATCCAGGTGAATTATTGCAATCTCTACCTATTCCAGAGTGAAAATGAGAGCATATCATGATAGATTTTGTTCCGAGATTACCCCATACCCAAAAGGGACAAAATTCCATCTGGGTGATTGTTGATAGGCTTACCAAATCTGCTCATTTTTTGGCCGTAAAGACGACGTATTCTTTGGATAAATATGCCCAATTGTAGATGGATGAGATTGTTAGATTATATGGTGCGCCGATTTCCATAGTATCAGACAGAGATCCGAGATTTACTTTGAAATTTTGGCCGAGTCTTCAAGCTGTTCTAGGTACCAAGTTGAAGTTTAGTACTACTTTTCATCCTCAAACTGACGGTCAATCAGAGCGTACAATTCAGACGTTGGAAGATATGTTGAGGGGCTGTGTCTTGGAATTTCTTAGTAGTTGGGATGATCTTTTGACGATAATGAAATTTGCCTATAATAACAGCTACCATTTAGCAATCGAGATGGCACCGTATGAAATGTTGTATGACAGAAAATGTAGGACTCCAATCCAACAGACTAAACTGAAGTGGAGGAAAGGAAATTATTGATGCCGGATATAGCCCAATTAACGGTAGATAAAGTAAAGGTGATTTAGAAAAAATTGAGAATTGCTCAGAGTCGGCAAAAGAGTTATGCTGACGAGCGTAAACGGGCGTTAGAATTTGAAGTGGGCAATCGTGTATTTTTGAGTATATCCCTGTGAAAAGGCATAATGAGGTTCGGGAAGAAAGGAAAATTAAGTCCGAGATATATCGGGCCATACGAGATTTTAGAACGGGTTAGCGCGACGGCTTATCGACTTGCCTTACCGCTAAAATTGTCTAGATTACACAACGTTTTCCATGTGTCGATTGTTTAGAAAATATGTACCAAATCTTTCGCATGTGTTGACTTCTTAACCAATCGAGTTGAAAAAAGAATCGACATACGTTGAGGAGCCAGTCCAGATTTTGAATCGTAAGGATTAGGTGTTACGGACGAAAACGATTCAATTGGTGAATGTGTTATGGAGCAGTCATTTCGTAAAGGAAACGACGTAGGAGCGAGAGGATGGGATGAGAGATAAATATCCGCATCTGTTCGGTCAAGGTAACTAAAATTTCGGGACGAAATTTCTTTTAGGGGGGAAGGATTGTAAGACCCTAATTTTTACATACGCATAATAGTTGTTACATTTTAGAACATTTAGAAAATAACAGGGTAGATGGTGTCTTTTATTATTTATTTTAAAAAATTGAGGGATCAATTAACAATTTTAAAAATATCAACTTTTGATTTGGGTTTAAATAAAAACTTAAAGATAATTTAGGGGGATATTTATGTAATTAAAACTAAAATAATAATAATAATACTCGATAAATATGAAAAGTGACGTAATGAATCCATTCTCCTCTTTATGTATATATATATACATCCATACACACACATGACAACACACCTAAAAAGAAGGAGAAAAACAGAGCATGAGAGAGTAGGTCGGCGGTGAGTAGTCCGGTCAGTGTGTGGGGGTGTGTCTCCGATTGTTCATCCGGCGATCGTAAAGGTATGTGCGTGGCGTCACCGTTCATCTGGCGGTGTGGGTGTCGGTCGGTTGTCGATCGTCGGTGGTGTCGGTGGTGTGATATTTCGTTCGTCATCGATGGTGTGGGTTGTCGGCGGTGTGCTGCTCGTTCGGTGAGTGTGTGTGTGTAGTCATGTGCATGTGTGTGTCGTCGTCATCGTTGTTGTTGGCAGTGTGGTCGTTCACTCCGGTGGTGTGTGTCTTCGCCGTTCGTTCGTCCGTTGAGGGTGTGGGTGATCGTCACCATCGTTCGGTAAGGGTGTATGTGTAATCATTACGTGTGTGTGTGTGGTTTAGCCGAGTGTGTGGGTGTGGGTGCTATTTGTGTGTGCTGCTGTTTAGTCGCCGCTGTCTGTGTATGTTCTGTTTTGTGTCCGGCGATCGTGTGTGTGTGTGGGTTCTGTGATTTTGTGTGTGTTCAATTGCTATGGTGTGTGTGTGTGTGTGTTGTCCAGTAGTGTGTGCTGTGTGTGCATGTGTCATTCAATTAGTGTATGGTGGGTTGGCGGTTGTGTACATGTGTGTGTGATCGTCGGTGTGTGTGTGTGTGTTGGTGATTAGTCGGTTGTGTGTGGGTGTGTGTTGGTGATTAGTCGGTTGTGTGTGGGTGTGTGTTGATCGTTAGTTGTGTGTGTGTGATCAGTGTAGGGTGGCCGTCGGTGATGTGAGTGGCTCGTAGAGGGTGGTCGGACGGTGAGCTTGGTGAGAGTGGCTTCGGGTTGAACTAAAACAGGAACATGAGAGAGAGAGAGAGAGAGAGAGAGAAAGAGAGAGACGACTGAATCAGGAGTAGAAACCCAGAAGTTGTTGCCGTGGTGGTGAAGATCCAGTGAGCTGAACAGAAAAGGGGGCGTTTGCCGCGACGGTGAGGCCAACGAGCAAAACAGAAAACAAGAAAGAAAATCAAATAAAAATCAAAATCCAAAATTCAACTTCTCGGCCTACGAGCAATTCAGAAACAGGTAAAATTTTAATCGGGTATTATTTTTGTTAAATTAAATTATTAGTATTAAAAGTTTCGCAATCGTAATAATATTTTATTAATCGCTAATCTAAATAAATTAGTATAATAAATATTAACGTAGCGAAATGGACGAAATAATAATTTTTCATAATGAAATTTGGGGAATGGGGAATTATGAAATTTAGGGCCTGCATTGCATGTTAGGTTATTTAAATAAAATATTAATTTAGGCCCTATCGCTGTTAGGTTCACAAGCGCCAGCGTCCTGATAGTTATTGACGACAATATTTTGTAGTGCGAAAATCGAGGTGAGTGTACTGTCTTCTATGTAAATATACAAATTTTATTTTCATATAAATTGTGGAAAAATGTGTTTATTAAAATTGGGCGATTTTACAACTTATGTGGGTCAAGTAGATTTTAAATGTAGAAGGTGATTTTTATCCGACTATGCCATAGTTTTTCTTCTCGTTAGGCGGATATGACCTACGAGATCTGGATTTTCTTCTCGTTAGGCGAATATGACCTACGAGATCTGGATTTTCTTCTCGTTAGGCGGATATGACCTACGAGATCTGAATTTTCTTCTCGTTAGGCAGATATGACCTACGAGATGTGGATTTCTTCTCGTCAGGTAGATAAGACTTGCGAGATGTGGATTTCTTCTTGTCATGAGGATATGTCTTGCGAGATGTGAATTACATGCTAAACAAGTCCTGCAAGGTAGATTGACCCGTCAGGAGTGCAAATCCTGCGGGTGGTACCCCTATCATTGAGGATAATAAATGACCATGACACTGATAGTCACTTTAGATGACACGGTTATACAGGTAACGATTCCGTTGTAACTCCCGATCGTGAGGTAAAAACAATCATATAGCTAGTAAGAGAGGATGTGGGGAGTATTTTATATTATTTAAAAATATTTGGATTGGTTGATTTAAAATATTTGGACTGGCTGATTTAAAATATTTGGATTGTGTATTTTAAATACATTAATTCTTTACATTGGTGGCAGTTGGAAATTGGTTTCAAATATGGTATGCAATATACGGTATTATCTTTATACTATTTCATTTCATTGGTGGTAGTGGAACTGAATTTCCAACTTGGTATGTGATTATAAAATATTATATTTTGAAAGGTGATATTTAGCAATTGGACTTGATCCATTAAATGTTTTTATTATGAAGACAGTACACCGATATAAAAATATTTGATTTCAGGTGCTGCAGTTAGGAGTGAGTCCACTACTGGCACTAGGTAGAGTCTGGAGGTAGTGTCATTTTGGAAGTGAGTCGATCGGAGGCGAATTGTGGAAGGTATTATTTTTTGGAAAAAAAAATATTGATAGAGGTGCGCGTGTGTTTGAATATGTATGTATGTATATATTTGGTTGATTGGTGAGGAAGTGTCATGCAAACGTCATGCCCGGCCTCGGGCGATGGGGCCCGGGGTGGGGTGTGACATAGTGGGTCTAAGAAGGAGCGGTTATAGAATCATCAGACATAAGAGGAGCCTTAAGTACAGTCGATCGAGTCGGAGGGGTTAGATTAGCTAGTGGTTCTAGAGCTGGAGGGGTTATATCAACTAGTGGTTTTGGTGTGGGCTCAGTGGTACCTGAAACTGTATCCTTAGAGAACAACTCAAGAGATGGATTAATAAAGAATCTAGGTTTTTAGTGCATGGTGTATCAAATGACCACAAGGAAAAAAACATTTGATATTCTCAAAAAATAACATGACGAGAGATACGAAAAGTTTTAGAGATGAGGTTCCAACACCAATACCCTTTATATTCAATGCCATATCCTAAAAAACAATATAGGCGAGCCCTTAGTTCTAACTTGTTGTGTTCATGTGGTTTGAGAAGAACAAAACAAACGCAACTAAATACTTTGAGATCAGAGTAGGTGGGAGGATGAGCGAAAAGATGCTCACATGAAGACTGATGTTGAATTGTAGCAGACTGGACATGCTTTATAGTGTATACTATGGTTAGAGAAGCCTCGGCTTAAAAGCGCTCGGGATAGGATGAAGAAATGAAAACATTAATTAACAATAAACAGACCAAATTTAAGATATTTATTTAATTTGAGAATTTTTATTAATTTAATAAAAATATTTAAGAGATCTCCTGATATCCAAATCAACCAACAAAATATTTAACAAATTAATCACCCTAAAAGTCAGCACGTTTGATCTGAGTTCTTTACACGATAATTTTTTTTTTTAAAAATTACTGACAACGAGAGCTTTTGATCTTATTTACCAAAGGAGAGTATCCCGGTGTTCCAAACACAGGGATCTTAGTCCCGGTGTTCCGAACACCGGGATCATTAAATATGTTTTTTTTTTTTTTTAATTTGATGGTCCCGGCGTTGTGAATGCCGAGACCATTTGAATAAGTAAACAGTACATCAACGTTTGTTCAATAGCATTGTTTGGGTTTGGTCTTGGTGTTGTTAACACCTGGACCAAAAAAGGGACCAGAGAAGAGAGATAGAGGACGGTTTTGGGTTTGGTCCCGGTGTTATTAACACCGGGACCAAAAATGGAAAGGAGGGGACTGCATGCATCATGACCAGAAGAAAGAGAGAGAGAAATTTTGTACTAATTTCTATTCCCTTTTTCTGTGTGTGCACTATTTCCTTAAGAAATTTTAAAATACAAAATTTACATTTCCCTTCCCCCTCCCCCCCCTCCCCCCAAATGTTTAGGGGGTTTATACCATTTACCTCCCTTCTTATTTTGTCCAAAATCATAAATCTCCCCTATCATTTGACATATACCAGTCAATCCATTTGACTACATTTTTTTGGTAAAAAGACATAAGTGCCCTTTGTTTTTAATTCTATTTATATTTTAAAAAAATTCATTAAAATTGTTATTATAAAATATATATTTTTGACCCCTATTTATTAAATAATTTCATTATTCCACCTCCAGCCCACCCTCTTCTCCTACCGCCATCGCACCCTACTCCATCCGTCGGAATCTACCGCCGCCATTGCCGCCGCCGGAATCCTCACCATTTTCTTTAACAAATAAGATAAACATTTGGGGTAAAGTGTCATTTTTCTAGAGAGAGAGAATGGGTCAATGAAGAAGTATGTATCGTTTCTCTCTCTCTAGAAACCATTTCCTTTTGTGGGTAAAACTCTCCCTTGGTTTCTTCCTACCAATTTCTTTTCTCTCTCTCTTCAATTCAATCAATGTAATGCCTCTTCGATTTAGTGGGTTTACCTTTTCCTTCACGAATTCAGCTGGGTTTTCATCTGTTTTCCCCTGTTTGGCAGGACTGTGAAAATTCTTTGAAAATTTGATGTCTTTGGCTGTCGGAGTTGTTTCAAGTTCGAAGAAGATGGGTTTCGATGCGGAGGGTGAGGGAATTGAGGGGACGGAGAGGGAGATTAATTCGCGTCCTCGGCTGTTTGGTTCCACTGGTTGGAAAATGGAAAGAAGAAGGCTCGAGGTCGCTCCAGATCCGTTGCGTCCATGACGGATCTGGACGATCGACGTCCTAGATGACTGTCGATGTCCTAGATCCGTCGCCGGCGACGGATCTGGTAATAGAGAGAGAGAGAGAGAGAGACGAATAGATGAAGGAAGATGATGAAGAGGAGGAGGAGGAGGAAAAGGAAGAAGGTGAATGTCTTTCCGGCGAAGAAGGGGTAAGGTGGGGAAAATAGAGGGCTGAAGATGAGGACTGAAGAATACAGGAGGAGACGGTTGGGGGTGGGATAGGGATGTTATTGTAAATAATGAAAGAGAGGAAATATAAAATTAAGGGGTTATTTATGTATTTTAATTTTTCATTATTTAATCATTTTCAAATAATTAAGGGTAAAATTGTCATAACAATAGAAAATTTATTAATATTTTATCTATAAGGGAGGTTTGTGGTATTTAACCAAAATGATAAGGGAGTTGATTGGTATATGTCAAATGAAAGGGAAAGTTTGTGGTTTTAGATAAAATGAGAAGAGAGGTAAGTGCTATAAACCCAATGTTTAGGTATCATATTATTTCCATCATTATAATTTTAAAGTACAACATTTATATTTTCTCCCTAATAATTATAATGATGGAAATAATATAATTTCCATCATCAAACAATATTAATTTTTAATTTCAATTGAATTTTTACTTGAATTTAATTAAAAATAAAAAAATATTTTTACTTTATTAATAATAATAATTAAAAAAAAAATTCATGATATAATAAAAATAAATAAAAAATATTTTATTGAATTCAATTGAAAATATTTTTACTTGAATTCAATTGAAATATTTTTAAAAATTAAAATAAAAAATAGTTTTTAATAGTTGAATTTTACTTGAATTCTTTTTGAAAAATTGTTGGTTTGGTTTTGAATATTGTCGTTTTTTTTAAAATAGTTGAATTAAAAAATTCAACTATTTAAAAAATTCCAATTAAAATTCAATTTTTTTATTTTATTGTTTCAATTGAATTCAAGTAAAAAGTTTATTGAGTTCTTTACACGATATATATTTAGGTAAAGATTTAATATAAATTAGCAATAGTCCATCTTAGATATTATGTCAAACTTAAAGAGAATAACTGATATTCCCCCCGATAATTTAATGACTTTTAGCAAATTATTTGCAATTTACAATCAAATTTAACATAAAGAGAAAATAGTCATACTCTCGAATAAATTTTTATTTCGAGAACAATAACAGTTCTTTGTCTTGGAAACATAAAATATTAGAAAGAGAAGTTCCGAGAAAAAAAAATTATACTTTATTCTAGATTTGTAGAATAAATTGTGGTAACAAAATAAATATATCTTTTGTTTTCATAAATTTTATTTCAATTGTATTTTTTCGAAGAACGGAAACAAAAATTTAAAAACAAGAATATGAAACAAGCAGCTCCAAACAAAAAGTCAACTAGATTTCAAATTACAAATCAACAATTTTTCAAAAAGAATTCAAGTGAAATTCAACTATTTTTACTTCAAAAATTCAAGTGAAATTCAACTATTAAAAACTATTTTTATTTCAATTTTTAAAAATATTTCAATTAAATTCAAATAAAAATATTTCCAATTGAATTGAATTCAACTATTAAAAAATATTTTTTCTTTATTTTTATTATATCATAAAAATTCCTTTCTTTTATTACTATTATTAATAAAGTAAAAATATTTTTTATTTTCAATTAAATTCAAGTAAAAATTCAATTGAAATTAAAAATTAATATTGCTTGATGATGGAAATTATATTATTTCCATCATTATAATTATTTTTGTATTTTACAATTTCTTAAAGGAAATAGTGCACATATAGAAAAAGAAATAGAAAATAGTACAAATTTTATCTCTCTCTCTCTCTGATCATGAAGCATGCTTGCAGTACCCTCCCCTTTGGTCTCGGTGTTAACAACACCGGGACCCAACCCAAAACCCTACTCTCTCTCTTTCCTCTCTGGTCCCTTTTTTGGTCGTAGTGTTAACAATATCGGGACCAAACCCAAACGGTACATCACCGTATTTCTTTTTTTGGTCCTGGTGTTAACAACTCCAGGACCAAACCCAAACGTTGCATCACCGTATTGAACAAACGGTGATGCAATTTTTACTTATTCAGATGGTCTCGGCGTTCACAACGTCGGGACCATCAAATTAAAAAAAAAAACATATTTAATGATCCTGGTATTCGGAACATCAGGACTAAAATCCTGGTGTTCACCGGGATACTCTCCTTTAGTAAATAAGATCAAAAGTCTTCGTTATCAGTAACTTTAAAAAAAAAAAAAAAAAAAATATCATGTAAAGAACTCTTTGATCATTCTCCTTACCTTATTAAAGGCAAAGTTACATGATAACCCATACTTGCTATTTTTTCAAAGTTAGGGTGCCTATCATTGTAAAGAGGGGTGTCATTTCATACGATCATTAAAATCTCGTACTTTTTTTTTTTTTTGTCATAACTCACCCACCCAACTCACACACACCCCATACTCATGCACCCTACGAGTTCAAAGAGATGAGATTAGAATCTCACATCCAAATATGTGTGAAAGGGGACAAAGTCTCCAATCACAAGTCTGAGAAGCTGATTAGTATTTTCACAAGGTCAATAGCAAATCTTATCCACATTCACTCAACACACGCATCCGGTGGGATTCGACCCCCACACTAACTGTGGGGAGAGATGTGAGCCTACCACTCGGCCACCACCTCTTTCCCAAAATCTCGTACTTCACATATATCAATTTCCTAGTTTCTATTAAGGTGGTCCTTATTCTCTTATAATGAAATTGTAACTTACAACTATTTTTCTGTGAGATGCATACAAATGATTTACATGAAAATATATTACTAAAAAAAAAGTATTATAGTTGAAGTATTAAAATTGAAATAGATTTTGACTTTTTTGAGAAAATATTTTCAGAATTAAATCTTAAATGCATCGGACCAATGCAGAGAAATGCACCTTGAATATCATTCTAGAAAAGCGATTAATCGAGGTGTATAAACTACACCAGATATAATTTACCGTTAAAAAACATATATCATGAAAATAGATATTTGAACAATGTAAGGAGTGGGCATTAGACAAAGAATTGTTTGGGATTTATCCAGTTTTTCCGTTCAAGCAAGAGTAGAAGGAGGTGATTAAAAATTTTCAAAATGCAGGGATTAAACAACATCGAAGTAGGTGTAAAAAGATATTAACCAACAAAACTTTAGCGTATAAGGAGAGGGGACGTCTAGAGGGAGAGAGAGAGAGAGAGAGAGAGAGAGTACATTGGTATGTCCCCCCCAAAAAGGGAATTGGATTTGCAACTCATTAGTTGAAATATGGTTTTTCGATCTTTATAAAATTATAAATGAAAATCAAATTCAAATTTAAATTAGTGATAGAAACAATAGAATTGGTTATGAAATGAATTTTACTTCTGAAATGAATTTAGTATCAAGTTGTGAATAATTTATTCATTAGATAGTCTAAAAGCATAAACTATGGAGACTTATAGCTTTTTTTATATTTATTATTATTTTTTTATGTTGATTTTGACATAATAATAATAAAAAGAAGAAGAGGCATTTGATTTTAACCGTTGCTTTACTTTAAAAATTTATAGAAGAAGATATTTCTCTCACTAGGCAAACTTCAAACTCCCATCCATGGGTGATTCTGACCTGGTGGAGCATCTCGACACGTACCATGCTCACATGGACCTGCGTGGAGCATCAAATTCGACAAAGTGTTAGGCCTTCCAAGTAACTCTGGCTAGGACGGGTAGGAAGTGGTACAAGACATTGAAACTAGGTATTTTTTTAATTCATTTGAGTCTTTTAGCCTTGTCTTTGCACACAGGTTCGTGAGCAAAGACAAAGAAATAACGAAAGATCGGAAGCCTATGTCGAGAGATTTTGCCCTGAATTTGATTAAGTGGAAGAGCTAAACAACGGAATGGTGGTTGGTCAATGTGGTTATAGTAAAGAAGAAGACGAGGAAATGGCGCATGTACGTGGACTAAAATGTCCTCAACATAGCTTGTTTGAAAAAAAAAAAATGAATGTAATTGGAAAATATAATAAAAAATATTAAAAAAATTAGTAATGTAACTAAATTTTTTTCCACAATTGAAAATTCGACTACTGACGACCGATGGTAGTTTGAGTTTGGTGGGCCGTAGAATGAGACGACGATTAGCCATGTAATCCTAATTAAAATATTAATTTATTTATGTGATTTAAGAGTTTTTAATAATTTAATATAAATTTTAAGATGTTACACCAACTATTTTTTTTTAACAAATTAATCACCCAAAAAGTGGGCACGATTTGATCATCCTCCTCGCCTTATTAAAGGCTAAATAGTCGATACATGATAATTCATACTTGCTATTTTTACAAAAGTTCTGATGCCTATCATTGTTAGAGGGAGTGGTGTCATATCATACAATCATTGTTAAAATCTCGTACTTTTCTAGTTTCTATTATGGTTCTTATTCTCTATAATGAAATTCTTACAGGTGTGTTTAGGTGCGATGCGCAAAAATTATTTAAATCAAAATATATTACTGAAAATAGAGATTTTAATTGGACAATGAAATTTTAAAATAAGAGCTTGAAAAAGAAAATTTGAAAAGGAAATGAGTGGGCATCATACAACAACTCCAAGGGAATTGTCATTTTTTGGCGTGCCATTTGCTAATACAACACACCAAAATTGATATGACACACATTATTTAGATGAGTATCTAAAAGTTATGGTAAAATTGTGTGTTATTTTTTTTATTTTTGTATTAAAATTAAAATTAATCAGATAAAATTAAGGGCATTTTATTATGGGCCCCAAGGTCCACTGTCAATTATAAGAAAACTTTAATATCCCCCTATTCTTTATACAAAAACCCATTTGTAGATAGTGCGCTCTCCCTCCTTCTTAAGGTGCGTGGCTTGTGGTATAGATGGTATGTAAGACCCAAATCATAGTACGTACGTTATTAATAGTTGCATTTTAAAGTATTGGAAAATTCGGGGTAAATTTTTGTTAATAAAAATCAAAATTTAAAAGTTTAGGGGTCAAATTTGAAATTTAGAAAACATGGAAATTAAACTTGAGATCCAAATTGATAATTAAAATAAAAAATTGAAAATAGTAAGGGTGAAATTATAATTTTAGAAACTTGTAAAAGTTGAAAATGATTAAAATAAGATCTTAAAGGAAGTTGGAGGAAGGAAAATGCATTTTAACTAAAGTTTTTTTGAAACACATATATGTATATTATATGTTGTGTGTGTGTAACGAGGCTCAAATCGACCAGCAAAGGAGATCGGCGTGGGCAACGTGGTAAGCTAGGAACAACTTCTCCCACTAATCTCATGCAATATATACTTACTCTTACATGTGGAACTGATCGAAAATCTCAAACCCAATCTAGAAATTCAGAAATTCTAGAGAGAGAGAGGGAGACGGAGGGGAGGTTTCGGTGGTAGGTTCACCGGCGTGGTCATTAGCATGCATTCAGTGTTATTTCATCTTTGTGGGTGTGCAAGGATCATCGTCGTTAGTTCCAGGGGAGAGCGAATGTGGTTCGGCCGGTGGGGTGTTTCGACGATGGCGTTCGACGGTGTGCGTTCTTAGCATCGTCGGTGAGCGGGAGTTGGGTTCGACTGTCTAGTCGTCGACGATCTTCGATCTGGTGAGTATTTATGCGTATTTATTTGATCATTCTAGTGGGTGTGTGCATGCATGTGTATGTGATCGGTGGTGGGATCGCCGGTGGGTTTCGATTTCGTCCAACGGTGGCATTCGATGGAGTGTATGTGTTTCCGATTCTTGTTTTGTGCAGCGTGTGAATGTGTGTGTTGCTTTGACTGCATGCATGTGTGATCGTCGCCATGGTGCGGCCGACGGTGAAGGGAGGATAGTGAGAGAGAGTGTTGTCATGTGGGTATGCTTGGTGGTCTCGTGGGTAGGCGTGTTTGGTTGTGGGGTGGCCGGTGGTGGTCGTTGATTGGTGGTGTGGTTGGTGTAGGACCGGTAATGAGAATCGGGGAGGTGTAGGAGGCCACCGGTGGTTGGCAACAGTAGATAGAGAGAGGGGGCCGACCGGCCGTCTGAAACAGAACAGGGAGACAAGACCGAAAAAAAATAAAATAAATAAATAAATAAATAAAAGAAGAAGAAGAAGAAGAAGAAGAAGAATTTCACTTTTAACCCCAACTTAAATATAAACTCATCTCGCGACCCGTGAGCGATTCGGAAACAAGTAAATTTTAATCAATTATTATTTCTTTAAATAATTAATTTTAAGGAAATTGGAAATCTTGCATTTAGGGCCACACACTGCATATTAGGGTTTATTGTGAATAAAACGTTGATTTAGGCTTGTCATGGTTAGATTCACAGGCTCCTGCTTCCAGGCAATATTTTGGTAGCGGTCCGGTAGTCATTTGGCAACGGTGTTTTTGCTGTGCGGAAAACGAGGTGAGTGTACTGTCTTCTTGCCATACTATTTATATATATACATATGATGAAAAAATGTTGTAGTTAAATTAAATAATTTCAAAATGATATTGATCAAGTAAGTTTCTGGGTGAGTTGAGAAAATTGATTTTCGATGAATTGTGTTGGTTTCGAAAGGAAATTGAGAATGATCTTTCGCTAAAATTTGGTGGTTTTAAAAGAGAGTGGAAAATATCCGTTTTTCTAAATATGTATGGTTTTAAAAAAAAAAAAAAGTGAAAAAGTGATTTTGGTAAAATTAGACGTTTCATTTTAAAAGAATGTGAGAAATATGATTTTCGGATAAAAAATCAATTTTTCGAAAAGAGAAGTGGATGTGTGATCTGACGATGTTGATTAGACGATATCATTACGTTGTGATTTGATGATGATGTTATTAATTTGACGATGTAGTTGATTAGATGATGCTATTGATTCGTAATTTGACGATGTTATTGACTTCACGATACTATAGTATTTATCTATTTCGGCAAAGTGATGATTATCTGCTTCGGTAAAGTGATGGTATTGATTTGACGATATTATAGATTTAACGATACCATAGTATTTATCCGCTTCGGCGGAGTGATGTTTATCTGCTTCGGCAGAGTGATGTTAGACGTTTATACTGCGCAGTGATTATTCGCTTCGGCAGAGTGATGGGTGTCCGTTAGGAAGGCAAATCCTTCTGGTGGTACGGTACCATTGCAACTCTCGATTATGAGGTTAAAACGATAACTAGGGCTGGCCAGTGTGTGTGTTTGAGTTGTGTGCTTAAAAAGTGTGTTTGAAATGTGTGTTTGAGATGTGGTATTTTACGTATATTGGCTGATTTGATATTTATTATTATGGTAATTAGTATGATTTTTATATTAGTTGGATTTGAATGGAACTTAATTATGTCGCTTTATTTTCCCTGCTTTTATATTGAAGATTTTACTAGCTATGTGGTATTTATAAACTTACGCTTGATCCGTTTAAATGTTGTAGAATGAATTTTATTATTAAAAATATTTTTACTAAGAAGGTAGTACACTCGCAGGTGAAGCAGCTAGGAGTCGGTCCCTTGCTGACGATAGGTAGAGTCTTATGATGGAGTCGTGTGGAGGGTTGAGATGAGCTTTCTGAGACGAACCTATGAGGGATTCATGGTATTATATTTTGCTGTTAGTATATTTGGGGAACGGATGTATTCCCATAACAGAAATATGTATAACTTCATATAGATGATGGTTTATACATATATATGCATTTTGTTGTGTAATAGATGGTTGGTTGGTTGTTTTCGGTGATGTCATGATGTCGTCACGCCAACTCGGGATGTCGGGATTTCGGGACAGGTCGTGACATGGTAACTCAAATTGGGGAAAAAATGCAAAAAATTTCCTTTCTTAGAAGAAGCTTGGGCATATAATCGACCAACATATCTTTTCATACAATGGTAAGGGGCTCTAGGGTTTTGTCCGCGACGGTGAAGCATCAACGGTGACGGTGAAACATTTCCCTCTTCTTCATACATTCCATCCCACGATGCGAACATACCTTCGATGGCGACGGTGAAGCATCAGGTATACGAGGGCGACGACTTCTTGTTTAGCAGCAATTGCAAATTATAGGGCAGTGATGACCACTTCTTCAATGATGACGTCATTTTTGCCATTGAAGTTTGTACATTTACTTCTTTTTGTTGTTGTAGTTATTTTTTGAAAAATTATTGCACAATAATTTTTGTGAAAAATCATGTTCATGAAATTTACGTTGGTTAGTTTCTTTTGAACTTTCTGTTAGTGCACAATTATTTTTCCCTAGGGTTTTTGTTGCACAACAATTCTTTTTGAAAAAATTATTGCACAGTAATTTTTTCTGAAAATTCTATTCTTTAAATTTCTGTTCATGAAATTTTTGTTGATGATGGTTCTCATGGCTCTCCCTTTTTAAGCTGTTATAATTGGAAATTATAGTATTCTGATTCTGAGTTTTAGTTTATGCTTTAGTTTTGAGGTATTTATATTCTGTTTGTTCTTTTTTACACCATGAAAAGTACTTCCATTATAACACTGCTTTTCTATTGATGTTATTATGTATGTGTATTTAGACTTCATGGATTTGGCTTTGTACAAATTTTACAATAATGTGTTTGCTTTTCTTAGTATACAAACTAAACAATAAACATCCTTGTACTCATGCTGTCATGTTTCCTTGATGACGGTTCTCTTGTTGTCATATTTTGAAAAACTGCTGCACAACAAATTTTTTGAAAAAAAAATGCTTAACTGTAATTTTTTTTAAAAATTTGTTGCATAGCAAATTTTTGTGAAACTTGCTGTCATAGTGCTACTTTCCGCTGACTTTGCAAATTATGGATTGCTTTCACGAAAATTCTGTTGTTCTTATTATTTGGTTAATTAAGTTTCAATAGTTATTTTAATGGCGATTATCTTCTATTTCATTAGGGCCGCTGCACGATAACATTTTTTTATTGTTGTTATTAGTCTGGAAAAATTGTTGCACAACCACCTTTATCTCCCTAATGGATAATTGTTGTTGTACAACAACTTCTACCACCTTCGTCATCAATTTGAGTGTTGTTAACATTGTTGCTATACATCAACATTTTAGTGGCGGTGAAACATTTTATTGCTGAGCAGCAAATATTGCTCCCTACAATATTCATGCGCTGCAATTGTCGCAACAACAAATATTGTTCCTTGCAATATTGTTGTTGTACATCAATATTTCATAGATGGTGAAAGATTTTATTGTTGCGCAGCAAATATTGCTCCCTACAATATTTCTGCACTATAATTATCACGACGGCGATTTGATTTTGGCGGTGTGTTGGCAATTTTTTGTAGTTGGATTTTCATCAACGGAGGGTAGCAAAAAGTTGATTATTTATTTTTAGCGATGTTAAGTGTTGTTTCAATATTTTTGGCCCATCTATTATACCTCGATGATTGAAGAATCTCATTTGAGTGTATCAATATTGTATAAAAGTTGCTGCAATACAATTTTAGTGCATGGATTTTGTATGTGCTTGTGAACAAGAATCGAGGGAATGGAAGGTTCATCGGTCAACCAAACCGTGACTGAAACTGAGACATTAAAATTCTAGAAATATTAACATCACATTTTTGAACAAAAAATTCAAAATCCAATTTTTCTGCAAATTCAATCCCTTATTACCATTGTTGTTTTACAGTAATTAATCACAAATAATTGTATATTTTACAGAAAAACTGAATGCAAATATTAATAGTTACTGTACAATAACTTTTGATAGTTATATGAATTTTTTCTATATAGTTTGTATAAATATTGAACGCGGTGATAGTTGTTATACAATAATATTTGTTATATAAGTAATAAAGACACATTTTTGCTATCAATGAAGCAAAATCAAATTTAATTTTCTGCAAAATCAATCCCATTAATACGATTTATAAACACAATATTTTCACTATTTTCCTCACAAAATTTTAATTTTATATTGCAATTTATTTTTATTTTATTTTAAAAAAAGAATAAAAAATAGAAAAAGAATAGAAAAAAAAAGAAAAGAATAACAATATATATATATAGAGAGAGAGAGAGAGAGAGGAGAGAGAGTGCATGTGAGAGAGAATAAAGTTGAGAGAGAGAGAGAGAAGAGAGAGAGAGTAAGGTGGGACCCACTGTAGGAAGAGGAAAATGGGGAACAAATTGGCAAAAAAAAGGGCGCGCGTGTTTTTGTTTGGGTATTTTGTAAATAAACAATAATGTTGAGGTGCTTTATTGTGTTGGGCTTGAGTGCGTGGGGTCGATTCTAATTTATTGTCTAAAAATGAGTTTTTTCTTAAAAAGTTCTAAAATTAATTTAATTCAACCCAAATAAAAATAATTCAATCCAACCCAAATAAAATAAAATTAATCAATTAATTTAACTCAACTTAAATAAAATAAAATTAATAAACTAAACTCCATCAAAACTAATTAAACACAAATAAACAAAACCTATTAAAATCCAATTAAATTTAATTAAATCAAAATTAATATAAATCTAAACAAACAAATCTTACCCAACCCTAATTAAACAAATCCAACATTAATCCAACCATATTTAAACCGAAATCAACTAATTAACCTAATTAACCCACCCACCTACTAATCTCATATTTTTGCTCTTGCTTTACAATGTGCCATATTTGCCACATGGAAGGCATGTGTGCCAAAATGACAAACATGATAGCACATCTCTTCAAGTGTGTTTTTGCTTCAAAAGAGAAAAAGAAAAAAAAAATACACACCATATAGCAAAAAAATAAAAAATAAAAAATTCTCAGTTTTTTCCCTCAATCAAGAGTAAAAGAAGGTGATTAATTTTTTTCAAAATGGGGGTTAAAATATTATTTTTAGATTAATAAATTGGGGTTCATAAAATTGTAAATGAAAATTAAATTCAAATTAAATTAGTGATAAAAACAATAAAATTGGTTATGAAATGATTTTTACTTGCCTTTTAAATATTGAATGCATCAAGTTGTGAATAATTTATTCATTAGATCATCTAAAAGCATAAACTCCTAAGAATTATAGTTTTTTTTTTTTTTTTTTTTTTTTCATGTTGATTGTGACACAATAACAAGAAGTGGCATTTGATTCTAACCGTTGCTTTACTTTGAAAATCCTAAAATTTCTCCCCTTACTTTATTCCACAACAAGGCATGCGCATAGATACTAATCATACCAAATCTACAAATCCCAATCTTTTCATCATTTATTCTTATTCTTTCTCTCCTGATCCTCAACCTCAACCTGCTCAAGATGGTGATGAGTTCACAAGGAGGAAAAGACAAGATATTAAGAAAAGGAACCTCTATAAAGTCCAAGAATCCACTTCTTTCACCTATCTAATATTTCTTATTCCCTTCAATTTTTTTTTTCTCTATTCTTGACAATAAGATGCAAAAAGATGTACGAAAGTAGGTCAAAATGACTATGTATGATGTGTATCCAATGCCATGGTGGGCCTCATAAATCTTTATCAAAAGCAAAGAATATATTGTAGGAGAAATCACACTTTGCTACCCCTAGAGTGTGAGTGCAATGTTTTAATTTTTGGAAGGTAACCCTTGAAATTTTCTCTCTATTTGATCCACTGTTTTAGTCATGTTAATGGTAAGAGCAACAACATCTGCATCACACATGTTGATATTTTTTTAACAATTTTTTTTTTCTCAATGGTTAGAACTTGTCGATTGAATCGATTAGAGATGAAAATTAAATTTTGAAGACCCGTTGTAAAAATTAAACACAATTCTTAAATTATGATACTCTGCTTAAAAGTTTTTTGTTTCTCACTTGAGATTTGGCCTTGCAATATCAAGGTAAAGCAATTCATTAGTTATAGGTAAATCTACACTAACTTTTAAGGCCCCCTTTGATTACTGTTTCTATTTTTGCTTCTAAAATTTTGAGATTAATATATTGAAACGCATTTAGTAAACACGTTTCTTTTCTTAAAATTTTGAAAATAATTTGAGACTATTTTTTAAATTCCTTAAAAATATGAGAAACAAAAAAACATTAATTTCTATTAACTCTCACAAAACTATTCATACTATCATTCTGCCAGTCACTACTAGCCACTAGCCACCATACATTTAAAAAAACAAAAGAAAAACAAACATTGCAACCAAACGTGTTTCTTATTTTTGTTCTCTTAAATTAAAAAGGAACAATTTTAGGACAATGGTCGTTACCAAATATGTTTCTATTTCTGAAAAACTTCAGAAGGAAAATAAAATTTTCATCCCACCCAATCCCAGTTTATTGAAAGTAGAAACAGAAATATTAACCAAACATCACCCAAATTACTCTATTTTATGAATTGTCTTAATTTTAATAAATTGATTTGAATTTTCTTATTTATTTATAATTCAATCAAATTTCTATATTATTTATTTAAACAAAGAAATGTACAATAATTTTATCAATTAAAATTTTAAATTATATTTTACTCTAATTATACAAGAAGATAGCATTTGGATTGTAACTAAAATGATACATTAAATTATAACATTCATAAATTGACTAATTCAAAAACCATACAATTTGCAAATTGAAGAACAACCAAATGGTCCCCTAAAGAAACTTGATCGACAACCTCAACAATAGAAGGCAAAAATAGATAGCATGATATGATGAAGTTATCTACATAAACTTCAAAATCAATAGCAATTAACAAATAGTTCACGTGAGTACTGAAGATACAGGCTACCCCAAAAAACTGAAACAAGAAGGCAAAATGTAAAGCTACAACATTAAAGTACACTTAATTTACTCCTTAAAATCAAACAAAGATTAATGTAAAAGGTAAGACCTTAGTTTTGATCAAACCCAAGCCAATGATTTTGGCATAGCGACTACGTTCTGAAGTTCCTTTTCTCTCTCAATTTTATGTTTCTTCCGAGCGCCAAATAAATAGAGAGAGATGCAGCATCATCAGCTAAATTTACCGATCTCCATCTTCTTCTTGATTGCTCTTTGGCCATGGTATACGAATGAATCCAATATTCCCGAAACCGTGAACACGCCTGAACCCAACAATCGTGATTATGATATAAATCAAATGAGATAAAACTAAGGGCTCGTTTGGTTGTCTAAAATATTCTATTTATGAATTATCTTATTTTTGATCAATTAATTTATATATATTTCTATTTAAGTATGATTTAATAAAATTTAGACATTGTTCTACAATTGTTTGAGTTTAGTTGAAATTTATTAGCTATATTTTACGTTAACTACAGAAGAAAATAGCATATTATGAACTAGAACTAAAATGGCAAAATAGCTAACTTTTAAGGGTGTTTAGTTCTTACAGCCAAACACTAATTTATAACAAAACATAAATCGGCTAATTAAAAAAATACATGTTGCGAATTAAAGGACAACAAAACAGGGCCTCAACAGTAAAGCAGATTGATATCTTGCCATCTAATAGACTAGATGTGATTAATGCAAGTCATAACAGGGCCTAAGAGTTTGGTTGTCTAAATTATTCTAGCTTATGAATTCTCTCATTTTTTATGAACTGATTTTTTATATTTTTCCATTTACCTATGATTTAATTTTAATCTAATCAACTAATGAACATATTATTTGCTTGAATGAAACATATAATTCTTTCAGTTAAGTTAAATTTTGTAAGTTATATTTTACTCCAATTACATGAAAAAATAGCATCTGAAATAGAAGTAAAATGGTTAGCTAGTTCATTTAAGTGTTCTCAATTCTTACAACCAAATAATAAAATATCATAATTCATAAATTGACTAATTAAATAATAGTACAATTTGTAAATTGAAGGACAACCAAACGGGCTCTAAGGCTAAGGGGTTGTTTTTTTTTCTTCTTAATTATCAATTATACACGATCTAAAACTATACGTGATGCGCCTCATTTTTATCAACTTATATGATTTAAGACAATTTTTCATTAACACAATCATCAGTAAAGCATCAGCACCAATAATATATAGGAAGGTGTATCTATAATGCCTTTCCTACCAAATAGTTAACAGGGCCCAAGTTTAGAGAGAGAGAGAGAGAGAGAGAGAGAGAGAGAGATACCTCCAACTATGGCACAAACATTGGTCAGGAAATGTAAGAATGAAACATGTTGCTCTGTGAAAGTCACCTGCACCACCAGGAAAAAGAAAAGAACAAAGATTGGCCTAAGAATTACTGAGAGAGAGCAGCTCTTCCTCTTTTTCAGTTTAATCTATTTGCCGATGGGAGATTAAGAGCTTTATCGGATGAATTCTTAATATAAACAATTCATGGCTGACTGAAATCGTAACACACCTTGATTGGTGAAAGGTCGTAAAAGAAGAAAACTCCAGGAAGAGTCTGAAATAGACCTCCTCCTGAGCCCTTGAAATGTTCAGTCACCGAGAACTGCACAGAAAGAGAGGCAGTGCATAAATTACATGTAAAACTCCCCTAAAGATACCTGCCTAGTTCTTGCAACCGATGAGATAATATCAAAACCTGATTGGATTGGATAGTGTATCCACTGACATCGGTGTATATGGTAGGTACCACCTGCAGTCATCAACAGACGGTTCAAGGATTTAACTGTAAAAATTTGATCCACTAGGTCAAGATTCTCTAAATTCACTGATTTTACTTCTAGTTAAATTCCACTGAGCATGTTCAGTTGGTTGTACAGTTTGAAATCAAACAAAAAATCAGTAGAATTCAACTAAAATTCAAAAAACAAAATGCGAGTTTTATTCCGTTTTCTCTTTCCATTGGACTTTCACTGACGGCATGTTTGGTTGGAGGTAATGGAATCACATTCCAATGGAATGGAATTGAATTTTGAATGAACATCTATTTAAATTTTGATTCCATTCCATCAAAATTCGATTCCATTACCTCCTATCAAACATGCCATAAATATGAATCACAGGGGGAAAACACCAGAAAGATCCCAACAAAAATTGAAAGGTGTAATTTCTACTATATTTGGAGATAATGAATCAAAGGCATTTTTTAGATTTAATTGTCTTCTACCCCATGTACTTTGATCTTGTTTTATTTTATCCCCTTTACTTTAACAGCCTAAATTTTACCCCCTTCTACTAGTAATAAATTGGAAAACTAACTATTTTTTTTTGGTTCAACTTAACAAAATATTGTAAAATGTAACAAGACCAAAGTACAAGGGGATAGAAGGTACTTAACTCCACTTTTTATGTGATTGGTTTCCCTTTGTCTTGTTGTAAGCAATTCTTTTTCTTATATGCATTGTTTTTCTTGTTCTTATATCCATCATGGAATACTTTTTTCCTCAAAACTCAGCATGGATTGTGGTATATTCAAAGTGTTTTTTTATCTTTGCCCGATTAGTTTCACCATGAAATGCTATCATGTACAAAAATATGGCATAAAACTGCCTAAACATTTGCATTTCTTATACTCCTGCAATCTAAAAAAACTCCTTTCGTGGTTATGATACGCATTTCTAAGGTCAAAACATGGGGAAAAGGGTGGAATCACTTTCTTGAACCGAGAGGTTCAATGTGATGGATTAACGGTAAATTTAAGAGTAAGTTGTTGGAATTTTTTTTGTGAGCTAACATTAATTGAATAAATTGTTTTACAAAAATGGGTTAATGAATGATCTATTATATAATCAGTTCAAATAATCAGTGATCATATTTTGATTTGGGCTGTGACATCTATTATGTAGAAGCCCAATTAAATGGTAAATATAGATTTTGGATTTCGTTGAAGCTCGTTATGAGAGTACCCAACGAAAAATTCTAATATAAATAACTAGGTCCCCTCCCTAATCTAGATTGAGGGTTTCTTCTTATTGAGAGTCGCCACCACGAAATCTAGATCATAGAGAGGAAGATCTAGTTAGTAATCCGTTGCGATAGATTCAATCTCCTGTGATGGCCTAAACAGGTACGTAATCGATTACCATTCTTTATTATTGTGTCCTAATAATCATGTATGCTTTAGATTATTAATTAGTTCCGTATTATTGTGATTATGAGATATAGTCAACATGTGGTATCGGAACCTACGTACATGATTTAGGATCGACAATTGTTTTTTAAATTTTTTTAATTTATTTTCTATTCTTAAGCAAAACATAAACTTGCAGGCATTATTTTATGTGATTTTTCGTTTCGATTGACTATGAAACCTAGGGCTTTTATTCCTCTTATTTCAAGCTTTAATTTTATATATTATACATGCTATTTGGTTGCATAATCAGAGATTATTTCGTGGTTGAAGTTTCGGCTATGAACCCTAGAAAACTACCGAATCCGAAACTTGGGGCCGTGATTTCATGTATTGCTTTGCTTCGATTAAATGTAAAACCTTAGGGTTTTTATTCCTCTTGATTCAAGCTTTAATTTGATATATTACACATGTTATTTGATTGTGTAATTAGGAAGTATTTCGTGGTTTAATTTTCGACTTCGAAACCCTAGTGAAACCGAGATTCGTTTTTAAAATTGAGAGATATAGACGCGATTTTGATTCAATTACAAATCATGGAAAAGTTTTAAATTAGTATTAGGCTTAAACCCATATAAGATTCGGTGAAAATAATGATTAATATTGAGTTTTAGGTTTTTGGCCATAGAGGAGTGAGAAAACCTAAAAACCGCAACATGTTTTTGATATTGAGTGATATTTATCTTAATTTTCCTTCGATTAATTGTTATAGGCGTGTTAGATATACATGAATCTACATAAACCCATAAAAAGTTGGAGAAAACAACGCGATTTTAGGGTTTTTGCACAACCGGGTCGAGTTGACCCGGTTCAGACCCGGCTGGAGGTTGAAGACAACCTCCAGCTGGTCCGTTCCCCCCACGCACGTAACAGGCGCGTGGGGGCACGTGAGGCACATTCTGGGACCCGTTTTCTGTCCCATTTTTTCCTATGCACTTGGTTTTCTGTCCCCTAATTTTCTGTAAAATTTATTTTATTTTTTGAGGATTAAAAATAATTTTAATTAATTATTACTTATTATGTGATTTAATTAGTTTAAAATTATTTTTAGACATGATTTTCTGTTGAAAATTTTACAGAAATCATATTGGATGATATGTAATAGAATTACATTACTCACTCTCTCTATATTAAGATTTATTAATGTCTACTCTCCTAATCTGTTTTAAATCACATAAAACTAGCTACATTTTGTTGAATCCCACATCACTTGTGTTACCTGATCTTCAGCTATGTATAAAGCTTGTGGGTAATCCTCATCTTACGAGACGTCTTTTGAGAGTGAGTAAGGCCCATTGGGTTCCCACAATCCCATAGGTGGGATTTGATCGTAGCCTAAGGGATTTGACAAAAAATAATTTGACTTTCACAACTATTGTCGATGACGTTGGAGAGGAGGAGAATTTAGGGATCTTGTCTTCTACTTCTACTTTCCAAAAATTAGCTTTAATACATCACTAACACAAGAAATTTCATCTTCTATATAGCTTTAATTACAAGGAATCTGGAAAATGGATTGAAATTAATGATTGAATAATTGATATATGCTCAACTCTTCCATTTACTTCCACTTCCGTTTCTTAATGAATACTGAAGTAGCATTGATGAATTTCACAAGATGTTTTTGCTATGTAATCCAATGTTTAGTCTTGTAAATAGTGACCCTAATGGTAGAACTGTTGAACTTGTTCTTTTGAATAGAGCACTATTGAGAAGTGATAATAGATAATCAAATATATGATATGTATTCAGGATTCTTAGTGGGTTAAGTATAATGTTAATAACTAATTTAGTTATTACTACATCTTCTATCAACAAAAATGAGATATTTCATTTTCCGAATTTGAGTTATGTTTGGGGCAATATATTTGCATTTTGGAATGGAAGAAAAATACTGAGTTTTTTTTTTTTTTGTACAATTTCACATGGGTTTCTTCTTGTATTGTCTGGACCTTAAAATGTTTAATGGGTCATACATATATTTTGATGGGCCTGTTGGGCCATTAATTATTTATTAATTAACAAATCTGATGGAATTACTAATAAGGATACATTATTCATGAAAATATGAGAAGGCCTTGAATCGGAAACACTGTGACTAGAATATCTTGATAGGGATCTAGGTTTAGGCTTATTATATAAATATTGATTTTGGGTTTAGACCTATGTAATATTTCAGCCAACTAGACTTTCTTAGTTATAACTTCGACTTTTGAGATTTATATTAAGAAGCCCATAAAAACACTAATTATGATTAATTATAGTTTTTCAATTTTCAAGCCCTTAATTTTTTATTCTATATAGAGACTAATTTAATAATTAGTTTCAGAGTGTAGTAAAATTGTTGTTTAAATTCTTACAACTATAATTGATCGTTGATCACTGAAAGTACATTTTGTAACGTACTTCATCTTGTTTTGATCATATGCATATATGTCGCTAATATACACTGTTATGGTTGGGCAATATTGTTTAATTTTTCCATTTTGGAACGGTTGCTTGTGAATTGTTAAGGTTATTTTACTAAAGTGATTTAACCAATATAATTTGTAAGTTTTTGAGTTCCTATTTTGTTGATGAAATTTTTTTTAGATTAATTTGTGCATTCATCTGTCCAAAGGGGGTCATTATGCAGATTAATTTAATTGTTGGGCAATATAGTTTAATTTTTCCAATTTGGAACGTTTGCTTGTGAATGATTGAGGTTATTTTACCAAAGTGATTTAACCAACATAATTTGCAAATTTTTGAATTTCTATTTTGTAGATGGAAATATTTTAGATTAATTTGTGTATTCACCTGCCCAAAGGGGGTTATTGTGCAAATTAATTTAATTGTGTGAGGATGTTATGTAGGATAAATAATTTGATAAATTTGTTTGCCCAAAGGAAATGAATTTTGAAAGATTATTTGTTTCATTATATTTTGAAGGAAATATATGGATTTGAAGGTCAATCTACCCAAAGGAGATGGATTTTTAAATCTGTAAATTTTCCTTATTTTGTTGATCCTCATGATTAAAGAATAATTGTTTATTGTAAACTCTGTTCAAATGGAAGTTTATGATAACACAATTGATTCTTCTATTGTATTACCTATATTTAATTGAGCATTTTGCCTATTACCCATAATTGATCTAGTTGCAATTTTTTTTTAAAGCAATTTTTTTTTATTATTATTATTTTTTTTTTGTGAACAACAATGCCGCAATAAAATTATAAATTGATTCCTTGATTAAATGAGAGTTTCTGTAATTTCCATTATTTAGATGATTGTGTCGTGTAAGCATTGATCACTATTGCTATAAAATTTTCCTTATTTTGTTGATCTTCATACTTAAAGAATAATTGTTTATTGTAGACTCTGCCCAAAGGAGAGTTTATGATGACGCAATTGATTCTTATATTGTGTCGTTTGAGCATTTGATTCTCTAATTTAATGGGAGTTTTTTTGTATTTTCCTTTAATTCTATAATATGTTGTGACCACTATTATTATACGTTTTATAAAATTGAAATCTATTTAATAATCATCATTATTGCGTATTATACTGTTGCAAAATTGAAATCTATTTGATGATCATCATTATTTGAATTGATTATACAATATTGTATCTTAAGATATTGTGTCTTAAGAATTACAATTGTATACTTTTGATTGTCACAAATCACTATTTTAAAATCTCCTGATATATTGCTAGTGATAGATGATTTGTTAGAGTCAAACAATTTCATTTTGTTGAGAAATTACAGCAGTTTCATTTTGTTGAGAAACTGCAATTAGTAATTTCATTTTGTTGAGAAATTGCAATCACAATTTCATTTTGTTCAGAAATTGTAATGAGGACCGTAATTTCATTTTATTGAGAAATTGTAACAATTTCATTTTGTTGAGAAATTATAATTAACAATTTCATTTTGTTGAGAAATTGCAATTACACTTTCATTTTATTGAGAAACTGCAATTAGCAATTTCATTTCGTTGAGAAATTGCAATTACACTTTCATTTTATTGAAAAATTGTAATAAGGACCGCAGTTTTATTTTGTTAAGAAACTGCAGCAGTTTAATTTTGTTGAGAAACTGCAATTAACAATTTCATTTTGTTGATAAATTACAATTACAATTTCATTTTGTTGAGAAACTGTAATGAGAACCAATAAGGACAACGCATATTGATAATAATCACATGTTGGCATTGGTTTCTTACTACACTACTGGGCTTACGATCCATATCGATATGATTATAAGTATTCGTAACTATGAAGGGTCTTATGTTTATTGAGATTAACATATAGACCATCATAATTCAATATTACGATCATGTTGGACCGAATAAGTTTATCAAGATGCTACTTATAGACTATCATTTCTTTCAAAAATATGTGGCCACACAAAAATAATTTTTTTCCGTTATTAACCCGAGCGTCTTGTTTTCAAAATTAAATTTATTTAATTAATGTAGCCCAAGTAGAAGAATGTTGAAATTGTTTTTGTAGGTTAACATTAATTGAATAAATCGTTTTACAAAAACGGGTTAATGGATAGTCTACTATATAACCAGCCCAAATAATCAGTGATCATATTTTGATTTGGGTTGTAACATCTTTTATGTAGAAACCCAGTTAAGTGGTAAGTATAGGTTTTGGGTTTCGTTGAAATCCATTATGAAAGGGCCCAACGAGAAACCCTAATATAAATAACTAGGTCCACTCCATAGTCTAGATTAAGGGTTTCTTCTCATTGAGAACTGCCACCATAAAATTTAGATCATAGGGAAGAAGATCTAGTTAGTAATCCGCTGCGACGGATTTAATCTCCTGCGATGGTCCAAACAGGTATGTAATCGATTACCATTCTTTATTGTTGTGTCCTAATAATCATAATATATGCTTTAGATTATTAATTAATTCCATATTATTGTGATTTTGAATAAATTGTTTTACAAAAACGAGTTAATGGATGGCCTATTATATAACCAGCCCAAATAATCAATGATCATATTTTGATTTGGGTTGTGATATCTTTTATTTAAAAACCCAGTTAAATGGTAAATGTAGGTTTTGGGTTTCGTTGAAGCCCGTTATGAGAGAGTCCAACGAGAAACCCTAATATAAATAACTAGGTCCCCTCCCTAGTCTAAATTGAGGGTTTCTTCCCATTAAGAGCCACCACCACGAAATTTATATCATAGGGAAGAAGACCTAATTAGTAATCCACTGCAACAGATTCAATTTTCTGTGATAGCCTAAACAGTTACATAATCGATTACCGTTTTTTATTGTTGTATCCTAATAATTATGTATGCTTTAGATTATTAATTAATTTCGCATTATTGTGATTATGAGATATAATCAATATAAGCATATAGGCGGGGAGGAGAAATAATTGACTATCAGTTCATTTCTCTCAGCGAAAAACAAAAAAGGAAGCAAACAAGAAAAAGTAAACCAACCTTGATAAAATACTGATACATTCCATTAGGTGTATGTTGCGTCCACTGCACCCTGCAAGTTTGATCCGGAAAAAAAAAAAAAAAAGTATTGAGAGAGATGTCTAGATTCTTGATGTACTTCAAAACTATAGCAAATTAAAAGTTATAAATTGAGATCGGGGAACAATACCCATCAAGAGGATTTACAACGCCGGGAAAATAGTCTCCAAAAGCTAATCTATTGATCTTGTGGCTTATCTGCAATAATACAGGTAATGTATTTAAACATCAGCGAAAAAGGAAAATCAGTTATGGGAGAAGAAGTTTATTGGTTACAGAAACAAAATAGCAAGGCTTTAAGCTGATATCTTACATTAAAACTATCTTTTTGAAATGAGAGAAGATCGTGCACGTGAACGTTTGATTGTTGGAAACTTTTTCCAGGAGCGAAATGAAAATTTCCAGCAACCTTGTTAACTTCTAAGAAACCATACATGTTACATCCTTCACCTTCTTCATCTTTAATCTTCTGTAGAAAACCTTCTCTTTTGCACTGATATAACCAGGAAAACACCATTTTTTTCTAAATTCATCATCATAAATTGGGGGCTGCAATCCATATTTTATTAAAAGCACAAAGTAAAACCCTGCTTTAACATATAGTAAGCAGAAAAGCAGTAAAAGAAAATATCAATACATCTCCTCTGGGCTGGGGGGCGCAAGAGGAAGAGAAGGAGAAGATCAAGAACAGAAATCCGAAGTATCATCTATGGCCTCTATAGGCAAATTTATACTTCATGGTATTGCAAAAATAAAAAATATGAGACATTCAAACACCTACACCTTATTTCAAGAGAAATTGATGCCCCAAATTTTAAATACAACAAAATACCAAAGCAAGCAACATTAACAAACCTGGTCAACTAAATCGGGATTAGACAATGCCCACCCCTTCTTTCGATACGCTTCACGAACTTCTTCACAAGAGTTGCAACAATCATCATCCGACTACAGAGAGGAAACAAGAAAAGTAACTCGCAAGGAGCAGTGACCAGAATACTTGTCTCATAAAGTTTTTTTTCTCTCAATTAGGAGTCTTCATAAAGTTCTATTGAAATTCAACCCGGAAAAGCATATAATATAGTAACATATAATGAACTTAAATGCTACCAGCATTACAAGGTGCAGGACATAATACAAAAATATAGAGTACCACAACATTTGGCACACAATGTGCTTCAAGATATCAACTTTAGTACAGAAAAGACAGCTTTCTAGTAGGGTACTTGAGCTAATCTTCCTATAACAAAAGTCACCATGAGTTTGCTAATAAACCTTCTCAACATTTTACATTCCCCATTGTATAATTTAAATGATGGAGTTTTATTCTACAATATTATCTGCCATTTACCTATCATATGATCGAGAATGATAGATTGTATGACATGTTTTAGATGAGAATCTATGGGATAACCTTGAGTTTGACAACAAAGTACCTGATAATAACAAACATGCTGGAGCAATAATTGCCATTAATTTAGAGATCTTAAAAGCTAAAGAAGTAAAATCCCTCTATCAATAGTTCACACAAGTAAATTTCTTCATCCAACATCTACATGACACAAGAATCAACATGTGTTCCTTTCCTCTTTCTCTTGTTTGGTCAATGTAGCATTAGACTACAAGTCCATAAATAATTTACAGAAGTTTCAGGACCAAATATTTGGTTAAAGTAAAGAAAAATGATCGATATAGATCATACCCCTTCTGCACCAAAACATGAGCCACAATACGTCTCGTTGTGTTCGAGTCTGCCACCATGTCTTTGTAGAGGTCTGTCAATCTGTTAAGTTATGGAATATATTCATTAAAATTTAGAAGATATAAAATGTTAAGATAAGAATATAGCCATATAATTCTTCAGCTGTCGCTCACCTTTGGAGCACCAATACCATCCTGTCTTGTTTCTATTACATTACCATGAGAGTCGATCCTTTTCTTGATAATGTCATGCTTCTGCAATAATACATGGAATAAAATTTCAATTATGAGAAGACCACAGCAGAAGTAATATAATTAGCATTACAGAAGAAAATTTTGGCCAGTGTCTCATAGGCGCTTTATGAAAAAGAAAATCTTCTACTGAGAACTACCATTAGCATGGTGCTTTATTTCATTCTTATGGTACGTTTGGAAAAAAAATATATATGTAAAACAATTTCAACATATTGTATCCAAGATGTTAAACCAACAAAATTGTATAAAACCTATTAGTAAATTAGCATTTGCGTGCACATGATTATACAACCATGGCAAAGAGTTAAATGAAGAAACACGGAATATTAGCTTAGGGTGAGGTCAGGAGAGAATAAGATTATAATAACACTAATAAGATAAGCATTGACTAGGGCACAACTATATATTTGTAGTTAGATTTATCGAGAGAGAGAGGTTTGAAAGAAAAATAACCATTGACAATATAACTTCAGAGTGATACATACAACATCAAGATGTTGCTCTCCACTGATATCCATGGCATCAAGACTGAGTATGGAACATGGAAGGGCTGGAAAAGTAACATCAAACTGCATGTTCAGATCAATAGAAAAATGCATTATTAGCTTCATGGATGTTAAAGGAAAAACATATAAATGACTACTATTTTCAATCTTCTTAGTTCCTCTTTTGACATTTCAGGTGGGGACAGAAGCTAAAGTCGAAACATTTTGTTGATAAGGAAATCGATCCTACATTGATACGCAGAGTTTCTCCTCTTGAAGTATCTACTACTAGCTTTGTCTCAGTCACGGCATGTAGATATAATCCTGCAAACAATCAAAAACAGATTTGCTAAAGGGGAAAACATCTCTATATATAATTATGTATATACACATACATAGCATATTAAATGTAGATAGAGGCAAGAAAAAACAAAAATATATATACATCCCAACACCTATAAGGCGATAGATAACACATGGAAATGAAATGACAAGAAAAAAACACGTGTAAAAGCACAAATGCATCCATGGACGCCTAAACTTATATTGATAATGTCAAGTTGTAGATGTACTTTATGAGAAAACGTGACCTAAAAACATTATCCAGTCAACTCCCTCAACATTTCAAAAATCGTGATTGGTTGACCCAGCTAGATCATGAGTCAAATATCATAATGGGGTATTTGGGTTAGACCAAATGCGAATAGAAAATCACAATTAGTAGGTGGAATTTACATGCTTATAGAAAACATTCAATTGGATGAAAATACCAACGTTGTGGTACCATAAATACAATGAACACTTCAACCTGTTGAGGACCCGGTGTGGAAAGCTACTTCCATGTCATGTCATCTCCAGTGATCATTCCATGGGGTTAGGTCATACTTGGATTAGCTAATCTCTCGATTAGCTCATTCAATCATCCCATTTACCGCTTCTCTTTTTCTAGTTTAACATCAAGCACCACAGGGCCAATAATTCCTACTCTTATCCAAGTGATAATCAATCTTACCCTATCACTAATGTTAACTAATATTGCCAAATGAGAGAGTGCATGGCTAGCATATAACGCTTCTATTTTCATTGAGCAAGCTTGCAAGAACAATATGCTATATACAAATTGTTGCAGAATTAAGTAATACTGTGAATCCTGCAAAAGGTGATGTCTCAAATGTCAAAGTTGGCATGCAATCAGTAAATTGCGGCCATCCCCAGAAATAAATGAATAAATTAAAAATTAAGAAAGAAGATTTGGGTATATTGGATCCAATTCAATCCACATATAAAATACAGCCACATATGTTTGCGCGTGTGTAGAGAGAGAGAGAGAGAGGACAAACTGAGCTCTGAGATAAAGAGCAAGAGCATGACGACGGAGGAAACAAGAGTGATGACTCCACCGGATAGAGTTCTGCTGAAGAAATCCTCATTGATCTTGGGGTACGCGTCCAAATTCCTAATCTTGCTGATTAAATTCTCCATATCGACCAACAATCCCTCACTGAGATTGTTCTCCGACGATATGAACTTATACCTACCTACGATTTGCCAGTTGAACCTTCAACACCTCGTTGAATCGAGATCAATCGAGGCGTTTAAAAATTCTTATGAATATGATCGAGCGACGAGAGCAATTAGCCAACGGCGGTCTAAATTGTCGAGCAAATGTTCATTTAACGGTAATCATTCAAAACAAGTGTGGAGAAGACTCGCCGGAAAATAGCGTCATCGGAGCCATTGCGTTTTTCTAATTTTGGATCTACGCTGCACGGATCTGTAGTTTTTTTCTTGAATTCCCCATATGCCCTTTGTTTGTTGGGATATTTACTGCTTTGTATTTAATAAGGTAAAATTGAAGGGTCGGAAGCCCATTTCCCGAAGCCCATAAGGAAAAATTCCAACAACAAAACATTGTAAACAATTTTGTTGTTGGATTAAGTATCAGTGAGTTTAAAAACAACAATTTCTAATTGGCTTAATCAAATCACTCCAAAAAGGATAGAAACAAACGGATTGGGTTTTCCTTGTCTTAGGCCCATTTTCCACTGGTTCATTCCTCAAATCTCTTCAGCGGAATATAAAAAATTTAATTATTTTTTTTCACAAATAATTTTCCAAGCCCGAATCGATAATACTTAATAATACAACAACAACTAAACTTTTGTTTCACTTAAATAGGATCAGTTACATGAATCTATTTACACCATAATGATTGATCAAGGATCATCCAATCCGTCAAGTTTAATGTCCTCAAATAATTTCTAATGGTCTCGTCTAACATTTTCTTAGATCTACCTTTTACTCTAGTAGTCCCTTACACTTGAATCAAATCATATTTTCTCACTGATACTTTTATGGGTCTTCTATGGACATGCCCAAACCATTGTAAACAATTTTATCTAATTTTCTCTTTGATGAGTGTTATTCCTAAATTCTCTTTAATAGTTTCATTTTTAATTTTATTCATTCTCGTCTTTCCACTTATCCACCGCAATATCCTCATTTCTATTACCCCAATTTTTTGGACATGATTCGTTTTTATCGCCCAACATTTTAAAGCGCTGGTCTTATAACAGTTTTGTAAAATTTTCCTTTAAATTTCAACGGGATCATACGATCACAAATCCCCCCAATTGCACTTCTCCACTTTAACTAACCTGTCTTGACTTTATGCACAATATCCTCCTCGATTTCTTTATTGCTCTGAAGATAATACGAAATAATAAATAAATATAAAGAATAAATCCTATTTAAACATTATGACTCTTCCAATGCTTCAACTTCATAGCAAATAATTCCTGAGATGTGATTTGATAAGATTCTTCCAAGAGCGGTAAGATTAGATTTTTGTATGAGTTACAATCTCCGAATAGCGGCACAGATCCCATCTCTAACAGTACTATCAAATCGAGAATATAATCGAAGGAAGGAAGAAAGAAGTTTTCATATTCATTCTAAGAGGACCCGAATATATACTAGGGGCAGTGATAAAGTGGTTTCCCTCTTATAAGTAGTGTCCAGGGTTCAAATCCCTGGATCCTTTCCTTTTTCATTTTTATTTTTAAAAAAAAAATTATTTATTTATATTTTGGCCTCCGAACATTTAAATAATTTAACATTACTACTCATTTCTTTTTTAAGGGCTATTCAAACTCCATTCTCTATTGTGTGTGACTCATTAAGTTTGTATCAAAATTGGGATGGTTAGAATTAATTAATTTACTAATTAATTAATCAATTAATAGTGGAATAATTCCAATTTTGCCCTTATATAAAGAACACTTCTTTATGCCATTTCCACCAATTATGAGTCACGTCTATCCACATATCATAGTTATATTCAGTTGGTAAGAATTTAATCAAAGAACACAATGAGTTGTAATTACCGCTTGATTCAATCCTTCTATCTCTATGTCCTGAAAGAACCAATAGGGGGACAAAGTCTAAACCCCTAGTTCGATCATATGTTCGTGATCCATGATTTACTTTATGATACCAATTAGAATCTCATTTTAACCATCATATTGATTTGACCAACGACTTAAAATAAAATAAATTAGGTTCAATCACATAGGACAATTCCATTTTTGTTAAAGGACAATGGATCATTTCTTGCATATTCGAATAATAATATATAAGTCCCAATATACTCAATGAATACTTTTGAAGTTTTGTGGTTAAGAGCAACACTTGGTATTATCAAAATATAGGAGTGCATACACATGACAAACAGTATCTCAAGTCGAAAGATCACACGCTCCATTACAACTCATATCTTCTATTTTGAATATTGCCCACATAGAATATTAGGTATTGGTCACGTTCAAGCACTTGTTACCCTTAATAAGTCTCCTTTTGGTTGTTCCTGTATTTCAAATTGATGTATTTTAGATTTATCACTGTCAATAGAGAAAACGCCGCACAAGTCAATTTGTCCAGATTATTAAGTACAAATTAATAATCCTACGACTAAGAACATTTTAAGATATTCAACTACCAAATATCTGCGATCCCACCCATTTTTAATTTCATTAAAAAGGTAAAATATTTCAATCGAATATTTGAGAAACATTGACAGTTATATAATACATATATGGTGATTTGTAAAATACCATGTTGGTATGTGAAATACTAAGTTTGGCCTTTCGATTATTTAATTACTTGAAATTATTTTCAGAAATAAACCCATCTAGAATTGTTTGTAGGATTTATCCCAACAAATATTTTTTTTTTTGGTAAACAAACGAACAAGGAAAAAAAACTAGAGGCCGCGGTCAAGATGCTCAACCGTCATTTCTGCGTAAACAAGACGCTCCATCTCCATCGGGGGACCCTCCAAAATAACGAGCTTCCGGTTTCCATTCGTGCCCATATTAGGGAGATAATCAGCGCAACAATTACTTTCTCTTTTAGTTGCTTGGACCATGCAACTGTTAGCCCTTAGGATCCGCTTGCACCTATCCACTCACTCTTTATGCATGTGGGTTTCAGGACAGTCTCCATTAATGAGTTCTACCGCCTCTCTGTAGTCAAACTCCCCCAAAATGCAAGGGAATTTCCTTTCCATAACAATCAAGATTCCTTTGTGAATACACCGAGTTCAGCTTCAAGTCAGTACAGTTTCTCAGCTCTCTATAGAATCCAAACTTCCATCTACCCAGTTGATCTCTCAATAGTCCTCCTATGCTGTCTCTGCCCGGATTACCTCTACATCAGTATTGAGCTTCAAAATACCTGTATCAGGAGGAACCCAATTAGCTTGAAAAACAAAAGCTTGTTTCTTTAGGAAATCTTGGAGAAAAGTATGTAGCAAATCTCTACACGGGGTTAGAAATTTTAGAAGTTACTGAAAAGGTATCTTGATGTCAACCTTCAATAGACTATTTATTCTTATCCTTCTAGATTTCCTAAAGAACAACTATAAACCAATAAAGAGTATTATGTTTTGAAGAACTCCCTTTTAAGACACTTTTTTATCTAGGCTCTGATTTCCATTCTCTGGCCTCGCCTGAAAAGTAGACCTGTCAAGGAACAAATATTTAATGTGTGGCAACTAAGGCCCCGTTTGGTTAGTGTTTCCATTCCAACCTAACCCAAAAATTCTGAGATTGATTTTTGAGAATGCGTTTGGCAACACAAAACTCAACCCAACCCAACCCAAAAAATAAGAATTGATTCTCAAAATCCTAAGAAAATGAGAAATAAAAAAAATTTGTCTTTTTTATGTCAAAAATCTAAACCCAAATGAGAGGACACGCTCGAAATTATTAGAGATGTTAGTAAGTCCTGTGTTCAACTTTTATTAAGCTCAAAACAAAGAAAGTTTTATTTTTCATTTTTCTTTCTCCTATTTCAATCGTCTTCGCCGAACTCTTCCTCGTTCACCGTCTATCACCAGCTCGTTGTTCTTCTCCTCTCTTCACAATTGTCTTCGCCATCCTCGCCTCCTCCTCTCCTCATCTTTGCAATCGTTCCTCCTCCTCGTCTTCGCAATCGTTCCTCCTTCTTCTCTCCTACCCGTTGTCGTCGTCTTCCTCGTACTTCGCATCGCCATCGCCATCGCCATCGTCTTCAATCTGTTGGACATCAATTTTGATTTCGATCTGTTCACCGTCGTCTTCAATATGTTCGACATCGATTTTGAACTTGTCTTCGCCGTCTACCTCCTCTTCGATCTGTTCACTGTCATCTTCGATCTGTTTGACATCGATTTCGAACTCGTCTTTGTCGTCCACTTCCTCTTTGATCTGTTCATTGTCATCTTCAATCTGTTTGACATCGATTTCGTTCTTGATTTCGATTTCGTTCTCGATTTCGATTACTGAATTTGGTTTAAGGTTTGATTTCGATTTCGCTCTTGATTTCGATTTCGATTTGGTTCGACATCGATTTGGTTAGATTTCATCATGAAATCGAAAATCGGTTTCGATTTTCGGTTTCTATTTCGATTTTCATTTCGATTTTCGATTTCAAAATCGATTTCGCTTCTCAATTTCGATTTCATCACGAAATCGATTTAGGGTTTGGTTCTTGATTTTGGTTTAGGGTTCATTCTTAATTTTGGTTTAGAGTTGGTTCTTGATTTGGGGGTTTGGTTGAATTTGGGGGTTTTGGCTGAATTTCATGAAATCAATCTTAGGGTTGGTTCTTGATTTGAGAATTTTGGTTGAATTTGAGGGTTTTGTTGAATTAATTCTAAGGTTGGTTAATGAAATCAATTCTAGAATAATATCGTTACTAAACGTGATTCTATTCTCAGTACAAAAAAAAATTGTCGTTACCAAACGCAATTTTGTTCCCAATAAGAAACAGAATTCTCAACCCAACACATCCCAATTGAGTTGAAAAAAGTGGGAACACTAACCAAACGCCACCAAAACTTATCATTTCTAAAAGCAATTTGAATCTAGGAATTTTGCAAATAGAAAACATTCAATTATTAGAATTTACATTTTTTAATCAAAATATTTTCATCGAAATGCTAGAAGTTACAAGAATATTTTGTATGCTTTGAACATGTAACACTTGAATTAAACTTATGATAAACAAGAAGTGCAATTTTAGCACTAATTTTTTATATTGGAAAGCAAGCGTGAATACGAGTATATTACAAATAAAAGAATTTAAGTATTAGTTGAGTTTGCTTCTCTAGTCAAAAGGGCTAATGAATTATTTTCATGTTAATTAACCATATAAGTAAAAGATGTCTAGCATACATTGAACATTTAACGATGTTGCACGAGATGGCATTTCATCACCAATTTTGCTCCCGACACATGAGAGTTTCAAGAGCTGAAAATATGAAAAACGGATGCATGAACTGAGTTGACCTAGTGGTTGGATTGAGCGAGAAATTTTTTAAATTGGAGAAGATAGGAATTTTCTCTAATCTTTATTTCATTTATTATTATTTAGGTTTAATTTCAATAATCAAATTAAATAAAATTGAAAACTAAGCAATAATAATAATAAAAAATGATCATGTATTGAATAAATTTTCATTTCTTTTAGTATTAGTTCACAAAAATGACACTTTATTTTAAGGGTGCTTACCAATAGCTCCTAAATTGGTGTGAAAACTATCAAATGAAACCAATTGATTTTTTTTTGCACTGATTATTCTTACTGGCATTTAGTGGACTAATTTGTCCCTATTAATAAATCCCAAATTTCCATATACGTTGTCACACCTAAAAATGCGGAACAAAATAAGATAATAAACTACAAACAAAACCTACAATTTTTTTCAATTGTGATTGTCGTTCAATAATTTTTTTATATCACAATGATCTATAAATCTTAATTTTTAAAATGAGATATTAATATTTTTTGTAGTTCTGGATTTGGATGTATATGAATGTTTTATATAATATTAATTGTCATGTTAATGTTATATATACAATCACTACAATCTATGAACGTGTTTAATGCAACATAACTTACTAATAAAGGTGATTTGAATATTGAATGTAATACTCAATTGTATTTTGATAATGTATAAGACCATGTTAAATGTAACATAAATGTAAAAACTGAAAATTTTAAAAGTACCGTGTTAAATATAACATGAATATATGAATCTGAAATTAATAAAAAAATATTGAATGTTATATTATTTTAAAGATCTTATTCAGACGAATTTGAATATATAATTAGAACGTGAAAAAAATTACTTTAATTTTGATAAATAATTTTGTTGTGAAACCGTTAAATACGAAAAATCTTAATCATGCGGATCTCTCAAGGGAAAATTTGTGATGTAATTTCTGCATTTTTAAAATTTAAGATTAGACGGTTCGGAAAATCTGTATACTAGGATTGTTTGGTTCATTTTCAAATAGTTGGAATCAGTTCGTAATTTCATACTTAAATTGGGATTGCCTGATAATTTTTTCTTATTTTAACTAGCATAAACCCATGTCTTCAGCCATGAATATAAAAAAAAAAAAAAGAAACTGATTAAATCGATTAGGAGATGAAAGTCTCATATATGGTTCTCAGAGGGGGAGTACCGCCTATCTCAATAAAGTCTGTGATTGGTTTGAAGAACATCTCTAGATTCAGGCGATTGCAGATGATATAACTAGTAAGTATATTCCACTCCATGTCAACATATTTTTATTGTCTAGGAGGAATTACACTTACTTGTTTTTAGTACAAGTAGTTATAGGGTTTGTTATGACTTTTTACTATCGTCCGACGGTTACTGAAACTTCTACTTATGTTCAATATATCATGACTGAAGCTAACTTTGGTTGGTTAATTCGATCTATTCATTGATAGTCAGCAAGTATGATGGTACTAATGATGATACAACGAACAAAGAAGATTATTTTCTTCTCTAGACCTTTTACTGTTTTTCATCATGTGGTACCCGATATTGTAATCATCGTTGATCAACACGGAGAAGATACGACCCTTCAAGAATGTATCACTTTGGGAATTCTAACAATTTGTTTAATCGATACAAATTGTGACCCTGATCTCGCAGATATGCCGAAGCTATCGTATCTCATTTAAGTTGGGCCAACCTTTTTCTGGGATTCCATACCCGGGGACTTTATGTTCATAATGATGTTATGCTTACCTTTGGTACTCCGGAGAAACAAATGTTAATCGAACCTATATTTGCTCAATGGATACAATCTACTCATGCTAAAACTTCATATGGGCAATTTTCTTATTTCTTATTTTCTTATTCTTACTAAGCATCTGAACCACGAATCGTCTTTTTATAACTCATCAACCAGATCGATTCATTTTTTAAAAGAACTGTTCAAAGAACGAGTGATACACTCTGATCGTTCTAAATTTTATACCAAATTTATGCCCTTAATCTACATTTTTTATAGTCTCTTTAACAATTTTTAATTAGTAATAACATAATTTATTATTGTTGCAGGAATAAACTTGGAAATGAAGAAATACGAAAAAGGGGCAAAGAAAATGATAGAATAAGGGGCAATTTTGGAATGAAGAGTTTTGACCCGCGAATCACCTCAAACGCTCGACTGCGACTTGCTTAGTAACAATTCCAACCGTTACTTAGGGTTGTGAATGGCAATGGCCATTTATGGGCAAATATCCATTAAAGGCATTAAAAATGGATTTGAATAAGGAGAAAAGAATAATGGAAATTAAAGGGGCAATAATTAAGCAGATTAAAAGGGATTTCAATTTGATATATATGGCTAGTGTTCATTAGGCCAGAGGGAGTTTTTTCTTTTTCCATTTTTTTGGCTATTGGTCCATTTTCCTTGGGAGGATAGTCTTGAGTTTGTTTTTAGTTTTAGTTTTTTCTTTTAACTTTTCTTTCTGCCGAACCTCACTTGTGGTTTTTCACCATGGATGTTACTACTTTTGAATATTTATTGAAAGAAGAATCCATGAACGGCTAAGGCGAAACCGGGTTAGGCTGTATTCGTTTTAAGATTTCCTTATGTAGTTTTAATTTCTTATTATATTTTATCTGTGTATAAGATTATATGACAAGAATTTAATGTTCTTACACTATTTATGAAATCAATTATTATTTTTATCATTTTATGAATGTGATAAATAATTTATTGGTACTTTTGAGTTAGATCTAATACATGTGGTTTAGATCTAACTGTTATACAAATAGTTTTATTGGAATCGATACGTTTAATAGGATGAGTTATACTTAGCGAATTGATTCATCATAGATTAGGAATCAAATCTCGAAGATAGTCCATACCGATTAAACGGTCGATTAATCGACGTATTTGATAGGATTAATTATACTTAGGAATTGATTCATTGTAGATTAGAAACCGAATCCCGAAGATAATTCATGCCAATTAAATAATCATGTTTTCGTTGTAATTTTTCTTGTAGTTAAATACTTCGTTATACATGGAATCAGAATAAGTAAAGAATAAAACTCATTAAGATAATCGAAGAACGAATATATGCCCCCAACCCGGTTATTTATCATTAGTAATTTTAATTTAATTATTTTTCTATTTTTTATAATCAAAAACCCAAAACAAATTTCTATTAAATCCAACTGAAAAATAAGAAAAACTTAATAATTACAATTCAATCCCTGTGGTTCGACACCTTTACTTAAGCACGCTATATTATAATATTTTATGCTTAAATTGAGAATTAAATTTGAGCAATCAAATTTTGGCGCCGTTGCCAGGGATTGACTTCGCTAATTATTAAATTTAATTATTGTTTTTCTTTTTTTTACTTGTTTAATAATAATTAAAAAAAAAAAACCAGAAATGGAAACTGTAATCTCGAAAAAAAAACATTGAAAAAAAAAACTATTATTTTTGTTAATTGTTACTGTTTGTTAAAAAAACCCTGTCATTTAAAAAAAACAAACTGTTATTTAAAAAAAAAAAAAGTTGTTACTGTTTTAATTAATTAATTTATTTTATTTTGAAAATCAGTGATTTAAAAAATAATAATAATAAAAAAAAAACTATTAGTGTTTAAAAATTGTTTTTCTTCAAAAACTGTTACTATTTTAAAATCAGTGAAAGAAACTGTTACTATTTTGTTATTTTTCAAACTATTACTGTTTTATTTTTTTTTCTTCCGAAAATCAGTAAAAATAAAATAAAAAATCACAAGCCATATTTCTTTTATTTCATTTTATTTGTCATTATTACCGTGCAAACACTCTATTGTTACATATGAGAATTTGGTAACCGGGTTGAATTCTATTGTCATTACAACCTGCGGACACCAGGTTCCACGTTATAATTTACAAGTCTTGTTCTTTATTTTATTTTATTCTTTTTATTTATTTATTTTATCTTTATTTTTATGTTTAGCTTATTGGATATTATCTCTTGAAAATTAAAAATTTTAAAAAAATAATTAATTGGTTTAGTATTTGATATTGAGAAAACCTATGCATGAATAGTAGACGATCACGTAATTATAAGGATACACTCTTAGACTCTATTTTAGACAACGTTCCTAGAAAAACGAGATCTAAATTTAATAATCATATATTAGAACCAATTAGTAAAGAAACTAATATGGGAGATATACCAAAATCCCTAAAGGAGTACTACACTCTTACGTACCTATCCCTGTCATGTATCCGTTTACCAACTGTAATGGGTGGGAATAACTTTGAAATCAAATTGTTAATAATTCAAATGTTACCTAATTATTATGGAATGAACACAGAAAATCCATATAAACATTTGAATGATTTTTTGGAAGTTTGCACAATCTTTAGAATAGCCAATTTATCTGACGATACGGTTAGATTGGGATTATTTCCGTTTTCCTCAAAAGATAAAACTAAACATTGGATGCATTCTTTTGCCCCAGCTTCCATTGGAACTTGGGCTGACATGCAGAAAGAATTCCTTAGGAAATATTACCCTATAGGGAAAACAAATCAAGTAAGAAGAGTCCTTACTACGTTTACCCAATCTCTGGGTGAACAATTCCATGAAAGTTGGGCACGACTAAAAGAATTATTGCACCAATGTTCACATCATCAAGTCCCGAGATGACAATTAGTGCAAAGCTTCTACGAAGGACTAGAGAGGAGTAACCATCAAATGGTGGATGCTTCAAGTGGAGGCACATTTCTAATGAAATCTGAAGATGAGGTATAAGAATTATTTGAAAATCTAAGTGAAAATTCACTACAATATGATGCGTTAGGAAGAAAAGATAGAGGAAATTTAATTTCACCAGTTACCAACCAAAATGCTAGGGTAAATGAAATAAATCAAAATGAGTTGGTAGCAAATCTCTCAAAAGTCTTAGGACAATTGATGAGCAATAATCAATCAATATTTTCTCAATCTCAAACATTTGAACCATGTGCATTGTGTCAAAGTGTGTCTCACTCAATAACTGATTGTCACCTTAATTCTCAATATCCTGAGTATATGCAAGAGCAAGTCAATGCTGCTCAATCAATGTTGAGAAATGAGAATAATCCTTATTCGAACACCTAGAACCCTGGGTGGCAGAATTATCCTAATTTTTCGTGGTGACAATCAAATCAAGGCCCACCTATGAATCAACCCCCAAGACAAAATTTTCAAAATCAATCCCAGGGGTACTCACCATCCCTCCTATATAATCAATATTCTCAACCCACTAGAGACCCGCAGATTGATGAATTGATATCTACAATAAATAATCAACAACAATCTCTTCAATCTCAACAACAAATGCTCAATTCCCAAGCCCAATCTATAGTAAAGCTAGAAACTCAATTGGATCAACTAGCTAATACATTGAATAAAAGAGAAGAAGGAAAATTGTCGAGCCAACCGATAAATAATCCAAAGGGACATTATATGGCTGAAGGTTGTAGCATGTGCGTCATCTCAATGGTATTTTAGAGTAATTGTGAAAATTCGGGGTAGAATTGGGACAATTAAAAATTCAAATAAAAAGTCTAGGGGTCAAATTGAAGATATGGAAACAGTAAATCCCAATTTAGAAAGGTAAATTGACATTTAACTTAAAATTAAAACTTTTAGGGGTGCAACTGCAATTTAAGGAAAAAAAAATCTTAAAATTGGACCTAAACTAAAATGAAGCTTTTAAGAAGTTAAGGGGAGGAAAGGGTAATTTCACAAAAAATATATATTTACGTGATCAGAGCCACCGGCCGGAGCAGAGCATGGACGACGACGTGGCAGGAGGAGGTGACCGCTTAATCCACTAGCTACATGCATATAAATACCGACCTATGCATGTAATGATCACGAAGAAACAATTCTCGGAACAAGAACCGCAAACCGAAGGAGGAGGAGAGAGGAAATCTAGAGAGAGAGAGAAGATCGGAGGGTTCTTCGGCGAAGGCAGGGTGTTCCGGTTTCAGGGTTGTGGGTGTGCGTGGGTATTCGGTGGTCGACGGGGAGCTTCGTGGTGTGCCGTTGTCAATTTTCAGGAGGGACAGAGAGGGTGGTTCGGCTCAGGTGGTGGGTGATCGTCGCCGGTCGTCCGATAAGTGTTCGGTAATATGTTCGGCCGTGCGTGTGTGCTCTGTTTTGAGTTATTGTCGGTGTGCGTGAGTGTTTTTAAATGTGTTTGTGTGTATGTGGATGTGTATATTTAGTAGGGTGGCCGGAGTTGGTGAGAGAGAGAGATCGGCGGAGGGCGTTCGTCGGTTCGGTTGGTCGGTGGATGTACGGGTAGACGGCCGTCGGCCGTCGGCTGTCTGTGACGATATGCGTCGGTGGGTACCGCCTTGCCGACGGATGGTGCGTGGCCGGTCGGTGGGCACCCCAAAACAGCAAACGGTGAACAGAGCTGGGAAGCAAAAACAGGAAACGGGGAAGAAGAAGAAGAGAAAAAAAAAAAAAAAGGAAAAAAAAAAAAAAGAAAAAAATGGGGAATTGCAGAAACCACCCCAGGAGAATCCAAAACTCATCTCATGGTCGCCAAACGTTTCGAAAACAGGTGAAACTCAAATCGATTATTAATTCTCGTTAAATTAAATTTTATTTAGTGTTACAAATCCTAAAATCATAATAATTTCATGACGATTAATTAATTTTAAGTGTGTAGTACATAAAATTAGTAACGATTCGGAATATAGGGTCTGCATTGCATGATTAGGATATTTTCGATAAGATATTAATTTAGAATCTGCCACTATTAGGTTCGCAGGCACTGGCGTCCAGATAAAGTGCGGTCAGTGTCAGTTTTGCCAACGGATATTGAGGTGAGTGTACTGTCTTCTTACCAAACTATTTTTCTACGAATATATATGATGAAATATGTGAATATTTAAACTGTATGAATTTATAAATGATATGGATCAAACACGATTTGAATAAGGTGGTAAACTGAATTTCGATAGTTTTCGAAAAGGAGCTGAAAATGAATTTCTGCTGGATTCGGTAAAATTAGACGGCATTTTTAAAAAGAGAATAGGAAACATCTATTTTTCTAAAAGTGTCTGATTTTCTAAAAATAAAAAATAAATGGTGGAAAAGTGGTATTGATAAAATCGGACGTTTTCTTTAAAAGAAGATATAAAATATGATTTTTGAATTTAAAAGTCGGTTTGAGAAAAGTGGTAGACGTGGTGATTTGACGATTTTGAGTAAGTGATATTTATTGAGTTGCGATTCGATGATATTGTATTTGATTTTGACGATGTCATGGTTGTTTTTCCCGAAAGGGGTGTGGATTATATTTCTCCCCGAAAGGGGTGTGGATTATATTTCTCCCTGTAAGGGGTGTGAATTGTATTTCTCCCCAAAAAGGGGTGTGGATATTTCGTAGGAAGGCATTCCTATGAATGTTGCGGTACCGTTGCAACTTCCGATCGTGAGGTTAAAACGATCACTAGGACTGGCCAGTGTGTGTGTGTTGAAGGTGTGTGTTTGAGATTGGTGCTTAGGATGTGGTGTTTCACATATATTGGTTGATTTGATATTATTTATTATGATGATTGGTAGGATTTTATACTAGATGGAACTTATCTATATTGCTTTATTGTCATTACTTATATACTTATGCTTGATCCATACTAGATTGTGGAAATATTTAGGAAATATTAATATTTTCGAAATGTTTTACTAAAAAGGCAGTACACTCGCAGGTACAACGGCTAGGAGTCGGTCCCCTACTGGCACTAGGTAGAGCTATGTGATGGGGTCTTGTGGATGATTAAGAGAAGCTGTCAGAGACGAATCTAAGAGGGTTCAGGGATAAATACTTTTAGTTAGAAAAAACTTCGGGCCGGGTGCGCCCCCATAATAAGTGTTTGTATTATACAGTAGGTGTATATTGTCATATTTATTAGGTTGTTTGGTTTTTGGTGATGTCATGCTGTAGTCACGCCCGCCTCGGGATGATGGGAGTCCGGGACGGATTGTGACAGAATATGTGAATTCCATTTGTGTTCTCAGGAGTGGGCGAGTAATTGATAATAAGATGGGACGTGAGTTAGAAGAGGAACCCGAAGATGTATGGGGGATAGGGAAGAGAAAGAAAAAGAAAAGAAAGGGGATGAAAATAATAAAAAATCGACTGAGTGAGCGCCGATAATCATTGAGGAGGATTCTATCCCCACATCAAAATCCATACCATTCGGTAAGGAATTATCAAGTCTCAATGCTGAGGCACCTTATGTTCCCCATGTCCCATTCCCACAATGTCTAGATCGACCCCTACCAATGGATAAAAAGGCTAAGAAGGCGGAAGAGATTTTTGAAATTTTTAAACAAGTTAAAATTAACCTTCCACTTTTTGAGGCCATTAAGCAAGTCCCGACCTATGTCAAGTTTCTAAAAGACCTTTGTACCCATAAACGAAAAATTAAAAATCATGTGCGTAAAAAAGTCTTTCTTATTGAACAAGTTCAATTTTGAAATACGACACAGTACCAAAATTCAAGGATCCAGGTGTTCCCACTATTTCTTGTAGGATCGGTGATCATACTATTCATCGAGCACTTCTTGATTTAGGTGCTAGTGTCAATCTCCTTCCATTTTCAGTATATGAGAAACTTGGCTTATGAACTCTTCAACCTCCATTAGTCACACTCCAATTAGCTGACAGGTTCATGAAGAAACCACGAGGCATTATTGAAGATATCTTAGTGAAGGTTGATAAATTCTACTTTCCTGTGGATTTCCTTGTTCTGGATATGGAGTCGATGTCGCATCTCGAACACCAAATCCCGGTCATTTTAGGTCGGCCGTTTTTAGCTACGACCAATGCACACATAGATTGTTGAACAGGGAATATGAAAGTATCGTTTGGGAATATGAAGGTCAAGCTTAATATCTTTGACCCAATAGGTAGACCAAGACATGAGAAAGTGGGTGAATGTTTTGTGATCGAGCAAATAGAAATGAGGGGGACAAGCCCTAATTATCATACACAACCTAAGAAGTCTAGAAAAACTTTAAGGATAGGAAAGAAAAAGAAGTGCAATGAGCGATCTATAAGAAGTAAGTTGATTAGGCTAAAACCACCTGATGGAGTGAGTACTATGACATGGCTGGTTCTCCCTAATCGATATCGATCTAATCGAGAGAGATTGCTGAAAAGAAAAAAAATCACTAGTAATAATAGATCATGCGATACTCGAGTTTGGGATTCTAAAGGGAAAAATAAATTTAAATAAATACGAGATTGGAGGGATTTTTATCCCTTCACATCTGGCTGAAGATATAAAATTTAGCGCTAAGTGGGAGAGAACCCACTGAAATTAAAAATAAAAAATATAAAAATAATATATATATATATATATATATATATATATTAAAAAAAATTAAATAATTAAAATATAAAAAAATAAATACAATTCTTTTATTAATAATAATAAAAAATATAAATAATAATAAAAAAAAAATACTACTCATAATAATAATAAATAAATAAATAAATAATATGAAATTAAAGGACATTTGTATAATGCTTAATCTTGCACTTTTTGTTTCTATATATGCATAGTTTATAGGCTTGGAAGCATTTCAAGAAATTTCCATAGAAACCAGTCCAAATCGTTATCGACATCAGGTTGTCCCATTCATTTACTTAAAGTATTAATTGTTTTTTTTACATTGAGGACAATGTTAGAATCAGGTGTGGGGGAGGGTTACCTAAAGTCGCAATTAAAAAAAAAATGCACATTAAGTTCAAGAATATATTTTTTTAGTTGACGCATGTAAATCCATAAGGGTAAATATTGTTCATACACTCTAATTTTAAGTTTGGTAATCTTAGCTCATGTTAGCGAATTGTTGAATAGCAGCTAAAAAAATAAATTTGTGTTCTTCTCTCTAATAAAAAAAAAATTGCAAAATAAATAAATAAATAAATTAAAAAAAAAACAAAAACCAAAAAAATAAAAAAATAAAACAAAAATTGATCGGTTAATCTCGAAATCTAGGATGTTCGAGTAATTAAGTCTTTTAGGGTGTCTCAGCACCTAATGACTCGAGCTAACTAAATTAGGATAATTGACCCAACACTCGCTACATGGATATCCTAGAAAGCCCAATGGGATTAACATTGCACATATCAATTTAAAAAAAAAAACGTTACTATGAAAAAATAATAATTATATAAATAAAATATTAGAGAGAAGAATGAAGTCATTTTTGAGGTTGAAATTCATCAATTTGCTAATGTTTGTTGAGATGACTTATACTTGAGATTGAGTTGTTTGAACAAAGTAAAACATGCAATTAAATTAAGTGTTTTCTGACATAAATAATAATGATAATCTTCGATAAGTATGTGTTCTACTAATAAATATATTTCTGAACTCTACTTATTGTGCTTAAAAGACTATTATAAGAGGTATAGATGTTTGTAGGTATCATCACTGTAAACCTTCATGTGACTAAAACTCGTCCACTAAGGATCGCCTAGGGGTTTAAAGGTTTATTGCATATGCTAAATGCAATCGTATTCCCTATGAAAGTGGCTTTTCAAAGTTTGTTAGATTTAAGTTTTACTCGAGGAATAGCAAAATGTAAGTGTGGGGGTGTGATCGTTCTAAATTTTATACCAAATTTACACCCTTAATATACATTTTTGATAATCTCTTTAACAATTTTTAATTAGTAATAACATAATTTATTATTATTGCAGGAATAAACTTGGAAATAAAGAAATACGAAAAACGAGCAAAGAAAATGACAGAATAAGGGGCAATTTTGGAAAGAAGAGTTTTGACTCGCAAATCACCTCAAACGCCCGACCCGCGACTTGCTAAGTAACAATTCCAACTGTTACTTAGGGTTGCGAATGACAATGGCCATTTATGGGCAAATATCCATTAAAGGCATTAAAAATGGATTTGAATAAGGAGAAAAGAATAATGAAAATTAAAGGGGCAATAATTAAGCAGATTAAAAGGGATTTCAATTTGATATATATGGCTAGTGTTCATTAGGCTAGAAGGAGTTTTTTCTTTTTCCATTTTTTGGCTATTGGTCCATTTTCCTTGGGAGGGTAGTCTTGAGTTTGTTTTTAGTTTTAGTTTTTTCTTTTAACTTTTCTTTCAGTCGAACCTCACTTGTGGTTTTTCACCATGGATGTTACTACTTTCGAATATTTATTGAAAGAAGAATCCATGAACGACTAAGGCGAAACCGGGTTAGGCTGTATTTGTTTTAAGATTTCCTATGTAATTTTAATTTCTTGTTATATTTTATCTGTGTATAAGATTATATGACAAGGATTTAATGTTCTTACATTGTTTATGAAATCAATTATTATTTTTATCATTTTATGAATGTGATAAATAATTTATTGGTACTTTTGGGTTAGATCTAATACATGTGGTTTAGATCTAACTGTTATACAATTAATTTTATTGGAATCGATACGTTTAATAAGATGAGTTATGCTTAGAGATTGATTCATCGTAGATTAGGAATCAAATCTCGAAGATAGTCCATACCGATTAAACGGTCGATTAATCGACATATTTGATAGGATTAATTATACTTAGGGATTGATTCATTGTAGATTAGGAGCCGAATCCCAAAGATAATTCATGCCGATTAAATAGTCAAGTTTTTGTTGTAATTTTTCTTGTAGTTAAATTATTTCGTTATACATGGAATCAGAATAAGTAAAGAATAAAACTCATTAGGATAATCGAAGAACGAATATATGCCCCCAACCCGGTTATTTATCATTAGTAATTTTAATTTAATTATTTTTGCTATTTTTTTATAATAAAAAACCCAAAACAAATTTCTATTAAATCCAACTGAAAAATAAGAAAAACTTAATAATTACAATTCAATCCTTGTGGTTTGACACTCCTACTTAAGCACTCTATACTATAATATTTTACACTTAAATTGAGAATTAAATTTGAGCGATCACCCTCTCAGCCGATCCTCAGACTTACCCCCCATCAACTAATGATATTTATTCTATTCATGAGATTGACATTGGTAGCAATAAATATCTTTATAGATTCCTACGTATACTAAACTACTACAGTATTTTATCACTTTAATTGTTCTTTTTATTTTTTTTTATTTGAGTTTAGTGTCTTCTTTGTTCTATTCCTCTTTACTTCCCATAAATTTGAAACTCCAAAGTGCATCTTTCCGCGGGTTGTAGGAAGACACTCCCACTATTTTTTTATTGTTTTATCTGTTCAAAAAAAAGAGAATTTCCTATTTTTAGTGAAATTCAATACTCAATCCAAGATTCAATAAAAATGGAAACTACAAAGAAAGTCTCTTTCTCGCAACCATTCTCCATCACACTATCAGAAAAAAAATATCGGATGCAGCGATATAGAAATATTTGATTTGGTATATGATGCCACGATCCTTTAGATAGACATCGAAATATAGAAATCTAATATATCTAGATAGAAAGAAATCTTGATCTATAATCAAAGAAAGATAATGCAAATGGCCCTTGTTTTGTAACTTGGAATAAATCGTAGGAACATAATAACCATTTATTCCTTTATCAAATCTAGGAACAAGAAGGTTGAATTAGAAATATCGACAAATTCTTTCAAAGTCCAAAGAAATGAAATTCAAAAAAACAAGGAGAGTCCACTGCTCCAACTTCATCACTATAGAATTTTACTATTTTAATATCAGAATAATAAATATAGTCATGCTTCAATGGGCCAGGTCCACTTACATTTTCTTTTGTTCATTTTGAATACTTACAATAGATTTCATTGATATAAGGGAAAATAAGAATCTTTGTAGCAAATGCAAATTATCAGAAATGATGAGGCAAGAGACGACTTATCATTATTTCTAATAATTCGAATTTAGTGAACAAATGTTCAACTTTAGAACTATAACTACTATAACATAACTATAACGGACTATAATACACAGATACATACTCACAAATTATATATATATAATTATTATAGATAATAACGTATTTATTATACAATTGGTTACTTTTTGCATTACATTTTTTTTTCATTAGTGATTTCATTTACTAATAAAATAGCATCTCCATTCTAAGTGTATATTTCTTTTAGTCAGCCAAGGATCACTTTTATTAGTTTAATGGTTTCAATTTATATTTATTATATATACTTAATAGTAATATCTTGAATGGGCAGGGAATTGGTAAATGTACATATCTCAATCAAGTGAATTTCAGTCTGATGGGAATCAATTCAATAAAAGAAAAGTAACAATTGGGGTCGGTCTTTAAAGAATTCATTACAGTTTATCCTAGACTTACTGGAAAAGAAATTTCATTATTAACCACTAGTCGCTGGAGTCTACTTAGTGTACTACTTAATGTATATATCCTTTGTATATTTGACTCATTCGAGAGGGCTTGGTGTTCTTAAGAAGTGTTCGGGTGGGGACTTTCTCTTAACTTAAGAATAAAGAAGACCGAATAGAATATAATTCATGTTCATGCTAACAAAAGAGTGGATCCAATACCAAGATGACTTCTCCAAAGGAATCCTTTATTTCAGTCTTTAGAAAAGAAAAAAAAATGTTCCATGATAGTTAAAAACAACTCTTAATTTATTTAAGTTAATAACTTGGGTTTGTGATAATTTGTAAAATACATATGCTTGTGATAAGGAGGATAAGTCACAAAAATTATGCGAATTCCACATCTCAGGGTCAGGCGCTAATGAGCACATTGAATTATCCATGTCACTAAGACCCCTCACAGCCCAGGCACAACGACGCAATTATCAGGGGAAGGGTAATAAATTAGTATTACTAGTCAAAAAGCCTTATTAGTCACGTTGATGTTGGGTTTTGGAGCCTTGGAATTGTACTTTGAAAATGCAACTATATTTATTTTATTTTGTGTTTTTTTTTAAAAACTAAATTTAGCGATAAAAAATCTTCGATTTAAGAGCCAAAATATTTACCGTTCGGTTTTAGTTTTAAATTCTCCAAGGGGAGAAACCTAGTGGCGGGTCTGAAAAATCGGGTCGTTACAGGAAGGCTCTACCACTGAGCTAATAGCCCGTCATACGAGCCTCCCACTAGGGGCCCACTATGCCAAATGCAAGAGAAACACAATCTCTCTCTTTCCTTTTGACGTCCCCATGTTTCCCTCCCTGTGGCGATATGGGGGGGAACATTGGGACATCACAAAGGGGATCCTATCAACTTGTTCCAACCTAAGATAAGAAGCTCATGAGTTTGGTCTTACTTCACTGTTGATAAAAGAAAGAAGACTTCCATCTCTAAGTTTCACTCAGACGTAGCTCCCTTCGTTTTTGGTGTGAAGCAATGTCAAACCAAAATACCCAACAAATATTAGCTCTCCCTAAAAAAGAGGTAATCCAACCGCACCTCCAATATGACTACCTTGTTATGAGTTCACTCTAGTCACTAGATCTGCCTTCGGTATCCCCTATTTATACAAAACTTCTACCTTTAACACACGCAATGGAACCGTAGATAGTCAAGTGAAATCTAATCCACGAAATAATTTGATCTATGGACATCGTTGTTGTGGTAAAGGTCGAAATACCAGAGGCATTATTATCACGGGGCATAGAAGGAGGTCATAAGCGTCTATACCGTAAAATCAACGTTTGACGAAATGAAAAAAACATATGTAGTAGAATCGTAACCATAGAATACGACCCTAATCGAAATTAACTAATCGATTAGGAGATGCTATTTTTTCTACAATTGTAGCGTCTATAGGCTTTCTTATAATTTGGATATGCTATTTTGGAGTCAATCTATTAGGAATAGGATTACATAGTTATGGTTCGTTTCTGTTAACGTTTAGTTGAAGTCAAGTAGCTGAGGGGATCTTATGGATACAACAGAGATTACTTGTTTCTAATTACTTGTATCTAAAAAAATCTTGTGTGAATTGACGAGAACATTACGGGAATCAATACACTACTTGTGAGCTTTTGGGGAATATCAGCCTGTTATCCCTAGAGTAACTTTTATCCATTGAGCGATGACCCTTCCACTCAGCACTGTCGGATCACTAAGGCAGACTTTCATCCCTGTTGGACAGGTAGGTCTTGCAGTCAAGTTCCCTTCTGCCTTTGTACTTGAGGGCCAATATCCGTCCGGCCCACCGGCCCGAGGAAACCTTTACTTGTCTCTGTTATTTTTTGGGAGGCCTATACCCCATAAAAACTGTCTACATGAGATTGTCCCTTGGCCCGTAGATCCTGACACAAGATTAGATTCTGGTTCTTCCAGAATGGTATCTCACTGATGGCTCGGGCCAACCTGAAAGGAGGCCTTCGTTGCCTTCTACCTAAGCTGCGTAGGGAAGCCCTAAAGCGAATCCTAGGGAACAGTGAAACTTTATAGGGTCCTTCTGTCCAAGTGCAGGTAGTCCGCATCTTCAAAGATATGTCTATTTTACCGACCCTATCTTCAAGATAGTACCCAGATCGTTAAGCCTTTCGTACGGGTCAAAACTTACCAGATAAAGAATTTCGCTACCTTAGGACCGTTATAGTAATGGTCACCGTTCACTGGGGCTTCGGTCGGCGGTTCCCCTGTCATTAGGTCACCAACTCCCTTGACCATATTCGACATTGGGTAGGCGTCAACCCCCAAACATGGTCTTACGACTTTGCAGAGACCTATGTTTTTGGTAAATAGTCATCCGGGCTTGGTTACTGCGACCCCCTTTATGAGGAGGCACCCTTTCTCCCAAAGTTACGGGGTTATTTTTTACCTACTACGTTATCTACCATCTTGGCTCAGGCTCTAACTGTTGAATCTCTGTTGCTACGTTTACTAGCTTTGAACTAGTGAATGTGGCAGAGAGATGGGAAGTTGCAAGCGCAAGGTTCCTTTCATCGGTGAACGTTCCTTTAATTTGTAATGGAGTAATATGTTACCCTCAAGATTCTGTTCCAGATGATTGATATTGAGACTCTGCACTTAAGGACCAAGTAGTGGATCCAAATATAGTTCCTACTTTGGTAGAGCCAAAGGCGTATCCACTCGTACTAGATGAGAAAGAGTTTGGAATAAAGATGCACCCAGGAGGCAGGGCGCATTAGCACATCGCATTATCATCGCCAGACTTGGGTCAGCACAAAAAACACCCTTTATTTGAGGTAGCTAGCTTCACCAGTCGATTCGGTTGATCGAGCTAATAACCTTGTTGCTTGTGAACCAGTTTCACTAGTTTTGGTTTTCAATTACAGAGCTTATTGAAGCACCCATTCATATGCTCTATAGCTGGGGTTTCACTTTTTTTACTTGTAATCCATTTTAGTCAAACCAGTAAATGCGCCCGCTGTAGTACTAGTCGTTTCATATCCATTTCTAGTTCATCTCGGCATGGAGAGAAGTAAAGGCTAGTGAGTTAATCTATGGGCACTAACTATTGATCGAGCTCTTGTTCGAATTGGAAGGTCTCGAGGAACAATGAGGAGATGGATGAAATGACACCAAGATAGGTTCTCCCTTTATGGTATTTGGTCGTCAATTCATTCGCAATGTTGGGGCAGGATCCTAACTTTCTTGGTCTTGAATAAGTTCACCCACCCTTTCTCGGTGCGCGGTCGAGAATACCTTCAATAACATCTCCTAATGTACATTTCAAGAAATTTTAACAAACAATCCTAATGTAAACATTCAAGAAAATAAAAAGTTGTACCAAGAATTGAATAAAAAAAAATTATTTTGTGATGGCTCGTGGTCTTGTTGACATATGTGTGTGGGGTGGTCTTCGAGTTTGAGAGATGAGTGGTTTGCCAGTGATTGAGAAAGAAAGGGAACATGCTTTTTGATAGATGAAGCTTTTATAGTTAAGGATAAGGAGGGAAAGAAAAGTTTGGATAAACTGAAAAAGATTAAGAGAGAGACAGATGCGTCTGGAATTAATAGTTAAGAATAGAGAAATAAACTATTCTTTTAAAGAAACAGAAAGAATTGAGACAGAAATATGGAACAATATTTTTTTTTTTAATATTCTGTTAAAATATGTAAACAAAATATATTGAAAAAATATATTTAAAAAATTCAAGTTGATATATTTTGTTATATAGATTTAAAATGAAAGTCGATTCTTCGTCAAAAGTGCTATGTTAATGCTCTTTTTTGTGTTTTAATTAATTTAGCGGATGAGATTATTTCATTCAGCGTATATTGGTGAAAGAAAATGAAGTTTATCAACTAAACAATGATTTGAACCATTCCTTTACATGTATTATTGGACTAAACAAGAACTTTAATAAGCAAAAAGCATTTGATTTCACTTTAGAAGCCGTAATGACTAAAAAGTATTTAGTGTGCCAAGTATCTTGTTGCCTAACTCTATTAGATATGTACTTGATGTCACATCATTAATTATTCTCTAGATACTCATCATTCACAATTATATTATTTTAGTGTGATTTTATTTGGTCCCTAATTAAATAACTTTAATACATGACAAAAGCAGGTTTACATTTATTTTTTTTACAAAAAATAATATAAATCGATTTCTATGGAGTCGATTCTTTAAAACAAAAATGAAAATCGGCTTTGACAAAGCCGATTTCAGATCTGATTTTGGCTGAATAATGAAAATACTGTTTTTTTTTTTAAAAAAAAAAATCGATTCTTGGAGAATCGATTTTCCCCCTAACTTTTGTATGAAGTTTTATTGTTATGTTTTTTTTTTTTGTCTTGTCTTCTTCTTCTCTTTCGTTTCTTCTCTCTACCGCTCTCTCTTTCACTTAAAACTTCAGCCCCCAAGCACCATCGTAGGCCACCACATGGTCTACCACTTTTTTTTTTTTTTTCTTCTACACATGTTTTTCTCATTCGCTAATAACATATTTTAATTTTGTAATCATGTTTTACAGGTTTTGTAACTCACTATGTCGATGATTGAGATTGAAAATTGTTACAAAATTCTATTTGCATTGTGGTAGTTAAATTAAATTAAAAGTTGCATTTCATTTATTTGTGTGTAAAAATGATGAACAATGCATTACAAACGTAAAATTGTAAAAACAAATGTTTTGAAAGTTGAAAAGTTAGAAAAAAAGGCGAAAGAAATTGTATATGGTAATTGCTAAGATATATATTTAGGAATAAAATTAGATTTACAATCCGGAAATTATTATTATTATTATTATTTTATCTATTATGACTTTTTCATAAATAAATTTTGTGAGTCGACTAACGCTAGAAGGTAAAATAGATAGATAAGGCGTTATAAGAATATGAACCGAGACTTTACTAAATGTCTGATTGGGGTTATTATTTAAGAGATAGAATTGAAAGACAATTTAATTCTTTCAGTAGGACAGAATCAATTTTTTCTATAATTAAAATTCAATATCTTATTAACAAACCAGGATAAGAAAAAAAATCTAACATTTCAGATTTAAGTTTAAAAAATGAATGGTTGAGATTGAACTTGTATAACCTCTCAACAATTAACCTCTAATTTCTCTACACCAGTCAACCTACTCAATGACTTAGATAAAGAGATGAAATATTTGGGGAGTGGGGGGGAGGAGGGAACTTCCCGTTTAAAAGTTTCTCACCTCTATTTTCAAAGCAGTTGAATTAAATTATGTTTTACACCTTTCAAATTTTATATATGTACCTTATTAGCTATTTTTTTTAATTAACTATTTTTTACACAAATCTAAAAATCAATATAGTGTCTTAGAGAAACTCCAACCCGCTCGATATCATCCTCGCCAAAAGATATAATTTTCGATATTCCTAATCAAACGAAGAAAATAAAGCTCCAACGCGCTCGCCATCACCCTTGCCAAAATGCCGAGCTTTGATTTTGCGAGCCATTCCTACCTATAGTCCACAGGTGAGGCAAATCCTCCGCGCTCAAATCTCTCTCTCTCTCTATGGCTGCTTGCTGCTCCTCTACCTCCGTCTGCAATCTGCTGCTCGCCTGCTCCCAATGGATTAGGGTTTTTTTCTTTTTCCTTCCTTTGTTGGGTTGGGTTGGGTTGGGCTGGTTTAACTTGGGCTGGACTAATTTATCAAGTTATTTACTTAAATAATTTATTTTAAATTAAATTAATGAATTAATTAGGCTAATAAATAAAGTGTTTTGTAATTAATTGTTATAAATTAGTAGTGAAAATTTAATTAAATAAAAATGGCTAATCTCAATCCCTATTTGGGTTGGAGTGTGGCCATATTTTTTATTAGGCAAAATACTATTCCACAAGATATGTTGTTCATTTGGCTATTCTAAGTAGCTAATTGGCTAGGAGTTGCTCTTAGGCAGGAGAAATTCTTGATCTTATAAAAAACAATATCTTTTTTTTTTTATTTTATTTTTTTATTTTGAACCTTTCACTTCCTTTTTTACTTGATAGACAGACAGTAATGAAAATTTTAAATGGAATTTGGTGAGCATATTTGTTTTTCAAAATAGAAATTAAAAATATATTTTATTTTTACTTAAAAAATAAACTCTATTTTAGTAGACGAGAAAAAATAAAAGAAAGGCCTCCTAATCTTTGTGGTCCAACTCCAAATTATACAATAATAAATGTGGGCCTAATTAAGTGGGCCCAGATGAATTATTGCAAGCCAAACTGGGCCTATCGTGTGCACTACGTGTGGGCCCCTCTTTAACCTCCAACAATGAAAAAAGATTGGAGGTTGTGGCAGTTTTTTCAGTTGGGTTGAGGAGAACCAACCCCATGCCATGATAAGCCTACCTACTACCTGTAATCAAATCTTGGTTGTAATTAGTCACCTTCACTTGATTTGATTAGAATCACAAAGATACGCCCTACTCATTGATTTTAGGCTTGGAAGGATGTAAAATGAAAAAAATAATAAATAAGAGAATAATATTCATTTTGAAAGAAAAATAATGTTTTGGTTTGGTTTTAAAAGAAAATAAATGGTAAGAAAATAATTTACTTTAATGTCATATATTATTTTACCTTCATATATTATAAAATAAAATTAAAAAAATTTATTATTAAAGGTATAATTGTAATTTTAATATTTTTTTCCCGAACTTTAATCACCTTCTCTCAATTCTCATCTCAAATTTGAGAGTAAAAAAAAGAAAAAAAAAATGAACCCTCTTTTTTTCATCATTTTTTCTTTTCCATTTCATTTTCCTTCTTTACCAAACAATTTTTTTCCCCCTATTTTCCTCCTCTTTTTTTTTTTTTTTCATTTTCCTATCTACCCTATTTTTCACCCAGCAAAACATATCCTTACGGTATGTTTGGTTGGACGGAATAGAATGAAAGTGGAATGGAATGGAAGAAGTAATGGAATGAGAGAAGGAATGGAATGAAATTGTGAATGGAATCACTATTCCATTCTTTTGTTTGGTTGGTATGGAATGAAAGAAAGAATGAAATAGTAAAATATAGTAAAATTTCCATTTTGCCCTTATAAAATTATTATTCCATTCTCTTCTTGATTGGTTATAATAAAATTTGATTATATTTCACTATTCTATTTCTTTCCTCATTTTATTATATTTCACTATTTAACTCATTTATTTTAAGTTTTTGTTCTCTAATTTCTATTTTTATTCTTAATTTTTAGTTTTTATTCTCAATTTTCGGTTTCCGTTCTCAATTTTCTATTATCTAATTTTATGTTTTTATTCTCAATTTTCAGTTTCTATTATCTAATTTTATGTTTTTGTTCTCAATTTTCAATTTTCGTTTTCAATTTTCCGTTATCTAATTTTATATTTTTGTTCTCAATTTTCAGTTTATGTTCTCAATTTTTTGTTCTCCAATTTTATATTTTTGTTCTCAATTTCTTGTTATCTAATTTTCTATTTTTGTTCTCAATTTTCAGTTTATGTTTTCAATTTTCTGTTTCTATTATCAATTTTCAGTTTCTGTTATCAATTTTCTAGTTCTGTTCTCAATTTTTTGTTCTCAATTTTCTATTTATATTCCCAACTTTCTGTTCTCTAATTTCAATTTATGTTCTCTAATTTATATTTTTATTCTCAATTTTCAAGGGCTTAATTACAAGGGTTATCATGTAATTTAAGATATTGATTCCATTGGGTTGGAATCTTATTCCACCTCATCCCAAATGGAATCTCATTCCATCCAATTTTATTCTAATGGAATCACAAAAAGTGATTCCATTGGAGAACCAAACAACGGAATAGGAATCGACGGCGGAATGCGATTCCATTCCGCCCTCGATTCCATCCAACCAAACATGCCGTTAGAGTTTTTCTTTTAAAACTCCTATTTTAAAAACAAACAATTTTTTCACCACGTACATATAAAGCATTTTCATTACTTTTATTTTAAAAGACAGACTCCTACTCATATTTCTTAATGACAAAATTACCCTTTAATATTTGAAACACTATTTTTTCTCAGGTTTGTTTTTCTTCCTCTCATATCACTCATTTGCCGCCTCTCAGGTTTCTCACTGTCTCTCTCTCTCTCTCTCTCTCTCCATTCCTTTCTCACTGTAGCCGACATCATCGTCCTCGTCTCCTCAATCTATCGTCACTGTTCGTCGTCTCTTCATCCAACGTCGCCGTCCTCGTTTTCTGCTCCATTCATCGTCTTCACGTCTGATTGTTATCACCACTTCCTCTATTGCTGTTGTCATCACCGCTTCTGCTCATTGCCGCCGTTAGGGGTGGGCAGCGGGCAGGTTGGGGTGGTTTGGGCCAAAACCGTAGACCAAATTAATACTATATGGGTTGAGCTAATTTGAACCATGAACCGCCCAATAATGTGCGGATTGGGGCGGGTTGGAGTGTGCGAATTGACTAGTTTAAACCGTAGACTGTCCAAGAGTGCACGGGTTGGGCCTATTTTCGAGTTGGGTTAATAAGAATCGTGGATTGCCCAAGTATTTTTGAGTTAGACCTTGAAATATAATAAATATTGCTAAAAAGAAAAATTATTACATTACTAAAACCTGTATAACATTGTCTCAAAATTATAGTTTAAAAAAAATACAATGTAATTTGCAAACCATTTAAAAATAAAAATAAAAACAACTACAAACGTAAATAATAAAATCTAAATTTACAAACTTAATAAACACTAGGGGTGTGTAGCGGGCGGGTTGGGGTGGTTTAGGCCAAAACCGTGGACCAAACCAATACTATGCGGATTGGGATAGTGTGAACCATTGACCGCTCAATAATATGCGGGTTATTATGGGCGGTTTGCATTTCTATGCGGGTTGCGGTTTGGACAGGTTTGGCGGGTTGACCCAATCCAATGCACACCCCTAGCCGCCGTTGTCGTTGATAGTTGCCCATTTCTTGCTTAGATCTAGCCAAATTTCTAGATCTAGCAAGATCTATAGGACGACGACGACGAAAAACGGGCAAATAAACGCGATAATGACAAACAAGAAGAGGCTAAGCGAGTTGACGAAGTGCGGCAATTGATGAAGCATGGCGACGATGACGAATAGACATAATTTTGATTTTATGAATGTGTGTTTTGTAATTTGATTTGTGGAGTTCTTGACCAAATAAATGTTTTTTAAATAATTAATTTCTGAAAAACTGATAACTTCAAACTTATTTACCAAATGCAAGTAAAACGCCGGGTTTAAATGCGTTTTTATTAAAACTCATATACAATATGCGTTTTTAAAAAAAAATGGAAAATGCATAAAGAAAAGCAGTTTCTATGTGTTTATCATTTGATTTCCCAACTTTCCGCCAATTTGTTACTGATTTTTTGCCTTAGTTTTTTCTATAAATAGGAACAAATAGTTGTGTTTGTAGAAGTAACGTTATGTTACGTATGGTACGTTCTAGAAAATTCTTGGTCTAGCGTAGATCAACAACTTTATAAAGAACTCCATAAGTTAATACATAATGTATATGTTAAATTAAATACATTTCTACAAATTATAATATATGTCATTGGGTTCTATGTACCACACCTCCTACGTTTGATGTTTCTTCGTTGACGCCGTAGAGGAAGTGGAAGTTCCTCCGTCTCATCTGCCTGAAGATGATCGACTTGAGTAATGTGTCCCAAATCTTTGGTAGATGGATACGACAGTTCCTCCACAATCGGCGACAAATGTTCATATTTTGTCACCCAAAGGACCGACGACACGTGTCTTTGAATTCCTTTGGGTACGCCATGTGTCACACTAGGGATAAGTGTTAAGCTCGGTGATGGATGCTCCATCATCGGGGTGACAAATATGGTACCCAGCAGTCCGCAACTGACACCCAGGTCGGTGCTACAATCTGAAAAGAAATCGTTCATCCCTTACGTAAATGGTCTGACACTGGCATTGTTCATTACTGTATCGCCTGCTCGATACACATCATCATCTTGGTTTACGGAAAACCTAAAAGACAAATCCAACGGCAGATCTGGTATGTGCTCCTGTCCCGGAACAACGTCACTCGGCATCTGGTATGGCAGCTACCGGCAATAGACTCGGGAACAAGTGTTGTGCATTAAGTGTACAGCCTGTTCAAAGTCTCATGGTTTTCTTGTTCTCAATCCAAACACGCTCATACACATCAAGGCTGAAATATCTGGTTCTTGCAATATAAAGTTGATTGCACCTAAGTAAATGAACATTAATAGCAACACAGAATAATAAATATATGTTCTAATTAAATTATACCTCTATTGTTGGACGACCTCCTACTGCATGATAGCTGAAGTTTGGTCGGTAAGATGGGTTCACTATGAACCGTCTAGTGACTCCCTAGTACCAGGGCATGTAATCATCAAGGACACTTATACCAACCTGGAGGTTACTCAAATCAAGTAGTCGCCGGCTATCCCATGCCCGTATGTGTACCTCGTGTATTATCGACCAGTCTGTACCAAATTTTCCTCTCCGGCTATTCAAATGCAAATCCTTATACGTGTCGATTAGCCATGGAATCCCTTGGCAAAATCTAAACTGTCGTAACGTATGATGAGGGTAATGGTACTCTATGATTTCGTAGCAGATTAGGGGCACAGACGTCATCCAAATTGCTTGGCCATCTCTACAGTATGCTGTTAATTGCTCCAAGAGGTCAGCTGGATACGACATCCAAATCACCTTACAAACAACATACAAATTAATTAATTAATTAATATAATCATAAATAAATAAATAAACATTAGTAACATCTTACGTAAATCTATAACTGACCTTGTCATCCTATAGACAATCTAACTGATCACGATATACAATCAATACGTGCATCGGCTCGCTATCCAGATTAAAAGATACTTTCCAACTATATGCAAAAATAAAAATTAATTATTACTAACTGAAATGAAATATTAGAAATGTGTAAACATTTATTATATAATAACATACCAAGACCCTCAAAGGGTACCTGGGAACCTTAAGTCCCCTATTTGTAGGTCACTCATCCAATCACCAGTCGTAGAGAGAGACACGTGGCTTAGTCTCGGGAGTCGTTCCCATGCCCAACACTGTAATAAGAAGAGGGGTCCGAACATTTTTTTTGTCTCTTTACAGCATCTCTTGCATAACTCCCAATACAATACTACGAGAGTGGTACTGCCCCAACTATATGGATGCGACCCAGACAAATTGCGCAGCAGTGGTAAGGAGCCTAAGTTGACCAAATTATTTGATTTATCCGACATCAACACTGTGCCGATCAATATTAGGCAGTATGCCCGTGCGTAACACTGTATAATGCCCTCATCGATGTTGTCAGGTACATGATAGGTGTAATTTACCTATCTATTTTTAAAGGAACCTGTTAGTTTTTTAGTACGTTTATTACGTTTTAATATGTTTTTATGTATTTTTATATAAATCAGGTGTGTGGGGGTGAAAAAGTATGAAAACGAATCATAAATGATCAAATCGGATCAAGAACGGTAGGAAAATAAACATGAGGGCATAATTCTGAAAACCAGACCACCGTCGCGGCGGTCAATATGCAGAGAGGACCAAAATGTTACCGACAGCCCACTGCTGAGGTGGTGAAAGAACAGGATGGTCCCTGATCCCACCGCTGAGTCCATCGCCGAGGCCATGGCTTAACCGACATATCCACCGCCGCGACGGTCGCTCTGCACAGCTGTTAAATATTTTTTTAGATATTTTGCTCCCAATTTAAACCCTTCTCCTCTCTGTTTCTCTAACTCCTAGCCATAGGAGACCCCTTAGGGTTCCTAATATTTTGAAAGTGTTTTAGGGTGTGCTCAACCAATTCCAAAGGAGAAGAACATGTTGCAAAGAAGGAGAAGCGATCGTTGGATGGTTTTAGGTGCAAATCTTCGGATTGCGACTAAGTTCTTCCGTTTCTTTCTTTGTTTTCTTAACTTCGGTAGGTTGTTGAGCATGTTTAGCTCGATTTTCATTGTATAAATGGTTATGACCATGAGTTAAACGGATTTTATTTAGTGATTAATATATTTTATGAAATCGTTGTTTGTTGAGTTTGTATTTCGTTAATGGTTGTTCTTCGCTATTTTGATTGTGTTTACCGTTATTCTTTGATATTATACTTATTTAGATAATTAGATAATACAGGGTTTAACACTTGGGAGAGGTAATCCCGAATTTGGATTAGGATAAACACAATGCAACGATCTAATAACCCGGGAGGAAGTTAGAAAATGTGCAATTAATAACGTTGGGGGCAAGACTCATGTGACCTAGTGTCGTTAAGACGTTGAGGGGGACTTCTTCGTTGACACGAAGTCGCATATTCACTCATCTTACACTCGGGAGAGGTGGCGAGTAAGTTTACAATACAGAGATTGTCGGATACGTCGAATGGCATTATTGTAAACTAAACGAAACCAAACACATTTTTGTAAACGAAGTTAATTCCTATGAAATATTTTTCCTAAACATCTCAATATAATATTAGTATAGTAAGATTAATTAACTTAGTATTAATATTAATTAATTATAAACTACATTTTTATCGCTTAGATAAAGTTAGGTTATGACAATCGTGGTACTTGATAATAATCTCAATCAATCCCTGTGGATACGACGACCCCTACTCCTTCCCATCTATACTAAATCTTTAATCTTACACGTGCGGTGAAAGTAGCGACGTAATATTTCGTCACTAGTACACGATTGAAAGTTGACTGTAGCCATTTTAGTTTCAGGCAGCCGTACTTGATTTTGTCCACTGGAAGTGTGTGGCTGAGGAGGTCTTGGAAAAGTTTCTGCCAATGTGAGATCGGTAATGTGTCCTCAGGCCCAGTAACTGGTTGTCCATTCACGGGCAGCCCCAATAACACTGCTATGTCTTGTAGTGTCACTGTTATCTCACCAGTCGAAAGATGAAACATATGTGTCTCCTAACGCCATCTCTCGACCAACGCGATAATCAATGCGTGGTCTAGCTACTTTTTCCTTAATTGAAAAATTCCATACAGTTTGACGGCTTGTATCAACTGTACCAAGCGATCGGGTACATGTTCCATCCATTGCTCTGGAAACCATTCCGCTCCAGAATAGTCAAGCCGAGAATAATGCCAAAATATAAATTAAAAGACAATTAATTTAAAAAATAAAAAATAAAAAATTGAATAATTCAATAAACCGCCTAAATATTTTTTTAATATGACCTGCACTCCGCGTTCTTCCCAAATAGTCACAGATCTGTGGTCTCCATGCAAATAAAGTAACGACTGATCTACGGGACCAGGCTTAGCCATAACTGCAAGAATCTAAAAAAAAAATTGGGGTGTCTATAAATTGTGCAAACTTTAAATCTGGAAGTAGTGTGAAAAATATTAATCCGAAACTAAAATTTCATGAAGTAGTAATATACGAAATAAATATTATGTTTATCAACTAAACGAAAATATAATACAACACAACATGAATGTTGTTACGACCATAAAGTAAATTAAAAAAAAAAAAAATTGTTGTCTCCATTACAATGAAACAAACTAATTATACAAATTAATTGAGAATACTCATTGAGGTCGGGATGGACATGTCTGCCTATTATGTCTGTTTGAGAACATAACCCACATCGATTTGTCATTATCCACTGCGACACATCCATCTCGTTTCGAATGCGAGTGGATTTTAGTTGCCCGCGCTTCACAACTTGAAGTTTATTCTTGTTAGGAAGAAGGATAAGAAAATTAACCACCGGCCAATAGTCCTCGTGAGTGATCGGTTTAAACGATGACTCCCAAACTTTTAATAAGTTTACTATTGTGTACTCAGGAGCGATGTAGCGAAATGCATCTGTGCTACAGTACTCCGTCACAGCAAGCATGTGTGAGTATGAATATCTGAAAGCCTTATATTTCCCACAAGTACAATTAGGGTTATCACCTAAAGTAACTTTGTCTGTAACAATACTACCGGCCAAAATCTTTCTCGTTTTCACGTGATAATGTGCATTCTCCCTATTATTAAATATATTTATAAATCAAATTAGATAATAAGTTAAATCATTTGTATTATGGTCTATTAAAAAAATATATTACCAATTAATAAATTGCAAGTTAAAAAAATTTATCGATTGAATATTTGGACAACGTATGTGTTGGACTTGGCTTGAGATTTCTGAATTTTCTCAATGACATGTTTTACGTACCCCAAACCCATGGCCATGTCCTTTAGAGCTTCTTGTCGACCAAGATTAAAGTATTTGACCAACCTATAGAAAGTTATCGAAATGGCAGATGTAATTGGGACATACCTTGCACCTTTCAAACAGTTGTTGAATACTTTGGCATAGTTGATTGTCAATACGCCCTAACGTTTACCATCATCGTGTGATCTGGTCCATTTATCTTTGGTTACGTTATCCAATCATGTATACGCCCCCATTTTTTATTTTTTATTTATCTTTTCCATGATGACGTTGTACTTTCGAACTGGTATTGTAGCATCCGCGTTCCAAACAAGATATTTTAGTTGTTAATTTTTAAAGACGTCGTTAAAATTGCTGCAAAGATGCCACTGACAAAATCGATGATACTGAGCGGGCCCGTTTAGTTGATTAAGTCATGAAGTTCTGACCGCACTAATAATGCTAGCGTGCCTGTCAGATATCAACGTGACCTCTGGACGATCTTTAACAATATGACGCCTCAGCATCAAAATAAACCAGGACCAATAGCGGTGGTCCTCTGTCGGTACCACCGTGAACGCCAAAGGATAACACTTATTGTACGGTGTCATCCCAATAGCGATCAAGATCTTTCCCTCGTACTTACCGTACATATGGATCCTCTTTGACTTGTCTAAGTATCATATCAGAAATGCCACCCGAATTCAAGTTTCCATGATTCAAGGTCGTATGATTATAGAAACACGTGTGTCGCCCATTGTACTGCGTAATCTAGAACATTCTGTGACTCTTTTTTGGAGTCACCCGCATTCTCCACCCACAACCATGCTTGCATTTAATCGACCAAATTTTAAGGTTCGTCTCCACCACACAATACTCTTTATTTTTCATAACATGGTAATACTTCATGGCATTTTGAACATGTTTCTTATCCTTAAAGACCATGCTATAATTGAATTCGTCCATTTTCGGGGTCCAAAAATTCTTTCACAACTTTGACTTATACTTTGCCATGTCATCATCATCACCCCATTCCAACTGATTATAGAATGAAGGAACCTTGTGCAATGGTAACTGTTCACTCCCTTGCCTTGTCGGATCGACATCCATATCTTCATCTTCATCCCCAACATTCTCCTCTTTCTCTAACACAAAAGCACCATCTAACTCTGTCTATTTGACATCATGGAAACTATCGATTGTATTCGTCTTACCCTCTATATTCCCATCATACCTATCGCAATTGTTGTTGTATGGTGGACTAATTTACGAATGATACTGATGTGGAGCGACAAAATTGGTACCTGCATCATGATCAATCACTGTATGGGGATGATATTCTTCGGGAATGTAGGGCAATCGGTGAGTGTAACTGGTGGATTGAACAACTTAGGGGTCGAACATGTGAATATTATACGAAGAAAATTGTCCAGATAACGCGGTAATATGAGGATTGGAACTTTGACTTAAAAATTAGGTAAAAGGACCGGGTTGGGAAGAAAATATTGGAGCGTGATCAGAAGCTCGCTCTACCTCGACATACACCTCAACACCAAGTAGTGAGGGCACCTTAAGGGGTAACTGAAGCACATGGTCTAATGCCGTGTCGTCACTGATTGAAAACAACACGTGTCTATAATTTTCAGGACCAATAGTAGCTATCAGCAACCTACACTTTAACTTTAAAGTTCCTTCAACTCCATCCTCGAGGATATAAGGTTGTAACATTGCAATTAGTTCGTTTAATGTAATCTCCCGATAAACATCCAACGATTTGACCACATACATACTATACGATATCCCAAACTCAGTTTCTTCCAATAGTTTTCTACCCCAATACAAATATTATGTAACATTCTCCATTTCAAACAATTACAGTTTCACAAATTAAAACAAAACATGTAAGGTATTATTATGATTATCAATTATGTTATTAAAAAAAATTAAATTGCCCAATTAAAACTTCATAAAAACTGTTGAACTTAATTATCATTCGTTAAAACCGAATAAACCTAAATAGTTAATAATTAGCAAACACAACCTAAACATAAATAAATTTCCTTTTGAAACGGAAAATAACATTTCTAATTGAGATCAAAACATGAATTTCTAACTAAAACCAAAATATATAAACATAAACCTAATAAACCTACATCTACATTTCCAAAAGAAAAATAAATACACACAAATATATATAAAAAAACCTACATTTCCAAATTATAAATAGATCTACAATTTCATAAATATATAGATCTAGGCCTTCATTACGAAAAAAATTGAAAAAAAAAAAAAGAAAAAAAATGGTCTACATCTACATTTTCAAATTATATAGATCTAGATCTACATTACGAAAAAACCGAAAAAAAAAAAGAAAAGAAAAAAAAATGGGTTTACTAACCAAAACGAGATAGACTGCAGCGGAGGAGCGAGATCGGCGACGAAGGAGTGGGTGACGGTGACGGAGGGCCGAGATCTACATTTCCAATTTTTTTTTTTAAAAACGCAAAATAAACCAAAAAAAAAACCCATATATGCACACATATATTTTGTTTATATATACACACATATATACGAAAAAAACCCAAAAACAAAAAAAATAAAATGAAACGCTTACCTAATCAAAAGGAGATGACGACCGGAGGAGTGAGTCACGATGACGATGGCAGATAAGTAGGCCGGCGGTGACGGAACAGTGGCCAATAGCATAAACCCTAGACTGTGAAAATTGAAACGAAAAACGCAAATGAAGGAGAAGAAGAGGGTTTTGGTTTTCTGACTTTAAAAAGGCAGACAACTTCTGCATTATTTGGTAGGAATTTTTTTTTTTGTTTTTGAAACGTAGAAATGCATTATACAATTGCATTTTTTATTTTTTATTTTTTATTTTTTATTTTTTTTATCGTTTTAAAAATGCATATTGTATATGCGTTTTAATAAAAACATATTTTAAGACTGCGTTTTACTTGGCTTTGGTAAATAAATTTGAAGATATCAGTTTTCAGAAATTAATTATTTAAAAAACATTTATTTGGTCAAGGACTCTTGATTAGTGTTTGATCTTTTTAATGTAGTCCCTATTTTTATTTTTATTTTTTAATGAATCTGAGTTTGGTTCTTGGTTGATGATGATGATTTGGTATATGAATTCTTCTATTTAGAACCTATATTTTGAATTCTACACTTTTTTGTCTAGATTTCCACTTGATTTTTTTAAGTGGATTTTCACTAATTTTTTTTAGTGGATTTCCACTTAATTATTTTATGGATAAGTGAGTTTTTTTGAATTATTTTATGAATGTTTTAATTTAGATTGAGTTATTCATGAGAATATGGTAGGTTATAGTCTTGTTGATGATTGATCAATATTTGCATTCTTCTATTCAAAGCCTAAATTTTTGAGATTTTATAATTTTAAGTGGATTTCAACTTGATTTTTTAGTGGATTTCCATTTATGTAATTTTTTTAGTGGAATATAACTAAAAACTAATATTCAATGATTTTGTTTTGTTTTATGATTTTTTTATTTTTGAATTCAATGGATTTGGATTATCGATTTAATTTTCAATAAATTTATTCATGAGAATGTGGTAAAGTGATTTCTTGATTGATGGTGGTGTGTTTTTGAATGCTTCGGTTCTATAATTTTTAGTGGATTTTTACTTTGATTTTTTTAGTAGATTTTCACTTGATTTGTCTAGTGGATTCCATTTAATTATTAAGTGAAGTTATGCAAGTGATTCAGGAGTATTTAGGGTATTTTAAAAAAAATTATATATTCAGAATAAAAAATAAAATTTGGGATTTCTATTGAAAAATAAAGTTTGTTAGATATTACAAAAAAATTTAATTGAAACGTTGATAATGTTATTTATGAAATTTTAAAAGAAAGTGTTGAATTTTAATTAAAAAAAAAAAAAATTCAGTGGAATTTTATATTATATTTTTTATTTTATATTATTTCTTGAATTAGATTTTCATAAATTTAATATTTTAATATTATTACTAAATTTTAATGGCCATATATTATTTTTATAAATTTATATATATATAGAAAAAAAAAAAAAAAAAACTCTCTCTCCTCAATTATACAAAAATATATATTATCTTTCCTCAATTAGGTATAAGATATATATGGTTAGACATTAATATATTTTTTTATATTTATGTTAATTTTTCAGATCAATCTGAACCTCTATATATTTATGTGGGAGATAAAGAACGGTTGAGATTTATCTAGGGGACTTATGTAAGTCATGTTTTATTATATAGATTTTTTCATTTATTATTATTTTTATACTTATAAATTTAAAAATAGATATGGTGCCGACTAAAAATTGATCATATGTCACTAATTAACTCTCTAGTACGTTTGGTTGGAAGAATGGAAAATGATAAGGAAAAGAAAAATGAAAGGATAACGTTTTTATCCATTGCGAAATAAAAATAATTTTTTCTAATGTAGTTTGGTTAGAAAATAAAATAAAATGAGAGAAAATAATTTATTTTAATTTAAGTTACTATTTAACCCTCATATATTATTAAAAAAAAATTAAAAAATATATTATTAAAGGTATAATTGTAATTTTGATACTTTTTTTCAAACTTCAATCATTTTCTCCCTATTTTCATCCCAAAATTGAGAGGAAAAAAACAGAAGAAAAATGAGCTTTTTTTTTTCATCCTTTTTATTTTCCATTCCATTTTCTTTCTTTACCCAATATTTTTTTTTTTCATTTTCTATCTCTTTTTATTTTTTATTTTATTATACACCTTATTTTTCAGCGAACCAAACATACCCCCAAAAGTTACATTCCAATTATTTGAAGCTTAAGTCCAAGATTCACACGCCTTTCAACCTACCTAACTTCATTTCATTTTGCCTAATTAACTCTCTTTCTTGACAATCTTTCTTTCTTTACTTACCTTTGGAAAATGTACTAAAAACAAACACTTGGCTGAAGCCCACGTTTTTTGACCTCATTTATGAAGAGATCCCAAATTCCAAACAATTGTTTAAAAAGGAAAAAAGTTCAATTGATCATATTCTCTGTCTACTCTCCCTCTCTCTCATATATACTAATTTTAGATCTGCGCATGGACTTAAAAAAAAATTTATAATAAATTCGTAATATTAAAGCATTAAACATATCGATATCATTTGATTACTTTGGTAGTAATATCCGAAGGCAAATACATGAATTTTAATAAATAGTGAAATTTTTTAAATTTTGAAAATAAATATACTATCAAAAATTACATAAATAATTGAAAAACTGAAATAAAATAATATTTCTACATATTATTTTTTACTAATATACCATAAAATAATAAACAAATAACAATAAATTAAGATTAATTTTATCAATTTTACAAGTCAAATTTTTTAATTTAATTAATTTATATTGTATCTATTTTCTTTTAATTTAATTAATTTATATTGTATTTCTTTTCTTTCTGGGTAGAATTATTATTTGAATCATTATTATTTTTTGAAGTAATTTAAAATGTGAACCAAAGAATTAATCGTAATTTTTTACATTAATTCGAAAAGATAATAAATATAGCTAAAAAAATATTGAGTGAGACCACTCATTATTTTATATATAAAAAGGGTAGTTTGGTGTGCGGGATCCGGGGTAGGATTAGACCACTTAAGACCCACGAAAAAACTTGAAAAATGTATTTTTAACCTCATCAAAACGTTATCTCTCATTCCACTTTTAAAAATTAGATATAGATATAGATAATTTTATTTTATTTTTTTAATTTTTACTTTTATTTTGAATTTTTTTTTTCCTTTTTTTGTTTGTGGTAATAAAAAATCAAAAATAAAATTCTATAAATTTTAATAAGTAATTATGTTTTATAAATATTGAAAATAAATATACTATTAAAAATTACATAAATAATCATAGTACAAATTACTTTTAACTAATATATTATAAAATAAAAAAAAAACAAATAACCACAAATTAAGATTACTTTTATAAATTTTTGCAAGTAAACAAATTCTAATTTTATATATAAAAATATTGAAAATAAATTATTTTCGAAAAATTGCATAATTAACGAAAAATGATGGTTTATAAATATCGACAATAAATATATTTTTAAAAATTACATAAATAATCATAGTAAAATAATATTTTTACAAATTATTTTTTACTAATATACTATAAAATAATAAACAAATAGCCATAAATGAAGATTATTTTTATCAAGTTTTGCAAGTCGACAAATTCTAATTTTATATATAAAGAAAAAAAAAATAGAACCCACCAAAAGAATTGAAAAATTCGTTCTTTAACCTCATTAAAACATTCTATCTCTTTTCACTTTTAAGTGTTACTAGTTTAGATCCGTGCATTGCGTGGCTTAAAAAAATTACAATAAATTTTTAATCTGGAAGCATGAAATGCATATGAATTATTTAGTTATTTTGGTAATAATATCCGAGAGCGGATTCATAAATTTTATGGAATAATGACAGTTTATAAATATAAAAAATAAATAGACAATTAAAAATTACATAACTAATCATAAAAGTGAAATAATATTTTTACAAATTAACTTTTACTAATATACCATAAAATAATAAATAAATAACCATAAATTAAGATTAATTTTATCAATTTTTGTAAATTTAATAAATTCTAATTTAATTAATTTATATCGTATCTAATTTCGTTCTGATTGAAAATATTTTTTCAATCGTAGTTTTTTTTTTAATTAATTCAAAATGTGCACCCCGAGAATTAATCATATATTTGTTCATTGATTTAAAAAAAATTATACATTAATAAAACAAAAAAAAAAAAAAAATTGAATAGTACACTCATTACTTGATATATAAAAAACAAAAATAAAATATAATATAATAGTTGACCAAAATGCTTGAAAGAAACATTCTTCAACCTAATTAATTTATATCATATTTAATTTATTTTTGGTTAAAAATATTTGTTTGATCACAATTATTTTTTTAAGTAATTTAAAATGTGCAATAAAGAAATTAATCATATATTTGTGCATTAATTAAAAAAATTAAATATAACTAAAAAAAAAAAATTGAATAGGATACTCATAATTTGATATATAAAAAATGTAGGACTCACCAAAATACTTGAAATAACCATTCTCCTAATAAAATTAGAATAGGAGTGGAATGATAAGATTAGTAGAGAAAATTAATGGTGACCATTGATTTTGATAGGTTAGATGAAGGGACAAATTGTGAAAGTTAATCATAGCCCTCAATTTAGATGAGAGAATAAGATTGAAAATATGATAAATGTTTTGCTCTTATTCATTTACAAGAGAATGATTTCAATTTTAATATATAGTATTAGATTTATGCATACGAGTACCATGACGCTTTCCAAGATGCCTAAAGAATTATAGGAATACCATAAAGAGATTCGTTTTCTTAATGATATTTGGTCGGCAAATTAATTTCATGGCAGTCGATTCTTTTAAAAAGAGAGAGAGAGAGGAGAGAGAACTTTAATGGGTGTTCAATGTACATGACCTAAAGAACATAAAAATGTTTTTTTTTTTTAGTAATAAAAAAGTTTTTGATTCCAGTTTAATTGAATCAGCCAACAGGCACTTCAGTTTATTCAACAAGGAAAGTTCCTGCTTCTCGATCTCTACCGGCCAGAATCCACACATATGTTAAATTCTTGATAAAGACCCAAAGATTAATTTCTTTTTACTCTCCAGATGCCTCGTCAAAATTAGTATTATAATATATATGTATATATATATATATATTTGTTGTTTGATTAAAAATGAAGAACATGTACGAACATGTCCGCTAGCTATATTGAATTAATGACATTCTTATGATCAGACAATGATGTAAAACATAAATTCAAAGATTATGTGTTCAAAACAAAAAAGCTGTTGGTTTCCATGCAGTTGGTTTTTAGGTTGGAGCTGCTGGTTTTATAAGCAGGTTTTACGTATCTTTCTCATTCGGTTTCTGGCCTCAAGAGTTTGCTATCTGTGGGTTTAATAATAAAATAAGCTCTTAATACATTATCAAAATATTAATGGCTCTACTTTTGACTACTGTTGAAAATTGTACGCTACAATTCGGGTGGCAGGTGAGACAAGACCCCCAATTTATGGAAATGACGTTCTTCTTTATTATTTATTATTATTTTTAAATAAATAGGAAAGTTTCAGTACTAAGACTTTATCATAAACGGCGACGTAGCATGCTGATGTGACAGAGCTAAGAATTGATACAAGCAGGGTCCATTGAAAATAATAAAATTAAGGGATTAATTACATTTTGGCTCATATAGTTTGGTCGAATTACATTTTATACCCTTGGGTAGCGTTTGGTACGCGAAATTCAAAATGAGATTGGAATAGCCATTGAAATAGTCATTCCGTTCCTATGTTTGGTACATGGGTTTTAATTCCATTTTCATTACCAAGGAATTCTTAATCACACAAAATATGGGATTAACTAATACCAAGTTAAATTTGGTATTTGTTAATCTTAATTACATAGGATTAAGTTTTAATCAATAGTTAGCCAAAATATGAAACCAAATACAAAACAAATATTTTAATTCAAATAAAATTTAATTAAATTAACTATTATACCGTTTGAAAATTCAATTAAATTATTATTTTACCGTTTGATGTTATTCCAATACAATATGTAATCTCTTTTGTCACCAAACATAGGAATGACAATGATCATTCTATTATATTCCATTACCATATTAATTCCAATTCTATTGTCATTTATTCATTTTCATTCCATTCTCGTGTACCAAACGTAGCGTTGTAGTATTTTCGTCATCACTTAGGTCACGTTTGGTACATGGGATTCATCTTGGAATTGGTATGAAGTTGGGAATGACCATTCCTTTCCTACGTTTGGTAGGTGGGATTGGTTTTCATTCTCATTCCCAAATAATGATTAATCCTACAATTTATGGGATTAGTCAATCCCAAATGAAAAGAGATATTAGGTAATTATGAGATTATCTAATCTCAAATGAAATGAAGTATTAGGTAAGAAGAAGAGTCTATATTTCTGTTTCCGTATTTTTCACAACAACAGAAAATAAAATTTTGGGAACAGAAATAAAAATATGGTAGTGTTGCTTTCATATTTTTGTTCCCAGAAAACATGGAACGGAAACAGAAATATGGGAACGAAATTGTTCTGTTCGCAAAAGTTTGTTCGAAAAATAAGAGAGCATAACAGAAATAGATTTTTCCTACGTTTGTTTAGTGTTTTTGTTCCTAGTCTGTTTTAGAAAACTAGGAAATATGGGAACAAATTTGTATGGCATATTTTTTCCCCCCAGAAAACTTAGAATAGAAATAGAAGTATGGGAACAATTCTACTCTGTTTGCAAATGTTTGTTCTATAAAAATATAAGCATAACAAACAAAAATTCTTCTTAAGTTTGTTAAGTGTTTTGTTTCCTAGATTTTTCTTTTGTTCACAGAAAATTAGGAATCAAACCAGAAATATGGGAACAATTTTGTATAACATATTTTTTTGTTCCCGTATTTCTGTTTTTTGTTCCCAAATTTCTATTTTTGTTCCCAAATTTCTGTTTTTATTTTTGTTCTCATATTTTTGTTTTTGTTCCCAGATTTCTATTTTTGTTTTTGTTCCCATATTTCTATTTTTGTTCTCAAAAAACCTGGAACATAGATATAAAACTCGGAATAAATAACTTTTCTATCATATATTTATTTGTATTCCTAATTTTATGAGAACAGAAACACTAAACAAGTGAGGTATAAGTGGGGTTTGGTGTTTCTAAAATTTTGTTCTAAAATTTCAAATATTTAAAAATATTGTTTCATTTTTATTTATCGGTCATTCCAATACTATATTTAATATACTTTGTAATCAAACATAGGAATGGTAATGACCATTTTAATACCATGTTTAATCATATTTGTCACAAAACATAGGAATGGTAATAGTCATTCCATTCCAATACCACATTCATTTCAATACTACACTCATTTAATTCCATTTCATTGTAGCGTACCAAATGTAGCGTCACTCCTTTATAGTTTAGATTTAAATATAACTGTTAAATAATTATAGAATTTCACGAAATAAAAAATTTACTCTTATATCTGATCCGATCGGAAGAATAAAGGAAAGGAAAAACAAAGAGTAAACCAATACTATCTTACCCGACCCAATCCAGAGATATAAATGTCAATGATTTATAATTTTGGTTTGACTGTTAACTTTGACGAAAAATGTAACTATTGCATTTTAATATGAACTACAGAGATAAGTTCTTACAAAAATACCACATTGATTAATATTGCAATGAGTATGATAGTTTAGGAAAACACCTGTATTGTATTTTGGCCTATGCGGCTCTCTCATTTGCTCTATCATTTGAATGCCTTTTCAGAAGCACGAAGTCGAAATCGCAGAGCAACCAATCACCTCCCAACCTACTGTAAGGTAAACTTTGGTCAAACCACTATTAACCCTTTAAATTATTAGGGCACTATTAATAAATTATAATATAGAATGATAACACATATAATTTTTTTTCAGGATGGACATGACCAGGTTGGCTCAGCCCTTGGGTGCCCCCAATTAATCAATCCTACGAAGACACTTCAAAAATCGAACCCCGCATATCTATTGGGATTGTGGCATTGATCTAACAGTGAACTAGTATCCCGAGATTAACACTTCGGATTAATTCGTTATGGTGAACCACGTCAATCGATGATGTGGTGCACAAGACAACTTTCAATTTAATGTGATATTAGATTTTTGAGATACTTCTTTAATATTGATTATAATGTATCATAGCATGTCACGTTAAATATTCTGATTTTTTTTTTTTTTTTTTTTTTTTAATTATTATTCTGCAATTGCCTAGGAAAAAAAGAAAAGAAAAGAATAGCTATATATTTAGACATGACTTGTTGAATTTGGCTATCATGCTCAAAAGCTCTTTGTTTTGCACTAGCCAAAACACCACTAGGTTAATTAGGTCGGTACACAAAAGACCATTTTTTCCAGATGAATTATTATAAGAGAAGAGAAGCACAATTGTTCTTCCTATTTTAATTTAAAACTTTTTTTTTTTTTTTCATATTTATTGTTGAAATATGACGTGTCTATGAACAAAAAATATTTGATGATTGAAGCTGCAAAAACGATTTTGGAGCAAAAGTTTTAAGCAGGTTGCACCAAACACGTTGCATGGATTTGTCCGGTTTAATAATTAATTTAATTACTTTCAGTTTTGAACTGAATTTCTTTTTCTTTTTTTGGTCATTTTGTGTGTGGTCCAAGTTAAAGCCGAAAGTAGTTTCATTTTTGTGGCAGGTGTATCCCCAGGCCAAAACGCCAATTAGAGAGTTAGGAATTCCCCAACTAAGCACACCTACTTTTTATTTAGTTAGTGAGTGTAATTCATAATTTATATAAATTATTTAATTATATTTTGTCTAGTACTTAAATCTCTAAATTAATATATCTACAATCAAATATTTTTAATTAAAATTTGCATCGTTAGTCCTCGGTCTTACCCTCCATCGCCATCCTCTACCGCTTGCCGTCGGACCTTATATCTCCTGTCGCCAAAATCTGGCCACCGGTCGGCGGATTTTTTTTTAGTTACATATAATTATTTTTTAAGTGTATTTTTCAATTACATGTGACTATTTTTTAAGGTATTTTTTACTTATATTTTAAGTGTATTTTTAATTATATTGTAATATATTCTTTCATTGTAATTTTTAGTGTACTTTAGTTATATTCGTGTCATTTTTCAATAACCGACAACAAAAATTATTTGAATGTAACTAAAAAGTATATTAAAATTTTTTATTGAAAAACTAGTTGTATGAAACAAAAATTCTGACAACGGGTTATTGACGTGTCGATGACCAACGATTGTGGTCAGAATCCGACAACTGGAGTTTGGTTGTCACGGCAGTGGAACAACGGTTTGTGAAGCAACCTTAATTGGAATGTTAGTGCTTTCATAAACTCTAATAGATGAAATTAAAACTAAAGTGGTTATTTGATTTGAGAGTTTTTATCAATATATACCCTGTTACTCTAATTACATTCCTGAGTAACTCTTTGGGAATATATGGACAGATGTGGGAGTATTCTTTTAACTCAAATTACATATAATATCCCTAGAAAGTGGGAGTATTCTTTTAACTCAAAACTGTAAAACAAACAATAAGTTTTTGAGTAACTTTTTGGGAATAGATGGACAGATGTGCCCCTCTAAACAATAACTACATTCCATATTTACGACCCACTAATTTTCACTAATATATATTCCGAAATTTGAGGGCACTTACCAAAACGATCAATTTAAATATTTATTGTAAAATCACCCCATTTATCATTTTGTATTTTTTTTATCAAAAAACTATACTGAAATAATCACACATTTTTATTTTTAAAATTATATCTTGATCGTATATTTTGGATCGAAGAGAAAAATCGCGTTCATGTTAAGTTCAACACAGTGTACTTATTTTAATGGTTCAGTCTAGCTGTGTTGAATACAACGCATTAACTCATATTTACAAAATATTTGCATTTGTTTGAAACATGACTAGCTTTTTGGACACGATTATGAGGAATATTGATGAGGGTATTTTCGAGTATCACTGAGTTAGCACCTGGGACCCAGTCACATGTCTACCCTCGTCGTGACATGGACGCATTCTATAATCTGCAGTGCCATGCTTGCAACTAGGAAGGAGCAAGGTGCCCCGTAGGGAAGTTGTTGCCCTGAGCTCTATGCCGTGTCCTAGATGGCCAACTTCAGGGACTTAACCGTTCACCTCGACTGGCTCCTCAATTAAACTTGTTTCTCCTCCAGGACTCTACGAATCTCTACTCTCCTCCACTAGTTTACCACCATAGACCTAACAGAGGCCCGCGGGCTTTGCTAAATGGGCCCAAAAGCCCAAACCTAGTGATTATCTCCTAAACGCCCCAAATTATCGACTAAAAACATGGTTTTGCCTAATTACCTGTGTTTAAACTCGACTAATCATCTCCAACGTCTATATATATCAGGGGCTCGATGTATGCTTTATTATGCGAATGCTTTGAGTTCATTTGTTTACTTGACGCATTTCTATACCTTTTCTCTCTGAGCTCTTATTTTCATGCCGGAAAAGCTTCACCGAGACAAATCCCGGCACGAGCCTTCTGCAAGTACCATTCCTTGAGGAGCTGAACTATGGACACAACAGGTCAGTCCTCTTAGGACCCAGTACACCTCACGTGAAGAATTTTCAATCGTTAACTCCACCTTCGCAAAAGGACACCTGTTACCTGACTCAACCATACTCGAGGTGTTGACCACTTTGGGACACCAACAGTTTGGCGTCGTCTTTGGGAACCGTGCAAAAAGCCTTTCCCTGGATGATCATAAGGTCTAGTCAGACATACAGACCTAGAATAGAAGAAAGAGAAGACATGTCAAGAACTCTAATGACACATCCCCAGCTCCCACCAACAAGGATAACTACCTCTTTCCAAGACTAAGCAAGACCATCTACTCTGTCACCTGGGGCTGTAAGATAGACCTAGGAAGTCATGGAGACATCTCAGGTTGATCTTCTTGAACACAAAATGAGTGAGTTCAAGTTGTGTGTACATCTCCCCCTTGAGCGCTTGCCACTGCCCCTTGTTCAAGGTGGACCAGCTCTCTAGACCGCAACACTCGAGGAGCCACTTCAAGACCACGATGTTCTCATAACTACTTTGAATGAGCATGTGCTCGAGGGCCTCCATCCACCTCACAACCCTGAGTTTGTAGGATGGGAGAGGGCCTCCTCAGCAATGCCAAGATCTCTACCTTCTTCGCCATGCAAATTTGTAATACGAGACTTATCATTGTCCCCTAACATTTGAGCTCTTCATTGACCAGCCAGGTCCGACCTCAGAGGCCAGCATGAATGTGAAGTTGGCTCCTACTCGCCTCTCTTTCGTCAAGTTGCAGCTCAAGTTGCGGGCAGTCATGTGCGGGGAAACCCCTAGCAGGGGAGGCTGTGGAGCACTACCTAGCTGACATGAAGGCCCGCTTCCGGGAGGTGGAAGGAGGCCAGGTAGGACTGGATGTTATTATAGAGGTAAGGTCTTCATTTGTAGAGGAAGTTCTAGAAAAAGTAGCGCCGAGACACTTCGCTCACCCCCAGGGACGTTAGATCCCGTTGACCACTTGTCGATGTTCAAGTGTTATATGGACATGCAAGTGGTTTCTGTAGTTTTACGGTGCAGTGCCTTTCCCATAAGTCTCATAGGTGCAGCGAGGCCCTGGTTCTAGGGTCCAAGACCAGTATCTATCTCCACTTTTTGGGAGCTCGAGCAATTGTTCCTGTCTCATTTCAATCGTTTTTGGCGAAGGCTGAAGACCATGGTTTATATCTTTGCTCTTCAATAGGAGCCCACTGAATCTTTGGGGGACTGCGTCGAATGCTTTAATCGAGAAACCAATGAGTGCGACGATCTCCCTGAAAGTGTAGCACTGAATGCCTTTTGGATAGGCTCTGGCATCAAAGGTTGTCCTATGACCTCTGTTCTAACCCTACTCCCATTCTTGATCAAGGTCTGGACCGAAAGACTACGTTCCATGGTACTGATCTCTGTGCTGCAATCAGGAGGGAGAGGGAAAGAGTGAACAAACCGAGAAAGCCAATAAATAGATGTCTAAATCAAGCCCAAGGCTTGAGAAGATTACAAGATAAAGGGAGTTTAAGACCCATGTTGGGGGACAGAGGGCCACTTTTTCCCCTAGGGTGTTGCCAACCAGGGTTTACTTCGCTCACGGCCTCGGTGTCTACCATCTTCGCAGAAAACTCAGGGCATGATTTTTTTCCTTTTCCGTTTCCCCTAAAAGAGAGGCCGACCAAAAGATCAATGAACAAGTACTTTGAATTCCACCGAGACCGGGGCCACTCTACAGACAACTGCCTCCAGCTCCGACAAGAGATTAAAGCTCTCATCCGAAGAGGCTATCTCAGGAACTATATTCGGAGAAGAAATCAGGAGTAGCCTGGTGAAGATGAACCTCGGGGAGAGCCTCGGTCCCAGAGAAGACGGGAGAACTGCAACCGTCCATAATCTCGGAAGGCTGAGGTTGGGGACGATCATCATCGCGTGGATTGTAAAATCAACATTATCCATGGCAGATTCAGCTCTGGGGGCGTATAGAGTCATCAGGGTTAGACGTCCGAGCACCTACGATCTTGAAACAAAAGAAGGTGTACCGCTTAGGCAACCGTGGAGCGCCGACCATCTAAAGCACCACTTCTGTACGGAAGACCCACTTTTGTGATCGACTTCCAATTTGTACAAAGTGTTGCAGTTTTGCTTATCAAAATAAAGAATGTGTTTTGTGCAATGTGCCTTGTGTTCTCTCCGGTAAACAACATTTCGACCCCCGGAGCTGTGGGTGGTTTTCCAAATCAACTCGCCGATTCCCGGCGTCGCGAATGATTCTTATCAGCGGCATTCTGACCTCCAGAATCGTGAATGGTTCTCCAGATCAACATTCCGACTCTTGGCGTCGTGAATTATTTTCGTCAGTGACATTCCATGTGACGACCCGGTTCCCCAAGGCCGCTTCTACGGTTTTTCCTATAGAGAATTTCTACCCAAAACCAACTGTCCGAATTACCAATCTATAAGATTCGGTAAATTTTATAATGATGACAATAATTTTAATTGCCGATTTTACGACGAAAATTATTAATATAATAATCAACATTTAAATACAAACAAATAAAAACAATCATCTATTTTAATTAAATCTGCAAATTATACATATATATAGCGATAAGAATTTAGAAATTCGTTTATTCAATAAAACATCTTTTAATTTACAATGTCGCGGCAAAATTTATAATTACCGAATTTATAATTTAAAAACCCAATTCCCACCATTTTATTTAAATCAGTTATCTTAAATTAATTATATTAAAACAAAATATTCAATATTTCCAAATATTTTAGATATTTTATAACCTACTACGATAATTATAATTACCGTTTCCTCCAATTTATATCAATCCATTTATAATCTTAGTAATAATACAAATTTATACAAACAACTATTTCAAAATATAGATAATGAAAATCAACTAATTTATCCATCGTCATCTCACTCTCACCGCCACACATTTTTCTCTTCCTTTTATTTTTCTTTAATTTTGAAGGAATTAAATAAATAAATAATCTCATACCAATAATCTCATTTTCTTTTTCAGTGTAGAATAATAAATAAATACAATTGTTACAAATAGAAATTTAAATAACAGTCTCTTTGTCGTTTTGTCCCCGCCAACCCTGCAACCAAAAACTATGGAGTTGTGAGCCAACGTTTAATAGAACTCCAACCCCTCTAATACATGCATTTAATTAATATAACACATAAACAACATTAGCATGTTTGTCACACAAATTCCACATTGTCCAAATTATTTCATGTAATTAAACAGGTAAAATATCACAACAATTTACCAAATAATTTCATCATCACACCATGAGACAATTAAATACATATATTAAGAGAGTTTGGAATTCTACCTGTCCCGAATCATCCTCCTACCGAGAGATTGGATATTAGATTTTTTTTTTCTTCATTTTATATTTTCCTGCGCCTCGCCCTACCGCCGAGGTGAACACCCTTCCCGTTTTCTGTTATACTCACTGAAGCTTCACTATCACGGCCGTCTCCTCACTGCCGCGACGAACGCGCTGCAGGTTCAAGTTCTGTTTCATTGACTTCTCACTGCTACGGCAATGGATCGAACCGCTGCGGCGAACACCACACTGCTCCCTGCTCTGCTCACTGGATTCTTACCGCCGCAGCGAACGACTCACCGCCGTAGCGGTGGTCGTCTTTTTCTACTATGTTTTCTGGTTTTTCAACTGACCGTCTCTCTCTCTCCCCACCAACTCCGACGATCATCCTCGTTGCTTTTCCTCAACGATCCGAGCACACATACACACACAGAAAACTCACACATACACCCCCGATCACATACCTACACTAAACACACACATACCCACTTCTCCGCCGACTTAACTCCACGGCTGACGACCACCATCAATGGACCACCACCGACCGTCGTTGAACCAACTCACACTACCGCCCCCCCTGTCGATCACCCACTGACCACACCCACTACTTATACACACGCCAAACAAACGGAGGAACACACGTACACCCAAACGCCAAACATACACACATTCACACAATCACTGTCGATTGATTAGCAGCACAAACACGGCACACACACACACACACGATGAAACACGGCACCACCGCCACCGACAACACAGCAACGATGGTTGCTGTCAATAAGCTCTTTCTCTCTAACTTCTACTCACCACCGGCCAAACTAATTGACGGCGACACACCCACAACTAACGACTTCCTCACCATGAACAGAACACACACCCATACACACGACAACCAGAACACACTCCCATGCTCACCGTTGGACCGAACAACATACCCACACAAAATCGCCGATAAACCGTAACACCGCTGACGACCACTCTCTCTCTCCTTTGTTTTCTCTTTTTCCCTCCACTTTCATGCGTGTATGAAGTTATATATATTAATTATTTCTAAATTACATTAACCTCCCCCTAATTAAGAATTTGAAATCATTTAGTCCAAAAGTTTACAATTTGCATTTTGAAAATTACTAATTAACCCCTCAAATTTTAAATTAAATAATAAATAACACAATCTACCCCGTAATTTCCTGAATGTACGAAAACACGTCTTAAATAAAAAAACAGGGTCTTACATTCCAACCCCAAGAGTCGCGAATGATCCTCGAGGTTAACATTTCGATTCTTGGCGTCTCGAATGACTCTCCACAAGCCTTATCCTGACGCTCAACGTTGAGGGTGACAACCAGACCTTCTCCACCAAGGGCGGTGCATTGATCTGGTCTAAGAGCTTGTAGCTAAGTACCTCTCCCCACCAGTCGCCTATAGGTTTGACGTTCTAAAAGGGAAAGTGTTCTTTCATGGACTAAATGGAGATAACCTGAAAGGGTTCTTGAATTAGTCTGACTATGGAGAACTCCTCAATGGCCGACCATAGGAGATCAACCGCCACGTTGTTCCCCTGTGGACCGAGGGACCAATTACCCTAGGAAACCCTCCTCCTAAGTCCACGACACGATTTCCTTACGATCAACTCGTGTCCCGGACTGGGGGGCTAGTACTCCATGGCACTGGGTCGAGACGATAAGTTTTTTTTTTTTAAAAAAAATTACAACTCTAAAAACAATACCAATCAGAAAGCAATTTTGCAAAATCGTCAGAAAGAAGAAGGAGACACTGAAGTACTTTTCATATGCCGCTTAGATGCTTATACGCTTATACGCTTGCGCATAGAAAAGTAGGAATAAGTGAAAATGAGTCTACAAAATTCTAATGGCTGAAGAAACGACGGTCCAGACCTTAGTCCTCCCCGCCCTTGTTATAAGGGACGTTTGTGCGATGAGAGGTAGCGTCAATTTCGCCATCTTTTGGGGCCCTTTGTCAATACAGTCCTCCCGACATCTCTTTGCCCAACGCCTTTGTGTTTGACACCATCCTTCGCTTTGAGAACTTTATCTCTACAAGGTCGGCGGAGAAATCAAGATGCAGGCAGGGGATAACTGTTATGATGGTTCTCCCCACAAGCGCCGTCCAGAAGCTTTTCCTCATTACCTCTTGCCGATATCATTTTATCCTGCGCCCACCACCCTACTGTGTTACCTCTGGCCAGTAGGGCATAGATGGGGGCCTTCTCCAAATGTATCGACTAGAGTTCCAGGCTAGCAGCGCCCTGATGTGCTCAATACGTTCTCCACTCAGGCCTCACGCGTCAAGAAAGTAATCGCGAAAAATGGCTTGTTGACGTAAAGCTCAAGACTCAAGGGCCCCAAAAAGACGAGTTAGGGTGGCCTGGTGATGCCACGCCCCAGTTGTGCGCATGCGCACATAGGTTGGCCCCTTGGGGGCCAACATTGACCCCAAGAAGGGCTAACACGGCTGGCCCCAAAAAAGAGGTTACTGGCCCTTGGGCTAATAACGCGCTGGCCCCTGATAGGCCAGCGAGCTCCGACCAGCGACAGTTAATTGGCCGTGTTGGGTGTCGGATATTCTTTGGGAGACGTGCTTGTATTGCCCCCCTGCCCATCCGTGGTGCACCCCCCATTGAGATTGTATTTTTTATCCTTTCTGCAGTGAGTGCCAGTGTGTGCTCCGAATATGTTTTAACGGTTCTAAAAGTGTTGCCCAAAAAATTGAGAATTTCGAGGTCTTTCTACTGTGCTACTTGACCTCAGAGCCCGGCTATATGGGGGCCTATTCCAAATTTACCATCTAGAAAACATTCACCATGTGAAAAGTGCTGCCCAAAAATTTGAAAAAATTTTGGGGTCGCCTTGCCATGCTACTTGACCTTGGACATCGACCGTTTGAGGGTTTATTCCAGATTCGCTCTCCCAGAAAAAGTTAAAGGTTCAAAAAGTGTCGTACAAAACTCTGTTGTCGACAAGGTCACCCAAAAGGGCACACGTCCGCCTCCCAAGTGCTCCAATAACTTGGAGGCCGGCGCCGCAGGACCCATGACTTGCTGGCCAGGAGGACAGACCTCTAGTAAACAGAAAGCTCCAGAGAGTCGACCAAGGGTGTTTCTCGTGCTTCAAAGTCTTTGGGATGCATGTTCCAGCCGAAAATTGATATCACTGACTGTCTCGCTTCTCTCGTCGCACAAGGCTAAGAGGCAACTGATGAGGGTATTTTTGGACACCACTGAGTTAACATCTAGGACCTAACCACGTGTCCACCCTCCTTATGACATGGACGTATTCCAGAATCCACAATGTCACGTTGGAGTATATTCTGACCAAGGCTCTTTCCTAGAATCTCCTTTGCACCCAGGAAAGAGCAAGGTGCCCTGCAAGGAAGTTGCTGCCTTGAGCTCTGTGCTGTGCCCTAGACGGCTAACTTCAGGGACTTAGCCATTCACCTCGATCGGCTCCCCATTTCAACTCGTTTCTTCTCCAGAACTCTTTGGATCTCTACTCTTCTCTATCAGCTCACTACCACATATCTGATAGAGGCCCACGGGTTTTGCCAAATAGGCCCAAAGCCCAAGCCTCTTGATTATCTCCTAAACGCCCCAGATTAATTATCGACTAATTAAACACACGATTTCGCCTAATTAACTGTGTTTAGGCCTGATTGATCATTTCCAACGTCTATATATACTAGGGGCTATGCAAGCCCGATGTACGCTTCATTATGCGAATGCTTTGAGTTCATTTGTTTACTTGACGCACTTTTGTACCTCTTATCGCTGAGCTCTTATTCTCACGCCGGAGGAACTTCACCAGGACAAATCCCGTCTCGAGCCTTCTGTGGGTACCACTCCTTGAGGAGCAAGATTCTGGGCACAACAGGTTAGTCCTCTTAAGACCCAGTATAGCTCACATGAAGAATTTTCAACTATCAACTCCACTTTAATAAAAGGACACCTATTACCTGACTTGACCATATTCGAGGTGTTGATTACTTTGGGACACCAACAAATATAACACTAAAATATAATGAACATGTAAGATAAAAACGTAACAGTATTATGTTGAATATAATATCATATCCTCCAATCTATCATTGTTTTGTATCCAACAAAACATGATATTTTACATGTGTTGCATTCAATACAAACTTTGAATTACAATAATCAAATTTCCTAACCAACTGAAAATGTTGAATTCCACAAAGATTATTGAATGCAACATAATCGTGAATGACTAATTTCACATTTCATAAATAACTATAATGTGCTAAATTCAATATAAATTATATTTTTTTTATGCAAAAATTATGATTGAGAAGCGATTTTGAAACTTTAAAGCAAATTGTCATGATTTTATAATTTAATCATTTAAAAAATAAAACAAAATTGATTTATTGCATAATTATTTGTAGGAGTTTTTGATAAAATTAATAATGATAAATGCTTTTTCTTTTCCCCTTTCTAGAATACATATTTATGGTAAATGTTTTAATTGAATTCAATTTAATAACGAAATTTTAATCACATGTTAATTTTAAAAATTAATAGTGGATATTTTTGTCATATAAAATTTTAAAAAATTAATAATATAATTATTTTGTTCAAATTGTAAGTCAACAAGATTATTTGGCATATTTATACGTTGTAAATATTGATGGATGGAATATTTTCTCTCACATCTTTCATTAATTGTACAAATAGAAAACAATTAGTACTAAAATAGTGTGAAAGACTTCCAAGCAAACAAAAATAAATAGGTACATTGGACGCTTTTTTTTTCTTGTCAAAAAATTAATTTATACATTCATTTCACAATTAACAACTTCTATTAAAAATTGGGGCAAGCACCATTGAAATTAAAGTTGCGTAGCAAATTAAAAATTTAATCGGTTGTTATTTTTTAACTAGATCTTCCAAGTGCTAAACATGTAGAGAAATTTATGTGAGAATTGTAAAATCTGCCCATTTCATGTCTACTTAGCAGATTAGAGTCCTATAATTATTTTAATTTTATCAAACATCAGGGGAGAACAGTTTAAAAAATAAAATTTATATTTTCAAAAGTTATTAAAAGTAATTTTAAAAATATTTTATGAAATTTTATGATAGAAAGTATCATTAAATCTTGGGAAGTTTACTGAGGAGTTCTCTTCTGGACTCAAAACCATCAAACAAAACACAAGTTTTTTTTTTCCATGAACAGAATTGTCCTTTTGGAATATATGGATAAATGTGCTCCTCTAAATAGCAGCAACATTCAATATTTAAAACCCAATAATTTCTGCAAGTATATATTCCGAAATTTGAGGCAACTTATCATATTTGATCAATTTAAAATGTTTATTGTAAAATTACCTAATTTTTCATTTCGTATTTTTTTTAATCAATAACTTATACTGAAATAATTGCCCTCTTTTTTTTTTTATCTTTAAAATGATATCCTGATAGTGTATTTTGAATCAAAGAAAAAAATCAAGTTGATGTTAAATTCAACACAATGTATTTATTTTAATAGTTGAATCTAGCCATGTTGAATACAACCCATTAGTTCATATTAATAGAAGAATTCACATTTGTTTGAAACATGATTTGATTTCTAGATAAACATAACATTATCATTTTGAATATAACATCATATCCCTCTATTTGTTCTTGTTTTGTATTTAACAAAGCACGATGGTTTTACACGTGTTGAATTCAACAAAAACTTTGGATCCTAATAATCAAATTTCTTAATCAACTGATCATGATGAATTTTACATAAATTATTGAATTCAACACAATTGTAAATGAATAATTTTAAATTTCATAAATAACTTAACGTGTTGAATTCAATACAGATTATATTTTTTTCATGCAAAAAATATGATTGGGATGCCATTTTGAAACTTTAAAATAAACAATCATGGCTGTGTAATTTAATTATGTAAATAACACGACAAAATTAATTTATTGCATAATTACTTGCAAGAATTTTTAGTATAATTAATTATGGTAAATACTTGTTTTTCGGAATATGTATTTCAGAAATATCTACATTACATTTATTTATGGTAATTATTTTATTTGAATTCAACTTAATACTAAAATTTTGATCACATGTCAATTCAAAAAATTAGTGGTGGATATTTTTGTCGTTAAAAATAAAAAAAATTAAAATTTTGATTGTTCTGCTCAAAATTCAAATTGTCAAGTCGACGAGATTTATTTGTATTTTATAGATATCGATTGGTAATTTTTGCCTATAAAAATAAATCCGGTGGTTATTTTTCCCAAAATCTTTCCATAATTGTACAACTTTAAGAAATAATAAAGGTTAAAATAGTGTGAAAGAATTTGTTTCAAGTCAACAAAAATAAATAGGTTCATTTAACAATTTTGTTCCGAAGTCAACAAAATGAATAGATTCATTTCACAACTAACAACTTCTTTTAGAAATTGGGGCAAGCACCAATTCCTATGAAGGCTAACAAAATGAATAGACAACAGTAAATGTCCGAACAACTTAACTTAGCTGAAGGAGGGACTTTTGAGAGAGAAGATTTCAAATTTATTTCCAACCTCTCAGAGGATATAACTGATTTGATTTTAACCGAAATGAAATTGGAAGTCTTCCTTTCTGGTCTTATGGACCAAAAAAAAAAAAAAAAAAGGGAATTGGGGCAAGGACCGCTGAAATTAAAGTCACTAGCAAATTAAAAATTTAATTAGGTGTTAATTTTTTTTTTTAAACTAGATATTCTAAGTACTAAATATGTTGAGTAATTTTTTTGAGAATTAATTTTATCAAACATTAGGTAGAACAAGTTTAAAAAAATAAATTTTAAATTTTAAAAAATTTATAATTTTTTTTTTTTTGCAACATAAATAAAAATAATAAACAAAGGCCATTTTGTTATCAACTTTGTTGTGCACAAGTTGTAAATAATGAAACAATTCTTTAAAACAACGAAGTTCATGTAATTACACATACCCCCCCCCCCCCCCCCCCCCCTTTTTCTTTACCAAGTCTTGTGTGGGGGAAAAAGAAAAAAGGAAGAAGAGAGGATGCTTCGTCCCTGTAGTGGTGGTGCCTGGAAGTTACTTATAAATTGACTAAATCCCCTCTTGGAGACTTTGTGAGTTACGAGTGAGAGCTCTTCCTTGTTCTTTTCCCTTAATTTAAGCTTCTCGAATTGCTCTTCAATTTACACAGACACCTCCGTTTTCCCCTGCCTCCTCCCGGTTTCTTTCCGACAAACTTCTAAATCTTTTCCACCACCTTTACTTTCATTCATTATTTCTAGATTTCCTTGTACAAGGTTTGTCTTTTTCCTGTTTCATTTACTCTGTGTGTGTGTGTGTGTGTGGGTGTGTGTATATATGAATGGGTCGGGTGCTTTTAGTTTCGACAAGGAAGAAAACAGAGCACTGAACAAACTCTAATTTTGAATTTTGATTGTTGTTCATCCAAATTCAGGCATGAGAATGGCGATAACCGTGGCTATCCCCAACTCCTCCCTTTTACCTGCGGCGGTTTCGAAGCCGCCGGTTTCTCCGGCGAGTATGTGCACCGCCATTTCAAGAAAGAAGTCATTGAGGAGGCTGAAAAGCAGCGCCACGGCCAAAGTCAATGCATGTCTTGATTCCATGAGAGCTTCTTCTCCGACCAGGAAATCAGCACCCACTCTCTCCGAAACGGAAGATCATATAAATTCTTGGATTGTAAGTTGACGATAGGACCACGTTTTACATCGGAAATTATTTTCTGGCGGTATCGTACTAAGTTGTAATAATGATATATTTTTTATTGTTTAAAAATTAACAGCTCAATCATCCTTCGCCATTGAACAAGCTGGATGAAATAATTAATATCGCTTTGGAGGGGAAGAAAATAGTAATGTTTCTGGATTACGACGGTACCCTTTCACCCATTGTCGAAGACCCAGATCGAGCTTTCATGACCGATGAGGTTATACATACATACATATATATATATATATATATATAGTTTCAATATTTTTCATAAATTTTTAATTGACATTAATTAAGACAACCTTAACTATAATATTGTTTCAGATGAGGGAAGCTGTAAGAGCAGTGGCCGAATTTTTTCCGACCGCCATTGTTAGCGGGAGATGCATATCCAAGGTACCTACATTTTCTGATTTTCCATTAATTTCCACAGTTAACAGACATGCAACATTATATATGTATATAATTTATACTTAACATAGTTTTGAATGTCGCAGGTTCATAGTTTTATAAAGCTGTCGGAGCTTTATTATGCCGGCAGTCACGGTATGGACATCAAGGGACCAACTGAAGGTCGGAATTACAAAAAGGTAAGCATTAATAAATAATTAATAGCCACAAAATTAACATTATATATGTGTGTGTACTTTTTATTTTATTTTTATTAATTTCTTGTTATAATAATTCTGAATGGCTATAAATAATGCGTGCAGGGCAATGAAGCTGTTCTATGCCAGCCGGCCAGAGAATTTTTACCCATGATTGACGAGGTTAGAAATAATATATGTCAATTACTGAAAAATAAAGCGCGCATGTGCGCACACATATATATTTGCATATTTTTTTATTTTTTATTTTAAATATGTAATTTTTTTTCAGGTGTACAAATCTTTGTCAGAGAAAACGAAATCCATCCCAGGAGCAAAAGTGGAGAACAACAAGTTTTGTTTATCTGTGCACTATCGTTGTGTTGATGAAAAGGTAAATTCGATATCATTTAATCATTCTTTTATAAAAAAAAAATAAAATAAAAATCCTCATGCATGCACTTCAAATAAATAAATATGATTTATTTTTAATTTTATTTTTATTTTTTTCTTCGTAAATTTATATCAGATGTGGGCTGATGTAGCAGAACTAGTCGAATCGGTGCTCAAAGAGTATCCCAAGCTTAAAATGACTCGAGGGAGGAAGGTATAAAATAAAAATAATAATAAAAATAGATAGAAAAATATTTAAAAAAAAAGGTTAAAATAACATTTATTATTTTTTTTATAGACATTTAAATAAATGTTATATTAAATATACAGGTACTGGAGATCCGTCCAAGCATCAATTGGGACAAAGGAAAAGCCCTCGAGTTTTTGTTAGAGGCACTTGGTGAGTTAATTAATTATAATAATGTAATAATTAATATACATCGATACGAATTACAATTTTTAATTATTTATTATTTTAATTTGAATATTTCTCATAATTAGGTTATGCCAATGCAACTGATGTTTTGCCCGTCTACATCGGAGATGATCAAACTGATGAAGATGCATTTAAGGTACAATAAATTTATTTATTGTACTTATTATTTAATACATAAAAATTAACAAGACATTGATTTAAGACAACTTTATTTATTTTTAAATTGTTTTATTTTAGGTTTTGAGTGACAAAGGGCAAGGATTTGGTGTTCTTGTCTCCAAAAACCCCAGGTCCACACATGCCACTTATTCTTTGCAAGATCCAACTGAGGTACAAATTAATCACCCTTCTTAACTTGATATTTATGTTTTTCATTAATTGTTAAAGAATTTATCTTATTATTTTATTTTATTTTATTTTACAGGTCATGTACTTTTTACAACGTTTAGTCCAATGGAAGCGATCCTCGCAATGAGGATAAAAGACTATTAGGGCATGTAATATCAACTAAATATTTGACCCGACCCGGAAAATATTTGGTTTTTGGGAAGGAGTCATGAGTTGCGTATTTTTTTTTTTTTTTTTACTATAGTTCACTTTATTTAAAAAAAAAGAAGAAATAAAATAGAGTTTTTGTAATTTTACCGAAGAAGGTGAATAAAATTAGCTTGAGTTATATGTAAAATGTCCTTGTTTTTTCCATTAATTTGCATGCGAAATTGGGTTTCTTTTAAATTTACTACCATTATTGCATTTTTAATGGAAGAATATCACATGATATTCCTATTCCTTGGAAGATTGTATGTATCCAAAAAAAGGAGAGATTTTATCCTCATCTAATAACTTAATAAGAATTTGGATCTTCAACTTGCATGTCCAAGAATGTTCCCAAGGGCTTTAAACTTCATGCCCATTGTTTTTTTTTTTTTTTTTTTTTTTAACAAAGAAACAAAATTAGCTCGCCCAATGCGTCTAAATTATTTCAACATGGAAAATATTTTATGTTAATTTTAACCTAAGAGTACCATTTTAGGGTTAGAGCTTTTTGGATATAATTATAATTTGTTGTGGGGGAAATTTTATTGAAAAAATAATAAATTAATCATGAAATATATGCTAAACCTAAAATTCAATAATAGAATTTTAAAAAATAAAATTTGAAAAAAATAATAATATTTAATTCTCCGATCTCATGAGAGTGGTATAATGGTTGATTCCTTGTAGCAAAAGCATCTATTTATTCCATTTATAAGCACGCGAAATTTTCAAAATTTTCCCTTTAAGCTAAAAAAGAAAAATTTAACAAAATAATAAGATTTGAACTTCTTTCAAATCTAGCAAAAATGGGGTTTCCTTCTTTACTTTATATAATGGAGGAATATAATAATATTCAATTAAACAATGATTCTCAACTTGGCTTAATTTCACAATATTGATTTTAATGTTAGTCACAAATTTGGTTTTTGCTTTATTCAACTCCATAATTTTGATTTTGACTAACACCTCGAAACATCCTAAATCTTTCCTTCTAAAAAGGTGATGTTTTTCCGCATTTCAACTATTTTTTTAATTTTGAATTTGGGTATAAAATTGTATTTTAAAAACTCTATTTTATGTGGAAATAAAAGTTGTTTTTTGTTTTCTTGATGATTTAATTTTCGATTCAAATTATTTAATGTATAATTAAATTTCTAAAATATCAAATACAAAATGTGAGAAGAAACAAGTTTGATCACCCCGTCTGGTTACTGTTTCCATTCCCTGATTTCTATTTTCACTCCCAAAATTGTGAGATTAATGTACGGAAATGTGTTTGGTAAACAAGTTGCAATTTTTAAAAATTTGAAAGTATTTCGGGAGTATTCACAAATTCCTTAAAAATTTGAGAAATCAAACATAGTTGATTGTTATTCACTCCCAGAAAATTATTCCCACCACCATATGTTGCCCACCGCCACCACGCCGGCCACCATGTATTTAAAGAAAAAAGAAGAAGAACAAATGTTATAATCAAACGTGTTTGTTATTTATGCTCTCATAAATTAAAAGAAATAATTTCAAGACAATAATTCAAATGGTGTGCCCTTAAGATGACTCAGGAGTTAATTAGTCAAGGTACGTTTAAACTGACTTGGACTACACCTTACCATAAAACCAAAAAAAATAAGATTTTTTTACTTAGAAATCTATTTTCATTATTGATATTTGAATGGGCCCCAATAATCAAGCCCAAGTACTAGAAAACCTATTCATTTATTTTCATTTGGAGAAAACCCCAAGATTTACATACACACCAACCACGCGCAGCTTTAGAATGGTTGAGCTCTTAGGTATTTTTTGAAACTAACATCAAGCTAAACAAGACAAAATTCAAGAAATTGATTCGTTCAAGCTATTAAAATGGAAGAGATTAAACCTTCTATTCCTATTTCTCATGCCCTAAATTGCATAGAAACAAAGTGAGAAACCCTAGATTCACCAATTTCGCATTTGACATTGCGTCGGCAGGAGTAACAACGGCAAACATCGGCAGCGACGACAGCACAGATAGAGGACGAAGCGCTGGCCGAAACTAAGGATGGCGACGATCAGGGCGATGACAGAGGATAGACGACGGCATTGCACAGGTAGCTCTCGAAAACAATTTTGTTCGGTTCCCAATTTCAAATAGACCAAATTTCTTTTCAGTTCTCACTTTTTTTTTAAAAATTAATTTCTATTCAGTTCCCCCTTTTTTTTTTAGAACAATTTCTGTTCAGATCCCATTTTTTAAAGCAATTTTCTGTCAGTTCCCAGATTTTTAGAACAATTTTATGTTCAGTTCCAAATTTTTTAGAACGATTTTCTGTTCATTTCCCAAATTTTTTAGAACAATTTTATGTTCATTTCCAAAATAGTTTAGAACAAATTTCTATCAGGCTTGAAAACAATTATGTTTGGTTCCCAACTTGAAATAGAACGATTTTTTGTTTAGTTCTCACTTGTTTAGAACATTTTTTGTTTAGTTCCCATTTTTTTAGAACAATTTCTTTCTAGCTCCCATTTTTTAGAACAATTTTCTGTTCAATTCCCAAATTTTTTAGAACAATTTTATGTTCATTTCCAAAATAGTTTAGGACAAATTTCGGTTAGGCACGAAAATAGTTCTCTTTGGTTCTCAATTTGAAATGGAACAATTTTCTGTTCAGTTCTTACTTTTTTAGAACAATTTCTTTCCAGTTCCCATTTTTTGAGAACATTTTTTTGTTCAGTTCCCAAATTTTTAGAACGATTTTCTGTTTAGATCCCAAATTTTTTAGAACAATTTTATTTTCATTTCCAAGATAGTTTAGAACAAAGTTTAGTTAGGCTCGAAAATAATTCTGTTTGGTTCCCCAATTTGAAATAAAACAATTTTCTGTTCAATTCTCACTTTTTTTAAGAACAATTTCTGTTCAGTTCCCCTTTTTAGAAAAATGTTATGTTCGTTTGTCTGATTAAATGTTACTGGATAATTATAATTAGTTAAATATTGATGTACAGTTATAATTGGATGAATATTATTGTACAATTATAATTGGTTTGAATTTGTGTGCTGTACAACTTTCCGTATTTGAGCAACCTTTGAACTGATTGAATATTGTTGTACAAACAGTTATAACTGGGTGAATATTAATGTACAGTTATAATTGGTTGAATTTTTTTATTGTACAGCTTTACGTGTTTGAGCAACCTTGAATAGGTTAAATATTGTTATACAACCTTCCATATTTGAATATTTTTGTACAGTTATATTTGGTTGCTCACAATCACGAAGATTGCTAATATTATTGTATGTGTATATGGCTGGTTGTGATTTCAATTTTGAAGGATATTGTTTTCAAGCATTTACTGAGTATTATGTTTTGGTATGGTAGGCTAGGAGAATGGATGTTGTGTGGGGAGAAACTGTTGGAGTGGAAGCCCAGTTATTGTTGTTATGTCCTATACTTTTCATCCTGCACGTAACTCTCTAATTGCTCTTCTTGTTTTTTTGTTTATCAATATGCACAAATTTATCAAAGATTTAGGGGAATTTTACTATTTTTTAGTTGTTTGGTTGCAAGAATTAAACAAACTTAAATTAGGTAGCTAGCCATTTTAGACAACCAATCGGTCTTGAGAATCCTATTTGCTATCAATATAAACATGTTTGCATGCTCAATTTCATTTTTCAAAAGACGGTGCAACTGAAAAAAGGTTGCTGTTTTCTGTACTATTTGTTCCAGGGTTTTGAAGCCTATGTTGGGCTGCTGTTGCTCAAAACTGCACTGGCTAGTGTTGTTTCCGAGTGGCAGGTGAGAAAATGTTTTGTAATTTCTCTTTCGATTGGCGTCATTACATTCCAAATTCAGACATTGATTTTGAATGTCGTTTTGGTCAGGTGGTTACATGTGGAATCCTTCTGATAATAATGGCGGTGGGTAACTTTGCAAACACCGTGCAGATGCTGGTGGCAAAGTCTAGGGTGAAAGCAAAGATGAAGAGGAGTAAAAGCAAGCAAGAATTAAGTCAAGGATATGTTAATAAAGATTTGTGATTCATAAGTTGATTGAAGAATAATGTTATGTTCGTTTTGTCTGGTTAAATATTACTGGACAGTTATAATTAATTAAATATTGATGTACAATTATAATTTTTAATGATTGTTACATTCTTTATTTGTGAATATTGATGCACAACAAATTATTGATTTTTGCTTTACGATTATAATTAGTCGAATATTTATTGTACAGCTTTCCATGTTTGAGCAATCTTGAAATTACAATGATTGCATCTAAATTGTTTACCCCTTGTTTGCTTATGTGATAATGGATTGTTGTCGTATTTCGTATGTCGCTCACACCGATCGTCGAATGTACCCTCCATTACCTGAGAACCAATAACTGTGCAGTAAAAAAATTCAATGCAACAATAGCAATGTAAGGGAAGAAGAAGAAATTTCAAAATAAGACTTTAAGGTATGGTTTCTTTGCTACACAGCAAATAATTCATCAACTCAAACATCAAACAATAAAAAAGAAGTATATGGAAAGTTCAAATCATGAATTCACCATCGAATTTTGCTACATATTAATTACACATCGATTTTTGCTACACAGTAGTATTTTCTTAATAACCCTACATAAAAAATGGAAAGAAACAAGATGTTTAATCCAAACAAGACCCCATATGAATTTTTGCTACACAGTAAAAATCTCAATAAAACAAACATTACCAATAAAAAAGAAGAAGATAGATATTCAAACCAAGAATTCAACATCTACTTTTTCTACACAATAACTATTTTTTCAATTATAATGATCCCATCTAAACTGTTTATTGCTTATGTGATAACGGATCGTTGTCGTATTTCGTACGTCGCTCATACCGATCGTCGGATGCACCCACCATTACCTGAGAACCAATAATTGTGTAGTAGAAAAATTCAATAACGCAAACAATAACAATGTAGGGGAAGAAGAATAAATTTCAAAACAAGACTTAGGTGTGGTTTGTTTGCTACACAGTAAATAATTCAGCAACTCAAACATCAAACAATGAAAAAGAAGTAGAAGAATTCAACATCTAAACATTAACAATGTAAAAAAAGAAAGGGATAATTCAAAACAAATATTTAATGGTTGATTTTTGTTTCACAATAATAATCTCTATAAATCAAACATATGTTATTTCCACATAAAGTAAAACACAATCATTCTTATGATCAAAACTAATGGATGGACAATAATATTTAATGCACAGTAATGTTACTGCACAATAATTTTTAATGCACTGTGCAGTAATAGTACTGCACAATAAATTTTTAACTATACAGCAACCCCAAAGGATGTGGGGGGAGGGGGATGATCATATAAACATGTACAATGTGGGGGAAGAACATGAAACATTGATTTTTTTACATCACAGTAATATTTGATCAACAATCCCACATCAATTTTTGCTACACAATAGTTTTTTCTCGACAAACTCACATGAAAAATAAAAAGTAACAAGCTGTTTAATCCAAACAAGGCCCCACATGGATTATTGGTACGCAATAAAAATCTCAATAAAACAAACATAACCAATGAAAAAGAAGAAAATAGATATTCAAACCAAGAACTCAACATCTACTTTGCTACACAGTGACTATTCTTTAGACCACCTTTTGCCATTTTTTTAAGTAGCATGAATTAAACAGTGTATTTGCTACACAATAATTATTTTCTCAACAATCCTAAGAACCCAAACATCACCAACGAGATGGAACCATAGCAAAATTTAATAACAAGAGTTCAATATATAATTTTTACTACATATTAACCATCTCAACAACCAAAACATTAACAATAAAAAGAGGGAAAGGGAAATTCAAAAATCCAAGACGCCAATTTATAATTTTTGCTACACATTAAAAATCTCAACGGAACCAAAGATCACCAACGAGATGAAACCAAAGGGAAATACAAGAAATCGACTTCAAATATGAGATTTTTGCTACACATCAACAATTCTAATAACCCAAACAATAAATATTTTAAGAAATCAACTATTAACAAGGTTTATAAACTGAAATCACATTGATAAATGAGGTTTAGAATCTGTAATCACATTAGCAAAATCAAGCATAAACGCACAACGATTCCAATTGTGGATTTTTTTTTCTACACAGTAACTATCCAAATAACTCATCACATCAACAATGCCAAGGATGTGTAGCAAAAATCCGCAATTGAATGAAATTTCAAACTAATAATTCAATAATCGATTTTTGCTACACATTAAATATTTTTCAATGAGCCCATTAACTATAAAATGAAACAAGAGGTTAATTCAAAACAAGAATTCCATATTCGATTTTTAATACACATTAACTATTTTTTCAACAATTCTCCATAAACTATGAGATGAAATCAGAGCGAAAATCAAGAACACAACTTCAATATGTAATTTTTACTGCACATTAATCATCTCAACAAACCAAAACTTCAACAATGAAAATAGGGAGATGGATTTTTGCTACACATTAAAATTCCTAACAATTCCAACAACCCAAACATACATGTTTCATGAAATCAAGTATCAACAAAATTTAGAAAGTGGAATCACATTGATAAATAGGGTTTAGAAACTGGAATCACATTAGCAAATTCAAGCAGAAATGCAGAACGGAAATCAAAGTACACATATACACAAATGCCCAAATCAACCATGAAAAAGAACAAACCACCACATCAAAATTTGATCTTTGCACAACAGTGAATAAACCCTATATTCACTTGATGATGTTTACTGCACAGCAATCGCAAAGCCCTAAACCCTAAAATGGAAAATAGATGGGGAGAGAATAAGCATACCAGAGAAGGTATTTGATAGCAACGGCAAGAGCAGGGGACGGCAACAGCGTGTTGAGAGAACGACGACGGCGATTGGACTGAACAGCGACAGCGTGGCACAGGAGTGCGTCGGCGTGGAAAATGACGGCGACGACGATTGTGGTGCACAACGATGGCAACTATAGGGAGGATACAACGTGTGAATGAATCCAAGGCGCGAACGAGCTGCTTCACTACGGTGTGTGGGAAGACTGATGGGGAAGAACCCTCCATTGCTATGGAACTATTGCTGCAGAAGAAAAATGAATTGTTGCTCTTCCAATTTAAGACATTTTTGATTGAAGCTTTCCCAAATCAAATTACCTTCCAATTTCAGACATTGTCACGTGCCTCTCCTTCATGGGTGAAACTCACGGCTTTGGTTGGGGGTTTTAATACAAAAAGATGTTGAATGGGTATATGATTAATATGATAGTGGGCCTTTTGGCCCATATTAAATTGCCGAAAAAATAAAAATAATTTTTTTTCAAGACAATAGTCGTTATCAAATATGTTTCTATTCCCATAACACTCAATAACGGAAACAAAATTTTTATCTCAATTTTTTGAAAATAGAAACACTAACCGAACGCCACCTTAGTATTATTGGATTGCATGTGCCATTAAGGTTACATAATTCATAATTGCATGGGATAATACAAAATATTAATTTCACATAAATTTAATGTTTAAAGCATTTATTTTTTCTTTTTGAGAGAGAGAGAGAGAGAGAGAGAGTTAGGGAGAGAATATATATGTAAGGCTTGTAATGGCACTGAAGAATTGTAGAACTTCTTTGCTCCAAAAGGTTAATTTGCCCTTCAATATATATATATATATATATATATATATATATATATATATATATATATATATTATTTTCCAAACATTTGTTAAAAGATAATTTAGAATATTTATCTTTCAAGGATAAGAGGGGAGAATGCATGAAACTGGTGGTGCTCAATTGTACTTCAGAATTCAGATATCATTTTTTTTTCTTGCACATTTGGAGATGGTGGGGCTAATTAATAAGTTGTAATATAAAATAATTTTTTTTGTTATTTTTTTAACTCAATTATTTATGTAATCCAATCTTTGATTGAGATATACTAATATATTCTCCTTAGTGAGGAAATTAATGTGATATATTTATTTATGAAAATGTATTTAGAGGTGAATTAAAATTGTTTTTTAAAGTATCCATTTGAAGTTGTTTATTGATGCACCGTATGGGTAATCATATATTGGTTAGTGAAAAATATGAAAAATCGTTTATTAATACTTGAGTTAGTTCTTGAAGATAAGCCCTCTATGACGTAATTTGAACAAAAAGTAGGTTAATAGTTATAACATAAATAAAATCACACGAGCACACGTCATTGTCGACCGCCATGTCGAGAGCTCGATTCGGGCGTGGGCCTTAGGGTATTCCTTAGCTTGGCCTTGCTATCCTTTTAAAGAAAAAATAATCTAAAAATTAGATTAAACCCAAACATAGCTTAACTGTTAAACTTTGTAACTACAAAGAGTTATAAAATTTGAAGTCCTTTTACATGTGTAACTAATGGGAATTACAGAAATAACTCCTGGTTATTAAACCCCACGTTGTAACTGATGGGAGTTATATGTCCCTTCATTATCTTCCCTTACCGTTCTTGCTCCCTCTAAGAGGTCAAACATTCTTCAACAGACAAGCATAAAAATAAAAAAATAAAAATAAAAAAACCCTTTGAATTCACGATTTCTTTTGAATTCTTAAGAGTGAGAGAATTATGCGTTTACCTATTTGTCGAGTTTCTGGTTTTAAATACTAGTACCAGTAGCTATTAATCATTGTGTTTTCAAATAAGTAAAATTGTCAAATATTTATAAAAACAATAGTAAAATTGAAAATATTTAGCGCACGCTTTATTAGTGATCCTATTACTATGTAAATATTTCATTAAAATTATAATTCTATATTCCTATAAGAAGTTTATGGACGTTACAATGAATTTGTTGTAGTTATAGCATTTGGTGTTAATATTTACTGCACAATATTTGCTGCAGTTTATTTACTGTAATATAGAATTATAGGTAACAAAGACTAGTTAAGTTTGCTACAAAATATTTGATTTAAACTCAAATAATAATTTATTCTTAAATAGTTGATGCCGTGTTTAGTATATTGCTTAGCCTCTAACGAATTTGAATCGTAAATCAGTGAGAATGAATGAAATCCAAGGGTTGTTGAGAAGGTGCACATGCTTGGTAAAGAAAGACCCAGCTCTACAATCATTACATCAGGTGGACGCTCACAAAGGGGAAAAAACACCTCAGAAAAATCTACCAACCTTACAAGAGGGAAGCAAGACTAGTGAATTTTCACCAAGAAGGTCAAGTCCATGTTTATGCCGACTAAGTGCATTGAAGTTGCAAAGATTTTTTGTTCTTTGTTTTTAAATTTTGTTCTCTTTTTTTTTTATTAAAAAAAGAGAGAATAAAGACTAAAAGGCAAAAAATAAAAACAAAAATTAAAATTAAAAAAAATAAAAGAATAAGAAATAAAATATGTCCTAAGAGTACTTTTGTAAACAAAATGTTATAAGTGTTATGTGATTTATGCTATTATTATTGTTTAATTATAATTGTTGATTTTAATGAAATAATCACGATTATGAATTATGTGAAAATTATGTGAGATACATGTTTGTGTGTTAATTGTGGTCTGGTTGGATACACTTATTTAAGGGATTAAAAATTCTACTAAGTTTTAACTCACAACTCCACAGTGTTAATTGCAGGACCGATGAAATTGAGCTGTGCAGAAATTATGTTTGAATTTCTATTTAATTTGTAATAATTGTATTTATTATTTACTATTGTAAAATTTACTCGATTAATTGATAAATATAATTGTCGCCATACTTTGTAAATTTTATTAAATTTTATAAAATAAAATATTAGTTATTCAGTTTTAGTATTAATTCTCCTTGGGAGAAACCGTGTGGCGATCCTAGGAAACCGGATTGTCACAAAGTGGTATCAAAGTATAGGTTACGACCACCCTAATCTTGAGTTATAGTGCCCATTACTCATAATGAGTTAAGTAATATTTAAAATTTAAGAATTTTAGTATAATGTATTAATTTATTATATTATTGTTCTTAAAAAAACGAAAATTGATAAATTCCGAAATACTAGAAATAATGAAAATTGCATATTTATGGAACAAAAACAAAAGGCTTTAGATGCTGTATATCACTAAATTTTAACTAAAATCTCACTTTGGTCCCTACAGTCTCAATTTGAACGTATAACACTTAAATGGTTATATATTTATTTTGAGCCTAAATGATATTTTATAAATTCAAGTTGCGGGGAGGGTTTATATATATATATATATATGTTACGTGAGTATTCAACTCGTTATGCTACGTGAATGAATATTGAACTTTTGAGACATATTTATATGTTTTGAAACGTACTTATGTGATTGAGATATATTTATATATTTTGGGACGTATTTAGGTGTTCGAGACGTATTTATGTGTTTTGAGACGTATTTATGCGTTTTGACACGAATTTATATAGTTGAGAGATATTTATGTGTTTCGAGACGTATTTATGTGGTTTGAAACATATTTATGTGTTTTGAGGCGTATTTATGTGGTTAATATTTATTTATGTGTGCAAGACGTATTTATGTGGTTGAGACGTATTTCTGTGTTTTGAGACAGATTTATGTGGTTGAGACGTATTTATGTGTTTTGAGACATATCTCTGTGGTTGAGACTAATTTATCTGATGGGAATTAGATCTATTATTTTTTTTTTATTAACAACAACTATATATTTGCTTATTTTCAAAGAATCTATTATTTGAAGTTTGGATTGTGTTGATATTTTATGAAAAATGTTTATGAGATTATAAGATTAAATTGGATTTTAAGAAAAAAAAAAGATGTTTTGGATATTGGAATTAATGATTTTTGGTCTCACATGACAGTTCACAAGAAAAAAAAGGGTTATCTGGTGATTATGATGCTGGTTGTAAGAAGATTGTTTATGAATGTTAGATGAAATTGATTAATGTTGGTTATGGAATATGACAGTAGACTTGAAATGTTCTAACAAGTGAGAACATTTATTGAGGTTGTGGACCTATTAGAATTGAAATAGACTCAATCCAAGTGAGACTACCGTGATATTTTAAAAATACATTTGTTGATTGTATATATACATATATATTTATTGCTATTTTTATCGGAGTATACAGCAGAAGTATTTATAAATATAAGATTCTTTGATAATTAATTATCTGTGTTTGGAATTATTGAGCAAAGTGCACCATATTGTGTTGTGTTGAATAAAGTATGAGCCACTGCAAATGCGGAAGTGGCAATGTGTAGTATGAATTTTGGTGAGATGTGGATTGTTGGTGACTTTCAGTGACAGGACCCTACATAGAGAACAATTGTTCTAGAATCGAGTGTGACTAATATGACCGTGCGATTCTGAATTATTATTATTTTGAATAAAATTTCGAGGTCGAAATTTATTTAAGAGGAGTAGATTGTAATACTCCGAAAATTATATTTTGAAAATATTATTTTAATATTTTTTGGGTTGTTTTGTAAATTATAAAAATTTAAGGTATAGATGAATTTGATATTGTTGGGATTATTTTGTATATTATGAAAATTTATAATGTAAATATATATGTGATAGAGGTTAAAAGTGTAACTTTAGGGTTTGATAACATTATTATATAAACTATGAGGTGTTTTGTGTAATATTTTTAAAAGTTATGAAAGGTAACTTTTTGGTGCAAAATGTAGAGAATGCCTAGTTGTCATTTTGGATGACCATGCCCTTTATATATATATATATATATATGGATAGATTTATAATGTAAATATATATTTGATAGAGGTTAAAAGTGTAACTTTAGAGTTTGATAACATTATTATATAAACTATGAGGTGTTTTGTGTAATATTATTAAAAGTTATGAAAGGTAACTTTTTGGTGGAAAATGTAGAGAATGCCTAGTTGCTATTTTGGATGACCATGCCCATTATATATATTGGATAGATTAAGAGGAGGATGACATTTGTCATTGGTGTACAATATTGGATATAATTTATATACATTAGATAGATAGATTAGGAAGAGGCATTAGGAGCGAAGAAGAGAATAAAAGTAATTAAGTAATTTTTTGTTGTGATTATCAATTTTGAATTTTAGGTAAAATTTTTAACTCGTTTAATATATGTATTTAATCTTTTTATTTATTATGTGGTTTATACTATTATTGTTGTTTAATTATAATTGTTGATTTTCATGAAATAATTATAATTATTTGTTATGTGAAAATTATGTGAGATACATGCCTATGTGTTAATTATGGATTGGTTGGATACATTTATTTAAGGGGTTAAAAATTCTATTGAATTTTGGTTCACAACTCCGCAGTGTTTATTGCAAGGCCGAAGAAAATTGAGTTGTACCGGAAATTATGTTCGAATTTTTATTTAATTTGTAATAATTGTATTTATTATTTACTATTGTAAAATTTACTCGATTAATTGATAAATATAATTGTCTCTGTAGTTTGTAAAATTTATTCAATTTTATAAAACAAAATATTAGTTATTCAGTTTTAGTATTAATTTTCTTTGAGAGAAACCGTGTGACGATTTTGAAAAATCGGGTTGTCACATATTTTGATTTAGGAGGGCCCCCTATATTAGTTATTGTGTGACAAGTTATTGTGTGACAATTTAATACTTTCACAATCATTGGATAAAGATAAAAAGTAGTTCACATTGTTGATGTCACTGTATTTTTTATTTAAAAAAAGAGCACGCATGATGGGGTCATTTTTTAGTATGAAATCTACCAAGCCAACCCACATTGTTTAATTTGTATCGGTAGCTCCTTTTGCAGATTGTGGATAAATATGACCTTTCTTAATGAGATTGTAACTTCCAAATTTGTGCATAACATATATGGTTACTTCCTATATATATACGACACTATTTTTCAGCTTTAATTACCCCTTAAAAACGCGAAAGAGATTTGGTAAGTAATGATGAAAAAAAAAAGTTGGACATGAACGCATGCAAATTTTATCATGAACTTATTGTTGAAAAATTAATTTTTTACACCATAATAATTAGTGGAACATCCTCTTTGAAACAAGATATTAATCATTTTTTTTGGAGAAGTGGATCGTATTCACAGTAAATGTTATATTTTGCGTGTGACCACAATGTTGAAGTAACATTTGATGATTGATATGCATTTATTATTCCAGTTGTACCTTATTATCATGTATTGCATAACACCTGATTAGCCCTTTCAACTGCCACTTTCAAACATGTCAGATTTTTGGACTTGAAGTGACCGTTTGTGTAAACTTCCCACGCATAATCGTTCACCCCTATTTGGAGACCTTATGCATTCTATCTCTTGTTAAAAAAACCCTAGACTCTCAAAGCTTACCATATTTGCTCTGCTCCCTTGCGATTTTGAAGGCGACGACTACGAACCAAACTCTTCGATACATTTACAATGGTTACCACTCGTCGTAAAATCAAGACTAAAAATCGTAACACCGTTGATACCGCGTCAATCTATCGGACTCAAGTACTATGTCCATTCTTCGTGTTCGTGTTCGTCTCCTTGTTCTATTCTGTGTGAAACCATGACTACACTTTCATATTTTTACAATTTGAAAACCTAAATTTTTTCACATGCAACGTGTGATGAATCGAAATCACAAAAATATAGGGAGTATCTCTTGATGTCATTTTAGTACATTTGTTTCCCCTTCCATCTTCTCGCTCTGCTATGTGATATTTTCGTATATTAAGTGTTTCATTTTCCATCGTAACTGTAATCGTGCCTTTGATTTGAAAAATACATCCATTTTTCTTATCATTTTTGTTCAAAAAATTTCGACTTGTTGATGTGTTTTGTCTTCTTTTGTGTGTTATATATAATATAAAGACGATTGTAAAATGTTGAAAGTCTATTCGTAACTTCATTATTCATGTGTGTATAGAATGTAGTATATTCTAAATTTACAAAATTCAAAATTCCCTATTTGTGTTGAGTGTAACATTATCTGAAATTCGAAAAATGTGTTCCAAACGTATGTTGAATGCTATATCTTTGATTATACACAGTTGAGATTTTGTTACTTGTTTATGTCAAATGTAACATCTTCATGATAACGCAGATGATTGTTCCCCTATCCATGACACATAACATAAAGTGTCAACCAGCAGTTCGGATGCGAAAGATGGTAACCCTATAATCCTTTGTGTGAATTGTGCTATTATGTAATTCATTTCACGGTATAAATTTGTTATTGTATTTCGTAGATGCACAAATATCGTAGTTTTCCAGTGCACACGATATCAGTGTAGCATAAAATCCGACTGTAAATATCGACAATGTCCACGGGTTGAGTTTTCAGATTAGCATGCACCTCATCGGCTATGCACGTTGATATAATATCTGAACTCAATCATTTGTTCTTGTTTGTGTGAAAAACAACCCCGCATGTTTGTTCTTTTATCAAGTTCCGAATATAAAGTATACAACTTTCACTCCTCACCCGATCATGCACAAACGATGGACAATTCTTTTCTCCCACAATAAGCTTGCATCCATCTTGCTTATTTTGTAATTTCTAAGATACCGAAAGTCGAACCCCAAATCTATAGCAAATTTCTTTAATGACATGTGAAATTCATTTGTCCCCTCCCACCTTCCCTAAATTTTTACCTCTCCTCCTGTATACCATCAGCCTATCTAGTTAACAATAACATTTTATCATTGCTTATTTGTAATATACTGCCATAGCTACTTATATAATCCATTTTTCCATCACTATTGCCTTTGCAGCAACCACTGACGGGTACAATCGCACATGATAAAGTCCCCGTCGATCCACTCAAATCACAAACTTTTTTTTGGATACACACTTCCAGAATTCGATCTTCATATGACCAACCAACAAAAACATTTCCTCAAAATCGTTCTGGTCATCAAGCACGCATTTTGGATGTCTAGGGAACAAGTATGACAGCTCAAACTTGTCATTACATAAATCTGCTCATTAATTTACAATTTTTTGAACCAACTCACCTAAATTGTTGTCACTCGCTCACTACTATTGTCATATTCTCATACATGCACATTAATGCGATGGATGACGTCATCCTAAAATATGAATCACACACCAATTAGTTGTGTTAAAATGTGATGCGATGGAAGTCGTCATCCTAAAAAATGAATCATACACCATGTTGCAGTCACCATGTATACTTTGATATTGAATATAATAGTGGCTATCGTAATGATACGAATATATGATAATTTTTCAAACATGTTGAATGTAACATTCTTTGTTTCCATGAAATGATATGATGTGATCGTGTTAAATGTGTGTTAAATGTTGAATGTAACATTCTTTATTTCCATCAAAAGGATATGATATAATTGTGTTGAATGTGACCTCACCGTGTGATATGATCATGCACATGTTGAATATAACATTCAAAAATCACGTGAGGAAAAACTATTTGATACAATTCATACATATGTTGCTCGAAAAAAAAATATGACCGTGTGTATGCATGTTGAATGAAATAACGAAGTGCATTAAAACAATGAACAACTTCCTGTATGACATTCAGTCAATGCAAATCGATAAATTTTAAGAAAATCTAACTTACTATAGATGATACGAATCGAAAATCTAAATACTTCAACCTTATTGATGAACAATATTATTAATACATCTCAAGAAACTGAGTTTTCACTTACGTGGTTCAATTTGAATCTTAATTGCTTCGTTTGATGTTCGTAAAATGCTCCAACAGTTCTTTGCCGATATCTCTGATCTCTCTTGAATTTGAATTTTTGAAATACCCTAACAAATGGAAACCTGCTATGTCTTTCAATTGAATAGTTCATTACATATGTCAAATTGCACCTAAATAAGGTATGATCCATTGCGCAAATCCCGCACAAGGGCAAATTTGTCATATGAAAAATGGGGTTTTTTGAATTTGGTATCAAACGATTCATGCAATTTGTGGGATGAGAGTTTTTGATCTATATTTTAAACTAATTGGCATTCAATAGTAAGCAGTAATTGAATTTAAGCTTATCAGATAATTTTCCCTTAAAAAAATCTATGCTGCGAATTCAAAATAATGTTTCTCTTTACCTTTTTTCAAAACCTTATTTGCTGCATTTGGTATGGATTTACGTGGGTGTACTTTTTTGTCACTACAACTTGTTGGGGTTTTGCTTTCCAATGTTTGATTGCTTCATTTGTTTTAATTCGTAAAATAGAATTCAAATTTAAGTTATACACAAATTTAAACAAATAATATAAGTTCATTAAAATTCTTGTTATTTGCAAATTGAAGCATACCTCGAGATTATTTGACAATAACGACATATTTGGTTGGACGAAATCGGGATAGAATGAAATCGTCATTCCGCCCTCAATTTTCATTCCATTATTTAGTTCTCCAATGGAATCATTTTTGTGATTCCATTAGAATAAAAATCAAAAGAATGAGACTCCATTTGAAATGGACTGGAATCAAGTCCAGCTAAATAGAATAAAAACTAAAATTATAAAAAAATCCATAGCATGATCCAGTCAAATCCAGAAATTAGAGAACAAAAACAGAAAATTGAAAACAAAAAATTGAAAATAGAAAATTGAGAACATTGAATTGAGAATAGAAACTAAAAATTAAATGAAATAGTGAAATATAAAAAAATTCTCAGTATGCCCTTCTCTCATTCTATACCAATAAAATAAGTGAATGAAATAGTGATTCTATTACATTTATTCTCTCATTCCATTACTTCTTTTATTCTATTCCACTATTATTCCATTTCCTCCAATTAAACGAGTCGTAAGTATTTGTATTTGAAGATATATTTAACATTCAGATAAATTAAGTTAATTGATAATGCATTTTAACAAAATTAGATATGGTAATGAGCTATTACAAAGATGTAGCTACTATAAACAAATTCTTGTTCAAAAAAACCCATAAAACAAATTTACGTGAACCCCTAAGGTATGTAAACATGAAACTTTGGAGCTCATAATTTGATTGGCGTGTAAGATTGGTAATTACTGTAGTTTAAATTGTTTGTTGGAAGTAGAGATTTAGTTTAAATATTATGTTAAAGAAAAAGTGAGCAGTAAGTTTTTCTAATTCACTTTAATTACTGGGATGATGCTAGAACCAGAGTTGAAATACTATTTATTTCTTGTGCATATTCACCAATAATACATAGATATAATCTAGAAACAAGACATTCTAAAATCAGAGCACCTCATTTTTTTGAAAAAAAGCAAAACAAAATAAAAATAGATATGACTTCGTAAATCAGTAATGGACACAGAGAGAAACAGAAATAGAGTATGAATTAGCAATAGAACAGAACAACTGCATGCCTCTATATATGCAAAAGCATAAATGAAATTAAAAACCAAAAAACCATAAGATGAATAAGCGGCGCCACAATCTAACCACGACGCAGGAGAAACTCAAATTTGTCACAGCACGACAAATAAAATTAACTCCAATTCGTTGAAACCAAACACATAAATACAGAATTTGTAGAAAATTCAAACAAAAATAAATTAAAGATTGACTAAGTTCAGAAATGAAAGAGAAATTACTTCCAAATTTCGCAAAAAAATATCTTTACGAAATAGAAACCTAATTTTTGCAAATGTGAACCGAGTTAAGCTCGAAAATTGGTTTGCATGTTTGTTTGTTATAAAGCAAAGAATGAATCAATAAAAATACTTTCACAATCTTGGCAGCAAATTTCTGATTTTGAAAAATCATCATTCACTATTTTTCGAATAGCTTCAGTGAAAATATAAGAGAGTAAGAGTAGTGATAGAGATTGGCCGAAATCGATGGAATCAATCAAGCAGATTTAATGGATGGAAAATTAAAACCATTTCATAGTGTGGAGAGAGAAGATTGAAAGACGTTGGGGGAGAGAACAAATAGACGTCGGTTTTGGGAGATGGAGAAGAAATGGACACGTGAGATCTATAAGTTTTTTGAAAAACAACCGATGCAATGTGTAATGAGGTTTTGGTTCATTAATTATTGATAATGGAGTAAAACTTAAGTATTTATGAGTTTGTATTTATGAGTTTTAGGTATATAAGAATTTTTTTTTTTATTAATAATGATTAACCAACCTAGAGATAAATTTAAACCCCATCCCCACCCTCCACTCAAAAAAAAAAAAAAAGAAGGATAAAAACATATCCTAGATTGAGTTGATGAAGATTTGGACGTACAAATGCAAATTGTTTATTGTCATTACCCCAAAATAGAAAATAAAAATAAAAGTAAAGGATGAAGTAGTAATTAGGGTGAACTCAAAATGAAAGACACCTGGGGGGTGGGGCTACACATATAGGGAAGGTGCTCCACAATGGACCACACCACATCAGTACAAAAGACACCACACCACATCAATACAAAAGACACCCCACTTTCAAATTCTCATTACCCCACAATTAAATCAATGATATGGCCCCCCCATTCTTCTTCATACTAAAAAAGAAAAAAAAAAAAAAAAATTAGTCTTGATAAGGACTATATTATAATTATTAAAAACTTTTGAGAGTTGTACCATCATAAAGAACTTGACAAAATATGAAAAATGATTTTGGGGGCTATTTTAGCAATTTTACATGAACATAAAAACAAAGAACTTAGGAACAACTTGGATTTTTTAACTTTGCCCATTTTATTTAAAGAGTTATTTTTTAATGGAGATTTTTCTTTCCACTTTTTCTTTTTCTTTTTCTTTTTTTTTTAAAATAAATAAATATATATTTTTTAATTGAAAATAGAATTTTTTATAAAAAAATTAAAAAATATATATTTTTATTGTTGTACTGAAGGAAAAAAATAAAAAAAATAAAAAGAAATGGAAAAGCTAACAAAGAAAAATTGTAAGGGGATATTAAAATAAGTGGGAAAAGGTGCTAGTGGTGGGGGTGGGAAGGAAGGGGCGGGGATGGTGGCTTTAGTGGGAAGGGCACTTTGGGCCTTTGGGTCATAATTAGTGGGCCCAGATGAATCACCGCTCCGCCAGGGCAAACATAGAACATGACTTGTTCGAAGAAGGGCAGCCCACGCGCCTCCCTTTTATTTGCAACTCTGCTGGTGGGTCCCCTTATTACCGAAAGAAGACAAATTTATATTCGGTTGATCTGGTTAGTTTTTTCAGTTGCCTTCAAACCTTCAACTACCCAAAATCTTCATCGTATTTCTCATCCTAATTATATCGCACGAAAAGAATAAGAATAATAATCCTAAAATATTTGTTAAAATTAACAAATAAAATCTTTTTGCATGTTGTGTAAATTAAGAATAAATTATAGGAATATTATGCAAATAGATATTTTGAAGAGAATAGTTTTGATGCTTGAGGTTGAGGTTGTACTATTAACGGATGCTAATTGTTTGATCATATGATCCATTTACATTAAAGGCATGCACGATTCACGAATGAATAATTCTGAAGTTGCATGTATGAGAGATTTGATAACCAAGTGTGCACGCCCAAAACAAAGAGATTTGATAACCTTCTTTCTTTGTTAAAATTTGAAATGGAATAAGTATGTATATGTGTCTGTCAAATAAATTGTCTTGTCCACATTGTCACTTCATATACCGAGTTTATGTTGTTGGATTACGATCATTTGTATTGTATAAAAGACCAAATTTAAGGATGTCTACTATATAAATAGATTTGTTATTCTATATAATTTTGTTTTCTAAATAGAGGCCCAGGTTATTCTATAATGTTGATGAATTCTCAGATTTGTTTTGTTTTTTCATTCTGATTCAGTGACGAAGAGAAACTAATGGAGGTTTGTAAAATTCAGTTATCCGATCTTCTCAAAATTTTGATATATATATATATATATATATATATTTTTTCGGTTTTATGGGTACAGATTTTGTTGTCATAATTGTTTATTTGACTTTTGTTAAACTTAGGGCCTATTTGATAACCATTTCGTTTCCATCCCACGCAGTGGGATAAGAATGAGATGAGATGAGATGAAAATTTTATTTTCTTCTTGGGAATAGAATCGTGTTTGTTAATGACATTTTTTTTTATCTGGGAACAGAATTGCGTTTGATAATGATTTTATCCAAAAAATCACGAACGAATCCAACCACAATCAAGAAATCAAGAACGAACCCAACCACAATCAAGAAATCCTACCACAATCAACAAATCAAGAGCAAACCCTACCACAACCAATAAATCAAAAACGAACCCAACTACAATCAAGAAATCCTACCACAATCAACAAATCAAGAACGAACCCTACCACAATCAAGAAACCTTATCTAGAAATCGAAATCGAAGGCAAAGAATTGAAATCGATTAGGAAAATCGAAATTGAAATCTGTTTCGATTTCGAAACCCTATTTCGTTTTCAAAATCGAAATCGAAACAGGAAATCAAAATCGATTTTGAAATACTATTTCAATTTCAAACCTTAGGGTTTCGATTTCGAAATTAAAATCAAAATCGAAACCAACAAGAAGCAGACAATGCCATTGACGCATACAAACGAACACGAAGCAGAAGAACGAAGACGAAGAGGACGCCATTTATGCAGATGAACAAGATGAAGAAGAAGACGTCATTTATGGATGAGGACGACAACGAACCAGGCGAACGAACGAATAACAAAAAAGAAGAAAAAAAGAAAAAAAGAAAAGAAAAGAAAAGATAGCTACAAAGTTTGAAGGCTGATCTCACTAACAAATCCAAAAAAAACCTCCGTGTCCTGTTTTAAAAATGGGAATCAGATGGGAAAAAGTGGCCACCATTTTTTTTTTGTTTCTCAGGGCTTAAGAAATATGGGAATGATTTCTAGTTTTGAAAATAGAATGGGAATGGAAATGAGATTTACCAAACGCTATTCCCAAATAGAAATCCCAAAAATCTAGGATGGGAGTGGAATGGGATGGGATGGAAACAGTTACCAAACGGGGCCTTAATTTTCATGTGTGTTATTGTGTTCCTTTCACTACAACAAAAATGACCTATCGGAACACAAAAAAGTGTCGCGATAGAGCCCCTATTGCAGTACTTGAACATTTTGGGACACTTGAATTAGTGTCCTGTAAAAAACCGCCCCAATAGGTTATAAGGGCACTACATATTGCCCTTGTTGTTTGAGCTTGTTAAGATAATAATAAGTGTCTTATAAAATAATTATTAGGACACCATATATTGTCTTTATAACATTTTTTATTTTTTAAATTATATATATTAGGCACTACAAAATGTTGTGAAAAAACTCTATTAGGACACAAGAATGCGTTGCAAAATTGTCAAAGAGAACCAACATATAAGGGCACTATTTAGCGTCCCAAAAAGTATTTAATTTTTTTTTTATAATTCTAAATTATTTTAAAATATCAAAATACTCTAAATCCAAATAATAAAAACTAAAAATTACTCACAATACAAAATACATAAAGAACTCAATTTTTTGCATTAAAAATGGGGAATTAAAAATTCCAGAGATACACAAAATTATACCCGCCATGGGTCACTATTTTCTTTCTACATTTAAGCCACAATTCATAAATAAAAACAAGGTTTAAGTACAAAAGTAATATACATACTAAATATGTGTTAAATGTATTTTTCATGCAATACTCTGCCATCTTTCTCGATTGATCCAACATAAAGTAAGTCAGTCCCGTCATTTCCTTCAAAACAAAACAAAAAAGTGCAAGATATAAGGCAAAACAAAACAAACACATGCTTTACTTTTTTCGTTTTTGTCCCCAGAAAACTCTCCAACAGACATTTCATTATGTTTTGTCATCAAATTTTAGGGAACAAAAAACAAGTAAATTTTGTGTTCCCAAATTTATATTCCTTCTCCAAGTTTTTCGCGAACTGAACTAACAAAGAGACAGATGAAATATTACAATCATTTACACAAATCGAGGTTCACCAAAACCTAATTAAAAATCGATAATCAAAAGAAAAACTATTCAATCCTTACATCAAATTTAGAAAAATATATTGGCAATAAAACTTGAATCACCAATTGGGGAAAAACTCATACTTTAAGTTTTGGGAGTAGCCAAGACTATTAAACAAAGATTATAAAAAATAGAACAAGTTATGAATAGAAAAATAGAAAAATAGTAACATTGCAATGGAAATTAAGCATACGTTGAATCATTGGCGAGAGGAATGAAGGCGATGCGACCATCATCGTACCAATAGTAGGCCATGGTGGAATGATTAGGTAGAGGGCAAGGATCAGAGAGGATTGTAGAACAAATCACATAGTTTGCCTTAAAAAAACAATTAGATATCAAATTAAAAAACGAATGACAAATTGATCAAGCCGGAAGAACTGACATCCAAGAAACTGATATGGTGAACCTTTCCATTTCCCAAAATATATATTTGTGGATTGCTCTCGGAATAGGTAGAGAGAAATACAACATTGGATTTTACAACCCGAGAAAGCTCATCATGCTGTGTAAGCCTTAGTTTATAGACAACATTTTTCAAACCCATATATAGAACACAAGGACCAAGAGAGTTGAAGATCTTATTCAATGGATAGAAACAACAATATAGAGTCATCAGCAAGAAAACTAACACTATGCATGTGCCACTACAATGCAAAGCACATACATTGATATTTCGAAAAGATTAATTGCTCGTTTGGTTGGACGGAATGGAATGATGGAGGAATAAAATGAAAGAAGTAATAGAAAGAAATAAGAAATGTAATTGATTGTCAATAGAATCACTATTCCATTATCTTGTTTGGTTGGTATAGAATGAGAGAAATAATGGAATAGTGAAATATAGTAAAATTTTCATTATGCCCTTATAAAATTATTATTCCATTCTCTTATTTGGTTGGTATGAAATGAGTGAAGGAATGTAATGAAATATAATAAAATTCTCATTATGCCCTTATTACAAAATTTTATTATATTTCACTATTCCATTTATTCCCTCATTTTATTATATTTTATTATTCCTTTCAATTTTAAGTTTCAGTTCTCTAATTTCTGTTTCTGTTCTTAATTTTCAGTTTCTATTCTTTAATTTCTGTTCCTATTTGCAATTTTCAGTTTTCATTCTCAATTTTCCGTTCTCTAATTTTTTGGTTTTGTTCTCAATTTTCACTTTACGTTCTCAATTTTTTTTTTGTTCTCAATTTTCTGTTTTTGTTTTTAATTTTCAATTTTTGTTCTCAATTTTCAGTTACCGTTCTCAATTTTCTGTTCTCTAAATTTTTGTTTTTGTTCTCAATTTTTAGTTTATGTTCTCAATTTTCTGTTTTTGTTTTTAATTTTCATCTTTTGTTCTTAATTTTCAGTTTTCGTTCTCAATTTTATGTTATCTAATTTTATGTTTTTGTTCTTAATTTGCAGTTTATGTTCTCAATTTTCTGTTTTTGTTCTCAATTTTTTGTTTCTATTCTCAATTTTCTGTTCTCTAATTTCTATTTATATTCTCTAATTTTTATTTATGTTCTTAATTTTTAATTTTTGTTCTCAATTTTCAAAAGCTTAAATACAAGGGTTATTATGTAATTTAGGATATTGATTCCATTGGGTTGAAATCTCATTCCACTCCACCTCAAATGAAATCTCATTCCACCCTATTTCATTCCAATTGAATCATAAAAGTGATTCCATTTGAGAACCAAACAACGGAATAGGAATCAAGGGTGAAATGCAATTTCATTCCGCCCCTAATTCTTTCCAACCAAACATGGCATAAGAATATAACAAGCTTAGCAATCTAACCAAAACACAAGGTCATTAGCAAGATAGAATCTGTTGAAACCAAAACAGTTCATATATAGATAAAAAACACTCACAAACAAGCCAGGAAAAAAACCCAAGACTACAATTTATAATGTAGCATATTGCACTTACAACTGATTCTAGTTTTTTTTCTTCAGTATCATCATCAAGGGAAGATATTCCTAGCTCCATTCGCAGTTGCGGCAACAAACCCAACACATTGAAAATACGATCAACAAAACTAACACATATATATATATATATATATATATATATATATATATATATATATATTGAAAATACAATGAAAATAGTATTGACCTCCCCTATACAAACAAATATAAAAGGAGCTTGTACAAATCAAATTTTACACTTCTAAAAAAAAATAAAAATAAAAAATCACACTGACCTCCCTTATGCTAATGAATACTTTCAACTATAAACCATTGCAATCATTTATTGAAAACTGCAAATCATATTGATAATTGTCAAAATACATCATTCATTCATTACATTGAGCTTATTTCGAATGCTTATAAAACTACAAATTATAGCCACTCAGAACTATTCAAAACAGTGAATATCTGATTAGTAAGTACCTTTCAAGCTTCGCTTGAACTTGCACAACGAGCACTCAACATACTTGGTTGAGTTGAACGAAAGCAATGTTCCACACAAGTTGCAGAATAAGAAATCACCAATGGATATCCACATAAACACCTTAAACGAGTTCATGAGATCAATTATAATTCAATATATGATTAGTAATACGAAAAGAATAAAAAACATATATATCTTATTTAGCAGTAGACTAGAAAGCCAAATTGAGACATAATTCATACCTTTGATAATTGAACTCAGATGAAATAATCGCAATACAAGCTTATAAAACTTTGCGAAAATCCCCTTTTCGAGATCCTCAATCGATCAAGACCTAGATAGTACAAAAAAAAAAATCAAAATCAAAATGTATGCATGTATATGTATTAACGATATCAAAGTGAAGAGCACAGGGTAGGGACTTACCAAGGACTTCAAATAGAATAGCTCCAAGACTGAGTCCAGCAACGATCTATGGCGGAAATTGAGCTGAGAAGGGAAATGAATATACCTGGACGGTAAAGAAAACTGATATTTAAGGTTCCAATCAAATTTAGGGTTCCAATCGGGTTGCTAGGTTTGGCCACTTTGAGGGTTGAAGATGCGAATTGATATATATATATAAGAGATGCAGAGAATGAGAAAGAACCCGGTAGAGAGAAAAAGCGGCAGAAGCGGCAACAGATCTAAGACTTAACAATCGCTAGACGTTGTCCAGGCTCGTAGCCATCGCCGATCGAGTAGATTTTATAGAGAAATCACGAGATCGAGAGGGCGAGAGACGGAAAAACAGAGCTGGATGGTGGGGATTTTTAGATTTGAGTGCCTTCGTCATTGTGATGGATCTGAAGGTTCGTCGCGAGATCTGAGAGAGAGCGAGGTTATCCGTGAGATCGACACCTAGATCGACGACGAAGGCCATCGTCTTTGCGAAGGCTCAGAGACGAGGAAAAGGGAGAGAGATAAAGAGAGAGTGAGATCTTGTGGGAATTGGGAGTGAGAGTGAGAGAGAGGCTCCTCCATATCTAGGGTTTTTTTTAGAGAGAGGCTCTCAATGGAAGAAAGAGAAGCAAGAAGAGGTTACCAAAAAAAAAAGACAGAAGATTTGGACGGGTGCGGGAACACGAAATTTGGCCAGCGCCTTTTTTGGGGGGGTTAAATTCAACGCATTTTTACACAAGGACCAATTAATCTCACTTGTGAATAATAACTGTGATAAAATCTACAACCTATTATCACGGTTTATTAAAATAATGAGATGAAAAAAATTATCATATAATAAATTTTAAGCGAGATTATATCTCATTCATATTGTTACAATCACAGTTTATTTAAAAAATGAGATGAATTATATTTAGTAAGTGTGATAAAAGGCTATTTTCTAGTAGTGAATTCAAATCATTAGTCTGAGACTATTTTTGAAACGTGACTAGCCCCAAGCCTATGTTGCGCAAATCGATGGGCCTCCCTTTGGTGACGATAGGAAGAAAAATGGCGAGGAGACAAAACAAACACCACCGCTAACAACGAGGGTTGAGATCGAGAGAGAGGGTTGAGATCGAAATCGAGAAAAAGGGCTGAGATGTCTAAGGCAATTTTGTCGGCGATATAGCGATGGAGAGGAAAATGAGAAGAACGAAAGGGTTTGGGATGGATATCAGGACTAAGAGAGTGAGAGTAAGAGTGTGAGTGTGGGGGGAAAACCAAAACCAAAACCAAAATGACTTGTCTTTTTTTTTTTTTTTTTTTTCACCAAATGTGTGAGCGGGAGAGAGGGCGCCCTTTTTTTTGGGTGGGGGGAGGGGGGGTTAAGTTGGGCAAATATCAATTAATTTATTTTAATATATGTAATTAAATTATAATAGGACACAAAATTGTGCCCTGATATAATTTATGTTTTTAGGGCACTATGTTCTATCATTTTATATTATATATAGATATTAATTTATTTAATTACTAATTAAATATTATTGGGGTACTACTTTGTGTCCTTTAAATATTTGATTATAGGACACAATACATATAGTGTCCCGAAAAATATCTTTATAGGACACAATAACATATAGTGTCCCAACGAATTTACTTTTATACTACACTTTCAATTTTGTACCCCGAAAAACACTTTTATATGGCACAATACATATAATGTCCCAATAGAGATACCCTTATAAGCAGTTTTTGTTGTAGTGTTTGTTTGATTTGTTGATGAATAATAATTATAGTAATTTAATTTTCATATGTGCTATTGTGATCCTTTGGCATAGTTGGGTGTAGTGGTTGTTGGGAGCTTGATTTTGCTAAATCTAAGTTTGATTTCTTTAGATATGTGTTCGATTTCACTAGATCTAACAACGATTATATATATATATATATATATATATATATATATATATATATATATCTTACCACGATTTGATTTTTGCTCACAAATTTTTTAGATTTGTTTGAACAATTTTTGAAATATAAAGAGATGCAACCTATTCTAATACTTGATTCGATTATGAGAGAATCAATGTGTGTTAATTTTATTTCCATTATCCAAGACACTTTCCCCTTGTTCTTTGTTGTATGTAACGTAGGTCTACTCATTCATTACCTGTTGGTATAGTAAAACTCGAAGATATTTGATTCCAAGCCAACTGAAGTTCACAACTTGGGTATATTCACTTTTCTTCACCGTTGAAATGATTATTGTAGAATCGGTTAAATTATATTAATGAATTGTATTATCAACATTATTCTCGCTCTATAGATTGTGTACGTGTCTTGAATTGTTAGCTTTTTTGTTTGTTTTTTAATGCATGTTTTATTGAAGAAGAGATAATGAGATTTGAGAGTTTCTTTCTGTTTTGAGACCAAGTCTTATCTTATTCCTCTCTCTCTGCAGAGCTCTTCTACTCATTCTGCACGTATTAGTGTTATGCTGACATGCCAAACAATATGAGCACATGCAAAATTTTAGTTTGTATATGCCAGAATTTTTGGATTAGTATGATAGAGATTGAACATTAAATTAGGGCTTTAGGCTTCTACTATAAATGTATCTGTAATATATTTTAGATTTTTGTTTTGTTTTCATTTGATTCCTCATCTGTGAAACTATGGTTTAATGTCAATTTTGACTTTGATTTTACAATTCTACAGCTAAGCAGTGCTTTGCTTAATCTCAGGGATCAATGTCGAGATCAATAGATTTTGAATTGAGATTGTGAGTTCAACCTAGGCTTTCCTTCGTAGTTTACTTCCCAATGGAGCGCAAGGTATTATACTTTTTTTTTTCTACGTAAGTAGTTGTATTTGCTCCTATATATTTTTTTCCCTACAAATTTATTTTACCTTTTTAGCCTTAGAATGATTCTAAATTTTTTTAACAATTGAGTTGCTCCTATATATATAAGCAATTAATTGTATTTGCTCCTATATACTTTTTACTTTGTTTCTATTTTTTCTCTTCATGTTCCAAGCTTTTGGTGTAAAATATTATTCTAAAGAAATATGATGATAGGTTCTACAGATTGGGGTATCAGGGAAATAATTCTATATGTTTCCTAATTGTTCTATTAAATTATGCATATTGAATTGGTTTAGGTTTTTGTACAAATATGAGACTGGCAAGTGATGACGAACTTTCATCAACTTATCTTGAGGAATTCAACTGCTTGACTTAGCCCATAGAATTTGTGCACCATGGCGAATTGGGTAAATTTGTAATTTTGGTAAAATTTGATTTGCACCAACCTATATGTGAAAATTCAATGGCCTTTTATTTATTTTTTCATTGTGTTTCTTATACATGATTCGAATGTTATTATATCACCTTGGCCATTATGGACAAGGTTTGTCTGTGTCAAGATTTCACAAACTAAATGTTACACCAGTCTTCAATGCCAATAATATTTTTTGTGCTAATGTTTCTTGAAGTAATGTTTCAATATAATTGATTTATTTGAAAGTTTATTTTAAAGTTTCTTCAACAAATTATTTCATATCAGTCATTAATTAGGCAACTGTACACATTTAGTATTATGTGCTTGAATTCTGCCTTATTATCTATGATTATATTTAGCTACAAAGTTTTGTTTTTTTCACATGTTGTGCAACAGTTGCAATTGGAGCTCAACATGGAACATTGAGTTTAAGAATGAAGTTTTTTTTCTTGATATGAGAAATTTTACCATCAAAAGTTGGACAATGAAGAAGCAAAGGGTGTTAATGTATTTGTATTGAATTAATTTCATATCGTTGTTTCTTAGGTGGAAATGTAGATAAGGTATATGACAAATTAGTGTTTATTTGAAAGTACATATGTGATTGTCTCAAATTTTTGTATTTAAATTTGTACCGAACATTTATTGTATCATACATGATTTTAACATCATCTTATGGTTCATGGCGATTTTGTTTTATTTTATAATTTGTTCAATTTAATATAGTGTCTTCAGATACGGGTTATACATTAGAAATTTAATATAGTGTCTTCAGATACGGGTTATACATTAGTATATATATATATATATATACAACAACAACAACTAAATCTTTATTCCACTTATATAAGGTCAGCTACTTGAATTCATTTACGTCATAGAGATCGATCAAGGGTCATCCTTTCCGTCAGGTTTAATGTCGCCAAATCATTTCTAATAGTCTCGTCCAATGTATTCTTAGGTCTACATCTCCCTTTAGTAGTCCCCTGCACTTGAACTAAATCATATTTTCTCACTCGTACTTCAATGAGTCTTCTATGCACATGCCCAAACCATCATAAACGATTTTATCTAATTTTCTCTTCGATGGGTGTTATTCCTAAATTCTCTCTAATTGTTTCATTTTTAATTTTATCCATTCTCGTCTTCCCACTTATCCACCGCAGCAACCTCATTTCTGTCACCTCAATTTTCTAGAAACGATTCGTTTTTACTCCCCCAACATTCTAAACCTTAAAGAAGCACTGGTCTTATAGTATTTTTGTAGAATTTTCCTTTAAGTTTTAATGGAATCCTACGATCACAAATCACCCTAATTGTATTTCTCCACTTTAACCAACCTACCTTTATTCTATGCGTAATATCCTCCTCGATTTCACTATTGCTCTGAATCATTAAATCTAAATATCTAAAATGATTAACCTTTGGTACCTCATCGTCTTTAATTTTGACCGCACCACCGTCTCTTCAAGCATTATTAAAATTGCAATGCATGTATTCTGTCTTGCTTCTGCTAACCTTCAAACTTTTAGAATCCAATGCTTCTCTCCATGTTTATAATTTAGTATTAAGACCTATTCTACTTTCGTCCACTAATACGATGTCATCCATAAACAACATACTCCAAGGTACTCAATCTTGAATATGTTTTGTAAGTCCATCCATCATTAGAACGAAGAGGTAAGGACTTAAAGATTATCCTTGATATAAGTCTATATTAATAGAAAAGACATAAGTATCGCATCTTCTTGTTCGAACATTAGTGACTATACCTTCATACAAATCCTTAATTACCTCGATGTACACATTGGATACTTGTTTCTTTTCTAGCACCCACCACAAAACTTCTCTGGGTACCCTATCATAAGCCTTTTTTAGATCCACAAATACCATATGTAAATCTCTATATTTTTTCATTAATCTCCTGACTAAATAGATAGTTTTAGTGGTTGATCGGTTGAGCATAAATCCAAATTGGTTCTCTTTTATGCTCGTTTCATGTCTTATTCTATATTCTATCACTTTCTGCCAAAGTTTCATAGTATCACTCATAAGTTTTATGCCCCGATAGTTCGTGCAACTTTGAATATCCCCTTTATTTTTATAAATAGGCACTAAGATACTCCTTCTCCAGTCGTTAGACATTTTCTTAGTCCTCAAAATGTCATTGAAAAGTCTAGTCAACCACTATATTTCAATATCTTCCAAACTTTTTCACACCTCTACAGGGATTTCATCTAACCCTACTGCTTTTCCAATTTGCATCTTCCACAGTGCTATTCTAACTTCTGAAGCCCTAATTCTTTTATGAAATCAATAAATCTTATCTGAAGATAAACTAGGCAACTCCAGTCTAGATTCTCCGACGCCATTGTCATTAAATAAATTATAAAAATAACTTCTCTATCGTTCCATAATCTTCTCATCTTTCACCATTACCTTTTCATCAATGTCTTTGATGCATCTGACACTTTCAATATCTCTAGTCTTTCATTCACATCACCTAGCAAGTTTAAATAGATTCATCTCTCCCTCTTTTGAATCTAACTTTTGATATAAATTATCATACGTTCTAAATTTTGATTCCTTAATTACTTTTCTCACCTCCATTTTTGCATGTTTATATTTCTCCTAACTCTCCTGACTTTGATAATTTTTCCATTCTTTATAAGCTATTTTCTTGTCCCGAATGGCTTTTTGGACCTTTTCATGCCACCTCCTACTTTCTTTATATCATGATCATCTTCCTCTACAAATTCCTAAAACTTTTCTTTCGACCTCTCTAATACGACTCGTTATATCAATCCACATTTTGTTCATATCCTCATGTCTCTTCCATAATTTATCATTGCTAATTTTATCCATAAACAACTCTATATTTTCATCTCTTAGATCTCTCCAACGTATCCTTGCATGTCTACTTATCTTAGACTCTCGTCTTCACCCCTGAAACTTCAGATAAATTACCATTAGTCTATGTTGGGTAACAATACTTTCTCCGAGTATGATTTTACAGTCCTTACATATTAAAAGATCACTTGTTCTAGTAATGACAAAATCTATCTGGTTATTCTTCTGATCACTCTTAAATGTGATAAGGTGATCATCTATCTTCTTGAAGCATGTATTTAGAAGAACTACAGCATACGCCATAGAAAAATATTAAATCATCTCACCCATTGCATTCTTCTCCCAAAATCCATAACCACTATGTACTTTCTCGAAAGTCCCTTTTTTCCTTCTCGACATGTTCATTCAAGTCTCTCCCAATAAATATTTTTTCTTAGTTAGGTATACTTTGAACAGCTTTGTCCATCTTCTCCCAAAATTCTTGTTTAACATTTTCTTGCAGTCCAACTTGGGAAAGAGCGTACACACTATTAACGTTTATCACCTCTCCTCCAATCACCAGTTTTATAACCATCATTCTATCGTCAATTCTCATAATATCAACAACGCTATCCTTTAAATCTCTATCTACCATGATGCCCACCCCATTTATATGTTTGTCATTCTCCGTATACCATAATTTATATCTCGTTCTCTCAATTTCTTTAGACCTATCTCCGACTCACTTAGTTTCCTACAAGCATAGAATATTAATCATCCTTCTACTAATCACATCCATCAATTCTCAAGTCTTACCCGTCAACGTTCCTATATTCCAAGTTGCCAACCGAAACCTATTCTCATGGACTAACTTCTTTATCTTCACCCGTCTACCATAATGCGGCAACCCTATCTCATTTGACACCGTATCTGGGCGAAAACATGGTGCGTCACTCCTGAGCGACGCCCTAGTGCACTCTCTCCCATTATTCACTACATTCGGACGGTGAAGATGTAGTGCGTCGCTAGTAGAGAATGCCCCAATATTTAATATTTTTGGATTCATGTCATAAAAGTTCTGACAAAATTTTTCGCTAGCTGTCAGCTACCTAACGCAACCCTCTTCTTTTACCTGGGTTTGGGACCAACTGTGTGTAAGGAATAAAACATCGAACCCAACAGGCGGAGTTCTGTCTTTCATATATATATATATATATATATATATATATATATATATTTGTAACGTTGAGCGTGGATTTGCAACCCCAACATAGCATTTTGTTCGCATGCAAAACTCTACATCAGCTCCTTTAATTTTTGTGAAATTTATATCAATCCTCTTAAAATTTAAAGTCGGATTTTCCTTTGTACCTAGTATGTATGTGCATCTATATATATACATGGTAAAAAAAAAATAATAATGAAATTGGATTTGCTAATAATGTTTAGAAAAGCTGAATTAGAATTAGAAAGGGATAAAGACCTTTTTGGTCCCTGACAATTGGCCTGTATGTCCAATTGACTCTTAACTTTTGCAACTTGACACATTTGCCCTTGACATTTCAATATAGTGCCAAATTGGCCCCTGACGCAGATTCTGTTAAGTCAAACTAACGGTTAACGTTTCATTAAGGGTATTTCGGTCTTTTTATTCAATGGGGTTAATTTGAAAAGTTATTTTATTGGGGGTCATTTCATTTTCTATCTAAAACTTAAGGGTTTATTGTGTATTTTTTTCTTCTTATTCATGTTTTTATTTCCCACCACTGCTCCATATCCGGCGACTCCTGCTCTCTCTCTTCCATAGCTACTAATGTTGCTCCCACCTATCGAGGAAAAACACCACCAAAACGAACGTTAACACCGCCAAACAAACACCACCGAAATAAACAACACCGCCGAAAAACACCATGTGCGGTGGTGAAGATCACCGTTGTTGAACGAACCCCTGCCTTACCACTGTCGTTGAACAAAATTCCTCACCACAATCGATGGACGAATGAAATCCCTCACCACCATCGTCGGCATAATCGCAACGCGATTTCTTTTTTTTTTTTCTCTCTCTCTTTTGTGTAGTTGCGGTGGAAGATGGGGTGGTGGTGCATCGACGGAGGCAGAGGAGCGAGGAGGAGTAAAAGGTAGTGGTAGTGGAGTTGCAGGAGTGGTTGGTATGAGAATTCATTTGAGTTTCAATCTCTCTCTCTCTCTAGAAATCGAAAAATGGGTTTAATGAACCCTTTTTCATATCATTGATGATGAAACAAATAAAAAAACAAACAAAACCCATTTCAAAATTCAAACAAATAGAGATGAAAAATTAGGTCAGGAAATTACTCGTCCATATCGAGTAGAAGGGTATCTGGTTTGGTTCGGCAGTGTGTTTGGCGATGGTGATGTTTGGTTCGGCAGTGGTGTTTTGGTGGTGCTCGGTGGTGCAGAGAAACGAAGAAAGAGGAGATTGAGGGTGGTCGGTGATGGAAAATGGGGCTGCGATGGAAATCGATTAGCTTTTCTCTTTCTTTTTCATTTGGTTGTTGTTTGGTTCAGCGATGTGTTCGGCAGTGGTGATGATTGGTTCGGCGGTGGTGATGACTGGTTCAGCGGTGTTGTTCGGCGGTGGTGTTTTAGTGGTGCTCGGTCGTGTGGTGGTACGGAGAAACGAAGAAGGAGGGGACTGAGGGTGGTCGGCGATGGGAAATGAGGTGGCGATGGAGATCAATTAGCTTTTCTCTCTCTTTCTTCATCATTTGGCTGTTGTTTGGTTCAGCGGTGTGTTCGACGATGGTGTTTTGGTGGTGCTCGGTGGTGCAGAGAAACGGAGAAGGGGACTGAGGAGCCAAAAAAAAAAAAAAAAAAGGTATGGAAAAAAATATTTTGACCCCTTAGTTTAACAATATATGCAAATAAACCTCATTATATTAATATGATTGAAATGACATATGTACCCTTAGCCAAATAGTCACGTGCTTGTCACGTTGCTGTTTTCGTCCAAAATCCCAAAATTTCACCAACGGAACCCGACCCAAGGGTCAATTTGACACTATTTTGAAATGTCAAGGACTCAAATGTATCGAGTTGTAAAAATTAGGGGTCAATTAGACACTTAGGCCATTTGTCAGGGACCAAAAAGATCTTTATCCCAATTAAAAACGAATTGTATTTCTTTTTAGTTTTAATTACAAAGTTTCGATTTGGTACAATTGAATTGGAAAGTCTTAATCAAATATATTAGGATATGTTTGGTTGGAGGTGAAAAGGGAAAAGAAATTAAAATAGGAGGTGAAATGACCTTTTTTTTTTTTTCCCTGAATGTGTTTGGTTGGAGGTGAAAAGGAAAAGGTAAATCAAAATAAAGGGTGAAATGATCTATTTTTTTCCTCCCAAATTTGGGGGGAAAATGAAATGAGGGTGGGAAAAAATCAAAATTACCGTTTTGTCTCTTTATTTTATATAACAAATACCTATTTCATTTATAGTAAAAGTAAAATAGTAAATTAAATAAAAAAATATAATATTTTTTTCTTTTTTTAATACACACAAAATATTATTTCTACTTCTTCTATATCCTTCAACCCAAATATATTAAAGAAAATGATTTTCCCTCCACAAAGCATAAAAAAAAAAAAAAAAAAAAAAAAAAATCTTTTTCATTTCGTTTTTCTTTTTTCTTTCCCACCCTGCCAACCAAACATACCCTTAGTGATATGTTGGCCCATGTTAGCCGAGTGTGACACTGGGCCTCTAAATGGAAACATGGGTGGGTAATTAATGATTAATTCCTTTAATTAAAGTTAGTATTTTTGTAACTAACTCATTCATCATCAATGCAGAATCTCCAAACCAAATTAAAGTAGCCAAAATGGTCTTGAATACAATTATTAACGGTTAATACATATTCTTGACCTTTTTCCTGTATCTAGAATTCGTATATTTGAGAGGAAAAAAAAGGAACGAAATTAGGTTTCTACTCCTTTCACGTGTCTCATAGAGGCTTCCGTGAGAACAAAGGTACTTACGAAAAACAAAGAACAACAAAAAAATGGGTTCTTCTAAGTATGAGCTAGCATTCGGTAATGATTCACACCTTTGACTAGTTTGTAATAATATTTTTTTTTTCTTTTTTCCTTCTGAATGCACCAGGTCGATGTGGAAAATACGCCCTTAAAATTTTTCGAAAAAATGATTAGTCGAGATACGCGTAATTTAACCCAGACAACACCTTACTGTTAAATAAAATAAAATAAAATAAAATAGTATAATACACACACACACATATAGGTATGTCCAGTTCAGCAGTGTGTATTGTTCTTGTGAACCATACTGAAGTTGTAAGACTTAGTTTTTTGTTCTTGAGTTAAATATAAGATTGGGTTTGGACTGTAATTCCTGTGTGTCTGTATGGGTGCGTTTGGGTTGCTTATTTCATTATGTTGTGCTGCGTTGCTGGAAAGCCGCTTGGCCAACTGATAGGGTGAATATAAAAAACACACACAGAGAAAACATTTTGAGTGGTAGTTTTAAAAAATTTAATTAGTTATAGAACTAAATTATAATTTAAAATTATAAATTACAAAAATAATTTTTTGTTTTAAAAAGCATAAATATACAATTATTACTCTTTTAACAACATAATTCGAAAACACTATTACAAAAATATTTTCCCAATTAACACTCAATTATCATAGTACCTATTTTTAATGTTTTATAAACTTTATATTAATTAATTTTTCTCTATATATTACGCATTTTTTATACCATACATTCACCCAACAAACATTATTATTATCGCTATTTTAAACCATCTTCTTTCAAATAATCACATAACTTTTACGTTTTTATATTTCACATATATTTAATTTAATTGTTTTAAACTAAACTAAATAAATTCTCAATTTTCAATTTGTTTTAAATTATCAAAAAAATAAAAAATTAAAATTAAAATCCAAAACAACACCTTAAATTACTTAGGTGGCGTTTGGTAACCGTTTCTGTTCCCATCCTAGCAGTGGGATGGGAATGAAATAAAAATTTTGTTTCCTTCTTGGAAGTAGAATCGTGTTTGGTAACGATATATATATATATTGGAACAGAACCGTGTTTGATAATGATTTTATCCTAAAATTATATTTTTTTTTTTTTTTTTAGATTTGTTTTTTGTTTTGGGCGGACGGCGGCGGCGGCGGCTACCGGACAATGGTGGGTGGGTGACGGTGGGCGGACAACCGGCGGCACCGGAATTTTGCCGGACGGTGGCCGATGATTGATGAACAGTGCCAGTATTTTGGGAATGGAATGGGAATAATGAGAACAATTTTTTTTTGTTTATTATTTTTTAAAAAAAAAGTGGGCACAATTCTCAAATGGAAATGGAATGGAAACGGGAACAAAAATTACCAACCGTTATTACTAAACAGAAATTTCAAAAATCAGCCTAAATAAAAACTTTAAAAATCTGAAAATAGGATGAGAATTTTTGGGATGAAATGTTTAGCAAACGGGCCTTAATTTTGGAAGAATTAAAGGGTCCTTTGGGTTGCTCTGGAAGGCATCTCATTCTTTCTTAAAAGCCAAAAGAAATTAATGTAAAATAGGGCAAGGAAAAAGTTTTTTTGAAATCTATCACTACTGTTAGTTGCCAAAAAAATATTCTCCCAAACCCTAATTTTGAGTCAAAGAGCAGCTACACCTGCACGTGTGTGTGTGAGCCACACATTAATTGGTGGTCTCTCTGTCCTAACTTGTGGACTTTTTTTCAATTCCACGTGCCACCACATATTCTTCATATATTCGGACAATAATTCAACACTCTACTACACTATTACTTATTGATAAAAAAAAAAAAAAATGAATTAAATTCTAGATCTTCTTCATATTTGTTAGATTACAAATTTTGAGATATTATTTACTATATCAATTTAATCCCACGACTTGTAAATCACAATTATCTAGTGTATTCTGCAGAAAATAATAATAATAATATATTTTATAAAAAATTAGTGAGAGATTTAATGTTCAATTTTATTTTATTTTCAAATTTGAACTAAAAAATTATAAAAATTTATCATGTCAATCAAATATTTATAGGACAAATTTTGGTGTGAATCAAGAGTTTCGAGTCTTGATTGAAAAATTTGAGAAACAAAATGAAATTAATGAAAAACATTAGAAACCCCCGCACGCTTTTCCCTAAAATGAATAAAGGATGATAAAATAATAATTAAATACATATGGCCTTGCTTTCTTACTCAATTGGATGGAGGGATCCAAATTCTCTCTATTTTTTTAACTCAATTGTTTTCCCCATCTTATCCTTTTCTTCGATTCTAGATCCTTTACTTGACTTTTTTGTTTAGATTTTTTTTTTTTTATCATTGTCAAAGTAAAATTATTTTGTCTAGTTTGGTTGGAAAAGAAAATAAAAAGATAAAAAATAATTTAATTTAATATAATTTATTATTTTATTCTTATATATTTTAAAAATAAATTAAAAAATCAATTATTAAGAGTATAATTGTAATTTTGATATTCAAAATCATTTTTCTCTCTTTTTTCTCTTAAATTTGGGGAGAAAAAATTTGTCTAGAAATTTATGTGTTATCCTTCTCATTTTCATTCTCTTTTTATTTTTCTTCTATAGTAAACACAATTTTTTTTCATTTTTCTTTTTATTTTTCATTTCCTTTTTATCTGTACCAAGCGCACCTTAAAATAGTCAAATACAGTATTTGGTCCAACAAATGATTCAAGTGTCACCCGTACACTCTTCGTTCTCCATATAGTGGTAGTGTTTCGAGGGACCACTTATTTGATTGCTATCATTTTCAAATGATTCACTCCTCCAATACTATGACTACTTAGGTATGAATTGATGGATCATTTTTTTTTTTTTTGACAAATGAAAAAATTTTAAATTTAAATTTCTGGAAAGTGAAAAATGCTTCAATGAGAACTCTAACCAACAATTTATCATTTTTTTTTTTTATTCTTTTTTTGAAACAAACGATCTTTTTAAAATATGAAATCCCATGTTCACAAAATTTCTACGCATGTCTATAAATATATAGATACACATACATATATATTAGGAATTTACAAGTGAAAATTATTGAGAGACAACCACGAATTCCAATATCTTGGGTTAGACTCAAACCTAATTTCATTATTGTTTACATCTAGATTCAGGACCAACTACTAAATAAAGATGTAAGATGACCAATCTCTCTCAAGCTCTAGAAACCCTCATGAAATTCAAATACCAGGAGGTAGACCCCTGGTGGAGGACATCCAGTATGAAAGTAAGTATTTGAACGTAGAAGGATAATCATCTGAATGTAGAAAGTGTGGGTGTGAGATTACCTTACCTTGTATGACGATTTTCTTGCTTAAAAAGGTCAGAGTAATTAGGTAGAGTATTTCATGGTAGGTGGGTAATCGATTCACGCTTGCAATGTGGACATAATCATAACGAGAATATTTCACGAGAATCATGTGATTCAAAGGCTTTGATGGGTCGTCTTAGTAGGAGTTGATAGGCATATCTTACAAGCTCGACCCCATGTCATTCTTTCCAAGGGATAGGACAACCTAAATGAATTGATGGATCAATTTTTGGACAAATGCAAAAATTTGAAATTTTGTCGCCCAAAAGTGAAAAATGCTTCAATCAGAATTCTAACTAAAAATTTATCAAAAAGAGAAAAAAAAAAAAAAAAAAAAAAAAGAAAAAAGAAAAAAAAAGACCTTTTAAAATATAAAATCTCATGTTTAAAAATTTGTACGTGTGTATATATATATATATATACACATACATACACACATATGCATATATATTAGGAATTTATAAGTTAAATACTATACCATATTAAAAGGTTTTTTTTCCAAATTATTGAGAGACAATCACGAACTCCAATATCTTGAATTAGATGCAAACCTAATCTCAAACCTAATCTCATTAATGTTTACATCTAGATTCAGAACCAACTAGTGACTGAAGATGTAAGATGGTCAAGTTGTCTCATGCTCTAGAGGGCCTGCACAGAATTCAAACACCGAGAGGTAGTCTCTAACGTAACACAACCAATGTGAAAGTAATTATTTGAGAGTAGACGGATAATCATTTGAATGTAGAAAGTATGGGTGTACGATTAACTTACCTAATGTGACAATTTTCTTGCCTTTTAAAAAGGTCAAGGTCATTAGAAATAGTGTTTCGTGGTAGGTGCGTGATCAATTCGCGTCGGACATAATCATAACGAGAATATTTTATGAGAAACGTGTGATTCAATAGAGTTGATGGGTCGACTTGGAAGGAGTTGATCGGCCGATCTCCGTTCTCGATCCCGTGTCATTCTTTCCAAGGGATAGGATGGCCTAGATGTTAACACATCATTGATTGGCACATTTTTTCCGACATATAAGTATTTTACAATTTTGTTCTAAATTTATTGTTGTATTTGATCATTTCCCCAATTCAAACATACTGGTAGTAATTTGAGGAACCACTGAATTTGATTGCTAATTAAATTAGTAAAAGAAAAATTATTGTAACACTGATACTGATGATTTGATATCATTTATAAATCAATCAGTCCTGCAATATTATGACTGCCTCGAAATGAATGAACAATTTTTTTTTTTACAAATGTAAAAAAATTGAAATTTAAATGGCCGAAAACTAAATTTCGATAAGAACTCTAACTAATAATTTAATTATAAAAAAATGACCCTTTAAAAAAATAAAATCATTGTTGACAAAATTTGTGTGTGTCTATATAAAGACACACATATGTATATATATTAGGACTTTATAAGTGAAAAACTATACATACTATATTTTTTTCCAAACTATTGAGAGACAATCACTCACTTTGATATCCTGAATTAGAGGCCGATCTAATCACATCAAATATATATATTTTTCAAATTTATTTTAAAAAATAAAAAAAAAAAAAAATTGATGTGTGTAAAATTTTACCACCTGCCACGCATCTGTCACCTAGATCAAAAGTGCCACGTCACCAACGCCGCGACATCAGCTGATGTGATGAACCTGGCTGTTCATTAGCCCGACGTCACCCCAGATCGGTAACCATGAAGGACTTGAATTAATTGCCAAGCAAGAATCCCCAACGTTCTCCTCAGATATCACCAAAGATAATCAGGTCGGTGCAGCCATCCCGACCTCCAACTCAGTGCCCAGGTCAGCCTACAATTCTTAAAATGCTTGGCCCATGGGCTTCTCTACCAACGATCCAATGCCCAAGCCCATAGTTATAATCCTCCACACGCACTCCAAGCGCTAGACTAATTAGGACGAATAACCGAACTTAAGGCCCTGATTTTCGGGATGCTAATGACATCCTCGCCTATAAAATGAAGGCTTTACCAAGCCATTAAAAAGGTTGCGAACTTGAGGTAACAACTTTATTTCATCCAAGCGACCTCTTTTTTTTTCCTCCGAGCTCTTACTCTCACGCCGGAGGGGGCACGCTAGGCACACCCCGACAAGTCATGTGTGCAGGAACCGACCTGAAGGTCAGGGCAGACAATGCCTTAACAACTCGGACAAGCGCATGATCGAGGTTCTAAAGGCCTGAGGAATCAAGCTTCGACGAAGACACTCTCCAGATAATCTCCAGTCCTCCACATATGGGTTGACCATACCATACTACAGGTTGGTCCATTTTTCGACACCAACAGTTTGGCTCCGTTTGTGGGAAGCATACAAAAAGTTTTCCTCAAGTCATCAACTATCTGATCTGCTAAGATTTGATAATCACAAGGTCTGGTCATTCCTTAAGATCGAGAAATCAAAAAGCCGCGGTGAATAGCAACTCCACTCAAGACATGTCCAGAGCTCTAAGACAGGATACCTAGGCGAGAACCCATGTTCTCGTAAAATAAGAGAATGTCCTTATCATGAGACAGGTCGGTCCTTCAGTTCCGACCTCAAGCGTCTTCGGTGGCCAAACATCCAGGGTCGTTGACGCCTCAAGGATCGACAATTTGGAGCATAAGCTTAGTGAGTTCCAGAATTATTTCCATGTCCTCCTTTCCCGCCTGCCATCAGCCTCCGTGTAAGGAAGATCGGATGTCCAGACTGCAAGGGGAAAAGATTGACCTCATGAGTCTGAAGATCAAGTGATACACTCTCATGGCAATGTGCCCTAAGCCCGGCCTCGGCCCTACGACCAGGTAGTTAGGGAGATGGATCTAAACCCCTTTATTGAGTCGGGGACTTTATCTCAGCCATCTCGCGGACGTCGATCTAAAGACAGACCACGGTCACCACCAGATAGAGTGCCTAGTCTCCTGGCCCGGTCAGAATACCGATTGCACCAAACCCGAGAAGTAGATTCCCATTCTCTGGTATAGAGCTCAGAGGCGAGAGGCCCTGGTCATTTCCAGCCAGGTCGCAACACCGTCCAGAGGGAAAACATCTATAAAACGTCGTATGGTTGAGATAGAGGTCACGCTCAACCAGATACAGGGTGCTGGAGGTGCAGCCGGGTTGCCAACGGCCGTAAGATCTCATTTTATTGGGAAAATTGTGGATGAGCATGTGCTTTATAGATTCCCAATCCCCTAGTAGCCCAGTATGACGGAACTACCAATCTTGTCGATCATCTTTCCATTTTTGTGTCCCACATAGATATGCACACTGCCTCAACAGCCGTGAGGTACAAGTTTTTCCGCTAACCTTGACTGGTCTATCTCAGATTTGGTTTAACGACCTGGCTTCGGCCTCAATTTCAACTTTCCTCCAACTTGAACAACAATTCTTCACCCGATTTAGCCGATCCTGGCACATGCCGAAGACTGTGACCCATATTCTCACCCTCAGAAAAAGAGGTTAACAAGAACTTGGGCGATTACGTAGATAGGTTTTGGAAGGAGTCACTCGCCTGTGAAGGGGTCTCGGATGTTGTGGCCCTAAATGCCTTCATCGAAGGATTGAGGCACAAATGATTATCTTACGACTAGAGTTCACGAACAACTTCATGCCTCTACAATCCTTTGGACCGTGGTACCAACTTCTATGAAGCCGACCTTTTTTGACATGGTGAAGAGAGAAAAAGAATGACTCCTAAAGAAGAAGGGATGAGCTGATGAAGGCCTAAGTTAATCTCAAAACTCCAGGAAGCTCTAGGATGAAGGGCGGTTCGGACCTCTGCCTGGGGATCAGATACCTCATCCGCCCCAAGAGCCCCGCCAACACGGGTTCACCCCCCTGATAGCCTCATTCGCCACAATCTTCGCTAAAAATGCCGAGAATGGAATATTCCCACTTGCCCCTCCCCTAGGGAAAACCTATGAGCAGGTCGGCTACAAAATACTATGACTTTCACCGAGGTCGCGATCATGCCACTGAGGAGTACTTCAAGCCAAATGAGAAAATAGAGGCCCTAATCAAATGAGGTTACCTCGAAAACTACGTGCGCAGAATGAATAGAGAATCCCAGCACGAGGGTGGAGACCGTCGAATGAACACCAAGGTCAGCAACGTAGGAGGAACAACAACCAACCTCCTCCCCATGATGACCACTTCGGTGATGACGCCGACCTGAGAGTGGACGGCGAGATAAACATCGTTCACGGTTGACTGGGTCTCGGGGGTTAAATATCTTCCTTCCGAAAGAGATATATGAGCACAAGGGTAAGAGAAAAGTCGAGTAGAACACGTATGAGGTCAGCACAATTGTTGCCGCCTTGCACAACGTCGTCTCTTTCAGTGAGGGCGACCTCAAAGGTGTGCATATCCCCCATGATAATATGGTTATTTTCTCCCTAATCAATCTTTCAAGACAAGAAGAATTCTGGTCGACGGGGGCAGCTTCGCTAACATAATTTTCAAGTGAGCCTTCGACAAAATGAATGTGGACTCCAATACTATGCAGCCCGTAAAGGCTCCACTTGTCGGTTTCAGAGGGGATGTTGTAAACTCGATCGGATGAGTCTCCCTACCCATCACCGTGGGATCTAGGTCCAGAATGACCATCGTATGGTCTAAATTTATTATCATGAATAGACCCTTACCCTACAATACAATCATGGCTTTGGTCGGTGAGACCGAGCTCATTCCAATTGATTAACCCTAAGAAGAGGAGCCCGGTCCCCGGCCCCAGAAGAATCTCCTTGAGGTGCCCATCCACCCAACCATTAAAGAAAGAACAGTAAGAATCGGAGTCGGACTCAGCTCGGATCAGGGTGCCAAGCTACCAAGCTGTTAAAGTGGAATTATGATGTCTTTGCCTGGTCTCATAACGAACTCCCAGGGATTGATCCCAGTGTGGCCATGCACCAGCTCTATGCCGACGTGCACTACCCTCCTGTTCGCTAAAAGAGAAGGAAATTCCAACCAGATTGGCAGAAGATCATCAAAGAAGAAATAGACAAGCTAATCAAGTCTGACGTCGTGAAAGAAGTCAAGTTCCTGGACTGGATGACCAACGTGGTCCTCGATCCTAAGGCCTGTAATAAATGGATCCTTTGTATAGATTTTAAATATCTCAACAAGTCATGCCCAAAAGACTTCTTTCCTCTCCCAAGGATTGATATCGTAATCAACTCCACGGTTAGGTATGAGCAGTTGAGCTTTCTTTGATGCCTACGCCGATTATAATCAGATCCCGATGTATTCTCCTGACAAGAACAAGACCTCGTTCATCACGGATAGAGGTACCTACTTCTACAAGGTCATACCTTTCGGCCTCCACAACACCGGGGCGACCTACTAGAGATTTGTGAACAAAATGTTCAAGGAAGAAATCAGGGAGACGATGAAGGTATACATCAACGACATGCTGGTCAAGAGTAGCCTGGCTCAAGACCACCTCAGACATCTCCAAGCCTATTTTGACAAACTCCAGGCTCATTATATGAAGTTTAATCCAAGCAAGTGCATTCTCGGGGCGTCTGCAAGTAAGTTCCTTGGCTTCATGCTATCTCAGTGTGGCATTGATGCCAATCCTGACCAAATCAGTGCGATGCTTGGTATGGCTTCACCCCGCAATAAAAAGAAGGTCCAAGTGCTCACGGTCCGGTTGCCCGCCCTGAATCGATTTATCTCCCGGTCCTCCAAAATGTTCCTTTCATTTTTCAAAATATTTCGAGAGAACAAGGCATTTTAATGGACTATGGAGTGTGACGACGCGTTTTAAGAACTGAAGAAATATCTATCTTCAACTTCTCTACTCAACACACCGAAGATAGGGAAGACTTGTACTTCTATATCGCGACGTCTACCATGGCCGTAAGCATCGCCTTGGTCAGGGAAAAAGACGGCGCCCAAGGCTCGGTCTACTACTCGAACAGAGTTATTACTAACACCGAGATAAGGTACACAAGATTTGAGAATCTGGCTTACGCCCAACTGATCACATTGAGAAAACTAAGGCAGTACTTCCAGGCTCATACTATCGTTGTGCTCACCGATCTTCCTTTGAGGAATATTCTCTACTCTTCTGATGTTTCTAGGCGGTTTATAAAGTATTGCCTCGAACTAGGCCAATTCCACATTGAATATCGGCCCAGAACAACGATTAAAGGGCAGGTTCTAACTGACTTCATTGCTAAGCTTACTTTGTCGGATACAAAGCCCGGCGCCGACCTAGAAGCAGCCGAGAAGACCTCTCCATCAACCAATGCGACCGATAAAGCCCAAATTGTGACTACTGACCCGAGGCTCGATTTTTGGAAGCTTTTTACCGATGGATCCTCCAACCATATTGGTTCTAGGGCCGGGATGGTTCTCGTTGCTCTCGACAAAGAAGAACTTAAATACCCCTTCAGGCTCGGATTCTGAGCTACGAACAAGGAGGTAAAATACGAGGCTCTCTTGGCCGGGTTGAAATTAGCCCGGGATTTCAACATGAAGACTCTCCAAGTCTTGAGCGACTCCTAGATTGTGATCAACCAAGTGAATGGTGACTACCTAGAAAAATCCCCGAGCATGATGGTTTACCTGAAGAAAATGAAGGCTCTGATAAATGATTTCAAATATGTACAAGTCAAGCAAATACCCCGAGAAAAAAACAGGCATGCCGACGCTCCGGCTAACTTGGCCTTGACGGTGGAATATACTCTCAAACGGATAGTGCCCGTGGAATACCTTACCGAGCCGAGCACTATCACTTTAGATGAGGTCATAACTATGTGTGCTCTCAGTTCCGATCTGACCTAGATGGATCCAATTAGGAGCTATCTCACCGATGGGACATTGCCCAAGGACCGAGCTAAAGTCAGAAAGATGCAATATCAAGCTGCAAGGTTTATCTTTCTCGAGGGCATTTAATATCACAAATCTTTCTTTGGTCCCTACTCCAGATGCTCCCGACCTGAGGAGGCCGAGTACGTAATGAGGGAAGTCCACGAAGGGATCTATGGCAACCACTTGGGGGGTAGGTCATTAATGCTCAGAAACTGCTCCGACATAGTTACTACGGGACAAAAATGTTAGAAGATGCGGGAGAGTTCGTGAAGAAATGTGACAAGTGCCAGAGGTTTGCCGTGTACCCTCATGCACCACCAACCGAGCTAGTGCTGATGATCAGCCCATGGTCCTTCGCCCAGTGGGGCATCGACCTCCTCGGCTTGTTCCCTCAAGGTACTGGCCAAAGGAAGTTTCTGGTCATTGCCTTCGACTACTTCTCCAAATGGGTGGAAGTTGAGCCCCTTGCCAAGATCACTAAGGGAAAAATATGAGACTTCTTGTGAAAAAGCATAATTTGCTAGTTCTACATCTCCGAAGCCATCGTCTCGGATAGCAAAAAAAAAAATTGATAATGATCTGTTCGTTGATCTCTGCCAAGCTAGGGATGAGCACGCACTTCTCCTCCCCAGGTCACCCCCAAGCTAACGGTTAGGTTAAGGTTAGCAACAGAACCATCCAGCAAAATCTGAAGATAAGGTTAAATAATTCGAAGGGGTTGTAGGTAGAAGACCTTCATCTTGTGCTGTGGGCCTATCACACAATGGCCCGAACCCCCACCGGAGAGACACCCTTTGCAATGATCTTCGGGTTTGAGGTCGTCATCCCTATGAAAATCGGTCTGCCATTACCTCGAACTGCGACCCCCTTTAACCGAGCTGAAAACAAAGTAGGTCTAGCCTTGAGTCTGGATCTATCGGAATAAACAAGAGAAAGATCCCGGGTACACCAGGCCGCTTACCAATAGAGAGCAACTAGATATTACAACATAAGGGTCCGACTTCATTCTTTTGACGTCGAAAACCTCGTTCTGAAAAAGGTCACCCTAGCCACCAAGGGCCAGAATGCTGACAAACTTACTCCCACCTGGGAAGGACCTTATTGGGTTACTTTGGTAGTTAGGTCTGGCACATACGATTTGGAAACCGAAGAAGGGGTACCCTTGAGACACCCCTGGAACGCCAAGCACCTAAAGTGCTACTATCTAAGAGATGAGGCATCTTCTTAAACTTGTAGAAATTATGATTTTCGAAGTTTGTATTAAAAATTTCATTCAATGAAAAAGGTGTTTAGTTCAGCAAATTCTCCAAATCTCCAAAATCTACATGAGTTCAACGGCGGAGACAAGCAACCCTTCACCCGTTAAGGGAGGAAACAAGCCACCCTCCAGCCAATCTCCAATGAAATGCGAAGGTGGAGACAAACATCCATCTGTCTCATGATAGACTAGCATGGGCAGCCCTCAAGCCAATCTCCAATAAGAAACGACATCCTGGTGCACCGCATCGAGGATAATAACCGGCCTGCAACACAGGCTAGTAGTGTTAGCCTGGGGATTGACCACTGTCATCCACCGACGGAGTTACACCAATGAGGACAAAGGACCTATAGTTAAGCATCCACATCCTCATAGCCGAGCGCAGCTCGGGCGACCTAAAAGGACGATGCTCCTACAAGAGGAATTTGAGATTACCCGAAAAGACTAAAACATTAGCCTAATTATGGAGAACTCACCTATGACCAGCCACATAAACCCACTGAGATGTTGAAGTTTGTGGATCGAGAGGGCCCACCTCAGATCGGGCATCTAGACCAACAAACCGAACATGCGAGCACGGCCAAACCAGGCTCCCATAGTCAGCTGGAGGGCAGTATGATCAAGGAAGGGTAAAGGGCTGGTGAACTGACCTGATTTCCTGATACTTGAGCAAGATGATGTCTCATCGGTGAGGCCCACCATAGAAGGTAAAATTCTCCTTGGGGCTTTAGTTGATTTTGGCGTGACCTTTCGGTGTTATAACGGTGATTGACGTAGTCCTAAGTAAGAATCCTGCCCGTTTCTTAAGAAGAAAATTTTATACTTAGGCGTTTGAATAAAAAAAATTGCTGCCAAGTGTTGAGAGGTAGTCGAGCTGATTTGAAGCGGATCGCCGACCTAATTCTACACGTCGGTGTCACAAGACTGCTCGAAATATCTGAGGCCAGTGTGATTGTTCCTTCACGATGCCCAAGCTGGTTTACAACCTTACAGTTAGTTAGTTGAGGTCGGTTACTTTTATTAAGATGAATTGTGAGTAATCGTGTAAGTGTGCAAGAAGGACCAACCCAAAAATCATGCAACAAGCAGACAACAAAATTAAAAGAGAATTAGAGAAACGACTATTCTTTCATTCCAAAAAAATTGTTACAAAAATTAGGGCTGAAGCCTATCATTACAAAGCCCGTTCCAAGCTGAAATGGAAATAAGAAAAAAAAAAAAAAAAAAAAAAAAAAAAAATACAAGTCTTGATTTTTTTTTTTTGCTAGGCTGATCAAGGAGTTGTGCCGGCCTGACCTCCGGTACTAGCACAAAGCCCGATGTTGCTGCCCTGGCCACCTCCGACCTGTGGAGGGTTGAACTCCATCTTGATCTTTGTATGGTCCACGTCGGGGTACAAGCGCTGGAGGGAGTTGATTGCTGCATTGAAGCCCATCTTCGTCACGAAAACGCCAATCCTGATCTTGAGGTCCTTGCTCATTTTCCAAGTCTTTATGGCCCTAGCCTTGGCCTACTCCATTGCCACCGCCTAGTTAGTAGTGCGTTTCTCGAGCTGCTCAATTGTCTTTTTGGATTGCTCCATCGTATGGTTGGCTCAATCCCTGAAATCCTCGATCAGCTTGGTTAGGGCCTCTTCCAACTCATGCTGCTTCTCCAGGGCTATGTTTTCGGCTGTCCATCAGCTCAATCATCTCTCCCTCCCAAGAACCAGCCTTCTTTCCAGCCCAGTGAAGACGCAGCCTAATTTTTGCTGCCTTGTGGAGGCCCTGCACAAACAAAGGCTCAGCAAGAATGGAAAAACAGAAATATTTCAAGTCGAATTTTATCGAGACAAAAACTTACTGGCAAGATGTCTTTGTACATCTTGGAGGCGAGCTTGTTGTTGGACTTCCAGGAGATCCGGAACTAATCTTCAGAAGGCGTGATCTTATGGATGAAGCTCGAGATGATGGTCGGTGTGTCCAGAATGTTGAGGTCAAGCTGGAGGCCGGCATCTGTAACAAACGTTCTGGGCGGCCTTGCCTAACCCTATCTCCGAATTTTCTTCTATGGCTCAGCCGCTACCTCGACCGTGCTCACCTTTTGTTCGCCTTTGTCTCTTTTTTCCACCGGAGTCCGGCTCTCTATGTCTACAGGCACCGGCGCCAACCTCGCGGGGGCCGGGGGTCTAAGGCCTCCCTGGAGTCGCAACTCTACCTGTCGTCGTCGACCTCGCAGGGGCCACCTGGGGGTTGACCGGATAGGGATATGTTTCACCCCATGACTTCTCCTGTCAGGGTGTGGGCCCTGTTGAGAGCCTTGGCCGTCAGTCTCTTGCTTGGCTTGCTAAGGAGCCCCTCCAACAGCTTCTTGCTCGGTCTCTTTTATGTCCAACCTCTACATGGCCTCAATATCCATAACTGCAAGAAAAACAACCACAATCAAAACAAAAATTGCAAAAATCCAAGTGTAAAGAAGTAACCGAGCAAGGGTGAGGTCACTTACTGTGCTCTGAGCTCCTCTTCAAGACCGGCGGGGTAAGGATGGATCACTTCAGAAATACACGTCGTAGAAGCACGACGTGAGCAGTACCTTGACGTGGTTGAACTTAGTCCTCACTACCCGACCTCTCTGCTCGGCAATCTCCAGGCTCGGTTTGTTCTTCTTATGGCCTAAGAATACGAGAAAGAAGATTAAGTCAAGTAAAATGACTGAGAAGAATAATTAAATTGACGTTGGGCTGTTACTGACCCAGGGTCCCCCAATGCATCTGGATCGGGTGTTCCATTTCCAGTGCCGAGCCGAAATCCCATAATTTCCCTTCAAGAAATAAGAAGTTAAGCTTCCAGTCATTGATGGAATCGTCAAAGCCGCGGATAAACTTCTTTTGGGTTGTGATGTAACACTAGCCCCTCCCACCGGGCATCGATTTCGCAAGAAAAACGGTCCAAAACAACTCCAAGGTCAGCTTTATACCCTTGGCCATGCAGATGACGTGGAATGTCACCACCTTCCACATGCTATTCCGAGCGAGCTACGATGGATACAATCCGAGACCTCGACAAATAGCCCGTACCTAGGAACGAATTGGGAAGCTTAGGCTACCCAACAACCGCTCCTCATACACTGTGATGTACCCATTGAGATGGGTACATGCAGGATCATACTTATTGGGAACCAACACATACACCGTGCTGGAAAAGGCGTACTTAGAGTAGAGGGTATTCACATCATTCTCTGACAGCTTGGGTTCCACCTACCAGACTAGGGCATTTTGTAGAATCTCGTAGATTAGCCGTTCAGAGGTTGGGCCGAGCATTGAGGCTCGACCCGATGTAAATGGAAGGGCTGCAACCTCTAGGGTGGATAGACTCTCACCGTCAAGCTCCACGGCAGCACCTGTGCTGAGCTCCACACCGGGACCTCCAGAAGAGTCTGCTTCACTTTTTGCCCTCGAACGTCGAGGGCCGCTGGCCTCACTAGGAGATTGGGAGGTCTCCGCTCTGGCCGACCTACGGGCTCAAACGAAAAGGTCGTCTGCTCAACCTCTGGGGCGTCGACCTTGGTGGCAGACGAGCTGAGATCGATCTGCTGAGCCCGACGTTACCCCAGGTCAATAACCATGGAGGACTTGAATCAATCACCATACAAGAATCCCAATTGTTCTCCTTAGATGTTACCAAAGATGATCAGGTCGGTGTAGCCATTTCGACCTCCACCTTGGTGCCTAGGTCAGCCTACAATTCTCTTAAAAGGCTTGGCCCACGGCCTTCTTCAACAACGATCAAAGGCCTAGGCCCATAGCTATAATCCTCCACACGGACTCTACGTGCCAGACTGATTAGGGCGGATAACCGAGCTTAAGGCCCTAATTTCCGGGATGCTAATGACATTCTCGCTTATAAAAGAAAGGCTTTGCCAAGCCATTAAAAAGGTTGCAAACTTGAGGTAACAACTTTATTTCATCCAAGCAACTTCTTTTTTCTCTCCAAGCTCTTACTCTCACGTTGGAAAGGGCACGTTGGGCACACCTCAGCAGGTCTTGTGTGCAGGAACCAACCTGAAGGCCAGGCCAGGCAAAGCCTCAACAGTTCAGACAAGCGCAGGATCGAGGTTCTGAAGGCCATCCTCCATGTATGGGTCGACCAGACCATACTGCTGGTTGGTTCATTTTTCGATACCAACATAAATAAAATGAAAAAAAACAAGAGAAAAAAAATAAGCAAAAAGAAAGAAAAAAAATGTGAAGAAAAACAACAATATATATATATATATATATATATATATATACACACGCACACACTAATGAGTCACAAATTTCAGCCCATAAAGCTATCTCATTTTAGAATTTAATGGAAAAATAAAAATAAACTCAAAAATAAAAAATAAAATATTGAAGAAAAAAAAAACACAAAAATGAGTGTTCAGTACGAGTTTTATAGTATATGGAACAAAGTGTTACTTCTTTAAAGTATATAGGGATGAAGTGTAATTTTTTTAATAATAAATAAAAAAAGAAAAAAAAAAAAAAAAAAAAAAAAAAACATGATAAGTAGGACGATCGAAACTATAATTCTTCATTAAAAATTTAAAACAACCAATTTAGTAAATTTTTTGAAAAAATAAAAATAATAATTTGGGATTGAGAATGTATAATCACAGGCATCGTATGGGGTGAGTCATTGGCCTCGTGGCACAAAGGTATAAGGTGAGCCCCCAAGAGAAGAGAATAGAATACATTGATGTGTGATTCAAAGCGTGAACTTACTCTATAAATTCACTCCTACTATCACCTAAGTGGTAGCAAGTACCAGTACTCATCATTTCTAGTTTCTCCCTCAGTGCGCGTGTTCTTCCCCCCTCTCTCTCCACCTTTCTATTCCTTCTCTCTCTTTCAGTCAATTCGCCATTACTCCACCTATCCCTCTCTCTTCCCCACATCTTCTGCAGAGAGAAAAAGATCCACTCTTGTTTTTTCTTTCCTTTCTCCGTAATTGAGAAAAATGACCAACCAGAAAGTGGTGGTTTCCGATGCCAAATCAGTGGTTGCCATGGCGCTAGGGGTGGCGGTTTCCGATTCTTCCCTGTTCTCTCCGGCTTCGACGCCAAATGGGTATGTCTCCATTTCGAGAAAGAAGCTTCTGAAGAACGGCGGAGGGGCAAGGATCAATGCATGGGTTGATTCCATGAGGGCTTCTTCACCGTCGCGCAAATCGGCCGATTCTGTCTCTGAAATCGAAAAGCACAACTCTTGGATTGTAAGAAGCAGACGAATTGTCTCTGTTTATAATCCAAATTGTCTCCCTGTCCTCGTATTCACGTTCCCCTGTATTTTTGTTCTCTGCTTCTCGAAAAACAGGTTCGCCATCCTTCTGCTCTGGGCATGTTCGAGGAGATAATGAGTGCATCGAAAGGGAAACAGATTGTGATGTTTCTTGATTATGACGGTACCCTCTCTCCAATTGTGGAAGACCCTGATCGTGCTTTCATGACCAATGAGGTTTGATTTTTCCATAATCACTTTGTTCTGTTTTCATGATTTTTAAACTGTAAATATTTCCTTTAATTATATGGTTTTTTTTTTTTGGTTAAACAGATGAGAGAAGCTGTGAAGGAAGTTTCCAAGTATTTCCCCACGGCCATAGTAACTGGAAGATGCAGAGCCAAGGTACATTCTTACAGAATAATATATATTATATATTTTTTAAGAATTTCATTCAATTTTTTTTTAGAAAATTTTGATTTGTTTTGTACTCTGTTTTGCAGGTTTATAACTTTGTGAGATTATCAGAACTATATTATGCCGGAAGCCACGGGATGGACATCAAACTACCAGCCAAAGGATCCAAGTTCCAAAAGGTAACCACAAACAAATACACAGGGTTTATTGAGTTTGTTTTTTTTTTTTTTTTTTAAAAAAAAAAAAAAAGAAAGGGTTTTTGGGTTAATATTGTTGGCGATTTTGCAGGGTAACCAAGGTGTTCTATGCCAACCTGCCAGAGAATTTTTACCCATGATTCAAGAGGTTTGTCAATTTTATTTTCTGTCCTATATATGTATATATACATATATATAGTAAAAAATATAAATTTGATTTTTTTTTGGGGGGTTATGTTCAGGTGTACGAAGGTTTGGTGGACAAAACCAAATCCATACCAGGAGCTAAGGTCGAAAACAACAAGTTCTGTGTATCCGTACACTTCCGCTGTGTTGACGAAAAGGTACTTTCATTCATCATTTCTTCCATTATTACTCTCTCTCTCTCTAACTGTAACTTTAAAAAAAAAAAAAATTATATTTCATCAGCTGTGGAGTTCATTAGCAGAGCAAGTACGATCATTGGTGAAGGAGTACCCAAAGCTTAGGCTTACTCAAGGAAGAAAGGTAATTATTTTCTGTCAATATATTTATATTTTTTAACCATTTTCATCTCCATTTTCTGTTAATATATATATATATATATATTTTTTTTTTATGAAGTGTCTAGATAATTTATAAATATCTTGACTAATCACTTCTTGGACAATTTTAAAAATACGTTATGCCACATCAACATGATGTATTCATGATTAAATTCAATATTTAATTCTTGAGTATTTTTAGAAAAATTGAATTTTGATCGACAAAGAAATAGCACTTTTCCTTTACCTCTTAGATTTTTTCCTTCTAATTCCTGTGAAAAAAAATAAATCGTTTTTTGCCTTAATCATTACTCAATTGCTTAATTATTAGTTAATTAACACAGGTTTTAGAGATTCGTCCAACCATCAAATGGGATAAGGGAAAGGCACTCGAATTCTTATTAGAATCACTCGGTGAGTTTTTTTTTTTTTTAATCCATTAAATTATCATTTTTGTACTTCAATTGTAAAAAAAAAATGGCATTTTCTTTTTAGGCTATGCAAATTCAAAAGATGTTATGCCGGTGTACATAGGAGATGATCGAACGGACGAGGATGCCTTTAAGGTAATAATCATTGATTATTGTTAAGAAGAAAAACATTTTTTTCATGCAATGAATAATATACATTTTTATTACATGATGATTAGGTTTTAAGGAATAGAGGAGAAGGGTTCGGCATTCTCGTGTCCAAAGTGGCTAAAGAAACAAATGCTTCTTATTCTCTACGAGAACCATCCGAGGCAAGTATTATATATATATATATATATATAACTTCTACAGTACAGTATATATATATATTTTTTTCAGTTTACTGTCACAAACACACACACACACACACACACACACATATATATATAACATTTTGCATGCAGGATTATTAACATGTCCTCTTTTGTTGTTCTTGTCTGAATTTGCACAGGTGATGTATTTTTTACAACGGTTAGTTCAGTGGAAAGAGTCACTGCTGCGGTGATGCTTTAACCCACTGGGAATTTATTTTTTTCTTTTTTTTTTTTAAAAAAAAAAAGGAAAGAAAGAAAGAAAAGAAGCATTAGCATTGATCCCATAACAGAAAAGTAATGTATGTTATGGGTTGTAGTTATGCAATTTTTTTTTCTTTTTTCTTTTTGTAATTGAGAAATGGAAAAGTATTGATCCCATAGCAGAAAAGTAATGTATGTTATGGGTTGTAGTTATGCATTTTTATTTTTATTTCTAATTTCTTTTCTTTTTTGTAATTGAGAAATGGAAAAGAAATTTTTGTATCTTCAACATATTTAAATAAATTATCTTCACAATTATTACAACAATAATAACTCTCTCTCTCTATCTCTTGTGCGTCTGTTTGGAGGTTTGAGCGTGCGTCCGCTTGTGTTAGACAAATCGCAAATGCAACCTCAACAAATCTCGAATATTTACTTTATCCAGTATTCGTATAAAAATAAAAATTATTTTAACATTAGTTTGTTGAGTTTATCTAATATCGAATGTGAAAGAGTCGGTAGTAAAATTATAAATGTGAAAAAAAACTTCAGTTCATGAGTCAACTTTTGAAGTTGAGTAAGATTATCCTACACTAATATCAGAGTTCAAATTACATCATTTCTGGCCCAACAATTATAGAGGGAGAGAATGATGGAAGGTTAGTTGAATAAAGACCCGATGTGTGAGGAAAAATTGTTGAATTTATCCCACGCAAATGTGAAAGGGGTTGGTTGTCAAGTTTTATAAATGTGAGAGACTCATCTCATTAATTAGTTTTTGGGATTAAGAGAGGACCAAGATTACCTTACACTAATTACAGGGCTCAGATTACGTCTTGGCCCAATAGTATAGAGAGAGAGACTGGTTGAAAGTTAACCGACTAAAGATCCGATATATGAGGGAAAGATTATTGAGTTTATCCCTCATCAGATGTGAAAATAACTGGTGGTCAAGTTATAAATGTAAGAGAAAATCTGATTTAGTTTTTGAGATTTGGGAGACCAAGACCAATCTTATTTACAACATAAACATTGGAAAAACGAAAGAAAGAAGGAATTGTTATCCAATGTTTGGCACCTCTAGTTCGTTGTACGTACTATGTAAAATGAGAGACCAAACCCTACATACACAAATCTCAAATTTTTAAAGACTCTTATTCTTTGTTTGGCTAAGGTAAAAAGAAGAAAGACAGCTCACAAAAATAATAAAAATAAAAAAGCAACATTACTTTAAGAAGACATTATATACCTAAAATAATAAGAAACCACCACTTGTCCTGAATCCATGCATCCACTATCCCAAAACTTCATTAATATAAAGCATCTTATTAGTTGTAAAGACTGTATTAAAGAGTCAGAAACAGCAGTCCCTCATGGCAAACATAGTACATGTTATTAGCTATTAATATATTTGTCAAACCCCATTTAATATTTGACTAAACAGAGTAGTTAAACCCTAATTAATAATAATGTTGCCTCTTGTTCTACATATCTCCTTCAGATTTTCTCAACAAATTTTTATGTATCATTGAATTATTTAATTTTCTTCGTAAAGGTGTTGAATCCGACATCGATATTTGGTTCCCTCGATATTCGTTTACAGTGTTTTGTGAAAAAAAATCCACGAGGGGGCGTGTTAAATCCCACATCTCTTTTACCTGATCCCGAGCTATATATAAAGTATAGAGCAATGCTCGTCTTACAAGGCATCTTTTGATAGTGATTAGGCCCATAAGGTTTCTACACGATATCAGGGTCAGACTTTTGTCTGATGTTGCACGTGTTAAATCCCACATCAATGATGGGCCCCCGATATCCATTCGCAGTGGTTTGTCATAGTTCACCCTGCACATGAGTGGGCATATTGAATCTCACATTAATGTTGCCCCCCTGATATCCGTTCGCAATGGTTTGTCAAAATCTGTCCTGCGTGTGAGAGGGTGTGTTGAATCTCACATCGCTTGTGCTATCTGATTTTAAGCTATATATAAAGTTGAGGATAATTCTTCTCTTACAAGACGTTTTTTGAGAATGAGTTAGGCCCATGAAGCCGACGGCGTGACCCACGAAGTCGACGGCCATGGACAGACGAAGGCCACGAAATCGGTTGGCGATGGCGACAAGTACACGAAGCCGTCGGCGACGAGAAGGAGGACAGATGACCATGGACAGACGAAGCAAATGAAGAAAACGATGGCCACGAAATCGGTTGGCGATGGCGACAAGTACACGAAGCCGTCGGCGACGAGAAGGAGGACAGATGACTATGGACGGACGAAGCAAATGAAGAAAACGATGGCCACGAAATTGATTGGCAAAGGCGTCAAGTACAACTAAGCCGACGACAACAAGGAGGAGCACAGACGATGACGAGGATGAACAAGTAGGAGGAGGAGGAGGACAACAAACAGCACGTTGAAGAAGAAGAAAAAAGAGAGGGCTTACAAAAGTTTGAAGAGGGAATCTCACTAACAAATATGACAATGACGACCGTGTCTTTTTTACGAAATGGGATTGGGATGAGAATTATGAAAAAACAACAATTTTTTGTTTTTCACTTCTTAAGAAAAAATGAGAATGATTCTTGGTTTTGAGATGAGATTGGAAACGAAAACAGATTTACCAAACGTGATGCTCAAACAGAAATCTCAAAAATTTGTGAATAAGATGAGAATTTTTGGGATATGAACAGTTATCAAACATGGCCTAAATGCTTGGCTAAGTTCCCATTGGTTGATGGCTAATCCTATAAGAAAATGGAGACAACATATGATGAGTTATTAAGATATTCGATTAGGGTAAATGGGTGGAGGATATGGTTTTGACCGGAGGATTTGATGTGGGATTCTAAAACCTACCCTCAAGTGCAATCCCGCCTTGCATGTGATGCGATCAAATAACAGAAAGGACAAGGTAAACATTCAAACAATCGCGAACAAACAAACGAGACTTTCCAAACGTAGCTCTAACATCATATTAAAAAATTTCAACTTAAAATTGTATGATTTTTTAGGTAGAGTAACTCCTTTTATATATAAATTATCAAGGAAAATATCACAAATTCGACGTAGATATCTAACACAATAAGGGCGATCGGGCATTGCTCGTGAACAGAAGCACATAAGGTTACATTATTGGGCACTTGGATTCGTGAGAGCCCACCTCAAAAGATGGGAACTTAAAAGGAATCTCAAAGTTGTTGTTTCTTGGATTCAACCTTTTACTTTAATCCTTTATATATTCACATATTGAGAGTGTTAGGTGGTGAAAGAGAAACCCACTTATTGGTAGAAGAAAATGAAACCCCATTGTTGAAGAAGAGTTGGATCCCACTTTAAACAACTCCTTGTCGAACACCCATGGATTTTTAAATGGGGTCACACCTTTCAATTCCACTTTCATATTTCCTAGTATTTATACATCCTATTTCAATTATTATCATATGATTTAGATTGTAACTTTCCTCTAAATTGGTATCAAAACAAGGCACCATTTGGTAATATTTTTTTAAATAATTTTTTTAATAAAAACAATATTTAATCAAAATATTTTTTTTATTTAAAAAAATATATATGGTAATATAAAAAAAATATCTTATTTTATTCTCTATCTCTTCGGTTAAAAGAATTTCACATATATTTAAAAAAAAAATGAGTAGAGAGATCATAATCAATTGATTACATAAAATATAAAAAATAAGGAAATAAAGTTCTTTTTTTTTTTTTTTTTGTTTTTGATAAATATACTTGAAACTCATATTTTTGTTTTTTTTATGGTCCTTTTCCAATTGAAAAATAAACTTTAGTTTAAATATTTTGTTTAACAATACTTAAGTTTAAAAAATTATTACTTTGATATCCATATTTTGTTCATCACTTTATCTCTGTTTGTCTATCACTTGGTTCATATAATATTATACATTGGATATGAATGTAGATGGTGAACGTTAAAACAAACATCCATTTAACGAAAGTATTTTCAAATTAATCGAAGAAATTATTTTACTTATTTCAATATAATTTCAAGTTGGCATTTTCTAGAAACACGTTTTTTTTTTTTTTTTTTTAATTTATTCGAAAGAAAAAGTTTCTTCTATGTAAAGGAAAAGCTTTCCACCAGATTGAAAAATATGAAAAACAAGGGGAAAAAAACCCCTTTTTTGGCTTTTGAAAAATGTACTTGAAACTCATATTATTCTTTTTTTTCAATTGAAAAATAAACATTATTTTTATTTTTTATTTAACGATACTTGAGTTTCAAACAATATTATTTTGATATCTGTATTTTGGTCTATCACTTTATATCTATTTGTCTATCAATTGGACCATATAATATTCTGCACTGAATGTAAATGTCGTTGCCAAAATTTAAAACCGACATCCATTTGATGAAAGTATTTTCAACTTGAAATTTTCTAGAATCATTTTTTTTAGAAAAAGGAAAAAGTCTCCTGTCAAAAGGAAAAGCTTTCCACCAGATTGAACCCATCATTGGTGCCTTAAACTGAAATAATCTACGCCATTTGAACTCCAATTATTGGTGCAAAAGAAGGAGGCCAAATCAAACACCCAGGACAACCACACTAATCATCTTTCAATCAATTAATTATTTATTCCTAAATCAAAGTTTAACAACATATGATAGGTTTCCAAAGTTAGTTAATTAGATCTTTGCCATCTTTGAATTAAATTAGGAGCTAATTTGTACTCTCAAACATTAAAGAAGAGGGTTGATTTGAAAAATTCAAGACCCATGTTTATAATACTACTAAAATAATGGCCTCGAAAAATTAATAAGATTATTATGATGAAAAAATGTAATTGGCTTTTTTTGGAACAAGTGGCATGATCTTGGAAATCGGTCCCCACATAGGTGGTAGAGCTATGAATGCTATATGGTGAAACATTTTCATGGAAATAATTGAATTTTGATATTAACTAATACTAAAATAATCTCTGTAAAAGATTGTGCCTCACACTGGAGAATTCAATTACCATGCGAATATGAAGGTAATCGATGACAAGTTAATTGGGAAAAGAAAAATGGGGCTCTTTATCAAATTAATTTTAAAATTTTGAACTCAAAATTGTAGAAATTGAAATAAAATAAAATTATGCTTCTCTTAGCTGATAACAAAAATTTTAAATCAATTTTTATCTTTCCGATCATTTTTAGTCTTGAATTAATCTGTGTAACACAAAATAAATAAGATCATGCTCTAATGAATAAATCATACAACTTTGCTGCATGCTTTAGCATCTTAACCTGTTGTTCTCAAGAAATGATTAATCTTCTTCTCGAATCTCAAAAAAATGACACAAGTGTACCGCCTCTAACAATATGCACCCGAAGAACTCCGTCCAAATAGGCTTTAGTAATCTTATAAGTATTGAAATATTAGATCGAAGAATATTTGGGTAGGTTTAGATCAAAGAATCCCTTGTAACGCTTATTGAAATCTCTTCTCAATCATCACGCTGCTTTGTCTAGAGATTTGGATAAATTATATTAGATCGAATTACATAAGGCACATCTGTCTTTACCAAGCTCTTTACCAAGAGTTATATATCATATCTTTCATATTCGTATATTCACATATATTTTCAACTATACTCAATGAATACCATTGAAATCCTGTGGCTAAAGTACAACATTTTGTATTATTAAAGTATAACAACTCTTATATGTAACATATAGTACTCCAAGTTAAAAGATCACAAATATAATCATATCTAAAATATCCTATTTTGATATTGAACAAAACTACCATGTAAGATATAAAAGATGATCATGTTGGGTATTTCACTACACTAATAAGTCTCCTTATGGTTGTTCTAGTATCTCATACTCATGATTTGAGACTTACCATTCTCTAAAGAGAAAACAAAGGAATAAGATAGCCTAAATCATTGAAGACTAGTTTTAAACATTCCAATACTGATTAAGAACAATTAAGATTAGTAAATGTTACCAAATGTCTTTGATATCTACCTTTTGATCATGTTAAAGACATTTCAACTTTATATTTAATGGCTACAACTACATTTATATGATAATATCAAAATACATTTTATTATTTATTTGCTTGAGATTATTAATAGAAACAAGCCCACCTAGAATTTTTTGTTGTGCTTATCCTTAACAAATATAACAACTCATATATGTGACGATTCAATACCTGAAGTCTAAAGATTACAAATAGTATCACAACTCAGGTATTCTACTTTGACATTAAGCAAATTTACCATGATGGAACAATAAGAATGGACCACGTTTATGCCTTTACTACAAATTAGTAAGTTCCCTCATCGTCGTTCTAGCGTCTCACTCTAATGGTTACGAGATTCACTATTTTCAAAAGAGAAAAGTGTTGTATTAAATAATTTTTTTGGGGTATTTTGTGACTCAGTTATTTGTGAAACCCCAATAATAATTTGGGGCATATGAATATATTAATGTGTTCTCGTGTAAGGCAGTTACTTTCTAATTGAGTTATCTTAATTGATTATATTAAGTCAAAAGATAACATTGTGAATTCATTGACCAAAGGTGCTTATCAAGGGGAATGCTTTTAAAGTCTATTATGAAATAGTCATTATAATGGCAACCCAACCTAACTGATTATAAATTTCAAGATTTAGGTTTAAAGGGACAACTAAATTATAAAGGTGGTTGTGGGTATATCACTAAGTAGATAAAATCTATAGCTCATTCCTATGATATAGAGTGATATCTGCAATATGGTTAAGGATAAATATGTCTTTTAATGATTTTTATATCTTAAAATTTTCAAATGGGGTATAGCATGATTCCCTTTATAGAAAATCATCTACATGAGTTAGAATTGGGCCGGTTCTCAGAGAATGAAAATATTAAATTCTCTAGAGGCACTCATGAACTACCAGGTTATTCAATGCCAAAATGAACGCAACTATAGAACGGAAAGTGTATAGAAAATAATTATACAGTTTCTATTGTCTTGATTTACATTAAAGACCAAACAATTCAAGAAATCATGTTCACTGGTTAGATGAGTAAATTCGACAGATTCTTACTATGGAAGGTTCAAGGCCAAAAACTACTTGTTCTGATGTAATTATTTTCTTTTTGAGCTCTTCTCTCTCTCTCTCTCTCTCTCTCTCTCTCTCTCTTTCTCTCTCATTTTTTAGTCTGCATTTCATATGCATGTTTATTCGATCAATTTTTATTCATGTAAGGGTCTGTTGTATTAAATTATTTTTTGAATATTTTGTGACTAAATTATTTGAGGGACCCAATAATAATTTGAGACATATGAATATACGAATGTGTTCTCCTTGGTGAGGACATGAATGCAGTATATTTATTTGTGTAAAATTATTTAATATGTGAATTAAAATTGTTCATTAAAGTACCCACTTGAATATACTCATTGACGTGTTGTGTGGGTTATCCCACATCAATAACTAAAGAAGATGAAAAGTCATTTATTAAGACTCGAGTTACCTCTTGTAGGTAAGCCCTCTAGGGCGTTGAAATTATATAGACAGAACGTAGGCTTAAGGGTATAAATAAATAAAACCACATGTGTGCGTGCCGTCGTCGCCGCCGACCGATCGACCTCCGTCCCGCCTGTCCTGGTCAACCCGAGCTCGGTGTCGGGCTCAACCTGGAGCTTGAGTCCGGGTCTAGGTCCTGGGCCTGGGCCCTAGGCCTTGGGCCCCTTAGGGAATGCTTGACTTGGACTTGATATGTTTTGTATATAATCTGAAAAAATCCAAGTCAGACACAACTTAAAAAAGGAACTGTACCTTTTATAATTTGAGAGAAATCTTAAACCTAAAATCTGTCTGTTCAGGTGTGCAACTGCTAAAAGTTACAAACCTGAAGACTCTTTAGGTATGTAACTACTTGAAAGTTACTGCTGTCCATTGAAGGCCTTCTTAAGGTTTCAGACTTCTTTTGGTTGGTTTTTACTCCTTATGAAAGGGCATGCATTCTCAACATTAATCATCCATAAACTTGGATAGCATTTTATTCCAACATAGAGTTTCTTCTAGTTTTTGTTGTCATTGTTTTTTGTGAGTTCTTGAGAGAGTTCAACATTTCTCTAGTTTGTTCAACTTCTAGTTTCTAGTGTCGGTACCAATAGCAGCTTGACCGTTGTATCTTGGAAGATAAACGCTCATTCAACCGTAAACACCTAGCGGGAGTGAAATCTGCTTTAAAGATAAATCGTCAAACGATTGTCTTTATCTTTTCCTCTGGTACTTCTGTTTTTGTTTGTTTTTATTACATAGTAAATATTTTTGCTTCTGTTTGTTTTATTATTATGCAACAAGTGTTCTTGTTATCATTTTTCCATTTTGTATTGTATTATCATTTTCTTGTATCTTTTTGTATTATTATATATTATCTGGAATATTTCTGTAACAAAGAACTTAGAACTGTTTTTTCTTTATTTTTTATTTCTTAATTAATAATTAATAAAATAATTATTTGTTTACATATTTAATTAATTTCTCAACCTTATTTTACCAACAAAAACATCCCACAAGTTAGTCTAACCGAATTTGTAAGTACCAATTCAACAATTCTAAAAGATTAGGAATATTTAGAATATCTAGTTACCAAAATGTCTACCATCTCATACCTTTTACTATTAAATACTGGATATTGTCATCTTACACAAACACGCATGCACACTTGCACACACCAAACAAAAAAAAAAAGACCGAATTGACTACATGGCTTATCTCTAACATAAATATACTATCGGAAAATATGTGTATTGTAAGGACAACCAAAATATGTTGGGTAAATGGCATCAAAGCCCCTTATGATTCGACCGAGTTGTCCTTTAACTCTCTATGGTATTTTGATCACCATTTTGTCCCTCGTGATTTTGCAAAAGGTGCAACGATTAACATTTCCGTAAAATTTAATGGTTAACATCCAAAAAATCATTTTTATCGAATAAAAAAAAAAAATCTAATCTGTATTGACACACATATACCTTAATTTTAATTCTAAACATTTTTAAAAATAATAATAACACATGTTATTTTTCCTAATTCAATAAAATGAAAGAAACTTCAAAAAAAAAAAAAACAAACAAAAAAAAAACAAAGAAATGGGATAGAGGGTAAATTTGTTTTATCTTGGCTTGAATCTGTTGATCATAACATATATATATACAAATGTATGGTAGTGCTTGAAGGCGTAGGTGTAAAAAATATTGACCCTAATTCAATATATTTTTAATTTAATTTTTATAAATTTAATGTTTCAGTATTACTACTATATTTAATATCCATATATTATTTTTATAATTTCTGTTAATTTAATGACCATAATTTTTGTATATTAGATTTTTTTTTTTTTATATCAATGATATAATTTAATTTTTATAAATTTAATTTTTAATATTATTAACAAACTCAATGTCGATATAATATTTTTATAATTTTTGTAAATTTAATGTTCATAGATAATGTATACCATATTTTTTTTTCTTTTATATTATGTTCTATAAATTTAATGTTTCAGTATCATAATAAATTTAATGTTTATATATTATTTCTATAGTTTTCATAAATTAATGTCAATAACTTTCGTATATTATATTATGTATATTATATTTTCTCTTTTGTATTATTTTTCTAATTTAATTTTTATAAATTTAATATTTTAATATTATTACTAAATTTAATATGCATATATTATTTCTATAATTTCTATATATGTCCATAATTTTCGATGGGACGACGAGAGCGAAGGGTGGGCGATGGTTGATTGGCAGTTGCAGAGGGAGGGGGGCAATCATAGGGGTCGAGGCTTGTTAATGAATTTTCTTTAAATATAAGGGTTGAAAATAATTTCTAAAATTATTTTTAATAAGGGTAACATAACAATGTAAAAGTTATTGAATTTTAAAAAAAATAAAAATAAAAGTGTACATTTTAAAAAAAATGTTTACATATAGAATTACCCAGAAAACGGGGAAGAGTTTTATATGATTTAAGGAAAATGAATATTGTATTGCAATTTATATTACATAATTTTTTATTTTGTTTGTTTCTTTATCATTTTTAAAAATCTTAATAATATTTTAATTGATTTTAATTTTGATATCAAATACAAACTTGATATCTTGCTCGTTAATACTGTTAAGAGGTTCCAACTTATAATAATATGGTTACAAATAGAATAACTCTATTTTGTTTACATAGAGGTTTTGGTATTCTTAAGTGATCGATGTGAGATACGAATCTAACACCTACTCTTAAGTATAACTCCCGATTGTACGAATGATTTGATTATGAGAGAATGATGATAAATGTGCAACCCCCAGTTTGCATGAATAATTTGACAACGAGAATAAGATACCTGTAACCTTGGCTCTAATACTATGTTAGAAGATTTCGATTTAAAACCATATAATATATGTATATAGGTGTTGATTCTAAAATTTTGATGAACAATTAAGTATTGATGTTTTGGTAGAACTAATATTTTGATTGAGTGTTTCAGTTTTAAAGTTCCAGTGATGAAGATAACAAATTAAATGGATGCTAAATGATGATATTAAAGATATTGAAAAATTAAGAGTTTGAATAAATTAGGGAAAATAACTCAGGTGAATCTTAACTCTTAATATCCCAATTAGGAACACACACATGACACAAAATGTATTTTATTATTTATGTGTGTTTTGATTAAATGAACTTATTTGCTCCTATGTGATTTGAAAAAAATAAAATTAATTGACTAAAATAGAATATAAGAATATTAGTGGAGCTTATTTAGAAGAGAAAATGGTTAAAGGGGGCGAAAACGTAAAAGAAAATAAGTTAAAAACGTGTTCAGAAGAGAGATCTAGAAGAAGATATCAGTCGACTGATGAGTCGACCAGACCAAGCTGCTGAAAGATACTGTATCTCTAAGTCGACCGACAGGTCGACCGGACAAGAGAAGCTGAACTCTCTAAATCCACAAGTCGACAGATAGGTCGACCGATAAAGGTAAAATGAACTCTCTGAATTTACAAGTCGACAGACTGGTTGAGCGATGAATGCAGTAGCGATAGCTTGGATACAACCTAAATTGGGCAGTCGACTGACCGGTCGACCAGATGCGTTGTTTCAAGAGATTATTTTATCCGAGATTATATCCAAAAGTAGTCATTTTTTGTTGAGATTTGAGAGAGATTTCAAGGATATTTTTTATATTTAAGATATGGTTCGCATATTAATTAAATTCTATTAATATGGTTCATTAAATACTAATATTTCTCAATTTGGTACTTAAAATTGATTCTATTCTTATTAATTGAGATTAAAAAATATTTAGAAATTGAAAGATTTGAAAGTTATTTTAAAGTGAATTGAATCTAAATGAAATCCTTATGATATAAGAGGTTTATAAGTGTTATTAATTGTCATGACACATGTAAACTAGTCGTTAGAAGACTGATTTCATACTCCTATATATTGACCTGTGAATTTTTTATATAAAATAATATATATTGAGAGAACAAAGAAGTTAAGATCATTTTGTGAGCTTTTATAAGAGTTATCACATTAAGATATTGTGAGTTTTTCTGAGAGACGATCTTGAAGATTAATTGCTATTAATCTTTGTTGCTACCAGATTTGAAGTTACATCGTTCTAATAATTCTTACTGTGGATTCTGGGTGAGATCTTTCCAATTATATTCTTTTATTGCATTATCTGATTATTGCTTGGAAAATGATCTTAGAAATTGTTTCTGATTTTTTGAAGAAAATATTTTTACAAATAATTTTTTGAATCTGATTACGTGCTCCAATTCGCTACCCATATATTAGTCAAAATCAGATTTTTCTATCTCACGTTTTTCTATCACTACATTGAGATATTAATTGAGTTATTATTTATCTGGGGTGGTAGAAACTCCTAGTGAGATTTCCTGCTTATCATTTTTTGGTGAGTATTATGACGGGTTAAATACTGTTAGAGATATTTAATCAAGGGTAGTTGGATTTCAGTCTTTTCATGTAAAGAGATTGAGGTAGTGATTTTTCCTGGACAGAATTATGATTTAAGTGATTTGTAAAGGTTCCATCCTTACCTGGAAAAAAGATAGTTGGAGTGTTTTGTGAGGTTTTGATTCTTGAACCTTAGTGTTAAAAAGAATTAGGTTATTCTTTAGCCTATAAAAAGTAGAGGTTCTTCCTTAGGTTGGGAAAAAGATATTGTAAAGGTTGATTCTGAGCCTGTAAATGAATCGGTGTGAGAGTTTGGTTCCTACCTTTAAAAGGATCTTGGTTTTAGTGGGTGCGACCTCCATGGAGCTTGGGAGACTGGATTAACCAAGAGTAACTTGATGAACCAGTATAAATCTTTGGTATTCTGCTATATTTACATTGTTATTTTTGCTGTTTGGGTTTGCACTTAGTTGATTATATTATTCCGCTGTGATATAAAGATAATAATTAATTTAGGATCAAAATTAATTATTTGATTTATTGAATTTTATTCTGATAAATTTTAATTACTCAATTCACTCTCCCTCTTGGATATTCTACTGGGCCAACAATTGGTATCAAAATTGGTTTAACTTGAATTTTTTAGCTAACAAAAATCACATGACACACATAGTAGGCATACTAGCTGAGGGGCAGTCTATGCACCGACCACCCTTATTTGCAGGTGAAAGTTACTCGTTTTGGAAAGACAGGATGATAGCCTTTCTTGAGGCTACAAATTACGACGTGTGGCTTACAATCGAGGATGGTCCATTCATTCCAATGAAAAACGAAGTTGAGAAGAAGAAGGAATAACTCACTGTTTCCGATAAGCAAAAACTCTCCATTAACTCTCAAGCTATCAATATTCTCTTTTACTCTTTAGATGCTAACGAATATTCTAGAGTTTCAAGTTGCAAATCTGTAAATGAGATGTGAGATAAGCTACAAGTCACCCACGAAGGGACAAGTTAAGTGAAGCAGTCAAAAATCAATCCTCTTTTGAGAAAATTTGAGCTGTTCGAAATGGAGGAAAATGAATCGATTTATGAGATGTACACTCACTTCAACAACATACGCAACAATATGAGTCAACTCGGAAAGCCATACTCCATGGAGGATAGAGTACGAAAGGTTCTAAGGTCCTTGACAAAAATATGGGAGTTAATTGTGACAACAATCGAGGAAGCCAAGGATCTTGGCAAATACGACATTAATGATCCTTGGCGCTAAAAGTTCAAAAAATCGAAGAAAATAATGACAGTGATGATGAAAGTCTTGATAGTGAGCAAGAGAAAAATGTATCACTTCTCACAAATAATTTTAGAAGAATGACTCAGCGCACATTCCGTGGAAAAAGAAACCTCAACATGTCTAAAGTGGAATGCTACAACTGTCGTAAGACCGGTCATTTTCAAAATGATTATCCCGAACCAAAGAAAGATAGAGAAAATGAAAAAAAAAAAAAAAAAAAAAAAAAAGCAAAGAAGAGTAAGAAGAAATCAATGAAGGCTACTTGGGATGATACTGATTCAAGTAGTTCGGAAGAATCAAATAGTGAGGATACGTCCATGCTTGTATTAATGGCCACTGGAGGTGAGGTTATTCTAAAAGTATCGATAAGTAAAGATAAATGGTTCCTGGATAGTAGTTGTTCTCGACATATGACAGGAGAAAAAGAAAAATTTACATCTTTGATACCTAAAGATGGAGGTCATGTGACTTTTAGAGACAACTCAAAGGGTAAAATTATCGGTATAGGTAATATCGGTAATGGCACTACTCTTATTAAAGATGTGTTACTAGTTGATAGACTTAAACATAATTTACTTAGTATTAGTCAATTATGTGACAAATGTTATAATGTTATATTTGATCATGATAAACACATCATTAAGAATAATCATGATAGTAGTATCTTACTAGTTGCACCACATTTTGGGAATGTGTATACTTGCTCTTTTGATGATTTTAATTGTAAAAATTTATCCTGTTTGAATACTTTATCTGAAAATAATTGGTTATGGCATAGAAGACTTGGACATACTAGTATGAAGTTAATTTTTAACTTATCTAAGAAGAGTCTTGTACGTGGTTTGCTTGATTTGAAATTTGTAAAGGATAAAGTATGTGATGCATGTCAATTAGACAAGCAATTTAGATCATCATTTAAGAAAAAAAATGCATACGTCCAGGTCTAGATGTCTTGAATTATTGCATCTTGATTTGTTTGGGCCTAACTTTATTGCTAGTTTTGGTGGTAAGTTTTATACATTTGTCATAGTTGATGATTATTCTAGACTTACCTAGGTATATTTTCTTACTAAGAAAAGTGAGGTTGCTTCTGTTCTCGCTAAATTTTATAAACGTGTTCAAAATAAGAAGTAATATTTTATTATTAACATTCGTAGTGACAAAGGAAGATAATTTAAGAATGATGAAGTGGTAAATTATTGTGATGAGCATGGTTATACTCATAATTTTTCTGCATCAAGATCACCGCAACAAAATGGTGTAGTGAAAAAGAATAACAGAACGCTTCAAGAGATGGCCAGAATGATGCTCAATGAAAATCACTTACCAACTTACTTCTGGACTGAAGCAGTAAGTACAGTTTGTCATGTGGTAAATCGAGTATCAATTCGTAGAGGGTTTAACAAAACTCCATATGAAATCTGGAATGGTAAGACTCCTAATATTTTCTATTTTAAAATCTTTAGATGCAAGTGTTTCATTTTGAATGACAAGGATAATCTTGGTAAATTTGATGTTAAATCTGATTATAGGATTTTTCTTGGATATGCTACTAACAGTAAGGCTTATAGAGTTTATAATAAACATACTTTAGTAGTAGAAGAAACAATGCATGTTATTTTTGAGGAAGCTGATCCATTCTTGTCGAGAAAGATTTTGAATGGTGATGATGCAGGTATCTTAAATAACCAAAACCAAGGTGATGATATACCTAAGGAGTCCCAACAAAAGAAGGAACCTAAGGAGAAGGATTCGACTTTACCAAGAGCTATAAAGAAAGTACCAAAGCATTCAATTAAAGAAATCATCGATAATTTCAAAAAAGGTGTAAGTACTCGATCTTCTCTTAGGGATATAATTAATCCTGCTTTCTTATCTCAAATTGAGCTTAAAAATATAAATGAGGCGTCAATTGATGAATCTTGGATTTCTGCAATGCAAGATGAATTAGTTCTATTTGAGCTGAACAAAGTGTGGTGTCTTATTTCGAGACCGAATTTTCATCCAGTTATTGGTACTAAATGGGTTTTTAGAAATAAAAATGATGACTCTAGTACGGTAATAAGAAACAAAGCAAGATTAGTGGCACAGGGCTATAATCAAGAGGAATGAATTGATTATGATGAAACTTATGCTTCTGTTACTAGACTAGAAGCAATTAGAATGCTACTCGCCTTTACATGTTCACATAATTTTAAGTTATATCAAATGGATGTAAAGAGCGTATTTCTAAATGGCTTTCTAGCTGAAGAAGTTTATGTGGAACAACTCTCGGGATTTGAAAGTAATAAATTCTCCGATCACGTATTTAAACTTGCAAGACTTTGTATGGGCTCAAACAAGCTCCAAGAGCTTGGTATGAGAGACTTGACCGATATTTGATCGAAAATAATTTTCGAATGGGTATTCGTGATATAACACTGTTTGTAAAGCAAATTGATTCTGATATCCTATTAGTATAAGTATACGTTGATGACATTATTTTTAGATCTACTAATGAGGATGTTTGACAAGATTTTGCTAAGATAATGCCGGTTGAATTTGAAATGAGCATGATGAGAGAGTTAAATTTCTTCCTTGAATTGCAAATTATGCAAACCAAATAAAGAATATTTATAAACCAAGCTAAATACACCAAGACGCTTCTAAAGAAATATGGCTTGGAAGGAGCTAAAGAGTACAAAACTCCAATGGCAATGACTACAAAGATAGAAAAAAACGATACGGTCAAAAGCGTTAATGAAAAAATGTATCGAGGTATGATTGGTAGCCTATTGTATTTAATTGCTAGTAGACATGATATTATGTACAGTGTTTGTTTTTGTGCTAGATTTCAGTCTTATCCTAAAGAATCGCACTTGATTGCGATTAAGCGAATTTTTCGTTATTTAAAGGGGACAACTGACCTAGGATTATGGTATCCTAGGGGGAACGATTTTAAATTGGTAAGTTACTTTGATACTGACTTTTTCGATTGCAAAGTTGAGCAAAAAAGCACAAGTGGATCATGTTATTTGTTAAGACATGCTTTGGTTTCTTGGTCAAGTAAGAAACAGAATTCTATAGCCTTATCCACTATCGAGGCTAAATACATGGCAACTAGTAACTGTTGTGCTCAAATTTTATATATATTAAGTAACAGTTAAATGATTTTGGAGTTTGTATGAAGGAAGTCCCGATCTTTTGTAATAATAAAAGTGCTATTTGTCTAAGTAAGAATCCTACACAGCACTCACGAACTAAGCACATAGAGATTAGACATCACTTTATTCGTGATCACATTCAGAAAAGGAATATTGTTATTGAGTATATTGATACCTCCGACTAGCTTGCTGATATTTTTACCAAAGTTAATTGTCACCATAAAAAAGGGGGAGATTGTTGATCCTAAGATTTTGATGAACAATTAAGTATTGATGTTTTAGTAGAACTAATATTTTGATTGAGTGTTTCAGTTTTAAAGTTCTAGTGATGAAGATGACAAATTAAATGAATGCTAAATGATGATATTGAAGATACTGAAGAATTAAGAGTTTGAAGAAATTAGGAAAAACAACTCATGTAAATCTTAACTCTTAATATCCCAATTAGGAACACACACATGACACAAAATGTATTTTATTATTTATGTGTGTTTTGATTAAATGAAATTATTTGCTCCTATGTGATTTGAAAAAAAAATATTTTTGATTGACTGAAATGGAATATAAGAATATTAATAAAGCTTATTTAGAAGAGAAAATGGTTAAAGGAGTGAAAAAGTAAAAGAAAATAAGTTAAAAATATGTTCAGAAGAGGGATCCAGAAGACATTAGTCGACTGATGAGTCGACCGAACCAAGCTGCTGAAAGATTCTGTATCTCTAAGTCGACTGACAGGTCGACCGGACAAGAGAAGTTGAACACTCTGAATCCACAAGTTGATAACTAGGTCGACCGATGAAGGCAAAATGAACTCTTTGAATCTACAAGTCAACAGACAGGTCGACCGATGAACGCAGCAGCGATGGCTTGGATACAACTTGAATTAGGCAGTCGACTGACCGGTCGACCAGATGTACTGTTTCTGAATATTGTGTTATCTGAGATTATATCCAAAAGTAACAATTTTTTGTTGGGATTTGAGAGAGATTTCAGGGATATTTTCTACATTGAAGATATGGTTCACATAATAATTAAATCCTATTAATATGGTTCATTGAATATTAATGTTTCTCAATTTAGTACTTAAAATTGATTTTATTCTTATTAATTGAGATTGAGAAATATTTAGAGGGTTTAATTGAAAGATTTGAAAGCTGTTTTAAAGTGAATTGAACCTAAATGAAGTAATTATGATATAAGGGGTCTATAAGTGCTATTAATTGTCATGACACATGTAAATTAGCCGTTAGAAGGCTAATTTCATACTGCTATATATTGACCTGCGAATTTCTTATATAAAATAAATCATTTTGTGAGCTTTTATAAGAGTTATCATATTAAGATATTGTGAGCTTTTCGGAGAGACAATCTTGAAGATCAATTGCTATTAATCTTTGCTGCTACTAGATTTGAAGTTATATCGTTCTAATAATTCTTTTTGTGGATTCCATGTGAGATATTTTCAATTATATTCTTTCATTGCATTATCTGATTATTGTTTGGAAATTGATCTTAGAAATTGTTTCTGATTTTTTGAAGAAAATATTTTTACAAATAATTTATTGAATCTGATTACGTGCTCCAATTCGCTATCCATATCTTAGTCAAAATCATATTTTTCTATCTCACATTTTTCTATCACTAGATTGGGATATTAATTGAGTTATTATTTATCTGGGGTGGTAGAAGTTCTGAGTGAGATTTTCTGCTTATCATTTTTTGATGAGTAGTGTGACGGGTTAAATACTGTTGGGGGTATTTAATCAAGGGTAGCTGGATTTCAATCTCTTCATGTAAAGAGATTGAGGTAGTTATTCTTTCTGGACAGAATTGCGATTTGAGTGATTTGTAAAGGTTTCATCCTTACCTAGGAAAAGAATAGTTGGAGTGTTTTGTGAGGTTTTGATTCTTGAACCTTAGTGTTAAAAAGAATTAGGTTATTCTTTAATCTATAAAAAGTAGAGGTTCTTCCTTAGCCTGGGAAAATGATATTGTAAAGGTTGATTCTGAGTCTGTAAAAGAATCGGTGTGAGAGTTTGGTTCCTACCTTTAAAGGAATTTTGGTTTTAGTTGGTGCGACCTCCGTGGAGCTCGGGGGACTGGATTAGCCAAGAGTAGCTTGGTAAACCAGTATAAATCTTTGGTGTGCTGCTATATTTACTTTGTTATTTTTACTGTTTGGGTGTGCACTTAGTTGATTATATTATTCCGCTATGATATAAAGATAATAATTAATTTAGAATTAAAATTAATTATTTTATTTATTGAATTTTATTCTGATAATTTTTAATTACCCAATTCACCTTCCTCCCTCTTGGGTATTTTACTGGGCCAACAATGGGCATTGGCTCTCTAGGTTAACCAAATCCGAATCCTACAAGAAAATTGCTATTCACTCTCTATATAAAGACTTTTTGTATATTTCTGTATATTGTACCTTTCACATATATCAATACAATCTTCTCATATTCACTCTCAATAATTTGTCTCTCAATTATTTCCACATGGTATCAAAAGTCAATTTTTCCTAACTCTATTCTTAATGAAATTCTGCAACTTTTTTTCCCCAATCAACATTCTTTGCCTTTGGTACGTTCTACCACCGCTCAACCATTGAACATAAAATCTGACACCATTATCAAACTCTCATTTGTAAATGCGAGTCATCAGAGAAAAGCCCATCCATTGCCTCACGTGCCTGCAGAAATATCATCGTCTCGGTGATTGTTTTTGGGCTCTAACAATAACTGCTTGACCAAACTCAACACAACATATAGAAAAACAAACACCGCATGCGCCTCACGAATATTTTGTTGCGCTTCACCGCATATTTCACATGCCACTGCCACCTTAGTCCTAGCACGTGGTGCCCCTTAACAGTCCAGTCATCACCAAGTCATCAACACATATTCGGCCATGTTAGTTGCCATGTGAGCTACCAAGTCAGTCGTACTTCAACCTACCTGTTGTTTTTCGCATTCTTCAGTATGTCAAAGGCATCTTATTTCACGGACCTAATTTCTCCATCAGTTCACTTCCACCTTACAAGCTTATTTTGATGCCAACCAGGTTGAGGATCCCACCAACAAACATTCAACCACTTGTTACTGTTTCTTCTTGGACAACTCTCTTATTTCCTGGCGTGGTAAGAAATAAACTGTGGTTGCCCACTCCCGCATTGAAACTGAATATCGTGCCATCACTGTTGCAACATAAGAACTACTTTGGCTTCGTTGACTCCTCGCTGACATGAGAATCTCCTCCCCCTACTGTGAATGTTCTACATTATGACGATAGGAGTGCTATTCAAATCGCTCATAATGACGTTTTCCACAAGCGTACAAAACACATTGAGACTGACTGTCAGTTCATCCATCATCACATACTCCATAATACTATTTGACTTCACTCCGTCAATTCAACCGATTAGACAACAGATTTTCATCAAGACTCATCCACCTTGACGTTTTCATAATCTGGTTTTCAAACTCAAGTTAACGTTTAATGTACCGCCTTGAATTTGAGAGAGGTGTTAATATATGTATATGGGTATGGGCCCAAAAGGTTAACCAAACCCTAATCGTACTTGAAAAACCTTAGTCACTCTCTATATAAAGTCACTCTTAATACAATCGTCCCATATTCTCTCTCAGTGTTCCGCCTCTCAATTATTTCAACCGATATAATTTGATAAAGTAAATTTAGTTAATATAAATTGAAAGAATGAAAAATGATTGGAAGCATTAAGAAATGAAGAAACAAAATTTAAAATAAAAAATAAAAAATTATAATTGACTTTTATAAAAAATAATCTAATAATTTTTTTCCCATGACAGTAAATATTTACCTGTCAAACATTTCAGACAACATAGAACGAGAAAAAGAAAACAAAAATAACTTGATTGTCCGGAAAAAGTGAGGATAAAAAAACAATGATTTAAGCACACTAATTAACCAATGTCTCAAAATACTAGCCTTTTTTGGAAATGGGAACGATTAAAAGGAAAAAAAAAAAAATTGAAAGCAAAAATGAAAATTAAGAAGAACTATCATAAAAATGTTGCAGCCTTGGCTGGTAAGCCTTTGACATTACCGTTGGTGGTACGACATTGCTGAGACAAAATTCGAATCCTCGTACCCAACGAATCGACTCTCAGACTGCACGAAACCCCGATTTTGTCACTTCCAGTTTTCAACATCCCAATTTTCAATTTTACCGTTAAATTCATCTCCACGGACAAAGAAATATTCTTGTTTTTAGGCAAAACAACGTTTGACCCACGAAAAACAACGTTAATCAGAGTCGAATTCTCCGGACCTTGATTAAAAACTGGAAAATTTCCGGTCGCTATTTCCTTCTGTCTCGAATAAATAAAAGAACGGCCACCCTCGTCGAATAAAAAGCTTTTGTGCTCGTTCTGATTCTTCACTTTCAATTTAATTTCGTATTCTGGCCATTGATTCTTACGTATTTTCATGGAAATATGCTCGATTTTGAATTCGGGATTTTCATTTTGAACGAAAATTACTACGATTCCTGCAATTAGGGCAACGAGGAGAACAACGACTATGATGAATATAATCAAACACGTGCAGAAAGAGCAGCAACAACAACAGCAGCGAGAGGGCCGCTTGGATTTGAGGCGGTGGTGGGCCAAAGCCGCCTGATCCGGCGGCGGAACACGGTAGATTTGGTCCTTCGGGACCTGGACAACGTAAGTTCCTGACCGCAAAATAGGCTCGTAATTTGGTTCAGGGGTCGAAATTTGAGGTTCGGGAGAGCAAATTAGGGTTTCGGGAGGATTTCGCTCCTCCTCCATGGGAATATGGAGAGCAGCAGGAAGGGGAGGAGGTGTGGTGGATTCAGCTGGTGGTGGTGGTGGGTTGCATGGGGAATTAAGGTTTGCATGAACAATGGGAGGCTGAGAAAAGAGAGTAAAAATGAGGTTTTGAGATTAATCTCAAATTAAAGAGGCCATTTTTAGATTGTTTTGCTTGGTCCAAAATTCATTAACTGGATCGATTAATTGATGCTATATTTTGTAAACTTAATTGGAGAATTATTTATTGTTTTGCCTTTCAAATAACAATAATAACACGGTGAAAAACACGGTACACAAATATTATTTATATATAGATTTATGGTTGATTGAAAAATAAATAAAAAATAATGACATTTTACTCCTTATAATTTGATAAAATTGCACTTCCTCAATAATATTTTCGTCCTCACTTAATCCTCATAGTTTATGTTATAGCGTAATTTTTTGTTAAAATTAACAGTAAAACTTAAAAAGTCAAAATCATTATTAATTTAATGTTAATTAACAATTATACCCTTCAATTAATTTAATAATGTTCGTTTAAACACTAAAAAATTCAAAGATTGATTTATTTTTTTCAATTTTCTCTTTCTTTCTCTGTCCACGATGGCAGCGGGCTTTTCATCCTTTGAAACCTCTACAATGGTTCGGATTTGGGTACTGCGTGGAAATGACGCTTCAATTTCCACCGATGTTGTTTATGCCATTTCCCTATTCATCCTTCGGATTCGAGATGTCCCTCCAATTTGGATACCGAGAGTATAGGAGGCAATGGTGATGTTCGTTGATCGTTGCTCTACTGGCTAATGGTCTTGCCTGATTTTTTTGGGGGTTTCTGGGTCTAGGTGATCGATAAGGCATTAAGGCTAAATCCTTTCTCTCTATCTATATGGAGAGAGAAATAGAGAGCAATAGTTGGCGATGGTAGTGGCGGCAGCAGTGGTGGTGACGATGGTGGGACGGGAGGAAAAAAAATTTGACCCTTGAATTTTGGATGATTGTTTTTCTATAAACAACTCCATGTATTTATTTAAAAAGGGAGAAAGGGTCTCCCTTGCTACAGAGGAACTAACCGTTGCATCTGTACCTCATGAAAACTCATTCACAGTAATGCACACTGGCCTTGTTCAGGACCAAATTACCCGCCTATTAAAAAACTACACTATGGCACCATGGCTCTGATCCATATGCAAACAATTTGGAGTCACTGTTAAACACACAAGGCAATAACACGACACTGTCCTGGTCAGGTCCTTCGCCTTGGGCCGCACAAAGGACATCAAATTTACTCGAAATAAATAAGGAAACAAGACCTGGAACCTGGATTTGGTGAAAAGATAGTGCTCGGAACCTGTCTCCTTCACCGCCAGATCGTTTGGAAAACTCCACGCAGTGGCTGCCGCTTCTCTGCCGGATACTCCGTGATGCAAAAAAGTATCCCACCATCCAACATAATTTAACAAAAAGCCCGCAGAAGTTCACCATCAGGATTTGCAAGGTCTGGGCCATGAACAGTTTCTTTAAAACCTTGTTGCACAAACTCCAACAAGACTATTTTACGATTTCCAGTGGGGAAGAAGGAGGTGACTTTCTGTTAGCCCCATGAGCGTGTGACACGGCGGAGGTTTGGATTTTGGTGTCATGTCCAAGCCAACATCCCTTGTCATATTAGCCGGACTTGGTTAGCTTGGCTAAACAAAGTATTTTATTGTGTTTTGATGTCTTGTGATATACCATCACCTGGAATTTGCAACGGACTACACCAACAGAGTCAACCATGGGCTGATATTGACTCCATTATGCCGCCTTAGACATATTGATATCTATTGTTGCCACCTCAATTATTTTGCTTAAACTATTATAAGGGGATTGCCACTCCCTCCAGACCCTCGGCAAGGCTTAACCCGATGTGTGCTAAGGGGCGTCGACACGGCAAGGCAAGGTGTATCCAAGGACTATGGCATGATGGGACGTTGTGGGAAAGACATACCCAAGAATCTCTGCACGGGTGCAAAACGGGACGTAGCGAGCGTCAACGAAATAGGGCATCATGGGTCAATGCTAGTGGGCCTTGGGTGACACTGAGGCAAGACACAAGGTGATCCCATGTGGCTAGGATCAACATTCATGAGCATTGACATGCGTTGGCATACAAAGGCGTCATTGGATGATGTTGGCAAACATCGGGCGTCGCTAAAACAAGACTCAGCGATCCTAGGCGTAGCGCTAGGATTGACATTTAGGAGCACAACGTGAAGGCAAACTTGAGCCCGAGGTCAAGTTAACAAGACAGAACAAGGGGGCAAGACACGATCAACATGCGGGCAGAGATAGACGATTCCCTAAACAAGTCCAAAGATGATGGACAATCCCGGTTCAAAGACAACAAGAACTAGGGTGCTTCTTGTGCAACGGACCCCATCGAATGAAGGATCGACGTCCAAAGAAGGATAAAATCAATGTTATTGTTGCTGAAGACTTGGAAGCTGAGAGTGATGACTCCCCAATGCGAGTTAACCCCCAACAGATTCTTAACACTCTCCGTGCTGAGAAAGCCTCATCACAATAACGGAATCTGTTGTATGTAAAGGCGTTGATAAATGGTTGTGAGGTGCTGCAATGGTTGATACCGGTACTGTTCACAATTTCGTAGCTGATCGAGAATTCGATAACCTGAAGCTAGGATTGGTGAAAAATCCTAATAGAATCAAGGCGGTGAACTCAGAAGATATGCCTATTTGTGGCTTCGCGTATGCCGAATTGAAGATCGAAACGTGGGAAAGAATAACGAGCTTGATAGAGATACCCTTAGATGACTTCAATGTCATCTTGGGTATTGAGTTTTTGGTTGCGGCCAAAGTTGCGGCGATGCCCTATCTTGAGGAATTGCTTGTTGCTTATGAAAGGGAATCTATTTTTGTTCACATTACTGAACGTGAATAATCCAAGAAGGAATGGAAGTAAGAAGTTCGCATGCTGTCGGCTTAACAAGTGAAGTTGGGTTTGAGCCACGATAAGGATACCTACCTTGTTGTGCTAATTAAAATTAAGCGTGGCCAAATGGTGGAAGTACCTGATGCCTTTGTTAAAATTCTTGAGGAGTTTAGCGATATTATGCCTCAAGAACTCCCAAAGACCTTTTTTCCTAGGCGACTTGTTGATCATAAGATCGAGCTGGAGCCCGTAGCAAGGCCTCCTACGCAAGCCCCTTACTAGATGTCTCCGTCAGAGTTGGCGGAATTGAGAAAGAAGATAGGAGAATTGTTAGATTCTGGATATATGAAGCCTTCCAAATCTCCATATGGGGCGCCGGTGTTGTTCCAAAAGAAGACGGATGGCTCGATGCAGATGTGTGTTGACTATAAGGCATTGAATAAACTAGTATCATGTTCCTAATGTAGCGGACCTGTTTGATCAACTTGCTTGAGCCAAGTACTTTCCAAAATTAGATTTGAGATTGGGATACTAGCAGATTCAGACAGCGGCGAGTGACAAACCAAAAACGGCATACGTGACACGATATTATTCTTACGAGTTTCTGGCATGTCGTTTGCCTTAACCAATGCCCCTGCTACAGTTTGTACTTTAATGAATGATGTATTGTACGAGTTCTTGGACCATTTAGTGGTCGTTTACCTTGATGACATCATGATCTAACGAGACTCTTGAAGATCATCTTATACACTTGAGAATAGTTCTCTCTAGGCTAAGAAAGAATCAACTATATGTGAAGAAATAGAAGTACGAGTGTTTCCATGAAGAGGTTATATTCCTTGCACATTGAGTGAGTCAAAGGCAAGTGTAGATGGATGAACGGAAACTACAAGCCATTATCGATTGGGCAACACCTAAGAAAGTTGTTGAACTATGTTCATTCCTTGGACTCACGAACTATTATTCGAAAGTTTATCAAAAGTATTCAAAGAAGGTGAATCCCCTTACCGATTTGCTGAGAAATGATGAAAAATGGGAATGGACTTTCAAATGCCAATAGGCATTTGAATGATTAAAAGAAACAAATTTTGTGGAACCTCGATTTGAAATCGCCATTATTTAAAGTGTATTTCAAGGTATGGAGAAATGCGTCAGACATAGCAATAGGCAGTGTTTTTGTGCAAGAAGGACACCACATTGCTGACAAAAGCCAGATGTTAAAAGACGTTGAACAACGCTATTCAACACACGAGAAGAAGATGACACCGATTATTCGTTGTCTTGACACTTGGAAGCATTATTTGTCAGGAATGAAATTCACAGTAATGACAGACAATGTGGTGAACACCTAGTTCAAAACCCTGAAGAAGTTGACCCCAAAACAAGCATGGTAGCAAGATGTTTTTGGCCGAGTTTGATTTTACTTGGGTACACAAGCCAGGAAATTCAAATTTTGTGGCTAACGCGTTAAGTCGAAAAGAAATCCTAGAGTACGTGATGTCTGTGATGCAAGTGAAGACTGATTTTTTACAGAGAATCAAAGATCAGTCTCCATACGATACTTCCTACCAAAAGGTTCGATAACAAGTTGAGGATGGTGTTGTTCCAAGATATTGGGTGGAAGATGGGTTGTTGTATGCTAAGGGGAACAGACCATATGTCCCTAGCGGAGAGACACTAAGAAATGAGTTGTTGCAAGATACAAACGATCCTCAGTAGGCGGGTTACCTGGGCATTGAGATGATGTATACACTACTATATCGGTCATTTTACTTATCAAAAATGGAAGATGACATAAAAGCCTATGTCAAAACATGTTTTGTGTGCCAATAAGACAAGTTAGACAGAAAAAAAGAAGTTTGACTGCTACAAACACTACCGATTTTGGAGAGACCATGGTTATTTGTGTTGATGGATTTGATATTTGATTTTTTGAAAGTTGACGATATGTGTTCAATTTTGTTGCTGTTGATCGTTTCTCAAAGTACGTTGTGTTCATTCCTGCCCCACATGTGTGTCCTCCCGATGTTGTAGTAGAATTATTTCACAATGACATAGTAAAATACTTTGGGTTGCCAAAAGACATAATAAAAAATAGAGACACTCGTTTCACTGGTCGTTTCTAGATCGAGACACTCATTTCACTAGTCGTTTCTAGACTGTGTTGTTTAATATGGAGATTAAGTTATCTACTATAAACCATCCTCAGACGGATAGATAGACTGAGATGATGAACTAGTCCTTGGAGAAGTGCATGAGGCACTATGTGACGGTAAGTCAGAAAAATTAGGTAGAGTTGCTGGACAAGGTGCAGTTTTGTTATAATCTACACAAATCATCAGCAAAATGCATGCGTCCATTTATTATTGCAAATGGGCAGCAGCCTCTCATGCTAATTGAAGTGGATGCTCAACATATTAGTAGAAGTTGTCCTACCGCCTATCAGTTTGCTCGGGCAAAACAAGAGCTTAGCGATGAGGCCAAGAACAGTTTGGCGAAGGCTACCCGAAAAATGAAAAAATATGTGGATTAGCACCGCAAAGAGATGGATTTCAGAGTAGGAGATCGAGTTATGGTGAAACTCATGTTGCAAATCTAGAATAAAATAATCAGCAAGACAGTATACCGTGACTTGATACAGAAGTATAATGGGCCATTCAAGGTGGTAAAGCGAGTCAAAAATGTTGTTTACCGACTATAATTCGTAAACAATTTGAGAAGGATATCGAGAATATCCTGGATCACAAAGCCGAAGGAATGAGTAAGAAAAATCGAAGGACCCATTTCCTTGTTTAGTGGAAAAGGTCGACCGAAGCCGATGCCAGTTAGGAGAAGACGTGACCCTCTGGTAGTTTGAAAAATAAATCAAGAAAAACTGAGAAAAACACCATCTGACGAGAATGTATGCATCTTCTTGTGGGGGTGGTTTGTTTTCCCCATAAGAGAGTGACAAGACGGAGGCTTGGATTTCAGTGTCATGTCCAAGCCAACGTCTTTTGCCATTTTAGCCGAACTCGATTAACTTGGCTAAACGGAGTATTGTGATGTGCATTGATGTCTTGCAATATACCATCACTTGAAGTTTGCAATGGACTACACCAACGGAATCAATCGTGGGTTGGGCCCCACTGTTGACTCCATTATTCCTTATCATACATATTGACGTTTGTTGCTGCTACCTCAATTATTTTACTCAAATTATTAAAATGGGGTGCCTCTCTCTCCAGACCCATAGCAATGTTAGACCCTATGTGCATTAAGGAACGTCAGCACATCAAGGCAAGGGCTATCCAAAGACTAAGGCATGATAGGAAGTTGTGGGTAGGGCGTATCCAAGAATCTCGGCATAGGTGAAAAACAGGATGCGGACCATTCAGTGAGCGTCAACGAAATAGGGCGTCAAGAGTCAATGCTAGTTGGCATTGGGTGACGCTGAGGCAAGACACAGAGTAATCCTAAGCATGTGGCTAGGATTAGGATTCATGTGCATTGGTATGCGTCGGCACGCAAAGGCATCACTGGACAATATTGACGGACATGGGGCATTGCTAAAACAAGACTTGGCGATCCTAATCATAATGCTAGGATCGACATTCATGAGCACAACATGAGGGCAAACTTGAGCACGAGGTCAAGCGAACAAGGCAGAACGTGGGCGCAAGACATTTCTAGCTATGCGGGCGGCATGGCGAGGCGTCAACAAACATCGGCATGACCAAGAAGACATGATTGTGATATCAAGTAGTGTTTTGGCACAACATCAAGCAACTAGAACAAGTGTTGGACTACTAACTCATGAAGGACTGACTTTACTGGAAGTTATAGTGCATGTGCTGGACAGTTGTTAGCAGATAAGGTTAGGCAACTGCTGTGCTACGGGCTGGACAAGTGTCAGGATATGTGTCAAGTTTCCGCCTAAGCAGTTGGATTTGTCAACTGTCATTGCTCTTTATAAATACCTCATTTGTATGTCTGATTCAGACAGTGAGTGTTTTCTTGTGAACCAGACCAAATTGAAAGACAATGTGGTTCCTTGTTCCGGAGTTTAAATACAAGGTTGGCTCTACCTGTAATTGTTGTGTACCTATGTGTGGGTGCATTTTGTGTTGTCTGTTTCAGTGTGTTGTGTTGTGTTGCGTTGTGTTCCGCTCTGCTAAAGGAACGTGACTAACTGATTGTGGCAACAATCAGGCCATCATGTGTTGTCTGTTTTAGTGTTGTGTTGTGTTGCGCTTTAGGAATGTGGCTAATTGATTGCGACGAGAATAAGGCCATCATGTTAAACAGCCTTGGGGACCACTATCGCTCTCACTTTGCTCCCCTCGTTCCCACAAAGTGGAGACTCATCCCTAAAACCCCAAGAAGAGAGAAAGTATAAATGATATTTACAGCGCTTTCCGCAGCCTGATTCAAGCAGGATACAACCAAGGAGGCTCACAGTTTTACAACTCCCGATGGGGAAGAAGGTGGAACATCCACAAATGACTAGTAGGTATTCGCCCTCACCTCGCTCCTCTAAAGAATGCTCAAGAAATGGAATTTCCTAGACAAACTTGTCCATATAAAGTGCCTACCCCCCACCACAGAGAAAGCGCAACAGAAATTTTACTGTTTGGATTATTGTCCAAATATACCTTATTGAATTAGGTAAAGAAAAATAGTGAAATTATTCTTAATTCCGTGAAATATTTTACGATTGCACTTACGTTTAAACCATGAGGGATAAGTGATAACGAACATTCTACCGGAGGGTAAAATGAAATTCGATTAAACCACGAGCCAAAGTGCCATTAAGCCAAAAAAGTATTATGTTATGTAAAATAAAGGGGTCAATGGCACCTTTAACCAAATTACAGTTTATACTCCTATAATATTTTCATAAGCACTTATCTCCCATATAGTTTAAACTTAAAATGTAACAGTTATATTTTCCATTAAAATAACAAATCAACCTCAAAAAGTCAAAATTAATAAATTATTTAATATTAATTTACATTTATACTCTCATATCGTGATTTGATTGAACAATATTCGTTTGCCTTTTCCAAAACAAATAAGGTGTAAGTACTAATTTGTTACTTTGTAAAATTTTATTAATTATTTAACCATTAAGTTTGAATCACATAAAGGTAAATGATGATGAAAATACTACAAAGATATAAAATATAATTTGATAAAACCAAAGGAGACAAAGTGCCGTTAACCCCAGCACAATTGTATATGGCTGAGAGTGAATTTTTAAGCATAGAACTAAATATTTTCAACAAATTGCACTTCTTAAATTTGACCATTCTTTCAATTAAATCCTTGTAGTTTCAATTTACACACAACATGGTGAAGCCTTCTAACTAGGATCACTATGGTGCAAATTATTATTTTTTTGTTGCAGTTTTGTCAGCGAATAATTACTTAACGCACATGTGGCCATTTTTAAACGATTTTATATTTCTATTTTGTATTTTACTACTATTGTTTTCGTGGTATTAGTAATAAAAGATTGCATAAGAACACTTGTTTCGAAGTATATATTTAGTTTTATGTAAAATATCAAGAGGACAGGGAGCTGAAAATTGTCATAAAAATCCCTAAAAATAGTATGTTGCAAGACACATGATTATTTGCTGTCCAAAATTGTAACGAGATTAATAATCTAGACTGAAGTAGAATGATTGGGAAACTTCAGGTGTCATTGTTCAAATTGAAATAACGAGGATTAAAGTGAGATAATGGTCAAACTTTAGGCTGTACAGTGTCAAAACCCCTACAATTAAAAGATTTAAGAAATATATATCTATTTTTATGTCAAATATCAGCGGACAAGGGCTAAAAATGACCATAAAATCTCTTAAAAATAGAAAAATATATAACTCGTGATTATTTGTTGTCTAAAATTGTTACGAGATTGATAATTTGAATTGAAATAAAATGGTTAGAGAAGTTCAGGGTGATAATGGTTAAAAAAACACATGTATAGTAACCTACATTTGAAATTGTCAAAGGCCTCATTATTAAATTAATGCAACTTGATCATTATTTAATTACGTAAAGATAGGCATACATTATCTAAAACTTAAATACTTAATTAAATAAAATATACACATTATTACGTTTAACGATTTAGTTTAGGAATAATGACACTTTTAGTGCTTAACAAATTAAGTCGGTGCTCAACCGTACCCCTATATTTAGAAATAGATATATTAGTCCCAAACATTTCAATTTTGTTTCAATTTTGCTCCAATTATTATTCTATGAAAGTCAATTTGGTCATTTTGCGTTAAAATATGATTTTTTATCATTCATCTTATATTGATTATTTATATTTGCTCCCATTAGTTTTAAAATTATATTTTTTACCCTTAACTTTATAAATAATTATATTTATCCCACCTTACCACACCCTCTCACCACCACCACCACCACCAACCGCCACCGCCGCCACCACAAAAAACCGTCAATCGCCGCCGCTTCCACCACAAACCACCAACCGCCAACTGCCACCGCCAACCACTGCCACCATACCGCCACTCGAAGAGAGAGTATAATTATATTTTATTTTGTTTGATAAAAGAGTTAAAAAATATTTTTTTTAAATGCGGATATTAGTGTAAAAAGATAGGGGAGGTGGTGGTGGTAGTTGGCGGTGGCGGTGGCGGTGGTTGGTTGGTGGTGGCGGTGGTGGGAGGCGATTGGTGCTGGCGGTTGGTGGCGGTGATTGGCAGTTTGTGGTGGTGGCGGCGATTGACAGGTGGCGGTTGGTGGTGGTGGTGGTGAGAGAGTGGGGTAGGGTGAGAGATAAACATAATTATTTAAAAAGTTAAAAGTAAAAAATATAATTTTAAAACTAATGGGGATCAAAGTGTAATTAATCAATATAAGATGAATAGTAACAATTAAATTTTAATGCGAAATGACCAAATTGACATTCACGAAAGAGCAAAATTGAAATATCAAGCCATTATGTCTAATTCTAAATACGATAGTATAATTGAGCACCATTTTGATTTGTCAATGATCAAAAGTGTCATTATTCCTTTAATTTACAAATATTATGTGGCGAACAATTAAAAGATAAATCTTTTTTTGAGATTATCCCGAAATTCAGATATATAAATATTAAAAAAAAAAATTGTTTTTAATTTATAAATTAAAAAATAATAGAAAAGTAGTGAAATTGTAAAAATTTAAGCTGAATTAAAGAGTTACCTGCTCTTTTTTTGAAGTAAAAATAAATAATAGAAATTGAACCCGTGGGACCCACTTTGTTTAAGGCCATTGGTCAGCGCTGAAACCCTCCTGTATACTCGCTGCTCTCTACCAGCCCATCCCCAATTCTTATCACTGATCGGAAACAGCAGAGAACAGAGGCATCTTTTTTATTAATTCAACTAATCTCCGGCGAATTCAGAGGCCAGAAAACTCCGATGGGCGGCCTGTTGTTAGAAGTTTCTGATTTCGATCAAACGGACGAGTTCGATCGAGTACCCGATTCGCTGGTTCTCCTCATCTTCAACCAAATCTCCGACATCAAAACCCTAATCCGATGCAGAGCTGTTTCGAGACGGTTCAACTCGCTCGTCCGTCAAGCGGACTCACTCCTATTGAAAGTCGATCGGGTCGTCTCGGCGGCGGACCGAGACGACAAAGTTGACGATTCGTTCTTCGTCGCGTTCCTCAGATCCATCTTCAGGTCTTTCCACGATTTTATTTCTCCGAAGCCCCTTCTTGAGCCGATTCGTTCCCAGAATTCCCCGAGTCAGATCCTATGCGGATTCGAGAAGATACGGGAGCTCGCGATCGAACTGCCCACCGGAGATCTGAGACTGGAGAAAGGAGCGGTGATTAAGTGGAAAGCGGAGTTTGGTAGGACCCTGAAGAGCTGCGTGATCCTTGGGTTTCGTCACATCGGGAGTGGCGGCGGAGAAGCGGAACCCCTCGGGGGAGGATTGAAGATGAGGGTGGTCTGGACGATCAGCGCGTTGATAGCGGCGTCGGCTAGGCACTACATGATGCTAGAGGTGGTGAGGGAGCACAAGAATCTTCAGAAGCTGGTGGTGAGAGACAGGGAAAACGAAGGGACGGTGGTGATGAATGAGGAAGGGTTGAGGGAGTACAGGGAGGGTGGCGGGGAGGAGGAGGCGCAGGCCGAGGGCCGGTGGAGCAGTAGCAGGACGGTAGTGCCGGCGGCGAGGATGAGGATGAGGCACGAGCCAAGGATTGAGCTGGAGAGTGGGGTTTGGATGGAGGGTGCGACTTTGGTTGTGGTTAGGCCGGTGGATGGCGGTGTTGGAGAGGGAGAGGAGGCGGAGGCGGAGGCGGAGGGGGAGGGGGAGCAACACGGCGGAGATGACGTTGTTTTGGCATATGGAGCATTTGGAGGAGTTTATGGGAAGGCGGTGGAGAAATTGTTGAAAAGTCGGAGTTACCTTCTTGAAATGAACTCATTCTAGTGCTCACAAATTTTTTCGTCTCTTTTTGGGCGGGGCTCCGGTTGCATCTTGTATATTCTAGTGCATGTGTTTCTTTGTCTGTTGTTTGTGTAAAATTTTATGAGAAGATCCCCAATTAATGTAAATTTAGTTTTTGATATCTAGTTGCTTCTAATTTTGAATTCATTTTACTTGATTGATAGACTAGACAATTTTCAAGTTAAAATTAGAACAACTTGTGTTCACTTGAAATTTTGATACAAAATGGTCGTTTTTTCGGTAGACACAAAACATAAAGACTTAACGGACACTAATTCAAAGTCTCCACTTTCATCTCGGCAAATAATAGATTTGTCATATCAGCTTGAGGGGCTCGCCACTTTTCGTTCCCTGCTTGGCTGAGTAATACACACTTCCTATTTTTTCTCATGATACATTGTTTTAAGTAAATTATTTGTCTCCAAGAAATTCTTGCAATCACCCACCGCTTCAACCGAATTCGCCTCAATAACAACTCCGGGATATTCCCTTCTGGACACAACTCTAATTCCCATGTGGATGCTTCTTGATTTAGCTCGAAGTCCTCTGCAAGACGGAACTTGCCCATAGTAACCAATTGTCGATGATTAGAAGAATTGGTTTCTACTGAACCACGTCACAATATTTCAATGATTTTGGATCCAATTACACATATTTTAAAGGGATGATTCATCAATAATTAAGCGATCAATCCATAATTAAGTCTTTTTAAACTGTGAGTATTGATTTATTTATTATGTTTTAGGTTGTATTTAGTATCGCAATCGTTTCTCTAATTAGGATTAGTATCCGAGTTCTTGACCTTAAAAATATATTTTTAAAACTTAATTTCTGAAAAATAATTAGTTTATAATTATTTACAAAAATGGGGTAAAACGCAAATTGGAAATGTGGTTTTAGAAAAACAAAAAAAAATTGAAACGCATTTATAAAATGCGTTTCTCAAACAAAAACCCAAAAATAAAAATAAAAAAATAGACGCATTTTTGAAATGCGTTTCTCAGTTTTTTGAAATCTTTTTATTAAACACGCAAAAGCGTTTTGCGTTTCTCACCGCCTCGGCAGTGAGATTGACCGCCTAGGCGGTGAGATGACAGTGTTGGCGTGAGGTTAGAGTGTATGCTCACCGCCTCGGCGGTAGGACTGCTGTATTGATAGTTTTTCCAACTTTTCTTCGACGTTTTTTCACCATTTTGCTTGTTTATTGCTCGTTTATATTTTTACACCTAATTTACATAAAAACAACTAAAATGCACTTAAATATTACTTAATACACTCGAAAACTACCAAATTCGGCTTAAAAGAACCATTTTGTGATTAGTGTGAAATGATCCCACAAAAAACGTAAATAACATATGCGTTTTTAAAAAAAAAAAAAAAAATTGCACTAATTGAAATGAAAATAAAATTACGCCTTTACACTAATTGGAATGGGAAAAAAAATGCGTGTGAATATATAATACATTTCTACAAATTATAATACATTATACATGTCGTCATTGGGTTTCTATGTACCACACCCCATACGTTTGATGTTTCTTCATTGCCGCCGTAAAGGAAGTGAAAGTTCCTCCGTGTCATTTGCCTGAAAATGATCGACTTGAGTCATGTGTCCCAACTCCATGGTAGATGGATATGTTGGTTCCTCTACGATGGGCAACAAATCCTCTACGACACGTGTCTTTGAATTCCTCAGGGTACACTATGTGTCACACTAGGAATAGATGCTAAGTTTGATGATGGATGCTCCATCATTGGGGTGACAAATGTGTTACCCACTGACAGTCCGTAACTGACACCCAGTTCGGTGACATAATCTGAAAAGAAATCATCCATCTCGTAGGTAGATGGTCCAGCACTGGCGTTGTCCATTACTGCCTCGCCTCGTTGGTACACGTCATCATCCTGGTTTACGGCAAACCTGGAAGATGACTCCAACGGCGGATCTGGTATACGCTCCTGTCCTGAACCAACGTCACTCGGCATCTAGTATGGCAATTGCCGACAATAGGCTAGGGAACAAATGTTGTGCGATAAGTGTGTAACCCGTTCAAAATTTCCTGGTTGTCTTGTTCGAATTGCAGGCTCGCTCATACGCATCAAGGCTGCAATATCTGGTTCCTGCAACATAAAGTTGATTGCACCTAAGTAAATGAACATTACACATAATAATAAATATATGTTCTAATTAAATTATACCTCTATCCTCGGACGACCTCCTACTGCATGATAGCCGAAGTTCGGTCGGTAAAATGGGTTCACTATGAACCGTCTGGTAACTCCCCAATACCAGGGCATGTAATCATCAAGGACGCTTGTACCAACCTGAAGGTTACTCAAATCAGGTGGTTGCCGGCTATCTCATGCCTGTATATGTGCCTCATGCACTATCGACCAGTCTGTATAATTTTTTCCCCTTCGGCTATTCAAATGCAAATCCTTATATGTGTCGCTTAGCCGTAGAATTCTTTAGCAAAATCCAAACTGTCGTAGCATACGATAAGGGCAATGGTACTCTACGATTTCATAGCATATTAGGGGCACAAACGTCATCCAAATTGCTTGGTCATCCCGACAATATGCTGGTAATTTCTCCAAGAGGTTAGTTGGATACGACTAGGGGTGTGCAGCGGGCGGATTAACCCGTTAAACCAACCCAAACCGTTCAAAAACCGTCCGAAATTAGACCAGCCCGAACAGACCCGCGCATTGCGCGGGCTGAACTGACCCAGCCCGTTACTGTTCGGGTCGGCTCGCGGGTTTGGGGGGTTTTTTTGGCGGGTTGACCCGCCCGCTCGAAACAGGCCTAAACGACGTCGTTTAGGCCTGGATCTATACCCCCCTCTTTTTCAGACTTCTCTTCGTCGTTTCTTCTCGTTCCACCGTCGATGGCTAGGGCTCCTAATCTCCCATTTCCTTTTTCATCCCCAAATCGAAGACCGGATTGTGTAATACTTTCCAAAAGTTTTCGATTTCCTAATTCGATTATGGAAAATATGTTTTGAAACTTTCAATTTCTCCATCTATATAATACAATGGTGAAGACGAAGACGAAAGTGATTTTGAGTTGGATTTCCAATCTCGATTTCGATTTCAAAGACGGAGAGGCTGATTTACTCCGATTTGGACTTCGAATCGTGTACACACTGTACTCCGATTTGGCGTTTTCCATTCCGATTCCGATTTGGCGATTTCGATCTCGATTTTGCATAGGTATGTATAATTTTCCCTCTTATGATTTTCATGTTTCTGAACCTATCAGTTTCATATTTTTGTTTCATGTTTCTTTTTCTGTTTCGTGTTTCTGTTTCGTGTTTCTGTTTCATGTTTCTGTTTCATGTTTAATTTTAAGGTGTCTAAGGTAATTTAATGATTAAAAGAGAAGTTTTAGTCAATTCCTATCAGTTTCATGTTCATGTTCATGTTTCTGTTTCTGTTTCGTGTTTCTGTTTCATGTTTCTGTTTCTGTTTCTGTTTCGTGTTTCTGTTTCATGTTTCTGTTTCTGTTTCATGTTTAATTTTAAGTTGTCTAAGGTAATTTAATGATTAAAAGACAAGTTTTAGTCAATTCCTATCAGTTTCATGTTCATGTTTCATGTTTCTGTTTCTGTTTCGTGTTTCTGTTTCATGTTTCTGTTTCTGTTTTTTGTTTCTGTTTCATGTTTAATTTTAAGGTGTCTAAGGTAATTTAATGATTAAAAGACAAGTTTTAGTCAATTCCTATCAGTTTCATGTTCATGTTTCTGTTTCTGTTTCTGTTCGGTGTTTCTGTTTCATGTTTCTGTTTCTGTTTCTGTTTCGTGTTTCTGTTTCATGTTTCTGTTTCTGTTTCTGTTTCGTGTTTAATTTTAAGGTGTCTAAGGTAATTTAATGATTAAAAGACAAGTTTTAGTCAATTTCTATCAGTTTCATGTTCATGTTTCTGTTTCTGTTTCTGTTTCGTGTTTCTGTTTCTATTTCGTGTTTCTGTTTCATGTTTTTGTTTCTGTTTCGTGTTTAATTTTAAGGTGTCTAAGGTAATTTAATGATTAAAAGACAAGTTTTAGTCAATTCCTATCAGTTTCATGTTCATGTTTATGTTTCGTGTTTCTGTTTCATGTTTCATGTTTCTGTTTCGTGTTTATGTTTTTATTTGTTATTTTACTTATCATGGTTTATATATTCTTTTAGTGATGGATACTGCGGTAACGAATGAAGTAAAAGTGAACCATCCGAATGGGAATATTGCTTCGACTGGACAGCTTCCCCCTAAAAATACGGTATCTAAAAGAAAAAAATCTGATGTGTGGGAGCATTTTGAAGAATTTCAAATAGAGGGTGAACCGAAAGCATCATGTTTATATTGTAAAAAAATTTATCGTGCTAATTCAAAGCGTCACGGTACAAGTACTTTAAGAAATCATTTCCATAGTTGTCCTAAATATCCGTATAAAGAACAACTTAAGGGGCAAGCAACATTAGGTTTTAAACCTAAAAAAATTGGAGAAGAGGGTGATCAACTTGTTACATTAAGTTTTAATCAAGAAGACGCTAGAAAGGCTCTTGCAGAGATGATCATAATTGATGAATTGCCTTTTAGATTTGTGGAAAATTATGGGTTTAGGAGGTTTTGTATTGCTTTGCAACAGAAATGGTTAAATATTTCTCGATACACAATTGCTCGTGATATAATGAAGATTTTTGATGTAGAAAGAGAAAATTTGAGAAAACTTTTGAAAGGTCGTAGGATATGTTTGACTACAGACACATGGACGTCCATTCAGAATTTAAATTATATGTGTTTGACATGTCATTTCGTAAATGATGATTGGAAACTTGAAAAAATAATATTGAATTTTTGCATTGTTAACGATCATAAAGGGGAGACTATTGGTAAGAAGATTGAACAATGTTTGCTTGAATGGGGAATTGAGGGGTTTTTCACTTTAACGGTGGATAATGCTAGTTCAAATAATCTTACCATTAAATTTTTACAAAAGGTGACAAAAAATTGGAAAGGCACAATTTTAGGTCACGAGCTTTTACATATGAGATGTTGTGCTCACATCTTAAATTTGATAGTTGTGGAAGGGTTAAAAGACTTAGATGATTATATTCAAAGGGTTCGTGGAGCAGTAAGATATGTAAAATCTTCGCCTAGTCGATTTCAATCTTTCTTGAAATGCGTTAATATGTTGAAAATTGAGTCTGAGAGTCTTTTGTGCTTTGATGTGCCAACAAGGTGGAATTCCACCTACAAAATGTTAGATTCTGCTGGAAAGTTTGAAAAAGCATTTGAAAGATTAGACGTTGAGGATCCTAGATTTCGTGCTTATTTTCTTGAAAAAGACATGAGTGATATAACTGGATCTCCTCCGAATGATGAAGATTGGGTAAGATGTTGTGCGTTTGTTAAATTTTTGAAACTGTTTTATGAGGCGACGAAACGTTTCTCTGGTACCTTGTATGTTACTTCGAACTCATTTTTCGATGAAATTTTTATAATTCGAAGCGCAATTGATCGTTTGATCTTGGTTCAAGATAATGGGGTGGCTAAAATGGCGATGAATACGAAATCAAAATTTGACAAGTACTGGGGAAATGGGGACAAGATTAATGTTATTTTGTAAGTAGCTGTTTTGTTAGATCCAAGGAAGAAGCTTTCATATCTCCAATTTTGTTTTTCGAAAATGTATACTACTGAGATTGCAAATTTATTGATTGACAATGTGAAGTTTGCTATAAATCGATTGTATGAATGCTATTCTTCTATGGAGTTAATGAGTACGCATGTTGAAACTAGGGGTGGGAGTGGCCCAAATAAGAGTGGGAGTGGGAATGTGACTTCTACGTCAATTATGGATTTAGATATTATGGATGAAAATCCACATATGTTGATTGCTTCCCAATTTGAGAGTTTTATGGAAGGAAAAATAGATATGGGGGGTCGGTCTGAAGTAGAAAAATATTTAAGCGAATTACCTGAAAGGACTAAGGATGAAAACTTTGATATTTTGGATTGGTGGAAGGTTAACTGTAGTAGATATAAAGTGTTGGCTTTGGTTGCTCGTGATGTATTGGCTGTTCTTGTGTCAACTGTGGCGTCAGAGTCTGCATTTAGTACGGGGGGGCGAATACTGGATCCATTTCGTAGTTCATTGTCCCCTCAAATGGTTGAGCGTCTTGTTTGTGCACAAAATTGGTTGTTATCTTCAGTGCCAATATCTCTTCGCAATATAATGGATGAGGTCGAGGAATTTGAAAAAGATATCGAACCAGGTTTGTATTATTTAAGTTTTTTATTTTATATAATTTAATTTTTTATTATTCATAATATTGAAATGGGATTTACTAATTATTTGATTTAATTTTTGGCAAGTTCTCGATCAATCGGCTTCAAGTTCAACAAGTGGACGATCAAGCACTATTACTATTTGTTGATGATGCAGACCACGTGGTTAAGTTTGTCTTTGTATTTCATTTTTTTAATTCTTGTTTCGGTAGCTATATTTAGTTGTTTAGTTAATTATTAATTGGATTGTAATAGTAAGCTTACATTTTTAGATGTTATTTTTTACGTTTGTAATTTTTTTTTCTATGTTTTTTGTTATTGTAATTTTATGATTATTTTTTTTTGCAAGTTTTAGTAATGTGATGATTTGTTTGTCTTTTAATAATATTTATTAACCCAAACCATAATTAATCTCAAACCGCATACTATTGGGCGGTTTACGGTTTGAAGTCGTCAAACCGCACATTTCAACCCGCCCCAACCCGCACACTAGTGGGCGGTCAACGGTTTAAAGTAATGCAAACCGCATAGTAACGGTTTGGTCTGCGGTTTTAGCCCAAACCGCCCCAATCCGACCGCCGCACACCCCTAGATACGACATCTAAATCACCTTGCAAACAACAAACAAATAAATTAATTAAATAATAAATATAATCATAAATAAACATCAATAACATCTTACGTAAATCTATAACTGGCTTCATAATCCTGTAGACAATCTAATTGATCACGACACACAATCAATACGTGCATCGGCTCGTTATCCAAATTAAAAGATATTTTCCAACTGTATGCAGCCATAAAAATTAATTATTATTACATGAAATGAAATTTTTGAAATGCGTAAACATTTATTATATAATAACGTAACGAGACCTCCAAGGGGCACCTGGGAACCTCAAGTCCTCCATTTGTAGGTCACCTATCCAATCGTCAGTAGTAGAGAGAAACATGTGTCATAGTCTCGGGAGTCGTTCCCATGGCCAACACTGTAATAAAAATAGGGGTCCCAAAATTTTCTTTGTCACACCCCACCTTGGACACCGATCACCCTGGGGCCAACGTGACGTCGACATGACATCATCTAAACGTCAAACCAACTAACAAACGACAAAGTACATACATAAATATACAACCACAAATTTTGAACATATACATCCTCTCTAACTGGGGACACACCCGTCCTTGAATTTTAATAACAATAAAAGTATAACAATAATGAAGCTCTCACAGGTTCGCCTCAGACATCCCAAAATACTGCCATACTACACCATCGCCAGACTCTAGCTAGTGCCAATAGGGAACCGACTCCTCACTGTTGCACCTGCGAGTATACTGTCTTCTTAATAAAAAAACATTTTAGATAGATCAAACATAAAACATGTAAATATCACATAGCGACCAATAGTATAAAAATATCATAAAATAAATACCTCATCATATAAGAAAAACTCTTTTACCTACCACCACAGAATCAACGTATATATATATATATATCACACCTCAACTAAGCAGTGAAAGTCAACTAGAATATATGAAATCAAAACAATGAATATACTAACACAAATAAATATGCCAATCCAGTAGAAAATAATATATATAAATTTACTCATCTCAATCACCATACACGACAAAACACCATATAGACAAAACACCACACCACTCTCACACTACACCGCATCACACCATACCACATCACATCACCTCACACCACACCTCATCACATCACGCCCCGGTTAGCCATGTGATCGTTTTAACCTCATGATCGGGAGTTGCAACGGTACCGTACTATCCGTAGGATTTGCCTTCCTGACGGACACCCATTACTTTGCCGAAGCAGATAATCATCACTCTGCAGAAGCAGATAATCCATCACTCTGTCAAAGCAGATAATCATCACTCTACCGAAGTAGATAATCCATCACTTTACCGAAGCAGATAAATATTATAATATCGTGAAGTCAATAACATCGTCAAATTAATAATATCATCGTTAAATTACGAATCAATTGCATCGTCTAATCAATAAAATCGTCAAATCAATAACATCAATCTCTATCTCCCAAAACTGATTTAATTTAAATATGATTCATATAAGTTATAAAGTCATCCAATTTTAAATAAACACATTTTTCATCATATATATATATAGGAAAATAGATTTACTAGAAGACAGTATACTCACCTGGTTATCCGCTCCGCAAAACTTGTTATTGACCACATTTTATCGGGACGTCGGTGCCTGCGAACCTATTCCGAATCATTCACGGGCCGCGAGATGGATTGTTTGATTTTATTGGGGTTATTTGTGTAGTTTCTTCTTTTATTCTTCTCCCCTTCTTCTCTCTTTTCCTTTTTCTGTTCTATTTTGTTTGTTGGGTTCTCTGCCACGGACCACTCTCTCACTCTTCATTCACGGACCACCGACAACCACAACCAGCCCACCTACACACACACACACATACTCATCAGCCAGACTGATGGTCACCCTCACTTACCCATGTCAGTTGAACCGAATACACACACACACTCACAGACACACAGTTCAATCACAACACACACACCGTCACCCTCCTACACCAGTGACGGCTGAGCAATAGCCACACCCACACAGGAACGCTGATCACCGTAGCACACAAACAACGACAATAAACGGCGACGATCTAACATCTCCGACGACAAACGGAAAACAGGACACACACACATAGTTACACACTGATCGATCGACCTAATTACTCCCACTCACCGGACGAACGACGATGCACACCGGTGACGACAACATGCACATGCAATTTGTCGGACGAACACTCCTACACCGCCGGCGATCACAAGACAGCACCGATGCTCCACTCCTCCGATTTTCTCTCTCTCTAGATTTCTGAATTTCTGGATTGTTGTTCCGTTTTCAGTGGTGCGATTGAAATTGTATGCATATGTATATATATGCATTGAAATGGTGGTGTGAAATTAATCAATTGCTTGCCACATCGATCCCCACTCTTCTCGATCTCCCTGTCGGTCGGCTGAGCTCACAAACACACACACACACACACACACACACACACACACACACATATATATATATATATATATTTTTATATAAAAATAAAAAATAAAAAAATCTTTGATTAAATTGTACTTTTCTCCCCATATCTTCCATTGAGTCTTTATTTTAATCCAATTCATCTTTTAGGATTTTCTTAAATTGCATTTTGAGCCCTAAAATTTTTATTCTAGAATTTGACTACAAATTTTGCATCTCAAATTTAGAATAAGTGTTTCTAAATTTGCAATTTGACCCAATCACTTTTAATTTGTTTTTTTTTTTTTTTAATTAACTCATTTATTCCTTGAAATTTTCTAAATGCTCTCAAATGAAATTAAAATGACGTACGTGCTAAATCGGGGTCTTACATTTTTTTGTCTCCTTACGACATCCCTTGCATGACTCTCGATACAGTACTGCTAAAGTGGCACTGCCCCAACTATACTGATGTCACCCAGACATATTACACAACAGTGGTAAGTACACTAACTTAACCAAATTAGTAGATTTATCAGGCATCAATACTGTCCCGATCAATATGAGACAGTACGCCTTGGCGTAACACTGTATAATGCCTTTATCGGCGGGTACACGATCGAAAGTGGACCGTAACCATTTCAGGTTCAGGCAGCCGCCCTTGATTTTGGCCTTCGGAGGTGTGTGACCGAGGAGGTTCTGGTAAAGTTCCTGCTAACATACGATCGGTAATGTGTCCTCAGGCTCGGTAACTAGTCTTCCGTTCACGGGCAGCCCAAATAACACTACTACGTCTTGCAATGTCACTATCATCTCACAAGTCGGTAGATGAAACGTATGCGTCTCTTGACACCATTTCTCGACTAGCGCGGTAATCAATGCGTGGTCTAAATGTTTCTTCCTTAACCGAAAAGCTCCATAAAGTCTGACTGCTTGTATTAACTGTACCACGCGACCAGGTACATGTTCCGTCTATTCCCTTGGAAACCATCCTGCTCCGGAGCAATCATGCCGAGAAGAATGTTGAAATATAAATTAAAAGATAATTAATGTAAAAATTACTAAAAAAAAAAAAATCAATAGATTGGGTAAATATTTTTTTAATATGACCTGCACTCCACGTTCTTCCCAAACAGTCACAGATTTGTGGTCTCTCTGCAAATAAAGTAATGACTGATCGACAGGACCAGATTCAGTCATAACAGAAATAATCTGAAACTAAAATTTTATGAAGTAATAATATACGAAATAAATATTATGGTTATCAACTAAACGACAATATAATAAATCACAATACGAATATTGTTTCAACCATAAAGTAAATTAAAAAAAAAAAAAATTGTTGTCTCCATTACAATTGTTATCTCATTGGGGTCGGGATGGATATATCCGCCTATCATGGCCAGTTTGAGAACACAACCCACATCGATTTGTCATTGTCCACTGCGACACATCCATCTTGTTTCGAATGAAAGTGGATTTAGGTCGTCCACGCTTCACAACTCGAAGTCTATTCTTGTTAGGAAGAAGGATCGGAAAGTTAACCATCAGCCAATAGTTCTCATGAATGATCGGTTCAAATGATGACTCCCAAACTTTCAGCAAGTTCGCTATTGTGTACTTGTCAACGATGTAGGGAAACGCATCTGTGCCACAATACTCCGTCACCGCAAGCATGTATGAGCATGGATATCTAAAAGTCTTATATTTTCCACAAGTACAATCAGGGTTATCACCTAAAGTAACTTTGTGTGTAACAATACCACTAAACAAAGTCTTTCTCATTTTCATGTAGTAACATGCATTCTCCCTATTATTGAATATATTTATAAATCAAATTAGATAATCAGTTAAATCATTTGTATTATGGTCTATTAAAAAAATATATTACCAATTAATAAATTACAAGTTAAAAAATCTTATCGATTGAATATTTGGACGTCGTATGTTTTAGACTTCGCTTGGGATTTCTGAATTTTCTCAATGACATGTTTTACGTACCCCAAACCCATGGCCATGTCCTTTAGAGCTTCATGTCGACCGAGATCAAAGTATTTGACCAACCTATAGAAAGTTATCGAAATGGCAGTTGTAATTGGGACATTCCTTACACCTTTCAAACAGTTGTTGAATACTTCGACATAGTTAGTCATCAACACGCCCTAACGTTTACCATCATCGTATGACCTGGTCCATTTATTTTTGGTTACGTTATCCAACCACGTATACGCCCCCACTTTTATTTTTGCAATCTCTTCCATGATGGCGTTGTATTTTTGAACTTGTATTGCAGCACCCGCATTCCAAGTAAGATCTTTTAGTTGTTGATTTTTAAAGATGTTAAAATTGCTACAAAGATGCCACAAACAAAATCGATGATACCGAGCGGGCTCGTTCGGTTGATTAATTCATAATATTCTAACCGTACTAATAATGTCATTATGTCTGTCAGATATCAACGTGACCTCCGGATGATCTTTAACAATATAGCGCTTCAACATCAAAATAAATCGGACCAACAGTGGTGGTCCTCCGTCGGTACCACTGTGAACGCCAAAGGATAACACTTATTGGCCGGTGTCATCCCAATAGCGATCAAGATCTTTCCCTCGTACTCACCATACACATGGGTCCCGTCAATCATGAGGACAGGTCGACAATATCTCCATCCGACCACAGAAGGTTGGAATGCCCAAAATACCATGTTGAATGTCGAATAACCAGCTGCAGCAGTGGGAAAGATACTCCATTCGACAATTGTCCCAGGATTAAAGTGTTGCAACGCCGATATGAATTTTGGCAACTTTCGATACGATTCATCCCAATCGCCGAACAAGGTCTTGATGGCTTTAGATCTAGTCAACCAAGTCTTTCGATAGGAGATAGTGAATCCCCGAGACTCTTTCAAGGATGCAACGATAATACCCATCTTCACTTCTAGATCCTCTTCGACTTGTCCAAGTATCATGTCAGAAATAACAACCGAATCCAAGTTTCCATGATCCAAGGTCGTATGATTGTAGAAACACGTGTGTCGCCCATTGTACTGTGTAATCTGGAACATTTCATGACTCTTTTTTAGAGTCACCCGCATCTTCCACCCGCAACCATACTTGCATTTAATCGACCAAATTTTCAGGTTCGTCTCCACCACACAATACTCTTTATTTTTTCATAACATGGTAATACTTCACGGCATTCTGAATATGTTTCTTGTCCTTAAAGACCATGCCACAATTGAATTCGTCCATTTTTTAGGTCCAAAAATTCTTTCGCAACTTTGGCTTAAACTTTGCCATGTCATCATCATCACCCCATTCCAACTGATTATAGAATTAAGGAATCTTGTGCAATAGTAACTGTTCACTTCCTTCCCTTATCGGCTCGACATCCATATCTTCATCTTCATCCCTACCATTCTCATCTTCCTTTAACGCAAAAGTACCATCTATCTCTATTTGTTCGACATCGCGGAAACTATCGATTGTATTCGTCCCACCCTCCATATTCCCATCATACCTACCGCAATCATCATCATGCAGTGGACTAATTGGTAAATGATGCTGATGCGGAGTGGTAGAGCTGGTGCCTGCATCATGATCAATCACTGTATAGGGATGAAGATTAAAATTTTGACTTAAAATTGAGTAAAAGGACCAGGTTGGGAAGAAAATATTAGAGTGTGATCAAAAGCTCGCTCTACCTTGACATACACCCCAACACCAAGTAGTGAGGGCAACTTAAAAGGTAACTGAAGCACATAGTCTAATGCCGCATCATCACCGATTGAATACAACATGTGCTTATAATTCCCAGGACCAATAGTAGCTATCGATAACCTACACTGTAACTTTAATGTTCCATCAACTCCATCCTCGAAGATATAAGGTCGTAACATCGCAATTAATTCATTTAAGCTAATCCCCCGACAAACATCCAACGATTTGACCGCAAACATACTATACGACACCCCAAAATCATTTCCTTCCAATATCTTTCCACCCCAATACAGAAATAATGTAATATTCTCCATTACAAACAAACTACAATTTCACAAATCAAAACAAAACATGTAAGGTATTATTATGATTATCAATCATGTTACTAAAAAAATTTAAATTGTCCAATTAAAATTTCTAATTGCGATAGGAATAATAGTGTTGGCGTGGAGCAAAAAGGGGAAAAAATCGAAAAAAAGAAGAAAAAATCGAGAAAACAAAAAAAAAAAAAAAAAGAAATTGGTTTACTAACCACAACAAGACAGAAGGCGGCGAAGGAGCGAGATCGGCGATGGAGGAGTGGGTGACGGCCGAGATCTACATTTCAAAAAGAAAATTTGAAAAACTGCAAAATAAACCAAAATGCAAAAAAACTGTATATATAAATTTTATATATATACACACACATACATATACACACATATACGCAAAAAAAAAAAAAAAAAAAAAAAAAAAAACGTTTACCTAATCTGCACAGACGACCGGAGAATGGTAATGGCAGCAGCGGCAGGTACGACGGCAGTAGTTGGGGAAAGCCCTCTCTCTATTGTTTCTCTCTCTACTGTGTTCCGCTCCTCTCTCTTTCTCTCTCTACTATTTTCCGTTCAAATTATAAATGAAGCAGAAGGCGGTAGTTGGGGGGAAAGGGGAAATAAAAAAGCAGAAGCTTTATGCGTTTCTATTTTTTATCTTTTTGAAAAAACGCATTTTAAAAATGCGTTTCTATTTTATTTATTTTTTCGTTTTTTGTTTGAGAAACGCATTTTCTAAATGCGTTTTTCATTTTTTTTGTTTTTTAAAAATGCATTTTGGAAATGCGTTTTTCTAAAAACGCATTTCCAATTTGCGTTTTACCCCATTTCGGTAATTAAGTATCAACTGACTAGTTTTTAGAAATTAAGTTTTAAAAATATATTTTTAGGTCAAGAACTCGTTAGTATCCATATACTGCTAGTTACTAGTTTTTTAAATTACATTCGCATGTATATTTTTCTTACTTAAACTTATACATTTTCAATTACATGTTTAGAATATATTGTAAGTCATTAATGTATATTTAGTTACACGTACACTTAAATTTTTTTAGTTACATTTATGCATTTACTTTGTTAATATATATATGGGTCTTGGTCCACGAGATTAAACTCTAATTTCACTAGCAAAATCAAACTCTAACCCCACTAGGAAAACCTTAATCATTGTCTATATATAGACCCTTTGATTCTCATATATCAATACAATCGTCACATGTTCTCTCAATATTTTGTCTTTGAATTATTCTAACAAAACCAATTTTTCATGACCATGTTCATACTAAAATTCTACAACCTTTTTATTCTATATCATCGTCGCTGCTACCCAACTTGTTCTATCACCGTTTCAATATCTCAACACCAAATACACCACAACCCACCGACTTGTATCAAAACAACAAGTCTGATGCCCTAAGTGTATAGCAAAATCAAACTACCACGCTGTAACGCCCCTTACACATTGGCCTTCCTACTAGAGGAATTCTCTAAGTATGCAAGGTAAGTCTTGTATATAAAGGGGGGAGGAAGAGGGTACTCTTGAAGGCTTCCCATTTTCTAGAATATTCTAGGATATTGTAGAGAAATATGGAACATCCTAGACACCTCCTTCTCTAGAATTTTCTTATGTAAATATCTAATAGAATTATCTAGATAATTGATTTTAGCCATTAGATCGAAATGATTTCGGTCGTCCATTATAAGGCCCTTGACCTATATGAAGAGGAAGAATCTCATTTGCTCCTCACCAAGTTGGAATCAAGCAATACAAGCTTGAAGCTCTCTCTTGTTCTCCTACTCTTGTAAGCTCTCTAGTTTTCCTTACTTTCTTCCTTCTCAAAGTTTGTTTGGTTATTTGTCTTGATAAGGCTTAGTTAGCACTTCCAAGAGGTCAAAATTGAGGTTAAGTGCCACATGGTTACTTCGGGAAAGTAAGTCCATGACAGTTGGTATCAGAGCTAGAGGCATTGAGCTTGGACTGTGGCGATGGCATCAACCGAAACATCCAATGTGGAGGAGCCTGTAATGAAACGCGACCGAGAGGAGAGCCGCCCTTGCTACCTATCATGGTAAGAGAAACAAGTCTAAGGACCTTACCCCATTCCTTGAGGGACAAGTAACCAGTCTAGAGGAGACGATAGCAAAAGCGACGTTCGACTTCAAGGACATGGGACAACATCTTGATGGCTTTGAGGTAGAAGAGCAAGCCATTAACGAAGCGATAAAGGTGTCCCTCTATGAACTTGGTGACTCCCTACAGGGTGAGGTACGTGTTCTTGGAGACCAAGTCTTCTTAGAGCTAAACAACATAGAGAAACACTTCGAATGCGAAGTTTCCAACATTCGAGTTGAGTTGGAGAAAATCCTTAGAAGTTACTATGGAGGTGAACTCACCAAAATCCAGGAGGAGTTGGAAGAGGCCCGATCAAATTGGGCTCTATGTAAGTGGGCGGTATCGTCAGGGATTAATACCACTCGCGAGGTCTCAGACATCGACATTATGAAACCGAACACTTTCTCAGGCAAGCAGAATGCTTGAGAATTGGACAACTTTCTTTGGGGGCTGGAACGATACTTCACTGCCAATGGGACGGTATGCAAGGCCTTAAAGATCAACAACGCGATGACGTACCTTACAGACACAACACTACTATAGTGGCGCCGAAAAGAAGAAGAAATTTCCAAAGGTACGTGTGTGGTTAATACACTTGATGATTTCAAAAGATAAATCAAAAAATAATTTTATCCTGAGAATGCCGAAGCGAAAGCAAAGGGTAAGCTATGTCAAGAGATCCCTGATATGGCCGATAAGGATAAATTGTTCTACTTCTTTGATGGGTTACAAAATTGGGCCAAGATGGAATTGATGCACCAAGGTGTGCAAGACCTCTCTACCGATATAGTGTAGCCAAATCGCTAATCGATTATAGTTTAAGGGGTGAAACCACTAAGGCGAAAGACAGACCTAGAAGGTACAATTACGGCCAAGGTGGGGGAGACCACGGATCCTCCCAAAGTGACAATGGAAATCAGGATGTTGGGGGTCACAAACCCTCGTCCTCATCTTGGAAGGAAAGGTCATGGAATGCCAAGGATCGTTCTTAGCCCAGGACCAATTGTTTCATTTACGATAGACCACATTGGGCGTGTGAATGTCCCAAACAAAAAGCGCTAAGCTCCATGACAACGGAGTAGGAGGAACAACACAAACAACAAGAGGATGAGGTACATATGGGCTCTCTTCGTGTGTTGAACGCTATTAAGAAAAAATGCCCAGGGCAAGAAACTTCGCAAAAAGGGCTGATGTTCGTCGAAGCCACGATTAATGGAGTGCTCACTAAGGCCCTTATCGATACCGGGGCAACCACAATTTCGTCTCATTGGATGAGGCAAGACAATTGAAGATTAAATTCATCAAAGAATGAGGAACGTTGAAGGCCATAAACTCGGCAGCCCAACCGTTACATGGAGTGGCACGAGGCGTACATGCCAATATCGGACAATGGGAAGGAACGATAGATATATCGGTAGTACCAATGGACAATTTCAAAGTCGTGATTGGCATGGAGTTCCTCAATAAGGTAAATATTTTCCCTATTCCTTTCGCTAATTCAGTATGTATCATAGATAGCGACAAGGCTTGCATGGTCCCTACGAAACGTGCTGCCAAGATCGAGAAACAAGCTTTATCCGCTATGCAATTCAAAAAGGCATTCAAGATAGGGAAAGCCAATTATCTTGCGGTACTGAAAGAAACAGTAGACAATCCTACAGTACCCAACCTGCCCAACATCCCAAGAAACATCAAAGCAGTCCTTGAAGAGTTCAAGGACATTATGCCGAAGGAGCTGCCGAAGAGTCTACCACCCCGCATAGAGGTGGATCACAAAATCAAGCTGGAATCGAATGCCAAACCTCTAGCCATGACATCCTATCAAATGTCGCCTCTTGAGCTCGAAGAATTGAGAAGACAAATAAAGGAATTATTGGATGTCAAACACTTGCGAGTGTCTAAAACACCATACGAGGGCACCGGTGCTGTTTTAGAAAAAGAAATACGGCTCGTTACGTATATGCATTGACTATCCGGCGCTCAACAAGATCACGATCAAGAACATGTACCCGATTCCTTTTATCGTTGATCTCTTTGATCGGCTCGCCAAGGCCCGTTACTTCATGAAGTTGGACTTGTGCTCTGGATACTCCCAAGTTTGGATTGTCGAAGGAGATGAGTCCAAAACGACATGTGTAATAAGGTACAGTTCTTTCGAATTCCTAGTTATGACCTTCGGTCTCACCAATGCACTGGCCACATTCTGCACCTTAATGAATAAGATTTTCCACTAGTTCTTTGATCGGTTTGTCGTAGTCTACTTGGATGATATCTTCATTTATAGCAAGATGCTGGGCGAACATGTCAAACATCTCAAACAAGTCCTCCAAGTACTGCGCGAAAATGAGCTTTACATTAAGGTGGGAAAATGTTCCTTTGCACAAGAAGAAGTGTCTTTCCTTGGTCATTGGTCACAAGGTGCAACAAGGGAAGATCATGATAGAGACATGCAAGGTGAAGGCGATTCAGGACTAGGAACTGCCTACAAAAGTAACGATGTTGTGCTCATTCTTGGGACTTGCCAATTACTACCAGTGCTTCATCCAAAGTTATTATGCCCAGGCTACCCCTCTTATCGACCTCTTAACGAAAGGCAAAGCATGGGAATGGTCCGAGAAATGCCAAAATGCCTTTGCTAATTTGAAGAAGGCTGTCTCAAAAGGACCAGTCTTATATTTGACCGACTACTCTAAGCCATATGAGGTTCACACGGACGCCTCTGACTTTGCTATTGGAGGGGTTCTTATGCAGGAGGAACATCCAGTGGCATACCCAAGTCAAAAATTAAATGACACCGAGAAACGTTATACGGTCCAAGAGAAGGAAATGACCGCTATTGTTCATTGCCTACGAACTTGGAGACATTACCTATTGAGGACTTACTTTGTTATCATGACTAACAACATCGCCACTAGCTATTTCCAAACACAGAAAAAATTGAGTCCAAAGCAAACACGGTGGCAGGATTTTCTTGTAGAATTTGACTACCGGTTGGAGTACAAACCTAGACGAGTGAACGTGGTAGCAGATGCCTTAAGTCGTAAGGCCAAACTAGCATCTATTAGTAATCCCAAATGCCCATTGCTAGATCACATCAAGGAGGGACTACAACATGATCTCCTAGCTAAGAGTTTTGTTAGCATGGCCAACAAAGAGAAGACGTGATGCTTTTGGCTAAGGGATGATTTTTTATACACGAAAGAGGACAGGCTCTATGTCCCTACGTGGAAAAACCTTTGAAATGAGTTAATGAAGGAAAGCCACGATTCGAAGTGGGCTGGACATCCCGGTATGAGACGTACCATGGCGTTAATGGAGGATGCTTACCACTGGCCTCGTATGCGGGACGACATAGAGGCCTACGTTAGGACTTATCTTATCTGTCAGCAAGACAAGGTGGAACAACAACAACCAGGGGGATTATTAGAACCACTGCCCATACTGGAGCGACAATGGGAGACTGTCTCCATGGACTTCATATTAGCGCTACCAAAATCAGAAAGCTGTGAGAGTATTGTGGTAGTAGTCGATCGATTCAGCAAGTATGCCATTTTCATCCCTGCACCAGCCGACTGTACTGTAGAAAAGACAGCTCGACTCTTCTTGAAAAATATAGTAAAACTATGGGGAGTCCCTCAATATATTGTTAGTGATCGAGATCCTCAATTCACTAGCCAATTTTGGACGGGGTTGTTCAAGCTTCTAGGGACGGATTTGGACTTCTCAACAAGCTTTTATCCACAAACCGATGGGCAGACAAAAAAGATCAATGCATCACTGGAGCTATACTTACAGTACTATGTGAGTGCCAACCAAACGGATTGGGTCAAATTGTTCGACGTGGCTTAATTCTCATACAATTTGCAAAAAAATGAGGCAACTTAACAAGCCCTTTTGAGATTGTTATGGGAAGGCAACCTTTGATGCCCAACGCCTTAGCAACAAGCTATAATGGAAAGAATCCGGCAGTGTACAAATTTGCAATGGCGTGGAACGAACAAACCAATATGACTCGGGTGTACCGAGACAAAGTAGCCAAGAAAATGAAAAAATGGGCGGACAAGTCTAAACGGCTGTTGGAGTTCAATGAGGGGGACTTGTTCAAATCTCTGAGGAAACTTCCCAAGGGCCTTGTTCGGCGTTACGAGGGCCCATTTCCGTTGATAAAACGTGTGGGGAAGGTCTCCTACAAACTCTTTCTCCCACCCAAGTTAAAGATACACCATGTCTTCCACGTCAATTTCTTAAAGTCATATCATGAAAAGACGGAAGAACCGAGATGCAGGGTATCAAAATGAGCGCCAACTGCGGTAGTCACCTCTTTCGACAAAGAGGTTGATTGCATACAAGCCAATCGGGTCATACGAAGGAGAGGCGTGCCAAATTACCACAAGTATTTGGTCAAGTGGAAGAACTTGTCGGATAGTGAAGCGAGCTAGAAACATGAAGACTAACTTTCTATTTTCTAGAATATTCTAGGATATTGTAGAGAAATGTGGAGTATCCTAGACACCTCCTTCTCTAGAATTTTCTTATGTAAATATCTAGTAGAATTCTCTAGATGATTGATTGTAGCCGTTAGATCGAAATGATCTCAGCCGTCCATTGTAAGGCCCTTGGCCTATATAAAGGGGAAGAAGCTCATTTGCTCCTCACCAAGTTGGAATCAAGCAATACAAGCTTTCAAGCTCTCTCTTGCTCTCCTACTCTTGTAAGCTCTCTAACTTTCCTTACTTTCTTTCTTCTCAAAGTTTGTTCGGTTGTTTATCTTGATAAGGCTTACTTAGAAATTTCAAAAGGTTAGAATCGAGGTTATGTGTCGTACGGTTACTTCCGAAAAAGTAAGTTCGTGACAATGCACTCTCTCGCGCCACCCAAGTCATTTGCGGTGTTGTCATAGTTTCAAAGCTTTGTAGGATTCAACGTTTCTCAAAAGACCAAAACCACTACTTCTTTCGAACCATCTTGACGAGACACTTCTAACACCACCAAAATCACCGCAAATGAACACTAAACTTATTGTCATGTATGACCTAAAGGAAGTGCAGCTTCGTCACTGCCTTTCATGATGTCACGCAAGCCTTAACCACATCAGCACTAACTTAACGCTATGTAGTGGTAGCTCAGCAACACCTTCATCCACGTCACAAAACATCTCACCTCCATAGCCACATCACTAAAGGAATGCCATCTAACTAGACGCCTCAATAGACACATCACCGTCATACGCCATGTTAACTGCCACGCCAATTGCCACATGATCACAAACCATAGACCTAAGGTTTTACGTCATCAGCCATGTCAGCGTTCTGAGCTACCATGTCATTGTTTTGGCATATCATCAATGACACATCATCCTGGTAAACTTCTTTGATCGGTTGAGTAGTGGTCTACAATTATATTTTGACCGATTTATTGTCACACCCCACACCGGGCACCCGTCACCCGAGGCCGAGAGTGATGTCAACCTGACGTGACTTGAACCATTGACGCATATCCATCCATACATATATACCTACATACTCGCGCTACTGTAATTTGTTTTCCATATATATATATATATACAAACGTATAACCCGTACCGGAAGGCACGGGCATAAAATATACATCATCTATTTGAATAATTATATCAATCTATTTTATTATTCAACTTTAAATGTTGCATCAATTGAAACAATTACAGTTACAATAATACTTCAGGATAAACAATATTTGTCGTGGATAGAGATTCATATTCGGAAAGAAGTACACTTAATCGATCAAATGATGTATACCTTGATAAGGCCACATATAGTTGATTGTGACTAAAAACCAGTGTAGTCAAATCAACTCCAACAAATTTCACTAATTGTCCTTGTGATTTATTTATCATCATAGCATATGCCAAACGAATTGAAAACTAGCGCCTTGTCATTTGAAAAAGAAATTCAGAAGATGATGGCGTCAAGGATATTCTCGGAATGAACGCCAAATTTCCTGCTTTATCCCGTGTCAATATTCGAGCTTCTATTACACGTAAACAACACCTGACAACCATTAATCGTGTGCCATTACAAAGTCTATCACTTAGTGCGATATTTCTCAACAACATAACTGGACATCCAATTTTCAAATTTAACTTGAACGGAGGTAATCCTGGAAGATCTAAGGAATTCAAGTACTCGTTAGGATAACGATTTGTAATTTGACGATCGGCTCCATCATCTTCAGACATTTTATCTGCGGCCAAATATGTGATCGTTTCTCCAGGAAAAATATTTAAAGTAGCTGAATTAATAGCACTAACATCGTCATTTCTTGCAGAAAGGATAGAACGTTCAGTTAGAAATGTAGGGGTAACAACACTGGGTGTGCCTAGATGTGGATAAACTGAAGATATTAGTTTAACCACATTACGATACTTGTGTATGGTTGATGGCAACTGTACGATTTCATGCGGATCACTGCCAATCTATTTAAAGAAAAAACAAATGTAAATGAATAATTTAGTATCAAAGTATATATAAGTAATCTATTACAAATTGCTAAAATATATTTAAATGAAATATTACCTGAAGTAAATATCTCAAAAACTCTGCATTTTCAATGTTCCTACTATTTAGGCGCATGTTTAAATTCAAATTTAAGACATGTATATCATTCCAAAGGTACGAACGTCTCAACGATGCTGCCACAATTTGTTGACGGATACTTTTAGGTATAATAGGTAGAATTTGCCAAAAGTCTCCTCCAAGAACGACCGTGATACCCTCGAATGGATTTGGATTACCGCAAATATCTCGTAGCATGCAATCCACAGACTCAACACAGTACTTATGTTGCATCGGAACTTCATCCCAAATGATTAACTTTGTCTCTCTAAACAATTCGGCATGCAACGATTGTTTACTGAAATGACAAATTGAATTATCAAGAATATCTAGAGGGATGCGAAATGTGGAATGTGCAGTTCGACCTCCTTCAAGTAGTAGCGATGCAATACCGGACGATCCAGTAATGACAATATGACTGTTACTACGACATTTTGTTGCTATGATATTATATAGAAACGTTTTTTCCGTACCAGCACCACCATTCAAAAAAAACTTTTTTCCTAAATTTTCGAACACTGATGAAATGATTGATTCATATGCAACACGTTGGTCTTCATTGAGACGATCAATATTATACTGCACATTCCTTTATTGTGCTTCACTTTACATTTGACGATGTTCCCATATCAATCTATTTCCAACTACCATATTCCAATTCTAGATAGGTTGTGGAATCGAAGGAAAATCTACTAAGCTCTTGCCCGATTCTTGAAGTAATTGATTCAAAAGGTACAAACCATAATCTTTAATCTGTGCCTCGCTTGGGACGGGTATCGAAAACAACGTGCAAACTTTATGTGAGAGATCATCACATATATGTATCCAAAATTGATCCCACAATTCACACAGATTTACAGGGGAGCATTGTGTAAGAATGATGCAAAATAATCTTCTCAGTTGATGTCCAATACTCATAATAGACGCCTCTTGAAGACATTATATCCATTCACTATCATCTTCCAATAGCCCTCTTGCTACACATGCGACTTTGAACGTCGCATGTTCAACATTGTTAACAATGCGTAGACACCTAAATGATTGCGGCCCTTTGACTATAGTCAATAGTAGACGCATATAAAATCATTCACCAGAATTGGGAGGCGCAAAATACATTCTGCCAATGGCAAATCCCCTCTGTCATGGCTTCCAAAAATTTTCAGTTTTATTCCAAACAAAATACTGGGGAAACTCTTGATAAGTATACACACGTGTAGAAGCATGTGCATCACAATATGAAAAAAATTATGTTAGAGTCGACTTCTGTGACTAAGCTCGAGAAATGATAGACTCTATTGTTTTAGTAGGATTGAAGACAACATGATGCATTCCAGGCAAATGGAACGCCAATCGAACAACTGTTGGATTCTCATCGTGCAAAGGAAAACTCAACAATCGCCAGGCTGCCTCAGAGGGTCGTCATATCACCTCCTTTATAGATATACTGTGGATATATTTGACGCACCTAATCACAGCGCATACTTCAACATTATTATGACAGTCGAACATCTTAGAAAGGTACGAATTGTATGGGACGACGTCTCTATTATCAATTTGTTGCCCCCTCACGGTATAAACTTTGCCATTATCACGACGACGATAAATAGGATATCCATCTGAATCCATCGTTGTATACTCCACGAAATCTCGTGGATACCTCTTAATGTATCTGTCGTTCTCCATGCACAGGGCTTAACAATTTTGAGCACCACATGGTCCGTGAACCATGCATTTTTTTATAGTCTCGAAAAGTTTTGGCTCTTCATTTGGATCTGGAAATTCAGCACAAACTATTCTGTCTACTTGGTCGCACATTCGAATTTTATCTTGATTATCAAGAAATACCAGTAAGTGCATGTGCGGCAGACCTCTTTTCTGGTACTCAATTGTAAAAACATGGGTAACTTTTTTTTCAAATACTCGAGTGCTTTCAATCTCTTTCATTAGAGCAATTTTTTTTAACTCGAAAACGTGAGCAATTAAGTCTGGACGGTCAGTTAGTTGTTGATGAGGTAATAAAGCTTCAGTGATTTCTGTCCAAGTTGGATTCGCAGTCATGGTAAGAAACACATCAGGGTGATAGTGGTACCGGGTTATGGCCATTGAATCTTGAAAGATTTCAAACATATGTCTTGGACTATCAATAAAAGATGATGGCAAAATCATTCGTTAACCTATTTGATTAGGTTTCATCCCATCTAATGCCACATCAGTAAGACTTTGATAGAGTTCATTACGAAGATTTAGTTGATGTTGCCTAAAGTAATTCAACCTATTTTACTCGGTCGCAGCCCAAGCATCTACCAAGAACTCTTGAAATAATTTTCCTCCCCTTAGAATTGTCGAATACTCTGTTGGCCTTTCAAAAATACGGTAGCTATAAAATTGCATTTGAGTTAGTCGAGCATTTGTGTGTCGACCGTGAATCACATCCCACTGTCTAAATTCAGGCTCCCATCCAAGCTCACCAAAAGGGAACAACAAAATGTAATGCAATGGTAGATAAGCAAGATGGCATTCATTGATTTTTATTAGTTCATTTTCCCCACTTAAATGTATAATAATATCTCTCATCGCGCTGGTTTCGGTTTCATCCCCTGATAATATGACGGCCACATCATCAGTTGTCGGCAAATTATATCGCTGACGATCGGTAGATGCTGTGTAGTGAAGAAAAGCAGGCAACGTTTGTTGTTCCAAATCCAATTGATTTAAAATCGCAAATGCTTGACGAAATTTATTTACGAATGCATTATGTTGCAACAATGTATCTTGAATAATTTGCAAAACATCCGTTCTCAAATAAGGATTTCTATGACTTTTCACACCAAAAGCGAAATCAGGATCGTAGATGTACAACTGAGAATTAATGGCATCTTGTCCCGGTTCTGGGATTAATGCTCCTGTCCGATGACACAACTCTCTATGTATAGTAAACGTTGTTGGGCCTCTTTTAGAAAGCAGCCTTGAATCCAAGTTGGCACCGAGGCTTATAAAAGCATTGCTTGCATTGTACTCTCTAGCATAACGTCGGAATAATTTTGATCTATCATCATTACCATCGTATAACGCTTTAATTTGCGGAGAAGGTGTGAGAAGTAATAGAAGCCTAACTTTTCCTTGTAAGCAACATGTACCGAAGATAGGACGTCGTTCAGATGATCTTGTTAATCTCTCATCCATCCAGTATAACGCAGAACAATGAGGGCACATGACATTCATTCTACCAAGCGAGTGTCGAGTTTCACTTGTATGAACATCAAGTTGGCAGTTGGATTGTTCAACTCGTCAATATCTTGATTATCGTAAAACTCATCATTGGTAGTATTTGGCGGCCTACATTTGATAAATAACAAAATTATTATGTAGATTCTAACAACATATTTGTGAATGCTGTATTTAATAGATGAATAAGATAAAAAAGAAACTCACCATCTACTCCTAGAAGGTAGATTTGTTTCTTCAACTGCTACGGTGGAGCTTTCATTAAGGTTCATGGAAACAAAAGCTTCTTGGTTACCGCACGGAGAAGGGCATGCATCGTCAATTATACCAAGAGAATGAGGAATCAAATTTGTAACCATCCCATCGTCAACAGATGAATTTCCTGCATGTTCAATATCTTGATTCTCGGCAAGGTGTTGATTTGTTGAAGCTGACCTATAGTAGGCAAATATTAAATTTTACACATCAAACACTTTTAAACATTTAATACTTAATAACATGAATAATGGATTAGTATAATACCTTATACCAGACAATACAATTGGTTCATCAACTTCAGGCGTTGAGCATTCATTCAGAGTCACGGTAACAAATGTTTCAGTAAGATTACATGAAAAAGGCAAATTTGGTTCAACAATAGAATTCATTTGATTAGCCATGGAGGATGGAGTAGTGCGATCCCTAAGGAGGTCCACAATTCCAGGGGTTCATGGACTCGTAATCACTGATGGCCCACATGATTGTACAATCATTCTCTGTTGTAGTAGAGGTTGAGATGATTCTTCAAGTAGTCTTCTATTCATTTCTAAATGTTGACTATTCTGAATATTTTGTTGACCGAATCTCTCTCGTTCTCTTCATGCTCGTTGAGCTAGAACACGTTTCGATATCCCGTTGTTGTTGGGTGCTATACATTTAGGAAGTGTAATTGTTTGCTCAACGTCCAACGTTGAGCGACTGTTGGGTATTGTGGACACAAACATTTCAGTAAGATTTGGTGGGGACTTCAAATTGGCCTCAAAAGTAGAATCCATTTCGTTTTCCATTACTGGAGAAGAAACTTGATCACTGAGAATTATAGGGGTATATCGACTTGTGCTTGATGATGACACAGAGACTGTTGTAACCATTCTTCGTTTCAGCGTAGGCTCTGATGATTCTTCCAAAAATAGCTAACCTCCTTCCAGGCATTCACGATTATCTTTATTGAAGCGATCATACTACTCCCGATCAACTCTTTCTCATTCTCTTCGTTCTCGTTGAGCTAGAGCCCGTTTCGATACATCGTTCTTGTTGGATGTTATATATTCAGAAGGTATAATTGTTTGCTCAACCCCTGTTGAGATACTATTGGGTGTTGTGGACACAAACGACTGACCTCCTTCCATAAGGCCATCACATATCTCTCGATCAGCTCTCTCCCGTTCTCTTCGTTCTAGTTGAGCCACAGAACGTCTTGACACATCGTTTGTGCTAGATGTTTTGGTAATGTTACCTGTGTGGGATCTTTCACCTTCTTGACATTCTAGAATCGGACGACTAAACCTCTCTCGTTCCCTTTGCATTCATTGGGATAGAGCAGATTTTGATATAACGTTATCATTGAATATCTAGAGATAATATGAGGTTGAATCTTCAACTTTCTAGATCGAATAAATGAAAAAGAACAGTGGAGGACAGTGTGACAAAGTACGAACTAAAATTGGTACTAAATGAAACCATAAATAACATGTAATAAATTACGGTATAAATAAGAATACGGATAATTTAATATCACCACAAAGGCAAGAGTATAAATACAAAAATCAAATTAGATAAATAACTATACATTTGAAATCACAGCTAAATATGTTCTTATCATGTTTACTTTCAGATTAAGATTTTTTCAAAATTTATGTATAAACCTAACATGGACACAAATAGTTATAATTATTTAATACGTTTAATAGATTAAATATGTGATTATTGTTGAATGATAAAACAGTGATAATTAAAACTAAAAAATAATTAACCTTACTAATTAGACATATACCACATTGCTACTGATATTCCCCTTTTCACTTTTCGCAACATTTGAGGTAAAGCACACTTTCTCTTTCCCTCTACTATTTGAAGTAGAATTTTCATTTGACTTGTCATCCATTGCCAAATTTTTTTCCTTGAAAAAATAAAAATAAAAATTCAATGCAAAATAAATTATAAACTAAAATTATATTATGAGCTTAAAAAATAAATTGTAAAATTTACATATTAATTAACGATTAACAAAAGTAAGAGAACAATATAGACAGAAGTATATATAATAAATCTATCGCATTAAGACAACTTTTGTTGAATATAACAAAGTAAAACAATCAATCACATTATAAAATACAAAATAAAAAATGTATATGATGAATACAAAATACATTCAAAATATCAACAACCGAAGAGAAGAAACAGACTTGACGTGGTAACCCTACAAAAGGAAAAAAAAAATATATATATATATATTAGACATAAAATATACAAAATGTATATCATGAATATAAATTACATTAAAAATTATTTATACCTTAAAAAATAGTTTACGGCACAATTTTATTACTTTGGCTACCAATTTGTAGCTGAACCTCGTATTCTTCCAGTGCCTTTAAGCCAATCTAGTCGTCCTCGATGCTCTCTAACAAAGTTCCTAATACTCTTAGGTCTAGGAGTTCTTTCTTTAAGGCTCTATGAACTCTAACTCTAGGCCAAGATTTCGGTAAAGTACGCACTATTACATACACCAACACTGTCCAGTTTGGTTGAAACCTTTTACGTCTTAGGTGGTAATACAGACGCTCTTTTCTAATTACATGCATTCTAACACTCTCTTTTTCATTCATTTTCCCTCTTTCAAATTCTCTCTATAATGGATGTACATCTCATTCGGCCTCTTCTAAAAATTGTACAAATTCAAAGGCAGTAAGAGGCCGATGATTTTCAAATATGTTCTTTGTCGCCACATCCCAATTTAATGGTAAACCATCAACAATTTGGTTCATTATGTCTCTCTCACTAATTTTGTACTTATAATTTGCAAAATTCTAGCACTTGAAATTTTATTCATCCCATATTCTCTAACAGGACAACTTTGTAAATAAAGGTTCTCGTAAAAGAATTGTTTTTCCTTACGCAACTTTAGCCTAGTACTCGTTCTCAATACAATAGCGGGTCGTACCATATTACCTGAGATTAAAGGATATAAATAACACATAAGCCACAACAAATTTAACATAAACAGGAAATGGAAACAGGAATAGAAATAGATTCGGAAACAGAAACAGGGAACAGGAACAGAAATAGAAATAGGGAAAAGAACAGAAATAGGAACGAAAATAGAAATCAGGGAACCAATATACACAAACGCGACATAAACTGGGAAAGAAAACAGGAATGGAAACAGAAATCTGGGAACAGGAACAGAATAGAAATAGGATTACAGAACAAATGCAAATTAAAAAAAAAAACTTTTTTTTTTTAAGCAGCAAACCTGTGGAAAGCAGACGGATACACCACTCGGCACGGCTTGAGGAGTTTTGTCGTTGCCTGTAAAACGAAGAAATGGTTATTGGCAAGAGGTAGAGGTGAATGATCATTATCCACTGACAACAATCTGTTCCTTCCAAATCCATGTTGTTCTACCAAACCCAAATTAATAGTTACATGTTTCAATATGAATTTTTTTAAAATTAGGCAACAAAATAAAATTTATGAACAAAAACGAAAACGGAAACATGTATATTTCTCTAACAGAGAACAGAAACAGAAACAGAGAACGGAACAGAAACAGAAACAGAAACAGAAAACAGAAACAGAGAACAGAACAGAACCATCTAACATAACAGAAATAGGAACAAAATGCTACACACACACACACACACACACACACACACACACATATATATATATATATATATATATATATATATAAAATTGAAGCAGGAACAGAAACAGAAACAGGAACGGAAACAAAAATCTGGGAACCAATTCCTTCCTCAACACAATATATACATACACAGTAAATGTCACGACCCAAATCAGACACCCATCACCCTGGGGTCGGCATGACAAAGATCATGACATCACCTACAAGCCAAAACATCTACAAATCGGCTCGTGCATAACTAAACACACAACCACCCAAAAAAAAAATTATACTAGTTTAATACATTCTCTAATTGGGGACACACTCGTCCCTACAAAACTATAATAACCACAAAGATAAACACATCCCTGAACATCTCATAAGTTGGTAACAACTAGCACCTCCAAAATTAATTTCTTCTTACTACCGTATTGCCGGATCTATCAAGCGCAAGGAGGGGACCGACTCCTAGCTGTAATACTTGCGAGTGTACTGTCTTCTTAATAAAAACGTTTAAATTTATCAAGCATATAACATATACATACCAGTTTTTCTAAATAAAAAATAAATAAATTCTCATATTATAAATATATTATATAAATACCATGAGGATAATCCTCTTAGCTTTCCTGTTACCACAGAACAACATATATGTGTTTGTAGTATTTGAACCAAGCAGTGAAAATCAACCATATAGTATAACGCAACTGAAACAATAGGAATATTGTCGTAAATGGATACACCATACTAGTATAAAATGAGATATATATATAAATGCCATAAATGACAGAATCCTATATATGACACCCCATCACACCGCACCTCGCTACACAGCATCACTCCACATCACACCACATCATACCTCGGCTAGCCATGTGATCGTTTTAACCTCACGATCGGGAGTTGCAACGGTACCGTATTCCGTAGGATATGCCTTCCTAGCAGAATATAACAACGCTCTGCTGGACTATGCTAGACGGGTGAAACAACGCTCCGCTGGATTATGCCAGACGGGTGAATATCCACCACCAATTTCCCTCTCCCCCAACAACAACCACTTACCTACACCTCAACAACAATAACTCCGCCCACCATCAACTGACACCTCAACAACCAACAATGAAATTAACAATATCAGGAATACCCAAGATAACGCTTGAATCATGTAGGTTAGAAAATTCATCAATTTTTAAGTAAACACATTTTTCTCATCATATATATACATATGAAAAATAGATTTTTGCAAGAAGACAGTACACTCACTTGATGATCCGTTCTCCAAAAAAAACCTTTTACCGACTATGATCTACCGTACACTCACCTCAGGTGCCTGTGAACCTATTAGTGACAGAGCCTAAATTAATATTTGGATAAAAATATAATCTAACCATGTAATGCAGATCCTATATTTTACAATTTTTTCGTCCCCACATTTTATTATAGAAAATTATTATTATTCACCCCAACCCGTTACGATAATATTTATGTATAACATTATTAAAATTAATGGTTATGAAAATTATTAAAATTCCGAAAATTGAATCGTTAAGGATTTTATTTAACAAGAGTAATAATCGATTGTAATTTCGCCCGTTTCCAAATCATCCGCAGGCCTATAAGTTGAATTGGGTTTTTGTTTTTTTATTGTTGGGGGTGGTTAATGTAATTTTTTTTTTATCATTTTTTTTTTCTTTTCCTATTCCGTTTCTTCTTCTTCCTTTTTCTCTTTTTTTTTTTTTTTTTTTCTGGTTTGCTGCTACCTAAACGTCCGGCACCGACCACCCCTCTCCATCAGCCTCACATCTCTCTCACCGGCGGCAGCACACATCAACGACCACACCCCGCCGTCGTCAACACCTCCTCCACACCACACGATCACGCCAGCCCACTCACCAAACACACACCCACTTTCCGACCGTCTCTCTCTCTAACCTCCCTTCACCGCCGGCATCCCACGTCAGTGCAACGACCACCACTGATCGACGGTGATCCACCCACGATCGTCAACGATCGACTACCAACGTGCCAACAGCTTCCCCTAGCCAGCCCACACTCTGTTGTGACGAAAACTGTAACAGTAAACTCACACACACTCACACACCGCTGTTGGCTGCACCATGAAGACAACCACCCACATACACCCATGCACTCGAATGATCAACGCGACACATATATACTTATACTATAAGAATTCAAACGTAGAAGATTACTTACCGAACGACGGCAACGAACGGCAACGGTCACGCTATTTACGATCTCACTCCCACGATCGTCGACCGAACAAACGGAGACGTGTACACACAGAAACTGGATTAAGCTCACCCGCACGATCGTTAAATTGTAGAACCCACAACCACGACGTCGGACTGAGTACACCGCCGATCACCCTCCCGTTTCTCTCTCGAACTTGTGTGGTTTTTCTTTTCCTTCTCTCCCGACTTCTCTTTTTTTTCAACAAAACATTAAATTGCATGGTTTTTCGTGGAGAAATTCTTGGTTTCCATCACGCCACGTCACTCCCCTCCCTCACCTCCGTGTCTCCAGCTGTTCTGCGCAGTATGTATGTATGTATGTATATATATATATATATATATATATATAAATCTTTTATTTAATTACACCTTTCTCCCCTTTTTTTTCTTTAACATTTCGTTTTAATCCACTTACCATATTTAAAATTTCTTAAATTGAAATTTCATCCCAATTTTTTTTTTTAATTAAAAGTTACATGTTAATTTCGGATTAAATGTTTTTATTTTATTTTATTTTATTTATTTTTTTTTTTTTTAAACAACCCAGTTTCACCCCGAATTCCCAATTATTTTTAAACTGTAACAAAAATGACGTACGTGCAAAAATTAGGGTCTTACAGTAAAAACAGGAATGGAAACAGGAACAAGAACTAAAACAGGGAACGAAACAGAAACAGCAGGAACAGAAACAGAGAACAGAACAGAAACATCTAACAGAACAGAAACAGGAACAAAATGCTATACATATATACATAAAATTGAAGCAAGAACAAAAACAGAAACAGAAACGAAAGCAGAAATAGAAACAGGATTACAGAACAAATGCAAATTAAAAAAAAAAAAAAAAAAAAAAAAAAAAAAAAAAAAACCTTTTTTTTTTAGCAGCAAACAGAAACAGAAACGGCAAACAGAAACAGAAACAGAAACAGGGAACGGAACAGAAATAGCAAGAACAGAAACAAAAAACAGAACAGAAACATCGAACAGAATTAGGAACAAAATACTACACATATATACATAAAATTGAAGCAGGAACAGAAACAGAAACAGAAACAAGAACAGGAACAGAAACAGAAATCTGGGAACTAATTCCCTCCTCAACACAATATATACATACACGGTAAAAACAGGAATGGAAACATAAACAAAAACAGAAACAAGGAACAGGAACACGAACCGAAACAGGGAATGGAACAGAAACAGAAACAAAGAACATAACAGAAACATGTAACAGAACAGAAACAAGAACAAAATGCTACACATATATACATAAAATTGAAGCAGGAACAGAAATAGAGAACAGAAACAGAAACAGAGAATAGGAATAGAAATAGAAACAAGATTACAGAACAAATGCAAATTAAAAAAAAAAAGAATTTTTTTTTTTTTTAGCAGCAAACAAAAACAAAAACAGAAACAGAAACGGCAAATAGAAACACAGAAATAGAACAGAAACAGAAACGGAGAAACTATTAAGATCTATTCTGAATATCCTCTTTTTTCTATATGCTAAATTACATACAACTTCAATGCATAAATAGGAATCAATTTAACAGAACAAATGTGATTTTTCTGTTTTTGTTCTCACTTTTACAAAGAAAAAAAATTGAAGAAAGGAGGACATATATGTTTTCCGTTGAATCTAACTGAATACGAACCAAAAACACAGAAACAAAACAGAAACAGAAACGACAAACAGAAACAGAAACAGAAACGGAAACACATTGGTCATTTTATTAAATTATCAAACACATTGGTCATTTTATCAAATTATCATAAACATAAATAAAAACAAAAACGACAAACAGAAACACAGAAATAAAACAGAAATAGAAACAGCAAACAGAAATAGAAACAGCAATCACAACCAAAATGAGGAACCAAATAGAAACTTACCTGAAGTGGAGAGGCCAAAATGAGACGCAAGTGAAGCCCTTGACTGAGGTAATAGGGAGACGAAATCCAAGTTCTGCTACAGGTAAAGAAACAGAAACAGAAACAGGGAATTCAAAAATAGAAAACTTTTATTTTATAAGGTTGCACTTCAAAAATTCTCAAAAACTTAATTGTGTTATTTGAAACACCTTTGAAAAAACTTTATGAAAAAAATTATTTATCTAAAAAAGAAAATAAAAACGGATTAAGAATAAAGAACAGTCCACAGTTCCACTTCAGATTTGATAATTGCAAGAATGTCTGTATAAACTCCATCTATATAACCTCCCCATTCTCAAGCCCTAATACTGATGGCATCCGTATAGAGAACACTAACAATGTTCAGATTTACAATTCTGTAATCTCCAATGGTAAATTCACACAAACATCCCCCCAATTCTTGTTTCTAGTACAAAATGTACCAAGAAATTATTTTTCATGATTTTTTAAGAAGTGTTTTAGGTGATGATTGTGTATCGATTGGAGTCGGCTGTTACGATGTGAACATTAGGAACATAACTTGTGGACCTGGCCATGGAATAAGGTGATAGTTTCGTGTATTATTTCTATTTCTAACTTTCAGATAAATCTATTAATAAATCAGTAATGTTTTTCGAAAATGTTTTTATTAACTGTTTGGATTAATTTGAGGGGAATGGATAGTTGAGATTAGGAGGAAAAATTCTCGCCTAAAAATTTTACAATCTAACTTCCAAAGCGGTTGAGTTAAATTATGTTTTGTACCCTTTAATTTCATATATGTACTTTATTACCTATTTTTTAATTACTATTAAAAAAATGAGTTATTTACATAAAATATAAAAATATATATATATATATATATATATATATATATATATATATATATATATATATATATATATATATATATATATATATATATAAAATACCTGACATGGGTGCTTTTGAACATATTTACAAAAATAGAGAAAATCGGCCAGGGTGTAACCCCTTTTTTTTTCAAAAAAAAATTGAGCAAAAATCGGCCGATTTTTCCTATTTTTGTAAACCCTATCTATTATATTTTTCGTTGAATCTAACTGAATAAAAATCAAAAAAATAGAAACAGAAATAGAAACGAAAACAGAAACAGAAACACATTGGTTTTGTATATGACAGGTTTTGTGTCTATTATGTTTTCTGTTGAATCTAACTTAATACGAACCAAAAACAAAGAAACAAAACAGAAACGGCAAACAGAAACAGAAACACATTGGTCATTTTATGTATGACAGGTTTTGAAAAGTTTTTTTTTTTTTTTTTTTTTTTTTCCAATGACCCAAAAATTTAACTTTAAAAAAAGGTCTATTATGTTTTTCGTTGAATCTAACTGAATACGAATCAAAAAAATAAAAACAAAACAGAAATGGCAAACAGAAACAGAAACGAAAACAAAAACAAAAACACATTGGTTTTGTGTATGACATGTTTTGTGTCTATTATGTTTTCCGTTGAATTTAATTTAATACGAACCAAAAACACAGAAACAAAACAGAAACAGAAACGGCAAACAGAAACAGAAACGCAAACAGAAACGGAAACAGAAACAGAAACACATTGATTTTGTGTATGACAGATTTTGTATCTATTATGTTTTCTGTTGAATCTAACTTAATACGAACCAAAAACACAGAAACAAAACAGAAACAGAAACGGCAAACAAAAACAGAAACAAAAATGAAAACAGAAACACATTGGTCATTTTATCAAATTATCAAACATATTGGTCATTTTATCAAATTATCATAAACAGAAACGGAAACGGAAACAGAAACGAAAAACAGAAACACAGAAACAAAACAGAAACAGAAACGACAAACGGAAACGGAAACGACAATCACAACTTACCTGAAGTGAAGAGGCTAAAAACAGAAATCCAAGCCCTTGACTAAGACAAAATCCAAGTCTACTGCAGGTAAAGAAACAGAAAACAGAAACAGAAACAGAGAATTCATAAACAGAAACAGAAACAGAAACGGAAAGGGCAATCACAACTTACCTGAAGTGGAGAGGCCAAAAACAGAAATCTAAGCCCTTGACTGAGATGAAATCCAAGTCTGCTGCAGGTAAAGAAATCAAGTCTAACTACCACCAGTATAACCCAACACTACAGTTACATCGTCACATTTTTGTTATATAACCACATATGTTTAAGTAACAGTACTCTAATTGCATGATTAATTGTATAAAATTTGATTTTTATTTCCTTATGAATATGAATTATATAACATTTTCATGTTGCTTGATTTGGTATACATGTCATGTTCATTTAGAAAACACATGAATAATCCTGACCATGAAACATTTACTTCCACTGAATCTTTTTTATTTAACATAAAAAATATTTATTTCATTTATGCATATTACATAACATACCACCAAGAAACAATTCAAGATACCTTAATCAAGGCTTTGAAAGGGCAAATAGAAACACAGAAACAAAACAGAAACGGCAAACAGAAACACAGAAACAAAACAGAAACAGAAACAGCAAATAGAAACAGAAACGGAAACGGAAACGGCAATCACAACTTACCTGAAGTGGAGAGGCCAAAAATAGAAATCTAAGCCCTTGACTGAGATGAAATTCAAGTCTGCTGCAGGTAAAGAAACAGAAATAGGGAATTCATAAACAGAAACAGAAACAGTACGTCAATTGCATGATTAATTGTATAAAATTTGATTTTTATTTCCTTATGAATATGAATTATATAACATTTTCATGTTGTTTGATTTGGTATACATATCATGTTCATTTAGAAAACACATGAACAACCCTGACCATGAAATATTTACTTCCACTGAATCTTTTTGATTTAACATAAAAAATATTTATTTCATTTATGCATATTACATAACATACCACCAAGAAAAAATTCAAGATACCTTAATCAAGGCTTTAAAAGGGCAAATAGAAACACAGAAACAAAACAGAAACGGCAAACAGAAACACAGAAACAAAACAGAAACAGAAACAGCAAACAGAAACAGAAACGGAAACGGCAATCACAACTTACCTGAAGTGGAGAGGCCAAAAATAGAAATCTAAGCCCTTGACTGAGACGAAATCCAAGTCTGCTGCAGGTAAAGAAACAGAAATAGGGAATTCATAAACAGAAACAGAAACAGTACGTCAATTGCATGATTAATTGTATAAAATTTGATTTTATTTCCTTATGAATATGAATTATATAACATTTTCATGTTGTTTGATTTGGTATACATATCATGTTCATTTAGAAAACACATGAACAACCCTGACCATGAAACATTTACTTCCACTGAATCTTTTCGATTTAACATAAAAAATATTTATTTCATTTATGTATATTACATAACATACCACCAAGAAACAATCCAAGATACCTTAATCAATGCTTTGAAAGGGAAAACAGAAACAGAAACACAGCAACAAAATAGAAACGGCAAACAGAAACACAGAAACAAAACAGAAACATAAACGGCAAACAAAAACAGAAACAAAAACGGCAATCACAACTTACCTGAAGTGGAGAGGCCAAAAATAGAAATCTAAGCCCTTGACTGAGACGAAATCCAAGTTTGCTGTAGGTAAAGAAACAAAAACAGAAATAGGGAATTCATAAACAGAAACAGAAACAGAAACCAAATGCTACCTTGCGAGGAACGATTGTCTGAAGTGAGGAACCAAACAGAAATCTGAAGCAAGGGTTTTATAGATGCGAGATGGAGCGATTCCATTAGGACTTCGATAGGTTCATTAGGGCTCGGCGCGATTGATGAGGGAGATGCTGGCAAGGAACGACTGTACAGCTCTGTGAAGATTAGGGCTTCGATAGGCACGGATTAGGGCAGAGAGGATTCGACGCCATTGATGAGAGAGATGACGGCAACGCACGATTGTACAGTGAGGGAGATGACGGTGAAGAATGACAGCTCTACGAAGATTAGGGAGGCGACGAAGAAAAAGAAAAAGAGCACGCGAATTGGGGGCGAATTCGACGGAGAAGAAATGGAGGACGACAGCTCTGCGAAGATTGTAAGGAAAGGACGACAGCTCTATGAAGATTAGGGAGGCAACAACGACAACTTTGATGGTAAGGCTCTCTGCCACTGAATATATATATATAGATATTCAAATCCAACTCGCTCACCTCCAGAACGACACTATCTCCAGATTCTACCTAATGCCAGTAGTGGACCAACTCCTAGCCGCGATACCCGAAACCAAATATTTTTATCGGTATACTGTCTTCATAATAAAAAAATAAAAAAAAAATAATGGATCAAGCACAAATGTTAAATACCACCTTTCAAAATATAATATTTTATAGTCACATACCAGGTTGAAAATCTTGTTTAACTGCCACCAATGAAATGAAATACTATAAAGATAATATCGTACATCGTATACCATATGTGAAACTAATTTTCAACTGCCACCAAGGTAAAGAAATAATGCATTTAAAACACCCAATACAAATATTTTAAGTTAACCAATCCAAATATTTTAAATCAGCCAGTCCAAATATTTTAAATTAACCCGTCCAAGTATTTTAAACCAACCAGTCCAATCATGTTAATATAATATAAAATACTCCCCACATCCTCTCCTACTAGCCATAAGATCATTTTTATCTCACGATCGGGAATTGTAACGGTACCGTACCACCCGCAGGTTTTGCACTCCTGACGGGTTAAACCACCCTGCAAGACTTTGCCTAGCAGGTAATCCATATCTCGTAGGACATATCCTCCTGACGAGGAGGACAATCCACGTCTCGTAGGTCACACCCGCCTAACAAGAAGAAAATCCACATCTCGTAGGTCATACCTGCCTAACGAGAAAAAAATTCACATTTCGTAGGTCATACCCGCTTAATGAGAAGAAAATCGACATCTCGTACGTCATACCCCAAATTTTAATTATGCAAAATTATTATTCTGTCTATTTTTCTACGTTAATATTTACTATACAAAATTATTAAAATTAACGATTACAAAAATTATTATTATGGTTGCGGAAATTTTAATACTAACAATTTAATTTAACGAAAATAATAATCGATTAAAATATTTTTACTTGTTCCCGAATTTTTCACTTGCCGAGGGGTTGATTTCGAGTTTTTGGTTTTTTTTTTTTTCTTTTTCTTCTTTCTTTTTTTTTTTTCTTCTTTCTTTTTCCTTTTTCTGTATTCGATTGCTAGTTGTTGGTCCTCACTACTGCGGCGAACGCCCCCCTTCTTCTGCTCTGTTTTTCTGCTCGTGGTTCAGCTGCCGGCAGACGCCACTCTCCTCACCGCCCACCTTTACTGCCGACGGCTCACATACCCATGACCGGCGAACGACCAACACACACACAAAACCCACACACTGACGGCGAATGGCCAACACACACACGACACACACACACTCCCACCGAAACACTCATACCCACTCTGTCACAGATGGCCAACAATCGATGGCCGACCACCTACTCTCCGAACGACGGTGATCGTCAACCCACCGACTTCCACACCGTCGGAAGAACGACACCCACACCCACAAGACATCAACAACGACACACACACACAGTCACACCATCAAACCGAACAACATACCCACATAATCGATTGAACCACACATACATACACGCCGGATCAATGAAGGAAGACACACACACTGATCAGATACATACACATACACTAACGAATGCATGCACAGGCAACGACGACTGAACAGATGACACACACACCGACAAAACACACCCGCAGCAACACACACACACACACAGTCACACGATCGACGACACACACACACACAGCGGCGACTGAACAGCAGCACACACAACAACACCCACACACGATCACCAGAGGAACACGACGACGACGACACGCACACACCCACACCGGAGAAACGGCGACGATCAACACCCACCACCGCCAATCCTCTCTCTCTTCTCTATTTTTTTACAATCTGCATGGATGTTTATATATGCATGATTCTACTAAATTAGTTTTGATCCTCCTTATGCCACGTTGATCGGATGTTCCCTCTTTTTTTTTTTTTTTTGTTTTGATCCCAACAATTATATATTAATTTTATTTTTTCCAAATTATATTATGATCCCCTAAATTCTTTAAGTTGTCATTTAAATCCCCAAATTTAAAATGAATATTTTTAAAATTGCTAATTGACCCCTAAACTTTTAATTTAAATTATTAAAAGACACATTTTACCCCTTATTTTTCTAAATGCTCTAAAATACAACTAAAATTATGTGCATGCTAAAATTTGGGTCTTACAACCCTTCCCTTCTAAAAAATATTTCGTCCCGAAATTTTAATTACCTTGCCCGAGTAAGTGCGGATATTTATCTCTCATCTCATCTTCTCACTCCCACATCACTTCCTCTACGGAATGACCCCGCCACAACACTTTCATTAATGAAATCGTTTTCGTTCGAAACACTTGATCTTACGACTCAAAATCCAGACTAACTCCTCAACGTAGGTCAAATCCTCCTCTAATTCGATTAGTTGAGAAGTCAACACATGTGAAAGAGCTGGCATATGTTCCCTAAGCATCTACATGTGAAAAAAGTCGTGTATTCTGGATAATTCTTATGGTAAGGTAAGTCGATAAGCTGTCACACTAACCCACTCTAGGACCTTGTATGACCCGATATATTTCGGACTTAGCTTCCCTTTATTCTCAAATCTCATTATACCCTTCCACCGGGATATACGCAAAAATACATAGTCGCCCACTTCAAATTCCAACTCTCGCCTACGTTTTTCAGCGTAACTCTTTTGCCAACTCTAAGCAATCTTCAATCTTTCCTGAATCACCTTTATTTTGTCTGTTTCCATTCAGGCAATATCCAGCATCAGTAATTTCCTTTCTCCCACTTCGGTTCAGTCCGGTGGACTGGAGTCTTGCATCTCCTGCCATACCACACTTCATACGGTGACATCTCAATTGCCGAATGGTAGCTGTTATTATAAGTAAATTCCATCAACGTTAAATGATCATCCCAGCTACCAAGAAATTCTAGAACACAACCCCTCGACATATCCTCTAACGTCTGGATCATACGCTTTGATTGACTATCAGTTTACGGATGAAAAGCAATACTAAATTTCAGTTTGGTACCTAAGCAGTTTGGAGACTCGGCCAAAACTACAAAATAAATCCCGGATCTCTATCCGACACTATGGAAACTGGCTCACCAAATAATCGAACAATCTCGTTAATATACAAGTGGGTCTACTTATCAAGAAAGTATGTCGTATTTACAGCCAAAAAATTAGTAGATTTAGTAAGCCTATCAACGATCACTCAGATGGAATTATGCCCATTTTTTAGTACGGGATAATCCTGAAACGAAATCTATCGTGATATACTCCCATTTTTACTCTAGAATAAGTAGAGACTGCAATAACCCACCTGGACGTTGGTGTTCGATCTTGACTTGCTGACAAATGAAACACCTGGCAACAAATTCAGCAATTTCCTGTTTCATTCTGTTCCACCAATAATGTTCTCCCAAATCCCAATACATTTTGGTACTGCCTGGGTGCATTGCGTATGCTAAGCTGTGCGCTTCCTCCAAGATATCCTTCTTGAGATCGACATCATCCGGCACATACAGTCTATTCCCCACCATCAAAGCCTCATCGCTATCCCTGACATGATAGTCAGCTCTGTGACCATTTTCCACTTCACTTTAAATCTTTTCCAATTGGGCATCTGATTTCTGTGTTTTTATAATGCGGTCGATCAATGTCGGCCTCCAAGTCAAAGTCGCAAGCAACGCTGCTGTCTAACCAACCGCTAACTGGACTCGCAAAGATCTCAACTCGGTATGCAGATTAGTATGAACAACTTGAATGTGTGCAACCGAACCCATTGATTTTTGACTCAACGCATCTACTACAACATTGGCCTTTCTAGGGTGGTAATGGATAGTATAATCATAGTCCTTGATCAACTCTATCCAATGTCTCTGCCTCAGATTTAGTTCATTCTGGGTGAACAAGTATTTCAAGCTCTAGGAGTCGGTGTTTATCTCACAAGTCTTACCATACAGGTAAGGTCTCCAAATCTTCCAAGGCAAACACAATCGCCGCTAGTTCCAAATCATGCGTTAGGTAATTACGCTCATGATTCTTTAATTGCCAAGAGGCATATGCAATCACATGACCATGTCACATCAGTACACACGCTAGCCCTTGGTGTAAAGCATCACTGTAGATCACAGTGCCACCACCTTCAGTCAGAAGGAAAAGTATTAGCGCAAACATCAGTCTATTTTTCAGCTCTTGAAAACTCTGCTCGCATTGTCAGTCCACTCGAATTTAGATTCTTTGTGGGTCAATTGGGTCAACGGAGCAGCTATAACAAAAAAATTCCTGAACAAACCAACAATAATAACTCGCCAATCCCAAGAAACTTCGAACTTCGATCACACTTTTAGGCTTTTCCCATTGAACCACCGCTTCGACTTTCTTTGGATCCACTTGAAGACCATCCCCCAAAATAACATGCCCCAAGAACACGACTCTATCCAACCAAAACTCATATTTACTGAATTTCGCATACAATTGTTTCTCTCGCAACGTCTGCAACACAATCTGGAGATGTTCTACATGTTCTTCTCTACTTTGGGAATAAATCAGTATATCATCAATGAACACGATAAAAAACCAATCTGGATAAGGTTGGAAGATCCGATTCATCAAATCCATAAAAGCAATAGAGGCATTTGTCAACCCAAATGGCATAACTAAGAATTCATAATGCCCATATCTCGTCCAGAATGCCGTTTTCGCCACGTCACTGTCTTTGACTTTTAGCTGGTGATATCCTAATCGAATGTCTATTTTGGAAAACACCTTGACCTTCTGCAGTTAGTCAAACAGATCATCAATTCTAGGCAACAGGTATTTATTACGAACCATCACCTTATTCAACTGTCGGTAATAAATACACATCCTTAGCGTGTCATCTTTCTTTTTTACGAATAACACTGGGGCTCCAACACCAGGGCTCCATGGGGAGAAACACTAGGTCTAGTAAACTCGCGGTCTAACAGATCTTGCAACTGAATTTTCAATTCCCTCAGCTTAATAGACGCCATACGATAGGGTGAAATAGATATCGGAGCAGTTCCTGGAAGTAACTCGAAAGTGAATTCCATTTCCCTATCCACCGGCAACCCTGGCAATTCCTCTTGAAACAAATCAGAAAAATCCCTAACCATTGGAATATCCACCACCTGAACTTCATTCTGACTGGTGTCAATCACATGCATGAGGTATCCCTGACATCCCTTTTTTTAATAATTTCCTGGCCTCCAGGACTGAAATCAAACTGACTAGGGTAATGATTACATCTCCCAAAAATACAAACTCTGACTCGCTTAAGATCTGAAAATTAACTTTCTTTTTAAAACAATCCACCGCAGCATGATAACCGGATAGCAAATCCATACCCAATATCATATCAAAATCGTGAATATTCAGGGGTAATAGATCTACCAATAATTCTCTATCACCAATCCGAAGCAAATTACCTTTATACGCATGATCTACCAACACGGATTCACAGTTCTCGACTGCTTCCCACACAACATTCTCCATTAATTTCGTTGTGTTTATTAATTTTGCATAACTTTTTGATCTGTCTGCTCATCAACTTGGAATGTACTACTAAATTAAATATTTTCTAGAATCGCCTACATCTTGTCCCTTCCATTTCCACCAAATCAGGAACAAATCGGGACATGCTATCAAATTTGGTTCCATACTACAGAACGGTTATCCTCCCTTGTTTCAATAACATGAACTCCCCCCCTTCAATAAAATTACAAGGTTTCCTTAGTATTGTCTAGGAGGCAGTTTTATACACACCCTTGGGTGCTATACATTAGGATAGACTCCATGTATAACAAGTTGTAGCGCAATGTGTTATGTAGTCCCATAATATAAGTAAGGTATTGTCTAATAATCCAATTTAAGTGTGCTCTGACACTCTATTGTTTTAACAACTAAAATATTAGATGCTACTGATAGTGAATCTCAACGTCAAGTAATACAAATATGATTATTTATCAATTATAATTTAACATTTAAAACCACTAGTAGCCCCACAATCGTGATCCATCCATAACCACTACCAATACCACCACCAAAACCACCAACTAGCAGTATCACAACTTCGTCGGACCCACTAATTGCCAACAAGACAAATAACAATGCACGATATTAATGTACTATCTAATGCAATACAATAACTATCACTCACGTGTCGAACCCACCTATCGACACCCTATCACATCGTCCACCACCGCCTCGACACCACCTATCGACATCTTATCACATGGTCCACCACTGGCTCAACAAACTGACACGTCTACAGAACCTATAACGTAGGCTTTGATACCACAATTGTCACACCCCACCCCGGGCACCCATTACCTAAGGCCGGGCGTGACGTCAACCTGACGTGACTTAACCCATCAACGCATATCCATCCATACATATATACCTATATACTCGCGCTACTGTAATTTTTTCCCCAAATATATATATATATATATATATACCCGTTTCAAAATTTGGGAATATACCGATCCCAAATAGTCGCAACCAAAAACACAAAAAAATACCTAAACCTTCTACTGTTTACATCCGGTCACCTCTAAAACAACACTACCTCCAGACTGTACCTAGTGCCAGCAGTAAACCAACTCTTAGCCGCGGTACCTGAAACCAAATATTTTTATCAATGTATTGTCTTCATATTAAAAAAAACATTTAATGGATCAAGCACAAATGTTAAATACCACATTTCAAAATATAATATTTTATAGTCACATACCCGGTTAAAAATCTAGTTTCACTGCTATCAATGAAATGAAATACTATAAAGATAATACCGTACATCGTATACCCTATGTGAAACCAATTTCCAATTGCCACCAAGGTAAAGAAATAATGCATTTAAAATACTCAATACAAATATTTTAAGTTAACCAGTCCAAATATTTTAAATCAGTCAGTCCAAATATTTTAAATCAACCCGTCCAAGTATTTTAAACCAACCAGTCCAATCATGTTAATATAATATAAAATACTTCCCACATCCTCTCCTACTATCCATATAATCGTTTTTACCTCACGATCGGGAATTACAACGGTACCGTACCACCCGCAGGTTTTGCACTCCTGACGGGTCAAACTACCCTGCAGGACTTTGCCTAGTAGGTAATCCACATCTCGCAGGACATATCCTACTGAAGAAAATGAAAATCCACATCTTGTAGGTCACACCCGCCTAACGAGAAGAAAATCCACATCTCGTAGGTCATACCCGCCTAACGAGAAGAAAATTCACATCTCGTAGGTCATACCCACCTAACGAGAAGAAAATCGACATCTCATAGGTCATACCTGCCTAACGAGAAGAAAACTATGGCATAATTGGACAAAAATCACCTTTAAAATCCATTTGGTCCAAAAATCATTTTCTACCTCTAACACTAACTTGATCCAAAAATTATTTTTCCACCTTTAAAACCAACTTGATCCAAAAATCATTTTCCACCCTTAAAACCAAAACCAACTTGATCCACATAAGTTGCAAAATCGTCCATTTTAAATAAATACATTTTCCACAATTTAAACGAAAAATAAGATTTATAAGTACATATAAGACAGTACATTCACCTCGTTTTTCACACTGCAAAATTATTATTATGGTTACGGAAATTTTAATACTAACAATTTAATTTTATAAAAATAATAATCGATTAAAATGTTTTTACCTGTTCCCGAATATTTCGCTTGCCGAGGGGTTGATTTCGGGTTTTCGGTTTTTATTTTTTTTCGTTTTTTTTCCTTTTTTTTTTTCTTCTTTCTCTTTCCTTTTTCTATTTTCGGTTGCTGGTTGTTGGTCCTCACCGCCGCGGCAACGGATCTTACCACTGCGGCGAACGCCCCCCTTTCTTCTGCTCTGTTTTTCTGCTCCTGGTTCAACTGCCGGCCAATGCCACTCTCCTTACCACAGACCTTCACCTCCAGCGGCTCACAAACCCACGACCGGCGAACAGCCAACACACACATGAAACCCACACACCGACAGCAAACGGCCCACACACCAACAGCAAACGGCCAATACACACACGACACACACCGAAACCCTCATACCTACTCCGTCACAGATGGTCAACGATCGACGGCCGACCACCCACTCACCGAATGACGACGATCGTCAACCCACTGACTTCCACACTGTCGGACGAACAACACCCACACCCACACGACATCAACGACGACACATACACACAGTCACACCATTGGAACTAACAACATACCCACATAATCGATCAAACCATACACACATACACGCCGGATCAACGGAGGAACACACACTCACTGATCATATACACACACATACATTGACAAACGCATGCACAGGCGACGACGGCTGAACGGCGGACACACAAACGGACGAAATACACCCGCAACAACACACAACAACACCCACACACGATCACCGGAGAAACGACAACGACAATACCCACCTACCCACGTCGGAGAAACAACGATGATCAACACCCACCACAGCCGATCCTCTCTCTCTTCTCTATTTTTCTGTTTTCTTCTTTTGAGATTTTTTTATTACAATCTGCATGGATGTTTATATATGCATGATCCTAGTGGATTAGTTTTGATCCTCCTCATGCCACGTTGATCGGATATTTCCTCCTCTTCTTTTTTTTTTTTTTTTTTATCGCAACATATATATATATTAATTTTCTTTTTTCAAATTACATTATCCTCCCCTAAATTCTTTAAGTTGTCATTTAAATCCCAAAAGTTAAAATGAATATTTCTACAATTGCTAATTGGCCCCTAAACTTTTAATTTCAATTATTAAATGACACATTCCACCCCGTATTTTTCTAAATGCTCTAAAATGCAACTAAAATTATGTACGTGCTAAAATTTGGGTCTTACATTAACTGTTTTTTTTTTTTTTTATCGATTCTTATAATTTGAATACTAGCTCCTAGCTAATTTTAGTATTCTGAATCTATTCATGGCCTCCGTTTTCTCAAATTCAAATAACACAATATAGTTTTTTCTATATTGTTGGTTCGATTCACCAAATTTTATTGACTGGTTCAATGGCTCATCAATTGGTTTTTCACAATCATAGATTAGTTTTTATATAATTTCAGTATTCTGAATTCATCCGTGACCTATGTTTTTCTAAATTCACATCATACAATATACTTTGTTGTATATTATTGATCCAATTCAACAACTATGTCTATGGGTTGTGTTTCCCTGGTCGTTCTTGCTGCTAATGAGGGTTTTGATCTTGCTTCATCGTTGTTTTCATCTCTATCTTAGATATGGTTTCAATCTTCAAATGCTTTCTCTAATTTTGGTACAAACTTTCCCCATGCCATTTAACTTACCATAGATAATTCATCTTGGTTCTTTGATTCTGCATGTTATAATCATGTGACTTTGGATCCCAACATCTTCTCGTTGAAATTATCTATTGTGAATGTTCTTACTATTCATACAGCTTATAGTTCTCATATGCGTGTTAGTCATACCGGTTAGATATCTATTTCACATCTTTCTATTTCTAGCATGTATTTAATTCCAAAACTCATTTTAAATATCTTATCTATTGGTCAAGTATGTGAATTGGGACTTAAAGTAATATTTTCTAATGGTAGTTATCTTATGCAGGATCTTGAATAGGAAAAATTCTTGGGACTGATCATAATATTGGATGTCTATTTGAGCTCAATGGTTTGCATCTGCCACCCCAATCCCCACCACCACTACCTCATATTCGCTCATCAACTTTTGCAACCCCACCACCGCCATTATTATCATCCTTATTATCGCTGCCACCACCATCATCATCATCATCACCACCTAAATATTTTTCACCATCATCATCAGTATTCTCATAACTATTACCTCAAACATATCATCCTAATTATCACCACTACCATCATCATTATTTGATTCATCTTCTCTCAGTCTTTGGCCTTCTATGTTAGGTCATATATCCATCAAACGTATTTGTACATTAGCCTCTAGTAGAAAGTTAGGCTTTGTCTCTATCCAGCATCTCGATTACCTTCCACGTCAATAAGCTAAACAACACGCCTTACATTTTTCTACTGGTGACTCAATCTCTCATGCAGCCTTTGACCTAGTCCACTTTAATGTTTGGGGACCCTCACCTTCTACCACAAAAGGAGAATATAAATACTTTGTCATATTTGTCGATGATTACTCTCGATATACCTGATTATACCTCATGTATAAGCATTCCAAGTTACCTCAAATCTATTCAGAATTTGTTGCCATTATTCAAACTCAGTTTTCTCGCAATATCAAAATATTTATATTTGACAATGTCATGGAATACAATGATTAATTTTTCATTGCCATCCTTCAAAAATATGGAACACTTCCCTATAGATCTTTATGGGACTTCTACAAAAAATAGTTGAGCTAAACGTAAACATCGACATATCTTAGATATTATCAATGCACTACTCATTTCATTCTCTTGTCCAGAGCACTTTTGGGGAGAAGCTGCTCTCACTACTGTCTATACCATCAATCGGAATCCTTTCACTTATCTTCGGTAATCTTTTCCCTTATGAGAAGTTGCATGGAGTTTTTGCTAATTACACCCTCTTAAATGTCTTTGGGTGTGATTGATTTCTTCTCCTACAACTTTAAGAACATACCAAACTTAAACTTCAGGCTCGGGTATGTTGTTTCCTCAGATATGAAATTAAACACAAAGGATATCAATTCTTGGGATCTCATTTCTAATTGTCTTTGTATTTCTCGCCATGTCACCTTCTGAGAATACAAGATGTTTTCCTCTATAGCCAAATTTGATTTGACAACTACCATCAATCGTCTATATTTCACCAATTCATCCATAGACTTCTTCCATTATCATCCTAACACAAAGATCACTGAGCCTCAAATAAATACTCCAACTACACCACTGGCCCCCACTGATGTTCCTACTCCATTTATGGATCCTGGACACGACTACCTTGACCTTTCCCAATGACTTTAGATGTTCCACTAACTGAGTCTATCCTATAGAATCCCCATCATTCCAGTAGGGTAACATAACCTCCTTCATATCTTCATGGTTTTTATTATTCTTCTACCATACTTAGTTTGCACGAGCATCAACCCTATAAGAAGACTAGTACTAACCCTTTTTGGCAAAAAGCAATTAACGAGAAACTTTATGCCCTGCCCGAAATTCATTTTTGGGATCTCGTTGACCTTCCTCTTGAGAAAACACCTATTGGATGCAAGTGGATTTTCAAAATCAAAACACTTTCTGATGACTCCGTTGAATACTACAAAGCTTGACTTATTAAAAAAGAATTCACTTAGGAATATGACATCAACTATAAAGAGACATTTGCTCATGTAGCTAGACTCACGTTTGGCCATACTCTTATTGTTGTTGCTGACATTCGCAATTGGTCATTCTTTCATATTGGTGTCAAAAATGTCTTTCTCATCGGCGATTTTGTTGAGGAAGTTTATATACATACTCATCCTGGCCTAACTTCTCCTCACACAAAGTTTGTCGCTTTTGTCGTGTCCTATATGGTCTCAAACAACTCTTGCATGCTTGGTTTGCAAAAGTCTACACAATCATCCACCAGTTCGAGTTCACATCAAGCACCCATGATTCTACCTTGTTTCTTCACCAAACTAATAACGACAGTATCCTCATTATACTATATGTGGAGGATATAATCATTACAGGTAATGATCTATGCGGAATCTCTAAACGAAAAAATAATTCTCAGTGGTCAATTCAGGATGAAAAATCTTGGCATGCTCACTTATTTTCTTAGTCTCGAAGTTTCAACTAGTTCAGATGGATACTTTTTCTCTCAAACCAAATATACATTTGATCTCCTTTCCAATGCTAGTATCACAAACTCCACCACTGCCAACACTCCTCTAAAGCCTAATATCAGACTTACTTCACTAGATGGCTCATCCCTCGAACGTCACTCTCTATCGTGTGCAACGCTAACTAGAGCTCCAATCTAGTAGCAAGTCTAGAGATCATATAATCTTGGACAATGAAAGGAAAAAAAAAATTGAGAGTAACAAGGTTCACCAGAACAACACACGTAAACTGTATAGTAAGAATACAATTACAATAAAAACAACAATTGTATTATACTCAAAGATAACAATGTTTGAAAGGTTTTTGATGGTATGTCATCCTAAAAAGTACCTAGGCAAAAATATTAAAGTGACAATAATAAACGTCATTATACTTAAAGATATATGACGTGGTTGCTTTATAAAAATTAATGAAAAGAAACGAAATTAGCTTAGAAAATAAAAGATATATGTCACAGGGCAAGCGTCCATGTACGAGAAAAACCATTGGGCAAGTTAAGATCGTGACATTCTTTCCCACTTGTTTTGTTGGCGCACTCGTAGATTTTTTTTATGATATTGTTGATTCTGTCTACAGGTTGTTGTATCTTCCACTTTTTTCTTGATAGTTTACCATGTAGAGTTTATCCACTTAATGAGAACATAATGATTACTGATCTCTTACCATCTCACTAGAATCCATGTTGATGGCTAAGCACTTGCACCGATTGAAAGAGAAATGAAGATATGACCAAAGAAGATTGACAAATTAGATCAAGAACGGCCTTCTTTCCCCCCTATCTTGTTCATTGGTAATGATCATCCCTCTTGGTAATAGCTTTACATGGCCCAAATGATGCCGAAAAGGTAAATAATATTTCATTTTAATTGAGCTAATTATTGGGCCGATTAGATGGAATCTGAATATCAAGCACCCCACATCCACATGGTCTCTGTCTCCTTCCCCAGTCCTCAATTTACAATTTTTGTTTTTTTTTATCACATTATTAAATGACATGAAATAGGAATAATTATAAATATGAAAACAAGGTTATTCCTCATTCTCCATGTGTGTTCATCACATAGGAAAAAGATGATTGATAAAAATATCATCATATAATTGGAGCTTTTAATGTTTTTTTTTAATTTATTAAAATATTTTATTAAACACAACCGGGTGTTCCAGTATGAACTCCAAAGTGCATATTGTATATCAAAATTTTTTATCCTTATTTGTTTTTTTTTACCGAAATCTCATTTAATAAATAGATGATGTTTCTCTTATAAAATTGCCCTCGATTTATTCCTACCTCATCAAACATTCATTGCCACCATAATTACAACCATAATAAACATGCACCACCACTACCATCACAACAAAAATCACCACCGTCTACCACCATCGTTGCCACAACAAATATTTACTATCACTCCAATCACTGTGACCACTGTCTACCAACACCACAACAAACATTCACCACTAATTCCTCTATTGTCACTTTCGTCGAACACCATCACCACAACAAACATCACCAAATAAACGCATATTTGGATTTGTTTTTTTTAAAACAAAATTTTAGGAACAAAACAAAAACAGAAATCTGGGAACAAAAACAGAAATATGTTCCTAGATTTTGGTTTTTGTTTTTGTTCCCAGATTTCTATTTTTGTTCCCAGATTTCTATTTTTGTTCTCATATTTTCGTTTTTCTTCCAGATTTCTGTTTTTGTTTTTGTTCTCATATTTCTGTTTTTGTTTTTGTTCCTAGATTTTGTTCCCATTTTTTTGTTTTCGTTCCATGTTTCTGTTTTTGTTTTTGTTCCCAGATTTCTGCTTTTGTTACCAGATTTCTGTTTTTGTTTTTATTCCCAGATTTTGTTTCCATATTTATGTTTTTATCGGTCATTTTAATATCATGTTTAATGTATTTTGTAACCAAACGTAGGAATGGTAATGTCCATTTCAATACCATGTTTAATCCCGTTTATCACCAAACATAGGAATGACAATGATCATTCCATTCCAATATCACATTTATTCCAATACCACACTCATTCCATTCCATTCCAGCGTACCAAACGTAGCGATAGAGTTTCGGAAGAGTGAGTTATTTCTATTGTGACGGTTAGGCTTTAGCTGGGGAAGAGGGTATTTGTAGATATGGATATTTTTGGAATACCTAAAGAAAAACAAAATGGAGGTACTTTCAAAGATTTATTATAATATGTGAGAGTTGTTTACCTAATAAATATTTAAAAAAAAAAACAAATTACTGAAACAATTTAACTTTTAATTTATTTACTACATGAATGCATTTCGCCCTTCACAAGGTCAGGATCATAATTTTATTTTTATTTTTTTTTAAATGTGATCCTGCCCTTGTGAAGGGTGGAATAAAAAAAAAAAAATTAATGTGATCCCGCCCTTCACAAGGGCAGGATCATAATTTTATTTTTATTTTTTTTAAATGTGATCCCGCCCTTGTGAAGGGTGGAATCAAAAAAAGAAAAATTTAATGTGATCCCGCCCTTCACAAGGGCGGGATCATAATTTTTTTTTTTTTTTTAATGTGATCCCGCCCTTGTTAAGGGCGGGATCACAGTAGACGGCGACCAGCCGTTAACGGCTGGTCGCCATCTGCTTTGGCCGGTCGTTTGACCGGCCAAAGCTACAAAAGAAGGCAGTCTTTTTAGGCTGCCTTCTTTTGTTAGGCCAGCCTTTTAGGCTTAGGCAATTCAGTGTTAATTTAAAATTTTGAATATCCGGAATATGTGTACAACATTTCGCCCTTAAATATTACTTGTCTGAGTTCATTAAAATTCACACTTCTTCATTTGCTCCTTCTCTCATTTGTTCTTCATTTTGATATTTTCTCTTCTAGTTACACTTCTTCTATTCAGACTTCTACTCCTCCATTCACAGGTTAGTATATTTTTAATGTTTTTTTTTTTTAATTTATTTGTTAATTTAATTAGTATATTTTTTACCTTTATTTGTTAGTTAGTTGGTTAGTTTAATTTGTTAATTTAATTATTGAATTAAAAATTATACTTTGGTCATTTTCACATGTTTAAGAAAATATAAAATCATATATTATTTAAAAAAAAATGTTAGTTAGTTAGTTTAATTTTTTACTCTAGCTATTTAATTAAAAAAATATGCACTTTGACCCCTAAAAGTTTAACAATTAGAAAAATATAAATTTTTAATATATTATTTTAAAATAAATTATTAGTTAGTTTGTTTGTTTTGTTAATTTAATTTGTTGGTTTAGTTGTTTAATTAGTTGGTTAGTTTAACCTGTTGATTTAGTTGTTAAATTAAAAATTACACTTTGTCCCATTTTCTAGAAAAATATACACTTTGGCCCCTGAAATTTTGACAATTAGAAAAATATAAAATTTTCAACCTATTGTTTTAAAATAAATTATTAGTTAGTTTTATTTTTGAATTTCGTTATTTAATTTAAAATGTATTTATTTAATTTGTTAATTTAGTTGTTAAATTAAAAATTACACTTTCGCCCCATGTGTAGAAAAATATAAATCAACATATTACATTTTTAGGTAATTTAATTTTCTAATTTAGCTATTTAATTAAAAATACACTTTGGCCCCTAAAATTTTGATAATTAGAAAAATATAAAATTAAAATACCTATTATTTGTTTAATTTGTTAATTTAGTTGTTAAATTAAAAATTATATTTTCGCCCCTTTCACATGTGTAGGAAAATATAAATCAACATATTACATTTTTAGTTAGTTTAATTTTCTAATTTAGCTATTTAATTAAAAATATACACTTTGGCCCCTGAAATTTTGACAATTAGAAAAATATAAAATTAAAATACATATTATTTGTTTAATTTGTTAATTTAGTTGTTAAATTAAAAATTACACTTTTGCTCATTTCACAGGTATAGGAAAATATAAATCAACATATTACATTTTTAGTTAGTTTAATTTTCTAATTTAGCTATTTAATTAAAAATATACACTTTGGTCCCTGAAAATTTGACAATTAGAAATATAAATTTAAAATACCTATTATTTATTTAATTTGTTAATTTAGTTGTTAAATTAAAAATTACACTTTCGCCCCTTTCACATATGTAGGAAAATATAAATCAACATATTACATTTTTAGTTAGTTTAAATTTCTAATTTAGGTATTTAATTAAAAATATACACTTTGGCCCCTGAAATTTTGACAGTTAGAAAAATATAAAATTAAAATACCTATTATTTGTTTAATTTGTTAATTTAGTTGTTAAATTAAAAATTACACTTTCGCCCCTTTCACATGTGTAGGAAAATATAAATCAACATATTACATTTTTAGTTAGTTTAATTTTCTAATTTAGTTATTTAATTAAAAATATACACTTTGGTCCCTTAAAATTTGACAATTAGAAAAATATAAAATTAAAATACCTATTATTTATTTAATTTGTTAATTTAGTTATTAAATTAAAAATTACACTTTCACCCCTTTCACATGTGTAGGAAAATATAAATCAACATATTACATTTTTAGTTAGTTTAAATTTCTAATTTAGGTATTTAATTAAAAATATACACTTTGGCCCCTGAATTTTTGACAATTAGAAAAATATAAAATTAAAATACCTATTATTTGTTTAATTTGTTAATTTAGTTGTTAAATTAAAAATTACACTTTCGCCCCTTTCACATGTGCAGAAAAATATAAATCAACATATTAAATTTTTAGTTAATTTAATTTTCTAATTTAGCTATTTAATTAAAAATATACACTTTGGCCCCTGAAATTTTGACAATTAGAAAAATATGAAATTAAAATACATATTATTTGTTTAATTTGTTAATTTAGTTGTTAAATTAAAAATTACAATTTCGCCCCTTTCACATTTGTAGGAAAATATAAATCAACATATTACATTTTTAATTAGTTTAATTTTCTAATTTAGCTATTTAATTAAAAATATACACTTTGGCCCCTGAAAATTTGACAATTAGAAAAATATAAAATTAAAATACCTATTATTTGTTTAATTTGTTAATTTAGTTGTTAAATTAAAAATTACACTTTCGCCCCTTTCACATGTGTAGGAAAATATAAATCAACATATTACATTTTTAGCTATTTAATTAAAAATACACTTTGGCCCCTGAAATTTTGATAGGCGAAAATGTCCATCCTGACCCCGCCATGCACCCTATTGATCTTGTCAATTTATTGTAATGAATGTTTACGCTACTTTATTTTTTTGTTATGTCAACTTTTATGTATTATAAATTCTATGCACTTGTAGCGCACATTTTTTTATAATGAATCTTATATTTTGTTTATAAATATGATTAAATTTTAATTTCGTACTAACAAATTTACCACAAGTATTGTGGGGAAAAATTTCAGCTATGCATCTTGGGCCTGAAGATACTTCAGTTCTACACCAACAGGGGCAGCACAGGTCCGAACTAGTTTGGTTAGCGCAGGTAAACATTTAGGTTATTGCATTTGTTTTTTGTTTTTTTTTAGTTTTTTTTTAGTTTTTTAATTTTTTAATGCTATTTATTCTATCTCATTAAATGTTTCAGGATATCAGTACTTTTGACTGTGTTGGACATGATGTAGGGGAATAGAGAGAAAATATCCCCCCCAGAGTTATACAGTTAATAGAATCAGTCAGTTTGTACGGCCCATTTAGGTTGTGGCCGAAACGGTTAGATAGGGCCCTCATAACCGCGTTGGTAGAGAGATGGCATCCGGAGATGCACACTTTCCATCTACCTGTCGAGGAGATGACTGTCACACTGCAGGACGTAACCGTCTTATTGGGGTTACCCGTGCGTGGGTTGCAAGTTTTCCAAAATGATGACTCGCATGAGGATACCGTCTGGCAGAGACTCTGCGGCGAGCTACTCGGAGTGCAACCACCAGTGGATAAGATTAGGAATGGGTCTTTGACGCTCAAGTGATTACGGGATACCTTTGCTATAGTTCCTGACGAGGCCAACGAGGAGGTTATGCATTGCTACCCACGTGCATATTGCTTGATTATGCTTGGTGAGATGTTGTTTTCTGATAAATCACACAACAGAGTTAAGCTAGCCTACCTCCTACTGCTGCGTGACTTGACACCTTTCGTCAAGTATAGCTGGGGCAGTGCGACCCTAGCGATCCTCTACCGCGAGTTCTGTAAGGCGACGAAGCCTAACACAAAACACATTGCCGGGTGCCTATTTTTGTTGGAGTATTGGGCTTGGGAGCGATTTCCAAGGCTTTGGCCTGAAGTTGTCCCTTTCCCCGACTATAATATATCATTCGGAGAGCTCAACTACGGCGACGACCTGAAGTTCCCAACTGCTCCGAGGGGTTCTTGGTAAGTAATTAGTATTTTCTTTTTAATTTCATTTATCATGTAATGGATATTTATTTATGGATATTAAACTTATGATTTATATTTTTGGTGTACAAGTGGACTCTTCAATTTAATTTGGATAATTTGCCGATGCATATTTTGGTGGTGTATCGCGATCAGTTAGATCGCTTGAAGAATGACGAGGTTATATATTTACTTATATCGAAAATTTTATTTTTTTATTTTTTTGTTTATATTTTATTTTAAAGGTCATTTAGATGCCCTATACCTTGTCGACTTTGCCTCCATATACTAGAGATGGAGAAGATATTTGGATGGCAAAGTTGCCCCTAATTTGCTATGAGATTATCGAGTACACGTATCCCCTGCGCGTGCTACGACAGTTTGGTTATCGCCAAGGGGTTCCTGAACCGGTAATGTGGGACAGGAACTTGCACAAAATTACTCGGCGAGGATACTTCCGTGCAAATTGGGCTGACCATAACCATGCACATGTAGTTGCATGGAATAATCGACAAGTACCAGATGTCGGCAACTTCGAGCAAGGGATAGGGGTTGACCAAGAATACATAGACTGGTATTGGCGAATCACACGAAGATTTTTTGTCAACCTGGCGTACCAACCTCAGTTTGGGTATCTACCAATAGGAGGACGACTGGGATTAGATGTATGATCACATTGACTGTACCATCTGTTTAGTTATATGAGTTTGATTATGTTGTTATTATTCATGTATTAATTAAACGATTATATGTGTTTCGTAGGATACGGAGGTATCGAACCTGATACGCTTGAGTGATCTAACTCTACGATCGGGTACTGCGGAATCAGGTATCGCGTTGGCTCATGCCATCAATGATGGCACCATTGGGAGAATGCACCGAGGAGTACCACGCCATGTGGCAGCTGACGTTCCTTCATTTCCTCGGGCTGCTCCTCAGCCTTCTCCTCAGCCATGGACTTCTGATGCCTATCGTCCAGGTAGTGTGGGCGATGCCGAACCTTCTATATCATACGGCATAGGCGCTTATGCCGGATTATCTAGTACATACAGCATGGGCACTCATGCCGAATCATCTAGTTCGTACGGCATGGGTGACGATGTTGGGCCATCCAACGTGTACCAGATGAATGACCCTTTATTCGCATTACGCATCGCAGCTAGGTACACACCTGTCATCGCCATTCGTCACTACGGAGATGGATGAAATTATTTCAACTTCAGGCGTCATTCCTCCGGTAGCATTTGTCGAGCCCACAAGATTGCAAAGACAAGTGTCGCCGGTGCCGTGGTTCGAGGACGACGTCGATGCCATCCCGGGGAGTATGCATCAGGCGTTCACGAACTTTGGACAAGTTACACAAGTTCATGAGGAGGCTGAAGAACCTCCTATTGCACAACGACGAGAGCGGAGGAACGTACGTCGGAGGCTTTGCGGTACATAATTAGTTATGTAGTTGATAGTTTAGTTATAGGAATGTAAATACATTTTTTTTATAAATATATAGTTATATAGCAATTTATGTAGTTAGTAAATACATTTTTTTGTAACGTCTGGAGATTTAGAAAGTTGTTGATGTACCGTATATATTGCTTCGCAAATAGATACAGAATTTAAATGGGAGATCAAGCAATATGTCTAACATTCTGGAAAGATTCTTAAAAAGGAAAAACAACTCCTAACAATGTAATATTAAAGACGAAACAACTCCTAACAATATAATATTAAAGGCGATTAAAGTTAAAATAATCATAAATATTATATTAAAAAAATATTACATAAATTAGAAACATTTTTAACGATATTTGTTACAAAACTCATAACAAAGACAGTACATAAAAAATACAGTACATAATATCATGAAAATAGTGACAATAAAAACACTTAAAAATAAAATACCAGAGGAAAAAATTAATTATTCTTCATTCGACATGTACCCCTCAGACAAATATTCATTGTTATTTATCATGTTATGGTATTCGTTTGGAGAGAGTGCTTTGTTGCTTACGGCAGTCATTTCATTGGCTAGTTGTAGTAGATAATATCTATTTCTGCGCAACAACATTCGATTATTCTCCAGGCGAATTCGTGTAATAGCATCTTCAATCTCGGTTGTGTCATCAATTATACATCGTCGAGGCATCTGAAGACTTCGATGATGCAGAACTGGTGCATTAAGATTTCTCAAACAAAATACAAGGTTGTTAGACTCATTCACCCTGTATTCCTATTCTTGGCGTAGACCGACGCGATACTCTATCGGGTTGGTCTCTTGATCACTCCAGTAATCATCATAATATCGTTTTAAAACCCAATACCTTTGGTGATCCCACGGTCCATGCCAACCCCAAACACCATATGAGTTCTCCTCATTTGAAAAACCATATGAACTTTCTTCACTTGAATTAATATGCGAAGACATGACAAAAATTATAGGCTGAACAGTTTTTTTACAAATATTATACTGCAAATTAAGAGTTCACAAAAAAATTAGTTTTTTAAAAAGATAATTAATGAAAAATTATGTTTTATAACTTATGTACACGAGCCTTAAATTAAAAAAAAAAAAAAAAAAAAAAAAAAAAAAAAAAAAAAAAAAAAAAAAAACCCAACATCACCTATTAATTGAAAGAGAAAACGTTAGTTGTTTGGTAGAAGTAGCGTTATTATAATTTAACGTAGAAATGATACATTATATTTCAAAGGAAATACATAATTAAACTACAATTCACCAACGTGAAAACATTAAACATTACTCTCATCATCAGACATTTCAATATCTGACTGATATTGAGGATTCTTTGCGTGTCTCATGTAAGTACGTGCTTCGGCGAACAAACCTTATTCAAGACGCTCACGTGCCATCGTTTTAATCTCATGTCGAAAAATTCGTATTTGCATTCGGTTATTTTCTTCACGGTAGCGATGCAACACCATTTGAAGATTATGCGGCATGTCTATTGGCATTGTTTTGGCCAATTGACGCACTATTGGAATATTATATTGCCTGCATCCGTCCACCATAACCTTTAATTGGTTGACACGATAAGTGTATTCCTCCCGCATCCTTACAACCGACCGTGAAGAGTAACGAACTCTTGGATCTAAAGAGTATGAGAATTCGTCTTCCAAAAGTCAGTTACGTCCCATTGAACGATACAAATCTCTCACCGTGTACATTTTCAATCATTTTCATTTTAGTACGAAATTAAAATTTAATCATATTTATAAACAAAATATGAGATTCATTATAAAGAAATGTGCGCGACAAGTGCATAGAATTTATAATACATAAAAGTTGACATAACAAAAAAATAAAGTAGTATAAACATTCATTACAATAAATCGACATGATCAATTGGGTGTATGACGGGGTCTGGATGGACATTTTTGCCTATCATGTCCAGTTTGGAAACATAAACCGCAACGATTTGTCATTGTTCTGAATGCGAGTGGAATTTGGTCGACCACGATGCACAACTCGAAGTCTGTCATGGTCTGGAATGAGGTTCGGAAAATTGGTCTCTGGCCAGTAGTCCTCATGAATAATCGGCCGAAACGAAGACTCTCATTCAATCAATTGGTTTGTCATTATATACTCAGCTGCAATATAGCTGAATGCATTAACTCCACTATACTCTGTGGCCGCAAGCATATGGGAGCACGGATATCGCCAAATTTTAAACTTACCACATGTGCAATCAGCGTTATCCCCTAATGCGACTTCATGAGGAATCAAGCCCCCAATAAGAATCTTTCTAGTTTTCACATGGAAGATCATATTCTTTCTAGAAAAAAAAAATTATATTTAGTTGTTAAATTATGTCGTAACAATTATATGTAACGTGAAAAAATAATAATGAATACTAAATTACCAATTGAATATTTGAATCTCGTATGTTTTAGACTTGGCTTGAGATTTCTGTATTTTATCAACGACGTGCTTAGCATATACGTAACCGTCAGCTGAGTCTTTTAAAGCTTGTTGTCGACCAATATCAAAGTATTTAACCATCTTATAGAACGTAATCTTGACGGCTGTAGTTATTGGAACATTTCTTGCACCCTTCAAACAGTTATTAAATACCTCTGCGTAATTGGTCGTCATGACTCCCCAATGCTTACCATTGTCGTGTGCCCTGGTCCATTTGTAAGGTGCATGATTGCTCAACCATGCATGCGCCTGAACATCAATTTTTTTATCTCTTCCATCATAGCATCGTATTTTTGAATTTGTGTTGCAGCACCTGCATTCCAAGCAAGATCTTTGAGATGCTGATTTTTAGCAATCTTATTGAAATTGCTACAAAGGTGCCGCAAACAAAATCAATGATATCGGAGGGGCTCATTATGTTGATTAAGCCAAATATTGTCAACTGCACTAATAATGCCGGTGTGTCTATCAGATATCAATGTAACCTCAGGATGATCACCGACAATATGACGCTTAAGTATGTAGATGAACCATCGCCAACATCAGTAATCCTCCGTCGGTACGATTGCAAAAGCCAATGGGTAGCACTTGTTGGACGACGTCATTCCAATGGCGATTAAAATCTTTCCCTCATATTTACCATACAAATGGGTCCCGTCAATGGTGATTACGGGGCGACAATAACGCCATCCGTCAACTGAAGCTTTGAATGCCCAAAATACCATGTCGAACATCCTATAGCCAGGCATATCAGTCGACACAGTACTCCACTCGACAATCGTACCCACATTGTAGTGCTGCAACGCGACCATAAACTTCGGTAACTTCCGATATGATTCATCCTAATCTCCGAACAAGGTCTGAATGGCTTTAGATCTAGCCAACCAAGCTTTTCGATAGGAGATAGTGTATCCATGAGCCTCCTTCATGTAAGCCACAATGACGTCAATCTTCAATTCTGGATCCTGTTCGACTTGTCCAAGTATTAAGTTCGAAATGAGTGCAGAATCCAAATTTTTATGATCTACAGCAGTATGATTATAGAAACATGTGTGTTGCCCCTCATACTGTGTAATCTCAAACATACCATAACTTTTTTTTCTCCCCGCCCGCAACCTCCAATCGTTTGCGAGACATAAAACTCTTTGTTCTTCTTCAAGTGGTAAAATTTGACGACCTGCTGAACATGTTCCTTGTCCTTAAAGACCATACCAGTACGAAATTCGTCCATCTCCAGTGTCCAAAAATTCTTCCGCAACTTCGGCTCGTATTTTGCCAAGTTATCGTCGTCACTCCAATCTAAGTTATTGAAAAATGAAATTACATTATCCAACTCCAATTGCTGATTTTGACCCCCTTGCCCGCTAGGTCCAGTATCTAGATCTTCGTTTGGCTGAAACGCAACATCCGCATCTAACTCTTCTTCTGACACATCGTGGCGACTATCAATTGTATCAAAGTCACCACCATAATTACTTGTGTTATCTTGTGGCGGACTACTCGGTGAATAATGGTGATGTGGAAGAGCAGAGCTGGTGCCATGACCACGTTCAATCATACTATGAGAATGATCTTTCTCTAGAATATAGGGGAGTGGGACGGTATAATTAGACTCAAGTAATTGGGGGTGTAGCATAGGAGTATTGTGAGAATGATATTGTTCTAGACTATAAGGGGGTGGGATGGTGTAATTAGACTGGATTGCTTGGGGAACGGTGCCAAAAAATTGCCCATCAGATTGGGTACTGTACGGATTTAAACTCTGGGTCATTAAGTTGGTAAAATGACCACTTGGGGGAAAAAAATTTGGACCATCATCAAATGCCCGTTCTATCTCTACATACACTTCAACAACAAGAAGCGATGGTATATAAAGAGGTAATTTAAGCACTTGGTTTAATGCTGAGTCATCCCGGGTATTTAAATTTTCAAATTAAAGCTGAACAGCCTAAGCCTAAAAGGCTGGCCTAGCAAAAGAAGGCAGCCTAAAAAGGCTGCCTTCTTTTGCAGCTTTGGCCGGTCAAACGACCGGCCAAAGCAGACGGCGACCAGCCGTTAACGGCTGGTCGCCGTCTACTGTGATCCCGCCCTTCACAAGGGCAGGATCACATTAAAAAAAAAAAAAATTGATCCCGCCCTTCACAAGGGCGGGATCAAATAAAAAAAATAAATCCGATCCCGCCCTTGTGAAGGGCGAAATGCATTCTTGTGGTAAATAAGTTAAAAGTTAAATTGTTTCAGTAATTTATTTATTTTTAAATATTTATTAGGTAAACAACTCTAATATGTGATATTCATAAAGTTTTTTTTGGGTTATATGGCTTAATTAATAAAAAAAAAAAAGATTACTTTCTAAGAAAATTATCAGTGATACCTCTTGTATTTGAGACAATGAGGACGATAACTTCTGTTTTTTAACAAATACTATGAAGACCTCCTGCAGGAAAAAAATATTGGCCAATTATTTTTTTACCCTTACCTTTTAACAATAAAAAAATCTAAAACAATAAAATTAAAGCAAATATCATTTTACCCTTGTCGATAATTTTCTTTTCTTTTCTTTTCTTCTCTCTCTCTCTCTCTCTCTCTCTCTCTCTCACACACACACACACACATAAACCCCACCTAGATGGTTGCACCATTACCACCACCACGCCTCTTTCATTGCCTTTACCATCATCTTCTTCTTTTTCTTTTTCTTCTTCTTTACCTCATCCTCCTCTTCATCCTCTTCATTTCTCTTCTCCCTGCAGGATCTATCAGATTCAGCATGTGGACGCCAGATTTGTTGAGATCTGAGCCTCTCATCATACCTACGCAGATCAGGTGAGGAAAAGAGAGATAGAGATGAGGAGGAGAAGTGGAGAAGGAGGAAGGGCAGAAGAAGAGGAAGAGGAAGGAGAAGAAGATGGTTGACGGCGTTGGCTGCCAATATATTGATGGGAGGATGAAGAAGAAGGGAGAAAAGTAAGAAAAAAATTGAAGAAAGAAAAAATAAAGAAAATAGAATTAATAAAGGGCAATTTTGTCATTTTACATGTAAGATAAAGGACAATTTAGAAATTCTAAAAATAAATTTTATAGTGTAAGGATAAAATTAAAATTTAAATGTTTACATCAGGCAGTGAGCTCTAATTTGGAAAGTTGACTGCTCCAATTAAAAAAGATAGGAATCTCCGTGGTATTTATTAAAAGATAGGAGATTACTATAACATTTGTTTCAAAGATAGGGACGTTACTGGTAATTTCTCTTAGACCCAATTATTCTTTAATTTATGAAACAGTTACTAAGAAATCCTCATATGATGACAAAATTACCAAATACACATTTTTGAAAAACATATTACAAAATAGTTATTTTGTCTTTTTGTGACGATTTTACCTCTCGCGTTGAATATAATACAGGATCGTGTTGAATATAACACGAGATCGTGTTATATTCAACACAATTATTCAACATGATCTCGTGTTATATTTCACTTTCACCACCGTTCAAATTCTACCAAGTCGTCGTCCCAGATCTCTCTTGATTGATCGTGCCCAAATCACTCTCCACGTCGCTCTCCGTCACACCCAAAAGATTTTAGGTGTATGATTGAAAGTTGTCAAATTTTAGGGGGACATATGTAACATAATGTGCACAAAAAAAAAAAAGGTAAAGTTGAGACCAACCCTAAATCCCTCTTCTTCAATCAATCTTTCTCGCCATCGCCTCCACCTTGCCGTGACTCAAGGTGGAACGCCGTCGCACCTCCAGCCTTCCCTCGTTTTACACTGACGGCGTGACGAAGAAAAACATATCGAACATGTATGTAACTCAGTTCGCTCTCTTCTCTCTATCCTTTCGTTTTTTCTGGTGATGCGAAGGTTTTTAACTTGGATCGATAGTACTCTACAACGTTAAGACGAATCTCTCATCGTCGAAACGAGATTAAGTGGCGAATCTTCCCTCAATTTGCCTATTTATGGCGGATCCTGCAAATTCCGATTAGCTACTCCTATGATTGCTTTCTGGGAAATCCTTATCGATTCCCCAATTTCTGCTTCTAGGCATCGATTCTTTTGGGCTAAAATTATGTGTTTTCAATAGAATTGTGTCACCACGGCAACTTGATCTCCATCGTCGTCCAGATCTAGCCACCTCTGTCGCACATCAGCCCCTTCACCATCGCTATCGGCCTCTAGATCTAGCCACCGCGCCTTGCTATCGCCACAGCCGCTCAATCGCGATCGTCATCCAGATTCGGCCACCTCGGTTGCACTTGCCATGCTGCACTAGCTCCGTCGCCATGTCGCAGCTTCATCACACCAGTCTCGTCGTTCTGTGAGCATAACAATCGCAATAGAGGGATAATTTTGTCAATTCAAAATATTTAGGGTTATTTGGTGCAAACCAACGCATTTTATGAGACTATCTTGTGCCAAAAAAAAAAAAGTTATGGGACTATCATGTAGATTTTGTAATTTAATTAGATATTTTTTCTTAATTTATTTAAATTGGTACAGAAAATAAATTAAAAATTATGAAAAATTGTATATTATTATTTTTCTCCCCTCAAAATTGAAAAAAATATAATATGGAAAATAAAGACAAAACGTTAGATCACATTTTGGGGAGCAGCATAATAATAATAATAATAGTCCGTGGTGAAGACGTGGAATGGGGGGAATTCGTATAAATTTGAGGGGGATTGCGACTGAGATTTATGTCAGTAGCTTAGCTAGGACCCTAGGTCTTAGGTAGTAGGCACTAGCTAGGGTTGGCTAATCACCATACCGCAGCGAATATAATAATTAACCCTTTCCTCCTCCCCCATGACAAAGACGTATATAGGATCTATCTATACAAGCATTTTCTTTATTTCATTTTTTTTTTTAATTATTATTATGGGGAATCTCGTCTTTTACATAATAGATATGCCTACTTAAATAATGCAAGTTTTGTTTAATACATATGGTTGCAATGGACTAGAATGTAGTTGAACTAATCTAATAATTAATCCATCATCAATGTGAAATATGATTTTGGATTTTTAAAATAGATGATGTGTGATCATTTTTTACTCTCCACTTTTTTATCGTTTAGGACAACTTTGGACTTTTTTTTTTTTCTTTCTTCTTTGATAAGTTTGTCTTGATTCACACGTGATGATTATACTAGGTATTTGTTTAGAAAAAATTATTTTAAAAAATAGGTTAATTATATTTTGTACCCTCATAGTTTGACCTAATTTCTTTTTAACCCCTAGAGTATTTTTGTTAGCAATTACACCTCATGTGTTTTAGATTTAAATACAACAGTTAAAAATTTGACATAGTTGAGGATAATTATGTTATTTCACTTCAAATTAAGGGTAATTTTATCATTTTTCTCTACCTAATTTAATGGTGTCCATTTAAATAATCACCCGAACTTTTCAAAACTTATTTTTTTTATCAACTTTTCCCTCACTTTCTTCTTCTGCTCTAACCAAAATCCTTCTTCCTCGTCTCTTTCTCTTTTTTATTTTGGTCAAGCCAATTTGCTTGCTCCCCACATCCACCAACAACAACACACTATTTCTTTCTCTCTCTCTTGATAATATATATACTAGTTTTGTTAAATTTATCTCACATCAGATATGAAAGAAGTTGGTGGTCAAATTATAAGTATGAGAGAAAATCTCACCTCATGAGGTAGCTTTTGGGGTTTAGAAAAGTCCACAACACCCATACACTGGTATCAGAGCTCAAGTTACAATAACTCTACCTCAATAGTCACACAGAGAGAGAGACTGGTCAAAGGTTAGCCGACCAAAGATGTAAGACCCGACTTTTGCATTTATATAATTTTTAATTGCATTTTAAAATATTTAAAAAATAATAGAGTACATTGTGTCATTTAATGTTTACTTTAAAAATTTTAGGAATCAATTATCATTTTTAAAATATTAATTTTAGATTTTAGACTTAAATGATATCTTAAAGATAACTGAGAGGAGATTAAAGTAATTTGAAAAAAAAAAATCAATTCCTTAAGATAAATATAAAAAATATATATATCTTATCCAAATCTTGGATAAGAGGAAAAAAAAAAAACACTTGTGGCCTTGAGTTGCCAAAAAAAAAAAAAATAATGTGGTCTTGAATTTAGAAAAAAAAAGGGTTTGACAAAAAAAAATAAAAATAAAAAAAGAACAGAAATTGATAACCTTCAGAGTCATTTACACTTCTAACATTTAAAAAAAAAAAAAAACTACTGAACTAAAACTGTTTTGAACTTATTTACGGAAATAGACTCACCCAGGGATGTGATCCCCGGGTTCGTGGGCCCGCACGTATACCCGGGGTTCGGAACCCCAGGTATACAAAAAATATATCAACAAAAAAATTGTTTGGGGTTATACCCGGGGAACTGAACCCCGGGTTTAACCCCGAAAAAAAAAATTAAATCCGTTTTTAACTAAGAAATTTTTAAAATTTTCGACAACTTTGAGTTGATTAACTGTGGTCTATCGATATTTTAAATAAATCTATTTTATTTTATTTTTTGCATAAATTATGTTCAAAACACTCCATAATACTTTTTACAACACTAAAAAGGGACTAGTGGATGAATTTTAAAAAATCGTCAAAGTTGACTAGACGAGCTGTTTCAATAACGGCGAATTTTTTTTCGACAATTTGGAATTAACAAAAGATTGCATGTCTGTAATAGAAATTAACCAATTTTTTTGTATATAAACTATGTTCATAACACTACATAACAAAACTTAAAATACTAAAAACGGACTAGTAAATAATTTTTAAATAATCGTCAAAGTTGATCGGATAGAGGTGTTTCGATGACGATGCAATTTTTTTGAAATTTGGATGGACATAACTTTGCGCTCGGTGGTCCGTTGGGGGCGATTTTTTTTTTTTGAAAGTTGGGTCTAATTTGAATCATCACTCTGGCTTTTGAAGATTTCAATTTTACCAACGGGACAAGACGCACGCTCACAACAATATTATAAATTTAGTCACCTAACATTTCGAATCCAAAATTGAAGGTGAAAATGAGCTTTATTTGAAAAACTACTCGAACAAACCGCCTACTGCATTTGCAACACCTAGATCTCGAAAAAATACCTGAAATAAAAAAAAAAAAAAAATCACCCCAAACGGACCACCGAACGCAAAGTTATGTCCATCCAAAAAATTAAGTTCATTTCTATTACAGATAGACGACCATTTTTTGTTAACTCAAAATTTTCAAAAAAATTGCATCGTCATCGAAACAACTCTATCCGACCAACTTTGACGATTATTTAAAAATTATTCATTAATCTGTTTTTAGTGTTTTAAGTTTTGTTATGTAGTGTTATGAATATAATTTATATACAAAAAAATTGGTTCATTTCTGTTACGGACATGCAATATTTTGTTAATTCCAAATTACTGAAAAAAAATTCGCCGTTATCGAAACAGCTCGTCTGGTCAACTTTGACGATTTTTTAAAATTCATCCACTTGTCCCTTTTTAGTGTTGTAAAAAGTATTATGGAGTGTTTTAAACGAAATTTATGCACAAAAAAAATTAGATTTATTTAAAATATCGATAGACCACCGTTAATCAACTCAAAATTGTCGAAAATTTTAAAAAAATTCTTGGTTAAAAACGATTTTTTTTTTTTTTTTTGTTTAAACCCGAGGTTCAGTTCCCCAGGTACAACCCCAAATGAAATTTATTATTATTTTTTTTATTTTTATTTATTTTTTTTGGTATATTTTTTGTACACCCAGGGTTCCGAACCCCGGGTATACGTCCGGGCCCATGAACCCGGGGATCACATCCCCGGGTGAGTCTATTTCCGTAAATAAATTCAAAATAGTTCTAGTTCAGTAATTTTTTTTTTAAAAAATGTTAGAAGTGTAAACAACTCATAACCTTCATATATATATATATATATATATATATATATATATAGTGCCAAAATAAAAATAAAAAAATTATCACGTTAAATTTATGCGACTAACTATACAAACAAGTATATATGTATATTTATATGTCAAAAATATATACGTGGGTTCGAAAAATATACTAGGTATAAATATATTTAACTTGCAAATAATACAATTTAAAATAAACATTGTAAATTTCACTAAAATGACAATTTTTAATATTTCGTCGACTAATAAAAATTTTAACAGTGGATTAATATTTTTCTACAAATTTAAATTATTAACACGAAAATTTTTGTAATCGTTACTATAATAATTTTCGTACCGTTAGTATTAACATAGAAAAGTGAGCATGTAGTAATTTCGTATAATCAAAATTTGGGGAATGAAAAATGATACATTTTAGGGTCACGCATTGCATACTAAGTTTATTTTAAATAAATTATTAATTTAGGCCCCACTGTTAGGTTCACAGGTGACACCGCCCGCATAGTATTTTGGCGATAGTATTTTTGTAGCGCAAAAAATCGAGGTGAGTGTATTGTCTTCTATGTAAATTGTCAAATTATATTTTTGTACCTAAATGTGAAAAAAAAAAAAAAAAAAAAAAAAAAAATGTTTATTAAAATGGATTATCTTATAACATTATGCGAATCTAGTAAATTTTTAAATATGAAAAATGATTTTTTTTTATCTAACTATGCCATATTTGTCTTCTCGTCCGAAAGGCATGTCCGGCGAGATGTGGATATGTTGTTACCTGTCAGGCAAGTCATGCAGGGTAGATATTTATTGTTACCTGTTAGGCAAGTCCTGTAGGGTGGATATATGTTGATCTGTCAAGAGTGCAAATTCTGCAGGTGGTTGTGTCACATCCCACCCAGTGACGAACACACACACACATACACACTGTCGATGACAAACACACACACACACACACACACACACAGAGATGAAACACACACTATCAAAAAAGCCCACACACTCACTGGCCAACGATACCTACTCCACCAACGACTCCACACACACATACAATTCGCCGGACGAACGCACCCACACAGCCGACGATCAATGACCCACACACCACCGGAGCGAACGGCGACACCACACACCCACTCACGATCACCATCGACTGATCAACAACACACACACAAACCGTCGACGATCTGAGCACACACCCACAGTTGGATCAAATACACAAACATACACACGATGAACACATGCACAGACGGCGATGGCTGAACGACGGACACACACACATCACACGATCACCGTCGACGACACACACACACCACCGTAGAACAACTGCCGAACGATTACCACACCGATCAATTGCTCACCGCCGACCCACTTCTCTCGATCCCTAGTTTTTTTCTTCTTTTTGAGACTCTAGTATGATGCATGCATGGATGTATATATACATATACAGATAGTGGGTTATGAGATCATCCATTAATTTACTTATTATTATTATTTTATTTATCTTAAATTACATAAATCCCCCCTAAATTTTCTTTAGGTTATTATTTAAGTCCAATTCAAAATTTAATATTCTTAAAATTATAAATATACCCCTAAAATTTTTAAAATAAATATTATTTAACACAATCTACCCCGTTATTTTCTAAATATTCTAAAATGCAGCTAATGATTATGCATGCGCGAAAATTAGGGTTTTACAACCCTTCCCTCCTAAAAGAAATTTTGTCCCGAAATTTTAATTACCTTGATTGAACAAGTGCGGATATTTATCTTTCATCTCATCTTCTCACTCCCACGTTACTTTCTCTACAAAATGACTGCGCCATAACATCTTCACTAATGGAATCGTTTTCGTCCGCAACACTTGATCTTTACGATTCAAAATCTGGACTGGCTCTTCAACGTATGTCAAATCCTCTTCCAATTCGATTGGTTGAGAAGTTAACACATGCGAAGGATCTGGTACATATTTCCTAAGTATCAATACGTGGAAAACGTCGTGTAATTCGGATAATTCTAGTGGTAAGGCAAGTCGATAAGCTGTCGTGCCGACCCGTTCTAAAATCTCATATGGCCCGATATATCTCAGACTTAATTTTTCTTTCCTCCCAAATCTCATTATGCCTTTCCATGAGGATATGCGCAAAAATACATGATCGCCCACTTCAAATTCCAACTCCCGCCGACGCTTGTCAGCATAACTCTTTTGCCGACTCTGAGCAATTCTCATTTTTTTCTGAATCACTTTTACCTTGTCTGTCGTTATTTGGCTTATATCCGACATCAATAATTTTCGTTCCCCCACTTCAGTTCAACAGACTGGTGTTCTACATCTCCTACCATACAACGCTTCATACGGTGCCATCTTGATTGCTGAATGGTAACTGTTATTGTAGGCAAATTCCATCAACGTCAAATGATCATCCCAGCTACCAGGAAATTCTAGAACACAACCCCTCGATATATCCTCTAACGTCTGTACGCTCTGATTGGCTGTCAGTTTGCGGATGAAAAGCGGTACTAAATTTCAGCTTGGTACCTAAGTAGTTTGGAGACTCAGCCGGAACTACGAAGTAAATCTCAAATCTCTATCCGGCACTATAGAAATTGGCTCATCATGTAATCGAACAATCTCGTCAATATACAAGTAGGCCTACTTATCAAGAGAGTATGTCGTATTTACGGCTAGAAAATTAGTAAGCTTATCAACGATCACCCAGATAGAATTATACTTCTTTTGAGTACGGGGTAATCCCAAAATAAAATCCATCGTGATATGCTCCCATTTCCACCCTGGAATAGTAGAGGCTGCAATAATCCACCTGAACGTTGGTGCTCAATCTTGACTTGCTAACAAACGAGACACCTGGCAACAAATTCGGCAATTTCCCATTTTATTCCATTCCACCAAGATATCCTTCTTCAAATTGGCATCATCAGGCACACACAGTCTATTTCCAACCAAAACTCACATTTACTAAATTTTGCATACAACTGCTTCTCTCGTAAAGTCTGCAACACAAACTTGAGATGCTCTACATGTTCTTCTTTATTTTAGAAATAGTTCAGTATATCATCAATGAACACGATAATAAACTGATCTATATAGGGTTGGAAGATCTGATTCATCAAATCCATAAAGACAGCAGGGGCATTCGTCAAGCCAAATAGCATAACTAAGAATTCATAATGCCCATATCTCATACGGAACGCCGTTTTTGCCATGTCACTGTCTCTGACTTTCAACTGGTGATATCCTAATCGAAGATCTATTTTGGAAAACACCCTAACCTTCTGCAATTGGTTGAACAAATCATCAATTCTAGGCAACGGGTATTTATTACGAACCGTCACCTTATTCAATTATCGGTAATCAATACACATCCTCAGCGTGCCATCTTTCTTCTTTACAAATAACACTGAAGCTCCTCACGGAGAAACACTAGGTCTGATAAACCCGCAGTCTAATAGATTTTGCAACTGAATTTTCAGTTTCTTCAGCTCGGTGGGCACCATATGATAGGGTGGAATTAAGATAGGAACGGATCCTAGAAGTAACTCGATAGTGAATTCCATTTCCTTATCCATTGGCAACCCTGACAATTCTTCTAGAAACACATCGGGAAAATCCCTAACCATTGGAATATCCACCACCTGAACTTCATTCTGACTAGTGTCAATCACATGTGCGAGATATCCCTGACACCCCTTCTTTAGTAACTTCCTGGCCTCCAGGACTGAAACCAAACTGACAGGGGTAATGATTATGTTCCCCGAAAATACAAACTCTGACTCGCCTGAGACCCAAAAGATAACTTCATTTTTAAAACAATCTACCGTGGCATGATAACCGGATAGCAAATCCATACCCAATATCACATCAAAATCATGGATACTCAGGGATAGTAGATCTACTAATAATTCTCTATCACCGATCCAAAGCGGATTGCCTTTATACGCACTATATATTAACACTGACTCACCTACTAGAGTAAAGATAATGATATTATATGACAGAGAAGTAGAAAATTTGTCTACATGCATCATAAAGTGTGTCAAAACAAATGAATGGGTAGAATTGGGATCAATAAGTACACATGCATCTCTATCATATAAAGATATGATACTTGTAACCACATCTAGAGTAACTTGGGCATCCTGTCGAGTAGTAGCAAATACACGACCTCGAGTCGAAAGTCTACCAGTTGATCCTCCACCACGCCCCGGGACACTACTAGGGTCAACACTACCCACACTGCTCGTAGAAGGCGCAGATATGACAGCAGATTTCGGACAATTGGGAGCTATATAACCCGGCTCATGACAACGAAAATATACGGGACTCGCCATAGGACAGTATCTGATAAAATGATCCGGTGATCCACATTTGTAGCATATAAATACCCCGGCCTGACTAAACATCTGATTCTTCCCCGACCCTTGCTGGCCGACACTGGATCTAGATACATTTTGCTATCGCCCAAAGTATGACTGCCGTGAACCTCGACTCCTAACGGATTGGTCAAACGATGGGGCCCGAGCAACTGGCAGTCGAGATACCGCTCCCCGAGATGTGTCACCTAGATATCTACTAGGTGACTCGAATTTACTCCGTTTGTACTATTTACAGCTCTCAGCAGCTTCCTGAACATCTATTTCTACTAATTTTGTCGTATTCACCAATTCAACGTAACTCTTAATTTGTCTACTCGTTAGCCTCGAACAGATTTCTAAATTGAGCCTTTTTTGGAATCGTCTGCATTTTGCCTCTTTCATTTTTACCAGATTAGGGACAAAGTAGGATAAGGCATCGAATTTAACCTCGTACTGTTACACGGTCATCTTCCTCTGCTTCAATACTATGAACTCTTCCTCTATTTGGAACCGATAAGATTCAGGGAAATATTTCTCATTAAACACCGCAACAAATCGATCCCAAGTAATCTCCTTGCTTGATACTGAAAGCAACTTCTCTATCTTCTCCCACCAATATTCGGCTTCCTCTTTCAGTTGAAAGGTAGCAAGAGGAACTCGACTATCATAAATAATCCCCATAGCCTCAAATATATGCCCCACGCCTCTCAACCAGTTCTCGATATCAGCTAGACCCGCAGTTCCTATGAATACCGGAGGATCCAACTCCTTGAATCTTTTCAGAAGTGCTGCCTAGGAAGTAGCTATGTCAGTTTTGGCTTTTTGGCATTCCATTATCTTTGTCTGCTACTCTGCCAGCTGTGCTACAGCTTGCAAAATTCTCTCGACTGCATCCAAACTTTCATGCATCATGTCTCTCTGCCTCTGGGGTCCAACACTCCCAGTACTCTCGTTTTCGCGCTCCATACTCACAATCTAAAATGAAATTCAATAACCAACTGGGCCAACCAGAAAAACACAAGTATTTAATTTAATAAAATAACTATCACTCACATGATGAACCCACCTACCGACATCCTATCTCAAGGTTAACTACTGACTAGACACACCGGCACATCAACAGAACCTATAACCTAGGTTCTGATATCACAAATGTCACATCCCACCCCGGTGACGAACACACACGCACACTACCGGTGACGAACACACACACACACACACAGACGAAACACACACACTGTTAACGAAGCCTACACACTCACCGGCTGACGACACCCACTCCACCAACGACTCCACACACAGATGCAATTCGCTAGACGAACGTACCCACACCGCCGGCAATCAACGACCCACACACCATCGGAGCGAACGACAACGCCACACACCCACGTACGATCACCATCAACTGATCAACAACACACATACACACACACCATCGACGATCGGAGCACACACCCATAGTCAAATCAAACACACACATACACACACACACACACGACGAACACATGCACAGATGGCGACGGTTAAACGACGGATACACACACAACACACAATCACTGTCGACGATATACACACCCCATCGAAGAACAACCGCCGAACGATCACCACACCGATCGACTGCTCACCGCCGACCCACTTCTCTCGATCCCTGGTTTTTTTTTTTCTTTTTGAGACTCCAGTGTGATACATGCATGGATGTATATATACATCTACGGATAGTGGGTTATGAGATCATCTATCAATTTACTTATTATTATTATTTTATTTGTCTTAAATTACATAAATCCCCCCTAAATTTTCTTTAGGTTATTATTTAAGCCCAATTCAAAATTTAATATTCTTAAAATTATAAATTTACCCCTAAATTTTTTAAAATAAATATTATTTAACACAATTTACCCCATTATTTTCTAAATGTTCTAAAATGTAGTTAATGATTATGCATGCATGAAAATTAGGGTCTTACAGGCTGCCTTTACCATTGGGGATATTAAATGGCCCTAGCACTGATAGCCACCTTAGATGGCATAGTCGTATAGGTTACGGTACCGTCGTAATTCCCAATCGTGAGGTGAAACGATCCTATAGTTAGTAGGAAAATATAAGTGTGGTATTCTACTATATGTTGAAATGTTTAGATTGATTGATTTAAATATATAATCTTATTGCAATTATGACAGTTGAATTTTATTCCAGCATGATATGCGGTTATATTATATTATATTTTGAAAATTGGTATTTGATAATTATGCTTGATCCATAAATCATTTTTATTATAAAGACAGTACACCGATAAAATATTTGGTTTCAGGTGCCGCAGTTAGAGACAGATCCATTACTGGCACTAGGTAGAGTTAGGAGGTGGAGTCATTTTGGAGGGTTGGCTAGATAAGTGTAAACCGTGAAAGGTTCAATTTTATTTTTGTATTTTTGTTGTGAATATTTGGAACAGGTGTATTTCCCGAATTTTAAAATGAGTAAATATATTTTTGCAAAAAAAAAAAAAAAAAGGTATAGCGGTGCGTGTATATATATATATATATATGTATATATATATATATATATACACATATGTAGATTCATTAGTCAATCAGGTAACGTCAAGTCGACGTTAAGGCTGGCCTCGGGCGATGGGGGCCCGGGGAAAGGTGTGACAAAAGATCTTATGTGTAAGGAAAAAATTGTTGGATTTATTCCACATCGAATGTGAAAGGGGTTGGTGATCAAGTTATAATTGTGAGGAAAAGTCTCACTTCATGAGCTAACTTTTGGAGTTGAGAGAGATCCAATACCACCCTACACTAGTGTTAGCTCATGTTACAACAACTCTATCCCAATAGCTACAAAATGAGAGACTAATTGAGGGTTACCTGACTAAAGGCTCTATCTTATATCGGATGTGGAATGGGCTGGTGGTCACATTATAAAAATTTGGAAAAATCTCACCTCATGAATTAACTTTTGCAGTTAAGAGAGGTCCAACATCATCTTACAAGTTTTGACCCGCATACTATGCGGGTATAGAGAAAATTGATCTTTTAATTTTATATTTAATATATTTTATTAAGAAAAGTAGAAAAATAAATTTTAATGCTGAGAAATAAAAATAAAATTACAACTCAAAAAACTATTATTGCCAACCTCCAAACTATTAATGTTTATCACTCATTTATTTTTATAAAATAGTGATTGATAAGTAAATAAGTTCCTATAGGATATATATATATATATATATATATATAACTTTTCTTTTTTCAAATAATAATTTTAAAATAATCTAATAGATTATTTTTATATTATTTAATAGTTTCTATTATTTGATCAAAAAATGTTAGAATACTATTTGGAACATATGAAATTAAATAAATTTTATGTGTAATTAATAAATGAAGAGATGAAATTTTATTAAATAGTTGGAGAGAGAAACGAAAATAAAGAGAAGAGGTCATATATAATTAATCATGATGAAAACAATCATCAACCCAAATATAAATAAATTTTAGTGAAAATTTATTGAACCTATATCAATATCTAATGTCATTTGAAAAATATCTCTTAAACTTTTTTTTTTTTTATGTTAAATATAAAATTACTTATTTGTCCTTTTTACTATACTATTAATTTTATTAAAGGTATCTAATGAAAGAATTGATCTTATAACCCTCTCAAAAAAATTACAATTTTTGTCAAGATTTTTTTTTTTTTTATTTATTTTTATTTTTTATTTTGTTTATGGAATGCATTTTTCAATTTTAATTTTTATTAATTTTTTGAGATCAAATTGATGATGATTGTTATATTTGTTTTAAAAAAAAATAATAATTATGACGTTAAATTTTTTAATTTTAAAATTACTTTAAGAATTGAATATTGTTGATTTATGTAATACGTCTAAAATTTTATTTTTTTTATTACTTTTGGAATCAAATTATAATTTGTTTACAATTTTTTAATATTTAAAAATTAATTTCTACTACTATTTTTAAAATTCAAAATTATTCTAAGAATTAAATATTTTTTATTTATGAAATTTAGTTATGTTTTATTTAATTACATTTATTTTCATAAATTGATTGGTAAAATCTTCATAGAAGATTTTATTTAATAATAGTTTTACTGAATTTCAAAAACAGTAGATTTGTAGATTTTCTAATTGTTATTTTTAACTCTTTATTGTGTTTGTCTATTTTTAAATTATTTTGTATGTGAAATTGATTGCATAAAAAATAAAATTAATTTGTTTTCATTACTTTTATTATACTTATATGAGAAACAAAGAATATAAAAAAGGAAAAAAAAAATTTAAAAGAAAAAGTTTAGTATAGTTTTTTGTTATTTATTTTTTTATATTATCTTTTATTTAAAAGGAAAATCTCACTATTTTAAATATAAAAAAAAATAAAAAATTGTTGAATCCACTATATCAATAATAAATTCATGGCAGCAATCAGCTTATGGAGAATCCAAATATTCTCAATTCCTTTAAAACCCAACCCGTATTGCGGAAACCCGGTTGGTTTTGCTCCGACAGTGATACTAATGTACAGATGATACATGAGAGTGATTAATGAGGACTGCAAATGTTTTAATAGGGACTGATTAAACGCTGATTAATTGGGGGTGTAGACACAACATTTTGATCGTCCCGCAAAAATATTTTGTACTTTATTTTATTTTTAGAAAATACAAAAAGAAAGGGTAAAAAAAGAAAAGAAAAATGAAGAACGAATAAGAGGGAGAAAGAGAAATTGTATGAGAGAGAGAGAAAGGAGGCGGGTGGGCCCCCTGTCAGCCAAGAGAGAGAGTGTGTGTGTGTGAGAGAGAAAGAAAGACAAAGGGGCTATGCCCCGCCTTTGGTTAGCCGAATGAGAGAGAGAGAAAAAGAGAGAAAATAGTATGGGGCCCCCATATGTTAGCTAAGAGAAAAAAGAGAAGGGGCGCATGTGTTTCATGCGCCCAAGGGTCCAAAATCTTCTATTTTTTGCCTTTTTTCGATTTTACCCTTTTTCCTGCCCAACTTGGACTGCGTTTTAGGCGACCAAACTTAATTTTTAGGATTTCCTAAGTGTTTTTCACGCCCGATCTTTTTCTATAAATAAGACCCTCTTTCTCCTAATTTATTCATTTAGAAATCGAGAGAAAAAACCTCTTAGAGAGTAATTCTCAGCGAAAGGCCTTTCGGGTAGCTGTTTGCAAGAGCGAACAAATCGAGCATCAGGAATCTTGGCCAAAACAAGTATGTCTTTCTGATTTTAAATTTTTTTTATAAGGGTATTTTTTTGCTTCTCAGAGTCAGCACCTGCGCCCTAGCCTCGTGTCCACTATTGCCAATATTTTCACCACAGGCCTAACAAAGGCCCGTGGGCTTCGCCAAATGATCCCAAAAGCCTAAGCCCGACGATTATCTCCTAAATGCCCTGGATTATCAGCTAAACACAAGGTTTTCAACTAATTAATCGTGTTTAGGCCCTACTAATCATCTCCAACTCCTATATATATTGGGGGCTATACAAGCCTGAGTTACGCTTGAATATGCTTTACATTACGCGCGACTTCATTTATTTACTTATTGCATTACTGTGCCTTTTCTCTCTGAGCACTGATTATTACGCCAGAGGGGCTTCACTGGGACAAATTCCGCTCTAAGCCTTCTGCAGGTACACTCTCTGAGGAATAAGACTCTAGATACAGCAGGTCAGTTCTACCAGGACCCAACATAGCTTACTCGAGGACTTTTCAACCGACAACTCTACCTTAGCAAGAGGACTCACCCGTCATTCGACTGGACCATACTCAAGGTGTGTATTAGTTTTACACACCAACATTTTTCAGTATTTATTTTGTTCTTACAATTTAAATTTCTGCAACTTTATTTCTTTTGTAATTGTCCGATGACTTGATGAAAACGTCGGGATAAAATTCTTCATTCTCAATCTAAACCTCCGAGTGTTAGACGAGGACACATTTATATCTCGCTACTTTCTTTTATTTTATATTCTTCTTTATCTTATTGCAATTCATAAAAAAAATAAGAAAAAAATAATTCATCCGATGATCCGATAAAAACGCCGGGGCGGATTTTCTTGTGCTTAAACTTAATCATCGAGTGTTAGGTGAAGGATATTTAATTATATATTTTTCAATTTTTTCTTTTCTTTTTTCTTTTTTCTTTTTTAACTTTGTAATTGGTGTAAAGAATCCTAATATATATATATATATATATATATATATATATATATATATATATATATAACTCTAAAAAATAATAAAATCTTAATTTGTAAGAATTAATCCTTACAAAACTTAGGCTGAATCCAACGATTCGATAAATCGTGGGAGAGTTTTCCGCGACCTCGTTTCAATTCCCCAACTAGAGTGGAATTTAGGAATGGTTGGTTTTAGGAAATATCTTCACTCCGTAAACCTTTTCGTGAGATTTTGCCTAAATTTTGAAATGATTAATTGCGACAAATTTGTTTCTACGATCTTATCTCAATTCTCATCTCCATAAAATTTAAGAGAATTTTAAATCAGTATTTCCTTGAATTAATTGAGAAAATTTAAAATAGACATCATTTGCATCTATCTCACATTTATTTATTTTTTTGTATCATTTAGACGACATGTTTATGACACTTTCATCATTTACATTTTTTTATGTTTTATTACATGTAGATTAGATTTCATAATCCATGCCATTTTTTTTATTTAGTTACGATACGTACACCACTTGCACTTTTTATATATATTAAATAATGAAATCATTGCCACATATAATTACATTAATTCATGTAATTTTCTTGATTTATTTTCATATTCATGTAATTTGTATTGGCATGTTTAAATTAAAATTATTCTTGCATAAAAATAATATAAGTTGTTCTTAGGCATTTCATACACTCTTGCATAAAACAAATTCATATCATGTTAGTTTAATATTATCATTCACATTCATACTTCATACTTTTTTTCTCTTATTTTAGTTGTTCTTTTAAATTAAAAAAACTCCCTTGGAAACATACATAAAACCACCACCCGGGGATCATCCTTGTCAAATACTTTAATATTTGATTAGAGGTCATATCGGGGGAATATTTTCAAAAATACTACAAATTTGTCTCCCCTTAACTTGATAAATGCCAAAAAGATTTTATAAGAAGGAAAATATTTCAAAATAAAATAAACGTTCAAACTTAAACTAATTGGACTTAATTGAATATAGGTTACCATTTTTGGACGGATGTCTTGGGGTGTCTAACACATTCCCTGAGCTCTTTAAATGAATATTTGGTTTGACCGTGTTTTGGAGTCAATTTTGCTTAGGCCTTTTAAATTATTTTTTTCTAAAAATCCAATGTCATTTAAACTCAATGTTAGGTGGTTACTCCTTATTTTAAAATAGCCTAAGTATTTTTTGAGAAAATCAACGCTTTTAAAAATTTCATCTCTTTACGCTTTTAATATTTCAAATCATTTTTTTCTGGAAAATCGAGGTGCGTCAGCTGACGACTCCACTGGGGTTATTAGAGGGTTGAGTCTAATATGTCCAAATAATCCATGTTTTGAATGTTATATTTTATTTTGTTACTTTTTCTTTCCATTGGGTAAATAAATTGTGATGCTTTTCTTTTTCTCGGTCTCTTATGTTGTTGTAAACCCTCCGACACAAATGCGATTGTCTTGTATTTATATTATCCCCTTAGGCTTTTATGATACAAGATGTGGAAGGGTTTTTGTCGTAGGGAGTCTTAAAAACCAATTGAGTTCAAAGTTTCTAATACCGATGAGAATTAAAATAATTTCCATTTGTTTGATTGGTCATTATCGGAATTAAAAAAAAAAAATCGAACTCAAATGGATTTTAAGGCTACTTAAGATCTACATAGACAAATAAATGAGCTTGTTGTAAGAATTGGATGAGACAGAAAAATTGGTCCCAAAAAGTAATTCCAGTTCCACCCATTCAAAGTCCGATCTTCACTCGCATTCGAGCCCAGAATCATTTCAGGATAACATCCGAAGGTAGTCCCATATCTCCCCGCACAACCCAGATAGCTCGAATGCAAGAAACCATCGAGATGTTGATGGAAAAGTTCAATGAACTAAGCTAGTGACCTCAGGGGGTGCCGGTTCCCTAGTCCAGTGGAACTCCTATGACTGAATCGTCGAATGAAAATCCTCCAATTTCCGGGACAGAGAATTTAGTGCCAAATCCAAACCTTATTGGCCGAAATGTCTTGTTGTTGGTCTACTATGGGCCTCAGATGGGTCCTCATCCCGTCCCCTATAGAGCGCCGGCGTATCTTAGCCAAGGGCATGTCTATCAAGCCTCACTCGAAGGCCCGACTTTCTCTGTACCACAGATTGTAATTCACCCAGAGAGGGTCATTACTCTACCGAACTATTTAAATGCCAATCAACCAACCTCGACCATCGAAACCCAAAACAAAGAAGAAGAGAATGAACGATCCCATTGATTTTCGTGTACTTAACTTACTACTACTACTACTACTACTACTACTACTACTACTGATACTATGTTCTTCTTCTTTATAGCTCTTGTTTGTATCTTTTGTGTTATTGAACTTTGTGAAAAACAGGAGAGCGGGCATCACCAATGGACATTCCTCTTGATAATAAAGTGTTTGCGATTATTCGTTTGGTTTGTTTGTCCAGTTTTTTTATGATCTTTTGGCTATTTGGTTTGTTTGTCCAGTCACAATATTTAATCAATTGCATATTTGGTTTGTTTGGAGATGAATGAATACATTATTTGGTGATGAATTTGGTTTAATGTCCAGTTCGTTTAAGTTCTATTTTTTTTTTAGTTCAAAAATGAATTTGGTGTTTTGGTTTTTTATGCATGAGATGAATTTTGTGTTTTTTTTTTTTTTAGTTCAAAAATGAATTGATCGTTTGAGTTCAAAAATACAAAATACACCATTGATTAAGGTAGCTTCATTAGTGTTGATCCTAAGAATTTGATGGACAATTAAAGGTTGATATTTTTTGTAGAACTGATGATTTTATTGAGTGTTTCAGTTTATTAGTTCCAGTTATGAAAATGATTATGAAGATACTGTAGTAATGCTAAAGATGATGAAATATTAAGAGTTTGAAGAAATTGAAGAATCTAGCGAAAACAACTCAGGTTAAATTCTAACTCTTAATGCATCTCGGTTAGGATCACACACGACACAAAATATTTTTCAAAATTATGTGTGTTTTTATAGAATCCTAATTAGTTAAATTATTTGCTCCTATGTGTAATTGAAAAAAAAATAAAGATAATTGATTAAAACTAAATTTAAGGTTTTTAGTGAAGCTAACCGAGAAAAGAAATGGGTTAATTTTGATATTTCTCAATTTGGTACATGAAATTATTTCTATCTTATTTATTTGAGTTTGAGTAAAAATTTGGAGGACTTAATTGAATATTTTAAGAGACATTTTAAGTGAATTATACGAGAAATGAATCATTATGATATAGAGGATCTATTGGTGTAATTAAATGTCATAATTTATGAGAATTAGCCGTTATAGGGCTTGTTTCAAGTGGCTTTAAATGGACCTGCGGATTTCATGTTAGATAATCAGAAATCAAGAGAATCCAAAGTATTCTGAGTTATTCAGCTCTCGTGTTTTCTAAGAGTATTCATATTGAGTGCATTGTGAGATATTTCCTGAGAGTTATTCTGGAGAAACTTTTGTTGTGGATTATTTGTTCAATCACCGATTTGAAGTTGCATTACTAATCATTATTGATTCGATGGAAATCTGGTGAGATTATTCCAAATTACTTACTATTAATCGTTGCTTGATTATATTATTTATTATTTAGAATTTGATCTTTGAAATTATTTTTTGAATTTTTTATTGAAAATTATTTTTGAAACAATTTCTTAAGAAAATTTGATTACGTGCTTAATTGCTTGCTGCCCATTTTTATTTATTAAATTTTGAAATTCTCACTTTTCTATCACTAATATTGGGACATTATTTGAGTTTGAATTTATCTGGGGTGGTAGAAGTTCTGAGTGAAAAAATCACTTATCAATTGTTTGTAATTGATGAGTTGAGTATCGGATTAGATACTATTGGGAGTGTCTAATCAAGGGTAGTTGATTTCAATCTCTTCCGGTAAAGAGATTGAAGTTTTGATATTTGCCTTAAGTATAAAAAGATTAGGTGTTAATTCTTCCTTAATTGAATTTGTGAGTGAATTGTAAATATTTCATTCTTACTTATGAAAATGATACTTAGAGTGATTATGAGGTTTAATTTTTGAGCTTAAGGTATAAAAATGATTAAATCGTGATTCTCCCTGTAATAGAATTATGTTAATCTTTAACTTGTAAAAAGAATAGGTTATTCTTGAGCCTGAGAAAAAGAAAAAGTTATTCCTAAGCTTGGAAAAATGAATTATAAAAGTTGATTCTGAGTCTGTGAAAAGAATCATTGTGAGGGTTTGATTCCTACCTGTAAAGAAATCTTGAATTTAGGGCGTAAATCTCTATAGGGCTCAGAGGACTGGATTAGTCAATAGTAACTTGGTGAACCAAGATATATCGTGGTGTGCTACTTTATTTACTTTACTTATATATTTTTGTTTAGTGCGTATCTAGTTGATAATATATTTCTGCTGCTATAAAGAGATAATAATTAATTTATGATTAAATTAATTATTTGAATTTTTGAAGTATTATTATTTGGATTAAATTTTATCACTACTCAATTCACCTCCTCTCGCGCGCTCCCGCTCTTGGGTAGCTCACTGGGCCAACAATTAAAACCATTAATTAAATAAAATACAATAAAACATTAAAAATACGATTTATTTCCAAATGAGTGTAAACACCACCTATTAAATGACTAATGTTATCTATAATTTCTTCTCACTGTTCTTCCTTCGGTTATTCTCCTCTTCTACAACATTCATTTTTCTTAATAATCCCGATATTATTATCGCTAGCCTTGGATACATAAGAAGATCAACCCAGAAGAAATAGCCACAACCTCTAGTCTAGAAAATCAAATTAGAAATTTTTTAAATATTTAATGAAAATGGTATGAACAAAAAAATAAATAAAAATAAATACCTAATTGTAATTTCCACAAGAATAGAATTTTCTTCCGGATTATGTGCAGTCCAGTAAGTTACCATTTTTATTTTCCTCCCACAATTCTAAATTTGTTAATTCTCCATGATTTTTATTGGACAAACAAGAAAGAAAAGTGAGAAATAGTGTTTTTAGAGTGAAAATGGATAACAAATAATAAAAAATAGGCTAGAGAAGAGTATTTATAGGCTCTTGGGGAAGGAATTAACAGGAAACATCAACAAGAATGGGAGGGAAATGAGTTGAGATCGAAAATGACGAAAATATCTTTAATCAAACGTTGACTGTTATTTTGACTTAACAAAATTTAGCTCGCCAATTTGAGTATAATTTTAATACCGTTAACCATTTTCTTTCCATTTTCCTTTTAGAATTGTGAAAGAAAAAAATTTATTTCGAAAATTGTATTTTATCTATCTTATTTTCTTTTTCCTTCTATTTTTTATCCAGCCAAACATGATTTTTTTTTTTTTTTTTTTTTTTTGTTTTCATTCATTTTCCTTCAAATCAAACACACCCTTAAATTTGTTTTCTTAAAATAATTGTGTTAGTATATACATATGTGTATATGTACGTACGAACCGAAGTCTTGAAAACTCGTATCGATGTATGTACTTACGTAAGGAGTACAACAAAATTATAATAATTGATAGTGTTTTTCCTTAATTTCAGAGGTAAAAAATAAAAAAAGATTCCATCTTGATGTGCTTCAATTATAGCTGTATCTGGATTTTTCTGCAGCTGCCTTCTCTCCTATGACTTGGTCAAATTTTGAGGTTTTAATAATTCATTTTTTTATTTCTTTTGGAATTTATATATACTTTTATTACACGAGTAAATTATTTATGTTAAATTAACAAACCCCATTTAAAAATGTGGGCAATTTTTTCTTTTTTCTTTTATTTTTTTTTAAATAAACTTTATTTTTATTAGCCATTGATTGTCCACGTGGTCATTAATGTGATTTTAAAGAGGAGAAGCCATAATCATGCATATATATTAGGTCAATAATTCATTCAAGGTGTGTTTGGTAGTGTGAAAAAGAAAATAGATTGAAAAATGAATTGAAAAATAAAGTGGATAATGAAAAGATGATGTGTTTAGCATGAGATAAAAATGAAAAAGAAAAGAAAAATGGAGAGAAAAAACCTTGTTCCCGCCACTTTTCCCCCCCAAATATGGGGTGAAAATAAAAAAAAAAGGTAGGAAAAAATAGTCAAAATTACCATTTTACCCCTTTAATTTATATAACAAATACTCATTTTATTTATATTAAGGACAAAATAGTAAATTAAATAAAAAAAATATTACTTTTTTCTTTTTTTAATACACACAAAATTTTATTTTCCCTTCTTCAATATCCCTCCAACCAAACGTATTAAGGAAAATTATTTTCCTTTTACAAAGGATAAAAAAAATTATTTTTTTCATTTCCCTTTTTCTTTTATTTTTTCACCCTTCCAACCAAACATACCCGTGGTCCTTTTTAAAAAGAGGTTAATACATTGAGTCCTAACCGAATTCTATTATTTTTTAGAGGAAAAAGTTAATCACACTTTAATCCCCTATAATTATCTTGAATTATAATTTATCTCATATAGTATTTTAGTAAGCAATCCTTTGTGTTTTAAACTATAATACAATAAATAAATAATTAACAAAATTACGTAAAATGACTAATTTAATTTCATATAGACCTGCCCCGACGCTCGGTGTAAATGGAAAAAAACAAATGATTATTATTCGACCAAATCTGGAAGTATATTGTTAATTGATATTTAAAAAAATAAAATAAAATTATTTTGATTATTAATTTAATGAAGAACATAATTGTTGCACTTTACTTCATACTTTACTCCATGCTACATAGAGTAAAGTGCTTATTAAAATAATTAAATTATAATTTAATTAAGTGCTTATTAAAATAATTAAATTATAATTTAATTAAATTACAGAAGCATAAATTACCATCAACCCAATATTTTATTATACTGATTATCGAAATAAACTTCTTTTTACTAAGCGTTGATCACTACGTAAAAATGATAATGCTAAAATAAAAAATATATATATATTATAAATATATACTCATTATTATTATTATTATTTGTGACATAACGAGTTTATTGATTATCAAGTGTGATTTCTTAATGAAAGATTTAGTATTCAAAATTTTCACTAAAAAAATATGAAATTTCGCAGAAAAAATAGACTGAAATAATGGCTTTATGCAATCATTGTTGTTTGGAAAAAAAGAAGGGAAAAAAAAAGTTACTGTAGACAGGACGTTTGTGAATTTCGTTTAATAAATTGAAAGAAAAAATGGTGGTGTAGGTGTTTTCTTCGACGGCGGCGGTAGATGGTGGTGGTAGAACTGCCGGCGATTTTGTTCTCTCTCTCTCTCTTTCACACAACCACTTTTTAGCCACCCACTTGAGTACGTATCGTGGTTCTCTTCTCACCTCCTCCTTCCTACTTTATTCTCTCCTCTCCCTTTTTTATTTTTCACTTTATTTTTATTTTCTTCTTCTTCTTCTTAATCGTCCATTTATTTTTGAAGCCTTTTCATCATCTCCTTTTCTTCCTTTCACACTCAAATATCAAACTCTCGCCAACCACTCTCTCTCTCTCTCTCTCTCTCTCTTCAGTATTTGAGTTTGACCCGTCGCCACCTACCGGCAGCTCCTCCTCCTCACCTCCAATGGCGACCCCACCAACGGGCTTCAATCTCTCTTAGTGGAAACCATAAGCTTAAATAACCTTCCCTCTCCTCTCGCTCTCTCTTTTTTTTTTTCTCTCCTCCTAAAAACCCTACTTCCGATCATATATTGAAAACCCAGCAAAAAAGAAAAGAAAACCCCGAATCGGAAACTACTTATATGCAGTGTCGAAATCTGAAGAAGAAGAAGAAGAAGAAACAAAAGGAGTCATCGATTTCGAGATCGCAGGGTGTTAAATTGAGTAAAGAAAGATATGGGTACTTTCTGAAAGCCATTTTCTTCAATGATTTCTCTTCATCTCTTTCATGTCTTTTGTTTTGTTCTGTAGTGATCTCGTAATTGGTGCTTTCAGATTCTCTCTCTCTTTCTCTATCTTCTTCAAGCTTTGCAACTATCACCATCTCTTTGCAGATTCTTTTTAGGGGTGAAATCTTTTTTTTTTTTTTCCTTTTTGATTACCCTAAAAAGCCTAGAGCTATGGATTCGGGAAACAGTGGTAGTTTACAGTCTTCAAGCGGTGGCGATGAAGAGTATGATTCACGGCCAGATTCCATGTCTTCTTTCCTCAATTCTTCATCACAGTTTGGTTCGTTTTCGTCGCCGTCGCTGTCCCTCCACCATCACCACCAACAACCACCACCACCTACTTTTTTCGATCCTCCGCCGCACAATCTTGATGTCTTTTCGCAATCGCCGGCGAGCCACGGCCTAAACCCTGTCTACAACAACCCAGATTTAGTTTGGAACAACTACGCCGGGATCGGGAACCTACCGGGCTTACCATCATCCTCGTCTTCGCCATCCTCGCTTTCACTGGGCCCTCACGGGACCAATCAAGGCCCATTACAGAATCCGCCGGACAACACCAACGCCGGGCGTGATCACCGGCATCCGGGTCCACCCAACGCGGTCAAGAACCCGAAGAAGAGAACCAGAGCATCGAGAAGGGCGCCCACCACCGTCCTCACTACCGACACCACGAATTTCCGGCAAATGGTGCAGGAATTCACCGGTATTCCCGCCGCCCCGTTCTCCGCCGGTTCACCCTACTCTCGCCGGCTGGATCTGTTTACCGCCGCCTCCGCCATGAAGTCCGGCCATTTGGACACTCTTGGACCACTCTACCCTCTTCGGGCAACGTCCCAAAAGGCACAGGTATCACCATATTCCAATTTTCCATTGCCAAACTCAGATGCTATTGAATCCACCGCTCCTCCTCCGATCGGCATGGTTAACAATTCCATGACCAGTTCTACTGCCACCACTTCTAATGTTCAAAATAGCTTCCAAATACCCAGTGATTTCAGCTTCCAAAAGCAACCTCCGTTCATGATGAACATTCAAAATCCATTTCTATCAGTTCAAACCCTCATACACAACCCTGATCTTCAGCATCAACCAAAGCAACAATTGCAAAACGAACCCATTTCTCTGGGGAATAATCAAGAACAGGTGGCAGGCAGTTCCGAGAGGACGCTAAACTTGGGGCATTTCGATGGAAACAACAATGGCAATTCACACGTCCGAGGATTCAGGCTGTCGGAGTTCGACACCGAGAAGGGTTTGGAGAATGTTGCGTCGACCAGAGGTGAAGGTACAGTCGATTCATGGGTTTGTCCTTCTGATTAGAAAACCGAAAAACACAGATTACAATGAGGATTTAGCATGAAATTTGAAGAGGGTTGGAAATGATTATATATGATAGTGATGATAGATTGGTGCGGTTATTTATATTTTTCCTAAACAATAACTTAAATCACTCTTCTCTTTTGTTAATTCTTCTCCTTTCTTTCACTTGGATTCATATGTTGAGTGCCAGCATCATGTTCTTCGCATGTTCTCACATATGTATAGAAGATATGAGCATCTTTTGTTTCCTGTAATATTCATACTATAAACACATATATAGAATCCTTACAGAATTTATTCTTTTTTTCCCACATATACATACGTACATATATATATATATATATATATATACATATATATATATATATATATATATATGTAGTGTTTTCTTGTCCTATTATTACCAGTATAATCCATGTCTTACATTTTAATTGTAATAAATATATAAAATTTTGATTTCACATGCACACGAATAACAACAACAAAAAACCATGATGTAAAATCTTATAAAATTTTATAGGTTGTTAGTTAGCTAGTTGCTACTTTCTTTATGTAAACCGTCTCGATGCCATTCTGATCAATTATATATATATATATATATATATTTATATTTTCACTTTTTTTTTTTTTTTTTTTTGGGTACATAAATGAAAACAAAAAGACTAAGAACAACGATCAAGATCCCCTTCTTCTGTCTCCGCTAACACCAGGTCTGTCATATCCTCAGACAGGGATTCTAGCATCTTCAAATCAACTTCTTTCGCACCTTTTTCAGTCAAAAAATCGGCACACACGTTTCCTCCTCTAGACGTGATATGAAGGATATCGTTATTTATCTTAACATTAATATCAAGTACGACTGGTGTTTACTTTTTATTTCTTTTTAAGGTGCTTGTAAAATTGTAAAATTTGTAATAATTAATTTTCATTTCAATTTTTTGGTGGTATATTGGTGGTAGTGGATAATCTAATGTTTGACTACTGGTTTTGACCAACTGGTCTAACTTCAATTGATTCGCTTGAATTTGCAATAATTAAAAATTTAAATGTAATTTGCTAAAATTCGAGTTTTCGGTGCATAAATTTTGTACATGAAATTTAGTACACTATTAATTTTGATTTTATAACCATATTTGGTCAAACAGCATGACTTTTCAAAGGTTGGCAACCTCATGGTATAGAAGAATACATATATTATAAGTGGTACACAAAATATTAGTTCATGCATGTTTATAAAGGCATTGTGCAACCTATTACGTCTTCTGAGTCATCTTCCATATATGGGAGACAAACCCTTATCTATTCAAAAGGGAAATTTTGAAATTACTACTAAAAAATTGCTTCTTTAATTTGGTGTCCACAAGTTACCTTAGTCTAGTGTTGAAAAAAAAAAAAATTAACTTTTTATTTCGTGAAAGTAAATTTTTATACGGCACTATTTGGTAATATTTTTTAAATAAATAAAATTTTTGTTTATCTTAAAATTTCAAAAAATAAAAAATAAAAATATAATTTTAATTACTTATTGTGAATTTTTTTTAAAAAAAATTACATCTCATTTCTTTGATTTTTATAGTATAACATATGATTTGTACTAGAGATCATGTATATAGATAATACTAAAATATTATATTTACACTATCAAAAATAATTTTATTTTTAAATTTTTTTTGTCAAATTAAAAATATTTTTGTTAAAAAAATATTTAAAAAATGTTAGAAAACGGTGAGTAATTTTTTTCCCAATGTTTTTATTGCTCTATTTCTTATCATCCCCATCTGAATAAACGACTTATTTAATAAAATATTATATATTTATGAATTAAATGATTTAAAAAAAAAAACAAAATCACGCTACTTCTAATTCAGGGTAAAGTTTTAAGTGTTTTGTGTCATGCTTTGGGATGTGATGCATATGACATCTTGAACACATGATGTTGATTTATTTTTTTATTTTTAAATGACTATACGCCAAAATATATTTCTTAAAAAATTACCCATTTGGTACTAGTATTTATCTGCTACCAAAAAACTAGACAAACAATTTAAGATTGAAGAAAGCTTATTATATAATTATTTAATTTGTCGTCATACATAAAAGATAAATTATCATAAGAATTCTTTTAATGCATATATCCATTTTTAAGCTTGTGATTCGCACACGCCAGTCTGTGTAATTTTATTATTTTCTCCTAATTATATTAGGGGCATATAAAAGGGAAAGTAATTACATAAATTTTATACATCCAAAGAAGAACTCCACTAATAAGGTGTTGCTCAAATGACAAGACACACTTGAGTTAAAATAGTTGAAGGGCTTCTGCAATGTTAGAGATTCGAATCTGTAAAAAATCACTTGTTGGGAGGGGCAGACATGCACCGCGAACGAGCTAGTCTTTCACCTTGTGTTGGTAGGGGACACTCGTGAATGTACCAAAAAAAAAAAAAAAAAAAAACCCCACTATCTTAGTCCACTTGGTAAAAGGAGGTAAGTCTCTTTTTTTCTTTTTCTTTTTTGTCAATAAGAATTCGACTCTTTTGAAGAGTATTTCAGGAATTAAATCTTGAATTTAATTCTGAATGCAGAGTGAACCGTTAAGATAACACAAATAAGTAATTAGTTGATTAACCCAAAAACCCACCAAGGGTGTATATATAAATTTTGGGTTAATTTTCAGGGTGGTGAGCTGCTGTCAACCTTAAAAAGTCAATCATCTTTATTCCTTACAATTTGATTATATATTGACTCTCTCTCTCCCTCTCTCTCTCTCTCTAGTAGATGAGACGGAGGATTAGTGGAATATACAAATGTAAAACATTAGAAATGCTTCTCAAAAGGATAAACTTACTCCAAAGCAAAAGAAATTGGAGAAATTTATTATTTTATTTTTAATATAAATACTCATTTTCTCTAGTTTCGGATTCTTTAAAAATCAGAATCATTAATGATTATTATTTGATTACTTATATTTAAAAAAATAAGTTAATACATTAAATATTTTTAAAAACCTCAAATGAAGAACATTTTAGATATGATTTTTAAAGTTTTAACTGCAAATTCTTGTTTTGCATTAAAAAACGATCAAAAATATATTCAATTTGTATATTTTTATGTACATATTAGAGAGTTGCAAATGTGTTAAGTCAACACAGTGGTGTAGGTGTACGGTTTAAGTGTGTGTAACATGGGATAAATACCATTTTTTTTTCTCCAGTTTTGAATTGCTTAAAAATCGAAGCCATTTATAATTTTTATTCACTTATCATATTTAAGGAAATAGACTAATACATTGAATAAAATAAAATAAAATAAAAAAATCCTTTAGTAACATTTTAACTACCATTTTTATAGTTTTTGGCTTCAAATTCTTGTTCAGCATTAAAAACCAATTAAAAATATATCTAATTTGTATATTTTTGTGTGCATAGTAGAAAGTTGCATGTATGTTCATTTTAACGCGTTGGTCTACAAGTAGGGTTTTAGTGTATGTATCATGGGATAAACACCTAATTTGACTAGTTTCGGATTCCTTAAAAATCACAATTATTAATGATGGTTATTTATTTTTCTATATTTAAGGAAATTGGATAATACATTAAATATCATAAACAATCCAATTTTGCTGGTGTGTTAATTTTGATGCAGTGTTATATGATATGGAAAGAGTGTTCGTAACATGGGATTTTATCTATTTTCAAATATCTAAATTATTAACAATTTTGCAGAGGTGTTGGTTTCAACAAAGTGTTAAATGATATAGAATAAATGTGTGTAACATAAAGTCTTATCGCGTGTTGAAATCAACATTGAAAAAGTATAAATAACAAAAAATCATTACATTCTTAAATATTTTATTATTTTGAATTGAAGTTCACATTATGATTTTCAACCTCAAATTTATGAAAATTGAAACAATTCTTTGCTTACCTCCTTTAGTTACCAAAACTTCTTCATAATTGGAAAAAAAAAGAAAAAGAAAATATCAATTACCTAATAGAAAAATAATCAATATCCACACTTAATCTACAAGTCTTAATCTCCAAAAATCATTGGTGATAATTCAGTGTGTCTTGACCCAAAAACATTTAGGAGAAATCCAAATATGAATATATAATGGAACTCTAAATTTTTGAATTATCAATAATATACTTTCCCAAACGGTAATTCTTATATTAAGGATTATTGGTTACCGAATATATATTCTAAAATTAAAAATTGGAAACTATTGATGATTTTATTAACTATCTTTGAGTTCCTAAAACAATTGAAGTTTTCAGGAAGGGTATGATGGGCATCTGAAAATTTACAATTTAAAATATGGGATTAAAATCAATATAAAATTAGTTTAGAAGGTTTAAAAATGACAATGTTTTTTTAGCAAGATAATTTATGAGTTTTTGGTTATTTGTTTGGATAATTAGTAGATTTTCAAGTAAGTTTTTAGATATTAAATTAAATAAAAAATCATCCATTTGACATTAATCAGATGTTGATTTTTCACGTGACTAAATTAAAGTTGATAATATTTAAAAACAAAATTCGAATTGATTTAAATATATATATATATAAAATGATTATTTGAGATATACATAGGATATTTTTATAGATTATTTTGGATAGCAAATGATTAAACATTAGATTTGGGAAAATCTTTACATGTCTAAGTTAGTAGTAGTACAAAGAGTAGATCTCTTACTCGAAGAGAAATTGTGGTGGTGAGGAAAAACATAGTGAAAGAGGAGATGATTAGGGTAAAGATTTTGGGGAGGAGATTGGGGTGACATGTGAAGCCCTCGTTTTTGGAATCATGGTGTGGTGGCCCCTCCCCTTTCCCTTCAAAATATTTAATCAGGGATTTTAGCAATCATTATCATCCCCGCCCCGCCCCCCTATCTCTCTCTCCCCCCCTCCCTCTCTCTCTCTCTTCTGTATATCTTTCCTTCCGTATTCTTCTCTCTCTTGATCACATTTATCCTTATCAATGAACATCTGAGAGGGACAGACCTCCAACTCTCCCACGCTCTGCTTCCTATTGATTCAAAAGGCAATGACAATCTCTGTATTTCTCTTTTAATATTTAGAACAAACTAACCATTGCTTAGTTTGAATGATCAAATTTTTTATTCATCGTCATTCAAATGTTTGGTATGAGTTTTGGGCACAATCACTTTTGAGGATAAAGTTAGGTGTTGGTTGACAATGCAATTAGAGGGTATTTGTTGGCCCAGTGAACTACCCAAGAGGGAGGTGAATTGAGTAGTATTAAAAATTATCAGAATATAACGTTTCAAAAATCAAATAATTAATTTTATCCTAAAATTAATTATTATCTTTATAGCAACGGATATGTGTTATCAATTAGGTGCACACCCAAATAATACAAAATAAAATAAAGAAAATAAATAATGCAGTACATACCGATATATCTTGGTTCACCAAGTTAATCTTGGCTAATCCAACCCTTCGAGCCCCATGGAGATTCGCATTTACTAAACTCAAGATTCCTTTAACAGGTAAGAAACAAAACTTTACACAATGATTCTTTTCGCAGGCTCAAAATCAACATTTACAAATTTCTTTTTCACTGGCTTAGGAATAACCTTATCTTTTTTACGGGTTAAAGATTAATTTTTTCTTTTTTCCAGGCTTAAGAATAACCTTATCTTTTTCACAGGTTCAAGATTAACCTAATCCTTTCACATGCTAAGGATTAAACCTAATTCTTTTATACCCTAGGCTAAGAATCAAACTTCACAATCACTCCAAATATCATTTTTCCAGATAAGGATGGAACATTTACAATTCACTCACAATCAATCCTAATCAAGAAGAATCACATCTAAGCTCTTTTCAGCGGGAAAAGAGTAACTTAACATTTTTGTACTCTAGGCAAAGATCAAAACCTCAATCTCTTTACTGGAAGAGATTAAAATCAACTGCCCCTGATTAGACACTCCTAATAGTATCTAATCCGCAAACAACTCACCAATTACAAAAATTGATAAGTTCTTCTCACTCGGAGCTTCTACCACCCAAAATTAATTAATACTCAATTAATGTTCCGATACTAGTGATAGAAATAAAGTGAGGAAACAAAATCTGATTATAATAAAAAAAAAATCGGGTAACATAATTAAGTACGTAATCAGATTAACACACAAATCACTTTTAAAATATTTTTATACTTTTAAAGTTCAAAAAACGATTTCTCAAAAAGATCAATTCACCAAGCAAATAATAAATAAAATATTCAATTAAAGAATAAGCTTGGAACGATCTCACTAAGAAAACAATGAATAGATTGCACGTAGTATCGCAAGACAGCTTAGATCGGTGACGCCAACTCAAATAGCGCTTTAACTCAGGAACTTCTCAATAATCGATCTCACAATTGATCTCTCAAAATAACATCAGAATTATGACTCTTAGAAAAGTTTAGGAACTGAATAGTTCTTGATATTGTGTGTACTGTCCTCTTGTTATGTGAAATCTGCAGGTCTATATATAAGGAATTAGAACAAGCATTTCAACGACTAGTTTTCAAATAATAAGTATCTAAAAAGTATTTATAGTCCCCATATATCATTATGACTTAATCCTGATATAATTCACTCAATAATATCTTTTTGAATATTCAATTAAGTCCCTCAAACATTTTCTCAAACACAATTAGATAAGATAGAAAGAATTACATGTACCAAATTGAGAGATATAAAAAATATATGAACCATAACTATAAGGATGACAAAATATCAATGTTATATCTTTAATACTATCATATTCCTAAAATTTCTCTCATATCTTAACCATAAACGACTAGTAACGGCTACTATTTGATCACAATCCTCAAAATCCTCTAAACCTGAAACAAACTCATCAGTCGACCGACCAACACCCATAAGTCAACCGCCCGATTCAGGTTGTAGCCCAAGCCAAACGTTTCTCGCTCATCGATCGATCAGTAATTCAAGGTTTGTCCACCGAACGATACAAAGAGCTTCTCAAACCAAAATCTATTCGTCTATCGGTCGACCACCCATTCTCCATCTATCGACCGGATAATTCAGCAAGTTTCACAAGTCGACCTATCTATCGACCTAACGATTCAGAGACTTCATGTATTTTACACAAGTCGACTGATTACACTCCACAAGTCGATCGATCCTCCTGGAACTTATTCCTTAATTTATTTCAATTCAATTCTTCGACATTTTCACCCCTTTTAACCAATTTCTTTTCTCGGTTAGCTTCACTAAATTCTTAAATTCAATTTTAATTAATTATCAATGTTTCTTTTTCGATTACACATAAGAGCAAATAATTTAACTAATTGGGATCCTGTAAAAAACACACATAATTAAAAATCATTTTCATGTCGTGTGTGATCCTAATCAGGATACATTAAGAGTAAAAATTTAACATGAGTTGTTTTCCCTAAATTCTTCAATTTCTTCGGTCTCTTAATGTCCATCATCTTTGTTAGTCTCTTCAGCATTCATTTTTTTCATGATAATATCTTCACTGAAACTTATAAACTGAAACATTCAATAAATCCATTAGTTCCATAAAAAACATCAATATTTAATTGTCCATCAAAATTTTAGGATCAACAGTATTTGCTATTTTTGTTCTTCTCATCTTGTCTAAAATCATACATATTTTCTATCAATGGTTAAAGATTAATCAAACCTTTTGACTCCATATTTTGTGTAAATAGACACAAATATCCTTGTATTTATTTTTAGTATATATTATCCTTTTATTTATTTTTTTAAAAATCACTAACACACTGATGATATAAAAATTTGGATCATCAGAAATGGTTTCTTGTGATTCAAAACGTGATACTCCTTAAATTTTGGTTCCTGCAAAATAATGCACCATAGGTAGACCTACCGGCATTGCACATCCAGTGAGAGAATCATTAGAGTTTTCTGAGAGTATTTTGATAAAGTAACGACTAGGAATTAGTCAACATACTTTGGCTAGACTCCTTTTGTAGTTAGAGGTAGGCAGCAGGTTGGGTTAACTCACCAAACCTGTCCAAAACACAATACCTGAAATGCAAACCGCCCATAGTAACTCGTGCATTAGTGGGCGGTTCACAATTCAAACTATCCCAACCTACATAGCATTGGTTTGGTCCGCGATTTTGCCCCAACCCGCCTGCTGCCCACTCATAGTATTTACTAAATTTGTAGATTTAGACTTTATTATTTATGTTTGTAATTATTTTATTTTATTTTTTTTGTGATGCTTTTCAAATTATGTTGTAGTTTTTTTTGTTGCTTTTTCATTGCTGTAATTTTGTGCAAATTTTTCTGCAAGTTTTAGTAATGCAACGATTTTTCTTTTTAGCAATATTTATTATATTTCAAGGTCCAACCCGAAAATACTTGGACAGTCTATAGTTCTCATTAGCCCAACTTGTACATTATTGGGCAGCTCACAGTGTAAACTAGTCAACTCGCATACTCCAATCCGCCCCAACCTGTACATTATTAGATCATCCACAATTCAAACTAGTCCAACCCGCATAGTATTAGTTTAGTCTATGGTTTTGGCCCAAACCTCTACAACCCACTCGTTGTCCATCCCTACTTGTAGTATTTATAAGCGTGGAAAGACTTGTTTAACAAGTCCTCCCTAAATCTTGGCTAATTCCCATAAATACCTCAGATTTAGGGGGATATGGTGTTAATGGGCTATTACATTCAAATGTAATTGCTTATTCCATATGTAGTGAACTTCTATAACTGCTCCCTTGCGCAGGTTGTGCCCACGCAAGGAGTAATATGGGATTGTTCTGGATAAACTCGAAGATGGAAGTATATTACCACCGAGATTCTTTCAGTCTCAGATAGAACATGCTCTCGTGCTTGGGTCCCCAAGTCCATGGTAGTCTTCTCACGTACTAAGCATAATTTTTAGTTGCCAGTTTCGTGAGTCTAAGCTTACATGCCTAGCACGTAGGCTCAACTCCTATAATCATAATTACCCTTATACTAAGGCTAGTGCAGGCCTTAATTATTACACATGTTAATCATCTGAGCTAGTCGAAAAAATCCCTCATCAACTCCTATTTTAAGAATATTACTTTTTACTCTTAATTTTGTTTCAAAATTATATTTACTCCACACCCCTTTTTAATATATATATTTCAAAAAAAAAATCACTAAAAAAAAAAAAAGCTTTGCACCCCTATATTTAAAAAAAAAATATCCCGGTAATAATTATGTCATCCACGTACAATAAAAGAATGATAATACCGTTGTCAGTGTGGCAAAGAAACAGGAAAAAATCATGAGCGATGGATGTGAACCCAAACTGATGAATGGTAGTGCTGAATTTTGTAAAACAAGCATGTGGAGCTTGTTTGAGACCATATAAGGCACGCCGAAAGCGATAAACTTTGTATTGAGGAGTAGCTAGGCCAGGATGGGGTATGCATGTAAACTTCCCCAAGAAAGTCACCATTGAAAAAGGCATTCTTGACAACCATATGAAAAAATGGTCCATTTACGAATGTCAACGACAACACAAAGAGTAAGGACAGATGTGAGCCTAGCCACTAAAGTAAATGTCTCTTCGTAGTCAATGTCATATTCTTGAACGAATTCCTTAGCAACAAGTCGGACTTTATAGTGTTCAACCGAACCATCATAAAGCGTTTTGATTTTGAATACCCGTTTGCATCCAATAGGAGTTTCCCTAGGAAGGTCAACAAGATCTCAGGTATGATTTTTGGCTAAGGCTTGAAGTTTTTCATCCACTACTTTCAGCCAAAGAAGGTTGGTACTAGCCCTATTATAGGATTGAGGCTCATGTAGATTAAATATGGTGAAAAAACAATGATAGTTATTGAGATAATGGGGATAATGAGTTACCTTATTAGAGTAGCGGGAGTGGTCTGGAGGGAGGGTGGTTCTTAGAAGGAGTCAGTGTAGCATCATCAGATAAAGGTGAAACCTCAAGCATAGTCGATGGAGCCGGAGGCATGAGATTGGCTTGTGTATCTACAGTTAGAAAGGTTAGATCAATTGGTGGTTCTAGAGTAGGCTCAGTGGTACTTAAAACTATATTATCATGAAACAATTCACGAGATGGACCAATAAAAAATATGGAGTTAGGAATGGATAATGTGTTAAATTACCGTAAAGAAGAAAATATTTGATGTTCCCAAAAAATAACAGGACAAGAGATATGAAAAGTTTTAAAGATGGGGTCCCAGCACCAATACCCTTTATTTTCAATGTCATATCCTAAAAAAAAAAAAAAAAAAAAAACATAGTCGAGCCCTTGGTTTAAGCTTGTTGTGTTCATGTGGTTTAAAAAGAACAAAATAAACGCAACCAAAGACTTTGAGATCAGAATAAGTAAAAAACTAAGTTACCAGAAAAAAGCTCAAATAGAGACAAATATTGAATTGTAAAGGAAGGAACACGGTTTATAGTGTATATTGTGGTTATGGAAGGCTTACTCCAACGGTCATGATAGGATGAAGAAATAAGGAGGGCATGAATTATGTCAAGAATGTGTCTATATTTGCGTTTGGCTCATTCGTTTTGTTGGGAAGTTCAGGGCATGAGCGGTAGAGGAACGTGCCATTTTTGTGAAGCAGGTTGAGAAATGCATGATCCTTGTATTCCATTGTATTATCTAAGCAAAAATATTTAATATTTCGAGAAAATTGAGTTTTAAACATGGAGAAAAAATTAAAATATATTTGGAATAGTTTAGATTCATTTTTCATAAGACATAACCATATAAATCGAGAGTAATAGTCCACAAATATAAAAAAATAACGAGAACCACTCAATGTTGCATGAGGAAAAGGCCCTCAAATATTAGAATGTACTAAATCAAAGGGTGAAGGAGAGCTTAAAGAGGTGCCCAACTTTCCAACGGGTCCCAAGGAAATTTCCTACCTAAGGATCCTGCACATGACAACCAACATAAGAGAAGTATAAATCAAATCCAAGATCACATAATTTTCCAACAAATATAAGATTAAAAGAAAGATTAGGGACCAAATATGTATGAGGAAGAAATAAATGAGAATTTTTAGCGTGCCCAGTGTGGTTAACTAACATATTTAACCCATTGGCAGTGTGAATAATATGTGTATGCTCATTACGGGTTTTCAAGGAAAAGATAGAGACATCGGATGTCAAGTGATTGCAATAGGAAGAATTAAAGTATCATCGAGATGTACCTGGTATAACTGACATGATTATATAGTTACCAGTATTAGATAGAACATGTTTGAGCATGGTGTGGAGGTCGGTCAAATCAGCTAACGATGTTGGTGAAGTCGGGGCAGAGTTCTTTGACTTGGAGTGCGACCGATTACGAGAACCCTGAGAGTTGGACTGATTCTCATTTGATTGGTTCCCAGATGAGTGAGATGGAAGTTTAGAGTAGTCTGCAAGTTAGTGACCTGTATCTATGCATATCTTAAAAAGGCGAGATAAACGTTTAAACAGTTTGTGTCCTCGTAAATGACAATATTTGCAATATAAGGATTGTCGTGATGAGTTTGACTTGTTAGCTTGTGTGGCAAGAGAGACATGTATTTGATTCTTGTAGTGTTGTAAGGAATATTTTCTCTCTCTGTAGATCAGAAACGACATTGTCAAGGGAAGATATCTCGCTCAGGTGTAGTATTGAGGCACATAAAGGCTCAAATTCTTATCTCAGTGCCATCAGGAACTGCATCAGGCGCATCTCATTTGATAGTTTGTGTAGAGAATGGAATCCATTGGATCTTTCCAGGTTGGCTCAGAGAGAGCCAACTGGTCCCACATAACATTCATTTGATATAATAAATTATTGATGGATTGTCAAGGTTCTTGGCGCATGTTGTAAAGTGTGGAAAGGAGTTGATGCCGATATGAAATATCTACCTAGGTGTAGCGGAGTCTAAGGAGATCCCAAACTTCTTTAGCCATCTCAAATCTACCAAATTGTATTTTGATAGATGGGATTATAGTGGAATAGAACCAAGTGAGAATCTGATAATTTTTGTTATCCCAGTCTTCGAGAGGCTCAACAAATTTTTCAGCATCTTCTTTGTCTTTGCGTTTAGGCAATTTATTGTCCCCAATTTTTTACCACGTATAAAGCTAGACATCTCTTGAACCCACAAGATGTAGTTCGATTCATCTAGAATAATGGTGATAATACATTATGAGTATGATTTCTCTATAGGTGCGAAGAAAATAGAGTGTCTGACAGTGAATCGAAGTAGAAACTACATGAATATAAAAAAAAAAGTATATTATGTGAGTCTCAAATCACAAAACGAAGCCCAAAAACAGAATCAGGAGGTCCAAAAATCTTGGGAACCGATCCAACTTTGTAAAGAACTGACCAAAATGAGGTTGAACCGGTCAAAAGAAGCCAAGTTTTTTTGAACTGGTGATGTGGCAGGAGAGACTAACGTGACAGATGAGATAGCAGAAAGTATTGACAGGTCGTTGGCATAGCACTGACTGATTATGCTTAGGGCTGATGTGGCATTTGACATGGAGGATGACGTGATACAGTAGCTAACGTGACATAGACACAGGACTAGACTTTCCTGACATGGAAGATTACGTGGCGCTGATGTAGCGGACACATGGCCACGACGCGTGGTTGACAAAAGATGGAACTGCAAAATATAAAAGCAACACATAGAGGCACGTTTAACGTCGGATGTCAATGATTTGGGTGGCGTTTTCCTTGTCTTGTTAAGACGAATGTGATGGTGTAATAGGTGTTGATATTAGTGTGAATGTGAAGCTTATAGAAATCAACAAACCTGACAGCGGTAGTGGCTTCGTTGGTAGCGCGTGAGAGGGCGTTGATGGTCGGTTTGGCTTCATTTTGGTGTCGTTGAACTCGCTTTTACTATTGGTGTTGGTTGATGCGGTGTTGATTTGTTGAACAGTGGAGCTTTATGTTGTAGGCAGTGGCGCGACGAAAGTCTTAAAAAGAGAGTCAGGGTTGCAAAAAAATTAGTAAGAATATGACCAGAAAAAATTGACTCTTGATACCATATTAAAATAACTGAGAGATGGAATGTTGCGAGAACATGAGAGAATTGTATTGATATATGAGAAAGATACTTTTACAGATATATACAAGCAGTCTATATATAGAGAGTGATTAGGGTTTCCCTTTGGTAGGATTAGAGTTTGATTTTTCCTGTGTGACTAGAATTTAACAAAGTGGGTCAAAGCCCATATACATACATTAACATCACTAATTTACAAATATAACAAAATTCAAATTGGCATAACATTTTAGTATCTCGAAGATTTACATTAAAAATTAAATACAATTATATATTTAAAAAAAAATTGAATTGTATAACTATTAACTTATATCGCGTGTCTGAAGGCACAAATGTAAATATATATATATATATATATATATATATATATATATATATATATATATATATATATATATATATATATATATATATATATATAATTTATTTGGCATCATTCAAAATTTCATTAATTATTCCTTGATAATTCTAATACAAGCATTCAAGATAGCAAAAAGTCAGGCGAGGAGTAAGGGAAAGTGCATCACAATTAAAAAAAAAATGATAAAATTAAAAATTATACAGTAGTTTTAAATTTCAACAAATCAAATAGTGGATCGAAAAGGAATTTTTCCACGAGGCCTCGTGATAGTGGTGCGTGGTGCATTAGTCATTGAATTTGAGAGCAGGGCGACTAATTACGGATTGAGAGAGAAAGTGAACATGAGTTTTAATCGATGAGCTTTTCACAGTGAGGGATGAAGGTGACATTTAGTTAGTGTTTTTGTTTTTCTGTTTCTACTTCCAATAAACTGAGATGAAAATTATGTTTCTATTCTGGAGTATTTTATAAATAGAAACATATTTGGTAACAACCATTGTCCTAAAATTGTTTTCTTTAATTTATGAGAAAAGAAACAAGAAACACGTTTAGTTGTAACATTTGTTCTTTTTTTTTTTTTCCTCCTTATATGTATAGTGGTCAATGTGGTGGTGGTGGCCGGGTAGTGGTGGTGGTAGCGGGTAAGGTGGTGATGGCCAGTATGGTAGTAGTTTTGTGGGTGTCAATATGAATAAAAAAAAATATTTTTTAGATTTTTAACGAATTATGAAAGTAATCCCAAATTAGTCCTAAAACTTTGGGAATATAAATGTGTTTACCAAACGCATTTTGATGCATTAATCCTAAAATTTTAAGAGCGGGAACAAGAATCAAGGAACAAAACAGTAATCAAATGGGGCCAAACTTTTGAAAAAATAAAAAGAACTCAGAGAGAGAGAGAAAGAGAGGTGTATATAGAATGACATTTTTTCCTTTGTTTTTTTTTTTTAAATATTTAAATAAAATTGTATAAAAAATATATTCGAAAAAATTATTGTTATTTTTTCCTAAAAATATTTTTGTAATGCCTAATTTTGGGCCTACAATTTAGTAAAAAATAAAAATAAAAAATTGAATACATTTTTTTAAACAATTTTATTTAGATATTTTTTTTTAAAAAAAAATATCAAAGTAAAGAAAATGTCATTCTATATGCACATCTCTCTCTCTCTCTTTCTCTCTCTTGTGAGAATTGCAAATTATGCTCGTGATCTCTCAGAAACCTTCGTGGAACCAAACTTCCTAAATGACTTTAAAAATTCCTGTATTGATTGGTTTCCTCCGACTGTAGGATTTCTTGAGCTTATTACAGTTGGCAGTGCGAAAGGAGATTCAGGAAATGGTAGCTTTGGAGGCCTTCTTAGAGACAATATGGGTGCGTGAAAGATGGCTACTACGGATGTATTGACAACTGTATGGCACTCGAAGTGGAACTCAGAAGCTTGGTTATGGGGATCAAAATTTCAGCAAGCAAAAGACTATTCAAAAGTTCAAGTAGAAACGGATTTGGCTGATGCTATTGCCCTAGTTCAAAACGTTGTCCCAAGAACCATAAATACAGAGAGCTTATTGAATAATGCAAAAGACTTATTTTGTTGAATGATTACACTCTTCAATTCGCCCCTCGTGAGACCAACCGCTGCACATATATCCTGGCTAAAAGAGGTGCTAATGAAGATTGCTCTCTCAAAATTCTTGCTACATCAACTATGGATCTAGAAAATGTTCTCTTCCAAAAAATGATCAAAATGGACTTTGAGATGTGCCATAACTTTTAATTGTCTTTTCTTTGTCTTTTTTTTTTTTTTTTTTTTTTGGGTCTTACCAAAAAAAATAAAATTTAGGAGACCCATTAACTAAATTATAATTTAATTCAACAATCCTATTAACCGAGCTGATTGGGCTTTGACTTAACCTAAAAATCAAGCCTAATAAATAAATAAAGACTAATTTGTTTCAGTTTTGCTTAATCATCTCCGTGGGATGTGCTAACCAATGCCAAAATTCATAAACAAGTTTAACTGACTCTTTTGTTATTTTTTACCAATATTTTGAGTTTCAACAGTTATGTTATGCCAAAATGCCAAAATATTTTATCATATTTAAAGGAAGTTCGTTGATTGGTTAAAGTTATATTTAATTAATTTTAGTTTATTTTTATTTTTTGTTTGACTCCAAAATATGAAAAGGTATGGAATGCATTATTAAAATATAAAAAGTGGTATTAGCAGGGATTGTGAGATCAATTTTTCCGGGGTGCGCGCACGAGGATAGACTTTTGTTTTACCGTATTAATCAGAAAGTTACTCTCATAATTACATTTAATTAGTGGATCTATTTTATTACACGTAAGCAATGATGAAAACGAGCCGCTTCATGACGCAAAAAATGGGTCATTGTTCATTAAAAAGCTGGTGTTGCAATCTTAGACTTAGACCGTAGGTTTGATTTTTTTTAAAATAAAAAACGAACAAATAAATAAAAAAGAATAAAATAATTATTAATATTTTTTTTTTGAATTAGATATGTACGAACTTGTAAGAATGTCAATGATCTGCTTTCAGATAAAATTAAAATTAAAATCGTTAGACATACAACGAATCAAAATCGTTGATTTTTTTTTTTAAATCCAAACATTTAAATTTATATAAAACCAAAATCAAAACTGCGAAACTATTTAAGATTTTTCAATTTTATAAAAAATTAAAACCACGAACCGTTATTTTTTACATATAAACAAAAATATAACTAAAATATAAAATATAAATTCTAAAAAATAAAATCAAATCACAAACTATTAATTGTTACTATAAATGTTTATAATCATAATTAAAATACAACGATAATTAAAATAAATAATTGTAATTATAATTGTCACAATAAATAAAAAAAAATGAGTATATATGTTATAAAAATATATCTAAAATATATGTTTCGTGATTCAATTTCGCTATTCGATTTTACGGTTATTATCTCAAAATCAAAATTATAACTAAATTATTTAGTCAATTTCAAAATCGGACTACTTAATTTGATTTGTTAGGTTACTCGTGGATTGGATTTTTTTTTTTCCATCCTAGGAACTTGTCACCTCATACCATTAAACTCCACCTCGGACAATTCAACTCGTGATCGTGTCTTGAAGCTCATATTGATTAGTGTACCCATATAATTTGTGAAAATACTATTATTATTAATATAATAAAATATTAAATAATATTACTCTCAATAAAAAATTTAATTATATCACAAATATAGAGTTCTTAACCTAATAATTATTTATTGATAAATAATATATATATATATATATATATATATATATATATATATATATATACATACAAAACAATGATAAAACGAATTTTCGAAATCCCGGATTTCGAAAACGTAAAATGGATATCTAAAAATGCGTTTATACATTTTCTTCATGAAAAACGTATATCTAATGTCTGTTTTTCCTCACTGTTCTTGTTTTTTTTACCCTTTTTAAGCTTTTCCATTTTCGACAATGGGGGCCTACTCATACTCATATCATAATTTTGCATTTGTGAATTGCTATAAGGGTTAATTACACTTTGCTCTCCTCTAATATTAGTGCGAACCACTTTGCCTCGCAAACTGTTAAAATTAATAGTATGCGCCCAAATGTAATTCTATGTGTACACCTTTTTTTGCTAATTGTACAAAATTGTTAAATTTAAACATCAAAATTCTAATTATACCCCTATGTACAAAAAAAAAAAAAAAAGTCCTCCCAATTTCGAAATATAACCCCTCGTTCTCTTCATCTTCTCCGGCAATGTTGTTGGCATCGGTGGACTTGCCGATGACGTGTCTCTCTCTCCGCTTACCTGTCCCCCCCACCCCCACACCCACACCCACACCCACACCCTCTTTTCCCACCATTCCCCCATCAACCTTCTCCGTTGTTCCCACAACATAGGTTTTGCCAAAAAAAAAAACGGTGGAGAAGGTTGATGGGGAATGACGGGTAAACAGTGCATGGGGGTGGGGGGACAACGAAGCAGAGTGAGAGTGAGAGAGAGACATCATCGGCAAGTCCACCGGCGCCAGTGACATTGCCAAAGAAGATGAAGAGAACGAGGGGTTACATTTTGAAACTGGGAGGATTTTTTTTTTATTTTTTGTACATAGGGGTATAATTAGAATATTGATGTTTACATTAAGCAATTTTGTACATTTAGCTATTTTGTACAATTAGCAACAACAAAAAGGAGTACACACATAATTATCTTTGGGCGCACGCTATTAATTTTACCAGTTTCCGAAGCAAAGTGCTTCGCACTAATATTAAAGGGGAGCAAAGTGCAATTAAACCTTCTAGCAATTCACAAATGCAAATTTAAGATATGAGTATGAGTAGGCCCCCCATTGTTGGAAATGTAAAAGCTTAAAAAGGGTAAAAAAAAAAAAAACAAGATCAGTGACGAGAAACGGATATTAAAATTCCGTTTTTCATGGGATTAAAAAAGCAAAAAAGAAGTGTATAAACGGATTTTAGATATCCATTTTACATTTTCTTTTCTTTTTGAAAAATAGATTTTCGAAATCTAGTTTTTAATAAACGGATTTCGAAAATCCGTTTTATCGTTGTCGTGTATATATGTGTATATATATTATTTAAATCTGTTTTTATCGTTGTTGTACATATATATCATTTATCAGTAAATAATTATTAAAATTATAATTATTAGGTTAAGAACTCCACAAATATATATATATATATATATATATATATATATATATATATATATATATATATATAGAATGAGCAATATTTACAAATAATATACATATAAACATCTCTTGCAAAATTAGCTGCATAATATAATGTACACTAAATATCCTAAAATGTTAAAATAGTCCACTGTAAATATTTTTAAAAAAATAAATAAATGTGAGGTCAAATATTTTAGAATGTAAATACACACAACAAATATTATGAATTTATATTTTTTCGATAAAAAAATAAATATATGAAATTATTAAAAAATAATATTATATTTACAATCATTTATCTATAACAATACCAGAATGGTTACTTAGATGTTTGCTTCTCAATATATAATAATAAGTTAATTACGATCCTCCGATACTAGCATTCAAAATCAAAGGATCCGACGAACAACATAACTGTTGAAGTCTTTCTAGAAAACAAACCGACATAGACTCAAAGTCTATGTGTAGTGCAAAATGTCTTAAATTTCATGCTTAAACGATAATGCATTTTTTTTTTTTATTTATATATAACACAAATGAGTAACTACAACATACCAAATGTCTCGCTTAAATTCTCTAAGTATTAATCACATCTAACTCTTCATTAAAAATGAGTTAAAAAAAAAAAATTTATTTGATTAGAAAAATTTAAAGAATTTCTTAAAAAAAAAAAAAACATTATTTGGACCAATCCAAATATAAACTCAAATCCATGACCCATGATCCGAAGCAAGTCCATAATCCAAACATTGATTATAAATGTAAGTGTTTTTCACTAAACAATGTCAAATTACTCATTTTACACCCTTCAATTAACTCATAAAACTAATTTGAAAGATACATTTTTATCCTCATTTTAATAATTTTTGACATATCAATATCGCATTTATCTTCACACTAAAGAAAAACATATTGATATATAAAAACATTTGATTGTCCAAAAATTATTTTTGTTACATAATTTAGGCCTATTTGATAATATTGTTTTGAAGTATTTTATTTTTAATTTAAAATAAAATATTTATTTTATAAATAAAAAATATACCGTCAAAAATGAAAACGTGATTTTAAGTTAACAAAAACAGTATTGGACGTTGTATTTCAATTTTTATATTTTAAAAGAGGGTTTTGGACACTTTTCACCCCTGAAATTTAACCATCATCACATTTTGGTTCCTGTAATTTCCTTTCGAACACATAACGCCCAAAAACTTTCTAATCATCTCGCTGCAGCCCAAATCATTAATCTCATTGACAACAAATGATCATGTGCCATGCACCTAACTATTTTTTAGGGATTTAATGGACAAATTTAAGCTTTGCCTTTCACGCCCCATCATTCAAATCCCCCCCCCCCCCCCCCCCCCCAAAAAAAAAAAAAACCCTACATGTGTGTGTGTAATGGACATTACAAGTCATAATTGATGTTGCCAAAAATTCTCAGCACATGTAATCAGTTTCTTACGTGCCAAAAACATCTTCAACTCCTCATTTCGACCTGCAAAACCGATTAGTTCTTAAGCGGGACACCCGCGTGGTGTCAGCCAAAAAACATTCGACGTGAGAATAAGTCAATCTGTCTATAAAAAAAACTCAAACACTTGAACCAATCATAAAAATAATATGATGATACCTTCCTTTTATATAGACTTAGTAGATCACTGCCGTTTAATTGTTAAGGTCGCCCGTTTTGTGATTTCCTCCTAACGGCATGGGGTATGGCCACAATCTTCTCCATTAAACTAGGAGAAGATCTCTGTAACGTTCCTCCTATCAAATATGGGCCATTACAATGAATCGGTTGTAACGTTCCTAATGCATGGGGGACGTGGAGGTTATGGGTTGACCTGTTCTTGATCTTGTCACCATGGGTTCTAATTACCCATTGTGGGGCCTGCTTATGAGGCTTACTTCGCTTGTGTATTGGACCGATAAGGTCTTCTTCCCGATTGGCTTGATGTAATCGGCCCATATCAAATAGCGGGTTATGTCTTTTGGGTCGGATCATTAACACGATCCGACTCGCTAAGGCTCTCAAGCCTTTTCTAGTTATGAGCAAGAATTTTCTCATATCAACAATCCAAAATTATGACCCAAATAATGATTTAGATTAACGTGGGATGATTAGAAACTTCAAGGTGTTATGTGTTTAAATTAAAATTATAAGAACCAAAGTGAGATAATAATCAAACTTCAAGAACGCAAAGGCTAAAGTCTTTTAAATGATGATTTTTTTTTTTTTTTTAGTACATATGTTGGAAGAAGGGTTGAACTCTAGACTTTCTAGAAGGAAAGTTAGGACATATCCACTAGGCTATAAACTTTGGGATTTTAAATGATGAATTGATTACCAGGATTTTACCCCAAATCTCTCTACCATCTATGAAAAAAAAAAAATTACTTCAAAAATTAACTTCATGCATTATTGTAAACTTTTACGACTTGTTTGGTTAGACGGAATAGAATGAGGGTGGAATGGAATGAAAGAAGTAATGGAATGAGAGAATGAATAGAATGGAATTGTCAATGGAATCACTATTTCATTCATTTGTTTAGTTGATATGGAATGAAGGAAGGAATAAAATAGTGAAATATAATAAAATTCTCTTCATTATGAGAATTTTATTATATTTCACTATTCCATTACTTCCCTCATTTTATTATATTTCAGTTTTTATTCTCTAATTTTTTTTTATTCTCAATTTTCAGTTTCTGTTATCTAATTTCTGTTTCTATTCTCTAATTTATGTTTCTGTTCTCAATTTTGTTGTTATTGTTCTCTAATTTCTGTTTCTGTTCTCAATTTTCAGTTTCTATTTTTGTTCTCAATTTTTAGTTTATGTTATCTAATTTTTATTTTTGTTATCAATTTTCAGTTTTTGTTCTCTAATTTCTATTTCTGTTCTCAATTTTTAGTTTCTATTAGCTAATTTCTGTGTCTGTTCTCAATTTTCAATTCATGTTCTCTAATTTTTGTTTTTGTTCTCTAATTTCTATTTTTGTTCTCAATTTTTAGAATCCGTTCTCTAATTTTTGTTTTCGTTCTCTAATTTTTGTTTTTGTTCTCTATTTTCAGTTTTTATTCTCAATTTTTTGTTTCTATTCACTAATTTCTTTTTCTGTTCTCAATTTTCAGTTTTTGATCTCTACTTTCTGTTTCTGTTCTCAATTTTCAGTTTATATTCTCTAATTTCTAGATTGGACTAGATCATGCTGTGGTTTTTTTGTAATTTTAATTTTGATTATATTGTACTGTACTTGATTGCAGCCCATTTATTATGGAATCCCATATCCGTACTTTTTATTCCAATGGAATCACAAAAGTGATTTCATTGGAGAACCAAACATCGGAATGAGAATTGAGAGCAGAATAACGATTCCATTTCACCATGATTTCATCCAACCAAATATGCCGTTAGAAATTAAACGGATAATAGGCATCAAACGTATTGATAAAATAGGTTGCTACTCTATTCTAGATTCTAATTCAACAATAGCTACATTTGAAGTATCATGTGATTAAAGTGTATTAAAAAGTTGGGATAAATGAAAGGGAAAATTATATTTTTGGTCCCTAAAGTATATGGTGGGTGTCTACGTGGAAATTGAGATTTGTCAAATTGCACATTTGATTCCTTAAGTTTCGCATTCATTTTAATCCCGCAAAATAAAAAATGTTGCTATTGATTTTGGACAGAAAATGTATTGTTATCAGCACGTGACTTTCTAATGAGTATATTTTTGTCATTTCATCACTCCACTAAACCCTAAAAAAAAATCTCTAACAACACCATTCAATTCTTTTATCTTTTATTCTTCAGAAGAATTTTTGTTATAGAAAGTTTAGAGAAAAATGTTTTACATTTATGAAGTGATGAAATGATAAAAATATCCCTATAAAAGACTAAATACTGAGCATAATCCATTTTTCATCCAGAACCATTAAATTTTTTAATTTTTCCAGATTGAAACAAACGTTAATGTGTTAGGAAATCTCGTTTCCTAATTTGTCTTGAGCAACATATTATTAATTCAATTATATTAGTTATTCAAATTAAAATGGGCTGAAATTAAGTGGTCTAATTAATTTGGGTAAGCCCGTAGACTGCTCAAAATAATGTAGGCTAAATGTATAGATACCAGTTTTTATTGGGGTGATTAGAAAATTATGGGAACTCTAATCACACGATATATAAAGAAAAATATGAGGTTATGATTCCCAATATGCCAAATCGATACACAATCTACATTCTCCACACCTAGAAGAGAGACAACGGTCCCAAGAGAAACTAAGAGGATTTGGTTGAGGAAGACCACATATCACCCCATGTTCACATCCCGTTCGAGTTCGATCATCACAGGATTTCTGCATCGGTAGTCGATCGTTTATAATGGATTTGGATACTCGATTTATGTGTTTGCATAACTTTTGGTGATTCGACATGTTGTTTAGGGTTTATAGATTTAGATTTATGGGGATTAAATCCCAACAAGTGGTATCAAAGCCTACCTCATGTTAAATCATTAGGGATCTTAGGGTTTTCAAGTTAGTAGAATTTTAGGATTTGTGTTTTTTCTATTAAAGTTTGATTCCTTGTAGAATCGTGAGAAAAAACATTAAAGTTATATGTGGTTGGATTTATTTTTTGTTAAAAACTACGAATTTGTTGCGGATCTAAGAAAAGAAAGACCCCATTTTTCAGAATTTTTGGGTGTTTTTCCCTGCAAAAAAGTGAAGAAACAAATTGGAATTTGGTTTTGACCAAATCGATCGACCGACCACCCAAAATCGGTCAACTGATTCATGCAAAAGGTTTTTGTCGTTTCGGTTCTAACCGAATCGATTGACCGACCAATTCGGTTCGATCGATCGACTACTTCATAACATAGGCCAATTAGCCTCCGTCCAATTTTGTCAACCGAATTTTAGGGACCGGTCGACCGACTGGATGCCCCCCCAACTCCAAAAACTTTAACCCGTTGCACAACATTTGATCAATGGACCATTAGGATGGTCGACTAATAAAATCTTGTATCTTGAAATGAATTAAAATGGAATAATATATTACCAAAGTAATATCTATTGTGTAGTTTATTTCATTTTGGGACATTAAGATGTTGATATTTATTATTTATGCGAACAATAGCCGGCCCAAAAGAAGACTATTATTTAGCCAAATAATAAGTATTGGTGTTTGTTGTTTATTCGAATCATAATCGGCCCAAAGGAAAATTATTGTTTAACTAAATAATAGATATTGATTTGATACACGTGTGGTTATTATTTATGCAATCAATAATCGACCCAAAGTTAGGTTATTGTTTGGCTAAATATTAAACATACATGCGATGATAAATACGTGACAATTGTAAAGACTTTTTCATGTGAACAGCAATCAGTCCAAAGAAAGAATTGTTTGACATAACTAATTATCAATATTTGATCATTGCACTGAGAGTACCACTTATAGTTAATTTCTCTGTCTAAAAACTAAGAATTAATGTTGTACTAGGTATCTTGAGATGGGTCCCCAATTTGGATTATTTCTCCATATCTTATTTTTATTTTTGTGACATGCTTGTGAGTATGTTTGTTTATTTTGTTCTCTATACAGTTTCTTTTGCTACTGCCACAAATGTTTTTGCCTAAGTCAGCAACATCCCAATGCTAAGCGGAACGAATTTAAAAGTCCGGGAAAAAACCGTCGAGATTGCCTTTGGTTGTATGGATTTGGATCTGGTACATCGCGAGGATCGACCCACTGCTACTCCGAAATACCTCAATGGGGCTAAAATTGAAAAGTGGGATTAATCTAACCAAATGTGCTTGATGATCATGAAGTGCTCCATTATGGAAGTGTTTCGGGGCCCTGGTACTGAGAGTAAGAGCGCCAAGAAGTTCTTGAAAGAAATTGAGCGATATTTTGCCAAGAAAAAAAAGTCGAAGGTAAGTAACCTTTTGGGTAAACCCGTCGCGATGAAGTATAAAGGTAAATGTAACATAAGGGAGTACATCATGGAGATGTCTTATCTCTTGTCGAAATTAGAGGCACTAAAGTTAGAGCTGTTTGATGACTTGCTCGTGCACTTGGTTTTTATCTCTCTTCCTACACACTTTGGGTAATTTAAAGTAAGTTATAACACTCAGAAAGACAAATGGTCATTCAATGAGTTTATATCTTACTGTGTGCAAGAAGAATAAAGGCAGCAACGAGATAAGACTGAGAGTGCTCACTTGGCCTCAACCTCTTAGAACAAGAGAAATAAGAGACTTGAGGTTGTTGCGAAAGGATCTTCTTAGCAGAAGAAACAATAGAAGCAAGATGAGAATTTACCTGTTACTTCTAGAAGAAGACGAGACACATGAAGAAGGTGTTCCAAGTATGTCGCATGGCGTGCAAAGAAAGGTATGCTTCTAACTTTGGTTTGTTCTGAAATTAATTAAGCTTTTGTACCTTAGGATACTTGGAGGGTAGATTCTGATGCTACTACTCATATAAGTATATCTATGTAGGGTTGCTTGTAGAGCCGACCGCCAAGTGATGCTAAAAGATTTATCTTTGTGGGCGACGGCAATAAAGTTGCGGTAGAAGCTATAGGGACTTTCAGATTACAGATGAAACTGGATTTTATTTGGATTTGTTTAAGACATTTGTTGCACCGTCTTTTAGACGTAATTTAATTTCTATTTCTAGTTTGGACAAATCAAGATTTTCTTGTTCTTTTAGAAATAATAAAATTAGTCTCTATCAAATTCAAATTTTATTGGTTCCGATTCTTTAATTGATAATCTGTATATGCTTGATATTAGTTCATATAACGAAATAATGCAAACAAGTTCATGTAGTATAAAGCAAAAATTAACTGAGAATTTTGCCACCTTATGACACAAGGGTTTAGGTCATATCTCTAAGTAGAGAATTCAAAGGCTTGTATCAGATGAAATTCTTAAACCCCTAGATTTGACAGACTTTCAAGTCTGTATTGAGTGCATCAAGGGAAAACGAACAAACACTAGAAAATTAGGTACTGAGAGAGCTACATATATCTTAGAACTCATACATACTAATATATGTAGTCCATTGCCTACTGCTTCATGGAATAGACAATAGTTTTTCATTACGTTCATAGACGACTACTCTCATTATGGGTACCTATATTTGATTAATGAGAAGTCTCAATCCTTGGACGTTTTTAAGTCTTTCAAAGCTAAAGTTAAACTTCAACATGGAAAGAAAATTAAGGCTGTCAAATCAGACCGTGGTGGTGAGTACTATCGGAGAAATGACTGATTAGGAGAGCAACGTCCAGGACCCTTCACAATTTTTCTCAATGAGTGGAATTATTCTGCAATACACCATGTCGGGCAAACCCAGCATGAACGGTATTGCAAAGCTACGAAACCGAACTCTTAAGGATATGTAAAGGAGTATGATTAGTCATTTTTCCTTGCCAGAGTCACTTTGGGGAAAAGCTTTAAAAACCACAATGTACATCCCTAACAGGGTACCAACCAAATCAGTTACCAAAACCCCCCATTAGCTTTGGATAGACAAGAAGCCTAGCATTAGGCACTTTTATATTTGGGGTTATCCAGTTGAGGCATGACCTTATAAACCACATGAAGGAAAACTGGAATCAAGGACGATTAGCAGCTATTTCGTTGGTTACCATGAACGCTCTCGGGGCCACAAGTTTTACGACCCTACATCAAGATCCTTCTTTGAAATGGGAAATGTGAGATTCTTTAAGGATGTTGAGTTTGAGGGAGAATAGAATATAAAGAATGTTGTCTTTGAAGAAGAATCTGTTATTGACGATGATCAAGTCTCTATACCTATTGCTATTCAAGACACAGTTGTCTTCGAAGAAGAATCTGTTATTGACGGTGATCAGGTTCCTATACCTATTGTTGTTCAAGACACAGTTCTGACGCTAGATAACAATGTTCAGGTTCCTATTCCTGATATTGTTCCAGACCAATATAACAATGAGATTCTTCCTCAAACACAACCTATACAACAACCTCAAGAAGTGTCATTAAGGAGATCCACCCGGGAGAAGAGAAGTGCGATTTTTTATGAATATATCATCTTTTTCCAAGAACATAAGAATAGTGTTGGTTTAACAGATAATGACCTAATCAACTTGTGTCAAGCCATGCACAGTTCCAACTCTCAGAAGTGGATTGATGCCACGAAGGATGAGTTGAAATCTATGAAAGACAATGACGTTTGGGATCTCGTCGAGTTGCCTAAAGGTGCGAAGCCCATTGGTTGTAAATGGATATTTAAAATCAAGAGGGATTCGAAGGGTAATATAGAGATATATAAGGCTTGTCTAGTTGCTAAAGGCTTTACTCAGAATGAAGATATAAACTACAAAGAGACTTTATCTCCGGTATTTTCTAAAGATTCTTTTAGAACTAAAATAGCGTTGGTGGCTTATTTTGTTCTAGAGTTGCATCAGATGGATGTCAAGACTACATTTCTCAATAAAGACATTGACGAGACAATTTATATGGTACAATCAGAAAACTTTGCATCACGAGATTCAAAGTCTATGGTCTGCAAGTTGAAGAAATCCATTTATGATCTCAAATAATCTTCCCGTCAATGGTATCACAAGTTCCATCAAGTCATCACCTCGTATGGTTTTAAGGCGAATGTCGTTGATGACTGTGTATATCACAAGTTCAATGGAAGTAAATATATCTTCCCGGTATTATATGTCGATGATATTACATTCGCTAGCAGAGATATAGGCTTGCTACACGAAACCAAGAAATTTCTAATGAAGAAATTCGAGATGAAATATCTTGGTAACGCCTATTTTGTATTAGGTATTTTGATACTAAGAGATCGTTCTCAAGGTATCCTTGGATTGTCACAAAAGAGCTAGATTGATAAGGTTTTGAGTAGATTCGACATGAAAAATAGTAAATTAGGAGACACGTCCGTGACTAAAGGAAACAAGTTCAGTCTCAAATAATGCCCCAATAATGATCTTAAAAGGAAAGAGATGCAGAAGATTCCTTATACGTCAATAGTAGGGAGTCTAATGTATGCTCAAGTCTGTACTCGTCCCGACATAGATTTATAGTGGGAGTTTAGGGCAGATATTTGAGTAATCTAGGTATGCAACATTGGAAGGCAGCCAAACGCGTGATGCGTTATTTGAGGAGAACAAAAGACTATATGCTCACTTATCGGAGATCAGACAATTTAGAGATCATCGGGTTCTCTGACTCCGATTTTGCGGGATGCCAAGATAGCAGGTGCTCCACATCAAACTATATCTTTTTGTTGGCTGGAGAAACTATCTCATGGAAGTCTATTAAGTAGACTTTCATTGCTTCTTCAACCATGGCTGCGGAGTTCATTGCTTGTTATGAGGCATCCAATCACGAAATATGGTTGCGGAACTTTGTCACTAGGTTGTGTGTGGTAGATGGCATTGAAAATCCATTGAAGGTTTATTGTGACAATAACTCGGCGGTGTTTTACTCCAACAACAACAGGAGCTCAACGAAGTCGAAATTTATCGACATCAAGTTTTTAGTTGTTAAAGAGAGAATTCAGGATAAGTAGATTTCTATAGAACATATAGGGATAGATTATATGCTAGCAAACCTATTAACCAAGTGCTTTAACGCCTGAAATTTTTCATGAGCACAACGCTTATATGGGTGTTATTTTTGGTAATACCTTGGTTTAGTGGGAGTCACTTTTATGTTCTATATGTTTTTACTTTAGACATTGGATTGTTTAGTTTTTCGTAGAATAAATTGGATTCTTTAGTTTTTACTTTAGACATTAAGGAGTTGGGATTGATCTCACTAAAGACTAAAGAAGGACTAGTTGGAAATAGGCATGTCTGAGATCACATTACATGTAATTTCCATGCTACTCATCTACATTTGATTTATGTCATTGAATGTATTAGTATGGTGATTATCGTGGTTTAGTCATGACTATATTATGATAAAAGCCGCGATAATTCCATTATTAGTATATGAGATAAATCAAATTATTTAAAGAGAAGTCTAAAGATAAATAGCATACAAATGCGCGCCTAAAGAATTTTATGATATAATTGTTTTAGGAATAATATGTAGCTCAAGTGGGAGATTGTTAGAAAATCTTGTTTCCTAATCAGTATTGGGTAACATATTATTAATTCAATTATATTAGTTATTTAATTTAATGGGCTTAAATTAAGTGATCTAATTAATTTGGGTAAGCTCATAAACTGTTCAAAATAATATGGGCTAAATGTGTAGATACCAATTTTTATTGGGGTGATTAGGTGACTAGGGAACCTTAATCATACGATATATAAAGAAAACTATGAAATTATGGTCCCCAATACAGAAAATAGATATACAGTCTACCTTCTCCCTATCTAGTAGAGAGACAACAGTCTCAAGAGGAATTAAGGAGATTTGGTTGAGCAAGACCACATACCACCCCGCGTCCGTATCCTGGTTGAGTTCGATCGTCGTAGGATTTCCGCATCGGTAGTTGATTGTTCATAATGGATCCAGATATACGATTTATGTATTTATAGAACTCTTGGTGATTTGACATGTTGTTCAAGGTTTATAGATTTAGATCTATGGAGATTAATTCCCAACATAAAGTGCAAATTGATAAACCTTATAGTCTGCATGAACACCCAATCCATACTTTAGAGACCAAAAATATAATTTTTCCTAAATAAAAATGTCTATTACCATTCAACATTAGCCTTTTAATCAATAAAAGATAGCTAATTCTATATGTACACTCTTTTTAAAAGTAATCTCCAATTTTAAAAAATCAAAAATATTTTTAAATTATTATTTTACCCTTTTAAAAATAATTTCACTTATTTTTTTACCCATTAAATTTCTTAAAAGTGCACTAGCCACCCCCCATCCTTCAAACAACCCTCCAACCCTTGCCCCCATCGAACCCCCACCCCCTGCAACCACCGGCAACTCCTTCTTCTTATTCGTCGGATCTGCGCCGGTAGGGTGGAGGGAGTGGGGAGGGCTGGGGTTGGTTAGGTGGGGAAGGGGGCGGTAGTTAAGAGATGAGAGCAAGAGAGAAACAGTGAGAGAAAAATTGTGCGAGAGAAGAGAGAGAAAGCTTTGTGCCGCTGCAGCCGCCGTCCTTGTGGCTGCACTGATAGTGGTCGTCTCCAGAGAAGGGACAGGAAAGAGAAAAAATAAAAAGAGAGAAAGGGTAAAGTATAAAAATTAAAAGAATATTTAAGTTAGCTAAGGTAGTAATAAATTAAATAATTAAATAATTTTTCTGAAAATTAAAAGGTGTACATTTAGAATTTAGAAGCACCTATACAAAATATATCATATTCCTTTTCCTGCCTAGTTAATATTACCACAGTACCCTCATATACAAGATCGCCTTTTGTGTTCACAAAGACTAGTACGAGCTAGCCATGCACTTGAGAAAACCGTACTTTTGGAGGTAACAAATTTATTCTTTCTTTCATTTTTTCTCCCTTATATACACTTTAGAATTCTTAAATTTTATAAATAAAAAATTGTACATAAAATCACGTGTCGGTGATGTAATTTGTATAATACTAGTGAATGCTTTGTATCGAAGGTTCGATTTCATATAAAAAAATTATTATTAAAAAATTAAATCATATTTATTTATTTATTTAATTAATTGATTTTTGTTTTGGTTAGAAGGGATAATTAAAAAAAAAAATCCAATGATCAATACAATAAAATTAAAATTTTAAAGTTCAAGATAAAACTTGATTTATAATTAAAGAGTAAATAATATAATTTATTAATCGTATGCGACGTGGGGATGGGAATTATTTAGAAGGGAAGTTTTTTCCAAAATTTTTACAAAACAACCTCAACCCTTTATTTCTATCTCAACCATTAATTAAACGACATTTTCAAAAACCGTCCTATTAAAATATAGATTTTACACAATTAATTATGGGATTTATTAGTGATGATGGTATTTCTAGACGACACCTCGTCAGCACCTAGACCCCAACCGCATTTTCATTTCTCCTCTTTCCTCCTCGTCTCTGGGGGACCATCATGGGGGACTTAGCAATTTTTTTTTCCATCTGCGCACTGTTTCGCTCCTCTCTGCTTCAATTTTTTTTCCATCTGCGCACTGTTTCGCTCCTCTCTGCTTCCTCAGGCCCTCTTAGATCGCTTCCTGGTAGACAAGTCTCCTCAAGGACATTGGATTACAACCATGGGCTTTTATAATGGGCCAAAAAGCCCAAGGCCATGGGGTTATCTCTTCAAGCACTCTATTATGAGCTAAGCACATGGTTTCAACTAATCAATCATGCTCAAGACTCCGATAATCGTCCTCCCCTCCTGTAAATATCAAGGGGCATTCAATGCCCAAAGATAATGTCCATTATTCTACTCAAAGCAATTTAAGACCTCAACCTCCCCCCCCCCTCCAGCTCTTACTCTCACACCGGAGGGGTTTTATCACACCCTACCCCGAACTCCATGTCCGAAACTAAGTGTGACCTTGACTTAACCTTACTCAACCAATAATAACCATACACTAATTGTCAATTGACATAGATTTTTTTTTTTTTTTTTCAAACTTTATCAACTCAAACTTCAAGGATTTTACATATTTAGCAATACCAAAATAAAGCACAAAAGTCCAAACCCACATTATCATTAACTTTATTGACAGTCTTAAAAGCTACACACCCCTTCTGACTCTATCTAGCACCAGTAGTAGAATCGTCTCTAATTGGAGTACCTGAAACCAAATATTTTATCAGTATACTGTCTTCAAAATATAAAAATAATTTATGGATAAAATATATTTATCAGAATTCACCTTCCAAAAATGGGATATAATCACATATCGAATAGTATTCAAATTCTCACATTTATCATCAAAATAAAGCAATTGAATTTAAATTGAATGGTCAACTCATTTTTATATAGTAAAATACCACACACACACACATATATGGTTAGAAATTGTTGTTTTCGTTGAGAGTTAAGAAGGTAACAATTTCAACCGTTCATTTTATTTTATTTTTTATTTATTTATTTATACTAATTATCTCTCTTGAAATTTAAAAAAAAAAGTATTAATTATATCACAAAATTTTTTAAATTATATTTTAAATGATTTAATAATCCTTAAACTTTTTAAAAGTCAAAATTAAAACTAACATATTAACGAGTTCTTGACATAAAAAATGTATATTAAAAACTTAATTTCTGAAAACAATAAGGTTGAAACTTATTTACAAGGATGGAGTAAAACTCAGAAGTGATTTGCGTTTTTATAAAAACGCATTTTGCAAATGCGTATTTAAAGGGGAGAAAACGTAAAGTGAAAACGCAAAAGGGATTTGCGTTTCTTAAAAACGCATTTTCCTTTTGCGTTTTTCAAAAGAGAAAAAAAAAAGTGAAAAATGCAAAAGTGTTCTGCGTTTTTTAAAAATGCAGAACGCTTCTGCGTTTTTCAAAAAAAAAAAGAGTACAAACGCAAAAGTGTTCTGCGTTTTTAAAGAGCGTTTTTTTTTTCAAGAGTAGCGTCACAGTTGCCAGCCCATGCATATTTTTTTTCAAGAGCGTTTTTGCTTTTTTTTGTCGTTTTCCCACCATTTTGCTCATTCATATTTGGCTTAGAAGAACCATTTTGTGATTAGTGTGAAATAATTCCAAAAACAACGAAAAATACTAATTGAAATGATAATAAAATTACATATGAATATATAATACATTTCTACAAATTATAATACATGTCGTCATTGGGTTTCTATATACCACACCCCCTACGTTTAATGTTTCTCCGTTGCCGCCGTAAAGGAAGTGGAAGTTTCTCAGTGTCATCTGTCTGAAGATGATCGACTTGAGTAATGTGTCCCAAGTCCATGGTAGATGGATATGTTGGTTCCTCCACGACGGGCAACAAATGTTCATCATTTCGCTCCCATGGGATCGGCGACACGTGTCTTTGAATTCCTCTTGGTACACCATGTGTCACACTAGGAATAAATATTGAGCTCGATGATGGAGCATCCATCATTGGGGTGACAAATGTGTTACCCACTAATAATCCGCAACTGACACCCAGTTCGGTGCCATAATCTGAAAAGAAATTATCCATCCTATAGGTAAATGGGCCAACACTGGCGTCGTCCTCCAATGGCGGATCTCCTACGCGTTCCTGTCCCGGACCAACGTTACTCGGCATCTCGTGCGGCAACTGCCGATGATAGGCACAGGAACAAATGCCGTGCGATAAGTGTGTAACCCCTTTCAAAATCTCATGGTTGTCTTGTTTGAATTACAAGCTCACTCATTCACATCAGATCTGAAATATCTGGTTCATGCAACATAAAGTTGATTGCACCTAAGTAAATGAACATTACACAAAATAATAAATATATGTTCTAATAAAATTATACATCTATCGTCGGACGACCTCCTACTGCATGATAGCCAAAGTTAGGTCAGTAAAATGGGTTCACTATGAACCGCCTTGTGACTCTCCAATACCAGGGCATGTAATCATCAAAGACATTTGTACCAGCCTAAAGGTTACTCAAATCTGGTGGTCGTCGGCTATCCCATGCACGTATATGTGCCTCGTACACTATCAACCAGTCTGTACCAAATTTTCCCCTCCAGCCATTGAAATGCATATCCTTATATGTGTCGCTCAACCATGGAATTCCTTGGCAAAATCCATCGTAGCGTACGATGAAGGTAATGGTACTCTACGATTTCGTAGCGTATTAGGGGCACAGACGTCATCCAAATTTCTTGGCCATCCCGACAATATTGTGGTAATTGCTCCAAGAGGTCAATGGATACGGCATCCAAATCACTTTGCAAATAACATACAAATAAATTAATCAAATAATAAATATAATCATAAATAAACATCAGTAACATCTTACGTAAATCTATCACTGACCTCGTAATTCTGTAGATGATCTAATTGATCACGATACATAATCAATACGTGCACCGGATTGCTATCCAAATTGAAAGATACTTTCCAACTGTATCCAGCCATAAAAATTAATTATTACTACATGAAATGAAATATTTGAATTGTGTAAACATTTATTATATAATAACGTACCGAGACCCCCAAGGGGCGACTGGGAACCTCAGATTCCCTATCTGTAGGTCACCCATCCAATCGCCAGTAGTAAAGAGAGACACGTGCCGTAGTCTCGGGAGTCGTTCCCATGCCCAACACTATGATAAAAATAAGGGTCCTGAATTTTTTTTGGTCTTCTTACGACATCCCTTGCATAGCTCTCGATATAGTACTGCTAAAGTGGCACTGCCCCAACTATACTGATGCGACCCAGACATATCGCGCAACAGTGGTAAGTACGCTAACTTAACCAAATTATTATATTTATCAGGCATCAATATTGTCCCGATCAATAGCAGGCAGTACGCCCTGGCGTAACACTGCATAATACCCTCATCGGTGTCGGCGAGTACACGATCGAAAGTGGACCGTAACCATTTCAGGTTCAGGCAATCGCCTTTGATTTTGTCCTCCAGAGGTGTATGACCGATGAGGTTTTGCAAAGTTCCTGCCAACGTACGGTCGGTAATGTGTCATCAGACCCGGTAATTGGTCATCCGTTCACAGGCAGCCCAAATAACACTACTACATCTTGAAGCGTCACTATCATCTCACCAGTCGGTGGATGAAACACATGCGTCTCTTGACGCCATCTCTCAACCAGCGCCGTAATCAATACGTGGTCAAACTGTTTTTTCCTTAACTGAAAAGCTCCATAAAGTCCGACAGCTTGTATTAACTGTACCACGTGACCAGGTACATAGTTCGTCCATTCCCCTGGAAACCGTCCTTCTCCGGAGTAGTCAAGCCGAGAAGAATGCTGAAATATAAATTAAAAGACAATTAATTTAAAAATTACTAAATAAAAAAAAATCAATAGACTGGGTAAATATTTTTTTAATATAACTCACACTCCGCGTTCTTCCCAGACAGTCACAGATCTGTGGTCTCTCTGCAAATAAAGCAATGACTGATCGACGGGACCAGGCTCAGCCATAACAGCAATAATCTAAAACTAAAATTTCATGAAGTAGTAATATACGAAATATATTACAACACAATATACTAAACGACAATATAATACAACACAATACGAATGTTGTTTCAACCATAAAGTAAATTTTAAAAAAAAAAAATTGTTGTCTCCATTACAATTGTTATCTCATTGAGGTCGGGATGGACATGTCCGCCTATCATGGCCAGTTTGAGAACACAACCCACACCGATTTTTCATTGTCCGCTGCGACACATCCATTTCGTTTCGAATGCGAGTAGATTTAGGTCGTCCGTGCTTCACAACTCGAAGTTTATTCTTATTAGGAAGAAGGATCGGAAAGTTAACCATCGGCCAATAGTCCTCGTGAATGATCGGTTCAAATAATGACTCCCAAACTTTTAGCAAGTTCGCTATTGTGTACTCATCAGCGATGTAGCGAAATGCATATGTGCCACAATACTCCGTCACCGCAAGCATGTGTGAGCATGGAAATCTGAAAGTCTTATATTTCCCACAAGTACAATCAGGGTTATCACCTAAAGTAACTTTGTGTATAACAATACCACCGGACAAAGTCTTTCTCGTTTTCACGTGGTAACGTGCATTCTCCCTATTATTAAATATATTTATAAATCAAATTGGATGATCAATTAAAAAATATATATTACTAATTAATAAATTGCAAACTAAAAAACCTTACCGATTGAATATTTGGACGTCGTATGTTTTAGATTTCGCTTGGGATTTCTGAATTTTCTCAACAACATGTTTTACGTACCCCAAACCCATGGCCATATCCTTTAGAGCTTCCTGTTAACCGAGATCAAAGCATTTGACCAACCTATAGAAAGTTATTAAAACAACAGTTGTAATTAGGATATTCCTTGCACCTTTCAAATAATTGTTGAATACTTCGGCATAATTGGTCGTCAACACGCCCCAACGTTTACCATTATCATGTGACCTGGTCCATTTATCTTTGGCTACGTTATCTAACCACGTATACGCCCCCACTTTTATTTTCGCCATCTCTTCCATGATAGCGTTGTACTTTCAAACTTGTATTGCAGCACCCGCATTCTAAGCAAGATCTTTTAGTTGTTGATTTTTAAAGATGCTATTAAAATTACTACAAAGATGCCGCAAATAAAATCGATGATACTGAGCGGGCTCGTTCGGTTGATTAAGCTATAAAGTTCTGATTGCACTAAGAATGTCAGTTTGTCTGTCAGATATCAACGTGACCTCCGGTCAGTCTTTAACAATATGGTGCTTCAGCATCAAAATAAACCAAGACCAACAGCGATGGTCCTCCGTCGGTACCACCGTGAACGCCAAAAGATAACACTTATTGGACGGTGTCATCCCAATAGCGATCAAGATCTTTCATTCGTACTTACCGTACAGATGGGTCCCGTTAATCGTGAGGACAGGTCAACAATATCTCCATCCGACCACAGAAGGTTCGAATGCCCAAAATACTATGTCGAATGTCGAATAACCAGCTGTAGCAGTCGGAACAATACTCCATTCGACAACTATCCCAAGATTAAAGTCCTGCAATGACGACATGAATTTCGGCAACTTTCGATACGATTCATCCCAATCACTGAACAAGGTCTCGATGACTTTCGATCTAGCCAACCAAGCTTTTCGGTAGAAGATAGTGAATCCCCGAGACTCTCCCCGAGACTCTTTCACAGACGCAACGATAATACCTATATTCACTTTTAGATCCTCTTCGACCTATTCAAGTATCATGTCAGAAATGACACCCGAATCCAAGTTTCCATGATCCAAGGCCGTATGATTATAGAAACACGTGTGTCACCCATTGTACTGCGTAATCTGAAACATTCCATGACTCTGTTTTAGAGTCGCCCGCATCCGCCACCCGCAACTATGTTTGCATTTAGTCTACCAAATTTTCTGGTTCGTCTCCACCACACGATAATCTTTATTTTTCATAACATAGTAATATTTCACGGCATTCTGAATATATTTCTTGTCCTTAAAGACCATGCCACAATTGAATTCGTCCATTTCTGGGGTCCAAAAATTCTTTCGCAACTTTGGCTCATACTTTGCCATGTCATTATCATCACCCCATTCCAACTGATTATAGAATGAAGGAGCCTTGTGTAACAGTAAATGTTCACTCCTTTCCATTGTCTGCTCGATATCCATATCTTCATCTTCATCTTCATCTCCATCCCCACCATTCTCCTCTTCCTCTAACGCAAAAGCACCATCTAACTCTGTTTGTTGACATCGTGAAAATTATCAACTATATTTGTCCCACCCTCCACATTCTCATCATACCTACCACAATTGTTGTCGTACGGTGGACTAATTAGCGAATGATGCTGATGTGGAGCGGCAGAACTAGTGCCTGCATCATGATCAATCACTGTGTGGGGATGATATTCTTCAGGAATGTAAGGCGATCGGTGAGTGTAACTGGATTGAACAACTTGAGGGTCGAACATAGGAGATAACGCGGTAACATGAGAATTGAAATTTTGACTTAAAAATTGGGTAAAAATACCAGGTTGAGAAGAAAATATTGGAGCGTGATTAAAAGCTTGCTCTACCTCCACATACATCTCAACACCAAGTAGTGAGGGCACCCTAAGAGGTAATTGAAGCACATGGTTTAATGCCGCATTGTCACCGATTGAATACAACACGTGTCTATAATTCCCAAGACCAATAGTAGCTATCAGCAACCTACATTGTAACTTTAAAATTCTATCAACTCCATCCTCGAAGATATAAGGTTGTAACATCGCAATTAATTCGTTTAACGTAATCCCCCGACAAGCATCTAACGATTTGACCGTAGACACGCTATACGACACTCCAAATTCAGTTCCTTCCAATATCTTTCCACCTCAATACAAATATAATGTAACATTCTCCATTTCAAACAATTACAATTTCACAAATCAAAATAAAACATGTAACTTATTATTATGATTATCAATTATATTACTAAAAAAAATTAAATTGTCTAATCAAAAAACTTCATAAAAATTATAGAACTTAATTATTATTAGTTAAAACCGAACAAACCTAAATAGTTAATAATTAGCAAACACAAACCTAAATCCTTCTTTACACACACACACACACACATACACACAAAATAAAACCAAAAAAAAAGAAAGAAAAAAATCGAAACCCCAAAAGAAAAAAATTGTTTTACATCTACATTTCTAGATCTAGATCTACATTACGAAAAAACCATTTCCAAATTATATAAATCTAGATCTACAGTACGAAAAAAATGAAAAAATAAAAATAAAAATTGGTTTACTAACCAAAATGAGACGAACAGCGGTGGAGGAACTAGATCAGCAGCGGAGAAGTGGGTGACAGGGACGGAGGGCCGACATATCTATATTTTCAAGAAAAAAAATTGAAAAAATGCAAAATAAACAAAAAAAAAATCCATATAACACATACATCTTGTATACACACACATACCTAATGAAAATCAGACGACGACCGGATGACCAGAGAAACGACGGCGATGGCTGCAGATCGGCGGAGCAACGGTGTTGGTTCACTATAAAAAATCCTTCTGTTTTTTTACCCCTTAGTGAAACGAACGCAGCAAATGAGGAAGAAGAAAGGTGGGTGGGGCATTCATATTTAAAAATGCAGAAGCGTTCTGCGTTTTTCACTTTTTAAATTTTTTTTTTTTTTTTTTTGAAAACCGCAGAAGCGTTATGCGTTTTTTTACTTTTTAATTTTATTTTTTTTTCTCTTTTGGAAAACGCAAAAGAGAAATGCGTTTTTAAAGAAACGCAAATCCCTTTTGCGTTTTTACCTTGCGTTTTCTTGTCTTTAAATACGCATTTGCGAAATGCGTTTTTACAAAAACGCAAATCGCTTATGCGTTTTACTTCAACCCTGTAAATAAGTTTCAACCCTATTGTTTTCAGAAATTAAGTTTTTAAATTATATTTTTTTTTTGTTAAGAACTCCATATTAACCCCTAAAATTTTTAAAGTCAAACTTTTAAGTACCCTAATAACCCCTAAAATTGGTAGATTTGATAGGTTGCCTCGTCAGTAGTGTTATAGTAGTGCAATAATCAAGGTGAGTGTTTTGTCTTCTATGTAAATTGTCAAATTATATTTTCGTACTAATTATGAAAAATAAAATATTTATTAAATTGACTGTTTTATAACGTTAGATGGATCAATTAAAATATTGAATATGAAAACTATTTTTTATTATTATCTGACTATGCCATAATATAGTCCCGACAGGAGGACATGTCTTGCAGGATGTTGTTGGTCCTAATAAAAGGGCATGTCCTGTAAGACATTGCGATGTGACTTGACAGGAGGTCAAGTCCTGTAGGTGATGGTTGTTGTTGTTGTTGACAATGATGATTATCGTCATGATATGGTGGTTTATACCACATATTGGCTCCTACCATTGAAGATATTAAGTGGCTCTCACACTGATGGCAACCTTAGATTGCACAGTTGTACAGGTTACGGTACCGTCATAACTCCCGATCATGAGGTGAAACGATCATATGGCTAGTAGAGAAATATGTGTGCGTTATTTTATTATATATGTCAAAATAATTTTACCAGTTAATTTAAATGCATTTGTTTTACTGTGATGATAGTTGTGGAATTTTATTTCGGCTCAGTATGAAATTATATTTATATTATGTTTTTAAAGTAATTTTACTAATTAATTTAAATGCATTTATTTTATTGTGATGATAGATGTGAAATTTTATTTCGACTCAGTATGCGGTTATATTTATATTATGTTTTGAAAAGTGGTGTTAGATAATTATACTTGATCCATAAATTATTTTTATATTATCAAGATAGTACACCGATAAAATATTTTGTCTCAGGTACATTAGTAAGAGACGGGTCCACTACAAGCATTAGGTAGAGTCCGAGGGTGGTGTCGTTTTTTTTAGGATTGGCAGGACAGTTGTGAACTATGAAAAATTCATTTTTTTGTAGTTTTGCTATGGATATTTGGGACATGTGTATTTCTAAATTTTGAAGTTGGTAAATATTTTTTAGAAAAAAAAAAAATTATATCAGTACATGTTTATATATATATATATATATTGTTGTTGTTGGTCTGGTAACATCAAGTCGAGGTCACGCTTGACCTCGGGCGTTGAGGGCCAGAGGTGGGGTGTAACAGGCTTTGCCGAGCGAAACCTCGGCAGGTCTTTGTGCATGTACCCGCTTCTCGAACTTCAGCTAGGCATAGAAAGAGGACTTGTTCGTGGAACGTGAAACTCCAACTCTCCAGGACTTGGAACTCCATGTGGGCACTCCACCTCAACATCAATTTATACGTGGAATCCGACAATCGATTCTCGACACCAACAATTAGTTTTTTGTATGTACCTTTTTTAAGCATAACGATTCTTTTTATTTGTTATAATTGTATTCATTTCGAATGCAATTAGATTGATATGTTCAACTTTTTGAGATGTTTAAATTGTTTTTTTTTTTTTTTAAACTGTTTTTATCCTGTACATGTACAAATAGATTATTTATAATTAAACAAAAAAAACATGGATTTTTTTGGCACAATCTTGCCGCCCTATCAACTCTAATACGATTTTCCGTGATCCCCACTTGTCCCCCACTACTTTTTTTTTTTCTTTTTAGCATTTTGCGCATCTCATCAATGAGTTTGGATTCTATTAATAGTATTAATTTTTTTTTGATTCTCTTATATATATATATATATATAAAAGTTAAGTGCTAGTGATATGAGATTCTTTGTTATCATATGAACACAAGAAAGTGAGGTCTTTTAAGTACAATGTATTACCGAGATATGCTAAAAAAAAATAGTTAAATTTCTTTATATTCTCCAAAATCACATGGGTCTCCCCTAGTTGTTATCTAATACTAATACTTAAAAATAAAAAAATAAAAAGTTTTAATAAAATTAAAAATAACTCTTTTAAGTATTTTAATGAATACTTATATATATATATATTTTTTGTATATATATCAAATAATAAGTGTTTTATTCTCTTTTTAGTTATATTTAATTTGGAAAACAAAATACAATCCGACTGCCTCACCTAATTTTTCCTAGACCAAAATTGCGTTAAGGATGACAATTTTTCGATTTTGAATTAATTTTATTAAAAATAAAAATCAAAATTGTTACATATATTATCAAATTGAAAACTGCCCGTTTTTTAAAAGGCAATTTTAAAACTAAACGTGTTTAATTTTTCATAAAATCAAAATCAAAATCGAAAAATTACAAACCAGTTAAATAATTTTTACATATTTATTAATTTTTTATAAAAATAGAATCTTAAACGAAAACATAAGTGAAATATAAAACATAAATTGTAAATAAAATTAAAATTAAATAAAAAAAATTAATTATTGCAATAAATATTTCAAATATAAACTAAACTCTCTTTTGAGCTAACTGTATCAGTAATACTGATAATAATATATTTTTTAGTAAAAAAAAAATACGATTGAAGCGACGAGACCCTAAAAGCAGTTTTTTCAAATTAAAATATTCCAAAATCAAAATTTAAACCAATTTTGTTTTTAATTCAGAAACTAAAATCAATTGACCCAATTCGATTTAATTTGGTTAGGATTGAATTGTCATGTTAGTGTGAAATTAAATGGAATGTTGTATACGTGTCCAGTAAGATGGATTTTCCATGCGGTGAAACGTGAAATTAGAACCTCTCCATTTTGTCCTTTTGGGGGCGGCCGGTGCAAGTTATCGGCCGTACCCAGTCCCCATTCCCGCAATAGATTACAATGGCGACCCTTTTTGTAGCCGCTGCTTTCGGGACCCGGTTCTTGCGGGCCGGACTATCCATTTCTTCACGGATCTTATTTATTCACCAATATTAAATCTCTGTTTGGAGAATTATCTTTTTCACTTGACGTCTTGACAGTAGACATTATCATCCACTTTTTGACAAAAAAAGTTTATACATTTAAGCTGAATTATGACCCCAACCACCTCTAAACTAATCTATTTCATTGACATATCCAATTATATATAGGATTTTTATTGATAATATCGTGATATGTTCGAAATCATGATCAATCACTGGTCACATATATGATCAATCACTGGTCCAAATTGAGATGTTGTACTTTCAATGTAAGAATCAGTATAATCTTCTCAAAAAGTTATAAGAAATTTGTAAAATTTCAATAAAGGTATTTAAAGTTACCTGTTTTGCAGTAACTACGGTCCACTTATAGTTGAGAAATAGTTTGTGTAGCAAGCCCTTAAAATCTTAGTCTAATCTCTCATTCACACCCTGAATCATGGGGTTGAGGGGTTTATGTTTTAGAAAGAGTCAATCATCTTGTCTTTTCTTATTGGGCTACAGTAGTGATTATATCCAAAACTGGGGGTGAGGTCCCGACCTTGAGTGTATTTATGACTGAGTTGTCCTTGGATTTCCATTTGGGACACTAGTCATTTGCTCGGGACTCTATTGGTTGAGATGTCACCTTATGTGTTGTTTCGATCAAGTATTTTTGAAATACATATCACCAATTAGAATGATCATCTTTGTGCCCTCCCAATGCCTTTTATATGACATTTAAACATCCAAATGGATCATTTTGAACTTTGGATGAAATATATTGATATGAATTTAGATTTCACAAGTTTCCTATTTATGTGGTAATAATTCAAAAAAAAAAAAAAAGGTAAGTTAATTCTATGTGCAGTTCTATACTACAGTTTTAATCATGTCGTATAATTTTTTAGTGTTTCACTTGATTGTAATTAAAAATTACTAATTCGTATTATGAATTGGACCACCGCACAACTATCAGATCACCTCTGTTGCCCATCACCCACCGCTACTACCGTCTGCCACTACTATCTATAACTAAAACATTGTTTAGTGGTTTTAATTACAATCAACCATTGTCTTTGGAAAACCTTGAAATTTAATTTATAAAAATAATGTAAAAATAAGATTGCTCTACAAATTGTCTATAAAAATGTCTTCTGTTTTTTTCAATTTAAAAAAATGCGAGAATTTTTATTCTTAAGTTTTCAGCGTGGTGGAGTTAATCTTTAATGTGGTTCTCTTTAATACAACTATAGAAGGCCGTGAGATAGAACGCCAAACTCGCCACCACCCTCCGTCTCATTAGGGTTGATATTTCGTGCTATCGGATCATGTTTCGTGTCATGTCATCTACGGACACGAACATGGTAACAATCAAAATATTGAAGATGAACACTAGACGATATTATCGTTCTGACATGATATGACATAATAATTAATCATGTGACAGATTAACACGATATAATGACACGACATGATAACTAATCGTGTCACACGAAATCAATTTAACCCATTATACATTAATTTAATGGCCGGGTTTAAATTGGGCCCCCAAAGCCCACCACTTTTATGTTTATCTCCATCTTCTTTTTAATTATGAAAATTCCAAATTAAATATATATATTATTTTTATGGTAAAAATGTCCACTAATTAATTTTTTTAATAATAAACACTAACCACTCCAAAAAATATTCATTACCTCGCCACAACCATTCACTATCATCGCCACCACCACAATAAATATTTGTCTTCACCGCTGCCACAATAACAAACATTTACTATCATCACCGTCACTACTACAACAAACATTTACTATTACCACCGGCCATCATAACAAATATTCTTATCACCGCCATCACCATAGTAACTTGGTATTACCACCGTTGCCACTACAACAAACATTCAACATCATCACTACACTACTGCAACAAATATTTACTATCACTATTGCCACCACAACAGTAAGTATTTGTATCATTGCACCATCACAGTTAATATTTGTTGTTACAATCTCCACCACTATCACCACAACAAATAATTAAAAAAACAACAACAAATCACAACCAAATATTGCAGTAAATGTCAACAAATCAAAGTCGATATTTACAATAAATTTCAGCTATTTAATGTTTATATCTTAATAGTTCAATAAATTTGTTGTTATTGCTCAAAATATCAAAGTTGAAAAAACAAAAAATCAAACTCAGTAAATTTGTTGTCATTAGGGACTTTAATTCTATTGAAATGACCAACCAAAGCCCAAGCAAAATATCGAGAATTGAGGGCCGAGGGCAACTTACGGATCATGTTTGGGAGCCCAATTCTTCAAGTTAAGGTCTTGGACTATAACAACACAACAAACGGGCCTTGTCCCCCTTTTTTTTACCCCCCTGATATTCCTGGTTGGTGGGACCATTTTGTCTCAGTGGCTGCCACGTATTATACTCCGTCATCCATTTCTAATTTGTTGACTCGCTCCCCAATTTCAATGATTCAATTCAACCACCTCTCAGCTCTTTGATCCATTCCCAAAACTTCTTCCATTTGAATTTCTCACAATGCAATAGGGTTTAACACCGAAATTTTCACGACGTCGAAATGAAACCGGAGACGGCGACGCTGATCCTGGTGAACCTAGCCGGAATCATGGAGAGAGCCGACGAGTCGCTCCTGCCGGGCGTGTACAAAGAAGTTGGAGAGGCGCTCCACGCGGACCCCACCCGGTTGGGTTCGTTGACCCTGTTCCGATCGATGGTTCAGGCGTTGTGCTACCCTCTCGCTACTTACCTGGCGGTGCGCCACAACCGGGCACACGTCATCGCCTACGGCGCCTTCCTTTGGGCGGCCGCCACCTTCCTCGTCGCCTTCTCCTCCACCTTCTTCCAGGTTCACCGCTTCTCCTCTCTTGATTTTGACTCGTTAACTTACGTTTTGAGTAAATGTGGTTCGATCGACATTTCAATTTGATGATTTATTTCCTTAGTAGACGATTGATTAGATGCATATATGTCTAGATTGAACGCTATTGGATTGGATTGCATCAAAATTGAACTGTGTGAATAAGTTATTACGCTTTTAATTGCTTATTCTGATCGATTTCACTGTAATTCTAGGAAAGAACATCCGTGTGCTTGTTGAAGCAAATGATTAAACGCTAGGAAATTAAGTTATGAATGAAGCAAGAAAGGCATGTGTATTGCCTAATTTATACAAAGCATGTAAAACAGATGAATAACATATGGGCCGTTTGGTTGTCATTCAATTTGCAAATTATACTATTTTTCAATTAGTCAGGTTGTAAGAATTAAAAACGCTTAAATTAGCTAGCTAATCATTTTAGTTCTTATTCAGATGCTATTCACATGTAATTGGAGTAAAATATAGCTTAAAAATTGACTGAACTGAAACAATTGTATGATTCGTTGTTCAAACAAACAATTCATCAATTCATCAAAAAGGAAATATTCATCAAATAGAATAATTTAGACAATCAAACAGGCCCTAAGTGTATAATTTGTACAATGGACTCAATATATGTGGAAGAAATACTGTTGTGTGGGAGAAGGAAAGCTCAAGCACCGTTTGATAACGCCTTGCAATAGCTCAAACTAATAGTGGTAAGCACCTCGTTGTTAGTCTGTCACTTACGTTTGTGATAAACAATAACAATATGATAGAATATAAGACAAACTAAGAGCATATAATGTAGTGGTGGTCTTGGGCCTCTCTCAACTCCAAAAGTTAGCTCATGAGGTAAGACTTTCTCTTACACTTATAACTTGATCACTAACCCCTTCCACATCCGATGTGAGATAATCCCAACAATCTCCCCTTCAAACATTGGACCTTTGGTCTACTAATCCTCGACCGATTTCTCCCTTTGTGGCTATTGGGCTAGTGTTGTTGTAACCTAGGCGCTAATACCCATCTGATACCAGTGTATGGGTGGTATCGGGCCTCTCTCAACCCCAGAAGTTAGCTCATGAGGTAAGACTTTTCCTCACACTTATAACCTGACCACTAGCTCCTTCCACATCCGATGTGGGATTAACCCAACATATAACTGATGAAATTATTGTATAGGTCTGAAGTTCGAAACGTTGTTATAAACCGATAATATCAAATTAAGTACATAGCAAGTTAGGCTCTTCCATGTATCATCTGCGTATGATATGTTGTTTTTATTGTATGCAGAGTGCACTCATGATCCTTGTCAATACGAACAAGAAGAATCAATAATCATGCATATAATGACCACGTCTCCAGATTAAATTATTTGGCTCTAGGTAAAAAAAATAATCCCATTATGGCTATTATACATATCTATTATGATCAATAATATAGAGCTTTTCGTACACCAGGTGGCAATATCAAGAGGTCTAAATGGGATCGGCCTAGCCATAGTTTCGCCGGCAATTCAGTCCCTTGTGGCCGACTCAACCGACGACGAACACCGTGGCACGGCTTTCGGTTGGCTACAGTTGACTAGCAACATTGGTTCAATCATGGGCGGACTCTTCTCTCTATTGATAGCTCCGACCACGTTTATGGGAATTCCCGGTTGGAGAATATCATTTCATCTCGTAGGAGTAATCAGTGTAGTTGTAGGTATTCTAGTTCGACTCTTCGCAAATGACCCACACTTCTTGAATACCAGTAAAGATAACGCCGGTGTTAAAAAAAAAACCGTTTTTGTCTGAAGTGAAAGGCCTTTACCGGGAGGCAAAAGCTGTAATGAAGATTCGGTCTTTTCAAATTATTGTGGGTCAGGGTGTGACAGGTTCGTTCCCTTGGTCGGCATTGTCGTTTGCTCCAATGTGGTTAGAACTGAGCGGCTTCTCCCATGAGAAGACAGCGGTCTTGATGGGATTGTTTGTGGTTGCCGGTTCACTTGGGGCACTGTTTGGCGGCAAGATGGGGGATGTTCTATCCAGGATTTATCCCAATTCGGGCAGGATTGTTCTGTCCCAGATAAGCTCAGCATCGGCCATCCCGCTTGCAGCTATATTGCTTCTGGCTTTACCCAACGATTCAGCTGCTTCGATGTTTCTACACGGTTTGGTCTTGTTCGTAACTGGGTTTTGCATATCATGGAATGCTCCAGCTACAAACAAGTAATCGTTCTCTTTCTTCTAAACTTCAAGATATGAACTTTTTTTTTTTTTTTTGGTTAAAATCAACTTTTTTTTTCCAGACTTAAAAGTAAACTAAGAAAGTGTTAGACAATAGATATTTTCCCTCGATAATATGTTTTTAGACAGTCCGATTTTTGCAGAGATTGTACCAGAGAGATCGCGAACAAGCGTCTATGCTCTTGATCGATCTTTCGAATCGATTCTATCGTCATTTGCTCCGCCCGTAGTCGGGATTCTAGCCCAACATGTCTACGGCTATGAACCAGTTCCAGAAGGATCCGAAAACATAGCTACGGACCGAGGCAACGCCGCATCTTTGGCTAAGGCACTCTACACATCTATAGGAGTCCCAATGGCTTTATGCTGTGTGATCTACACCTTCCTATACTTCACGTATCCAAGAGACAGAGAATGTGCCCGAATGGAGGCGTTGATCGAGTCTGAAATGGAGATGATCGGGTTGGAAAATTCTTTAGGGGTTGGAAATGAAGAAGGGAAGGAGCTTTTTCTTGAGGGTGAAATGGGTTATGGAGAGGATGAGCTGGAGTTCGACGAGGGTGAATGAGAGGAGGCTAATGTGACGGTTGCTAATGTCGGTGAATAATGGTTCAGACAAGGAGAAGGCTGCTTTGGGAGTTCTTTTTTAAGGTATGTATTTGTCTTATTACAGGAAATTCCATTTTTTTTTGGGTTGTAATGAAGGGGGGTAGAAATTATGTTCATACAATTCGGGAAAATTGTAAAAGGCCACAAGAGGAAGAGTTTATAAATAGGGTTTGTGTAGTTTACAGTTTGAGAACACTTTTTCATACTCAAAAACATCTTCTTTGTTTTTTATATTGTCGGTAAGAAAAAATTAGTCGAGTATTTTTTAGTAATATTTGTATGCTCACTAACAAGTCACTCGAATTTATGGGATTGAAAACCTTAGGGTGAGATCCCTAGACATGATTTTTAAAATTAAAAGTCATATCAATTCATGTGGTGTTTCATGGAATTTGATATCTAAATCCACGGGTTGATCCGATACGCTCAATTGGAGCGACTGTGTGTAGAGATTGTAGGGTTGCTATTTAGAAAATAGAGTATCAAGCCCGTCTAGCTCAGTTGGTAGAGCGCAAGGCTCTTAACCTTGTGGTCGTGGGTTCGAGCCCCACGGTGGGCGACGTTTAATTTTATAAAATATATGTTTTTGAAATTTGGTTGTGGCATTTTCAATGAGCAACTACTTTATTATTTATTGTTACTTCGCCCGTACTTCGCTCACCTGCCGACCCAATTCAACAATCTTTCTTAAAGTTATCGGCCCAGTAGATAAAAATGGCAATTACTGCACTATTTGCCTTTTCTTTTTTAAAATTCCAAAGCTACTATCTAATTTTTATGTGTAATACATAATAAAATATATGAAACTTAAAAGATATAAAATACATTTAAACTTAGTCGCTATAAATGAGGGTATAAAATTTTTAAACGAAATATTTTCTCCTAAATATTTCATCAATTCGTTCTAATCATCTATTTTTTTCCAAATTAATTCAAGTCAAATTTATTTACAAAGGAACAAAGTGAATTTTTGCTTTAAAAAAAAAAACATAAAAAGTCAAATGAAGTCTAAATAATCATCTACAAGTTATCACATTTGATCATTATAGAATTTGGGCTTCAGTTTACAAATAATTTCTAGTATTACTATTTTTTAAGATTTAAATTTTATTATTAATATATTTTTTTAATGGATAAATATAATCCATAATTTTATATTTATGGAAACCTACATCTAAGTCTAACAACTAACTTCCCCAAAACCACACCACCTGTCCCTTAATCCAAGCCCCTCGAGACAAAGTACCGTGTTCTTTTTTTTTTCTTTGGGGGTGAACAATGAATTGTATGATACACAAGTATCTTGATTCATTTACAAGGAATAACAATAAACAAATGTATATACACCCATTGTTTAATCTGGATGATTATAACTGTCAACATTTGTAGATACATATGTCTTGACCCAATATATTAAATTTTAGTCTCACTAAAAACAATGAAACCCTAATAATATCAAGATTATTTTAATCATCTCCTATATATAAATTCCTCCATATATATCTCTGTAAATATATTATTTTTAAATATTAATATAATTGTTTCATATTCTCCTAATATTTTGTATTTTATTGAAGAATTATTTTAATATAATATTCTGTCATTCTAACAATAACCAAGTGACCGACACGATTGCATTCCTAAGTACCATCAATTCAAATTTTTCAGTTGGTAGTTGGTTGGAATCCTTAAAATTGGCGGTTGACAGCTCATATCATGTGATTGGGATACTCTTATTTAATCCTAGGATTAGCACCAACAAGATAATACAATTATAATAAATAATATAAGGCCCTGTTTGGCTCATCCAAAAATACTGTCTATCTGAGGAATCTTTTTCTCTGTTTTCAATTGTGTACCTTTCAAGTAAACTTTGTAACCAATGATGAAACCCATATGCTTCCGTGGGTCGGCTCCATGCTTTTATTCATTTTTAATTGATCTTTTTTCTTTTTTAATGGACTTGATATTCTATAAAAAGTATTCTTCATCCAAATCCTACTTTTTACTAATCCGGATTTAATAATAAAATAATTGCAAAAGAAATATGGAAAGCAAAAATTATCAAATTCTTTTTTCTTTAATAGTTTATATTGATTTAAGAAGAATGTATGGATGAAATTGTATTTGTATCCTGCAAAATTTTTAAACGGCAATTTTTACTAACATGGGTATTTTATATTTTATATTATTTAAATTTTAAATTTGTGTTTAATTTATAAATTTATATTTATTATTTATTTATATTTAAAAAATTAATATAGTATCTTTGTTTTCATACATTTGTTAAAATTATAATATTGTTTTTGTGATTTGTCATTCTTTTGGAATCATAATTAACATTGATTGACTTTAAGGAGGAACAGATTAAGAAGTACTAATATATATCCATAATTCAACCTAACTTTTTCAACTCTCTCATCTCATTATTAGCACAACATAATTTGTGGTAGTGGGTTGTTTGGATTTGATTGTGGAAAAAAATATTTTTTGAAATTTGAATTTCAAATAGTTATTTTATTATTATTATTATTTTTTTTTTTTTTTTTTTTTTTTAAGGATGAGAACTTGATTTAAAAAAAAAATAATAATTATTTTTCAACTCTCAACTCCAAAATTTTGGATATGGTTTAAAATAAGGGGTTTTGACACTTTACATCCATAATGTTTGCCCATTATTTCATTTTGGTCCCCCATATTTGCAATTTGAGCACATAACACCCTAAAGTTTTGTACGCATCCCACTTCAATCCAAATTAATAATTCCATTACAATTTTGGACAATAAACAGTCAACTGCAATCTTTTATGGATATTTCCAATCTTTTTTTTCCTAATAATTTTTTTTTGAAATATACACACACACATACATATATGTGTGTGTATGTCACACGATATATTTATGAGTATTTGTGCAAGAAAGAGAATGCAAGGGAAGGAATAAGTTAAAATATCCCATGAAACCTCTTAAAAACATTCAAGGTTGCTTACATATGACATGATTATTACAGGAGATGATTTACGTGGTATTTTTGAAGTAAAAAAAAATCTCAATGATCAATTCAAGATGAAAGATCTTAGTGTACTCACCTATTTTATTAGTTTATAAATTTTAGTAGGTTTTGTAGATCCTTTATTTCTTAAGCCAAATATGCTCCTGATCTTCTTTCCAATACTGACATCATTAATCCACCACTACTACCACTCCTCTAAAGCCCAACCACCATGACACTTTAACATTTTGATTTCTAAACTCAAGTTTACATCTACTTTAAGACATTGAGTTTGACGAGGAACGCCAATATATGTATATATAAGCTTTTACCCACTAGGTTACCTAGAACCTAATATAGATCGTATTGTAATCCTTGCACATATATAGGCACCTCAATAATATTTGTATAATGTAAGCTTCACGCATATCAATATTTCGTTTCAAATTATTTTCTAAGAATAATGACTTAGACTATAGTGGGATGATAAAAAACTTTAAGGTGATATATGTTCAAATTGAAGTTCAAGGAATCAAAGTGAGATTTAGTTAAAGTTCAGGGGGTCCAAAGTGCCAAAACCCCTAAAAACCAATTTATGTATTAATAAATCAACATTATTTTTAAAAAAAATATATTTTCATAAAAGGTTAGGATTGGAGGAAAATGGAGGAATGAGATTGAATTAAGATTTTTTTTAAAAAAAATTTCCGTATAAAAATTTTGCACCCATACTTCTAAAATGGTTAACATTTCAAGTTATATATGTAATTAATTTTATTATTATAAATTTGAAAATATTTATATATTAGCGATTAGAAAACAAATGAGAGTCCGGTCAATAAAAACGTGATGGGGTCCAGACCCGGCTGGACTTGGTGACCCGAAGAAGTAACAGCTCTTTCCTTGTTTGATGTGGGCCAATCCATTGAAAAGGGGGGTGTTTTTGGTAATTTACACGAGATCTATCTAAATTTAAAAGCGAGGTTCTCTCCGTTACAGTAGCCGAGACGCAACTCACTATCCCTCTAACGGATAACTTTTTGTGAACGTTAGCTACCGTATAAAGTGAACAGATGTTGGTGGAGGCTCACTGTCACGGGCACGTGCCCGTTAAATGGGTGCACATGCTTTTCGAGATAAATCCCCAAAACGGAGGCGGAATAAAAATTCAAATTAGTACCGTGGCGTCTACTACCAGACTCCACTATTTTTTTTTAAATCCTCCCCCACACAGAGCCAGAGCCAGAGCCAGAGCCACAGTAGACACCACTAGTAGTCGTAGCACAGGGAGGATTTCTAGAGAGAGAGAGAGGATAACGTCGTCATTTTTGTGTCGGACCCAAGCTTAAGCTTTTTGGTGCTTGTAGAGAGAGAAACCACCCGGCGTTGAAGAAGAGAAATCTCTGGATTCCTTTTTCTTGATTTAGGTCGCTATCGTTCACGCGGAAGATGGATAGAAGCACTCCCGTGAGAAAGCCTTACACATCCACCGCAGATCTGCTCACTTGGTCGGAGAATCCCTCCGATTCGCCGGCGGTTGGATCCGCTGCATCGGCCTCTCGCTCTTCTGCCCGTCCTCACCAGGTCCGCTGACTTGTTTCTTTTCTCGACTTCTCTCTCTCATGAAATTTGAAATTATTTTGTGAGTGATTTTGTGGTGGAATGACAGCCGTCGGATGGGATCAGTAAAGTGGTTTTCGGAGGACAGGTTACAGATGAAGAAGTAGAGAGTTTGAACAAAAGGTAAGAGAGATCTAGCAAAATTTCTCTGCATAAATTGAAATTTCTTTTGAAATATTTTCCTCTTTTTTTGGTGGCGTTTCTCGTCTGCATTGTTTCCGTGATTTCCCTTATTCAGGGGGGCAATAAATGCTCCTATGGCTAGAGATTGTAGGGTGAAATTGTTCGTTTGTTTCTCTCCTCTCGGTTTTGTTTGCTATTATATTTTTGTCTGCATTACTCACGGTTTTCACAATGCTCATTTCTCCAGGTTTTCCCCCCTTTTTTCTGCCTTCCTTTGGTTTTTTTATCTCTTTGGTATAGCCGTATAGGTATTGTTTTCCCAATATAGTGTCACCCAGTTCGTTAATTTTCTTTCTCATGGGATCAAATCAGTAATGATCTCAGTGCACGCACTGATATGATCATCTGTTACCAATGCTCAGATCTCGCATACATATTATGTCATTTGAAGTCAATTTCTCCTAGACTGCCCTAATTTATGAGTTCTGTTCCTTCAATTGATGAATTCAATAAAGCGCAAGGAACATGAAACTTGGGAAGAAGAGCATATTCTTTAGATTACTCTCTGTTGAATACTGAAATGATAAACATTGGCATAAAAGGCCTTACCTTCAATGCCCTATTTCAATTACTCAGATAAGATTGATATCCTAACAATTGCATGCCATTCCCCTAAACTTCTGGTAGTGTTTGATTTTGTAAGTAGCTTATTTTCTATATATTGTTTTCAAAGTATGTCTAAGCACTAGATATTGTACCCTAACATTTAGTAGTCATCATCATTCTTCATCATGTTCCAATGTGATTTCCTTAAATCTTTAGTTTCCTTACTGTTTCTGGTTCACTGCATCTATCTTGTGATCTTTTTGGGTAGGTGTTGATCTTTATCGCAATGTTTGAATCACCCGGTGCAATTTTCAACAATTACCCAAAACTCTTTGAATTTGACAATTAGAATATTCACAATTTTTGGTAGTCAAATTATTATCGTATCCTCTTAAGATAAAACTCGTAGAATACGATTGAAGAAAATGTTTGTCGCTAATTCTACTTGTCTGAATGATTTTTGCGCTTGCATTGATTATGAATTCTACAAAATTGTGATCTATCCTAGTTGCTACCAAATTGCATCATAATCACTGAGCCTGTTGGATGAAATTTCGACTGTTTCTATCAAATTCTCATCACATCATCTTACTAAGTCCTAAAGATGAAGCAAGCAAATTTTCTTCACCAAGTTACTTTGTAACGTTAAGTAAATTGGTTAGTATATTTCTTTATTCTTCTTATAGGCAGGTAGCTAACTAGAGGCATATGGGTTTGATTAAGGATACTTGAATTTGTTTCTGGTGCCATTATTAGCCTCTACTGCCCCTCCTGTTCCTGTTGTTGCAAGAAGTCTTAAAATTAATTGCTTGGGAGGATTCTTGTCCAATAGTGTGGGGTGTAACCCTTTATATTCTTCAATCACTATACCCGAATACATCAATGCTCTACTGTGCCATTTAACTTGGTGGAGTGGCTAAGGACCCGTTTTGTTGTCTAAATTATCCTATTTTATGGTTATCTTATTTTTATGAATTGAATTGTATATTTCTCCATTTACCTAAAACTTTATTAAATTTACACATTGTTCGTTTGAACAAACAGACACACAATTGTTTACTCCAATTACACAAGAAAATAGCATCTAAACTAGACCTAAAATGGTTAGCTAGATAATTTAAGTGCTTCTAATTCTTATAACCAAATACTGAACTATAACAGTGCAGGAGTTGATATTTCAATTTGCAAATTGAAGGACAACCAAATGGGCCCTAAAGGAATATCAGAAATTTGGGTAGATGCCAAAAACTGGTTGAATGTATAAAAATTTGGGAACACAACTCATGTGTTGAATGTGTTATGGAAAGGAATAGAAATCCTATATCTATAATCGAGAAAAAGGTGGGGTGTGAAGATGTTAGAATTCGATAGAAGTGTAAAAAATGCAGAAACGTAAATAAGCATGAAGGTGGAATTCATTGTAAGAAAACCTTGTCTAATAAGGTGTGATAAATTTGGCCCTTATTTGGCCAAATGAATAATGGATTTCTTAAACAAGAAAATGAACTACAAATATCCTAAACATGAAAAATTACATTACACATAGAAACAAAAAAAATAAATTAGGCAGTAGGCACTGTTTGGTAACGTATTTTATATGTACTTTTTAAAGCGTTTGTTAGTGGAGAGGGTATCTTAGTACTATCCTTAAATGATCTCTTCATCCAAAAAAAAGTTCACGTGATTTAAAAAAAATGCGTGGAGAGGTCCTAGTCTATAGATCTTCATTGATCTCTTATAAATAAAAATCGAAGAAAGAAAGAACAACTATTTTTTGCTTTTGAAAAAAAGACACTTAAAATTTATGTATGCTTTTTTGATTTTTACAATTCCTTTTTTAAGTGCCAAGACATGTTAAAGTACTTTCTAAGATTTAGTTTTTCTCTTCATATGAGAAATCTAGAAGTCTTCAAGTACTTCAAGGATCGATTTTAAAGTTTTGGCATGATTTATTTGTTCATTATTCATTTCCTTTAAGTTGCAATGTGCGAAATTGAATAGTTTTTATGTATGATTGTTACCTATTGAGCTTTACTGAGACTCGCAGCTTTTGGGTTAAATTCCAGGAAACCATGTTCAGGATATAAACTAAAGGAGATGACAGGTAGTGGTATTTTTGTACCCGGCGCTGAAAATGATAACCTAGAAACCGACAGTGCAAACCCTACCCCAACTAACAAAACTGGAATTCGTATGTACCAGGTATCTGTCTATGCCACCTTACCTAAATTAAATGTTCTCGAAGTGTATATTTATCTGCAGATAACCTAAATTTAAATGCTCTTTTTCACGATTTCCTATCACCTTTAATATTTTTTTTTTATTGTTTTTATGGTTAAAAATGTGGGCAGCAAGCTGTTGCTGGAATCAGCCACATTTCGTTTGGTGAAGAAGAGACTGTTTCTCCCAAGAAGCCTACTTCTCTGCCTGAGGTGGCGAAGCAGCGAGAGCTTAGTGGGACTCTCGTGAGCGAGTCTGAGGCGAATTTGAAGAAACAGATATCTGATGCTAAGTGCAAGGAACTAAGTGGAAATGACATATTTGCACCCCCACCTGAGATTCAACCTCGGCCATTGGCTGCTCGTGCATTGGCGTTGAGGGAAAGCATCACCATAGGAGAAGCCGCACCGCGTGATGTACACACATCCGTCAAAGTCTCTAATGTGAGTCGATTTTGTCTTTCTTGTTAACCCATGAGTTTTTCTAGATTGTTTTTTGTCTTTTTTCTTACCAGTTGGTGTTCTTTGTTTTGTGTTTCTGTTCCAAGTTTTCTGGGAACTGAAACTGTAACCGGGAACAATTTTATTTCATCCCCCCCCCCCCTCAAGGAAAAAAAAGTGTGGAAATCTGGGAATGGAACATAAACGGGTGGTTTTTTGTTCACGTGTCTGTTCCCAATTTTCTGGGAACAGAAACACTAAATAAAAGCCACCTTGAAATTTGATCAAATGGAAAAAACAACCAGTACAAGTGAGTATTAATGAGTTAAGCAATTAGTTTCTAGGTTTCTGCAACAGTATTCTGCTTAGTTCTTGTTTACAGGCATAAACTTTTTTGTTTCTTCTTTTAGCCAGCTGGAGGGCAGACGAGTGACATATTCAGTGAAGAACCAGTGGTCAAAACAGCCAAGAAAATCCCCAACCAGAAATTCACAGAGCTATCTGGAAATGACATTTTCAAGGGCGATGCTCCTCCGTCATCGGCTGAGAAACCGCTGAGTTCGGCCAAGCTGCGGGAGATGAGCGGCAGCAACATCTTCGCCGACGGGAAGTCCGAATCTCGGGACTATTTTGGTGGGGTCCGCAAGCCTCCGGGTGGTGAAAGCAGCATTGCCCTCGTTTAAACTTTCATAGGCTGACTCTACTGAAAAAAGAAAAGAAAAAGTGTTTTATCTTTACAATATTATTATTATCGTTTGTGTCTATTTGGTATGTTTTGCTAGAGAGGAGGGGATGTTAATTTCTTGTACGATTTGACCTTGTGTTTGTGGAGGTTTTCTGGTCATGTCTTAGCTTTTGACGGAATGTTTATTGCCTGATTGAGGTTCTATTTTATGTTTTTTAGTGTTAATTCATAGTAACCCTTAAGGGTTGGGCAGGGTTATTTGAACTCTATATCTCCTATTAAGGTCGTTAGATTATAAGGTTTGGGTTAATTCGTAGGGCCTTTCCGTGTTTGTGGTGCTTGTCTTGTGAATTCAATGTTGTTGGCAAAGGACTTGCGCATAATTTCAATGTTGTATGTACTTGAAATGTTGTCCAAAAAAGCTTTGGTTTAACCAACATGACCTTATCGTGTTCATTTTATTAATAATTTGCCCTTTGTGGCAAGATGTAGTTTAAAAGATTGGATCTCTCTTGTTCCGTTGAGCTATAACACGTTTTAATATATAATTTTATTGAATTGTCTGTCTTTTTGACTTTACAAAATTTGGCGTGCTTAGGATTGTGTACATCGACACTAAGGTCCTGTTTGGGTAGTGTTTTCAACTCAATTCAAAAATTTTGGGATTAATTTATGAGAATGCGTTTGACAAACACAAAACCCAATCCAACAAAAAAAAAAAAAAAAAAAAAAGAATTAATTCTTGAAAAGGTAAAGAAATGAGAAATAAAAAAAAAAAAAAAAATTTGTGCTAAAAAAATTGAACCCAACTTTTGAGACACTTGAAATTTACTAAATTTTTAGTGAGTTCCCATGTTCGACTTGTGGTAAGCTCAAAACAAGAGTTTTTATTTTTCTATTTTTCCTTCTCTCTCCATGTGTCTTCGTCTTCCGATGAGAGCGTCTTCGTCTTTCGCATCGCCTTCCTCGCCTCCTCCTCTTCTCTCCTCGCAATTGTCTTCGGAATCATTCATCCTCTTCTCCTACCTGTCGTCATTGTCTTCCTCGTACTAGGCATTGCCATCGCCTCTCCTACCCGTTCCTGTGCCGAACTTGTCGTCATCGTGTTCGCCGAACAGGGTTTTGAAGCTCAAAATCGAATAGGTATCGATTTTGATTTCATCAACAAAATCATAGCCGTCAATGAGCTGGGGTTATGTCGATTTCATTTTCGTTGTTCGTCAAATTGAAATCGAAAACCAGTGGAATTGAAATCGAAAACCAATTCATTTCGATTTCGTTGTTCTGGTTTGCGAGGCTCTAATCGAAATCGAAAACCAGTCGTTCTGATTTTCATTTCATTTCGATTTCGTTGTTTGTCGAATCGAAATCGGAAATGAAATCGTTTATGTTCAAGAAATCGATTTCGATTTTATTTTGTCCGATGTTCACAAGAAATCACTTCCGTTTAAGAAATCAATTTCGATTTCATTTTGTCTGATGTTCACAAGAAATTGATTTCACTTTCATTTCGTCTGATGTGTTTCTTGTTTGATAATCGTTCAAGAAATCGTCACAAGAAATTGTTTCTGTTTCTTGTACAGTTATTTTTTTATTTTATTTATTTTTATTTTTTTGTAATATCTCGCTTTGATTTTTTGATTTTGGTGTGGAAACAATTCTAGGATAATATCATTACCAAACATTATTCTGTCCCCAGAACAAAAAAAAATTGTCGTTACCAACCGCAATTCCATTCCTGGTAGGAAATAAAATTCTCAACTTAACTCAATCCAACCCATCCCAGTTGGGTTGAAAAAAGTGAGAACACTAACCAAACGCCACCTAATATATTGGATTGAAAATTTGTACATTTTAACTGATTATGCTAACTTATTTATAAGAATATACTCCCTAACACTAATGTTTTCGTAAATTTTTCCTTTTTTGATTTGAATTCGTAATATGTACATCATGTTCGAACTCAAAAGTTGTACAAACTTCATTGTACTAATAGGCCGATAATTCTCAAATATATATATTTTTATGTGGCAGCCCAGTTTGATGGCAATCTCTCAACAATTATTTGAATTATATGCTTCTTAATAATTTTTCATTTGTAATTTTTTGATCATATTGCACTAACGGCATGTTTGGTTGAATGGAATCGAGGGCGGAATGAAATCGCATTCCGCCTTCGATTCCTATTCCGTTGTTTGGTTCTCCAATGGAATCACTTTCGTGATTTCATTGGAATGAAATTAGATGAAATGAGATTCCATTTAAGATAAAGTGGAATGAGATTTCAACCTAATGGAATCAATACCTTAAATTACATGATAATTCTTGTAATTAAGCTCTTGAAAATTGAGAACAAAAAACAGAAATTATAGAAGAAAAAGTTGGGAATAGAAATAGAAAATTGAGAACAAAAAATTGAGAACAGAACTAGAAAATTAAGAACAAAAACTAAAAATTGAGAATAGAAAAAGAAAATTGAGAATATAAACCAAAAATTGAGAACAGAAAATTGAGAATATAAACTAAAAATTGAGAATAAAAATATAAAATTAGAGAACGAAAAATTGAGAACGAAAACTGAAAATTGAAAACAAAAATATAAAATTAGAGAATAGAAACAGAAAATTGAGAACAAAAATATAAAATTAGATAATAGAAAATTGAGAATGGAAACCAAAAATTGAGAATAAAAACAAAAAATTGAGAACATAAACTGAAAATTGAGAACAAAAAATAGAAAATTAGAGAACAGAAAATTGTAAAAGAAAACTGAAAATTGAGAACAAAAACAGAAATTAAAAAATAGAAACTGAAAATTGAGAACAAAAATAGAAATTAGAGAACAAAAACTTAAAATTGAGTTGAATAGTAAAATATAATAAAATGAGGAAATGAATAGAATAGTGAAATATAATAAAATTTTATTATAACCAACCAAGAAAAGAATGGAATAATAATTTTATAAGGGCAAAATAGAAATTTTACTATATTTCACTATTCCATTCTTTCTTTCATTCCATACCGACCAAAGAAAAGAATGGAATAGTGATTTCATTCACAATTCAATTCCATTTTTTCTCTCATTCCATTATTTCTTCCATTCCATTCTACCCTCATTCCATTCCGTTCAACCAAACATGCCGTAACAGTTTTATGCATTACATATTCTCTTATGAGATGTGTTTTGTATAAAAGGTTTATCATAAAATAATTGTTTTTTGACATTTAATTCTAGTTGAGTACTTGTTCTTAATACAATTAAAAGTCGTATAATTTTGTCTGAGATTTCAAAATATAAACAATACATCTTGTAAAATCATATTAAAAATATTAATCTGATATGGGTAAAATAAGACCATCCTCACGTGTCCGCCACCTGCATCAAGACAGCCACGTTAGTATGTCACCAACACACCTTATCACACGGCCTCGAGAGTCCGGTGAATAGGTAGTCCGGAAGCACCTCAAGTCGGTAAAAAGTGAAGGGCCATCAAGTCTCTAAGCCACAATCTCCTCAAAGTGTCTCCCAAGGAGATCAGGTCGGTGCTCACAGCACGACCTCTACCTCGGCGCCCGAGCCGGCCTGTTACCCTTAGTAGGCTTAGCCCATGGGCTTCTCCATCAAGGAACAAAGGGCCGAAGGCCCACGCCCATAACTCTAATCCGTTGTGTTCCCCACACACCTAATGATTAACGGTAAATTGAGCTTAAGACCCTAATTTCTCAGAATACTAATTGCCTCTTCGCCTATAAAAAGAGGGCTTCACCAACACATTTCCACGCCCGAAAACACGCAAAAAGGTCAAGGTAATAACTTTATCTTTCCAAACGATCTGCTTTCTTCTCCCCGAACTCTTACTCTCACGCCGGAGGGGACATGCCGCAAATGCCCCGGCCCGTCCTATGTGTAGGTGACAGGTCGAAGCTCAGGATGGATAGCGCCCCAATAGCTCGAACAACAGTCCGAGGGCATTTTCGAGGGATTGGGTCTTACGTCTCACAACTCAAGCCGGACAACACCTGTCCAGCCCAGATTAAAGACTCTAGCAAGGACGAAAGCCATCTCTGGATCAATTACAGCTCCCCACGCAAAGAGTGATTGGACTATACTGCTGGTTGGTCTAATTTTTGACACCAACAGTTTGATGCTGTCTGTGGGAAACGTATGAATAACCTTCTCCAAGTCATCAGCTACCTGTTTTGCTAAAGTTTGATGAACACAAGGTCTGGACATTTTTTGCGATCAAGGAACCAAAACGCCGCGGTGAATAGCAACCCCACTGAAGACATGTCTCGAGCTCCCAGACCGAAAACCAAGGCCACTGCTCACCATGTAGTCAGGGAAAAAAATATCAATATTGAGGGATAATTCTGTCTCTTTGCCCCAACCTTAGGCATCTGCCCAGGACTATTGATGCCGCCAGGCTCGACAACGTGGAATGCCAGCTCGGCAAGTTCCAAGACTACTTCAATATCCTCATCTCCAGTTTGCCTCCAGCCCTAGATTAAGGAGGATTGGATTTTCATATTGCAGGGGACAAAGATCGCCCACAGGTGTTCGATGATCGAGTGGTCGCCTCTCACGGACATATGGTATGGGTCCGGCCTCAAGCCATTGACCGGGAAAACAAGGAGAGGGATCTCGACCCCCCATTGCGTTGAGGTCTTTGTCTCGGTCAACACGCGGACGACGATCTGAGGACAAACCAGGGTCGTCGCCATCTCGGGAATATAGTCAGCAGGACCGTTCTGAGCGCCGGTCTCACCAAATTCGTGAGGTAGATTCCAATTCTCAACCCCCAGCTCGTAGGCATGAAGCCCAAGCCGTATCTAGTCAGGTCGCTGGTTCGGCGAAAGTGGAAGCGGCTATGGAGCGACGCATGGCCGATATGGAGGCCACTCTCGAGCAAATACGAAATACCAGAAGTCCAACAGAGCTGCATACTGGGATAAGATCTTCTTTTATTGCTGAAATCACGGACGAGTCTGTTCCTTATCGATTTTCCAACCCCTCATTGGCCCAGTATGACGAGACCACCAACCCCATAGATCATCTCTTTATCTATGTGTCCCACATGGACATGCACGCCACCTCCAACACGGTGAGATGCAAGTTTTTTTTGCTCGGCTTGACTGGTCCAGCTTGGACGTGGTTCAACAACCTAGCTCCGACTTCAATATCCATCTTTCTCCTGCTTAAGCAACAATTCTTAGAAAGCTTCAACCGATCTCGACGAAGTCCCAAGACCGTTACTCATATCTAGGGATGGTTATGGGCCGGGCTGGGCTTAAACTAGGATATTACAAAGATTTGCTAGGCTCGAGCTCGGCCCGGCCCTATGGTCGGGCCTTAATTTCATACCCAAACCCGGCCTTATGAAAAAACGCTAAGCCCAAAGCTTGGCCCTAGGGCCCCCGGCCCTATAAGAAAACTTAAGCTCAAAGCCCGGCTCTTGGCCCCAAAACGACCAAGAACAGATCTCAAACAAATACAGAACACAACACTATAATCTCTACCAACCAACCGAAACATTTCTAGGGTAAAAAACTTACATCAAATTCAAACATTTGAAGTTTAAATTAATGCTGATTTTGGACGGTTGGATTTTCTTGCCGCCACCGCCTGCAGTAAATGCATGTACTGACCTCCATGGCCGATGTCGAAATCAACAACGGGGAGATTATCGAAGACCTTGTCCAATTTCGATTTGAGGATGGCGAGATTGGCCGCCATGAATCCAATCTTGAAACATGGGGAAAGGTCATAGAGCATTTGCGTCGACATAATTTGTTCTTTGCTGTATAACGCCGCCAACGGTGGCAGAAATTCAGATGGGTTCAGGTAATTTTTAGGGCCAACGCCATGTAGGCCATCAAACGCTGCTCTAAAGTACCTCTCACGTTGGAGACTTGGTTCAGGCGTGTGAGGATCTTGACGGTGTTTTCTATTTTTCCCAAATCCGACTACTGCGGTGTTAACAATGGAGATGCGCAGCGTTGGCGAGGAATACAATTTGATGGAAACGGCTTAGAGATGCTATCGTTACGAAGAAGGGAGAAATGGTCGCTGGAAGGACGGGCCCCTAGGCCCATGACCATCCCAACTCATATTCTCACCCTCAGGTAGGAAGCCAATGAAAAGTTGGGCAATTACATTGACAGATTCTGGATGGAGTCACTCGCCTGTGAAGGTGTATTCGACGCCTTGGCCCTCAACGCCTTTATTGACATATTAAGGCACTGGAGACTCTTATATGATTTAAGTTCAAGACCAGGCTCGTGTCTTCGAGAAGCTTTGGATCTTGGCACCAGTTACTACGAGGCTGACCTCCTTGATAAATTGAAGACGAAGAGAGAATAACTCCTCAAGAAGAAGGGTCGACCCGATGAGGGGTCGAGTCGAGCTTAGGCCTCCAAAAAGCTCCAAGCTAAAGGCCAGATTGGGCCTCTGCCTAGGGATAAGAGGCCACCCCCAGGGCCTCGCCAGTATAGTTTCACCCTACTTACGACTTTCGTTGCTACCATTTTCATCGAGAACGTCGAGAAGGGAATCCCATCTGCCCTTGCTTGAGAGGAAAGTCTTTGGGTAGGTCGACCGATAAGTATTGCGACTTTTACCGGGATCGTGGCCACGCCATCGAAGACTGTTTCCAACTAAAAGAAGAAATAAAGGCCCTCATCAGACGAGGATACCTCGGGAATTATGTCTGCCGAACAAACGAAGCTCGGGTCGGGGAGAATGACCACCGTGACGAACACCGTGGTCAGCGACACAGAAGAAATAACAGCCGGCCTCCACCCCGGGATGAAAACCTTGGGGATGATGCCGACTTCTAGGTGGACGGTGAGATTAACGTTATCCACGGAGGACTGGGTCTTGGTGGTGAAACATCTTCATCTAGAAAGATATACGAGAGCAAGGGCAAGAGAAAGGCCGAGTAGAATGTGTATGAGGTCAGAAAGGTAGATGCTGCCTCGCATAACGTCATTTCCTTTAGCGAAGCCGACCTCAAAGGGATGTATGTTCCGCACGATGACGCCCTGGTAATTTTTGCCCTGATTAATCACTACAAGATAGCGAGAATTTTGGTCAACGAAGTAAGCTCGACCGATATTATCTTTAAATGGGCCTTTGACAGAATGGGCATGGATGCCAATGCTGTTCAACCCGTGAAGTCCTGTTTTGTCGATTTCGGAGGTAACGTCGTCAGCTCAGTTGGATGGGTCTCGCTTCCCATCATGATTAGATCCAATCCCAAAACGGCCATCATTTGGTTAAAATTTCCCATTGTGGACATGCCGTCACCGTAAAATGTGATTATGGGTTGGCCTACCATGGCCACTCTGAAGGCCGTTTGTTCGTCTTACCACCAAAAGATGAAATTCCCCACTGGTTTGGGGGTGGGTGAAGTCCAAGGAGACCAAGAATGGCCATGGAAAGGGGAACATCTCCTTGGACTTCACCCACCCCCAAACCAGTGGGGAATTTCATCTTTTGGTGGTAAGGCGAACAAACGGCCTTCAGAGGATGGTGTGTAGAGCCCAGTTTACTAATTATCTCGAGGAAGCGTAGGCAATATTTTCAGGCTCATACCATCGTGGTATTGACCGACCAGCCGCTAAGGTAAATCTTCCACTCCCTTGATGTCTTTGGGCGATTGATGAAGTACAACCTTGAACTGGGCCAATTCCACATCGAGTATCACCCTAGGACAACCATAATGAGATAGGTTATGGCTGATTTCAAAGCTGAGCTTACCTTCCCGGATGAAGAGCCCGCCGCCGAACAAGAAACTGCCGAGAAAACCTCTTCATCAGCTAGTGTACGGCGGAGCATTTGTTACGCGCTCGCGTATTGACTACTCGCAAGTGTATGAGGTTAAAGTTTTAGTATAGTGTGATTGTGAAAGATCGGGTTATCATATCCACAGGAATTGGTGTCGTTACTATCGAGTACCGTGTTTGTCATGACATAACTTTATCTAGGCTAAAAATAAATATATTTAATTAATTAAACTAATACTAATATAACCTAAATTAACTATACTAATATATTTTAGGGGAAAGAATTGGCTACGGATTGACTTGTTTACAGATACGTGTTCGATTTCGATTTACTCAAGTTTACGGTATTTGACCTATTTGACAATCTCGGTATCTAAAACTCCTCTGCCACCTCTTCCGAGTGTAAGACGGGGGATATAACGCAACTTTGTATCAACGAATAAGTCCCCCTCAACGTCTTAACAACCTTAGGTCGCGTGAGTCTCTCCCCAACGTCATTGATTGCACACAATCCAACTCCTGACCGGGTCATTGAATCGTCGCGTCGTGTTTTCTCTATCAACAATCTCGGTTCTAAAACTCCACCGCCATTTCTCCCGAGTGTAATAGGGGGAAATACATGACTTCGAGTCAACGAAAAAGTCTCCCTCAACGTCTTAACGACCCTAGGTCATGTGGGTCTTGCGCCAACGTCATCGATTGTCCACAATCCTAACCTCGACCAGGTTATTTGATCATGACGTTTGTTTATCCTAATCCGAATCTAGGGTTTGTCAAACTCCGTATTTTCCATGTATGTAACTAAGCATAATAAACAAACAATAAGATAAACACAATCAAATTACGAAGAACAAACATAAACGCAACACCGAAATCATCCAAACACATATTTATAAATTTATTGTTAATCCCTATACAATCCACATTTAACTCATAGTCATAACCATATAAACATTGAAATTGAGCTAAACATGCTCACAAAATCCTAAGTTAAAAAAACAAGAGAAGAAATCGAAGAACTTAACCTTGTCCGAAGATTAGCCGCTAAGAACGTTCAATGATCGTTTCGCCGTCTTCCTCCACTTTGAGATGTGAGCTCCACCTATAAAACATTTCAACCTACCCTTAGATATCTTCTAAGGGGCTCAAAATGCCAAGAGAGTCCAAAAATGAGGGAGGAGGAGAGCTTAAATAGGGAAAATATCTCAAAAAATATCTAAAAATATCTTCAGTCTATGCAGAGGTCACCGCCTAGGCGATGGATATGTTGGTTGGGTGATCGTCTCGACGGTGAAGATAACGGTGGATTTGGAAAACATTCTATAGTTTCACTGCCTAGGTGTTGAATCTCACTACCTAGGCGGTGAGTGTCCAGCAAGAATAGGGTTTTCTTAGCATTTTCACCGTCGCGACAGAGGTCTGGACGTCGCAGTAGTGGGCTTCTTCCATAATATTATCTCCGAGCTTGTTTTTCCACCGTTCTTCGACTGTTTTTGGTTTGATCTTATCGTTTTCACTCCAGTTTCTTATATTTTTGCCTCACACACCTGATTTATACAAAAAGAATAAAAACTAATTAAAACATAATAAAAATACTCTAAAACTAACAAAACCGATTTAAAAATATGTAGGTAGATCACACCTATTAGCTAGCCAGGCAGGTGTGTCCCCCAACTCAATCAGGGTTCCCACCGACTTGGACCCTGATGCGTGGCAACTTTTTACTGACGGGTTTTCAATTTAGAACGGCTCAGGTGCCAGGATGGTCCTCGTCGCCCCAGGTAAAGAGAAAATTGAATACGCTCTTAGGCTTAGATTTCGAGCTACAAACAATAAGGCCGAGTACGAAGCCCTCTGGCCGGGCTAAGATTAGCCCAAAAGTTCAACATAAAGACCCTCTAGGTCCTGTGCGACTCCCAGCTCGTGGTCAACCAAGTTAACGGCGAGTACCTCGCTAAGGATCTGAGCATAGTGGCCTACCTTGAAAGGGTAAAGATCGTGATGAAAAACTTTAAGAGATTGTAAGTCAAGTGAACGCGCCCCGATTTTCCAGAGAAAACCAAAAAATATATATAGATAGATATATGTTTATATACTTGGCGCTGGTAAAATGAGAAGGGTTAAAAACGTCGATTTTCTCATTAAAATATACTTAAGCCTGTTTTAGAAAAAGGAGTCGCCACCTAGCATTGGGTTTAAATGATGTGCTAGGTCACCATATTTTTCTTTTTTGAAAATAATTTTAAAAAAATGGCTTAAGTAAAATTTGACTCCTAAAATAACATGGTCTAACCAGAGATTCGTTTAAAGAGTTCGGGGGTCAGTTACGCTCGGGGAAGGTGTCAAGCACCCCAAGACGCCCGTCCAAAGACGGTACCTTATCCGATTAAGTCCAATTAGAATTTAAATCCGAATGTTTTTATTTTATTTTTAAATCCTCCTTATATACACATATACACATACACACACATTGAGGAAAGTGATCTCCCTTCTAAACCTAGACCGTTCTGATTGAAGGTTGGGAATTTTCCATCTCGTATTGTTAGCACATTATATTTAATACAAATTAAATAAAACACCCGCACACACGCATCGAGGAGAGTAATTCCCTTCTAAATTTAGCCATTCAAATTGAAGGTTGGGAATTTTTCACCTCGTATTGTTAGCACATTATATTTAATACAAATTAAATAAAACACCCGCACACACGCATCGAGGAGAGTAATTCCCTTCTAAATTTATGCCGTTCAAATTGAAGGTTGGGAATTTTCTACCTCATATTGTTAGTACATTATATTTAATACAAATTAAATAAAACACCCGCACACACGCATCGAGGAGAGTAATTCCCTTCTAAATTTAGCCATTCAAATTGAAGGTTGGGAATTTTCCACCTCGTATTGTTAGCACATTATATTTAATACAAATTAAATAAAACACCCGCACACACGCATCGAGGAGAGTAATTCCCTTCTAAATTTAGCCATTCAAATTGAAGGTTGGGAATTTTCCACCTCGTATTGTTAGCACATTATATTTAATACAAATTAAATAAAACACCCGCACACACGCATCGAGGAGAGTAATTCCCTTCTAAATCTTAGCCATTCAAATTGAAGGTTGGGAATTTTTCACCTCGTATTGTTAGCACATTATATTTAATACAAATCAAATAAAACACCCGCACACACGCATCGAGGGGAGTAATTCCCTTCTAAATTTTAGCCATTCAAATTGAAGGTTGGGAATTTTTCACCTCGTATTGTTAGCACATTATATTTAATACGAATTAAATAAAACACTCGCACACACGCATCGAGGGGAGTAATTCCCTTCTAAATTTTAGCCATTCAAATTGAAGGTTGGAAATTTTCCACCTCGTATTATTTACTCAAAAAAAAATAAAAATAAAAATAAAAAAAAAAGAAAATAAAAAGTAATAAATAAATAAATAATAAAGGAAGAAGAGAGAAAAAAAAAAAAATCTAATTTAAAAAGAAAATTAGTATAATAACAACTAAAAAAAAATAAAAGTAAGATTTACAACAGATAAAAATTTACCACCTTCTTGGATATTTTTCTTCTTCAAAATTACAATAAAATGAAAATAATATTATTTTCTTCAAAATTTTTCTCCAGATTTCCCCTCTCCCTTACAAAAATTTCTCTCAAAAAATTTCTTCCCCTCAAAATTTTCTCTCCTCCCTCTTGTGATCCTTCCTCTATTTATAGGAAGGAAAAGTGAAACTTTGCCGACAAAAAACAAACACAAAAAGTAAAAAAAATAATAAAAAAAGGGGTGGGTGCACCGAAATTCGGTGCACCCACCAGCTTTTGGGTGCACCGAATTTGGTGCACCCAAAAGCAGGGGGGACACCCCCCCTGCTGGACGCATGTGCGGCCAGCTTTAAAGCTGGCCACACATGCGGTCAGTCCACTGGTCGCACCAGCGACCCTTTTGCAGCCCCCCCCCCGCGTTCGGTCCAGGCCTCTCTCGTTCTCGTCTTTTCTTGTCCATTTTGTTCCGAATTAACGCGTTTTTATTCCACTTCGAAAAATCTACAAAACCAAAAAAAAAAAAAAAAAAAAAATCAATTACTAATATTTAATTTACTTAAGAGATTAATAAAACTTAATTTAGCAGTATTAAACCGCATAAATACGGTACAATCAAAACAAAATAAATAAAATAAAAAAAGGTAACTATAAAATAAAGTATAATTTTTTGCGAGGCGGTCAAAAATGCCGTGTCTACAGCTGCCCCTCTTTGTCATGCAAGTTCACTTGCTTGACAAAGATAAAAGACCACGTCATTTTGATCGTCCTATTTTTATTTTATTTATTTTTTAGTTTATTTTCTAATAATAGAACAAATAAAATAAAATGACTCATGACGAACAAGTGTCCATTTAGAAAAATAAGAGAATGACTCATGACGATGTTCATGATAAACAAATGTCCGTTTAGAGGATTGTTTAGAGTAATAAAAAAATGACTCCTGACGATACTCATGACGAACATGTGTCTGTTTAGAGAATTGTTTAGAGTAAAAAAATGACTCCTGACGATACTCATGACGAACACGTGTCCGTTTAGAGGATTGTTTAGAGTAATAAAAATTACTCATGACGATACTCATGACAAACGCGTGTCTGTTTAGAGGATCGTTTAGAGTAATAAAATGATTCATGATGGTACTCATGACGAACATGTGTCCATTTAGAGAATTGTTTAGAGTAATAAAAAATAACTCATGACGATACTCATGACGAACACGTGTCCGTTTAGAGGATCGCTTAGAGTAATAAAAATTATTCATGCCCCAGCCCTCTTGGCTAGGGGCTTAAAGAAAGTTCAAGAGTATAAAATATGCCCCAACTTGTGACTGAGCCAGAATGAGATAGCAAAGATATAAATGTGCCCCAGCCGAACTCTCAGATGACCGAACATTTATAGATTGCCTGCGTACCTTAGTATTATGCCGAGGATCAAGTTTGACGTAGTTCACTTTTCGCCCTTTTCAGGGCAAAACGCATACCTGGACGCTCATTTAGAGCTTTGGAACTTTCAGCAATAAAAAGTTTCTAATTTGAACCGGAAGGTAAGAAATCTTTGTGAGAGAGAAATCCATGCTTCCATGTCCTTTGAAAAGCCTGTAATTGAACAAAAACACATGTAACACGAAAATTTAGTTTGAAAAACTTGTCACTCTTTACGACTCGCAATTCCGTCCAACCGGAAGGTAAGAAGACTTTGTGAGAGAGAAATCCATGCTTCCATGTCCTTTGAAAACCCTGTAATTGAACAAAAAAAAACACATGTAACACGAAAATTTAGTTTGAAAAACTTGTCACTCTATACGACTCGCAATTCCGTCCCCCCTTTTTCGTCGCAATCCCTCATTTGATGGCGCTTGACTTTCTCGGGTCACGGGACAGTATCGGGAGATTTTTTCGTCTCGTCCTTCTGTCAATCTTAGAGATGTACTTTCTGGAGGTTTTCTCCAGGTTGTTGGCAGGGTCTGGTTTTTTTTTTTTTTGGACAACATCCCTATCAGCCTTTATTTCTCTGCACCCGCCGATTCTCACTTTCTCTTTTCTACTAGGCATCCTCAGTGCTTAGGAGAATCACATACTCCTGCTTGCTTTGTATTTTTCAAATCCTGCAAAACTGATTTAACCAAATATGGGAAAACGTGTAAAACCTTACCCCAAACAGGTATCTTTATCACCAGATATGTTGACTGCGAGATTTCAAGCCGGATTGTCTGACAAGTATGATTTCAATGCAAATTTGAGCCATATTCGATGTTCCTTTTCACAGATTCCAACTCTTGCTCAAATCCATCAAGTTCTGAACACAGAAAAGTCTTACGGTCAATGGAAGTCAACCGTAGTGGGAATTCCAAAAATGCCCCTAGGAGTGATCTAACTGTTCTTCTTCTTCTTCCTCTTTTTTTTTTTTTTTTTTTTTTTTTTTTTTTTTTTTTTTTTGCGACACGGTCTCTACATTTTTCTCATAGCGCCCTTTCGAGTTTTCACCATGTTCGAGCCGTATTTTTTTTTTTTTTTTTTGAAGCAACAGATAATCACAAATTGAAATAAATTTACTTAAAAAATAAGGACATTTATTAGGCAAAGTATTTCTTTACAGAATCCGAGTTTAGGGGCTCGGGAAATACATCACCATCCATTTCCTGGAGAATCAACGCTCCACCGCTCAAAGCCTTATGAACAACAAAAGGACCTTCCCAATTTGGCGCGAACTTACCCTTAGCTTCATCTTGGAAAGGAAAGATTTTCTTCAAAACTAACTCACCGACCTTGAAGACTCTAGGGTATACCCGTTTATCATGAGCTCTAGTAATCCTCTGTCTGTAACACTGTCCGTGGCATATCGCTATCAGCCGTTTTTCATCGATTAAACAAAGTTGGTCCAATCGTTGTTGTACCCATTCAGTTTCATCAAGCTCGGCCTCTATGAGCACTCGTAGAGATGGAATTTCTATCTCGGCTGGTATCACCGCTTCTGTGCCATAAACCAGAGAATAGGGGGTTGCCCCTGTCGAGGTCCGAACCGAGGTTCGGTAAGCCATCAAAGCATATGGCAGCATATCATCCCACTCCTTATAATTGTCAATCATCTTCCGGAGAATTTTCTTTATATTTTTGTTGGCGGCTTCCACTGCTCCATTCATTTTTGGACGGTAAGGCGCTGAGTTTTTGTGCTCGATCTTGAACTGCTGACATATTTTCTGTATTTCTGAACCCTTCAGGTTTTTAGCATTGTCGGTTATCAATGCTTGCGGTAAACCGTATCTTGACACAATATTTTCTTTGATGAATCGAGCTACTATCTTTTGAGTCACTCGGGTTAAAGAAATGGCTTCTACCCACTTGGAAAAATAATCAATTGCCACCAGAATAAAGCGATGACCACTCGGCGCCTTAGGGGTAACTTCTCCAATCACGTCCATACCCCACATTGAGAAGGGCCATGGGGCCGCCAAGCAATGAAGGTGCGAGGTGGGACATGGATTTGATCACCATGAATTTGACACTTATGGCATCTTCGAACAAACTGCACGCAGTCGCTTTCCATCGTTAGCCAAAAATGACCAGTCCTCAGGATCTTCTTGGCAAGCATGAAGCCGCTCATGTGAGGTCCACATATGCCACCATGGACCTCTTTCATCAACTGGATGGCCTCTTCGACTCCAACACATCTCAACAGGCCCATGTCAGGGGAGCGTTTGTATAGTGTCTCCCCGCTTAGGAAGAACTGGCCTGCTAACCTCCGGAGAGTTTTCCGATCAACACTTGATGCCCCTTCCGGATACTCCTGATTTTTCAGAAAGTTCTTTATGTCATGGTACCACGGGTCTTTGGCTGGCTCAGATTCAAGCTGGCAGTAGTGGGCCGGTCGGCGTTGAACTCGGATCACCACTGGAATGATATCATCATCCTCTCGAGTGATAGATATCATAGATGCCAAGGTAGCTAAGGCATCGGCGAAGTCATTTTTTAGCCTCGGTATGCTTTCAAATTCTATTATTGTAAATTGCTCGCACAACTCCAGGAGGTGATTGTTATAGGCTATCAAGGTCGGATCTCTCGTGGCATATTTATCCGTCACCTGATTGATTATCAGCTCAGAATCTCCGAACACTAGCAATTCTTTGATTTTCATATCGACAGCCAGCTGGAGTCCCAGAATACAGGCTTCGTACTCAGCTCGATTATTTGTGCTCTGGAACTTCAACTTGGAAGCCACTGGATAATGCTGTTTGTCCGGAGAAACCAGAACGGCTCCGATTCCAGCCCCTCGAGAGTTCACTGCTCCATCAAAATACATTTTCCAGACTGTTTCCTCATTTTCTTCATCCACCGCATGAATCGACTCGTCAGGGAATAGCGTCTCAAGAGGCTGGTTATCCGTTTGAGCTGGACAACTAGCCAACTGATCTGCTATCGCCTGACCCTTTACTGACTTTTGGGTCTTGTAGATGATATCGAACTCCGTCAGCAGCATCTGCCATTTTGCAATTTTTCCTGACAGAATCGGCTTCTCGAAGATGTATTTTAAGGGATCCATCCTGGCTATCAAGTAGGTAGTCATTGGGAGCATATAATGGCGCAGTCTTTGAGCGGACCAAGCCAATGCACAACAGGTCCTCTCCAGCAAGGTATAATTTTCCTCATACTTCGTGAAGCGCTTGCTGAGGTAGTAGATGGCTTGCTCCTTCTTTCCAGATTTATCGAGTTGCCCAAGAATAGCTCCCATGGAGGAGTCGAGAATTGACAAATATAGTAATAACGGAACCTTCTCCCGAGGCGGCACTAGAACGGGAGGGTTCGTTAGATAGACTTTAATTTTCTCCAAGGCATTCTGGCAATCTGCATTCCATCGCCCATCACTTTCTTTTCGAAGTAGCTTGAAGATTGGCTCACAAGTGGCAGTGAGTTGGAAGATGAATCGGGCTATGAAATTTAATCGCCCCAGAAAACCTCGGATTTCTTTCTCATTTCTCGGTGGCGGCATCTCACGAATGGCCTTCGTCTTTGCAGGATCAATCTCGATTCCATGGCGATTTACCATGAAACCAAGAAGTTTTCCAGAAGCCACCCCAAACGCGCATTTTGCTAGATTGAGCTTGAGCTGGTACTTTCGAAGTCTGTCGAACACCTTTTTCAAATGGCAGAGATGATCCTCGTTCTCCTGTGATTTAACGATCATGTCATCTACATATACCTCCATCTCCTTGTGCATCATATCATGAAAGAGGGTCGTCATTGCTCTTTGGTATGTTGCCCCGGCGTTTTTGAGACCGAAAGGCATCGCCCTATAGCAAAAGACTCCCCATGGGGTAGTGAAGGCTGTCTTTTCTCGATCTTTCTCATCCATCAGAATCTGATTATAGTTAGAGAACCCATCGGCGAAAGAATAGAGCTTTCGCCCCGCAGTATTGTCGATGATGATGTGAATGTTTGGCAGTGGAAAATCATCTTTTGGACTCGCCCGGTTGAGATCACGATAGTCCACGCAGACTCTGATTTTTCCTGAGGACTTTGGCACGGGAACGACATTTGAGAGCCATTCACTGTAGTTACAGACTTCAATAATTCGGGCATTGAATTGCTTCACGATCTCCTCCTTGACCTCGAGGCTGACAGTGGGCCTCAATTTCCTAAACTTTTGTTTGACTGGTACACTCCCCGGCTTTAGCGGCAGCTTATGGGCAACGATACTCTTGTCCAGTCCTACCATGTCATCGTAGGACCAGGCAAAGATATCTTGGTAGGAAATTAAGAGCGTTGTCAACTCTTTCTTTTTCAGAGTCATGAGGGCTGATCCAATCTTTACTTCCTTCAACTCTTTCGAGGTCCCCAAGTTTATCAACTCGGTCTCATCGTTACTGGGAATCGGCTTATTCTCGAACTCCGTGAAAGCTTTTCGGATCTCACCATCGTCTGGCTGGCAAGAGTCATCTTCTGCTTCCACTCCCATCGGGTCATGGTCTGGTTCTGCATTGAAATCATACTTATCGCACTCTGGCTCAGTTATATCGCATGCATCATACACTGGTGTTTTAGATATCCTGAAAGCATAAAATTTAAACATTTAAACCATATGTCGGATAAAACAGAATTGCATTCATTAAATATAAAAACCCATTACAAAGCAAAATCCATTTCCATCTAGAAGGCAAGGTGGATGGAGGGATGACCAACAGAAAATCTCCCTAAGTTTACCGAAACGCCTGGCGAATTGGGAGAGAACAAGAATCCCAATTCTGCAGCTTTTCTTTTCCCTTGGTTCGAATACCAGACCCATGACTTGGTCCTGCCTCGTCTCTCATGATTACATTCATAGCTTCCTTGATCATTACTCTCTCAGGGTGCAACTTGAATCCTGCGGTCTCCTTCCCTTTGTTGAGGGTTTCTGCTGGATAGGGGAAAGTGACCCTGATATGCGGAATTTTCATTGGCTGGTTGTCTGGGGATCCATCCCTCTTCTTCCGGAAGAACTTCGCTCTGTCTGCTTTTGTCGGCTCGTATCCAAATCCGAATCTCCCCTTCTTCTTCTTGACTTCTATCGGTTCTGTAATTCCGTCTAGATTCTTGCCCAAACCTTTCCCGGGAATGCAACCCCGAGACTTCATTTCTTTAGCAACGAAGGCCATAGTGTTAGACAGTGATGGTGTCATCTCGTGTCCTCCTTCCTTCACAAAGGTAGCATTCGCAACGTCGAACACGTGATAGGAGGCTTCAATCTTCTCATTTTCCTTTCCGTCATCTGTTAACGGGACATGTCGACTTATCGCTTGATGGAAATGTATGATATCTGAATCAGCCCTAATCACGTACAGTGTGTTATTAATGATAAACTTGATCTTCTGATGTAGAGATGAAGGCACTGCCCCAGCGTTATGGATCCATGGCCTCCCCAACAACAGGTTGTACGAAGCAGGTATGTCGAGCACTTGGAACTTCGCATTGAACTGTATTGGACCAATTTCAATTGGCAGGTCAATCTCTCCAACGCTATCTCTCTTAGCCCCATCGAATGCTCGGATAACCGTCTTAGACGATCGAACTTGTGATAGATCTATCCCCATTTCTTCCAGGGTCGACAAAGGACAGATATTTAGTGCCGATCCATTGTCAATCAGCACCCGAGCTATGAACATTCCATGGCTTTCGACCGTGATATTCAAAGGCTTGTTGTGACCTGTTCCATCATCGTCCATCTCGTCATCTGTGAAAGTGATGGTGTTAGATCCTAGGACCTGCTCGACCAGAGTGACAAACTTCTCCTGAGAGATCGTGCTAGGCAAGTGGGCTTCATTTAGGACTTTCAGCAGTGCCTGTCTATGTACTTCTGAGGATAGAAGTAGTGAGAGCATCGAGATTTGCGCTGGTGCTTTGCTGAGTTGCTCCACTATCTTGTATTATGAATTCTTCATTGCCTTTAGAAAGTCGTGAGCCTCCGGTTCTGACACTGGCTTTTTCAGGGCCCCTCTTGGTTCTCTCACAGGAATCCTGATCAAATCCTGTGGCGTATACACCCTTCCAGACCGAGTGATTCCACCGATTTCTCCTAGGGAGATTGGCAATTCTTCTTCTTCTCCTGTTTTAGCGATGATCTCATAATTCCACGGAACCTTATTGAGATTTTCCACCATCTTTTGGATTGGGATAGACAAAACTAGTGATTTCTCCAGTTTTTGGGCTACCCTTTCTAGATGTAATTCGAACCCTCCGTAGAGAACCTCCGGGTGTAAATAAACACCACCGATATCGATCACATCAACTTCTTCTTCGACCTCCTCTGTGAAAATTAGATTGACGCCACTTCCTGAGGAGGCGTGTTCAGGCAACGGATTTTGCTGACAATTTGGCGTACCGGCCTCAGGTTTTTTAGGAAATGTGATGGCTCCGGTCCGTATAAACTCCCGGATTTTGTCTTTTAGCTGAAAGTATTGTTCAGTCGCATGTCCTCTGGTTCCCAAGTGGTATTCACAGAAAGCATTTGAAGAAGCTGCTTTACTCCCAGGTTTAACTTCGTAGAATAGAAGGGGCGTCAGCATCCCCTGCTTCAAACAATTCCGGTACAACTCGGTGATCGAGACCGGAATGTCTTGTAGCTCTCTGTTGTCGTTCTGGAAATTTTCCCCCAGTAGCATGAGGTAGAAGGTCTTGGTGGTATTGGGTTCCTGACCTTGGAGTGCGGTTAGGAATTTGAGGTGGGGTGTTTGGGCGTGGTTGATAGGTATAGTAAGAGGGTGTTGGGTAGGCTTGAGGGTAATATTGGGGAATGTGGTTTTGATAAGGGGGATGTACATTTTGGTAATAGCGGGGGCGGCTTTGGGAATAGGGTTGGTTTTGAGGATAATTTTGGTTTTGGCGATTTTGAGGAGGGTAGTTGTGATATTGGTTGTTCTGGTTCGGGTAGTCCTGGGGACAAGAAGTTTGGGGGTAGTTCTGGTAATGGGTTTGCCGAGGGGAAACGACAACAGCTACTTCATTTTCTTTCATCTTTGGCGGGGCTGACCTTTTTGTCAGATTGGATTGGGCCCCTTCAATTTTTCCGCTCCTTATTCCTTCTTCTGTCACCTCGGCCTGTTTAATCGCATCGCCGAAAGAAACCACTGCTATGCTCGAGAGATCTCGATAGAACGGCGGTGACTGAATTGACTTGAATATCTCTAACTAAGCCTCCTCGCTCAGCTTAGGGACAACTTTGGCAGCCTGTTCCTTCCAACGAGCAGTATACCTCTCCGGAAACTTTCGTCTTTATTTTTCAGTATCTGGTAGAGGGTATTGCGGTCTGGCGTGGCATCCCTATTGTACACATATTGCTCACAGAAGGCCTCTACCAGATCTTCAAATATTTTAATCTGTGATAGCTTCAGGGTCATGTACCAGTTGAGAGCCGATCCTTTCAACGACCTCCGAAACATCTTTAGGCAAAGATCTTCGTTCCGAGCATGAATTCCTAACTCCTCTTTGTAAATGCTGACATGCCATTCTGGAGGGCCAGTGCCATCATATTTTGTGAATTCTGGAACCACGAAATTTTCCGGGTACACAATCCCGGGTGGTGCTGACAACTCCTTGTACGTCGCTTTCTTGGACGGCTTCTCATTTTGCCATTCTTCCATAGTTTTCTCCAATTTCTCCATTTTCAGAAGCCAAGCCGGTGAAGGGCCATTCTTTTCTTTGTTTTCAGTTTCAATGGCCGGGGCCGGTTGGCTATCATTTGAATTGTTTGGTGGAGCAACGACCCTCTCCGGGTGAATGAGGATCTGCGGGGCGGCGGGGGCCGAGCCCTCTGGCGAGGCTTGATAGGCATGCCCCTGGATGGGATATGTCGGAGCTCCATAGGCGAAAGGATGAGGGCCCATCTGAGGTCCATAGTAGACCGGTACTGCAAAGTTCGGGCCGACGTGGTTTGGATTCGGCCCTGAGTTCTCCATCCCGATACTTGCAGGGTTTCCATTTGGGGATTCAGTCACAGGAGTCCCGTTGGACGGAAGAATAGGCACCTCCTGAGGTCGGCTAAGTTCGTTGATCCTTTCCATCAACCTGTCAATAGTTTCCTGCATCTGAGCTATCTGGGTCGTTCGGGGAGATTCGGGATTGCTTTCTGATGTCATCCTGGAATGAGTCTGTGCTCGACTGCGTGTAAAGATCGGACTTCGAAAGGGGGGAACTGGATTTGCTTTTCTGGGACCAATTTTCTTTGTCTTGTCTTTTTCTTTTTCACCAACAAAAAAATCATTTTTTTAGTTCACTTGGGTCTTAGGTGGCCTTAAAGCCCTTTCTAATTCGAAGATTTCAATTTCGGTAACGACTAATTTAAAAAAAAATTATTTTTTATTTTTATTTTGTCGTTCCCTACCGATATTGAAAACTTTGAACTTGTTTGGTTTTTTTTTTTTTTTTTTTTTTTTTTTTTTTTTAGGACTTCCCCAGACGTCATAAATCCATCAAGTACTAAAAACCCTTTCTCGTCTTGTATCATAGAATCCTGAGGGGATAATATGGATACAAGACAGTTTTGTTTTTGTCAGAGGATTTACAACGATATAAGGGCCTGAGAGGAAATAAGGAAGAATATATATATATATATATATATATATATAAATAAATGATATAAAAAAAATAAAAAAAAATAAAAAAAATAAAAAAAAACACAACTTATTTACTGAATAGAGGGAAAAAAAAAAATTTAACATTCGGACTTTAGATTAATTGGACTTATTCAGACATATTGGGTTCGACCCTCAGCCGTCCCCAGCGGAGTCGCCAGCTGAACGCGCCCCGATTTTCCAGAGAAAACCAAAAAATATATATAGATAGATATATGTTTATATACTTGGCGCTGGTAAAATGAGAAGGGTTAAAAACGTCGATTTTCTCATTAAAATATACTTAAGCCTGTTTTAGAAAAAGGAGTCGCCACCTAGCATTGGGTTTAAATGATGTGCTAGGTCACCATATTTTTCTTTTTTGAAAATAATTTTAAAAAAATGGCTTAAGTAAAATTTGACTCCTAAAATAACATGGTCTAACCAGAGATTCGTTTAAAGAGTTCGGGGGTCAGTTACGCTCGGGGAAGGTGTCAAGCACCCCAAGACGCCCGTCCAAAGACGGTACCTTATCCGATTAAGTCCAATTAGAATTTAAATTCGAATGTTTTTATTTTATTTTTAAATCCTCCTTATATACACATATACACATACACACACATTGAGGGAAGTGATCTCCCTTCTAAACCTAGACCGTTCTGATTGAAGGTTGGGAATTTTCCACCTCGTATTGTTAGCACATTATATTTAATACAAATTAAATAAAACACCCGCACACACGCATCGAGGAGAGTAATTCCCTTCTAAATTTAGCCATTCAAATTGAAGGTTGGGAATTTTCCACCTCGTATTGTTAGCACATTATATTTAATACAAATTAAATAAAACACCCGCACACACGCATCGAGGAGAGTAATTCCCTTCTAAATTTATGCCGTTCAAATTGAAGGTTGGGAATTTTCCACCTCATATTGTTAGTACATTATATTTAATACAAATTAAATAAAACACCCGCACACACGCATCGAGGAGAGTAATTCCCTTCTAAATTTAGCCATTCAAATTGAAGGTTGGGAATTTTTCACCTCGTATTGTTAGCACATTATATTTAATACAAATTAAATAAAACACCCGCACACACGCATCGAGGAGAGTAATTCCCTTCTAAATTTAGCCATTCAAATTGAAGGTTGGGAATTTTCCACCTCGTATTGTTAGCACATTATATTTAATACAAATTAAATAAAACACCCGCACACATGCATCGAGGAGAGTAATTCCCTTCTAAATCTTAGCTATTCAAATTGAAGGTTGGGAATTTTTCACCTCGTATTGTTAGCACATTATATTTAATACAAATCAAATAAAACACCCGCACACACGCATCGAGGGGAGTAATTCCCTTCTAAATTTTAGCCATTCAAATTGAAGGTTGGGAATTTTCCACCTCGTATTGTTAGCACATTATATTTAATACGAATTAAATAAAACACCCGCACACACGCATCGAGGGGAGTAATTCCCTCCTAAATTTTAGCCATTCAAATTGAAGGTTGAGAATTTTCCACCTCGTATTATTTACTCAAAAAAAAAAAAATAAAAAATAAAAAGTAATAAATAAATAATAAAGGAAGAAGAGAGAAAAAAAAAATCTAATTTAAAAAAAAAATTAGTATAATAACAACTAAAAAAAAATAAGAGTAAGATTTACAACAGATAAAAATTTACGACCTTCTTGGAGATTTTTCTTCTTCAAAATTACAATAAAATGAAAATAATATTATTTTTTTCAAAATTTTTCTCCAGATTTCCCCTCTCCCTTACAAAAATTTTTCTCAAAAAATTTCTTCCCCTCAAAATTTTCTCTCCTCCCTCTTGTAATCCTTCCTCTATTTATAGGAAGGAAAAGTGAAACTTTGCCGACAAAAAACAAACACAAAAAGTAAAAAAAATAATAAAAAAAGGGGTGGGTGCACCGAAATTCGGTGCACCCACCAGCTTTTGGGTGCACCAAATTTGGTGCACCCAAAAGTAGGGGGGACACCCCTCCTGCTGGCCGCACCAGCGACCAGTGGCTGGTCGCTGGTGCGGCCGGCTGGTCGCTGGTGCGGCCAGCTGGTCGCACCAGCGACCCTTTTGCAGTCCCCCCCGGCGTTCGGTCCAGGCCTCTCTCCTTCTCGTCTTTTCTTGTCCATTTTGTTCCGAATTAACGCGTTTTTATTCCACTTCGAAAAATCTACAAAACCAAAAAAAAAAAAAAAAAATCAATTACTAATATTTAATTTACTTAAGAGATTAATAAAACTTAATTTAGCAGTATTAAACTGCATAAATACGGTACAATCAAAACAAAATAAATAAAATAAAAAAAGGTAACTATAAAATAAAGTATAATTTTTTGCGAGGCGGTCAAAAATGCCGTGTCTACATCAAGCAAATACCCCGAGAAGAGAACAGACATACCGATGTGTTGGCCAACCTAGCCTCTCCGGTTGAATATACTCTCAAGAGAACGATTCCCGTGGAATATCCATCCAAGCCGAGTACTGTCTCCTCGGACAAGGTCACTACTATCTGCACCCTCAACTCCTATCCGACTTGGATGGGTACGATCGTGAGCTATCTCACCGATGGGACGCTACCAAAGGACCAAGCTCATTCCCAAAAAGTACGATACCAGGCAACGCGGTATACCCTCATCGACGGCATCCTATATCACAAGTCCTTCTCGGGTCCATACTCTAGATGCTTACGGCCTAAGGAGGCCGACTACGTCATGAGGGAGGTTCACGAGGGCAATTGCAGAAACCACTCTCGAGGTAGGATATTAGCCCGAAAGTTGCTCCTTCACGGTTACTACTGGCCCAAAATGCTTGAAGATGTAGAAGAATTCGTGAAAAAGTATGACAAGTGCTAGCGATTTTTCGCCCACCTTCAAACCTCGCCAACTGAGCTGGTGCCGATGACCAGCCCGTGGCTCTTCACCCAGTGGAGGATAGATCTCCTAGGCCTATTTTCTTAGGGAACTGGCCAGAGGAAGTTCTTGGTTGTCACAATCGATTACTTCACAAAATAGGTAGAAACTGAGCCGCTTACTAGAATCACTAAGGAAAGGATTCGAGACTTTGTCTGGAAGCGCATGATTTACCAATTTGGCATCCCAAAATCCATTTTCTCGGACAATGGGAAGCAGTTTGAAAATAACTTATTTGCTAAGCTCTGCCCTGGGCTGGGAATCAGCAGGCATTTCTCCTCCCTTGGTCATCCACAAGCCAACGGTCAGGTTGAAGTCACCAATTGGACAATTTTGCAAAATATAAAGACTAGGATAAACAAATCCAAGGGGTTATCGGTTGAATAATTGTACCATGTATTGTGGGCTTATCACACAACAACTCGAACCCTTACCGGAGAGACGTCTTTCGCCATGACCTTCGGCTCAGAGGCCATCATACTGGTTGAGATTGGCCTACCTTTGTCTTGGACTATAACTACCTTTGATCGAGCTAAAAACAAAGCAGGTCTGGCACTTAGCCTTGATCTATTGGAAGAAAGAAGAGAAATAGATCAGATTCATCACGCTGCCTATCAACAAGGAATGACTCTATAAGACCCTAATTTTTTGCATACATATAATTTTAGTTACAGTTTAGAGCATTTAGAAAATAATGGGGTGGAATGTGTCATTTAATATTTAAATTAAAAATTTAGGGGTCAATTAACAATTTTAAAAATATTCATTCAAAATTTTGGGATTTAAATGACAACTTAAAATATATATATATATATATATATATATATCCTGTTGAGATTAGCAAAACCAAAAACAGAGGAAGGTGGTGGCCGCTAGTGTTGCCACTTTTACCGCAAGCGTACGAATCGAGTTTTAGTATAATGAACCTTTCGGTCGGGTATCGTATCCACAGGGATTGGTGTCGTTACTATCGAGTACCACGATTGTCATAACCTGACTTTATTTAGGCGACAAAACTGTAGTTAATTAATTAATACTAATACTAAAATACTACTTTAACTATACTAATTACTAATACGAGATAGTTATGGGATGGACTATCTAGAGATTAACTCTATTTATTTAAATGCGTTTGATTTCGTTTAGTTTACAATAATGGTGTTCGACCTATTTGACAATCTCGGTATCTAAAACTCCTTCGCCATCTCTCCCGAGTGTAAGACGGGGGATGTAATGCAACTTCATGTCAACGAAGAAGTCTCCATTAACGTCTTAACAACCCTAGGTCGAGTGAGTCTTGCCCCAATCTCATTGATCGCACACAAACCTTCAGTTCGTAAATTCCCTCGTCACCTCTCCCGATGTGACTTCGAATCAACAAAGAAGTCCCCCTCAACGTCTTAACGACTCTAGGTCACGTGGGTCTTGCCCCAACGTCATTGATTTCATGCGTTGTGTTTACCCTATCGACAATCTCAGTTCTAAAACTCTCTCGCCACCTCTCCCGAGTGTAAGACGAGGGAATACGCAACTTTGAATCAATGAAGAAGTTCCCCTCAATGTCTTAACGACCCTAGGTCATATGAGTCTCTCTCCAACGTCATAGATTGTCCACAATCCTAACCCCGACCAGGTTATTGGATCGTAGCATTTGTTTATTCTAGTCCGAATCTGGGATGAACTTAGCCGATATCCAAAGATTAGTCGCTAAAATCGTCCACTGAATGATTCTTCTACTCCGTGTGTTGATCTTCTCCTTCGAATATGCTTGAGCACTCCCCATACTCTCTTTATATCCTAACCTAAGCCTTAAGGGTTGTAATGGCAAGGGGGAGAGGGGGGGGTGAAGAAGAAGGGAGGAAAGGGGTATAAATAGACAAAATATCTAAAATAAATATCTAACACTGCATAGAGGTCACCGCCACGACCGTGGGTGGGTCGGTTAGTTGATCATCGCTGCGGTGAAGAAGGCAGTGGAATAAGAAGAACATCCTACATATTTTGCGCCGCGGCGATGGATCTTGCGCTACGGATATGGAAGTTCAAAAAGTTTGGTGTCTTCTCAGCATCTTCACCACCACGGCGGTGGGCTTGTTTCACAATTTTGCCTCCGAGGTTGTTTTTTCACCGTTCTTCGACTGTTTTTGGTTCGATCTCATCGTTTTCGCTCCAATTTCATACCTTTTTACCCCACGCACCTGTTTTAATACAAAAGGAATAAAAACATATTAAAACATTTAAAAATAAATATAAACGTACTTGAAAACTAACAAATTCGGGTTGGAAATCGATAGAGAATTTACATCTATCAAATACCCCCAAACTTGGAATTTTGTTACTCCTCGAGCAAAACACCCACACAATACAAGAAAATATAAAACTAATTACGAAATTAAAAACTAAAAACTAAAAACACTAAAACCAAAAATGTGTAAGGTTTTATTATCATCTACCGGCCGAAAGATTTTCCCTTATCGGCCCCCAATCCTATCAAGTTTATGCATAAATCATACCATGTGGTGTTCTAGAATTTCAACGTTCAAAAATAGTAAGCGCCATTCTAGATCCTGTTTAAGTGTGTGTGTGATTAAACTCAAATATACTACTATCCATTGATTAGATGTGATTATCCCTCAATATAATTCATGACTAAAACCTTTGAGGTATAGGAAATCTATACGCCTGACTTGGGATCTATTATCCATTAATGTAGGCTCGGAGGTTCAAAAAGATCAATAGGGCTTGGATCGGTTTTGAGAAAATTGTCAAGGGTAAATTTGAATAGAAAATAGGTTAACGTCGTTAACTTAACATTACCTGAGGCACATCGCTTGACACTCTCACACTCGAAACCCCATAGTTTATTTAGAAACGACCCTGAACAAACATTTAAGAACGTCGTACTCACTTGTAAAAAAGAAACAGAAATAGAAATCGTATTTACATTTGATTTTTTTTTCTTTTATTTTTAACGAACACCCCCCCAAACTTATTTGTTTTGTACAATTGAAGGGGTGTGGATGAACGAAAAACGACAAGTGAGTACTCGAATAACTTACCAATTAATAGGTTTCTCAAAACCCAACTGCTCACATCAAGTAGCATTTGCAACTGCTAGCTTGATTCACTCACATTGTGCCTTCAGTTTAGCGATGTAGGTTTGGAAAAAGTTCAATCGGCTATGGTATTTGTTAAGTGTTTAGAATTGAAACGGCTTTTAGGCTTTGACAAGGTAACGAAGGGTAATGATTTATCAGGGTAAGCTTAAAAAGGCTCGAGCGACAAAATGACTGTCTAAATCATATCTCTTAAACAACCTCGCCTAGTGTTTCGCCTAGAATTTATCCCAGATCAAGTTCTAGAATCCCTATTGTCATGAAATTGATTGAAGGATAATTGGTTTCAAATCAATTAGATAGTGCTATATTGAGTTTACGTGCTCGTGTATTTAGGATTCACAATAACTTTTATTAAGACGATATGTTAAGCACATAGAATCACACATGAATGAGATTTACGCTGGACCTCAAAACAATCAGGAGATAGAGTCATCATCGGGTAAAGGCCCAGATGACGTCAAAACTTAGCACACAAAAGAACAATTAAACTATACAATCTAATCCTAAACAAGCATGTAAACGATAAAAACTATAAAATTTAACTAAAAACATAAACAGATACTAAAACATACTATACATCACCACCAATTCAACATAGGTGATGTCCAAAACGAGCTGTCAGCGTTCCTAATGACAATATATAACATGATATTGAAGACAGGGGTTTAGAACACGTACCTGGGAGGCGATAGGATCTCGCCTCTGACTCAAATCGACGGAAATGTATCTAACTTATTTGTGACCCTGGGTTGCTTTCCAAGAAGCTCTTGGTTTAATGTCATTGGCCCCTCACATGCCCTCAAGACTGCGCAAGATGTTGCAATTAAAGGAACATAAGAGTATCTGTCGATCTAACATCTTCAAGCATCATGCAGGAAAACAAAAACAAAACTGCAACCAAAAATTATATACAACAAAAATGCCTAGATTAAAATTGAGTTATTTACTCGCAATATCGATAACAATCAACAAGACAATCCCCGGCAACGACGCCAAAAACTTGGTGGCCGCTAATTAAGTGCTGTCACTTTCACCGCAAGCATACAGATCGCGTTTTAGTATAATGGACCTTTCAGTCGGGTATCGTATCCATAGGGATTGGTGTCGTCACTATCGAATACCGCGATTTTCATAACCTGACTTTATTTAGGCGACAAAAATGTAGTTAATTAATTAATATTAATATTAAAATATTACTTTAACTATACTAATTACTAATACGAGATAGTTATGGGATGGATTATCTAGGGATTTAATACTTTATTTACTTAAATGCGTTTGATTTCGTTTAGTTTAAAATAATGGTGTTCGACCTATTTGACAATCTCGGTATCTAAAACTCATCCGCCATCTCTCCAGAGTGTAATACGGGGGACATAACGCAACTTCATGTCAACGAAGAAGTCCCCCTTAATGTCTTAACGACCCTAAGTTGCATGAGTTTTGCCCCAACCTCATTGATCACACACAAAATATCAGTTCGTAAATTCTCTCGCCACCTCTCCCGAGTATAAGACGAGGGACATAACGTAACTTTGAATCATTGAAGAAGTCTCCTTCAACATCTTAACGACTTTAGGTCACGTGAGTCTCGCCCCAACATCATTGATTTTATGCGTTGTGTTTATCCTATTGACAATCTCAGTTCTAAAACTCTCTCGCCACCTCTCTCGAGTGTAAGACAAGGGAATACGCGACTTCGAATCAACGAAGAAGTCTCCCTCAATGTCCTAACGACCCTAGGTCGCGTGAGTCTCGCCCCAACGTCATAGATTGTCTACAATCCTAACCCCGACCAGGTTATTGGATCGTGGCATTTGTTTATTCTAGTCCGAATCTGGGATTTGTCAAACCCTGTATTCTCGATATGTAAATCTAAGCACAATAAATAAACATTATGATAAACACACTCAAACATTGAAGAACAATCATCAAAGAAACACAACTAAACCAAAATCATATTTTTATAAACGATATTAATCTCATACATAATCCACGTTTCACCTTTGGCCATAGCCATTTATACTATTGAAATTAGGTTAAACATGCTCAAACATACATAGAAGATAAAAAATAAAAGGAAAAACGGATGAACTTAGTCGATATCCGAAGATTAGCCGTTAAAACCGTCTACCGAACGATTCTCCTTCTCCGCGTGTTGATCTTCTAATTTAGATATGTTTGAGCACTCCCATACTCTTTCTATATCCTAACCTAAGCCTTAAGGGCTATAATGGTCCGGGGGGGGGGGGTAAAGGAGAAGGGATGAAAGGGGTATAAATAGACAAAATATCTAAAATAAATATCTAACACTGCGCATAAGCCATCGCCACGGCCGTGGGATCACCGTTATGGCCTTGGGTAGGTCGGTTAGTTGAACGCTGTGGCGGTGGAATAGGAAGAACATCCTACATCTTTTGAGCTACGACGGTGGATCTTGCGCCGCGACCATGGAAGTTTAGTAAGTTTGGTGTCTTCTCAGCATCTTTACTACCGCAACGGTAGTCTGGACGTTGCGGCGGTGGGCTTGTTTCATAATTTTGCCTCCAAGCTTATTTTTCTACCGTTCTTCGACCGTTTTTGGTTTGATCTCATCGTTTTCGCTCCGATTGCATACCTTTTCACCCCCACGCACCTGTTTTAATACAAAAAGAATTAAAACATATAAAAATAACTATAAACGTACTTGAAAACTAACAAATTCGGGTTGAAAATAAATAGGTAATTTACGTCTATCAAATATCTCCAAACTCGAAATTTTGCTAGTTCTCGAGCAAAACACCCACACAATACAAGAAAATATAAAAACTAAAAACACTAAAAACAAAAATGTGTAAGATTTGATTATCATCTACCGGCCGAAAGATTTTCCCTCATCGGCTCCCAATCCTATCAAATTCAAGTATAAATCATACCATGTGGTGTTTTAGAATTTCAACGTTCAAAAATAGTAAACGCCACTCTAGATCCTATTTAAGTGTGTGTGTGATTAAACTCAAATATACTACTATCCATTGATTAGATGAGATTATCCCTCAATATAGTTTATGACTAAAGCCGTTAAGGTATAGGGAATCCATACACCTGACCTGGGATATATTCTCCACTAATGTAGGCTCGGAGGTTCAAAAAGATCAATAGGGCTTGGATTGATTTTGGGAAAATGGATAAGGGTAAATTTGAATAGAAAATAGGTTAACGTCGTTAACTTAACGTTACCTGAGGCACATCGCTTGGCACTCTCACAGTCGAAACCCCATAGTTTATTTAGAAACGACCCTGAACAAACGTTTAAGAATGTCGTACTCACTTGTCAAAAAGAAACAGAAATAAAAACCGCATTTACATTTGATTTTTTTTTCTTTTCTTTTTAACGAACACACCCCCAAACTTATTTGTTTTGTACAATTGAAGGGGTGTGGATGAACTAAAAATGACAAGTGAGTACTCGAATACCGAACCAATTAATTGCTTGCTCAAAATCCAACTGCTCATATCAAGTGGCATTTGCAACTGCTAGCTTGATTCACTCACATTGTGCCTTAAGTTTAGCGATGTAGGTTTCGAAAAAGTTCAATTGGCTATGGTATTTGTTAAGTGTTCAGAATTGAAACGGATTTTAGGCTTCGACAAGGTAACGAAGGGTAATGATTTATCAGGGTAAGCTTAAAAAGGCTCGAGCGACAAAATGACTGCCTAAATCATATCTCCTAAACAACCTCGCCTAGGGTTTCGCCTCGAATTTTCCCCAGATCAAGTTTTAGAATCCCTATTGTCATGAAATTGATTGAAGGATAATCGGTTTCAAATCAATTAGATAATACTATATTGAGTTTACGTGATCATGTATTTAGAATCCACAATAACTTTTACTAAGACGATACGTTAAACACACAGTGTAAGACCTCAATCGTAGCATGTACGTCATTTCAGTGGTATTTTAGAGTAATTGTGAAAATTCGGGGTGAAACTAGGACAATTAAAAATTCAAATAGAAAGCTTAGGGGTCAAATTGAAAATATAGAAACAGTAAATCCCAATTTAGGGAGGTAAATTGACATTTAACATTTAAATGAAACTTTCAGGGGGTGAAATTGAAAATCCTAGAAACTTTTAAAAGTTGAAAAGGATTAAAATCAAGGTTTAAAGGAAATTTTGGGGGGGGGGGGGGGGGGGAGGAAAGAGCAATTAATAAAAAAAAATTTATCATATATATACATACCCATAAACCGGCGGTCGGAGGAACCAGCTGGCCGGCAAGGAATCAGATAAGAGAAGTGACGTGGCACACATAGATAATTTGAATCCACTAATCTCATGCACAGGTAATGATCAAAAAAAATCTCATGATCAAGAATCCTAAATCCGAAATCTGAAAATCAGAGAAAAAAAAAATCTAGAGAGAGAGAGCAGGCCGGAGTTCGGGTTTGAGAAGCGATCGCCGGCGAGGCAGGGTGTTTCGATTACAGGGTTGTGGGCGTGCGTGGGTATTCGGTGGTCGACGATCGTGTGGGGTGGTGTGTTTGGTCGACGGAGAACTTCGTGGGTGTGCCATTGTCAAATTTCAGGAGAGAGAGAGAAGGTGGTTCGGCATAGGTGGTGGGTGATCGTCGCCGGTCGTCTGGTAAGTGTTCGGTAATGTGTTCGGCTCGTCATCAACTGCGTTTGTGTGTGTGTGTATGTGTGTGCTTTGTCCATCGTTCAGACCGTTGTCATATGTGTACGTGATGTCCGTCCGTTCAACAGAGAGGTCGTTCACTCCGGCGGTGTGTTATCGTCGTGGGTTGTCGTCGGCGGGACTGCTGCATTCAGACAGAGATTGTACGTGAGTGTATGTGTGTGTGTTCTGCTCTGCTGTTGCGGGTGTGTGTGTGTTGATCGCCCACGGTGGAGGTTGGTGGAGAGTTTTGGTTGGCGGCAAGAGTTCTTCGGCGTCAGCTGTTGGGATCGCAAATTTGAAACAGAAACAGAAACAGAAACAGTAGGCGCAGAAAAAGAAAAAAAAAAGTAGGAAAAATTGCAGAAAGCACCTCAGGAAAATCCAAAACCCATCTCGTGGTCGCCAAACGTTTCGGAAACAAGTGAAACTTCAATCGATTATTAATTCTCATTAAATTAAATTTTAATTAGTGTTACAAATCCTAAAATCATATTAATTTCGTAAGGATTAATTAATTTTAAGTACGTGGTATATAAAATTAGTAACGATTAGGAATATAGGGTCTGTATTGCATGATTAGGATGTTTTAGATAAGATATTAATTTAGAATCTGCCACTATTAGGTTCACAGGCACTGACGTCCAGATAAAGTGGGGGCAGTGTCAGTTTTGCAAAACGGATATCGAGGTGAGTGTACTGTCTTCTTGCCAAATTATTTTTCTATGTATATATATGATGAAATATGTGATTATTTAAACTGTATGTATTTATAAATGATATGGATCAAGCAGGATTTGAATGAGTTGGTAAACTGGATTTCGATAATTTGCAAAAAGAAGTTGAAAATGAATTTCCGCTGGATTTGGTGAAATTAGACGGTGTTTTTAAAAAGAGAATAGGAAACATCTATTTTTCTAAAAATGCCTGGTTTTCTAAAAGAAAAAAATAATAAATGGTGGAAAAGTGGTTTTGATAAAATCAGACGTTTTCTTTAAAAGAAAATATGAAATATGATTTTTGAATTTAAAAGCTGGTTTTAAGAAAAGTGGTAGACGTGGTGATTTGACGATATTGAGTAGGCGATATTTATTGAGTTGCGATTCGATAATACTGTATTTGATTTCGACGATGCCATGACTGTTCTCCCCGAAAGGGGTATGGATTATATTTCTCCCCGTAAGGGGTGTGGATTATATTTCTCCCCGTAAGGGGTGTGAATTATATTTCTTCCCAAAAAGAGGTGTGGATATTTGTAGGAAGGCATTCCTATGAATGTTACGGTACCGTTGTAATTCCCGATCGTGAGGTTAAAACGATCACTAGTGCTGGCCAGCGTGTGTGTGTTGGAGGTGTGTGTTTGAGATTAGTGCTTGAAATGTGGTGTTTTACATATATTAGTTGATTTGATATTATTTATTATGATGATTGGTAGGATTTTATGCTAGATGGATTTGGATGGAATTTATCTATATCGCTTTATTGTTATTACTTATATACTTGTGCTTGATCCATACTAAATTGTGGAAATATTTAGAACGTATTAATATTTTAAAAATATTTTACTAAGAAGGCAGTACACTCGCAGATACAACAGTTAGGAGTCGGTCCTCTACTGGTACTAGGTAGAGCTATGTGATGAATTCATGTGGACGATCGAAAGAAGCTGTTAAAGGCGAACCTAAGAAGGTTCATGGATAAATACTTTTAGTTAGAAAAACTTCGGGCCAGGTGCGCCCCCCATAATGGATATATGTATTATACAGTGGGTGTATATTGTCATTTCTATTAGGTTATTTGGATATATTGGTGATGTCATGCTGTAGTCACGCCAACCCCGGGATGATGGGTGTCCAGGACGGGTTGTGACATACAGAATCACACATGAATGAGCTTTACGCTTGATGTACGTCGAGGTTTTGATCGCTCGCATAATGACTACTCGCAAGTGCACGAGGTCTAATTTTAATATAATGGATCTTTTAAGATCGGATATCGTTCTACTAGGAATGGTGTAATTTAGTTGAATATGGTGATTGGCATAATCTCATATCTCGACTATTCAAAAATAGTTTGTATTCTATTTAATCTACTAAGATAAATAACAACTATTAGGTTAGTTTTAATTACACTAATTACTTAGGTATTGATTTCTTTCGCATAATGCATACTTGACTTCATTTAGTTATTTATAACAGTGTTTATCTATTCCGACAATCTTTGTATCTACAACTCCTCCGCTACCTCTCCCGAGTGTAAGACGAGGGATTACACGACTTCGTGTCAACGAAGAAGTCCTCCTCAACGCCTTGATGACCCGAGATCGCGTGAGTCTTGAGCCAACGTCATGGATTGCTTACCTTCTAACGCCCTCCTGGGTCGTTAAAACGTCACGTTGCGTTTACCCTAGTCCGAATCCGGGGTTACCTCTTCCAAGTGTCAAACCCCGTATTCTCGGTTTATCAATACAAGCATAATATCAAGAATAACGGTAAACACAATTGGATTTAGACAAACATTCATTAAAGTAACATTAATCCATTTAACGAACATTTACATGATTTCAACAACACCTAAGTAACATTTAACTAATACTACACGATCTTAGCCATATACCATACAAAACAAGAGTGATTCAATATCATTAGATATGGAAAATTAATTACAAAGATAAAAACAAGAGAAGAACGATCAAATCTGAAAGTGAAACGATCCATTGTCGCTAATGATCAATCCGCAAATGATTCCTCTTTGCCCGAATGATGAACCTCCTCCTTGATCTCTCAAAGATAGCTTAAGAACTCTATATTAGGGTCAGGGATGCTTAACAACAACTTTCAGACGTGAGAAAGGGGTATATATAAGCCAAAGGTTTAAAAAATATCTAAACAGATATTTTCCCCTGTTCTGAGAAATTCGCCTAGGCGAAGGTTAAGTCGATTAGAAATCCACCTAGACGATGGTTTCTTTGCCTAGGCAGAGGACTAACTTCTTAGTTTTCTTTCATTCTGACTAATTTCTGCCTAGGCGGTAGTTTCTTCGCCTAGGCGGATTTGAGCACTTTAGCACTCCAACCTTCTGACGGAATTCTGCCTAGGCGGTGGAAACTTCGCCTAGGCGGATTTCAGCATTTCAACACTCTAACCTTCTGACGGAATTCCATCTAGGCGGTCAAAACTTCACCTAGGCGGATTTTAGCACTCTAACTTTCTGACGGAATTCTGCCTAGGCGGTGGAAACTTCACCTAGGCGGATTTTAGCTGATCCTGAAACCTCCATTTTTTTCATCTTTTCTTTACCCTTTTTTTCCATTGTTTTGCTCGGTTTGTCAATTGTTTACGTCCCTAAACCTGACTTATATAAAAAAAATAACTAAAACGCAATTAAAACTTCAATAAAATACTCAAAAACTGACAATTTCAGTTTAAAAATAGATAGGTATTTTACAACTATCACTCGACCTCAAAACAATCAGGGGATAGAGTCATCATCGGGTAAAGGCCCAGATTACATCCAAACTCAGCACAAAACAACAATTAAACTAAGCAGTCTAATCCTAAACAAGCATGGAAACGATAAAAACAGTAAAATTTAACTAAAAACATAAACACATACTAAAACATACAACACATCACCACCAACTCAACACAGGTGATGTCCAAAACGAGCCGTCAGCGATCCCAATAACAGTATATAGCATGATATTAAAGACAAGGGTTTAGAACACGTACCTGGGAGGCGAGAGGATCTCGCCTTCGACCCAAATCGACAGAGATGTATCTAACTTATTTGTGACCCTGGGTTGCCTCCCAAGAAGCACTTGATTTAATGTCCTCGACCCAACACATGCCCTCAAGACTGGCGAGATGTTGCAATGAAAATAACAAAAGAGTACCTGTCGATCTAACATCTTCAAGCATTCTGTAAGAAAATAAAAACAAAACTACAAACAAAAATTATATATAATAGAAATTCCTAGATTAAAATCGAGTTATTTACTTGCAATATCGATAACAATCAACAAGACAATCCCCGACAACGGCGCCAAAAATTTGGTGGCCGCTAATTAAGCGTTTTCACTTTTATCGCAAGCGTACGGATCAATTTTTAGTATAATGGACCTTTCAGTCGGGTATCATATCTACAGGGATTGGTGTCTTTACTATCGACTACCGCGATTTTCATAACCTGACTTTATCTAGGCAACAAAAGTATAGTTAATTAATTAAAACTAAAATACTACTTTAACTATACTAATTACTAATACGAGATAGTTGTGGGATGGATTATCTAGGGATTAACTCTATTTATTTAAACGCGTTTGATTTCGTTTAGTTTATAATAATGGTGTTCGACCTATTTGATAATCTCGGTATCTAAAACTCCTCCGTCACCTCTCCCGAGTGTAAGACGGGAGATGTAACGCAACGTCGTGTCATCGAAGAAGTCTTCCTCAACGTCTTAACGACCCTAGGTTGCGTGAGTCTTGCCCCAACCTCATTGATCGGACACAAAACCTCAGTTCGTAAACTCTCTCGCCACCTCTCCCGATTGTAAGACGAGGGATATAACTCGACTTCGAATCAATAAAGAAGTCTCTCTCAACGTCTTAACGATCTTTAGGTTACGTGAGTTTCACCCCAACGTCATTGATTTCATGCTTTGTGTTTACCTTATCGATAATCTCAGTTCTAAAAATCCCTCGCCACCTCTCCCGATTGTAAGACAAGGGAATACATGACTTTGAATCAACGAACAAGTCCCTCTTAACGTCTTAAAGACCCGATGTCACGTGAGTCTCGCCCCAACGTCATAGATTGTCCACAATCCTAACCCCGACCGGGTTATTCGATCATGGCGTTTCTTTATTCTAGTCCGAATCTGTGATTTGTCAAACCACGTATTCTCGATATGTAAATATAAGCACAATAAACAAACAATATGATAAACACACTCAAACATTGAAGAACAATCATTAAAGAAACGCAACTAAACCAAAATCATGTTTTTATAAACGATATTAATTCCATACATAATCCACATTTAACCTATGTCCATAGCCATTTATACAATTGAAACTAGCCTAAACATGCTCAAACATACATAAAAGATAAGAAATAAAAGAAAAAACAGATGAACTTAGCCGATATTCGAAGATTAGCCACTAAAATCGTCCACCGAACGATTCTCCTTCTCCGCGTGTTGATCTTATCCTTTGGATATGTTTGAGAACTCCCCATACTCTCTCTATATTCTAGCCTAAGCCTTAAGGGCTATAATGGCCACGACGGGGGCCGGGAGGGGGGAGGGGGAAGGGGGGGGGAGGGGGTGAAGGAGAAGGGAGGAAAGGGGTATAAATAGACAAAATATCTAAAATAAATATCTAACTCTACACAGAGGCCACCACCGCGGCCGTGGGTAGGTCGGTTAGTTGATCGCTACGGCGGAATAGGAAGAACATCTTGCATCTTTTGCGCCGCGGCGGTGGATCTTGCACAGCGGCCATGGAAGTTTAGTAAATTTGGTGTCTTCTCAGCATCTTCACCTCTGCAGCAGTGGTCTAGATGCCGCCGCGGTGGGCTTGTTTTACAATTTTGCCTCCGAGGTTATTTTTCCACTGTTCTTCGACCGTTTTTGGTTCGATCTCATCGTTTTCTCTCCGATTTCATACCTTTTTACCCCACGTACCTGTTTTAATACAAAAATAATAAAACATATTAAAATATATAAAAATAACAATAAACGTACTTGAAAACTAGTTGAAAATAGATAAGTAATTTTCACCTATCAGAAGGCGATCGACGTGGCAATGCAAAGAGTCAAGATCAAACACAAAGAAGAGAGAGGAAAAGTTGGGTTGTGGGTTTCGATCAGCAGTGGGCTGCTCCGATGTGTGTGCGTGCGTGTGTTCTGGTCGTTGTCTGTGTGCGGGCGTGTGTGTGTACTGGTTACTGTTTATCGTCGATGGTGGGTGAGGGTGTGATCGTCGCCGTTTTGCTCGACGATGTGGGTATGTTCGTCGTCGTTCGATATGTATATTATCAGTGCTGTTTTGCTGATTGCCGGTGGTGTGCGTGTATTTGTTCGGCGAATTGCATGCGTGTGTGGAGTCGTCGATGGAGTGGGTATCGTCGTTCAGCGTGTATGTGTGTTGCCGTTTGTCTGACGGTTTATGTGCATGTCGCTGTTTGTCGGTGTACTTTGTTCGTCGATGTGTTGGCTCTGTTCAGTGTGTGTGTGTGTACGTGTGATCGTTGTGTATATGTATGGGTGATCGTCGTTATTCGGTCCGACGGGTGTGTGTATGGTTGTCCGACCGTGTATAGGTGTTGAGATAAATGGGTGTGCATTTGTGTGTTCTGTATGTGTGTTCAACCGTCAGTAGGTGTATGTTTGTGATCAACGGCGTGCGTGAATGGTGTGTGGGTGATCATTGGTGTAGGTTGGCCTGCAGTGGGTGAGAAGAGAGAAAGAGCTGAACCAGGGGCTGAAACGCAGAACAAGAAGAAAGAAAGAGGGGTTGTCGCCGCGGTGGTAAGCTCTGTCACCGCGGCGGTGGGGATCTAGCGACCAAAACAAAAGCGGGAAAAGAAGAAAAAAGAGAAAGAAGAAGAAAAAAAAAGGAGGGGGGGGGGGGGGGGGGGGGGGGAACAAGGAAAAAGGGAAAAAAATAAGGAAAATCAAATAAAACTCAAATAAATTCAAAAAAAAAATCCAAATTTCTCGGCCCGCAAGCGATTCGGAATAGGTAAAATTCTAATCGGTAATTATTTTCGTTAAATTAAATTATTAGCATTACGATTTTCGCAATAGTGATAGTAATTTTTGTTATTGTAATAATATTTTTTTATAATCGTTAATCTTAATGAATTGGTACAATAAATATTAACGTAGCGAAACAGACAAAATAACAATTTCTGCATAATTAAATTCATGGAATGGAAAATTAAGCAATTTAGGGTCATGCATTGCATATTAGAATTATTTTAGATAAAATATTAATTTAGGCCTATCACTGTTAAGTTCACAGGCGCCAGCATCTCGATAGGTTTTGGATGTCAACATTTTTGCAGTGCAGAGAACGAGGTGAGTGTACTGTCTTCTATTTAAATTACAAATTTTATTTTCATATAAATTATGGAAAATGTGTTATTCAAAAAAAGGCCGAATTTGCAACTTATATGAATTAAGTGGTTTCGGTATTAAAGGTAGAAAATAATTTTTGGATCAAGTTGGTTTTAAAGATAGAAAAATGATTTTTGGATCAAGTCAGTTTTTAAGATGGAGAGTGATGTTTGGTCCAACTATGCCATAGTTTCTTCTCGTTAGGCAGATATGACCTACGAAATGTGAATTTTCTTTTTGTTAGGCGGGTATGACCTACGAGATGTGAATTTTCTTTTTGTTAGGCGGGTATGACGTACGAGATATGAATTTTCTTCTTGTTAGGCAGATATAACCTACGAGATGTTGATTTTTTTCACGTTAGGCGGATATGACCTACGAGATGTAAATTTTCTTCTCGTTAGGCGGGTATGACCTAAGAGATATGTATTTTCTTTTCGTTAGGAATATATGTCTTGCGAGATGTGGATTACCTGTTAAGCAAAGTCTTGCAGGGTGGTTTGATCCGTTAGGAGTGCAAAACCTGCGGGTAGTACGATACTGTTGTAACTCCCGATTGTGAGGTAAAAACGATCCTATGGGTAGTAGGAGAGAATGTGGGGAGTATTTTATATTATGTTGAAATATTTGGACTGGTTGGTTTAAAATACTTGGACAGGTTGATTTAAAATATTTGGATTGGCTGATTCAAAATATTTGGATTGGTTAACTTAAAATATTTGTATTGGGTGTTTTAAATACATAATTTCTTTACATTGGTGGCACTTGGAAATTTGTTTCAAATATGGTATGCGGTGTACTGTATTATCTTTATAGTATGTCATTTCATTGGTGGCAGTGGAATGGGATTTTCAATCGGGTATGTGACTATAAATATTATAATTTGAAAGGTGGTATTTAACATTTGTGCTTGATCCATTAATTTTTTTTTATTATTATTACGAAGACAGTACATCGATAAAAATATTTGATTTCAGGTACCGCGGCTAGGAGTTGGTCCACTACTGGCACTAAGTAGAGTCCGGAGGTAGTATCGTCCTAGTGGTGAGCCAGTCGAATGTGAACCGTGGAAGGTTCAGGTATTTTTGTATTTTGGTTATGAATATTTGGGACCGATATATTCCTAAATTTTGAAACGGGTATTTATGTATATATATTTTTGGAAAAAAAATTTACAGTAGCACGAGGATGTAAGTACATATGTATAGATGGATATACAACAATGGATCAGGTCACGTTAGGTTGATGTTACACCCGACCTCGGGTGATAAGTGCCTGGGGTGGGGTGTGACAGACTTGATACTATAATCGTTTGGTTCGACCTCGATCTTTTGATGTCGGCGACCTCCTCCTGAAAAAAGTCACTCTAGCCACCAAGGATCAAAATGTCGGCAAGCTTGCTCCGAGCTGGAATGGGCCTTACCGAGTCATTCGAATAGCTTGGCCCGACACCTACAATTTGGAAACCGAGGAAGGGATACCCTTGAGGCACCCCTGGAATGCCAAGCACCTAAAGCGCTACTATACCTAAGAAGGGTTGTCTCCCTAGATTCGTTAGATTTTTTATTTTGATCTTAGAAGCTTGTAATCGAAATTTTAAAATCAATGAAAGGGGTCACGGTTCAAATTATCCCAAATCTCCAAATTCTCCACAAGTGCAAAGGCGGAGACGAGCCGCCCTCCGTGCCGAGAGGCTGGGGACGAGCCGCCTTCCAGCCACTTATCCAAATGAAGGCGAAGGCGAGCAGTCCTCCTTGCCGAAAAGCCAAGGATGAGCCACCCTCCAGCCACTTCTCCGCGCGGAGGTAGCCCTCCCGCCAAATCTCCAACACATCCTGGTAAAAGACTAGTTGTCGTGGCAAGGAAACGGATTGGTTATCTAATAGGTTGGTGGCTTTAGCCAGGAGGTACCAACAAGATGTCATCCTCCGATGGCGTCATACCGATCGCAACTGAGGACCTATCAGCTAGCGCCTGTTCCCTCATAGCCGAGCTAAGCTCAGACTACCTAAAGGGACAACACTCTTGTAGGGAATATTAAGGTAGTCCAAAAAGGCTAAGATGACCTCATCTAAGATCGGACCCCCTCCGCTAAGACGACCACAAAAGCTCGGTAAGCCGAGCTATTACAGTAACCTGGGGGTAGAACGGTCGGCTCTGGCTAACGACAGAAAGAACCAGGAAATATTTTAGATTAAAAAACACAGTTGTTGGGTGTCTTAGTCATGTTAATTGTGTTGTATAGGAAACCAAAAAAGTTAGCGTGTAATCAGACGATTAACGACGCCTTCCCTGCCTGGGCAACATGTTTCAAAATTTATTAAAGAAAAATTATCAAGTGACCCAAATGGCCAAGAGCTGCCAGGTTGAATGCAAACGTCAGTATGACTTTTCCTTCGCAGTAACTGGGCTGTTAAAGGTCGTCTCAGTTATTAAACTTGACGATTGACCGAACTGATTAAAGAGTTCATTGTTCAAATTATTTGAGAACGGCTACTTCCTTTAAGTTGTAATAATACTAGAGATTATTTGTGCAAGTGTACAATGGTGACTGGCCAGAAACCATGAACCAAGCAGACCAAAAAATGGAAGCACACAAGACAAGATTGGAAGGTTGAGGAAACTTCGTCCATTGATTAAAAAATTATAATTACAAAAGGTAGGGATCCTGCTTGTGATTACAAGCCCGCTCGTTGGTAGGGCTAAACCAAAAAGAAAAAAAGAAGAAAAAACAAAAGAAAAAGTTGTTATTTTGGTTATTGACTGGGCTGATCAAGAGCTAGTGAGGGGCAGAACTTACTTGGGCATCGCTTCTGGCTGGAGGGCCTGCCTGATCTCCTGGGCCCGTGTTCCTCCCGACATCCTGCATGGATTGGGCCTCTTGGATGTCTTCAGTGTTCAGCTCGACCCGGATTTTCGTATAGTCGACATCAGGGAACTAGTGTCAGACAGAATTTACCGCTGCTTTGAACCCCATCTTCATCATGTCCAGCTTGATCCGGTTCCAGAAGTCAACGAATTCCAGGCTCCTCTTCTACTCTTCCACCGCTCTAGCCCGAGCTTACTCTAACGCAGCGGCCTGGCAGTTTCTCATAGCCACGAGTTTGAAGTTAGCCTGGCTAATTACCATGTCTGCCTTTTCTGAGCTCTTCTCGACCTGCTTAGCCAGATCCTCATTTCTCTTCTTCAGTTATTCATTCTTGACCCGAAGTCTCTCTAGACCCACCTGATACTCATTCACCGTGTCTATCAACTTAATTTTTCTGGTCTCCAGCTTATCATATCTTTCGCTAGCATTGTGGTGGCGCAGCCCTAGCTCGGATGCAAAGTAAAGGGCTTGCAAGGGTAAAATAATTAAAACAGACGAAACTTAACAAGTATTACAAGTCTGAAAAGTTCACTGAGGTAAAAACTCACCAACAACAAGTACCAATAAAGGTCGAAGGCGAGCCTACCGCTGGATTTTTAGCTAAACTTGGTCCGGTCTGCAGGGGGAGTAATCTAGTGAATGAAAGTCGAGAGAATGGCCGACGTTTCTAGGATATTATGGTTGCCCTAAAGGCTGGTGGTGATGGCGAAAGGCCTCACCAGCTCTTGTTGGACCTCCTCATGACCTTGTTAGACCTCTGCTCGGCTCATCTTCATATGACCAGTCGCTACCTCGGACATGCCCACTTTTTACTTCCCCTTATCTCTCCTCTCTGAGGGGGCTGGGCTTATCGCTTCCATAGATACCACCACAGGCCTGGCTAGGGTCCTTGGTCGCCACTGCCTTGCCCGTCATTATCGACATGGCTGGGGCTGCCTGAGGTGTGGCCCGATGAGGTGGGTTGGTTTGAGCCGACCTGGCAGGAGTGGCCTGAGCCACGGTGTCCTTCTTGGCTTGCTAAGGGCCCTCCCCTTTTGCCTTTTACGCGATGTACTATGCCATTATTCTTTCCAGCATCTTAATATCCATGACTGCAAGGAGACAACATCAGTCAGCAAAAAAATGCAAGTGTGAATAATTTGACGAGCAGGGGCGAATTGACTTACTGTTCTCGGAATCATGTTTTAAAGATGGTAGTAGAAGGGAAGGATCACTCTAGAAGTAAAGGTCATACAAACACAACGTAACGAGAGCCCCGGCATGAGTGAACGGTGTGCTAATGATCCGATTTCTGAACATGAGAATCTCTGGGCTCGGCTTGGATTTTTTCGGAACTAAAAAGACTAGAAAAATGAAACAAGTCAGGAAAATCGACCGAGGTGGGGAACAAAATTTATGCCGGGCTGAAATGCTTACCCACGGTCCCGCAATGCTTCTGGACCAAGTATTCCCACTATGTCGCCGGAGCAGCCTCCCATTCGGTCCCACCAAGAAAGAAGAAACTTGGCTTCCAATATTTGATTAAGTCGGTGTAGCCGTCGAGGAACTTCTGCCGGGCCGAGATGTAGCACCAACCCTTCTCACCGGGTATGGACTTCACTAGACAACATGGAAGAGCTCGAGGGTTGGGACAATACCTTCAGCTAAGGAGATCACATAGACGGGCACTACCATTTGCATACTATTGGGGGCGAATTGTGACGGACACAGCCCAAGATCCCAATGGACCTCCCTCACCCAATGGTATATGGGAAAGCGCAAACGGCCCTGCAGTTGTTGATCGTAGACCGTTATGAACCCCTCTAGTGGGTACAAGCTCTGTTATTTTCCCCGGGAAGATACGTCTCCACTATGTTGGGGAACGCATACTTAGAGCGAAGGTCTCGAACAGACTTCTATGACAGGTCAGTTTGCACTCTCCAGACTAGGGCGTCTTGAGGGATCAAGTAGACCAACTGACCAGTGGCTGGGCTGGCCCTTAATGCCCAACCCGACTTAGATGGCTAGGCTTTCGCCTTCGGGGAGGAAAGACCATTGATGTTAAGTTCCACAGCTAGGCCCATGCCAAGCTCCACACCGGGGCCCCCAGACGAGCCTGCTCTATTTCTTACCCTCCTCCACTAAGGTCTGTTGGTCATGCTAGGAGACTGAGAGGTCCCTATTTCAGTTGCTCTGCAGGCCCTTTCAGAAGAAGAGGTCGTCCATTCAACGACGGCCTCCTGATCAGAGATCGCCTCGGATACAGAAATTACCTCCGGTTTATTGACCTCAGTCGTAGATTAGTTGAGGTCGATCTGCTCAACATGGGGTTCAACCACAGTCTCTTCAGATTCAGAAGGGCTGTACCCCGACGAGTAGGACTTAGACATTAAAGACATGAATGAAGAAGCGAAGAGAGAGAAGAATATCGTGCTTTGAGGTCGGGGCAGAGCTATCGCGAATACTCTGGTGTGAAGAAATATAGAAGAATGAAGTGCCTATTTATAGAAAGGCTGAGAAGTTGAACCGTTGTGTTAATTAAACGGCGTACAGAGCGTCGATTCAAGCACTGTCAGCTACGTATCACGCATCTAGTCAATGTGTCAGTCAAGCTTCTTACGGAAGCCTCGCGTCTACCCGGGCTGACCTGTTAAACCGACTTGTTTCTTTTTGGCCTAGACTTCAACTCCCAGGAGGCCATAACCAGAACTCTTAGCGTCTCATGTTCCGTCTCCCCGCTAAGGCTTGGGGAAAAAACTGATATGGGTAAAATCTGATCACCTCCACGTGTCCGCCACCTGGATTAAGACAGCCACATCATCAACACACCTCATCATACGACCTTGAGAGCTCGGTGAATAGGCAGCCCGAAAGTACCTCAGGTCAGTAAAAAGTGAAGGGCCATCAAGTCTCCAAGCTACAATCTCCTCAAAGTGTCTCCCAAGGAGATCAGGTCAGCGCTCACAGCATGACCTCCACCCTGGTGCCCGAGCCAGCCTGTTACCCTTAGCAGGCTTGGCCGATGGGCTTCTCCATCAAGGAACAAAGGGCACAAGGCCCAGGCCCATAGCTCTAATCCATCGTGTTCCCCACACGCCTGACTGATTAATGGTAAACCAAACTTAAGGCCCCAATTTCTCGGAATACTAATCGTCTCATCACCTATAAAAAGAGGGCTTCACCAGCACATTTCCACACGCGAAAACACACAAAAAGGTCGAGGTGATTACTTTATCTCTCTAAACGTTCTACTTTCTTTCCCCTGAGTTCTTACTCTCACGCTAGAGGGGACATGCCGGGAACACCCCGGCCCGTCTTGTGTGCAAGTGATAAGTCAAAGCTCAGGATAGAAAGCGCCCCAACAGCCCAGACATGGGTCAGAGGGCATCTCCGAGGGATTGGGTGTTATGACTCGAAACTCAAGCCGAACAACACCTGTCCAGCTTGGATTGAAGACTCCAGCAATGACAAAATCCATATCCGGATAAATTACAGCTTTCCACGCAAAGAGTGATCGGACCATACTATTGGTTGGTTGGTCCAATTTCCGACACCAGCATAATCAATTATAGACAAAAGTCAATTCAAAGACCAAATATAACATAAAATCAGACATATACTATTTTTATAAAGGTTTATGATTTACAACTTTCACATTTATGTCTAAATAATAAATGACAAAAAATATTGGACTTGCGATTAAGGCTAATAAAAAAGGATGACAAATACGAAATTTAGTTTGAAGAATTTGTTTTCAAACACCAATATTTTTTGAAAATAAAGATATAAAATAATAAAAGAACTATATTGTTTGGAGTGTTGGTAAAGAACTATATTATAATACAATTAGCTCTTTAAAACAAGAGTTTTGCCGTTATTCTCACTTTATCATGATAATTGGACTAAAAGGATTTTCAATAAATAAAATTATAATGAAACAATTTCATTATTAATCATTTATTAAAAAAAACAAAAAAAAAAAAAAACAGGAAAAAAAAATTTGCTGACATAATTTCTTTTTTTAATGCTCATTGAAAAATGTAATGTTCGTTGAACAAACTACAGTTCATTGAACATAAAAAATTATATCAAACAGTACTCAAATTAATGTGAAGTAGACACACACACACACAAACATATTAACCCTCTATAGATTCTATACAAAAAGGAAAAAAAAATCATTGATAGTTTAATATAACTTTTTTAGTTCTCAAATAACATTTACTTAATACTTAATAGGTATTTGTTTTGGTAGAAAGATAATAAACAAAACAACTATGACCTACAAAGGGGAGCCACAACCCTCATATCAGTAATCAAAAGATTTTCTATCCCTACCGGAGGATCCTCAAGGTAATGGACCTTCGAGCGATAATCAGTTCCTAACCTTGCCAAAAAATCAGCACGTCTATTATTAATTCTCCAAGTAACTTGGATCATAAAATCATGTATCTCGATAATCTGTTTGCAATCCAAGATCCAGATCCTATAGATATGACTCTTAGGGCAACCTCCTCGAATTAGCTCGGCCGTTTCCTCAAAGCTGGATTCCACAATGATTCTAGGAAAATCTCTCGAAATCGTCAAGCAAAGACCCATATGAATACTGCTAATTTCTTCTTCCAAACATGTACAAGACTTGATCTGACCAATGAAACCAACTTTTCAAGTCTCAACCGTCTGCATGATCAGTCCTCTAATGCCCCCCTTCTTGGGATTCCCCAAAGCGCTACCATCGGTATTCAATTTGAAAAAACTTGCAGGAGGAGGAAACCAATTAGAAGAAAAATCTAAAGACAAACCATTTTTCATTTGGTTAGGATATAAAGCTTACTGCATCTCTCGAACAAATCGATTAATACAAAAAAAAACAAGGTTAAGATCTTGGACAACTCCCTCAATCACAACCTTGTTTCTATCTTTCCAAATTTCCTATAAAATGGCCACAAAAAGAATCATAACAGAGGGTTTAACATTTCTCCCTCTAATGTATTTCGAAATCCAATCCGATATTTCTAAGCCTCAATCCCGCCTCAAAGTGCTCCTGTCCATAAAAGAATTTCGAACAACCCAAGACTTTGGGTAAGATCTAAACACATGATCAATAAATTCATCAGCATTATATTACCGATCACAAATAGTAGAAACATCATTTGACCAACTAGCTCTAAAAGCGTTAGTCATCAATCTCTTATGAAAACAATTTTAAAGGAATTTTTCTTGACTTTGAGGGATTTTCAACTTCTAAATCCACTCCCATTTAGAAAACGATCTAGGGACCACAAAATCAGAAAAAAAAACGAATAAGCGGTCTTAATAGAGAATTTGCCAAATTTATCTGGAAACCAAATAGCCAAATTTTCTTTAAGAATATTTGGCGGCTCAGAACCCAAAATATCATTAACCTAGGTATCTGATAAAAGATGAATGATCGGTAGAAGATACCAACTACTAAAATTATTCATAATATCTGAAACCTTCATATCATAACATTTTTGAATTTCATCATTGCCAAGAGGTCCCTCACCACAACACCAATTTGTCCATAAATTAATGTTTATACAATTACCAACCTTCCATTTTAAACCTTTTTGTAAACAATCTTTAGATTTAAAAATCTCTCTCCAAATATGGGATCCTACCATCCTCTTAAACCAAGAAGAAATATTCATCTCTAAATTATACTTATGAGAAATAGAAGAAATCCAAAGACAATCATCATTACTCACAATCTTCCAAGCTAATTTAGACATGAAAACACAATTATTTAATCTATATTTTTTAATATTTAGTCCCCCTAAATCATAGGACATGCAAACTTTATCCCAATTAACAAGATGGAATTTTATTTCCATACACTTTTCCCTACAGAAAATTTCTAACAATTTGATCAATTTTATCACAAATTTTAAGGGGAAGTGAATTAGTTTGCATAGCATAAAGAGGAATAGAAGTCAAAACATATTTAACAATTGTCTCTTTCCCAGCCATAGAAAAATTAGAAGCCTTCCAATTAAAAAGCTTTTTCTACAAAATAAAATTAAAATATGTATCGCTAAATCTATTATGAATAAGAGGGCCCCCAGATAAGTCTCAAGATCTTTACATGGCCCAATACCCAATTTTCTGCTAATCTCTCTAGCAACAATAGAAGGAACCTTAGGAGCAACAAAAACTCTAAATTTACTTAAATTCACCATAAGGCCTGAGGCTTAAAAAAAATCATGCATGATACTAACAATAGAATCACAACACTTAAAATCCAATTTAACAAAAAACAAGATATCATCAACAAAAAACAAATGAGTAAGAATCAGACCATTTCTAGAAACTCCCAAACCCTTCCATCTATTATTAATAACTTCCTTATTAGTCATAATAGATAAACTCTCCATACAAAGAAAAACAAGATAGGGAGACAACGGGTTTTCCTGTCTAAGCCCCTTACAAGGAGAAAAACCCTCAAGAGGCTCCCTATTGTAGATGACTTTAGAAGAGGCCTTATTAACACAATTCATGACTAATTTGATACAAAAATCAGGAAAATTAAACAAATAAAGAGTGTTTTCCAAGAAATCCCAACTAAGTTTATCATACGTTTTTTCAAGATCAATTTTAATAATCATGCCTCTTTTTTTATCCTTCAACATTTTCAAATTATGCAAACTTTCTTGAGTAATAATAATATTATCCAAAATTTGTCTACCTAGAATAAAACTACTTTGAAAAGGACCGAAAATGGAAGATAAAAGAGGACGCAACCTAACCACAAGAATTTTAGTAACCAGTTTATGAGGAATTTTACAAAGACTAATAGGACGAAATTGGTTAATAGTCTCAGGGCACTCAAACTTGGGGATAAAAGCGATGAGTGTCTTATTCATTTTAGAAGGCATATCACTCTTAACAAAATATTGCTTCACAAAATCACATAAACTTTGACCAACAGTTTTCCACTTTTTCTTATAAAAGAATAGATTGGTATCCATCAGGGCCAAGAACTTTAAGGTCTTTCAAATTTTTAAAATTAGATTTAATCTCCTCATCATCTGGAATCAAAGTAAGTAACGAATGATCCTTTGGATCAATAGGGTTAGGATAATCCTTCACCAGATAATTAGGATTAATAACACAAGACAAATTCTCACATAAAAGATCATAGAAATATTGTCTAACATGGATTTTAATAGCCGCCTGATCATTGAGCCAAATGCCATTAGAATTTTTAATTATTAACACTCTATTCCTTCTTCTTCTTTGGGTAATAGCAATATGAAAAAACCTAGGGCTTGTTTGATAACAACTTAATTTTTAAGTGCTGAAAATTTAAGTGCTGAAATTTTAAGTGCTGAAAATTTAAGAAGGTTGTTTGATAAAATTGTGCTGAAAATAAAGTGCTGAATTTTTTTTATTTGTTTGATAAGTACAAAATTTGTATGCTAAAAATTGTTTAATTTACATAACTACTTTTGAATTAAGATAATGTGAAGAAAAAAAAATTGAGAACAAAGCAATAAAATCAAGGAGCCATTTTAAAAAAAAAATTATATTAAAATTAAAAGTAGAAATTAACCTAAAAATATGTAAATATTATGTGTTTTTTTATGTAGTTTGATTACTTAAATTAAATTATAACAATAATTTAAATATAAAATAAAATTAAAACCATAAAATAATCCAAAATTAATTCAATTCTCATTAATCATAACTTTAATTAAACCCTCGTAGGGGATCAAGGGTAAAATGGTCAAAATATAATTTTTTTTAAGTGGAAAATAATGGAGTGCATTAAGCAAAATAAAATAAGTGAAGGAACCTTGACTTAATTTTTTATTCACATTTTGACTTAATTTTTAAGTTAACTTAATTAATTAAGTGATATTAATTACATTTATCAAACAAACTTAATTAATTAAGTACTTAATATAATAAGTTTTAAGTACTTAATTTTTTTTATCAAACATGCCCCTAGTATTCTTATCCCCAAATGAAAGTCATTGGACTCTAGATTTTTTAAACCAGAAAATCTCCTCCCTTTTAAGGAGGTTCATATAATCATTTTTAAAAACATTTTCCAGATTATCAAGGTCACGTGAAAAATGAGATTCCTGATATTTTTTAATACCCTTTGGCCTGGCTAAAATCTTATTTTTCTCATTAAATATATTCCCAAAAATATCTTTATTCCAGATTTTAACCTTATTCGTGAAATTAACAAGCTTACTATTAAGGTTAGTATTAACATTATCGTAACGCTTATCAATCAAAAGTTTGAAGTATGGGTGATCCAACCACATGGATTCAAACCTAAAAGGATGAGTAGAATTAAGGAAATTAATACCAAGAACATGAATAATAAGACAAGATTGATCAGAATACGTATGAGGTAAATTCTCAACCCGGGCATCTGAGAAGGTCGAACACCAGGCTTTATTAGTCATAGCTCTGTCCAATCTTTTAATAACCTAAAGACCATTCCTATTAGAGTTGGATCAGGTCATAGATGGACCATTAGCCCCAAGATCATTCACACCAAATGCCATAACATTAGCATTAAAAGAATTGATACGCAAAATATCAGAGGAACTAGAGGACCCAGATTTCTCATTTTGAGAACTGATATCATTGAAATCTCTCGCCGCCAACCAAGGAGAATCATTAAGATAGGATAAATTATTCATTTCCGTCCAAAACTCTCTTTTCATTCTAGGGTTTGGGTTACCATAAACTACTGAGAAAATCCACTTATCATAACCCACCATTGAGACTTTCGCGTGTATAACTTGGTTAGTAGCATGAACTTGACTAATAGAAACTTTCTCTGGGCACCAAAGAACTCAGATTCCACTAACACGCCCTTGAGGGTCAATATAACTGACCGCCGTAAGACCAAAGAATTAAAAAAATTACCAAGTGACCCCAACTCAACCTTGGTTTCCAACAAAACGACCACTTCAGTTTTTTTAGAATTAAAGACATCCCAAAATGCATTACGAAAATTACTATTCTCCGCCTCACAACAATTCCAAACAAGAATCTTCATAGAAAATAAAGATGAAAAACTGGGTAAACAATCCAGGTTACTGAGCCCTAGAAGGGCCTTACACCTCCTTACTAAGTAATACCACGCCTTCACCATTTCTACGAATATCTCCATAAATGGTGGACATGGAGCCATTCTCTCAATAACCTTTACTTTCATTCTTACAAAATCCACCAGCCAACTCATTTATACACACTGTCTCACCTCCTCTGATTGTACAATGAACATCGAGAACGGGAATCATTGGAGGTGAGTTACTCAAAGATTTACCATAAGAAGGATGAAGACTAATATTAATACTGGTGGTTTAAGGTTTAAAGAAAGATTATACTTCAAGGAGACAGATGAGATAGTAGTAGAAATAGGAAGAAAAGTGTGAGACAATGAAGGTGTAGGTTTAATGGAGGAAGTAATTACAGAGGAAGTGGAGTAATAAAAGATAAAGATGGATTAGACATTAAAAGAGGCGAAAAACTTGATGTAGATTGGAAATCTGGTTTTCAAGATGCCACCGCCATCTCCGATTGATGCTATGAATCAAACCTCATCATTTTAGAAGGTGTGCTACTAGCCTTCGTTGCCAAAGAAGAAAACATAAGGCTCAAGACACCCCCCATCAATTCTCTTTTCCTCATTTTGGTATTCGAGTCCTTATAAGTGCCTGAATTACTACTAGGGTGAGTAGAAAATAACTGGCCTCCCATGTCACTACCAGCCCTTTTATGACTTGGGCCTTGATTATTTTTAGCAAAATTTGACTTAGAAAGACTTGGCCCACTTAAATCAATCACAATCTCATTCCTATTTGGATCATTTCGCTAGGCCCACAATTTTGGTTATTTTTCCCCATGGGCCCCGAAGTCTGACCTCTAGTAGAGCCCAGTTGAGCAACTTTGGGCTCATTGCCCCCAAATCGCCTTTGCTTCCTTACCAAGACCCATGGCCCAAAGCCATCCTCCCCAGTATCCAAACCAACGACGTCGTTAGTACTTTCTATCGTCATGTCCGAATTGGGAACAAATACAGGCTTTCCTTCCACCATCTGATCAACCGACCTAGAAACCATATCAATGTGCATCGCTTCACAATCATTCTTCTTCGGCCATTCTCCGCCGCTCATTACCGGAGTCTTGACAAAAGGACACATCTTTGTTCAATGATTCACATTACCATAGGAAAAACACAACCCATGAAGACTTTCATATTTTACTCTAAAAACCATCTCCTTCATCCAAAAACGAGGGACAAGTGGTTTATTCAAATTAAATTCGACATATATCCTAGCAAACTTTCCACTAGAAGACACAACCATATTCCTATCGATCTTAATCGGTCGTCCTAACACACTGCCAATATTGAAAAGAACTGGCAATTCATAGTTATTCAAACGAAATATGCGGTAATCTAGCCTAGACTATCGTTCTTAATTCAATGAAAAACTCCGACCTAAGTTTTACTTCCCACTTTCTCACTGTAAGATAATGACCAAGAGTCACCTAGGGCCCTCTCATGAGGACCTTATGTGCATCACTAATCCTATCAAATTTAGCAAGATAAAAAACTATAATCAAGATCAACTTTCCAAATCATTCTCTCACTATCGTAGAGATCCTTGTATCCTATTGGTCTACCCAAAAGCTAATGATAAGAGTATCCTTCCATTTCTCTCTAATTGAGACAAAAGTTTATCCGAAACAAAAACTTATGGAATAGAATTAACATTACAGGAATCAATTGAACCTGAATTAGGATTAATTTCTGCGGCAAACTTCTCATCTTCTTTATCAAAATACACATCCTGCAGACTTGGCTTCGATTGATCAGGTTTACCTTTCAAAGCTTCTTTGAAAGATCAAGGCATAATTCTTGGCGAAATCGGCACATTCAAAGGAGCAATCTCCATCTTTACATCTTGACCATTTTCTTGAACCTCTTCCAAATTTCAAGAAAGACCTGTGCATGCGTCCACCTCCATATGCTTCTCCATGGAATCATGATCATGATTATCATTTTTAATCTTCTTCTTACTATTCTCTTCTTTGGTTGAAAGCTCCATATATATTTCCTTGAGATCTTCTCTCTCTAACTCCATCTTTCTAAGCGACGAAGTTGGGGAAATCAGTGAAACACCGCCGTGTAAATCCAACGTAAGAGTGACGAAGAGAAACAACTTGCCTGAATCGACACAACCATAAGACTCAACCGTTCAAGATATGTAGATCTAAATGATCAGCAACCAGATCTGATATGCAACCAAACCCAAATCAAAGAATCAGCAACCGCGAGCCTAGCAGAAGAGCATTGTTGTTCTTGGAGTCATGATGAAATAGCCCCGATCCCAAGATGCGCAATCTCTGATCCTTTCGACGAAGAAAATGTTGCAGCTTGATTGAGGAAGAGATGGCATCAAAGAAACCCTAAAACACAAGGGTACTGAAGACACGGCAGCAGAGAAACCCTCAAACACGAGGGTATCAAATAGAGTTGTTTAATTATTTACTAAATAGGTATCATCTTTCCTTAAACCATGATATCATTTAATTTAGAATTAATTACAATTTCTATCTTTGTGGTGAGATTGAATTGCACTTTGCACTTTTGTAGTATTTTCGTCACTACTTACACCTCATGTGCTTTAAACTTAAGCGTAACAGTTAAGTTTTTTATTTATTTTAACAATCAAAAGGTAAAAGTCAACCTTATTCCGTTAATTATGATTAAATAACATTGATACTAACTGTTGTGCTGACATTTTGGCCAAGATAGGAGCCTGTCAGGATTGTACCCTCAAAATCCTTAATACGCCTAGTACGGATATTGCGAAGATTCTCTTCCAAGAGATGAACAAGAGGGCGTTTGACATGCATTTGGAAGCCTAGATTGGTTTTCTCTTGTTTTGTTTTTTCATTGTTGTTGTAATTTTCTCTCACCGAAAAAAAAAAATCAAATAAATAATTCAGTTTATTTATAGAGGATGGTTTAGAAATATATTTTAAAGTTTTAAGCGCAAAATGTAATTTGATAAAATAAAGGGAAAATTGGTGAAAAATCCATTTTTTTAAGTCTAATTGGTAAAAAATCCTTTTGTGCTATTAAGTTTTGATTTAATCCTTTAAATTAGATTTAACTTGTGTTTTAGTCCCGCATTGCAGGAATTGTAGGGATATTGCAGGAATTGTAGGGAGTCTTTTAGTGAGTACATTTGATTTTTATAGTGAATTCTGTTACATGTAACTAATATTAGTTATAATTTCATAATTGTTACTTTTCACACATATTTGAGTATTTTTAGTTACATGTTTATATAATATTAGTTACATGTTACAATATATATATATATATATATATATATATATATATATATATATATATATATATATATATATATTGTGACGTTACTGAAAAAATATCAAATTTTTTAGTTACATATCAGAGACATGTAACTAAAAAATTACATATTATTGGAATATGTAACTAAAAAAAAATAAAAATAAAAATTAGTTACCTGTAACTAATACAGTGATATTACACAGAAAATAGTTACATGTAACTAACTCGTGATTATCACATGAGTAAGGCTTTTGCGTTTTTAAAAGAGATAGAACTAAATCAAAAGTTTTTACCACATGTAGGACTTTTAACCAATTAGAACTTAAATATAGGACCTCCTATCCATTGTCCCTAAAATAAAATGTTCATCTCCTTCGGCAAATGAGCTCTTCTTCCTACAAATGAAAAACCCATCTCCCCTGGTATTTGTCGGCGAAAGGATCAACCGTCACCGCCGCTCCAACACGCGAACCACCACCCCCGCTCCAACTGCGAACCGCCATCACGGCGTCTCTCCTTCTCCCATTCTCAATTTCTCTCCCTCTCTTCTCTCATCTGCTCTCTCTCTCTCATATACTATACACACACACAGTACAATGGATCGTAGTTTCAAAGCTCAATCCATCTTCAAATAAATCACCTCACGAGAGCTCAGTGGATCCAAAGTTACCTTTTTCTCCATTCTTCCGGGTTTAATACAATGGATTTGACGTGGGTTTACACTTTGCATGTTAATGTTGTAGCTCGTAATGCTGTCGAGAGCCATGGCGAACAATGGCACTCTCGTTCTACAAGGTACAAAACAAAAGTCGTTCTACTTCAAATTAACCGTTGTAAACTTGACCTTTTCAAATATTTCCCACAAATCTCTCTAACCAAATTACGTTTGGCGCGTTTTGCACTTTCTACCCTAAAGTTTCAGATAAATTTCATTTTAGTTCCTATATTTTTAATTTGAACACTTGAAAGTATCCTAATCGTGTCAAATGAGTCAATAGTTAATTCCGTTAATTGTTTTTTCACGGAAAGCATCCAAGTGTTTGATTTTTGTGAATAACACTTGGCTGATTTCAATAAAAAATAATGACAAGATTAATGATTTGGATAGTTTAGGGTTTAAAGTGTTCCAATTGAAAAAATAGAAACTACAGTGAAATTTATCCATAATTTCAGGGGTACAAAGTGACAAAATCTCTTTCGCATCCAACGTCCTCAAATCCCTCCCACTTTTTAAACCCCGTACTCCAACGTCCTTCACCTTCACATTCATCTTCCCCTTTGTCATCAATTGCCGGTCATCACCTTCACCTTCATCCAAACGCATACAACAGATTTCATATCAAAACAATGTTGCGAGAGTTATTGTATCAGATTCGTGATGAGCCGCCAATACGATCATCACTTGCTGGTGATCAACGACTTCGCCGCCAAGACAATCATCACTGGCCGGTGAATGGTACACCTGCGACCGTCAGTTTTTCTCCCGGTGAATATTTTCCTTATGGAGGTGCTCCATCGCCATCTCCATCTCCAGCACCGGCCAATGAGTCCGCGTATGGGGTGCCTACTCCGACGTCTTCCTCCAATCCTCTGCCGCCGAACTCAGACCTAAATCCTCCGTACGAATTGGGTTTGTCCCGATATCTCAGTAGACTGCATATTGGGAATGAAAGCGAGGATTATGCGCTTGAAAGCACATCCCCGATCAACCAACCCCGAGATTTTGATCTCTTTTCTGGTTCATATGAAGGTTTCAACAACGGTATCTATGACAACGGAGGGTGGAGTTTGATTGACGACATGAACGTTCGGGATGGATACAATGTGAGTAGTTCAGCGGGGTCTAATTTGAATTGCATGAACCAGAGAAATTATCGACAGGATGTTGGCGGCACGGAGCAGAGTAGAAGAAGCGAGGGTTTCCATGGCAGATCAATCTCTTATCATGAACTTGATCTGCAAACGATGTACTTTATGGAGCAAGGCGTATACTTCTTGGCTAAGAGTCAACGAGGTTGTCGGCTCTTGTTGAACAAATTACACAGAGGACGAGCTGATGATGTCCAACTCATTTTTAAGGCGACTATAAATCATATAGTTGATCTGACGACGGACCCATTTGGAAATTTCCTAGTACAGAAATTGTTGGATGTTTGCGACGAGGAACAGAGAACTTGTATTGTGCTTATGGTGACTCATGCTCCTGAGGATCTCCTCAATATTTGCTTGAACAATTATGGGTAAATAAATGTTCAATTTTTCATCTTCCTTAACTTGAATATTTTTCTGAATCGTTTTTTTTTTTTTATGGGGTGGATTCAGCACACATGTAGTGCAAGAATTGATAAGGGGTTTTAACACAAGGGAGCAGATTTTGTTACTTACGTTGGCACTGGAATCATGTTTCCTCCATCTTGCGGAAGACCCAAATGGAAATCGTGTGCTGGAGCATTGCTTGCAGCACCTTGGCGATCAAAATAACGAGGTCTGGATCTTCTTCTACCTTATGCAATTGTCTTGTTTTTGAAAGAACTAAAGTTGAAATTATGACTTCTGCATCAAAACTTGCATAATTCCTAGTTGATTTTATAGAAGAAGATCAGATAAACCTCTTAATCATGGAACACTTCTTAATGGACGGAATTACCCAATTTTTTTTTCTTCTTATTTTGTGTTTTAGTGTACATTAATGTATACCTATGGCCCTTAATTTCGCTCTTCGTTTTATATTTGCTTAAGGAATAGACCATCTTTGTCGAATGCACAATTAACGCCAAATTTTGTAGTGCCTTGGCAGAGATGTATGTGTAACGAATGTCCTTTTTTATATTTCAGTTATTTTGTTTAGTGTTTATGTTACCCGATTTTTGTGTTTGTTCCCAGTTTTCCTGTTCCATATTTCTATTTCTGTTTCTATGTTTTTGTTTTTGTTTTTGCTTCTATTTTTGTTTCAAACCCAATCTAAGCATCACGACCTCAGGTTGAAGCGCAATCTAATCTAGGGAATTGATGGTGGAAATTCCAAATGGTTGTCACAATCTAAGATAATAAATCATGTCTTTATGGTCGTGTTTTTTAGGATTCAAATGGTCGTGTTTTTATGATTATTTATTTATCTACAATGTAGTTTATCTATAATGCTTCTGCGGAGTATTGTTTAGAACTTGCAACTCATCGGCATGGATGTTGCTTTCTGCAACAATGCCTTGCTTACTCTACTGGGAGGAACCAAGCAAAGTTGGCGGCTCATATTTGCGACAAAGGCCTTCTCCTTGCGCAACATGCTTACGGGTAATTTTCATTAAAAATCCCTCCAATAAATTAATTTGAATAATTTTTCTTCAATATTTATTTTTATTTTGGACAGCAATTACGTAGTACAACTTGTAATAATGCTGGAGATCCCATTTGCTGCTGCAACCTTGGCTTCTCAATTCGAAGGCTTTTACGTGGCCCTTTCCCAGGAAAAATTCAGTAGCCACGTGATAGAGAAATGCATATATCATTTCAAAGAAGAAAAGTTGAGAATCATTGAAGAGTTGGTCCACTTCCCTTGTTTTGAGCAGTTGCTTCTACATGAGTACGCGAATTATGTCATTAAAGCCGCACTTCTTTCCACCAAGGTTAGTTCTTTCTTTTTTCTCAGTCTTGTCAAAAAAACAAAAAATATTAGAAAAATAATTATTATGCGGCCTGCCTGCCTTTCTATATATATATAATGTTTTTTTTTTTTTTTTTTGGTTTTGTGGGGGGTCAGGGACGTCTTCGAGCTACACTGGTGGAGGTAATCAGTCCACACAAATCATTGGACTCGAATCCGCACTGCAAGAAAATATTCTCAATTTTGAGGAAGTGAGTGACTTTATTTATTTAGTTTTCTTAATCTTCTTCCCACATAACTTGTGTTCTCAACAGTGATTTGTTTGGTGTTTCTGTTCTCGTATATTTATTTATGTCTCGAATATTTTGGAAACAGAAACTGAAATCAGGGAACAAATATTGGAAAGGAATATAAACAAGTAGTTTTGTTTCCAATGTTTCTATTTCTATTCCCAAATCTGAGAGAGATGAAACACTAAACAAAGCCTGTAAACACTCAAAAAAATCAGAAGAGTGTTTCTTTAATGAGTTGGAAATTGGCTGATGTGAAATTAACCACCTTTATAGATGGAGGAAACAGCAATGGGGAACTGGTGGCCAAGAAACTGCTGAAGCCTGAAAGCAGCATTGCCCTCATCTTTGTTTTTTAAGGAATTGTATCTTTGTTACGTTATTATTGTCTGTCTCTTTCGATTATGTTCCTGCTAATTCAGAATCATGTTCTCAATGAATTCAGTGTTTGTCTTTCAGATAATTTCCTTTTCTGTTTAATGATATCCGAGGATATGATGAAACTTTTTTGCTTTGTGTATTTTCAGAACATGCCCCAATATGCAATTTGGATTACAACTTTGTCTTCTTCAGTCTTCAATTTGAAAGTATTTTTTAAAATAATTTATTTGTTTATTTGATTTGATTACACAAACGCAACCAAATAAAAATAACTCAGGTGGAATTCAACATGATCACTTCATAATAATCATCGTGAATCATTATTAATTACTGATCTAAATTAAACTTTATGTTAAAAGATTCTTTTAATTTGTAATCCCGAAAAATTAGTGAGTATTTTTCTCACTTAATTTGAATCAAGTTCAAATATGAGATTAACGCTGCGTTTGGTACGTTGGAATGGAATGAAAAAGAATGGAATGACAATAGGATTGGAATTAGTATGGTAATGGAATAGAATGGTCATTACCATTCCTATGTTTGGTGACGTAAGGGATTACATGTGGTATTGGAATGACATCAAAGGGTAAATTAGTAATTTTATTAAATTTTCAAACAGTATAATAGTTAATTTAATTAAATTTCATTTGAATTTAAATATTTATTTAGTATTTGGTCTCATTTTTTGGCCAATTATTGATTAAAACCTAATCCTATATAATTGGGATTAGGGATTCCTTAGTAATGGGAATGCGATTAAATCCTATGTACCAAACATAGGAATGGAATGACCATTCCCATGGTCATTCCAATCCCATCTTAAATCCCGCATACCAAACGCCACCTAAGTGGTTCAAGTTTTAATTAAAAACTAAATTGATAATTGGATAATTTGATGCTTTATATAGGTTCAAACGGTTATTTGCCTAAGATAATAATTATCTTTGATTTTAGGGAAAAATAATACCAATAGAGAATAAAAATTAGAATTAAACTTATAAAATATTAAAATTATAAAATTAACGGTACGTGATTTATTCATTGACTATTTGTGATTTAAAAAAAAAAAAAAAAAAAGTAAAAGTTTTTCCTTTTCGAAAACATAAAAAATAAAAAATAAAAAAATGCATGAGGTAATTTGAACGTATTATGATTTGGCATGAAAGTTACAATGTTAAATGATCAGAAAATATGTTATTTTCTTTTTAAAAAACTAAAAACTTTAGCAGTATTTGGCCGCTCAAAATTAAGTTCTAACATTAAAATTAAAAATAAATATTCTTCCACAATTATTTAAAATTTAAATGTTCCAATTTCATTAAATCAGATATCTATTACATAAAACATAAAACAAAACGGTATATATTTTGACTTATATATTTTGGCTCGACATTTTGAGAACTATTTACGAAAACACACCTTAAATTCAATATTATTGAAAACATTTTTATTCTTTAATTTTAAGGGATAATTGGTCATTAGTCCCAAATAACAAATGTAATTTTAAAAAAAGTCCCATTTAAAACATAAGTTTTGATTTGGTCCTTTAAGGTAAGTTTTACTTGTGTTTTAGTCCCGCATGTGCACACATTGTAGGGATTGTAGAGAGAATTTGGAGAGTAAATTGGTATTATAGTGAATATTAGTTACATACAACTAAAATTAGTTATAAATTTAATAATTACAAATCATATATTATTATATTACATATATCTGTACAATATTAGTATTTTGGTTATAAATTTAATAATTACAAATCATATATAATTATATTACATATATCTGTATAATATTAGTTACTTGTATCTGTGTAAATATTTGTTACATCTAATAAATATTCTACACAGAAATTAATTTAATATTAGTTAGATGTATTTTGTATTATATTAGTTACATGTTACAAAATTACATGTATTTGTGTAATATTTATTACATCTAACAAAATTTTACACACAAATTATTTACATATTACAAATTACAATAATATTTGTTACATCTAACAAGTATTTTACTAGCAAACTAGTTATATGTAACTGCGTGCATGCAGACATGTGTATTGGGTCTTCCGTCTTTTTTAATGGAGCGCAACTGAAAGTTGCAATTGCATATGAGACTTTTTTAAAATTAAGGGTAAAATAAATGACTTGCCACCGAATTTGTTGATAGAAAATATTTAGTTTTTATTTAAATATTAGGTATTAATTATGAAAATATAGAAATTAAAGTAATATTAAATATATATCTGAGGGAAAATTACACTCTTTGACCCTAAAGTTTGGAGTAAGTGTTTATATGGTTCTTGAGGTTTACAAAGTTGCATGTTAGTCCTTCAAGTTTCATTTTTGTTTCCCATATGGTCTAATTACAATTTTTTTTTTTTAATAAACTTAGACGAAATCCCATTAGTATAAGGGTATTTTTGTCATATGTTTCTTCCTTGAAGTTCAGGTGGATTTTTAAATGGACCATGAGATTTAAATAATGGAAACAACAACCCTAGTTGCCATCTTTCTATTTGGTTTACGTGTAAGTTTTACTAGGTACACCTTATATACCGTTTTTGGACAACCTTCTCAATAATTAAGAGATCCATTTGAAGAGCATGGAGGCTAGTTCGATTGAAATAATGAAAAATCATTTCATCTTTTTAGTTGGAACTTTAGGCGGTTAGAGGTGATACATTTGGTCCCTTATATTGTAACTCATCTTCAATTTGGCCAACCAAAATTTTTCTTACCAAAATTACACGGGTTCCATTAATTTGGGGGTATTTTCATAATTTTTTTTTTTTTTTTTTGTGTGTCTCTCTCTCTATTTTTCTTTTTTGCAGCTATAAGAAGATATTTTTGTCTCAAATTTATTTTTTCACTAATACATCTCATAAATAAGGAGAACAAAAACTTTTACCCCTATGTTTGAATGAAAATTCAATAAAATTCTTAAAAATAAAACACAAGATTTATAAAAATTTAATGTACTTAAGTTAATTTTTATTATTTTATAATATTATTTTTTCATTTAAATGAAAGTAGAAAGGGGTAAAGAGTATATTTTTAGAGTTAAAGAGTGATAAAAAAACAATTTACCTTATTCTTAATGGTTTGAAAACTTGAATTTTCAAATATTAAAGTAAATTTAAACGCACAAAATCTAATAACGAATATGTGGTGAAATCTTAACCAACCGTCTTTAAAATCGCAGAATATCAGTCTAAACAAATTACAGTTTTTGAATTTTGCATTTTGCACCCCTAAAGCGAGATTTATCTAAAACTCTGCATTTTGCACTTTGCACTAGGGATGACAAAAAAACCGAATCGATGGGTAATCGAGAGATACCAAATCGAATGGTCCGATTTTGAAATCAACTAATTGGTTCGATTGCAGTTTTAGTTTTGAAATTAGTAACCGAAGCGATTTTGGTTTTGGTTTTGGAATAGTAATCGCGAAACCGAACTGCAAAACCAATATTGTAGATAATTTTTTTAACATATATACCCCCACTTTTTATATATTTACAGTTTAATCCCTAATATATATTTTTTTTGTGTGTGTGTGTGTGTTTTTATTGTAACAATTATGGTTACAATCGTTTATTTTAATTATTGTTGTATTTTAATTATAGTTAAAATGTTTATTATAACAATTTATAGTTTTGTGGTTTGCTTTTGTTTTTTTGGAATTTATGTTTTATATTTTAGTTAGATTTTTGTTTATAGATAAAAAATAACAGTCCGCGATTTCGTGATTTTGGTTTTGGTTTTGTATAAATTTAAATGATTTGATTTTAAAACCGTTTAAAAAAAAAAAAAATCAACGATTTTGATTTGGTCTATGTCTAACGGTTTTGGCTTTTTGGTTTTATATGAAACAAGACCGAAACCAAACCATTGACATCCCTACTTTGCACCCCTATACACACAATTCGAATACTTTAGAGTTTAAAGTGGTCAAATTGAAAGTATTAGGACTACAGTGAGATTTATCTAAAACTTTAGGGGTGCAAACTGAAAAATCCGAAAATTATAATTTTCTTAGACTGATATTCTGCGATTTCAAAGAAGGTTGGTTAAGATTTCTCCACATATTCTTTATTAGATTTTTTGTGTTTAAATTTAATTAAATATTTGAAAATTCAAATTGAAATTTACAGTAAAAAAATTAGTAAATTTTTACCTATAGGAGAACTAAGTGACGTTTGATCAAAAATAATAAAAGGTTGACCGATATTTGTAAAATGATAAATGAGGTATTTGATTAACGACAATAGGAGAGGTAAGTAGAATAAAGTCGTGAAAATATTCTTAAATGTTGTAGTTTTTAAAAATATTAAAATTATTTATTTGAATTTCAAATTACAATTTCAAAATCTAGATAACACGTAATCTAATTTTTTATAGAGAACATATCATGAAATTAGAAAATTGGAGAAAGGCCGTACACAAAAGAGCTTCAAGAGTTATTGCATCAAATTTTTCATGTATCGCAATTAAGCTGTCAAGAGGATCCTCACGTACCAGTGAAACGTACAACGGCAAGCTTGCTCCCACTGAATATTCTATTAATTAATAGTCTCCTTATTTTTTTTAATCAAAACTATACGTAATAATATAAAACATTAACACAAGATAACAAATATTGAAAACATACTTTATATTTTGTTACCATCAACAAATATTAGCAAACATAAAAAAGTGATCGAATGATAACATTTACATTGTACTCAAGTTAATTTAGTTTATAGTGTTATTTTTTCATTTAAATGAAAGTAGAAGGGTGTAAAGTGTATATTTTTAAAGTTGAAGAGGGATAAAAAAAAAAAAAAAACAATTTAATTAGATTTATTAATAAAAAAAGGTACTTTGTTTTCATTTAATTATTAACTATTAATTATGGAAATATAGAAATTAAAGGTAATAGCCAATATATATCTAGGGGAAATTGCACTTTTGTGCCATAAACTTTGGGGTGAGCCTTTATATGGTTCTTGAGGTTTACAAAGTTACACGTGAGTCCTTCAAATCCATTTTTGCTTCCAATGCAATCTAATTACAAATTTTGGTAATGAAATCAGATGAAATGTCATTAGTATAGCGGTATTTTTGTCAAATTTCATTCCTTTAAGTTTAGATGGATGTTTAAATAGACCATGAGATTTTCAGAGGTGACTCATTTGGTTCCTCATATTGTAACCCATCTTCAATTTGGCCAACCAAAATTTTTATTACAAAAATTAGACAAATTCTATTAATTTGGGAGTATTTTCATAATTTTTTGCATCTTTTTTTTTTTTTTTTGCAACTATAAGAATATATTTTTGTTCCAAATTTATTTTTCCACCAATACATCTCATAAATAAGGAGAAAGAAATTTTTTACCCCTATATTTTAACGAAAATTCAATAAAATACATCACAAGATTTATAAAAATTTAAAAATTTTAATTAATTTTTTATTAAAATATGAGGATAATTTTTTATGTTTTTTCACTTTTCATAACTTAATACAAGATTTATAAAATTCATAAAAATTTAAAAATTTTAATTGAATTTAATTAAATTTATTGAAAAAACTTTATTCTACATTAGTTAAACCAATATTTATAAAAATATCAAACGATAGGATAAATTATATCAATTTTAATTAAAATATAGGATAAATTTTTGTATTCTCAATAATTATGAGTTGTATGAGTACAAGAACAGATGTGGAGAAAAATATTTTTTTTTAACTGCAAAAAGAGAGAGAGACGAGAGAAATAACAAAAATATCCCCAAAAGAAATTTATTTGCTAGTTTTAATAGAGTTGGTGATAAATTAATTTAATTTTTGTTTTGATAAAATGAGTGAGAGATTTCAAAATTGAGATAATTGGGTAATTTCTTAGCAATAGAGTGAAAAATTATGTTACTCTCACGTAATTTCTACCTGAAAAGTATCGGTACTTTTCAATTACTTTTCATTCTTCTAATTTATAGTTTTCAATTAGGGGTTATATGAGAACTTCTATTTTTTTATTAATTTTTGTAGGAGTGAAAATATTTTGTTGCTAGATAAGTTAATTTCAGAAGTGAGATTGTGATGAAAAAATTCTTCCACTGTGATATCATGGCACTTATTTTTCTATATATTTTTTTTTGGTAGAAATGAAAGGGGGGGAAAAAACCACTTAAAAAGCAAACTAGAAGATGTTAGGCTCCACATATCAAAATCCCTTCTATCCATCTGTTGAAAAAGAAAACCTTCAATGTCAAATGTCGGCATATCAAGAATCTTGAGGTTGCAATTTTCCTTAGCACCTCTTTTAGTCAAAATATCAGCACAACGTTTAGCCTCCGTGGAGCTAATTGAAGAGTGTAATCATAGAGCTAAAACAAGTTTTTACACTCCTCAATCAAGTATCTGAATCTATGATTTTTCAGACAAGTGTTCTGAATCAAGATAACAGCCTTCGCCAAATCAATTTCAACTTGAACTCTAGGATAGTTTCTATAACCTGTAATTTTGATACCCATGGCTATACTTTTGAATTTGCTTCCAAACCAATGCAATTGTTAATACTAGCATAAAACCCTAACATCCAAGCTCTCAGTTTATCTCTAAGAAGACATCCCATGCCCCATTTTCCAAGATTACCTTTAGTACTACCATCCTTGTTGAGCTTAAGGATTCTTGTTTTAGGAGGAAACCAGAAAGTAGTAAGTCCTTTAAAATTAGGAAAAAGTACATTTTAAACCCTCTAAGTATTGACATATTTCTAAATGGTCTCTCTCCGTTTGATCTTTTCATTTTAAACCGTCTAGGTATCAGTCTATTTTTATTCGGCCATTCTATCAAAATTAATAGAACTTTGAGGGCAAAACAATCTTTTTCCATATCTTATTTTTTAATCATTTTTAATTATTTTTTAATCTTTTTTCTTTTCTTTTTTCATTTTCATTTTCTTTTATTCTTTTTTCTCTCTTCCTTCCCTCTCTCTCTTTCTATTCCTCCTTCCCTCCTCATCTCTCTCCCTCTCTCCCTTCCTCTTCCTACCGGCCGGAACAGGGGGTGGAACTACCCCCTGTTTTGGGGTGGTAACACCCCCATAACAGGGGGGGTTCCACCCCCAATTCCGATTGATGGAGAGAGGGAGGGAGAGAGAGAAAGAGTAATAGAAAGAGAGAGAGGGAGGGACAGAGGAAGAGGGAGAGAGAGAGTTGAGCAGGAGAGAGAGAGAGAAAAATGTAGAAAAAAGAAAAAAAAATCATTAAAAAATTAAAAATATGTAAAAAGATTATTTTGCCCCTATATTCTGTTAGTTTTGACAGATTTTTTGACAGAACTATCAAATAAAAATGGGTTGATATCTAGAGAGTTTAAAATGAAACAATCAAACGGAAAGGGACCATTTAGAAATGTGTCAATACCTAGAGGGTTTAAAATGTACTTTTCCCTTAAAATTATTGGAGAAATTATGTTCCAAGATAGACTTAGAGAGATCATTTGCATATTTTATAATTCTCACAATCGTAGAACTTGGAGAACGACAAACTATTTCAATAACCTCTTTATTTCTATCCTTCCAAATTTCCCAAGTGGTGACGATGAAAAAATAGTAGGAGTGATCAAGAAAACTCCCTTTAAGAATATGTTTCATCCAAACCCAAAACTCCATAGATGATTGGTTATACATGAAATTATAACAATTGACTTGATCCCAAATAAGATTAACTTTAGGACAAATACGAATAGTATGTTCAATATCCTCAACAACATTATTACATCTTTAACATGTACTGGAAACATTTCCACCAGGAGAAGCACGGATATAGTTTGTAACAAGTCTTTTATGAAAAATAGTCCAATAAAAAAAAATTAAGATTTTGATTGATCTTGAGTTTCTCAATCCAACACCAACTATTATAAGAAATTGTATCCTTATTATCCATGCTACCCAGTTGGTAATCTGATTTAATAGAAAAAAAAACCCGAGTATTATCAGGCATCCACAAGGGTTTACCAATGAGATTAAAAAAAAGAGACTGCATAGACATGATTTTAACTTTAGTATCAGTATCCACAAGACAAAGGATAGGATTTAGAAACCAATCTCCTATATCATCCACAATATCTTTAACTTTAAAATCAACATCTTTTGAAGCTCCTAACAACCTAAAGGTTTGTCCACACTACCAGTCAATCCGTAAATTAATAGAGGTATCATTCCCACTTTCCATTTAATACCATTTTCTACGATATTCTTAGCGGAGAAAATACCTCTCCAGATATGAGAACTATCATTAGTTTTCTTCCAAGAATTAGTATTATTTTTAGTAGAGTATTTATTACAAATAACCCTTGCCTACAAACTCTTATCATTATTCGCAATTTTCAACCTAGTTTAGCCAAAAAAAAACTTTATTATTAATTCTGGTTTTTCTAATACCCAAACTGCCATCATCCATGTTACGACAAATTTTGTCTCATTTCACAAGATGATATTTTTTCACATTATCCCTATCCCCCCATTAATTTTTTGATTGATTTTATCAATAATGTCACAAAATTTCAATGGGATAGGAATTATCTTACCGAAATAATTTGGGATGGTACTAGTAACATATTTTATAAAAGTAGTTTTACCTACCATTCATAACATAGTTTTCCACTTAGAAAGTCTATTTTGAATTTTTTGGAACACATGATGGACATGGAGATTATTAAGTCTTCCATGCACTAACGGAAAACCAAGATACATTCCTAAATCCTCCGGAAGGTCAATATTCAGGTGATTACTAAAATCTCTCGCTTTCCAGCGACAAATGCATGAAGCAACATAAATCTTAGACTTAATGAAATTAATTTTTTGTCCCGAGACATTAGTAAAATATTCATAACATTTAAAATGTTATCAATTTGAGCAGAATTAGCTTTTGCAAACAGGACAAGATCATCAGCAAAGAACAAGTGCGAGATAATAGGTCCACTTTTTTAAGCTCTCAAACCTTTCGAGATACCTCGATTTGTACTATCAATAGTCAAGTGAGAAAATCTCTCCATACAAAAGGTGAAAAGATAGGGGTATAAAGGATCCTCTTGTCTAAGACCTCTAGTAGGTTTAAATTCCTCAAGTGGTTCTTCATTCCAAATAATAGAGAGGGAGGCATTCATCACACAAGACATAATCAAATTAGCCCAAAGACTAGAAAAATTAAAGCTAATGAGGATACCTTTAAGGAAACTCCAACTAATTCTGTTATAAGCTTTTTCAAGATCAATCCTTAAAATGATACCACCCTATTTGCTTTTAGACTTTTTAAGAGAATGAATAATCTTCTGTGTGATAATGTCATTGTCCATACTCATCCCACCCGAAACAAAGCTAATTTGGAACGGGCCTACTAGATTATCCAACATAGGTCTAAGTATATTAACAAACAGTTTAGTAACTAATTTGTAAGTAGTATTACAAAGGCTTATAGTGTAATGCCCCCGAAATTTATATTTTTGAAAAATATTATTTTATATAAGTTTAATATTTTTAGAGACGATTTTGTAAATTTGTGGTGTACAAATATACTTGATAATTTTCGGAGTTAAATGTTAAATTTATATTTTTGAAAATAACATTTTATATAAGTTTAATATTTTTGGGTTGTTTTGTTTATTATGCAAGTTTATAATAAATATTTGATAATTTTGGGGAGACAAGTGTAATTATTGAATTTAATATGGATTAGTTTATGATTACGGTATGTTAAATATAATTTCTAAATTCTTAATAACTAAGGAATCAAATTATGGCCATGAAATTGAAGGGGAAAAGGGGTTGACACGTGAATACTTATAACTCTTATATATATATATATAAAGGGGAGATCAAATGGATAAACCGGCACATAAAATAGGTATTGAGATGTTAAAGGAAAAAAAGCAGAATTATATTTGGAATGTTTTTTTTAAGTAAGAAAAACATTTCGGTACAGATTTCGGCTCAAATTTCAGGTAAATTTTTTAACCCTTTTAATATATGTATTTAATTTCTCCATGTACGATTTAGTTCATGCTACTACTGTAATAATTGTTATTTTTTCATAAAATAATTATGAGTACGTATTATGTGAAAATTACGTGAGATACACGTTTATGTGTTTATTTGAGATTTGATTGTTATGTGTTTATTTGGAATTTGATTAGATGCACGTATTAGAGAGTTGAAATTCTACTGAGTGTTAGCTTACAACCCCACACTTTTGATTGCAGGGTCGGTGATAACGAAACGGCAATGAGAATTATATGTAAATTTCTAGTTAATTTGTAATAACTATATTTATTATTTACTGTTGCAAAATTTACTCGAGAAATTGACAATTTGAGTATAATTATTTTAACATAATAAAATACTCGTCATGGTCGTAATCAGTTATTTAAGTTCGATTCGACAAATTATAATCTGATTGTTTGATAATTAAGACTAATTAATAATGAAATAGTACCCTTTATAAATAATCCTTGAAGACATAATTATAGATGATCATTATTTATACTCAATCCCTATTTCCTATTTCCTATCGGATTGTTTGATAATTTGATAACTATTATTATGATTTACTAGTTAGTTTGTAATGTATATTTTATAATTTTAGTATTAAATTATAGTTATATTTAATTGATTATTTATCGTAATAAAATTCATTCGAAAATTCGATAATTAGAATTATCGCCGTAGTTAGTAAAATTTCTCAAATTTTTGTGGGACAAAATATTGGTTACACGGTGTTAGCGTTAATTCTCCAAGAGGAGAAACCACGTGGCGGTTTTGGAAAACCGGGTCATTACAAGTGGTATCAAAGTTGAATTAATAGTAATACTAATTCATTTATAAACGGTGAAATATTTATGGTAGAATTCTCTATAGGAGAAACCGCGTGGTGGTCCTGGGGAACCAGGCAGTTACATATATGGAGAAATTGACTAATTTTTTTTGGAATATAAATTTTTGGAATAAGGGCAATGAAAGTTTTGTTAGAAGAGACACGCATATTAGCATTAACAAAGTAGTTTCTAACAAAACTACAAATATCATTACGTACAATACTCCAATTTCTTTTTAAGAAAATAGTTTGATATCCATTCGGACTCAGAGCCTTTAAATATTTCATACCTTTAATAGTATTCCAAATTTCAAATTTGTCGGAGTACAAGAAAGATCCAAATGATGACGATTATCAATTTTAGGGCAGTGAAGATTACGCAGATTGTTAATAAGACCCAGACTCTTACGGCATGTTTGGTTGGACGGAATGAAATAAGGGTGGAATGGAATGGAAGAAGTAATGGAATGAGAGAAGGAATGGAATGGAATTGTGAATGGAATCACTATTCCATTCTCTTGTTTGGTTGGTATGGAATGAAAGAAAGAATGGAATAGTGAAATATAGTAAAATTTCTATTTTACCCTTATAAAATTATTATTCCATTCTCTTCTTGGTTGGTTATAATAAAATTTTATTATATTTTATTATTTTATTCATTTCCTCATTTTATTATATTTCACTATTCAATTCAATTTTAAGTTTTTGTTCTCTAATTTTTATTTTTGTTCTCAATTTTCAGTTTCTATTCTTTAATTTCTGTTTTTGTTCTCAATTTTCAGTTTTTTTTTCAATTTTCAATTTTTTATTCTCTAATTTTCTATTTTTTGTTCTCAATTTTCAGTTTATGTTCTCAATTTTTTTTTTGTTCTTAATTTTCTGTTTTTATTCTCAATTTTCGATTTTCGTTCTCAATTTTCTATTATCTAATTTTATGTTTTTATTCTCAATTTTCTGTTTTTGTTCTCAATTTTCAGTTTTCGTTCTCAATTTTTTGTTCTCTAATTTTATATTTTTGTCTTAATTTTCAGTTTATGTTCTCAATTTTTTGTTTTTGTTCTCAATTTTCTATTCTCTAATTTTCTATTTTTATTCTCAATTTTTAGTTTATGTTCTCAATTTTCTGTTCCCTAATTTTCTGTTTTTGTTCTCAATTTTCGGTTTATGTTCTCAATTTTCTGTTTCTATTCTCAATTTTCAGTTTCTGTTCTCAATTTTTTGTTCTCAATTTTCTATTTCTATTCCCAACTTTCTGTTATCTAATTTCAATTTATGTTATCTAATTTCTATTTTTGTTCTCAATTTTCAAGAGTTTAATTACAAGAGCTATCATGTAATTTAAGGTATTGATTACATTGGGTTGGAATCCCGTTCCATCCTATTTCAAATGGAATCCCATTCCATCTAATTTCATTTCAATGGAATCACAAAGTGATTCCATTAGAGAACCAAACAACGGAGTAGGAATCGAGGGCGGAATGCGATTTCATTCCGCCCTCGATTCCATCCAACTAAACATGCCGTTAAAGAAATTACCCATCGAATATATATCAATCTTAGCCTCAAGAATAATGAAGATATCAAGTTTGTGAATCATAAAAATATCCTTAAAAGTGGCTTTGAAAATAAGGTTGTCTACCCCTCTACAATTCCAAGAGATAATCTTCATGGATCTAAGACCTGACATAGTGGGAAAGAGGTCCATATCCTGAGCTCTCAGAAGCATTAAACACCTCTGAAGACTTCACTCCCAGGCCCTAGTTGCTTCTATAAACACCTCCCAGAATGGAGGTTGAGGTAACACCATCCTTGACAAACTGACTGCCATCCTGATTTCTTTCAACACCCAAAACACTTCTAGAAAATGTATGTTCTCTTCTATCTGAACGAGGAAGATAAAAAAGTGATTTTTCTTGAGAATTGATTTTTGAGTCACCAACCTCCAAAGTGATTGGGACGGACGGTGAGGCAGGGTAGATAGAATATAGAAAGAATTTGAAGAAGTAAGAAAAGTGAAAGATAAAAAGGAAACATGAAAAAGTTTAGAATGGGATTTATTATCAATTTTCAAGATGCTAGAAGGCATATCAATATGCATGTTTTTTAGCTCACTTACAGGTGTTTTAGGAGAAACTGAAATAACATCATTCATAGAGGTGGAACCCAAAACAGTAGAGGACGTGGGTACAAAGCCCTAGGTATTAGTCAGCATGGGAACACTATTCGATTCTTTAGACAGTATAGGAGCAATTCCCTTAGCATCTGAGAAGAAAGTAAAATTCTTAGGAGCAAAGCCCAAAGAAATAAGGGAAATCAATTTCCCCATATTAGCTTTTAGGCTAGCAAGCTTATAATTTTTCTTACCCGTTTGCGCATTGGAAATTTGTTTAGAGACATTAGATACTATAGACTTTTGTTTTTGGACTGGGCTATACTTTTTATTGATTAAGGCCTGACTATTGTTTTTATGTTCAAAAAGGGTTGGGCCCATATTAAAGTCACTTGTTTCACTCCTCTGATTTTTCTTACCTCTAGTATTGCAATTTCAACATCTCCATATTTTCAAACAAATTTATTATAAGTTTTAGGAGGCCCATTAAATTTAGCTTTATTAGAGGTAAAAATTCCTCGTTTGTTTAACAAGAAGCCAATTACCAAATTCAGCGTCATCTTGAGCTTTATTCGTATCATTAGACTCTATCACATTTTGGTCCTTGGTACTAGCATTAGAATTACTACCCACTTTCATCACCACATTGCTAACATTAGCACTAACAGATTGATCTTTATAAGTTTGGGTAGTATTCTCATTATTCTGCATATTTTTTGGTTTAACAATTGTTATGCCCTGGATCCTAGATAGTCACCAGACCTTTAGATTCCAGTGAGTTTATAGTACCAGAATTTCTGAAAGGACCAAATTTCATTCTATGGGACATCCTACCACAACAATAACAAACAACATGTATACTCTCATACTCCAAATTATACCATTTACCATCCAACTCAAATTAAGTGGTTAAGGGTTGTTCTAAATCAATTTAAATACAGACCCTAGCGAAATTCCCATGGACTAAGGCAGCAGCATTACCATCCAATTTTATAGGTTTGCCAATAGATCTAGCATTGGAATAAAGGAGCGGGTATTCATAAAATCACTAGGAAGTTTTGGGAACCTAACCCAAACCGAAGTTTTGGAATCTCTAACTGCTTCGGGATAAAAATTGGGCTCCTATTTCCTAACCGTTTGATAATGATCAAAGATCACTCAAGGGCCCTCCATAAGAACATGAAGTGAGTATGATATTCTAGAAAATTTAGCAAGATAAAAACCAAAGCTTAAATCAATAACGTTAAAATCACCTTGAATTTTCCACATGGCCGTCACTTTAGAAAGAAGAGTTTTATAACCAATGTTTCTACCAAAAAGTCTAATTATAAGTGAATTTTGCCATTTTTCTTTAATTTTTTCAAGCCATTGAGGTATAACTTTGAATCAAGTAGTAGCCACTTTTTTAGTTCTCTATAAAGGACCCTCAACACCATCAAGAGGTTTCATCACTGGATCTTCATCATTATCAAAATAGACCTCTTCGATCTTGTTCATCGAAAAAGTTTTTTTTCCCCATTTAGCACATCTTTAAAAGATTTAGGGTTTTCAGCACTTACCTTAAACGACGAGTTTGTCTTAATGGAAACATTTGATAGGCTTGATGAACCAGATTCCACCTGGGAAACATCAGGAGCAATCTTCTTCATCGTTGTTGAAAATAGAGTTATTTTCTTAGATTTTCCGCCCATAGTCAAATCGATGCACCGTGTTGTGGGAGAGTAGCGATTTCCATCTCTAAATTAGATGAGAAAGATTAATCTTGCTTTACATTATTTTTTCTTCTTGCCAAGCAATCCTCCTCTTGAATGGAGGATCCTTTAGGTGGATTTTCTCTTTCAATAGAATTCATCTAGCTTCAGTGGAAGCTGTTTGTGATTGATAACGTCGAATCTTCGTCTTCTACTTCAGTGAGATGGGCGATTGTGTATAAAAGTCTCTCTCTCTCTCTCTCTCTCTCTCTTATATATATATATATATTTGGTGGTATCGATTAGGCACAATTATCAATATTTGATTGTATAACTATGTTATTTTAATGGTGCAAATTTTGTTCGTTGTTTTGATTACATTCGGAGAATTTATTATTTTCAGTATTTTGAGATCTAGCTTTAAGTTTCTTAATTTTAATTTTAATAATAATAATATATATAATCTTTAGGCTTATGATTACCAGGCGCCATTATTTACCAAGTTATATTATATTTAACGTTTTTGGAGTTTCTCTTATATTAATCTCGCCCAATTGAATTTAATATTATCAGAGATCATTGAAATAAATAAAAAAAAATATTCAACACGATAAATACACAAATAGTATCAATGTCACATTTAACATGGATGCAATTGAGAATGATAGAAAGTTTAAATCAAATACGGATTTACTATTGTGGAATTTTTTTTGCCCATGTCTTCTGGATTTCTTCAAATCCCATCCTGATTTATAATGAACACTTATATATATAATACTTAAAAGTGAAAGGAGGGAGAATGTTTTAATGAGGTTAAAGAATGCATTTTTTAAGTTTTTTGGTGGGTTCTAATTTTTTTTATTTCTTTATATATATAATTAGAATTTGTTGACTTGCCAAAAATAATAAAATTAATCTTAATTTATGGTTATTTGTTTATTATTTTATAGTATATTAGTAAAGAAATTTAGAGAAATATTATTTTACTATGATTATTTATGTAATTTTCAATAACATATTTATTTTCAATATTTATAAAGTATCATTATCAACTAAAATTTATAAATTTTTATTTTTTATTTGCCACAAATAAAAAAAAAAATTCAAAATAACAGTACAAATTTTTAAAAAAATAAAAAAATAAATAAAAGGGATATCTATATTTATATCTAATACTTAAAAGTAGAAGAAGAAAGAAGGTTTTAATGAATTTAAAAAATGGGTCCAACCCTTCCCCGGACCTCGTGCATAGCGGGAGCTTAATAGTATCGGGCTGACTTTTTATATATAAAATAATGAGTTGTCACACCCCACCCAGGGCACCCGTCACCTGAGACCGGGCGTGACGTTGGCATGACACTTCCTGACCAACCAATCAAACACATACATATATATAAATACATACTCCGACGCACACATATCGCTATCATTATTTTCTTACCCAAAAAAAAAAAAACAATACCTATTACTCATCTCCAAAAATTATGAGACACACCCGTCCCAAAAATATATACAACAAAAATCACCAAAAAAAACATTGAACCTTCTGCAGTTTGCCTCTGACCGGCCCACTCCCAAAATGACACTACCTCCAGACTCTACCTAACGCCAGTAGTGGACTCACTCCTATCTGTAGTACTTGAAACCAAAAAAAATTATCAGTGTATTGTCTTCATAATAAAAATATTTTATGGATCAAGTATGAGTATTAAACATCACGTTTCAAAATATAATATTATATAATCACACACCATACGAAAATCCAGTTTCCCTGTCACCACTGAAATAAACTCATATTTTTAAAACACTCAATCCAAATATTTCTAATCAACCAGTGCACAAAATAATATATTGACACCAATCTATTTTTAAATAATAAATCTAAACCAATCAATTTAAGCAGTTCATCGTATAATAAAATACCCCACTCCACTTTTCTACTAGTTATAGGATCATTTTTACCTCACGATCGGGAATTGTAACGATATCGTACCACCCACAGGATTTGCACTCCTGATGGGTCAAACCACCCTGCAGGACTTGCTTAGCAGGTAATCCACATCTCGCAGGTCATATCCTCCTGACGAGAAGAAAATCCACATCTCGTAGGTCATATCCGCCTAACGAGAAGAAAATCCAAATCTCGTAGGTCATACCCGTCTAACAAGAAGAAAATTCACATCTCGTAAGTCATACCTACCTAACAAGAAAAAAATCTACATCTCGTAGGTCATATATGTCTAACGAGAAGAAAATTCACATCTCGTAAGTCATATCCGCCTAACGAGAAGAAAATCTACATCTTGTAGGTCATATCTGCCTAACGAGAAGAAAACTATGGCATAACTGGACAAAAATCACCTTTAAAACCCACTTGATCCAAAAATCATTTTTCACTTTTAAATCCAAAACCAACTTGATCCATATAAGTTGCAAAATCGTCCATTTTAAATAAACACATTTTCCACAATTTATACGAAGATAAGATTTGAAAATTTACCTAGAAGACAGTACACTCACCTTGCTCTACGCACTGCAAAAACGTCACCTTCCAAAACCTACTCGGACGTTTGCGCCTGTGAACCTAACAATAATAGGCCTAAATTAATATTTTATTTAAAATAACCTAACAAGTAATGCAGGCCCTAAATTTCATATTTCTTATTCCTCGAATTTAATTATGCAAAATTGTTATTTCGTTCGTTTCGCTACGTTAATTTTTACTGCACAATGATTTTTAAGATCAATGGTTTCAAAAATATTATTACAATTATGAGAATTTTAATGTTAGTAATTTAATTTAACGGAAATAGGAGTCGATCAAAATTTTATCTGCTTCCAAATTGCTTGCCGAGAGATTGAATTTTGGATTTCTAATTTTTATTTGATTTTTTTTTTTCCCTTTCTTTTCTTAATTCTTTTCTGGTTTCTAGTTTTTGGACGCTGAACCTCACCACCGCGGTGACAGCCTTCTTCCTCTATTCTGGGTTCTGCTCGCCGGACCTCACCGCCACGGCGACCCTTTCTTTCTCTAACTCTCACTCACCACCGGCCACTCTCTTACCGCTCACCCACACCAGCGATCACCTATACACTACGCACACACGTCGTCAATCGTACACCCACCCACCGACGGTTGAATTCCAACTCCCACCTACACTTGTCATCATAACTCTTTCGTCAACTCTGAGCAATCTTTATTTTTTCTTGAATCACCTTTACTTTGTCTGCTGTCATTTGGGCGATATCCGGCATCAGCAATTTTTTTTCTCCCACTTCGGTTCAACAAACTGGAGTCCTGCATCTCCTGCCATACAACGTTTCATACGGGGCCATTTCGATTGCCGAATGGTAGCTGTTATTGTAGGCGAATTCCATCAACGTCAAGTGATCATCCTAGCTACCCGAAAATTCTAGAACACAACCTTAACATATCCTCCAACATCTGAATCATACGCTCTGATTGACCATCAGTTTGAGGATGAAAGATGGTACTGAATTTTAGTTTGGTACCCAATGTAGTTTAAAGACTCGGCCATAATTTCAAAGTAAATCTCGGATCTCTATTCGATACTATGGAAACTGGTGTACTATGTAACCAAACAATCTAGTTAATATACAGCTGGGCATACTTATCTAGAGAGTACGTCGTTTTTACAGGCAAAAAATGAGCAAATTTAGTAAGCCTATTAATGATCACCCAGATGGAATTATGCCCCTTTTGAGTACGGGGTAATCCCAAAATAAAATTCATTGTGATATACTCCCATTTCTACTCTGAAATAGGTAGAGGCTGCAATATCCCACCTGGACGTTGGTGCTCAATCTTGACTTGCTGAAAAACAAGACATTTGGCAACAAATTCAGCAATTTTTCGTTTCATTTCATTCCACCAATAGTGTTTTTGCATATCCCGATACATTTTGGTACTGCCTAGGTGCATCGCGTATGCTGAATTTGTTGCCAACCATCAAAACTTCATCGTTATCCCTGACACGATAGTCAGCTTTGTGACCACTCTTCACTTCATATCTGATCTTCCCTAATTGGGCATCCGACTTCTACGCTTCTATAATACGGTCGATCAATGTTGGTCTCAAAGTTAAAGTCGCAAGCAACGCTACCGTCTCACCAACCGCCAACTGGACTCGCAAAGATCTCAACTCGGCATACAGATTAATATGAACAACTTGAATGTGTGCAACCGAACCCACCGATTTTCGACTCAACGCATTCGCTACAACATTGGCCTTTCCAGGATGATAGTGGAGAATACAATCATAGTCCTTGATCAACTATATCCAGCGTCTATGCCTCAGATTTAGTTCCTTCTGAGTGAACAAGTATTTCAAATTTTGGTGGTCGGTGTATATTTCACAAGTCTTGCCATACAGGTAATGTCTCCAAATCTTTAAGGCAAATACAATCGTCGCCAACTCCAAATCATGCTTTGGGTAATTACGCTCATGATTCTTTAATTATCGGGAAGCATATGCAATTACGTGATCATGTTGTATCAGTACACACCCCAGTCCCTAATGTGACGCATCATTGTAGATCACAAAGCAACCACATTCAGTCGGAAGGGGAAGTATTGACGCATATATCAGTCTATTTTTCAACTCTCGAAAACTCTGCTTATATTTGTCAGTCCACTAGAACTTAGATTCCTTACGGGTCAATCGGGTTAACGGGGCAACTATAACAGAGAATCCCTGCACAAACCGACAATAATAATCCACCAATCCCAGGAAACTTCGAACTTCGGTCACACTTTTTGGCCTCTTCCATTGCACCACTGCTTCGATTTTCTTTGGATCCACTTGAATACTATCTCCTGAGATAATATGCCCCAAAAATACCACTCGATCCAACCAGAACTCACATTTACTGAATTTGGTATACAATTGCTTCCCTCGTAATGTCTGCAACACAATCTGGAGATGCTCTGCATGCTCTTCTCTACTTTTGGAATAGATTAGTATATCATCAATGAACACGATAATAAACTGATCTATATAAGGTTGGAATATCTTATTCATCAAATCCATAAAGGCAGTAGGGGCATTCGTCAACCCAAATGGCATAACTAAGAATTCATAATTCTCATACCTCGTCCGGAACGCCGTCTTCGCCACGTCACTATCTTTGACTTTCAACTGGTGATATCCTGATCAAAGATCTATTTTAGAAAATACTCTTGCCTTCTGTAGTTGGTCGAACAGATCATCAATTCTAGGCAATAGGTATTTATTATGAACCGTCACCTTATTCAACTGTCGGTAATCAATACACGTCCTTAGCGTGTTGTCCTTCTTCTTTACGAATAACATTAGGGCTCCCCATAGATAAACACTAGGTCTGATAAACCCACGGTTCAACAGATCGTGCAACTAAGTCTTCAATTCCTTCAGTTCTGTAGACGATATACGATAGGGTGAGATTGATATCGGAGCAATTCCTAGAAGCAATTCGATAGTGAATTCCATCTCCCTATCCACTGGCAACCCTGACAATTCTTCTGGAAATACATTGGGAAAATCCCTGACCACCAGAATATCCGCCACCTGAACTTTATTCTGTCTAGTGTCAATTACATGCGCGTGGTATCCCTGACATCCCTTCTTTAGTAGCTTCCTAGCCTCCAGGACTGAAATCAAGTTAACAGGGGTAATAATTCTATCCCCCGAAAATACAACCTTTGACTCGCTTGGGACCCGAAAGATAACTTCCTTTTTAAAATAATCCACCGTGGCATAATAACCGGATAGCTAATCTATACCTAGTATCACATCAAAGTCGTGAATACTCAGGGGTAGTAGATCTACTAATAACTCTCTATCACCAATCTGAAGTGGACTGTCTTTATACGCATTATTTATCAACACTAACTCACCTACTGGAGTAGAGATAATGATACTATATAGCAGGGAAGTAAGAAATTTGCCTATATGCATCATGAAGGTTGTCAAAACAAATGAATGAGTAGAATTGGGATCAATAACTACACGTGCATCTCTATCATATAAAGACATGATACCTGTAACCACATCTGGAGTAGCCTGGGCATCCTGTCAAATAGTAGAAAATACACGACCTCGTGTCGGAGGTCTACCAGCAGATCCTCTACCATGCCCCTAGGCAGTGCTCAGGCCAACGCTACCCACACTGCTCTCAGAAGGTGTAGATGTAACAACAAATTTTGGACAATTCGTAGATATATGACTCGGCTTATGACAACGAAAACATATTGGTCCTCTCATGGAACAGTCCCTGGTAAAATGATCTGGTGCCCCACACTAACAGCATACAAATGCCCCGGCTCGACTTGACAGATGATTCATCCCCTGTCTTTGCTGGCCGACACTCGGTCTAGATACACTTTGCTGTCGCCTAGAATATGACTGTTGTGGACCACGGCTTCTAACGGATTGATCAATCGATGGGGCCCAAGCAACTGGCGGTCAAGATATCGTTCCTCGAGAAGTGCCACCTGGATATCTATTAGGTGACTTGAATCTACTCTTTTTGTACTATTCGCGACTCTCGGCGGCTTCTTGAACATCCCTTTCCACTAATTTTTTTGTATTAACTAATTCAGCGTAACTCTTAATTTGTCTGCTCGTCAGCCTGGAACGAATTTCTAAATTGAGCCTTTTTTAGAATCGTCTGTATTTGGCCTCTTCCGCTTTTACCAGATCAGGGACAAAGTGGGATAAAGCATTGAATCTAACTTCGTACTGCTGGACGGTCATCTTTCCCTACTTCAAAACTATAAACTCTTCCTCTATTTGGAACCAATAAGACTCAGAGAAATATTTCTCATTGAACACCGCAACAAAACGATCCCAAGTGATCTCCTTGCCGGAAACTACAATCAATCTCTTCATCTCTTCCCACCAGTGTTCGGCTTCTTCTTTCAGTTGGAAAGTGGCAAGGGGTACTCGGCTATCGTCAGCAATCCCCATGGCCTCAAATACATGCCCCACGCCTCTCAACCAGTTCTTAGCATCAACTGGACCCACAGTTCCTATGAAAATCGGAGGATCCAACTCTTTAAATCTTTTAAGAAGTACTGCCTGGGAACTAGCAGTATCAGTTTGGGCCTTTTGACATTCCAATATTTTCACCTGCTGCTCTGTCAAGTGGGCAGCAGCCTGCAAAATCTTCTCGACAGCATCTAAACTTCCTTGCATCCTATTTTCCTACCTCTAAGGTTCTACCTGCCTCTAGGGTCCCATACTCTCAGAGCTCTTGTTTTTACGTTCCATCGTCACTATCTGAAATAGAATTTAATAAACTATTGGGCCAACCAGAAAAATAACAGTATTTAATTTAATAACAAAACTACCACTCACATGCCGAAACCACCTATCGACACCCTATCTCAAGGTCCACCACTGGCTCGACAAACTGATATGTCTACAGAACCTATAACCTAGACTCTAATACCACAAATGTCACACCCTACCCCGGGCACCCGTCACCCGAGACCGGGCGGGACGTCGGCATGACATTTCTTGACTAACCAACCAAACACATACATATATATACATACATACTCAGATGCACGCCTACCACTATCAATATTTTCTTTTAAAAAAAAACAATACCTATTACTCATCTCCAAAAGTTATGGGACACACCCGTCTCAAAAATATATACAACAAAAATCATAAAAAAAAACGTTGAACCTTCCGCGGTTCGCCTCTGACCGGCCCACTCCCAAAATGACACTACTTCCGAACTCTACCTAGTGCCAGTAGTGGACCCACTCCTATCTGTGGCACCTGAAACCAAATTTTTTTATCAGTGTACTGTCTTCATAATAAAAATATTTTATGAATTAAGTATGAGTATGAAACATCATGTTTCAAAATATAATATTATATAATCACATACCGTACGAAAATCTAGTTTCTCTATCACTACTGAAATAAACTCAAATTTTTAAAACACCCAATTCAAATATTTCTAATCAACTAGTGCACAAAATAATATATTACGTCAATCTATTTTTAAATAATAAATCTAAGTCAATCAATCCAGGCAATTCGTCGTATAATAAAATACCTCACTCCACTTTTCTATTAGCCATAAGATCATTTTTACCTTACGATCGGGAGTTGCAACGATACTGTATCACCCGCAGGATTTGCACTCCTGACAGGTCAAACCACCCTGCAGGACTTGCCTAGCAGGTAATCCACATCTCGCAGGTCATATCCTTCTGACGAGAAGAAAATTCAAATCTCGTAGGTCATATTCGCCTTATGAAAAGAAAATCCATATCTCGTAGGTCATACCCACCTAACGAGAAAAATATTCACATCTAGTAGGTCATACCTGCCTAACGAGAAGAAAATTCACATCTCGTAGGTCATATCCGCCTAACAAGAAGAAAATCCACATCTCGTAGGTCATATCCGCCTAACAAGAAGAAAATCCACATCTCATAGGCCATATCCGCCTAACGAGAAGAAAATTATGGTATAACCGGACAAAAATCACCTTTAAAACCCACTTGATCCAAAAATCGTTTTCCACCTTTAAATCCAAAACCAACTTGATCCGTATAAGTTGCAAAATCGTCCATTTTAAACAAACACATTTTCCACAATTTATACGAAGATAAGATTTGAAAATTTACCTAGAAGACAGTACACTCACCTCGTTCTCCGCACTGCAAAAACATCACCGTCCAAAACCTACTGGAACGTTGACACCTGCGAACCTAACAATGATAGGCCTAAATTAATATTTTATTTAAAATAACCTAACATGCAATGTAGGCCCTAAATTTCATATTTCTTATTCCCCGAATTTAATTATGCAAAATTGTTATTTCGTTCATTTCGCTACATTAATTTTTACTGTACAATGATTTTTAAGATTAACGATTTCAAAAATATTATTACAATTATGAGAATTTTAATGTTAGTAATTTAATTTAACTGAAATAGTAGTCGACCGAAATTTTACCTGTTTCCGAATTGCCTGCTGAGATTTTGAATTTTGGATTTCTAATTTTTATTTGATTTTTCTTTTTTTTCCCTTATTTTCTTCATCCTTTTATGGTTTCTGTTTTCTGGACCCTGAAGCTCACTATCGTGGCGACGGATCTCATCGTCGTGGCGATAGCCTTCTTCCTCTGTTCCGGGTTTTGCTCGCCGGACCTCACCGCCGCGACGACCCTTTCTCTCTCTAACTCTCACTCACTACCGGCCACCCTCTCACTGCTCACCCACACCAACGATCACCCGCACGCCGTCAATCGTACACAAACAGCCACTGACAATTGAACACACGAAACACACACACACACAGAGAACACATACACAAACACAGACACTTGTCTGAGCACCCATACACATGGACGACGACTGAGCAACGATGACCACCCACATACACCGACAATTATCGTCAACTGATCAGCAACACACACAGAGTCTGATCAACCACACACACACACACACAATGAACACATGCACAAATGGAAATGGTTGGACGACGGACACACCCATAGCACACGACGACGATCACACACTCACACCTGAATGGTCGACCACCCTCACTCTCCGAAAATTGACGATGACACACCTACACGATCACACACACACACGTCCGATCACATACCCACAACTAAACACACACATACATACTTCGCCGGCGACAAGATGACGACGATCAGAACCCACCACCACCGGCTCTCTCTCTCTTTATTTTTCTGATTTCTTTTTCTTTTTAGGTGTTGGAACTGTGAATTATATGCATGAACATATATATATGCATGGAAGAAGTGGACTAACTTAATCCCTTACGTTGCCATGTCAATTCCCTTCTCTCTGTTTTTGGTTTTTGATCCCAACAGAACATATATATATATATATATATATATATATATATATATATATATATATATATATATATATATATATATATATATATATATATATAAATTATTTTTTTCCTAAATTACATTAACCTCCCCTCAAATCCCTTTAAGTTATCATTTAAATCCCAAATTCTAAAATGAACATTTCTAAAATTGTTAATTGACCCCTAAACTTTTTAATTAAATTAGAAATAACACATTCCACTCCGTTATTTTTTAAATGTTCTAAAATGCAGCTAGAATTATGCGTATGCGAAAATTAGAGTCTTACATGAGTGGTCCCACTCAATATTCTTTTAGCTATATTTATTTATTTTTAATTAATATAAAAATATATGATTAATTCCCTGGTTTACATTTTAAATTACTTCAAAAAATAATTGTGATTCAAATAATAATTCTACCCAAAATGAAAATAGATACGATATAAATTAATTAAATTCGAATTTTTTGACTTGCAAAAATTTCTAAAATTAATATTAATTTATGGTTATTTGTTTATTATTTTATAGTATATTAGTAAAAAATAATATGTAGAAATATTATTTTACTTTTTTTTTTATTATTTATGTAATTTTTAATAGTATATTTATTTTCAAAATTTAGAAAAGTCATTATTTAGTAAAATTTATGCATTTGCTCCCGGATATTGCTACTATCGATGTGTTTAATGCTTCAATATTACGAATTTATTATAATTATTTTTCTGAGCTAGCGCAATGCACGGGTCTAGAACTAGTTATTCATTAAATTGATAGAATTTTATTTCTTAAACTAGATCAAATACTTAAAGTACCTATATTGTAGCTTCCATTATATTTCAGAGTTGAGTTCTTTGAATTTAAACAACTATAAATTAACTTTGAATATGACATTTTGTTATGACGATCACCCAAATGGATAGTTCTTTGTTTTGTAGTATAAAATTTGGTGTATTTTATTTTATTTTTTAAATAAATACAAAACAATTGATTTCTCCTTGCACTTTTTATGTATAGTTTGCTTGAAACAAATTTATTATTATTTGTTGTGTTTGATATTAAGTCTTTTTGCTATATCTATATTATGATATTAAAGGTTTTTTTGAATTATGAATTACTTTAATTTTTATGATTTACTTGATTTAGTTCACACATTTTATTTTATTTTCTATTTTTTTTTTTTTTTTTTTTTTTTTGGTGTGTGTTTATTTATTGTTTCACGAGTGATCAAATTAGAATCATAAATTTTGCATTGGTAATGAAAACAAAAAACAATAAAAAGATTTTCTCGTACTTCTCAGATTGTATATCTTTTCTTCAATTAAACTATAATTTTTTCGCATTTAATTTTTACTTCGTGCATGAATTTTGATTTTTTATTCTTTTTTTATATTTTTTTAACTAGCACAAAACTCATGTCGGAAGCCATAATTAACAAAAATATGATTATTTCATATTTCGCTTATTTTTTAAAGGGGCAGTTACCGAACAATCCCATTTAGGTATGAAAATTACCGGATGAATTCAAGAGGTTTTGTTTGCACCGATCGGTCCTGATGGAAATTTGCGGACAAATTTGTCCCTATTAATGAATATGCACCTTTCATATGCGTTGTCACCCCTAAAAACGCGGAACAAAATATGATAATAAACTACCAATGAAACTGAAAACGAAATCTACCATTTCTCTCAATTGGGATTGTTATTGAATGATTTGTTTACACCAATGATCTATAAATCATAATCTTCAAAATGAGATATTAATATTTTCTTTTAGAGTTCTGGATTAGGATGCATGCGAGTGTTATATATAAGATTAACTGTGATGTTATATATAACATCATTATAATTTGTGTACTATGTGAGTATTGAATATAACATAAAATGTAATATAAATAACATCAACTAATGTTTTTGGGCAAATTACAATTTTGGTCCTCATATTTACATGTATTTTTCCATTTGGCCCTCCAATATTTTTGTCAAAGTGGTCCTTGTATTTGCACGAGATTTTTTAAATGACCCTTCTGTCAAAAAATGAGGTTAAAACTAATGGAAATGAGTCACGTGACTTGCACATGCAAATTTCAGGGGTAAAAATGTAATTTTCATTCTCTTTTTATTTTTCTTTTATTTTCTATCCTTCTAATAGAACCCTAGTACTTCGCCGCTGCCAAGGCTCGGAAACGGGATGGAGAACCTGAATTCGGCTCCAATTTGCAATTTTGGCTCCGATTTGCAGCTCCAACTCAGGTTTTGCTTCTGATTTGCAGCTCCAACTCAAGTTTCGTGTTTCGAAGGTTTGTAGAAAGGAAAATCTCAAGTTTGCAATTTTATTCCTAGTCTTAGAAATTTTTGGGTTATTCTGGTCCGACTGAAATCAAATTTTCCTGGATTTTGTGTCTCTGATTTTTGTTCCACACTTGAGATTGAATGATTTTTTAAAAAGTTGTTTTTTACTTTTGTGAAGTAGATTTTTGATTTCTCTGTTCCTCATTCTCTCTTCTATTTCTCTGTTTGATTGATTAAGCTCGCGCAGTTGCAACACATGGTAACAAAATAATCCACCATTGGACATAGAAATCTTGGTGACAATAAGGAGCTTGATCAATTCCCGGTTCATTTTCTCTATTCTATCTCTATGCTCGATCAATATTCTTGGTTTGTTTGGGTTATGAAAAAAGATGGTGAAAAAAAAAAAAACAGAGAATTGTTTTTGAGTTGAAAACCATACAAACCCTTGAATTCATAAGCTATAAACCACAAATTTTTCAAATTTAGTTCTATTTATTGAAAATCTGAAACCATATATAACAGAAGTCATTCAAAACACAAACACCATACCTGCAATTCAGAGTTACTTTTTTCTCTTTCTTCCCCACAAATGTACCAACTCAAATATCTAACTTTTCATCAATTTGTTCACAATATGTCATTGACTATGACCACTTGTATATATATACACCCCCACAAATATATACATATATATAAAAAGAGAGAGATGGAGGGAGAAAATCAAAACCATCCGATGAATTAGCATGAACGGAAAAATAGGAAAATGGGTTTTGAATCAATGGTTGTGGAATATCGAAGCTTGAAGAAAATAGAGATGTGGAGGAACGAGAGAACTATAAGGAGGAAGGTAGAGGTCGATTTGGCATTTAGGCGAAGAAGACAGAGAGGGAAGCAAAAACAATAAGAAAAAGAAAAAAGTAAAATAAAGAGAGAATGAAAATTACCTTTTTACCCTTGAAATTTGCATGTGCAAGTCACGTGACTCATTTCCGTTAGTTTTAATTTCATTTTTTGATAGAAGAGTCACTTAAAAAATCTCGTGCAAATATGAGGACCACTGAGACAAAAAAAATAAAAATTTGGAGGGTCAAATGGAAAAACGTGTGCGAATACGAGGACCAAAATTGTAATTTGCCCAATGTTTTTAATAGCACAAAATATATAAACATGTTGAATGTAACATGACTTGTTGATAAATGTGGTTTAGATGTTTAATGTAACACTCAACTCTGTTTTAATAATTTATAAGACCGTGTTAAATGTAATACGAATGTGAAAAGTGAAAATTCTGAAAGTATTATTTTGAATGTAACATGAATGTGAAAACTGAAAAATTTTAAAAGTACCATGTTGAATATAAACTGAATGTACGAATCTGAAATTAATAAAAAAATAATGAATGGGGTATCATTTTGAAGATCTTATTCAGACGAATTTGAATATATAACTAAATCATGAAGAAAAAAAATGTACAACAATAATTATTTTGATTTTAACAAAATAATTTTGTGTGAAACTTAAATATGAAAATTTTAATCCCACAAATAACACAGGGGCAAATTAGGCAATGCCATTTTCTCATTTTTTGAAATGGGTACTAAATGGTTCGAACTTTTGGAACAACGTGATTGTTTGGTTCAAACTTAAATGCTTGGAATCAATTAGTATTTACATTCTTAATTTAGGTCCACCTGATAATTTTCTCATTTTTTAAATCTAAAACCAGAAACTTAACTCTTTGGAGGCCTTAGAAAGCTTAAAGAGATTATTTAAGCTCCCATTAATCTTATTAATTTTATTATGGGCATTTATAACTTATCTCATCTGTTATTTTGTTTGAAATAACAAATTTTCCCTCTCGTTTGCAAAATACTAGTTATCTCTCTCCTTTTTTCTTCCTTTTTTTTTTTTTTTTATCAAATACCATTTAATTTCCCTATAGGTAAAAATACTGAAATTTTAACCAAAAATTTTACACTTAACAATTGAAAAATAATTAAACAATTATAGACTAAACTCAATTCAGAAACCAAATGTAACATAAAATCACTCATATACAATTTTTATAAAAGGTTTACGATTTACAACTTTCACATGTATGTCTAAATAATAAAATGACAAAAAATGTTGGACTTGCGATTATGGCTAATAAAAAATTATGACAAAAACTAAATTTAATTTGAAGAATTTGTCTTGCAAAGACCAATATTTTTTCAAAATAAAAAAAGAAAATAATAAAAGAACTATATTGTTTGGAGTGTTGGTAAAACATGAGTTAAAAATTGGTTCTTTAAAGCCAGAGTTTTCCGTTATGCTCACTTTATCATCATAATTGGGCTGAAGGATTTTCAATAAATAAAATTATAATGAAACAATTTCTTTATTAATCATTTATTAAAAAAAGAAAAAGAAAAAAAAACACATGAATATATATATATATATATATGCTGAACACAAATATTACACAGATATATATAATTGTAACATATAACTAATATTACATAAGTATATATAACAACAAATATACAGATATTTGTAAATATATAATAATTATTAAATTGTAACTAATATTAGTTACATGTAAGTAATATTCACTATAATACGATTATATTCACTAAAGTTCTCTTACGATCTCTGCAATACCTGCATATGAGGGATTAAAACTCAAGCCGAATCTAATTTAAAGAACTAAATCAAAACTTATATCTTCAGGGAGACTTTTTTAAAATCAGGTATGTTATTTGGGACTTCTAGCCAATTACACCACAACTCCAACGTGCGAACCACCACGCCGCTCCAACTCGAACCACCGTCATGGCGTCTCTCCTTCTCCCTTTCTCAATTTCTCTCCCTCTCTTCTCTCATCTCCTCTCTCTCTCTCTCTCATATACTATACACACACACAGAGAGTACAATGGATCGCAGTTTCAAAGCTCAATCCATCTTCAAATACATCACCTCACTAGAGCTCAGTGGATCCAAAGGTACCTTTTTCTCTATTCTTCGGGGTTTGATACAATGGATTTGACGTGGGTTTACACTTTGCATGTTAATGTTGTAGCTCGTAAGAGGCCGTGTATTGCGTCGGGGTTCGATCAGATTAGAGCTGTGGCTGTCGAGAACCATGGCGAACAATGGCCCTCTCGTTCTACAAGGTACACATCAAAAGTCGTTCTACTTCAATATTACCCAATTAAGTGTCAAGTAAATTTCAAAACACAAATTAACCGTTGTAAACTTGACCTTTTCAAATATTTCCCGCATATCTCTCTAACCAAATTACGTTTAGCGATTTTTGCACTTTCTACTCCTTAAGTTTCAGATAATTTCCATTTTAGTTCCTATATTTTCAATTTGAACACTTTAGAGTATCCAAATCATGTTAAATGAGTCCAAATCATTAATCCCGTTAATTTTTTTTTACGGAAATCATCCACGTGGTTGATTTCTGTGATTGACACGTGGTTGATTTCCGGAAAAAATAATGACAAGGTTAATGATTTGTAGACTTTAGGGTTTAAAGTGTTCCAATTGAAAAAATAGAAACTAAAGTAAAATTTATCAATAACTTCAGGGGTACAAAGTGACAAAATCTCTTTGTCATCCAACGTCCTCAAATCCCTCCTATTTTAAAACCCAGTACTCTATGATCCAACGTCCTTCTCCTTCACCTTTACATTCATCCAAACGCATACAACAGATTTCATATAAAAACAATGTTGCGAGAGTTATTGTATCAGATTCGTGATGAGCCGTCAATACGATCATCACTTGCTGGTGATCAACGACTTCGCCGCCAAGAATATCATCACTTGCTGATGAATGGTACACCTGCGACTGTGAGTTTTTCTCCCGGTGAATATTTTCCTTGTGGCGGGGCTCCAGAGCCATCTCCATCTCCAGCACCGGCCAATGAGTCCGCGTATGGGGTGCCTACTCCGACGTCCTCCTCCAATCCTCTGCCGGCGTACTCCGACCTAAATCCTCCGTACGAATTGGTTTTGTCCCGATATCTCAGTAGACTGCATATTGGGAATGAACGCGAGGATTATGCCCTTGAAAGCACATCTCCGATCAACCAACCCCGAGATTTTGATTTCTTTTCTGGTTCATATGAAGGTTTCAACAACGGTGTCTATGACAACGGCGGGTGGAGTTTGATTGACGACATGAACGTTCGGAACTACAACAATTCAACGGGGTCTAATTTGAATTACATGAACCAGAGAAATTATCGACAGGATGTCGGCACGGAGCAGAGTAGAAGAAGCGAGGGTCTCAATGGCCGATCAATCTCTTATCATGATTTTGATCTGCAAACGATGTACTTGAGGGAGCAAGGCGTATACTTCTTGGCTAAGAGTCAACGAGGTTGTCGGTTCTTGCAGAACAAATTAGACAGAAGACGAGCTGATGATGTCCACCTCATTTTTAAGGCGATTATAAATCATATAGTTGATCTGACGATGGACCCATTTGGAAATTTCCTCGTACAGAAATGGTTGGATGTTTGCGACGAGGAACAGAGAACTCGTATTGTGCTTATGGTGACTCGTGCTCCTGAGGATCTCCTTCATATTTGCTTGAACAATTATGGGTAAATAAATGTTCAATTCTTCATCTTCCTTAACTTGAATATTTTTCTGAATCGATTTTTTTTTTTTTTTTTTTTGGGGTGGATTCAGCACACATGTAGTGCAAGAATTGATAAGGGGTCTTAGCACAAGGGAGCAGATTTCGTTACTTACGTCGGCACTGGAATCATGTTTCCTCCATCTTGCGGAGGACCCAAATGGAAATCGTGTGCTGGAGCATTGCTTGCAGCGCCTTGGCGACCAAAATAATGAGGTCTGGATCTTCTTCTACCTTATGCAATTGTCTTGTTTTTTTTTTCAAGCATAATCTGATTCTATGACTTCCTTCTGTCAAGTTTTAAAATCTACTATTAGGGGTATGTACGCAGAATTGGTACATTCTGCAATTCAACAACAGAATTGGTAATAAAAGGTTGGAGTTTATCGAACTTCTCTTGGTAATACCACAAATATACTTTTTAGCAATTACCAGTGGCAAAGGAAATAAGCATCTCCTGATCATATTCATTTATTTCAAGTAGGTTTCAATTGTTTCTGGATCTGTTATTTCTGGGTAGGATCCGAGCCTATATTTTTTTCTTCTTGGAAGTTTATCTTCCTATGTTCATCTGCCGGGCCTTTTCAAGAATTTTTTCTTTGGTGGGGTCAGGTTCCAAGATTTTCTCTATCATCATGAATCTTCCAGATATTTCCACCTTCTATTCAGGTTGAGGAGGTCTTCTATAATCTTCAATGGTTCCTTAGACAATCCCGGGTTCGAACATATGTAATTATTCCACACCAGGGCTCTTAGTTTTTTCTTCAAACTTTCTCATATTTTATTGTCAATATATATCTCACAATCGTTTCGTTGAAACAAGACTTTTCTTTTAGCATTTTTCTTTAGATGATGATCTAATTTAATATTACTTTTCTTTTAGCATTTTTCTTTAGATGATGATCTAATTTAATATTGAAATCACGTTATCACTATTTTGATTATTCGCGATGTGTGAATTACGACAAGCAAATTAATTTATGAAAGTTAGAGTATAAAGATCTAAGTCGACCTTGGATAAAATAAACATGCATTTAGTGATATATAAATCCAGTACATAGGCGCACAAGATAATACCTAATTCATTGTAAGAGACTTAAGAAGTTAAGGGAAAGAAGATATTGATGTTACCAGATGGTCATCAAAAAATATACCCCCAAGCCCTCACCTCTCACCTCGGTTTTGCATAGTACATTAACGTGGAATTTAACTTTGTAAATTAGAATCATCTCAATAAAACCAATCAGTGAGAACTAGAACATAGGAAAATAAAAGAAAAAAAATATTTCAGATTAATTTAAGAAAAATGAAGCCCTATATGCATAATACATATTGTTAGAATAATTGGAAAACATGAACAATATATTAATGTATATGGAAGTTCACATATTACAATTATATACAATAGGTATTTATAGGAGAAGTGGGGAACCATATGGTGTTTTGACAGGCAAAGCTCATATATTACATTAACATCCCCCCTCAAATTCAAAGCAATAAATGAAAGGTGAACTTGAGTTTGGAAACCAGAGAGTGAAAGCGTCCATATGAATGAGCCTTTTGTGAAAATGTTTACTGTCTGATCGGGTTTGGAGACAAACCGTATTCTGGAGAATGTGATGACGGATGAAGTGGAAATCAGTCACCGAAGCCAAAGTAGTTTTTGAGTTGCATCAGCCAAGGCATAATATTCAGCTTCATTGCTAGAACAAGCAACCATAATTTGTTTCTTACTACACCAGGAAATGAGACAGTTACTGAAGAAGAAATAATAACCAATGGTTGAACGTTTGTAGGTGGCATCTCCGGCCCAATCGATATCAGAATAAGCTTGTTAGGAGCAGACTGGGCTGAGAAATGAAGTCCATGAAATAAGGTACCTTCGACATAACGAAGGATGCGAAAAACAGCCAAGTAATGAGTGATCTGAGAAGTGGGAAAGAACTAGCTGACTTGATGAACGACATAGGCGATATCTGGCCGAGTAACAGTGAGGTTGTTTGGGCAAGAAACAGTAAAGTACACCAGACTTCCAACCAGTTGGCAATATAGAGTGACATCCTGAATTGGTGAACCATCTAATAGAGTGAGTCTGATATTTGGCTCGAGAGAAGTAGTGGCAATGTTAAAGTCAGCGATGCCAACCTTGGAAAGAAGATTCGAAGCATATTTGAGCTGAGAGAGAAAATATGCATCTAAACTGGATGAGACTTCGAGACCAAGAAAATTGGTGAGCACGCCAAGGTCTTTCATCTCGAATTGTCCACTGAGAAACTGTTTGAGTTTAGAGATACTACGTAGATTATCCTCAGTAATGATCATATAATCCCCGTACAATAAAAGAAAAATAATACCATTTTCAGTGTGGCGAATAAACATGACCAAATCATGAATACTGGATGTGAACCCAAATTGATGAATGGTAGTGCTAAATTTTGTGAACTAGACACGTGGAACTTGTTTCAAACCATATAAGGCACGACAAAGGTGACAAACTTTATTTTGAGAGGAAACTAGATCAGAAAGGGTATGCATATAAACTTACTCAAGAAGAGCACCATTGAGAAATGCATTTTTGACACCCATATGAAAGAGCATCCATTTTTTAGTCTTGCTACTGGAGCAAATGTCTCTTCATAATTAATTCCATATTCCTGAACAAATTCTTTAGCAACAAGTCGGGCTTTATATCATTTAACAAAACCATCAGAAATTGTTTTGATCTTAAACACCCATTTGCACCCAATGGGAGTTTTCCCAGGGGGAAGATCAACAATATCCCAGGTGTGAGTTTGGCGAGAGCCTGAAGTTTTTCATCTATTGATTTCTGCCAAAGAGGTTTAATATTAACCTCTTTATAGGATTGAGGCTCATGCAGAAGAAGTATAATAGAACAACAATGAAATCAGTAAAGTAAGGTGGATAATGAGTTACCCTGGTAGAGAGGAGGGGATGATCTGGAGCGTGGGTCTCAGAGACAGTTGGTATAGAATTATCGGTAACAGGAGAAGTCTCAGACATGATAGCTGGAGTTGGAGGAGTGAGATCAGCTAGTGGTTCTGGGGTGAGTTCAGTTAGTGGTTTTGGGGTGGACTCAGCATAAGGTACGAGACTGGGCTCAACTGGTGGGGCAGGAGTAAACTCAACAGTACCTAGAACTGTATCCTCAAGAAATAACTCAATAGCTAGATTAGTAAAGAATCTGGAGTTGATTATGGTTGACATGTCATATGACTGTAAGAAAGAAAACATTTGATGTTCCCAAAAAATGACATGTCAAGAGATACGAAGAGTTTTAGAAATGGGATCCCAATACCGATACCCTTTTATATTCACTGTCATATCTAGGAAAATAAAACAGGTGAGCCCTTGGTTCTAGTTTATTGTGTTCATGTGGTTTGAGAAGAACAAAACAAGCGCAACCAAAGACTCTGAGGTTAAAGTAATCTAGAGGTTTACCGAAAAGACGCTTAAATGGAGACTAGTGTTGGATTGTAGCCGAACGAATACGGTTTATTGTGTAGACGATTGTGAAGGCAGCATCACCCCCAGAAATGCTCAGGACATGATGAAAAGATGAGGAGAGTACGAATTGTGCCAAGAATATGTCTATATTTGCGTTCGGGTCATCCATTTTGTTGGGATGTACTAGGACACGAGTGTTGGGAGAGCATGCCATTTTCGTGAAGTAGGTTAATAAAGACATGATCCTTGTATTCCATTGCATTATATGAGCGAAAAAACTTTAATATTTCTAAAAAAAATGGGTTTGAACCATAAAGGAAAACTCATAATATATTTAGAATAGTTCGGATCGATGTTTCATAAGAAACAACCATGTATATCGATAGTAGTTGTCCACAAAGATAACAAAGTAATGACAACCACCCATTGAGGCATGAGGAGAAGGCCCCTAAACATCAGAATGAATTCAATCAAATGGTGCAAGAGAAACAGACTGACTCTCTTTAAAAGATAGGGCTAATTGTTTTGCAAGTTGGTAATTGATACATTTGAAGGACTTATGTTGAACTGAACCTGATTGACTGCTAGAGATAAGCAATTTGAGTTGGTTAGATGAAGTATAGCCTAACTGAGAATGCCAAATTTGGGATGGTGATAGCAACAATGGTGACTGTGGAGATAAGGAAGATGATGATGAGGAGGAGGAGGATACTAGTGGTGGTGGTAAGGTTGTACAGGTTGATGAAGGGACATATGGTTGTGGTGGTGGTGGAGTTTGAGATAGACGGTGCAAACTGCTGAGTTCAAATAGACGTCTAATCCCAAGGGTTTCTCCTATCTGAGGATCTTGCACACGATAACCACTATTAGAAAATATGACTTCAAATCCTAATTCACAAAATTGCCCAACATACAAGAGATTTAAGGTATATTTCGGAATCAAATACATGTCAAGAATAGAAAGATGAGAAGTAAAAACCTGACTGGTATGAGTAACAGGCATTTGAGAGCCATCAGCGGTTTGCATACTAAGAGTATTCATAGCGAAGAGTTTGGTTGAAAAAATATTGGGATAAAATGTCATATGATTACAGTAAGTAGAATTAAAGAACCAAAAAGAGTTACCTGTAGTAAGTGAGAGCGCAGGGGAAAAGAGTTTCTACAACCTCAATATAGATATACTCAATTAATGTCCCAAAAATTACTATATGATAAATGTAATGTGAGGTAAACAATATCTGATTAAATAAATAAGAGGGTAGCACAATTTAGAGCACGTAATTAGATAATCAAATAAAATCATTTTAAATTTTTTTCAGGCTTTTAAATTTGAAAATGATTTTCTAACAATGTTATGACCAAGCAATTAATAATAATATGAATTCAGAATAAAGAACAAAAGCTCGGAAAGATCTCACTGGGATAACACCAAAGATGGAAACAAAATTGCAATAGACCATGAGTCGATACGCCAAATCAACAGCGCTTTAGATCAAGAACTTAGCACAAATATCTCACAGAAATCTCAACGTAAAAATCACTCTTATAAAAGTTTAAAACTAATTGTTCTTGATGTAATTTCTCTCAATCCCGTAGTTCTATTTTTATAGACAGATATTAAGCTCTCCAATGGCTACTTTTCAAAAGATATGCCTTTAAAAGACACTTTTAGACCCTATATAATATTATCTTTCAATTCTAGGATAATCCACTTAAAAATATTTTTTATATCTCTCAAATAAGTTCATAAAATATTTCTTAATTTATAATCATAAAGATAGAAAGTATTAATCAACCTAAATTAAGAGAATCACAAATTATGTTAACCAAATTAATAGGGATAATCAAATAGATGTACCATATCTTAAATTAGTTTAACCCCCCCCCCCCCCCCCAAAAAAAAAAAAATCTCTCCCTTGAAATCCTAAAAAACGGATAGTTTTTAACCAAGAAACCAAGTCATATAAAATCACAACCGACACTGTCAGTTGACTGAACCCAAAAATTTGGTTGACTGAATGATTTAGAGTCGAAACACAACCTAAACCGTTAAGCCAATCAGTTGACTGAATGATACAGGTTGGTTCAATTTCACATAAAAAAACACACTAACTCAAACGGTTAACCAATTTTTTCCAATCGATTGACCGGCTGCTTGAGGTTGGTCCAATTCTGCTTCAAGAAACATACTAACTCAAACCGTTGACCAATTTTTTTTAATCAGTTGACCAACTGCTTTAGGATGCTCCAATTCCTTCACCAATTTAGCCACTATTTCGAACGATTTACCGATCTGTTTAATTCGATTGACTGATTAGATCAGTAACACCTCAATTCTGCTCCAAAACTCACTGTTTGATTCAGTTAACTGGTTGCTTTTCTCGGTTGACCGAATTGACCCGAAAATATACATTTTTATACTTTAAACCATGTTTTCCAATTAAGTCATATATCAATTTTATTTTACATAAGGAGCACATATAAAATCTTTAATTATGATCTTAAACTCTATCATTTCAATATCGAAACACACATAAAGATAATCATTTAAAGTATCGTGTGTGATCCTAATTCAGGTTTCATTAAGAGTATATAAGTAGAAAATTATTTTCATCTAATTTTTTTCGAAGTCTTCAACACTCATCATTTCTTCATTGCATCCGTTTTTGCAATTCTTTATGTTTTTTTTTTTTTTATGAGATCTTCTTCGTAAATAACTATATGGAACACTTTTCTGAAATATTCAACAAACAAATTAGTTCTACCAAAAATATTAATATTTAATTGTCCATCAAAACCTATGGTTCAGCAAGAATGATCAAAGAACCTACAAGCATCGTCGTTGAATTGGATCAACAATATACAAATTATACTGTACGATATGAATCTTTCCACAGATGGATTCAGAGTGCTGAAATTGTTTAGGAACCGATCTATACTCGTGAAGAACCGATTGAGAGCCCCTTGAACCGATCAAATCTCCGTGATGAACGGAATTAACAATATGAAGAGAACTATATTTTAGGATCCAAATTTAATCAAATGAAGATCACAGATAGATTCAGAATGCTGAAATTATTCAGGAATCGATATTAAATCTTCAAGATCCAGGTGAAAAATAGGTGAATTGGCGTAGAAACCACACGAATATAAAGGAAAGTATATTCTGTGAGTCTCAAATCACAAAACGGAGGCCAGAAACAGAATCAGAACATCCAAAAACTTCAAGAATCGGTCCAACTTTGCAGAAAACCGATCTAAAAAGGCCTAAACCGGTCAAAGAAAGATTACCCCGCTTAAACCGCTAACATGGTAGGGTAGTTGACTGGGGTGCTGAAGTGGTTGAGTCAACGGATGGCATGGCAAGTCAATGCTGACGTGGCACAGGAAGACCACTGTATGATGTGATGGCACGTAGAAGAAAAAACATGTTTTTTTTCGCCCGTGAGGTACGTTTTTGGGCTGATTTTTCTTGAGTTAGAATCATCTTGTCAAGACGGTTCCGATGATATTATTTCCAATGAATTTGGAGCCCTAGTTGAGGCGGTAGAGGCCAAAATCAGTGACGACTGGTGGTGGTGTTACTGCTTTGATTTGGCTGCGCATGCATGGAAGCGCGTGGTGTCTCCAATGGCGATCGTTTTGATGGCGTTGTGCTTGTCTCTTTAAAACGAAGGTTGTGGTATGATGATAGTTGATAGCGGAGCAGTGGTGAGGCCGTAGCAGTCATGAATACCGCGGGAGAAAAAAAGTGGCGGCGGAAGATTTTGAGAGGATTAGGGTTTCGAGACTTTAACAAGAACAGGGTCAGGAAATGTTGGTTCTTGATACCATGTTAGAATAATTGAGAAATGAAAAACATGAACGATATATTGATGTATAAAAAAGTGTACATATTACAATGATATACAATAGGTATTTATAGGAGAAGCGGGAAACTCTAAAGTTAGGGTTTTGACCTAATAGGCCAAGTTGACAAAGCTCATATATTACATTAACATATATAATTTGGTATTTTCTAGAGCTTGTCTTATGTTTCTGTATTTGATTAAATCAAATTTAAAAGAAAATTACATTTGGTAAAAAATATTTATGTAAAAAATTGCACGCGTTCTTCATTTTGGTTTTGTATGTACGATTTTTTCATAATTCCTCATGATGTCCATGCGTTACTTATTTTTTTGGCGCACATAAATGTAATATTAATTATTGTTCCATCCCTTCGACTAGATATTCCAATATGCTGCAAAAATAATGCTTATGGGCACACAAAAGTGCACACTGTAATATTAAGTATTGTTAGGTCTCTAATTAGGTTAATATTCCATTGTATTTTTAGCATGTTTTTTTTCTCCAACTTACATTCATATAATCTTCTTAAGAAAATCATACCAAAAAGAATATTCTATTTGATTCACAGTGAAAAATTCATTGTGAGAATATTCAATCAAATTGTGCCATAAAGATCGTATTTTCATAGTAAATATTCACTGCCTCCCACAATAAACAATCAACGTGTTCCTTTAACATTTCGTGCGTCGAATTATGCATTTTTCTGTGACAAATTACATTCATTTTATTATGTCTATCTAAGGAATTTCCTATATTTTAAAAAATAAAAATAAATAAATAAATATATATATATATATATATATATATATTTGCAATAAATTTAGAGAAATATGGTAATAGTTGGTGTCCGTTGATCTAAACATATTTATTGACTTCTGAGGAGCTTGAGGACTAACTCCGGGCTGCTCCGATGAGTTAAACCTAATTGTCTGTGCCTCAATTTTAGAATCATTTTAAGAAAGTCCTTGCTTTATGTCCCTTGACATTGAAAAGAAAACCTCCTCGACGTTCAAATTTCTATTGGCAAGCTTCTTGAATAAAATTGAGATTTTTTTTTTTTTATTTGTTTATTTATCTACAATGCAGTTTATTTACAATGCTGCTGCGGAGTATTATTTTGAACTTGCAACTCATCGACATGGATGTTGCTTTCTGCAACAATGCCTTGTTTACTCTACTGGGAAGAATCGAGTAAAGTTGGCGGCTCATATTTGCGGCCAAGGCCTTCGCCTTGCGCAACATGCTTACGGGTAATTAATTTTCATTAAAAATCCCCTCCCCCCGAAAATGTTATTTGAATAATTTATCTTTAATATTTATTTTTATTTTGGGCAGCAATTACGTAGTACAACGCGTAATAACACTGGAGATCCCTTTTGCGGCTGCAACCTTGGCATCTCAATTCGAAGGCAATTACGTGGCCCTTTCCAAGGAAAAATTCAGTAGCCACGTGATTGAGAAATGCATACGTCATTTCAAAGAAGAAAAGTTGAGAATCATCGAAGAATTGGTCCACTTCCCTTGTTTTGAGCAGTTGCTTCTACATGAGTACGCGAATTATGTCATTAAAGCCGCACTTCATTTCACCAAGGTCAGTTCTTTCTTTTTTTCTTAGTCTCGTCAAAAAAAATATTAGAAAAATATATGCGGCATGCCTGCCTTTCTATATATATAATTTTTATTTTTATTTTTTTTGGTTTTGTGCGGGGTCAGGGACGTCTTCGAGCTTCACTGGTAGAGGTAATCAGTCCACACAGATCACTGGACTCAAATCCGCACTGCAAGAATATATTCTCAATTTTGAGGAAGTGAGTGACTTTATTTATTTAGTTTTCTTAATCCTCTTCTCACAAAACTCTTGTTCTCAACCGCAATTTGTTTGGTGTTTCTGTTCTCGTATATTTTATTTATGTCTCGAGTATTCTGGAAGCTAAAACTGAAATCAGGGAACAAATATTGAAAATGAATATAGACAAGTAGTTTTGTTTCCAATGTTTCTATTTCTATTCCCAAATCTAAAAGAGCAGAAACACTAAAAAAAATGCCTGTAAACTCTAAAAAAAATCAAAAGAGTGTTTATTTAATGAGTTGGAAATTGACTGATGAGAAATTAACCACCTTTATAGATGGAGGAAAGAGCAATGGCGATCTAGTGGCCAAGAAACTGCTGAAGCCTAAAAGCAACATTGCCCGCATCTTTGTTTTCAAGGTTATCTATATCTTTGTTATATTATTGTGTCTCTTTCGATTATTGCTCTTGTTCTTAATGAATTCATAATCCTGTTCTCAATGAATTCAGTGTTTGTCTTTCGGATAATTTCTATGTTGTGTGTAATCGAAATGTTGTCTGGAAAACCTTCGGAGAGGACATTATTATGTCCATCTTTTTTCTAATAATTTGGCCATTTTGGGGGGATGAATGATATCCTAGGATATCATGAAGCTTTTTTGCTTTGTGTATTTTAAGCACATGCCCCAAAGATGCAATCTGGATTATAACTTTGTGCGAAAATAAATAATTGTCTTGTCCATTTAATTTCCAATTTGAAAGTAATTTTTTAAAGTTACCAAAGTTGTTTGATTCCATTTTGAGATTAAAATAAAAAATAGGGCTGATTATAGGTTAGATATTTCTACTTGCATCGGTTTTTTATGTGGTCCTACACCTCAATTTTTTTTTCAATCAGTCTTTTTAACTTGTAACGGTTATTCTAAATGGTCCTTCCGTTAAAATTAGTGTTAGTTTTGACTAAAAAAATTACACTTCACCCCTCATATATTTTAAGGAACTAAGGAAGTAACATTTTTCTCAACGTAATATAAAACTCCACAATAAACACCAATGTATTTATTTTTGTTTACTCATGTATTTATTTTTTTATTTTTTACCTTCTTTTTTTTTTTTTTTGTTGTTGTTTTCCATCTTTTATTTTTTGTTTTTTAATACCTTTTCAATTATTTTTGTCTTTTTTTCATTTTTTTTTGGTTTTCTATTTTATTTGCACAAAATTCTAAAATGAGTTGAACTTATGAGCTAAAATTTGGAATTAATTAAATTTTTTTTTGTTTTTGTTTTTCTTCACCTTTATTTCTTTTTGTTTTTGTTTTGTTTTCTTTGTCTTTTTTTTTTTCCTTGTTTTCTCTTAAATTATTTATTTTTTCTCTACTTTCAAAATAAATTCCAAAAATACAGACTTTATTTATTTCAATTTTTTAATTACTCTCCGATTTAGAATTTAAAAATTCTATATTTTATGTAAAACCAATGCAACTAACATCTCAAGTGGAATTTTGTCCCCCACTGGATTGAACTTTTACTAACAAATTTACTATTTTCTCTTCTACTTTTCCAATTCTATTTGAAGACTTTCAAAGTCTCAATAAAAATTTAAATAGGCCAAATCTAAACTTTTTAATTTTATTTTGAAAAATAGTAAAAAAAAATAGAAAAAAAAAAAAGCAAAATGAGAAAAATAAAACGAAAAAAAAAAGAGATATAAGCAAACAGGAAACAAACAAAACAAAACAAAAAGAAAACAAACAAATTAAAAAAAAAATGTGACCGAAAACAACAGAATAATTTTTTTCAATTATTCCCAAATTATCACCCCATAAGGACCAAGGTCATGCCATTTTCATATTTTATGAGAAAAAAAAATACAACATAAATCCAAAAATGAAAAAGAAAAAATTGAAAATAAAAATGTTTAATGTGAGGTTTCATTGTAAATAGAGTTCCTTAAAGTATACAAGAGTGAAATATAATTTTTTCAGTCAAAATTAACCCTAATTCTAACGAAAGATCTACTTAAAATAACGATTACAAAATAGAAGAGTTAATTACAAAAAGATTGAGTTGGAGGGGCATATAAAAAAATTAATACAAGTAGCAGGACCAAAACTATAATTTGCCAAAAATAATTTATTTACTGGAGAGAAGACTTAGGAGTAAATATGGTGTTGACAAGTCATTGGGAAGCTACTAAAATTATTCATCTGCTTTTTCAATTTACATTCCAGATCTTTTTGTAATATGCATACACATTTATTCTCGTTTAATGACTTTACATATCCTAATTATTGGTGAAATATTATTGGTTAAATATTATGTACTAAAAGTATGCCCTTTTATAATATGCATGATTTTTAATTAAGCATTAATTTTAATAATAACTTCGAAATGATATCTCAATCAACCATTTTAGATATAAAATTCAACATATTCACTTAATAATGAAGATTGTGAATTATTATTGTGTTTATTTAGAGAAAATATTTATTGATCTAAATTAGATTTTATATTAAAAGATTTCTTTAACTTGTAATCCTGAAAAATTGGTGGGCATTTTCGTCACTAATTTAGATGGAATTCAAATATGGGATTGAGTGGTTCCACTTTTAACTTTTGTGAGACTGTTTATTCTAAGTAAAAATTAGAGGGATAATTGAATAATTTGGTGGTTTATATGGGTTCAAATGGTTATTTTACCAAGATAGTGATGATCTTGTCAACAACATAAAATAAATAAATGCGTATGGTACTTTGAATCAATTAACACCGAGTTTCTGTGTATTTTAAACTCCAACTTTGCGTACGGTATTTTCAACCAACATATTATGATTTCCATAAATATTTTTCAGTGGGGGCAAAAAAACAAAAAAATGTTATATAATTATATAAAAGGGTTTATGCCATTTACCTCATCTGTCGTTTTGCACTATATCAGATGTCTCTCTTATTCTTTTGCAAATACCAGCAGTCCCTAATCTTTTTGGTTAAAAACCACTTACTTCCCTTATTGATTAAAAAATGATAAATTTTTTATTGTAATAACAATTTTATCCTTAACTATTTAAAAACTTATTAAATAATTAAAAAGTAAAATACATAAATAACCCTTCAAACTTGGGATTAACTACACTTTACCGCTATGGGGCTATTGTGTATTTTTTTTGTTTAATGGTTTTGATCATCATCTTCACCAAAGTCCGCAAAATCCCAAGACAGCAGCAACGGCTGATCACTTCCGACGACTCTCTACCATTGCTTCTCCGAGCCGCCAGAATCAATAGTTTTCTCCATGTGGGTCTCCGACCTCCTCTACAAAATCCTCTCTCTCTTCCTCTTAATCACCACCGTCATTGACCTCTTCTTCCTCCGCAATGTCGACGATAAAGCCGCCTTTCTCTGCCTCCAATCCGAGCAGTCTAAACACCTCCAATCACTCGAATTCCCCCAAATCGATTGGAACTCAATCAAATTCATCCCCAACAAATTCACCCCCCACGTGAATTTCGGATCCAAAAATTGGATTGTCGTCTCCGTCACAAATTACCCCTCGATTCGATTCGAAACCTCGCCAAAATCAGAGGATGGCAAATTCTTGAAATCAACAACTCCGAGACACCCAAAGATTGGAATCACAAAGGTACCATATTTCTCTCTCTAGAACAAGAATATGAAACTTGAATCTAGAAACTATACTAAGCGATGGATGTTCATGCCTTATTGTGGTCTGTAGAAAGGGATGCTCAAGAATCAATGGGTTTGTAATTTTCGAAATTCTAATATAAAAATTATAGACTTTGAGACGTGGTCCTCTAATTCTATTTCCCTGAAAATTCATGATTTTCTTGAAGTCAGTTCTTGAAAATTCTTGCACGCTTCTCGCACAAACCCTCGCCTGCGAGTTCGGTAGGAAGTACGTCCTTCAAATCGATCACCGCCTTCGATCTGTCGTTGTAACCTACACCATCGCCACCGCCTTCGATCTATCGCTGTGAAGGTGGTAATGGTTACGGAGGTGGTGGTAGACGTCGCCATGCATGATGGAGGATACAGAGCTGGTGGTATTTTTTGTGTACAGGTTGTGTCCCACGTTCTCTCTTCCTTCGCTAGCAGCGGCAAAAATGGTGAAATTCCTTAAGCCCAATTAAAATAGGTATTGTGATAGAGAGAGAGAGAGAGTAGTGGGTTTGGATAGAGAGAGAGAGGAGATGGGAGAAGAGAGAAATATATAGAGAGAGAGAGATCGAAGATGGTGGTGAACCGGTGGTCGTCGGTAATGTTGGCCCAATGAACTATCTAAGAGAGGGGTGAATTGGATAGTATTAAAAATTATCAGATAATAAAATTTCAAAAATTAAACAATAAATTTTATCCTAAAATTAATTATTATCTTTATAACAACGAATAAGTGTAATAAGTTTTAGATACACACCCAAACAACACAAGATAAAATAAAAGAAATAAATAATGCAGTACACACCGATATATCCTGGTTCACCAAGCTACTCTTGGTTAAGCTAGTCTTCCGAGTCCCACAGAGATTCACACCCACTAAACTCAAGATTCTTTCACAGGTAAGAGTCAAACTGTCATAATGATTCTTTTCGTGGGCTCAGAATCAACCTTTACAATTCTTTTTTTCAAGTTCAGGAATAACCTCTTCTTTTTCCCAGACTCAAGAATAGCCTATCTTTTTACAGGTTAAAGATTAACCTAATTCTATTATTGGGAGAATCACAACCTAATTCTTTTTATATTTTAGGCTCAAGAAATAAACCTCACAATCACTCTAAGTATCTTTTTCCCAAGTAAAGATGTAACATTTACAATTCACTCACAAATTTAATCAAGGAATAATTAACACCTAATCTTTTTATACATTAGGCAAAGATTAAAACCTCAATCTATTTACCGGAAGAGATTGAAACCAGTTACCCTTGATTAGACACTCACAGTAGTATCTAATCTGACACTCAACTTACCAATTAGAAACAATTGATAAGTGATTTTCCCACTTAGAGTTTCTACCACCCCAGATAAATTCAAACTCAATTAATGTTCCAATACTAGTGATAGAAATAAAGTGACAAAATAAAATCGGATTATAATAAAAAATACGGGTAGCACAATTAAGCACGTAATCAGATTAACACACAAAATATTTTTATGCTTTTAAAGTTCAAAAACGATTTCTCAAAAAGATCAATTCACCAAGCAAGTAATAATAATAATCAAATATTCAATTAAAGAATAAGCTTAGAATGATCTCACTAGAAAAACACCAATGGATTGCAAAACAGATCGCTAGACAGCTTAGATTGGTGACACCAAATAAATTAGCGCTTTAACTCAAGAACTTTAACTCCAGAATAATCTTACAATATTTTTTTCATATAATATCAGAATGATAACTTTTAGAAAATCTTAGAGTTCTTGATATTGTGTATTAATATGTGAAATCCGCAGGTCTATTTAAAGTCATTTGAAACAAGCCCTATAATGGCGAGTTTCCACAAAATATGGCATTTAAAATCACCTATAGACCACATATATTGATTTCTTTTAATTATGGTATTTTTAATTTAATAATATAACTTCTAAAACTCTCAATTTAGTCTCCCAAAATAATTTGATCTTAATCAATGAAAACGTAGAAATAATAATATTTAAATATATGGACTAAATCGTAAGATCAAAATAAAATCCCTTAAATCTCTCCCATATTTTAGGCCCAAAATATTCTCCACCAAAATAGTAATATTTAAACTCAAAATTCGCAAGTTTAAATATAGGGATTTCAAATATATCTTATAACGGTTACTTTTTAAATACTATGTCATTAAATGACACCCCAAGACCTCATACATCATATATGTTCAAAACAGATTTTTTTCATTTAAAAATATTCTTGCAAAATCTCATTTTGGTCCTTAAATATTTTTAAATCGAAATTCATCAAAATAGAAAGTATTGAAGCACTTTAATTAAAATAAAATTTAATTAAATAGACCAAATTAATAGGAATAATAGAATAGATAGATCATATTCAATTAAGTTTAGATCCCTAGGATATCTCTCATATCCTAACTATAAAACGGCTAGTATTTGAATAAATCCCAAAATTTCATAAATCCTTAAACTGACGATTGGTTGACTGGCCAACACCCATCGGTCGACCACCTAATTCAGGATGTAGCCCAAGACAAAATTGCTTCGCCATCAGTCGACTTACCTATCGACCGAACGATCCAGAGACTTCCACAAGTCGATCTACCTATCGACCGGAAGATTCAAAAAGTTCATCCTCTAAGTACAGGTCGACTTACCTGTAGACCAGACAATTCAGAGAGTTCCATAAGTCGACTTACCTGTCAACCAAATGATCTAGAGAGTTTGCCTAATAACCACAGGTTGACTTACCTGTCAACCGACCATTGCTGGAACACCTCTCCTTAATTCATTTTCATTCAATTTCTTCAACGTTTTTGCCCCTTTAACTGATTTCTTTTCTCGGCTAGCTCCACTAAATCCTTAAATTTAATTTTAATCAATTATATTTCTTCAATTACACATAGGATAAAATTTGTTAATTAATTATGATTTTATCAAAAATACACATAATTGTAAAAATATTTTGTCGTGTGTGATCATAATCAGGATACATTAAGAGTAAAAATTTAACTTGAGTTATTTTTCCTAAATTCTTCAATTTCTTTGGTCTCTTAATGTCCATCATCTTTGTCAATCTCTTCAACATTTATTTTCTTCATGATAATATCTTCACTAGAACTTATAAACTGAAACACTCAATAAATCCATTAGTTCCACCAAAAATATCAACATTTAATTATTCATCAAAATCTTAAGATCAACAGGTGGTGTGGTGAGTGAGGTGGTAGCCACCGTTTGGGTTGAAGAAGAGGATGTTTGAGTTAGGAAGAGGATTGGGTTGAGGAAGAGGATGATGAATATTGTCTAAACTACACACTTGACCCTTAAGTTTTAGATAAAAAATAAAATGACCCCTATTAAAAATTTTAAAGGGTATAGGGATAGCATTGGGCGGTGGGTGGTGGAGGTGGTGGTAGGAGATAAATATAACTATTTAAAAAAATTAAGGGTGAAAAATATAATTTTAAAAAATAAGGGGTGCTAATGAATTTAAAAAAAATAAAACATAATATTTTTGAAATTGAAGTAAGGGAATTTATGTCTTTTAATACAAAAAAGTTGGTCAAAATGAGGTCTCTAATATTTACAAAAGGACAAATGAGGCATCTGGTATAGTGTAAAATGACAGGGAAGATAAATGGCATAAACTCTTATATAAAAATATAAAAATATTCATTACAATGTTGGATAAGTTTAATATATAGCTATCAAAAAAATTATTCTATTAAGTCAAATTTAATAAAAATTAAAATTAAAACTAAAATTAAAAAAGAAAATATACACAAAATTTAGTGGACAATATATTTATAGACTTTCGAAAAAAGAGTTTTTTATTATTTTGATCATATCTGAGAGTTTTTATAGTAGATTATCCAAATAAACAGTTATGTTCCAAAAGCATCCAATCTGTACAAATGAATTATTTTCTAGTCTTGGGTAGTTGAAACATTGAGCGAGATGAACTGTTATACCCTTGCAATGATCACGCTGTCACTGAAAGGTGGAGTTTCAGTCATGGTAAGTTTTGATTCTATTATTTTGAGAAGATACTATTTATGTATTCAATCAATATGGCAGGCGAATCAACCCATATGAATAATTTTTTCTTTTGGCAGTCGATTCATTCCATTTGTATCAATTGGTTGAATATGAGAAGATGGCAGCCCGGAAGAACTTCAAAGCTGAGAAGACCGATTGCAAAGAAGGACTTGCAGCTTTGTGATAGTTTTGAGACTCGAACAAGGGTTTATTACATAAGTGATTACTTCGTTGTCGTTTTGTGGTATGAGCTCGTAATAGTGGACAATACTAAAAAAATAATTCCTCCATATGGTACCCTGAAAATCTTAAAATTTTAATTTTAGACTAATAAGTAGACGGATTGAAACAAAGACATGGTAGTATTTTTATTATCGTCCCCTGTTTAACAACCGTTGATTAGTCTATACATTAACATTCATGCATCTATACGGTAAGACCTAGCAAAAATGAAATGCATCTCGGATATAGTTGCATAAATCCAGACTGTTAATGGTGAATGCAGTTACAGAACGTTAACATTTATGCATGGCATCTGTAAATTAACATTCACATGGACGTGTGTAATACACCCCCTGATCAAAATAATAAGAACAGTTGTCTTCGAAGTTGTCCGGTACACTTTACGTATATTTATGTTCATTTTATTAGTTGCTCCATTCATTTCTCATTGCATGATGCAGAATATACAATGGTTTTCCTTGTGGTACTAATGTGCAAGTATGATGGTCACTCATTGGGAATAAAAGTTGATATAGATTTCACATACGAGATGTTAATACAAAGATTGATAGCGAGGTGAGATGTTTTGAAGGACAAATCATTTGAGCTAAAATATTCGTTACCGAGGCACGAAATATGTTTGATATCGTGTCAAGACAACTTAGAAGTGGTAGTTTTATCTTGCTTGTTCAATGAGATTGGAGTATGTTGGCGTGGACATCAAGTTATGTGGTAGTGGGGTTGGTTCAGGGGGCAAGGGGCAGCAGGCAGAACACGGTGGTCGAATATCTGCGAGGACGCGGTGGAAGAGGTAGTGCAAACATGGATGAGGATTTGTTACCTAATTTTTTCCCTTTACCACAAAAAGCATTGTTGTCTAATCATTAGGTTGGAGGAATAAAAGAAGTAGGATAGAGTTTTAAAGGTGGAATACCCGAGTTTAGAGAGACACTAAGAAAATATTTTGTTCAGTTAGGACTGAATTTTAAATACAAAAAAAAAAGACAAACAGAGGGTAATGACTAAAGGATCATTCATGCGCGACTGTTTTGCGGACAAACAAAAATGAGAACATAAATTCCAATGTTGTCAAGTCGTGTTTGGTGGATCTGGTTTGCAACACACCCGGCACTCGCCTAATTGATGTTGCCCACACATTCAAGAGTGATTACGGTATCGAGATTCCATATCACATCGCATGGAACGAAGTTGAGAAAACTAGGGATGACTTGTACGGTGATTATGAGTCTCCATATAATCAATTGCGTTGGTACATGGATGCTTGTTTGCGCACGAACCCCGGAATCCACTTGGTATTGGATTATGATCAAGAAACTGGGCACTTTAGAAGATTGTTCATGGCGTTTAATGCATCCATCCATGGGTTCAAATATTGTCGTCCGATGTGACTCCTTGATGAAATGTTTCTAGAGGGCAGATACATGAGATGCTTGATGGCAGCTAGCGCGAAAGATAGAAATAATGGTAATTTTTTTGTATGCATGTACTTATCAATTCTGTTGCACATTTGTTGATTGTTTGTATATTGGTTTACACGGTTGTTCCATATTGCTTTTGTGGTTGTCGACGCAAAGAACGGTGATAATTGGTATTGGTTCATGGAGAACCTATAAAAAAATTGTGCATTCTAAACGTGTGTTAACATTCATATCAGACCGACATAGCAGGATACTTGAAGGAATTCGTAGAATTTTTCCGAACTATTTCTACTCCTTTTGCTTGAATCACTTAAAAAACAATTTAAGAGACAAATTAGTTAGTATGAAACAAGGATTTAAAGAGAACTTGGTTTATAAATATACTAATATGGAGCATGCAACGGTGATGGAAAAGTTTTATCAAATGATGGGAAAAGTAAAGGCTGAAGGTTTTGGACGAGTAGATAATTTCCTGTAAGACGTGCCGTTCAAAAATTTCTGCAACATGTTTTTTAGAGGCAAAAGATATGGTGAGATGTCTTTTAATTTAGCAGAGTCATTTAATGTCTGGATTTTTGAGTACCGCCACCTGCCTATCATAATTATGATTGACAAGATTAGGTGCAAGTTAATGTCTCGTTTGTTATCTAAACGTGCAAAATTGTTGTTGATGTCTACTGTTATGTGCCCGGTTTGTGAGCATATGATCGGACAGATGATTAGAGATGGTCGGACTTGGACAATTGTGGAGTGTGCGAAAACTGTCTTTGAAATACACTTGAATCCAACCGTGATGGTAGACATGGGAAAGAGAACATGCACGTGTTTTAACTGGCTGGAGAATGGATTCTTGTGCGCACACGCATGCGCGACCATTCAACATACTGGTCAGAATCTATACAATTTCATATAGTTATTTTTTTCAGCTAATTATTATAGAAAATGGCACTCGGAAGGTATATACAAGGTCCCGATGCTCGAGAAACCATAGCAGGATGAATCAAAAGCTGTGATTATCCCTCCAATAACAAAAAAAAAAAAAAAATAGCCTGCTCGGCCAAGGAAAAAGCCAATTCCATCGAACGGAGAGGTTGTTTGTAATTAATCGAAAATTCATATTTTTTAAAATATTATTTTATATAAGTTTAATATTTGTTTGGGACAGTTTTGTAAATTTATGGTATAAATAATATTTGATAATTTTTGGAGTTAAATGATAATTTTAAATTGATGTTTAAAGGTTTTGGGACTATTGTGTTATTTAAAATATATTTTTAAGAGTTTTGAGATATAATTAATATATTTCTTTACGTTATTATTTTTGTTGAATTTTAACTGTTAAATTTTATAAAATAATTATGATTACGTAAAAAATTATGTGTAATACATGTTTATGTATTTATTTGTTGTATTAATTAAATACACATATTAGAGAGGTTAAAATTCTACTGAACGTTGGCTCACAACCCCACAGCTTTGATTAAAAACTGGTGAAAACAGACGGCGCTAGGAATTTTATTCGAATTTCTATTTAATTTGTAATAGTTATATTTATTAGTCACCCTTGAAAAATGGACTCGATAAATCGATAATTAAAATTATCATCGTAGTTTGTAACATTTCTTGAATTTTTATACAATGAAATATTGGTCGTTCAGTTTTAGTGTTAATTCTCATTAGGGAGAAACCGCATAGAATAAAGTCGAGTCGAAAATTCGATAATTATAACTATCACTGAAATTTGTAAAATATATCAGATTTATATAAAAAGAAATGTCGGTCGTTCGGTTATAGTTTTAAATTTCTCCAAGGGGAGAAACCGCGTGGCAACCTTGGAAAATCAGGCCGTTATAAAGTGGTATAAGAGCAGAATTATTAGTAATACTAATTTGTTTAAAAATGGTGAAATATTTGGGATAGAATTCTCTATAGGAGAAACCAAGTGCCGGCCCTAGGAAACCGGATCGTTACATTGTTGAGATAAAATGTGGTAGGTGTCACAAATACGGACACCACAATTGGAAATCATGGACTGCATGTAACGACCCGATTTCTCAAGGCCGTCACTTGGTTTCTCCTACAGAGAATTCTACCACAAATATTACATCATTTATAAATAAATTAGTATTACTATTAATTCAGCTCTAATACCAACTGTAACGACCCGGTTTTTCAGGGCCGCCACTCGGTTTCTCCCCTTGGAGAATTAACGCTAACACCGAACAATCATTATTTTATTCTATAAAATTCAATAAATTTTACAAAGCTACGGTGACTAATTATATTTATCGACGGCGATACTTTTCCTAAATAATCAATATTTTAATTACTAAAAATCTGATAAATTTTACACACAACGACGATAACTAGAGTTATCAAATTTTCGAATCGAATTTACAACGGTGAATAATAAATACAATTTTTTACAAATTCAGTAGAAATTCAACTACGATTCCTGTCGCCATTTTAAAATATTTTAAAATATTCCTCATCGCATTAGGATCATTATGATTAATTAATGATTAACTATAGAATAATTAAAAAAAAATATCATCGTAATAATCAATATGATAAGAAACGTGTCCAAGGTAATACAAATTTGTAATTCTCACCAAGGCTTATATTTTAAAATATTTATAACGTAATATGCAACATGTTGTTGCAGAAAATAAGTAAAGAACGAGTTTACCAAAATTTCTTGGGATGAGTCGCGGACTAGGTCGCTCTCTTTAAGACGTTTCGCGGCTCTGCCCAAGAACGTGCAAGCAGTGTATTAGCCCCGTCGTCCCCAGGATAAAACATCCCAGAATTCTCCTCTGTCTAGGACGTTCTTTGCACTGTAGAAGTCCCGAATACCAAACACCCCCACACACTGTTCGCAAAACGAACAAACTGCTCGGAAACCAAAATCGGACTGACAAAACAGTACCGGAACAAATCGGAACAATTCCGGAAGATCAAACCAAAAATTGTTTTGGAACAGAAACAGATCTGAAACCGGAGCAGAAACAGAAATGAATCTGGAACAGAAACAGAAATGAAACTGGAACAGAAACAGAAATGAAAACCGGAGCAGAAACAGAAAAAAATGAACACTGTTTTTTTTGTTCTATATACTGTGCTGAAAATGAACACTATTTATAGGATAAAAAAAACGTTTGAATCCCTTTGTTTAAAACCGAAAATAAATAAAAACGTTTTTAAACAATTAATTGTTTAAAACGTTCACTTGAACGTTTTTTTTTTAGTTTAAAACGTTTAAAAACGTTTTTTTTTTCCAACGGTTGTTCAAACATTTTCGTTTTTTTTTTTTTTAATGTAAACTGTTTATTTTTTTTTTTAAAAAAAATAATTTTTTTCTAAAAAATAAATAAGTGCCACCTCATCACACGCGCGACTCGACTCGGCCGGCCAGACGGACGGCGGCGGCGGCGCGCGCACGTGTGGTAAACCGGTAGGGATGTAACTCTTCTCCCCTCCACAAAATGTGGGTACCCCTTGGGGCACACCCTAAGTGTCTCACATACCCCTAGATATCCACTTTAATTTTTTCTCTCCCAACCAATGTGAGACAAAATGTTTTGAGGAAAAAACCAATTTTACTCATTTGGCACTTTCTATTCTAAAAATTAAATTAAAATTCATTTGTTTCAACAATCCCCCACTTGAATTTTTAAAAATAATTTTTTCCATCGAGTAGTATAATTCAATATAAGATTGTGCATAAGAAAAGGTGTCTATCGACTTGAACCTTTACATAGTGAAGATGCTTTAGATTATACTAGATTAACTCGTAGTTTTGAACTCTATCTCTAACAACATCACACACACAACCCTATCAGGGTGTAGTCCAAAAGCCCGTGCTTTACGGCCATGCACGTGTATCCCAGTATAGTGAATGCTCTAGAGAATTTTGCCCAAAATTCTATAGGAAGCGGCCACACTTCCACATTCACATAGGTGAATCTATCAAGAGTACTCTTGTAGCTAGGTACTCTACTCAAATATAGAGTATAGATCTCATTAAGAGTTAATAAAAACTCAACCTTCTATCGCTTCAAGATATCATGCTTCAAACAACACATTTATGAAATAGAACTCAAATTTATAGCATGATTTTTCTCATATCACTTCATGAGTTGTTATTACCCTTTGAACCTATTTCTTAGGATCTCCAGTCTATAGGTTGGGTTTCCCTCACAAGTGACTCGTCAATCTATGGGCTTGAGTCCCATTCCTTTCGAGGTTTTGTAAACCTTTTCTCGAGCTAATCCTTTCGTCAAAGGATCGGCTAAGTTATCATCAGACCGTACATGATCCACTCTCACAGCCCCTGTAGAGATATACTCTCTAATGGTGCTGTGTTTGCGACGTATTTGTCGCTTCTTTCCGTTATAATAACGGTTCTGAATCTTTGCAATAGCCGCGGTACTATCACAATGGATCAAGACAGCTGGAATCGGTCTCTCCCATAAAGGGGTATCAGAAAGCAGGCTCCTTAACCACCCTGCTTCCTCGCTAGCCGAAGCTAGTGCAATCATCTCAGACTCCATGGTAGATTGAGCCAAAATAGTCTGTTTCTTAGATTTCCAAGAAACAGCTCCACCAGCTATACTAAATATATAACCGCTAGTTGCCTTGGAGTCATCTGAAAGGGTGTTCCAATCAGCATCGCTATATCCTTCCAGAACAGCGGGAAACTTCTGATAATGTAATCCAAGGTTCATAGTTCTCTTTAAATATCTCATAATCCTATCAATAGCATGTCAATGCTCAATACTAGGTCTACTTGTAAACCTGCATAGTAATCCCACAGCATACGCTATATCGGGCCTAGTGCAGTCAGTGGCATATCGGAGACTGCCAATGATGCTCGCATACTCAGTTTGTTTAACACCATCAACAGTGTTCTTGAACAACTTCACACTAGGGTCATAAGGAGTACATGCTGGTTTACAATCAAAATAATTGTATTTCTTTAGAATCTTCTCTATATAATGAGATTGATCCAAAGAAATTCCATGTTTAGACCTAGTTATTTTAATACCAAGGATTACACTTGATTCACCAAGATCTTTCATATCAAAATTAGCACATAGCATGGTTTTTACATTATTCACAATATGAATATTGGAACAAAAAATTAGCAAGTCATCCACATAAATACATATAATAGTGCAAACATCATTTTCAGATTTATAGTAAATGCATTTGTCACTTTCATTTACTTTAAAACCATGTGAAATGACTAGATTATCAAATTTCTCATGCCATTGCTTAGGTGCTTGTTTCAAACCATAAAGAGATTTATCTAATTTGCATACTTTGTTTTCTAGACCAGGAATAACAAATCCTTCAGGTTGGTCCATATAAATCTCTTCTTTTAATTCACCATTTAAAAAAGCAGTTTTAACATCCATTTGATGCACAATAAGATCATGAATTGCAGCAAGAGATAAAAGCACACGAATAGATGTAATTCTAGAGACAGGTGAGAAAGTATCAAAGAAATCTACATTCTCTCTTCGTCTAAACCCTTTGGCTACAAGACGAGCCTTATATTTATCAATGGTTCCATCGGGATTCAATTTCTTCTTAAGAATCCATTTACATCCTATTGTTTTACAACCAGGAGGTAAATCTACCAAATGCCAAATTCTATTTGACTCGAGAGAGTCTAACTCATCATCTATAGCCTCTTGCCATAAATTGGCATCTATAGAGGATAATGCCTCTTGGAGGGTAAGTGGATCCTCCTCTAAGGTATATGCATAGAAATCCGAACCAAAGTCTTTAGCTATACGAGGTCGTTTACTCCTTCTAGGTTCAATATCTAATTCCTTATTAGATTCATTAATCCTAATGATAGGATCATTACTAGAAGTCAAGCCCCCACTATTCTTCAATTTGAAAGGAAATTTATCTTCATAAAAATCAGCATCATTTGATTCAATGATAACTTTATCTTTCAAATCATAAAATCTATATGCTTTGCTATTTACCGCATAACCAATAAAAACACATTCATAAGTTCTACTGGCAAGTTTTCTTCTTTTGGGGTCAGGAATTCGAACATATGCCAAACAACCCCAAGTTTTAAAATAAGACAAATTTGGTTTCTTATTTTTGAAAACTTCATAAGGTGAAATTTTACTTTTCGATTTGGGAACTCTATTAAGTACGTAGCAAACCGTTAATAAAATTTCACCCCACCAGTGAGGAGCTGCACCGGAATTAAGTAAAATAGCAACTACTGATTCAACAAAAGTTCTATTTTTCCTTTCAGCCTTACCATTCATTTCAGGAGAATACGGTGCAGTTTTTTCATGAATAATCCCATGAGATTTATAAAAATCAATGAAAATATCGGAATCATATTCTGTTCCTCTATCACTACGTAATCTCTTAATTTTCTTATTGCATTGATTTTCAATCTCAGTTACAAAATTCTTAAACATTTCAAAAGCTTCACTTTTATTTTTCATGAGATAAATATAAGTAAAATTAGAACAATCATCTATGAATGTAATAAAATACCGTTTACCATTCCTAGTCAAGACTCCATCAAATTCACAAATATCTGAATGTATTAAGTCAAGAGATTCAGATTTTCTAATTACTGATTTATGAGGGGTTTTAGTAATTTTAGCTTGACTACAAAATTCACATTTTTCAAAATCATTCAAAGATAATTTAGGAATTAGTTCTAAGTTACTTAAGTTTTTAATAATGCGTTTGTTAACATGACAAAGTCTAGCATGCCAAATATTAAAAGAACACAACATGTAAGCAGAAGAAGAAATTTTATTAATTTCAACATTCAGTTTGAACATTCCATCAGTTGCATATCCCTTCCCAACAAAAATATTATTTTTGGTTAAGGTGTACAAATCAGCCCCAATAATTTGAGTGAACCCCGTCTTGTTTAGAAGATAGCCCGAAACCAAATTCTTTCTCATCTCTGGAGTATGCAGAACATCTTTAAGGATGACTGTCTTTCCAGAGGTAAACTTTAATTCCACTTCACCAGAACCGGCAACAATAGTGGAGTGGGAATCACCCAGCAACACTTTCTTGTCTTCACTTTCAGAATAAGATTTGAACATGGTTCGATCATAGCAGACATGGCGTGAAGCACCAGTGTCTACCCACCACCCTTCGGATCCACCAACTATATTGATTTCAAAAATCATAGCTATAAGTTGGTCCTCGGTAAGATTCGCCTGTGGAACAGGACGACGTCTTTGCCGGCAGTTCCGAGCCAAATGGCCCGCCTTCCCACAGTTATAACAAGTAAACTGTTCAGAATTATTTCTTGAAGGGAGTTTGTTTCTATTCTGATTTTGATGCACATTTCTGTTCTGATTATTGTGGTTGCGATTCTGATTTTGATTTTTCATATTTTTCCCTTTAGGTTTCAGAATAGCGTAAGATGATTTTTTGTGAGCGTTGTTAGAAACAACAAGCACTTCATCTTTCTGATCTTGTTTTCGGGCCTCCTCCTCAATCCGAAGACGAGTGATCAAACTTTCTAAAGAAAACTCTTTAGTTTTATGCCTTAGAGTATTCTTAAAATCTTTCCAAGAGGGGGGTAATTTGTCAATTAAAACAGCAACTTGAAATTGTTCATCAAGGGACATACCTTCAGCAATTATTTCGTGAGCGATTTTCTGAAGTTCATGAGACTGAACCTCCACTGATTTGTCGTCGGTCATTTGGTATTTCAGATACCGACTAACAGCATATTTTTTACTTCTAGCCTCCTCAGTGTCGTATTTCTTCGAAAGAGCATCCCAAACTTCCTTCGCAGTTTTGTTAGTGCAGTAATAATCATATAGATCATCAGACATACCATTAAGAATAAAATTCTTACAACGAAAATCATTTTCCTCCCAAGACTTAACTTCTTGAATCTGAGCGTCTGTAGGAACTTGAGGTAATTGTGGTTTTTCGGTCGTACAGACATATGCCACTTTTTCGATAGTAAGAAAAAATAACATTTTCTGTCTCCACCTTTTAAAATGAAGCCCTTCGAAACGAAAGGGTTTGTTGAGATCAACAGTTACTTGTTTAAAATCGTGAACAGCAGACATCTTTGCAGATATTGAGCGTCTTAAAATTGTTGTTGCAGAAAATAAGTAAAGAACGAGTTTACCAAAATTTCTTGGGATGAGTCGCGGACTAGGTCGCTCTCTTTAAGACGTTTCGCGGCTCTGCCCAAGAACGTGCAAGCAGTGTATTAGCCCCGTCGTCCCCAGGATAAAACAGCTCAGAATTCTCCTCTGTCTAAGACGTTCTTTGCACTGTAGAAGTCCCGAATACCAAACACCCCCACACACTGTTCGCAAAACGAACAAACTGCTCGGAAACCAAAATCGGACTGACAAAACAGTACCGGAACAAATCGGAACAATTCCGGAAGATCAAACCAAAAATTGTTTCGGAACAGAAACAGATCTAAAACCGGAGCAGAAACAGAAACGAATCTGGAACAGAAACAGAAACAGATCCAACGGTTGTTCAAACATTTTCGTGTTTTTTTTTTAATGTAAACTGTTTTTTTTTTTTTTAAAAAAAATAATTTTTTTCTAAAAAATGGTAAACCGGTAGGGATGTAACTCCTCTCCCCTCCACAAAATGTGGGTACCCCTTGGGGCACACCCCAAGTGTCTCACATACCCCTAGATATCCACTTTAATTTTTTCTCTCTTAACTAATGTGGGACAAAAGGTTTTGAGGAAAAAACCAATTTTACTCATTTGGCACTTTCTATTCTAAAAATTAAATTAAAATTCATTTGTTTCAACACAACAAATAATATTGTTATATTTGGTTTTTAAGAGTTAAAAATCGACAATCATATACTAATAAGTATATGATACACATAAATATATTTTTAATTATAATTATCGAATTATTGAGTCCAATATTACAACGGTAGATAATATATACAAATTTCACAAATTAAAAGTGATTCAAATAAAACTCCTATCGTAGTCCCACTCTCGCCGACCCTACAATCAAAACTGTGGGATTGTGAGCCAACTCTCAGTAGAGCTTCAACCCATCTAATACTTGTATTTAATTAATATAACAGATAACACACATTGACGGGATTTCTACATAATTTTCATATAATTATAATTATTTCATGAAATTTAATAGTTAAAATTCAATAATAATAATAATATGAATCACACAATAGGAAAATTAAATATATATATATATTAAAAGAGTTAGAAATTTTACCTGAAATCCAAATTGCAAATCTGAACCGGAATTCTCAAAAATATGCGATATATTATGGTGACTTTTCTTCATTTACATAAGTACACACTGTTATATTAATTCCATATTCCTCTTCCTAATCGGTTGCTTATAGGTTTACATATATAGGCTTATTATTATTATTATTTTACAATTCAAGCAATCCACGCATAATTCAACCCAACACATATGTTAATATATATACACACATGTACTCTTAGACCAATTTTTGTGGTCATCAATTTATTTATTTGTTATTATTTTTTTATTATTATATGGACACAGTCAATTGGTTAGTGGTGAAGTTTTATAAATAAATAAATAAATAAATATATATATATATATATATATATATATATATATATATATATATATATAATATCTCATAATTATAAAGTAATTCAATAATTATACTTATTCCCCCAAAATTATAAAATATATATATTTATACCAAAAAAATTTGTAATATACAAAATGACCCAAAAATATTAAACTTATGCAAAATAATATTTTCAAAAATATAAATTTAACATTTAATTTCAAAAAATCAAGTATGTATTTGCACCGCAAATTCACAAAATCGTCCTTCAAAAATACTAGACTAATATAAAATAATTTATTTTTTTTTCAAAATATAAATTTTCTGGGTATTACACTGCACCCATATGATTTGTTTCATTTTTTATCGGGATGGTTTGTGTCTTTTGATATCCTATTGGTAGAATTTTTAGATGATTGATACTGTTAGATTTTGCTAATTTTATTCTGGAAGACACTCATTTGGTGATATACTTGTTACATTTTTAGTTATGTTATCCCTGTTTTGGTTAATTTAAATAATTTCTTCGGATTTGAATGTATGTTATTCCACTTTTTTGTATTACATGAATTTTTCTATCTGTGCAGTACATTTAGCACTTGAATGAACATTCTGTTTTGTTAAAGGAACAAGAACATCCAATGAAAAATCCAGTTGGATATTACGTTAACATTCACTTATTCAGAGAAACTTAATCCACAAATCAACGTTCAATTAGTTGAATGGATTTAGTTTTTTATGGATATATGTGTGCAAGGGATGATTATGATAAAAGAGTGGTTGCGCAATAAGTTTGATTTAGAAATGAGTTCTAGTTGAATATAAGCCTCAGGGGACTAATTAATAATGGTTACCCCTTAAGGAACGATTAAGGTCACCAGTGAATGTTCACGATTCCCGAAACCGTGAAGTAAGGTTGCACGGACATAAATCATCGATGTGATTTGATATATCTTCAGTGTTTACAGAAGAGTTTTATTATTGTTCATTCGGTTTGGTTGAGATCATTAATAATAAAACACGCTTTCAGCAATATATATGGGGGTGTACACCCACTGTCTGTCCAAACCTTCAAGTTTTTGAGTGTTTTTGTGTTCGTGGGAGGTGTAAAAAACTATGTCGGTCCATGGACAAAACTCGTTCGAGTAGGATGCGAGGAAGTAGGAAGAATGTGCAGTCTAAATGACCAAAATCGTCGCAGAAATGTAATGCCATATAGGGAATGCGACGTGGACATACTCAAACACGATGGATGAGAACAAATATTTGAAAGAAGAGATCGAGCGCCTTCGTGGTTAGGTTGCCTCATTGGAGACTGAAGTGAATATGTTGTGTCGCATAGTTGATCCCGAATACAATGGACCGCTTCACAGTAATTCGTCAGTTGGTATGAATTGACCTCATATTTCTATCCAATTCCAAGGGTCTTTTTTTGTGTGAATATAGTGGATAAGGTGGTAAATAATGGGGTTGTGTTTGTGTTTTTGGTTGTGCTTAACGTGTAAATTGTCGACACGAAAATGAAATGTGTCGATAATGGTGGGGTATATTGTGCAGATAATATTGATCTCAGCAGATCAATTGTTTTTGGGTTTTATGATGTACAAATGTTAACTCTAATAATATAAACAGGTTGATTATGATCTTGTCGATATAAATGCATGGATGTTTATGTTAATTTTTTGTATACATAAATGTTTACGTCACATTCGATGTGCTTGATAGATGTTAGGTTTTTCGAGGGTAATTAAGTTCAGCACAAATATTAATCAATGACGAAGAAGACTTCCAAAAATGGGACGAGGAGGCAAAGAAGTTAACCGAGATTAACAGAGACTTGAAACAAGAAATTGAGAATCTTCGTGCTTAAGTTGTTGCACTTGAAGCGGAGATTAAATCGCTGAGAGTGTATTTGGGCCCTGGTTTTGCCCCCCTCCCCCGAAGTCAGCGAGTCATCGGTTGACATGGACCGAAATTGCCCATTTTTTGTTTGTGATTATTTCTTTAGGTAACGTAGAATAATACTAATGTCTTAAGAAACTCGTGTTTGTGAGATGTAAAAAACACAATTTTCCAATGCACATAGTTTTGATTTTTTTTTTATTTACATTAACATTTCACTATTAGTATTTTCTCATCTGAAGTTGTATATATCCATAATATTATATGTTAACATCCCCACATGGCAATGATACATTACGAGTGAATCTTACCATGTATTTAAATTTTATCGAACTACCCAAAACAATTATTTTTGGGTGATTCGTTAACATTCTCTTAGAACAACTATCTCATAATTTAAAATCAGATCAAATAAGCAAATCAAAACAATGCATCTAGCATGTGAAATAGATCCATTTCAAATCAGAGATCAACCATTCTATTTGGCTTTGGTTGAAATGGTTCGTTAACATTCACTAAAAAAATAACTATTTTCATAAAATACAAACGGATGTCAATATTTGTAAACCATCAGTAAGATTTGATGGATTTGTTAACATTCTGAGAAAAACAACCAATTCATATTCCAAACCCAATGCCAATATATATTCTAACATATTGGATTCACTAGCATTCACTCAAAATAACCATTTTCATAAAATACAAAACGGATTTCAATATGTGTAAATTATCAGTAGGTTTTGATAGATTTGTTAACATTCACACAAAAACAACCAATCTATATTCCAAACCCAATGCCAATATATATTCCAACATATTGGGTTCGTTAACATTCACTCACTAGTATTCAAAAAAACAGAACAAACATACGCATAGGTTTCATAGATTTGTTAACATTTCATTTATAATATTCAATTAAGATTAAGTATTCGTGCACACATTGCATTATAAGATGTACAAACAAAAATAGTTACGGCAAACAAAAACCCTACGGTTGTTTTTCGGATCCAAAAAAAGGAAGAGTAATATTTACAACAAACATGTTGCCCTTTGGCACAGATTACAAATCATGGTGTTGTTGGGTGGTTTCTTATGGCTCTAGATGACGACAACAACCAGCTTTTGATCGGATAACTCAGAATGTAATGTATGATTTTCTTGTGCCGCTACCTTATCTCAGTTGCTGTCAATTTTGTGCAACTACTTTATTTTCAATATATTATTTCATGATATACATAACGTATATTCCGCATTCAGTCCTGGAAAAAAATTGTAGGCAAGAGATCTCCGATTGGTCAATAACAGTAAAGATATCATTTCTAAATAGGATGATACGTAAGTTTATATATAAGATGATATGTAAGTTTACGTACGCTCCCCGTTGCTGTGGACATTTAAGACATTGTTCGATCTACGCGACCCCCCAACCATAGAGTATTTTTGCATTGATATATTGCTCAACAAATATTTTCTATTAATTGCATATGATTAGGTACAAACAAAAAAAAAAAAAAAAAATCCTATTTTATACGTCAAATGGGTTGAAGTATACCACTAATTAGACAATTGATCTCTTGGCAGGATTGAATTATAGAATGTCCATTTCTTTTCAAATATATTCAGAGCCGACAGTGTCCAGTGGTTTGGATATGCATGTCAATCACTTGTATTCATTGGAAAGAGAATGTACTTATAATTGCCAGTGAATGCATCTTTGATTGTTTTGTAGAGGTTGCGCAAAAGACCTTCTTGGCCCCCTTTGATGACAGTCTGTTAGAGACGAGATTAGATGTCAGCTTATAAACGAATTTACAGCATATCAAGCACACAACCTATCCAGATTTGTGCAATCACAACTATGCTTGATCTAAAAGAGCCTCAAATGTCACGCTCCGGTGATCGTTGGCTGATTGCATCTTACGTTCAAGATATTCACCAAAAGCATCGATGACCTACAAAATACGAAAATGTTAGTTCGAGTTTATTTGTCATTGTCCATTAAAGTCAAGATTTCCCCAACAAGAATTACGTGCACATTTATTCAACATAAAAAAAAAAAATACACTTTGCAGTGATTTTTAATGCTTACATTGTCTGCAATTTGCCGATCTTTCATGATGCATATAGCATCTCCGCAACTTACTGTGGCTAGTGGGTTTTTTCGGCCATATATGTATGCCCTAAAATAACCTTATCTTTTTAGGACAACAGGATGTTTTTCATTATAAAACAATGTTGACAATTGAGTGAGAAAATTATGACAATTATGTTTCCGTTCTCAATAATTTTTGGAACAAAATTTAGTTTGATAATGACAATTTTCTTAAATTATTTAATAATTATGAGAATAAAACTAAACAAATATATTTGGTTACCACATTAGCTCTATTTTTTTTTTTTTTTTTTTTTTTTAATATAAATGATAGAATTACATTTTTTTTAGTTAATCAATTTTCATATATTATAGCCAAATAAAAACACATCTACGAGATTAATTACAACTAAATAAAATAATTATAAAAAAAATTATATTATTCTATTTCTCTTTGTATAAATTGATGAATAAAAGAAAAAACACAATCAATTTTTTCTATTAGCGGCTAACAAGATGTAAGGGAGACTGCATTATGAATTTAAAAAAATATCAATATTGTCCTTTTCAAATAAAATAATTTGGAAAAACTGGAAATGATTTTTTTTTTTTTTTTTAAGATACTCGTATTTTCAAATTAATCTAAAATAATTAATTTATTAAAAAATAACAACATATTAAGTATTTGTTTCTTTAGAAACAAAGTTAAGAATTTCTATATCGATAGTTAATATAAAAGAGAGACCGAGAAGCTTGAGTTACTTAATTGAGTGGCAAAGTAGTAATTACATTTTTAATTTTGTCCTTTTGCAAAGTTTTTATATTCTTTATTTAAAATTACAAAATACATTCTTAGAAGTTTAAATATATTTATATTCACTTCCCTAACTTTCACCATTTGCATATTACTCTAAAATATATATCACTTTTAACTTTTTATTATTTTCAAATTAGTTCGACATATATTATTTTTATAGAATTAACTAATATTATCTGTTAGTAGTCACAATTATAATAAAATAACTACACTTCTTGTTCTTGTAATTTACATTATATTCTTCTATTATTTTTTAAATTGGAAGAAAGAAACTTAAATTGAAATTACAATTAACCACATCAATTTATAAATAATCAATTTTTATTTTTACTCTCAAAATTTGAGCATTGAGTATTGTTGGCCTTTACTTTTTAATATTTTAATATTTATATATTTAGAAATGAGCAATCGCCTTGCAATGTTCAAAACAAATTTTACTCTTAATATTTAATTATAATTATATTTTGGTTCTTCATATTTCAAATTTCCATTTCCTATTCGTCTATAGTCTATAATATAAACCAAAAACAAAATATTAAAAATAAAAACTATGAAAATAAATAAAAAATAAAACATTAATAACAAATAAGCGTATTGAATAATGAAAACTAAACATAAAAAAAATAAAATAATAATAATAATAAAAATAAAATACTCAAAAATAAAAAATCTAATTTGAAAAATTAGCGATTTAGAAATTCAAAATATTAAAAAATAAATAAAATTTATATTTATTGTTATTTTTTATGGGATTAATACCACTTACACCCTCAACTCTTTTAATATTCTACATACACCCTCCTAACTTCAAAACTACCATGGGAACCCCACGCCAGAACTTTTTTTAATGAACTGACCATTTTACCCTTACTAATTCAGAGATAAAAGAAAATAGAAAATTTATAAAATAATCTCAATTGTGCAAACCAACATGCCCTCAGCCCATTTCTCTTCTTTTGTCACACTTTCTCTTTTTTTTTTTTCTTTTTTTTTTCTCCTCTTCTTCTTTGTTTCTCTCTACACCACCGAACAACACAACACCATCACACAACTCCTTCTCTGAGGAGCTATTCCTTCATTGTTCATCACCACATGAAAAAGTGCAGAAAAAAGAAAAAACATAAAGTTGTTCCCATTTCACTATTCACTCATCAATTATTATACAAATTGAAAAACATAAAAACAACAAAAAAAATCAAAAGAAAAAAAAAACATGGGTTTTTAGATTGGGAGAAGAAAACAAAAAACCCAAATCTTTAAAGAAGTGTTTCAAAAACATTAAATCCAAATATTTTTCTACAGAGAAAAAATCCATATAAAAAGCTATGAATCTCTGAAAATCATATTTGGGGTCATGAAAATTTACCTCCGTTGAAGATATCGTTAGCATGGAAATCCTCGGATTTGCTCTTAATGTTTAGCCATTTCTTGACCAATGTCTTTGGCCATGAAAGTTTCAACACAAAAAAAAAAAAAAAATCAGCAATTTTAAATGAATAAATTTGTAGAGGAACAACAAATCAATCAAATTAACCTTGCTTTTCCTCATGCTCTCATCTTTCATTATTTGAGAAACTACTAGGTTTTCAATCTAAATGCAATGTCGATGAAGAAAATGATGAAGGGTTTACAGCTCAGTGATTAGGAAAATCTCCCTAAATCCCAAAATCGCAATCCCTAAATTGGAAAAAAAAAAAAAAAATGAACAATCTATCCGATTTGGTGATGGGCTTGGCTAGGCGGTGGTGTTCCTTTGGTGTTCGGCAGTGGTGTTCTTTTGGTGTTCGGCGATAGTGGTGTTTGGTTGGGCGGTGGTTTTCGGCGATGGTGGTGTTCAGTTCGGCGGCGGTGTTGTTTTGGGGTGGTGTTGTTCGATTCGACGGTTGTGTCTTACGGTGGTGGTTTTGGTGGTGTTCGGTGACGGGATTCAGTGGTGGATTTAGGGAGGATGTGGTGGTTGTTGGGATTTGGGTTAGATGAAACGATGAAGAAAATTATAGAGCTCTAATTACAATATGTACCATGAATGTTTTATGCAATTTTACTTTGAGCCATTACATTTTTTAATACAAGAATAATACAGTCTTTTTACTTTGTCAACTTGGTCAAAAATTAAAATTTTGATTTTCAAATGGTATTTTCGAAATAAAAAAAAAAGAATAGGGAGTTTCAGTGTCTTTTGACCAAATAGTTTAGTGAATCTTCTAAGGATCGTTTAAAGTTAAGGGGATTCCCGTAGTTTCAATCAATAATTAAGAGGGTGTAAATAGTATTAACCTATTTTTATGTATTTAATGTATTTAAAAAATTAAAAAAATCAAATTAATACAGGCACGACCCACCCTAGTAAGAGAAAATAAATACAATAGGATGGTAATTTTAGAAACCAAAATTGACAGGCGCAGTTTGTTTGTTTCCCCATATTGCTATTTGTGGGGTCCACTCCATCGCTTGTCCACCAAGAAAGAGGGTGATAATGTCATTTTCACTTGTCCTTCGATAGCTTTAAGTATTTTACTTAAAAAAACAAATATTTAATTCGATGTTCAATCCAATACCACGTGGCACAATCTCAACTTTTTACGTCATGCCTAAAGACTTTTGAAAAGTTGAAGCTCCAATTTCTATGTAGTTTCCTTGCTAGCATTTTGCAAGTAATGCTTATAATTTTTACCTAAAAGTTAAAAATGTTCGATAAAAAAAATAATAAATTATTTTTCCAAGAATTATTTGTAATTTATAACTTCATATTAAAGTAGTTGTAAGAAAAAAGTTGTTGGTGGCAACGGTATTTTAACTAGTGGCACCAGTGTTATTTTTTAAATTTAGCTTTCGTTCATATATTACTGATGTCAACGACGTTTTATCTTGTGAAATAGTTTGATTCATTTAACTTAGTTGTCATTTTTAATTTATTTCAATTTATATCTAAGAGCCTTTTCAATCCCAAATATTCATTTTAATCTATTAGAAAAATATCCTATAGAGTTAGAAAGAGAAGATTGAGGAGAAATTGTACGAAAATTGGGCATCAAAACTAGTAAGTGAGAATTAATTATTGATGTTCAGTGCAATTGTGAAAGAAGGTTTATCGTGATAATTTCATGGATGGAATTAAATGCCGGTCGAAGGTTTTTCACCTGTGTGAACATCATGGGCAGAATTAATTATGTAACTTGTAAATTAACACCACCAATTTTTTAATAATATTTGAATTAGGGTTTAGGGAATATTTGAAAGACTAGGGGCAATTTTTTAAATAATAATTTATTTAACTTAACATACAGAATATGCATAATTTTAATTTCACAATTCAATTACATAACTTATCAATTAACATGATATGAATTTGAATATCTCTGTAAATTAAAACATATTTAGAAACATTGGGGGACCAATTTGTGATGAGTTAATTCTTCAATTGGGATTAAATTTATTTCATTTGTGATCATTTTGTAATTTGTTTATGTAACTTATGAGTAAATATAATCAATTGCAAGATTAACTGCGAAATATCTAAAAAATAAGAATTGTATGGAAAGATAGGCTCAAATTTGTGTACTTGTATTTCTAATACAATTAGAAATACATCAGAGTACTTTATGATAATATCAAATCATGTAATTTAAAAATTAAAGTGTTTTTAGGATTATAAAGAAAGAAGTTGGGCCTAAAGATTGAAAGGCTAGTTTATTCAATTGTAGGTCCATATAGATTATCTCTACTAATCAGGAGTTGTTTGAAGGATTGGGAGCTAATCTATAAATTAACTTCTTCTTTAATTTAACATTATTGGATGTGCACCGTAATAATTTCACAATATTATTACATAATTCATCAATTAACATAATTGATTGCAGTATGAATTGGAATATCACTACAAATTAGGACATATTAGGAAACATCTAGGGTTAATTTAAAAAAAATAAATAAATAAATAAATAAATTATTTAATTGGGATTAAATTTAGTACATTTGTGATATCACAACTAAATCATGTAATTCAAAAATTGAAGTATTTAATTGAAAGATTAAGTAGGAAACAAATTTCATAAATATGTTTTATTAGATGAACTTCTTCAATTCGAAATTATGTGAAAATATTAAATAGATGCTAAATTTGAAAGACCAAAAACTTCAATTAAATATTCCAACATATATATTAAGATGATTTGATAAAAAAAAATTGTGTTATTAAGCAGTTTATGAGGTTCATTTGAAAATATTTGGAGTTAAATCAACACATCTCATGTAAGTTTATGATAAATTTATGTAAATAAGGAAGGAAGATAGAAAGTGACACAAGAAGAAATTTCATGAGATATATACCATAGACATAGTTAAGAGATAAAGAATAAATGGAAAAAATTATTACTGTCTGAATAGGTGAAATCCACCTTTTGATTTTTGTATTTTTTTTAGAGGTGGTTTTTGCTTTGTGCAAATCAATGGTTGAGATCAAATCTTTAAAAAAATGTATGGTTTAAAATTTGGATGAATTGATGCATTCAAAACACGAAATGTATTATAAAAGTTTCTGAGAATTGTAAAAATTAATTTTTAAAAAGTAGTTAGATGGGACATGAGTGGTGGAGATGGTGTCATATGACCACTTGACTGGATATGAATAGCTAAAATAACTTGAATGTATATTGAACCTACATATATTCGAATACGCTCAAAACTAATTCAATATATTAAAGTGAAATATTTATTATTATTATTATTATTTTAAAACCTACATGCAGTTATCCCTAGACTCCAAGGTCTAATAATGCAATCTACACTGCATTAATGCATTCCATTCGACTTTCACCCCTAAACAAAAAATTTTATTTTCCTTAATACGTTTGATTGGAGGGATATAAAGGAGAAAAAATAATATTTTATATGTATTAAAGAAAAAATAATAATAATATGCACTATCTTAATTTATTATTTTACCCTTATTATATATTAGAATATAAAATAAGAATTCTACAATAAAAAAGGAGTAATTTTTTAACTAATAAAAAAATTATTAACTAAAATTAGATTATAATTATAGCAACCATTATTTAAGTTGAATATAATATATTTGAATAATTAACAAATAAAATATCAATACAAAATAGGGCTAAACAACCTAGAAAATTATGAAAATAAAACAAAGAGGTATAATAGTTATATATGAAAATGAAAACGAAACAAATGAAGCTACATCTCATCTGAGTATGTTTTATATAAAACAAAAGGATATAATAGTAATTTTGGAGTGTTTTTCCCACGATCTTTTATCATATCCTTCCCTTCCCTCGATCTTCTTTCTTCCTTCCGGGTGGTTTCTCCCGTTTCTAAAATTGGGTCTTAGATTTTGTAGCGTAAGTCAATATCAAATTCCAAAAAGGTAAAATGTTGACTGCAGAGTGCCCCATAATTGTTTGTTGGGGGTGGAAAATAACATTTTGATGCTGATATTTGACACCTCCTCCGATTCATCAAATTCAACCTAATTAATTAATGTAAAATTTAAAGAAGAAAAACTATGGAGATTTACAAATAAGTGGACTACAAGTTTGTTTGACTCTTCAACTCCATTACTCCAACCATAATTTGACGTTTATTTTGGTTTTTATGTCAAAATTAATATTTTATATCAAAGTATGTTATTTTAAGAGTAATTACTATTTTCATTAAGCAAACTTAAAAATTTAAATTTTAAAACCCAATATCTAGTCGTTTTATCTAATAGCTATCTCAAGAGATATTTCTACCTAAGATAAATAGGTTAGATAAAAATTAATAAAAAAAAAAAAATTAACCATTAGTGTGTGTATTCAGCATCAATATGATTTGAATAATTTTAAAAAAAATTATTCTTTTAAAAATATAAATAGGGTTTATTTGATTTGTTATTTTAAAATACATTTTTTAGCCTTCGAATGTTTTTTTTTTAAAATTAAATAATATTTTTTTCCTATAAAAAAATCTATAAAATCTATTTTTTGGCCGGATGAAAATAATTTAGAACTTTGATACGATAATTAAATTTTAATGAAGAAAAGTAGAGATAATTTAAAAATTAAAGTATTGGGAATTTTGATTTAATTAGCAATTAGCATAGAGATTAGAGAGTGGTCAAAAGTAGTAGAAATACAATGAAGATTTGTTTCAACATTAATTCTCACGAAATAAGTGGGGAAAGGAGGAAGTTTACACTTTATGGGAAACAATTATTCTTACAACATAATTGCTAAAACCCTTTATATCAGATTCTCAATTTCATATCACAACTTAGAATGCCTAAATTTTTGGGAAAATTATTGGTAATCCAATTTAAATATAAAATTATCAATTGATTATAATTATTTAAAAATGAACGAAACAATCTCACTGTCTAAATTTTTCGAACCGTTCAATCCCAAATTTAAAAAATACAAAAAATTACATGACAAATTTGTCCTTTCGAGATTCACAGGATTTAGATTTTCAATATTTAACCGTTTTACAAAAAAATTATTTTATTAAAATCAATTTCAATATTTAACCGTTTTACAAAAAAATTATTTTATTAAAATCAAAATAACTATAGTTGTACTCATTTTTTTCACGATCTAATTATATATTCAGATTCTTCTGAATAAGATCTTCAAAATGATATCACATTCACTATTTTTTTCATTAATTCCAGAATCGTATGTTCATGGTACATTCAATATCGTACTTCTAGAATTTTCACTTTTCACATTCGTGTTATATTTAACACGGTCTTATACATTATTAAACTACATTTAAATATTACATTCAACATTCAAATTACTTTTATCAGTAAGTCATATTACATTCAACACTCATAGGGAACACATATTGTAATTATATTATAATTTGTAATATTATCAACATTAATTTATGTTATTTATATTGCATTGAATGTTATATTAACACTCACGGGGAACACAGATCGTAATGATGTTACATATAATATTAACATCACATTATAATGTTAAATATAACATTCACATCCATCTTAATTCATTGAACAACAATCACAATTGAAAGAAGTTGTAAGTTTTGTTTTCAGTTTTATTAGTAGTTTACTACCATATTTTGTTCTGCGATTTTAGGGAAAATAACGCGTATAGAAGGTAACGATTCATTAATTGGGACAAATTAGTCCACGAAATACCAGTGAAAGTAATATCTAAAATACATTTTATCTTTTTAGTTTGATTACTTAACAAATTTTTCATAACATTTTGTTGACAAAAATATACCCTTGCAACATATATGTTTTGTTGTTTATTTTCTATTTTTTACTCTCTCTCTCTCTGTCTTCCTTGTTATCTAATTTTTATTTTTTAAATTTTTTTATGTTTATTCTATATTTTTCGGTTTCACCCGAAGGTACCTCGCTGAAATAATCATGTTACTCTGTTTTCTTTTATACCCTTTACATGCCCTGAAACCGATGAGCCAGCAGCACACGGCACAATCCCTTGACAGCAATTATAATAGACACAATTCGGATAAAAAAAAAAAAAAAAAAAACACGGGTTTACAAATTTCTATATTTTTTTTATTTTGTAATGATATTTCTAGGAAAATTGAAAGTAAAAAAACTAAAAAATAATCAAATATATATATATTTTTTTTATTTCATGTTTTCTGTTTTTTAATTTGTTTTTACTTTCAAGTTGTTTTATCTACACCATATGCAAAAAATAAATGAATGAAATAAAACATACGAAACAGTAGAAAAAAATAAAAAACAAGAGTCTAAAATATAAGATAAAAACAAAAATTAAAAAATAGAAAGATAAAAAAAAATATTACAAGAATATTTTTGTCAATGAAATATAATAAAGGATTTTTCAGATATAATGAAAATTATAGAAGATCATGGTATATGTCAAAATTACAAGAAGTCTCTTGAGTATAAACTCTCATTGTTTTTTGTCATTTTAATTTTTTTTAATTTTTTTGTCATTTTAAACTCTTGTCATTGACCAAAAAAATGAATAGGGTTCCAAAATTGGAGTATTTTCGCGTGATATTACTATTTACTTGACAAATTTGTTAATGTCTTACTCAAAAATTTTAATCCAAAATTTTCTTAAATTATTCTATTCATAATTTAATTATTTTGCTCTTTTTGTCCAAAGTTTTAATGATCTACCACTATTTTTTTTTTTACTTATTTTTTTATCTTTTCAACTTTCAATGTTTTCGGCTATTATTTTTTATTTAGATTTTTTATGTTGTGTATTCTATTTTTGTTTTATTTTTTTCTTTTCTCTTTTTGTTATTGATTTTTTTTTTCTACTTTTCCTTTTGTTTTTTATTTTACTTTTTTGTTTTCCATTTGTGTTTCTTACTTTTGGCATTTAGTTTAAGTTTTATTTTTGATTTTTTGCATTAAAATTAGTGATGAAGAAGATAAAAAGAATGAAAATAAAAACCAAAACTAAATATAATAACAATAACAATAAAAAAAAAAAAGAATAAAAAGAAATAATTAAATGAAGGAGAAGAATATTTAGTGTTGTTTTTTTACTAAGGGTACATGCGACATTTAATTAGTAAAATATTCACTAATTAAATAATAAAAAATAAATAGGATCATGATGGTACTCTTTAAATGGCATGGAGTCACCATGAGTTTAGCAAATAACCATAAAATGGTAGCAATTAAACTATACATTTATCTCAAATTTACACAATTAAATTTTTGGTTTCTTGCCCTAAAATCTAACTTTATTACTCATTAGGCACCCAACCACATGGTACAACAATTTTTTGAAAATTTTATTAATTTTGTCAACAAAAATTGTATTATATAAAAGTTACTATAATTTTTACAAGAAAAACTTGCATTGATTTTCATGTAGTGTAGTAATTTTAAAATTTTAAAAAATTACTATAACGCATTGATTTTATAAACAAAAATTTCAAGCTTATGAACTTCATAAAAATTAAAAAACAATAAACTTGAAAATAATGTATTAAATAAAACAATAATTATAATATCTATTCTATAAAAATTTTGGGGGTTTTCCGATAAGATGTTATTCGGGCCAGTTTATGAACTTCATAAACTATATAAACAAAAACATCAAGTTCCTGACGCATGGACTGTATTAACAAAAATTTCAAGTTTGTGAACTTCATAAAAATTTAAAAAATAATAAACTTGAAAATAATGTATTAAATAAAACAATAATTATAATATCTATTCTATATTTTTTGGGGGGGTTTTGCGATAAGGCGTTGTCCGGGCCAATTTACGCGCACCTCAACTAATCACCTCTCCAGGCGATTTTAAGGCCGCACTCCCCTACATCGGCCTGGTACATTCATGATTAAATTCAAAATTTAATTTCTTAAGTGCTTGCTAGGAGAGTCGAACTCTGATTGATAAGAAAATAGAGCATCTCCCTTACTAATCGCACTAACACCTCTTGGGTTATTCTATAAATTATGACATACTTTACATTTAGGATATTTTAACCGTTCGGATCAATTTTAGATCTAACGGTTTAGATCAAACAACAATTTAAATAGAAAAAAATATATATTTTTAATGAGATAATTTATAAATAGTTCTAATGTAAAATATTTTAAAAATGATTTATTTATGTCTTTTAATTTTAAATGTAAATACTAAAATTCAATGGAAAAAATGTTTCCATACTTAATTTTTTGTGTTAAAAATGATTTTCTTTTTTAAATTACAGTCTTTCATTTTATTCAGCTTTGGTTACACCTTCTAGCAATTAAACATGGAAGAAATAAATAAATATTCTCACTCAAAAATGTGTTTTAATATGCTAATTTTTCAGCCTTTTTAATAAAAAAAAAATTAAGTTAAATATCATTAGAGTTCTTATCGAGATATATATATTTAAGTTTAGAGATAAATAGTCATACATCTTTTCTAGATTTAAAAAATTAAAAAACTATTGAGATCTCTTGGTGATATTGTCAAAATTGACCGTTATTTTAGTAGTTGTTAGTTATTTTTTTGTTTTGAAATTATATTTTCCATAGACATTTTGCACCCTTAAGTTTGACGATTGTTTCATTTTGGTTCCTCTAGTTTAAATTTAAACACATGACATCCTCAAGTTTCGTAATGATCTTCGTTGTTTCAATTTGAAAACATGACATCCTGAAGTTTCATAATGATCCCATTCAGTCCAAATCAATAACTTAATTACAATTTTGGATAACAAATCGTTACCTATTATACACCCAACTGTTTTTAAGAGGACATTGAGAGCATTTTTATCCACTTCTTTTGTCATTTACAAATTTTCATGTTATGTCTATATTTTTATTTTTTTTACTTTTGAGGATTCGGGTTGGAAGGAGAATGGGGAAGGAAAAAAAGGATACTAAAAATGCCCGAAATCTCTTAAAAATAGTCACACGGCATGTGACTATTTTCTCTCTAAAATTTTAACAGGAATAATAACTTGGATTGTAGTGAGATAATTAAAAACTTGAAGATGTTATATGTTTAAATTGAAACTATAGAGACCAAAGTGATATTTTTGTCCAATTTCAAGGGTAGAAAGCATCAAAACCTCTTTTTTATATTTGAATAATATTATGGATAGTTCATCATACTAAAATGAGAAAATCTTGTCCATCAAGAAGATATCATTGAGGATTATTGATTTTTTAAGATTTTGTATCTATTTTTAAGTAAATTATCTTGTTTTAATTTTTTATATAAAGTCGCATGAAAAAAAAAAAAAATCTAAATCATCTTAAAAATTCGGAAAAAAAAAAAAAAAAACTCATTTATTTTCACACAATTTTATTAATATTTTAATTATAAATTTAATTTAAATAAATATAGTTGAAAATGTTTGTTAAATATATAATTTTTCTTTAATATTTAAATGCAAAAATATAATCACATTTAAAAAAATAAAATCTTTTAGATGTTGGATTGAAGAGAGAATAATAATCGGAATGGAAAATTACCGAAATGGTCATCGTTCTATAAATGTTGGACTCTCTGTCTTCCTTTTTTTCTCTCTCCAGTCTCCATATTGCGACTTGCTCCATTTTAATGGCGTGAGAACTCGAATCATAACCGCCCTCCCCGATATCACTCGTCCGAATCAAAAATCCTCTCTCTCTCTCTCTCTGAGAAAAACCCAAAATCAAATCAGAACCGGAGTTACCGGACTAATATATCTTGATTCGTTCCCCATCCAACGTACATATCCGCAGGTGGTTGTATATCTCCTCGCGTGTGCGTTTCTTTAGCGTTTCTTGTTGATTATTGATTTGGGTTTTCGAATTTCTGGACTGATCGTCCGTCTTCTCCGTCAATCTCTCTCGTCTGCGCCTCTGTTTCTACTTTTTTAGTTATAACCCCTTCGTCTGCGTGTGTCACTGTGTGTGTGAAAGTGGCTGATTTCGTATGATCCTTGGGTATTAAAACAAGCCGAGTAAGAAATTTTGGGAAGAATGGATTACAACGAAGAGCTTCAATCGTCATTGCATGAGATCTCTCTTGCGCCGCCTCTCGATCAACGTCGGAGCTATGACGGTAGTCACGTGCCGGTGAATCGTACAGCTCTGAACTCGAGTTTTTTCTCTGGCGGGTTTTTTCCTTATGGCGGTGCTCCGTCTCCATTTTCGGCGCCAGCTCCGGCCAATGAGGCCATGTACGGGATGCCTACTCCGTCTTCCTCCGATCCTCTGCCGGCGAACGCCGACGACATTCCTCCGGACGAACTGGATTTGTCCCGATACTTCAGGAGACTGCATATTGAGGATGAACACAAGGAATATGCCCTCGACAGCACATCCCAGATCAACCAGCCCGGAGGTATGGGATTTGGCAGCCGTTCTTCAAACGGGATTGGCTACAACGGCGGCGGGTCGATTTTGATTAATGATACGAGGGTGCCGTCGCTTGCAGTTCAAGAAGAATACAATGTGGTTGATTCAACTGAGTCTTATTTATACCACATACCCTCAGATGGTTACTATTACAACTGTTGTTATCCTACGAACCAGAGAAATCAACCGGAGGATGTCCGCACGGAGAAGAGTAGAAGCGGCCGCAATTTGGGTATTCAAATTCGCAGCCCTTGGGAAAACGAGGGTTTCCATGGCCGAGATGAACATGGAATTGTTTCTAATGGAGGTAGAAGTACGCTAGATCACTTTTATTCCTCTCATTGTGGTAGAAGTGATCAATCTCTTCATGCTTTTAGCTATAGAGATGGGTACATCATACAGGGGAATAGTTTGAACGTTGCTGTGGACAGGCATTGCAATGGTTCAAAGGATAAGAAGAACCGACCGTCTTCTAGTGAGATTGGTTTCGGTCATGGCGGATCCCCAAGTGGTTACCATTCAAAGGTGATGCAATCGGTGTTGTCCATGAAGGGGCACAACACATACTTGTTGGCTAAGGATCAACAAGGTTGTCGGCACTTGCAGAACCTATTAGGAGGAGGAGTTCATGATGTGCAATTCATTTTTGAGGAGACTATCCACTATATAGCTGATCTTATGGTGGACCCATTCGGAAATTACCTTGTACAGAAGTTGCTGTCTGTTTGCAATGAGGAACAGAAAACTGAGATCGTGCTTACGGTGACCCAATTACCTGGGGATCTCGTTAAGATTTCTTTGAACAATCATGGGTAAATAGATGTTCAATTCTTCATCATCCTTAACTAATATTTTTGCTCTTGGTTGAATTGAACTGTTTTTTTTTTTTTTTTTTGTTGATTCAGCACACGGGTGGTGCAGAAGCTGATATCAAGTCTTAGCACAAGGCAGCAAATTTCTTTAGTTAGGTCGGCACTTGAACCGGGTTTTCTCCATCTCGCAAAGGACCTCAATGGAAATCATGTCCTGCAGCATTGCTTGCAGTACCTTAGCGCCCAAGACAATGAGGTCTGGATCTTCTTTTATGTTTCATATGTTCATCCTTGTGCAATTGGCATCTTTTTCTGCAGCATAATATTATATTTGTGTGTTGACATCAGTCAAATTCAACTTAGTTTCATCACCATGCTTGTTTTTTATGCCTTACTATAATATATCTGCATAGGCTGATGATTCTAGTGACTTGACTCGATCCTTTGTGTAAGGGTTAATTAGGCTCCTTTTGTTTACTGTTTTTGTTCTTGCTCCCAAAATTTTGGGATTAATGTACAGTAACACGTTTTTGTTCCCAAAAATTTGGGAGTAATTTGGGACTATTTCGTAAATTCCTTAAGAATCTTAAAAACAAAAAAAACTTGATTCCTATTCCCTCCCACAAAACTATTCTCACTACCATCCCGCCAGCCAATACCACCCACCGGCCACCACCATCTCGGAAACAGAATTTTTATCTCAATCCCATCCCAGTTTATTGGAAGTAGAAACAGAAACACTAAAGATTTACAATTAGAAATCCTTTTATGGTTCTTGTTTGTTGAAGTTGATACTAAAGTGGTTCTGTTTTTTTTTTTTATAATTAATTAATGATTTGAAAATGCAGTTTATTTATGATGCTGCCGCAAAGTATTGTGTTGAACTTGCAACTCATCAGCATGGATGCTGCGTTCTGAATCGATGCGTTTCTCACTCCACTGGAGGGAAACGAGCAAAACTGGTGGCTCGTATTTGCGGTCATGGCCTTCTCCTTGCGCAACATCCTTACGGGTAATTTTATTTTATTTTTTTGAAAAAAAAAAGCACATTATTTCAATCATCTTATAACTTCTTTTTTTTTTGTTTTTGGACAGGAATTATGTAGTACAGCATGTAATAGAGCAGAAGATCCCGATGGGTATTGCAATCTTGGCTACACAATTCAAAGGCAGCTACGCAACCCTCTCCACGCAAAAATTCAGTAGCCACGTTATTGAGAAATGCTTAAACTGTTTCGAAGATGAAAAACAGAGAATCGTAGAGGAATTGCTCCATTTCCCTCGTTTTGAGCACTTGATTCAACATCAGTACGCTAATTATGTCATTCAAGCGGCACTTGATTTTACCAAGGTTAGTTTTTTCTTTTCTTTTCTTTTTTCCCCCTTAATATTGTTATTTATTTATTTATTTTTGGCAGGGAGCTCTTCGAGCTTCATTAGTGGAGGCAATCAGTCCATACAAGTTCTTGAGCACAAATCCGCACTGTAAGAAGATATTCTCGCTTTTGAAGAAGTGAGTTGAGTTAGTTTCTTAATCCTGCTCAGACACAAGTTGTTCTGTTCTTTCTTACTTAATAATGGAGGCCACTTTATGTTTTTATTTTGCTTTTTGTTCTCTGTGAAAATAGATAGCGGCGCTATGACTTCCAGAGATTATGTAGACAGTTTAAATATGTTGTTCTCTGATGAAAAAACATTTCTGTTGTATTTTTATTTACTGAATTATATGTTGTCCAGTTGTTTTGTTTACTTTTTGTTTTGTTTTTCTCTTCCAAGTTAGTTATGCTCCTAATCAATTAGACCTCACAAAGCGCCTTTATACAGTCTTGTTCCAAGTTTTTGAGAATAGAAACAATTCTGGTGTTAAAAAATTGTTCTATGTGTTTTTAAAAAATAGAATTGAAATCCTTTTTTTAGTTTTAATGTATCAGTTCCCATTCCCTTTTTTTCTATTCCTAGATTAAAAATAACTATAACAAGTGGTAAAGTGGCATTTGTTGGGATTCTATTCCCAGATTATTGTTGCTGTTCCCCTAGAAGCGGGAACAAAAACCATTTTGTCTTTTTCTAAATCAATTATTTTGGTAACAGAATTAGAAATTTGAGAACAAAAACTCTAAAATGGACCATAAATAAACCAGAACCACTAGGAAGAAACATCCCTTGTGTTATTTCATCATAATAGATCGATAGATTACTGAATCACAGCCAAACAACCACACACACACACACACAAGATAAAGAGAAAAACACCACAAAAAGGGCGGAAAATATAAATATCATAAGGAGATAAATAGATAGTTGAACAGAGTCGCCATTTCAAGCATCCTCATGTCTGATGAGAGCCAATGCTGTTGCCATTTCAAGCATCCTCATGTCCGATGAGAGCCAAAAGCATTTTCTCATAGTCCCCAGTAGTGTCCTTAACGATGGCACGGTCCAGAGGGACACTATTCCTTTTCTGGTACAATTCCTTAATAGTCTTCATGTCTACCTCAGCCCTTGTAGTAACCACTCTTGTCAAAGCCCCTTCATCTGTTCCCCTCCTGTTTATTGCCAGCCTAATTGACTTCTCAAAATACTTCTCCGGGTAAACCAAACACTTCACAGTCGATCTAAGTAGCGCAAGGAACTCGTCTTTTGGTTCAGCTTTCAAATCCTACATATATATTAAAAAAAAAAGGAAAAACATTAAACATTAAAATCTACAAATTTTTCGACGACACATTTAATGTGTTTTTCTTGTAACCTTGTTAATGTCGTTCCCGAATTCATTTTTGTAGTGATTGAGAGTTGCATTGATCTGGGCTTTGCTCCTGGTGACGAGAACTCTGATCACGTCGTCGTGATTGTACTCCTTGCTCGCGATCTTCCCGTGAAGTATTTTAGCCTCTTGTTTGGCTAGTGTCAAGTTCACCTCGGTTCCTTCATATCGATAAGCGCTCACCAAAGGTAGCAAAAGCTACAAACAATTAATTAAGAATTAAAATAAAAACACAATCAAAAAAAGTTTCGGTTAGTCGATCAATGGTATAAAATATCAACGAGAAGAAAACTAAGACAACTTTGCTAAAACACTATTTTAGTTTTTTTTTTGGGTTTATCTCACATCGAATGTGGAAGGGGTTAATGGTCAGGTTATAAGTATGAGGGAAAACTTCACCTCGTGAGTTAACTTTTGGAGTAGAAAGAGACTAAAGATTACTGGTATCTAAACTCAGGTTACAAATCTTGACCCAATAGTCACAAAGAGAGAGACTGATCGAGAGTTAGCCAACTAAATGCTTGATGTGTAAGAATGATATTGTTGGGTTTACCCTACATCGGAACTGGTGGTCAAGTTATAAATGCGAGAAAAAATCTCGCTAAAACTAGCTCTTAAGAGTGAGAGAGGCCCAAGACCATCCCTACATTTTTTTCAAATGTTAGAACGATATCTAGTTTTTTCATCGCAATTCCGCTTAGCAGCTTGCACCACCAAACACGTAGATCAGCTAATGAGGGACTATTCTAACTTAACCAAAGTCCTTGGTTTAAGACTTGAAAATGCAGTTGTGTTAAAATTTAGTAGGGTGAGCTTTACTACCCTTGTGGTCCGACCCGGCTCGATCCAGATTAGTCGAAACCCAATGTAATTATCGGATACCGAAGGTTTATACCAAAAAATAATAATAATAATAATAATAATTAGCAGCTTGCAACAAGAAATACACGAGAACGAGATCAAGATGTATCTTAGATTTATGTCCCACGTCGCTCATCTAAGAGTTCTCAAGCTACTAAATAAATCAAGGAAGTAACTCCACTTAGCACCGGTTTTAAGTTGGAATATATGTTAAGACATGGTATGTACCTTGCGGAAATCCCCAGTAGTATGATGTGCGACGTCTTCTTCGAGGGATTTCTTGTAACGAGCGTGATAGGCCTTTCTGGCCAAAAGCAGATCATTTGAAGACCTCGTACAGGCTATTTCCATCAGCACCTGATTGCTTGATGTCCACCTCTTTGACGCTTCATTCGCCAAAAAAGCATCACGCTCCGGCGGATCAAGCGTCCACAGGAGTACCACCCTCTGATCAAACATAAATATAAAAAATTAGGACACAAATTCATCAATCCTAGGAAATCAGATTGTTGTTAAAGTTAAGACACCTCGAAGTCATTTGAGAGCTCTTTGTCCAATGCTTTGAGAAGATCTTCACCGTAGGTTTCAGCATAAGTCTGTCGAATCGCTTTGCGCTGAGCAGCATTTCTGTGTCCCAGGATGGAGATGATCAACCCTTCGTTTGTCCCCCACCCTACCAAAAAAAAAAAAAAACAGAGGATCATATATCAACCGTTAGAGCAACCTCGGATCTATCAAAAAACTTAAAGATCGGGATCATCCACAAGTTCTTAGATCTGAAGTTTACTACAGAAAGAAAAGAAGGATCGATACAGAGGATGATTGGAGTCTAACCTCCGAAGGCTTTCCGGAGTTGTTCGCAGTCGTCGGCGACGGAAGGACATTGGGCCGGAACGATGAGTGTCGACATGGTCAGGAAATTTGTGTGGAGAACCGAGAGTGAGATAATTGAGGCAGGAAATCTGAGTATTTGTATAGACTTTGGGGGTCTATTTTTAGGACAGCGAGAATAATGTGTGGGGATCGGCCAGAGAAAAAGACGAAAAGAAATATCAAAGATAATACTATTTTAATCCATTTTTATTTTATTTGAATTGAATATTTTCCTCTGATTTTGCCACGTCTTTATCTGCGCGTGGGATGATTCTAATCCCTGTGTTTTCAACCACGCCTGACAAATGTTAGCTCATTCTCAAAAAATTATTCTTATTATCATTCCGCCGACCATCCTACATTTAAAATATAAACGTTACAACTAACTTTTTTTTTTTTTTGTTTTTATGAATTAAAAGAAACAATTTTAGGACAATGACAATTACCAAATATGTTTCTGTTATTGTAACACTCTAGATCAAAAACAAAATTTTTATAACAGTTTATTTATTAGAATTAGAAGTACAAACATAAAAGCAAAAACATTAACCTAACGCCAACTTGACTAACGTTTCTACTTTTCTGTTTTTACTCTCAATAAAATAGAATGAGAATTTTATTATCGTTCTAAAGTATTTTAAGAATAAAAATGTATTTGGTAATGATGATTATTCTTAAAATATTTTTATAATTTTTCAAAACCAAAACAAAAACAAAAATATCTGTTTGGTTGCAACTAAACTTAGATCGTTTGGTTACAACTAAACTTAGATCGTTCATATATATGTGTGAGTGTGTGTGTGTGTGAGAGAGAGAGAGAGGGGGGGGGGGGAGTGAGAGAAGAAAATGAAGATGTACACTAGTGGTTGTGGATCGGTATTGTGTTAGTTCTGCATGGCTAGAGGTCTGCATGGATGGCGGTAGCCAACATGGGTGGTGATTCTCAATAATTACTCTTATAAAATAGATGGAGAATAGTTTTATGGAAGTGAATAAGATATTTTTTTATTTTTTATTTCTTAAATTCTTAAAGAATTTTGAAATTATTTTCAAAATTTTGATAATATTTGAGAACAAAAATTTATTTATCAAACATATTTTTATATATTAATTTCAAAATTTTAATAAAAATCAAAGAGAAAAAAAGAACTAAACAAACAGACCTGATCATTTTAATTTAGACTTGAGACACGCATGATTAAGAATTAATAATTACAGCCATGAACGAGACAGGCCATGTGCAATCAATATGACTCCATACTTAGAAATAATTTGTCATGCCACAAACCAGATGTATATGAAGATTTTTGTACCGGGCATACACCAGCCAATCTTAAATGGTATTAAAATTACCAATTGAACCTAATTTTTTTAATTCATTTAGTCTTACTATCAATTTGCGAATTAATTTACTTCTATTAAAACCGTTACCTTCCATATATGCCTTGTCACCTTAAACACGCGAAACAAATATGATAATATACGATGGAAATGAACCGTTACCTTCCATATACGACTTGTCACCGTGAAAACGCTGAACAAATATGGTAATATATGGTGGATGAAACTGAAAATAAAACTTATTAATTTCTCTCAATTGTGATTGTTGTTTAATAATTTTTTTAGACCATAATGATTTATAAATTATGATTTTCAAAAATAAGATATTAATCTTTCTTTCTTTCTTTTTTTAATTTTGAATTTGGATGCATGTGAATGTTATATATAACATTAACTATTATGCTAATGTTATAATGTTATATACAATCTGTGTGCCGCATGATTGTTGAATATAACATCTGTTGTAATAGAAACTAATATCCTGATGTATATATTAAACAACAAACATATATCAATTTGTTATGTTTAAATATAACATCAATTAATGTTGATAATAATACAAATTACATGAATATGTTGAATATAACATGATTTACTGATAAAGTGATTTGGATGTTGAATGTATTACTCTACTGTGTTTTGGTAATATATAGGACCGTGTTGAATGTAACACAAATGTGAAAACTGAAAATTCTAAAAATACCACGATGAATGTAACTCGAATATGAAATTTTGATTAAAAAATGATGAACATGATATCATCTTGAATATTTTATTCAAATGAATCGGAATATTGAAAAAAAAAATCATATTGAATTTACCACAACGTGAAAAAATACGAAGATTTCGAAGTAGCATGTCGAATGTAACACGAATGTGAAAATTAAAAATTCTGAAAATTTCATGTTGAATATAACACAAATCTAAAAGTTAATGAAAAAAATAGTAAATGTGATATCATTTTAAAAATTTTATTTAGCCGAATCTGAATATATAATTAGATTGTGAAAAAAAATATGTAAAATAATAATTATTTTCATTTAAAAAATAGTAATTTTATTGTGGAAACCATTACATATGAGAACAACAATTAAATATGAAATTTGTCATATAAATTCTGTCGTTTTTTGAATTTAAGATTGGATGGTTTAAAAAAATTACACGCGGGAATTATTTGGTTCATTTTAAAACAATTGGAATTAACTAGTAATATCATGCTTAATCACATTCAGTATATCACTATCACCATATCACCAACATCTGAATACCATCACCAACACAACAAAAAATACCAGATAAATACAAATTTAGAATATATATATATATAGATAGATAGATAGATAATTTTTCGGATGTGAAATATAGAGGGAAAGAGAGAGATGCAACAAAATCAAAACCACGTTAAAATTACAAATCTGTAATAAATTTCTCAAAAATTATAAAAACTTGCAACAAATTTCTCAAATATTGTACAAATATGTAGTAAGTTTTTGCAAAAATTATATAAATCTACAACAATTTTTTAAAAATTTAAGATTTGTTCCTCTTTATTTCAATCGAAAAAAATGAAATCAAGTTTTTTCTGTTGAACCCAAGATTTTGATGAATAATTAAGTATTAATATTTTTTGTGAAACTAATGGTTTTATCGAGTGTTTCAAATTTAGAGTTTCATGCATTTGATTAAGAATGAGATTTGATGAAGAAGATATAAAGGGTACAAGATGGACATAATGAAGATATGAATAGTTTTGAAGACGTCGAAGAAAAATAGGCAAAAATAATTATTTACTTATATACTCTTAATACAACTCGAATTAGTATCACATACGACACTTAAAATGAGTTAATTTTATGTGTGTCATAATAAGAAGTGATAAATTTAAGATCCTAAATTGAGATATTGTGTGTGCTCCTTATGTGAAATTATTTTGATAATTGACCTAATTGAAAAATATGTTTTAAAGTATAAAAAATTATGTTTTTTGGTCAATCGAGAAAAGCAATCGGTCAACTAATTAAAACGGTGAGTTTTGGAGTTAAAACGAAGTGCTACTGATCCAGTAGGTTAACCGTTTGCAATAGTAGTTGAAATGGATAAGGAAGTGAGCACATTGATTCAATCGGTTAGCCGAATGAAGAGGGTCGGTCAACCGTTTGAGTCAGTAGATGAAATGGAGAAAATTGGGAGCGTATTGGACGAGTCAATCAATCGATTGTGGAGGGTTGGTCAACCGATTGTGACTAGTGCCAACGCCTATTTCAGCCTTGGCACAGGTCAGACAATCGAATAGTGTGGCTCGATCAATCGACTATCAATACTCAATCCAAGATTCAATAAAATCGGAAACTACAAAAGAAAGTCTCTTTCTCGCAACCATTCTCCATCACACTGTCGAAACAAAAATATCTGAATCAGCGATATAGAAAAATTTGATTTGGTACATGACGCCACGATCCTTTAGATAGACATCGAAATATATAAATCTGATATATCTAGAAAGAAAGCAATCTTGATCTGCTTCTGTTAGGAATTAGGTTAATTTGGTCTTTTAGTAAAAAACTATCCGTTTTTTATGATTACAAGAGAGAGATTTGGGGGATTTGACTATATTTCAAATATAAACAACCTGTTTGGTAATCTCTATTGATATGGTCCATATATTTTGAGATTCTCTTAATTTAAATGATTTAATACTTCCTATTTTTATGATTGTAAATTGAGAATAATTTTATGGACTTAGATGAGAGATTTGAAAGATATTTTTAAGTAGAATATATTTGAAATGAAAGGTAATGATATGGGGTCTTAGAGTTTCATTTTATGGCATATCTTTGAAAAACTAGTCGTTTGAGGGCTAGTTATTGGTCTATTAATAAAGACCTACGGGAATTGAGTTAGTGACATCAAGAACATTAGTTTAAGCTTTTATAAGAGTGAGATTTACGCAGAGATTTTTACGAGAGATTATATTCAAGTTCTTGATCTAATGCACTTATTGTTTGGCGTCACCGATTTGAGTTCTATTTGCTATATTGTCATTGCCTTCGGTGTTTTCTCGGTGAGATCTATTCAAGCTTTATTAATTTACATTGAAGTTTTATTGATCTTGAATTACTTGATATAGGGTTGTTAGAAAAATCATTTTCAACTTAAAAGCTTGAAAATCTTTTCAAACGATTTCTACCTAATTATCTGATTACGTGCTAAATTTGTGCTATCTACTTTATTTATTAATCAAATTTGAATTACCTCATATTGTATCTATCATGTAGTAATTATTCGAGACATTAATTGAGTATATTTGTGTTGAGATAATAGAAGCTCCTTGTGGGAAGAAATTCATATTTTTTATATTTGTAAATTTGAGTAGATTAGACACGTTTGGAATGGTGTCTAGTAAGGGTACTTAGGTTTCAATCTTTTTCATGTGAAAAAAATTAGAGTTTAATTTTTGTTTTGGTAAAAAGATTAGGTTATATTTTCCCTTGAAAATAATTAGATTTTAATTCATCCTGCAATTAAATTATTTTTGAGTAATTTGTAAATGTTCATCATTCTTTGTGAAAAAAGATAAGTGAGAGAGTATTAGATTTATTTTTAGTCTGGTAAAAAGATAGGGTTTATCATTTACCCATGAAAATAGTAAATAATAAAGGTTGATTATGTGTCTGTAAAAGAATCGTGAATTGTAAGGGTTTAGTTCCTACCTGTTAAAGGAATCAAGGAGTTTAGTGGATTGCGAATCTCTGTGGAGCTCGAGAGACTAGATGTAGGCAAGATGAACTTGACCGAACCAAGATAAATTCTTGTGTGCCACATTTATTTATTTTCTATCTTGTATTTGAGTGTTCATTTAGTATTAAACACATATTCGCTACATATAAAGATACGAAAATTAGTTGTTTCTGTTTAAGCATTTGATTGTTAAATTTTATAACTACCCAATTCACCCCCCTCTTAGATAACTCTTTGGGCCAACATTTTCCTTATGTGAGAGAGAGAGAGAGAGGGGAGAGAGAGAGAGAGAGAAATGTCTTTCGGTGGTGGTATTGTCTTTGGCAAGTGGTGATTGCATGAGGAGTAACGGACAGTGGTGGCGTGAGGAGTAGCAAATAGTGGTGGTTGTCGTCTCCAGGATAGATGGAGGGGATGGTTGTGGCCGATTTGGTGGTGGCATTGTCGCAATGGACAGCAAGGGATGATGGTTGATTTGGTGGTGACGTTGTGGCGATGACAACTTGGACGGTGTCGCGCGGTATAGAGCGAAAGAAAGGGGTGACAAGTAGGGTTTAGGGAAAGGAAGTGATTTTTTATATTTTTAAATAAAGGTATTTTTAAAATGTTGAAAACGAAAAATAATTGGTTAAAAGATTTATTATAAGATGTGGTATTCATAATTTTTTTTTGGGTTTTTCCTCTAAAGATCCTATTTTAGAATGGGACAACTTTTTAGGTCCTATACAATTAAAAACAACTTTTTAGATCCTCTTTTGAAAAAAAAAATGGTTAAGAGTTCTATTCATATTTTGTAATGACAAAATTATCCTCTCTCTCTCTCTCTGTAGGCAGTGGGCCCACCGCCTCTCTCTCTCTCTCTCTCTCTACAGGCAGTGGGCCCTGTCACCTCTATCTCCCTCCCTCTCTCTTCTCTCACCTCTCTCTCTCTCTCTTCTCTCTCTCTCTCTCTTACTCATGGTTTGGACCCAAAAAAGGGGCTCACTCTATTTTCTCCCATTTTTATTTTACTCTCTTTATTTAGTATTATTTCAATTTCAAACCCCAATTTTTTTATTTTGCAATTTCACACTTTTTTCTTTATTCTATTTTTCTTTTTCTTTTTTTATTTTTATTTTTGAAACATTTCATTTGTTCCAAATTAAGTAGATATCTACTGAAAATAAATTAAGGAGATATCTATTGAAAGTAAATTAAGGAGATATCTACTGAAAATAAATTAAGGAGAAATCTACTTAAAATAAATTAAGGAGATATCTACTGAAAATAAATTAAGGAGATATCTACTGAAAATAAATTAAGGAGATATCTACTAAACATTACAGAACTCAATGTGTTTCTACAAGACTTGTAGGTGAAATTAAGTAGATATCCAATAAACTAAAAAATATCACAAAATACCACTTATATTGTTCTTCAAGAGACAACTTTTTAAGGACTATCATTTGTTCTAAAAAAAAATGGAATAAAGAAAAATGTGTGAAATTGAAAAATAAAGAAATGGGGTTTTGAAATTGAAATAATGTTAAATAAAGGGAGTAAAATAAAAATGGAAAAAAACAGAGTGGGCCCCTTTTTTTGGGTCCAAACCATGAGTGAGTGAGTGAGTGAGAGAGAGAGAGAGAGAGAGCGGTGAGAGAAAGAGAGGGGCAGGCGTGGGGCCCGCCTGCCCACTTCCTGCAGAGAGAGGCGGCGGGGCCCACCTGGCCAATGCACAGTGCCAGAGAGAGAGAGGGGCAAAATTGACAATCTGATTTTCATGGGAGTTTTGACATGATCTAAAAACCCATGGTCCTTGAAAAGTTATTTTTTGGACATTTGGGACTGCAAAAAAAATTTTCCTTTTTTTTTTTTGGGATGATGTGACGCATTTATATTAATTAATTGAAAATAGAATCACTTCAAGGAGCTTCAATATGTACACTATTTTTTTTTCCCTAAAAATGCACCTTTTAAAAAAAATATCAAAATAATTTCTAAATTACTTTTTTGCTTTTTTAACATAATTTTATTTTTTACCCATAAATTTTTATAAATATACACTAACCTCCGATCCCCACCAACTCTCTCCTTCTTTCTCCTCCACATCTTTTCTGGCGACAATGGACTCGCTGGCAACATCGTTGTCTCTCTCTCTCTCCAAGCCTCGCTATCCCCCGTCCACGCACCCTTTTTCCCCGTCGTTCCCCCATCCACCTTCCCCGCCATTTTCGCCACTTCCTCCTCTTCCTTCTCACCCTTTTTTTTATCTATCTATATATATATAAAGTGGGAGTGAGAGACGACAATGTTGCCGGCGAGTCCATTGGCGCTAGCGCCGTCGGCGAAGAAGATATGGGAGGAGAAAGCATGAGGGGTGGGAGAGAAGTGTAAAATAAAAAACTTAAATGATAAATGTGTGAAAAATTCAAAGGATAGGATAGTAATTTAATTACATAATTTCTATTTATTTTTTAAAGGGATGTATATATAGCAAAAAAGAGTGTATATATAGAAGCTCCTTCTTCCACTTCTCCATCTCCGACAGGACAAGCAGCTGATCGCCGATAGCCTTTTGCTATCGCTGGCCGCCAATTTTTTTTTTTCCCACTCTCACTAACACCCCCTTCTTCTCCATTCCCTCATCATCTTCTTCAATTTCTTCTCCCTCTCACTCACACTTATCTCCGTCTACACACACACACGTGTGTGTGTGTGTGTGTCTATAGCTCGAATCCGAGCTTGGATTTGCGAATCCAAACTCAGATCTGGCACTCAAATCTGCAGATCCGAACAACACACATGCTCATGGGGGGTTGTTATGGTGACCGGTGGCAAGAGGGAGGTGACCGGCAGGGGGTTGGGTAGGTGTTAGTGTAAGTTTTTTGAAAAGAAAGGGGGTAAAAGGGAGAGTTAAAAAGTTATTTTAAGAAGGATAAAATGGTAATTTTAAAATCATTTAAATTTATTTTTAAATAGAGATGTACATTTAAGGGGAGAAAAATGGAGATAATGACCTTTTCAATCCCTGACAAATGATTCGTGTCTAATTGGCCCCTGGTATTTGGAAGACGACATCTTTGGTCCTCACATTTCATTTTCATTTCAATTTAGCGATTCTATTAAGTTTTCTGTTAATTACTGTTAAATTACATTTATACCCTTTAAAATTTTTAATTGGATTCATTTTATTTTTCATCTAAAATTTAAGGGTCAAATGTGTATTTTGAAAACTATTATTCTTCCTTCTTCCCGTCTGCCACCATCCACCACGCCAACCTCCACCTTCTTCGCCTGCAACTTCTTCGGCGACCACCAATAGCAGTCTGCTGCCATCACCAAAATCACAAGTTATTTCTCTTCTCTAATCTACTCTCTTCTCTCTTTCCTCCCAAGCTTGGGTTCACTCTCATACGGTGGCGACGGCGGCAGCCGCATCTCCGACGATCCACTCCAACTTCCCCATATCTCCAACGACCCTCCCCCACCCGACCCCCATCACTAACGACCCACCCACAAGATAGAGAAATATAGGAAGAGAGAGAAAAAGTGGGTAGTTGACATTGTGGACGAAAGCGGTGGCAGGGAGAGAGAGAGAGAGAGAGAGAGAGGAGAGGAGATTGCGGAGAGGGAGAGAGAGAGTTGGGTGAGAGTTGAGATAATTGATTTTTGACCCTTTATGTTTAGCTAAATATTCAAATAGACCTCATTAAATTAGTTAGAGTAAAAAGACGAAATTACCTCTTTTTAAAACATGAAATGACCAAAATACCCTTACTTTCAAGTTGACCGTTAACGTTGACTTAACAGAAATGTTAAACTGAAATGAAAATAAAATGTGAATGACCAAATGTGTCATCTTCCAAATATCAGGAACCAAAAAATATAATTATCCCAAAAAAAAATGTGTATATAGAATTACCTTTGAATAATACTTAAGACTATCCTTATTATATTTTGTTGAGAAAAATACCCTTACAACATAACAATTTTTAATTTTATTTTTTATTTTTATTTTTCTTTTCTACACACTCTCTCTCTTATTGTTTTTTTTATTTTTTTTTTGGTGTTTTCGGTGTTTTCGATTTATTTTCATTTCTTTATTTTTGTGTAGGTATTTAAAAAAAAAAAAAGTAAAAAACTGGGAAAAAAAAACATAAATAAAAATGAAAACAGTAAAAAAAATAAATAAATATATATATATAAAGAAAATAATTACATTTTGTTTTCATTTTTTTTTTCTCGATTTTTTAAAATAAAAAACTGAAAAACTGGAAGAAATACATAAATATAAATGAAAACAAAAAAAAAATTAAATATAAAAAGAAAAAAATTCATTTTGTTTAATTATTTTTCTATTTTTTAAAATTTATTGTATTTTTGTTTTTATTTTTGAATTCCTATTTTTGATTTTTTCTAGGTTTTTATTTTTGATTTTTTTCTATAAACACCATAAAAAAAAATAGAAAAATTTAAAAAAAAAAAAATTAGTATAATAAAGAGAGAGCGAGTAAAAATAGAAAGGAAAAATAAAAATATTAGAATATTTTTGTTAATAAAATGTGATAAATATTATCTTAGATAACCAACTTAAAATTCAAATATTATTTAAATTATAGAGGAGTATTTGGTATAAAACAAAATAACAAACGTTTCTTGGATTAAACATTGTGTAATAATTTTTTTTAAAGAATTTTTTTTTTGGAAATGGTGGTGACTACATATACGTATATATGTGTGTACATATATGTATTCCACGTTGGACGATTTTCTTTTCCTTATTGCAAGCGAAACAAAGCCCATTATTAACTCAAACACACCCATCCATCCACACACACACACACACACACACACGTATGCATTTTAAGTATTAAAACCTAATAGAAGAAAACTACGAAGTTAGCTAGAAGGCCAACTTCAAACATTCAATACAATATATATACATCACTAGAAATAAAGTCAACTAAAATGGAGTACATATATACAAATCCAAAAAGTGTTAATTAACAAAAACTAAATAAAATCCTTTTTTTCATCTGAAAATCCCAAAATCAATCATAATTTGAAATTCAATAATGTCAATTTCTCAACAAAAAAATATTTTTTTATTCCGGTAGTTAGTTTGGTAACCCTATATCAAACCATGCACCTAATATGTTGGTCACAACTATGTGGAGCTCGCAACTAAGGGTGTGCACGGGTTGGGTGGGGGGAAATTTCAGGTCACCCAACACCCGACCCGATATGTGTCGGGTGATGAAAATGACACCCGATTTCGACCGAAGTATATAAGAAATCTGACGGTGGTCAGGCCCGTTGGGTACTAGTCGGGTTCGGGCGGGTCCTGGTTTGTAATAGAAATAAAAATTCGAAGAAACCCTAACAAAACAAGTGTCAATCACAGAAACTCTAAACAAATGTGAATCACATAAATCAAAATCGAAGAAACCCTAACGAACAGAAAACCCTAATGAGCCTAATCCATATAGAAATCAAAGTTGATGAAAAAACAAAATAACAAAGCATCAAATTCAAAGAACAAAAGAAGAACTCACCGATTTGGGTCTGATTTCAACAATCGATTCAGTCTCGAATATTTTGTCTTGGATTCTGGCTTTGAATCAAACAAGAAGGCTAATCGAAGCGTCGTGATGGAGTTGGAGGCTAGAAGGAGCTTCTTAGAAGAAGATAAACAAGCCATTGTGGAAGGAGCTTCTTAGAAGACGATGGAACTTGGGCCGTTTTGCAAATTGAAGCGTCATGATGGAGTTGGAGGCTGGAATTCATGAGAGGAATTGAAGATTTCAAGTTTCAAAGGAGAGGAAGATGAGGAGGAGTCTGAAGAGGTGGTGAAGAACTGGCAATGTCTAATCCTAAAAAATGAAAAAATTGTTTTATACGAGATATAGCGGTCAGGTCGGGTACCGATTGGGTGATCAATTTCTCCACCCGCTAACCAATCCGATAAGCACACTATCCATTGGGTTGTACCCGATCCGACCGGAAATAACACTCAAAACCCGCCTAAATCGGGTCCGGGTCGGACGGGATATCGGGCGGGTCGAGTCACTCGATTAATCTGCAGAGTTGCGAGAGAGAGGTAATAATCATGCTTACTACAAAAAAGATGATGTCAAACATTGATAAAGGAAAGTAGCTTGAAATAATGAAATCTGAAATAGATTTTGACGTGGGTAAATTTCTACAACCCGCCACGTGACCTCCACCTAGATCAGAAGTGCCACATCACTAACGCCACGACATCAAATGACCTGATGAGCCTGGTTGTCTATGAGCCTGGGCGTCTCCTCAAGTCGGTAAGCGTGAAGAAGTTAAACCAATCGCTAAGCAAGAATCCCCAAAGTTCTCCTCAGATATCGCCACAAGGGATCAGGTTGGTGTGGCCATCTCAACTTTCACCTCGGTGCCTGAGCTGACCTAACACTCCCAACAGGCTTGACCCATGGGCTTCTCCTTCAGCATACAAAGGCCCAGGCCTATAGTTCTAATAATCCACGCGCCTAACTAATTAGGATGGATAACCGAGCTTAAGACCTTAATTTTCGGGATGCTACTGACCGTCCTCGCCTATAAATAGAAGGCTTCGCCAAGCTATTAAAAAGGTGGCACACTTGAGGCAACGACTTTATTTTATCCAAACAACATTTTCTCTTCCTTCCTCTCCCCTCACCCTCCCCACCCCCAAAGCTCTTATTCTCACGCCAGAGGGGACACGTCGGGCAAACCCTGGCAAGTCATGTGTGCAGGTACCGACCTGAAGGTTAGGCCGGACAGTACCTCCCCAACTCGGACATGTGCATGATGAAGCTCTAGGAGGATTGAAGACTCCAACTCACCAGAAAACGCTCTCCAGATCAACTCCAATTCTCCACACCAGCAGTTATTGGACTATACTGTTGGTTAGTCCATTTTCCGACACCAACAGATTTTATGTACGCTAACAGAATCTGGACACTGGACACTTGACATTTCTATATCTGCCTAAGGGAATCCCTAGTGGACAATTTTAGTGTCTTGAAAATTTACAATGATGACACCCGTAAACATTTCAACATTTCTAATAATAAAATATAACCCAAAACTTGTCAGTTATATCCAATTATAGAATAAATATAGTTCAAAACAGTACGAGTCAAGTGAAACATTCATAGTTCTCCTAACATGCCAACTCCGAACAATGTTCAAAATCTTAGACCGAACATGGAAGTCAAACTAAAGTTAGAACGGATTTAGCAGGAGAATAATTGATCATCAAATTCAAGCAATCAAAAGACGTTAACCCCCTAAAAGAACTTATTTTCCAAGATAAAGTGAACATTTAACAACTTTTATTATTATTAATATTAGTTTTTTGCAAGTGAAATGAACAATATTTTCTTCAATTAGCTTTCTAAAATATCCATGTATCAAGTGTTAGGTCAATAATTCTAATTCAATTGGGTCGGGACATTAAGTATAAAAACACCCTAAAGGTTTTATAGCTCAAACATCTCAAATTTCGGGGTTAATTAAACACTTTTCTCCTCACAAATTATTCCTTCATTTTTACGCGAATACTTACTACTTGTTGAGGCAAAAGGCTCGATTACTCCATGGAAATTCACCGTTTAAGACAAAAAATAATAATTTTTTCTTTATAGATGCTCCCAATTCCATTTTTATTATACACTTTTCAGTGGAAAACAAATCATTACCGTTGCCAATGCTCAACAACCCATCACATGTACTTAATTTGAAAAAACAGAAGGTTGGGAAGCGTGTGTAGGGAGAAAACTTGAACAAATTTAGGGATTAAAATCGGTTATTCTACTTACTCCTACATTGTACTGATCTAACATGCTTTCACATGATAGACTGACAATATGCAACAAATACGTAGGCACCCCCAAACCTGAATCTAACATTTTTATCAATGATAAGAACATACAAGATTTCATCGCGAGGAAAGATATCATTTGCGCTTGATTGAACATGTTCAAGATATGCACTGAAAAAACAGATAACACCCTAAATCTGTTTATTATTTTTCTTAGATTTGGGTTGCCTCGGCTTTTCTTGAGAGACTTGAGATTAATCTTAGAAGGCAATACGCTAACACCATTAAGCAAGAGGAAAAAATTTGGAACAAAAAATCTCGTAATCAATGATTAACCCTTAGAGGTAGAAACAATTAATTTATTTATTTTTCTACTTTAAATCGTAGAATGAGGAATGGTAAGAAGAAGGATAACGAGTGATTCATGTGAAAAATAGCCTTTTTTGTGCAAACTAGTCGGCCCAAATCTAGCTTTTTTAGTACACCAAAGGAGAAAGATTAGAGAAATCTATCAATTTTTGGGTGATTCATGTAAATGAGAGAAGATACACCCGAAAACGCCGGAATTGGATGCACAAAGAGGGCAACCGGCCAATTGTCTTAGGCACAAAACCATATGTCACGAGCACAAATGACTGCGTCAAAGCCCAAAGTCTTCGATCACATTGACACTCTTTAAAACGACGTCGTCGTTCCACCAGAATGGGTCATTGACACACTTTAAAACGTCATCATTCCACCGGAATGGGTCGCAAGTGCAAGCCAGGTTGTCGCAGGCACGACAATGACCAAATTGAACAATTCAGGTGAACAAATTCAGGGAATTATTTCACTACTTTTGGGGCGCATTTTCTGGGAGGAAAAGAGGAATAAATTAGTGAAAAAGAGGTCATTTATCATTCATTCATCACCTTCCATTCCATTAACTGCGGCCAAGGGTTCTCAACATAGCAAACACAGGAATTCGAAGGATACAACCAAAGATGTTGCTGTACACCAGAATGAGCAACTAATCACCTCCTTCGGGTTAGAATTGTGTGATTCCTTGTAATTTTTATTTTGAATCCCTTTCTGCAAGTTCTGAAGGGGATGCCCCCCCCTCCAACTTCGAAGACAGACTTAGGCAAGTGAAAAAGGGTGAGAGAATCTAGAAATGGGCCTATATAGTATTGAACATGAAATAAGACAGAGAGCAGTCACTCCATGCAAAATCATCTGATAGATCCATTCACTAGCATCAGTGAAACCTTTGACCGGTCACCACATGGACAGGCAACGAGAATATCAGAAACCAATGACATATGCAAAGGCAACGAGAATATCATCACACACTATTGCAGCCAGCCAGAGGCCGCACTTAAGGATCAATTTAGTATGCTACTGCAAGACATTCTGCAGAACTACCAGTCTACCACTACCATACAAACACAGTTAACAGCTATCAAAAGAGGACAGAGATAATCATAAATTAGCTTAAAATTATTTGGTAGCACCAAGGAATAAGATGGAATATTAATTATAAGTTCAACATAATATGCAGTGTAAAACCTGAAAAAGATTAAAAAAAAATGTTTGCCTTAATGCAAGTTAAGGGTCGCAAGGCATATGGTGTGGTGGTACTGGAGCAAGCTGCTACATGCAACAGCATCCATCATCATCATCATCATCATCAACAGCAATCATATTTGATTTGTTTAACAGCAACAAGTTCAGCACAAGCATTTTAGGGACATAACCGCTATCACTTGGGGCAGCTACAGCCACAATCTCATGTTCTGTATCACTTGACAGCTACAGACACGATCTCATGTGCTGCTGTTATCATAATTGCAACTAACATCAGCTTATTATTTATTACAAGTTAATTTTCAAGCATCTATCCTATAATTAATCAAACACAACACATCCTAATCGGCAACCAATAGAAGGGTTTAAGTTCTGACCAAAGCCACCTCGTTCTAACTCATGGCACAACCCCAATTTCAGCACACCAGGCCATATAGATACATAACAGCAGCAGCCTCAGAGCCACCTTTTTAGGGTCATTACAGCGACTCAATACTGTTTTCGGGACCCAAATATATTACGTAAGCAAATTAGGAAAAATGGTTAGGTAAAAGTCAGAATCCTGATACGACTTCAACATGAACCTCAAGTCTTACCAATCAAAACCAGAAAATTTGCAAACACCCATTTGTATTTGGCAACCAGCAAGAAAACGATATCTACCAACTGCAAAGAGCAGCGACAACAGCTGCTACAGCCACTCATCAGTCAGCTACAATCACTCTTCCGCAAACAAAACTAGATAAGACCAGCACATGGTGCAGAATATGTTAATAGAGAAGTTACTAAAACAAGACCTAAATGTTGTCACAAAATCTACCTCCAAACACTGAAAACAAACAATCCATACAAAACAGAAATCAAAAAGTACCATCAAAGTTCGACAGAAAGGTGCATATAATATGAGTACAACATAAAGGTTAACCTTAAAAGATCACCTCAGCCAATCAGGTCTAGCATTCATAAGATTGATGATAACAGGGAATTCAGCATATTGTTTCCAAAAGATGCACCCAAGGTCGAGATATAATGTGCATCATCACTCCCTTACTCCTACAAAAACAATTGTAAGAAGCAGTTAAGCCCCAACTCAGCATGCTTATGCGAAAAAAAGGATATAGAAATCTAGGAGATCACAAGACTGACTTCAGCATCCGAGTTGCGTGGAGACGGGCTTCGAGAATCAGCAGGTCGCCCACGTGGCGAAACACTGACTGGAGTAGGAGAATGTTCTTTCTCATTGCGTCCAACAGGACTTCCACTTCCAGATGGTGACCGGCGCGGGGAAAGACTCCTAGGACTGGGGCTGCGTCGAGCAGGAGAGGCACTTCAACAGGAAAAAAAAACATAAAAATCAGCTAGAAGGCCATAAAGGCATGGTTGCAGTTATCCTTTTGACAAAAAAATACCAATTTAAAAATGGAGTTTCTTTGCTAAGAAGTGTTTTCTTCAAGCAAATGGATGTCTAGAGATGATCCTGACTGTTGTCTTGTGAAGACTAGGTGGTGGTTTCCTAAGGGTCCTTTGCTTCTTAGTACCTAACAACCTTACTTTTCAGGAAAGAAAGGGGGAAAAAAAGCTTAATACCTTCCAGGAGATCGACTACGACTAAGACTGCGCCTCTCATCATCATATCTGCTCTTCCCACGATCCCTATGATGATCAGGGCTCAAACTGCGGCTCCTGCTTCGATAGCGATAACTTCTTTCCCTTCCCCGGGGCCGGTCACGATCATACCTATCCCTGCTTCGACTGCGACTTCTCTTCCTGTAATCCCTGTCCCTATATTCATCTCTGTGCCTGAAAATGTTCGAAACCAAGAGAATTTTATTTATTTATTCTGTCATGACATATTATAAAATTAAAGGGAAAAAACAATAACATGCACAAGGACATCAAGTGCTGATTGTTTTTAGTTTGTTTTTGGTGGAAACGCCATAATGCTACACCAACAATATTAGGGTTTAGGGGTGTTAAGTTAACCGGAGTACGGGAACAGAAATGGCTGATTGAATTTATGAAATCCTAGAATTCCAAATAAAATTGGACATAAATAGTATCTTCGTGCATTGAAAATTTGAAGTACCAATTAAATTGTATATTTTATAGCTGTCGACAGTTGTGTCAAGGAGAAAAATTTCAGACCCAAGGAAGGAAGGATATATAATTTCTTACAGACACACAAGAAAATAAATTACCTTGGGCGAGGACTGCGGCTTCTTGATGAACCTTTCGATTTCGATACTGATTCTATTATCCTCCCTTTGTGTCTACAAAGGAACATGAAGTAACTTCAACACAAACTGCTTGAATAACTAAAAAGGGGAGCCAAATAAGACCCACCACATCAAACAAGCTTAACTGCTACACTATAAAACTCATTTTGAAACCTGCATATATTCAGCCAAAAACCATATTTCTTTTCAAATAAAATTCAGAACTTCAAATAAATATATCTGCAAGTCCTGAATGAGTCCTCTACTCCACAACCACGTGATAAAGGCATATACATTGAGAAAAAAAAAACTCAGAAACTGTAAGCCCAGAATCAGAAAAATCCGAACTTGATTACCATAAACCCACACAAAAAAGAAAAAGAAAAAAAAAAGCACATGCTTCAAAACAATAGTCGAGCCACTCACATTCGTTCAGCATTAGGACCATACTTCGCGAATTGGACCATTATCTCTCTTCCATCAACAACTCTTCCTAATAGAGGAAATGAAAATACACGTTACAGAACTTGTAATCTCAAAATCAAGCTGATTCATAAAGCTAAGCTCTAAAATTATATCGCCAACTAACCGTCGAGCTTTTCAACTGCCTTCTGAGCCTCGTCCGCATACTTATACCGGACAAACGCGAAACCCCGCGAATCACCAGTCCTAATATTAACAAGTATAAAAATTATAAAGAACAAGAACGAAATTACATGTTTAACCGCAAATGTAAATGTAAAAGGGGACTAATGTAAAAGGGGACTGAAACCTTCTATCTCTGGGGATGAAAACATCGACGACCTTGCCATACTTGTCGAAAAGAGGAAACAAATCGTCCGCAGTAGTTCCTATTCGAAATCAAATAACGACAATTATACTATGACATAGAAACCAGTGAAATTAAGAGAATTGAAACGCATCGAACTGAAAATAGAGGAGGGTGTAGGTTTATTACGGAAGGTGATGTTGAGGACTAGTAAGGAGTATGTGTCTCTGATATCCGGAGGACCGGATCTACCGAAGTGCGACATCTTCTCCGGCGAGGACGAGCGAGAGAGACGACGGAGATAGAGAGTGAGCGCTAGGGTTTCAACATGTGAGGTGAGAATCGGTGCTTCTGGATGAATTATAGATTTCTCAAGGTATGAAAAATCGCATCACCTAGTTATTGGACGAATATGCCCCTCGATCCCAAAAAAATCTCTACGGCCATGCACCCTACTCAAAGCACATAATAGTCTTTTAATCTCTTTGATTTATTTGATTTATAAAGTGACCATTCGGATTTTTTTTTAAAACAAGTAATTCTTGATAAATAGAAAAAGGGTTGATTATGTGACAAGAGCCTTACAGCATGCTTGGTTGGACTGAATCGGGGTGAAATGAAATCGCATTCTGCCATCGATTCTTATTCCGTTGTTTGGTTCTCCAATAGAATTATTTTTGTAATTCCATTGAAATGAAAACCAAGAGAATGGTATTCCATTTGAAATTGGATGGAATCAAATTCAACCCAATGCAATCAAAACTAAAATTACAAAAAAAATCATCACTGATCCACGTCAATCCAGAAATTAAAGAATAGAAAATTGAAAACAAAAATAAAAAATTAAGAACAAAAATTGAAAATTAAGAACAGTAATAGAAAATTGATAACAGAAACTGAAAATAAAGAATAGAAACGAAAAATTAGAAAACTGAAAATTGAGAACAAAAATAGAAAATAAAATAACATAAAATTAGAGAACAGAAAATTGAGAACAAAAAATTGAGAATAGAAACTAAAAATTGATAATACAAACTGAAAATTGAGAATAGAAACAGAAATTAGAAAACGGAAACTGAAAATTGAGAACAGAAACAGAAATTAGAGAACAAAAACTAAAAATTGAATGGAATAGTGAAATATAATAAAATTTAATTATAAAGACATAATGAGAATTTTATTGTGTTTCACTATTACATTCCTTCTCTCATTCCTACTAACCAAACAAATGAATGGAATAATGATTTCATCGACAATTTCATTACATTCCTTCTCTAATTCCATTATTTCTTCCATTTCATTCTACCTTCATTTCATTCCATTCAACCAAACGAGCTGTTATTTTATTCTTAATTTTAATAAAATTCATATGTAACTGCAACTTATGTTTTAATCTTGCATATTAAAAAAATGCAAAAGACTCAATGTACGCGTTATATTCTCGCAATTACATATTTAACGTGTGTATAAAATATTTATTGGATGTAATAAATATTACACAAATACATATAACATACTTACATGTAATTTGTAACATGTAACTAATATTACAGAGATACATGTAACTAGTATTATATAGGCGTGAACACATACGGGGATAATCCAACTAAATCAAAACTTATATTTTTAATGAGATTAATAACATATTTCACTTAGTATTTGGGACTAATCATCAATTATCCCTAAAAAAAAATAGAGAAAATTATATTTTTGCTCCTTAATTCATGTGGAAGTTCTATGTTTGTTTTAAGCACGTAAAAATGCAAATGTTATTAATTATTTTGGATGAAAAATGGATTGTACTCAATACTTGATCTTCTAGTAGGATACTTTCGTAATTTTATCACTCCATAAAACATATGATTTTTTTTTTTAACCTTTTTCTATAACGATTCATTTGAAAATGAGTGAGGAAGTTGAATTGTTGGTAAAGAAAAATATTTTAAGTGAATGATAAAAATATCTTCAATAGAAGGTCACATCTTGAGAACAACGAACAACTAATTTTCCATCCAAAAATCATTATCAACATTTTTAATTTTGTAGGATTGAAACATATGTGGAACTTAAGGGATCAAATGTGCAATTTGTTAACCTTAGGATCCACATAGATACCCGGCCTATACTTTAGGGACCAAAAATGTACTTTTTCCCAAAAAAGTAAGCAAAATTTTTGTTTTATATTCTCAAATATTTTCAAATTTTGCGAGTAATTCCGTAATTATTTAAGAATTTGAAAAACAAAAAGTTACTAATTCTTATCCAGTCTCTCAAAACTATTCATAATCTATTTCTTTTTAAGTGTAAATGAACCACCACCATGCTAGCCACCACCCATGTCGATCCACAACCACCGCTGCACGTGTTCATTTTCTTTACTCGTCTCCTCTCTCTTTCTCTCTCTCTCTCACACATATATAGTCTATAAATCACGATATATTTTACATTTTAGATATTTTAGATCGTTAGATCAATTTCAACGGTCTAGATTAATCTTTAATATTTTTATCCCTAACAAATCTCTCACAAATTTTCACCAGTATTTTTTATCCCTAATTAAATCTCCCATGTCACTTTAGAGTGATGGCGTCATCCAAGCCCCCACATTTGAGCCACCACTAGTTGTCCAGCAAAACCCAACTATTTGGACACCAGCGACCGTGGTAGTGGATTCAGGCATCGGAATGTTCCTGCTTCTACATCAGCACCACTTGAAGTCCCAACACCCCAACAAATAAACTAGAGTATAGCTAAGCCAGAGTCAGTCAGGTGGTTGAGGTAGGATTGAAGTCCGAGGTAGAGTTCCTAGAGTATTTTATTTATCCAGTATACACAAATGATTCAACATTCTTTAATTACGAAGGTAAAGCTATTCATTAGGAATGGCAGATCAGATAGATCAGTTATCGAAATGAAAAGTCAAATATTTTGTTATGTATTTTATTTTTATGTTTTATTTATTTATTTATTTATTTTGTTATTTGTATTGTAATCCCTTCAATTTTGATTATTTTTTTTTCTTAAATTTTATTATTGTAATCCATTTATTGTCTTCTACTAATTCAATTAAAATTCATATGTTTTTTTTTTAAAAAAAAAAAATATGAGGGATCAAGCATGAAAATAAATTCAAATTCCGTAAGTTGAATGAATCAACTAAATAACAATCTCTTAAAACTCATTTTTTTCCTGTTATAAAAAATGAAAAAAAATATCAAATAACTATCTTATGGAGTAAAAGAAAATAAAATTATTTAAAAAACACACACACACACACAATTACGAAAACGAAAATCAAGTCCCCTTTTTAATTGGAAAGGGAAGAAATTTCTCTTTAAAAACTTTAATGTAAAAAATGCTACTTCAAATAGCGTTTTTGTTAAATAAATATTAAAAATACTATTTCAAATAACATTTTAACCATAAACTAAAAGCACTTCTTGGAAGTTTTTTCACATATGAAAACGTTATTTGGGATATCATTTTCACATATGAAAATGCTATCCAAATGGAGTTTTGATACGTGAAGTTGCTCCAGAATGGCGTTTGAAGGGTGAAAATGCTTTCCAAATAGAGAAATCTGGGAGTGCGGTACTTGAAAAAATTAAGTTAATGTCTGAGTCTCGTAAGGGTAAATTTCTCTCCCATTAGGAGGGGAACAACTCTAGCTATGTATGTATTTTGACTTTAGTGTTGGTCTCTTAGTTTAGGATATAATTGATTAATTATAGACTCAATATATAGATTTTGTTTGTTTAATATTTCCGTTGTGTTTTCAATTTAACATTAAATATTTATAAAGAAAATATATATTTCAAAAAATCTAATTACATCGCAAGTAATTTAGAATAAAGTCAAAAATCTAAGACGAAACATTGAACAAACACCAGTGAATTTTTTTAGAAGTCACCGGGAGCTCTTACAAAGAGATGAAACTACAACAAGTTATCCTACTACTTCTTCGGATTTGCCTTCATTTAGTATCATTACATACTCTAAATATAATCATAAAGAATCATATTTCAATTATTTTTTTTCTTGATTTAATTGCACAAATGCATTGGTATAAATAATAACTTCAAAATGAGAATTGTTTGATTGATTTAATTACCCAAACGCATTCGTATAAATAATAGTTTTAAAATGAGATCTCAATCAACCATTTTATCAAATAGAAATAACTCATGGAATTTAGCATGTCGCTTAGTAATGATTATTGCATATCATTATGTTCTCATTTCAAGAAAGAAGTAATTGATTTGAATTTAATGAAATATGAAAATATTTCTTAATCCAAAAAAATCAGCGGATATTTTTGTCACTTAATGGATCAAATTCAATTATGAGATAAACGGTTTAATGTTTAATTTTTTTGAAAATATTTATTCTAATTAAAAATTGAAGAAATAATCAAATAATTTAGTACTTTGGTAGTATTTTAAAAACCTACAATAATAGGGAGAGAGGAATATTTTACGTTGATTTTGGGCAAGCACTTTATTTGTGGAACAAAATGGTTTTCAAACGTCCTTCTAGAGAAACATTTTACACGAGTCTAGAGAGAAAAAATCTCCCGAAAAGCCTCTCTAAAGATGAAGAAGATGGGCTAGCCAGAAGCAACAAAAAATTGAAGCATGATTTTCCTTCCTCCATCTCGATGGCCATTGAGGTTAAGGTTATCCCTACGGCCATCTCTAAAGATCTATTGCATGTCGATTCCTCTATGTTGTCTCCCTTGGAGAGTGACCAAGTTAAGGGTTCGATGTCAAAAACCCTAAAATTATGTTGTCTCCCTCAGAGAGTGACCAAGTTAAGGTTTCGATGTCAAAAAACCCTAAAATCACGCTGCCTCAGAAAATCTCTAGTGTGCCAAAGGCACTGCCCTAAGGTTAAGGAGATCCCTACGGCCATCTCTGAAGATCTATTGCATGTCGATTCCTCTATGTTGTCTCCCTCGGAGAGTGACCAAGTTAAGGTTTTGATGTCAAAAAACCCTAAAATCACGATGCCTCAGAAAATCTCTAGTGTGCCAAAGGCACTGCCCTCGAGGCCAAAGAAGGTTTAACATGCAGAAGTTGCACTTAAATCCTTTAAGGATGCTTTAAATGGGAAGGATCCTGGAATAAATAACAAGTTGGAGGATGTTTTCTTTGATCTGGAAGAGGATCCAATGATAGAGGCTTCTATATCAAATGAGGACACCTCAATGCTTAATGGGGAGACGAGTATTCCGACATTCCATATGCTCCCCCAGATGCATGAAAGGATAAGGGCGAAATGTTCGGATGCTCTCATAATCAAACTTCTTAGGAGACAAATAGGCTACATAATGTTTTTTTTGCTAGGGTGAAAGCCCTCCAAAAAACCCAAGGTCCTGAATTTCTTCCCAAGTTTTCTGGTTTAAGATCGATAAAAATTATTTCCTAGAATTATAGAGGGGCCGAAAACCCTATTTTTAAAAATACTTTTAAAGATTTGGTTAATACTCATAGACCTGATGTTTTTATTCTTCTTAAAACAAAAGTAGAAATAGTCTCCTTGGGTAATTTTTTTTAATAGTTTGGGTCTTACGACATCTTTCCATATTGACCCAAATAGGAAAGTTGGATGAATTTGGGTCCTATGAATGTTGGATAGGGTGCACCTCCAGAATATTTCTACGGGAAATCAAGTTATCCACGCTTTAGTCACTCATAACAACTATGATGACGGGTTACTGTTGGCGGTGTATGCTAGCCCAAATCCTAGGATGAGAGAAGAGCTTTGGAAAGAGATGAATGGGGTTTCACAGGGTAGCTCCTATCCTGGTTGGCGATTGGAGATTTTAATGAAATTACCTCCCAAAGTGAGAAGACTGGTCCTTGCAATTCTTCTAATATCGTTCACATCAACAGATTCAACCAGGACAAGAGCGATTGTGGCCTTGAGGATCTTGGGTCTATTGGACCAAAAATGACTTGGACTGGAACTGTAAGAAATGGAATCAAAATAGGGAAAAGACTTGACCGAGCTCTTGCCAATGAGAAATGGAATGAAGTCTATCCTAAGGCGGGTGTGAAAACCCCACCTCGTATGTATTCTAACCATTCTTCTATTTCTATTCATTCTTGTGGCTTTTCCCTCCCCCCTAGTAATCGTCCCTTTAGATTTGAAACTACGCGTCTCACTCATAAAAAACTTTAAAACCTGATAAAAGATAAACATGTTAATGATGATTTGTTATTGAACCTGAAACTCAATCACTTTGCCTCTACCCTTAAGGAGTAGAACGTGATTACTTTTGCCAACGTCTTCAAAAGTAAATGTACCCTCCTGGCTAAATTAAAAGGGATTCAAAAATTAAAAGATAAAGGATTTTCCCATAATCTTAGCCTCCTTGAATATGAACTTGAGAAAGAATACAAGGATATTCTGTTTAAAGACGAGATTTATCGGTTGCAAAAGTCTAGGATTAACTGGATGAAATTGGATAATATGAATTATAGATTTTTTCACTTAATGGTCATGCAAAGACATAGAAAAAATAAATTTTCTATGCTTAGGGATGGTAATGCTTAGATTTCTAACCCGAATTACCTTAAACAGTAGGTTAGAAATTATTTCGCTAACTTGCTTACTTGTGATATTTGTGTCATGCTTAATTGCCCTAAAGATTTGTGCCCTAAAATTGATAATAATTCTCATGAAAACTTAATGATGATTCCTTATATGTTGGAAGTTTGGGATACCATTAAAAGTGTGAAGAATATGAAAGCTCCTGGTTCGAATGGATTCTGACCCAATTTCTTTAAAAGGAACTGGAGAATTGATGGCCCTGATGTGTATAATTGTGTGATTAACTGGATTCTGTAATGCCACCTATATTGAATAAAACTTTCATTACTTCGATCCCTAAAACGACAAACCGAAAAATATTACTTAGTTTAGACCTATTAGTTTATGTAATACTATATATAAAGTGGTCACGATATTAGGAAATATACAAAATGAAGGTTTCCTTTTGTAATTTCCATTATGATTATTACCTTACATACCTTTTCATTATATTGTTTCCTTATTTAATATTGTATTTCCTTTATTACTCATTTCTCCCATTGTATAAATAAATGAAAGTTGGAATTAATAAAAGACACAAGTAATTTCTATTATACTCTATATGGTATCAGAGCTTAGATCCAAAAATTAGAGAGAAAAAGTCCTCAAGAAGGGATTAGGGTTTCCAATCGCCATCGGTCTTCGTGGCCTCTGGCTGCGAACTCCGACGACGGCTACAATGAAGCACCAAAGGGCTTGGATCTATACCTGCATTTTCTACCCATGGCTCTTTTCTCCATAATTATTTTCTTTTGACCATTTTTGTAAGGACCCAGTTTCCTAGGGCCGCCACTAGGTTTCTTCCAAGAAGAAATAGAACCAAAAGATAAACCACTCTACCACCACACTTCCGTTGTGCTACTTTGATAAAATAATAATAATAATAATAATAATAATAATATATTTTTTCAATGTAAAATTTTAGCTTTTATATAAAGTCGTCTATTTTGTAACAAGATTACAAAAATATTTCAACCACTTACTCCCAACAACTGTCCTAACAACCTCCAAAATAAAACTCACTACCTCCTCTGACTCTACCTAGCGTCAGTAGTGGATTCGTCTCTAACTGAGGTCTTTGAGATCAAATATTTTATCGGTGTACTGTCTTCATAATATAAAAACGATTTATATGGATCAAGTATAATTATCAAATATCACTTTTCAAAATAGAACAGATAACCGCACGTTAAGCCAAAATAAAATTTCACCTCTACCATCACAATAAAATGACGCATTTAAATTAACCAATCAAATTATTTTGATATATAATAAAATACCGCACACATATTTTCCTACTAGCCATAGGATCATTTCACCTCACGATCATGAGTTATGACGGTACCGTAACCTGTACAACTGTGCCATCTAAGGTGACTATCAGTGCTAGTGCCATTTAATATCTCTAATGGTAGAAGCCAACACGTGATAAAAACCATTATATCATGATGATAATCATCATCGTCAACAACAACAACAATAACAAATATCAACCACCTGCAAGATTTGCCCTCTTGTCAGGTCACTACATATCGTCCTACAGAATATGCCCTCCTATTAGGACCAACAACATTCCACAGGATATGCCATCATGTCGAGATCACACTATGGCATAGTCGGATAATAAAAATCACTTTTCACATTTAAAAATTTACTTGATCCACATCACGATATAAAATAATCTATTTTAAGAAACCTTTTCTTTTCCCATTTTATTACAAAAATATGATTTATCAATTTACATAGAAGATAGTACACTCACATCGATAATCGCACTGCTACTTTGCTACCGTCGAAACACTAACGAAGTCGGCCCCGCTTGTGAACCTAATAACGATAAGGCCTAAACTAAGAATTTACTTAAATAAATTTAATATGCAATGCATGACTAGGGGTGTGCAACGGATCGATCCAACCCATCAAAACCGCCCAAATCGCACCGCAAAAAAATCGCCCAATACAAACCCGCACATTGCACGGGTCATAAACTTTGAAAACCACATATGTATGGGCGGATTACGGTTTGGTCCATTTTCTTACGGGTTCAACCCGCCCACCAAGTGGAATACAAAAAAGACTTCTTTTTGTAAAGATATAAATAATATCTAAGCCGTTGGCTATGGTTTCTATACGTTCCAACCACCATTGATCATTCCTCTTGCATTTTGTTCTCATCGTTCTTCCTGAATCCTAATTCATTCTCCGCCTTTGTGAATTTTTTTTTCTATATTCATTTGCCGCATTGGGTAATCTACAATTCTAGTTAGCCCAACCTAAAAATAGACCTAACCCACACATTATTGGGTAACTCACGGTTTACACTAACCAACCCACACATTCCAACCCGCACATCATTGGGCGGCCCACGGTTCAAACTAATTTAACCCGCCTAGTATTGGTTTGGTCCGCGGTTTTAGTCTAAACCGCCCCAAACCAACCGTTGCACACCCCTATGCATGACCCTAAAAATGTAATCTTTTTCATCCCCAAATTTTCTTGATTGTATAAAATTATTTAATAATTAAATATTTTATTTTCCCAAATCCAATACTAACTATACAATTAGAATATTATAATTACATTTATAAAATTTATCAATCAATAGTTTAATTATTGCAAAAGTATTATCTGATTATCAGCAATATTACCGATCAATGAAATGCTAATAAAATATTATTCCAATAAAATTTATGATTTTATATTAGATTAAATTTTACACGATTCAAATATTAATCCAATATATATATATATATATATATATATATATATATATATATATATATATATATATATATATATGAATTATACATATATAAATATGTGATTTAAAAAAAAAAAAAAACAATGGAAGAAAGCTTACCTCAAGCGGAACAGTGATCAGATTGAGTAAGAGAGAGGAACTGAACAAATAATCCGAATATTATGTTTGTTTTTCCTTTTTGTTTGGTTTTGTATATATATATACACATGCAGGCCTAATAATGTGAAATGTGCACATTTGAGACTTATTTATTATTATTTACATTTAAACCCCTAAAAATTCTTTCTTCTTTTTTTTTTTTTTTTTTTTTTTAATAATGACCCCTAACAATTTTAGAGTGGAATTTAAATGATATATTAGACCCAAATATTTTCTAAGTATTATAAAATGCAAATAAAATATACTTATACAAAATCGGATATTACAATCCTTCCCTCCTAAAAGAAATTTCGTCCCAAAATTTAACTGCCTCAAATGAACGAATGATGCATATGTACTACCTACGATTTTAAACTTATGTCTAAACCGACCTCACAACTCGACGACCTATTCTATAGTCCACTACTGACACAACACTCACCGAGTTTACAGAAGTCACAACCTAAGCTCTGATATCAACTGTAACGACTCGATTTTTCAGGGTCGTCACTAGGTTTTTCCCAAGGAGAAATAGAGTCAAACGACAAATTACTCTAGCACCACACTTCCGCTGCGCTACTATAATAATAATAATAATAATAATATATTTTTCTAATTTAAAATTTTAGCTTTTATATTTCAACCACTCACTCCCAACAACTGTCCTGACAGCCTCCAAAATAAAACTCACTACTTCCTCTGACTCTACCTAGCGCCAGTACTGGATCCGTCTCTAGTTGAGGTACCTAAGACCAAATATTTTATCGGTGTACTATCTTTATAATATAAAAATAATTTATATGGATCAAGCATAATTATCAAATACCACTTTTCAAAATATAATAGATAACCGCATACTGAGCCAAAATAAAATTTTACAACTACCATCACAATAAAATAATGCATTTAAATCAACCAATCAAATTATTTTGATATATAATAAAATACCGCACACATATTTTTCTACTAACTAAAGGATCGTTTCACCTCGCGTCGAGAGTTATGACGGTACCGTAACCTGTACAACTGTGCCATCTAAGGAGGCTATCAGTGTCAAAGCCATTTAATATCTTCAATGGTATGAGCCAACACATGGTAAAAACTATTATATCATGATGATAATCATTATCGTCAACAACAACAGATATCAATCATCTGCAAGACTTGCCCTCTTATTAGGTCACTATATACCGTCCTACAGGACATGCCTTCCTGTTAGGACCCATAACATCCCACAGAACATGCCCTCCTGTCAGGATCCCACTATGACATAATTGGATAGTAAAAATCATTTTCTACATTTATAAATTTACTTGATCCGCATCACGTTATAAAATATTCCATTTTTATAAACATTTTCTTTTCACATTTTAGTACGAAAATATGATTTGGCAATTTACATAGAAAAAAATACACTCACCTTGATAATCGCATTGCTACTTTGCTACCGTCGAAACACTAATGAAGTCAGCCCTGCTTGTGAACCTAATAACGATAGGACCTAAATTAAGAAGTTACCTAAATAAATTTAATATGCAATGCATGACCCTAAAAATACAATAGTTTTCATTCCCAAACTTTCTTGAATGCATAAAACTATTTAATAATTAAATATTTTATTTTCCCAAATCCAATACTAACTGTACAATTAAAATATTATAGTTACATCTATAAAATTTATCAATCAATAGTTTAATTATTACAAAAGTATTATCTGACTATCAATAATATTACTAATCAATGAAATACTAATAAAATACTATTCCAATAAAATTTATGATTTTACATTAGATTAATTTTTACACAATTCAAATATTAATCAAATATATATATGTATATATGAATTATACATATATAAATATGTGATTTTAAAAAAAAAAACAAAAAACAAAGGAAGAAAGCTTACCTCAAGCCAAACAGTGATCAGATTGAGTGAGAGAGGGGAATTAAACAAATAATCCAAATATTATGTCTGTTTTCCCTTTTTGTTTGGTTTTGTGTGTGTGTGTATATATATATATATATATATATAAATCATGACATATTTACATTTTAAGATATTTTGAGCCGTCAGATTGAATATCGTACGGTTGAAATTACACCTGGAGACATTTTATATTTGAAACATTTTAAACCCTTAAATCGATATCCAACGGTTGAGATTGTTTATTATTAAGAGATATTTTCTGCCCTCGGATTGAATTAGATCTAAGGGTCACGATTAAAACTTACCCAACAGCCCCAAAATCTCGTCATTCCTTTACCCAACAGCCCCAAAATCTCGCCGTTCTTTTCCCGTTCTCGGATTATATATATTTCCTCTTCTATATACTTTCTCCCTCTCTCCGTCGTCGTCCCTGTCCCCATTGATCACCCAATCACCGACTTCCCTTTCTCACACCTTCTCTCATCCAATATGAGAAGCTACTTCATTCGTCGCTTCAGGTATGGTCTCTCTCTCGCCTTCCCTCATCCAATCTGAGAAGCTACTCCATTTATCAGTTCGGCGATTGTCTGGAAGTCAACGGTGATGACGGTGCACGCCTCAAACTAACACATCGTGCCCATATCTATATTTCCCCGATCAATCGTGCGCATATTTATCCCTATCTATCTCTGTAACTAATGTCGGATTTCTGTTCCTTTGATTTTGTGTTTGTGATTCAGTGATGGGATGAGAGGAGCAATTTTGCTCGGAGCCCTAGCTCCCGGTGTTTCAGAGGATCAATCAATGCAGAGGTACTGAGATGGGATGTAATCGAGCAACTTTTGACTTATGACAGGTAATCAAAATAATTTCTTCAATTATTTAATTACGAGAAAAAATATATCAGATTAATATACATATTCTTAATGTATCAGATTAGTTTGTTTAATTGCGTGAAGTGGAGGATCCAAATCAAGAGACGCGGTGAGATTGTTGTTTTGTCCAGCCCTAGCCCCGGTGAGATTGTTGTTCTTCGCATCTACTAGATCTGACTTTTGTTCTTACATACATCGTTCATTTCTCTATTTTCCTTTTTCGTTCACAAATTGCATTGGTAATTTTGATTAGAACATTTTTTTTTAGATTTACCTATATTGTTCATTGCTCTATTTTCCTTTTTCGTTCATAGATCTATTTTCCTCTTTATTGTTGCTCTCTCAGCTACGTTTTCCTCTCACAAGGTTCAATGTATTGCATTCTAATCTTCAATAACAAAATCATTACATATTCTATATATTTTCAGATTCATATTTGCATTCAGATTCAAGTTTTGTTGGATTTTCATGTTAGATTCAGTTTTACATTTTGTTGCTCTGAAATTTGGTTTCATTCTTCATTTCATTTCAAATTTTTCTGCATGCAAAGAAACAACTATGAATAACGAGGCTATTTGATAGGTTGTATTCTTGTAAATTTAGGAGATTTGATGATTGATTTTAGGTAAGAAAATATATTTGTTTTTAATTTTTGTCTCAATTTTTTTCAATTACAATCTGGAACTATATGAGAAATATGAGAATATAATTAGAAATGAGAAAATAAATTTGTTGTGTTTTCAGAAAATTTACTTGAAAATTCTGTTATTTGAAAATACAAGTGTTCGTGTTCTTTACAGATTTTAGCACGAAATAGGTAAGGTATGGAATAAAATTAATTATCTTTTATACCCGTTTTATGTTTTTTTTTTTTAGTTCATTAGTTGAACTTATTCAGCCGCCGATACTATTTTTTGTTTTTTGTTTTAATTCTTTAGATGGCATTTGTTTGGAACACAAGTATAAATGTGAGAATAATTTTATTGTGTTTCCAGAAAATTAAGTTGAAAAATTAGAAAGAAAAACAAAAAAAATATATATATTTGTGGCTTCATTTTTCTTGAAACAGGGCCTTGGTTTCTAATCCCCTTTATTTGTTTCAATACTTTGATTCTATATCCAACTGGTAGTGTTTGCTTTCTTTACAGGTTTAAAGTCGAGTGGAGATGATGAGAAGTGTTAAATAGAGAAGGTATGTAATAAATTTAACCTGGACTATTAATTATGTGTGTTTCAAATGAAACTGTTAATTTTGAGGCTTTATCTACATGGCTTTTTTTTTTTTTTTTTTTCTTTTTTTTTTGTTTTTTTGTTGTTGTTAGTTCATTAGTTGTATTTATGTCTTTGCATTATTTCATTAGTTGTATTTGTTCTCTCTCTTTATCTCTCTCTGACTCTCTTCAACACTATCGAATACATGCTCCATCGGACACTATTTTTTGTTTCTGATTTAGACACATATGAGTTTAGATTGGCGCAATCTAATATTGATTTTGTTGGATCTGATTTCGAAGTGACAATTATTTGTCAAGAGCTCTTCCTAATATTTTTTTTTTTGTTTATTTATTTTTCTTTTATTCCTTTTAATTTTTGATTGAAGGAGCTTAAATGCATCATTCTTTAATTTCTATTTTTTATTCGGCCAATCATTTATCAAAATTTTCCCTTTTTAGTGTTTGCGTTTTTTTTTTTTTTTTTTGTTTATCTATTTATATTTTATTCTTTTAAATTTGAATTTGTGATTTTTTGTCATCCTTTTAAGATTCTAAATTTCATGTATGTTGCAGGTTTTTCAATTTGATTGTTTTTTTTCTGTATGCAGGTTTTATTAAGATAGATAATGAAAACTCACCCTTCAGCCTTACTCTTTTCATTGTTCATAGATTATAAGATGCGTTTGTCAAGTATTTTTGTTCCCATATTTATGTTTCTATTTCTTGAAATCTGAGAACGACTACAAAAATATGTGAATAATTTTGTTTCATTCCTTGATATTTGTTCAAACAACCTGTGATCAGAACAAAAACATTTTTTACATACTTCTGTTTTAATTCGCAGATTTCTGGAAAGAGAAACAAAAAACTTGGAACACAAACACTAAAAAAATAGGGCCTTTGTTAGCGTTTTTCTAATTTGTTTTAAATCCTTACTCAAATTAGGTTTTTTTAGAAATAAGACTGAGTAATTGTTTATTTAGCGTTTTTCTTCCCTTATTTCTGTTCGTTTAGTGTTTTTGTTCCCATATTTCAGATTTTTAGAGCAAATTATTGTGAACATAACATAAAAAAAAACGTTCTCATAATTTTGTTTATGTTTCAATTTATTTTTATCTTTGTTTCAGTTTTCTCATTTTTAGGATAACAAATAGAAAATTTTGGGCCAAAACATTAAACAAATGCCACTATTGCCCATTTTTGAATTGCAATTTTTATTATTTTTGCAATATTGCATTCATAACAGATTCAAAATCAAGTGCAAAACATAGTATTGAAGTAATAAGATTCGAATTGGTAGTAAATATTTTTTATCCCTTGGTGGTAAAGTTTTGAGTTGGTGATTGTTTTGTTGCATGTGTAAAACATAGTATTGAAGTAATAAGGTTCGAATAGGTGGTAAATATTTTTTGTGCTTTAATTTTGTTTCATGGTGCTTAAATCATGTTATTATTTAATAATTTCATATCGCCGTCATTGGGTATTTATAATATACATTGTTAGTCGATGGTGTTAAATTGTTTATTATTATTAATGTTCAAATAAAATAAGTGCAAAATGTTGTATAAATAGAGTAGATTGTGTTAAAAAAAATCGAAGATATTATTATTATAACCATAAGTCGTATCGTATGAATTACTACATTTTAGAGTTATTCTAGATATTTTCAGTTCATATCTAAATTTATTTATTTATTATCATTTTTTTTATAATTGTTTTTAGGGTGTAGATGAAGTAGAAAAGAAAATCTATTGGACGCTATATGTAAGTATATAAATAGTGTCTATTTGTAAAGACTGTATAATCTTTCTTTTCTTATTGGGAATTGATAATATGGGTGAAATGATGTTTACTTTCTCATGATTTACAATACAATTAATTGAGTTTTCTTTTATTTTGACCATGTTTTTCACCATTATAGAAATTGGAGTCGTCATGCCTCTGAGCGTGTTGCCGTTGAAGCTAAATGGAATGCTAAATTCGTTGAATATGAGAAGTACAAGGAGGAAATTGTAGTGTTGAAGTCTATCATTAATGGTGAATTATCCTTTGGTTGGGAAAAAACTCTTCCTATGAGTAGTTCTCACAGCATTGTGGCTGAGTTTTTGGTCTGTGATTGTGAGAATCGTAAAATAGCTGTGTTATTGGTCTTCGAAATCCGAAAAAATCGTACCTTGAGTTGTTAACCAAAGACGCACTTTATACATTGTAAACCTCTGACAATGTTTGGTAATATTTTTTTAAAATATTATTTTGCTTTTAATAAAAAAGTGTGTTAATTTTAAAAGTAACGATTATTTTGCGTAAAACCTCTTCACCCAATCTCTTTAAATCATCTATGATTTTTTAAAATAAAATAAAATTAAGAGATGAATCTATACAGAGAATAATAAAATATTATTTTTACATTATCTAACACACTTTTGATATGTTGCTTTTGTTTTTTAAAGTAAAGGTAGCGTTATATACAACATTTCAAAAGTTCATTGACTTTCATTTCCTTAGGCATACACTAAGGAGAGCCTAGCCAATGCCACCCGAAACCTCTTCCAATAATGCCTAAACGCCCTCGCTAAAGTCGTTCCGGCCTCCTCGGTAGTAATGTCGATCTAGCATCGTCCAACATGACCCTCATAACATTCAGCGACTTTCGAAAGACGACACCCAAAGAATGGAATGTACGTTTTGGTGTTCGGGAACATGGAATGGGATCGATCTGCAATGGGATCGCCCTCCATAGCCCGACCCTCATCTCTTACTATGCCACCTTCTTCGTCTTCACCAACTACATGAGAGCCACCATGACAATCTCTGCCCTGTTCAAAGCTGGAGTTATATACGTTGTGACCCATGTTTCCATTGGTCTCGGTAAAGACGGACGCACCCATCAACCGATCGAACACTTGGCAAGTTTCCATGCCATGCCGAATATCTTGATGCTCTAACCGGCGTACGGCAAAGAGAATGTCGGAGCTTAGAAAGTCTCTACCAAGAATCGAGAGAGACCATCCGTCCTCGCCCTTTTTCGGCAAAAGTTGTTGCATCTTGCTGGAACTTCTATTGAAGGAGTTGAGAAAGGAGGATATAATTACAAAGTCTCCGTTGAGAATCGGGAGAGACCGTCTATCCTAGCCCTTTCTTAGCAAAAGTTATTGCATCTTGTTGGAACTTCTATTGAAAGAGTTGAAAAAGACAGATAGTATCCGACAAATTTTCCGGCAACAAACCCAATGATTTATTGATTGGGACGGGTTCATAATTGGAGATTGCGGCAAAAACCGGTGATGAATTGATAATTTGATAATGTTATAGAAATAAAGAGAATTATGTCAATTTTTTTTTTTGCTAAATTATGTTATTTTTTGTAATTCAAAAATTAGAACACGTGCCTTCAGGCACGAGTTATACTCTAATATATATATATATATATTAGATGACAAATGTCGAGTATATGTATCTCCATGAATGCCTAATAATGCAAGTGTACATATATATATACTACTAGTGTATAACCCGTGCCTAAAGGAACGGGTGTAAAACAAAAAAAAAATAAATAAATATATATAAATATAAATATATATATATATACAAAAAACAATTTGACATAATCTCCTCTATTTATACAACATTCCACACCTATTTCATTTGAACATCCCTAACAATAACAATTAAAAACTAACAATCGAGAACAATCACCATTTCACACATTATTTATTCCCAATAAGAAAAAAGCTAAAATATTTACAAATACCGACTATTTAATGAAGAATAATTCAAAGAGATTTAATAATAGCATACAACTGTGTGTCATGCTCTCTATACAACATTCCTTCCTAAACCAACAAATTATGATCTAACAAAAAAAAAAAACACAATAAACAGACGGGACAATACCTGAAGGCAAAACGATGAACACAGGATAACAATTAGAAGTGAGGCACGCCAGTAAGTTTGACTACTTCAGCAGCAGCATGAGCAGCAACAATAGCAGCTTCAGCTGCAGCTGTTGTTGCCATGGCAACAGCCAAAGCATTCTTTTTCTGCTCTTCGGTTGCCTCGTTTAATGTCCTCTGTGGAGCACCAAGCGCCGGATATTGTCTGAACTTCAGCCTCCCAAACACCTAACTCAAGTTCTTTGATTTCTAGAAATTTCAAGTTTGAAAATCGTTCATTAACCAAAACCCATTATTAATCAATGGAAACTGCGAGGGAAAAAAGTGAAATCTAACATTTTTCGGGATTGATTTCGTCTCGGGGATGAATATCCTCTTGACAAAACTGAACCAACTCCTCTTTTTCCTCATCAGAGTTTCATAAGACCTCAGCCAACAATTTTATCAAACACCTTGCCTACGCCTTCAACCCGATTTCAACTAAAACCCAATCATTTTCTCAGCAAAAAAGCATAAAAAATCACTGAAAAATTATGCTTCATGAATTAAAGTAGACCATACATACCTTTGGATTCCTCAATCATGAAAAAACTTCACCGTTTTTACTGTTAAAAAAAAAAAACAAAAAACATTCCACATCAGTTGAAGAATCTCCTCAAAACTTCAAATCATGATCATCCAAATGGGTTCCTAGCGTATAACCCGTACCTGAAGGCACATGTGTTAACAAAATGAACATCAAATTGTGTAACTTTTTTCACTACTGGATAATTCCAATGAACCACAATTAGACACAAAGTAATAATACATACACAAATTAAAAATAAAATAAAATTATAGAACAATCGATACAACATTTTCAATATCTCACTTCTGTTTTCAAATGAATAGAACAATACATAACACAACCAATAGCAATCAACAAAATTTAATTAACAATTAAAAAAAAAAATAAGAAAACACAATTTATTTCTCAAGTTCTCAACTTCCATTTTATTCCATTTTCAAATAAACAGTCATAACCCAAAAAAAAATTTAACATAATTTACTTTGTTTATACAACACTCCCATTTTCAATTACGGATTTTCAAACCAACACAACAATAACCAAGAATATAAAGATAATTTTTTTTTTTTTGACAAAATGAGAGAATCAAATTTGATTATACAATAATTCTCCTAACATTTCAATAATTGAATGCTTATTACAAACAAACAGGCATGGAAAAAAAAATTGAACTCAACACAATATATATATGGTGCACGATATATCGTAAAATGCAGAAGCAGGATCAGAAACAAAAAACAGAGAACAGAAACAGAAGCAGGATCAAAAACAAAAACAGAAACAGAAATAGGGAGCAGGAACAGAAACAGAAACATGGAACAGAAATAGGGAACAGGAACAGAAATAGGAACAGGGAACATAACAGAAACAGATGCAAATTTAACCTGAAGGACTGCAAGTTCATCAATCCTTCAATAAGAAGAGTAACATAAATCAATTAAGCAGCTAATATTTCAGATCAATTAAGCACAGATAGGGAATGAGTGAAAATTATCATTTACCATACAATATTTTCAACATATGGAATTTAGCTAAACCCCAAACTGAACAAACCCTATATTTCAGAGAACATTCTCTAGGAAAAACTGATGCAGAAATCCATAGCTAAAAAAAAAGTAAAAATAAGCAAAAGTATTCCTAGTGCATTTACTTACTCCCCAGCTCCTGCTCCTCAACTTCCTTGAGATACTCTTGGATTGAAACCGTCTGCTTAGCCTCCTCTTCAAATTCATCCGCCATTTTTCACGAATCTGGATATAGAAACAAACATATAACGATTATTTCAGCTCAAATCGATATCTAATTGAACAAAACTGCCAATTCATCAAAAAATTACCTAAGAAAAACAACAACAGAAACAGCAACCCTAGATTCTTCGACCGAAACAGTTATTGAATGCAGAATCAAATGCGATGAACAAAAACCTAAATCGAGAATAGATAATGAACAAAAATTAATTCAGAAAAAACCAAATCAAAATTGAAAGAAACGTACTCAACAGATCAGCGAAGAGAGAGGAAGAAAGAAAACCTGGATTCAAACCACCGTTGTGTTTTGGAGGTGAGGACACCGTCGAACCTTGAAGATGGAAAGAGAAACGACAGATGGCGAGGAATCGAAGCTACCTGGCCAGCGGTGAGTTTGATTGATGGTGGAGAAGAGAGAGATGGCGACGACGGCGGTGGTGATCGATCGAAGGTTGAGCGAATAGGACCGATCGATCGATGTCGGTTGGAAGTGTTGAGGATCTGGCGATGGCGATAGAGATGGTGAGGGCTAGAGAGACGGCGAGGGCACCGCAGTGCTCCAGCTGTAGCGGCGACCGCGACGGAGTGTGAGTGAGAGAAAGGAGCGATAGAGAGAAGCGAACTGCGACAGATCGGGGCGACGATGGCGATGGCGAAGGAGCACCGATCAATCGATGTTGGTTGGGAGTGTTGAGGATCTGGCAATGGCGATGGCGATGGCGATGGTGAGGGCTAGAGAGACGACGAGGGCACCGCAGTGCTCCAGCTGTAGCGACGACCGCGACGGAGTGTGAGCGATAGAAAGGAGCGATAGAGAGAAGCGAACTGCGACAGATCGGGGCGACGATGGCGATGGCGAACGACAATGGCGAAGGAGCTCTGCGAAGATTATGGAGGCAATGAATTCGGCGGAGAAGAAGAAGAATCCGTGGAGTGGGGAAGAAGATAGTAAGTCGCCGAGTCCATGAAGTAAATGCAAGCAAGGACACACGAAGTAAATGCAAGCAAGGACACTGTTGATGATGGTAAGTGTTAAAAAGTAAGGTTGATGGTAAGTGTTGGATGTTGTATATATTATAGATATATTATATAGATATGTTGTATATAGATGTTGTATATATCCAGAGACATCTAACGGGTACGAATATCCAGAGACATCCAACGGCCCTGGATGTAAATGAGTTGATTTATTATATAGATATACACATGAAGGTCTAATAATGTAAAATATGATATTAGATGACGCGTGTCGAGTATATGTATCTCCATGAATGCCTAATAATGCAAGTGTACATATATATATATATATATATATATATATATATATATATATACATGAAGGTTTAACAATGTGAAATGTGCCACACATTTTGAGACTCGTTTATTATTATTTACATTTAAACCCCTAAAGTTTCTTTCTTTCTTTTTTATTTTTTAATTTTTTTTAATAATGACCCCTAACAATTTTAAAGTGAAATTTAAATGATATATATCAAACCCAAATATTTTCTAAGTATTATAAAAGGCAAATAAAATATACTTATTCAAAATCGGGTCTTACATTTTTACACTCATCCTTTCTCTCTTTCTCCTCTCTCTCTCTCTACAACTTTCTCGACCGTTGTTGGGCTCTTCTTCCTCTCTATCGTTTGTTTCTCCCTCACTAAACCCTTTCTTGTTTTTGCCGCTTCATCTCCCTCGCCTATATGAACCCTTTCGGATTCTTTGATTACTCTCCAGAATCTTTCATATATCTTTATTCCCTGGACAATTCATTTTCAGCTCTATTTGTTTTATTCTCTTCAGGTAATCAAATCCAAGAATACCCGTTTGGTTTCTTTTCTATCTGTCTCTCTCATTGCATCAAATTTTTTGTTTTTATTTCTTGTCCCTACTACCCAGTTCACAGCCTGTGGTTTTCCCTCCACCTTTTAGAGATTAAAAAAAATCTGAGTCTCACTTCCATTATAATTGTTTCTGGTTCATTCATGTGCCTCCCTTTGAATACAATGATAAATCTTACCGACCCATCAGTCTTCTTTTGATTCCTCTTCTTCCTTTTTTTTTTTTATTTTGTTATCTGCAAGTCCTTGATTTCTTCCATCGCTAGAATTCTTCCATTGTCGTCGTCTTCCATTGTCGTCGTCTACCTCGCCGAATCTCTCGCCCTCTCTCCTAAATCACCAATCCCTCGTCATCAAATCTACACTATAAATCGGTTTTTTTTTCCATCAATATAGTTTCTTCCATTCCAACCAACAAAGTGTAGCTCAAGTGTGCTTGCACACTTGAGCGAAAGCAGTTGAGGGGCCTCTATAGGATCAGGGGTTCATGCATGTGGAAAAACACTTGTTGAGAGGGACAACCACACATCCCTAACCATAGACACTGTTTGATTCGCACTCCAGCGCGCCTCCCAACTTCTCCAGATCGCGCTCCAGTGCGCTTTCCAGATTCTCAGATCATGCTCCAACGCGCTTCCCAGCATCCCAAACACTGCCTGATCTACCTTCCAGCACCTTCCAATGTGCTCCAACGCCCTTCCCAGTACCCCTAGAGCCAACTGTGACCTCGAAAGGTTACGGTTCAAGATTGGTGCTTCGAATTGACCACCATCTTGAGGAGGCGTATTAAGAATATTTCATTTCCAGAGCCAACTATGACCTCAGAAGGTTGCGGTCCAAGATTGGTGTTTCAAATGGACCACCATCTTGGGGGAGCGTATTAGAAAATATACAAAATGAATGTTTCCTTTTGTAATTTCCATTATGATTATTACCATATTTAACTTTTTATTATATTGTTTCCTTATTCAATATTGTATTTCCTTTATTACTAATCTATCTCATTGTATAAATAAGTGAAAGTTGGAATTAATAAAAGACACAAGTCATTTCTATTATTCTGTACATACGAAACTAATTGCAGGTAGATTAAGACCTTTCCTTAAGGATATTGTGGGCCCCTATCAAAACAGTTTTGTCCCAGGTCGTATGACTATTAATAATGTGATAATTACCTAGGAGTTAATTCAATCTCTCAGAAAATCTAAGAGCAAAGAAGGGGGTTTAATTATCAAAATCAATTTTGAAAAAGCCTATAATAAAATTGATTGGGATTTCCTAAAAGAAACCTTGAACTTCTTTAATCTTCCTAATTCTTCCATTAAGTTGATTATGTTTTGTGTCACAGGTTATTCCCTTTCTATCATTTGGAATGGAGAACCTTTGAATGAATTCAAACTCTCTAAAGGTCTTAGACAAGGGAACCCGTTGTCTCCCTATTTCTTTACCCTTTGTATGGAAAGACTGTCTATTCTTATAAATGATAGTGTGGATAGAGGTTTGTAGAAAGGTTTAAAAATGGACAAAAATGGGCCTCGTATCTCTCATTTGTTCTTTGCAGATGATATTATCTTGTTTACGACAACCAATGATTTTTAAATTCAAAACATTCTTGGAGTCCTTGATCAATTGTGTCACACCCCACCCCGGACGCCTGTCACCCTGGGGTCAGCATGACGTCGACATGATATCACCTAACTGACTAGATAACCACAATAAAAAAAATATACAAACAAATGATATGTACAACATATACATAATTCTCATTGATAGGGACACACTGTCCGAACTATAAGAATAACCAAAATTCGAATCCCATGAATCTCACTTAGATTCATCTTTGACACCTCGCCTCAAAATCCCTCTCAAATGACTCCATCACATGACCCGCATAACTCTATCTAGCGCCAGTAGGGGACCGACCGACTCCTAACTGTTTTACCTACGAGTGTACTGCCTTCTTAGTAAAAATATTTTGTAATAATAAATCATTCTACAACATCTAAATGGATCAAGCGTAGGTATGTAAACAACGTGTAACTAATAAAATTCTCCATAATATAAGAAGTGGAAATAAACCCATAAATATAAGTTTCATTCAAATCCATCTAATATAAAATCATATCAATCACCAAGGTAAATAATAAATTACCCAATATAAGTAAAACACCACATCCCAAACACACACACTGGCCAGCCCTAGTGATCGTTTTAACTTCACGATCGGGAGTTTGCAACGGTACCGTACCATCCGTAGGATATGCCTTCCTACGAACACCCATCACTCCGCCGAAGCGGATAATCACTACGCATTATAAACGTCTAACATTACTCTGCCGAAGCAGATAAACATCACTCCGCCGAAGCAGATAACATCACTCCGCCGAAGCGGATAACATCACTCTACCAAAACAGATAAATACTATGGGATCGTCAAATCAAATACAGCATCATCGAATCACAACTCAATAAATATCGTCTACTCAACATCATCAAATTACCACATCTATATCTTTTTCTCAAAATCAACTTTTAAATCCAAAAATCATATATCACACTCTCTTTTAAAGAAAACGTCTGATTTTATTAAAACCACTTTTCCACCCTTTATTTTTAGAAAACCAGGCATTTCTAGAAAACAGATGTTTTCTATTCTCTTTTAAAAACACCGTCTGATTTCACAAAATCCAACAAAAATTCATTTTCAACTTCATTTCGAAAACCACCGAAATCTTCCGAAAATCCAGTTTACCAACTCACTCACCTCCCGCTTGATCCATATAATTTATAAAATCGTACGATTTAAGTAAACCAACATTTCATCATATATATATATACAAAAATAATTTAGCAAGAAGACAGTACACTCACCTTGTTAACTGCTCTCTAAAACCTTCACTGATCACATTCTATCGGGACATCGGTGCCTGTGAGCCTAATAGTGACAGAGCCTAAATTAATTTCTTATCTAAAACATTTGAATCATGCAATGCAGTCCTTATATTCTGAATCGTTACTATTTTATGTACCACGTAATTAAAATTAATTAATCGTTACAAAATTATTACGATTTTAGGATTTGTTACGCAAAATGAAAATTAATAATCGATTGAAATTTTACCTGTTCCGAATCATCCGTCGGCCACGAGATGGATTTTGGATTTTTGTTGGGGTTGTTTGTGTATATATTTTTTTTCTCTTTTTCTTTTTTTTTTTTCCTATTCCACCGACTGGGTTCTCGCCGGCATGCTCACGCCGATCAACAGCCGGCAACCTCACGCCCACACCACAGCGGCCGACCGATGACATACACACACACACACACACTCTTACCGAACGACGGCGACGAATCGCGCACTACCGCCGTCAACGCACACGCATACACCGAAACCCACCGGCCGATGACATTCTCTCTCTCACTAGTTCTCACTCACCGCCGGCCAAACGTTCAACGGCGACACACACACACACCAGAAACACGCACACCCACAACCGAAACACAGACCCACAACTAAACCCACACATACCCACGGACGACGTCCTACCACCGGCAACCGCAACTGATCACGCATACGCATGTAGCCACGACGACGACGGCCGGACGACGGAACAGCCTACTCACACACGAAAGATCAAAAACATCTACCCACACGGCCGACAAACCACCCAGCGACGATCACCCTCCGCCGGCCAACGTCACCACCGTCGATCCTCTCTCCCTCTCTCTCTCTAAATTTTCTTCTCATTTTCAGAATTGATTCCAGATCCTTGATCATGAGATTCTTGATCCTTACACATGCATGATTTTAGTGGGTTGATTTAATCCAAGCGTGCCACATCGTTTCTCTCTCCGATTCCCTGCCGGCCAGTTACTCTTCCAACCGCCTGTTTATATATATATATATATATATATATATATATATATATATATATATATATATATATATAATAAACTTTTTTAATTAATTACTCTTTCCTCCCCCAACTTCCTTTAAACCTTGATTTTAATCCATTTCAACTTTTAAAAGTTTCTAAGATTTTCAATTTCACCCCCTGTGAGTTTCATTTAAAAGTTAAATGTCAATTTACCTCCCTAAGTTGGGATTTACTGTTTCTATATTTTCAATTTTACCCCTAGACTTTTTATTTGAATTTTTAATTGTCCTAATTTCACCCCGAATTTTCACAATTACTCTAAAATACAACTGAAATAACGTACATGCTACGATTGAGATCTTACAAATTGACTATGTCTTCGGGATAAAAAATAAACTTTTCGTAATCCAAAGTGTTTGTGGCTCCCTCAATCCGTAGATGGAAAGCTAGACATTTCAGTAACATGCTAAATATTAGTTTGATTGATGATTTGGGGATGTATCTGAGTTTTCTCCTTGTTCATGGTAGACTTAATACTAATCACATGCATGATATTATTCGGAAAATACAAATCCTCTCATCCAATTAGAAATTTAACATGTTATCTATGGCGGGTAGAGCTACCTTAGTAAAATCAACTATTGTCACCATCCCTAATTATTCTATGCAAACGTTTCCTATGCCTGTGAAGTTCAGTAATAAAATTGACCAGATAAATAGGAAATTTCTTCGGGGAAGACACCACTTTAATTAAAAAAAAATACCATTTAGTTTATTGGAACAAAATGTGTCAAGAAAAAGATAGGAGGGGTATTGGGTTCAGGGCTTCCCAGAGTCAAAATAGGGTTTTCTTAGTTAAACTTGACTAGAAAATTGCGAATGACGCTCAAAATATTTGGGCTAGAGTTTTGTGTGTGGTAAATACTCTATTGATAATAGCCCGAGTTCCAGGGAAAAAAAAATTGGGTTATTCGCAGATTTAGAGAGGTATCCAATCCACTAATAACATTCTTCAAAAAGGAATCAAATGGAAAGAGGAAAATGGGACTACCATCAATGTTTGGACAGATTGGTAGTGTGGGGGATAATCCATTAAGAAGTAAACTGATTCAGGACTCTTTTAATCTTAAAGTAGCAAGATATTGTTGATGATGAGGGTAATTGATTCCTTCCTCCTATCTTACACCTTATTGATGATGACATGGGAAGGAATATTCTTGAAATTCAACCTCCTATTTTTGACAAAATGGATACGCCTATCTGGTTTTTTGAAAATTCCCATAATTTTTCTTTAAAGTCAGCTTATTCCCTGGACACTGATATTTGTACAGAAAATGCTAATATTAGTAAGTGGAGTTAGATTTGTAAACTTAAGGCTCCCCAAAACTTTAAATTTTTCTTATGGACGATTTTTCATAAAAGTTTGGTCACAAATTCTTTTAGAGCTATCAAAAACAATTGTGTCTAGTATTTGCCAAAGATGTAAGCGTTCTATTGAAGATATTGGTCATGTTGTCCAAGCTTTCCCTAAATCTTGGGTTGTGTGGAGTTAAGTGGATTGGCAAAATTTCAGCCATTTCATCTTTGGTTATTTGGGGATGAATCAAATTCAATCTTAGAGGGAGTTTTTCTAACCCAAAGTTTTATCTTTTCATTGCCATGATTTGGGAAATATGGAAGGATAGGAATAGAGAAGTACTTAATGGTAAAAGCAATCCTCCGAGCATTACGCTTATGAGGATTGCCAATTACGTTCAAGACCTCTCCAAATCCTTTCTTGAACCAAACTTCTTAAATGAACTTAAAAAATTCTTGTATTGGTTGGTTTCCCCCCTCTGCAGGTTAATTTAAATTGAATACCGATGGAAGTGCTAGAGGCGACCCCGGAAAAAAGTGGAATTGGAGGTCTCCTGAGAGATAATCTTGGTGAATGGAAGATGGGTTACTACGACTGCTTGGATAATTGTATTGCTCTCGAGGCCAATCTAAAAAGTCTAGTCACTGGCATCAAAATTGCGGCAAGTAGAGACTATCCCCGAGTCATGGTGGAAACGGATTTAGCCAAAGCGTGGCTTTGGTGCAAAATCTGTGTATGTTGAACCATCGGTATAAAGATTGGATTGAAGAGTGTAAGAGAGTTCTTCTCCTCAACGATTATACGCTCCAAATAGCTCCCAGATAAACCAACAGATGTGTTGATATCTTGGCGAAGAGAGGTGCTAGCGAAGATTGCTTCTTAAAGATTCTTGCAACTTCAACTCGGACTTGGAGAACATCTTGTTTGAAGAGATGGACAAACGAGCATTTGAAATATGCCCACCTGATTAATGTATTTTGTTCTGTTTTAAAACTTTTGTGTTTATGTTGTTTAATTTTCTTACCTACATAAAAGGGAGAAAAAAAAAAAAAAAAACCCGTCATTCTCGTTAACATTGATATGGTTATTGTCCCCCAACTAATATTCAAAAGAATGTCAAAACTCTTCAACCACCATTCTTTTTTTCTTTTCAACTGAATTCAATTATCGTTAGTTATCATTCTGGATAATTTATCTTCTTAACTATAAGGTTTAGTTTAAATTTTATGAAAATAGAATTAATGGAACTGAGTTTTGGGAGCATAAGTTTAATTTAAATTTTATAAAAACAAAATTAATGGAACTGAATTTTGGGAACATTGAGTATCTCCAGGTGATATAAAGCTATCTGCGAATATAGTTTCGTCCCCCTCTCTCCAAAGTATTTACTCTGGGTTTCCATTAAGGAGTTAAAATTATCAAAGAAATTAATATTTTTTTCTGTTACTTTTTATTCTTTTACGAAGATTCGCTCAAATTTACCCTTATTCAAGTTCCTAAAGTTATAGATGGTCACTTATTTGATATATAACTTTTTAAAAAATAGGGGTGATTACTAAATTAAAATCATGTTATTAAATCCAAAATAATTATTCTTTTCTATATTATTTTTTTCATTATCTAATTATATATTCATATTTATCTGAATAAATTTTTTGAAACAATATCGTACTCATAAATTTTTTTATCAGTTTTTCAGATTCGTGTTGAATTCAATATGATAGTTCGATGATATTTTATAAAACTATTGTGTTGCTATTGTAAAACATGTTGCATATAATTATATAAAAGATAAAAAAAAAAAAAAAAATGTTAGTCAAGTTGATGGGTAGGTAGAGGAGTGATATGATCGTGGGGAGGGTAATTTTGCCTTTTGATTTAAAACGTGAACTTTAAATGCATAATTCTTGACGGGTAGAGGAGTCGAGGAGAGTGAAAAAGAGAAAACGCCAATTAGGAGATAAAGAGAGAGAGAGAGAGAGAGAGCGAATGCTTGCCGGAGGTTTAGGCGTCGAAGCAGACGCCAAGGGATTCAATGATGGTGGTGGCGGAGTGACGGCTTCGGTTGTGCTCACCTGCGTCGTAGCTGCCTCCGGCGGGCTTTTATTCGGCTATGACATCGGAATTTCAGGTCATCTATCATACATACATATCCTGCGTTAGAAAAGAAAAACAAATTCTTTTACCATTTTTTTTAAATCGGGTACTTGTTTTTAAGAAAGCTGAGTTTCAGTTTCTATTTAAAAGATTGATTATATGCTATAATAAGCCGGTTTTCTTGTCAAAATTGTGGGATGTGAATTGTGTATGCTCGCCGTTGACTGTTTGGTCATCAGTCATGAACTTCATCAGACCGCTTTTAATTGGAATAATGACTTTTTGGACCCTCATAAATGGGATCGGTGTTCAATTGGTCCTCCACTATTTAGTATTCGACACATTTAGTCTCTCATTATTGACCCTATTGGTAACACTGTTGGCCAAGTTGGACGGAAATAATTCATGTGACCTTAGAGCCAGAGGGATATGTGTCATTTCGGCATGATAATCTTCCTCCACCTAACAACATAAAAAAAAGGGAGCAAATCCGTCACAACCCAACAATATTAAGAAAAAATAAAGGGACATTCAGTGGGATGTCTCTTATTTCACCCTTAATTTATAAAAAAATCCCAAAGGTTAGTCTCGCCTATTTTAAAAAGACGGAAACCCTGCACACGAGCCTGCACATGCGCGATTACATGTAACAACTTTATGTATAAAATTTTGTTACTTGTTACAAATATTACTGTATTTCGTAGCATGTAACAGAGCTTTATGTGTAAAATTTTATTAGATATAATAAAAATCATACAAAATACATGTAATTAATAACATGTAACTAAATGTATATAAATACATGTAACTAATATTAAATTAATTTTTGTATCCAATATTTGTTAAATGTCATAAATGTTATACAGATATATGTAATTGTAACATATGTAATTGTAACATGTAACTAATATTATATAACTATATGTAACAAAAAATACACAGATATATGTAAAAATATAATAATTATTAAATTATAATTAATATTCGTTACATGTAACTAATATTTACTATAAAATCGAATTTACTCACTAAGTTCTCCCTACAATGCTCCTACAATCTCTGCAATGCGGGACTAAAACTTGAGTGAAATCCAATTTAAGGGATTAAATCAAAACCTACTAATAAAAAAGGACTAATTGCGAATTAAACCCTAACAATAGGACTAATCGCCAATTTTCTAATTTTTTTTTTTTTAAGGAATCCATCGCAACAGATCCGTCGCGATGGATTTGTAATGGCAGATTTGTAGATTCGTTGCTACTACAGATCAGGGAGGGGAGAGGGAGAGAGGAGGGGGTCGTGGCGCCAATGGTGGAGTGGCAGTGAAGAAGGCACATGAACACTAAGGCCCCGTTTGGTTAGTGTTCCCAACCAAACCCAACCCAACCCAACCCAAAAATTCAGGGATTGATTGTTGGGAACGCGTTTGGCAACGCACAAAACCCAACCCAACCCAACCCAAAAAATAGGAATTGATTCTCAAAATCCTAAAGAAACCAGAAACAAAAAAAAGTTGTTTCTTTTTGTGCCCAAAAAACTCAACCCAAAGTTTTCAACTTCCGACTTCATTTGCCGGCCGACCACCACCACCCGCCGCCGCCGGCCACCGTCCGGCGACCATCGCCGGCCGCCGCCGCCGTCCGGCGACCTTCCGGCGATCGTCCGGCGATCGTCCGCCGTCTCCGGCGACCGTCCGCCGTCTCCCGCGATCGTCCGGCTACCGTCCGCCGTCTCCGGCGACCTTCCCGCTGCCGGCGGTTACCTCCGGCGACCATCGCCGGCCGCCGCCCCCCCCCCGTCCGGCAACCTCCGGTGACCTTCCACTGCCGCCGACCAACTCCGGCGACTGTCGCCGGCCACCTCCGCCGGCGGCGGCGGCCAGCCGGCCACCTTGCCGCCGCCGTCTGGCTGCCACCAAACCAAAAAAAAATAAAAAAAAATAAAAATTAGTTTTAGGATAAAATCGTTACCAAACACATTCTGTTCTCAGCACAAAACAAAAATTGTCGTTACCAAACGTAATTCTATTCCCAAAATTCTCAACCCAACCCATTCCAGTTGGGTTCAAAAAAGTGGGAACACTAACCAAACGCCACCTAAAATTACAATTTGAAACTTAAAAATTACAGTTTGAACCCTAAAAGTTTCGGTCATATATTATTTTACACTTTTTGTTTTAATTATCTTATATTAATCCTTAAAACTATTATTAAAGATCAATATACTTTTTACCATTAATATATTAGGGTTAATTTTGGAATTAAAATTTTACTTTCATAACCAAAATACCACATTAGGGTTAATGTGAATTTTTAGAAGTTGTAAAATGATACATAGGGGTGCAAAGTATAATTAACTCAGATTGGTGGAAGGGAGAGGAAACTCATTTTGGATGCGAAATGACCAAAATACTTTTACACTAACAGTTGACCAACACCTTTGACTAACAAATTTGCAATTTGGCTCAAATTGAACCAATTTTACTTATGAGAAACTAAATGTGCCGAATACTAAATAGTATTAGTGGGAGCTAATTGAACACGCACCTCGTTTATAGGAGGCCAAAAAAATCATTAGCTCTTTTAATTACAATAAACCCCAAATGGGCTTTATAAAAAACTACCAAATTTGTGGAGGTATAGAATATTTTATTTTGGTGGTGACTGGTGAAAGGCTTATTTATACTCACGGACACACTCCTAACGGACAGATATAGATACGCATGCTATGTCCGTGTATTCAATAGGAGTATGATTAATTTAAGAGAAGTATCATGCTTCTTAAATACACATTTAGAGAGAGATTTTAGCATTTTTCTCTCCTTCCTATCATAAGATTTGTGTAGGTTTATGTTTAAACTATGTTTAACGTAAATAAAAATTTATAACGAACCACTAATTATCCGTGTCTTTGTAAAATTTAATATTGTAAATTTAAAATATAGTTAAATAATTATGTTAAATTATTTAATATATATTGTAAATAACGCGGACTTATTAAAATAATAGATATAAAAGTTAAGGTGGTGTTTGGTAACCGTTTCTGTTTCCATTATAACAGTGGGATAAGAATTTTATTTTCTTATTGGAAGTAGAATCGTGTTTGGTAACGATAATTTTTTTTTTTTTTTTTTTTAGGAAGAGAATTGTGTTTGGTAACGATTTTATCCTAAAATTTTATTTTTTTTTTGGGCCTAATGGCGGTGGCGCCGCTGCCGGCCGGCCGGCGATGGCTCTGGCCGGACGGCGGTGCCTCCGGCGACGGTCGGACGGTGGTGGCTCCAGCGACGGCGACAGCCGGAGGTAATGGCGCCGGCGCTGGCGACGGTCGGACAGCGGTGGCGGGTGGGTGACAGTGGCCGGCGGTCGGAAGTGGCCGGAAAGTTTCCGGCCGAACGGTGACCGGCGACGGGTCGGCAGCGGTGGCGGACGGTGGCCGGCGACTGCGGACGGCTGCAGCTGGAGGTAGGAGGCAAACGGCTGCAGACGGTGGTCGTCTACGAGTGAACAATGACCGTATGTTTTGGGAATAGAATAGGAATAATGAGAAACAATTTTTTTTTGTTTCTCATTTCTTAAGAAAAAAGTGGGCACAATTCTCAAATGGGAATAAAATGAAAACGGAAATAAAAATTATCAAACTTTATTATCAAATAGAATGAAATAGAAATGGTTACCAAAATAAAAATTTATGTTGAATTAAATGGTTGAGATTCATATTCGTTAATGGATATTAAAATTGTCTAATTGACAAAAGTTATTAGGTGTAGCTCACTTTGTTCTTGATATATAATATACATGAGTTTTTATTTTTACTTTTAAATTTGCATAAAAAGGATGTGCGTTTACCAATGCTTGATCTATATGTTAGAAAATTTATTTTCTAATCTAAGTTTGGTAATATATTATTAACACAATTATATTTACTATTTAAATTTAATAAGTTAAAATTAAGTGATCTAATTAATTTGAGTAAACTCATAAACTATTCAAAAGAATGTAAGTTAAATGAGTAGATACCGAAAACTGTTGGGGTGATTAAGGAATTATGAAAACCCTAATCACGCCATATAAATACATAATACTAGGGTTATGGTCCCCCCAAAAAATACTAAATTATCTTAACGGCTCACTTCTCCCCATCTAGAAGTGAATCGCGAATCCCATTAAGGAACTTCAAAGATTTGGTTGAGGAAGACCACGTACCCGTTCGATCTGTGTTCTTCTCGTGATCGATTGTCACATAATTCCGCATCAGTAGTCAATTGATTGTAATGGATCCAGGTACGTAATTTACGTGTACATTAGAACTCTTGGTAATTTGATATGTTGATTAAGGTGTTATAGATTCAGATCTATAGGGATTAAAATCCCAACAAGTGGTATCATAACCTACTTCATGTTGAATCATTAGATTTCTTGAGTTTTTCAAGTTCATAGAATTTTAGGGTTTGTGTTTTCTCCATTAAAATTTGTTTATTTGTGAAAATAGTGAGAGAAAACATTAAGGTTTATTAGGTGTTTTGCATGATTTATATAATGTTTTGCTAAATATTATAAATGTAAAGAATGAAAAACTTTAGGCCCCGTTTGGTAACCATTTCCATCCCATTCCATTCCCAGATTTTTGGGAATTCTGTTTGAGAATAGCGTTTGGTAATTTTTGTTTCTGTTTCCATTTCATTCCTATTTGAGAATTGTGCACACTTTTTTCTTAAGAAATGAGAAACAAAAAAAAGTTGTTTCTCATTATTCCCATTCCATTCCCAAAACCCATGATCACTATTCACCTACCGGCCGACCACCGTCCGCCGTCCGCCGCCGCCGCCGGTCACCGTTCTTGACAAAAGTTATTAGGTGTAGCTCACTTTGTTCTTGATATATAATATACATGAGTTTTTATTTTTACTTTTAAATTTGCATAAAAAGGATGTGCGTTTACCAATGCTTGATCTATATGTTAGAAAATTTATTTTCTAATCTAAGTTTGGTAACATATTATTAACACAATTATATTTACTATTTAAATTTAATAAGTTAAAATTAAGTGATCTAATTAATTTGAGTAAACTCATAAACTATTCAAAAGAATGTAAGTTAAATGAGTAGATACCGAAAACTGTTGGGGTGATTAAGGAATTATGAAAACCCTAATCACGCCATATAAATACATAATACTAGGGTTATGGTCCCCCCAAAAAATACTAAATTATCTTAACGGCTCACTTCTCCCCATCTAGAAGTGAATCGCGAATCCCATTAAGGAACTTCAAAGATTTGGTTGAGGAAGACCACGTACCCGTTCGATCTGTGTTCTTCTCGTGATCGATTGTCACATAATTCCGCATCAGTAGTCAATTGATTGTAATGGATCCAGGTACGTAATTTACGTGTACATTAGAACTCTTGGTAATTTGATATGTTGATTAAGGTGTTATAGATTCAGATCTATAGGGATTAAAATCCCAACAAGTGGTATCATAACCTACTTCATGTTGAATCATTAGATTTCTTGAGTTTTTCAAGTTCATAGAATTTTAGGGTTTGTGTTTTCTCCATTAAAATTTGTTTATTTGTGAAAATAGTGAGAGAAAACATTAAGGTTTATTAGGTGTTTTGCATGATTTATATAATGTTTTGCTAAATATTATAAATGTAAAGAATGAAAAACTTTAGGCCCCGTTTGGTAACCATTTCCATCCCATTCCATTCCCAGATTTTTGGGAATTCTGTTTGAGAATAGCGTTTGGTAATTTTTGTTTCTGTTTCCATTTCATTCCTATTTGAGAATTGTGCCCACTTTTTTCTTAAGAAATGAGAAACAAAAAAAAGTTGTTTCTCATTATTCCCATTCCATTCCCAAAACCCATGATCACTATTCACCTACCGGCCGACCACCGTCCGCCGTCCGCCGCCGCCGCCGGTCACCGTCCGGCCGAAATTTTTCCGGCCACTTCCGGCAGTCGCCGGCGACGGCGCCACCGCCGTTCGGTCATCGCCGGCGGGGGCACCGCCGTCTCCGACGCCGGAGAACCGTCGCCGGCCGGCCGGCGACGGCACCGCCGGAGCACCGCCGCCGGCCGGCCAAAACTGAAAAGAGAAAAAAAAAAAAAGATTTTAGGATAAAATCGTTACCAAACACAATTCCCTTCCCAAAACAAAAAAAAAATTATCGTTACCAAACGCAATTCTACTCCCAAAAAGAAAACAAAATTCCCATCCCATCCCATCCCATTCCCATCCCACTGCTGGAATTGAAACAGAAACGGTTACCAAACGCCACCTTAATTTTTGGATTTTTTGGGGTCTTTTCACCGCAAAAACATAAGAACCAAACCAGATCTGGACAAGTCGATCGATCGACCATTTTTTGGTCGATTAACCAATCTATTCAGGAAGGGTTCGGACAGTTTTGACCGTTGTTCGTATTTTGGCCATAACTTTCTCATACAAATTCCTCAAAACAAAATCTACAACTTTCATGTTTTGAGTTTTTCCGAAATCGAATTGAATTAATCATGGTCAAAATTGGGATTGAAATTAGATCTGGTTGAATTAGAGTTGAATCGGTCAACCGATTTAGTAAAGGGGTGTTTTTTGGCTCTGAATCGATCAATCGACCGACCTTTCGGGGTTGGTCGATCGACTGATTCAGGAAGTCATTTTTTGGGTTCTGATCGATCGATCTACGGACCCTCTATGGTAGTCAATCGATCGATACAGGATGTCAAGGTTGCCCAATTTCGATCGACCGAACATTTTTGGTCAGTCGACCAACTAATTTAAGATCCCAACATTTTTTAATGGGATGACCGATCAGTCGACCAGACCTTCATGGTCGGTCAACCGACAGCTTAAAGACAGATCCGGTCAATCGAATTTTAAGGACCAGTCGACTGATTAAATACCCCAACGTCGAAAATTTTAACTCGTTGCACGATATTCAATCAACGAACCATAAGGACAGTCGACTAACATAATCTTATATCTTGAAATAAATTAAAATTAAACAATATATTACCAAAGTAATTTCTGTTGTGTAGTTTATTTTATTTTGGGATAATGAGATATAAATGTTTATTATTTATACGAGCAATAGCCGGCCCAAAGAAAGACTATTGTTTGGCCGAATAATAAACATTGATGTTTGTTGTTTATGCAAACCATAACTAGCCCAAAGGAAGGTTATCGTTTAACTAAATAATAAACATTGTTTGAGATTAAGATGATTATTATCTATGCAATCAATAATCGGTTCAAATTAAGGTTATTGTTTGACCAAATAATAAACATACATGCGGGAATAAATGTGTAATGATTATCAAGTTTCCATGTGAACAATAAGTCGGTCCAAAGAAAGGTTTATTGTTTGACCGGACCAATTATCAACATGTTGTGCTAGGTATCTTGAGATGGGTCCCCAAATTTGGATTAATTATTCATGTCTAAGTGTTTTATTTTATAACGTGCTTGTATGTTTGCTTGTTTATTTTATTCTCTATACAGTTTCTATTACTACTATTACACCTAATGTTTCTGCCCAAATCAGCAATATCCCAATGCTGAAAGGGACGAACTTCAAGGTCTGGAAAGAAACCGTAGAAATTATTCTCGGTTGTATGGATTTGGATTAAGCGTTACGGGAGGAAAGACCTACTTCTACTTCGGAAAACCTCAATGAGGTTAAAATAGACAAGTGGGATTGGTCCAATCAGATGTGTTTGATGATTATGAAGTGCACCATTCCGGAAGTGTTTCAGGGATCTATTGTTGAGAACAAAAGTGCCAAGATGTTCCTAGAGGAAGTTGAGCAATTCTTTGCCTAAAACAAAAATTCGGAGATGAGTAACCTTTCGGGTAAACTTATCGCGATGAAGTATAAGGGTAAAAAGAACATAAGGGAGTACATCATGGAGATGTCCAATCTTGCATCAAAACTAAAAGCACTAAAGTTAGGGCTGTCTGATGACTTGCTCGTGCACTTAGTTTTGATCTCTTTTCCTACACACCTTGAGCAATTCAAAGTGAGTTATAATACTCAAAAAGACAAATGGTCCCTTAATAAGCTAATATCTCATTGTGTGTAAGAAGAAGAGAGACAGGAGCGAGATAAAACTGAAAGTACTCACTTGGTGTCGACCTCTCAGAGCAAGAAAAAGAAGAAAGTTGAGGTTGTTGTAGAAGGACCTTCTCAGCAGAAGAAACAAAAGAAGCAAGATGAGGTCTTTACTTGCTACTTCTGTAAGAAAAAGAGACACATGAAGAAGGAGTGTTCCAAGTATGTCGCCTGGCATGCAAAGAAGGGTATGCTTCTATCTTTGGTTTGTTCTGAAGTTAATTTTGCTTTTGTACCTATGGATACTTGGTGGGTAGATTCTAGTGCTACTACTCACATAAGTATGACTATGCAGGGTTACCAATGTAGCCGACCGCCAAGTGATGCTGAAATATTCATCTTTGTGGGCGACGACAATAAAGTTGTGGTGGAAGCTATAGGGACTTTTAGATTACGGTTCAAAATCGGATTTTGTTTGGATTTGTATGAGTCATCTATTGCACCGTCTTTTAGACAAAATTTGATTTCTATTTCTAATTTGGACAAATCAGGTTTTAATTGTTCTTTCGGAAATAATAAAGTTAGTCTCTATCAAGGTTCAAATTTTATTGGTTTCGATTCTTTGATTGATAATCTATATATGCTTGACATTAGTTCCTATAATAAAATACTGCAAACAAATTCACGTAGTATAAAGCGAAAATTCAATGACAATTCCACTACCTTATGGCACAAGCGCTTAGGTCATATTTCTAAATTGAGAATTCAGAGACTTGTGTCGGATGGAATTCTTAAACCCTTAGATTTAACAGACTTTCAAGTCTGTATTGAGTGCATCTAGGGAAAATGAATAATCGAAAGAAAATTAGATGCCGAGAGAGCTACAGATATCTTAGAACTAATACATACGTATATATATGGTCCATTCCCTACGGCTTCATAGAATGGACAATAATATTTTATTACGTTCATAGACGACTACTCATATTATGGGTACCTATATTTGATTCATGAGAAGTCTCAATCCTTAGATGCTTTCAAATCTTTCAAAGTTGAAGTTGAACTTCACCTTGGAAAGAAAATTAAGGTTGTTAGATCGGACCGTGGTGGCGAATACTATGGGAGAAATGACGGATCAGGAGAATAATGTCCAAGACCCTTCACAATTTTTCTCAATAAGTGTGGAATTGTTCCGCAATACACCATGCCGGGCAAGCCCTGCATGAACGGTGTTGCAGAGCGACGAAACCGGACTCTTAAGGATATGATAAGGAGTTTGATTAGTCATTCTCCCTTACCAGAGTCACTTTGGGGAGAAGGTTTAAAGACCGCAGTATACATCCTTAACAGTATACCCAGCAAAGAAGTTGTCAAAACCCCCTATGAGCTTTAGACAGGGAAGAAGCCTAGCATTAGACATTTGCACATTTGGGCTTGTCTAGCTGAGGCACAGCCTTATAGGCCACATGAAAGAAAACTAGACTCAAGAACGGTTAGCTACTATTTTGTTAGTTACGCTAAACGCTCTCGGGGCTACAAGTTTTACGATCCCACATCAAGATCCTTATTTGAAACGAAAAATGCGAGATACCTTGAGGGTGTTGAGTTTGAGGGAGAAGCAAACATAAGGAATGTTGTCTTTGAAGAAGAATCTGTTATTGACGGTGATTAGGTCTCTATACCTATTATTGTTCAAGACATAGTTTTCTTCGAAGGGGACATAATATTGACGGTGATCAAGTCTCTATACCTATCGCTATTCAAGACGCTGTTCCAGTTTTGGATAACGATGTTCAGGCTCAGGCTCCTATTCTTAACATTGTTCCAGAACAAGACAACAATGAGATTCTTTCTCAAAAACAACCTATGGAACAAACTCAACAACCTCAAGAAGTGCCATTAAGGAGATCCACTAGGGAGAGGAGAAGTGCGATTTCGAATGAATATATCATTTTTCTCCAAGAACATGAGGATGGAGTTGGTTTGATAGAGGATAACCCAATCAACTTCTGTCAAGTCATGCGCAATTCTAACTCTAAAAAATGGATCGATGCCATGAAGGATGAGTTAAAGTCTATGAAAGACAATGACGTTTAGGATCTCGTCGAGTTACCTGAAGATGCGAAGCTCATTGGTTGTAAATGGATATTTAAAACCAAGAGGGATTCGAAGAGTAACATCGAGAAATATAAAGCTCGTTTAGTCGCCAAAGGCTTTACTCAAAAGGAAGGCATAGACTATAAAGAGACTTTCTCTCTAGTATCTTCGAAATACTCTTTTAGAACTATAATGGCACTAGTAGCTCATTTTGATCTAGAGCTACATTAGATGGATGTCAAGAATGCAATTCTCAATGGAGACATTGACGAGACAATCTATCTGGTACAACCAGAAAACTTTGTATCGGGACATCCAATGTCGCACCCCACCTCGGACACCCATCATCCTGGGGCCGGCATGACGTTGACACAATATCACTTGAACGCCAAAACAATCTAGAATACGAGAATAAATATATTTTAAATACGCAACCACTAAATCCGACATGTATATACCTACATACTCTCAATTGGGGACACACTCGTCCCTACAAACTTATAATAACAATAAAGATAAAAACAACTAAGAACCTCTCATAGGTTCGTTTCCAACAGCTGCTCCAAACTACTCCCTTACTACAACATCACCGGACTCTACCTAGTGTCAGTAGGGGACTGACTCCTAGCTGGTTCACCTACAAGTGTACTGCCTTCTTAATAAAAATATTTTTAAAATAATAATAGATTCTAAATAATACATCTAAATGGACCAAGCATAACGCGTATAAACAACCACATTTTTTAACAGTAGTATAAAAATCATATACCACGAGAAAACTCATTCTTCCTACCATTCAAAATCATCATATATATATATATATATATATATATATATATATATATATATATATATATATATATATATCAAATATATAAAATCCATCCAAACCATTAGCATAAGATAATATGACAAAACACCAAAGACGATAAAATAAAATACCACATCACCATATATGATAAGACACCAAATACGATAAAACACCACCTCTCAAACACCACACCACATCACTCCACACCACACCACGTCATACCACACCACACCTCAGCTAGCCATGTGATCGTTTTAACCTCACGATCGGAAGTTGCAACGATACCGTATTCCGTAGGATATGCCTTCCTAGTGGGATATAATAACGCTCCGCTGGATTGTGCCAGACGGGTGAAACAACACTTTGATGGACTAAGTCAGACCGATGAAATAACGCTCTGCTGGACTAAGCCAGACGGGTGAAACACCGCTAAGCTGGACTGTGCCAAACAGGTGAAAATCCACCACCATTCTCCACGTCACCACAATAACAACAACTCATCTCTACCTCAACAACAACAACAACTCACCTTCACCTCAACAACAACAACTCATCTCCATCTCAACAACAACAACTCAATAGAAAACATCAACGCTCTGCCGAAGCAGATAAAATCAATAGTATCGACAAAATAATAACATCATCAAACTACAAATCAATAATATCAACATCTATCTCCAAAATCGATTTAATCTAAATATCATTTTTCCATCTTCTTTTAAAACCAATTAGATTTAACAAATCATTTCTTTCCATTATCTTAAAAACCAGCGAAAACCACATTTTCAAATCACCCAAAACCGCTTGATCCATATAAATTCTAAATGTGTTAAGTTTTTAAGTAAACACATTTTCCATCATATATTTGAAAATAGATTTGGCAAGAAGACAGTACACTCAACTGATTATCTATTTGTGAAGACTTTGATCGCCTATTCTCAACCGATACTCCGATGCCTGCGAACCTAATAGTGACAGGGCCTAAATTAATATTTTATGTAGAAATAACCTAACCATGCCATGAAATCCTAATTTCCTATTCCCTGCGTTTTCTTTTGGAATATTATCATTTAATTATCATCGCTTCGTTATGGTTTACTACATAAACTTTGTTCATATAAACGGTCTCAATATTTATTATCGTCATTTTGACCTTTTTTTTATGCTAGTAATTAGTTTCACAATCAATCATGAGACAATTAAATACATATTTTAAGAGAGTTCGGAATTTTTACCTTTCCCGGATTTTCCACCGACCCGCAAGATGAGTTTTAGGTTTTATTGGGGTGTTTCGTGAAATTTCATCTTTTTTCTTCTTCTTCTTTCTTTTCTTCTTCCCCTCTCTCGTTTCTTGTTTTCTGCTTTGAGTTTCTAACCCACCACTCTCTCTCTCTTCCTCCTTGCTAACTCCGACACCCCTCAACACCAACCACCAATAGTCCTACACTAACCCACCACCGTCGGACTAACCAAACGACGACACAACACACATACACACACACATAGTAGACACACACGCACAACTATGTTCTCTCTCTCTAACTTACCGCCGGCGAACTTCGGCGACACCCACGCAACCAAACCAAACGGTCACACACACACACACAACCGACGTAAGACACACACACACACTTACTGCTCTCTTTCTCCTTTTATTTTCTGTTTCTGTTTCCCGTTTCTGTTTGAACCAGCAGTCGACCCGTTCTCTCTCTCTCTAACTTTCCACCGCCGGCGACACTCCAAACCACACACACCCTGGCGATGACGGTGACGATCAAAACACGTACCACTGCCACCTCCGTCGGACCACAATATTAACCGACTCACCACACACATTCATACACAACAACATACACACAAACCACTCACACATACGACAGCACCAATGGAAACAGAAAACACACACACACACAATACACAACCATATACCCACCTTCAACGGACCACCACTAGAGCAGCCACCACTGCCGAAGAACAGACAACACACACATACCCACTTCTTTCTCTCTCTAACTCTCACTTACCGTTGGCCCAATTAACCGACGGCAACACACAGACACACAACACACACAACACCCAGTAGGTATACACTCCATCGACGTTGAACGACTGCCACCCCCCACCTACCGAACGGACCCTCTTCTCTCTCCTCTGTTTTCTCTGTTTCTCTTCCCTCTCAGGCGTGTATATGAAGATATATATATATATATATATATATATATATATATATATATATATATATATTTAAGTTGAAAAAGAGGTCCAAGCTACACTCATTAAATCCATCTAGTTGCCACGTCGCTTTTCCCCACTCTGTTCTCGATTCTTCGGTTGATTTTCAGCAATTTCATGTATATGTATGTGTGTATATATATATAATCAGCGAGCTCCTTCCATGGATAAGGATAGAGAAAATAAAATAAAATTATTTAAATTACACTAAGTCCCCCATCTTTTTAGTTAAGATATTAATTAACTCATTCTCAATTTTAATGTTTATATAAATTACAATTTAATCCCTAAAATCTTAATTCACACAATTTATATCGCAATCCACCCTGGTATTTTTGAAATATTATAAAATGCGACTAAAATTGTTCGTATATACAAATCGGGGTCTTACATCCAAAGTCCATAATCTGTAAATTGAAGAAATCCATCTATGGTCTCAAACAGGCTTTCCATCAATGGTATCACAAGTTTTATCAAGTCATCACTTTGTACGGTTTTGAAGTAAATGTCATTGATGACTGTGTATATCACAAGTTCATTGGGAGTAAATATATCTTCATGATACTATATGTCGATGATATTCTGCTTGCTAGCAACAATATAGGCTTATTGCACAAAACTAAAAAATTTCTGATGAAGAAATCCGAGATAAAAGATCTTGGTGACGCTTCTTTTGTATTAGGTATCCAGATACTGAGAGATCGTTCTCGAGGTATCCTTGGGTTGTCACAAAAGGACTATATCGATAAGGTTCTGAGTAGATTCGGCATGAAAGACAGTAAACTAAGAGATACGCCCTTAGCTAAAGGAGATAAGTTTAGTCCCAATCAATACCCCAACAATGACCTTGAAAGGAAAGAGATGTAGAAGATTCCTTATGCGTCAGCAATAAGGAGTTTAATGTACACTCAAGTTTGTACTCGTCCCAAGATAGCATTTATAGTGGGAGTTTTGGGCAGATACTTGAGTAATCCAAGTATGCAACATTGGAAGGCAGTCAAATGCGTAATGCGTTATTTGAGAAGAACAAAAGACTATATGCTCACTTATCGGAGATTAGACAGGTTGCAGATCATCGGGTTCTCTAACTCCGATTTTGCAGGATGCCAAGATAGTAGGCGCTCCACATCAGGCTACATTTTTATGTTTGTTAGAGGAGCTATCTCATGGAAGTTTGCTAAGCAGACTCTCATAACTTCTTCAACCATGACGGCAAAGTTTATTGCTTGCTATGAGGCGTCCAATCACGGAATATGGTTGCAGAACTTTGTCACCAGGCTGCGTGTGGTAGATGGCATTGAAAGACCATTGAAAATTTATTGTGCCAATAACTCAATGGTTCTTTACTCCAACAACAATATGAGCTCGATGAAGTCGAAATTTATCGACATCAAATTTCTAATTGTTAAGGTGAGAGATCAGGATAAACAGATTGCTATAAAACACATAGGGACAGATTCTATGCTAGCGGACTCATTAACCAAGAGTTTAACCCCTAAAGTCTTTCAAGAGCATACTGCTCACATGAGTGTCATTTCTGATAATACCTTGGTTTAGTGGGAGTCATTTTTGTTCTATATGTTTTGTTTTGAACATTGAATTGTTAGGTTTTCTGCAGAATAAGGTTGATGGTTTACCTTTGTTTGCAATGTTTGCGGACTTTGAATTGATCTCGCTAAAGACTAAAGTTGAACCAGTTAGAAATAGACATGTCTGATATCACATTACATGTAATTTTCATGTCACTCATCTACATTTGATCTATGTCATTGAATATATTAATATGGTGATTATCGTGATTTAGTCACGACTATATTGTGATATAAGTTGCGGTAATTTCATTGCTAGTATATGAGATGGACCAGATTATTTAAAAAGAAATTTAAGGATAAATAACATACGGATGTGCGCCTAAGGAATTTTGAGATATAATTGTTTCAGAGATAATATGTAGCCCAAGTGGGAAATTGTTAGGAAATTTTATTTCCTAATCTAATTTTAGACAATATATTATTAACATAATTATATTTGCCATTTAAATTTAATGGGTTAAAATTAAGTGATCTAATTAATTTGAGTAAGTGTATAGACTACTCAAAAGAATGTGGATTAAATGAGTAGATATTAGAAACTGTTAAGATGATTAGAAGATTATGAGAACCCTAATCACGTCATATAAATACATAATATTAGGGTTATGGTCCCCCATACCAAATCATCTTGACGGCTCACTTCTTCTCATATGGAAGTGAATCGCAAATCTCATTGAGGAACTCCAGAGATTTGGTTGAGGAAGACCACGTATCCGTTCGATCCGTGTTATTCTCGTGATCGATTGTCACAGAATTCTGCATCAGTAGTCAATTGATCGTAATGGATCTAGATACGTAATTTATATATACATTAGAATTTTTGGTAATTTGACATGTTGATTAAAATGTTACATATTCACATTTATATTTATGGGGATTAAAATCCCAACACTATATTTTAGTTGCATTTTTTGTGGTAGGAGCTGGAATTTTAGATAGTTTGGGCTTTGGTATTGGGTTGTTGACATCTATCAGGTCGGATGATAGTATTTAGCCCATCGAATCATGTGATCTTCTAAGAACTAAACACAATACTTACCTTTTTGGACTCGTTGAATTCCTTTCATAGCTTGTTGTATATAATTTTAATATTTTGCAAAAGTTTTAGTTGAACTTAGAAAAAGTTAAGATTTGGCTCTTTAAGGTCCTGTTTGATTACTGTTTCTATTATCTGATTTTTATTTTTACTCTTAAAATTTTAGAATTAATATATAAAAATGCATTTGATAAACATATTTTTATTCAAAAAATAAAATAAAATTAGAAGTAATTTGGAATTATTTTTTGAATTCTTTAAAAATATAAGAAATAAAAAAGATGTTGATTTTTATTTAAAATAACTATTCCCATTAACATCCCGCTGCCCACCATAATCCTGACAAGCACTCTCACCCTGGCCATATTTCTAGTTTCTGTTTTCATAAATTAAAAGAAATAATTTCAAGACAAAGGTTATTCCCAAACATATATCTATGTCCGAAATACTTCTGAATCAAAATATAATTTTCATTCTATCTGATTCCAGTTAACATATATCTATGTCCGAAATACTTCTGAATCAAAATAGAATTTTCATTGTATCTGATTCCAATTTATTAGAAGTAGAAATAGACTTTTTTTTTTTTTTTTTTTTTTTTTTTTTTCTATTTCTATTCTGTTGTTCCGTTTCCCAACTACAATATATATATATAAGTAGAAGTAGACAAAAACATTAACCACACGCCACCTAATGGTTCAGTTTGGTACCCCACCCAAAAAGAGTTTTTGACACTTTGCACTTGAAGATTCAGAAAAATTTTACTTTCCTCACCTTTTAAGTTGAATACACTAAATCATTTTAATAAAAAATAAAATTATGGATACATGAATTTATTAACATAGAAAATCTTGAAAATAAAAGTGACTAGTAAATTTAATTCTTAATAAATTGAGCATTCAAAATTTAAAAAAATAAAATTCAAGAAAATTTTTAAAATTCAAATTTTAATGTTATGGAACTGCCTGAAAATGTTTTTTTTCCTTTTTTTTTTTTTTTCATAATCACAGGAGGTGTGACGACAATGAAACCATTTCTCCAAAAATTCTTTCCGGCGATACTCAGGAATGCCGGCGAAGCTAAAACAAACATGTACTGCGTTTACGATAGCCAGGCCCTCACGGCATTCACTTCCTCACTTTACATAGCGGGGCTAGTCGCCTCCCTCGTCGCCAGCCGCATCACCGCCGCGTTGGGCCGCAGAAACACCATGATCATCGGTGGCTGCACCTTCTTCGCCGGAGCTTCCATCAACGGTGCTGCTCAGAACGTCACCATGCTCATTTTAGGCCGTATTTTGCTTGGATTCGGGGTCGGTTTCACTAATCAGGTACCCAAATTACAACATTTTCAATTTTTTCTAATATGATTTAGTTGCTCAGTAGTCGATTTCTAATCGTGCGGGAAGGCAACTCCGGTTTACCTTTCGGAGACGGCGCCGCCCAAGTGGCGGGGCGCATTCAACACCGGCTTCCAATTCTTCATAGGCGTCGGCGTGGTGGCGGCCAATTGCATAAACTTCGCCACCGCCCGGCTCACATGGGGGTGGCGCCTCTCCCTCGGCCTTGCCGTGGTTCCCGCCGCCGTCATGATATTCGGAGCCGTTCTCATCCCCCACACTCCCAGTAGCCTCGTGGAGCGCGGCAAGCTAGACCAGGCACGGCGTTCCCTGAGGAAAGTGCGTGGGACAAACGCAGACGTGGAGGCGGAGCTGGCGAATCTGGTGAAGTCCAGCGAAATGGGCAAGGCCGCGAGCCAGGAGGCGTGCGTGGCGATACTGGAGAGGCGGCACAGGCCGCACCTGGTTATGGCGGTGGCGATACCCTTTTTTCAGCAGCTGACGGGGATCAATATCGTTGCTTTCTACGCTCCGGTACTGTTTCAATCGGTAGGGTTCGGCGGTGATTCGGCTCTCATCGGTGCGATTATACTGGGATCAGTGAATCTCGGATCGATTCTTGTCTCGTCTTTTGTCGTTGATCGCTATGGCCGAAGGTTTCTGTTTCTGGAAGGTGGAACTCAGATGTTCATTTGCGAGGTACGCACTTCTTTCTTTTTCTCTTTTATTTTTTCACAAATTTTGCATCAATTTAGGCGACCTTTGATAACCATTTCTATTATCTTATCCCATCCCAGCCGTGGGATGAGAATGGAATAGAATGGGATGAGAATTTTGTTTCTTTCTTGGGAGTAGAATCGCGTTTAGTAACAATAATTTTTTTGTTTTGTTTTGGGAATAAAATCTCGTTTGATAACGATTTTATCTTAAAATAAAAAAAAATAAAAATTATTTTGAGAACATTTTTTTTTTTTGTTTTGGCCGGCCAACAAGTGGCTGACGGTGGCTTGCCAGCGGCCCCGAAAGTTGCTTGACGGTGGGCTGCCGGCAATGCCGGAGGTGACCGGCGATGGTTGCCGGAGATGGCTGCCGGTGGCGACGGATAGACAGTGGCGGTGGTTTTGGAGAATGAGATGGGAATAATGAGAAACAATTTTTTTTTTTGTTTTTCATTTTTAAAAAAAAAAATTTGACACAATTCTCAAATAAGAATGGAATGGGAAGGGGAACAAAAATTACCAAAATCTATTCTCAAACAGAAATTCCAAAAATCTGGGAATAAAATGAAAATTTCTGGAATGGAAACGGTTACCAAACGGGGCCTTAATTTATTTTTTTTCATACGTTAGAAAGGGATTTAAACTCAAATTTAAAAAAGAAAAAAAGAAAAAAAAAGGATAAACTAAATATAATACATTAATTTATCAATAACTATGAATCCAAATAATATTTTAAATTTTTATTTTAAGAGATTTTATATACTTATAAATTGTAATAAAATTTGGAATGCTTTGTTTTAATTCTTGTTGAGTTATTAGAAAAGGATCGGTGGTCAAATCATAAATATGAAAAAAAAAAAAAAAAAAAAAAAAAAAAAAAAAAAAAAAACCCTCATCTTTTAAGCTATTTTAGTTATTTTTTGGGTTAAAAGAGACACAAAATCACTCTACATTCATATCTAAACGTATATTATAACATCTTTGACCCAATAGTCACAAAGAGAGAGATTAGTTGAGAGGTAGTCAATCTAAAAATTTGATGTGTGAGGATGAGATAATCATGTGTATTTGGTCTCTCTCAACTTTAAAAATTAGCCATAAAGTGAGATTTTTTTTTCACACTTACAACTTGATCATCAACCATTTTCAAATTCGGGGGATAAATTCAACAACTTTTTTACTCTATTAGTAGAAGAGCTGATTTTTTAATTATTGTGGACCTATTTATTTATTCTTGTCGATATTTAACAAATTTTAATTATAATATAATAAAAATTCAACATCTAATTGATATAATTTTATAAATTTAATCTAGAGAAGATTAAAAAAGAAATTAAAATATATTTAAAATAAATAAATAATAATAAGCAATCAAGAATAAAAATTATAAGGGATTTCAGGAGTGTTTCTGGATCCTTTTCATTTTTATGAGACAAAAATTATATAGTTGTGATGTTTTAAAATAATAGATAACCAAAAAAAATTAAATTTAAATTTTTTATGTTTCTTTCAATTAAAAAAAATTACGAACTTCAAATTCAACTATGTAAACCAATTAAACTCTACTTTGGAAAAGTACTTTAATTTTTTTCCAATTACCCAAAACATTATTAAAACAATAAAATAAAAATACTAAAATATTAAAATTTGTATTTTAGAATGCACCGAAGTATAATATTTGGAGAGGCTATAACCATTTAGAAACTACTGGGGTTTCAAATGTCATTTACCCTTAATCTTTGATTCAGGTTGCCGTCGCTTGCCTCCTAGCCACCACCGCCGGCGTCTCAGGCACCACCCACCTCTCAAAAATCCACGCTGTCCTTGTCCTATTTCTCATCTGCCTCTACGCCGCCGGCTTCGGCTGGTCGTGGGGCCCCCTGAGCTGGCTCATCCCGAGCGAAATCTTTCCAATGAACATCCGGACCATCGGGCAGAGCATCAGCGTGGCCATTAACTTCGCTACCACCTTCGTCTTGTCCCAGACATTTCTGGCGATGCTCTGCCGCTTCATGTACGGTGCCTTCCTCTTCTACGCTTCCTGGATAGCCATCATGACGGTTTTTGTCCTCTTATTTGTGCCGGAGACGAAGGGAGTTCCGATGAACGAGATGTACGCAGTTTGGGAGCAGCACTGGTTCTGGCGTAGGTTTGTTAAAGCTCAACCGTAGTAGGCACCACCACATGGTCGCCGGCATTTCTTATTTTTGGACAAACGCAAAATAAATAAATAAATTTATTTTTTTATTTTTATTTTTAAATACTCAAAGAATGTGTATTGATATCTCAATGCTCGCACACTAACGGATATTTAGTTTACTTATTTTTCGTGAAAGGTCTAAAGTTTAACTTCTTCCCCTCCAAAATATTAAAAAAAAAAAATGTATATTGATGAACATTATTCCCTTTAACTAATGTTAGAGTTTCATAATTAAGTCCCTACCCTTGAAATAATAATTGTTTATCAATAAAAAAAATATTAATTGATGTTCGCGGTATTTTCACAACTCACCGACCTCCAATCACAATCCAATACGTAATAGGGTGAAGGCACAAAAGAGAATGGTAGACTGGTCAGAGTCCATCTTACTTGCTGATTAGACCTCCTGGGACCCACCCGGACGGACCACTACTATCACCAAACACTGCTCAGTGAGCAGAGGATGTCTATTAACCAAATTCTCATCGGCGATCTCCACTCACTGACCAGGGGCCGGTAGGATTCGCCAACCTCGTCTGGATGACCACCGACCAGTGACTTGCGTTGAGGGGTCCTTTGCCGCGACAACCGGGTCGGCCTCCAGCCACCGATCATCGGATAACGACTCTTGTGGGCTAGGCTCTAAACCTATTCATCTGGGCCAACCCACGGGTTTCTCCTGATGGACCGAAAGATAAGACGCCACACGCCTCCTCATTGGCCACACACACGGATTATTGTAATTAACCGCCCTCAGAGCCCTAACTTTGTTGAGCTAATCATCATTCTTTCCCATAAATAGCAAGACATTCGGGGTCATAGTCTATGGTCAATTGCCCCACTTCAAACAAAAATCTGTCTTTTTTTTCCGAGTTCTCACTTTTACGCCTAAGGAACTTCGGGTGCAATGGACTATTAGAGGAAGAAGTAGACTTAAAAAGTCTTGGGACTAAGGACATAACCCTTGATCATTTAAAATAAGGTAAATGGATTTTAGGTGATCTTATTAAGTGGGATAAAGACTTAGTAAGTATTGTACCAGCATTATAGAAGCAAATGCGCATACCGACCAGTGACTGTACAATGATGAACCGTGCGTCGCCCGGCGCGTGCCCTCTCATTTACGTGGTGGGTCCACGCCAAGACTTCAAATTAAATGAAACAATTTTGTGTTTGACTGGTTGATCATACTTCTTAACTTTTATTCTTCTCAAAATAATATTTTACTACTAATGCGGGTCCCACCCCACTCTTCCTTAAACTCGACGAATTTTAATTACCTATTTTCCGATATTCTTGCAAAGAAGATTTTACATTCAACGAGGGAAAAAAATAGAAATACATGCATGCATGAAACAAGATTCGCACTAAGTCGAGTTGACAAAGATGTGTCCTCTTCTCTTTCCTCGTTAACCTTAACCATAAAAAGATATTTGAAAAGTTAAATGAAAAAGTGCGTTTAAAATTGTCTAAAAATACTTTTAGTCGTAAATTAATCCACAAATGATTTACCGTAATTTTGTTTTTGTTTTTTTCTTAAAGAAAGGTTCGTGCTGATATTCTCAAGTATACTTTTGCTTTTTACTCTCTCACACACACTTAGGTGCACACAGACGGAGAGAGAGAGAGAGAGAGAGAGAGAGAGAGAGAGAGGTGGTGGTGGTTTAATTATAATTAAATGAAGGGAAGAGAAGTGGGTTGGGGGCATTTAACTGAAACCGGTGGTGAGAGTAACGAAGTTTGTAGAAAGCGAGGCCTTTCAATTAAATGCTCATCTTTCAATTTCTACATTTATTTTCAATTCAATGGTGGATTTAATGGGGGAAGGTAGTAGACTTAATACTTATCCCCCTCTCTCTCTCTCTCTATTTTTAGGTCACGTTTGGTACATGGGATTCATCTTGGGATGAGAATGAAGTTGGGAATGATCTTTCCATTCCTACGTTTGGTTGATGAGATTGGTTTTTATTCTCATTCCCAAGTAATGACTAATCCCACAATTCTTGGGATTAGTCAATCTCAAATGAAATGAGGTATTAGATAATCCTGAGATTACTTAATCCCAAAAGAAATAAAATATTAGATAAGAAGAAAGACCTATATTTCTGTTTTCGTATTTTTTACAATAGGAAATAAAATTTTGGGAATAGAAATAAAAATATGGTGGTGTTGTTTTCATATTTCTATTCCCAGAAAACATGGAACGAAAATAGAAATATGGGAACGAAATCTGGAAACAAAAACAAAAACAGAAATATGAGAACAAAAACAGAAATCTGGGAACAAAAACAAAAACAGAAATCTTGGAACAAAACAAAAATAGAAATCTTGGAACAAAAATAGAAATATGGGAACAAAAACTTCATCTGGGAACAAAACAAAAACAGAAATATGGGAACAAAAATATAAATATGAGAACAAAAACTTAAATATGTTCCCAGATTTCTGTTTTTGTTTTTATTCCCAGATTTCTATTTTTGTTCCCATATTTACGTTTTGTTCCCATATTTCTATTTGTGTTCGCATATTTATGTTTTGTTCCTAGATTTCTGTTATTGTTCAAAGAAAATCTGGAACATAGATATAAAACTCGGAACAAATAACTTTTTTCCCATACGTTTATTTGTATTCCCAATTTTATGAGAACAGAAATACTAAACTAGTGAGGTATAAGTGGGGTTTGATATTTCTATCTTAAGTCTGTTAACAAAATGATTGTAGCAGAAGCAGTAAAATAATTCTGTTATGGTCCCAAAATTTTGTTAGAAAATTTTCGAATATTGTTTCATTTTTATTTATCAATCATTCTAATACCATATTTAATGTATTTTTTAGCCAAACGTAGGAATGGTAATGGCCATTTCAATAACATGTTTAATCCCATTTGTCACCAAATATAGGAATGGTAATGGTCATTTCATTCCAATACCACATTCATTCCATTACCATACTCATTCCATTCCATTCCAGCGTACCAAACGTAGCGTTAAGGTGCTTTTAAGGAATTTTATTGACTAAATATCTTATACTTAAGAGGGGCCACCTAAATAGCTTTCAATAGAAAATTTTGAAAATATAAGCATTAAAATGCAATTTTGGGAAAGTTGGGGGACTATGGCTACCTTTATGATATACTTAGCTAGCTTTGCCATGAAAGCAATCAAAGATCTAATCCCATAAATGTTAATTGGAAAATAACAATAATTTAATGATTTTCTAGATTAATTTGAGAAACATAACAGATTAATTTATGTAAAAATGACAAAGTCAAATACGTGAAATTTTGACAATGAATAATGGAATAGAAGATGAAGACTTTTTAATTTTTGTACTTAATAGATAAAAACAACACTTATATTTATCTAATAATATTCAATTTGATTAGGATCACACACACTTTAAAAAAACATGTTAAAAGTGCATAATCTTATGTATGATATTCATTTGAAATTGCATGATATATAAAATATGTGTATTACATTGTCATTCATGCTTAATTGGTTCATATATCGTTCAAAACGGTCAACCATTGTGCAAAAACGGTTAGCTAGATGTAATCACTAACATTTGAAAATATTGAAATATGGTTTAAACGGTCGATTGAACACCTTGGGCAGTAGACTGGATTGAACATAAGGCTAATAGTATGAAAAATAGGCTAAAGTAGTCAACTGGGTTGAACAAACGATCGACCAGTATGGACAAAAGTAAATTATTGTGAAAAACAGCCTAAGTCGATCGACCAAATCTAAAAGTCAGTAGACCGACCTCAACAGGAGGCTTTAGTTTGTTAAAAAATACACTAAACGGGCGTCTGGATTAAATGGGCGGTCAACCGGATTATTCTGAATATTTCGAATATTTGAACATTTTTTCAGAATACTTTTGCATTGTTTTTAATGAAATATTTTCCTAAAATATTTTTATAATATTTCTAAATGATTTATTTTTTATTGAAAATATTTTATCAAGGAATTTATGATTAAAGATTTTTAGAAAAAGGGATTTTTTGTGATATTTTATTTGAGTTCTTGAATTTTCAGATTTTCTAAAACTCCTTTGATGATCTTTGACCCATTTGAATTGTTATTAAATAACTGAACATTTTTATAAGTTAATTAATGAATCTTGAGGTATTTTATGTCCAAATACAATGATAAATTTGAATTTGAATGGCCTAAATTAAGGGAGTCATAGTCTATGGTCAACGGGCAGATTTTTAGGGAATAAAATCTGATTTGTGATTGTTGGGAATTTCTCGAATTTTTGCCATTTAATATCACAAAATTCTTAATTATTATACAAAATTATTGAGTGAAAAAAAACAAAGAAGCTAAAAATACTTCTGAAACATCTCCCTTGCATATTCATTTCCGATATCAAAATCAATGAGATAGAGAATGGATTTTTTTGAAAATACTAATCGTTGATCATAATCATATTCATATCAGGCTGAAATCATTTGTTGATTTAAATCGTTCTTATATCCCAGTAAAATTGTTCTATGTTTATTTTCATCAAGATCTTAGTTCTTTAAATTGATTATCTATCTGAGTTTGATCTGTTTTTAAAATTATATGTGATTTTCTGTACTATATATTAACTTTGCTTAAAAAATCTTACACTTTGAATCTGAAAGATTTTATATAAGATATACATTTATGCAAATTCTAAATACATTATCTATACCCACACGCTATAATTGATCAATTGATATTATTTGAGTAAAAACGATTTGATTGTCTTTATCTAGATTACCTGATAAAGTGCTTATCTTGATTTATTCCATATAAAAATTAACACGTGCTTATAAACATGATTATCAATATATCATGCTAAAATCTAATAATACTCTTTTCTAATACCTAAAATTAGAAGATTTTGCCATGTAATGATTGAGAGCTCACCAAATGTAATTTTTGTTCTTTCAATGATTCTCCATTTCCAAACCATTAAATGATAAAAAAAATACTATTTCTTGATTTTCCTCAATTCATCTCTCTTTAACAATTTAATATTATTTATAATTAATTTAATGATTTAATGAATTTAATTGTTATTTATTATTAATATAGTGTGCTGAGTGATTTTTTTTATTTAATGAATATTTTCATCGGCAAATTTCACCGATATCCCATGTCATTTGGAAAAACTTTTAAAAACGTCCCCTTTCATTTAGAAAATTATTTTTGCTCTCTCTATCACTTTAGAAACCCAACTACACCTCAAAATTTCTATGAATAAATGACATCTAATTTTGTTTGAAATATTTACACTTTTATAATTTATTCTTTACATAAAATGATAATTCTATTCATTTTAAATAAAATATAAATTAAAAAAATAATATATAATAAAAATTTATCAATGTTTCACTTACTAGATTTTCTATTTTCCTTTTAAGAAATAATTATTTTCTTTTCAATTTAATATACTAAACGAGTTAAAAAGAAAAAGAAAAAAAACACAATGAATAGTTAAAAATAACAATTAGAAAATTCACAAATCTGCTATTTGAACATGAGTGAAACTATTACAAAATAAAGTCCCATATAAGGACTTGTTGTTGCAGAAAATAAGTAAAGAACGAGTTTACCAAAATTTCTTGGGATGAGTCGCGGACTAGGTCGCTCTCTTTAAGACGTTTCGCGGCTCTGCCCAAGAACGTGCAAGCAGTGTATCAGCCCCGTCGTCCCCAGGATAAAACAGCCCAGAATTCTCCTCTGTCTAGGACGTTCTTTGCACTGTAGAAGTCCCGAATACCAAACACCCCCACACACTGTTCGCAAAACGAACAAACTGCTCGGAAACCAAAATAGGACTGACAAAACAGTACCGGAACAAATCGGAACAATTCCGGAAGATCAAAAAAAATTGTTTCGGAACAGAAACAGAAACAGAAACAGAAGCTTAAACAGAAAAAAAATTCCAGAACAGAAACAGAAACAGAACTGGGAGCAGAAACAGAAACGGAACTGGGAGCAGAAACAGAAAACACTGTTTTTTGTTCTATATTTGTTCTGAAAAATGACCACTATTTATAGGAGAATAAAAAAAACGTTTGAATTAATACCGAAATTAAATAAATAAAAACGTTTTTAAAGAATTTATTCAAAAACGTTTCAAATATTAAAAAACGTTTTTTTTTTATTTTTTTTTTATCTCCAACGGTTCCAAAAAAAAAATGTTTTGTTTGTTTATTATTTTTTTTTTTTTAATTAAACTATTTTTTTTCTCAAAAAAATAAATAAGTGCCACCTCATCACACGCGCGACGCGACGCGACGCGACGCACGCGCGTGTGTGGTAAACCGATAGGGATGTAACTCCTCTCCCCTCCATAAAATGTGGGTACCCCTTGGGGCACACCCCAAGTGTCTCACATACCCCTAGATATCCACTTTAATTTTTCCTCTCCCAACCAATGTGGGACAAAAGGTTTTGAGGAAAAAACCATTTATACACATTTGGCACTTTCTATTCAAAAAATTAAATTAAAATTCATTTGTTTCAACAATCCCCCACTTGAATTTTTAAAAACAATTTTTTCATCGAGCAGTATAATTCAATATAAGATTGTGCATAAGAAAAGGTGTCTATCGACTTGAACCTTTACATAGTGAAGATGCTTTAGATTATACTAGAGTAACTCGTAGTTTTGAACTCTATCTCTAACAACATCACACACACAACCCTATCAGGGTGTAGTCCAAAAGCCCGTGCTTTACGGCCATGCACGTGTATCCCAGTATAGTGAATGCTCTAGAGAATTTTGCCCAAAATTCCATAGGAAGCGGCCACACTTCCACATTCACATAGGTGAATCTATCAAGAGTACTCTTGTAGCTAGGTACTCCACTCAAATATAGAGTATAGATCTCATTAAGAGTTAATAAAAACTCAACCTTCTATCGCTTCAAGATATCATGCTTCAAACAACACATTTATGAAATAGAACTCAATTTTATAGCATGATTTTTCTCATATCACTTCATGAGTTGTTATTACCCTTTGAACCTATTTCTTGGGATCTCCAGTCTATAGGTTGGGTTTCCCTCACAAGTGACTCGTCAATCTATGGGCTTGAGTCCCATTCCTTTCGAGGTTTTGTAAACCTTTTCTCGAGCTAATCCTTTCGTCAAAGGATCGGCTAAGTTATCATCAGACCGTACATGATCCACTCTCACAGCCCCTGTAGAGATATACTCTCTAATGGTGCTGTGTTTGCGACGTATTTGTCGCTTTTTTCCGTTATAATAACGGTTCTGAATCTTTGCAATAGCCGCGGTACTATCACAATGGATCAAGACAGCTGGAATCGGTCTCTCCCATAAAGGGGTATCAGAAAGCAGGCTCCTTAACCACCCTGCTTCCTCGCTAGCCGAAGCTAGTGCAATCATCTCAGACTCCATGGTAGATTGAGCCAAAATAGTCTGTTTCTTAGACTTCCAAGAAACAGCTCCACCAGCTATACTAAATATATAGCCGCTAGTTGCCTTGGAGTCATCTGAAAGGGTATTCCAATCAGCATCGCTATATCCTTCCAGAACAGCGGGAAACTTCTGATAATGTAATCCAAGGTTCATAGTTCTCTTTAGATATCTCATAATCCTCTCAATAGCATGCCAATGCTCAATACTAGGTCTACTTGTAAACCTGCATAGTAATCCCACAGCATACGCTATGTCGGGCCTAGTACAGTCAGTGGCATATCGGAGACTGCCAATGATGCTCGCATACTCAGTTTGTCTAACACCGTCACAGGTGTTCTTGAACAACTTCACACTAGGGTCATAAGGAGTACATGCTGGTTTACAATCAAAATAATTGTATTTCTTTAGAATCTTCTCTATATAATGAGATTGATCCAAAGAAATTCCATGTTTAGACCTAGTTATTTTAATACCAAGGATTACGCTTGCTTCACCAAGATATTTCATATCGAAATTAGCACATAGCATGGATTTTACATTATTCACAACATGAATATTGGAATCAAAAATTAGCAAGTCATCCACATAAATACATATAATGGTGCAAACATTATTTTCAGATTTATAGTAAATGCATTTGTCACTTTCATTTACTTTAAAACCATGTGAAATGACTAGATTATCAAATTTCTCATGCCATTGCTTAGGTGCTTGTTTCAAACCATAAAGAGATTTATCTAATTTGCATACTTTGTTTTCTAGACCAGGAATAATAAATCCTTCAGGTTGGTCCATATAAATCTTTTCTTCTAATTCACCATTTAAAAAAGCAGTTTTAACATCCATTTGATGCACTATAAGATCATGAATTGCAGCAAGAGATAAAAGTACACGAATAGATGTAATTCTAGAGACAGGTGAGAAAGTATCAAAGAAATCTACATTCTCTCTTTGTCTAAACCCTTTGGCTACAAGACGAGCCTTGTATTTATCAATGGTTCCATCCGGATTCAATTTCTTTTTAAGAATCCATTTACATCCTATTGTTTTACAACCAGGAGGTAAATCTACCAAATGCCAAGTTATATTTGACTCGAGAGAGTCTAACTCATCATCTATAGCCTCTTGCCATAAACTGGCATCTATAGAGGATAATGCATCTTGGAGGGTAAGTGGATCCTCCTCTAAGGTATATGCATAGAAATCCGAACCAAAGTCTTTAGCTATACGAGGTCGTTTACTCCTTCTAGGTTCAATATCTAATTCCTTATTAGATTCATTAATCCTAATGATAGGTTCATTACTAGAAGTCGAGCCCCCACTATTCTTCAATTTGAAAGGAAATTTATCTTCATAAAAATCAGCATCATTTGATTCAATGATAACTTTATCTTTCAAATCATAAAATCTATATGCTTTGCTATTTACCGCATAACCAATAAAAACACATTCATAAGCTCTACTGGCAAGTTTTCTTCTTTTGGGGTCAGGGATTCGAACATATGCCAAACAACCCCAAGTTTTAAAATAAGACAAATTTGGTTTCTTATTTTTGAAAACTTCATAAGGTGAAATTTTACTTTTCGATTTGGGAACTCTATTAAGTACGTAGCAAACCGTTAATAAAATTTCACCCCACCAGTGAGAAGCTGCACCGGAATTAAGTAAAATAGCAACTACTGATTCAGCAAAAGTTCTATTTTTCCTTTCAGCCTTACCATTCATTTCAGGAGAATACGGTGCAGTTTTTTCATGAATAATCCCATGAGATTTATAAAAATCAATAAAGACATCAGAATCATATTCTGTTCCTCTATCACTACGTAATCTCTTAATTTTCTTATTGCATTGATTTTCAATCTCAGTTACAAAATTCTTAAACATTTCAAAAGCTTCACTTTTATTTTTCATGAGATAAACATAAGTAAAATTAGAACAATCATCTATGAATGTAATAAAATACCGTTTACCATTCCTAGTCAAGACTCCATCAAATTCACAAATATCTGAATGTATTAAGTCAAGAGATTCAGATTCTCTAATTACTGATTTATGAGGGGTTTTAGTAATTTTAGCTTGACTACAAAATTCACATTTTTCAAAATCATTCAAAGATAATTTAGGAATTAGTTCTAAGTTACTTAAGTTTTTAATAATGCGTTTATTAACATGACAAAGTCTAGCATGCCAAATATTAAAAGAACACAACATGTAAGCAGAAGAAGAAATTTTATTAATTTCAACATTTAGTTTGAACATTCCATCAGTTGCATATCCCTCCCCAACAAAAATATTATTTTTGGTTAGGGTGTACAAATCAGTCCCAATAGTTTGAGTGAACCCCGCCTTGTTTAGAAGATAGCCCGAAACCAAATTCTTTCTCATCTCTGGAGTATGCAGAACATCTTTAAGGATGACTGTCTTTCCAGAGGTAAACTTTAATTCCACTTCACCAGAACCGGCAACAATAGTGGAGTGGGAATCACCCAGCAACACTTTCTTGTCTTCACTTTCAGAATAAGATTTGAACATGGTTCGATCATAGCAGACATGGCGTGAAGCACCAGTGTCTACCCACCACCCTTCGGATCCACCAACTATATTGATTTCAGAAATCATAGCTATAAGTTGGTCCTCGGTAAGATTCGCCTGTGGAACAGGACGACGTCTTTGCCGGCAGTTCCGAGCCAAATGGCCCGTCTTCCCACAGTTATAACAAGTAAACTGTTCAGAATTATTTCTTGAAGGGAGTTTGTTTCTATTCTGATTTTAATGCACATTTCTGTTCTGGTTATTGTGGTTGCGATTCTGATTTTGATTTTTCATATTTTTCCCTTTAGGTTTCAAAATTGCGTAAGATGATTTCTTGTGAGCGTTGTTAGAAATAACAAGCACTTCATCTTTCTAATCTTGTTTTCGGGCCTCCTCCTCAATCCGAAGACGAGTGATCAAACTTTCTAAAGAAAACTCTTTAGTTTTATGCCTTAGAGTATTCTTAAAATCTTTCCAAGAGGGGGGTAATTTGTCAATTGAAACAGCAACTTGAAATTGTTCATCAAGGGACATACCTTCAGCAATTATTTCGTGAGCGATTTTCTGAAGTTCATGAGACTGAACCTCCACTGATTTGTCGTCGGTCATTTGGTATTTCAGATACCGACTAACAGCATATTTTTTACTTCCAGCCTCCTCAGTGTCGTATTTCTTCGAAAGAGCATCCCAAACTTCTTTCGCAGTTTTGTTAGTGCAGTAATAATCATACAGATCATCAGACATACCATTAAGAATAAAATTCTTACAACGGAAATCATTTTCCTCCCAAGACTTAACTTCTTGAATCTGAGCGTCAGTAGGAACTTGAGGTAATTGTGGTTTTTCGGTCGTACAGACATATGCTACTTTTTCGATAGTAAGAAAAAATAACATTTTCTATCTCCACCTTTTAAAATGAAACCCTTCGAAACGAAAGGGTTTGTTGAGATCAACAGTTACTTGTTTAAAATCGTGAACAGTAGACATCTTTGCAGATATTGAACGTCTTAAAATTGTTGTTGCAGAAAATAAGTAAAGAACGAGTTTACCAAAATTTCTTGGGATGAGTCGCGGACTAGGTCGCTCTCTTTAAGACGTTTCGCGGCTCTGCCCAAGAACGTGCAAGCAGTGTATCAGCCCCGTCGTCCCCAGGATAAAACAGCCCAGAATTCTCCTCTGTCTAGGACGTTCTTTGCACTGTAGAAGTCCCGAATACCAAACACCCCCACACACTGTTCGCAAAACGAACAAACTGCTCGGAAACCAAAATAGGACTGACAAAACAGTACCGGAACAAATCGGAACAATTCCGGAAGATAAAAAAAAATTGTTTCGGAACAGAAACAGAAACAGAAACAGAAGCTTAAACAGAAAAAAAATTCCGGAACAGAAACAGAAACAGAACTGGGAGCAGAAACAGAAACGGAACTGGGAGCAGAAACAGAAAACACTGTTTTTTGTTCTATATTTGTTCTGAAAAATGACCACTATTTATAGGAGAATAAAAAAAACGTTTGAATTAATACCGAAATTAAATAAATAAAAACGTTTTTAAAGAATTTATTCAAAAACGTTTCAAATATAAAAAAACGTTTTTTTTTTTTTTTTTTTTTATCTCCAACGGTTCCAAAAAAAAAATGTTTTGTTTGTTTATTATTATTTTTTTTTTTAATTAAACTAAGTGCCACCTCATCACACGCGCGACGCGGGACGGACGGCGGCGCGTGTGGTAAACCGATAGGGATGTAACTCCTCTCCCCTCCACAAAATGTGGGTACCCCTTGGGGCACACCCCAAGTGTCTCACATACCCCTAGATATCCACTTTAATTTTTCCTCTCCCAACCAATGTGGGACAAAAGGTTTTGAGGAAAAAACCATTTATACACATTTGGCACTTTCTATTCAAAAAATTAAATTAAAATTCATTTGTTTCAACAGGACTTCACCAAATAATTCAAAAAAAATAAATGAATAAGTTTATATATAAATTATAAATTTCATAAATAAAAAAATATATTTAATTATCAGAATAATTTTTTTTAAAATAGTAGCTAGTACTCTTTCAATGCTAAAAAAATGCATCAACCCATCATTTAATCTTAAAAATAAAAACAAATAAAAATTGGAAATGTATTACACAAATAACAAATATTTAATACTCAAAATAATTATAACTTTTATAAATATTCAGTGCCAAATACTCTTTAAAAAATAGTAAAAAAACCTTATAACAACCATCATTTGATCTCAAAAGTAATAAAAATAGTTGAAGTTGAAATTGAAATTATACTATAACAAAAATTTTTAAAAATTAAACTAACCAAAATCTTAATTATTTTAAGACAATTATAATAGTAGTTTTATTAGAAGTTTTAATTAATTTTTAAAAGTACAGTAACATTGCAATATTTAAAGATAATTTTATATTTAATATCAAAGGAAATGGATGTTGGAGTATTTTTCAACTAACAAGAGATATCGTTGTAGGTTTTCTAAATGACGAGGGTTATTATTAAAATTCATCCATATTTTTGTTGATGATTATTTTCATTATAATTAATTATATGTAACCTTATTGTTCTCATATTTTCTCTCTCCAACAAGTTAATAAAAATTTATCTCTCTATCTTTAATTACATATAAAATTTATTCAATTTCAAGTGCTCCAATGAGTATTCTAACCAAATAATCAAATTATTGGACAACATAAAAATAACACATTAAATTATTTTATGACTATTATTTGGGAAAAAAAAAAAAAGTTACAAAAATTGAAAAACCCATCTAGGAACTTATTTACTTATTGATTTACTATTTTTTCGAAAATAAATATGAGTGAGAACATTAATAGTCTTAGAGATTGGTATTAATTTTTTTTTTCTAGATTATAATTTTATTTTTATTTCTCGATATTAAAATTTATTTTTGTTATATTTCATAAAAAATATTATATAGAAAATTAAAGGTTCAGATGTGGATCATATGTAACATTCAAATGAAAAATATATATTAATATATATTTTTTCTAAACCTGCATAATATGTGGGTCTAAAACTAATTACTTTTATCACAATTACTCAAGTTGATTTGTGATTGATTTCTATAGTGTTGGTAGAATTTCTTGTGTGATAATTTTTTTTTTTTTTTTTTTTATCTACGAGGATTTGTTGCTTGAACTTAAATATAATTAGTCCAAGTGAGAGTGTTGTTTGAGTGCAAGAGTAATTCATTCAAATTGGGTGTAAGTATTTGATTCTCACTTGGAAAGAGAAACATATTTAGTAGATTGAATTCCCAGAAGAGCTCAAGAAAGTAGCCATAGACAAGAGTAACTTGCCGAATAACTATAAAAATCTTGCGCTCTAACCATTTTATGTTTGGTTCTGTGATTGCCTTAATTTGTTCTGGTTGTAAATCTAAGTCAAGATAAAATCAAATAAAAATTTGAAAAGATCACGAACACTTAAATTAAGATTTAAATTACCAATTAGTACTTTGGGCCAACACTCTTCTTGAACCATTTTCTTTTTTCTTTTTAAAAATTCTCTTCAATTAACAAAAAATAAAATTGCATATTTGGTCTCTAAAATATAGAGTGGATATTTATATGGACCCTAAGATTTATCAAATTACACATTCGGTCCCTCAAGTTTTATATTTTTTAATCTCACAAAATTTAAAACGTTATTAATGATTTTGAATGAAAAATGATTTGTGATCAACACATAACTTTCTGGTGGGATATTTTTATTATTTCATCACTCTACAAAATATAAGATGTTTTTCTCCAACAAGAAGTGAAACTTTTCTATGGTTCTTCAAAAAAAATTTCGTTAAGAAAAGATAAAGAAAAACGTCATACTTTTAGTGAAGTGATGAAATAATAAAAAAAATATTAGAAAGACACGTGCTGAACAAGACCTATTTTTCATAAAAAAAATCATGAAAAACTTTTTTAATTTTGTGGGATTGAAACAAGGCGAAACTTTAGGGACCAAATGTAAAATTTGACAAACCTTAGGGTCTACATAGATACATATTCTATACTTTAGGGACCAAAAATATAATTTTCCCTCAACAAAACATACTTTAAATTTTTTTTAATGTAATTTATTTCGGAGGAAATTATTTGGGCAAATAATGAAATAGTTCGAGTCTGAAAAACAAAAATTGAATTCTTTTTGCAATTATCAGTTAATTAAGAAGCCATTTTGTAATAAATAAAAACGACAAAAAAAATTATAATAAAAAATAAATTAAAATCCTTGTTGTTAATGCCCTAATTGGGGAGGCCGTTGTGAGCTTTTAAAGTTTTGTTGAAGTTCAATGGATGAAAGATATTAATTTCTTTTTGCTGGTATTCATTCATGAGATAGAAGCTCATGCATGGGATGTAATGGCAGTTAATAGCCGAAGGGGTGTTGAGAGCTTTTAATATCTTATACATATACATATATAAACTATATAGAGAGAGAACGCTTTTAACATCTTATATATACTCGTCATATAATATCATATACTATCTATTAATAAATCAGGAAGTTTTTTACTGATTGGAATATCTTGACGGTCCGAAATGAATCTTAAAGGAATGAATGACTCAAATTTACTCTGCTATTTAGGAATAATTGTTTGCTTAGAAATAGGTGAGATGGTTATAGGTCGGGATAATTCTATTTACGCCCCTTCAATTATAGTGATATTTCACATACACCCCCCTAATTTTTTGAATTACCACGGCGACCTCCTGCCTGAGTTTTTTTTTTAATGAATTGCCTATTTTGCCCTTATTAACCCTAACATAAAAAAACAGAAAAATTAAAAAATAACATAAGAGGTACAATTACCAATTACAATTATACCCATAAAATTTTCTAACTCATTATATTTTAGCCCTCTAATTTTAATTTAATGATAATTTGATTTGGGTTTTAGTTAAAGATGAGGAAATAAAGACACTGATTGCAATTATACCCTTAACGTTTTTTCATTTTTAATTTTAGATCATTAATTTTAACATAAGGATAATTTGGTTTAACTCTAACTAAAGAGAAGAAAATTCATTTAAGTAAAACAATATATATCAGTTATTATGTGTATGTTAAATTTAAAATTAGACATCAACAGTTACATTCGTGCCTTTAGGCACAGGGTATCACTAATATATTTATAAAGTGGAAGTCGAAACTAAGAATGAACTACAATTCAAAATAAAACATCTCTCTAATCTCTTTATTCTTATCAAATCAATGGCTAAGATCTTCTTTCTCATTATTAATATTTTAACTCTAAATTTTTTATGAATTAATTATTCCTAATTTTTAGAAGATATATATTTTCATCCCTTTATTTTTTTAAAAAATCATTCACAATCTTTAACATTTCATATATTCTTCTAATTTATATAAATTTTGACTTAAAATTATAACATCAAAATATTTAGATTAAAAATATGGGATAATGGGTGAGAGGTCCTATATTTAAGCTCTAATTGGTCAAAAGTCTAGGAGGAGGTAATTTTTTTTTTTATTTAGGGCATGTTTGATAACCACTTAAAAACTAAATGGTGAAAATTTAAGTACTTAATTTTAAGTGCTGAAATTTTAAGTGTTGAAAGTATCAGAAGGTTGTTTGATAAAATTGTGCTGAAAATTTAAGTGCTAAATTTTATTTTATTTTTGTTTGATAAGTACAAAATTTGTATGCTAAAAATTGTTTAATTTACATAACCACCTTTGAATCAAGTTAATATGGAAAAAAAAAAAATTGAGATCAAAACAATAAAACCAGGGTGTCATTTAAAAAAAAATATATATATATATTAAAAGTAAAAGTAAAAATTAACTCAAAAATATATAATATTATGTATTTTTTATGCAGATTAATTGCTTAAATTAAATTATAACAATAATTTAAATATAAAATAAAATTAAAATCCTAAAATAATCCAAAGTTAATCAAATTCTTATTAAACCTAACCCTAATTAAACCCTAATAGAGGATCAAGGGTAAAATGGTCAAAACATTTTTTTTTTAAGTGAAAAATAATGGAGTGCATTAAGTAAAATAAAATAAGTGAAGGAACCTTAACTTAATTTTTTACTCACATTTTGACTTAATTTTTAAGTTAACTTAATTAATTAAGTAATAGTAATTGCATTTATCAAACAAACTTAATTAATTAAGTATTTAATATAATCAGTTTTAAGTACTTTTTTTTTTTTTTTTTTTTTTTTTTATCAAACATGGTCTTAGTATCATATGTTTTAAAAATGAGGAAGCCTTGTACACGTGATAATCACGCGCTAGTTACATGTAACTATTTTGTATGTAATATTACTATATTTGTTACATGTAACTATTTTTTATTTTTTTTTATATATACCAACTTTGTGGGTAAAAAATTTATTAGATGTTACAAAATTACAGAAAATATATATAATTAGTTACAAGTTACTAATTATGTAACTTTTTAATTACATATATCTGATATGTAAATAAAAATTTTGATATTTTTCAATTACATGTTCCAATAATATATAACTTTTTAATTATATGTCTCTGATATGTAACTAAAAAGTTTAATTTTTCAATTATATGAACTTTTTGGTTACATGTTTTTTTTATATATAACTAAAAAGATTAATATTTTTTCAGTTATGTCAATAAATATTACACATATATATGTACTTGTAACATGTAACTAAAGTACATGTGATAAAAAATACCTAAATATGTGTGAAAAATAACAATTATGAAATTGTAACTAAATATTAGATATATATAACAGAATTCACTATAAAATCCGAATGTACTCACTAAGGGCTCCCTACAATCCTTACAATATTTTTACAATTCCTGCAATGTGGGACTAAAATACAAGTGAAATCTAACGTAAAGGGCTAAATCAAAATCTAATAACATAAAATGATTTTTCACTAATTAAACTTTAAAAAAGTGATTTTTCATTGATTTTCCCTAAAAATATATATATTAATATATATATTTTTTTAGAAGAGTACATTATGAGGGTATAACTAGTATTTAGAGAGAGAGAGTGAGAGAGCGCTTTACTTATTTGAGTGACCCAAACCCAATTGTAGTGGAAGTTGGAGTTATTAATGAGTGATGAATACACCTTCGATGGGCATTCAAGCCCACCCTCAACCGTATACAGGCTCCCTCCATTAAATGACTTCTCTTTATCTCTCCTCCCCCCTTCCCTCCATATGTCACTATGATGTTTATGACAACAACATAATAAATAAAAAATCAATTTTTATATTGAAAAATTAATCTTCATTATTTTGATCATCTTTTCCAATTTTTAATAATAAAAAACAAAAATATTACTTCGGTTGCCCAATTTTTTTTTTTTTCAATTAGGATTCGACTCTCTTGAAGAGCACTCCATAAATTAAATCTTGAATTTAATTCTGAATGCATCAGACCTATAGGAGTGCGATCTTAAGATTGCTAGGACAGATGATTAGTCGAGGTACACGCAAACTGTCTCGAACAACACTTTATCACCTTATCATAAAACCAAATATAATAATAATAATAATAATAGTAATAATAATTAAAAAACAAGAACCTAACCTTGTCTCTCTCTCTCTCTAAACATATATATATATATATATATATATATCACTAACTACAAATTAAAAAAAAAATTACATTATTTACAGACATTAATTGATTTTGAGTTTTCTTGCATGGAGAAGCAAGGTTAGGATCGGGTTTGTACTCGGTTGGCATTCAAGATCAGGTGCATCAATTACGTAGGCATGAAGTTTTATACCATGGATATTTAGAGAACGTTACACTTTGTCCATGCTCAAGTATGGACAATTTTTGCCCTTTACTCGCCATTAATTTATCAATATTTACCATTTACACCTCATATATTAATTTTTTTTCTACTACTAATGATTATTTAACGTTAATAATATGAAATATTAGTCAAAATTAGTGTAGAACAAAATCAAAGACGCAATTTTCTTGAAATCAATGATCAGTGTTGCTGAATTTCTCATGCACTAATGACGTGTTTAACAAAATATTGGGTTAATCCTACTATTTTTTTTGGGGGGGGAGTTTTGGTAAGGTGTATCCGAATCAGGTTATCTTCATGGGGCGATCTTATGTCCTAAATTGTAAAATTCTATAGTTCACCAACCAAAATTAATTTGTGGTATATAGGTCAGGGACTCGGGGGGATTATAAGTGTAATTGACTGGTGCTTTAAAGAGCGGCCTGTAACCAAATAGTAATTGCAAGCGCCAACTTCACTTGAAAGAAGACGTCATGAAGGGATGGCCAAACTTTAACTTCAACATTTAAAGTTTTGCCCTTTCAGGTTCTCACTAGCAGTTTTGCACCCCAAACACCACTCCCTCTCCCCCCTATAAATCATAAGAACTCCCCAACAAACATTTCATATATATCAGAGAGAGAGAGAGAGATAGAGAGCGATCTAGAGAGAGGAAGCGATCTAGAGAGAGAGTATGGTTTCCTTACAAGATTTCGATGATTCCAGGAAGAAGAGAAAATGGGAGATGGAGGGGGTGGAAGAAGAGTGCAGTTCAGAGAAGCTGTCCAAATTCAAAAGCATGAGAAATATGATCCAAACTGAACTAAATCATGAGACTCCTTTCCCTTTGGATTGGCAAAGATGCCTTGATATCAAGGTATTCTCTTTCTTCTTTGCTTTGCTTGTTCTTGTTTACTTTCTCTTATATACTTAATTAGTTGAATTCAACTGTTTCTCTTTGTTAATATCTATTCTACTCTCTAAAATTTTCGTCCATAACTGTTTACGGATACACCTCAAGAATTGCTGAGTTCGGTTAATTTAAATTAAAAATGAAGCCATGCATATTTGATATGTATAAATTTTTTGTACAAAACAAGTCCTAAAAATTAATTATTTCATCAACTTTTCTCCTATGCACAACATTTTTATTTCAGTTTTACGGTAAAGCGTGTCGGGTCAGCTTACGCGCACCTTAACTGATCATCTTCCCGGACAAACCTGGTTGACAAAGAGGCACATCTCCTTAGCAACCAAAGTTCTTATGCAAAATATTTTTTAAAAATACTATTGACACATATAAGACACATATTAAAATGAATAGATGACAATAAATTTGTTTGATAATAATTGAAGACCAGTTAAACAATTAAGTTTTCTTTTCTTTTTCTTCTTATTTTTTTTTTAAATTTATTTAAAATTTTCAGTTACTTAATTGTGAATAAGATTTACAATTTTAACATTATCAAACAAACTTTATATATGTAACAAAAAAAAAAAACCTTTAAATATTATGAATACTTAAAACTTTCTGTACTTTAATGTTATGCCCCTTAATAATGTTTAAGTATAATAAGACTTTCCGCTATAACTTCTCCTTTTCATTTTTCTTTCTTTTTCAAATATATATATATATATATATATATATATGACTTTGGCTAACTTATATGGCGTTTTTCTAAATGCAGTCGGGCCAAATATACTACTACAACACAAGGACACAACAGAAGACATATAAGGATCCAAGACGAAACTCGGATCCGGATCCACCAGTTGCGGGACACATGAGCCTTGACCTTGAGCTCAACCTGCCCTGCGGCTCCGCTGGAAAGAACCATGTTGCCGAAAACTTCACCGACCATAGTTCCGGCGGCGCCTTGGGCAATATTGATATTCAAAGCAATAAGAATGCGGGGGCACTTAGGTCTCTTCCGCCGTGGCTGTCCCAGGAAAGAGATGATCACAGAGAGATGGTGATGGGGGTTTGCAAGAAGTGTCACATGCTGGTGATGATGTGCAAGTCGTCGCCGGCGTGCCCTAACTGCAAGTTTGTGCACTCGCCGGAGCAAAGCACGCCGGAGCTCTTCAACCGGAGTCTAAGCCTATCGTGCTAGCTATTAAAAAAAAATTAGCAAGGATTTTAGAGTGGTGGTTAGTGTCTAATTTCATAGTATGCAACATGGGTTGAAGTCCACAGTTTGAAAGTTGAGATTTTCAATCTTAAATGGTTCATAATCTTCCAAACTATGACTTGAAATTTCCATAAAAAGAAATAAAAAAAAAAAGCCGGAGTTAAGTTTTGGTCCACCTCCTCTTATGAATAAAATGTTGTTACACTAAAGTTCTAGTTGCTATAAAATTAGTCCAACTTGAAAATTGTAGTACTTTGATCTTTAGAAATTGAAATTAGGAAAAAAAATATGTTAAGAGATATTTTCGAGGAATGATGTTTATAAAGAATTTTTTGTGAGTCTAATATCTCTTCAAAATATTAAGGGTAGACGGCACTACCATGCACTAGGGGTGGTCATGGGTTGGGCTGGGTCGGACTTAAACTAGGGAATTACATAAAATTACTAGGCCCGAGCCTGGCCCGGCCCTATAGTTGGGCCTTAATTCCATGCCCAAGCTCGCCCTATAGTCGAACCTTAATTTCATGCCTAAGCCTGGTCCTATAAAAAAAAACTTAAACCCAAAGCTTGGTCCTATACAAAAAACCTAAGTCTTAAAAAATAAGCCCAAAGCCCTGAAAAAACATAAGCCCAAAGCCCTAAAAAAAAAAAAATTCTAAGCCTAAAGCCCTATGGTTGAATGTGTGTGTGTGTATAAAATTTTATTATTATTATTCTTCAGGCCGGGCTTAAAATATTTTGGTCTTATTCAAACCTGACCCTAAAATTGATTGGGTCCTAACACATAAGCCCAAGTCTTGTCCATGGGCTCATAGCCAAAACCCAAACCCTAAAAAAATAGGGTCAGGCCGTTCTGGTTGAGCGGGCCCCCGGGGCCATGACCATCCCTACCATGCACCACTTCAGCAGTGGAGTGGTGCATGGTCGTGCCAAACCTTAATATTTTGAAAAGAAACTTTCTGGTCATCATGCAAACGAGATAAATAAACAAAATTAAGCAAACTAATGAATGAAAGATGACACTTGAAAAATGAAATATGATAACACTTTTAAAGTGTCATCATATTTTATTCATTAGTTCGCTTGATTTTGTTTATTTATTTCGTTTGCAAGATGATGAGAAAAAGATAGACGGACGATCAAAACATAATGTGGTATTGACCGTTTGCAAAATTCGCGAAAGTTATATAATTGTGTTTTAAGTTTGAATGCTATGTTTTTAATATTCAATTATAATTTTTTTTTCATTTCCACTTTTTTTTTTTTTTTGTAGCTATCTAGTTATTAATAATTTTATATCTTGGTTGTGATCTTTAGACTTTTAGGGAGTAATCACATTTATGTATTCGGCATTCTTATATTTTGATAATGTTAACGGTTAAGTATTGTCTTCTATCTAAAAGTGTATGTTGGGTCTGGTCAGATCAGATCAGACCATATCTAGTTTTAAGGCTCTCTACCAACCGTTTTATTCTATTTGAATCAGGTGCACGTGGTCAAGTACAAGTTGTCGAGTTAAAATGAAAGAATTGAAGAAGAAATTTATCAAGTTGGTCGGTTCGGGTTAGGTTCGAGTATAGGTTTTCATAACCATGGGACCAACAACGAACAATCGAGCGGGTTTGGTAGGGACATAAAATTTTTAATGCTATAAAATACCTCGTTTCTTTCAATTGGGTCCAGTCGGGCAGAAAGGTATAGGCTGCGGGTATTTTACACCCGTACTTCTAGCCACGAAACTTGAAAGATATTCATTGAGTGTAGTAAAATATGTATTTATACACGACTATTCAAGTATGCAAGAAAGAATATATCGTTCTCAGAAAAGAGAAAAATGTCATATGTGATTAAGTTTAATGTAATTCAAGTATAGACTCTTACCAGGGTAATATGATGATTGAGATGAGATTTCAATTAATATCACAAATAAATTATATTATCAATCAAATACATTTAATTGAACTAGGGTTTAAACTTTAATTCATTTCCTTTTGGTTATTTCGAGAATACAAAGATATAAAGATTGAATAACACAGAAATTATAACTGAAAAGGTTATCTGGATGAAATTCCATCAACTGAATATAACTATGATATGCTGGTAGATGTCACTGATAGTTAGTAGAAGTACCACGAATAAATTGTTCCGTTATTGGGGCAAAATCAGAATTGTTCATGTTGGCTCGGAGATGACGTAATAGAAGGTGAATTAGGTCTTTAAAACTTTTCACTTCAAATTAAATATGTCTAAACAAAATCTCAACACCAACTTTGTTAATGTTAATGTAATATATGGGCTTGGCCCATTAGGTCAAAACTCTAACCCTAGGGTTCCCTTAGTCCCCTATAAATATTCTTATTGTATATCTCTATAATGTACGCTATTTTTCTGAATATCAATACAATTGTTTCATGTTCACCATTTTACTTCTCAATTATTTTAACATGGTATCAAGAGTCAATGTTGACTCTGTTCTTATTAAAATTTTTGAAACCCTAAGTCTTCTGCCGTACTATTACATCTGTTGACTGCTACGATCTCATCATTGCTCCGAAATCAACTCTCATCATATCAACATATTCGTCTCGAAGAGACGATCAAAACGTCATCAAAACCACCGCCAATAGAGTAGTAACGCGCCCTCATGCACCACCAACACTAGTAGCAACACCACCACCAAATCATCACTGATTTTGGACTTTATCGCCTCAACCAAAGCTCCAAATCTATCGAAAAGCATATCATCGGAACCGTCTTGACTAGAGGATTCCAAATCTACCAAAATCATCCCGATCCGATCCTACACGCGCCCATACATGCCATAAGAAGAAACTGTAGTTTTTTTTTTCTCAGATCCACATACTGCCGCCGATTCAGCTTCTTTCCAGCGTTACGTCAGCCCTAATCAGCGCTCAGTCAGTGCTACATTAGTGCCACGCCAGTAATTCACTACCATATTACCGATTGACTCTACCGACTTTAGCGCCCCGTCAACCCTTTCTGCCACGTTACCGGGTTTTTTTAGTTAACTTTCTTTAGAACGATTTAGGCCTTTTGAGACGATTTTTTTTTTTTTTTTTTATTTTAATTTTTTTTTTTAATTTGGATCGATTCTTGGGGTTTTTGGACGTTTTAATTCTATTTTCGGTCTTCGTTTTGTGATTTGAGACTCACAAAATATACTTTCCATTATATTCGCGTGGTTTTTACGCCGATTCATCCTTATTTTTGACTGATTCTTGAAGATTTAATATCGGTTTCTAGATAATTTCAGTATTCTGGATTTATCTGTGATATTCGTTTAATCAAATTTAGATCATACAATATAATTTTTTTTATATTGTTGATTCGGTTCATCATGAAGATTTGATCGGTTCAAGGGGTTTTCAATTAGTTCTTCACGAGTATAGTCCAGTTCTTAGACAATTTCAGCATTTTGAATCCATTTGTGGTAGCAGTTTCTCCGGACTCATATCGTACAATATACTTTGTTGTATATTGTTGAACTATTTCTACAATGATGTCAAAGAGTTGCACTCATTCAATCATTCTCAATGCCAAAGAGGGTTCAGATCCTACCCCCACTACTGTTACCATGTCTATTGCGAATATGACTTCACTCTTTCATCATATTTTCTCCAAGAGTAGTAGAAACCTTTTTCTTACTCTCTCACTTACTACATGTAACTCTTCTTGGTTCTTTGATTCTGCCTATTGTAATTATATGACATCTGATCCCAATATTTTCTCAACCAAACTATCCGTTATGAATACCCATAATAATCATACATCTGATGGTTCTCAAACGAGTGTTACTCATACTGGTTAGGTTTCTACTTCCTATTTTTTTATTCCTGACACATATTTGATTCTAAAACTCACCTTAAATCTCTTGTCTATTAGGAAAATTTGTGAATTGAGATTTGAAGTCATATTTTTCTAATAGTGGTTGTCATGTACAGAATCCTCGGACATTGAGAAACCCTTGGGACTAGTCATAAAGTTGGACATCTATTTGAACTCAGTAGTTTGTACATTTTCTCTCAAACCCCACCACCACCACAACCATATGTCATTTTCATCAACCTGTGCAACCTCACCATCACCACCATTATCCTCCTCCTCATTATCATCCTTATTTCCATAGCTACCATTGTTGATATCACCATCCCATATTTGGCATTTTCGATTAGGCCACATTTCATCTAGTCGACTCCAATTGCTTATCTCTAGAGGTCAGTTAGGTTCAGTTCAGTATGAGTTCTTCAAATATATTCATTGCCAACTTGCAAAACAACCAGCCCTACCTTTCAATGAGAGTCAGTCTATTTTACTTGCACCCTTTGATCTAATTTGTAACGACCCGATTTTCCAGCACCATCATGCGGTTTCTCCCTAAGGAGAATTTATATTAAAACCGAATCATCAATATTTCATTGTATAAAAACCTGAGAAATATTTTATAATACGACGGTGATAGCTATAATTATCGCCTTCACTATTAAACCGAATAATAAAAATTGGTTTAAATAAAAAAAAAAGTCTGAGAAATATGATTAGATTATAACTTATGCATAAGTTATATTAACTTAATTATTGGAAAATCAAATAAGTTATTAAATTAAAAATTTTATTAATATTTTGAAACTTAGTGCATATAGATACTTAAATTAAATATTTTATTAAATATTTTACAACTACGGGGACAATTATAATTATCGAATTATCGCATCGATTTTATATCTGTAAATAATAAATGCAACTATTACAGATTAAATAGAAATCCAAATAAAATTCATGTCGCCGTTTTATTTTCACCAGCCCTACAATCAAAATTGTGGAGTTATGAGCCAGCGCTCAGTAGAATTTCAACTCATCTAATACATGTATCCAATCAAATCCCAAATAAAACATATAGACATGTTTTTCATATAAATTTCACGTAATAATCATAAATATTCCACGAAAACTAACAACTAAAAATTAACAAGAACTTTCCCATGAATCACATAATGAGATTAAATACAAATATTAAAAGAGTTAGAGATTCTACCTGAAATTCGAAGCCAAAATCCGAATCAAAATACTCGAAAGCACTCAATATATATATATAATAAATCAACTCACTTATAAAGAGAGCCATCGGATCAAGAGAGAAACATCAAAGATATTCCTAGTCGTTGGATTACTTTTATATTATACAACATATAGTTTTTAGGGTTTGGAGTCGCAGCCTCCTACTCTCATGCTCACTTTCTTTCCCAACCCTTTTCCTCTCTCTTTCTCTTTTTCTCTCTCCCACCTTCGACATCGCCACTGAAATCGGCCAACCGCCACCATGGCCATCACCACCACCATTGCCATCGCCATCGCCATCGTCATCTCCGTCGCTCTCGACTCTACCTAATCCATTGTCGTCCAACCTCACACGTCGCCGTGAGTCTATCTATTGCCGTCATTCTCGCTGTCATGCAGGTACGTCTCTCTCATCCCTCTTTTGCAAATTTATTCATCCACGGCACCATCAATCGCCATCGCTATCTGTTTGCCTATTCGTCGTCATTTTCACCGCCTAGCGTCGACCCGTTGCAGAACTATTGCCGCCACTATCATCGGTCTCAACCACTCCAAATCTGTCGTCTCCTGACTTCAAGTGTCTAGATCTGGCTGAATCGAAGTCTGATTTGGCCAGATTTGGGTTTGCTTTGGTCCGATTTACGACCGATCGACCTCTCTCTCTTTCATCGCCCTTTCTCTGTGTTAATTTTTGCTTCGATCTGCCACTGAAATCCATCTTCTTTGTGTATATTTTGGCTAAATCTAAATTTGATTTCTTATATCTACGAAACCACCGCCATCGCCGCGCATCGCCACCCACCGCCATGACCGTCTTTGCGTTTATTTTGGGTTTGTTGTCATCGTTGTTCCATCACCGGACATCACTGCTCAGGTATGCACTTTCTTCCTCTCACGCACCACCATCACCTGCCCTCTTTCCTGTCATCCCTTCATTTTCTCATATTTTCTTTTGATTTTATTCCATTGCCCATTAACAAATCTCTATCTCAAGCTTCTCAGTGACGCAAAGCTTCGTTTTTTTATTCATCCCTAATCACAGGTACTCTCATCTCTCTCCCTCTTACCTATCTGATTTAGGGTTTTGATTTTTAACGGGAATAATTCTATGATATGAAAATTAGATAACCAATGTATGTTTTGATCTATGAATTGCAGTTTATTTTTGCTAATTTATTTTCCTCCAACTCGATTGAATCTAACTTGCCTTTTTGGTTTATGATTTCATTCAATTTTTTGCGAAATTAATCCGCTAAATTTGATTTTTTCTTTTTATTTTCCATAGATCCAGGTATGGAGATAAAGTTGGCTTGATGTTCTTGAGATGAAGTAAGATCTATTCGCAATGTTACTCATTATGTGATATGATCTTTTTTTCTAAACTCAAGTATTTATCATTCATTTGCACAGTAACATTAGAAAGTGAAGTTCATTTTGAGTTTATTGTTTATTATTTGCCTACCAAAAGAGCTTAAAAAAATTGTATGTTTAAGATTCAATTTTGATTATTTGGTATTTTTTAATATGTTTTCTATTCTTTCTTTATTTTGTTAATTATTTTTTTTTTGTATGTTCTCCACTTTTTATTAGCATTCATTTCTTTGAATCCTCATCTATGAATCTATAGTTTAATGTCAATTTTGTCTCCAATTTTACTACTCTGCAGCCATCGAGATTGGGAGATTTTGAATTAAGATTGGGAGCTCCCTTCATAGTTTACTTCATGATCAGGTGCAAGATATGATACTTTAGTTTTGTTTTTTTTTTATATACTTCTACATTTATATAGTTGCATTTGCTCCTATAGGGTTTTTTTAGCTACAAAATCATTTAACTTTTTTAGCGGTAACATCATTCTAATTTTTTTTAACAATTAATTATTCAAAAATCTAGATTTGGAAACATTCTTAAACAAATCTTAGTAGATTTTACAAACATTCCTAAATGATTTTAGTTAGTAATATTACTAAGCTAATAATTTTTTTTTTATTGTTTATAAGAAATTCCCTTAAAAATTAGATATTTAATAGGATAATTATTTTTTTACCATTTTATGTTTAAATCGAAACACTTTGCTATAAGTTTTGTTGGTAAGAGTATTGTGAATTTGTGATGGATTTTATAGAAATATGAGAACAAACAAACTTTTGATACTGGCTATGTGCAGGTACAAGCTCAATAGTATGTGTTTGGATGTTGAAATGTGGGAACAAACATGCCGACGGTACTCCCTCTCTTGCGATGACGTCTTCTCCTTCTTTAATCGCGTATTTCGGAAAATGATGGTATGCATCCGTGTTGCCGGAGATTCGATTACTTCTAATTGATTCCTCGGGTCAGATCTGTGTAGTTCCTGTAAGACCTTGATTTTTCTTATACGTACAATTTGAGTCGCATTTGAGCACATTCGAAAATAACGGGGTGAATGGTGTTATTTATTGTTTAATTAAAAATTTGAGGGGTTAATTTGTACTTTTCAAAACATTAAAATTAGAATTGAGTTAATTTATAACTTAACTAAAAAGAAGGGGGACTTGGTGTAAATTAAATATTATATATATAGAGAGAGAGTCGGTAAAAATGAAGGGAAGAAAGAAGGGCCACTTGGCCGGCCATTTGATCACACACACATATCAATATATATATATATATATATATATATATATATATATATATATATATATATATATATATATATATATATATACGGAGGGGAACAGAGAGAAGGGAGAAGAATCAAGAAGCGACGAGAGAAAGGAAGAGAGAGAGGTCCGCCGGTGGGCTGTTCTATCGTCGATCATGTAGGGTTCGCCGGCGGTGGGATTGTGTGTTTCATTGTGCGTATGTGATCTAAGTATACGTGTGGGTGTTGTCTGTCCGTTCGATGGTGTGGTTGTCACTTCGGTGAGAGTGTGTGTGTGTGTGTATGCTCTATTTCTAATTTGTTTATGTGCGTGTGTGTTGTTCTGTTGTCCGGCCATGGTGTGTGTACGTGTTGATTCAGTTAATGGGTGATCGACGGGGGTAGCAGTGGTGTGAGTTGGTCCGGCGGTGTTGGTGGCAGTGGTGTGCCTTTAGTGTGTTGTCATGGGTGTGTGTGTATTGATCGATGTGGGTGTTTCTCCGGCAGTGGTTGTTGCTCCGTTGGTGGTTCGTTGAAGGGGGGGTATGGTTGTGTGTTCCAGAGCGAGTGTGTGTGTCACCGTCGGTTAATTGGGCCGACAATAAGTGAGAGATAAAGAGAGAAAGAAATGGTTTTTGTCATGCATTTGTGTGCGTGTCTGTTGTTTGTGTGTGTGTATTGTGCCATCGTTCGGTTGGTCCGACGGTGGTTGTTTGGTGTAGGGTTGTTGGTGGTTGGTGTAGAGGGTGATTAGAGTGGGAAAAAGGAGATAAGAGTGGTCGGCTGAGCATAAAATAGAGTAAAAAAATGGCGGTCATTTGCTTAGGCGGAGAAGCTTCAGTGAGCATATCAGAAAGAAAGGGGAGCGTGTTCGCCTAGGCGGTGGAGGGTCAGTGCGCTATAACGAAATAAAAAGAAGAAAGTTCGCCTCGGCGGTGGACAATCAGTGTGTATAGCAGAACAGAAGGTGGATCTTTCACCTCGACAGTGTCGCGTTCGCCTAGGTGGTGGGTCTGGATGCAGAAAATCAGAAAATAAAGAAACATATAAATCTAACATCAAATCTCTCGGTAGGCGGACGATTCGGGGCAGGTAGAATTCCGAACTCTACTAATATATGTATTTAGTTGTGTTTAATTGTCTCGTGGGCGATTATATGAAATTACTTAGTCGATGCGGAAATTATGAGATGAGCATGCGAAATGATGTTTATGTGTTATATGTGACAAGCATGTTTACGTGGTTTATGTGTTATATTAATTAAATTCACGTATTAGAGGGGTTGGAGTTCTACTGAGCGTTGGCTCATAACCCCACAGTGTTTGGTTGCAGGGACGGCTGGGAGAAAACGAGAGAAGAAAATTATTGAAATTTCTAGTTGTATAAATTGTCATTATTATTTATTGTTGTAACTAGCGAAAACGGTAATTATAATTATCGTAGCTGTTATAAAATATTTCTCCCAATTTTAATGTATTGAATATTCGGTTAATGAAATTGTTGAATACAATTGGTTGGATAAGAGGTTGGAAATTTGGTTTAATATTTTGTTAAAATAAAGGATTTAGATAAATGTAGTGGAAATATCTGGCTTAAGTAATAAAGTACTAAATTATTAGTTTTGTTGTCACTACCTATATAATCCGCGGACTAATTTACAAAAGGATTGGTTGGTGATTTGGTGGTATATAAATGGTGATTCTTATATGTAATAAATTTTCGTTATAAAATCGGCAATTAGAATTATCGCCATTATTAATAAAACTTACCGAATGTTGTAGATTGGGAAATTTGACTAATTGGATTTTAGGATAGGAATTCTCTATAGGAGAAACCGTTCTCGGCCCTAGGAAACCGGGTCCTGACAGTTCCTCTCTTTTCCTCTCTCCCCCTCTCTTTCCACGCCATCGGCGCTTCCATCGCCGAACACACTGGTCAAGAAATGGTTGATTTTGACTTTTTTTTGGTTGAAGCTTTCATTGGATCTAATGTGGAATTTGGCGTTAATTTGTTGTTAAGGCCCCATATGATTGTTTCAATGTTTTTCCCCTTTTTTTGGTTTTTTCTAGAACAAAATTGCAGGAAAAAAATGGGTTAGTTTCCCTATTTCTATTAATTTTAGTTTGACCACTTACAGTGGATAATGACCATTTAGTGACCATTATAGATAATTGTATAATAGTCACTGTTTACAATTTTTTTAGGTAGTAGTCATTTTCTAATATTCCTGCATAATTTGGAACATAAACAGGAATATGGAGCAAAAAAATATGTTTATGTTCTGTTTCTAGAAAAGCAGAGAATGAAACAAAAACATTTATCTTTGTTTCTGTATTTTTGTTTATGTTCCAATTTTCTTGGTGTAAAATACAATTCTAAGAAATATGATAATAGGTGCTACAAGTTGGGGTATTGGGAAAATATTTCTATATGTTTCGTAATTGTTCTATTAAATTATGCATATTGAATTGGTTCAGGTCTGTACAAACGTGAGACCAAGAAGTGATGACGAACTTTCGCTAGCTTATGTTGAGGAATTCAGCTGCTTGACTTAACCCACAGAATTTCTGGTGCGTAATTGCGAATTGATTAGTTTTTAATTTTGGTAAAATTTATTTGGCACCAACCTATATATGAAATTTTGATGCTGTCTGTAAATTGATATAAACATTTGGGTGGTAGCCTTCTATTTTTTTTTTTCATTGTGTTTCTCATACATGATTCGAATGTCATTATATTACCTTGGCCATTATGACTAGGTTTGTTTGTATCAAGATTTCACAACTACACATTAATTGTGTCTATTAAGCCAAAAATTTGTGCTAATGTTTCTTGAAGTAATGTTTCAATGTGATTGATTTATTTGAAAGTTTATTCTAGAGTTTTTTTTCAAACGAATAACTTCAAATCAGCCATTAATTAGGCTGTTGTACATATTTAGCATTATGCGCTTGAAATTTGCCTCATCAGCTATGATTATAGTCAATTACAAAGTTTTGGTTCTTTCATATGTGCAACAATGACAATTGGTGCTCAACATGGAACATTGAGTTTAGGATGAAATTTTTTTCTTGATGTAATAAATTTTACCATCAAAAGTTGGACAATTAAGAAGCAAAAGGTGTTAATGTATTTTTATTGAATTTATTTTATATAATTATGCCTTGGCTTGGATTGTGGATAAGTCATTAAAAATTAGTGTTTATTTGAAAGTACAATGTGATTATCTCAAATTTTTGTATTTAAATTTGTACTGAACATCTTACTGTATATACAAGATTTTAATTTCATTTTATAGTTCATAGTGATTTTGTTGTATTTTATAATTTGTTCAATTTAAAATATTGTTTGATTTGTGATGCTTATGATATTAAATGAGGTTTTGTTGATCAATAGTTTTTGAAAGTCTCTCTATAGCTTTTGTTTACTTTCAACAAGTAATAATCTTACGCTTCACATTGTGCTTAATTTGTAATGTTTGGTATTAGAAGAAGTTCTTGATCAATAGTTTTTGAAAATCTCTCTCTATAAATTTTAGAGTAATTTGGTGAGAGGTCCCAAAAGTGAAAAACATCACTTTCTAGGTCCCATCCCAAGAGTAAAAAGATCCCTTGGATGGGACCTTTAGAGGAATTTTCCTAAATTTTATTTAGTATCAAGAGGAAATTGGTATTTTGTTTGATTTGTAATGCATATGTTTGATGAAGTTTAGTTGATTATTAGTTTTCTTTTCTTTGTAGATTTTGTTTAGTTTCAATTGTAGTTATTGTTGTTTGACTTGTAATGATCGTGGTATAAGCAGAGGTTTTAATTGATTATTATTTCTTTTAGTCGTCTCTCTCTCTCTCTGTGGTTTCAATATAAATATTGGGAATAGGTAATATGAGTGAAATGATACTCATTTTCTCATATAATTTAGAATATAATTTATTTCTTACTTGCAAATTACTTTTGCTATGTCTCTTATTTTAATCAGTACAAATTTTAGTCTCGATTGTTAGTTATTATTAATATTCAATTGTTAGTCATTATTAATGTTCAAATAAAATAGATACAAAATATTGTATATATAAAGAAAATTATGACAAAACAATATATTATTTTTTTATTTTTGTTTTTGTTGTTTCACAACTCGTGCCTTCAAGCACGGGTCATACGCTAGTATATATATATATTAGCTAAGTTAGAGACATATATATCTGATTTCTTTTCTAATTGTCTTCTGCGGCTCCAATCCTTGTTTTCAACATGATAATGACAATCCCCCCCCCCCCCTCCCTTTATTTCTTATTCTCATTATATTTATTAACATACATAATGGCAATCAAGCCTTGTTTTCAACGATACGTGTTCACTGATGTGCCCACATATATACATATAGTTATTATTTTCAAGAAGAAAACTAATTTAACCTTTTATTTATTTAATTATTTACACTAGGATCCCTCTTAAAATAAAATAAAAAAATATTAATTATATCCTAAAAATTTTAAAAGTATATTTTAAATAATACCGTAGTCCCAAAACTATTAAAAGTCAATTAAAATTAACCTTTAACTTCCAAAAATTACCAAATATTATTTATACCATAAATTTGCAAAACAATTCTAAAAATATTAAACTTATATAAAATAATATTTTCAAAATTACAAATTTTAGGAGTATTACATAATTCATTCTGATGTTTGAGAGCCTTCTCCTCATGCCTTGATCGATGGGTGATTGTCGTTATTTTGTTATCTTTGTGGACGACTGCTCTCGATATATATGGTTGTTTTTTATGAAACATCGATCCAAACTATTCCAAATATATTCTGAGTTTTCCTCTATGGTTCAGACTCAATTTTCTAGAAATATTAAAGTTTTTCGCTCAGATAATACAATGGAATACAAGGATCGTGTCTTTTTTAACCTGCTTCGCAAAAATGGCATGCTCTTTCATCGCTCGTGTCCTAGCACATCCCAACAAAATGGACGAGTCGAACACAAACTATACGCCGAGGATTTACACCTTCGAAGTATATGACTACTCGAAAGTGTACAAGATCAAAGTTTTAGTATAGTGTGATCGTTAAGATCGAGTTATCGTATCCACAGGGATTGATGTCGTTACTATCGAATACCGCGTTTGTCGTGACCTAACTTTATCTAGGCGAAAACAAATGTATTTAATTAATTAAACTAATACTAATATAACCTAAATTAACTACACTAATATGCTAATATGTTTTAGGGTCAAGAATTGCCTAGGGATTAACGTGTTTACAAATACGTGTTCGATCTCGATTTACTCACGTTTACGGTGTTCGACCTATTTGACAATCTCGGTACATAAACTACACCGCCACCTCTCCCGAGTGTAAGACAGGGGAATACATAACTTCGAGTCAACGAAGAAATTTTCCTCAATATCTTAACGACCCTAGGTCATATGAGTCTCGCCCAGCGTCATTGATTGCACACAATCCAACTCCCTCTCAGGTTATTGGATCATTACGTTGTATTTACCTTATCGACAATCTCCGTTCTAAAACTCCTTTGTCACCTCTCTCGAGTGTAAGACGAGGGATATAAAGCAATTTCGTGTCAACGAAGAAGTCCCCCTCAACGTCTTAAAGACCCTAGGTAGCGTGAGTCTTACCCCAACGTCATCGATTGTCTACGATTCAAACCCCGACCGGGTTATAGAATCGTGCGTTTGTTTACCCAAATTTGAATTCGGGGTTTGTTAAAATCCCGTATTCTCCATTTATCTAACTGAGCATGATAAACAAACAATACAATAAATAAAATCAAACTACAAAGAACAATCACAAACGAAACACCGAAATCATCCAAATAACGTATTTATAAATATAATGTTAATCCCTACTACAATCCATATTTAACTCGTGGCTATAGCCGCAAATACAATAAAATAATAAGCTAAACATGCTCACATGATCCTAAGATAAAGAAATAAGGAAAAACAATCGAAAAACTTAACCTCGTCCGAAGATAAACCGCTAAGAACGCTCAACGATCAATTCGCCGTATTATCCACTTTGGGATGTGAGATCCACCTCTAAAACTCCTAAACCTAGGCCTAAATATATCCAAAGGTGCTGAAATGGCCGGGGGATTCACAAGGAGGGGAGAGTGAATGGTATTTATAGCCAAAATATCTCAAAATATCTAATAAATATCAAGGCTGTGTTAGGGTTTTTGCCTAGGTGCAGGATTTTTCTCCTAGGTGGAGGTAGGTCAGTTAACTTTCTGCCGCTTTTTCGCCTAAGCAGTGGAATTCTCGCCTAGGCGAAGGAACTGCAGGTTTTTATTTTGTTTTGACTGTAACTTCTTCATCCGAACTTCGATTGAGGTAATTTAAAAACCTATGGAAAACTGAGAAAAATATCTACAACTTTTATGTTTTGAGTGTTTCCAAAATCAGATTGAATCATAGTCCAAAATAGTCTTAAAGTTACAACACCTATACCGACTTTGCAGGTTTGGTGACCGCCTAGGAGAAAAAGTAGGCGGTGGACTTGGAAATGTTTCTACTGGGGTTTCCGCCTAGGCGGAGGAATTTTCTGCCTAGGCGGTGGGTTGTCAATAGCCTTTTGTCATTCTCAGCATCTTCACTGCCTAAGCGAAGGTCTGGACGCCTAAGCGGTGGGCTTCCTTCATAATTTTGCCTCCTTGCTTGTTTATCCACCGTAACTTCGACTCGCCTTCGGTTCAATCTCATCGTTTTCACTCCAGTTTCCTATCTTTTTGCCCCACACACCTGATTTAATACAAAAAGATAAAAACTAATTAAAACATAATAAAATACTATATAAACGCTTGAAAACCAACTTAATTCAGTTTGAAAATATGTAGGTAGATTATACCTATCACAAACATAAACACATTCTTGACACAGTTCATGTTCTCCTCATTTCTTCATCCTATCTTGACCGTTTTTGGGGTGATGTTGCTTTTATTACCGAATACACAATAAATCGTATATCTTCCTCTACAATCGAACACAATTTGCATGTGAGCATCTTTTCAGTAAACTTCTCGATTACTCTAAACTCAGAGTCTTTGCTTTTATTTGTTTTGTTCTTCTCAAACCACACGAACACAACAAATTGGAACTAAGGGCTCATCTGTGTTGTTTTCTTGAAGATGGCATTGAGCATAAATGATATCAGTAATGCGATCCTATTTCTAAAACTCTTCGTATCTCTTATCATGTTATTTTTAAGAACATTAAATGTTTTCTTCCTTACAGTCATTTGACATGTTAACCATCACCAATTTCAGATTCTTTACTAATCCATCTATTGAGTTATTTCCTGAGGATACAGTTTCAGGTATTGTTGAGTCCACTCCAAGACCACTAGTTGAGCCTAGTCTTGCTTCTTACGCTGAGTTCACTCCAGAACCACGAACTGAACCCACTCTAGAACCACCAGCTGATCTCACTTCTCCAACTCCATTGACCATGCTTGAGACTTCTTTGGTGGCCGATGATTTTGTATCGACTGCCTCTGAGACCCATGCTCCAAATCATTCCCTCTACTTTACCAGGGTAACTCATCGTCCACCTAATCTCAATGATTATCATCGCTTTTCTACTATATTTCATTTGCATGAGCCTCAATCCTATAAGGAGACTAGTATTAATCCTTTTTGGCAGAAAGTAATGGACGAAGAATTTTAAGCCCTTGCCAAAACTCACACCTAGGATATTGTTGATCTTCTTCCTGAGAAAACTCCTATTGGGTACAAATGGGTGTTTAAGATCAAAACATTTTCTGATGATTTTGTTGAATGATATAAAAGCTTACTTGTTGTCAAGGGATTTGCTCAGGAATACGAAATTGACTATGAAGAGACATTTGTTCTAGTGACGAGGCTTACATCTGTCCGTAATCTTCTTGCCGTCGCTTCCATTCAAAAATAGACTCTCTTTCAGATGGATGTCAAAAATGTACTTCTCAATGGTGATCTTCTTGAGGAAGTTTATATGTATACCCCCTCTTGATCTAATTGCCCCTCGAAATAAAGTTTGTCGCATTCGTCGTGCCTTATATGGTTTGAAACAAGTTCCATAGGCCTGGTTTGCAAAATTCAACACTACCATTCATCAGTTTGGGTTCACATCCAGTGCTAATGATTCAACCCTGTTTATTTGTCACACTAACAATGGTATTCTTCTTCTTTTATTGTACATAGATGACACGATTATTACTGGGGATGATCTACGCGGTATCTCTGAACTCAAAAAATTTCTTAGTGGACAATTCGAGATGAAAGATCTTGAGGTGCTCACATATTTTCTTGGTCTTGAAGTCTCATCTGGTTCAGATGGATATTTTCTCTCTCAAGCCAAATATGCCTCGGATTTTTTTTTCCCAAGGCTGACATTGCTAACTCCAGCACTGCCACTACTCATCTGGAGCCAAATATCAGACTCACTCCACTAGATGGTTCGCCTCTTCCGGATGTCACTCTATATCGCCAACTAGTTAGAAGTCTAGTATAGCTCACTATCACTCGCCCATACATCTCATATGTCATTCATCAAGTCAACCAGTTCTTGTCCGCTCCTCGGACCACTCATTACTCAACTGTTCTTTGTATCCTTTGGCATGTCAAGGGTACCTTATTTCACGGAATTCCTTTCTCTGTCCAGTCTGCTCCTACTTTACAGGCTTATTCTTATGCCGATTGAGCTGGAGATCCCACCGACCGACGATCAATCACTGGTTATTGTTTCCTCTTAGGCAAATATCTCATTTCTTACTGCAGTAAGAAACAAACTGTGGTTGCTCATTCCAGCACTGAAGCTGAATATTGTGCTATGGCTGATGCAACATAAGAACTACTTTGGCTTCAGTGGCTCCTCGCTAACATGAGAATCTTTTATCTTACTGCCAATGTTTTACACTTCAACAATAAGAGTATTATGCAGATCGCTCACAATGATGTCTGTCACGAGCGTACAAAACACATCGAGATTGATTGTCGCTTCATTTATTATTACATTCTCCAGAATACGGTTCGTCTATAATCCGTTAATTCAGTCAATCAGAATAGATATTTTTACTAAGGCTCATCTACTCGGATGGTTTCACTCTCTCGTTTCCAAACTCAAGTTTACGGCCCATTTACCACCTTGAGTTTGAAGGAGGATGTTAATACTAATGTAATATATGAGCTTGGTCCACTAAGTCAAAACCCTGACCCTAGGGTTCCTTTAATCCCCTATATATATTCTTATTGTATATCTCTGTAATATATATTATTTTCTTAAATATCAATACAATCGTTTCATGTCTATCATTCTACTTCTTAATTATTTTAACAAACTCGATTAACATTTTGCTAGTATGTACAGTGGATTAATGAATAAATAAATAAATAATATTAAAAACAAATGCTAGAGAAAGTAAAGGATAGAGAGAAACACAACAAAGGACAAAAAGATTTTTAAAAAAAGTGAGTCTGGATTCCATGCTTAAGTCTACTCCTCCAAGTTCCCATATATATTTTTAATCCATTATTTTTTAGATCTAATTCCCAGGCATAGATAAAATCCTATACACTCTTTGATCCACTTACAGATGTGAATCTACCTTTATAACTACCAAGATTTACTCTCTTGGTTTGACTAAAGACAGAGAGATTAAGGCCCCGTTTGGTTAATGTTTCCAACTCAACCCAACCCATTCTAAAAAATAGAAATTGATTCTAAAAATGTTAAGGAAATGAGAAACAATTTATTTTTTTTTTCTTTCTCAAAAAATTCAACCCAAAGTTCTCAACTCCGGCCACCGTAAAACGACCACCTGCCGCTGTCCACCGCCGGTCACCGGCCGCCATCCGGCGACCGTTGCCGGACACCGTGCGTCGCCGTCAGTCCGCCGCCGCCGGCCACCGTCCGGCCACCACCGCCGTCGCCGGCGTCTAACCGTTCGGCCACCGTCGTCGACGTCCGACCACCATCTGACACTGCCGCTGCCAAACACAAAAAAAAATTTAAAAAAAAATAATTAGTTTTAAGATAAAATCGTTACCAAACACATTCTGTTCTCAGCACAAAATAAAAATTGTCGTTACCAAACGCAATTATGTTTCCAAAATTCTCAATTCAACCCAATTCAACTCAACTCAACCCATTCTAGTTGCGTTCAGAAAAGTGGGAACACTAACCAAATGCCACCTAAGCTACTTTACTTGAGAAACTCACCTTCTCAAAATTTCTTTGCGTGATCTTCTTTAGTTACAATATTGAATGATCATGTGAAAGGAGCCAACCTTAATAACTGAAGTCAGAAAAATCTTCTTCGCAATATATTGTAACAAAATTCATTGTAACATTTGTCTCTTAGTATTACTTCAACTAGCCACTACACATGCTTATCGAGAAAAAAAACACCAGTCACTACACATTCTAAGAATTATTATGAATGCTTGTAGTGATTGTTACTTACTATTGTAACCATTTCATTTCAAATTGTAACAAAAATATGTAAAATTGCCATTAATGTTATGTCATGTTGTAAGGAATCTCATTGTGAAATTTATTCCCTAAAATTCACCTTGTCACTACAAGTTGTAATTTTATCATTCTAAATTGCAACAATTACTATAAATATTTGTAACCATTACTACTTACTATTGTAACTTTTTTACTCCAAATTGTAATTAAATATCTCATATTGCAATTGGTGTTATGTCACATTGTAATGGTGTTATATTAAGATGTAATTATTTTCTGTGCATTAGACGAGTCTTGTTAATTATTTCAATTTTAATTCCTAAACAAATCAAATAAATATACTTTCAAATTTAATTCATTTTAGAAAGGGCGTTAACGATCTATAATAACTTTAATCAGTAAGATAACTATTTCTTTTTCTTTAAGTCATAAGAAATTATAAGTAACAAAGGAAGATAAGAAATTATAATTAACAATTTTAGTTTTACTCAAATATTTAATTAATATTAAAATTTAATTATTCATAATTAATAATAGAATAAATTTATACATAACATATTTTTCTATAAATTTCTTTAGACAATAGGAAGTTCTAATCGGATAAGAAATTAATTTTTCAGTTGTTACTAGTATAATTGCAACTTAAGATAAAATTGCTACGACTTTTTCTAATACCAGTTTTAATAAGATATGGTTTTTGTTACAATTTAGAACTATGAGTGGATAAAAAAATTAAAACTTTTTTTTATATTAAATATTGATGTTGTTGTAAATATTGAGTGGATTTTAAAAATATTAATTTTATAAAAAAAAATTAAATTAGTTTAAACATATTAAAACTCTAATTATGAAATCTGTGGTATGGACCACAGTGAAGAAATTCCCATTGCTTACGGTCACTGATCACAAATCTGATAAAAGCGCGCGTTTTCCCTTTCCCCCCATTCGGATCCTTTTAAAATCAGCAAAAGGAACAAGAAAAGCGAGAAGAAATTTAAACACGGTAAGAGAAACAGAGAGAGAGAGAGCTCATGGAGAGGACTGCAATTGAAAGCAATGATGACGAACCTCTAAAATCTCAAATCGCCATTCGTTGCGCCAAAGCCGCACTTCTCCTCTTATCGCTGAAATCTTCCCCAAATCGCCGACTCAATTCGCCGATCAACCACGAAGACAAGGTCCTCTCTCTCTCTCTCTCTCTCTCTCCATGCGTATGTATTGTTTCTGAATTCGCTGTATGTAACTGGTGATCTGAATGCAGTCTGAGGAAAGGACGGTGATGTTGATGAGAGATGTAAATGATCTGAAAACTGAATTGGTGAAGGAGAGAGTGAAGAATAAGAAGATAAGGCTGTGTAGCGTGATGGAGTTGCTTCTACAAATCACGATACTCATACCCCTCTGGACCATCTGTTTGATGTTCGCCTTCAAATTTCTCTGAAGCCCCGGCACGGCGGCACCACCATCTTCCACTCCACTCTCCTCATTCATGACATGATGAAGCCCTAATAACATAATTTTCCCTACTTCTGGCAAATTAAACTTTTAATTTGGAACACGTAGTGCAGTAAATTCAACGTGTACATCAACTGTTTGAATGGTCGATATTTCTGTTAAATTTGAAGGTTCAACATATTTTTCTTTCTTCTCTCAGCTCCATATCTGTCTTGATTCTTCATTGAATATCTTCAAGAGTGCTAGTTCAGGCACATCACTCCAGTCCATTGGTTACTCTGTTATAACTGCTAACTGATTTAACGTAAAATCAAGAAGTCATAGCATATCAATAGCCTAACTACGCACCCAAGAGGTATTAGCATATCAATAGCCTAACTATCCACCCAAGAGGTATTAGTCTACATGGTAAGGGGAGATGTCCATTTTGCTTGTCAATCGGAGTTTGACTTTCGTGCGGAGTTTTCTAGTAATTAAATCTTGAATGCACCAGACCAATATGAGAGAGTGTGCTTTTAAGATCATTCAAGGAGGTGATTAGCCGAGGTGTGCGTAAGCTGGTTGAGACACACCTTATCATTAAAAAAAAAAAAAAAAAAAAGGCCTAACTATGCCGGTACACATTCAGTAGTTCTATATACAAACTTATTAGCCATCATCATGATCATCATAAGAGAGTCAAACAAAGTTTATACCAGAAACTCCCAGAGAACCATGTAAAATGGTTGGTTTGACTGCAATTTACACCCTACAGCTATAGCATGAAAAACTCCTTCACTATTTACACTGTTTTTCAGATAGTAGTGACCGAGTTGCTAATTTGCTATGGACTGTCTTGTTAGACTTGATTTGCAAGATTTACTTATTCTGCTTGATTCTCCGAGCCTTCTACATCCGAGTTTTAACAACCTCGTTGAATTTCAGCAGCATTTTGTTTGATACATTGAATTTTGCATCTGATTTGCAAACATAACATCCACTCCTTCCTCCGTGCAGTCCAACACTCAAATCCATCTAAAGAACCACAAAAAAAGGACTTGTGTGTGTTCAACAACATCCCAAGTATCTCCACTTAAGCAAATATAGCCTGTGGGACAAAGGAAACAAAATAAGTTAGCACAGAGAATAGGGGCAACAGAAAGAGAGAATGGCAATGAGGGCATTAAAGAACACATTTGAATAGGGACTTGACTTGATTACACAACATCTTCTAATCTATTCATCTTGATATTCAAAGGTGAAATATTTGGTTGTGATTAGCTCAGTACGATGGAAAACAACATAGAAAACTTTGATTCGCCTTGCGAAGTTGAAGGGTTAGAATATCAAGCACATACCTCTAATCAAATGCATAAGGATCATCTGCATATGGGTTCAAAGATCCTTCTGAGAACAAATCACCTATGTTGGAAGGGTTTGGAGGACCCCCTCTTTTGATTCCCTTGCATATATTTTGCAAATTAATAATTAAAAAAAAAAAAAAAAACATTTGGAAGGCAATGCTTTATTACTGTATTCACATAGAAACTAAAATAAATACCACTGACTTCATAAGAGTTCACATAACACTGATTACAGGAGTTGAAATCCTAACCTAGCAAAATTGATTTCATAACTACACATGGCAGCCTTGGAACGAGTTATTGAGCTACTAGTTACCTTGACAACAGTCATGGGGGTGCTAGCTTTTGGTGTTCCTCTCTTCTTATGCTTTTCCGGATCCTAAATATAACATGTATGATATTATAAAATGTTAGGAATACGGATATTACCGTTGGCAAAGCTTGTAGCTGATTCATTTAAGCAACAGGCTGAATGGCAATTGATGAAAACAGTTGCCATTTGTTGAAAATGCACATACCTGAAACATGACCGTTCTTTTTGTCTTTCTTCGTTTAGTAATTGTTCTACCATTTGATGTTTCCACTTCGTATTCATGATGAGTTACCTGCCATTTTTTTTTGGAGAAAGTTGAAAATAATAAGTGGGTGGATGAGCCGTTAAATTGTTTACACTAATTTTATAAGAATTATGCTTATATAGATTTTGTAACAATAAGAAAAGAAACTCACCTTCCTGCTATGCTTGGGAATATTCATTACACTTCCGGAATTCACATCTACTTTCTTCATCAAATTTGAGACTGGTGTTTGTGATGCTCTCAGGTATGGTGCATCCTATAAACATGGCCGAAGAACCAGCAATATTAGAATTTTAATACAAATCACGAATAAAAGGATAACTCACGAGTCACCTTTTCTTCATCTTCTGCTCTGACCAGAACACGCTCCCCTCTTTTGTTGCCTTCAGGATTTCTCATTTTAGACGACGACATAGTGTAGTTCTGTGCAAATGTGAAGCTCTATAAGGAACCAAATGTTCTCGAAGTGTGATACCATAATACATATAGCAAATCATCTGAGTCATTCAATCTGTTAACGTAACACATTTCATGTACTTTTTGTAAGTACGTGAAATTAACTCAATAAATATGAGACATACCTTCTTCGAGGTCACCTCTTGATCCTCTTCTGGGTTGTCTCCCATTACTTTCCACTGTAATTGCAATAAAGCCCTTTGCCTCTCTTCCTGTGATACAAATGTGATGATGTCAAGATATTAAACAGGCATCTAATTTATAAACGGATGAAAGAACAACTTACTTTGGTCTTCTGAATATCCAACTCCTCCTGAAGTTCTCTGCACTCAGTTTCGTGCTGAGTCCTTAAAGCTCTTAGTTGAGCCTCATGTTCATTCTTGATAGACATTGTTTTCTAGAGAAAACCATATAAAAGGTGGTAATCATATCAAAATATTATTTATATAGCACATATAATTCTGACAACGATATACCTCTCTCAATTCATTTTCAGCTTGAATCTGGAAGCGTTTCATCTCTTCTTGGTGGGTGGATATAATACCTAATTCTTTTTTATCATGCTCCTGCTGAATGCGACTAATCTACAAATGGACACAAGGAAGGTTAGTATATCGATCAGACTGTAGCAGCAACTCCTCCAGCATTAGTAGATCTACTATGTGTACAACCAAGAAGGTGGATTGGGAACATTAGGCATGCCACCCGGAAACCCCAAACCAAATAGCTGCTGAATTATACCATAATAAGCTAATACATGAAGTACTGCTGCTTGCTGTCAAAAGAATCATGAATGTACTTTCTGTGCTATTTAATGTTTTCTTGGAAGGGAAAAACTTTGACTAACTATATTACTGAATTGTTTTTAGGACATTACTTTCTAAACAAACAATCTCAACAACAATTTTGGAAAGTAATTGCATGAATATAAAAAATTTCAAAAGTATTCTAACCTGGCCTTTAAATTGTAATTTATTCTTATAAAGATATAAAAAGAAGAAAAGGAAGAAGAAACATACCAAAGCAGCATGTTCTGTCTGTACCCGCATCATGTACTGGCGTGATTCCTCTTTGCATTCCGCAAGCTTCTGGTCACATTTTCTTTCCATTTCTAAAGTGGCCTTTTCTGCCTGAAGGTCCGATCAAGTTAAGAAAGTTAATTGCAGCCAACCAACTTCTTTTACATAGGCATATAATGAATAAACCTTTTCTTTCTCAAGATTAATGCTCTCCAGTTTGTCCTTTTCGTACTTCCTTCGCATATCATTAATGGCCTGGGGATTTTCTTTAACATGTCAGTTTCTAGAAACTTCCATAAACATCTTTTAAGCTTGGTATAGAATACATCATAGAGAGCATAACCTGATCATTCCTTTGAGATATTTCCTTTAAATGCTTCGACAATTCTAACTGTTTTGTTTCTAGCATTTGATCATATTCCCTTTTAGCTTCTTTAAGTTTACTTTCCACATCAGCCAGTAATGCTTGAATCTGCATTTAAATGCCAACCGACATAGATGTCAGAAGGTCATGAGTAGATGCACAATTTTAATAATTCTAAATAGGAAAAAACCTCTGCTTTTTGATCTTCAAGCTGTTTCTCTCCATCCTTGTATTGCAGGACAAGCTGGTCCTTCTCCTCTAATGAACTATTGAGCTGACTGACTTCTTTCTCCAGTGAATCTATTCTCTGTTCATACATCCCCATGTCCTTCCTCAAATTATTTAATTCTTCGTCTTTTTTCTGTACTTCTTCCTGTAGATTTGCTGTATCATCTTTCTTCTTCATTTCCAGATCTGAATGTTTCATCGACAGATCTTGCTGCATGATTAAAGGGAAAGCAGGTTAGACATCAGTACTTGCAAAAAGGAACCATGTTTAGAAAACAAAATTCACCATATCTTTGTTGGACAATCTCAAAGCTTCTGAAAGCTGGTCAATTTTATCCTGCAATTTGGTGATCAACACTTCCATTTCAGTTTTCTTGGAAATGAGATTTTCTTCTTCAGACTCTAGTCTCCTAACTTTCTCTTCCACTAAACGGCATTCTTCTGCGTGCTGCAGCATTGCATACTCTTGCTCTTTCTGAAGTTCAGAAACCTTATGTTTCAGTTCCTCATTAACCTGCTCCAATGCATCTTTTTCGGACTTAACAAGCAAAGAATAATCTCGAAGCTGATCGATCTTTTTCTGATAAAGTTGAGCAGCAAGGTTGCTCTTTTCATGGAGCAACTTGAAAGAAGCGTCAAATGAAGCAGTAAGCTGCAAAACATGGTCTGAAAATGTCAGACTTTGATTATCCAATTCTCTTAACTTCGCAGCCAGAAGTTCAATAAAAACTTCAAGATCCTTAATATCTCCAATAGCCATATCCAATCTGCTAGCAAGTTCTTCGTTGCTAGATAGAAGATCAATCTTGGCTGTCTCTAATGTATCCTTGTATTTCGTCAAATTCTTGAAGTCATCTTCCTTTGTTCTTAACTCGAGATGCAATTCTTCCAACTTAGAGTTCAAACCTTCCATGGACGATCCATTAGCAGCAACAGTTTCTTGAAGATTTTTGATCATAGCATCTGATCATGGAAAGATGAAAGGGAAGAAAACCACGAATTCAAAACCAACACATTCAGTTTTGAAATTTCATTGACGAACATAACGCACTCTTAAGATGAACATCAGAAAATTGCAAGTAGCTCAGTAGTTGTTGGCATGTGGCACAAGTCTCTTGAATTGACATCAGTACAACATTAAGTGTCTAACTGTAAGGTGCGTAAATAAGTCCCTATGAAAAACAAGGCAATTTCCAGAGCCTTCAGCAACACACACGCACACACTCATATATATATATATATATATATATATATATATATTCTTAATTTTCAGCCGCCATCCTGCCCTCCTGGTTCTTCCTTATTATTATTTTTTTTGGTCTTTCTTTTTCTTCAATTATTTGGTCATTTTACTCCCTTGTACATGTATGAAATGGTGACAAAATAAATTTCAGAACTTCATGAGCTTAAAATGGCCTTGTCTCCCTGTCCAGCTATATCAATTTTCTATTGCAAAACATCATTGTTCGTAGGAGGTGATTTTCAATCAAGCCCCCTATCTTCGCAAAAGTGACAATCAAACCTTGTGTCAACTGAAATGTACGTCTAAGACTCCTCATTTGTGAAAAGCAATGCATGAACCCCTATCGGAATTTTGTTCCCGATCCATCGATTTGACATCATCCTTTTTTTTATTGTTGCATAAAACTAATTCTTTACTTGTGCTAATTCTTTTCTTTCAGTTTTTTGTTTTCCTTAAGTTCTATTTTTTATTTTGTTTTTTATTTCTAATATTAAATACTTATTTATTTTTATTTTCAGATTTGCATCTTTTTTTGTTGTTTATTTTTTATTTATTGTTTTTATTTTCCATATCTTTTTTTTTTATATTTTGTATTTCATATTTTTATTTTTTTATCTTCTTTGTCACCAAGTTTGGTTAGGAAAATATTTATAAAAAAAAATAAAAATAAAACTCATATACCAAAAAAAAGGAAAAAAATAAAAAGAAAAGAAAAAAGTTAAAAATATAATAAAAAAAAATTAATAAAAGGCAAAAAAAAGAAAAAAGAAAAATTAAAATAAAACAAACAAATTAAAAACAAAAAAAAGAAATTAAAAAGATAAAAATATTGAAAACAAAAAAAATCAAATAATAAGAAAGAAAAATAAAAGCAAAATAAAAAACAAATAGTAAACAACACACAAAATAGCAAAAGAAAACCAAAACAACAAAAATAAAAATAGAAATAGAAAACAAAAACAATAGAAAATCAAATTAAAAGGTATAAAACATAAAACAAAAAAATAGAAAAACAATAACAAAAAACTGAAAATGAAAAATGAGATATTTTAACAAAAAAATAGAAAAAAAAAAAAAAAGGGTAAAAAAAAAAAAGATAAAACAAAAAACAGAAAATAAAAAAGAAATAGAAATAGAAATAGAAATAGAAAACAGAAAAATAAAAAATAAAAAATAAAAATGTCACACACAAAAAAAGGGAGTAATTGAAAATTAAAAATTAAAATAACGGAAAATATATAAGGAAAAATGGGTAATTTTACTTTTTGATGAATGGAGAATGGGTCTCGGAACCAACTTTCAAACGACAGGGGACTGGTTGTTATTTTTACAAAGGACAGGGAGTTTGATTGAAATTCATCCATTTGCATGGAGAAAATAATCAACCTTATGAAAGTGGCATATTCAGGCAAGAAACCACATCCAAGCTTAAGGGAAGAAAATACTAATCACAAGGACTGTAAAAGTTCTAATTGAGGTCCCTATTTCTTTTCCTCCAAATCCACTCTCCTCTAAGGGGGACTAACAAACGAAAATATTTCAAGATATCAAAAGCTGCGGTCAAAAGTACAGCACCTGGCAATAAAATTCTCACGATGAAAGTGATGTCTGTTAAAGTACAAGTCATATCTGTGTGGATGATATTATTTTAAATGACAAAACTGAAGTGGTGATTCCAGACAAATTAGATACATTTGATCAATGTGTTTAGCCTATCTAGAACTAAAGCTGAATCTACAGAATGTAACTTTAGTCTACTGATATAAAGAAAATAAAAAATAAAAATAAAGGTTTAAAGATTGAAGAATAGGAGCTATTAAGCAACTCCGCTGCCTAAAATAAAATACAGATCCTGAACAAATTTGAATAATCAGAAGAATATGCATAGGATAAGGGCACGGAAGCTATATTACTAGTTACACTAACTCTACCCAATTCAACTCAACAACCCCAGTCACTATTTGATGATTGTAATAACAATGATGCAACAAACAAATTGTCTTCATAATTGATGCTTAGAAAAACAACCTTCTACATAATTAAGGTTGAATCTTGGAGCATTGTTGTTAGCTGCTTACTGAGGCGATTTTTAATTCATAAGGGAAGGCAGGGATTTGTATCACTCAAGTTTGATTTTCATCCTCTTTAAGTAACCCTTTTGAAGTATTGCCCTACAATAAGTTTCCAACTCTGATATGGATAACCACATCAGCCTCGAACTTATCTTATTTCAGAACTATACAGTCTATATTCTAGTTAGCTACCAAGTAAGAAGTCCACACTTCATACATGAGGGAAAACTGGTAAGCACTCCATTTGAAATTTTAAGAACTTCAACAACTTCCAGCCAAAACTATTTTACCTTTTTCCTCGACAAGACCGGTAAATCTACAATTTTCATCCCTGAAAAGTTTCGCCATTTCCTCTTTCTCATTCCCAAGTTTCTTCAGCTCTTCTTCACCTGCAATTATTGAAACTACGAGTTTAGCATTTCTTATAAATGAACATGTTGAAGTGAAGCAATCACAAATTGTAGGTTCTACTTAGTAGCAAATTTGATGTAAATCCAATAATCATTTCGGAACTGGAACTTTTCATATGTAAAGGTATTCAATAACTTACGATTGAGAAGAGTTTGTTCTGAAGAGTTCAACCTCAAGGTCATAGACTTCAGCAAATCGTGTAAATTATCAAGAGTAACAGAAGTTGCAGATAACTTGTCTTCAAAGTACACCTTGTCTTTCTCGGCTGCGAATGAAGTTTTGGACTCACCGAAACAGTAAAGCACAACCAAAACATAATCAAGTTTATAATTAAGTTACCTACCATCCTGAACCTGACCAGCTAAATACTGTAAAGTTTCAGTAAGTTGATCACATAAGGTCTTTGTAGAGGAAAATTTTGATTCCAATCCTCTCCAAAGTTTCTCATCTTCTTTCTGCTTGACTTTGAGTTTTGCATTTTCATTAAATGCATTCTGCAACTTTTCTTCCAATAAATGAAGATGTTCTGTCAATTTCTTCATCTTAGAATTCTGCATTTATTAATATATTTTTATTAGATTATCGTTATGTTACAAAAAACATTGACAACACCTAGAAAAAAAATCCCTTATTGTGCCTTGAGCTCTGTTGCTCAAGATTTATGAGTGCATATGTACCATATGTAAGTATGTTCGAGACAGAAAATACTCATTATACCGCCAAATCAAGATCCGTTTTTGCAGACGCTTGCTCTTTGACCAATTTCTCTGGAAGTGGAAGAATCAGTAACGCAATTCATCATATATGTACTCATAAATCTCTAAACCAAAATTTGAATATGGAGATTAAAAATATAAAACCTGCAGTGAGCTTCAAATTTGCGAAGCTTCCTGACGAAACTGAATCAGAAGACGCGCGCGAAGAGATCGGCAAAGTCTTCGCCGTTCCGGAATTAAATCCTGATAACGATTTGAACTTATCCAGGCTCATCATGCCTGATAGTCCTACGAGTTTATTCATCTCGAAATTCCAGGAGAACTATAGGTAGAATCCTAGCAACCGTTTCCGGATCTCTCACTGTCGATATACCTTCAAATCCATAGTACAGCCGGTTGAGAACAACTAATCAAAAACTGAAAAAAGTTCGTTCATAATGCTTCTCGATCTCAAGAATTAGCGAATCGAACACAACAGACTGAAGGAATCAAAGAAGCGCTAATTTCAAAATATCCACGTGTCTTCGATTGTCAACAATATACTGTTTATCAGTTGAAATGCAACGAATTAAAATCACTTCCAGAGCTCTTGGACTCGAGAAATCAGAAGAATTAGGGTTGGAAGGGGACAATTGAAATGAATCGACGAAAATGACATAGATTCTTGGAGTAGTTCGACTGCATCTGCAAGTTCGAGACGGTAGCAGGAACCAGTAAGCCTTCGAAACGGTTTCGCGCCAAGGAATACCGTATTTATAACAAGGGTTTACACCCGAAGCACCACCCGTTCATTTTGTTTTGGCGCAGGGGACACACCATGAGGTTGACTGGTTTAGTTATAAGTTCAATGGTAAAATTTGAAGGTAATATTGCATGCTAGTTTGGTTAAACAAAATCGGATTGAATAAAATTGTTATTCAACTTTCAATTTTAATAATTGCACTATCCAGCTTGGTTGAACAGAATCGGGATAGAATAGAATTGTGATTCGACTTTCAATTTTAATTTTTTCTCTTGTTTAGTTGTCTAATAAATAAAAAAAATTAATTCTATTAAAATGAAAATTGATATAATTGATCTCCTGAAATAAGTCCAGACCATTAGAATAAAAAAAAAGAATTCCAAAAAAATCCATTCCTTTTATCCTAAAAAGTCCATTCCATTTAGCTAAATTTGATGGATTTTTTATCTTGTAAATATGGACTAATATTTTTAAATGTAAATATGGACTAATATCTTGTTTAGTATTTGAACTTTTTTTTTATAATCTTTCGGTTATTCATCTCTTTTATTCATTTTATAAGTTCGATGTGTCATTTTGTTTATTTGTTTATAGGTTTTGGATATTCTTTATGTGGGATATTACTCATGTTTTGTAATAATCTATTATTAGCTATATATTGCGAAATTAATATGTGAAAAGGAATTATGGGAATTTAATTATGTTTTACTATTTTATTCTTTTAGGTATACAATAAAAACCATGCATGATAACTGAATAATGATTCTATTGATAAATCCATTGCACTCTTTTATTCGTTCAATTTCTTCTACTATTTCATTCCACCACGATTCTATTTTATCCAATCAAATGAGTCATTAGTGTCTGAACTGACTGTTAAAATGGTTTTTAGAATTTGTGTGCTAATATAATTGTACTAGATTTTCTTTTGTTTTAATTTTAGTTCAATTAGAAACAAAATTGACAAATTTAAATTAAATAAACCACCCAACACCCCGCCACCGTACAACAACATATGGCTATTACAACACCCTTTTCCATTTCACTTCCACCACACGCCATATCTTCCATGCTTTCATCACTGTCTAAATATCCAACTCTTTCCACTCTCTCACAAATTCCACCTCTTTCTTCTATTTAAACCACCACCCATTTGATTCCCTCAGCCATACCAATGGTTTCTCTAGCCACCCCGACTCATTAAAGCAACTCCTCTCTATTAATACCATAGCACAAGCCCCTCTAAAATTATCTTCATCAAACTACCAACTGTGGTATTCTCAGTGGCGCTCAATTCTTATCAGCTATGATTTTACATCTTATGTCACCTCTCCACCGACAAATCTATAACTTAGTTCTTTTTTATGGAATCGTCAAGATCAATTGCTTCGAAGCGCTCTTATCGCTTCCTCAACGAATGAAGTTGCACCATATGTGATGTCTGCAACAACATCTTTTGACGTATGGACTACTCTCCATAATTTATATGCACAACCATCTCGTGCACGTCTTATGACTCTTAAGGAGTTTTTGGCCTGAGTAACCAAAGGATCTCAACCTATGTCGATGTATCTCTAACATATCAAACAACTTGTTACAACCCTGAAAGCCTCTGGTGCAAATCTAACGATGGATGATGTCACTCTCCATGCTCTTCAAGGTCTTTTCTAGGATACAAGGAAATCTCAGTGGCTATTCGAATTTGAGACTCCCCGCTTACGTTTGATGAACTTCATGAGAAATTGTCAAATCGCGAGGCCTTTATTACTCATGATACATCCTCGGCCATCTCTCCCATAACAACAAATTTTTCTTCTCGCCATAGTGGTTTCGGAAACCGAAACAATAACAGGAACACAAGGAAATCATCTTTTCAAAGTCATGCATTCTCGAATCAGCACCATCATCAAATGGGACAAACAAATAACACAAAACAGGAGTCTGGAATAGTGTGTTAATATTGTGACAAACAGGGTCATACTGTGAAGCAATGGTGGAAACTTTTTCCGTGGGTTAAACAATCTAACTCGGGCACCTTTGGATCCCCCAATGTCGGCCAAAATACCAACCAGCCGCATGCCAATTTTGTCCAGTTGGGTACCACATCCAACTCCAATTAGTTGGTCAACTCCGGTGCATCTCATCATGTGACGGCCGATCTTCAAAATCTTTCCATTCATTTTGACTATGATAGTGGTGAGGATGTCATGTTGGGTCATGGTAAAAATTTAGAAATGACACACACTGGCTTTACTTCTTCACCTTCTCTTTCTAGACCTTTACATCTAAATAATGTCCTTTGTGTTCCTAGAGTGACAAAGAACCTTATTTTTGTTTATCAACTTTGATCATCGAATAATGTTTTTTGTTGAATTCTCACATTTTTCATTTGTTGTGAAGGATTATCACACGAAGGAGCCTCCTGTAGCAGGAAAGCCTAAAGGTGGAGTCTATGAAAGGCCGTTGAAGAATTTGTCCAAGCCGTTAGCCTCTCCTTCAGTCAACTCTACCCAACTATGCAACCTATATCAATGGCATCGTCGTCTTGGTCATCCTTCTTCCGCCATCCTACGTCGTATTTTTAGTTTAATTGATATTCTTGTTTCTTCCCCTACGTCGAAATTTTACAGCAATTACTGTAAGTGCAATAAAATGCACAAAACTCCTTTTGCAACTTCCTCAATAACATCGACGTCTCCTTTGGAATTTGTTTACTCTAATGTGTGAGGTCCTTCTCTAATTCATTCTATTAATGGATTTCAGTACGATCTAATTTTTGTGGATCATTTTACAAAATATATTTGGTTATATCTCATGAAAAGAAAGTCTAAAGTCTCCCACATTTTCCCCAAATTCGAGGCCTTAGTTGAAATTTTTTTTAAGAAATCTATTGTCTCATTTTATTCAGTCAATAGTGGTAAATTTATTCACCTTAAAGATTATTTTGCTAGTAATAGGACATCTCACTTCTTGACCCTTCCACATACATCAGAACATAATGGTACTTCTGAAAGACACCATAGACACATTGTTGAGATAAGTCTTAGCTTCTTCATATTGTCAACCTACCATTATCCTTTTGGTTATATGTCTTTCAATTAGCCACATATTTGATCAATAGAATGCCAACTCCTCTAATGAATAATGAATCACCTTATCTTCGTATTTTTGGAACCCAACCAAATTACACAAAGCTTCATGTTTTGGGTTATTTATGCTACCCGTGGTTACGTCCATATATTAAGAATAAATTGGATCCAAGGTCAACTCCATGTATTTTTCTTTAATTCTTCCTTAATCAAAGTGTCTATAAATATTATGATCCAGCTACCTCCAAACTCTACCTTTCTAGGCATGTGGATTTTGTTGAACATGAATTTTCATTTACCAAGTTGTAACCAATTGAAAAACGGGTTAGTGAAGACACAATTAGCAATGGGCTTCTACACTTTATTATACCTATCCAAGACGTCGGTCCTACCTTAGAGTCTAATGCCAACCGACTGCCATCTCTACCTTCTATTTATTTTTCAGCCAAAAGTAACACTCGAACTCATGATCCACCCGTTGCAGAAGCAATCTCAAGCAATTGCCCTTCGTCAAATGAAACTTCGAGACCTATAAAACAAAATTCAGGTATGAGTATTCTATCCCTTTTTCCAGCTCATTCATCGTCCCTTTTGTCTACATCTACTTCTAATCATGATAGGAATGCACCCTAATACATTCACCCAATGACCATTCGAGCCAAGAACAACATTCGCAAGCCTAGTCAACGTCTTTGTCTAGCCACCACCGCCCAAGACCTTACAACCACTTCATACCATGTGAACCCACCATTTCTATAAGACCCGAATTTTTGTATACACGTAATTTTAGCTGTATTGTAGAAACATGTAGAAAATAACGGGGTTGATTTCGTAAATAAAATTCAATTGAAATTTTAGGGGGTTAATCTAGAATTTTTACAAAACTTAAGTTTTGGTTTTGGTTTTAATTAAAAACTTAAAGAAACTTAAGAGGGAATGAATGTAATTTAACCAAATATATATATATATATATATATGTCTAACCACACAAATCAGAAACAGGGGACATGGAAGGATCGAGGAAAAAAAAAAGGAAGAACAAGACCTGATTCGAACAACGTGGCAAGATAAGGATCAATCTCAGCCTACTTTTCCCATGCTTACATATTCTAGAACCGAAGGAAGGATCGAGAGCCTCAAAAAAAGAAGGAAAAAAAAAAAGGTCATTGTTCGTCGGCTGTGGCATGTGTCATGCGGTCTGGCTTGTGAGTAGTTCGTCCGTTCAATCCAGTCTGTGTGTGGGTGTGTCTTCGGTTGTTCATTTTATAGTTGTAGGATTGTGGTCGTTAACGGTGTGACGGTATATGTGTGTCGGCGGCGGCGGAGTGATCGTTGCTCCGGTGGTGGGTGATCGTCGCCAATCGTTCGTTGTGTATGTGTTCATCGTTCAGCTGGTGTATGCAGGTGTGTGTATGTCACCATTCGTCCAGCGTGTAGGCAACAGTATGTGTGCCATCGTCAAATCTCAGAAGAGAGAGAGAGATTGGGTTCCGATCAAGTGGGTATTCATCGTCGGTGGTCTAGGGTTGTCCGTTCAGTGATGCTCTGAGGTGTGTGTGTACGTGTGTGTGTGGTGAGTGCAGTCAGTGAGGTTGGTCCAACGGTGGTGACGGTGGTGGGAATTGGGGTGTACCAATGGGGGGTGTGTGTGTGTATTTCGATTGATTTCATATGTATGTGTTTCTCCGTTTGATCCGGCGAAGCATGTGGGTGTGAGAGTTTTATTGACAAAGTGTGGGGGTGTGTGTTGCTGTATATGTGTGTTTGGTCGTAAGGTGGGGCAGCGAGAGGTCGCCGGAGCTGTGAGGAGAGACAAAGCAAGCGATCAACTGAAAACGAAGTAGAAACAGAAAACTGTTGCATCGTCGCCTAGGTGGTGATAGTTTCGCCTAGGCGGTGAAGCATTATAAAGCAGAGCAGCGCGTGTTCGCCTAGGCAATACGGCGACGGCCTAGGCGGTGGCGAGTCAGTAGCGAAATAAAGAAGAGACGAGGCATTTCGCCGAGGTGGTGGATCCTTCGCCTTGGCGGTGAATGCAGGATCAGAACAATCAAATTTTTTAAGAGAAAAAAAAAAAAAAAAGGAAAATCGACAATCATTTCGGAATGGGTAACATTTCTCGTTAAATTTTACTTTTGTTAAATTTAACTACTAACATCAAAATGTCATAATTGCGATAATAAATTTGAGACTGTTCATATGAATGAATTGTGTACAGAAATGTTTAGCGGAGCGAAATTAACCGAATAATAATTTTACATAATAAAATATGGGGACGGGAAAAGTGTGAAACTTAGGGCCTGCATTGCATGATTAGGTTATTTCAAATAGATTATTAATTTAGGCCCTATCATCATTACGTTCGCAGGCACCCGCGTCGCGATAGAGTGTGGTTAGTAGCAATTTTGCAGAACGGATATCGATGTGAGTGTACTGTCTTCTACGTAATTACAAATTGTATTTTTGTTTATATTATGGAAAATTGTGTTTATTTAAAAATGGACGAATTTGCAACTTATATGGATCAAGCGGTTTTGGGTGTTTGTGAAAAAATGTTTCGTGGATTACGTTGGTTTTAAAAAGGTGGAAAATGATTTGTTGAATCTGGTTGATTTCAAAAAGGGTGGAAAATGATGGTGGACCGAGTCATTTATTTTTTAGGTGAAAATTGATGGTTGGTCCGACTATGCCATAGTATTTTCTTCCCGAAAGGGATATGGATTATCTGTTAGGCAAAGTCTGGCAGAGCGTTGATTATCTACTAGGCATAGTCCTACGGAGTGTTGTTTATCTGCTAGGCATAGTTCGGCAGAGCGTTGATTATCTGCTAGGTATAGTCCTATAGAGCGTTGATTATCTGCTAGGCATAGTCCGACAGAGCGTTGATTATCTGCTAGGTATAGTCTTACAGAGCGTTATTTATCTGCTAGGCATAATCCTGCATAGTGTTGATTATCTGTTAGGCAAAGTCCGACAGAGCGTTGTTATGACTCATTAGGAAGGCAAATCCTACGGGTGGTACGGTACCGTTGCAACTCCTGATCGTGAAGTTAAAACGATTATATGGCTAGTCGGAGGGTAGTGGGTGTTTTGTCGTATACGATGAACCGGTTGAATAGATATATATACATTACTTTACACTGGATTGATGCATCTATATATATATATATATATAATTGTGTTGATTGATCTAAAATAATCAGGTTGGTTGATGCCAAATGTTTGGATTGGTATTTTCAGTATATATATTCGGTTATTTCATTTGTTACAGGAAAATTGGATTTCCGTAGGGTGTGAGGTTATATTATGTTGCTATTGGGTGTTTTAAATACACTATTTCTTTACATTGATGATAGTGGAAAACTGGTTCCGAATAGGGTGTGCGATATACGGTATTGTTGTTATATTGTTTCATTTCATTGGTGGTAGCGGAATCAGGTATGTGATTGTATAATAATATACTTTCGAAACGTGGAGTTTATTATTTATACTTGATCCATAAAATATATTTTTTTAATTATGAAGACAGTACACCAATAAAAAATTTTAATTTCAAATACCGCGATTAGAAGTTGGTCCACTACTAGCACTAAGGAGAGTCCGGAGGTCGTGTCGTGTCAGAGGTGAGTCGATTGGACTTGAACCGTGAAAGGTTCAGGTATTTTTAGTAGTTTTGATTTGTAAATATTCGGGACAGGTGTGCTATTTACAGTAGCGCGAGTGTGTATGTATATATTGTATATTTGGGTAATCATGGATTGGTCTGGTAAAGTCAGGTCAACATCATGCCCGGCCCCGGGTGACGGGTGCCCGGGGTAGGATGTGACATTTGTGGTATCAAAGTCTAAGTTATAGGTTCTGTAGACATGTCCGTTGTTGAGCATGTGGTGGACCATGAGATAGGGTGTCGATAGGTAGTGTCGAGCCAGTGGTGGACCATGAGATAGGTTGTTGATAGGTGGGTTCGGCACATGAGTGATGGTTATTGTATTGTATTAGATATTACATTGGCATCTTGCATTGTTATTTGTCTTATTAGCAATTAGTGGATGCGACGAAGTTGTGATACTGCTAGTTGGTGGTTTGGGTGGTGATGTTGGTAGTTGTAGTGGATGGATTACGATTGTGGGGGTACTAGTGGTTTTAAATATTAAATTATAACTGATAAGTGATCATATCTACATTACTTGACATTGGGATTCAGTATCGGTAGCACTTGATGTTTTAGTTTATTAAACCAATAGTGTGACAGATGTACACTTAAGTTGGGTTATTAAACAACATCCTATGGTGTGTATAAAACTGCCTTCTAGGCAATACTAAGGGAAAATCTTGTAATTTTATTAGAGGAAGAATTCATATTATTGAAACAAGATAAGATAATCGCTCTTTAGTATGAAATCAAATTCGATGTTTAGTTTAGAGTTGCTCCTAATTTGGTGAAAACAGAAGAGGCAAGATGTAGACGATTCCAGAAAGGATTTAATTTCTCAATACGTTCTAGGTTGACGGGCAGACAAAATTAAAAGTTATGCTGAAAATAATAAACCCTGCGAAACTAATAGAGGATGATGTGTAGGAAGAAACAGAGAATGGTGGGTCAGTATTAATAGATAGCGCGTATACAGGCAGTCCGTTTTGGGTGGGTGATAGAAAATCATTGGTAGATCTATTACCCCTGAGTATTCACAATTTTGATATAATACTGGCTATGGATTTGCTATCCAGTTATCACGCCACGATGGATTATTTTAAAAATGAAGTTATTTTCCAAATCTTGGGCGAGACAGAGCTTATATTTTGGGGGATAGAACCCTTACCCCAATTAGTTTGATTTCAGACTTAGAGGCTAGGGAGGCATAAAATGAGGGATGTCAGGGATATTTTGTGCACGTGATTGACACCAGGCATAATGAAGTTCAAGTGGCAGAAGTTCTAGTTGTTAGGAATTTTTCCGATGTGCTTCCAAAAAAAAAATTTGCCAGGGTTGTAAATGGATAGGGAGATGGAATTCACTATTGCGTTACTTCCAGGAACTGTTCCGACATTCAATTCCACCCTATCGTATAATGCCTATTGAGTTGAAGGAATTAAAAATTCAGTACAAGATCTGTTAAATCGCGGTTATATTAGACTTAGTGTTTCCCCATGGGGAGCCCCAGTGTTGTTCGTAAAGAAGAAGGATGGCATGTTAAGAATATGTATCAATTATCGGTAGCTGAATAGGGTGACGATTCGTAACATATATCCGTTGCCTAAAATTGATGATTTGTTCGACCAGCTACAGAAGGCTAAAGTATTTTTCAAAATAGATCTTCGATCGGGGTATCACCAATTGAAAGTCAGAGACAGTGATATGGAGAAAATGGCGTTCCGTACGAGATATGGACATTATGAATTTCTGGTTATGCCCTCCGGATTGACTAATGACCCTGCTGCTTTCATGGACTTGATGAATCAGATCTTCCAACCTTGTCTGGATCAATTTATTATCGTGTTCATTGACGATATATTGATCTATTCCCAAAGTAGAGAAAAGCATACAGAGCACCTCCAGATTGTGTTGCAAATGTTGCGGGAAAAGCGGTTATATGCGAAACTCAGCAAATGTGAATTTTGGTTGGATCGTATGGTATTTTTGGGGCATGTTATCTCAGGAGATTGTATTCAAGTGGATCCAAAGAAAGTTGAAGTTGTGGTTCAATGAAAAAGGTCGAAAAGTGTAACCAAAATTCAAAACTTTTTGGGATTGGCAGGTTATTATCGTCGGTTTGTACATGAATTTTCTATTATAGCTGCCCCATTTGTAAGACCCCAATTTTGCACGTATGTCATTTTAGTTGCATTTTAGAGTAATTGAAAAAATTCGGGGTGAAATTGAGTTAATTAAAATTTAAATTAAAAGTTTAGGGGTCGATTTGAAAATTTAGAAAATATTCAACCAAAAATTTGCATTTAATTTTTGAATTAAAACTTTTGGGGGTGAAATTGCAATTTAGAAAATCTTGAATGTGGAAATTGGACAAAAATGAAGTGTCAAAGGAATAAAGAGGAGAAAAGAGAAATTAAAACAAAAGATATTTATATATATACATACATATATGCATAGGTGCATGCGTGTGTCATGAGCTCAGCTGGAGACAGAAGGGAATGGGAGAGGGGCGACGTGGCATAAAGAAAACCAAAAACCGATCCACAAAAACCTATGAAATTAAATGATCCATAAAAATCGTGATCAAAAGCCAGAAAAGAAGGATAAATCAGACAAGTTAGAAAGAGAGAAAATTGGAGGGTGTTCGGCAGTGTGCTTAGTCAGGCGTCGTAGGTGTATGTGTTCTGCTACGAAACGATCGTGTGGGTGGGGGCAGTCCGGTCCCTGTGTGTGTGCATCTTCGGTTGTTTTTTCAACAATCGTGGGGGTAAGATTGTCAATGGCGTGATCGTTGTCGTTCATCACCGTCGTTTAGCAAATATGCGTGTATGTTTAAATTTCTATGGTATATATATATATATATATATATATATATATATATGTGTGTGTGTGTGTGTGTGTGTGTGTGTGTGTGTGTTGTGTTGATCATTCGGGTGTATAGGTGCATGTGTGTGATCGTCGCCACTGTGTGGCCGGCAGTGTATGTCGTCGCTGGGGCGGTACGTGCACGTGTGTGCGTTCTCTGGTTCTGTTTAGCGCAATAGGGTATAGGTGTATGGGGTTCTGTTCGGATCGTCAGTCATCGATCATCGATAATTGTGGGTGGATCGTCGTTAGTCAATGGTGAACGTTGTGATCGGTGTGGGATGGCCGGCGGTGAAGGGAAGTTAGTGAGAAAGAGAGTGTCGGCATGTGGGTATGTGATTGGTGTGTGGGGGTGTGATCTTGTTGTGTGGGAGTGGTATCGATAGCGGCGGGGGTATGGGTATTGTTGTGTGTCGCCGTCGGTGAGAGGGACATGAGTGGGTGGTCGGTCGACAGTCAAACTGAACCAGTAACACCAAAAAGAAGGGAAAAAAAAAAAGAGGGAAAAATTACACTAACAACCCCAAAATAAAAACTAAAAACCCAATTCAATTTCTCGGCCTGCAAACAATTAGAAAATTGGTGAAATTTCAATCGTTTATTATTTTTCGTTAAATTAAATTTTTAGCGTTACAATTTTCGTAATCGTAATAATTTAGTAACGGTTAATTTTAATAACGTTGTACATAAAATATTATCGTAACGGAATAGAGTAAATAATAATAATTTTCCATAATAAAATGTGGGGACGGGAAAATTGTGAAACGTAGGGCCTGCATTACATGATTAAGTTATTTTCACCTAAAATATTAATTTAGGCCATGTCACTAATAGGTTCACAGACACCGGAATATCGGTAGAGGGTAGTCAGTAAAAGCTTTTGGGAGCAGATCACCAGGTGAGTGTACTGTCTTCTAGTAAATTATAAAAATTGATTTTTATATATATGATGGAAAAATGTGTTTATTTAAAATTGGACGAATTTGCAACTTATATGGATCAAGCAGTTTTGAGTGTGTGTGATTGTAGAAAAAGTCGCGGGTTTTGAGGTGGAAATTGGTGTTTGGTCCGACTACGCCATATTATTTATCTGCTTCGGCAGAGTGGTGATTATCTACTTCGACAGAGTGGTGATTATCTACTACGACAGAGTGGTGTTATGTCTCGCTAGAAAGGTAAATCCTACGGGTGGTACAATACCGTTGCAACTCCCGATCGTGAGGTTAAAACGATCCTATAGCTAGTCGGAGGATGGTGTGGTGTTTTGTCGTATATGATGATTGGAATGAGTAAATTTATATATATATTATTTATTACTAGATTGGGGTATTTATTTGTGATGATATATCTATTGTTCTAGTTGATTTTTGCTGCTTGATTTGGGTGTTATAAATATTTGCGCTAATTCTGTGGTGACAGAAAAATGAAATTTTCCTTGTGGTATGTGATTTTTATATTATTATTAGATATGTGGAATTTATATGTTTTATACTTGATCCATGAGAAGAAAAAAAAAATTATTACGAAGACAGTACACCGATAAAAAATTTAGTTTCAGGTGCAGGTTCTAGGAGTCGATCCCCTACTGGCCCTAGGTACAGTCTCGCAAGGGAGTCATTGTAAATATTTTTGGGACGAGTTGTCCGAGATGGACTCATGAAGGGTTCTTTGTTATTTTATTATATTTTGTTTTGTTGTCCTTATATTCGGGGACGGGTGTGTCCCCCATATGAGAGGATGTATGCGGCCTAATATTTTTTTTGTGGTTATATATTTATGTATGCCTTTGTCGTTTCTTAGTTGGTTTGACATTCAGATTATGTCATGTCGATATGACGTTGGCCCCATGGTGATGGGTGTCCGGGGCGGGGTGTGACACCATTGACCCGATTGACCCACAAGGAATCCAAATTCGAGTGGACTGACGAATGGGAGTAGAGTTTTTAGGAGCCAAAAAATATACTGATATCTACGACAATACTCTTCCTTCCGACTGAATGGGGTGGCTTTGTGATCTATAGTGACGCTTCACATTAGGGACTAGGGTGTGTACTGATGCAACATGGGCACGTGATTACATATGCCTTTCAGTGATTAAGAATCAGGAGCGTAACTACCCGACGCATAAGTTGGAGTTGGCAGTGATTGTGTTTGCCTTAAAAATCTAGAGACACTACCTGTATGGTAAGACTTGTGAGATATGCACCAACCATCAGAATTTGAAATACTTGTTTACTCAGAAAGAACTAAATCTAAGGCAGAGACATTGGATAGAATTGATCAAGGACTATGATTGTACTATCTACTACCATCCTGGAGGAGCCAATATTGTAGTGGATGTGTTGAGTAAAAAATCGGCGGGTTTGGTTGCACACATTCAAATTGTTCATACCAATCTGTATGCCGAATTGAATCTTTGCGAGTTCAGTTGGCGGCTGGTCAGACGGAAGCGTTGCTTGCGACTTTAACTTTGAGGCCGACATGGATCGATTGTATCATGGAAGCGCAGGAAACAAATGCCCAATTGGAAAATATCCGAATTGAAGTGAAAAATGGTCACAGAGCTGACTATCATGTCAGGGATAACAATGAGGCTTTGACGGTGGGGAATAAGCTGTGTGTGCCTGATGACGTTAATCTAAAGAAAGATATCTTGGACAAAGTGCATAACTCAGCATACGCAATACACTTAGGTAGTACCAAAATGTATCGGGATCTGCGAGAACTCTATTAGTGGAATGGAATGAAATGGGAGATTACTGAATTTGTTGCCAGGTGTTTCGTTTATCAACAAGTCAAGATTAAACACTAATGTCCAGGTGAGTTATTGTAGCCTCTACCTATTCCAGAGTGGAAATGGGAGCATATCACGATGAATTTCGTTTTGGGATTATCACGTACTAAAAAAGGGGGCATAATTTCATCTGGATAATTGTTGATAGGCTTACTAAATCTGCTCATTTTCTGACTGTAAAACAACATCTTCTCGGGATAAGTACGTCCAATTATATTTTGACGAGATTGTTAGACCACTTGGTGCACCGGTTTCTATAGTGTCGGACAGAGATCCGAGATTTATTTCGAAGTTTTAGCCGAGTCTCCAAACTTCTTTAGGTACCAAGCTGGACTTAATACCGCTTTTCATCTGCAAATTGACGATTAATCAGAGCGTATGATACAGATATTGGAATATATATTGAAGAGTTATGTTCTGGAATTTTCTGGTAGCTGAGATGTGATTGCACCGCATTTTGTGCGATTTAGTACCACTAAATTAAGTTTTGTTAATCTTTTAAATAAATTAAAATATTATAAATTAAGTTGTTTTATTTGTTTTTGTAGGATTTTGAATTTGGAACAAAACGACATTAATTTGGGACAAATCGGATGAAAAACGAACAAATCACGTCAAGCCGAACAGAAGACGGAATGTTTGGGGTAGGGCGGCTCAACCAAGTCATCCTTGAGAGAGGAGCCGAACCGATGGCTCGGCTAAGTCGCCCACAAGTTGGCCATAAGGCCAGCCTGTGTAAGTTGGCAGCCCACAGAGTAGGTTGCCAACCCGTGGGCTGGTTTTACAAGCTCACTTGGGCCGACCAAACCTGTCCGTCGGCCAACTTGGCCAATTGCTCCTCTTTTCTTTTTCTTTTTCCATTTTCGCCCCTTTTGAAATTCTATAAATATAAGGGCTTGGATCAATGGTAAAGGGAGAATCATCCACTTATTATATCAATTCTATATTCCAATTTTCACACTGTTTGTATATATTTCTTCGTCTTTTATTTTTATTTTTATATTTAGAGGAAGTTTAAATCTTAAGGGGTACAAAGTGTAAACGGTGTTTTTGAAGATTGTAACCAAGAAAACGCCGTTCTACACAATGATGAGTAGTTAACTTCCTTCTATTAGGTTAGAGTTGTGGTATTATATTTTTGAAATTATATAATATTATATTTTTCTTATTTAAATTTAGATATTGTATAAACAATTATGTGGTAGGAATTCCGTTTTAAAAAATGAATTTAGTTATGATTGAATTTATTGTCAAAATGTTCTTGTAGAAATTTTGCTTTAAATCCAATCACTGCTAAAATATTAAATCTTGCACATGTGGTTTTGATTTAATGGTCACATAAATATATTCTTGGGGATTAATTATTGGTCTGAATGGTTTATGCCTAGATATTAATTCACCTTAGATTAGTTTAATGTAGGAATTAAATATCGAAAATAATCCATGCCGGAGAATAATAATCCAAATCTTTCTGAGTAGTTCCAGCTTGTAGTTAGGAACTCTCGTTTATACATATCCGATTTAAATAGAAATTATAAGAAAAATATAATTTCAAAATACTAAACCTATAATTCTTAACCTGGTTCTTTTCTTTATTTTATTTTCAATATTTTATTGGAAAAATTGGTGAAAAGTCCTTATTTTTAAGTCTAATTAGTGAAAAGTCTTTTTGTGTTATTAGGTTTTGATTTAATCCTTTAAGTTAGATTCCACTTGTGTTTTAGTCCCGCATTGCAGGAATTGTAGGGATATTGCAGGGATTGTATAGAGTCTTTTAGTGAGTACATTCGATTTTTATAGTGAATTCTGTTACATGTAACTAATGTTAGTTATAATTTCATAATTGTTACTTTTTACACATATTTGAGCATTTTTAGTTACATGTGTTTATATAATATTAGTTACATGTTACAATATATATATATATATATATATATATATATATATATATATATAATATTTTGTGACGTTACTGAAAAAATATCAAATTTTTTAATTATATATCAGAGATATATAACTAAAAAGTTACATATTATTAAAACATGTAATTGAAAAATATCAAACTTTTTAATTACATATCAGAGACCTGTAATTAAAAAGTTACATATTATTGGAATATGTAACTGGAAGAAAGAAAAAAAAAATTAGCTACCTGTAACTAATACAGTGATATTACACAGAAAATAGTTACATGTAACTAACGCGTGATTATCACATGAGTAAGGCTTCCGCGTTTTTAAAAGAGATGGGACTAAATCAAAAGTTTTTACCACATGTAGGACTTTTGACCAATTAGAGCTTAAATATAGGACCTCCTACCCATTGTCCCTATTTTCTTTTCCTATTTCCAAAATCAAATTTAAAAAATTCTCAAATCGTTTTTCCAAAAGGAAGAAAAATAGTCAAAAATTGATAATTACAAGTCCGATCCCTATAGTTCGACACCCGTACTTAAGCACACTATACTACAATATTTTACGCTTAATTAAGGTAAGTAATTTGAGCGATCAAATTTTGGCGCCGTTGTCGGGGATTGACATCGCTAATTATTAATTTTCGTTATTATTTTTTTCTTTCTGCGCCTGTATAAATTCATCTGTTTTCTTTCTTGAGTTTATTTTCAGAGGTTAACCGTAATCCAATTTTTCACTCCACATCTTCAAGCAAGGATTCAGGTTATTCTGTCATTTTTTTTTCTTTTCTTTAAAAAAATATAAAAAAAATAAATAATATATATATATATATATATATTGTAGAGATCGGTTAGCTAAGATCACCACCCTTATTTTCCTTTCCTTATTATTATTATTATTATTATTGTAGAGATCGGTTGGCTAAGACCTTCACCCTCAATTTTCTTGTCTTTTTATTATTATTGTAGAAATCGACTGGCTAAGACCACCACCCTCATTGTTAATATAATTAATTATTTTAAATTAAAAAAAAATTGAGACCAAGGTAAAAGGATAATTAGTTTGGGGGATTTGACATTTCGTTTGCAAATTCTCAACAATCTTTCCTCTCAAAACCACAACCTGATCCTTACTCACATATGATATACCAAAACCAAACCATTTCACCAATCAATATCCGTACAATTACCAAAATCCCACATATCCCTATAATAATGTTTATCCCGATCTGTATTATCCGCCTCCTGAGTCTAATCAATACTTGAATAATTACGAATGAGATCAACATTATTATAGTGAACCTTCAGGGTTGTATCTTTACGATCAATCCTATTATCAACCCCAATATCAACCACCATTTCCCCAAGGCGCTAGGAATTCTGAATCCACTTTAATGCAACAATTTCTAATAATCTTGGAAGAGCAACACTAATCCCTAGTAGAGAGTAGCCAAGCCTTCGCAGAGCAACGTCAAACCTTAGCGAAAAACCACCAATCCTTAGCAGAGTAAAGCCAAATTTCAGAAAAGCAAAACCATATCTTAGAAAAGCGAGCTTTATCCTTGAAAAAGCAATTTGAAGAGATAGACTGGAAAGAAAACCTAATTGGGCGAATCATTGAATTAGTAAAAGAGAAAATTGCAAAAAATGGTCTAAAGATTGACATTCGGGTAAGTGATAAGGAGAGTGGTTTAGAACATGAGAGTGAATATAAAAAGTTGTTAAAAGAACCACAACTGAGCGAAACTGGTGAGGAATCCCAATGAGATAATCCCGAGTTGGAGCCATTTCTGGCTCAACTATCACCAGTTAGTGAGAAAGAGAAGGAAGTAAGATACAATAGTGACGGTGAGCCGATAAGCGTAGAAGTCGAAAATACATACGTAGAGAAGGTTAGGGTTGAAAATTGTAAAGATGAGATCCAACCACCAGTGACACATCCAAGTAATCTTCCTATGATTAAAGCATTCACTATACTCTTGCCACTGCATCCCAAAATTAATGTTTGTCTTTTTTATGCGGTGGATCAACCGTCAACCAAAATAATGAACGATTCATGTCAAATTCAATGGGTTGACATAAATCAACTTCTATTTGGGGGCTTAATAAATATGTTATCAAGTAAGTCCCACAGAAAAGAAATGGGATTTGATCCCGGAAAGAAGTTGATAAATTTGAGTGTTGCCCGTTATTCATCACTCACTGACTGAAGAGTAACTCAACGGAATGTGCAAAGCGGGTTACTCTACTACGGATAGGAGGTTAAGACACACATCGTCTGGCTGAAGACGTTAAATTTAGCGTTAAGTGGGAGGCAACCCACTGTTGTTTTAATTTTCTTATTTTACTTTTGATTTGATAAGTTTCCTTAAGTGTTTTGTCGGACAGGTTTAGGAGCAGTTTACACCGACTCAGTACAAATAAACAAATCCAATACGTCAGGTTCTCTCTCTCCTTACCAAATCTAATTTCATAATTTTCACATTGAGGACAATGCTAGATTTAGGTTTGGAGGGGTAAATGCTTGTATTCTTGCTGATATTTTATTTTGCACTAAAACTTTGTCAATCTATCCTATGTTGACTTATATGTCAAATTCAAACTTAAGTTTGCTAAAATAATCATTGGAACAGAGGACTGATTTAAAAAACTAATAATAAAAAAAAATAAAAAAATAAAAAATCGACCTTTACATTCATGCCAACTTTCTTTTATTTTAAATTTAATACACATAAAGTTGGTTTACTGAATTTTGACATGAAAATAACCTATCCCTGAATTTTTTTTAAAAAAAATCTATCTTAATGATGAACTTTCGCTGAGTAACCGGGTCTCTTACCTCAGTAAGCTTCGAGATTCGCATAAAAAAGGGGAAGTGATTTGTTAAAGACAATAAGTGACTTGTTAACTTCGAAGCCTAATTTGTTCAAGTTATTAAGTAGGAGGGGTGTCTTAACACCTAATGTCCCGAGCCAACTAGATTGGGATCATTGGCTTAACACTCGTTACACGAACATCTTAGAAAGTCCAGTGGGGTTAACATTGCACGGTCATTTATTTAAAGAAAATTATTTATTTAAAAAAAAATACAATTGCATTATAAATTTTTATATATCAGGAAAAACATTGTTGGATTGTTTAAATTTAGTTGACTAGCTACTATGTGCTAAATTCATTATAAACTAGAGTTGTATGTATGTCGTGGGTGCAAAAATGAATATTGTTATAAATCATGTACTATGAAATTAATTATTATTTCAGTAACTCTTGTTTGCCATTGATTTGATATGTTAGCATTGGACATGACTGATAGAAATTTTGTGAAAAATAATATGCACAAAAAGGGATTTGACATGTTTGTGGGTAGTATCACTGTAAACTCTTACGAGACTATACTCGTCCACTAGGGGTGACCTAGGGGTTTAAAGACTTAGTGCATAAGCTAAATGCAATTGTGTTCCCTACGAAAATGACTTTTTATTTTTTTATTATATTTAGTTTTGCTCGAGGACTAGCAAAATTTAGGTTTGGGGGTGTGATCGCACCGTATTTTATGCGATCTAGTGCCACTAAATTAACTTTTGTTAATCTTTTAAATAAATTAAAATATTATAAATTAAGTTGTTTTATTTGTTTTTGTAGGATTTTGAATTTAGAACAAAATGACGTTAATTTGGGACAAATCGGATGAAAAACGAATAAACCACGTCAAGTCGAACAGAAGACAGAACGTTTGGGGTAGGGCGGCTCAACCGAGACACCCCTGAGAGAGGAGCCGAGCCATCGGCTCAACTGCCCACAGGCTAGCCATAAGGCCAGCCTGTGTAGGTTGGCAGCCCACAGAGTGGGCTGCCAACACGTGGGCTGGTTTTACCAACCCACTTGGGTCAACCAAACCTGGCCGTCGGTCAGGCTATTGGCCAACTTGGCCAATTGCTCCCCTTTTCTTTTTATTTTTCCATTTTTGCCCCTTTTGAAATTCTATAAATATGAGGGTTTGGATCAATTGTAAGGGGAGAATCATCCACTTATTATATCAATTCCATATTCCAATTTCCACACTATTTGTATATATTTCTTCTTCTTTTATTTTTATTTTTATTTTTATATTTGGAACAAGTTTAAATCTTAAGGGGTACAAAGTTTAAACGGTATTTTTGAAGATTGTATTCAAGAAAACACCATTCTACACAATAATAAACGGCTAATTTCCTTCTATCAAGTTAGAGTTGTGGTATTGTATTTTTGAAATTATGTAATATTGTATTTTTCTTATTTAAATTTAGATATTGTATAAACAATTATGTGGTAGGAATTCCGTTTTAAAAAATGAATTTAATTATGATTGAATTTATTGTCAAAATATTCTTGTAAAGATTTTACTTTAAATCTAATCACTGCTAGAATATTAAATCTTGCACCTGTGGTCTTGATTTAATGGTCACATAATTGTATTATTAGGGATTGATTATTGGTCTGGATGGTTTATACCTAGATATTAATTCTCCTTAAATTAGTTTAATGTAGGAATTAAATATCAAAGATAATCCATGCCGGAGAATAATAATCCAAATCTTTCTGAGTAGTTCTGGCTTGTACTTAGGAACTCTTGTTTATACATATCCAATTTAAATAGAAATTATAAGAAAAACATAATTTCAAAATATTAAACCTACAATTCTTAACCTGATTCTTTTCTTTATTTTATTTTCAATATTTTCTTTTCCTATTTCCAAAATCAAATTTCAAAAATTCTCAAATCGTTTTCCCAAAAGGAAGAAAAATAGTCGAAAATTGATAATTACAAGTCCGATCCCTGTGGTTCAACACCCGTACTTAAGCACACTATACTACAATATTTTGCGCTTAATTAGGGTAAGTAATTTGAGCAATCAAGATGATCATTTGACGCTGATGGAATTTGCCTAACAACTACCATTCGGCGGTCGAAATGGCCCCGCACGAAGTGTTGTATGGCAGGAGATATGGGACTCCAGTCTATTAAACCGAAGTAGGAGAAATGAACTTGTTGATGTCGGATATCACCCAAATGATAGCAGACAAAGTAAAAGTGATTCAGGAAAGATTAAAAATTTGTTCAGAGTCAACAAAAGAGTTATGCTGACAAGCGTAGGCGAGAGTTGGCGTAAGACCCTGATCTTTATTTTAAAAACACAATGTTGCACGTATAAGGAAATACGGGGGTAGCGGGTGCCATTTATAATTTAATTTAAATATCAAGAGGTTAATTAATAATTTTCAAAATGCAAATTGTAAATTTTTGGACTTAAATGTCTTCAATTTTTTAATTAGGGGTGAAATTATAATTTAATATGAATCATAAATGAAAATGAAGAGTTAAGGAAAATAGGGGGAGAAATGTGTAATTAAAACAAAAGATTATATGTATATATATATATATATATATATATATATATATACATATATCCGTGCGTGCGTGTGTCGTGAGATCACTCGAAGGATCGAGAAAGAGAGTTGGTGGCTCAATTGTCACACACACACACACACACACACACACATACACACACACACACACACACACACACACACACACACACACACACACACATATATATATATATATATATATATATATATATATATATATATATATATACATACATAATATCCACACACCTCGGAATAATTGGAGAAGGATCCAGAGAAAGAGAAAGAGATCCAGAGAAAATAGGGGAGAGAAAGAGGAGGCGGTTCCGGCGTGTGTGTGTGTGTGTGTGATCAATTGCCGTTCGTTCGTTGGTGGAGTATGGATGATCATCGCCGTCGCCAGTAAGTGTGTGTATGATTCCTCTATTTGTTTTGGTTAGGCAAGTGTATGGCTGTCGTCATTCCGTCACCGGTGGTGGCGGTGGGGTGAGTTTAGCGTGTCGATGATGATTGTTTGAGTAGACGAGTGTTTCATGTGTATGTGAGGTTTGTGTGGGTGTCGCCGGTAGGCATAGGTCGCCAGTGATCGTTTGGGTTTGCTTGTCGTTTCAGTTGTGAAGGTGTAGGTCGGCTGTTCGTCGTCGTCCGGTCAGTGAGTGGGGGTGTGTGTTCTGCTGTGTATGTATTGTGGATTCCATCGTTGGTCCGGCGATGGGAGCAACTTGTTGGTCCGGTGGTTGGTGTCAGTTGCTCGGCCGGCCGAAGAGTTAGAGAAAGAGAATGTGGGTTCAGTTTGTGTGTGTGTTTCGGCATGGATATGTGTGTGTGGGTATTCCGTTGCCATGTGTATGTGTGTTCGATTGGTTGTGGATGACTTGAGGCGGTGGCAAGGAAGACGGTGGTTGGTCGGCAGCGAGTCCCAAAACCGGAAAGAAAAAGAAAAAGAGAACCAAAAACAGAAAAAGAAAATAAAGAAGAAGAAGCAGCGGGAAAAGGAAGAAAAAAAAAAGAAAAAAAGGGAAAAAATACACAAACCACCCCAAACAAAAACACAAATCCAATCTCGTGGCCAACGAAATAATTCGGGAAAGGTAGAATTCCACACTTCTTTAATATATGCATTTAATTGTCTCAATGTGAAATATGTGTTATCATTATCGTTGAATTTAGCGTTAAGTGTTCGCATGAATAAATTTGATATAGTAAACTGTAATAGAACAATATTAGTTAAATAGACATGTTTTTTATAATAAAAGACAAGAAATAGGAAATTGTGAAAATTAGGGCCTGCATTACATGGTTAGGTTATTTTACATAAAATATTAATTTAGGCCATGTCACTATTAGACTCGCAGGCACCGGAGTACTGGTAGAGAATAGGCGGTCAAAGTTTTCTGAAAACGGATAATCAGGTGAGTGTGCTGTCTTCTTACCAAACTATTTTTATATCTATATATGATAGAAAATGGTTGTATTTAAATTAGATGCTTTTAAAAATGAAGTGGATCAAACAAGTTTTGGGTGAGTTAATAAAATGGATTTTCATTAAATTACGTTGGTTTTGAAAGAAAGTTGAAAAGGATTTTCGTCGAACTTGGTGGTTTTAAAAGAGAGTGGAAAATATCTGTTTTTCTAAAAATGCATGGTTTTCTAAAAATAAAGGGAAAAAATGGTTTCGTTGAAATTAGACGATTTTTGAACAAATGTGAAAAATATGATTTTCGGATTAAATCGGTTTTGGAGATAGATGTTGATATTATTGATTTGTAATTTGATGATATTGTTATTGTTTTGTCGATCCTATTGATTTTATCTGCTTCGGCAAATCGTTGATATTTTCTATTGAGTTGTTGTTGTTGAGGTGGAGATGAGTTGTGGTTATGGTGGTGAGGTGGAGATTGGTGGTGGATTTTCACCAATCTGGCATAGTCCAGCGGAGCGGTGTTTCACCCGTCTGGCATAGTCCAGCGGAATGTTGTTTCACCCATCTGTTATAGTCAAGCGGAGCGTTGTTATATCCCGCTAGGAAGGCATATCCTACGGGATACGGTACCGTTGCAACTCCCGATCGTGAGGTTAAAACGATCACATGGTTAGCCGAGGTGTGGTGTGATATGAGGTGGTGTGATGTGGTGTGGTATGATGTGGTGTGATGTTTTACTTATATTGAGTGATTTATTATTTATTATGGTGATTGGTATTATTTTATATTAGATGGGTTTGAATGGAACTTATACTTATTGCTTTATTTTCACTGCTTATATTTACTAGCTATGTGATGTTTATATACTTTTGCTTGATCCCATTTAGATATTGTAGAATGAATTATTATTTTTAAAAAAAATATTTTTACGAAGAAGGTAATACATTCGCAAGTGAAATAGCTAGGAGTCAGTCGGACCCCTACTGGCGCTAGATAGAGTTATGCGGGTCACGCAAAGGAGTCATTTGAGAGAAATTTTGAGACGAGATATCAAAAATGAAATCTAAGTGAGGTTCAGGGGATTTGTTTGATTATTTTTATACTCGAGACGGTGTATCCCTATCAGTTGGGACTATTATATGTGTTGTATAGATTTACAATTTTGTTTATTGATGTATTGTGGTTGGCTAGTCAGTCGGGCGGTGTTTTGTATACGTCATGCCGGCCCCACATGATGGGTGTCTGGGGTGAGGTGTGACAGTTGGATTTTAAAGTAGGCGATCATGTGGTTTGTGTATATCCTCGTGGAAGGGCATAATAAGGTTCGAGAAGAAAGGGAAGCTAAGTCCGAGATACATCGGGCCATACGAAGTCCTAAAACGTGTTGGTGCGATAGTTTATCGACTCGCCCTACTGCCAGGACTGTCCAGATTACACGATGTTTTCTATGTGTTGATGCTTAAGAAATATGTGTCAGATCTTTCACATGTGTTGATTTCACGGCCAATCAAGTTGGAAGAAGATTTGACATACGTTGAGGAGTCAGTCCAAATTTTGACTCATAAGGATTAGGTGTTGCGGACGAAAACGATTATATTAGTAAAAGTATTGTGGCGCGGTTACTCAGTAGAAGAAGCGACATGGGAGCGAGAAGATAAGATAAGAGATAAATACTCGCACTTGTTCGATCAAGATAACTAAAATTTCAGGACGAAAATTCTTTTAGGAGAGAAAGGTTGTAAGACCCGGATTTTTGTATACACATAATTTTAGCTGCATTGTAGAAGCATGTAGAAAATAATAAGGTCGATTTCGTAAATAAAATTCAATTGAAAATTTTAAGGGGTTAATCTGGAATTTTTACAAAACTTAAGTTTTTGTTTAGTTTTAATTAAAAACTTAAAGAAACTTAAGAGGGGCTGAATGTAATTTAACCAAATATGCATATATATATGTGTGTGTGTGTGTGTGTGTGTGTGTGTGTGTGTGTGTGTGCGTGTGTCTAACCACACAAATCAGAAACATGGGACATGGAAGGATCGAGAAAAAAAAAAGGAAGAACAAGACCCGATCCAAACAACTTGGCAAGATAAGGATCAATCTCAGCCCACTTTCCCATGCTTACATATTCTAGAACCGAAGGAAGGATCGAGAACCTCAAAAACAGAAGGAAATCAGGGGGAAAAAATGAAAGAGAGAGAAGGGTCGTTGTTCGTCGACGATGGCATGTGTCATGCGGTTTGGCTTGTGTGTGGTTCATCCATTCAGTCCAGTCTATGTGCGGGTATGTCTTTGGTTGTTCATTCGACGGTTGTGGGAGTGTGGTCGTTGACGGTGCAACGATGTATGTGTGTATCGTCGGTGGCGGAATGGTCGTTGCTCCGGTGGTAGGTGATCGTCGGTGATCGTTCGTTGTGTGTGTGTTCGTCATTCAGCTGGTGTGCGCGGGTGTGTGTGTGTCACCATTCGTCCGGCGTATAGGCAGCAGTGTGTGTGCCGTTGTCAAATCTCGGAAGAGAGAAAGAGAGAAAGATTGGGTTCCGATCAAGAAGGTATTCATCGCCAGCGGTCTAGGGTTGTCCGTTCAGTGATGCTCCAAGGTGTGTGTGTACGTGTGTGTGTGGTGGGTACGGTCAGTGAGGTTGGTCCGACAGTGGTGACGGTGGTGGGAATTGGGGTGTGCCAATGGTGTTTGTATAAGACCCCGACTCATGCCTGCACGATATTTTAATTTGCATTTAAAATGAAATTTGAATTGGAGGAGAATTATAAAAGATCTTTTGGGAGGGGTTGAGTGAAAATTTAGAGTTTAGGGGGGGAGTGTAATGAATTATGTGTTTACATAAAAACCATGCGACATTGCTAAAAGATGTGGATCAAGTAGATTTGAAATGAGTTGTAAATAGTTTTCGTTGGATTTGATGGATTTATGATAGTATGGTAATTTAATGATGTTATATGTGATTTGCTGATAATATAATATTTATCCGCTGAGTGCGGCGTGATGTTATCCACTGAGTGCGGAGTGATGAGACATTTATACTGCGCAGTAAATTATCCGCTGATTGCGGAGTGATGGGTGTTCGTAGTGAAGGCATATCCTACGGATGGTACGGTGCCGTTGCAACTCCCGATCGTGAGGTTAAAATGATCACTAGGGCTGACTAGTTTGTGCGTTTGAGGTGTGTTTAAGATGATGTTTGGGACGTGGTATTAGTATTTTCTTATTTGATTAGATGATTTTCACTATTTTTATTATTGTACTTGATCCACCTTGATGATGTTAAATAAATTATAAATTTGATTATAAAATTTAAAATAATAATAATGTTTTACTAAGAAGGCAGTACACTTGCAGGTGAATTAGCTAGACGGTCGTCCCCTACTGGCCATGAGTCCGATTTGGAGGTCTAAAATAGAGTGAAATCCGCAAACTTTTTGGTTGAAGATCAAGGAGAAGCCTATCGTTGTGTATTATAACATTTTAAATACTTTGTAGAACCTTATATCCCTCAATTTTTTTTTGAGGGTTAATATGTATGTATTAAGTTGTTTTTTATTTTACTTATTGCATTGTGAGTATTGGGTCTTGTTGGAAAGGCTAAACCAATGTCACACCGGCCCTGCAACAATTGGGATTTTCGGGGTAGGGTATGACAACTTGGTATCAGAGCCTAGGTTATAGGTTCTGTAGACTGTTAGTTGTTGTGTCGATTTGGGGAAAAAAAAGTGTTAGGAAGACGTGTCAGTCGTCTAGTCAGTAAGAGACAGTAAGATAGAGGAGTCCATGTTTAGAGTTGGCATTTGTGTAGTCGGTCTCTAATGTGCATAAGAATCATTTGTAAATTTTCGGTTGTATTAAGTTGGCGGTTGAGTTAACCTTATTGTTTGATAATAGATATGGAACACGGGGATGAAATTTTGGGGAGCGTAGGACCTCAGGGGCAGCCCGAGCCTATGGGGCAAGCAAAACCTTAAGGTCAAGAAGATGGGCTTCAAGGAGGCCTAAATGCCATTGAGAGGATTCTCCAGGCTGCTGCCCAGTTGACTGAGTAGCAAGTGAGGATAATAGAAATCCAAAGGGCTCAGAGCGAAGGTTCCACATCTCAGGCAGTACGTTTAAAGAGATTCAAAGAGTTGGACCCTCTGGTTTTCACCGGAATAGCGGGTCCAACAGAGGCTGAAAATTGGCTCCGGGGTGTGGGCCATGTGTTTGAGGCATTGGGGATTGTCGACAATAGTCGAGTTCCCCTTGCTACTTTCCAATTAAGAGAAGAGCGGAACATTAGTGGGAAGAAACGAAATGGTTGATGTCCGGTGCCGGGGAGAAAATTTCGTGGGACCGCTGTGTGACGACATTTAATGAGAAGTATTTTCCCGAATCTTATCACTATAAAATGGAAGAGGAATTCATAACCTTAAAGCGGGGAAAAATATCGGTGCAACAATACGAAGTTCGATTTGATGCTTTGTCTCGATTTTCCCCAGACCTGGTTAAAACTGAAGAGAAAAAATGTCGACGCTTTCAAAAGGGACTCAATCTAGAAATTCGTTCTAATTTGACGAGCCGGCAGATAAAAAATTATTCTGAATTGGTAAATACGGCAAAGTTGGTGGAGCGAGACGTTCAGGAAACTATAGAAAGCCATGAGCAATCCAAAAAGAGTCGATTTGAATTACCCCACCGATTTCAGGGTGGTACTTCGTGTGGGATAGCATCTCGACCGCCAGTAGTCCGGGCTTCACCATCTAGCCAGTCGGGTTGGAATCGTAGATCCCGGCATTCATATCCCGGGCGACAACTAAGTACTTTGGCATCCACTGTGGGCCCGCAGAGATAGGGGAAGAGTTTGTCGTTTAGCCGAGCTGGGGGAGATAGATGTTATCAGTGTGGAGCTTCAGACCACTTTGCCCGAGATTGCTCTGTGGGGGCCTCTATATATTTCCATTGTCATAAGCCGGGTCACAAATCTTCAAGCTGACCAAAGCTTGTTTCTACGTTTGTATCCCTCGAGAGTAGCATGGGTAGTGCGGGTCCTAGTACTGCCCAAGGGCATGGTAAAGGAATTACAGGAAGACCCCTGACACGTGGTCGTATTTTTGCCACCACTCGACAGGATGCTCAAGCCTCACCTGATGTTGTTACAGGTATTATGTCATTACTTGATCGTGATGCCCGTGTACTTATAGATTCTGGCTCTACACATTCTTTCATTTCAAGTTCATTTATGTTGCATGTTGGCAAGTCCCATGTTTCTTTATCTTACTACATTGTTATTGCTACCCCAGTGGGTGAGTCGATTCTGATAAATAGGGTGTTTAAAGATTGCCCACTCGTGGTCAGTAATAGGAAATTGATGGCAGATTTATTACCCTTGAGAATTTGCGATTTTGATATAATACTCAGTATGAACCTGCTAGCAGAATACCATGCCACCATGAATTGCTTTAAGAAAGAATGATTTTTCGAATTCCGGGTGAGTTAGAATTTGTTTTTGTGGGAGACAGAAGGATTACACCTGGTAGCCTGATTTCAGCTTTTGAAGCCAGAAGGCTATTGCAGAAAGGGTGTCAGGGATACCTTGCGCATGCAATTGATATCAATCAGGAAGAAGTCAGGATGGTAGACATTCTGGTAGTCAAAGATTTTCCTGAAGTGTTCCCAGATGAGCTGCCAGGGTTGCCAATGGATAGGGAAATGAAATTTACAATTGAATTACTCCCAGAGACTGCTCCTATATCGATTCCACCCTATTGGATGGCGCCTAGTGAATTGAGAGAGTTAAAGGTGCAGTTGCAGGACTTATTAGATCGTGGATTTATTAGACCTAGTGTTTCTCCGTGGGGTGCCCTAGTGCTGTGCGTAAAGAAAAATGATGGTACGTTGAGAATGTGCATTGACTACCAATAATTGAATAAGGTGACGGTTCGGAATAAGTACCCATTACCAAGGATTGATGATTTGTTTGATCAGCTGCAGCGAGCTAAGGTATTTTCTAAGATAGATCTTCGGTCGGGTTATCACCAATTAAAGGATAGAGACAGTGATGCAACGAAAACAACGTTTCGTACTAGATATAGGCATTATAAATTTTTGGTTATGCCATTCAGATTGACAAATGCCCCCGCTGTTTTCATGGACCTGATGAACCGAATTTTTCAACCATATTTAGATCAATTTATTATCGTGTTTATAGACGATACATTGATCTATTCTCCCAACATAGAAGAGCATGTGGAGCACCTTCAGGTTGTGTTGTAGACATTGCGAGATAAAAGGTTGTATGCAAAATTTAATAAATGCAAATTTTGGTTGGATCACGTGGTCTTCTTAGGGCATGTTATTTCAGGAGACGGTATTCAAGTAGACCCAAGGAAGGTTGAAGTTGTTGTTCGATGGGAAAGGCCGAGGAATGTGACGGAATTGCGAAGTTTCTTAGGATTGCCAGGTTATTATCGACGATTTGTTCAGGATTTTTCTATCATAGCTGCTTTGTTGACTCGTTTGACTCGCAAGGAAACCAAGTTTTCATGGACTGTTTAATGCAAGCAAAGCTTCCAGGAGTTGAAGAATAAACTGACATCGGCGCCAATTTTATCCTTCCCGACAGAAGGAGGAGGTTTCGTAATTTATAGCGATACATCGCATCAAGGGTTGGGATGTGTTTTGATACAATAGGGCCATGTAATTGCATACGTATCTCGGCAACTGAAGAATCATGAGCGTAATTACCCTACGCATGACCTGGAGTTGGCAGCGATCGTTTTTGCCCTAAAAATTTGGAGGCACTATCTTTATAGTGAAACCTGTGAAATATATATGGATCATCAGAGCTTAAAATACCTGTTTACCCAGAAGGAGTTAAATTTGAGGTAAAGGTGGTGGATAGAGTTAATTAAAAATTATGATTGTACTATCCATTACCATCCAGGCAATGCTAATGTTGTGGCAGATGCTTTAAGTCAGAAATTGACTGGTGCGATCGTACATATTCGGGAAATTCATACTACTTTGTATGCTAAATTAAGGTCAATGCGAGTTCAGTTGGCTATTGGTCAAATGACAGTTTTACTTGTGACATTGACGTTGAGGCCGACGTTGATCGATCGGGTCATTGAAAATCAGAGGTCAAACGATCAATTAATGAGGATTCGTAACGAAGTGAAAAGTGGGCTCAAAACTGATTACCGGGTTCAGATAGTGATGAGGCATTGATGGTTGGTAACAGGTTGTGTGTGTCAAATGATGTTAATTTGAAAAATGACATTTTGTAAGAGGCGCATAGTTCTGCGTATGCTATGCATCCAGGCAGTACCAAGATGTACCAAGACTTTCGTGAACATTATTGGTGGGTTGGCATGAAGCGAGAAATTACCGAATTTTTTGCTAGATGTCTTATATGCCAGCAAGTAAATATTGAGCATCAACGCCCAAGTGGATTGTTGCAACCCCTACCAATTCCAGAGTGGAAATGAGATCATATTGCGATGGACTTTGTGTCAGGATTACCCCGTACTCAAAAGAGTCATAATTCTATTTGGGTGATTATCGATAGGCTTACAAAATTCGCCCATTTTCTAGCAGTAAAGACCATGCATACGCTTGAGAAGTATGCTAAGTTGTATATTGATGAGATTGTGAGGTTACATGGCGCCCTAGTTTCTATTGTTTCGGATAGAGATACGAGGTTTACATCAAGATTCTAGCCAAGTCTTTAGACTGTGTTGGGTACTAAGTTAAATTTTAGTACCGCTTTTTATCCTCAGACTGATGGTCAGTCGGAGCGTACTATTCAAACGTTAGAAGATGCATGAGGGGATGTGTTCTGGAATTTCTAGGCAATTGGGATGATTATTTGTCGTTAATGGAGTTTGCTTACAATAACAGTTATCATTCATCTATCGAAATGGCCCTATATGAGGCATTATACGGCAGGAAATGTCGAACCCCAGTTTGTTGGACGGAGGTGGGGGAGCAAAAATTGTTGGCATCAGAAATAGCTCAGATGACGGCAGATAAAGTGAAGGTGATTAGAAAAAAATTAAAAACTTCCCAGAGTCGACAAAAGAATTACGCCAATAATCGTCGGCGAGAGTTAGAGTTTGAAGTGGGAGATCATGTATTCTTGCGCATCTCCCCATGGAAAGGCATTATGAGATTCGGGAAGAATGAAAAATTGAGTCCAAGATTCATTAGACCATATGAAATATTAGAACAAGTTGGCTTTGCGGCGTATAAACTTGCACCACCTCCAGAGTTGTCTCGATTGCATGATGTTCTTCATGGATCAATGCTTTGAAAATATGTGCCTGACCCTTCTCACGTGTTGACATCGCAGCCAGTCGAATTGAGAGAAGATTTGACTTATGTTGAAGAACCAGTCCAAATTTTGAGCCGTAAGGATCAAGTTTTACGAACAAAAATAATTTCGTTAGTCAAGGTTTTGTGGTGCAGTCATGCAGTAGAAGAAGCAACATGGGAGCGCGAATGAGATGAGGAACAAACACCCACATTTGTTCGTTTAGGTACGAAAATTTCGGGACGAAATTATTTTTAGGAGAGGAGAGTTGTAAGACCCCGACTCATGCCTGCACGATATTTTAATTTGCATTTAAAATAAAATTTGAATTGGAGGAGAATTATAAAAGATCTTTTGAGAGGGGTTAAGTGAAAATTTAGAGTTTAGGGGAGGAGAGAATAGAGTAATTTATAAAAGATATTTTTGGATATATATATGGATTGATGTGATCATTGCATGAGCCGCTCGGTATGGAGGGAGTGGAAATAGAAGTACTTGTTGTGATCATCACTTATCTTCTCTCTATATATATATATATATACATATTGAGAGATTGGGTTTTTTTTCTGAAGAGAAGTAACTGAAAGAGAGAGAGAGAGAAAAAAAGTGAGCGTGAAGGAAGGCTTACGGCTGGAAAACTTTCGGGACTATTTTATAGAGTTTCAAAAGGGTTTTAAACCATTCCAGAGGTTGTTACAGGTGAGTATGTGTTTCTTTTAGGCCTTGGTTAAAAAGTTGGTGTGGGTAAAGAAGGGTTGTGTTTTGTTTGGGCTATTTGGGAAAAATCGGTAAGGTGAATGAAAGTTTTTGTAGTGATCTTAGTTGTGTTTGATGGGGGTGAAGTTGGTGATTAGAGGGGTTGTGTTAGTAGGGCTGATTTGTTGAGTTGAATAGGGTAAATAGGTGGCTGGAGCTATTGGTGTAAAGAGGATAAATGAAAAAAAATAAAATCTGTTCAGACCTGTTCCAGGTGAAGAAGAAGGTCATCGCCGCAGCGGTGAGACGTTCGCCGCAGTGGTGTAACTTCAGATGAACAGATTTAGTTGTCTTCGTCGCGGCGGTGTGAGTTTCGTCGCAACGGTGGAGCAGTAGTGTTGATACTGCATTTAGTTCGCCACGGCGGTGGGATCTTTGCCGCAGCGGTGGAGTAGCAGTGTTTATTTTTAAGCTTTTGTTCGCTTAGGTGATGGAATTGAAATTTTACATTAGGATAAATTAATTAACATAGGGTATGCATTTCACGATATAGTTATTGTCTCTATAATATTAATCTAGGTCTTGTCAAATAGGTCCTCAAAATTCCAGAGAAGAGTAGGAGTAACGAGTAAAGCTTTTGAGATTTGGACTTCAGGTGAGTGTACTGCTTTCTTGCAAAACTTTATGTTTTTATATATATATATATATATATATATATATATATATATATATATATATATATATATATATATATATATATATATATATGTAATGAATTATGTGTTTACTTAAAAACCATGCGACATTGCTAAAGGATGTGGATCAAGTAGGTTTGAAATGAGTTATAAATAGTTTTCATTGGATTTGATGGATTTATGATAGTATTGTAATTTGATGATGTTATATGTGATTTGCTGATAATATAATATTTATCTGCTGAGTGCAGAGTGATGAGACATTTATACTGTGCACTAAATTATCCGCTGAGTGCGGAGTGATGGGTGTTCGTAGTGAAGGCATATCCTACGGATGGTACGGTGCCGTTGCAACTCTCGATCGTGAGGTTAAAACGATCACTAGGGCCGGCCAGCGTGTGTGGGTATGCGTGTGTGCGTTTAAGGTGTGTTTAAGATGAAGTTTGGAACGTAGTATTAGTATTTTCTTATTTAATTAGATAATTTTCACTATTTTTATTATTGTACTTGATCCACCTTGATGATGTTGAATAAATTATAAATTTGATTATAAAATTTAAAATAATAATAATATTTTACTAAGAAGGCAGTACACTCGCATGTGAATTAGCTAGACGGTCGTCCCCTACTGGCCATGAGTCCGATTTGGAGGTCTAAAATAGAGTGAAATCCTCAAACTTTTTGGTTGAAGATCAAGGAGAAGCCTAGCGCTGTGTATTATAACATTTTAAATACTTTGTAGAACCTTATGTCCCTCAATTTTTTTTTTAGGGTTAATATGTATGTATTAAGTTGTTATTTATTTTACTTATTGCATTGTGAGTATTGGGTCTTGTTGGAGAGGCTAAACCAATGTCACACCGGCCCCGCAACTATTGGTATTTTCGGGGTAGGGTGTGACAGTGCGTGTGTGTGTATTTTAATTGATTTCATATGTATGTGTTCCTCTGTTTGATCCAACAAAGCATGAGGGTGTGGGAGTTTTGTTGACAGTGTGTGTGGGTGTGTGATGCTATATATGTGTATTTGGTCGTGAAGTGGGGCGACGAGAGGTCGCCGGAGTTATGAGGAGAGGCAGAGCAAACGATCAACTGAAAACAAAGCAGAAACGGGAAACTGTTGCATTATCGCCTAAGCAGTGAAGCATCAAAAAACAGAGCAGCGCATGTTCGCCTAGGCGGTGCGGCGACGGTCTAGGCGGTGGCGAGTCAGTAGTGAAATAAAGAAGAGACGAGGTATTTCGCCGAGGTGGTGGATTATTCGTCTAGGCGGTGAATGCAGGATCAAAACAATCAAATTTTTTAAGGAAAAAAAAAGAGAGAGAAATCGACAACCATTTCGGAACGGGTAACATTTCTCGTTAAATTTTACTTTTGTTAAATTTAACTACTAACATCAAAATGTTGTAATTGCAATAATAAATTTGAGACCGTTCATATGAATGAATTGTGTACAGAAATTTTTAGCGGAGCGAAATTAACCGAATAATAATTTTGCATAATAAAATGTGGGGACGTGGAAAGTGTGAAACTTAGGACCTGCATTGCATGATTAGGTTATTTTAAATAGATTATTAATTTAGACCATATCACCATTAGATTCGCAGACACCGGCGTACCGATAGAGTCTGGTCAGTAGCAATTTTGCAGAACGGATATCGAGGTGAGTAACTGTCTTCTACGTAAATTGCAAATTGTATTTTCGTATATATTAAGAAAAATTGTGTTTGTTTAAAAATGGACGAATTTGCAACTTATATGGATCAAACGGTTTTGGGTGTTTGTGGAAAAATGTTTTGTGGATTACGTTGGTTTTAGAATGATGGAAAATGATTTGTTGAATTTGGTTGGTTTCAAAAATGGTGGAAAATGATGGTGGACCGAGTCGTTTGTTTTTGAGGTGGAAATTGATGGGTTGTCCGACTATGCCATGGTATTTTCTTCCCGAAAGGGATGTGGATTATCTGCTGGGTAAAGTCTAGCAGAGCGCTGATTATCTGCTAGGCATAATCCTACATAGCGTTGTTTATCTACTAGGAATAGTCCGACATAGCGTTGATTATCTTCTAGGCATAGTCCTACAGAGCGTTGATTATTTGCTAGGTGTAGTCCTGCAGAGCGTTATTTATCTGTTAGGTATAGTTCGACAAAGTGTTGATTATCTTCTAGGCATAATCCTATAGAGCGTTGTTTATCTGCTAGGCATAGTCCTGCAGAGCATTAATTATCTGTTAGGCAAAGTCCCGCAGAGCGTTGTTGTAACCCGTTAAGAATGCAAACCCTACTGGTGGTACGGTACTGTTGCAACTCTCGATCATGAGGTTAAAACGATCATATGGCTAGTCGGAGGGTAGTGTGGTATTTTGTTATATACGATGAACCGGTTGAATAGATATATATACATTACTCTTTACACTGGATTGATGCTTATATATATATATATATATATATATATATATATATATATATATATATATATATATATATATTAGTGTATTTATTATTTTGGTTGACTTTCACTACTTAGATAGGATGTTTAAAAATATTTGAATTGATTGATCTAAAATAATTGGGTTGGTTGATGTTAAATGTTTGGATTGGATATTTTCAGTATATATATTGGGTTATTTCATTTGTGATAGAGAAATTGGATTTCTATAGGGTGTGTGGTTATATTATGTTGGTATTGGGTGTTTTAAATACACTATTTCTTTACATTTATGACAGTGAGAAACTGGTTCCGAATAGGGAGTGCGATATACGGTATTATTATTATATTATTTCATTTCATTAGTGGCAGTGGAATCGAGTATGTGATTGTATAATAATATACTTTCAAAACGTGGAGTTTATTATTTATACTTGATTCATAAAATATTTTTTTTATTATGAAGACAGTATATCGATAAAAAAATTTGGTTTCAGGTACCGCGATTAGGAGTTGGTCTACTACTGGCACTAGGGAGAGTTCGGAGGTCGTGTCGTGTCGGAGGTGAGTCGGTTGGATGTGAACCGTGAAAGGTTCAGGTATTTTTAGTAGTTTTGATTTGTGGATATTTGGGACAGGTGTGCTCTTTACAGTAGCGCGAGTGTGTATGTATATATTATATATTTGGGTACTCGTAGATTGGTCTGGTAAAATCAGGTCGACGTCATGCCCGGTCCCGGGTGACGGGTGCCCGGGGTAGGGTGTAATAATTTCACCCGAAGCCAGACTCACTTCTAACAAACAACACGTCTTCCAACGTGAACCGATGGAGCCTAAGTCTATTTCCCATACATTAAAGGATTCAAATTGGCGGGCTGCTATGACAAAAGAATTTTAAGCATTGAAAAAGCAAGGAACATGGCTTTTAGTTCCTCCCAATCCAACTAAAAAACAGGTAGGATCCAAATGGATTTTTCAGGTAAAAGACAATTTAGATGGTTCCCTAAATAAATACAAAGCTCGCTTAGTTGCACAAGAATTCAATCAAAGGCCAAGTATTGACTATATTGAAACTTTCTCGCCTGTTGCTAAGTATACAATAGTTCGGGTTATTTTGTCTATTGTTGTTACAAGAGATTGGCCTATTAGTCAATTAGATATCAACAATGCATTTTTGCATAGGCATTTGACAAAAGATGTATATATAGCTCAACCAAATAGGTTTATTGATGAGAATAGACCAAATTATGTATGCAAACTAAAGAAAGCAATTTATGGACTTAAACAGACTCCTCGGACATGGTACTTAGAACTTAGGAATTATCCTTTCTCTTTGGGATTTTTTATCTCACATTTTGATCATTGTTTTTTTATCTACTATCATTTTGGGATTACTCTTTACTTGGTGGTATATGTAGATGATTTAATAGTAACAGGAAGTCATATTGATGCGGTGGATAAGTTTATTCAAAAGCTTGGGTAACAGTTCTTGATTAAGGATCTTGGCAACCTCAATTACTTTCTTGGTGTCCTGGTGGTTCGAAACCCTAATGGTTCTTTCTGAAAAGAAGTAAATTGATGATATTATTTCTAAAACTCAAATGGGCGAAGAAAATGCCGTTAGTACTCCTATTGCCACCGGCCACAACTTGTGTTTGGAGGATAGTTGAAACGACCCGGTTTTCCGAGACCGTTACATGGTTTCTCATTTTGGAGAATTAAAACTACAAACGAATTACCAATATTTCATTTGATAAAATCCAAGATATGATTGCAAACATACAGCGATAATTATAATTATCGAATTATCCAATTAATTTTACAACAGTAAATAATAAACACAAGGAAAAAATATATTTTAAACCCTCTAACTATTGACAAGTTTTTAAGTAGTTCTTCTAAGTTTACGTGTTTCATTTTAAACTCTCTATATATCAATACGTTTTTAAATGGTCATTCTGTCAAAAGTAACAAAATAGAAAAGTAAAATAGATTTTTTATATTTTTTTTAACAAAAATTAATCAATTTATTTTATTTCTTTCTTTTTCTTCGCTTATCACTCTCTCTCGCTCAACTCTCTTTCTTCCTCCCTATTCTTCTCTCTCAAGTTCACCAATTTAGAGAGAGAAAGGTCACCACTACTGATCAAACTCCCGATCTCAGATCTCCATCTTCTCCGATATGCCAAGATTCTAGATAGATAGATCGATCGAGAAACCCTAGAAGAGAAAAATCGAAAAAGGATCGTCAATGGGCCTCTTCGCCTACACCTTAGCCGGCGGCAGTTTCATCATAATCGGCGCTTGGGAAGCTTTTATCTCATTTTATGAAACCCTAAAACTGACACCACCATCACCTTCGCCGTCACAACCGCAGCCCTAGCAACAAGCAATCACAAGAACCCGAACGTCGGTGTCTCCTTCGTTCGTAACCTTCACTGCGATCTCCCTATTTTATTTCTTCTATATCCTAAACTCTCTCGTCTCCTTAATCGATGCCATCAATGCCAAGGATAGCATGGGTTTAGCTCTCCAAATTGGAGGTAATCGCAGTCGCTTCTCTCTTCTTTCTATACTCTGTACTTGGCCTATTGACCAACTGCAATGGTTTTCTACATTTACCTTCGCCAATCCTTAATTTGCTAAACCTATTCGTTTTCAGCGAAGAATTCCTATTGTCTTACCTTCAGAGAAAGGACACAAGCGGAATTGAGAACAGGTACTTCGATCTTCTGCTTGTCTCCATTGGTGTTTGCGTTCTTTCTAGGATCATTGAATTGAAAACCCCAAAATTAAGTAATCACGTGAGATTAGGACATGGGGTTGGGTTGGTTTTTCAAGGAACATGGATTGTTTAAATGGGGTTTTCGATTTACTCGGACATGATCACACATGGTTGTTTTTTATACGAAAACAGCAGAGGAAATTTCACGTTGAAATGCAAGGGTCATCTTGAATATCATCGCGGTTGAGCTATTGCAACACTTCAATTGTCACCTTGCTTTGATTGTGGCCATACGTAAGCAACATGGTGGTGGCTATCAATTCACACATTATCGGCCAATTGGAGCAGAGATGCAACAGTTAGATAATCCGGCCAGATTTACTTTGGATTCAGACGATGAAGATGGTGATTTCTGTTGTAGCAGAAAATAAATAATGAACGAGTTTACCAAAATTTCTTGGGATGAGTCGCGGACTAGGTCGCTCTCTTTAAGACGTTTCGCGGCTCTGCCCAAGAACGTGCAAGCAGTGTAACAGTCCCGTCGTTCCGAAGATAAAACAGCTCAGAATCACCTCTGTCTAGGACCTTCTTTGTACAACAGAAGGCCTAAATACTAAACACCCACTCACTGTTTGAATAAACAAACAAACTGCTCGGAAATCGAAGTTAAAAGAAATAAAATTATTTTAGATGAAGAAGAAGACTGAAAGCAATTCTGTATTTGCTGTTTCAGATCAAGAAGAAGACTGAAGACTAATTATGTATAGTAAAACTGTGGAAGAAGTTAGTATTTATAAGGGAAAAAATCTAAACGTTTGAGCTCATTCTTGAAACTGAAAAAAAAAAAATTAATTCTTAAACGTTATTATTTCTTAAACGTTCAAATAATTAATTATTATTTATAAAAAAATTTATTTAAACGTTTCGTTTTATCAAAAACGGTTCAAGAAAAAAAAAACGTTTTATTAAAACGTTTAATTGAAAAAACGAAAAACATTTTAATTAAACTGTTTTAAAAAATATATATATATTTTAAATAAAAAAAAAAATCAAAAAATAAATAAGTGCCACCTCATCACACGCGTGACTCGACTCGGACGGCGGCGGCGGCGGCGCGTGTGGGTGTGGTAAACCGATAGGGATGTAACTCCTCTCCCCTCCACAAAATGTGGGTACCCTTTGGAGCACACCCCAAGTGTCTCACATACTCCTAGATATCCTCATCAATTCCTCATCTCCCAACCAATGTGGGATAGAAGAACTAGAGAAAATTGCACATTTGACACTTTCTATACTAAAAAATAATTTAAAATTCATTTGTTTCAACAATTTCGAGAATGCAATTAAAGAACGGGGGTGATTCCACCCAGTAACCAGGGTGGTTCCAGTAGGGAGTTAGAGAGGGAGAGGAAGAGGAAGGAAATAAGAGAAGGAGAATTGAGCGGGAGAGAGAGAAGTGAAAAAGAAAAAAGAAAAATAAAAGAAAAATAAAAGAAATGATTAAAAAAATAAAAAAAAATATAAAAAGATTATTTTGTCTCTTCATTTTGTTACTTTTGACGGAATTTTTGACAGAATGATCATTTAAAAACATGTTGATATATAGAAGGTTTAAAATGAAACGCAAACTTAGAAGGACTATTTAGAAAAGTGTTAATAGTTAGAGGGTTTAAAATGTATTTTTTTTTAAATACAATTATTACAAATTAAATAGAAATTCAAATAAAATTTCTGGCGCAATTTCATTCTCATCGGCCCTACAACCAAAACTATAGAATTGTAAGTCAGAGCTCAGTAGAATTTTTAACTCATTACTACGTGCATTCAATCAATCCACAAATAAACACATAAACATATTTCCCACATAGTTTCACATAATAATCTTAAATATTTCATGAAAACTAATAGTTAAAATTTAACAACAATTTCAACATAAATCACATAATCAAGATAGAGAGATTAAATACAAATATTAAAAGAGTTAAAAATTCTACTTGAAACCCAAGCCGAAATCTGAACCGGAATATATTTCTCTCATAAAAACGTTCAACATAATTATCCTGTAACTTTATCAACCTTAACCTTATGTGCATATATATGGATTCAATATTATTATTATTACTATTATTGTTGGTGCATAAAACTGATACACACCTCAAGTATGATCCAGTCGGATGATCAGTGGGTCCTCTTATTAAGGTGGAGTCGTCGATTGGAAATTCTTCGGGTGAGCTGTGCTAGGTCCTGAGAGGACTGACCTTTTGTGTCCAAAGTCCTACTCCTCAAAGAGTGTACCTGCAGAAGGCTCAAATCGGGGTTTGTCCCTGTGAAACTCCTTCGGTGTGGTAATCAGTGCTCAGAGAGAAAAGGTACAGAATATAGCAAGTAAACAAATGAACTCGCGCGTAATGTAAGTGTATTCAAGCATGCCTCGGGCTTACATAGCCCCTGATATATATAGGCGTTGGAGATGATTAGTCGGGCCTAAACATGATTAATTAGTCGAAACTCTGTGTTTAGCCGATAATCCGAGGCGTTTAGCAGATAATCGTTGGGTTTAGGCTTTTGGGCCCATTTGTTGAATCCTGCGGGCCTTTGTCAGGCCTGCACCGGTGAGCTGGTGTAGGAGAGCGGAGATCCGTAGAGGAGCTATAGTCGGCACATCCCTGCGGGGCTCCTCGCTCCTCCCTAGGTGCAAATGGGATTCCAGGGAAAAGCCATAGTCGGTGTATGCTCTAGCGTGACGTTGTGGATTCCGGAATACGTCCCTATTATTGCGAGGGTTGACACGTGGCCGGGTCCCAAGTGCTAACTCAGAGATACCCAAAAATACCCTCATCAATTATTATTATTATTACTATTTTATATACAAGTGTTGTGTATATAATATACAACACAAATATTTTGTGTGTTGTCTTTGTTTTACGGTGACAACACCCAAATTTAATATAAATTTTATACATATAATATTCATATTTATATAAAATACCCTCTTGACATAAAAAAAAATATATATATTAATTATATCCAAAAATTCTTAAAAGTATATTTTAAATAAGACAGTAATCCCAAAACTTTGAAAAGTTAATTTAAAATTAACATTTAATCTCAAATATTATTTATATCATAAATTTACAAATTAATCCCAAAAATATTAAACTTTTATAAAATAATATTTTCAAAATTTAAATTTTCGGGATATTGCAATAGTGCTCATTTTGAAGATCCGAAACTTTATCAAGTTGTTGTTGGAACTATGCAGTATTTGTCTTTAACTAGACCCGACATCGCATTTGCCATAAACAAACTTGCTCAATTTTCTCATCGACCAACTGTTAAACATTGGTTTGCTGGGAAGTGTCTTGTTCATTATCTAAAAGACACCTCTAGTTCTTCATGCATTCTCCAATGCTAACTGGACTGGAAACAAGGATGATAGATCTTCCACAAGTGTTTATCTTGTTTATCTTTGTCAAAATCTTATTTCTTCGAGTTCAAAGAAGTAAATGAGTGTAGCTCGTTCTTCAACTGAGTTGGAATACAGGTGAGTTGCTTTGACAACAGTAGAACTTCTTTGGGTCCAAAATCTCCTTAAGGAGATTTCAGTTTCGTTGTCTCAAAAATCGGTGGTTTATTGTGACAATTTGGGAGCCACATATTTGGCAACAAACCCAGTGTTTCACTCTCGCATGACGCATTTGAAATTTAACTATCATTTTGTAAGGTCTTTGGTTCAAAAAGACCAGCTTCGTGTCGCTCATATTCGTGGAAAGGATCAACTCGTTGACCTGTTCACCAAAACACTCTCCAAGTTTGAATTTGAAGGCTTTCGGTTCAAGATTGGCATTACTCCTCTCGACCGCCATCTTGAGGGGGCGTATTAAGAAATTTAACTAATCATATTTGATTGAGTTTGTTAGGTGTATTCATTATGATTTGATTGTATTTCTTTTTCTATATTTGGTAGTCTCTCTGATTGTATTTCGTTTTCTATATTTGGTAGCTTCTTGCTAGTTGTCTAAATTTTTCTTCACATTCTTGTATATAAATAGTGATGTATACTTGTCAATAATATTGAGGATTTCTACCTTCATCAATTTCTTTTATGTCCATGCTTTAAAATTATCCATATTATATTAATAGAGATGATGACTAAGATCTATAGTCTCTAATTAGTTTGTGTGTTCTCTCTTTTCCTTCGTGGGGCCATAGGTCAGACCACCTGGGTTTTCGGACTATTCCCTTCCAACTAAGCAAATTACACGCCCTCTTATTTGCCTCGTGTCGGATTAAGCCCTTGATTTGCAATTAAGTCCCTAATTTTTCGAGGACTAATTTGATCGTAACTCCTACAAATACCGGAACATTTATTACACTAGATGATGAGTTTTTTTATTCCTGAACATTAGAACTCAATTTTTTTCTCCCGAAATCTTACTCACTTTGAAAGATTTTGGTAAGCACATCCCAAATAGATCTTTATGTAGGTGATAACTCAGATTTCAATCAATCCACTGAAGACATTTCACTAATCAAAATCATTAGGATTCGGCACACCTAAGTTAAAATTGTATGACCGGATCAACTACGTGTGCTAACCATATTTCCACAACACAATATTATGTCTACTATGCACAGTAGTCTTAAAAGAACAATCCTCTCAGCATTTTATATAGTTGGAAGGATGAGAATCTAAATATTATAATAGTTTTTTTTTTTTTTTTTTTTTCTTTTGAGTGTGATAAATTTACAGTGTCAAAATAGTTTATCATATCTATTAAATTACAAACAATATTCCACAATTATAATGAATGTTCACTTGTAAATCATACTGAAATACAAAATACAAGTAGGGATGCCACAAAAAATCGAACTGATGGGTAACCGAGAGAAACCAGACCGAATGGTCCGATTTTAAAACCGACTAAATGGTTTGATTACGGTTTTGGTTTTGAAATTAGCAACCGAAGTGGTTTTGGTTTTGGGTTTGGTTTTGGGATAGAAATTGTGAAACCCAACCGCAAAACCGAACCACAAACCAAACTGCGAAACCGTGAAACCGATATTTTAAAAATATTTTAATACATATATACTCTTAATTTTTTTGTATATATTTATATTGGAACCTTAATATATATATATATATATATATTTATTTACACTTTTAACCCCTCTCACTACAACAAAAACTGTCTGTTATGGCACTTTTAATAGGACACTATATGTAATGTGTCCTATAAAGGTATTTTTTTAGGCACAAAATTGAAAGTGTTGCATAAAAGTAAATTTCATATTTTTAATATTGATTTTTTTATTATTTTATTAAAAACTAATATATAATCAATTGTTTAAAGGATAAAAAGTATTGCCCCGATAAAATTAAATTAGTGAAAAAATTAATATTCTATATATAATATAAAGGAACAACAAATAGTGACCTAAAAACAAAAATTATATTAGGGCACAATTTTGTGTCTTATTGTAATTGAATAATTTAATTATAAGTCAATTAATTACGTCTTAATACATATAATAAAATAATTTAAAAAAAAAGAGATTAAAATTGAAATTAAAGGTCAATTAATAGTACCTAAATAGATATAATAAAATCAATTGAAAAAAAAAAAAAGATAAAAATGGAAATCATCCTTAGAAACAACGTCGTTTTGTTCTTGGCACCAAACCAAAACAACGCTGTTGTGGCCTACTATTGTATTTTAATCATGGTTATTGTTCAGAAACTTTAATTATGTTTACTAGTTGAAAATTTTAATTATGATTATTTTGTGTTTTTTTTTTTTTTTTTTAAGAATTTATGTTTGATATTTTAACTATGTTCTTGTTTATATATAAAAAACAACGATTTGCGGTAGTGGTTTTATTTTTGGTTTTTATAAAATTAAAAAATCTTAAATGGTTTCGCGGTTCACGGTTTTGATTTTGTATAAATTTAAATGGTTTTGTTTTAAAACCGAACCGACGGTTTTAATTTTGGTTTTTGTTTGATATATTTTTAGTGGTTTTGATTTTGATTTTATATGAAATCGGACCAAAACCGAACCAGTGACATCTCTAAATACAAGAAACAAATTCAAGGTGAGACACTATCCGGTGGGAAAAATAAAGAGCCTTTTTGGCTAATCTAGAGCAAAAAATAAGGTGTGGTTAGTGTTTCTATTTTTTGTTTCTACTTCTAGTAAACTGATATAAGAATTATATTTCTGTATTGAAATATTTAGGGAATAGAAACATGTTTGGTAAGAACTATTGTCCCAAAATTGTTTGTTTTAATTTATGAAAATAGAAACAAGAAATACATTAGATTTCAACTTTTTTTTCTTTAAACGTATAGTAACCGGCGGAGTGGTAGTGGTCGATGGATGGTAGTGTCGACGAGGTGATAGTAAAAATAGTTTTATAAAAGTGAATAAGAAACAATATTTTTTAAGAATAAAAACGTGTTTATTTTTTACATTAATGTCACAATTTTGAGAGCATCAACAAAAAGGAGAGAACAGAAACAGTAATCAAGCGTAAGAGAGAGATGGTATTGACAGTCAAATTGCACTCGTCACCAACAATGTTGAGTCGGATAATTGACCATTCATTCTCTGTGCAAAAAACTGAGGTGACGTGCCTTTAAATGAAATCGGGTTCGGGTTCGGGTTCGGTGGTTGATGGCCGTTTTTGTGGTTTGGCATTGATGGAAAGTGAAGACAATCAATTTGTCACAGTTGCAAAAGTTTAGGGATTTAAATGGATAAACCGAAAAACTTCAGGGATCAATAAATAAACACGTAGCCCAGAGAATCAACCGGTATTTAGAAATAAACTGCTTTTGGGTGTGGCGATGGAAGCAAAGCGAGCTTCCGGCCACTCGCCTGCTGTCATGCTCGTGCACCTGACCAATATACCGTCAAGGTGAAGTTCAGTTATCGAAGGAATCCATTCTATGCCCTAGATTCAAATTCCAATTTATTAAGAACAATTCCAGGCCATACACGTACTGATAGATTACTTCAATTTTCACATATTCCAATGTCGAAATTGGATATTTACTTTGAGCGTTCTCCGTCCTGCCAACAATCTCAAATTCCACTACTCATCGATTCGAACTCAAATTCGAATTCGAATTCGGTTCCCTTCTGCGGCGGATTGTTTCTTGAGAATGGTATTCCTTCTTCCATCAATGATATAATTTCGACGAAATGTGGTTCAGTTGGATTACATTCTTCTACGTGTGCTCCGAGACCTTTCCATCCTGATGGTTTCCAGCGAAAAAAGAGGGATCCGGCTGTAATTGGAGGGGGATTCTTGTCGGTGAGCTTGTCAATTAAGAAGAGCACTGGAGATGTTAGGAATTCGGGAGAGTATTTGGTACGAAATGGAGATAAGAGCTCTGAGGTGGTGTCAAAAGATTGCGGCGGAGGAGGTCCGGTGTTTGAGGAGGGGAAAAAGAAGAATGTTAGGTTTCGCGGACGCGGTGCGATGAATACCACGAAGCATTTGTGGGCCGGAGCTGTGGCCGCCATGGTTTCAAGGTATGTGTTCTTGTTTGTCTACTTCGCTTACGATTTCGATGATGCTGTTGGTCAACTGTGCAGATCTTTTTTTTCCCTTCTTATAGTAAGCACAAAAGTGACTTGCTATACTTCTAGTCACATTCTTACCAGACATGAATTGAAGCTTTATTTGTTCATAGTTTTTAGCTGACTATCTCCTTGTTTATCATCAATTGGAATATGAGTCCTCTATCTCACTTCAGAAATTCATTCCTATTGATTCTTCTTGTCTTTGTTTGAGATCTTTATTTTGCTTTGATGATTTATTAAAACGTCTATGTTGAATCCCACATCGCGTGTGTTACCTGATCCTGAGCTATATATAAAGGCTAGGACAATCCTCCTCTTACGAGTCGTCTTTTCAGAGTGAATGAGGCACATTGGATTTCTACAGTCAATTATTAGAAATTTAGAATACCTGCAGCTAAAGACTCTATAAATTGCTTTCAGTTCATAAATGCCATCATTTATTGTTTAGCATTTTAAGCCCATTTTGTTCATCCTGCTATTGTGCCTCAGGAAGCATGACCCACCTCTATCGATGTTTTTGCATTGAACTGACAGTAGCATTTATGAGGTGTATTTGATTGTTATATTGCAGGGCATGGACTCATGTTTGAGTATCGGTTATGGGATGGTCTAAATATCACGCTTGTGTATCTTTTTATCAAAGAAACACTGGTACATGGGATTAACCTATTCATTTCTTGAAGTAAAAACACGGATAATGTGTATAGAGTATTCAATGTAGATGCTGGACCAGACCCTTCTCTTTTAACAACCAGAATATATCAAGATTATATTTTGGTGCGTACTTAACTGGCAGTCTCATATGCCTTGTTTTTAAGTCCCAGGTATTCAGCAGTGGTATTTGAAGACTTTTAAAGTGTCCATGAAGTCTAGATTTGATTAAATTCAGCATCAAAATTTTGTTGACGTAGTACATTGGTCATAGACTCATAGTGTTACACTTGCTATTTAGCTCTTCTGTTTTACTTTAAAATGTCGAGGAGGCCCTAGATCTGTTGCCTAAAAACATCTTCACAAGAACTAAAATCCCAATATTTCTTTGATCAACCTTTCATTCAGTCGGGAAGTGTTTATTAGGTAGAGACATACTTAATTCGCTGGTCGGATAGTTTGAAACCTTCTGTTCCTGAAAACCTTTATCTTTCTTAGTACTGTGAGAATGTCACAAGAATAGTTTCCTTCAATGCATTGTTTTCAAATTCGATCCTTGGCTGGATGATATATTTTTATTTTTACTAGCAATATAACAGCGTGCAGTTTAACAAACCTCTCTGAACTGATTTCTCACATTAACAATGGGACTATGGTAATATCCTCCCCACTTGATATCCCTTCGCAGTGGTTTGTCTATATATAAGTCTAGGGCTAATCCTCTTCTTTCAAGGCGTCTTTTGTGAGTGAGAGTTAGGCCCATTGGGTTGCTACATGGTATCAGTACCAGACGTTTCGTTTGATATTGGGCATGTTGAATCCCACATCAATGTTGAGCCCCCCGATATCCGTTCGCAGTGGTTTGTGAAAGTCCACCCTAAGCGTGAGGGAGTGTGTTGAATCCCACATTGATGTTGGGCCTCTCCAATATCCGTTCACAGTGGTTTGTTAAAGTCCACCCTTCCCGTGAGGGGGCTTGTTGAATCCCACATCGCTTGTCTTACCTGATCTTCAGTTATATATAAGTCTAGAAGTAATCCTCCTCTTTCAAGGCGTCTTTTGAGAGTGAGTTAGGCCTGTTGGGTTTCTACATGTCTCCTTTCCTCAACAACTTCTGCAGCACAAGACATCATATTAGTTATTTGCCTCTTTTACTATTGGGTCATATTTGATCTTGATCGAGGTTGAATTGAACTTGCAGCTCGTGATGTTAATTCTTGTAAAACCGAATATATTACATTTTTCATTTAATTTTAAAGTTTAAATCTTATCATGTTCGTAACTTATTTGAAGGAGAACTATATATATGTATGTATATATTATTTATATGGTGATTTCGAATCGAAGAGTTGGATTTTCAATTGAACGCAAGAGAATATAATTTCTTGTTCCGAACCTTTGACTAGTTACTCTTTTTGGTATCATCCCGTTTATTTATTCATTTTGTTTTATGGTAAATTTATCGTAATGTTTCACCTAGTAATTTTTTTATGTTCAAATAAACATTGTTTATCAGAACTTTTGTCGCCCCACTTGAGAGACTAAAGCTGGAGTATATAGTTCGTGGTGAGCAGAGGAAACTATTTGAACTTGTCACAACAATTGCCAAAACTCAAGGTTTGAGAGGTTTCTGGAAAGGGAACTTCGTCAACATTCTTCGAACTGCTCCATTTAAGGCAATCAACTTTTGTGCTTACGATACATACAGAAAGCAACTTCTCAAATTATCCGGGAATGAAGAAATCTCTAATACTGAAAGGTTTATTGCTGGTGCTGCGGCTGGCATTACTGCTACTGTCCTCTGCTTACCATTGGATACTGTTAGTAACAAACTTTGTCTTTGAATTTTTTTTTTTTTTCTCTGTTTTCTTATATTGGTTTATGGAAGAGTTGTGGCTCATGCGAATATGGTTGATAATAGGGCTTTGAGTTGGTGGCAGCAAAACTAAAATTGGAGCAGTATAATAGAGACCCATTGGATAAAAGAATGAAGAAACATCTCATTTTAACATTGTTAGTGGGCATGAATATTTTTTACAGTCGAGTTTGAGTTGATTATTTGAGGGCCCCTTTGGTCGTCTAGATTACTCTATTTTAGGAATTAACTTATTTGGATGAACTGATTTATATATCTCTCTATTTATATATAACTTAATTAGATTTACATATAATTTGGTTGAGCAAAGAATTTAGATCTTTATATTGTTTTTCTTCTTATTAAGAAAGTGACTTTTATCTTGTTAGGGTTTCAATATGCCGTGTTAAATGTAACCCATCTTTCAGATTCGAACCAAGCTGGTGGCACCAGGTGGGGAAGCCTTGGGTGGTTTGATTGGTGCTTTCCGTCACGTGATCCAAAACGAAGGGTTCTTTTCTCTCTATAAGGGCTTGGTTCCCTCCATCATAAGCATGGCGCCCTCGTGTGCAATTTTCTATTCCGTCTATGACATGTTGAAATCAGCTTATTTGCATTCGCCTGACGGAAGGAAAAGAATTCAGAACATGAAGCAACATGGACAGGAACTGAGCACACTGGACCAGCTTGAGTTGGGACCAATGAGGACATTATTGCATGGGGCCATAGCCGGTGCTTGTGCAGAAGCAGCGTCATACCCTTTTGAAGTTGTGAGGAGGCAGCTTCAAATGCAAGGCCGGGCTACTAAATTGAGTGCCTTGGCCACTTGTGTCAAAATAGTTGAGCATGGAGGTATCCCAGCTCTTTATGCAGGACTGTTTCCCAGTTTACTACAGGTATGTTCATACGTTTTTCTGTTTAAATTCCTTTATCTTATTGAAGTTGCATAAATTAGGGGTTATTCGACAAGGGATTGGAATGAACATGGAAATGACTATTCCATTTTATGTTTGATACATGAGATTAAATTTCATTCTCGTTATCAAGATTTCTTAATCACACAAAATATCAAAATATAGGATGAACCAATTCCAAGATAAATTTGGTATTAATTAATCCTAATTATATGGGATTAGGTTTTATTTCTTCATTGGCCAAAAAACACGACCAAACACTAACCAAACATTAGAATGAAAAGAAATGCAACTAAATTTTAATTAAATTACTATTTTACCCTTTGAATTTCTAACACATATATCCCTTAATTTTTTATTTTATTTTTTACGCTTCTCTCCTCACTCATTTTACCTCCCTACATCATCTTCTCCGGCGAGAATTCAATGCCGGCCGTCGGTGCCGGACTGGCTCTCTCTCTCTCTCACACACACACACACACCTCCCCCCTCTTCTAAGTGACCCCCAACCCCGCTGTACCACCACCACCACCACCACTACCCCTGCCAGTAAGACCACTGCCCAACTCTTGCCGGCTCTCCACCCCCTATCCATTGCCTCCCTCTTCTTATTTTGTTCTTCTCTATCCTTTTGTGTGTGTGTGTGTGTGTGTATTGGGAATCACTCATGCATTCTCTTTTTTTTGTTCTGAAATAAAATAAGAGCATTTTCTAAAACATGGCACTCATTTGTTCTTTATTGACATTGATAAACATTTTATGTCCAGGTACTACCCTCAGCTGCAATCAGTTATTTTATGTACGAATTCATGAAGATTGTCCTCAAAGTGGAGTAAGTAATTTGGACATTATTATAAGTGGATAAAAGGGTTGTTCTTCGATTCATTAGATGATTTAACATTTGTAACCTATAGGCACTTTGTTGCAAGTATCTGAATATTCGTATGACTGGGTAGTAAAGGAGGATTTCCAAAGCTGCTGCTATTACTACTTTTTTGTCATGCCCTTCAAGACTAATGTGAACTGTATTCTTGAAAAAATCATTTAGCTGTATCACGTACACAGTTGGCAAGAAAAATATCTTGAATTTAATCATGCATACATCATGGCGATGTGGGCACCTTACCGTATAGTATAATCGCAAAAAAAACAAAAAAATCTGCTAGTGAACAAGGAAAGGAATGAAAGTTTGATGAATTGAGATCATAAACAATTTTCCAATTTCTGTTCTCAATTCACAAAAGGTGAAACGCAAGAACAATCAGCAAAGTATTCAGCCATCTTTTTCATTCATAAACCTCATCTGCATTACACCCAACAAACATTCCCAAAACAGAGCAAAACAAAAACCCTTCTCTCCAACAAAATATAGGACAGAAAAGACAGCGAAAAACACAATCAGACCTCATCTTCGTGGAGGAGCATATTGGGAATACCCTTGTTAACTGGGAATCGGCGCCCAGTCTCGGGACAGATGAGGGCGCCTTCTTCGACGTGGAGCTCGAGCAGGGCGTGGTGGAACCTCTGGAGGAAGTCGTCGGAGTTTAGCAGGGAGGGCTCCGCCGCTTCCGGAAGGTCGGTGTAGCCGATGGTTCGGGCGGCGTCGACGAGGGCCTTCCACTCGATCTTGGGGAACATGTTGCGGAGGAAGTCAGGGTTCAGGTCGACTTGCTTTTCGACTACTTTCTCTGCCTCGATTCGCAGTGGGAAGCCGTTGGTCACGCCCTTGATGTTGGATGAAAGCATGTTGTGAGTTAGCAGCCTCATCCCTGCCTCTCCCTCACTAGCGCTGGCGGAGCAAAGACTTCGGAACCCCGCGTGGTCTGGACGCAGCAGCGTGATCTGGACGGCGGCGATGGGGGTGTGGACGGCCGATGTTGTGTTGGATGATGAAGAAGCGTAGTTCAGACACCAGAAGTTGGAATGGACTGCAGCCTTAGAGGATTCGTGCGGCTAGGGTCTTCAACTTTAATCATAAGGTTTAGGATATTTCACTTTTGACCCTTTATTTTATTTACACATGTCACCCATTATATTTTTAAAATATAAAATATAACCCTACAGTGTCACGTGTCCCCGGCCAATGTAGATCTGTCGATCTGAAAATTAAATTTTGACTTGGTCAAGATACGCAGATACGTATCTCGTCGTATCCCTTACACACATAACATTTGAAACCTATAGGCACTTGTTGCAAGCATCTAAATATTCATAGGAGGTAGCAAAGGAGGAATTTGGAAGCTGCTAGTACTACCTTTTTCTCATGCCCTTTAAGACTAATGTGAACTGTATTCTTGAAAAAATTATGTACGCGTCTAGGTCTTTCATGGATCACAATAAAAATTCTTCCTCAGCCATTTCGCTCAATATTTTCTCTGCTAGTAAACAATGAATGAATATTCAATGAATTGATCATAAACAATTTATTGGGTTTATTTCACGTAGACCGGTAGTCAGATTATAAGTGTGAAAGAAAATTTCATCTCATAAACTAACTTTTGGAGTTGAGTTTTAATACCAGTATATGGATGATCTTAGATCTCTCTCAACTCAAAAAGTTAGCTCTGATTCCAGTGTATGGTAGTTTTGATTCTCTCTCAACCCCAAAAGCTAACTCATGGGGTGAGGTTTTCTCACACATAATATGACCACTATCCCTTTTTACATCCGATATGGGATAAATCCAACACAATTTTTCATTTTTTATTCTCAATTCACAAAAACCAAAAGGCGAAGGCAAGAACAATCAGCACAATATTCAACCATCTTTTCCATTCATAAACCCAAAAAATGAAACAGAAAAAGAATAAGAATACATGGGTGTTTAATGTAAGATTTCATAGTATGTACAATAAAGTGCTACTTACTTAAAATAGATGAGGGCTAACTATAATTTTTCCAGTCGAAATTTGAGAGTAAAACCTAATTTTTCTAGTAAAAAATAATTTTAATTCTAATATTCTTTCCAAGTTTAGGAATCTAGGGTTAAGTACACCGATCAAACAACTGACAAAGGGGATAAGCGTTAGAGGGAGTCTACTGAACACGGTTCAGCTGGCGGAGACTCTTGGAACAGGTGGAGTCAAAAGTCGCCAAGTTTATGTCAACTTAGCTACTGGAAGCTTGTTCAAAAGGTGTTCTGACCCTTTTTTTTTTGAGTTAGCATTGATTGCCAATTAGCTGAGGATTTCTGAATGAAAGATTATGTTTCATACAACAGAAGTTCAAACAATCAACATAACTTGCTTCCTTACAATCGATTGAAGATCTAATTGGTTGAGCTTAGACCTAGCACATGTCGTTTTATTAGAATGGGATTTTGACTTTAGGGGCTCTCGGCACACGATCAGTCAGCGGTTGATAAGTCAAGGTGCTTCCTCTTCTTTTTAGATGTGGGTGGAAAAGGCACTGAAAGTGCAATTCGGCTTTCTACTTGATTTGAAAATGAGCATTCCTGAGTCTTCGGTAAGGCAGCCTTACCCTAGGTCATTAAGCTATTTGTCGTGCTTTCGCTAGAGATATCAGGTGAATGTCTTTGTCGTTCCCCTGCGATAAGTGGAAGGGTCACTTATCATAACAATTACAAATTAGAGGGGCCAAAAAAAAAAAAAAAAAAAAAAGTTGGAGGGCCACATGAAAAAAAAAATGCTACAAATAGGGAGACCAAAACTATAATTTTCCCTGTATATTATAGAGGGATTGTGACAATATGCTCTTAACCATGTTCTCCTAAGATAGTCTAAAAACAGAATTATCATTTAGGGAATATTGGTTAAAGAAAGTTTTTAGTAACTCGCTGGTTAACTGAATTATCTGTTGGATATTAACTGAGACATCAAAAGTGATTCCATCAATTACTTATCTATTTCTTTCTTTCCATATCTCCCAAATGATAGCAATGAGTTTGAAAAATAAAGAGGGGTTTCAGATAATTTCTTTCAGAGATTTTTCCATCCAACACAAAAGATTGATATTATGATCCTTGGTTCCAACTTCTCTCTCAAACACAAACCAGATTCGGCCCGCTTTGGGACATAAATGAAAAATACGATCCATGGTTTCAATGCCTCCATAGGATCTAGGACAAATATTGGTAGTAGTGTTCCCTCTTATGGACCTGAATTGATTAGTGATTAGTTTTTGTGGACAAAAAAGCTAATCAAAATATAAGAACTTTCGTGGTAGTTTCAAACCCTATATCCTACTCCATTTTTTAATAGATTTATTGTCTTCCTTCCAAATACCTAGTAAGCCAATTTAACAGAAAATTTCCCAGAAATTTCATTATATTAGAATGGAGTGTCTTCTCTTGTTGGTTTTGGAGGGTCACTACACAAAATGTTCTCGTTTTGTGTATCATTTATGAGATGGAGGATTGGTATAAGGAACCAATCTCCATTCTCATAAATGATAAACGAGACCCTAAGATCATAAGTGTACTGGCCTTCCTAGTTTCCAAGAGGTCCATTAGCGCACCAATAGTACACCCACAGTTTTATACAGGTCCCATCGCCAACTCTCCATTAATATTTTTGCACAAATAGATTTTGGTTGAGAGAATCCCTTTTAAAAAAAAAATTAATTTGTTTGGGGATCCAAGTATTGGGACTTCTTTCCGATTTATATTTTCCACATAGAGTCCTTGGCTAGAGAGATTCTTTCCCCATCGCTAAATTCCACACAATTTTAGCTAGTTAGAAGAGCTTTACTACTTATTCTAGCTTCCTTTATACCTAGCCCACCTTCCACTTTAGGTTTACAGCCCGTTTCCCATTTAACTAATTACATTTCCTCTCAGACTAGACTTCTCCCAAAGTTTTTTTTTTTTTTGTTAATTTTATCAATTTCATCATAAAGTTTCAAGGGAAAAGTGGAGGACTATATCGAATAGAACAGAATGGTAGAGGTAACAAATTGATCAAAACAATTTTGCCAGCTAGAGATAGGATTTTAACTTTCCAGTTTGAAAGTCTTCTTTGATTTTGCTCAAGGATATATAATGGTGGTGAATCTGGTCATGGGCTACCCAGTGAACAAGCCCAGGGACCCTGCAAAAAGGGTATTGGTTGCGCCTAAAACTCCTGGACCCAGGCTTATCACCGTTAGTGGGCCAAAACCCGTGGGAGAAAAGTGACACATTTGAAGAAGTCTGTGGACGGCAGAAGGTCAGAACCCACCTTAGATCCGGGACTACAAGCAGAATCAAGCACGACACTTAGTGGCAAAGGGTGAGTCACTATCAAATCGCTAAAGAATATTTGTTTGGTGTGGAGAACACATAAATAACAGAATAATCATTACACCATGACAGATTTGTTGACTAGACGTTCCTCTTTCTCTTCATTCCTAACGAAGGACTGCATAAATATCCGAGTAAGTCATGAGCCTGGGACGCAACATTATATGCTCAAACTTAATGGAATATTGAGCACACACCCTTGTGCTCTGTTTTGCACCTTTTTCTCCCATCAGATACTTACTCTCACGGTGGAAGTTCTTCGTCAAGATCCATCCCTTGGTGTTAAAAATTTGTGCAGGAACCTTTGGAAGCAAAGAATGGAGGTTAGTAGGGACTAATCATAAAGTCATTGTGTTACCATTTCCAAGCAACATCAATACAATTATAATGTTTCCTAGCATTTCTCCCATGGATAAGGGGCACTCCTAGGTCATCAATGAGAATGATACTTAATTTTTTGTTCTTGTCCTTAACTAACATTCTATTCACATTGGGGAGGCGAACAATTTACACTTATTGTAATTTTTTGTCCCAAGTCTCTCTTGAATTTCTCTTAGACTTCAAGGATAGTGGATAAGTTTTTATAATCAGCCTTAGAAAAAAACATAAGATCATTAGCAAAGAAGAGGTAGGTGATATAAGGGTCCTTTTTACCAGCACGAACCCTAATCTATTTTTTTCTATGTTGTTAATTAGATGGGATAGTCTATCCATATAGAGGACAAAAATTAAGGGGGACAAAGGGTTTCCCTACCTGAGACCCCTAGAATGTTGAAATCCTCCAGGGCTTGTCCATTCTAGAGGATCGAAAGAGTGCATTGTCTAATGCAACTCATAATTAGATTAATCCAAGGTTCAGGGAGATTAAAATAAAATAGAGTTTCTTCAAGAAAGTACCAATTGATACTATCATAGGCATTTTCTGGATCAATTTTGATTATCATTTCTCTAATTTTACTTTTGGTTCTCCTCAAAGAATGTAAAATTTATTGGGTAATGACAATATTACCGATGGTCATTCTACCATATATAAAACTACTCTGATTAGGTCCCACCAACTTTATGAGAAGAGGTCTTAGCCTACCAAAAAGAATTTTTGTAACAAGTTTATTAGAAGTTTTAAATAGGCTAATGGGTTTGAATTGACAAATGATTTCCAGTTTTTCAACTTTCGGAATGAGGGCTATAAGGGTTTTATTATTTATTGTAGGCATTGGTCAGTATTCTTTGACAAAGTTACATAGGTCCTGTAAGACCCTAACTTCCGCACATGCATATTCATTAGCCGCATTTTAGAACATTTAGAAAATAACGAGGTGAAATGTATCATTTCTAATTTAAATTAAAAAAAAAATTAGGAGTCAATTAGTAATTTTAGAAATATTTATTTTAAATTTTGGGATTTAGATAATAACCTAAAGGAAATTTAGGGGAGGTTAATGTAATTTGGAAAAAAGATTATATATATATACACGATTGTGAGGAAATGGGGATCCACGTGGTAGCAATTGGGGTCAAAGAAACACCACTTCTATCATGCACATATATATATACATGCAACCCATACACACACATTTTGATGGAGTCTCAAAAGAAGAAGAAAATAAAAAGAGGAAAGGAGAAAGAGAGTTCGGTCGACGACTGCATGGGTGAGGGTGTGTGTTCCGATCATCGCTGGAGTGTGTCGTTGTTTGTCCGGTGGAGTGGGGGTGTCGTCGTTCGGTGGGTTTCCGTGTTGTGTTCGTCGCGGACGGTGGGTTGCGTTGATCGGTTCGGTGGGTGTGTGTAGGGGTGTCGACGTGTGTGTGCGTGTTGTCGTCAATTTCAGGTAAGTGAGTAATAAGCCATCGACATCGGTCTATTGTGAGTGTGTGGGTGTGTGTTCTGTCCACCGGCAGTGTGTGCATGATCGTCGTCGTTCACCGGCGTATGCACTCGGTTCGTCGTCGAGTGTGTGGGTTGTTGGTGGTGGGTGTGTTCTGGTTGTTCAGCGACTGTGTGTAGGTGTGTGGTGGCACCGTTTGGTCTGGATGTGTGATCATCGACGATGTAGAGGTGTTCCTCCGGTGTGAAGGTGGGTGCTACCGGTCGGAGTGTTAGAGAGAGAGAGAGAGAAGGTGGGTATCGATTTTGGGTGAGTGTTCCGTTCGGCGCTGTGGGTGTTCCGTCTTCGTGGATGTGTGGCGTAATCGGAGCAAGGTCGGTCGGTGGCAAGTGGCAAAGCAGAAACCGAAAACGAAGTGAGAGAAAGGGAGTCGTCAGTAATGTCGTCGTCCGGCGGGGAGTTCGTTCAGTCGACGGTGACTAAGGGGGTGCGTGTGTTTGGCGTTTGGGGTGTGTGTAATCTGTGATGGTGTGCTCATGTTTGGAGTAGGTCGGTCGGCGGCTGGTTCAAATAGAAACTGAAACAGAAGCCGAAACAGAAAAGAGAAAAGAAAGAAGAAAAATGAAGAAAAAAAATTGGGGAGGGGGGGGGGGGGAAAGAAAAAAAAAGGGAAAATGACATAAACCACCCCACCAAAAATCCAAAACCCATCTCGTGGCCGCCGAACGATTCGAAAACAGGTGAAATTTCAAATCGATTATTAATTCTCGTTAAATTAAATTTTATTTAGCGATACAATTCCTGTAATCGTAACAATTTCGCAACAGTTAATTTTAATAACGTTTTTCGTTAAGTATTAGTGTAGTTTATTAAATTAAATTCTAGCATCAAAATTTTGTAACCAGGATAATAAATTTGGGACCGTTCACAATAATTAGTAACGGAGTGAAATTGAGCGAATAAAATTTTTTACAAATAAAAGGTGGGGAATAGGAAATTACGAAAATTTGGGTCTGCATTGCATGGTTAGATTATTTCTACATAAAATATTAATTTAGGCCCTGTCACTATTAGGTTCGCAGGCACCGGAGTACTAGTAGGGAATAGGCGGTCAAAGTCTTCGAAAACGGATAATCAGGTGAGTGTACTGTCTTCTTGCCAAACTATTTTTATATATAAATATGTGTGTAAAATGGTTTTACTTAGACTGTATGATTTTATAAATGATATGAATCAAGCAGGTTTTGGGTAAGTTGGGAAAAATGAATTTTCGGTAAATTATATTGGTTTTAAAAGAAAGTTGAAAAATGATTCATTGGCTTTGGTGATTTAAAAGAGTGGAAAAATATCTGGTTTTCTAATAATGCTTGGTTTTCTAAAACCAAAGGTGGAAAAATGAATTTTTTTTTACTAAATGGGTGGTACTTTTAAAAAGAGAGAGAAAAACGTGGTTTGGAAATTCTCTCCTGTAAGGGGTATGGTTTGAATAAATGTAAGTTTGAAAATTCTCCCTAAAAGGGATTTGGTTTATATTCTCCCCATAAGGGGTGTGAATTTTTGACGATGTGGTGTGAAAACGTATTTCTTCTCGTAAAAGATGTAAATTTTTAACTATATTGATGATTTTGACAATGCCATAGTTGTTCTCCCCGAAAGGGGTGTGGTTTCTCCCCAAAAGGGGCGTGGATTATATTTTTCCCCGTAAGGGGTGTGGATTCTTCCCATGGAATGTAAATGTTTCTCCCCATAAGGGGTATGGATTATATTTCTCCCCAAAAGGGGTGTGGATATTTCGTAGGAAGGCATTCCTACGGATGTTACAGTACCATTGCAACTCCCGATCGTGAGATTAAAACGATCACTATGGCTAACCAGTGTGTGTTGCGATAGAGTGGTATGTTTGAGATGTATGTTTGAGGTGTATGTTTGAGATGTGGTGTTTTACTTATATTGGGTGATTTATTATTTATTATGGTGATTGGTATGATTTTATACTAGATGAATTTGGATGGAGTTTATCTATATCGCTTTACTTTCACTGTTTATATACTGGAAATTTTGCGAGTTATGTGGTGTTTATATACTTATACTTGATCCATATTTAATTGTGGTAATATTTGGAATGTATTATTATTTTTAAAATGTTTTACTAAGAAGGCAATACACTCGCAGATACAACAGCTAGGAGTCAGTTCCCTACTGGCATTAGGTAGAATCCGGCGATGGTGTAGTATAGAAATATTTTGGGAGGAGCTGTCTGAGGCGAACCTGTGAGAGCTTCATTGTTGTTATTATAACTCAGGGACGGGTGTGTCCCCAGTTAGAGATGTTGTATATGGTCAGAATTTGTGGTTGTATATTTTTGTATGCACTTTGTCGTTTACTAGTGAGTTCAACGTTAAGATAAGGTCGTGTCGACGTCACGCCGGCCCCACAGTGACGTGTGTCCGGGGTGGGGTGTGACAGGTCCAAACCCACCGTACCCCAGTTATTTTTTTTTTTTTTAAAGAAAATGACTTGGTATCCATCAAACCCCAGAGCTTTTTGGTCTCCCGTGGCCCTAAACCTTTCTTATATCTCCTTGGTGTTAGGTTCTTCTATAAGGTAGGTGTGAGCATTAAGCTCAAATTTAGGGCAATTATCAACTAGCAATCTGATGAGGGTATTTTTGGGTGCTACTAAGTCTGCACCTGGGACCCAGTGGTAGCGTGAAATTACATCGTTACTTTCACAGCAAGTGTACGGGTCAAGTTTTAGTATAGATTGGGAAGAGTTAGGGATGTCGTATCCACAAGGATCGGATTAGATGGTTATTGAGTACCGCGATTATTATAACCGAACTTTATTTAGGCGACTCAAATTTATATTTTTGTTAATATAATTAATATACTAAACTAATTAACCTAATATACTAATATTAACGTTTAAGGGAGTAAATTATTTAGGGATTAACTTCGTTCATTTAAACGCGTTCAAATCAATCTAGTTCACATTAACGGCATTCACATTATCTGACAATCTAGGTATCGAAATCTCACTCACTACCTCTTCTGAATGTAAAGTGAATAAATATGCGACTTCGAGTCAACGGCGAAATCCCCCTCGAGTGTTTATACGACACTTGGTCACATGAGTCTCGCCCCAACCTCAGGGATTGCACACTTTCTAACGCCCTCTAGGGTCATTAGATCATCGCGTTGTGTTTAAATCCTAGTTTGAATCTGTGGTTACCTTTTCCAAGTGGCAAATCCTGTATTCTCAAAATATCATAACAAGCATATAAACGTAGAAGAATAATAAACACAATCGAATAGACAAGAACAACCGTTAACAAAACATCAATTTTATACAAACAACGTTTTCATGAAGTACATCGCTCCCTAGACAATATATGTTTAGCTACACATGGCCATAACCCTATATACAACTAGAAATAAGATAAACATATATAAACAACCAGCCAAACTAAGAATAAAAGAGAGAAACAAGGAGACTAGCCGTTATCCGAAGAACCAAAATTAAAACCGCTCCTAGGTCGTTTCCTCCTTCTTGGCTTTGTGATCTTCTCTTGGTTGGATGGTCTTGGAGCTCTCAAAACCTCCCAAAATACGTTACAAGTATTTGGGGATAAGAGGGAATATTTATAGGATCCAAAAATATCAACAAAATATCCCAAAATATCTAAACTGTCTGGCGCTTGACCGCTACAGCCGTGGGAAAGTCAGTAGGCTTTCTGACGAGTGACCACTGCAATGGTGGTTTCACCACTGCAGCGGTGGAGCTCTCTACATTTTGACCGCTACAGCGCTGGAAATGCAGTAACTCTCTGTACTTTGACCGCTGCAGCAGTGGGCTGCAGGTTCTGAACTTTTATCTTTTTGCTCGTTTTCCCACCGTTCTTCCACCGACTTGATCATTTATGAACTGTTTTCTTCTCGTTTCATCCTAAATATCTAATTTAAGATAAAAACAAATAAAAACGTATTAAAACATATTAAAACGCTATAATAATACTCAAAACTACCAAAATCGACTTGGGAATATATTGACAAATTATACCTATCAAACACCCCCAAACTTAGAATTTTGCTAGTCCTTGAGCAAAACACTCATACTAAAATATAAAATACAACTAAATTAACTAACACAAAAACTAAACACGAATAAAACTACCTAAACATAACGATATGGGAGTTTTGAATTCAATTATCGACCAAAATTTCCCTCAACAACCCCAAATCATATCGAGTTCAGGGGTAAAACGCACTATGTGATATTCTAGAATTTCAACATTCAATAATGGTAAACGTCATTCTAGATCCTTTCAACATATGTGTGCAAAACGCAATAATATAACTATCCAACAACCGGATTGGAAAATCTACCAGCGAGATCACAACTTAAACTGTAAAGGATTAAGATATCCATACGCCTGAATGGGTTCCATTCTCCACTAATGTAGGCTAAGCAGTTCATAAAGATAAAAAATACTTGGTTCGGTTCAGTTTGGATTATCTACCAGCGAAACTCACAACTTAAACCGTAAAGGATTAGGATATCCATACACCTGAATAGGTTCCACTCTCCACTAATGTAGGATAAGCAGTTCATAAAGATAAAAAAGACTTGGTTCGGTTTGGAACATGGCCAATGGTATATCGGGAATATAAAATAGGTTAACGTCGTTAACTTAAAGATACCTAAGGCACAACGTTTGGCACACAATTACTCTCGAACCCCCACACATTAATTTGAAACAACCCTGAACATACATTTAAGATCGACATACTCACTTGTCAAAGGAAACGAAAATTGAATTATATTTACATATGTTTTTTTTTAAACGTACCACACCCCCAAACTTATTCGATTATTACAATTTCACGGGTGTGGTTAAAATGAAAGAAAAATGACAAATGAGTACTCGAATACCGATCCAATCAAAAGTTCACCCTAAATTCAACCGCTCACTTCAAGTAGCATAAAAATACTAACTTGATTTCACTCAAATTGTGCCTTAGGTTTAGCAATTTAGGTTTTGAACAAGTTTTATTGGGGGCATTTGTTACGTGCTCAGAATTGAAACAACTTATAGGCTTCGATAGGGTAACGAAGGATAAACATATAGCAAGGTAAGCTGCAAAGGCTCAAGCAAATCAAATGAATGCCTAAATCACGTCTCTTGAACTACCTCGCCTAGAATTTAGCCTCAAGTTTCCCTCAATCAGGTTCTAGAATCCCTTAAATTGTCATGAGTTTGGCTAATGGATAATCGTTCTCAAATCAATTGAATAGCTATACATTCAGTCTACGTGCTCGTGCAAATTAGGATCCACAATAACTTTTACCAAAACGCATTGTCAAGCACACAGAACACACATGAATGGGCATTACCCTTAACCTTGACAAACAACCAGCAGATAATATCATCATCGGGTAATAACCCAGACGAACTCAAAAACTCAACATATGTACAACACATACTACAAACATAACCACATACTACACTAAACAAACATGCATACAATAAAATAAAACTACACAACAATAACAATTAAACATACTAAATATCACCCCCAAACTTAAAACGGCCAGTGTTCACAATGACCCAATCATCGATCTCAACATTTAGCATGTATTATAGTAACGAAGGGGGGGTTAGAACACGTACTTGGGAGGCGAGACAATCTCGCCTCTGAATGAAGTCGGCGGTGATGATCTAACTTATTTTGAAGCTTGGGTTGTCTCCCAAAAGCGCTTGGTTTAATGTCCTCGGCTTGACATGGAGAAATGCTCGTCAAAGAGCGATCTCCGCCCATAGTAAGTGTCATACAACACCACATATGGGTCTTGGTTTTGAACGCCTTCAAGCTTGGAGAGATTTGGCTCTAATCGGCTCAAGTTTTCAACAGGACTCTTTACCGGCTCATGTACTTGGTGGGCATGAAAGAACATTGCAAATGGCGGTGAAGGACAAGTGAGCCACATCGAATCCTCATAAATGTGATCGTCTTGGATCGGTGGTGGCATCACAATGTGAAACTCCAATTGTGAAGAAACACAATCATCGATCCATGCTTGGGTTCCCGTCTCATTCGATTCATCGCTATTGAATTCACCCAAGCTTCTCCCACTCACATTCGATTTCTCCTAGTGGCTTTCACAATTGAATGTGGCTTGTTCGTCTCTCAGTGCCCCTGTTTCGGACTCGGCCTCAATGAAGCAAATAAAATAACCGATTTGAGTCTCAAGAGACTTGACGGTCTCATCAATTTCAGCACATGTTGTCTCAATAGTGTCAAGACGAACCTCATGCTCATTAAGTTGGTCATTCGTTTCCCTCCAAAACGTCTGAGTCTCCCCCATAAATTCAGTGAACATGGTTTCCAATGTGGGGGAAGATTCCATATGTTAGTTTGGTAGCTTGTTGAATAATTTCGACTCTGAAAATCGAACTCGGCCATGTCTTCCAACAACCAATAGGCTTCATCCGCGATTAGTTGGTCGAAAGAGGTGGTACCTTTTCTTCTTTCCACCCATGTTCTGGTTGCAACTAATAACCCGTTGAGGAAGTTCAATAGTTGACACTCCCTCGAAAAACAATGATTGGGGAACCAGAGTAGCAAATCCTTGTATCGATCCCCAAGTATAATAAAATAGCTCGGAATCTCGTTGAAAGAAATGCAAAAGTACTTGTTTATCTAATATCTTCAAGTACCTTGTAAGAGAGACAAAACTACAATCAAAACAAATTATAAACAAAATAAATACCTAAATTAAAATTAAGTTATTTACTCACAATATCAACAACAATTTAAAAATCACTCCCCGACAACGGCGCCAAAAACTTGGTAACGCGAAATTACATTGCTACTTTTATCACAAGTGTACAGGTCAAGTTTTAATATAAATTGAGAAGAGTTAGGGTTATTGTTTCCACAAGGATTGGATTAGATGATTGTTGAGTACCGCGATTATCATAACCAAACTTTATTTAGGCGACTCAAATTTATATTTTTGTTAATATAATTAATACACTAAACTAATTAACTAATTAAATTAATTAACCTAATATACTAATATTTACGTTTAAGGGAGTAAATTGTCTAGAGATTAACTTCGTTCATTTAAACGTGTTCAAATTAATCTAGTTCACATTAACGACATTCACATTATCCGACAATTTAGGTATCGAAATCTCACTCACTACCTCTCCCGAGTGTAAAGTGAATAAATATGTGACTTTACGTCAACGCCGAAGTCCCCCTCAAGTGTCTATACAATACTTGGTCACATGAGTCTCGCCCCAACCTCATGGATTCCAAACTTTCTAACGCCCTCCCGGGTCATTAAATCGTCGCGTTGTATTTAAATCCTAGTTGAATCCGGGGTTATCTCTCCCGAGTGTCAAATTCCGTATTCTCAATATATCATTACAAGTATATAAACATAGAAGAACGGTAAACACAATCAAATAGACAAGAACAACCATTAACAAAACATCTATTATAAACAACGTTTTCATGAAGTACATCGCTCCCTAAACAATATATGTTTAGCTACACATGGTCATAGCCTTTATATACAACTAGAAACAAGCTAAACATATATTAAACAACCAACCAAACTAAGAATAAAAGAGAGAAATAAGGAGAGTAGTTGTTATTCGAAGAACCGACGTTGAAGTCGCTCCGAGATCGTTTCCTCCTTCTTGGCTTTGTGATCTTCTCTTGGTTGAATGGCCTTAGAGCTCTTAAGACCTCCCCAAAAATGTTATAGTGTTTGTGGAGAAGATGAGATATTTATGGGATCCAAAAATATCAACAAAATATCCCAAAATATCTAAATTGTCTGGCACCTGACCGCTGCAGTGGTGGGGAAGTCAGTAAGTTTTCTTGTGAGTGACCGCTGTAGCAGTGGAGCTCTCTGCATTTTGACCGCCGCAGTAGTGGAAATACAGCAACTCTCTGTACATTGACCGCTATAGCGATGGTTTCACCGGTGCAGCGGTGGGTTGCAGGTTCTGAACTTTTATTTTTTTTGCTCGTTTTTCCATCGTTCTTCCACCGACATTCCACCGACTTGATCGTTTATGAACTGTTTTCGTTCCTTTTCATCCCAAACACCTAATTTATGATAAAAAAAAATTAAAACTTATTAAAATATATTAAAACATTATAATAATACTCGAAAACTACCAAAACTAGATTAGAAATATATAGACAAATTACACCTATCACCTAGCCACGTGTCCATCCTCGTAGTAACATAAGTGTATTTGGGAATCCACAGCGCCATGCTGGAACATACGTCAACCACGGCTCCTCTCTAGGATCTCCTTTGCACCTAGAGAGGAACACGGTGCCCCGCATGGACGTGTTACCCTAAGCTTTGCGTCATGCCCTAGACAGCCAACTTCTGAGATTTAGCCATTTATGTAAGACCTCAATCGTAGCATGTACGTCATTTCAGTGGTATTTTAGAGTAATTGTGAAAATTCGGGGTGAAACTAGGACAATAAAAAAATTCAAATAGAAAGTCTAAGGGTCAAATTGAAAATATAGAAACAGTAAATCCTAATTTAGGGAGGTAAATTGACATTTCACATTTAAATGAAACTTTCAGGGGGTGAAATTGAAAATCTTAGAAACTTTTAAAAGTTGAAAAAGATTAAAATCAAGGTTTAAAGGAAATTTGGGGGAGGAAAGAGCAATTAATGAATTTTTTTTTTATCATATATATACATACCTATAAACCAGGGTCGAAGGAAGTAGCTGGCCGACAAGGGATCAGATAAGAGAAGGGACGTGGCACGCTTAGACAATTTGAATCCACTAATTCCATGCATCGGTAATGATAAAAAAAATCTCTTGATCAAGAATCCTAAATCCAAAAATCTGAAAATCAGAGAAAAAAATCTAGAGAGAGAGAGCAGGTCGGAGTTCGGGTCTGAAAAGTGATCGCCGGCGAGGCAGGGTGTTTCGGTGGTCGACGATCGTGTGGGGTGGTGTGTTTGGTTGACGGAGAGCTTCGTAGGTGTGCTGTTATCAAATTTCAGGAGAGAGAGAGAAGGTGATTCGGCATAGGTGGTGGGTGATCGTCGCCGGTCGTTCGGTAAGTGTTCGATAATATGTTCGGCTCGTCGTTAACTGCGTTTGTGTGTGTGTGTGTATGTGTGTGCTTTGTCCATCGTTCAGACCGTTGTCATATGTGTGCGTGATATCCGTCCGTTCGACAGAGAGGTCGTTCACTCCGGCGATGTGTTATCGTCGTGGGTTGTCTTCGGTGGGACTGCTGTGTTCAGACAAAGATTGTACGTGAGTGTGTGTGTGTGTGTTCTGCTCTACTGTTGCGGGTCTGTGTGTGTGGATCGCCCATAGTGAAAGTTGGCGGAGGGTTTTGGTCGGCAGCGGGAGTCTTCGGCGTCGGCTGTCGAGATCGCAAAAACTGAAACAGAAATAGAAACAGTAGGCGCAAAAAAAAAAAAGAAAAAAAAAAGGAGAAATTGCAGAAACCACCCTAAGAAAATCCAAAACCCATCTCGTGGTCGCCAAACGTTTCGGAAACAGGTGAAACTTCAATTGATTATTAATTCTCGTTAAAATTAAATTTTAGTTAGTGTTACGAGTCCTAAAATCATAATAATTTCGTAACAATTAATTAATTTTAAGTACGTGGTATATAAAATTAGTAATGATTCGGAATATAGGGTCCGTATTGCATGATTAGGATGTTTTAGATAAGATATTAATTTAGAATCTGCCACTATTAGGTTCACAGGCACTAGCGTCCAGATAAAGTGCAGACAGTGTCAATTTTGCAAAACGGATATCGAGGTGAGTGTACTGTCTTCTTGCCAAACTATTTTTCTATGTATATATATGATGAAATATGTGATTATTTAAACTGTATGAATTCATAAATGGTATGGATCAAGCAAGATTTGAATGAGTTGATAAACTGGATTTTGATAGTTTTCAAAAAGAAGCTAAAAATGAATTTCCGCTGGATTTTGGGAGAAATTAGACGGTGTTTTTAAAAAGAGAATAAGAAACATCTATTTTTCTAAAAATGTCTGGTTTTAAAAAAAATAATAATAATAAATGGTGGAAAAGTGGTTTTGATAAAATCGGACGTTTTCTTTAAAAGAAGATATGAAATATGATTTTTAAATTTAAAAACTAGTTTTGAGAAAAGTGGTAGACGTGGTGATTTGACGATGTTGAGTAGGCGATAATATTTGAGTTGCGATTCGATGATACTGTATTTGATTTTGACGATGCCATGACTGTTCTCCTCGAAAGAGGCGTAGATTATATTTCTCCCCGTAAGGGGTGTGAATTATATTTCTCCCCAAAAAGGGGTGTGGATATTTCGTAGGAAGGCATTCCTATGAATGTTACGGTACCGTTGTAACTCCCGATCGTGACGTTAAAACGATCACTAGGGCTGGCCAGCGTGTGTGTGTTGGAGGTGTGTGTTTGAGATTGGTGCTTGAGATGTGGTGTTTTACATATATTAGTTGATTTGATATTATTTATTATGATGATTGGTAGGATTTTATGCTAAATGAATTTGGATGGAACTTATCTATATCGTTTTATTGTCATTGCTTATATAATTGTGCTTGATCCATACTAAATTGTGGAAATATTTAGAACGTATTAATATTTTAAAAAAATATTTTACTAAGAAGGCAGTACACTCGCAGGTACAACAGCTAAGAATCGGTCCCCTACTGGCACTAGGTAGAGCTATGTGATGGAGTTATGTGGACGATTGAGAGAAATTGTTAAAGGCGAACTTAAGAAGGTTCATGGATAAATACTTTTAGTTAGAAAAACTTCGGGCCGGGTGCGCCCCCCATATTAGGTGTATGTATTATACAGTGGGTGTATATTGTCATTTCTATTAGGTTATTTAAAAAAAATTGGTGATGTCATTCTGTAGTCACGCCAGCCTCGGGATGATGGGTGTCCGGGACGGATTGTGACAATTTACCTCAATCGACTTCTCATTCTAGCTCGTTTCTCCTTCAGGACTCCTGACATAGGTCTATGGGCTTTATAAATGGGCTCAAAAGCCCAAGCCCAGTGATTATCTCCTAAACGCCCCAAACTATTGTCTAAACACATGGTTTCGCCAAATTAACTGTGTTTAAACCCGATTGATCATCTCTAACGCCTATATATACCAGGGGTTATGCAAGCCCAAGGTACGCTTTTATATTTACGCTCAAATGATTTGGTTCATTTGTTAACTTGAAGAAATTTTGTATTTCTTCACCCTAAACTCTTATTCTCACACCGGAGGGGCTTCGCCGAGACAAATCCCGATCCAAGCCTTCTGCAAGTACCACTCTCTGAGGAGCATGACTCTGGACACAACAGGTCAGTCATTCCAGGACCCAGTACAGCTCACGTTAGGAATTTTTATTTGTTAACTCCACCTCAGCAAAAGGACATATGTCACCTGACCGGATTATACTCTAGGTGTTGACTACTTTGGGACACCAACAGTTCGGTGTCGTTTGTGGGAACGTGCAAAAAGTCTTTCCTTGATCACTTCTCCCTGCTCAACTGAGCCTGGATGATCACAAAGTTTGGTCAGAAAGACAGACACAAGATAGAATAATAAAAAATATCGAAAACTCCAATGCCACACCCCCCAGCTCCCACGAACGAGAATAACTGCTCTCCCCAAGACTAGGTAAGACCATTCACTCTACCACTTGAGACTGGGGAACAAACCTCAGGAACCACAGAGGCATTTCGGATTAATCTCTTCGAGTACCAAATGGTTGAATTCAAGTCATGGGTGTAGCTCCTCCTCGCGCGCCTATTGCTGCCTCTTACTGAGATCAGCTCTCCAGACTGCGGGGCCCAAGGAGTGACCCCTAGACTGTGATGTTTGTATGGAATCTATGAATGGGCACACGCCTAGGGACCACCTTCCGCCTCATGACCACGAGTTTACAGGACTGGAGAGGGCCCCATCGGCAATGCCAAGATCCCCACTTCCTCCACTGCGCATACATGTAGCTAGGGACACGTCAACATCCCCCGACAATTGAGCTCCCCATCGACCAACCAGGTCCAATCCTAAGGGATGGTGCAAGTATGAAGTCGGCTCCTACTTGCATCCTCCCATCATTCTATGGCCCGACCTGCGAGCAATCATATACAGGAAGAGTTCCAAGTAGGGGGGCCGTGCAGCGTCACCTGGCTGACATGGAAGCTCGCCTCCAAGAGGTGAATGGAGGCCAGACAAGAGAAAACGTTATTACACAGGTGAGGTCTTCGTTCGTAAAGGAAGTTTTGGAAGAAGTTGCACCAAGGTACTTTACTCACCCCTAGATGAGTCCGTATGATGGGATGTCACATCCTGTTGACCACTTGTGTATGTTTAAGTCTCATATGGATATGCAGGTGGCCTCAGTAGCTCTACGGTATAAAGCCTTTTCTATCACCCTTACAAGTATAGCAAGGTCCTAGTTCTAGGGTCTGTGCCCAGTGTAGACACGACATTTTGACCACCCCTAAAAAATTTATACTTTATTTTATAATTAACTTTGTTATAATTAACTTTGTTTTATTTTATTTTATTTCAAAAAATGCAAAAAAATAAGAAAAAGAAAAGAAACTAATTATCGTTTGTTTGGAGAAAATCGGGAAAAAACGAAACAAAGCAAGACAAATCAAAACGGAGGTATGAACAGTGATCGTAAATAGTATTCGCGTGCATAAACAGTGATCGTGAACAGTGACATCGCGTGAATAGTAACCGCGTAATCGTGAATAGTACCCGCATGCGTGAACAGTAACCGCGTGATCGTGAATAGTACCGCATGATCGTGAACAGTATTTCCGCGTGAATAGTGAACTGCATTTTTTTTTTTCCCCATTTTACCCTTTTCGAAATCTATAAATAGAAGGCTCATTTTCATTTTTGAGGGAGGGATTTTGGAGGAGGGATTTTTTAGAGGATTTGAAGGGAGAGGAAATCTGGAGAGAAATTTTGAAGAAAATAATATTATTTTCATTTTATTGTAATTTCGAAGAAGAAAGAAATCTCCAAGAAGGTGGTAAATACTTTTTTTTTTAAATAAGTTGTTATTATACTAATCTTTTTTTTCTTTTTTTTTTATTTATTTATTTTTATTTTTATTTTTTTATTTATTTATTATTATTTTTTTTTTTAGTAAATAAAACGAGGTAGAAAATTCTCAACCTTCAATTTGAACGGTTTAAATTTAGAAGGGAATTACTCCCCTCGATGTGTGTGTGTATGTGTGTGTGTGCGTGTGTTTTATTTAATTTGTATTAAATATAATGTGCTAACAATACGAGGTGAAAAACTTCTGACCTTCCATTGGAGCGGTTTAAGTTTAGAATGGAATTACTTCCCTCGATGTGTGTGTGTGTGTGTGTGTGCGCGTGTGTTTTATTTAATTTGTATTAAATATAACGTGCTAACAATACGAGGTGAAAAACTTCTGACCTTCCATTGGAGCGGTTTAAGTTTAGAATGGAATTACTCCCCTCGATGTGTGTGTGTGTGTGTGTGTGTGTGTGCATGTGTTTTATTTAATTTGTATTAAATATAATATGCTAGCAATACGAGGTGGAAAACTTCTGACCTTCCATTGGAGCGGTTTAAGTTTAGAATGAAATTACTCCCCTCGATGTGTGTGTGCGTGTGTTTTATTTAATTTGTGTTAAATATAATGTGCTGACAAAATGAGGTGAAAAACTCTCGACCTTCCATTGGAGTGGTTTAAGTTTAGAAGGGAGAATACTTCCCTCGATGTGTGTGTGTGTGTGTACGTGTGTTTTATTTAATTTGTATTAAATATAATGTGCTAACAATACGAGGTAGAAAACTTCTGACCTTCCATTGGAGCGGTTTAAGTTTAGAATGAAATTACTCCCCTCGATGTGTGTGTGTGAGTGTGTGTGTGTGCGGGTGTTTTATTTAATTTGTATTAAATATAATGTGCTAACAAGATAAGGTGGAATTTTCCCGCCTTCTATTTGAATGGCTTAGAAGAGAATTATCCCCTCAATGTATAAAGTCTTTGATAATATATAAAAAAAATACAAAAAGATTTTCTTTTTTAGAAGGATATGATTTCAAAATAAAATAAAAACATTCGAATTTAAATTTTAATTGGACTTAATCGGATAAGGTACCGTCTTTGGACGGGCGTCTTGGGGTGCTTGACACCTTCCCCGAGCATAACTGACCCCCGAACTCTTGAAACGAATCTCTGATCAGACCATGTTATTTTAGGAGTCAAATTTTTACTTAAGCCATTTTTTAAATTGTTTTCAAAAAAGAAAAATATGGTGACCTAGCACATCATTTAAACCCAATGCTAGGTGGCGACTCCTTTTTCTAAAACAGGCTTAAGTATATTTTAATGAGAAAATCGACGTTTTTAAAAACCCTTCTCATTTTACCAGCATCAAGCATATATCTATTTTTTTTTATTTTCTCTGAAAAATCGGGGCGCGTTCAGCTGGCGACTCCACTGGGGACTATTAGAAGGTCGAGCCTAATATGTCTGAATAAGTCCAATTAATCTAAAGTCCGAATGTTAAATTTTATTTTATTTTCTTTTCCCTCAATTCAGTAAATAAGTTGTGATTTTTTTTTATTTTTTATATTTTATATATTTTCTCCTTCTTTTCCTTATTTCCTCTCAGACTCTTATATCGTTGTAAATCTTCTGACAAAAGCCAAGTTGTCTTGTATCCATATTATCCCCTCAGGATTCTATGATACAAGATGAGAAAAGGGTTTTTGGTACTTGATGGATTGATGACGTCTTGGGAAGTCCTAAAAAAAAAAAAAAAAAAAAAAAAAGAAGCACACCAAACAAGTTCAAAGTTTTCAATATCGGTAGGGAACGACAAAAAAAAAAGATTTTTTATGTACCATCATTTGTTTTAATTGGTCGTTATCGAAATTGAAATCTTCAAACTAGAATAGGCTTCGAGACCACCTAAGACCCACGTGAACTACTAAAAGGATTTTTGTTGTAGAAAGGGGCAAGACAAAGAAAATTGGTCCCAGAAAAGCAAATCCAGTTCCCCCCTTTCGAAGTCCGATCTTTACACGCAGTCGAGCACAGACTCATTCCAGGATGACATCAGAAAGCAATCCCGAATCTCCCCGAACTACCCCCAAGCTTCTTGTCCCCAAAACTACCCGAACCAGAACAACCAATATCACAACTACCCTCCTCAAAATCGCCAAAACCAAAATTATCCTCAAAACCAACCCTATTCCCAAAGTCGCCCCCGCTATTACCAAAATGTACCTCCCTCTTATCAAAACCATATTTCCCAATATTATCCTCAAGCCTACCCAGCACCCTCTTATCATACCTATCAACCACACCCGAACACCCCACTTCAAATTCCTAACCACACTCCAAGGTCAGGAACCCAATACCACCAAGGCCTTCTACCTCATGCTACGGGGGAAAATTTCCAGAACGACAACAGAGAGCTACAAGACCTTCCGGTCTCGATCACCGAGTTGTACCGAAATTGTTTGAAGCAATGGATGCTGACACCCCTTCCATTCTACGAAGTTAAACCTGGGAGTAAAGCAGCTTCTTCAAATGCTTTCTGTGAATACCACTCAGGAACCAGAGGACATGCGACTGAGCAATGCTTTCAGCTGAAAGACAAAATTCAGGAGTTTATACGGACAAGAGCCATCACATTTCCTAAAAAACCTGAGGCCGGTACGCCAAACTGTCAGCAGAATCCGTTGCCTGAGTATGCACCTTCAAGGGGTGGTGAAGTCAATCTTTACCAAAATGTTGTTGGAGATGGGAGCGAGTCATGTGCCTAAGGCTCAATTTGAAAAATCTAAAGACTGCAAAACTGTTTTTTTGTTTGCTTTAAATTTGCGAGGTGTTTTGATAAAATTAGAAAATCTTTGCGTACTCACCTTTCCATCCCGTTGGTCTTTTGGATGGAAAAGGATTTGCTCTGTAATGACTTTTAAAATTTCAATAATGCAATACTGTTTATTCAAAACTGTGGTCTAATGTTTGAATCTTACTATTTCAGGTGCCCAAAATTGCCTGCATATATTGTATGTGAGGTGACTGAGTGAGGATGTGGATGTGTGATTTCAATACAAAATTAGACCACGATTCAATGAGACTATAATCAAAGGAAGATTATGTTTATCCAAACGATGGTGAGATTTGAAAAGGCTCGTAACCAAATTCGTCAGCAATTCCAGAAGTACCGAGGGATTCGAAAGTCAAGATTGGTATCCATTGTCCTTACGATGCTTTGATATATTGTTGCAAGCTAATCAAGCTATCTCTAGTGGTACTTTAGTGATTGATGAAATTGGGTGTAAATATCCCGGTTTGCCTGTTGTCTGAGTTACTCAATGGTAAAAAGGGAATACAATCATCTCAAGCCAATGATCCCAATGAAGAAACTTTCAAATGTTGCAAGAAGGTCTCAATTTCCAAAGAAAATCAAGTTCATTGATAAACTCGGTTGCCCCTAAATCATTGTAAGTTCGATTAAAAAAAAAAAAAAAAAAGATAAAAAAAAGAAAAGCAATAGAAAAAAAAAAGAAAAAAGGAAAGAAAAAAAAAGGGAAAGGAAAAAACAAAAGTGGGGTGACCGAACAAGAAATATTGGTATAAATGTGGAAGAGATTTGAAGAGGAAAGAAAGATGATAGATAGTTTTGTTCATGTTTTCTGCCTCAGTCCAAATTAGCGGCAAATGATATTTTTTGGAATCAGAACTTGATGGATTTGAATGGAATTAGAATTTGAGAAAAGAAACATTGGTCGTGGTCTGAAAATGTATTAGAATCATATTCCTCTACATTCTTGACTCAAGATCTCACAGAAAATCATATCGGGTACTGAAGGTACTCATTTTAGTAATTTTCGACATTTACCCATTTTTGAACTAAATCAGTTTTGCAGGACTTGAGAAAACACAGAGCATGCAGGAGTATTAGAACCCCAAGCATTGAAGCACCTACTAATTTGAAAAGACAAGAATCCAGTCGAGCAAACCAAGGGGACCTCGATGAGGTATGTTGGGCCTTCCCCTGAGTCGAAGGGAACTAAAAAAAAAAAAAAAAATCAAATCACCCTGAAGCATGTTGAACTCTTAGTTGAAAAGCGAGACTTCTAAATTCAAAAAAAAATCTCCCGATACTGTCATGTGACCAGTGAAAACCGAGCGCCATTAGTTAAATGACCATGACAAAAAAGGGGGGAATGGAATTGTGAGTCATCAAAGGTAACAACTTTCAGACTAAGATTTTGTTTTGGAAATATTTTCATGTGCATTACAGGGATTTCAAGGGGCTTGGAAGCATGGATTTCCCTATCACTAGGACTTCTTACCTTCCAGCTCAAATTGGAAACTCTTATTGCTGAAATTTCAGAAGCTCCAAATGAGCGTCCAAGTATGCTTTTTGCCCTGAAAGGGGCATTCTGTGAACTACGCTAGACCTGATCCTTGGTGTAATGTCGAGATACGTAGGCAACCTTTCAAGGTTCGGTCATCCAATTATGACATCCAAGTGTCAACCCCAGCCATAAGCTGGGGCACATTTTACACCTTTGATCTCTTGTTTACCCCAGTCATAGGCTGGGGCACATTATGCGGTGTTTACCCATCTTTGGGTCTTGAAAGTTGAGCTTGTAAGCTCCAGCCACAGGCTGGGGCATATTTTGTGGTGTCTACCTATTGTCGAGCTTCTGAATTTGTTGATTATATCCATGAGTGATCTTCATTCCTCTAAACGGATCATATCCGTCATGAGTTGATTTTTATTTCTTCTAAACGAACTCTGTTCGTCATGATTTGATTTTTATTTCCTCTAAACGAACTCTGTTCGTCATGATTTGATTTTCATTTCCTCTAAACGGACTATGTCCATCATGAGTGATTTTGATTTTCTCTAAACGAACCCTGTCCATCATGAGTGATTTTCATTTCCTCTAAATGGACTATGTCCGTTATGAGTTGATTTTCATTTCCTCTAAATGGACTATGTCCGTCATAAGTGATTTTCATTTCCTCTAAATGGACCTTGTCCGTCATGAGTTGATTTTTGTCTTTCCTCTAAACGGATCATATCCGTCATGAGTTGATTTTTATTTCCTCTAAACGAACTTTGTTCGCCATGATTTGATTTCTATTTCCTCTAAACGGACCTTGTCCGTCATGAGTTGATTTTTGTTTTCCTCTAAACGGATCATGTCCGTCATGAGTTGATTTTTATTTCCTCTAAACGAACTCTGTTAGTCATGAGTTGTCTTAATTTCCTCTAAACGGACTATGTCCGTCATGAGTTGATTTTTGTTTTCTCTAAACGGACCATGTCCGCCATGAGTTATCTTCCTTTCCTCTAAACGAATTATGTTCGTCATGGGTGACTTTTCATTTCCTCTAAACGGACTTCATCCGTTATGAGTTGATTTTTTCCATTCCCTCTAAATGGACCTTGTCCGTCATGAGTTATCTCATTCCTCTAAACGGATTATATCCGTCATGAGTGATTTTCATTTCCTTTAAACAGATTATGTCCGTCATGAGTGATTTTCATTCCCTCTAAACGGATTATATCCGTCATGAGTGATTTTCATTCTCTCTAAACGGACCCTGTCCGTCATGAGTAATTTTCATTTTTTCTAAACGGACCCTGTCCGTTATGAGGTGATTTTCATTCCCTCTAAACGGACCTTGTCCGTCATGAGTTGTCTTATTTCTCTAAACGAGCCAGGTTCGTCATGAGTCACTTCCTTCTCATTTCCACTAAATAATCCTCTAAACGAACATTGTTCGTCATGAGTTTATCGTGTCGTCCGTCTTCGCTTTACAAGGGGTGTTCAGTGAACTACGCTAAACCTGATCCTCGGCGTAATGCTAAGGTACATAGGCAACCTGTAAAAATTCAGTCATCTGAAAGTCAGCCCCAGCCGAAGGCTGGGGCACATTTTATATCTTTCCTCTCTCATTTTTTGCCCAGCCAGAAATTGGGGCATGTTTTATATTTCTGAACTTTCTTTTGTCCACTGGCCAAGAGGGCTAGAGCATGAATTATTTTTTATCACTCTAAACGATCCTCTAAACGTACACTTGATTGTCATGAGTATCGTCATGAGTCATTTTTTTTATCATCCTAAACGATCCTCTAAACGGACATTTATTCGTCATGAGTATCGCCATGGGCAATTTTTCTACTACTTTAAACGATTCTCTAAACGGCCACTAGTTCGTCATGAGTCTTTTTATTTATTTATTTCTCTAAACGATCCTCTAAACGGATATTCGTTCGTCATGAGTATCGTCATAAGTCTTTTTTATTGCTCTAAACGATTTTCTAAACGGACACTTGTTTGTCATGGATATCGTCATGCGTCATTCTTTTATTAGTCTAAACGATCTTCTAAACAAACACTGGTTTGTCATGAGTATCGTCATGAGTCTTCTTCTTTTTTTATTAGTCTAAACGATCTTCTAAACGGACACTTGTTCGTCATGGATATCGCCATAAATCATTCTTTTATTACTCTAAACGAACACTTGTTCGTCATGAGTATCATCATGAGTCATTTTACTTTATTTGTTCTATTATTGAAAAATGCACTTTGAAAAAAATAAATAAATAAATAAAAATAAAAAATGGGACGATCAAAATGACGTTGTCTTTTATCTTTGTCAAGTAAGTGAAACTAGCATGACAAAGAGGGGCAGCTGTAGACACGACATTTTGACCACCCCTAAAAAATTTATACTTTATTTTATAATTAACTTTGTTAATTAACTTTGTTTTATTTTATTTTATTTCAAAAAATGCAAAAAAATAAGAAAAAGAAAAGAAACTAATTATCGTTTGTTTGGAGAAAATCGGGAAAAAACAAAACAAAGCAAGACAAATCAAAACGGAGGTATGAACAGTGATCGTGAATAGTATCCGCGTGCATAAACAGTGATCGTGAACAGTGATACCGCGTGAATAGTAACCGCGTAATCGTGAATAGTATCCGCATGCATGAACAGTAACCGCGTGATCGTGAATAGTACTCGCATGCGTGAACAGTAACCGCTTGATCGTGAATAGTACCGCATGATCGTGAACAATATTTCTGCGTGAATAGTGAACTGCATTTTTTTTTCCCCATTTTACCCTTTTCGAAATCTATAAATAGAAGGCTCATTTTCATTTTTGAGGGAGGGATTTTGGAGGAGGAATTTTTTAGAGGATTTGAAGGGAGAGAAAATCTGGAGAGAAATTTTGAAGAAAATAATATTATTTTCATTTTATTGTAATTTCGAAGAAGAAAAGAAATCTCCAAGAAGGTGGTAAATACTTTTTTTTTTAAATAAGTTGTTATTATAATAATCTTTTTTTTTTTTTTTAATTATTTATTTATTTTATTTTATTTATTTATTTTTTTTTTAGTAAATAAAACGAGGTGAAAAATTCCCAACCTTCAATTTGAACGGTTTAAATTTAGAAGGGAATTACTCCCCTCGATGTGTGTGTGTGTGTGCGCGTGTGTTTTATTTAATTTGTATTAAGTATAATGTGCTAACAATACGAGGTGGAAAACTTCTGACATTCCATTGGAGCGGTTTAAGTTTAGAATGGAATTACTCTCATCGATGTGTGTGTGTGTGTGTGCGCGTGTGTTTTATTTAATTTGTATTAAATATAACGTGCTAACAATACGAGGTGAAAAACTTCTGACCTTCCATTAGAGCAGTTTAAGTTTAGAATGGAATTACTCCCCTCGATGTGTGTGTGTGTATGTGTGCGTGTGTTTTATTTAATTTGTATTAAATATAATGTGCTAACAATACGAGGTGGAAAACTTCTGACCTTCCATTGGAGCAGTTTAAGTTTAGAATGAAATTACTCCCCTCGATGTGTGTGTGTGTGTGTGTGTGCGTGTGTGTGTGTGTGCGTGTGTTTTATTTAATTTGTGTTAAATATAATGTGCTGACAAAATGAGGTGGAAAACTCCCGACCTTCCATTGGAGTGGTTGAAGTTTAGAAGGGAGAACACTTCCCTCGATGTGTGTGTGTGTGTGTGCGCGCGTGTATTTTATTTAATTTGTATTAAATATAATGTGCTAACAATACGAGGTGGAAAACTTCTGACCTTCCATTGGAGCGGTTTAAGTTTAGAATGAAATTACTCCCCTCGATGTGTGTGTGTGTGTGTGTGTGTGTGCGTGCGGGTGTTTTATTTAATTTGTATTAAATATAATGTGCTAACAAAATAAGGTGGAATTTTCCCGCCTTCTATTTAAATGGCTTAGAAGAGAATTATCCCCTCAATGCATAAAGTCTTTGATAATATATAAAAAAAATACAAAAAGATTTTCTTTTTTAGAAGGAAATGATTTCAAAATAAAATAAAAACATTCGAATTTAAATTTTAATTGGACTTAATCGGATAAGGTACCGTCTTTGGACGGGCGTCTTGGGGTGCTTGACACCTTCCCCGAGCGTAACTGACCCCCGAACTCTTGAAACGAATCTCTGATCAGACCATGTTATTTTAGGAGTCAAATTTTTACTTAAGCCATTTTTTAAATTATTTTCAAAAAAGCAAAATATGGTGACCTAGCACATCATTTAAACCCAATGCTAGGTGGCGACTCCTTTTTCTAAAACAGGCTTAAGTATATTTTTATGAGAAAATCGACGTTTTTAAAAACCCTTCTCATTTTACCAGCGCTAAGCATATATCTATTTTTTTTTATTTTCTCTGAAAAATCGGGGCGCGTTCACCCAGCATTCATCTCTACCTTCAGGAAGCTTAAGCAGTTGTTCCTAGCTCATTTCAGTAGCTCCCGATGGAGGCCAAAGACCATGGCTCATATCTTTGCTCTTCAGTAAGAGTCCACTAAATTTTTGAGAGACTACGTCAAACGCTTTAATCGAGAAGTAAATGCGTGCGATAACCTCCTTGAGAGTGTAACACTTAATGCATTTATGGACAAAATCCGACATCAAAAGTTATCTTATGACCTTTGCTTCAATCCTGCTCCCACTCTCAATCAAACTCTAGACCGAGGGACTCGATTCCATGGTGCTGACCTCCATGCTGTGACCAAAAGAGAGAGGGAATAAGTAAACAAGTCGAGGAAACTGAAGAATAGAGATCTAAATCAAGCCCAAAGCATGAGAAGATTACAAGATAAAAGGAGATTAGGACCCATGTCGAGGGACAAGAGACCACTTCCTTATTCGGGGTGTCACCAACCAGGGTTCACCCCCCTCACAGCCTCGATGGACAATATTTCGCAGAAAGCTCAGGGCATAATTTATTCCCTCTTCCGCTTCCCCTGAGAGAGAGGCCGACCAGGAGATCAATGAACAAGCTATCTACAGAAAGTTGCTTCCAGCTCCGACAAAAGATTAAATTTTTCTTTCGAATAAGCTATCTCGAGAACTATATTTGAGGCAAAAATTAGGGGCAGCCCGGTGAGGATGAACCTCGGGCAGAGCCTTGGTCCTAGAGAAAAAGGCGTCCACCGCCCTGAGGGCTAAGGCCGGGAACGATCACTAGCGCATGGATGGTGAAATCAATATCATCCATGTCGAATTCTGCTCCAAAGACATACAGAGTTATTAGGGTCACATGCCCAGACACATACGATCTTGAAACAAAAGAATGTATGTGGCTAAGGCCCTGTTTGGTTAGCGTTTCCAACCCAACTCAACTCAACCCAACCCAAAAAATTTGGGATTGATGTTTGAGAATACGTTTGGCAAACACAAAACTCAACCCAACCCAACCCAACCCAAAAAATGAAAATTGATTCTCAAAATCCTACGAAAATAAGAAAAAAAAAAAAACAATTTTTTTTTCCCAAAAAACTCGTCCCATGCCATGAGGACACGCTGGGCATTTCTGAAATTGTTTAGTGAGTCCTCGTTCAACTTTTGTTAACCTCATTTTCTTTTTATTTTCTTTATCATTTTCTTCGACGAGGTGGATCTTTCTTCATTCATCTGCATTGCTGCCATTGTTCGTTGTTGATCTCTATCGTCGTTCATTCATCCTCCTCACAATCGTATTCGTCGTCTACCTTTTCCTTACAATTGTCTTCACCGTCCTTACCATCATCTTCGCCGAACTCATCGCCATCGTCTTCCTCGTACTCGTCATCACCTCTTGCCATCGCTCATCATCGCGAAATTGACCCTCTCGGAGCTCTTATTCGACCCGCTAAATCTTTTTCATCTGTCTCTCTCTCTAGCATGAAGAATAAATTAGGGTTTGAAATGGCCTTGGTAACTCCAATCAGAGCTCATGTCGGTGGCATTGTCTCATCCACTAGCGAGTACATTTTCTTGAAAGATGGCTTCAAAACCTGAAGGTAAGACAAAAAAAAAAAACAGTATATCTTCATTTCTTCGCTATTTTTGTGCTTTTAAAACCTCATTTTCTCTGTTTGGAGGTTTTTCCCTCTAGAGTCTTTGCTCGTTTCCTTATTCCCCAAATGTTCAATTTTAATATGGCCTGTATAATATTGATTTTTATTGTTGTCCATGTATGTACCCTATGAATTTTGTTCCAGTTGTTGATTTAGTAATGATTAATGAAATGGTATTCTGGTTATGAGGATTTCTTACATTGGAGTTATCTTGAAGGTCTTACTATGTATATACATCATTAAGTAGGGTTCGATTTTGATTTTGTTACTGAAATTGATCAAGAAATCGATTTTGATTTTCGATTTCGATTTTGATTTCATTGCTCAAATCAATTTATCGTTTGGTTATTGATTTTCGTTTAGGGTTCATTCTAGATTTTGGTTTAGGGTTCGTTCTTGATTTCTTGGCGTGTTTGGTGTTTAAAACACTTGATGTTCAACTGGGTTTTGCATTTTGAAGTATGATTCTTGTGAAATTGGTGTTTTCTTAACAAAGAACAGATTTCTAATATCAAAAATTGTTTATCTTTGAGATTGAGCCAGTATATTTATTTATTTTCGATTTTTTAGGGTTGTTTCATCTCTTTTTTGGCTGAATTTCATGGAATAATTGGTTCTCTTGAGTTAGGGTTTGATTGCTGAAATCAATTTTAGGATAATATCGTTACCAAAAGTGATTTTGTTCCTAGAATAAAAAAAAATTGTCGTTACTAAACGCAATTTTGTTTCCAGTAGAAAACAAAAATTTTAACTGAACTCAACCCAACCCATATCAGTTGAGTCAAGAAAAGTGGGAACACTAACTAAACGCCACCTAAGGCACCTGCAGAATGTTGACCAACTGAAGCACAAGTTCTGTAAGGAAGATCCACTTTTGTAAACAACTTCCAGTTTGTATAAAGTGTTACAGTTTTGCTTATCAAAATAAAGAATGTGTTTTGTGCAATGTAGCTCGTATTCTCTCTAAGGAACAACATCTCGACCCCCCTGAGTCGCAGATGATTCTCCATATCAACATCCCAACTCTCGGCTTTGCGGATGATTCTTCTCAATAGCATTCCGACCCCCAAGGTTGCAGATGATTCTCCATATCAATATCCTGACTCTCAATGTCGTGGATAATTATCCTTAGCCACATTTCGACCCCCTGAGTCACAGATGATTCTCTTGATTAACATCCCAACTCTCGGCGTCGTAGAAGATTCTCCTCAACGGCATTCCAATCCCCTCAGTCGCGGATGATTCTCCATATCAACATCCTGAATCACAGCATCGCAAGTGACTCTCCACAAGTCTCATTCCATCTCTAATCGTCGAGGGTGACAACCAGACCCTCTTTAGAGGTCAATAGTCTGTACCCGAAAAAAGACCAAGGTCATCTACCAAGGATGGGCATTGATCATGTAAGACCTTGATTTTTTTATTTAAGACGCATTTTCGCACATTCAGAAAATTATGGGGTAGATGGTGTTATAGTTTTTAATTTAAAATTTGTAGGGGTTAAATTGACATGTTTAAACATTTATTTTCGATTTGTAGGGGGAGATTTATGAAATTAAAACTAAAATAAAGAGATAGGGAAATTGGTCAACAACAGTAAGGAGAGAGAGAGGTAAGGTCGGTAGGGCTTGGGCTTCTTTTTTCAACTCATGTATATATATATAACTTCATACACACGCATGACAGTAGAAGGAAAAAGAGAAAACAGAGGAGAGAGAGAGGTGTGGCGTCGTCGTTGATGGTGTGGATTTCGGTTGTCCGTCGTTCGGCCGACGGTATGATCGGCGTGATTTAGTCCAGCGTGCATGTGTGTGTATTTTTTGCTCGTTCATCGCATGGGGGGTGTTCCGTTGAGGGTAGTTGTCGGTTGTGGGTATGGGGTCGTTGGTGGTGGGTGTTTTGATCATCGCCGTCGTCGGCGGAGTGGAGAGAAGAGAGAAAGAAGGCAGTCCGGCGTGGGTTCGTCGTCATGGTTCACCAGCAGTAAGTGTGTGCTGCTGCGGTGTGTGTGTGTATTCCTCTGTTTTGATCCAGAGTGCATATGTGTATGTGTTTGTCACCGACATGTGTGTGTAAGTGTTGCCGTCGGTCAGATTTGCCAATGAGTAGGGCTGGGTTTCAGCTGTGTATATGTGTGTGTCGTTGATAGTGTGTGTGTGTTCCTCTGTCTGTTTCAGCGAGGGATTGTGTGTTATGTGTGTGTGTGTGTGTGTGTGTGTGTGTTCAATTGTTACAGTAGGTGTGTGTGTGTGTGTTATTCATTAGGGTATGTTGTGTGTGTATGGACATTCATATAGGTATGTGGGTAGTGGTCGTCACAGTTGGTGAGGAGAGAGAGAAACGATCAACTAAAAAATCAAAAAACAGAGCAGAAAAAGAGGACCATCGCCGTGTCGGTGCGATCCGTCACTGTGGCGGTGAGAAGTTAGTGAAGCAGAAATTGAACCTGCAGAGTGTTCGCTGTGGCAGTGAAGCTTCAGTGAGCAGAACAAAAAACGGGGAAAGCAAGAGAAAAAAAAAAAAAAATTACACAAACCACCCCAATAAAAACTAAAAACTCATCTCGCAGCCGACGGAAGATTCAGAAGAGGTAGAATTTCTAACTTTTTTAATATATGCATTTAATTTTCTCAATGTGACATTGTGTTTTCATTGTCGGGGTATTTGGCTTTATTTGTTCGCATTAAATCTATTTGAATATATTTTGATTATATGGAAATATCGCGTGAAATCTATTTGATTATATGGAAATTAAATGAAAAGTATGCTAAGGTGTTTTTACGTGGTGTATTAAATTTAAATGCATATATTAGAGTGGTTAGAGTTTTACTGAGTTTTGGCTCACAAGCCTATAGTTTTGGTTGCAGGGTTGGCGGGGACAAAACGACGAAGAGACTTTTATTTAAATTTCCATTTGTAATAATTGTATTTATTTATTATTTGAAATTGAAAAAGGAAAAGGAGAATACTTGCAGAAGATTATTTATTTAATTCTTCCAAATTGATGGGAAAGGAAAAAAAAAAAAAAAAAAAAAAAAAAGTAGGACGACGATGGATAAATTAGTGAATTTCATTATCTATATTTTGAAATAATTGTATTGTATAAATTTGTATTATTACTAGGATTATAATTGGATGGATATAAATTGGAGGAAACGGTAATTATAAGTATCGCATTCGTTGTAAAATGTCTCTAATTTGAATATATTGAATTTTCGATTTTAATAAAAATGGTTTTAAGATAACGATTTTGATTTAAATGTTGGAAATTCGATTTTAAATTACGAGTTCGGTAATTATTAGTTACTGCTGGATTGTAAATTGAAAATATTTTTATGAAGTAAATTATTAAATATCTGTCGCCGTTATATATATATATATAATTCGCGGATTAAATGTAGACAAGTAAAATTTTAAATGAAAAATAGACGATTGATTATTTTATTTGGTATTTAAAATGGTGATTATTATATTTGATAATTTCCGTTGTAAAATCGACAACTAGAATTATTGTCATTATTATAAAATTTACCAAATTTGTAGATCGAAAATTTGGTCAATTGGTTTTAGGTAGAATTCTCTATAGGAGAAATCATAGTAGCGGTCCTGGGAAACTGGATTGTGACCGATCAGGTCTGAGGGCCTGCAACTAATTACTTCTCCCCACCAGTCAACTATAAGTCTAACGTTCTAAAGGGGAAGGTACTCCTGCATGGACTAAATAGAGATAACCTGAAAGGGTTCTTGAATGAACCTGACTTTGGAGAATACCCTGATGACTGGCCACGGAAGACCAATCGCCTCGTTGTGCCCCTGTGGACCGAGAGAACCAGGCACCCTGGGAAATCCTCTTCCTAAGTCCAGAACACGATTTTCACACAATTAACTCATATCTCAGACTAGAGGGCTAGTGGTCCATGGTCCTGGGCAGAGATAAGAAGTTTTTTCAATTTTTCTTTTAAATTTTACAACTTTGAAAACAGTACCAAGAAAAAAGCGATTTGGCAAAATTGTCGAGAGGAAGGAGTAAATTCTAAAGTACCCTAGCTAAACCACTTAAAAGTTTACACGCTCGCGCGCAGAAAAGTTGGAATAAGTGAAAAAGAGTCTACAAAATCCTAAGTGCTGAAAGAGCGATGGTCCAAAGTTTAGTCCTCCCCGCTCTCATTATGAGGGGCGTCCGTGCCAGCGTTAATCTCGTCTTCCTTAGGGGGGCCCTCGTCGGCACTGTCCTACCCGACATCTCTCTACCCGGCGCCTTTGTGCTTGGTACCATCCTCCGGCTTTGAGAACTTCATTCCCCTAAGGCTAGCGGGAAAATCAAAATGCAGGGAGTGGGTAGCCGTTGTGGTGGTCCTCCCCAAAGGCGTCGTTTAGGGGTTCAGCCTCAATGCCCTGTGATTGACATCATCAGGTCTGACGGGCACCACCCTGCCTTGCTACTCCTGGCCAACAAGGTCCAAATGGTGACCCTCTCCAAAAAAAAATGTTGTTCAGAAGTGTCTTCCCAAAAAGAGCTGCCCAAGAGCGCCATCCAAAAGTATTGCCTCGTCTCCTCTGGCCGATATCATATTATCCTATGCCCACCGCCCTGTCGTGCTACCTTTAACTGACAAGGCACAGATGGGGGCCTTCTCCAAATGTATCGACCAGAGTTCTAGGTGAGCTGCGCCTTGATGTGCTCAATAAGTTCTCTTCTTAGGCCTCATCCATCAAGAGAGTAGCAGTGAAAAATAACGCGTGTCAACAAATCTCCAAGTTTCCAAAATGGTGCACAGTGCAAAATATAGTGAGCCCAAGGCCCCCAAAAAAAGCGTGGCAGCGCAGCTGGGTGGCGTCACGTGCACCAGGCTGGCTACGCGCATGCGTACCACCAAGTGGCGCACTGTCCCCCCTGAGGGCCAGCGATGGGCTGGCCCATGTGGGCTAGTTACTTCCAACCACTAGTCTGAGGCCCATAGGGGCCAACCGCATGCTGGCCCCAACTGGGCCAGTGGGGGTCCGGCAGGAGTCCAACTAAGGTCAGCCCACCCCCGACTGGCCGACCAGCTACCTCGAGTGTCAGGCGCTTTCTAAAGGGTATGCCTATCTTGCCCCCTACCCGTCCATGACGCGCACCCCTCTAAGGCTCGTCCTTATTTTCTCCACGGTGAACGCCAGTCCGTGCTCAGGATTTGTTCACGATAAATGTGTACTACCCTGAAAATGAAAGAAATTCGGGGTCGCCCTACCGTACTACCTAACCTTGGACCCCGGCTGTATGGGGCCTATTTCAAATCTGCTCCCTAGAAAAAGTTAAATCGTGGGAAAAATGTCACCTTGAAAATTAAAGAAATTTAGGGTCACCCTGCCGTGCTACATGACCCCAGATCCCGACCGTGTGGCAGCCTATCTCAAATTCGCTTCTCAGAAAAAGTCTAACTATAGGAAAAGTGTCGCCTAGAAAATCAAAGAAATTCGAGGTTGTCCTGCCATACTACATGGCCCCGAACCTCGACCGTATAAAGGCCTATTTCAAATTTGCTTACCAGAAAAAGTGAATTGTTGGAAAAATGTCGACCATAGGTGTATCTCGTACTTTGAAGTCTTTAGGACGCCCGTTCTAGCTAGAAATTGATACCCCTAACCGTCTCGCTTCTCTCGCCGCACAAGGTTAGAGGGCAACTAATGAGGGTATTTTTGGGTACCACTGAGTTAGCACTTGGGACCCAACCACGTGTCCATATTCGTAGTGACATGGATGCATTATGGAATCCACAGCGCCACGCTGGAACATACACCGACCACGGCTCCTCCCTGGAATATTCTTTGCACTAGGGAGGAGCAAGGTGTCCCGTAGGGACGAGCCGCGCTGAGCTCTACGTCATGCCTTGGACGACTTACTTCTGGGATTTAGTCATTCACCTTGATTGGCTCCCCATTCCAGCTCATTTCTTCTTCAGGACTCTACGGATCTCCACTCTGCTCCACCAACTTACTACCATATGCCTGACAGAGGCTCGCGGGCTTCGCCAAATGGGCTCAAAAGTCTAAGCCCAGTGATTATCTCCTAAACGCCCTAGATGATCGTCTAAACACATGTTTTTGCCTATTTAACTATGTTTAGGTCCGATTGATCATCTCCAATGCCTATACATACCAGGGGCTATGCAAGCCAGAGGTAAGCTTTATTTTACGCGCGAATGTTTTGAGTTCATTTATTTATTTGACACATTTATGTACCTCTTCTCTCTGAGCTTTTATTTTCACGCCTAAGGGGTTTCGTTGGGACAAATCCCTGCCCGAACCTTCTGCAGGTACCACCCCCAAGGAGCTAGACTCTGGACACAGTAAGTCAATCCTCCCAGAACCCCGTATAGCTCACATGAGGAATTTTCAACTGTCGATTCTACCTCAGCAAAATGACATATGTCACCTGACCGGACTACACTTTAGGTGTTGATCACTTTGGGACACCAACAGAATCCCCTGCTAAGACCTCGACATTCCTCTTGAAATAATTTATGAAAGTAATTATTGATGTGAGTTTTAAGAGGGTCAGGATTTTTTATCCTGTTAGTTCTATTTCTTAGGGCATGGATTCTATTTTTCCTCTTCTTCGAAGGGTCCTGGCGTGGAAAATTATGTTATTTTTATTCCCTAGTTCAAGCCATTTAATTCTAGACTTCTTGTACCCGAAAATTTCCATTTGATTCAGAAGGGACAAATATTCATTTTGATGATTTTTTTCAAGGTTTCCAATACTAATCGAATATCTAATATCTTGCTTAATTTGTATTCCTTTTAGACGGGGCCCAAGCTCGTGAAATTTCAAAAAAAAAGAAAAAAATCACTATTATTTTATATTTTTCAAAACAATCAATACTTGAAAAAAAAGAAAAAGAAAAAGGGCTTTAGATAACCCTATTTAATTATAAAAATATTTAATAATTTCTCTTTAAATAAGATTAACTCATTCAACTAAAGTTTTTGAATCCGTCGCAATTCAAGAAGCCTTTTAATTAATAGTTTTTATGATCTGGAAAAAGTAGGGTGGTTTTAGCCTCTCCAATCCCAAAAATAATTAGGCAAAAATAATGGACAATAAAATAAGACTTTTTCTCACATTTATAATATGATCACCAAAATCGACGTGAAAATGAGGCGCATTTCTTTGTAAGTTGAAGGTTCTTGTAGATTACAAAACAACCGTAATCGACAAATAAATTTTCTCAAGAAAGAAAAAAGGAGCATACGTATTCACTTGAAAACGTATGTCCACCACCAATAGAAACCCAACCCATAAACCGCAGCATAAATTACTGTTCTGATAGGGTACATCCTAAACCTGAAAAACAGTATATAAAATATCGTTTAATTTCAAATATATAAACACGGACTACATGGAGAGAGATCAGGGAGAGATGGAACGATGACCTGTTGTTGGCCGTTGGCGCTGGTCTCTGAGCGGCGGGTTCAGCCAAGGAGACCGGCGAGCACCACCGGCTGATTTCCCGGTCGAAGAACTCCCAGTCCGGCAAAAGCAAACCGCCGATTGCGAACATTCCGAACAGGTAGGTGGCCAACGTTTTCTTGAAAGATTGCGTGTAGAGTCCTACCAGAAGCATCACTGCCGCCAACCAAACCAGTGACGACCGGAAAACCGCGTCGTCCGCCATGCATGACATCAAGATGAGCTTAATTAGTTAGGTCGTCAGCTAGAGGAGGACGTGAAGAACTGGATAAGGGAGTTGGACAATTAATATCATTAATTCAATTTATTTATTTATTTTTGTTTGAGGAATTCGATGAGTTGGGTGGGGAACAGCACTAAAAGCAATCCTCAACTGTATCTCATTCATGCATGTTGTGATCTGCTACATCACGTGCATATGTTAATTCCTTTTATTAATGTTTGAACCAAGAATTGGATCAAGAATCCAAGACATAAAATCGGGCCGGCCCAATTTCTCAAGAATTCGGTAGGGCTGAAATTCGTTCATCCCACAAGTCATTTTGAGATCCAGAACATTGAATATTTCTAAGTTGGATTTATTCCCTCAGCTCAGTTTCCTATAAACAATGCACCAGGGTGAGTCTGCCGGCATTGCACCTCCCATGTAAAAATCCATCGAGAGTTCTAAGTAGAATTTGACAGAGTATTAACTTGGAAAAAATGTGTGTACGCCTGGTTAGACCACCTTCTGGTAATAAAGGAATGAGATGCTTATTTGACAAATTTTTCTTGAATTTCGATCTGTCACCATTAAGGTGGCGAAGATCATAGAGACGTGAATCAAGGAGCTATTACTTAGGGAACATGACGACTCTTTCCTTCATAAATGAAGGGCGTTTCAACCGCTCTTGAGTAGAAGTAGCTCCGACAACCTTGCCCGGGGGGGCATAGCCCTGACCGAGGTGTAAATTCGAGGCTAATAAGCCTCTCTCTCTTGGCCAAGTTGACATTGTAGTGGACTTGTTGGAGGTGGAACGCTTGTCTGTGGACACGCGGCGTTGATGTTGAGTCTGGCCGAATTTTTCCTCAGCATAACTGAGTCAAGTATTTAGTGTTCAAATTTGGTTTATTTATTTTTCATATTATTCGAGTTCGAACTGAGCCTGAACCTTATGCTCAAGCTTGATTCGTTTAATAATTGAACTATTCGAGAGTCTTTTGGAGTAGTTATTATTATTATTTATTAATTAAATTTTAATACTTAAGAACTATATAAATAATATATTTTTTAAATAAAATTAATTATTTATAATTTTTTCTTAAAAAATATTTAAATATTTAATTTACTAGCTAATAAAAATATAAGAATTATAAAGAATCAATATAAATTTAAAAAAAAATTAGCCTATTATAGTAATTGAACAGGTTAAATGAATATTTATAAAATTATAATTTGATTGAATTAACTTCTAGAACGATTGGATATGTAACATTATGCTCTTAATTAAATTTAAGAGTCTATTTTACTAATTTTTCATGCTAAAAATATAACAAAATATTTTAATTTTATACAATTTTAGTTGTTCACGAACATTAACTAGCCAATTTTCAACATATGATGTTTATTTACGTAACAAATGAGCTAAATTAAAAGCTTGAGATTGGTTCTTTTATTAAATGAACAAGCTTCGAACGGACTATCATCAAGTCGAATTCGAGTAGTTCACGAATGGCTAGATTCGTTTACAACCCTAGAATTAAAAATGGCCATTGCCGAATTGGTGATCAATTGTGAATCTTCTCACTATCATCCCCATAGCATTCAATAGTCCTCTTCTTCCACTCGCTTCATATGATGAAAATGACAGAATCGAAAGTGATGAAAGGAGAGAAGTGAGTGCTTCTGGTAGAGGTAAATGAAGAGGATTGCAAGAAGTTAATTTGATCAAAGTAGTAAAATTTTATAAGGTTATAACTATCAAATGTTAGTACATTCATGCCATAGCATAATTTATAGAGTAACATAAACAATTGATAAAACCCAAAATTTTAAAATTTTAGAGGCTATAGAGCACTGAAAAAATTTTGATTGCACAATTTTTTTTCACTATTTTCATGAACTCAAAATCGTAAAATTTTGAAAGATGGTGATTGAAGAAAAACGATTTTATTATTTTAATTAAAAATTCAAAATCATAAAATTTTGTAAGTTTTAGGGCTATAGCTCTAAAAAAAAAAAAAAAGCGGATTTCGCTATTTTTATGCCACAAAATCATTTAATCGAGTAATGAAAACAATTGATAAAAAATCAAAATTGTGAAATTTTTAAAGGCTCACCAAAAAAAATATTTTTCAAAGTTTAGTTATGAAAAACTCAAAATCATGATATTTTACAAGACCCTAGCTCATCGGGAAAAATAATATTTTGATGCTTTTATGCCACAACACATGAAGTAATCCATCAAAATTGTGAATTTTTTAAAGGCTATCTCATTGAACATTCAATTTCGCTAGAAAAAACCAAAATTGTGTAATTTTGAAAGGTTATAACTCATCGAAAAAAACTATTTTACTACATATATGAAAAACTAAAAAAACCATAAAATTTCGAAAGAGCATTGAAAAAACAAGATTTCACTACTTTTATCAAAAACTCAAAATCGTGATTGTTTTCAAGGCCATAGACCTCTATAAAAAAAACACGATTTTGCTATTTTTCTGCCACAACATGCGTTTTACGGAAACATTTGATCAAAAAAATAAAGTTAGTGAAAATTTAAAAGCCTGTAGTTCAGCAAAATTTTTGATTTCGCTAGTTTTATGAAAACTAAAAAACGTGAATATTTGAAAGGTTGTTACCCAAAAAAGCATATATTTCAATACTCTTACAAAAAAATTCGGAATCGTGAAATTTTTAAAATCTATAACTCACCAAAACAATTTGATTTCGCTACATTTATCAAATACTCAAAAATGTGAAATTTACACTGAACCGAACTGTTTTAGAAATTGAAATTCGGTTCAGTTCGATTTAACAATGGTTCCAAATTTGAATTGAACTGAACCAAACCGTTTACACCCCTACACTACATTAACTTTGAACTTCAGTATAGTACGTGCATTGTATATGTAACAATTTTAAATTTGTGTACTATTCACTAAGAACCCATAAATTTAATTTTAATTTGTTTTATTAGTTTAAAAGATATAAATGATGTTCATTGGGCCTAAAGTCTAATGTTGAGAGTCCATGTGCTTTTGTAGTTTGCGGGTTAAATTGGCCATTTTGGGTCATGTTTGCGGGTCGGACTCATATGTAAAGCCCAAAATATAGTCGGGTTCATTGCTGGCTCATAGAGAGTAATGGTAAAGCCCACAGTAATGGGTTAATTGCTTTTTGACCTGTTGTATTTTGTTGTGATTTCAGTTTAGTCACTTTACTTTAGAAACCAACACCTCACTCCCTTCTACTATTAATTGAAGGGGGAAACTAAAATTTATTCAAAAAAAAATAAAAAAAAATTATTTTTTTAGGTTAAAATTAATATTTAAAGGTAATAAAAATGAGAAAAATTAACATTTGCTCTTTATTTCTATTATTTTTCTTTTTAATAAAGGAAAAATAAAATAAAAATTAATAAAAGGTAATTTTATCTATTATTGTAAATCGATAAAAAAAATTATTTTGAACCATTTTTTAGCTAGCATATTTTTCTAAAGTAAAAGAAAAAGAGTTTTCCAATTTATTAAAAGTAGGAAGGGGTAAAGTATAAAGTTTTAAAGGATAGGGGACAAAATGAAACAAGATCAAAATACAAGGGAGTAAAAGACAACTTTAATTAAGAAATTTCAAGTGTCGTTTGGGGTCAATTTCTTTGGAACATTAAAAAATGTGTACATGCAAACACACTACATTTGCAAACCCCCCACTCTCTCTCTCTCTAGATTCTTGATTTCGTTCCGTACTTTCGATGGCAGTGTTGGAATTGTATGTTTGATTTGATCAAATTTCTGAGAAATCAAAGGAACAGAGCATCGATTTAGATGCAGATGGGTATGAAGGTGGATTGGATTGATAATGTGGTTGTTCTGGATCGTCATTCGTAAGCTCGGCGGAATTTGAAGCCATAGTGAATTCTGAAGGTTTCCGCAGAAGGTAAATTCGTAGAACAATTCTATTTCATTCGTAGAACAATTCTGAAGGTAAATTGGTAGAACAATTCTCATTTTCATTCGAGGCCAATTCGTAGAACAATTCTTGATGACATATGTGAGAGTTACCCTCAACTGGTGCGCTATTTGAAGAGCAAACAGATGGTAAGACTTGTTGATTTAATAAGGGATTCCAGCGCAAAGGAATCCGTGCTCTCCCAAGTTGATTCTCAAATGAAAAATCTTCCGGCGACTGTAGAGGTATATATAGTTTTGGCTTATAACTTAAATAGTATTCACAGAAAATTTAGCTCATACCATTTTTTACACTGTTAATAACATTTAGAATCTCTCTTTCATATTTCTGAATTTAAACTTTTGTTTTCTGTACTTCTTCTGAGCCGTCGTTTGAAACCCTTTTTGTGGTATAATTCTTGATAATGTGTTCTTATTTTGCTGTTGAATAATTTCTTGTTTGATACACGAAACAAATACATACAAATATACAATATTTGCTACTTTGTAGCTTGTACAAAGCAATTAATTTTAGGCTTTCATATCATTTATCTTTCAATAGATTCAATCCTCAAGATATTGTATGCATACTTCAATCCTACTTTCATGTAAATTACAAAGATGACTTTTATGTTATGGGCTTTTTGATTTAGATTTTAGGCAAGTGTTTGGACTAATTCAAAAAATATTTGGGAACTTGTGATTACTATGTAATTTAGGTAAATTTTTCCCGTTCCATTGAACCGTGCTTATGATTTGGGGAACCCAATTGTGCCATCGGGAGGGTAGGGGGGTAGAGTAGGGGTGTAGGGGGAGGGAGGGGGGTGGTGGGGGGGGGGGGGGTAAGGTAGGCGAGTGGGGTAGGGAGGGGAGGGTAGGGGTTAGGCTAGGGGGTAGGGGAGGGGTACCCTCTTTCCTAAGAACTAGATAAGAAGACTAAAGGGGGGTAGGATGGTCAATGGTCTGGGGGGGTGGGGGGGGTGGGGAAGGGGTAGTGTAGAGGTGCTATTTGTTACTGACTTGTATCGGCCTAATAAATGTTAACAGACCTGATTTAGACTTCTTTTCTGGTTCTTTAGGTTGTACTTAGGTTTTGGATTTTCATTTTGAAAAATTCTGTCCGGTCCAAGGTTTTAAATCGCGGTATCGGGTTACGTAACAGTAACGGTCGCGGTGTAACGGTATCGGGAGTATCGGCCTGTCCGTAACGGGAATCGGCCGTAACGGTCGTGAATTTTTTAAAATCACTAGAACATCCCCAAAAACTCAATAAAAATAATTGTTTCACTCATTTAACCTTTAATAAACACATTATAATAGATATTATGACATTTTAAGATTATATACAACACAATAAAGACATAAAAAATACGAAAAACCGTCGTACTTAACAATCTTAAAAGAATAAGATGATGCACACAATACTTAATAAAAATATAATACACAAATATAATAAAAGAGTAAATTGTACTTATACATCATATTACAAAAACAATACACTCATATAAAATTATCAATACCAAAACGAATTGCGCGCAGACTCTTCATAGTCGGTATCGGCATGATCACCACTTTGATTTTGTTGTGTAGCACCATAACCACCAAAGTAGTTAAAGGTGCAATGATCATAAATGGTGTTGCTAGGGCCACTACCACCGGTACTGCTAGATTCTGCTCTTTCTTCGTAGTAACCGAAAATAGAACTCGAACTCTCTTGATGTGGAGGAGGGACACCGTATTGGTAAGAAGGTGGTGGTGGATATGAGTATCCAGTAGTAGGAGGTTGTGAGCATCCTAAAGGACCCATACCCACATAATGTGGCGCCGAAACATATTCCGAGGAGGGATAATAAGGGTAAGGATATGGTTGTGGTTGAGGCCACTGATGATAATTATCCCCTTGATATCCATATCCGTATCCTCCAACTCCAAGCATACCAAAGCGGTTTGCCATGTCATCATATTCTTCGGAATTTGAGGATTGTGGGTTTGGTGTTCTTCTTGATGATCTAATTGCACTAGAAACAGAATGCCTTCGTGGCTCACTAATATCCCCATGTTCGACATTGTCTGCAAATCTAGCCATTCCTAACTCTCCATGATACGGCGATCGTCTAGTGTCTCCTCCACCTCCACCTCCGCCATCATCACCACTAGACTCTCCACTAGGTGGGCTCAAACCACGACCACTATCAGTATCAATTCCATCTCCAGATGGACTATCATTTTGCCAACGTCGAGGTGCTTGGCTACTGGCAGTAGCGACCTCATCATCGCTTACGTCTAACCATCCGGAGTTGTCCTGATCATCTAACAATGGTTCTTCTCTCTCTTGAAGCCATGAAGATAGTGGATCATCTTCCTCAAAGATATAATCCAAGTTTATAGGGTTGAAGTTGTCTTCAATTTCACTTTGGCTTAATCTCGTAGCATGTCTAATTTTTAACCTCATATTATAAGCCACGTAAACAAGTTTATTCAGTTTTTGATACTTTAGACGATTTCTCGTCTTTGTATGTATCAAGCTGAATGTGCTCCAATTACGCTCGCAATTAGAAGACGATGTTGTTTGGCTCAACACTTTAACTGCAATCTCTTGAAGTTCAGGGGCAGATGCACCAAAGTGAATCCACCATTCAGCTGTAGAAACAATATGAATTAAAACGATACGAAGATTGAGATTCTTATATTAATCGTTAATTGTTCATTGTATTACCTGGATTCGTACGTGGAACTGCTTTTTGAGCCAATACTGTCCCGAAAGAATGTTCTTTGTCACGAAACGTCATAATCTATATTTAGAACGTAACAAATCAAAAACCCACAAATAAAACATAGAAAACTTAGTAACTTGTTAGTCTCTAGTTGTTACTTAAAAAAAAAAAAAAAAAAGAACTAACTTGATTAATAGCTTGAATTTGTTTATCAATATTCGGCTCCAATTTTTGAATCACATTTTGAACTCCCTCTATTACCTCTCTATGGTCAGAAAGTTTACCACCATATTAAAATTGAGGATTTAAAAAATAACCTACATGAATTCAAAACAAAAAGCACATTTTGTTAAAGGAAGTTTAATTCTAACAAGTAACAAGAGTTTTTAAAATTGAATTTACAATTAGTCAATTACTTACCAGCCACATGCAAATCATGATGTAATTGGAATTGCTATCTTTTGTCGATTATTTTCCAATATTTTTTTGTAGTAATGACAATTTTTTTCAATGGCCATCTTCGCTTTGTCCATAGTTTCATAGACAAATCCCATTGTAGGCTTCTCATCTCCATCAGCAAGCCTAAGCACCCTCACCAATGGTTCTTGAACTTTTAAAATTTCTGAAGCTTTTATCCAAAAACCATTGTCGTTCACAATTTTTCTAACTTTTTTTCCACACTTCTCCTTCGCCCATCTTTTGCTTTTCTACTCATCACAATTAAACATATCTTGTAAGGCATTCTTATACCTTACAATGCTTTCCAGCATAATGAAATTGGTGGCAAAGCATGTGATCCCGGGGCGTAACAACTCTTTTCCTTTAGTGAATCTCTTCATAAAATCAAGAACCCAACTAGAGTTATAAATGAAGCGTGATATTCTTCTTGCATCATCCAAGACTTTCAGCACATTTGTTTTTTCTCTAATATCTTTCAATATCAAATCAAGGCAATGTGCAACACAACCTGTCTAATATAAATTTGGTCTTTTTAACATAAGTTTTTTCCTCGCCGCTTTTGTTGCAGGCTCTTTATCAGTGACAATTTGGACAATATATTTTTCACCAATTTCATCTACCACCTTGTCCATAAGCCCGAAGTAATAATCGGCAGTTCTGCTAACAACATCGGTGGCATCCACTGATTTATGAAAAACAGTCCCCCGATTACTATAAATCAAAAAATTGATAATGTGCTTCCGGGTAGGTCCGCTCCATCCATCACACGTAATCGTAACGCCCCTCTCCTCCCAACTTGGTTTATGAGATTCGATCCACTTTCTCAATTCTTCATATTCTCTAGGTAAGAAAACTTCAGTCACCTCGTAAAGAGTAGGGATTTTCACTCATTTTCCAACCTCTCTTGCAACATCCAACATTGGCTCAAGTTATGGCGAATTAACAACGTTTGTTGGCAAACGTGTGTATAACACAAATTGACTAACTGCGACCCCTAATTTTTTCCTCAACCCTTTTATTACCCTTGTTGAGATCTTTTGTTGTTTGGGGGCTTTGCTACGATGTAGATCAATATCAATCTCGGCCAACCGTGCTTCAGGTAAAGACGAATCAATCCAAGTTTTTTTTCGAACTCGATTCATGGACAGTAGAAGATCGTCGAAACATATTAGCAATGCGAGTAGTAGTGCTTCCCCGTCTGATGCTTTCACCAACCCCGCTATTACTCCCGGTCTCATATCGATTGCCTGCATCCCTCCTATATCTCTCCCTATCTTCTTCTTCTCTATGCAACCTCATACTTTCTTTTCGTGCATAAGCCATATCCGGATCATCCGAGTTATCATCATCACTCAAATCGTAAGGATCATCTTGATCACGTTGAGAAGCTCGAATTTGTTCAATCACTTCTTCTCTTTGTTTTCTTTCATCCATTTTTTTCTCCAAGTTACCTTCAAGATGTTTTATCATAAGCGTTCTAATATTGGCACTAACATTTTGGCATGGAGCTACTTGACCCTTTTTGGCCGCCAAGTGTTGCTTCAATCTAGTTATTCTACCATTTATCTCTCTACCACAAAATTTACATTTTAATTTGTGTCTAGAACCACCAATAGGAATCCCGCATTTCCATCCAATATCATCACTAGGAGGATGTGATCCTTCTTCACTCGACATTGTTAAATTTTAATTTTCTGCAATTTATATACACAAATTTAATTCATACTATTTACTAAAATTATAATTGAAGTTAATTAACACTACATTAACCATTATATATATATATATATATATATATATATATATATATATATATATAATGTGATAAATAATAATGACAAAAAAAAAATTGCTACAAAAATATAAGTTAAAAATTTTTAGGACTAAATTGTAATTGTAAAAAAACTCATTAACAATTTTAGGACTAAATTGTAATTGTAAACAAGTTAATTAACAATTTTAGGTCTAAATTGTAAACAAAAATTATTTTTTAAACCCCCTAATTATTTCTAAATTGTAATTTGTAAACAATTTTAGGACTAATTTGTTTACAATTATTTCTAAATTGTAAACAATTTGAGCCACACCCACACGCCTAAATCAAATGCTACACCCGAATGGAGAGAGAGAGAGAGAAACGGAGCGGAGGCGAGTAGGCGACGGTGACGGAGACGAGCTGCAACGCGAAGGAGAGGAGACGTCGCCTGCGACGCGAGAGCTACGTTCGGCAGCGGCGAGCTGTTTCTGTTAGGGTTTGGCGACACCGCGACGAAAATCTCAATATTTGACGAGCTCTTTGGATGGATACGGTCTAATCGGTAAGTGTTTGGTTATTTTCTACTAGTTTTTTCTCCTCCTTGCTCAATTATATGCTCAATTATATGAAGAATCTCTGAAGAAAGCTGAAAAGTGTGAGCAAACTGGCGGTGGGTGAAGAATCTTTGAAGAAAGTATTCTTTACAGACTGTAACGGCTGTTACGGTCTCAGTAACGGCCGTAACGGCCCGTATCGACCTGATACGGTGCGTTCAGCCCTAGATGCAGGAATCGGCCGTGTATCGGTATCGGCCTACCCATTTTCCGGTACGAATCGGTTGTTACGGTACGTAACGGCCGATATTTTAAACCTTGGTCCGGTCTCTCTTTCTAATTTGAATTTTTATGCATGTTTGTCCTGTGGTATTAGAAATTGAAAGAATCTATTCCATAGAAGCTTCTATAGCTTCTAGAAGAAATGTTTGTTAAGTTGTTATATTGTTGAAGTTTGTTATTTTTTGTTATTTTCCTTCCTATCACATCTATAAATAGATGTTCTTTGTACTTGAGAAAATTAATGAGAATGAGATATTTCATTCCATTCCTCCTTTCTATTTTCTAATATGGTATCAGATGTATTTTTTTATTTTATTTCATCACCTTACTGATCAACAACAACTCTACTGAAAAACCACCTCCATTCGTGGCTCGTGGAGGTGGTAATCCACAGCCCACCACAACTAACAAATGTTTTCAGCCTTTAACCCCTCCCTCTTCTTCTACCACTACCCAAACTCAACCAGATTTTCTCTCCATGGACAATACTCACAATCCATTCTTTCTACACAGTGGTGACCATCTAGGTTTAACCCTTATTTATCTTGTTCTTACTAGTCCTAACTATGATACCTAGAACAGATCCATGCGTATGGTTCTCAATTTAAGACCCCGACTTTTGACCTACATAAAATTCAAGCCGCGTTTTAAATATTTCAAAAAATACCGGGGTAGATTTCTATATTTATTTTATGAACTAAAATTTTTGGGGGTTGAATTGAAATTTTTATAAACATTAAAACATAGATTGGGTTTAAATTGCTGTCCCAACATAAAATGAGGGGGGATTTGTGTAATATTATAAAAATATCTCAATTTTATATAGAAAGAAAATTTGGAGTAGGTGAAGTGATAAGGGAAGGCATGGGCACCGTCCGGCCGTTGGCACACGCACATATTATATATATATATATATATATATATATATATATATATATATATATATATATATATACATACATACAAAGAAAATCTGGAAGAAAAATCCAGAACCGAAGAGAAAGAAGATAGAGAAAGGAAGAGAAAGAAGAGAGAGGAGAGTAGCCGGCGGTGGGCTTGCGGTGTGGATGCCTCGTCTCCGGTAAGTGGGTGTGTATGTGTTCTATTTCCGTCCATCGTCGTGTGTGTTGTGTTGTGTATGTATGTGTGTGAGCAGTATGTGTGCATGTGGGTATGCTATGTGTGTGTGTGTGTGTGTGTGTGTCGTCGAAAAACAAAGAAGAGAGAGAAGTGAAGGTGGGTTCGTTGGTGAGTGTCCGATGGTCGGCGATTGTGTGGGTTTGTGTGTGTTTGTGTGCTCTGGGTATTTTGTAGGTGTCCAACTGCTATATGGGTGTATGTTGTTTAGGTCGGAGGTGAGCCGTCGGAGTAAAGAGAGAGAGGGTGTCATCGGGGTATTGTTTGTCCGACGGTGTATGGGGGTATTTGTGAGGTCTTTGTGTGTGTTGTGCGTGCCGTGTGTGTGTTCGGATCGTTGGCGGTGAAGATCGGCGAGAAGAGTGAGTGTTGGCCGGTGTTGAGGTAGTACGGCGGGAGTTCCAAACAGAAAACAAAAATGGGAAAAAGGTAAAAGAAAGAAGAAGGAAAAAGGAAAAGGAAATGGAGAAATTGCACAAACCACCCCACGAAAAACATAAATCCAATCTCGCGGACGGTGGAAAATTCGGGGAAGGTAGAATTCCGCACTTCTTTAATAATACATTTAATTGTCTCAATATAAAATACATGTTATCATTATCGTTGATTTTAACGTTATATGTTTGCATGAATAAATTCGACATAGTAAACGGTAACGGAACAATATTAAATAGACATATTTTATAATAAAAGACAGGGATTAGGAAATTACGGAAATTAGGGTTGCGTGGCATGATTAGGTTGTTTTTTCATAAAATATTAATATAGGTCCTGTCACTATTAGGTTTGTAAGCATTGGAGTACCAGTAGAGAATAGGTGGTCAAAGTCTTCGAAAATGGATAATCAGGTGAGTGTACTGTCTTTTTGCCAAATTATTCTTTATATAATTAGATGATTTCAAAATAATATGGATCAAGCAGGTTTTTGAAGTGAGTTGGTAAAACGAATTTTTGGGGAATTGTGTTGGTTTCTGAAAAGAAGGATTTAAAATAATTTTCGTTGGATTTTGGGTGAGTTGGCGGAAATGGATTTTCGTTAAAATATGGTGGTTTTAAAAGAAAGTTGAAAAATGAGTTTTGTTGAATTTGGTGGTTTTAATAGAGGATAGAAAATATTTGATTTTCATAAACATATAAAGGGGAAAAATGGTTCTGTTAAAATTAGACGGTTTTCAATCAAAAGTGAAAAATATGATTTTCGGATTTAAAAGTTGGTTTTGCGAAAAAGAGGTGGACGTTGGTGATTTTGACGATATTGATGAGGTGGTGATTTATATTATGGTCTGTCAGGAGGGTGGTCCGGCAAATGGATATTGATTGTGATTTGATTGGAATATGCCATAGTTTATGACCTGTCTGGAGATATAGTCCGACAGGTGGTGATTCATATTATGGTCTGTCCGAAGGGTGGTCTGATAGATGGATATTTATTATGGTGATTGATATTATGGCTTCCGGAGACGTCCGGTAGGCGGTGATTTGCGCAGTTAGGTCCGCTAGGAAGGCATATCCTACGGATAGTTACGGTACCGTTGCAACTCCCGATCGTGAGGTTAAACGATCATTATGGTTAGTCGGTGAGTGGTGTGGTGTTTGAGATGTGGTGTCTTACTTATATTTGGTGATTTATTATATATATGGTGATTGGTCTTATTTTATACTGGATGAGTTTGGATGAAACTTATACTTATTACTTTATTTTTCACTGCTTATATACTGGAGATTTTACCAACTGTGTGGTGTTTATATATTTACGCTTGATCCATTTAAATGTTGTATTATTTAGAATGATATTATTATTATTATGTTAAAAATGATTTTACTAAGAAGGCAGTACACTCGCCGGTAGAACAGTTAGAAGTCGATCCTCTACTTGCGCTAGATAGAGTCTTACGATGAAGTCGGGTGTAGGTTTTGAGATGAGCTGTCTGGGGTGAATCTGTGAGAGGTTCATGGTTTTTATTTTGGTTGTTCCTATATTTGGGGATGGGTATGTCCCCATAGTAGATAAATTGTATATGGATATTTATATTTTGGTGCCATATAGTTGGTATGTATATTGTCGTTCTGTGTGCTGGTTTGGCGTTCAGGTGATGTCGTGTTGTCGTCACGCCAACCCCGGGATGACGGGTGTCTGGGACGGGTCGTGACACTCAATGCCAAGAACAAGCTTGGTTTTGTTGACGGCACTCTTTGACAGCCCCCTTCGGATGATCCCTTTTCTTGTGCTTTGTCCTGCTGCAATAGCATGGTCACCTCTTGGATTCTCAATTCTGTTGACAAAGATATCGGCCATAGCCTTCTCTATATGGCCACTGCTGAAGATTCTTGGACCGATCTTCATGCTCGTTTTCGCCAAAGCAACGCTCCTCGCATTTTTCAGTTGAAGCAACAATTGGCCGCCCTTAGTCAAGGATCACTTGATGTTACTCTATATTTCACAAAATTATAAACTCTTTGGGATGAATTCAAGGATTACCAGCCCATACCTGTCTGTAATTGTGGAGAAATGCAAATCTGGACCGATTTTCAGCAGCAAGAACACCTAATGCACTTTCTTATGGGCCTCAATGACTCCTTCACTTCTGTGCGTGCTCAAATCTTGATGAACGACCCTCGTCCCACTGTGAGCAAGGTTTTTAACCTTGTTATCCAAGAAGAATGCCAAAGAATCATCGGCTCTGCCCTTCTGACCAACGATTCCATGGCTTTTCAAGCTTCATCACCTCCTCTCGCCGTCGTCGTTGCTCCCAATCCTCGCCGCAATCGATCGTCGTGTTATCACTGTGGCAGGGTAGGGCAAACTGCAACTGTTTGCTATAAATTGCATGGATACCCACCTACAAACCCGAAACCTATTTGTTTCCCACCAAACCAACCAGACCTCATTTTTTCCCCTCAGCCCAACCGAAACCCTTCTAAGCCCACTCCACCGGCCCATTTCCCATCTCTTCATTCCAGCCCAGCTATTCTTCCTCATATCCACATGATCTCGACCCACCAGCAGAATCATTTCAAGACCCCAGTCTCCTCCTCGCAAAATGAGCAGTTGTTGATTTCTCCAGTACCAAAAGGGCAGCAAAATAATTCCTCTTCCTCTGTTCTTTCTCCTGATCAATGCCAGCAACTAATTTCATTTCTTAGCACTCAGCTTCATCAAGGGACGCTTGGCATTCCGTCTGACACTTCCTTGTCCGACTCCAAACCCTCGGCTTCAAACTTTGTTGGTACTTTCTCTCCTATTTTTTCTATGTATGCTCATACAAATTCTGTTCAGTGGGTTCTTGACACCGGTGCAACCCATCATGTTTGTTGTGATCTGTCTTTATTTTGTACCTCTCTCTCCTCACACAACACTCACCTTCACCTTCCTAATGGTCACCGTGTTAAAATCTCTTGTATGGGGTTTGAGCAATTATCTGAACATATTCTACTTTCCAATGTCTTATTTGTGCCTGATTTTAAATTCAATCTGTTGAGCATAAGTGCCCTCACTCAATCTCTACATTGTTCAATACAATTTACCTCTGATTCTTGTACCATACAGGACCTTATTCGGGGCTTGACGATTGGGAAGGGTAGGCGTGCAGGAGATCTTTACTTCTTAGAGTTAGGAATTTTTTATTGTCATACTCAACGTTTACAGCATTTTTTTCTTTTACAAACCAAATCTGTAATGTCGAAATATGCTATTTCGCACTATAGTTTCGGTCATCCCTCATTTGTAAAACTTCAAGTATTACATCATCAATTGCGAATTCCTAGTTCCTTTTTTAATTCCTCTCCTCCTTGTTCAATTTGTCTATTGGCCAAGCAACGTCGTTTACCATTTATTTCCCATAACAATCTCTCACCTCATGCTTTTGATTTAATACATATTGATATACGGGGTGCTTTTCATGTTCCAACCATCTCGGGGCAACGTTTTTTTCTCACCATCGTTGACGATTATACTCGGGCCACTTGGGTATATTTGTTGCATGCCAAATCAGAGGTCAAAACCATTTTTCCAGCCTTTTATCATATGATTTTGACGCAATATAATATCCTCATCAAATCTGTCTGCTTAGACAGTGCACACAAACTTGCTTTCACCGATTTCTTTCGATCCAACGGGATTATTCACTATTTTTCCTATGTTGAAATTCCTGAAGAAAATTTTGTTGTTGAACGAAAATATCAACACATTCTCAATGTTGCTCGTGCATTATTATTCCAGTCCCAAGTTCCTATTTGTTATTGGGGGGATTGTGTTCTCACGGCCGTTTACTTAATCAACCGCACACCTTCACTTTTACTCGGCAATATGGTTCCACACTCACCCAACATCGTTCCAAGTTCTCACCCCGTGCTCGCGCTTGCATTTTTCTTGGATATCCTTTTGGTTACAAGGGTTATAAATTGCTTGACCTAGGTTCTACCACAATATTTATCTCTCGTAATGTTGTGTTTCATGAGCTTATCTTTCCTTTTGCCAAATCCAAATCCATTCCACCTTCCTTAGATATTTTCCAGAACAGAGTTCTCCCTCGCAGTGTTCCTCCTACTACCTCTCCTAACTATACTCCTCGCCCCACCACTTCTACCCATCCATCCTCTCCTACTTATGCATGTTTCTTCCTCTTTACCTTTTCCCACTTTCCTAAAGCCTCACGACCTCAAAGACTAACCAGAAAACGCTCCTATCTTTCTGACTATCATTGTTCTTTGGCCACTCATTCACCTAGTCCGTTACCTCATTCCACTGCCCCTCCGTTATCTTCTGTTATTTCTTACCACAAGTTGTTCCCCTTCTTTTGTGCCTATGTTTTCGCTATATCTACTCCTACCGAAACTCAAACCTTTTCCCAGGCAATTAAGTTTCCGGAATATCGGGCGGCCATGGATGTTGAGTTGCCAAACTTGTTACCATTAAAGTTCTGCTCTCTTTGGCTGTTGTTTTTAGTTGGTCTTTGACTCACTTGGATGTCAATAACGCTTTTCTACATGGAGAGCTTACTGAGGAAGTCTATATGACAATTCCACCAGGATATGTTTGTCGCGAGGGGGAGACTTTGTCATCCAATGCTGTCTGTCGCTTGCATAAATCTTTATATGGCCTTAAACAAGTTTTTCGACAATGGTTTTCCAAGTTTTCTGGTGTGTTACTACAAGCAGGGTTCTCTCAATCAGCAAGCGATCATTCTCTGTTTATCAAAAACACTGGCCATGTCTTCTTGGAACTTTTGGTTTTTCTTGATGATATTATTGTTGCTAGCAATGATCAAAAGGTAGTCATTGATTTGAAAGCTTTTCTTCATGATCGGTTCAAACTTAAAGATTTGGGGGATCTTAAGTATTTCTTAGGCCTGGAAGTAGCTCGATCCAAATCTGGGATCCCTGTTTGTCAACGAAAATATGCTTTAGAACTACTTTCCGAAACTGGTTACATAGGCTCTAAACCTGCACCCATACCAATGGAAGCAAACTTGAAATTATCTCAAGATGATGGGGATTTGCTTGAAGAACCCACCAACTATAAACGATTGATTGAGAAACTTTTGTATTTGACCATCACTCGTCCTAATATTTGCTATGCTGTTAATCGTCTTAGCCAGTTCATGCAATCACCACGAGAACCCCATTTGAAGACTGTTGTTCGTATTCTTCAATATATAAAGGGTACTCCAGAGCTAGGCCTTTTCTTCTCCAGTAGTTCCACCATTCATCTTAAAGCTTTTGCTGACTCAGAATGGGCTACATGTCCAGACTCCTGACGATCCATCAGTGGATTTTGTGTTTTTCTTGAAACTTCTCTTGTGTCCTGGAAGTCCAAGAAACAACACACTGTCTCATAATATCTACTCTCCATCTTGAGGGGGAGTATTAGAAATTGAAAGAATCTATTCCATAGAAGCTTCTATAGCTTCTAGAAGAAATGTCTGTTAAATAGTTGTATTGTTGAAATTTGTTATTTTTTGTTGTTTTCCTTCCTATCACATCTATAAATAGATGTTCTTTGTACTTGAAAAAATTAATGAGAATTAGATATTCCATTCCATTCCTCCTTTCTATTTTCTAATATGTGGGAAGTATGACCTAGGTAGAGGGCTGAAATCTTATGCATAATCTCATAGCCTTGGTTTGTGATACAAGGCCCTTAATCTGACTTCTCATGTATTACTCTTTACAGGTTGAGCGTGTGGATAAAAACAGGCACTTGATGGTTCTGATTATCTTCTTGGGATGGTACCCTCTTTCCTATTATGTGAATTCTTTGATATAATCTCCTTCCACTTGATGTCCAGTATCACTATTGATTCCAATTCATAATAATTAGTTATTGAAATTGACCCTTCTCTTGTATTAGATATAATTCCTTCGCATTTGCAACCTTTTAGGTGGGACTGAACAACATTAAGCGGACTGATTTTTTGAATGTTGCCATTCAATCTTTAATGCGAGTTACTTCCTTGAGGAATTTTTTCCTTATCCCCGAAAACTGCATGCATTGCAAATCTCCACTAGTTCAGCGATTTGGGGAACTCACTCGAAAGATTTGGTGTCCACGGCAATTCAAGGGGCAGGTTTATTCTTGGTACAATCATTTTAATTATTAGCGCCTGTGCATGAATATCGTGTACTAGAAAAGCCTTTTTGACCCTGCAAGTGAGCCCATACGAGTTTCTGGAGGTAGTTATGAAAGCCAGTGAAAAACGTTATCAGATAGGTGTTCAGTCCAATCCAGTTGAAATTATGTCATGGCTTCTCAATGCCCTGCATACCAATCTAAAAACTTCAATGTAAAACTAAAAGCATTATTCATCGGTGTTTTCAGGTTTTCACTTCATCTTTTTTCCTTTATCCCTTATTTGTCACAGTAAAACCTTTTTCAAAACCTTTTTCTTAGCTAGGTTTTGAATTATTCTTTCTAGGGTGCATTGGAGGTTGTGGCACTGGTGGAGATGGTGAGACTGAACTGGGTAATGTGTTGAGAGAAATTAGCAGAATGCCGTTTCTAATGCTTGGACTACATTTGCCACTTCTTTTCACAGACATGATGGAGAAAAATATAATCCCCCAGGTTTTTGTCTATCATTTATATTTGGTTATCATTTGCTAGTTCTATTATGTGCTTTCTCGTCTGAAATGCTATTTTCGGACCCAAAAATAAAATAAAAAAATCTTTGAATTTCTGCCTCCTAAACTGCCACGAGTATTTGCAAGAAAAATCTTGAGTTATCAAAGGTAGAGACACATAAATGTAAAGTTGCAATGGTAAACTTTTATTAAATATTGGATAGTTCTATTCAACTATCTACCAGGAAATGAAGTTGGTTCCTGAAAAACTTGGTTACTATTTAATAAGTTACTGAACAACAATTATTAAAGACTTCGGTTGTGTTTGGGTAAGGGATTTGGGGGAGGGATTTGATTTGTTCAAAAGATTTCAAAATTCGTTTTTGACAAATCCCTTGATTGAGTATCTATTAGAAGAAATTTGTAAAATCCCTTGGATCTAAAAAATAGGGTAAAAGGAGGATTTGTAAATCTTTTTATTTTAGGTGTCATTTACAAATCCATCCAAGGAGGGATTTCTAGCTCATTTCTTCTGCCGACCGACCACGGCCGTCCCCGACCACCACTGACGCCAAAGCCGTTGCCACCGCCGACGCCGACCATTGCGGTGATGGTGGTTATCTTAGGAGGAAGATGAAAAAAAAATATACAATAGCCCCTTAAAATTCAATGATTTCTAAATTACATTTACATAATAATTTACTTATCCGAATAGTTATCCAAATAATGAATTTGTAAATGATAGGATTTCAAAATATTTTAAAATCTCATCATTTACAAATCACTTACCCAAACGCAACCTTATTGTATTTGGTTGCCATTATATCACTCTGACATCTGACACAATTTTAATTCTCGTCATTAGGTTCCAAGGTGGAGTTTGGTACGTGGGATTTGAGATGGGATTGGAATGACCATGGGAATGACCATTCCATTTCTATGTTTGGTACATAGGATTTAATCATATTCCCATTACCAAGAATTCCCTAATCCCACAAAGATAACTTGGTATTGGTTAATCCCATGTTTTGTGGGATTAAGTTTTAATCAATAATCGGCCAAAAAAAGAGAATAAATACTAAACAAATATTTGAATTGGAATTAAATTTAATTAAATTAACTATTATACCGTTTGAAAATTCAATTAAATTACGATTCTACCCTTTAATGTCATTCCGATACTACATGTAATCATTTTTGTCATCAAACATAGGAATGGTAATGGTCATTCTATTCCATTACCATATTAATTTCAATCCTATTGTGATTCCATTCCAGCGTACGGCGTACCAAACGCAGCGCAAGCGTGTCCTCTATTTGATGAGATGAACTTGCTTAAGCTAGGGTTTGTTATCACGGAATTCAAGCCTTAGAATTGGAAATGGAAATGAATGCATGTGAAAATCTAAAAATTTACATATCCAATTCAGAGGGTTCAATTATGTGCTCCCAAACATTGCCTTACGCCGTGTTTGATACGCTGGAATTGAATGAAATGAAATGACAATAGGATTAGAAATAGTATAGTAATGGAATGGAATGGTTATTGACATTTCTATGTTTGGTGACAAAAAAGATTACATGTGGTATTGGAATAACATCAAAGGGTAAAATAGTAATTTAGTTAAATTTTCAAACGACATAATAGTTAATTTAATTAAATTTAATTCCAATTCAAATATTTGGTTAGTATTTAATCTCGTTTTTTGGCCGATGAATGATTAAAATCTAATCCCATGTAATTGGGATTATTAGCTAATATCAAGTTTATCTTGATATTGGTTAATCCCATGTTTTGTGGGATTAGAGAATCATTGGTAATGGGAATGAGATTTAATCCCATGTACCAAACATAGGAATGGAATGACCATTCCAATCTCGTCTCGAATCCCGTGTACCAAACGCAATGGTTTTGGTTGTCTTTTTTGTATTTAATAATTGATACTCATTTTGATAGTGTTTTTAGGTTCCACTTTTCAACATACTGAAGAAATTTGATGGTGAGACTATCACAGAAGTTGTGCGTCTGAGATATCGTGTTAGGAGGCTACCCCAACATTTGATAATCCACATGCGTTGGTTTACAAAGAACAACTTTTTGTCGAGAAAAATCCTACATTTGGTTAGTGTGTGTGTGTGTATATATGCACGTATGCTTTTGCATATGTGATAGTTTTCTGTTATTGATGTCATGTTTATTCTTGGCATCGTAGTTTTGTTTATTATTATTTTATTATAATTTATTTGAAAACTTCATTTCATGGTATGTTTCTTAAAACGTGGTGAAAATCAATTATGTTTTCTTGTGAAAACTTAATTTTTGAATTATAAGGGTGGTGGTTAAGAATAACCTTAGATGGTGGTTGTTGGTGTTTAGGTTAATACCTCTCAAAATGGGATAACTTAAGAGACCTGCAGGATCAAAGGGGAGAAAAACTTCTTTCTTGGGATAGTGGTGGTGGCGGCGGTGGCAGTGATGGTGACTTCTCATCAGTTTTCTTCGTAGTAGTAGACCTATGACTTTGTCCTTGATCTTGACACGTTTAATTTGCGACTCTTGTCTGTCAAAGATTCAGGAACACAAATTCGAATTGTCGATTTGCCCTTAGGTGCCGTATGACAACGTTTTCTTAAAAGTATTTTTTTTTCCTTTCAAGTAAAAAAGTACTTCATTTTAAAAGTAGCATTTGTATTGCGTTTAAAAAATATATTTAAAAATAGAGAAAATAAAAATGATTTTAAGTAATTTTTTTGAAAATCGATTTTTTCTTTTTCTTTTTCTTTTTTATTTTTTATACTAGAAGATAGATTAAGATCGATTATCTATGGACAATTTTTGAATTAAAAGATCATTTATAGGGACTAAAATATTATCTCTATATTATCACATATGCTTTTTATTTTTTGGTTTTGTTGTTAAGTAAAAATACTTTTGTCAAATTAACTTTTTTTATTTTAAAAAGTAGTTAAAAAAAAGAGTTACCGAACAGTTCATTGGTTTTTGGGAACTTTTTATACAACTGTATCCGTTTGATCTGTTCTGCTCCTTATGCGTAAGCTCCATTTTGCAGTCGATTTCCTAGTGAAGAATCTGGAGCTGAAAGACTATATTCCTCTTCCAACAACGCCTAAAGACAATGAAAAATCACATTCCATGGACGATGGTGGGCCGGTGAAGGATCCTATAGAGTATTTGTACAGAGAAAGTTTGAAGAATTACGGTAACACCACCCTTTAGGCAGTGTTTGGTTTCATGGAATTGGAGCCTTGGAATTGGAATTGGAAATAAATGAATGTAAAAAGTTATAATAATTTCTATGCGTTCATTTGTATTTCAAATTCCTCCAGTTCCATGAAACCAAACACTACCTTTGATTTATCCTAAAACGATGTCGAAAAATGCATTGTTTTTAACTGATAAATTTAAACCATTTGTTTGTTAAATATCAGGTATGAGATGCAGGACAGCATCATTAGCACTACCAAATCTGAAGATTTTGATTCATATATATATATATATGTTTATAGGGTACTAACATTGTTTTTCCTTGATCAGTGTTTTTTTGTTTCTGTTCTCATAAAACTTGTAAAAAAGTAAGCTTTTATGTGAAGTCTCTGAATTTTGTTCTTACAAATATAAAGAACAGAATAAAAATGTTTGTGTTTTTTAGTTTTTGTTCGGAGTTTCTGAAATGAAAATGGCAGTGTCACAGAACGATTTAACTGATTTTGTATTTTAAAATTATTTTTTAGACAGAGACAATGTTTAATTATTTTAGTTTCCCTTTCACGAGTTGTACATTTCAAAGAAGAAAGCAGACAAAAAGATAGTCGTCGTAGTTTAATCTGATTTTAATGTCTGAAACATTCAAGCCGCGTGGGACCATTCTGTTGTTTCAATTTGCTGCTGCTTCAATTTTCAACACATTTCAGTGCAAGGAAACTCCGCTCTCTCTCCATGCCCTCTTTTTCCCTCCTTTCATTTTCACTTTATATATATATATATAATTCTAACAATGTTTTGAACTTAAGCTTTTTATTTATTTGGAAGAAACATGAACTTTTACCGGCAAGATTAGTCCGAATGTCCGATACATTTCTTGTATACATGGTTAAAAATAGATTCAATTTTAAATGACTTCAAACTCTAAATTTTTCAAATATGTTTCCAAACTTGTTTATGTCCCCTCAAACACATCGGTGTCGAATTTTTTTATTAGCATCCTATATTTTCCCATTTATGCAGAAGTACGTTTACACAAAATTATAAGCAAACATCATTTGTGTGAAACTCTGATTTTATTTTATTTTATTTTTTTTAAAAAATCATCGTGGAAAAATTCTTTTATAAATTAAAGTTCAATTTATTGTGCCCTTACTTGGTTGAGTTCCTAGCTCTACCACTAACTAGGGTTGGCGATTGACCACTAAAATTTCAGAAAATTTACGGGTATATTTTTAATATATATTTTGTCACTCTCAGTGGAAGAACTATTAAAGGTCAAAAGAGACTTAATTTAAAAAAATTTACCTATTGCTTTTATATATATATATTTTTTAAAAAAATCAATTAAAATCTGTTAAAATTTTACTTAAGTCTTCCTTGAATTATAAAAATATTTAATAAACTCCCTAAAAAAAATTGTTCCCCCTCAACCAATTTTCTATTTTCTGGATTCATTGTTTGTCATTTTTTTTAAATAAATAAATATAAAAGAAAAATCCTTCATTTGTATAATTTGACCTCTTCATGTTCAAATTCCTGCATCCCCTTAAAAAGAAACAACAACAACAAAAAATAAATAAATAAATAAATAGTGAAGCACAATTTTTTCCTTACAAATAATATTTAAAAGAGTTTATACTTGAGATACCAAGGTCGCGCTCTATACTTTTTCATAATATCTGAGACATTTTTTAACACATTTTGTTTACACAAAAAAATCTTTTCAACATATTTTTTTTCTTATTCTTCCGTTTTCTAATTTTTTTCTTTTATTTTAATATTCTGTTTTTTTACTTTCTATTTTTCTCTTGTTTTCTGTTTTTTTATTTTTTTCCTTTTGTTCCAATTTTTAATTTTTTAATTTTCGTTATTTTTCCTTCTTCTTCTTCTTCTTCTTCTTCTTCTTTTTTTTTTTTCTTCAAATACTATTTCTTGATTTTTTTATTATTATTTTTTGATTTTTTTTTTATTAGATTTTTACTTTCAATTTTTCCTTTTATTTTCTACAAATACCATACCAAACAAACAAACAAAAAAAAACATATAGAGATAAATTAAAAAAAAAAAAAAAAATTTAAAAAATAGAAAAGAAAAGAGAGTCTCAGAGAGAGAGAGAAGAAAATAGAATAAACAACAAAAATATCATGTTGTGAGAGTATTTTCGTTAATAAAATATAGAAAACGATGTCTGAAGTAATCAAATTAAAAAGATAAAAGGTGTCTGAGAGGTATTATAAAAATGACAGGGGTATTCTTACTATTTGTCGAACTGACAGGGGATATCTTAGATTTACTTAAAAGACAAAGCTGCCTTAAACATTGGAAGCAACGGATTATATATCAGTAAACATAAAAAAAAAAAAAGACATTCATGTTTATAAATAATAATTAATTATGCTAACGTGCACGCTTTACCTTGATCATTGTTTAGTGGTCGTTCTATGTTTCCTGTTGCTTCCTTTGTAGAATTGGCTGAATAAAAAATAAAAGGAAAGAAATTTATTGACTAGTTTTTTTTAATTAAACGATAAGATGTGTCCGGACCAGTTTACGTGCACCTCGATTAATTACTTCTTCGGATGCACTTTCTCGCATCGGTATGGTGCATTTATTATTAAATTCAAGATTTAATTTTTGGAGTGCTCTTCAAGAGAGTTGAACTCTGGTTAGCAAAGAAAGGGGACACCATTTCTTACCAATCGGACTAATAATTTTTTGAATAGTAATGACGGAATTTTTTTTGTTTTTTGATCTATTTCATATTTATTTTGAATTATTTGATTTAAATGGTTTTTATATTAATTACTAGTATATTAAATTAACTATCATTTTCAATTTGGTCTCATTATGCTGATGATCTGTAGTTATATATGATGTCACATGCTAGTGGGAGTTGAGCCAACAAATAAAAATGGTGTAGTGGTTGATGGCTTACCCTTGAATGAGTAGCATACAAGCATTCATTCATCTAGCAAGGCATATATATATATATATATATATATATATATATATATATATATATATATATAATCTTTTTCGAAAAAAATAAAAAAATCCTACTTTTTCTTTTCTCTGTTTTTCGTTTTCTGATGAACATCTAGTTGTCTGATATAGCTATGTAGATCCTATGAAGTATAAAGTTATGTAATGACCCATGTTGTTATGTTTAGACCCTATCAAGACCTTCGATATGGAGCAGAATATATAAATATATATCTATATATACCAGCTAAGGGGTGGATGTGATTGGTTGGATGGGAAAAGAATGAAAAAGAAAATGAAGAAAATGAAAATAAAAATAAAATGAAAAATAAAAAAAATCATGTTTGGTTGGATGAAAAATAGAAGGGAAAAGAAAATGAAAATAAAAATAAAATGAAAAATAAAAAAATTATCTTTGGTTGAATGAAAAATAGAAAAAAAATAAAAATAGGAAAGATAAAACACAATTTTTGAGATAATTTTTTTTTCACAAATTTGAGAGGAAAATTGAAAGAAAATGTTTAAAGGCATCAAAATTACAATTATACCTTTAATAGTAGATTTTTTAATTTATTTTTATAATATATGAGGGTAAAATAATAAATTACATTAAAGTGACTTATTTTTTATTTTATTTTTCTAACCAAACAACACAAAAATAAATAATTTTTTTTTCATAATAAATAAAAATATCATCTTCTTATTTTTTTCTACTTTTTTCTTTTCCACCATTCTAACTAAATATACTTAAATATACCTAAGAGGAAAACAAACTAGGCAAATATTATACATCCATCGCATATATAATCTACTCTATCTATACCATTCAAATCACACTGAATACCAGTCAGTGGCAGACCTAGGGGCTAGGGTTGGCGACTTGGCGACCGCCCCCTAAAATTACCAAAACACCCCATTTCAGGATATTTTATATATAGATATGTAAAATTTATTCATATTCACCTGTACTAAAAATTTTAAAACTAGACTTATATTTTATATTCGCCCTAGACCCTAAACCTAAATCTTGTATCCGCCACTGCTACACCAGTTACTAATTTTTGCAAACAAACAAATTTTTTGTCGATTATCCTGTAATAAATAGGAAAAACCGCGCTAACCCAAATATCGTTTTTCTCCATTTGTGTTAATTGTACATTTGCAGAGTATTTGATTTATTCTCACGTGTTGATTTTAATATGAATCTACTGGGAGTTTATAAATTTCATTATTAATTGTCTTGCTTTTGAAAAAAAAAAAAGAAAAGAAAAGAAAAGAAAGAAATGGAAGAAAGATAAAATTAAGGAGCACTCAAAGCCGGAGACTTTAGAACCAGTGTCCTTGTCATTTAGTTGAAAGAAAATTACTTAAAGTTTACTTAAGCTCATACATAATTCATTCAGAACTTCATCTTCTTGATTTCCCGTTTGCATTTAATACGAAAAAGAAGTTTCCATATTTATGGTTTTCTGTTTGCATGGAGATGTACGTGGCATATGAAGCCAATTAAAAGGTGGCTATATATATATTATTTATATGACGTATGGGTTTATATGTTTTTTATAGATATAAACCATCCTAACAAGCAAAATCAGTTGTTTGGTAGAATTAGCTACAAACAAAAGTCATATCTAACTTAGATATGTATATTATATTAATTTCTATTTCATCACAATATTAATTCAAATTTGTTTTTAGGGTCCAGCCGACAAGGAGCCTTGGCTTAAGATATCAATGTCGTGTTTAGTTTAAGACCAGGTACATACATACTATATATTCAATCAATTAATTAGTATGACTTCGATTTTATTTAATTAGCTTTATGTGCAACTCATTTTGTAGATTTCTTTCTGCACATAATATATATTTTATACAGTAGTCTACAACTGATGCTTGAAAATTTATAAGTTAATATTTGACAGTAATTTAAAAAAAATACAGTAAATTGGCCGGTTCAACCTATTAAGTGTTGACCAGTCCTAAAAATAAATCAGTTTACTCCCAAATCAAATTGCACTAAAAGCTGTTTAATTTTATGAAAATAAAAAAACCCAACAATTGGACCGACAAAACTATTGAACATAATTTATTTTTTTTTACAAAATCAGCCAACAAACTTGATTTTGTGAGTCTAACCATTAGCTTGCAATTATTTTATATAAGAAAATTCACTTCATTTTTTACATTCATTTTATGTGGAATGTAACATTTGTAAGGCTTATTTTTCCACTTTTATACTTTGAAAATATTCCCCTCCTTGTTTTATTGCGTAGATAGCATATGATTCGTGGTTGGAGGCACGGATTGGAAAAGCAACTTTTTTATTTTTTGAAATATATATTACTGTAATATTTGATCGTGATTTAGAAACTGGGTTGAAATGATTGATTTAACCTCTTGAATCGATGACCAATTAAAAAAAAAAACAACCCAGTTCACTCCAAAAAATTAAATAAAAAATATCAATTTCGTTAAAACAGAAAAATATATCCAAATCAATGAAGGAAGATAAAGAGAAAGAAAAGTGTGAAATAGAGGGAACGAAGGAAAGAGAAACATTTCTTTCTTCTTTCAATTCGAAGGCTTCAATTACATGTTACCAAAAGCTACCTAAGATAAACGATTCTCCAAGTTGAACATAAGAGCTTCAATTTTGATTTTTATAGTTTATAATTAAAAACTAAAACGTAATTTTTTTAACGAACAGAATTAAAAAGAAAAAAAATGAGCAAACACATATTTTGAAGAACAAAATTTAAAGAACAGATATTTTGATAATTTATGTTTCTTATTGTGATTTTTTTTTAATATTTTTATTTGTGTTTCCAGTTGATATTCGAAGAAGATAGAGGCTAATTTTGCAACTGGTCAAGCAAATCACTGGATTGCCAGGGAAATTCATGACAAGGTACATATTTTATTTGTCTTCATCGTTTTTAATGTTTCTTTTATTGTCTGATGATTACATTTTTCTGTATGGTTTATGCGGGTCTTGGTTGTTGACATCCTCGATTATAATTCTATATGGTTCTTCCTTGTAACCACACAGATTATAATTCTATTCAATTCATTAAATTGGTGTTCTATATCATTGCCAAAAAAACAAATAAATAGTATGCGTTGTTGGTTAGAAAAAATAAATTGTTGGTCCGAAACTCATTTTTTTTGTACTGTTTTTTTATTTTTTGAGTTGTTTTTTAAGTTACTGGTTTTTTAGCTGTATGTTTTTTGAGCGATTTTTTTGTTTGTCGAGTTGATTTTTTCAGCTCCTGCTTTTTTTTTTTGGGCTGCTGTTGATTCCTAGTTTCTATTCTATTTTCAATTTCATTTTATGTATGCTAGATGAAATGGGCACTTTACTTCAACAACAAAAATACTATTCTCAGGCAATATGATGGAAGTTATGATGAAAAAATGGGTATTGTGCTATTTTTGAATTCAATTCCATACTTGTTAGTTGGAATGGGCACTGCTTATGTGTGTTGTTTCCAGGTTCCCTTGATGAAGTTGATGAAAAAGAAAAAGAAGAATGAAGTTGATGATGTGGGTAATGATGTTTTATTTGTGATTGGATGACTATTTTTAGACATTTGTATATGATAGAAAATTCTAATTTATGATTATTCTATTGAAAAACAATGTTACTTGTGTTTTTCATGTTGATGTAAAATTCTTATGTCATCAATATTTTAATTGTTTTATAAAGATGAAATTGATTTTTTAGCTATTTTTGGTAGTATTTTTTTTTTTTTTTATATATTAGTGGTGTAATTTTTATTTTTTTTAATATATATAGATATGAGAAACTATCACAGTTTTTAAATGTGATAGAAAATAGGGTAAACATCTCAGATAGATACAAAATTGAGATAAATATTATCCAAATAATCACGTTTTTTTTTTTAATTTCATCACATATATATGACCTTTTAATCATATTTGAAAACCGAGATATTAGATGAACTAGCCATCTTGTTTTTTAACTATTATGATAAAAAAATATACCATTTTGGTTTTTAACTGTGATAAAAAAAAAAAAACAAAAAAAAAAAACAACAACTTACTTTTAATCACACCGCATACTATCACAGTCAAGTTTGGAGCCAAAAACTGGGATAAAAAATATTTTTTTCTTGTAGTGAATCCAGCGATTGAATGGCTAAACCATTGAACCGAAATGACTACTATACAAAACCAGCCAATTCAAAAAATCATAAGTTACTGTAATATTTAGTGGTAAAATAGAAACTGACCTAAACTGGTTGATTCAACGTGTTGAATGGACGACCAATTAAAAAAACAACCCGGTTTACTCCAAGAAATCAAATATAAAAAAAAATATTGTTAAAACAAAAAAAATCCAGCGATTGAATGGTTAAACCACTGAACTGAAATGACTAATTTACGAAACTAGACAACCAAGTTGAACTAAATGACAAAATTTAAGTTGACGAGCTAGCACAGTCAAATACCTACGTTTTTGTGCATGTAATTTTGTGAGTATTACCAATTAGTTTACATGAAATGTCCGGTTCATTTTTTTTAATTTTTTTTTTTTAAGATATAACAATTGCAAGATATACTTTATCTTTTTAATACTTTGAAAATATATATTAATTGAAATTATCTCCTAAAAATATACCACTTTTTATATAATATTATAAAGGGGAGTGTGTGTGTGTGTGTGTGTGATGATTGAACCAAGGAATTTTATAAAAGATGTGATGACAAAAGTAAAGAAATAAATCTCCCCCCTCTCTTCTCTTTCTCCTGTTTAGGTGTTAGTTTGACTTGCATGGGGCAAGTGATGTTAAAGCAAGCATAGGTTGACACTCAATAAGAGTTTAGGTTTGACGGATGCGATAAATTAAAATTATGTAAAATATTAAGAGTTAAGATAGTAAAGGAAAAGATAACAACCTTGTCTAATTATTTACCTGCTCTACAAAACAATTATGAATTAAAATCTTCTGCTATTCGTTGAAAGAATAATTACTTTTATATATGTTTGGGAAAAATTAGTGAAGATGATTACTATATTGTTGACTATTCGTGGTAAGAGTTATACATTGCTTGCTATAATGTAAAATAGACTTAGTCAATTTGAAAGAAGAATTTATATGAGAGATGAATATGTACCAAATATATATATATATATAAAGACAAGTTAACATTTATAATTTCATTAATCATATTTTGACATAATCATAAATAATTATAGTTTGATTAATTGTTTGCTTGATTTAATTATATAGTTTTGATTAATTGTTTGCTTGATTTAATTATATAAATACATTCTCCTAAATAGTAAGTTCGAAAAAACATCTCAATCAACTATTTTAGTAAACAAAAATAACCTGTGTGCAATTCAACACGATTACTTAATTAGAAAATTTTGATTATTGTGATTCAAAGTTTGTGTCGAATTCAACATACAAGTTACTACTGTATTATTTAATTAGAAAAGTTTGGTTTGAATTCAACATGGTCTGTGAACGTTCTTTTGATATGAATTGCAACAGTGATAATATGACAGTGTGTAAATTTAAATTTTTAATTAACGATAAAACGGGAATGCATTTAATGACATTGTTTTATTTGTTGAAAAAAAAAAATTCTTTGATCTAAATTCAACTCAATATGAGAAGAGAATTTCTCAAATATATTATTCCGAATTTTTAAGACATTATTATCATTGAATTTGGATTGTTTTAAAATTGAGACTAAATAGTGTAATAACGAATTTTCAAGGTTTAATTAATTTAGTTAAAAGGATGTGGGATGAACAGGTGGATTGAATCTCCTAAGAGGTTCAATAATTATTTGTAGATTTATTTATTATCAACCTAATTATTTGTTATATATATATATATATATGATTGAATTAGAACCTTCAAATTTCAATTTTTAAATTATTAGGGGAAGCCGGAAGGACATGTGCAAGGTGTGAGCCCATTAGAGATAGACAATAAAATTTATTTGTAATTAAAGGATTTTGCAACAAGTAAAATTAAATGGAAAAATAAAATTCTATTAAATCAAACGATCAACTTTTAGTAAAATTAATTAAAAGTCAAGAATTTACAAAATTGTGATGAATAGTAAATGAGCAATAGACTTTCACTTCATAGATATATCCCTAATTTTACATTTCAATGTAGTTTGAAAAACTCATTTCATGATTATAATTTTGTATGAAATTCAAGTGAAAAAAAAATTCCATTACAAAATAAGTATAAAAATTAATTGTAATTATTTATAAAAGGCATACAACAGAAAAAATCATCTTATAATTATATTATATAAATTGATATGATGAATGTATAAAATTTTATAATAAATATGTATCAAACTATCATGTGAAATTTATGGCTTTATCTCCCTATTGATATTTCTGTGTAAACACAGGACACAAATCATTTTGAGTCCATGCAACGAGGGATATTTCTGTTATAATATCATGATTTTCAATATCTTCATTTAGAATTTCCTATTGGGAAATTAAATTATTTAATGAACATTAATAAATTGTTGGGAAAAATACATTTTTGATTTCACATTTGTCACAATTTCGTAAAATTGAAAACGTTATCACCGATTTTGGATTGAAAATACATGTGCTCAGTATGTAATGACTTTTTAATTTGGATATTTCATTATTTTATCATTTCATTAAACTTAATTTTTTTTTTTTTTTTAACTTTTCACTGGCAAGAATTCGTCCGGAAGATGAGAGAGAGAAATATAAATAGTTGCTAGAGAAAATTGTCTTATTTTTGGAAAAGTGATGAAATGACAAAAATATGTCCGTTAGAAGGCTACGTTTTGAATACATATTTTTAATTCTACGTAATTATGACAAATGAAAAAAACTTGAATCAATAATTTGACAAATCTCAATGTTGATCAAAAATATAATTTTCCCTAAATTGTTATGTTAACTTGGAGGGGCAAACAAGGGCATTTCTTCAAAAATATTTCCAATTATATGGTTTGGTTTGCAGAAGCGATGTCAGAGTGACATGTATACCAAGTTTTATCCAACTATACATTAAAGAAGCATTTAAACTTTTGTCTGGTTTTGCTTTTTAAATTTAAATATATACATACGACCTATAAATAAACTTTTACGGTTCCTTTTTTTTTTTTTTTTTTTTTTTTTTTTTTTTTTTGTGCGGTGGTGATGAGCTTGTATTAGTATAGGGCACCCTTGCCGTCCATTTTTGCTTTAACCTATTGACAATAAACTCGTTGACGTGCCAAAGGATACTATTGACACTATTTTTTTTCAATAGCTTGTCTAGGGTTGGAGATGATCATGGTCGTTTATATATATATATATATATGCAAGTGACTGATAAAAAAAGAGATTACTTTATTTATTCATCAAAATCATAAGATTTCAATGTACCCAAGATATATATACACACACATATGAGTAATTTACTTCTTTTTTTGTCAAATTTTTTTAAACTAGAAATCTCCCCTATTATTTGGAAAATACCGGTAATCTTCTTATCATTTTTAGTTAAATACCATTTTGATCCCCAATAAATTAAAAATTACTAAAATTTTATTGTAATGATAATTTTATCTTTAACAATTTAAAAATAATTAAAAATTAAAATACATAAATATCTTTTTAAGTTTTTTTTCTTCTTTTACACTAACATCCCTATTGAAAAAAAAAAAAATTCTCCCCTTTTTGTTTTAACAAGTTTTTTTTCAAAAAAAAAAAAAAAAAAAACAACAACAACAACTTGACCCCACCTCCTCTCCCACCCCGATCCCCGCGACTTCCTTCTTTTTTTCCTTTCTTTTTCTTCTCTAACCCCCCAGATCATCATCACTCTAATTAATGTTGCCCCTAACTATCATATTAAATTCAACAGAATAAACAATCCTTCCCCAAGAATTATTCAATTGCAAAGCATGAAATTAAGAACTGAACAGAGCACAGACCCGTCGCCAGATCTGGGGAGAGAGAGAGAAAGTGAGAGAGAGAGAGAGAGAGAGAGGAAGAAGAAGAAGGAACAAGAAGGAAGAAGAATCAGCGGGGAAGCAGGAAGAAAAACGGGTGGAGGTGGGGGTAAATGTAATTTTTTTTTTTAAATTAGAAGCAAAAATAATTTTTGAAAAATAGGGTTGTTAGTGAATTTTTGAAAAATTAAAGAATAAAAAAAATATATTTTTTAAAATAAGATAAGGGCATTTATGTCTTCTTAAAAAAATGGATTAAAGAAGGTGACTGGTATTCTCCAAATTATAGAAAACAAAATTGTGATTTTAGACAAAATGACCGGAAAAGCAAGTGGTAAATACCATATTGATAAACTTATTTTAATATTTTTAAAAACAAAATTTATTTATAAAAAATTAACATTATACGTTATATAACTGTTTGCAAGAAAGATTTAATGATTTTGGGTCTAAATTTTCTATTTATCTCCCAAGTCTTCTATATCCGTACTGATTTTTCTGTCAATATATTTTGTTAATTAATCGGCCAGCGGCGCACATAAAAACAAATGTTGAATCCACATCTTTATTACCAAACTTTCAAAACTAGTGTATTATTTGGTAATATCGAAGAATTATTATATGGTTTTAAGTTAAAACTTAAAATAATAATAATAATAACAAGGGTAAATAAGTCAATTGATGCATGCTAGCTAGGCTGGGGCAGGGTTGGGTTAGTTATACGTGCTACCAAATAAGAGAAAGTGTCACAATCAGTATTTTTCTAGATTATTAATATGAGAGAAATTAAGAAAGAAGAGTGAAGATTGAAGTCCTATATAAGTACTGGCAGATTAGGCAGATTCGAAGACAAAAGTTAGAGTGAGAAAAGAAATAATGGGGAGGTCCCCGTGCTGTGATGATCAGAGTGGGCTGAAGAAAGGACCATGGACACCTGAGGAAGATGATAAGCTCGTTCAGTTCATCCAGAAAAATGGCCTTGGAAGTTGGAGAGCCCTTCCTAAGCTTGCAGGTTTCTCTCTCTCTCTCTCTCTCTACATTCTTCACTGAAACACACAATTGAAGATACAAACAATGTCTTTTTTTTTTTCTTGATTTATGATCTTTTTTGTTTTCTTTTTGTAGGTTTGAACAGATGTGGTAAGAGTTGTAGGCTAAGGTGGACAAACTATCTGAGACCTGATATCAAGAGAGGCAAATTTACCCAAGAAGAAGAACAAACTATTCTGCATCTCCACTCCATTCTTGGGAACAAGTGAGTTTTTCTTCTTAGAACAAAAGAAAATTAAATAAATAAAAAAAAAAAAAATAATACCCCGTTTGAGTGAGGAGATTATGATCAACACAAAAGAGCTAGGAGGAAAAAAAAAAAGTAGAACTTTACCATGTTGGAAGGCAAAACTATCTGTCGATGCATGCTTTTTTGTTGATATTTTGGGTTCTCTACTAATTAGAAAGTGGAAACGTTCTAACTAAGAGGTGTTAGTCCAGTTGATAAGTGAAAGTGTCTCTTTTTTTACCAATCAAAATTCGACCTTTATGGAGAGTACTTTAAGAATTAAATATTGAACTTAATTCTAAATGCATCAAACTGATGTGGGAGAGTGTACCTTTAAGATCGTTTGATGAGGTGATTAGTTGAGATATGCTTAAATTGAAAAGGTTCTTATCAATCTTTAACAGCAGTAGATAGAAGTTAAATGTTGAAACAAAACGGGTCAAAATTTGGAAATCGATAAGTCAAAAAGTGAAGTACACATTTGCTATAGTTGAGGGGGGGATAGTGTGATTTACACCAACTCAAATATTTGGGTAGCCAAAACTTACGTTTAGTTTACCTGGTTTTTGTTTACCAGATGGTCTGCAATTGCGTCCAACCTACCTGGCCGGACAGACAACGAGATAAAGAACTTCTGGAACACCCACCTGAAGAAGAAGCTGATTCAGATGGGTATTGACCCGATGACCCATCGACCCAGAACCGATCTCTTTTCGGGTTTGTCTCAGCTACTGGCACTGTCCAATCTAAAGAACCTCATGGATCAATATCAATCACTGGATCATGAACATGCTGCCAAACTACAAGCCGAAGCTAATTACAACATTCAAATGGCTAAACTTCAATACTTGGATTTCCTTCTTCAATCCTCTGTTATGGGTTCGGTTAATCCGGTTCAACCCGTTAAGGAGAACCAAGTTTTATATTCTTCGGGTATGGAAAACGGGTCTTCTTCATTTTGCAATATTGAAAACATGGATCCTCAACTGCTACACGATCACATTGGCCCTCCTTCTTCCTCTTTGCCTGACCCACAAGTCCCTTTCGTTTTCCAAACACCTTTGATTAATGCTGACGATATTATTCCACCTAACTATGATGATTCTCCGTGGGGACTTTCTTCGCCGGCAGTTTCCACTCCGCCGCCGCCGCTTGTGGATGTTTCCGGCGGAAATCTCGGGGAGGCGAGCAGCAGTACTTCTAGCTACGGCGGAGGGGTAGCTTCTTCCACTTGGCCTGAACTCCTTTTCGATGACCCTTTTATTGCATGAGATTATGTTTAATTTCTCTCACTTCTTTCTTTCGTTCGTTCTTTCTTTTTTTCACTTTTCGCTTTTTCAGTACAGACAGCTTTTGTGTATCGCTGGACGCGTATGTAGATGATTTAGACGCAGCTAAACTCCATATATACAATACATGCAGTCCTGCATTCCCATGCACTGCACGTGTTTACTATTTTTGTACATAGTTTTGGGATGATTTTTCTTGATTAACTGGTTTTGATTTATTTTATTTACCATCAAAATCAAACCATGTTCGAATATACATACACACACACATATATATATATATAAAGCAGGGGCGGATAGAAGAGAGATTGGCAGAATTTCCGAAATTCACTTGTTAAGTTTTCATATACTTATTTACGACAGAATTCCATATTTCTCCATAATATATTTTTAGCCTCAGAAGGTCTGATTCATAGAAAATATTTACTACTTTTGCTATATATATTTCTTAATATATTCAAAAAAAAAAAAAATTAATTTTAATATGAGAACATAACTAACACACTGATTTTACGTCAATGTATTTGTCTTATAAAAAATAAGAGTTTGATTTTGAGACGAGGAATACGATAGCTCATGATTACATTCACTGTGCCTTGAAAATGGAAGGATCTTTTCTTGATGTTGCCACTCCTCAAGGTTATGGCCATTATTTCATATATATATATATATGTCTTACCAACTATATATTCAATCATTCAGAAGAAGCAAACTCAGAACATCCATCTCACGTACCCATATTAACCTATATTTTTCCATGACGTAAGAAACTTCTTGTAGTATCCTACAAACGGGGTAGGATTAGGTTGATCAATATTCGGGGAACAAATGCATTTTTCTCCCTCTAGTTATATCCTAATGTTCACTGCAGTCCCTAAACAATTAGTTTCAACAATTTATCCTCAAACCTACATTCCTTTTGTTCAGATTGAGTCGACACAATTATTCAAATTTTTTTGGACATGTTTTAGTAATAATTTAGAGTCAAGTGTTAACCTAATGGAACACGGTTTTGAAATTACACACCGGCCAAGGAATAAAATGGTTTTCAGGTGTTGTAAGTGTAATTTACCCCAAATTCACCTTTGTCTGTATTTCTTACCAGAATTGGTGAAGAAGAAGAAACCGAGTAAATTGCATCGTTATTTTCTCTATATTGCCTTGACAAAGCATGATCACGAAGAAATATATGCATATATAAATATCTCGAAATGGAACCTACTTAAAGGGGCATTAATCAGAAGAAACACATGTGAAGAAGCCATTGTGAGAAAGCCAAGTGTTGAATTAGTGTTTGCTCAATTAATGAGGACTTTGTGTTCATAGGATGGGGGTGTAAATTAAGGTGCAGCAGTCAGTTTCTTGTTAGAAAAGGAAGTCCCATGGATGTCTCCTTTAACTACTCTCTGACTTGAGGGGTAGGATCTAAACGGAGCTTAGGTGTTCGATCTCGTTGGCTTTTCACGCAATTGTTTTATTCTTGGCTCAATAACTAATTAAATATGTTTAATTATATTAACGTCCTTTTTTTCCCCTTATATAAATATATTAAAGAGAGAGGGACAAAAAGTGTAAAATAAGGCCACATGAACCATGCAGGCCAAAAACAAGGCCCATGAGACAAGAGTGCAAGTGGACCTTGTGATCATTGGTCCAACCAAGACTTGGGGCTTTTGGTCTCATTTTGGGCTTGTTGGGCTGGACCCCATCATAATTCAAAATCATTTGCATTTTCTCAAGACGGAGTGGCAGCTTTTATGATTATTGATAAAGGTATTCTCATAGAATTTTTTTTGTTCGCTCTCTCTCTCACTGATGAGAGCGAATTGATCTGTTAAAGTAAAATTTTTTTAAAAAAAATTGAAAAGCAAATCGATGGTAAAATTAATTATAATGATCTTATTTGTGATATTTTCGCTTCCGATGGAGAGATTGTCAATTGCGCTAAGATCATTTTCCGAAGATTGAGTAAAGTGACAGAGATTGGGAGACAATTTGGGCAATCGATAAATCTTAATAAAATTGATTTCAGAGAGAAACTATGGTTTACAAAGAATAGGAATCTAGGAGATGAGGCAATCTCATTGATTTGTCTACTAATGGATTTTTTGGGAGGGTGGGGTTGGTTGAGCTTCCAATAGTGGCCTAATAGGGTACTTGGGGTCAAATTTGATTTTTTATTATTGGTGGATTTGTCGTGTTTTGGTACTCTTTACTTTGCTATTATTTTCTTAGATGGGTTCTGTTTTTAAAATCTTGAACATCCTATTTTGAACAGTCATATTTGAAAAAAATGAAAGTTTTGACAAATTTCTTGAGGTGGTTATTGGAAAATTACACTGTTTGTTTTTGTATGTCAGGGGTAGTGGGCATATGGCCAATGTATATTGGTTCTATAGGGACAAATTATTGCCTTGGTGTTGTTTTGTTTTTTGATAGGCTTATCGTTGTCTACTTGCGTAGGGCTACTCCTAGTAAGGCGTGTATAACATTGGCTGCAACAGTTATTCTAGAATTGTCTGCAAATGTACACTACTGTTCGAACTAGTTTTGGTAGAGTTCAGCCTTGGAGGTTGGCGTGTTTATCGTTGATCAAAGGGTCTAAATCTGTAGTAGTTTGTTATTGTTGTTGTTTTTTTTTTTTTTTTTTGAGTAGTTTTTTGCTAGTTTCGATATAGAAGTGGTTGGGAGTCCAGCCCAACAACGTCGTTAGCCTCTTCCCTAAATGCAACAGTGTCAATCTCTTTTAAGATAAGGGTTGTTGTTTAGCTTGAGTTTTGAGTGTATGTTTCGATTCTGACCGAATTCTTGGTCAGGGTGTAAGTGTGTCTGTGTTCTAGTTTTTGGTTTCGAGCGTCGGTGTGTATATTTTAGTAGACCACCAACGGTATAATTGTGGCTCGATCCAGTTGTGTTTGTGTTAGGCTATTTGTGTATTGTCCTAGGTGTATGTAGGGTCTTGTGTACTACATTTCTAACTGTTGGTGTATAGTAAGGAAGACTCTCCCCCTTATATATATATATATATGTATATATATTAAATAATGATGCTTAGCAAAAAAAATTATAAATAAGAGAATAGTCGGTAATATTGAAGAGACTTTCCCTTACTTAGGATTGACGTTGAAAAAATTAAGACTTTAGGCGAGATTGAAAAATAAGGCCCCTAATATTTAAATATTTTTTTAAAAATATTCATAATTAATTTTAAAAAATCAAAATGTAAGAAGAAAAGATAGTTGATGTGTTTTTTTTTTTTGGGTCATGAAAGGTATTTTGAAAAAAAAAATATGGGGATCAATTTAAACTGACCCTCAAAGTTTGGGAGGGCCTAATTCCAAGATCGACCCTGTCTTATTATATAGCAATAATAGATTATTTTTTTTAGAAATTCTTTAGTAGGATTAAAATACTAATGTTTCATCCCGAGCCTTATAGTTTAGTAGATATCTAGCTTAATTCTCTCGTGGAAGGTCTATTGTTCAATCCCCTCTTCCAATATATGTTAAAAAAAAAAAAAAAACAATAATGATTTCTTACAATTTTAATTTTACAAAACTATCTAAAACTAAATTATAAGACCCAACAAGTCAAGTTGCTTATAAAAAAACAAAAAAGGTAAAATAAATAAGTTACCCATACAATTCATAGCATTGTGTGTTGCCTACATTGATGAACATTATAAACCAACCATTTCATATCATCATTATAGAACATATTACTTTTATCTTAAAATTGAATTTTAAAAAGAGAAAAAAATAGAAGTTTAAGGTTGGTTGACCTTTGTGATGATATTTAATTGGTACAATGCCCAACTTCTTATCTATGATTGTTAAGAAGTAATAAAGTAGTATTAGTGGCCTCTTTAGTGGCATAATTTTGAGAGCCAAAAGAGGAGCTTTAGCAAGGTAAAGAGCATAAGCCTAAAGAAGCTAAATCATCTTTTAGGGCATAAAGGCAATTTTTTTTATTTTTTTTTGTATTTGGTTTGAGTTATTGGCATTTTGTTAAGACTTTCTTTTTCGTTTTATAATGGCTACAAAAGCCGAAAGCAAAGTCTTTGATTTGGGGCCACCAAAAAAGTCAACAGAATAGAATAACATCGTCTATAAAAAAAAGGTCATAACATCGGATGCCCCAAAAACGAGATTTTCTTTTGTTTTTTTTTCAAATCCAATAATTCCATGGGCTTCTGTATCAGAAATATTTAAAAGTAGCGTGTATCTTTTCCCTATTTCAAATTGAACAAACATCAAATCCAGAATTACATTTTAAATTTAATCCCGAATACATTGAGCCGATATGAAAAAATACGTCATCAAGATCACCCAGAGAGATGATTAGTTGAGGTGCACGTAAACTATTCCGGACACACCTTATCGTAAATAATAAAAAAATCAAGGAACCATAAAATCAACTTGATTTTATGTTTTTTAATATATATTTTTTGTATTTTAAATTTTTTTCAATTTAAAATAGTGTTTTAGTGATTTTATGATTCAATGTAACTTTTTAAAAATAAATAACGATCTCTATTCAATACTTGATTTGAACTATACCAAATCTCAAAATAATGCATTACTTGTTATTAACACAGTATAGTTACCAATTGTAATCTAAGCATAAAAATAAAAAATAAAAGATAAATCATTAACCATAAAACACAGAGAATTCACATATACAAGATAAATTTCATAGAGAGGAAGCCATAAATCAATGGAGGTAAAAAAATCAATCTTAAAATGTTCTTGACCCATGTGATACTTCATTATTGGAATAAAACTTTCAAAAGGCACTTGGATACTCACTTCATTATGATCATCATGGATACTCTGATTAAATAAAAGATAAAATGAAAAAGAGTTATTTATTAGGTAACCATAAAATGAAGAATTTGTGTGATATTTCAACTATAATATAGTTGTAGTTCTCAAGCTAAATTCATAGTCTATTCTAAATAATTTAGAGAGAATGAAAGAGATTCATAAAGTATAGAAGTCTCCTACACCATATTAGAGCAGCTGGGAGAAATGGAAAAACCATCGAGAAACGACGATAATTTTTTGGGAATTTTATTATTTAGTCTTCAAAAGATATAAAAATCAGAAAATAAACCTCCAAATACTATAATAAAATTTTGGACAAATTACAGTTTTGGTCCTCGTATTTGCACGCGTTTTTCCATTTGTCCCTCTAATTTATTTATTTTTTGTCAAAATGATCCTCGTATTTGCAGTCGTTTTTTTAAGTAGCTCTTCCGTAAAAAATAGGCATTAATTATGACGGCTTTGAGGCATGTAGCGTGCACATGCAAACTTCAGGGGTAGAAAAGTAATTTTTTGGGCAAATTACAATTTTGGTCCTCGTATTTGCACGCGTTTTTCCATTTGACCCTCCAATTTGTCCTCGTATTTGCAACCATTTTTTGAAGTGACCATTCCATAAAAAATAGACGTTAATTGTGACAGATTTGAGGTATGTGACTTACACATGCAAGCTTCAGGGGTAGAAAAGTAATTTTTTTCTTTTTCTTTTTCTTTTTTCTTTTTCTTTTTCTTTTCTGACAACGCCAGCATTTTTCACCTCTCACTGTCGCCGGCCACCTTCTCTTCTACTCTAGAGCTCAACCCAATTTTTATGCGCTTCTTCGAACCCTGCAAACGACCCCGCCTCCAGCTTCGACAACTTCTCCACCACGTATTCCCCTACCTCCACGTTGTTATGGGTTTTACAGGCGCTCAAAAGAGCCACCCACACCACCATAATCGGATCCATCGGCATCTCTCTAATCAATCTCGTCACCTCCTCCAGCCAACCAGCGCGACCCAACAAATCCACCATGGATGCATAATGCTCAACGCTAGGAACAACTTTGAACAACCCACCTCGCGCATCTTTTCAAAAAACTCAATCCCTTTATCCACCATACCCAAATGACAACAAGCATAAAGCAAAACAAGAAACGTCACGCCGTAAATTTTCAGATTGGAATTCCTCATCTAATCGAATATTCCGACAACCTCCTCTCCCCTTCCATGAATGTCGTACCCCGCCATTAACGACATCTACGACACCTCATTCCTTCGACCCATCAAATTAAACACCAACTTTGCCGCATCAACATTGCCAGACTTCGCATGCATATCGTTCAAACAATTTGTGACAAACAAAAACCCATTTTCGTAACGGCTAAGCAAAACATACCCATGAATTTACTTGCCAAACCTTCATGACGCAAGACGAGCACACGCCATTAACGCACAACACACAGTGAATGCATTCGGTTTTACATAGCTGTTATGATTCACCATCGCCGAGAAAAGCTCCAAAGCATTGTTGGCACCACCGTTCTGTACGTATCCACCAATCATGATCGTCCACATCACCACATTTCGATCGTGAACTCCCATGTCATCGAACATTCTTCAAACAACCTCGTCTTTCTTACACTTTTCATACATGTCATAAGCCCATTAACCACCATTACATCGTCTCATCATTCTCGTAGATATTCAGAACCAGTTTCAAAACATAACAATGGGTTTTTCTCGCTTAATTCAATGTCGAAATAGAGGCACAAGCTGATAAAAGAGAGTTAAAGATGACAACGTTTGGTTCAGACCTAGAAATCCTAATCCATCTGAACATGTCTAGAGCTTCATAGCCTTGTTCCCTTTGAGCATACTCGAAAGTTACAACACTCCTTGTCATTATAGTCAATTTGATGTTTTGTTCCTTTATTTTCTCGAACAAATCAATGGAGTCTTCACATTGATCGATTTGCGAGTAACCAGTCACCATTGAATTCTATGAACCGACGTCTTTTTCCTTCATTTGTCCAAAGAATTTGTTGGCTTCATCCATTACACTTTGCGTACATGTCAACAACTACGAATATGAAAGACTGTCGGAGACCGGATAAGAAAACAGTTGAGAGAGATGGATTCGGGAAAACTGATAGCGGCGATGATAACGATGAGATTGCAGACGCAGTGTTCTATAGAATCATCGCGAGGATATTATTCCCCATTGGGGTCCCATTGTTCACTTGTTGTGGTTTTCCTATTCGCATTGGACACGACAAAGGAACGACAGCTGTGGAATTTGTTGGCGTGGCTGGTTTTCTTGATGGTCTTTATCACACTCAGTGATTTGATGCTTGGATTGGTGTACAGCGCAGTGTCGGCTAGTTGGGTTCCGGCAAAAGTGGGGTCGTTTACAGGGTTTGAAGAAGAGCATAAGGATTAGGTTGAGCTCTGGAAAAAAGAAGATAAAGGTGGCTAGCGATGATGTGGAATAAAGAATGCCGACATTGTCAGAAAAGAAAAAGAAATAAAATATTTTTCTACCCCTAAAGTTTGCATATGCAAGTCACATGCCTCAAATCCGTTACAATTAACGTCTATTTTTTACGGAAGGGCCACTTAAAAAAATGGCTGCAAATACGAGGATAAATTGGAGGGCTAAATAGAAAAACTCGTGCAAATACGAGGACCAAAACTGTAATTTGCTCAAAAGAAAACTCATTTTCTATCCCTGAAATTTGCATGTGCAAGTTACATGCCTCAAATCCATCACAATTAATGCCTATTTTTTACAGGAGCCACTTAAAAATATGGTTGCAAATATGAGGACCATTTGGACCAAAAATAAAAAAATTAGAGGGTCAAATAGAAAAACGCGTGCAAATACGAGGACCAAAACTATAATTTGCCCAAAAGTTTTTAGTCCCTAAAGATTTTTTAGAAAATAGTTATCTGTTATTTGACCTTCATTTTTTCATAATTTACATAAATGTCATTCTGTAAAAATATAGAAAGACGTTAACCTTCATAATTTTATTTTCTATTTTTAAATATTTAATACATATTTATGGTTGCTGTTGTAAATGTTCACAATTTTTATGTGAACAATTAAGTTTTTTATTATGTTCACATTACAACACAAATATTTAACACTAACAAATCGAGAAAACATTGAAAAAAAAGCCTAATATCAACGAAAAATAAACCGATGTGAACATTTACCACCACAAATGAATATTCACCAAAGCATAAGCCGGTATGAACATTCACAAACAACAAAATGTCAACTAAGAATAATCATAATCAATATACAACAAATCTAATTAGTTTTATTAATTTGATCTAAAATAGTTAAACATTCGAATTCAATTAGAGGGTTGAAGTGATAAGTCAACTAAAGAAGAGAAAGTAAGACCAGCTCAGCAGACCAAACATGGCAGATGAGCTTAGCAGACCAGACATGATAGATCAGATCAGCTCAACAGACCAGACGTGGCAGATCAGCTCAGTACTACCTAAGTGGACAACAACTATCCATTAAAAGTTCAACCAATCTATTCTTTCCATTTACTTTCCTATGATTTTGCTTCCTAATTAATCTTCATTTATTTTTTCCATTGACTTTTTTATTCTACTGTAAACTTCTACACTATATAAGGTGTATTATATCAATGTGAATAGTGTACAAGATTTATATAAACCCTAACTGTTTTATGGTATCACAACCCTAAGCTTCTTCTCTATCTCCTTTCAATTTCGGCCATAACTGAATCAAGCGAAGTCAAGGTTATGTCCAGCAATACAAATCCACCTTCATTACCTTCTCCTTCTCAAGTTGTCTTGATCAACACAGCCACACTTATTCCCAAAAAATTGTCCAAATGAGAAAATTACTCAATGTGGAGCTCTCAGATGACAAATCTTTTCCTTGGGTATGATCTCATGGGATTCGTAGATCTGTACCCACCAATTGACAGTTGACGATCTAGAATACAAAGCCTGGATTCGTAAAGATAGTTTACTGCTCCTTACTATCCAAACAGTTGTCAGTGGACCAGTAGGGCCGCTTGTGTCTTGGTGCAAAAACGCTAAGAAAGCTTGGCGTAAACTCAAAAATACCTAGGCCAACAAATCCAACACTTGGATGGTTGGTCTCATCAACTCTTTCACCAAAGTTAGTCAAGAAGGAAAAAAACATTTATGAGTTTATGCTGTCATGTAAAACTATTATTGATGATCTTGCTTTGATCGTGCTTGATTTGAGCGATGGAGAAATAGTAGTTCATACACTCAATGGTCTCACCAATGATTATAAGAAGTTGCCTTGCGTGCAAGATAGTTGCCCATCTCTTTTGAAGAACTGGTTGAAAAGCTTTTAGATTATGAAACTAGTCTAAAGAGCTTAGAATCAACAAAGGAAGACTCCTCCATCACTGCTCATTATTTACAAAAGCAACACAACAGAAATGGCAGAAACAATAACTCCAATACCTCTAAAAAATAGGTGAACTACAGAGGAAACAACAATGGCTACCGCAAGCACTACAGTAATCAGCTTCAACATATTTCGTATGGGAACCGTGGAAACCATAATTATTCCAATAACTCATATACTCGAGGATTATCGTCCCACCAGTCAAATCAAAATTAGCTACCTACCTTCAACATGAATCAACCTCGAGTTGTTTGTCAATTATGTGCTAAGCCTGACTATGTTGCTAAAGTATGTCAATCACATCCCTCACTTTTCAATTGGCCACAAGCCAACTTCACAACTCATGAGACTCCTAGCAATTAGTCAGATTGGATAGTTGATTCTAGAGTCTCATCACATTACCTCACACTTGTAGAACCTCTCCATTCGCTTTGAGTATGATGGTAATGAAGATATCATGGTTGGAAATGGTAATAATGACCCTATTACTCATATAGGATCTAATACTCTTAAATCTTATGACTCAACTTTCAAACTCAATAATATTTTGTGTGCACTGATAAGGATAATTTATCCATTTATTTTCAAACCGAATTTGGTAGTTTTTGAGTATTTTTATCGTATTTTAATTTGTTTTAATTAACTTTTATTTGTTTTTGTATAAATCAGGTGTTTGGGACAAAAATGAGGAAAAACGGTTGAAAATCAAGCTAATCGGTGAAACAGCGGTGGAAAAACGGTGGAAAAATGATGAAAAGAAATAAGAATTCAAATCAGCACATCCACCGCTGCAACGGTGAAACTACTGGGAGTGCAAAAAATTCACCGCCGCAGTGGTCAGACCACCGCTGCAGCGGTGAAACAACAGAGTGTCTACTGATGAACCACTGCTATAGCGATCAAGCCACCACTGCAGCAGTGACCACTGTAGCGGTGACCACTGCCAACATACCCACCGCTGCAACGATGAACCCTGCACCTGTAAAGTGTGCTTTTTAGATATTTTAAGATATTTTTGTTCTCATATCCTTGCCTCCTCCTCCAATTTCGGCCATTAGACCTCAATATACATTAAAGGCATAAATTTGAGAGGTTTTGGGGAGAGCTCACCCAAACGTGAAGAAGAAAATCACATTTCGAAAAGAAAAACGCTCTCGGAGTAGTTTTAGCGTCGGATCTTCGGATAACGGCTAAGTTCCTTCATTTCTTTCTTTATTTCTTAACTTTGGTAGTTTGTTTGAGTATGTTTAGCTCATTTAGTGTTGTATATACGGTTTTGGCCATTGACTAAATATGGATTATCTTTGGGATTAATATAATTTATGAAAATATCGTTTGTTTAAATTCTATTTATTTAACGTTTGTTTTTCTCTATTCAATTGTGTTTACCATTCTTGTATTTCCATTATATGTTTATTTAGATATATTAAGAAATTGGGGTTTAACAATCGGGAGAGGTAACCCCGGATTCGGACTAGGGTTTAAACACAACGCGACGATCTAATAACTTGGGAGGGAGTTAGAAAGTGTGTAATCCGTGAGGTTGGGGCGAGACTCATGTGACCAAGTGTCGTATAGACGCTCGAGGGGGACTTCGACGTTGACACGAAGTCACATATTCATTCACTTTAAACTCGGGAAAGGTATTGAATGAGATTTCGATACCGAGATTGTCGAATAGGATGAACGTCGTTAGTGTAAACTAGATTGAAACGAACACATTTAAGTGAACGAAGTTAATCTCTAGGCAATAATTTTCCATAAATGTCATACCACTATATTAGTATATTAAATTAATTAATTTAATTAGTTTAATTAGATAATTAATTTAGTATGTTTATTATAAAAACTATATTTTTATCGCCTAAATAAAATTAGATTATGACAATTACGGTACTCAACTATATTCTACACCAATCCATGTGGATACGACAACACTTACTCTTCCTACTCTACTAAAACTTGATATGTACACTTGTGGTAAAAGTAGTGACATATTTACGCTCTACCAAGTTTTTTGCGCCGTTGCCGGGGATTAGTTTTTAGATTGTTATTGGTATTGTGAGTAAATAACTTGATTTTAATTTAGGCATTTATTTTGTTTATAATTTTTTTTGTTTGTAGTTTGTTTTTCCTGCATGGTACTTGAAGATGTTAGATCAACAAGTAATTTTACATTTCTTTTAATGGGATTCCAAGCCATTTTGTAGTGCTTGGGATCGATACAAGGAATTGATCGTTTCCCGAGAGAGTGTCAACTACTGAACTTCCTCGATGAGTTACCAGTCGCAACCAGAATGTGGGTTGAAGGAGGAAACGGTACCACCTCTTTCAACCAACTAACTGCGAATGAAGCCGATCGGTAGTTAGAAGACATGGTCGAGTAAGATTTTCATTGTTGGAATTATTCAACAAACTACCAAAGCTTGGGGGATAGTTCCACCGTTTCGGCGCCATGAATTAACATCCCGGACCAACATGAGGAGTCTTCTCCCGCCCTGGAAGATATATTTATTGTAGTTATGGGGACTCAGACGTTTTGGAGGGAAACGAATAATAGGCTAAATGAGCACGATGATCGTCTTGATAATATTGAGATGGTCTGCGCCAAAATTAATGCTATTGTAAAGTCTCTTTAGACGCAAATCGGTCAGTTGATCAGCTATGTTGATGCCGAGTCAGAAGTGATGGCACTGAGAGACACACAAGCCACATTCATTGAAAGTCACCACGTGGAACCAGAAACGAACGGAAGGAGCTTGGGAGAGTTCAACTATGATTATTCAAATGAGACAGGAACCTAAGCATGGATCGATGATTGTGATTCTTCACTATTGGAGATCCAAATAGTGATGCCACTACCGATCCAAGACGATCACATCTACGAGAATCCGATGTAGCTCACTTGTCCTTCGCCGCCATTAGCAATGTTCTTTTATGCCCACCAAGTACATGAGCCGGTGAAGAGTTTTATTGATAGCTTGAGCTTTACAGGGTCAAATCTCGCCAATCTTGAGGGCGTTCTGAATCAAGACTCATATGTGGTGTTGTACGACATTTACTATGGGCGGAATCCACTCTTTGAAGAACAATTCTCTGTGTCAAGCTGAAGACCTTAAATCAAGTGCTTCTTAAGAGGCAACCCAAGTCTAAAATAAATTAAATCCATCACCGCTGACTTCACTCGGAGGCGAGATTATCTCGCCTCCTAAGTACATGTTCTAAACCCTCTTAGTCGGCATATTATATTTCAAATGTTGAGAACGATGATTAGGTTATTGTGGACACTGCCCGTTTTAAGTTTGGGGGTAATGTGTAGTAGGTTAGTATGTTTTATTGTTTAATTGTATGCATGTTTGTTTAGTTTAGTTAGTATATTATTGTTTGTAGTAGTTGTTGTGTGTTGAGTTTTGTAGTTCATCTGGGCCGTTACCCGATGATGATATTATTCCCCTAGTTGTTTTTTGAGGTCAGGAGTAATGCTCATTCATGTGTGTTCTGTGTGACTGATGTTTCTTTGAAGTAAAAGTTATTGTGGATCCTGACTTGCACGAGCACTTAAACTCAATGTACTAGCTATCTATTGATTTGACGCCGATTATCCGTTAGCCAAGTTCATGATAATAGAAATTCTAGAACCCGATTTGGGAGAAATTCAAGGTGAAATCCTAGGCGAGGAAGTTCAGGAGATATGATTTATGCATACATTTGATCGCTTGAGCCTTTGAAGCTTACCATGCCATATATTTTTATACCTCGTTACCTTGTTAAAGCCTATAATGTCGTTTCAATTCTGAACACATAACAAATACCCTGGCCAATTGAATTCTTTCCAAACCTATATCGCTGAACCGAAGGTACAATTTGAGTGAATCAAGTTAGCATTTGTATATACTACTTGAAGTGAGCGGTTGGGTTTAGGACGAACTTTTGATTGGTTCGGTATTAGAGTAATCACTTGTCATTTTTCTTTTGTTTTAACCATACTCGTGAAATTGTAATAATCGAATAAGTTTGGGGGTGTGGTTGTTATCTAAAATAAAAAGTTCTATTTTTGTTTTGTCTTGACAAGTGAGTACTACATTTTCAAATATAAGTTCAGGGTTATTTCAAATTGATCTATGTGGGGTTACCAGTGTAATTGAGCCAAGCATTGTGCCTTGGGTATCGTTAAGTTAATAATGTTAACCTGTTTTTATAATCCTAATAGACCTTTGGCCATTTTTCAAAAATCGAACCAGGTCCTATTAATCTTTTTGAATTTTCCAGCCTACATTAGTGGAGAATAAAACCCTGTCAGGCATATGGATTTCTTATAGCTTATTGGTTTTAGTCATGAGCTATATTGGTGGATAATCCAATCCGATCGGTGGATATTTGTATGATTGAGTTTTTGCACTGCACACACTTTAAAAGAATCTAGAATGATGCTTACTATTATTGAATGTTGAAATTCTAGAATATCACATGGTGTGTTTTATTTTTGAACTCGATAAAATTGGGGACCGATGAGGGAAAACCGTTTGGTCGGGTAGATGAAATTCAAAACTTGCACGTTGTTGTTTTTAGTTTGTTCGTGTTTTCTATTTTTAGTATTTCAATTTAGTAATTACTCGTTGTAGTTTCTTGTATTGTGTGAGTGTTTTACTCAAGGACTAGCAAAATTCTAAGTTTGGGGGTATTTGATAGGGGTAATTTATCCATTTATTTTCAAACCAAATTTGGTAGTTTTTGAGTATTTTTATCGTGTTTTAATTAGATTTTATTTGTTTTTGTATAAATCAGGTGTTTGGGACAAAAATGAGTTAAAACGGTTGAAAATCAAGCTAATCGGTGGAGCGGCGGTGGAAAAGCGGTGGAAAAACGATGAAAAGAAATAAGGATTCAAATCAGCACATCCACCACTACAGCGGTGAAACTACTGGGAGTGTAGAAAGTTCACCGCCGCAGCGGTCAAGCCACCACTACAGCGGTGAAACAACATAGTGCCCACTGATGAACCACTGCTGCAGCGATCAAGCCACCGCTGTAGCAGCGACCACTGCCGTCACACCCACCACTGCAGTGGTGAATCCTGTACCTGTAAAGTGTGTTTTTTTAGATATTTTGAGATATTTTTGTTCCCATATTCTGACCTCCTCCTCTAATTTCGGCCATTAGACCTCAATATACATTAGAGGCATAGATTTGAGAGGTTTTGGGGAGAGTTCATCCAAACCCGAAAAAGAAGATCACATTTTGAAGAAGGAGAACGCTCTCGGAGTGGTTTTAGCGTCGGATCTTCGGATAACGACTAAGTTCTTTCGTTTCTTTCTTTATTTCTTAACTTTGGTAGTTTGTTTGAACATATTTAACTCATTTAGTGTTGTATATATGGTTATAACCATTAGCTAAACATGGATTATCTTTGAGATTAATATAATTTACGAAAATATCGTTTGTTTGAATTGTGTTTCTTTAACGGTTGTTCTTCTCTATTTGATTGTGTTTACTGTTCTTGTATTTCTATTATATGCTTGTTTAGATATATTGAGAAATTAGGGTTTGACACTCGGGAGAAGTAACCATGTATTCGGACTAGGGTTTAAACACAACGCGATGATCTAATAACCCGGGAGGGAGTTAAAAAGTATTCAATCCATGAGGTTGGGGCGAGACTCATATGACCAAGTGTCGTATAGACGCTCGAGGGGGACTTCGACAATGACGCAAAGTCACATATTCATTCACTTTAGACTCAGGAGAGGTAGGGTCCATTTGGTAACCGTTTCGTGCCTATTCCATGCAGTGGGATGAGAATGGGATGGGATGGGATGAGAATTTTGTTTTCTTCTTGGAATAGAAGGGCGTTTGGTAATGACAATTTTTTTTTTTTATGCGGAAACAGAATCGCGTTTGGTAACGATTTTATCCACGAAATCAAGAACGAACCCTAAACCATAAATTCAAGAACAAATCCAAGAATAATGATTTAAAAAAAATAATACAAGAACGAAAGAAATCGAACTCCATTTCCAAGAATATTGATTTTTCACAAAAATAAAAATAAAAAAATACAAGAACGAACTCTATTTTCGAAATCGAAATCAGTTACGAACTCCATTTCCATATCTATTTTCATTTCCAGTTCTAGTTCCATTTTCGAACTCCATTTCCATTTCCAATTACGAACTCTATTTTCAAAATTGAAATCAGTTTTGATTTCGAAATTGAAACTCGAGTTTGATTTTGAGTTTCGATTTCGAACTCTATTTCCAGTTTCGATTTCGACAAAATAGGGTTCGACGAAGGCGACAAAGGCGACGACGATGGAGACGAAGGTGATGGCGACGATGGAGCATGACAAAAGCGAAGACGATCGAGCAGAATGATGACGATGGCAACGAAGGCGAAGGCAATGGAGTAGAACGAAGGTGATGGCGATGATGGAGCACGACGAAGGTGATGGCGACGATGGAGCTTAACGAAGGTGATGAAAATGATGGCGAGAAGGAGCTGAACAAAGGTGATGGCAAGAAGGAGTAGAACGAAGGTGATGAGGAAATGGGAATAGAATGGGAAGGACAAGAATCGATTTTTTTTTTGTTTCTAAATCCTAAAGAAAAAAGTGGGATGAATTCTCAAATTGGAACAGGAACAAAAATTACTAAATGCTATTTCCAATCAGAAATCCCAAAAATCTGGGAATGGGATGAGAATTTTTGGAATAAGAACGGTTACCAAACGGGGCCGTAGTGAATGAGATTCCGATACCGAGATTGTCGGATAGAATGAACGCCGTTAATGTGAACTAGATTGAAACAAACACATTTAAGTGAACGAAGTTAATCCTTTGGCAATAATTTCCCATAAACGTCATACCATTATATTAGTATATTAGATTAATTAGTTTAATTAGATAATTAATTTAGTATATTTATTATAAAACCTACATTTTTATCGTCTAAATAAAGTTAGGTTATGACAATTATGGTACTCAACGATAATCTACACCAATCCTAGTGGATACGATAACCCTTACTTTTCTCACTCTACTAAAACTTGACCCATACCCTTGCGGTGAAAGTAGCGATGTATCTACGCGCTACTATGCACCTAACATTAAGAAAAATCTTTTATCTATTTCTCAATTTCGCTCTCGCAATAATACCTCTATTGAATTCTTTCCTAATTTCTTTCTTGTGAAGGACCTAACTATGGGGGCATCCTTGGTACGAGGTCAAAGTAGAGGAAACGTGTATGAGTGGTCAACTTCAATGACCAAACCATATTTTTCACCACAAAATTCAGCCCAAACGACAACCAAGTCTAATTCTCCATCTCCAACTGTCAGCATCTGGCATTATTTTCTTGGTCATCCGTCCTCCAAAATCCTCGATCAAATTATTGTTTTTCATACTCTACCATTATTTAAGTCTTGCTCCTCCTCTAATTCTTACAATGCATGTTTATGTAATAAAAGCCACAAACTTTCGTTTGATATTTCTTCATTAAATTGTTCTAGACCGTTGGAAATTCTTTCTATGAATGTTTGGGAACCTGCTCCTCTCACTTCCTTTGGTAATTTCCGTTATTACATTATCTTTGTGGATTATTTTACAAAATACACGTGGCTTTATACAATCAAAAATAAATCTGATGTTACTTCAGTGTTTGAACGATTTAAATCCCTTGTTGAATGTTATTTCTCTACACTGATTCAAACTGTATATACAAATGGAAGTAGTGAAGCTACGTGTCTTAATCATTTTCTTTCTCGGGTTGGAATTTAGCATCTCAAATCCCCTCCTCATACTCCTGAACATGTTGGTACTCTGAGCATAAACATTTTCATATTGTTGAAACTCAACTTACTTAATTTCATCATGCTTCCATTCCGCTCGAATATTGGTCCTTGTCATTTCAAGTTGCAGTTTATCTCATCAATCGAATGCCATCTCTGGTCACACGTAACAAATTCTCTTTCTTTCATCTCTTTCAGCAGTCACCAAATTACTTGTCACTGAAAGTATTTGGTTGCTTTTGTTACCCATGGTTAAGACCCTACACCTCTCACAAACTCGATCCACGATCTCGTCCCTGTGTGTTTGTTGGCTATTCAATCCCTCATCTTGCGTATATTTGTCTTGATCCCTCTAAAAATAGCTATTCACCCCTCGACATGTGGTGTTTATGGAAAATACTTTTTCTTTCCATAATAAAATTTCTCATACTGAATCTCCCTACCCCTTGTCTTCCGTTGATACTTGAATAAACAAACCCACTTGCGAACTTTCTAATTTTTCATCCCCGTCTCTTCCATTGACATCACCTCTAACTCTTCCTCTTTAATTTCAGATACTCAAAATGTCTTTCATCTGCCGTCTCATCTACACTCCAAGCTAAGAACATAACTTCTTCCCTTCATGGTCATCATTCTAATTCACGTAGTGAATCTACCCCTCGTAGGTCTGACTCTCTAAACTAGGACACATCATCCTTAGGCTCCTCCACCACACCTTAATCTTGGGAAGCATCTCATACTTCATAGGTAAGTGTCATGTCTCCTATATCTGCCCCTTTGTCTCCCATCACAATCGAACTTCACCCTCATAACACCAGGCTACGTAATAATATCACAAAGCCAAAATGGCTACTTGACCTTCACACCACCACCATCTCCCCAAACATTAAATCCTCAACCTTCAAACAAGCCCGACAACATCATGCTCGGCGTCAAGCTATAAGTAATGAATATAATGCCTTACTTTTCAATCAAACTTGGTCTCTCGTTCCATGAACCACCCCCACACAAGATGTTATTAGGTGTAAATAAGTCGTGGTCCATCTTAAAAATAAATAAATTATTATTGCAATAATAGAAAGTGCATACAAGCGTACAACAAAAGAGATAAGAGAATTTAGGCATTCTAAGCTCTGGTTCATTTGGAAGGTTAGGCTTCCACTTTTAAGTACATCATATAGATTATTACAGTCTGACAGCAAAATCAACATGTCATTAAAAATAATAATAATATTTATTCGATATAAAAACACACGCACACACACACACACATACATAAGAAGGAAAATAAACCAGCGCTTCCATTATAAATCTAAACAAATAAAGTGACGCTTTCATTTGATTTGTGAAATTATCAGAAGGAATGATATTGACATTAAGAGAGTAGACACAATGGACAACGTAGCAGATCTACTTACTAAGGCTTAAACTTTATAGTAGTTCGATCGGCATCTTGAATATATGGGTATTAGATATTGTACTAATTGAAAAATGGTATTAGTGGGAGATTATTGGATGTAAGCCCTATAGTCAATCTTATAATCTTACATTTATGGATTCTATTTGTAAAACATTTCAATCTCAATTATAAAAAAAAAAAAAAAAAAAAAATGTGTTTTTGTATTTATTTTTAATTTTATTAATATTATTGTAGAGTTTGGATATTAAGTTGAAATATTTTAGCTTTTTAATGTGATTAGGAGGTGGAGATCAAAGACATTTGATAACTTAATATTCTTAATTTTTCATCAACATTGGATTATTGAAAAGTAATCTTCAACAATTTAGGCTAACTTGTTTTGTTGTTATCGTTTTTGAGAATGGTGCATCTTAAACCATTAGTATGAGATAATAAAACAATCACAGGAGACTTACTAGTATAGTAAGAGACCAAACATGATCATCTTTAATATCTTACATGATAACTTTACTCAATGTAAAATATAGTATCAGAGATATGATTGTATTTGTGATATTTAGACTTGTGGTAATATATATCGCATGTATGTGTTGTTATATTTTGATAATATTAAGCGTTGTCTTCTAGTTACGAGATTTCAAATGTATTTATAGGGTATAGTTGGACATACACGTGAATATACGAGTATGCAAAATAGGATTGATCACTCTCAGCAAAGAGAGATTTGTCCTATGTGTTGGCCCAGTAGAATACTCAATAGGAGGGGTGAATTGGGTAATTAAAAAATATATCAAAATAAATTTGAATAAATTAAATAAATAATTTTATGCCTAAATTAATTATTATCTTTATATCACAGCGGAATTATAATAAATCTAAGTGCACACCCAAACAACAAAAAATAAACAAATTAATAATGTAGCACACAAAGATATATACTGATTCACCAAACTACTCTTAGCTAGTCTACTCCTCCAAGCCACACGGAGATTCGCACCCACTAATTCTCAAGATCCCTTTAAAGGTAGGAACCAAACTCACACACCGATTCTTTTACAGACTCATAATCGACCTTTACAATTTTCTTTTCCAAGACTTTGGAATAACCTCTACTTTGTATAGACTCAAGAATAATCTATCTTTTTACAGGCTAAAGATTAACCTAATTCTTTTTATCACTACGGCTCAAGAATCAAAACCTCACAAAATACCCCAACTATCATTTTTCCAGGTAAGGATGGAACATTTACAAATCACTCATAATGCAATTCTATCTAGGAAGAATTACTACCTCAATCTCTTTACAAAAAGAGACTGAAACCTGGCTACCCTTGATTAAATACCCCTAATGATATTTAATCCGTCACAACTCACCAATAAACAAATTGATAAGAAGTAAATCTCACTCGGAGTTTCTACCACCCCAAATAAATAAAAACTCAATTAATATCCCAACTAGTGATAGAAATATGTGAGATACAAAAATCTGATTTTAATAAGATATGGGTAGCAAATTAGAGTACGTAATGAGATTTAAGAAATTGTTTGTAAAAATATTTTCTTCAAAAATCATAAATAATTTCTAAGATTAATTTCCAAACAATAATCAAATAATGCGATGAAAGAATATAATTGGAAAGATCTTACCCAAATAACACCGAAGAATAATAGATAAAAACGTTGAACAGTTCAAATCGGTGATGCTTACACAATCAGCGCTTTAACTCAAGAACACCTCAATAATTGATATCACAATATGATCCCTCAAAATAAATATCAGAATGATTACTCTTATAAAAGCTTATGAACTAAATAGTTCTTGATATAGTGTTACATTTATGTGAAATCCGCAGGTCTTTTTATAGGTATATGAAACAAGCCCTATAGGCCCAACCATGGAAAATGGAAAATTAGAACCCACAGTAATAAGGCCAAGAACAAGTCAGTTCACCATTTTCACGTCCCCTATGCATGAGGAACGTTACCCCCGATTGGCTGCAGCGGCCAACATTTAATGGGAACGTTACAAAGATCTTCTCCTATATTGAATGGAGGAAATCATAGTCATATCCCATGTTAATAGGAGAGGATTACGAAATGGGCAGCCTCACCAACAAAACGACACAATCTGGGAAAGTCTATATAGAGGGAAGGTATCAACATATTATTTTTACGATTGATTCAAATGTTTGAGCTTTCTTCATAAACAAATTGACTTATTCTCATGTCAGAGGTTCTTTGGCCAACACAACACCGATGTCCCCCTTTAGAACTAATCGGTTTTGTAGGATTGAAGAAGGAATTGAGAAGGTTTTTGGCACATAGGAAGCTGATTGCATGTGCTTGGAATTTTTGACAACATCAATACTCATTTAATTTGAAAAGTTTAATTATTAAGATTCGAAACTTATCTTGAATTCAACCTACAACTTATTATTGTGTCTTCCATGTAGGAAATTTGCGTTGAATTCAACACAATCAATTAAATAATAAAATTTGTCATCATCTAATGTAGTCACATACCCTAAATACCAGTTATATGTACCAAGAATATATCTTTCCCAAAAAGGGAAACAATGACCAATTATAATTCTATTAATCATTTCTTAAAATAATCATAAATAATTACATTTAAATAACTTGTTTGTATTAGAAATGAATAAGAGAATAATGGAATACATTTTTCATTCTCCTTAAATATTGAATAGCAAAAGACTACAATATATAGAAGATAAAATAACAAACCCACAACTAACTACTAACAACTAATAACAAACTAACAATGAAATATTCCTATATTCTAATACTCTCCCTCAAGATGGAGAATGTGAATTTTCATCTTGGTAAAAGATGAAAATGAAAACAATAGAAAGCAGAAACACATTCAGTACACTGCTGTAGCAGAAACCAAAAACAAAACATAAAGAGAAATTCAAACATCCACAAAGGAGAATCTATGGAGAAGAAAAGGCGGCATGGGGAACTAGCCACAGTCAAAAAAGGCGCCATCCATCTATGGCCGTCTAACCACCGAGACAGAAGTGGAGAGATCGGGAAATATGGGAGAATGAGAAAAAAAAAAGCTCAAAAATAGAACAGAGAAGGTGGCGTGGGGAACAAGCCATAGCCGAGAAAGCGTCATTCATCCACGACCGTCTAACCACCAAGATAAAGGTGGAGAGATCAGGATATGTGGAAGGATCGGAAAATAGCTCAAAAATAGAGTAGAGAAGGCGGCGTGGGGAACAAGCCACAGCCAAAAAACTGCCATCCATCCACTTTCGGGAAGTGGGAAGATGGGGAAACAACTCAAAAAATAGAGCAGAGAAAGCGGCGTGGGGAACAAGCCACACCCGAAAAACCGCCATCCATCCACTTTTGGGAAGTGGGAGGATGGGGAAAGAGCTGTTGAACAAAGCAGTTAGAAGAAGAAAAAATTGAACACTTCAGAGAGACAGGAAAATGTGCAGAGGCATAAGAGAAAACAGGCAGGAAGGTCCAAATATAGAACAAAAAATGGAAGGAACTAAATCAAAAAAAAAAAAAAATCGTCGAAGAGATCTTGGATCTATGATGATCAAATGAGAAAGCAGTTCGAAAATGAAAATAAAAAATGGCAGAGGAATGAATCACCTCTAAAATGAAGCTTGAAAATGAAAATCGACAGGGGAGGCGACGTGGAGTTATAGCCACCGCCTCCCCCCTTGAATGAGGTTTCTTTTAGAGAGAGAAAGAGTCAAGCAGAAGGTAATTGCTCTAATATCATAATAGAAATGAATAAGAGATTAATGGAATACATTTCTCATTCTCCTTAAATATTGAATAGCAAAAGACTACAGTATATAGAAGATAAAATAACAAACCCACAACTAACTACTAACAACTAATAACAAACTAACAAAGAAATATTCTTATATTTTAATAGTTTGCTTGATTTTACACAAACACATTCATTTAAATAACTTCAAAATGACATCTAAATTAAGCATTTTAACAAATAAAAATAACATGGAATTCAACATGTCGTTTAATAATGATTATCACGAATCATTATTTTGTTTTAAGAAAAACGATTAACGATTTCAATTCAACTGAATATGCAAAGGTTTTTACAACTTATAATCATGAAAAATCAGTTATTATTTTCGTCACTTAATTTAGACCCATTTAAATATGAAATTAAGTGGTTCAATCTTTAACTTTTTTGACACTATCTAATTAAATTAGAAAATAAAAAAGATAATCACGTAGTTTAGTATTTCATATAAGTCCAAACGGTTATTTTCTCTTGTATTTTTTTATTGACGTTAAGATGAGATTTGATCGTACGTCTTCCTAATTCCTATCGATCAACAATAACGATCAAATAATTAAAAAATAATTACATATATTTGAAGTGTGAATCCATGAATATAGACATGCTTATCCATTTAATTTTTTGTCCATGAAAATTCAATCTAAGAAGGAAATCTGTCCCTATAAATTGACCGGACTCCTATATTCAAACCTATATTATCCCTTTTCCATCAAGATCAATTATAATTTTATAAAGAAATTATATTTAACAAAAGTAGCACAGGCAGCAGTGGTACCACAATCGAGATATATATAGGGGTGGAGACAACAAAGTCAACCAACAAAAAGTAGTCTTCCAATTTTGCCCTTTTCACCATCGCCGTGGACGGGACTCCTCTCGGCTAACAGTGCAGTACAGCATCGGCTATTCGCCCAAAATCTTCATAAATATTTGCGAGATTTTCCCCTATTTGATCTGTATGCGAAATCTCTATTTAAAGGGTTTAGATTTCTTTTCCCCTGCGCTATTTATTTATTTGATTTTTCATTATTTTAATCGATTGTGCAAAATTACGAATAGAAGCAAAAGCGACTGCGACGTCAGATAAGCAACAACGAGTTTATGCCATTCCTTGCATTCTTAATTCTTTGAATTGGTAAGAGGAATTCCATAATTTTTGTTGTTGAATTTCGAATTTTTTTTTTCTGGGCTTCGCTTGGAATCGTGTTTGCGTTTGAAACTTTGGGGGAAATTCGCGATTCTTAATTTCTTTTCACTGTTTTTTTTCCGGGAAGTTCGATTGGTGCACTGGAAAGTGGTCGCCATTGGAGAACACCAATTTCTATTCAGTAGCTTTTGATGGATAAATTAAGCTGTTTTAGTGCCGGTTGTTCTCAGGTAATCTCTGTTGTTCTTTAATTTTGATCCCCCCTTTTTAATTTGGTATTAAATTTCAATCAGAAGCTTGATCAATTGATAGTTTATCATGCAACACAGGATAATTATTACAAATTGTTTAGTTTTCTTGGTTGTCTGAACTTAAGATCAATTATAATTAACTCTTCTAGGTTATGATATAACTTTATATATATGTCTGAACTTTTAGAATCTCTATTTATGATTCCATGACTTTAGAATAGATCACACGAGATTTATCCACTTATGCTCTGTTTGTTTGCTTTGAATTGAAGCCCCTAGGATTGGAATTGAGAATGAACCCATGGAAAAATTTAAAAGCAATTTACATGTGTTCATTTTTCAAATTCCAATTCGAAGGCTTCAATTCTATGCTGCCAAATGCAACCTTAGTGTGTAGGCGAGCAATCCTCTCACGTCTCCGGGAAGGGAAAGAGCCATGAGGCTCAAATAAAGTATGGATTCAGCCTAGTGAAAGGGAAGGCTAATCACCCAATGGAGGATTTTCATGTCGCCAAATTTGTACGGATTGAAGGGCACGAGCTAGGGCTTTTTGCCATTTACGACGGCCATTTGGGTGATCAAGTGCCTTCCTACCTACAAAAGAATTTGTTTTCCAACATCTTAAAGGAGGTAATTTCTTGGGGGGTTTTTAACAAAAAATTTAATAGCTATTTTGGGTTCTTATTTAAATGCTTTTTATATATTTTTAGGAAGGGTTTTGGGTTGATCCTGGTAGATGCATATCGAATGCATATGGAAAAACCGACAAAGAAATTCTTTCTCAAAGTTCAAACTTGGGAAGAGGGGGTTCCACTGCAGTTACCGCGATTTTGATAAACGGGCAGAGGTTATTTGTAGCGAATGTGGGTGATTCTCGAGCCGTTCTCTCTAGGGGAGGTCAGGCCGTTCAAATGACTATTGACCACGAGCCGAACACCGAACGGGACAGCATCGAGGACAAAGGAGGCTTTGTATCAAACTTGCCAGGTCCATTTTAATGTCATTCCTAAATTAAAACGATCGAAATTTTGTCATCTTTGAGCAAGAACATGGCTTTGTTTTTGTTTTCTTAGTGTTTTTGATGAACTTGATGATGTTGGTTCTAATTATTTCGAGGTAACAGGGGATGTGCCGAGGGTGAATGGGCAGTTGGCGGTTTCTCGAGCATTTGGCGATAAGAGTCTTAAATCACATCTGCGATCAGATCCAGACGTTCAAGACACTACTATAGATGGCAACAACGATGTCTTCGTCCTTGCGAGTGATGGACTATGGAAGGTTAGGTTTTTTTTTGGTTTTTTTTTTTTTAATTAATCCTTAATCGACTTCCAAAACATAGTGCTAAAAATCGATTTGATAAAACTCAGGTAATGGATAATCAAGAGGCGGTTAATATTGCAATGAGAATTAAGGACCCACAGAAGGCCGCCAAGCAATTGACAACCGAAGCGCTGAATAGAGAGAGTAAAGACGATATATCTTGCATTGTTGTTAGGTTTAGTAGGGCTTAGGGGAAAAAACACAAAACAAAACAAAAAAAACGCTTTTATTTGTTTATAGAGCTGTGAATCTTGGAATAAGCAGAAGAAATAACGGTATATGCCAATTTGTGTACCTCAGGGATTCAAGCTAACTATGAGAATCCGAGGAGGAACCAAGAAATTCATCTGTAGATGATGAAACTAGGTTATCTTTTCTCTTCTTTCTTTTTTCTATTTTTTTTTTGGGTACAGTTTGGTATATGTTTTTCATTGAAGGAATTCATTTATGATTATGGATGAATTTATTAGTACTGCCTGCTGGTTTAGTTTTGAATTAAAATATTTTTAAGGAACAAACAGGGCTAAAGACGAGATCAATTTTCTGGTTTTCATTGTCATTATTTTTAGAATTTGATAATGTTCATAACCAGTTTATATGATTCAGTAGGATTGGGATGATGATAAAGTAAGAGTATATCTTGTTTTGGCTGTTAAAAATATTTCCAGCAGAAGTAGTGGTAAACTTGGAGTGCCTCTGGTGTTTGCTGTGTGTAAATAGCCTTTTGCTGTTTTCCAAAATGAAAAACTAGGTTCTGCAATTTGCATTTGCCATCTTCTTTTCGCAAATGCGTGATGCAGATTTGCTCATCCACTTCTTGTTTCACTTTGATTTGTTTACAAAGTTTATTGTGTTTTTGGATTTTTATTTTTTTTTTGAATTTTTTTGTTGCATTTGCAGAACATTTGCTACGGATTTTGCAACTTTTGTTAGTTTGTTTGATTTTTTTTGTATTTTAAAAAAAAAAATGAATTGTTTGTTGCATATATATATATATATATATATATATATTTTAATGCGAGATGGTGTTGTTGCGGTCGACGGTGGTGGTCAATGGTGGTGGTTGTTGGCAATGATTGTAGTGGTGGTGAATGGGCGCGGTGGTGGCGGCGGAGGCGGAAACAAATTGATGGGAATTTTTCCAAAAATATCATCTGGAAAACTTGGGAAGAAGGGAAGAATGAGGCCAAGGCCCTCCCTTTAATATAGCGTCTCCACAGTCGTTGGAGAACGACATGGAACACAACGACCTCACTCCCAAATACCTTGGATTTTAGTTTTCGAAAGCAGGGGGCAACCGATGATTGATATTTTTACCGCGCACCCCAGACGACAACGCGACACGTGTCAAAGTGGAGCCCTTTGTGACCTCCTTTGATCGCCCACCGTTAACTAACTAGATTGTTAGATCGACCACACAGACTATTCAATGCCCACCGATCAAGTTTTGGGGCATCACCAATGCCCTGTTCAGCACAGCCACCGACCAACAACCATTCAGAAACTCTCCAGACACCAGTAAGGCTCTTGCATCTCCATGGGCTGGGCTCTGTTTCCTTATCACTTGGGCCAGCCCATAGGCTCTCTCTTGGTGAGCCAAAATACATGGTTCATTGGTTTTTAAACCATGTCACATGCCTCTTCATTGGCCACGCATTTAATTACACTAATAATCTGAGATCAATACCCTAATTTTTTGGAACTAATCCGATCTATCTCCTATAAATAGCAAGTCATTAAATGCTCCAGGTAATGCAAAAAAAAATTCTCTAAGCAATATTGAACTCTTTTTTCCCCAAACTCTTATTTTCACGTTAGGAGGACTTCATTGGACATTACCCCAATAGATCTTTGTGTAGATACCAACTTAAATTGCTAGAATTTGATCATGGATAACTCACAGGACACAAGACATCATATGCATAACCACCAACTCAACAAAAAACCGTAACGTAAAATTTGATTGGATCAACTGTAGGTATTAACTATTTTCCGACAACACGTATGTAGTGATATTTTTCTTTTAAATGACTAAAATAAAAGCTCGATATATTCTTACAATAATAAATGTCTCTAAAAAAATGAAAAATTTTGTTGTAGCGCGAGGTACGGATCTTGAAGCAATATTACCTGAAAATTATGGGTTTTGGTAAATGGGCCCTACTAATGCAGCCAGGCCCAGTTACAATTAGGGTTTCCATGCCCTTGCTCTATATATTGCCGCCGATACACGTCCGCTTCTCTGTGTCTTCCCTTCAATCTGCACTTCATTTCTTCCCCTACTCTCTCTGAGAAGTTATGGCGGAGCTTCTCTCTATCTCTCTCTGGTAGTGCCGTCTGTAGCTACAGCACAGTATGTTAGAGTAATATCTATGTATGTAGTGATATTAATTAAAGTGCCTCTTCTTTCGGCTGCAAGTGCGAGATCTTATGATCGATTTCTTGATGGCCTTGTTCTGGGGGCATATACTAAGAAGCGAGGGTTTCTTTCTCTTACCCAGGAACCGTGTTCTTGGTTTCTGGATACGTCTCCCTTGCTACATATTTTATACTCACCTGTTTCTGATTCTTTAATTAATTCTATCATTGGATTCAGGACATTTTCGTATTTGTTGCTTAATTTTCCTTTAGAATAATGGTGATTCTTGCCTTCAAATATATAAACCCAAATAATTTTTAAAGATCCACTTTACGAGACTTATTTTAAAAAAAACCATATACACCAACTCTTACTTTTTAAATTAAATTATTTATGTGAAATTATTTTGAGTAGTTTTAAGTTGTTTTTTAAAATTTGGAAGATCTCAAAAAAATTATATTCTAACTTTCCGAAGAACAAGACATTCTTTTATGGAACCAAGAGAATTGGAAAAAGTGATTTTTACCACCACAAATTAATTCATTTAAAATATATCTCTGCACTTTTTTCTGTTTTTACAAAAATGTCTTATAAATTTATTAATTAATTATGAAGGTTTTTCTTAAAATGATTGTTTTTTTTTTTTTTATTTTGGTATAGAAAAAAATGGCTATCGGTGTTCGTTTCCACAAAAACAAGATTGTGTCATGTCTTTTATTGGGAAATTTTATGATATTCAAATTCACTCCTTCAATTATACACTTTTAGTCAAAATAAATCTAAATATATAATTAGATTATGAAAAAAAATACCATGTTAAATATAATACGATATGAAAAATTATGAAGATTTTAAAGTAACACGTTGAATGTGATACAAATGTGGAATTTTTAAGAGAATGGTGCATGTGATATTATTAATTTCAAAATTGAAAACCTAAAAATTCTAAAAGTACGTTTGAATTATGAATGTGATATTATTTTAAAGATTTTATTTAAAGAAATTCAAATATATAATTAGATCATAAAAAAAAATATCATATTGAATGTAACATGATATAAAAAACTTTGAAGGTTTTGAAATAGCATATTTAATATAACACAAATGTGAAAAATTACAAAAATATGAAATACTATATTTGAATTCAACATGAATATAAAAATTAATGGTAAAAAAAAATAGTGAATTTGGTAGTATTTTAAAAATCTTATTCAAACGAATTTAAATATATAATTAGAAAATAGAAAAAGTATAAAATAATAATTATTTTGATTTTAATAAGATAATTTTGAATATTTATTTTTAAAAAGTTATATATCAAATAATTGTAAGGACAAATCTAATCGAATAATTATAAAGAACTATTTGATAACCCGGTTAAAAAAAATGTTTGTTTGGTAATTTTACCTTCTTAACAAGACCCGCAAGTGATTGTCCCAAAAAATATTTTTGTATAATTTTTGTGCATAAAATAATTTTACTACAAAATTATTCTCTCTCCACAATTGTTTATCTCTATTTTTTCCCTCTAAATTTGGTATTTTTTTTTATCTAGAATTATTTATATAATTTAACAGCAGAAAGAGGTTGAAAAAAGGGGCATGCACCATTAACTTCCAAAATGCGGAAGAAATTACCAATTAAGCCTATCAATTTTTTTTGCACCAATAACTACTTTATTTTTTCTGACCAAAATACCCTTCATGTGGATTTTGAATGTAACATTCAACAATTGCGGGTGTTGAATATAACATCATTTTTTTATTTTTTTTTATGTTATATTTTTCTGACCAATATACTCTTCATGTGAATGCTAAATGTAACATTCAACACCAATGGGTGTTGAATATAATATCAATTGTTTTTTGTTTTTTATTTTTTTTATGATATTATCTTTTTCTGACCAAAATACCCCTCATGTGAATGTTGAATGTAACATTCAATACTTGTGGGTGTTGCATATAACATTAATGATTTTTTTATTTTTTTAATGTTATATTTTTCTGACCAAAATACCCCTCAAATGGATGTTGAATGTAACATTTATCACATGTGAAAATTGAATGTAATATAAAATGTTTTCTACATTTTTTTTAAGATATTACATTCAACACATGTGGATATTGAATGTAACATCAATTGTACTCATATTTTTATGGATCGATTATACGTGGATGTTACATTCAACACCTGTGGATGTTGAATGTAACATTAATTGTTCTCTTATTTTATGTATCTACGGTTAAAAATCATATAATGTTATATTCAACACTTGTAGGTGTTGAATGCATCATCAATTACATTTCTCTCACTACAAATTTAACTAAGATGTAAAGCCAAAACAATTGAAGGGTGAAAAGTGTAAATATGTCAAAGATATGAAAATATCTCTGACAACTCAGAGAAACAACTGTCACGCAAAATTCATCACTCAAAAACACTTTGTTTCATTTCTCTGATGTAGTTTTGATGGAGTAAGCAACGGAGAGATGGCCAAATACTTGTTTCCAAAGAAGCTTGAGAGTTGGGATTTGAAAAGCTTTGATGGCAGGTCAAGCTTTTCATCTTTATATTATTCCACCGCTTTTATGCTCTCTTTCTGTCTCACTCACAATTTTTTGGGTCGTCATTTTGTAGTTCGATCGCAAAAATCAGTATGAAATTAGGGAAGTTGAGGTGCCAATTAATGAACAACGATGACCTTCGGCGACGAAGAAGTGGTCAGAGCACGTCGGATGTCTCAAGATATCTGCGGGAGGGCATATCGGTAATCTTGTTCTCTGCCGTTTTTGAAAACGTGAGTTTTCGGAGCAAGAAAGGCCGACGATGAGAGTTACCGATGCAAGAAAGGGCGGATGATGAGAGTAAATGGTGCAAGAAAAAGTTGATGGAAGTAAACGATAAATAGTAATGTATTTTGGGAGTAACCAATAATTTTTCCTTGAAAAAATGAATAGAATGAACCCACTTAAACAACTGTGTTCACAATTGAACTTAGTCTCTCGTGAGTGCGACACACACCTTTTGTTTCTTTTGAGGCCTGATGTGGTACAAGTTCCCTTGAATCAATTTCTTGTTGTTGAGGGTTAATTTCTTGAAAATATAATTTGTTTTTAATATTTTTATAGTATTGATGTCAAATCATAGATAGATATTTATTAATTTTAAGTGAAAAAATCTTAAAATATAAATAAATCACACATCACTTAAAATTTTAAATTATTTTTAAATAGCATTTATACTTATTTTATATTTTTATAAGAAAAATTTAATCAATTCAATTTTAAGTGTTAAATTATATTAAAGGTAGGCTAGTACGTCTTTTCTAAGACACGGGCTTGTACGGCAAGCACATGGCCTACGCCCGAGAAGAGAAGGCCAGTGTCGTCTAGAGTTGTTGCGGAAGATGACTGGCTGAAACGAAGTTCCAAGAAGATAAAAAATGCTAATGGCTCCACCGATGATGTGTCAAATATGGATACTACATATACCCAAACCGACGCTATGGCGGTGGCGGAAATCACCATGGACTCCCATCTAGAGTCTTCAGTGGTGGCAGAAGTCACCAAGAACCCTCAGAATGATGTGCTGACAGTGACAGAGGTCACCATGCATACCAGCTTGAGTGAAACATCTCCGCAACAGGGTACTCCAACCTCTCCACCCGCTCCTTGGCCTGTACAGTCCAGTCCTCCAATGAACGACATCACCTCCTCCCAAGTCATTTAAAGAAGCTCTAAATGCTCAGAACGCAAAAGCCCTTTTCTTTGACGTGCAAGCTTGGGAAGAGGACTCCACGGAGGACAATGTGGATTTTGACCTGAACTTCCCCGAGGGCTCTGTCTTCCTGGACCCAAAAATCCCTAATATCGAAATACCAAAAGTTCTTATGTCTAGCATTAGACAACAATGGCAAGAGGCTCTCATTGTTAGGCTAATGTGTAAGACCATTGGCTTCAACAATCTTAAACTTCGAGTGAAAATTTTATGGGAGCTCCAAAGAAACTTTGAGATCATTGATATTGGATTGGACTTTTTGCTATTTAAATTTGAGATCATGGACCACTATCTTAGTCCGTAAATGGGAACCGGATTTCCGACCATCTGAGTGGAAACCAAAACGGCTATATGGATAAGATTACCAGCAGTTTCAGTAGAATACTATGTTGAGTCATTGCTATATAAAATAGCAAAGAAAATGGAATACGACATTTGAGGCCAGGTCCACAGAGTCGAATACGAAAGTTTTCACTCGACGTGTTACAATTATCGTTGAATCAACCATAGATCTGATCTTTGTCGAATCAACCGTAGATCTGATCTTTGTCCATTCACCAAAAGCAAAAGGGAAATCAGAGTTTTGTCAGTTGATCAAGCAAGCTCGGTTTCACCCCAAGTTCCGGTGACAGAGGGCCTGTCCCTCCTCCTCCTCCAGCCCCCTGGCACATCACTCCCCTGATGGGTCGAACTCCCAAGAAGAACAATCTACTTCATTTGGTCCTTGGATTTTAGTTAAGAATCCTAGAAGGAGCCCAATTCAGAAGTCCAAAGAAACCCAACGTTCGGACTCACAAAAACCATAAGTAGTAGTTACCATTGATCCATCTCCTAATGGATGTAAGCACCAAGGTCCAAAATGTCACTACCATCACTAGATCGCATGAGCCTAACCATGTGGCTATATCCTCCTGTAAAGCTGGGCCAAACCCATGTTTCATCATCCTTGCCCAAGGATGCCCAATGCAAGGCCCACCCATCCTCACTTAATTCAAAAACCCCTCAACAGTCATCTCCTCCCACGACTACGTTTACCCCTGCAACATGTCTCTACTCCAGAACCATCACCGTCCTCTTCTATCCAACCTTTCCCCCAGCTTTTGCAGCTGTTGTATTCAACTCTACGTGATGGTTGATCCCCATTCCTCCCAACATCCTCCTAATCCCGCCTCTACCCTAGTTTCGATCCACAAACCCCTTTCATTTTCAACCCCTCAGACCTCTTATCTCTGCGACTTAAAAACCTAAATCCCCCCTTCAGACCGAACTAATGTAATTAATGGAGTAAAGAACTCAAATCCATCATCTCTCAAGCTCTGTAGCAATCCATTCTTCAAAGTGTATCCTCGTTTGGAATTGTCGTGGGGTGGGTAATACCTCCTTCCAAAATAGTATTAGGCAATTAGTGGCTGCCCATAGACCGGACCTCATTGGCCTCGTGGAGACGAAACTCAAATTCTCGGGGTCAGCTACCTTCTTCGCATCCTTGGGTTTCACGGCGTCTAGTATCTGTGATCCTATTGGCAGATCAGGGGGGAATCTGGTCTGTTTGGGACCCTAACCAAATCTTTGTCCAAGTCTTTAACACTAACCATCAGGCGAATAGCACTACCATTCTAAAGCCGAACTATGAAGACTAGCTCCTTTCCTTGGTTTACTCTAAACCCCAATCCGAGAAACAAAGAGCAATTATGGAAGGATCTCGACTCAATGACGTCCCACAACAATTTACCTAGGATGTAAACCGGAGATTTTAATGAAATCAGTGACAATGAGGAGAAAATCGAAGCCTGTTCTATCCAAGACGCCAGGAGGATTCACAGCTTCAACGAAAATATAAGCAAATGTAACCTGATGGATTTGGGGAGCAGTGGACCTAAGATGACATGGACAATGGTCGCAAAGGTATGGCTCGTATCTATAAACGCCTTGATCGTTCCCTAGCCACCCCGGAGTGGAGAACCTGCTTCCCGAATGCTAGGGTGATTAACGTTCCCTTACCTACTCTGATCATTCCTCCATCTTGTTAGTATTGATGGCTTCTTTAAACCGAGGAAAAATAATCGCCCCTCTAGAATGGAATCGATGTGGTTTACATATAAATCTTTTCACTGCCTAGTTAAAGGTCGATGGAATTACCAAATCGGTCTTAATGATAATCTTATCCAAATAAACGAAAAAAACTAAGACATGGAATAAAGATACTTTCAGAAATCTCCTCAAAAAGAAAAAATAAATTCTCGCTAGAATTGCAGGCATTCAATCCCTAGCCGTTAGGATCGGCTCTCTTTCCCCTAGACTTGAGTCCTTGGAATTTGAACTTCAATCTGCTTACAACACTAGGAAATGCATTGGAAGCAAAAATCTAGAAATAATTGGCTTACCCTAGGAGATCGTAACACTCATTTCATTCACATTTCTACTTTTAATAGAAGAAGAAGAAATACGGTTACACGCCCAAAGATAATGAGGGTAAATGGATTACGGACCCAACCCAGATTTGTAACCACTTGGATTATTTTTCTTCTCTTTTCGTTTTCGAAGGTTCTCTTGACGGTGGGAATTTTCCTCTCATTTCACGTAGCTTCTCTAATCTTGAGGCTTCCCTCTTTGATGCCCCCCTCTCCAATGAAGAAATCCGTAGAACTGTCTTTGCTTTGCCGAACCTTAAGGCGTCGGGGCTAGATGGAATCCAAGCGCTTTTTTACAAAACCGTCTAGGATAAAGTGGGAATTGATACTTGTCCATTTGTCCCTGATTGCTTCAATTCCCAATTTCTCTCTGATTTTTGTCATAGAACCGTTATCACCCTTATTCCAAATGTTGGCCGACCAAACCTCATTAGCCAATTTTGCCCTATTAGCCTTTGCATTACCTCATATACAATAGTTACTAAAATTCTAACATGTAGGCTTCAAGAATTCATGGACACTCTTATTGGTCATTTCCAAAGTAGCTTCATTCCAAGTCGTACCACCATTGATAATGTGATCATTACCCTGAAACTTATCCACTCCCTTAGTAAGAAAAGAAGCAAGTCGGGGGCCTTATTTTCAAAATTGATCTTCAAGAGACTTACAACATGATTGAATGGGATTTCCTCCTAGCCACTCTCAAAGAATTTAACTTTCGTACTAGACTAATCAACCTCATCATGAGTTGCACTTGGGGTACCGAATTCGACATCCTTTGGAATGGAGAATCTCTCCCACCCTTCAAAGCAAAAAGAGGTCTAAGACAGAGTTTTTTTTATCTCCCTATCTATTCACGTTATGCATGGAAAACTCTCATCTTTGATCCTTCACGAAGAAAAATAGGTAATTGGGTGGGCCTAAAAACCTCTAGAGAAGGTCCAACCATTACCCATATGTTATTTTCCAATGAACTCATGTTATTTGCCAAAGCTTGTCCAAGAATTTTGACTCTATCCTCCGAACCTCGAATAATTTTTGTAAAATTTCGGGCCATAAGGTTTATTTTCAGAAATCTAAACATTTCGTTTCCCCTAATGTACTAATCCAAGTAGCTAGAAGCCCGAGTACTAAATTTGGCAAACCACTTTCTAAAGATCTTGGTACGTATCTGGGTATCAATCTCATTCATGGTTAACAAAAAAAAAGGCTTCGTACTTTCCATAATATCATCAACAAAATTCAAGCCAAATTATCTGGATGGAAAGCTAAGACCTTATTCCTTGTTGGGAGATCCAATCTCATTCAATCGGTCTTGCCCCACATTCCGACTTACACCATGCAAGTTGCCCCCCTACCTCAAAAGTATTAATTTTAAAATCGACCAACTTAATAGAATTTTTTTTTGGGGGGGGGGGGAGACGATTAACTCTGAGAAATACCACTTGGTCAGTTGGAATCAAGTGTCTTCCCAAGAAACTTGGAGGTCTTGGCCTAAGAAATTCTACTATCTCCAATCTTGCCTTTTTATCTAAGCGGGGATGGAATATTATTTCTATTCTCAATTCTCTGTTGAATAAAGTACTTATCAAGAAATATAAAATTCCCACGAATCCTAGACTTTGGCCTACCCTGAAGGGTACCTCCCCCATTTGGATAGGTATCGCCAAAACGAAAGATTTTATCCGGGGCACTAGATTGGTTATTGGCAATGGTAGATCTATTGACTTTTGGCAAGATTGATGGTGTGGTAAAAAACCGCTTGCCGCAAACCTTCTGGCTGCCACTCCTCTTACCCTACTTTTTTCCCTAATTGACGTCAACAAGGCTTGGAACCTCTCTAATATTAATCCCTCCATTACCCCTAGTCTCAAAGAAGAAATTTTTTGGATCCACCTTCCTCAATTTTCATGTTCCCAAGATGTTCCTTCATGGTATCTGTTAGAAGAAAAAGAAGAATAGGAAAAAAATGAGACAGCTTAACTATTGTGTTAGTCTCTCTCTCTATTTATAATAAGAATTAGGAAACCATACAGTAAACCTTTAACCGTACGGGAAACTCTAAGTAAGACAGAAAAGACATAAATATCCTTTAACACTCCCTCTCAAACTAGAGCATATATATTGTATGCTTCTAACTTATTACAAATATACTTTATCCTTAACCGCGCCACTACCGTCTGCTTTTTACTCTTCCAAGACACAAGATTACCACCAACAAACACACAATACCCAGTAGTAGATTTTCTATCTAAGGGTGATCCGGGCCAGTCTGCATCTGTGTAACCCTTTATTTGAGTATGGCCAAAATTTTGATGTAACAAATCGCAACTAAGAGTCCCTTTCAGATATCGGAGAATACAGATCACTGCATTCCAGTGACAAGTCATTGGACGATCCAAGAACTAACTGATAACACTAACAGTAAATGAGATATCTGGCCTGGTAACTGTCAGGTAGTTCAACTTCCCAACTAACCGTCTATATTGCGCTGGATCTCTCAGTAGTACACCCTGATCTGACAACAATTTAGTGTTTGGATCTATAGGCAAGTCAATCGGTTTTGCTCCTAACATTCCTGTTTCGCTCAATAAGTCAAGGACATATTTTCTCTGAGACAAGTAAATGCCTTAACTTGATCGAGTAACTTCAATACCCAATAAATACTTTAGGTGCCCCAAATCTTTGGTTTGGAACTTACTATGCAAACACTTTTTGAGTTCTTGAATACCACCGTGGTCATCCCCGGTAATCACGATGTCATTCACATTCACAATCAACAATATTCTTTCAACTTTACTATGCTTGTAGAAGACCGAATGATCGACTCCACAACGCCGAAGACCAAATTCAGTGACCATTTCACTAAATCTTCCAAACCATGCTCTAAGAGACTACTTGAGGTCATAAATAGATTTTTTTTAAACGACATACCAAATCAGACTCCCCCTGAGCAACAAACCCAAGAGGTTGCTCCATATATACTTCCTCAGTCAGATCTTCATTTAAGAAAACATTCTTGATATCGAGCTGATGTAATGGCCAACGAAAAGTGGCAGCCAGAGAGATGAACAAATGAACAGAAGCGAGCTTAGTAACGGGAGAAAAAGTCTCATAGTAATCAAGACCGTATACCTGAGTATAGTCTTTAACAACTAAGCGAGTCTTAAGTTAATCAATGGTGTCATCCGGATGAACTTTGACAATGTATATCCATTTACATCCAACTATAGTTTTGTCAGGCGGAAACGAGACGAGACCCCAAGTGCCATTTTGATGTAAAGCAAGCATTTCTTCTTCCATTGCTTTTGCCCAACCAGGGTGAGTGAGGGCCTCTGAAACAGACTTAAGAATAGAAATAGAGGACAGAGAAGCAACAAAACAGGAGTATGAAGGAGATAGGTGTGCATATGAGACGAAGTTAGAAATAGGATGGTTAGTACAGGTGCGCTTACCTTTCCGGATGGCAATGGACATGTCTAGGTCAGACATGAGTACGTCTACTGGAGAAGAATCTGAGGGCACAGAATCGATGGGCACAACAACAGAGGCTACCTTCTAGCGACGAAAGTATACCTGCAAAAGGGCTAAAGAACGACTAGGTGGGATAGGAGCTGGAGTAGATGAAGATAATGTCGGGTTTGGTACATTAGGTAAAGGAAGTGTAACATCCAGATCATCTCGAGAGGATGAGGCAAAAAAATAAAGGATGGACTCAAAGAATGTAACATCTGCACACACAAATGAGCGGCGTTATGATGGACTATAACAGCGACAACCCTTTTGTGTGCGTGAATAGCCGAGGAAGACACATTTTAAAGCACGAGAATCTAACTTGTCCCTACCGGAAGTCAATTGATGAACAAAACAAATACACCCAAATATTCGAGGAGGTAAACTAAACAAGGGTGAATGAGGAAAAAGAATGGAATAGGGAACCTTGCCATTTAGGGTAGAGGGCGACATCCGGTTGATTAGGAAGCAAGGTGTAAAAACCGCATCGCCCCAGAAGTGTTTGAGAACGTTCATCTCAAAAGGAAGAGTACGGGCCACTTCTAGGAGATGTCAATTCTTACGCTCAGCAGCAACTCCATTTTGCTGTAGTGTGTAAGGACAAGAAGACTGATGCAAGATATCAGAGTGCGACATAAAAGATACGCACTAGTACATTAAATTGAGTTTTAATTTCAGCACAAAACGCACGAAAAATAGAGAATAATTCTGAACAATCTTTCATTAAATAAAGTCAAATAACTCTAGAAAAATCATCCACAAATGTGACAAAAATAATAAAAACCTAATGTAGAAGTAACACGAGAAGGACCCCAAACATCTGAATGAACTAAAACTAAAAGGATTTGATGCTCGAACATGAGCTGGGAAAGCAAATGAAATACGATGATGTTTACCCAATTGACAAGACTCACACTCTAATGAAGACAAATGACGTAAATTAGAAACAAGGAACTTGAGGTTACCAAGGCAGGGATGACCAAAGCGACAATGGATCTGGTGAGCGGATGCAACAGTAGGGCAGGCAGTAGGTGGGTTAGCAGGACTCTTGTCATGATCATCAAGGTAATAAAGGCCATTTTCCTCACGCCCTGTGCCAATCGACTTCCGCGTCCTCAAATCCTGGAGAACGACAGAATCAGGAAAAAATGAGACAGAACAATTAAGATGTTTGGTAAGCTTACTGACTGACATCAAATTAAAAGAAAACGAAGGAATATACAAGACAGATGAGAGAGATAAGGAGAGTGAGGGTTCCACTGTACCAATGTCACGGATAAGGACAGTAGAACCATCAGCAACTGTAACAGGAGATAACGAAGAAGATGACTGAATATGTGTAAATAAGAAAGATGTACCTGACATGTGATCAGTGGCAGTAGAATCTATGACCCAGGGTGTGGGATGGGAAGGGCAAATAGAAATACAAGCAGAAGAAGTATCTCGTTGAGCTAAAGAAGCAATGGGAAAATATGCCTGTTGGGATACCTTATACTGAAGGAATTGAGCATATTCCTCATCAGAGATGTCCTTGGCCGCCTAAGATTCTAGGATAGTAGGATTATTTGGATCAGATGTCACTGCATTGACGAATTTGGGTGGACGACTAACTAAATCCCAACATGTTTCTCTAATATGACTCTCCTTGCCACAAAAGCAGCACTGACGAGGTGAGCCACGACCACGGCCACTACGTCCACCCCGAGGGCCACTACTACGACCACCATGAGAGAAACCACCACTGAGTTGATCACCTTGATTTCGTGTAGGAATCTACCTAACAAGCGTCGAAAGCTCAGATGGCCCAGACGAACTCGAGCCAGAAATATTGTTCTTGGTAGTGCTACATGAAACGCAAGAATACATTTCAGTGATAGTGGGGAGAGTAGCACTGGAAAGAATCTGATATCGGACCGGTTCAAATTCTGGGCGCAATCTCGCTAAGAATTTCATGACAGCCATCTGCTCACATTACTTTTGCTTTTCTTTCAGATCGATAGTCATCGGTAGAATAGTATTTAACTCCTCATAAAGGCGGTTGAATGTGGCAAAATAATTTGTAATGGAGTACGTGTCTTGCTGAAGTTGGAAGTACTCAACCGATACATCATACATCCTGGTGAGATTATTGAAATACAACATATGAAGATACTCTCATATGGATTTACACGTATCTAGATGAGTACAGAGATCAGCTACTTGAGGCTCCATCGAATTCCACAATGATGCTACAATCTGCACATCTACTTCTTATTATTTTCTGTCAGGACAGATTCCATGAGATGACGGTATTTCCCTTGTCCAGTAAGAGCTATTTTCACAGCCTTCGACCAATTTAAGTAATTAGTCTTATTCAACTTGCAGGTTGTTAACGGTTGGGGTGTGGCCGTTGACATAATATCCGCCACTACAACTAACAAACAAAACAATGTGGACAAGGAAAACAAACAACAACAACAACGAGTGTAGAAACTTATATGAGAAACATTAAGGAGAGAACAAAACCAAGCAACTCACAAACTTTCTGGCCAGAAACAGTGATGGCCATGGATGCAGACATCAATGGGATAGATCCAAGGTTTTGAAACTCTAGCAGTAGCTTCTCCGACTAGGAGTTGAACCGCAAATCATGCAGCGAACATGAGAACCCTAACCAGACGAACAGCGAAGACAGAGCGGCGAGGATTTGAGCTACAACAGTGGATATGATCGTCAACGGTGGTCGTCGATCGGCGCAGCGAAAGAGGAGAAGAAAGATCAATGCGGCGACAGTGGGGTTGTGGTCGAATTTGAACAACGACAGCGGGATTGCGTCGGAACAGGAGCGGCGATGGCGGCGGAGGCTCGGATCTGTATGGCGACGGTGGGGTTGTGGTTGGATTTGAACCGCAACAGCGTGATTGCGTTGAAACAGGAGCGGCGATGGCGGCGAAGGCTCGAATCTAGACACAGACGAGCGGCGGCGGCGGCGGCGGCTAAGGTTTTTCTGAACATGTTAGTGCTTCTTTTTTTTTTTCTTTTTTTTTTTTTTTTAATGGTATAGATGATTGAAAAAAAAAATTGAAAAGAGAGAAGAAAAATAATGAATAAACAGATCTATGAGATTAATGTCTCATAACTTGCTCTCGATACCATGTTAGAAGTAAAAGAAGAATAAGAAAATAATGAGACGGTTTAACTATTGTGTTAACATCTCCCTCTATTTATAATAAGAATTAGGATACTATACAGTAAACTCTAAACCGTACGGGAAACCCTAACTAAAACAGAAAAGACATAAATACCCTTTAACATGGTCGTCATTCGAATTCGGGCAAATTCTCCATTGCTACGACCTATTATCTTTCTTGGAAAAATTACATTTTTGGTCCCTAAAGTATGGGATGGGTGTCTATGTAGATCGTAATGTTTACTAAATTGCACATTTGATCTTTCAAGTTCCACACTTGTTTCAATTTCGAAATTTTGAAAACATTATTAATAATTTTGAACGAAAAATAAATAGTGCTCAACACATGACCATCTAATGGGATATTTTTATCATTTTAATATTTCACTAAATCTAAGATTTTTTTTCCTAATTTTTTCATAACAATAATTTAAACTTCTTTCTCTCAAACAAATCATTATTAAGAAATGTTAAGAAAAAATATGTTAAATTTAATAGAGTGATGCAATGATGAAAACACCTCATTTTTTATCTAAAATTATAAATAATATTTTTAATTTTGTAGGATTGAAAGGAACTTGAGAGTTGCATCTTCCCGCGTTCCCATGTTTAAGTTTCATTCTTTTCTCCCCATCAAAATCTTTAGGCTTTAGCTTTTGGGTCCTGTCATCTTAGTGAAATGTTGTTGGCGGGGGTAGCTTGAGCTAATTATCTACTAGCCGCAGTTACAATTTGAAAAATTGCAAAGTCCACATAAACGGTTTAGGGACGAAAAATATATTTTTTGCCTTCTTTCTGTTGGCATATATAGAAATAAAAGCAGAAAGAAACATCACGCGTGTAAACAAAGCATAGGATAGAAAAAGGTAAGGAAAAGATGACAATATGGCTCCGTATTGAAGATGTTAACATGATAAGTATATGTGGGGGGGGGGGGGGGGGGGGGGGGGGGGGGGGGGGGGGGGGGGGGGGGAGTGTCCACGTGTCATAATATGAACCTGTTAATAACTAGAATTATATTATAAAATAAAGAATTGGGAAAATAACATCCTTGCTTTCTCGGCATGGAAATCACATGTGATTCACAACAAAATGAGGAAAACTACATTTTGGCCATTTAAATTTAACATATTTTTAATATGAATCCTTAACTTTTATCAATTTCATATACATACGCGGTAGATGATCATTTTGTTGTTCGATTAAACAGAGATGCGAATTAGATACGCAAGTTAGAAAGTCTAATACCGAAACACTAGAAACTAGGAGACAACTTTGGGAAATTTTCAAACCTATAGGGGCCAAAAGTGTAATTTTCTGGAGAAGTTATGATCTGGTATAAATTTCTAAACCGCGTTTCCTTGTCAGCTAACCTAATCTCTGCCACTGTAATAATGGATGATAAACATTTCTATTTATCGTTTCCAGTCTCTGTCTCGATTCTTCTTTCGTTACCCACTTTCTCTCTCTCTTCAAAATCATCTCTCTCTCATCCCCCCCCTTCTCTCTCCCTCTCTCTCTATATCACACACACAGACACACACACAGACAAATAGGCGTGCGGGTGTTTGTGTGTGTGTGAATTGTGGGAAAATGTCGAAGTGTTTCAGTTTCACAGCATCGACAAACTGGTTCCACAAATCCGTTTTCACTAGATCGGGGCTCCGATCGACAATCACGGACCTGGGCGATGGCACAGTCGTGCACTGTTGGGTGCCCAAGACCCGGAGACAGAACAAACCGGACCTGGTTCTCATACACGGGTTCGGAGCCAACGCAATGTGGCAGTGGAGCAACACAGTCCGGGTATTAGCCCCCCACTTCAACCTCTACGTGCCGGACCTCGTCTTCTTCGGCGACTCGTACACGACTCGGCCGGAACGGGACGAGTCGTTCCAGGCTCAGTGCATGATGCGAGTGATGGAGGCCAACTCGGTGACGAGGATGTCGGTGGTGGGGCTGAGCTACGGCGGGTTCGTGGCGTACAGGATGGCAGCGCAGTTCAAGGAGGCGATGGAGAGGGTGGTGATATGCTGCGCAGGGGTGTGCCTAGAGGAAGGGGATCTAAAGGCGGGGTTGTTTCCGGTGCAGGAGATCGAGGAGGCGGCGGGGATATTGCTGCCGCAGACGGCGGAGAGAATGAGAGAGTTGCTGCGCTATACATTAGTGAAGCCACCGAAAGGGTTGCCCTCTTGCCTAATCAATGACTTCATTGAGGTATGGCTTTAAACCAACGGCTGCCAACTGTCGTTCGGCGCAATTAAACTGAAAATTATATTGCCCGCGGTCCTCCAAGTTAAGTTTTATCTAAATTTAACTTCAGTCCTCGTACTTCAATTTTATTCTAAATCAAGTGACATACCATAATGCATCCACTGTAGAATCAAAATAAAATAATGCGCAAATATCAAATTAAAAGTAAAACGACTTCAAATATAAATATCACTTTAAAATTGTTAAAACAAATTAGTGATGTTTGACTCACTTTTTTTTTTTTTTAACAATTCTCATCTAAAATAATTCAACATTAATAATATAAAATCTTAAACAAAATATCATATACAAACCATTATAACCCAAAGCTTCTAACTTGGCGGTTATCTAATATATCTCCCTATACTAATTTGAAAATAAATAAATACTTAAATATGTTCACCACTTATATTCAACAATTATAATTTCAAACACTTATAAGAAGTGTTTTTTCTCATCCAATTATGTAAGAAAAAGAAGTGATTTGTCCTTGAGAATAGAAGAAAGAAAAGATAAAAAATTCTTTCTTTGATGATGAAACCTGGACAGCCATTAGGACGTAAAATCCTACTATTAAGTAGTCATTTAGTACACGTGTATCTTCCGCGGGAACCCTATGTCCGAACGGGCAAAGAATGGGTCTTGCTTTCCTTTGCCACTCAAGTCTATGGCATTTGCCATGCTTAGGCACAAACGCGCATATATCTTTTCTGGGAAATGTTTTTGGAAAATGAATGTGCAAAAAAAGCAGGAAATGTGTATGAAATATGTGGAGGAGAAGAAAGAGTTGATTCGTGCTATACCAAAAGACAGAAAGCTATTGGAGCTACCAAAAATTACGCAGCCAACATTAATAGTTTGGGGAGATCAAGATCGGATATTCCCATTGGAACTTGCTCATAGGCTGAAGAGGTTCTCTCTTCTTTCTCTCTCACACACAATTGGACACTCGCGCGCGCAGGGGGAGATTGAGAAACTAATGAATCTTATTGTGTTTTTGTTTGAACACAACACAGGCATTTGGGGGAGAACGCAGAGCTAGTGGTAATAAAGAAGACAGGGCATGCGTTTATATATGAGAAAGCAAAGGAGTTCCACAAGCACTTGAAGGCCTTCCTCCTCCATCCCACTCACAGTAACAACAACAACAAATGATGTCCCACAGAACACAAGCCGCTGGGGATGGTCTGATTTTAACAGGGAAACCTAGCCTATCCTAGGATTCTTTCTGTACTCTGTTGACAACAATGTAAGTGAATGACCATAACTTAATAACAATTGATACTTATGTCAGCACAAGTGTCATCAAATGCATCTCTACCTGAGTTTTAAGCAATGAGCAACCAGCTCAAGGAATCAAACTCAGCAGCTCCACAAAGAATGTGAACAAATGACAGTTTGAAAAAAAGGATCTACGACTGAAGGCTGAAAATGATGAAAGAGTAACAATATGGGAGAGAGGTTTACCTGCATGCAATTCTCCAGATGTCATAGTAGAAAACAGAGGAGTTCAAAGCCAGAGCAAGTATACTTGGATCTCTAGAATTCAAATCTGAGGAATCTATTTTGTTGGCAGCCTGCAATAGTTTTTTCTGAGAAAAATTAAAAATATAACACTTAACATTAAAAGTCAACTGAGAAATGACATAGAACTATATAAAACAAAAACTATCAATTCAATATGGATGAGGATGAAGAATGAAGAAAGATGTTGAGTTCTGTCAAAGAAGCAACGCATTGCTATACCATTAAAAAACAAAACAAAACAAAAAACCAAAAAAGGGGAAAATTACATTTTTAGTGTCTATATGGACCTGGGTTCTATACGGAGTGTGTCTATATAGACCTTCAGTTCCAAATTGCAGACTTGATCCCTTAAGTTTCACATTTGTTTCAATTCCGCAACATTGAAAACATTGGTGATGATTTTAGACAAAAAAAAATGGGTTGTGCTCCGTATGTGGCCTTCCAGTGAAGATGTTTTTGTCATTTCATCACTCCACTAAACTTTAGATGTTTTTTCCTAGTAACGATTCAGCCTTCTCCCTCTCATTTTTCAAATGAATCATTGTTAGGAAAAGGTTAAAGGAAGAAAATTTAGGATTTGTGGAGTGATAGAATGATAACGAAGGCCACATGTTGAGTATAACCAAATTTTCATCCAAAATCATTAAAAACGTTTTTAATTTTATGAGATCGAAACAAATATGAAACTTGAGGAACCAACTGTGCAATTTGACAAACCTCAAGTGCACGTAGACACTCACCCCATAATTTAGGACCAAAAACTGTAAACCCCCCCCCAAAAAAAAAAAAAAAAAAACAAAAACAAAACAAAAACACACACATCTTACAGTAGAAAACAATTGATTCTACAGCTTACTGAAAATATTTAATTAGACATCTTCGCCAGCTCATCTTCAACCCTTACGTTAACCCTTTATCCTCTCATTCTATTCAATACCAAGAAAAAATATCAGATAGACATTCATATAAACATACATGGACAAATGCATGTGTATACACATAGGGATGTATGTTTGTACTAAAACATTGATTTAATAGTCTAGTACAAATGCATTTCGGTCCAAATATGGACGACAACATGAATTAGGGATGAAACTATAAATTCATTCAGAAAAATAATTTCAGATGATGAAGTCCCATGCTAACCGGTGATCGCGTAAAAGCTTGAACTCCCCCAGCATAAATTTGGTTGAACCAAAAAGCTGTAAGGCAAGAAAACCTCGAAATTATGCACTGAGAAGATGAAAAAACACAGTAAATTTTATTTATCAACTTTTACGATACTCAGAAACACAAAATGTAAAGAAAAAATGAAGAGGAAAAAGCAAAGAAGCACTGTTCTCAGAAAGGAGGAGATGCACCTATCAACAGAGAGACTACAATTAAACATTATCCACAGAATCCAGTATGAAACTTGTTAGCTTATGAAAAATAAGAGCAAAACTACCAGAACATAATATAAAGAAAAGGTGGGATAAACAGTACCATGGTCTCTCTCGGCCAGCTCTGCAAGTCTTGCCATGTCTCTCTTGCTGGCTTCTGTAAGTGCCTCTGAAAGGAAAATCATCCTCGCCAATCAGTTGTTTAACTGGTAGGCTGCAAGGTTGAGATCCGCCTTGGCATAGAGTACTTACTAACCTGTCCAGGGGTTTGTGAATTCTCAAACCTATGAAGGAATTGGGATGGTAAAATCACTAAAATATGAGCCACTTGCTTTTCCGTAAAAGTAACTGAAAAATACAGAAGAGATCCGATGAAAATAATTTTAAAAAAAATAAGGATAGACATGATTGATGATTCAAAAAAAGATGTTTACAACTTTCACTCAAAAACTATTCTGAAAGAATGTCATTTTTCCAATCCAAAAATGGCGTACCAAAAAGACTAGAACTGACTACCAAGAAGTCCATTGAAACTGTTAAAAATAGAAAAGATTTGTAGTAAATAAATCACTGTCAAAGATTGCTTCCTGATTAGGCTCCCCTCTTTCAGAAACCCCAACCGCATTATTTTGAACATCAAACGTTTGTTCATTCAGAAACAAAGACGAATGGTTTCCAAAACCATCTTCATGCCCAACTGAAAACTCGTTGATTCCGCTGCCAATGCACTGACTAGTTTTTATATCCTTAGTTACATCCATGGTTTCCACATCATTACAAGTTTTCATAACAGTTTCATGCTTATCACCCAATTCTTCACCTGATGGTTTTTCATTTGCATCAGACTTCAAGTCCGGCTTGTCTAGATTCAGACCGTTTAGCTCATCATAAAACCAATCAGTATACGTTTCAGTACTAGAATTTGGCTTAAATTTAGCCAACTCTTCACGGGCAGTTGCATGAAAAGTATCTACAACAACATTGTCATCAGCAACATTCATACCCACATTAACTGGAAGTGATGCATCCACGCTCTTTACATGGTTTCTCACATGGGCCCCCATGTGGCCATTATAACGGTGCCTCTCAATAAATGTCTTGTGGCAGAACTGGCATTCGTATTTTCCTTCTTTAATGATCACACCATCGGTGATGGTTGTACCAACTTTAGATCTCTTTCTCCGGTGAGATAACTGGTGGTGTAATAAATCATCCTGCTGATCAAACATCATGTTGCATTTCTGACACTTTAAGGTTTGCAATAAGACTTCCTTCTCAGTATCGCCTGTAAACAGTGTCGATGAGTGACAAACAAGGTTTTCTTTCATGCTTTCTTCTTGAACAGAGAGATCTGCAGCCTGGTAATAAATTCCATCAACGAACTTATAAGAAAGAAAACAGAAGAAAGAACAGAGGCAAAAATTGGTGGAAAAAACACATACTTCAGTCATCGACTTACATTTTTAGAAGCGAGAGTGTTGGCCACATGAGTGCTATTTATACTGTGAGCGAAATTTGGCTGATAGTCATCAGGGATCCCCAAAATAGAAAGCAAATATGAAGAGATGTCCTTGCATGACACAAACTGCCGCCCATTAGGGCTGAGTATCACCATATAACAATTATAAATGAGTAAAAACCAAACAGTCAATAAACATAAATTATAAATAATAAACTATGTTATATCTGAATAAATCAGGTGTTCAATTTATGAAGTATTAATGACACTTCGGTTTTTGTCTCGAGCAATTTGAAATTTAGATACTATTTTTTATGACTCAAGTTCAATTGTTTAAGCGTATGAACACACGCACACACTCTAGTGTATACAGGTGTATACCCCGTGCCTGAATGCACAGATGTAAAAAAATGAATCTAAAAATATCTTTGAGATTTAGTTTGATATCATTCAAAATTTCTTTTGTTCCTAAATAATCCTGATACAAACATTTAAGAAAGCAAAAAATTACACCAAAAATAAGAGAATACTACATAAAATAATAAAATTAAAAATTAAACATGGAGTGTAAAATCTCCAAATTTGGGGGAAAATAGTTTTACATTTTTAACAAAGAAAATAGTGGGTCAAAAAATTATTGTATGTGAGTCGTGACGACTAATAACTCGTGGTGATGTTGATAGAGGTACGTGGTGCAATGGTAGTTGAGTTTGAGAGATAGACGACTGGCTAGGGATTGAGCGAGAAAAAGAACTTGGGTTTTAATAGAGGAGGCTTCCATAGTTAAGGATGGGGAGAGAGAAAAGAAGGGTTTATACCGTCAACGTCCCCTATCATTTTCACTAAAACTACGGGAACCCCCTGTTGTATTGAATTCTTTAGAGACATCCCTTATAATATTATGTTAATACTAACACCCTTTCAACGAAAAATCAAAAGTAAATGGCCTATTTTTACGAAAAATCAAAAGTAAATGGCCTAATTTTCCCTTTGAAAGTCAGTTTAGACTTTTAATTTCCTAAATTGACCTTATTAATTTCCTAAATTAACCTTATTCTTTTGCAATCAAAGACCAAATTACTCTTATCTTAAATTGTAAAAACAATAAAAAATTAAAAAAAATTAAGAAGTTAAAAGGGGAAGAAAAAGAATGAACAAGTTGTTTGCCACCGCCACGCAACTTGTGCCTCCAGCTACTTCTGCTCCTCTCTCTCCCTCTCTCTCTCTCTCCCCACAATCTATAAAGCATTACTAACCACAAAACCCCAATCCACCCACCACTGTCGACCTACAACTCCAATAGACACCCTTGCCTCTCAGTCTAGATTGGAGTCACCCACCATCGCCAACCCGCAACTCCTCTAGTTACCAGACTCACCACTGTAACCTCTCTGCTTCAGATCGAGCCACTCACCAACTGCTAACCCACAACCCTTGCCACCACCGTCTCCTTTGTCTCAGATCAAAGCTTGTGATGGAAAAAATTAGATCTAAAATATGAAATTTTTCCCTCTCTATTTCAAATATAGATAGGTTAGGGCATGACTGTGGTGGTGGTGGATTCGGGCTTCACGAAGATGAAAGATAATGAAATTCAGAGAGAACGGGATGGTGATTGCCGGTGGGGTGAGCCGCGGGATATAATGAGTTGGCTGGGTTTGTTAAAGAGTAGGGAGATGGAAAATAAAACGAAATTAAAAAAAATGTTAAAATTATTGAAAATAAGGGTAGTTTAGTTTTTATAAAGGGCACAATACTAATTATATTAGCAACTTTTTACTATAATGAAGGATAAAATAGTCATTTTATTCTTTCTTTTTTTTTCAAGTAAGGGATTATGTTGGTAGTTCAACTATGTGAAAGGGTGTCATTGGTTTTTTAAGAAAAATAACAGGAGCTGTCAGTAACATTAACCCAGGGAAATAAATTTTTGAAAAAATGAAAATAATTGAGAGAGAAAAAAAGATGCACCTGGAATTACACATTTTTTTCTTTTAATATTTTCTTAATATATGTAAGCAAAATATGTTTGAAAAATGTATACTAAATTGTTTTATATACACATACATGCGTGTGTGTATTAAAAATTTGTTGTATTCTGACTGTATCAGTAACATATAATTTCAAAATTTGGCGTCTCGGTGTCCCACCATTGATGCTTCTCGTATCTGTCTTTGTACTTATTAGATGTCAACAATAGGAACAAAAACAGAATTTATCACGACTGGGGCTCATAGGCTTTGTAAAGCATCGAAACTATACCCACCCCTATCAGCTTTCAAGTCAAACCACCTGATGCAAATGAACCAACATGAAGGGTTACCTAAGATCCTCCTCTTTTTTAAGGATCTATATAACAACAACAACAACAACAACTAAGCCTTTGTCCCACTTAAGTAGGATCGGCTACATGAATCCGTTTACGCCATAATAAACGATCAAGGGTCATCCCCTCAGTCAGGTTCAATGTCATCAAATCAATTCTAATAGAGGAGGATCTATAAAGCAGCAAAAAAAACGAAGTCTTTATCTTACTTAAGTAGGGTCGGCTACTAGAATCTATCCGCACTATACATATCGCTCAAGAGTCATCTCCTCAATTAAGTTCAAAACAATCATTTCATTCCTAATTGTGTCACTGTCATCCCAAGTTTTTTTATATACATCTCCCCATTGGAGCAACTTCCACTAAATTAAATCATATTTTCGTACCGTTGTGTCCTCAGATCTTTTATGCACACCATCATAAACGATTCTCTCATCTTCTCTTTAATAAGTGTTATTCCTAAGTTATCCCAAAGAATCTCATTCATAATTGTATTCATCCTTATCTTAACATGCATCTACCTTACCATCCTTAGTTCTACTACACCTATATTACGAACATGCTTCTTGTTTACTGTCGAACATTCTAAACTATAGAAAATCGACGGTCTTATTACAGTTTTGTAAAATTTTTCCTTTCAATTTCAATGGTGCCATACAATCACAATCACCTCAGTTGCACCTCTCCACGTTAACCATCCCGCCTTAACTCTATGTGTAATATCTGCCCCGATTTCTCAATTTCCTTGAATTATAGAACTTAACTATCTACAATAATCAATCCTAGGGACCTCTTGATCACCAATTTTTACCATGCCATCTTCTTTTTCGAGTATTACCAAAATTTCAATGCATGTATTTCGTTCTATTGATCTTTAAGTGCCTAGACTCTAAGGATTACCTTTAATGTTCTTCTAGTTCATCAACTACCACCATGTCATTTGCAAACAACATACTCCATGGTACCCATCTGGAATATCTTTTGTGATTTCATCAATCACTAAAACAAAGAGATAAGGACTTAAAAGCAATCTTTGATGCAAACCTATCTTGGAAAGACACAAGTATCACCTCCTACGGTTCGAACACTAGTAAATATACATCCATACATGTTCTTAATCACCTTAATATAATCAGTGGACACTTGCTTCTTTTCTAAAATCCACTAAAATACTTCTGTGTACCTATGCATAAATCTTTCTTCCTTTCCCTATATTTCTCTATCAATCACCTAAGTAAATACATGGCTTCAATGGTTGACCAGTGGCATAATCCATATTGATTCTCTTTAATACTTGTCTCATGTCCTAATTCTATATCCTATCACCCTCTCCCAAAGCTTCATGATATCACTCATAAGCTTTATGCCTCAATAAATTGTACAACTCTGGACATATCCTTTATTTTTGTAAATTGACATTAAAATGCCTCTCCTCCAATCATCAGACATTCTCTTGTTATTTAATATGTTATTGAATTGCTTAGTCAACCCAAGATCTCCCAAACTCTTCCAAGCCTCTATAAGAAACTTACTAGCCCTACTACCTTTCCATTACTCATCTTCCTTAATACAATTCTAACTTCCAAAGTCCTAATTCTCCTATGAAAACTTTAAATATAACATGGAGGCAAACAAGGAAGCTTTAAACCTAATTCCCCAACATTGTTCCCATTGAATAAACTATAAAAATAACTTCTCCATTGTTCCATAATCTTTTCATCTTTCACTCAAACCTTTTGGTCCATGTTTTCTATGCATCAACATATCCTAAATCTCTATTATTCCTTTCACATCTCTTAGCAAGTTTGCATGTATCCCTCCCTCCATCTTTTGTTCCAACAATGATACAAATCATCGTAAGCCCTAAACTTCACCATCATTCCATAATCTCTTCAAGCAAGTTTGTATATATCCCTCCCAAATCATTGTAAGCCCTAAACTTTTCTTTGATAGCTTTTCTTGCCTCCTTTTTTTGCCCTTTTGTACCTCTCCAGATTCTCACTACTCTGATCCTTTTGCCACTATTTATTAGATATTTTAAGGATCTATAAATGGAAGCATGTTGATTATCCATAAGTTTAAATACAGAGTTCATTGTGAGCACATATGTACCAACTTGAGCAAATTTCAAAGAGCCACTGACTATGCATGCTAAAAGCTTAATACACAATGGCATAGCTAAGTAATTGATTCATATGCAATAGAAAAGACTTAGAGCCATCACGACTTGTTTTGAACTTCTTTTGTTGCACATTGATTTAGTTGAACGTATATGGCAAATTAAAAGAACCTATGGGAATTGAGTGAGTAATCTCTTTGGGGTTCAATAAAAAAACCAGGCATCAACAATTCCTTTTCGGGAATCGGGCCAATGTTTCTTTTTTATTCATTTTCAATCAGACTCGGATCACTAGATTGTTCAACATAGCCTAATATAAGCAGAACAACTACATACTTTTGTCATGCTCACGTCTTCGTTTAGATTTGGCCTTCGCCTCTAAAGATTTTTAAAAGATAAAGTTACAATCTTCATGAATTCATCACTCGTCATGTCCTTTAGGTCTGAAGATAGATGAGTCTGCTTCCATAGAAACATTGGTACAGGCAACTAGGGGTGCAAGTCAAGCAAGGTTACAAAGTTGCATGGTATTGACGTGAAATATTTTACACTTGGCCAAATTCGAGCCATGATTTATCGGGTAATTCAGGTTTACATCATGTAATTCATTATGGACATGATTATATACAATTTTTGGACAATGCGTGTTTGGCACCTAATTTTCAGTTTTACCAAACAGCACCAGACTTTTTCCAATACTGGCTACTTGGATCAATAAAGGATTATGATATAAAAAATAGAAAAAGAAAACAAGGGATCTTCTCTCAAACAACTGTCGAACAAATTATCAATCTAAAGAAAAATCAGCTCCTAGCAAGGCATGCAATAAAGCTGAACAATATACAATATGTGTCCCAAGCGATACTGTAGAAATATCTCCATAACCGATACATATCCAAGAGTGTCCCCTGCATATCCTGGATAACTAACAATGTTTCTAATTTTCTGTTCTCAACTATTTACATAGAAGTAAGATAAATGTCTACATTGTAGAATTAATTGAATCAACGGAGTTGATGGGTGTAGACGTCAATGTGGCAAGTGGCAATAGCGGCTGGTGGTAGAATTTAGAAGAAGTTATGGTGTGGATGGAGGTTACAATCAAAGACATAATAAAATGGCACCCCCAATTGTCACACCCTGCCTGCTACTAGGTTGACCAGCTTCAATATGAGGGCATCTAGTAGGCTAGTTGTCAACATCCAACTCCTAACTCCCCATTGTCTTTCAAACCCCTTTTTCATGGTTCCCTAACATTGAATCTTCTTCTTAGTTCAACTCAAGACAAGGATTTTGAATCCCTAACACTGCTTAATACAGAACCTCGTTGTTCTTGATCACAATCTTCTTACCCATAACCCCTTTGTATCACATTATCTCTTTATTTTTGGAGGCTATACCCGATTCAAAAATTGAGGAACTAAACTTTCAAATTTGACTCAAATTGGAACTAAATCACTGACAACCATTTCAACAAGAAAAACTTCTTGCCAACAAAATTTTAAATGGAAATTTTAAGATTGTACTAGCATGTCAAAGTTGGTGAAGGTGAGGGATGCCATCTTGACATGAGGTGTCCAAAATATGCCTCCCCTCCTCCTCGTGTAATTCTGTCTTCGGAGTTACCAAAAACTCCATTCTTTTACCCTACCCTTGCATTAGTACAAACTTACATGAACCTTGAAAACATATTTATATTAACTTCCACCGAGCTTCTCTTATAAATTTCATGTAAGCGACATTTAAAAAAAATATAATCAGAACCCTTCTTCTATCCACAAATTTAACTACGCTACCAATGCTAGATTCTCACTTACTTTTATTACGGGAAGCAATCTATGACAGTTTCACCATGTCTGATGAAAATGATTCATAGAGGGCATCAATTTGGCTCAAAATTTGGCCCTTAAAGTACAAAATGAGTGGCATGGAAAGAAAAATAGAATTAAAGCTATTATTATTCAGGGCTACAAGAATAAGTAGCCACCGATATAATGGTGTTTTCGGCTTATACCTTTAACCATTAAAATTTTGTTCTATTGCTTTATGGAGCCATGTAACAAAACCTATTTGGGTGGGAAAAGGGTTTGTTGTTTGTGCACGTCGCTTTTGAAATTTCAAGCCTAGAAAAGCCAACTTCAATTTTTCATTTCCAAATCCCAATATGCTATGTAAACTTATACAAGTGCGTCCCAATATAGAGTACTAACTCCACAAGTAATTCAAAAATCTCAATAAAGTGCAAGAAAATTCAGTTAAAAAGTGTATTCTTCTTCCTAGGGAAAGAAATGATGTTGGTCACAGTTACTGCTAATTCAACCATGGAAAAACTACATCATGCATAAAAACAAGGGAAAAGAAAATGGAAATCCATGAACCGAATCACAACTTTACTGGAGAAAAAATTAACCTTATGTAGCGGCGACAGAACAACCACACATTGCCTTCTTTCTTCTTGACAGCCAGCACAAGCTTCCAGCCTTTTGGCAATGCATCTCCGAATTCATTCGCATCCACAATCCTCTTCTTCTTCCTCCTACTCCCCCACTGCCCATTCAATCCGTTCAAGAACGCTAACAGCTGTTCTTCACTTCCCAAACCCTCTGTCCTCCTTCTCAACTCCGTGCCATATGGATCATCCAACCCCGCCAATGCCACTAAATCTACCACAACCCCTTCCTTATTCAAAATCTCTTTATCCCTATCCTCCACATTCTCATACACAACAATGTCCTTCATTACATCACCGGCTGACTCGGCCAACGCCAAGGGCTTGACATTCTCAACCACCGGCACAGGAACGATCACATTCTCATTTTTCCGTGGCCTGCCTCTCTTCCTTTTCCCACCGGTAGTTCCCACATTGGACAATTGCGGCATGGTCTCGTTGTAATCGACTCTAATCGGGACTAATCCGTCGCTATTATTCTCCATGGAGAAGAGTTCTTTAAATAGACCAATGATTTGGTTGTTCTCGGCCTTTTCGGGATCGTTTTTACGAGAGGCATGAGAAGTGGGCTTTGGAGAACGGATATGAGGGGTGCGGCGATGGATGCCGGGGGAGGAGGTAGAGGAAGCGGCTGGAGCAAGGCGGAGGCGAGAATAAGTCTGTTTACGGGAGCCAGCGGACTCGTTGAAGACGGAGCGGTCGATTTTGGGGATGACAACGTCGTCGCAGCGGCGGAGATCAAATGAGGCGTCAGAGCAGAGGGAGAGGAAGTAAAGCTCGGACTGGGAAAGAAGACGGAGATCGACGGTAGGGATTGATTCCAGCTGCAGTGGGCGGTCGGAATCCGAGGAGGATGCAGCGGTAGAATCCAGTGCGGCTGTAGCCATCGGAAGGCCGGGTCGGAGGTTTTAGTTTCGGAGATTTGGGAGGGAGGCCCCCCCGGTAATTCTTAAAACTACGGCGGAAGAGAGAGAGAGAGAGAGAGAGAGAGAGAACCGATCGGTAACTAAATTGAGCAATGCTCGCATCACCTGGGATTCCACGAACATTCCATGCTTCTGTAATATAGAGAACCGAATTGAGCCCTTTTCTATATGTTGGAAGAATCGAGCGGCCCGTTGAATATTATGGGCTCCATTAAAGCCCAATTAGTTGGAATTGGGCTTTACTCTCATGGGCCGAAAAAGAAGAATATAAATGTCCTTTCAATAATTTTGTTTGGCTAGAAAGATTGAATAATATCTTTTTTGTTTAAAAAGTTCATTCAAGGAAATAGAACCCAAAATTATGATTAAACAATAAAAAAAATCCCATTATTTTTCTTTTATAAGAACTTCACTAATTAAAATTAATATAAATTAATCTTATTAAAATTATATCAAAATTTGTTCTAAAATTTTAGTATGCTTTCTAATCTATAGTAAACTTTCAAAAATACATCAAATTATTGTCAACCTTATGGACCTCGGTCTCTCTATATAATAAAACAGAATGAAAAGTCGGGTTGAAAGCAAAAAAAAAAAAAAAAAAACGAGAGAGGAAAACGAGAAAGGGGGGAAGAAGTCGGGGCCTCCACCAACGACCATCATTGTTGTCCACAACAGATTTTAGAATTTTTAAAAGGGTATTTTATTATGGGCCAAGGTCCACTACTAATTCATTATTATACTTATGTAATCATTTAAGTTTAGAAAAAAACTCAATTGATATATGGTAATTATTTGTTATACAGTAACATTTACATCATCTCATTCATTATATTGTTGTTGATATTGTTGATGTATAGCAATATTTGCATCACCTCATTCATTATGTTGTTATTAACATTATTGATGGGTAGTAATATTTGCATTCCCCCATTCATTATATTGCTATTAGCATTATTGCTGGGCAATAATATTTATATCTCCCAATTTATTATGTTGCAATTATAATTTATTATGTTGCAATTGATATAATGAGAGACTATGTATTTGAATTTATCTTAAATAATAAATATATAAGTGATGTTTTCTCAATATGAATTTACAAGTGGTGGCCCATTTTAATTTTAATGACAAAAGTGAGATTCTCTCTAATTTTTCCTTTTTTAAATTGTTTTTTCTTGAATTTACTGTAATCTTTTCAATCACGCCGAAGACCACAAAACACCAACCAAAGCAAATTTATGGATAGTTTGCCACAAGACACTACCGTCGAAGACGACCACCGCATCAAATACAGCAACAAAACAAATTTGTTGCACCAAACAAAGGAAAATGCAACAAATTTTTTAATAAAACCACAACTTCAATATTCTATAAAATAACGACATGTTTGATTAAAAAAAAAAATACTTAAAATTGATTAAATTAAGTATTTAATTAATTAAGTGTATTTGACAAATATAATTAAAATTACTAATTAATTAAATTAGCTTAATTTTTAAGTGAAATATTAAGTAAAAAATTCAGCAAAGCCCCCCTTGCTTATTTTTTTTTTTTTCAGAAAGCGCTCAACACTTTTCAAATTAAAAAAAAAAAAAGTAAATTGACTGTTTTGCCCTTTATTTGATAGGATTTCTACTGTTTCGATAGGGTTTCATTCGTTTTCATTTGTCGACGAGTTCAAAAGGGTTAAGGCGATGGAGGCAAGTTGAGAAGAGAAATCAAAGGAAAGAAGCCGGGACGATCGATCGATCTTCGTTGAGCAGAGAAGAAGGAAGCGACGGCGAGAGTTCAACTGTAAAGTTTTTCGTTTCTTCAACAAGCTATTTTCTTCTTCAAATCTATAGTTTTTCGTTTCTCCAACTCGAGATTTTTCGTGTTTCGTTTAGATTTCTGTTTTTCTGTTCTTCGTTCTTCAACAACGAAATCTTAAATCTGAAATTTATTTTTATAGTTTGGAGTGCTTTAATTAATATTAGAAAATCATGTTCTATTACAAGCCATTCCACACAATCTATTCAATTATGCATACTCCTATATGCTCACTTGTTATTCCGTTTCTTTTTTCAAGGTTAATTTTCTTAAAATCATTTGCAAAGCCTGTAGCCGATTTTGTTTTATAGTTATTTATCCAATTCATTTTGTTAATTTTATGAAATTCGTTTGCAAAGAAATTGGAAAAATATTGGTTCTCTTGATCAATAATTTTGGTTTATAGCTTCAGCATGTTTCCGCATAACTCTTGCCAACACTGCATTCAATTGATCTACATCATGCATATGTTATGGATCCACACTTTCAATTACAATGATCTAGCATAATTTTTAATGGATATTTGATCCTCTGTTCTTGGATTTTCCTTTGGACACTTGAAATAGCAGTACTTTGGACAATGGTTATATATTGAACTTTCAAATCTATATGATGAATCCGAATAATTTTTTAGAAATATATACATTTTAATGATTAGACTTGTATTTGGGATTGTTGGACCAAACCCATGTCCAAAGCATAATCGGTGTATGCCTTGTACTGGATTTCTGGATTAGTGAGGCCATTACCGATGGAAAATCCTTGATTTACCATTGATAATAAATTGAAATCGTCGATCGCTATCAAGCAATTAGGGTTATTTGAACTGTTTGAGTTCTTAGATTGTTGTTGCTAATTTGTTGAATCTATATTGCTAAATGTGTATCTTATGGATTGATTTTTTAAGAGTTCTTTTTTGGAAACAATTTTTTGTTCTCATTAACAAGAAAGAGAAATCAGGGGACTTCTATTTCCGTTCCAAGTTTCTTGGGAACATACTAGACAAACAACACTTCATGTTTCGTTAATACCTCATTGTGGTTTGTTTTTTAATCGTGGTATGTTTTAATTGCACAAGATGCTATTGAAAAACTCTTGATCTAATGGAGAGAAATCAAATGAACGATTTCTCGGTGTTATGAGTCTCTTTGAAGTTTGTCCTAATTTGAGAGAGGTTTTAACCCTAGATAACTCTTTTTTATTTGTCTTCCAAGTTTTAACTTTTAGGTTGATTTTGATGTGAAAAATGTGATTTTTTGTAGTGTTATGTATTTGTGATGATTTGGGTTTTGTTCAAAAAATTGTATTACCTTAATTCAAAGGTAATTATTTAAATTAAATAATTTTCAGCATTCAAATTTTATACTTATCAAATAAACAAAAAAAAATCAGCACTTAAATTTTCAACACAATTTTATTTAACAATTTTCTCAAATTTTCAGCATTTAAAATTTAAGTACTTAATTTTTAACACTTAAAAATTAAGTCATTATCAAACAAATCCTAAATCTAGAAATGCTAGAAAAAATTATGAATATACACGACAAATATTTAAAGAACAAAATAGAGTAGCCACTTTCAAGAACAAAATCAAAACACAAATTTTTTAACATCAAACAAATTTGACAACAAACTAGATAAAAAATAAAAATAAAAATAAAAAAATATCGCAATTAAAATTAACAAGCCAACAGTAAAATTCAAAAATTCCAGAAATATAATAGCAAAAGATGATACGCGAATACACCTGGAAAAATCATGAATGGATCTTGAGAGAGAGAAAAAAAAAATTAGAGAATGAAAAATAGAGCAATAGTAGAAGGATTTTTATGTCTGAAAACCCACCTATTGAGGGGTTGGGTGATGGAATGTAAGCACATCATAGAGACACATGACTTTGAAATTCAAGCCACCAGGATGTCCAACAACTGTTATGTAGATTTCTTAGCGTAGATGGGAACAAATAGCAGATTTGAAATGTATTATCTGGAGGAACCCCTTGAAGGGCTAGTGAGACTTCTTATTGTCGACATGCACACCGAGAGAATCCCTCGTGGTCTCTAGTTTTTTGTGTTTTTTTTTTCTACCAAAAAAAAAGAAAAAGGATTTTTATTTCAATAACGGCGGTGTTGATTGAGGCAATAGTGGCGTCCATGGCTAGACAATATGCTGGCGGCAAACAGAGATAGAACATTCTACCATTAGACGGAAGTTTTTTTAGAACATTCTACCATCAGGTGGAAGTTTTTTTTTTTTTATAGAATAAGCATAGGCATAGTTGGTTTCAGTACACCATAAATAATAATACATTCGTGGATCAAGAACAATCAACCCCCTCAAGTTTCTCAAGTTTTTGACCATGCAATCCACATTCATATTTGATTATTGTACTTTTGATGCTAATCATCCTAATTTAGACTTTGTTAGTATTGTGTATTAGTTAATGATGTCCAAATTTCGTCAACGAACCTAGCTCTTAAATCCCTGATTAATATATACAAAATTGGGATATCGATGTAGTATCAGCTAAATACTCTCCAACGTGAAAATAAATTAATCAGGTTTTTAGTAGTATCAAAAATTGAATCATATTTAGGACATGTAAATCGCTATATTTATAGAGTAAAGTATTACCTGACCTCTTTAATTCTTTCCATAATCATGAATGCTCCACTTCCTTCCTACCTCTGCTCCGTACAATGTGGTGGGTAGTTGTATGAAGAAGTTGGCAGTCATTTGAATCATTATGGGTCTCAGTTGATCATTCCAGATCTATTGTGGGTTGCCCCTAGCGCAGGTCTATGTACAAATCATTTTAAAATTGGGTGGGCTCATTCGTTTGGGCCCACCATGTTTAACTTACTTAGGTGATTTTGGGGCTACTCTGGCTAAGCTAATAATTATCTATTTATTAACTGTCGAGCGTGGGTTGTGAAAAAACCACCCACATCAGTTAATATAAACTATTTGAGTTACTTCAACAATTGTTATACGTTTGCAGTCTAGCCCCCAAGACTCAGCATGGTTGGAATGGAAACAGAGAAAATTAAAATGACATATTTTGGCCAAGGCCGTGGCTGCTACCTTTAGTGTTGCGATCACAACACTATCAAAGCTCGCGGTTGACCCTTGTCGTTGTGACTATGATGGCTCGCTGCCAGAGGTCGCGGTGAGTGACTCTTGCCATGGCAAGTTCATGAATGTTGAATGCTGCTGCAACACTTTACATTGTCACTGTGATGCAATTCTATTTTTATGCAAAATGTATCTATTTTCGCGGAAAACTCATGGATTTGAAGCTTAAAGTATTGGGGGCATCTTGGCAACTTTAGGGCACACAAATCTTAAGGAAAAAAGTTCATTCATCATTAAATCATCAATATATTCTTAGGAATATGACTTAGACCCCGGTTGGTAAGTATTCCCATACCATCCCATTTCCAGATTTTTAGGATTTATGTTTGATAACACCGTTTGGTAAATTCTGTTTCCGTTCCCATTATATTCCAAAACCAAGAATTCATTTTTCTTTTTCTTAAGAAGTGAAAAACAATTTATTTTTTTTGTTTCCACCTATTCTCATCCCAAACAAAAATGACACACTTGGCATTTTTTAAATTGTTAGAGGGGTCTAGCTATCAACTCTTGTAAACTTCTTTTTTCTTTATCATTTTTTTCTTCATTTTTCTTCTTCTATGTTTTAACCATGTTCTTCTCTTGTCCTTCTCCTCGTTCGTCATCGCCCTCCTCCTCCTCCTCCTCGTTCGTCCTCATCCTCGTCGCCATCGTGTTCCTCGTCTTGGCCATCATCTTCGCTGTCCTCGTCACCGTCATCTTCCTCGTCCTTGCCATCGCCTGTCACCATCACCATCACGATTTCTTCGATAATCAATATTGTCTTCAGGTTCAAACGTGAAATCGATTTCGATTTAGGGTTTAGGGAAATCGATTTTGATTTCGTTGATTTCGATTTTGATTGGAGTTTAGTATTTCGATATCGACTGGAGTTTAGGGTTTGATTACTTGATGATTTATTGATTATGGTTTAGGGTTCGTTTTTTATTTCTTGATGATTTCTCAGATTTAGTGTTATTGATTTCTAGGATAATATCGTTACCAAATGCGATTTTGTTCCCAGAACCAAAAAAAAATTATCATTACCAAACACCATTTTGCTCCCATTAAGAAACAAAATTCTCATTCAATCACTTCCCATCCCAAGTGGGATGGGATGGGATGGGATGAGTTGAGAACACTATCAAACAATCCCTTAGGTTTCAAGTTGAAGAGCGAGACAACAATTTCATGGATTCCATCCAGGAAGATGTTGTTGAGCGTTGTGATGCACAGCTAGACTCCATTATGGTGCTAGGAATATGGTACTGTACAAAGAATTTACGTTGTATTGTGTTCGTACTTTATTTCTAGATCTGTGTCCAAAGAATTTACGTTGATGTATTGTGTTCTTACTTTATTTCTAATATGTGGGAATAACTGTATGAAATTAAATATGGTTCTTAAATGATTTTTAATGTAATTAAGTTTTATTCAAAACTTCTTACAAAACTTTTGGGTTTAAATTTGATTACTTCTAAAAGCTAGATCTAATATAGGTGGTTTATATGTAACGGTCAAACAATAATATTTTTGGTATGCAGTATTGAATTTGATTATTTATATATAGATTTAAATTCATTCTACATTAGAATAACGTAATAATTAAATATCGAAAGTAAATCATAATAGTTAAATAATCAAATTTAAATTTATTTATTTTAAATAATTTCATTTTATAGTTGAGAACATTCATTTCCTAATTTTCACGGATTTGAATTTAAGTAAAAAGATAAATGCAACCAAATTCGTGATAGGAGTGTTTGTGGTAATAACTCTTAATAATATAATAAATAAATAAAATAAGATGTAGTGATGTATGTAGGGAGCACTATAATTACACTTTAGTGACAATAATGCCGGGATGAATAGACATCTAATACAGCATGCAATAATTGATTTACCAAATGAACCCAAGCCACAATTTTATGCCACTTTCTCATCTATCTTGGTGAATGATTGGATTTCTTCTTTCCCTTTTCAATTATATGCATATTTAATTTCAAAAGTGGGCTAATCATGGTATTCTTAATAAATAGTTTGAAAGAGACTTTTAGAACAAGATTAGAGATGTATTAACATCTTCAACTACACTAAATCATGTTCTTGTATACAGTGCTTTGAATTGGGTCTCTCAGTCCTTGGAAGATTAAGTTACAATGTACAAGTAGCATGTATAGTTTATTTTCTTACTAAGAAACATAGTAAAATTAGTTAACCAAAAAAAAATCTCAAAATTTGTGATAACTTTGTTTGTGGTCTGGCACATCTAATTAGATATTTTATCCACTCCTTTTTAAAGAGAGCGGTTACAAGTCCTATTTAGAAACAAAAATTACCAGATAAATCAGTTTTTAGCAGGTTATCAAATAGTCATTTACGATTATTTGATCAGATTTATCCCTATAACCACTTACTTGATATATAATTTTTTTAAAAATATAAATTTAAAATCATGTTATTAAAATCAAAATAACTATTTTTCGCACATTTGTCGGTGTCGAAAATTGATTAACATCCGCAGTTGATTCAGTCAAGGCACAGATTGATTATCCTCGCTAAAGTAGAGTTCGAGTGCTTGGTGATTGGTGTTCACTGAACGGTCCTATGGTCAAAATCCTTAGTCCTCAATGTCCAAACTTGTACCCGTACAAAGACCTGTTGGGGTGTGCAATGAAATCCTTCTGACGTGAGAGTAAGAGCTCGAGAAAAAAGAGTAGGTATTTGCTTTAAGTAGAAAGTTTTGCATTACCTGGAGCATTTAATTTCTTATTATTTATAAGAGTGAAGCTAGATTAGGCCCACCAAATTAGTGCCTTGAGCGTAATTAATTATCATAATCCTGCGAGTAGCCAATGAGGAGGCACGTGGCAGGTCTTTGGCATGTGCTCCTCAAAATCCGGCCTACCAAGAGGAGTCCATAAGCTGATCCACAAGGATTTGGAGATTAGGCTCGGCCCACGGATCTACAGTAGCTCAGATGGTGACCTGGTAATTGGTAGCGCGTGAATACGCCGCTACTTTCACTCGCAAGTATATGAGATCAAGTTTTAGTATAGATCGAGAGAGTTAGGGCTATCGTGTCCACAGGGATTGGTTTTGACTATTATTGAATACCTCGTTTATCATGACCTAACTTTATCTAGGCAAAAATAAATGTGTTTAAAATTAATAACACTAATACTAAGTTAATTAATTTAATTAAATTAACTATACTAATACTATTATGAGATGTTTAGGGAAAGTATTGCCTATAGATTAACTTTTATTTACAAAAACGTGTTTGGTCTCGTTTTAGTTTACGTTAACGGTGTTCGACTTATCCGACAATCTCAGTTCGTAAACTCTCTCGCCACCTCTCCTAAGTGTAAGACGAGATATATAACGCGACTTCATGTTAATGAAGAAGTCCTCCTCAACGTCTTAACGACCCTAGGTCACGTGAGTCTCGCCCCAACGTCATTGATTGCACACAATTCAACTCCCGATCGGGTCATTGGATCGTCGTGTTGTGTTTACCCTATCAACAATCTCAGTTCTAAAATTTCACCGCCACCTCTCCCGAGTGTAAGACGGGGGAATACATGATTTTGAGTCAACGAAGAAATTCCCCTCAACGTCTTAACGACCGTAGGTCACGTGAGTCTTACCCCAACGTCATCGATTGTCCACAATCCTAACCCCGACCGGGTTATTGGATCGTGGCGTTTGTTTATTCTAGTCTAAATCTGAGATTTGTCAAACTCCGTATTCTCATAACATCATTCTAAGTATGATAAACAAACAATACGGCATACACAATCAAAATAATAAAGAACAACCGCAAACAAAACACAAACTCAACAAAACAACATTTTCATAAATATATTAATCCCTAGACAAAAACCCGTTTAGCTCATGGCCATAGCCAGTTATACAATGAAAACTAGACTGAACATACTCAAACTACAATCCTAAGTTAAGAAATAAAAGAAGGAACAAGGGAAACTTAGCCTAGTCCGAAGATTTATCGCTAAAAACGTTTCGAGATCGCTCCCCCTTCTTGGCAGCGTGATCTTCTCTTTAGGATTTGAATGAGCACTCCCAAAACCTCTCTCTAAAATATATTATCCCTAATGGAGCTCTCATGGCCAGAGGTGAGGAGAGAAAGAGAATATTTATAGAGAAAATATCTAAACTGTGCAGAGGTGACCGCCTAGGCTGTGGGTATGTCGGTTCACTGATCACCACGATGATGGAGAAGGCGGTGGAATTAAAAAACATTCTGCAGTTTCACAGCCGCGGCGGTGGACGTTCAACAAGATAATGTCACTCTATGCATTCTGACGGCCTAGGCGATGAAACTGCAATGAGTTAGGCTTGGCTCTGAAGTTTTACCACTGCGGCGGTGGTCTAGTCACCGTGGCGGTGGCTGCAGGTTCTAAATTTTAGCTTCTTTGCCATTTTTCCACCGTTCTTCCACCGTCTTTGATCGGATATGATCGTTTTTTATATGTTTTCATCTCGTTTCACCTTAAACACCTGATTTATACAAAAACACATAAAAACATATTAAAACGTATTAAACATACTCGAAAACTAACAATGTTCGAATTGAAAATAGATAGGTAATTTACACCTATCAAATATCCCAAAATTGGAATTTTCCTAGTCCTTGAGCGAAACACCCACGCAATAAAAGAAAATATAACAACTAAAAACTAAAAATACAAAAAAACACGAAAAACAAATATATGCAAGTTTTGAGTATCATCTACCGGGCAAACGAACTATCCCTCATCGGCCCCCATTCCTATCAGGTTCAGGCATAAAAACACATCATGTAATATTCTAGAATTTCAACATTTATAATAGTAAATGTCATTATAGATCCTGCTAAAGTGTGTGTGTGTGTGTTTAAAACTCAAATATACAACTGTCCGTTAATCGGATTGGATTATCCACCATATAAGTGAATGACATAAAAAACTCGAAGGTATAGGGAATCCATAGGCTTAACCCGGGATCTATTCTCTATTAATGTAAGCTCGAAAGTTCAAATAGATCACTAGTGTGTGTGTGTCTGTTTAAAATTCGGGATTTGTCAAACCCCGTATTCTCATAACATCATTCTAAGCATGATAAACAAACAATACGACATACACAATCAAAATAACGAATAACAACCGCAAACGAAACACAAACTCAACAAAACAACATTTTCATAAATATATTAATCCCTAGACAAAAACCCGTTTAGCTCATTGCCATAGCTGGTTATACAATGAAAATTAGGTTAAACATGCTCAAACAACAATCCTAAGTTAAGAAATAAAATAAGGGACAAGAGAAACTTAGTCTAGTCCGAAGATTTATCGCTAAAAACGTTTTGAGATTGCTCCACCTTCTTGGGAACGTGATCTTTTCCCTAGGATTTGAATGAGCACTTCCAAAACCTCTTTCTAAAATATACTATCCCTAATGGAGCTCTCATAGCCGGAAGTGAGGAGATGAAGGGGATATTTATAGGGAATATATCTAAACTATGCAGAGATGACCGCCTAAATGGTGGGATTCACCGCCAAGGCAGTGGGTATGTCAGTTCACTGTTCGCTGCAGCGATGGAAAAGACGCTAGAATTGGAAAACATTCTACAGTTTCACCGTTGCGGCAGTGGACGTTTAGAAAGATAATGTCACTCTCTATATTCTGACGGCCTAGGCAGTGGTTTCACCGCCTAAGCGGTAAAACGGCAGTGAGTTAGGCTTGGCTCTGAAGTTTTACCATCGCGGCGATGGTCTGGTCGCCGCAGCGGTGGTTGCAGGTTTTGAATTTCAGTTTCTTTGCCATTTTTCCACCATTCTTCCACCGTCTTTGATCCGAGGTAATCGTTTTTTATCTGTTTTCATCCCATTTCACCTCAAACACCTTATTTATACAAAAACACATAAAAACATATTAAAATGTACTAAACATACTCTAAAACTAACAATGTTTGGATTGGAAATAGATATGTAATTTACATCTATCAATAATCCTAGTCGATAGCTATTTGGCAGAGGCCGGATCAGAGCTCATCATGGTAGACCCCTCAGCTCTGGTCGGTGGGTGGTGGTGTGCACATGGGAGGTCGACGACACCCTAGCTCTGTTCATTGGGCGGTGGTCATCAAGGGTCAAGTGTCTGCTGATCACTGGACGGTGGGCGAGCAGCCGGTGGGTCCTACAAAGTCTAGTTAGTGTGTTCGGTAGACGCTGACTGGTCAAACAGTCTTCCTCAAGGTCTCCACCTTACCACGTGTAAGGTCGTGAGTGGTTCTCGGTGGTTAGCGAACATATCCTACATTAACATTTTTTCATGATCTTTTTATATTTAGATTCATTTGAATAAGATTTTCAAAATGATATCACATTCACCATTTTTTTCATCAGTTTTCACATTCGTGTTGAATTTAACATGACACTTTTGATTTTTTATTATTTTTAAATTTCGTGTTGAATTCAATATGTTACTTCAACAAAATTTTATGAATCTATTGTATTGTTATTGTAAAAATATGTTGAAGGTAATCGAATTAAAAAAAAATACGAAATAAATTTAGATTAAACCAATGATCCCTCAATTATAAATCTGTAATCAAATCAAACAAGTTATAAAAAAAATCTCTATTTTAAGAATATAAAAGTGGTTTAGTTTTAATTTGATAATCTTTCCTATTTTTATAGCATGGTGATAGGTGTAAAATACCTCGGGTATCGTTATAGAGATTTAGCGACAAGCGTTTGTACCTCGGGTATCGTTAAAATTATAATGATTTTCTAATCCTACGATACCCTTGGCCGTTCTCCAAAGCCTGACCAAGCCCTATTGATCTTGGTGAATGTCCGAACCTACATTAGTGGATAGTTGAGTCCAGTCAAGCATATGGTTTCCCTTAATGTTTTAACAAGTTTAAGTCATGATCTTATTCATTGAAAAATCCAATCCGGCGTTTGATTTGTTATATATCTGAGTTCTCACACACACACATTTCAATAGGATCTAAAATGATTTGAACTGATATTGAGTGTTAAAATTCTGGAACACCACGTGGTGTGTGTTATTCCTTAACCGGATTTGATTACGGGTTGTTGAGGGAAGATATCATGGTTTCTTTGACTAAACTTAAATCTCACTGGTGTGTACGTCTTATTTGTTAATGATTACGTATCTGTAATTTAAGATGTAACTAATTAATGTAGTTAGTGTTATTTAGCATTAGGGTGTTTTGCTCGAGGACTAGCAAAATTCCAAGTTTGGGGGTATTTGATAGGTGTAAAATACCTATCTAATTCTAAACCGAATTTACCAGTTTTTGAGTAATTTATTGAAGTTTGAATACCGTTTTAGTTGTTTTTATTAGTCAGGAACAGGGACATAAACAATTGGCAAACAGAGCAAAATGGTGCGAAAGGGGTAGCCAAAAAGATGGAAAAAAAGGAGGTTTCAAATAACATAGCAAATCCTCTTAGGCGAAGTTTCCACCGCCTAGGCGGACATTCATCAGAAAGTTGAATTGTTGAAGATTTGAAATCCGCCTAGGCGAAGTTTCCACCGCTTAGGCGGAAATCCATCAGAAGGTTGCAAGGGCTGAAGTATTGAATCCGCCTAGGCAAAGTTTCCACTGCCTAGGCAGAAATCCACCAGAAATGGAAGTACTGAACTGCTGGATAGAGCTGCACTGCTGTAAATTCGCCTAGGCGAAGTAGCTACCGCCTAAGCAGAATTCCGTCAGAAAGATAAGAAGCCAAGAAGTTAGTCCTCCGCCTAAGCGAAGATTCTACCGCTTAGGCGGAATTCTAACCGACTTAAGCACCGCCTAAGCGGAGTTTCCACCGCTTAGGCGAAAATCACAGAACAAGTCAAAATATCTGTTTAGATATTTTTAAACCCCTAAGCCTATAAATACCCCTTGGCCACGTCTGAAACTTGTGGTTGAAGAACCCTAACCCTAGAAAATAGCTCTTAAGCTATATTTGGAAGATAAAGAAGGAGGTTCATCATTCGGATAAAGAATGATAACTTGCAAACCGATCATTAGTGACAGTGAACCGTTTCACTTCCAGATTTGATCGTTTCTCTCTTGTTTTATTCTTTGTAATCACTTTTTCATATCTAAGAATGTTGAATCCCTCTTATTTTGTATGGTATATGGTTAAGAACTTGTAGTAGTAGTTAAATGTTACTTAGGTGTAGTCAAAATCATGTAACCGTTTAGTTGAGTAAATTTATGTTACTTTAACGAGTAGTTTGTCTAAATCCGATTGTGTTTATCGTTATTCTTGTCACTATGCTTGTATTGATAAACCGAGAATGCGGGGTTTGACACTCAGGAGAGGTAACCCCGGATTCAGACTAGGGTAAATACAACGTGACGTTCTAACGACCCGGAAGGGCATTAGAACGTATGCAACCCATGACGTTGGCTTAAAACTCACGCGACTTAGGGTCGTTTAGGCGTTGAAAGGGACTTCTTCGTTAACACGAAGTCGTCTAATCCCTCGTTTTACACTCGGGAGAGGTAGCGGAGGAGTTATTGATACAAAGGTTGTCGGATTAGATAGAAACCGTTATAGCTAACTAAATGAAATCGGTTATGCATTATATGAAAGAGATTTATATCTAAGTAATTAGTGTAATTAAAACTAACTTTATAGTTGTCATTTATCTTAGTATAGTAATTAGAAAACAAATAAAATTTGATTAGTCGAGATAATATGAAACTATTGAAATCGCAATACTCACTTGAATTACCGGCCATTCCCAGTGGAACGATATCCGATCCTAAAAGATCCATTATATTAAAACTAGACCTCGTATACTTGCGAGTAGTCCAATTACAGCGAGGAAGAAACAAAGTAGTTGAATTCGAGCGCGTAACACATGGAAAGATATGTTATCAAATATATGATTCTGGATTTATAGGGGGTATTATCGTCACTTCATTTAGTTTAGATCTGAAATTCAAACTAAACAGTAATGATTAACACAAATTTAGGGATTAAATAGTTCAATTAGAAAGTTACGAGATATTTTGATAGATTGACTCTTCTAATGAGACCATCCGGTCATTTTTCCTTTAAAGAATCTTCTCCTATCAAAATAATTATCTTACCTTCTTTTAAGATATTCCAAATTAATTGTCATACTTCCTTTTATAACAAATATATTATCATTCTTTTCAAAATAACATTTTTTTCATCCCACGTTCAAATAAAAAAAACTATAGCATATCAAAACGTTGTATAAGATTAAATGTGACAATAAATTTAGTACGAATAAAATAATAATGAAATGGGACTAGTGGAAAGTAATCCTATTGTTGTTTGTATATTTTAGTAAAACATGCAATAACCCTATACATACAAATACAAATTTTATCAAAACAAATTTAATTACGGGATTTATTGAGAAATAAAACTGGAGAAATTGTCAGGGCCACCACCCTCAACTCTCTTACCATCGTTGCCGCTGGAACCACCATTGATTGCTTTCGATTTCTCTCCATCTCTCTCTCTCTCTCTCCTATGTGTGTAGAGACACACATGCATTGTAAGACCTAAATCGTAACACATATGTTATTAATAGGTGTATTTTAGAGCATCAGGAAAGTGGGGGGGAAATTTTGTTAATTTAAAGTTCAAATAAAAAGTTTAGGGGTAAAATTGGAAATTTAGAAATATTAAATTTAAATTGGGATTCAAATTTTCCATTCAATTTATAAAATTTTAACTATTAGGGACCAAATTACAAATTTAGAAAATGTTAAAAATGAAAATTTAACTAGAAACGAGAAATGGGCAACGTGGCAAACTAAGATCAAATTTCCTCTACTAAAATCATGCAAGATATATATAGGATCATGCAAGAGAAATTAATCAAAAAATCTCAAACCCATTTGGAGAAATTTCTAGAAAGAGGGAGGAAAACGGAGGGGGGGTTCTCGGTGGTGTGTCTCCTCCGACGATGGGTGGGGGGAATTAGCGTGCATGTGTGTGGGGTAGTTTGAGTGTGTTCTGCTCTCCGTTCGTTGACTACTCTCCGCTGATCGTGGGATGGATTGATCGTTGTCGTTCGTTTCGGTGCGGGATCGACGGGTTGTGGAGTGAGATCATCAACCCTGTAAAAACGTTGTCGTTCGTCGTCGTCGATTAGGTACATAATTGTGTGTAATCTTTTTCTAATTATTCTTGGTGAGTGTATGCATGCATGGGTGTTGCAAGTTCGGTCGGTAAAGTTTCGGCGGTGTGTGTGTGTGGTCTGTTTTCGATTTGGTGCAGACAATGTGCGTATGTGTGTTCTATTTTTGTGCCAACCGTAGGTGGTGTGTGTGTCATCACCATCAATCAAACCGACAATCGACAGCAGTGTGAGGGTGTTTTGTTGTGTGCATATGAGCGGAGGGTGTATGGGAGTGTCATTGGTGTGTGTGTGTGTTCTCTATTTTCGTTTAGTACAGCGGTGTGTGGGTGTGGGTTTTCTATTCGGATTGTCGGTCATCGACGATCGTGTGTGGTCGTCGTCGGTCAGTAGTGAGCGGTTGTGATGGGTGTAGGGAGATCGGTGGTGAGTGAGAGTTAGAAAGAGAGAGCATCGTCGACCGATGGGTTTGTGGGTTGCCGTGTTCGTCGTGTGTTGTTACTACTGTGTGTGTATGTGTTGCGACGGTGATGGTATTGCAGGTGTGTGTGCGCGTTCGGAGTTAACGTCGTCGGCGAGGAGAGAGAGAGAGAGAGTGGGTTGGTGTAGACACGGCATTTTGACCGCCTCGCAAAAAATTATACTTTATTTTATAGTTACCTTAATTTTATTTTTCTATTTTTTTTTATTGTACCGTATTTGTGCGATTTAATACTGCTAAATTAAGTTTTATTAATCAATTAAATAAATTAAATATTAGTAATTGATTTATTTATTTTTATTTTTTTGGTTTTGTAGATTTTTCGAAGTGGAATAAAAACGCGTTAATTCGGAACAAAATGGACAAGAAACAGACGAGAACGAGAGAGGTCTGGACCGAACAGGGGTGGGGGGGCTGCACAAAGGTCGCACGTGCAACCAGCTGGCCGCACCAGCGACCAGATACACTGGTCGCTGGTGCGACCAGTGTGCTGGCCGCATGTGCAGCCAGCTTTAATGCTGGCCGCATATGCGACCAGCAGGTGGGCAGAGAGCATAGCTCTCTGCCCTCTGCCCACCCCCCCTTTTTTGGTGCACCGATTTCGGTGCACCCAAAAGGGGGTGGGTGCACCGAATTTCGGTGCACCCACTCCCTTTTTTCTACTTTTCCCTGCGTTTTGTCAGAGGATTTCGCATCGAAATTTCCTATAAATAGAAGAAGGCTCATACAACACAAGGGAGAATTGTTTTGCCAGAGGAATTTTTTTTTTTAGAGGAATTTTTTTTTGGAAGGGAGAAGTGAAATCTGGAGAGAAATTTTGAAGAAAATAATATTATTTTCATTTTATTGTAATTTTAAAGAAGAAAAAATCTCCAAGAAGGTGGTAATTTTCATCTGTTGTAAATCTTACTCTTATTTTTAAATAAGTTGTTATTATACTAATCTTTTTTTTTTTTTGTAAATTAGATTTTTTTTTTCTTCTTCCTTTATTATTTATTTATTTATTTTATTTTCTTTTTTTATTTTTTTTATTTTTTTGAGTAAATAAAACGAGGTGAAAAATTCCCAACCTTCCATTTGAACGGTTTAAATTTAGAAGGGAATTACTCCCCTCGATGCGTGTGTGCGTGTGTTTTATTTAATTTGTATTGAATATAATGTGCTAACAAGATAAGGTGGAAAATTTCCAACCTTCCATTTGAACGGTTTAAATTTAGAAGGGAATTACTCCCCTCGATGCGTGTGTGCGTGTGTTTTATTTAATTTGTATTAAATATAATGTGCTAACAGGATAAGGTGAAAAATTTCCAACCTTCCATTTGAACGGTTTAAATTTAGAAGGGAATTACTCCCCTCGATGTGTGCGTGCGTGTGTTTTATTTAATTTGTATTGAATATAATGTGCTAACAAAATAAGGTGGAAAATTCCCAACCTTCCATTTGAACGGTTTAAATTTAGAAGGAAATTACTCCCCTCGATGCGTGTGTGCATGTGTTTTATTTAATTTGTATTAAATATAATGTGCTAACAGGATAAGGTGAAAAATTCCCAACCTTCCATTTGAACGGTTTAAATTTAGAAGGGAATTACTCTCCTCGATGTGTGCGTGCGTGTGTGGGCGTGTGTTTTCTTTAACTCGTATTAAATATAATGTGCTGACAAGATAAGGTGGAAAATTTCCAACCTTCAATTTGAACGGTTTAAATTTAGAAAGGAATTACTCCCCTCGATGTGTGCGTGCGTGTGTGAGCGTGTGTTTTTTTAACTCCTATTAAATATAATGTGCTAACAAGATGAGGTGGAAAAATTTCCAACCTTCCATCAGAACAGTCTAGGTTTAAAAGGGAGATCACTTCCCTCAATGTGTGTGTATGTGTATGTGTGTATATGAGGAGGATTTCAAAATAAAATAAAAACATTCGGATTTAAATTTTAATTGGACTTAATTGGATAAGGTACCGTCTTTGGACGGGCGTCTTGGGGTGCTTGACACCTTCCCCGAGTGTAACTGACCCCCGAACTCTTTAAACGAATCTCTGATCAGACCATGTTATTTTAGGAGTCAAATTTTTACTTAAGCCATTTTTTTAAATTGTTTTCAAAAAAGAAAAATATGGTGACCTAGCACATCATTTAAACCCAATGCTAGATGGCGACTCCTTTTTTCTAAAACAGGCTTAAGTATATTTTAATGAGAAAATCGACGTTTTTAAAAACCCTTCTCATTTTACCAGCGCCAAGCATATATCTATTTTTTTTATTTTCTCTGAAAAATCGGGGCGCGTTCAGCTGGCGACTCCGCTGGGGACTCACAAAGGGTCGAGCCCAATATGTCTGAATAAGTCCAACTAATCAAAAGTTCGAATGTTAAATTTTATTTTATTTTATTTTATTTTTTTCCCTCAATTCAGTAAATAAGTTGTGATTTTTTTTATATCATTTATTTTTTTATTTTATATATATATATATATATATATATATTCTTATTTCCTCTCAGGCTCTTATATCGTTGTAAATCCTCTGACAAAAGCAAAACTGTCTTGTATCCATATTATCCCCTCAGGATTCTATGATACAAGACGAGAAAGGGGTTTTTTGTACTTGATGGATTTATGACGTCTTGGGAAGTCCTAAAAAAAAAAAAAAAAAAAAAAAGGGGGAGCACACCAAACAAGTTCAAAGTTTTCAATATCGGTAGGAAACGACAAAAAAAAAAAAAAAAAAAAAAAGAGATTTTTCATGTACCATCATTTGTTTTAATTAGTCGTTATCGAAATTGAAATCTTCGAACTAGAATGGGCTTTAAGGCCACCTAAGACCCACGTGAACCAAAAAAAGGATTTTTTTGTAGGTGAAAAAGGCAAGACAAAGAAAATTGGTCCCAGAAAAGCAAATCCAGCTCCCCCCTTTCGAAGTCCGATCTTTACACGCAGTTGAGCACAGACTCATTCCAGGATGACATCAGAAAGCAATCCCGAATCTCCCCGAACGACCCAGATGGCTCAGATGCAGGAAACTATTGACAGGTTGATGGAAAGGATCAACGAACTTAGCTGACCTCAGGAGGTACCTATTCCTCCGTCCAACGGGACTCCTGTGACTGAATCCCCAAATGAAAACCCTGCAAGTATTGGGATGGAGAACTCAGGGCCGAATCCGAACCACGTCGGCCCGAACTTTGCAGTACCGGTCTACTATGGACCTCAGATGGGCCCTCATCCTTTCGCCTATGGAGCTCCGACATATCCCATCCAGGGGCATGTCTATCAGGCCTCGCCAGAGGGCTCGGCCCCCGCCGCCCCGCAGATCCTCATTCACCCGGAGAGGATCGTTGCTCCACCAAACAATTCAAATGATAGCCAACCGGCCCCGGCCATTGAAACTGAAAACAAAGAAGAGAATGGCCCTCCACCGGCTTGGCTTCTGAAAATGGAGAAATTGGAGAAAACTATGGAAGAATGGCAAAAGGAGAAGCCGTCCAGGAAAGCGACGTACAAGGAGTTGTCAGCACTACCCGGGATTGTGTACCCAGAAAATTTCGTAGTTCCGAAGTTCACAAAATATGATGGCACTGGCCCTCCAGAATAGCATGTCAGCGTTTACAAAGAGGAGTTAGGAATTCATGCTCGGAACGAAGACCTTTGCCTAAAGATGTTTCGGAGATCGTTGAAAGGACCGGCTCTCAACTGGTACATGACCCTAGAGCTATAACAGATTAAAACATTTGAAGATCTGGTAGAGGCCTTCTGTGAGCAATATGTGTACAATAGGGATGCCGCGCCAGACCGCAATACCCTCTACCAGATACTGAAAAATAAAGACGAAAGTTTCCGGAGGTATACTGCTCGTTGGAGGGAAGAGGCTGCCAAAGTTGTCCCTAAGCTGAGCAAGGAGGCTCAGTTAGAGATATTCAAGTCAATTCAGTCACCGCCGTTCTATCGAGATCTCTCGAGCATAGCAGTGGTTTCTTTCGGCGATGCGATCAAACAGGCCGAGGTGACGGAAGAAGGAATAAGGAGCGGAAAAATTGAAGGGGCCCAATCCAATCTGACGAAAAGCTCAGCCCCGCCAAAGATGAAAGAAAATGAAGTAGCTGTTGTCGTTTCCCCTCGGCAAACCCATTACCAGAACTACCCCCAAGCTTCTTGTCCCCAAAACTACCCGAACCAGAACAACCAATATCACAACTACCCTCCTCAAAATCGCCAAAACCAAAATTATCCTCAAAACCAACCCTATTCCCAAAGCCGCCCCCGCTATTACCAAAATATACCTCCCCCTTATCAAAACCACATTCCCTAATATTATCCTCAAGCCTACCCAGCACCCTCTTACCATACCAATCAACCACACTCGAACACCCCACCTCAAATTTCTAACCGCATTCCAAGGTCAGGAACCCAATACCACCAAGACCTTCTACCTCATGCTATTGGGGGAAATTTCCAGAACGACAACAGAGAGCTACAAGACCTTCCGGTCTCAATCACCGAGTTGTACCGAAATTGTTTGAAGCAGGGCATGCTGACACCCCTTCCATTCTACGAAGTTAAACCAGGGAGTAAAGCAGCTTCTTCAAATGCTTTCTGTGAATACCACTCAGGAACCAGAGGACATGCGATTGAGCAATGCTTTCAGCTGAAAGACAAAATTCAGGAGTTTATACGGACAGGAGCCATCACGTTTCCTAAAAAACCTGAGGCCGGTACGCCAAACTGTCAACAGAATCCGTTGCCTGAGTATGCACCTTCAAGGGGTGGTGAAGTCAATCTTTACCAAAATGTTGGTGGAGATGGGAGCGAGTCATGTGCCTAAAGCTCAATTTGAAAAATCTAAAGACTGCAAAACTGTTTTTTTTGTTTGCTTTAAATTTGTGAGGTGTTTTGATAAAATTGGAAAATCTTTGCGTACTCACCTTTCCATCCCGTTGGTCTTTTGGATGGAAAAGGATTTGCTCTGTAATGACTTTTAAAATTTCAATAATGCAATACTGTTTATTCAAAACTGTGGTCTAATGTTTGAATCTTACTATTTCAAGTGCCCAAAATTGCCTGCATATGTTGTACGTGATGTGACTGAGTGAGGATGTGAATGTGTGATTTCAATACAAAGTTAGACCACGATTCAATGGGACTATAATCAAAGGAAGATTATGTTTATCCAAACGATGGTAAGATCTGAAAAGGCCCGTAACCAAATTCGTCAGCGATTCCAGAAGTACCGGGGGATTCGAAAGTCAAGATTGGTAACCATTGTCCTTACGATACTTTGATATATTGTTGCAAGCTAATCAAGTTATCTCTGGTGGTACTTTAGTGATTGATGAAACTGGGTGTAAATATCCCGATTTGCCTATTGTCTGAGTTACTCAATGGTAAAAAGGGAATACAATCATCTCAGGCCAATGATCCCAATGAAGAAACTTTCAAATGTTGCAAGAAGGTCTTAATTCCCAAAGAAAATCAAGTTCATTGATAAGCTCGGCTGTCCCTAAATCATTGTAAGTTCGATATAAAAGAAAAAAAAAAGAAAAAAAAATAAAAAAAAAAATAAAAGAGGAAAAAATAAAAGAAATGGAAAAACAAAAAGTGGGATAACCGAACAAGAAGTATTGGTATAAATGCGGAAGAGATTTGAAGAGGAAAGAAAGATGATAGATAGATTTGTTCATATTTTCCGCCTCGGTCCAAATTAGCGGCAAATGATATTTTTGGAATCAGAACTTGATGGATTTGAATGGAATTAGAATTTGAGAAAAGAAACATTGGTCATGGTCTGAAAATGTATTAGAATCATATTCCTCTACATTCTTGACTCAAGATCTCATAGAAAATCATATCGGGTATTGAAGGTACTCATTTTAGTAATTTTTTACATTTACCCATTTTTGGACTAAATCAGTTTTGCAGGACTTGAGAAAACACAGAGCATGCAGGAGTATTAGAACCCCAAGCATTGAAACACCTACTAATTTGAAAAGACAAGAATCCAGTCGAGCAAGTCAATGAGACCTCGATGAGGTATGTTGGGCCTTCCCTTGAGTCGAAAGGAACTAAAAAAAAATATTCGAATCACCCCGAAGTATGACGAACTCTCAGTTGAAAAGCGAGACTTCTAAAATTCAAAATGGAAAAATCTCCCGATATTGTCTCGTAACCCGTGAAAGTCGAGCGCCATTAGTCAAGTGACCACGACGAAAAAGGGGGGAATGGAATTGTGAGTCATCAAAGGTAACAACTTTCAGACTAAGATTTTGTTTTGGAAATGTTTTCATGTGCATTACAGGGATTTCAAGGGGCTTGGAAGCATGGATTTCTCTATCACTAAGACTTCTTACCTTCCAGCTCAAATTGGAAACTCTTATTGTTGAAATTTCAGAAGCTCCAAATGAGCGTCCAGGTATGCGTTTTGCCTTGAAAAGGGCAAAAAGTGAACTACACTAAACTTGATCCTCGGCATAATACTAAGGTACGCAGGCAATCTATAAATGTTCGGTCATCTGAGAGTTCGGCTGGGGCACATTTATATCTTTACTCTCTCATTCTGGCTCAGTCACAAGTTGGGGCATATTTTATACTCTTGAACTTTTTTTAGGCCCTTGGCCAAGAGGGCTGGGGCACGAATAATTTTTATTACTCTAAACAATCCTCTAAACAGACACGTGTTCGTCATGAGTATCGTCAGGAGTCATTTTTTATTACTCTAAACAATCCTCTAAACAGACACTTGTTTGTCATGAGTCATTTTTTTATTACTCTAAACAATCCTCTAAACAGACACGTGTTCGTCATGAGTATCGTCAGGAGTCATTTTTTTATTACTCCAAACAATCCTCTAAACAGACACGTATTCGTCATGAGTATCGTCAGGAGTCATTTTTTATTACTCTAAACAATCCTCTAAACAGACACTTGTCCGTCATGAGTATCGTCATGAGTCATTTTTTTATTACTCTAAACAATCCTCTAAACAGACACGTATTCATCATGAATATCGTCAGGAGTCATTTTTTTATTAGTCTAAACAATCCTCTAAACAGACACTTGTTCGTCATGAGTATCGTCATGAGTCATTTTTTATTACTCTAAACAATCCTCTAAACAGACACTTGTTCGTCATGAGTATCGTCATGAGTCATTTTTTATTGCACTAAACAATCCTCTAAACAGACACGTGTTCGTCATGAGTATCGTCAGGAGTCATTTTTTTATTACTCTAAACAATCTTCTAAACAGACACTTGTTCGTCATGAGTATCGTTATGAGTCATTTTTATTACTCTAAAGGATCCTCTAAACGAACACATGTTCGCCATGAGTACCGTCATGAATCATTTTATTACTCTAAACGATCATCTTAACAGACACTGGTTCGTCATGAGTATCATCACGAGTTAATTTTTTATCACTCTAAATGATCTTCTAAACGGACATTTGTTTGTCATGAACATCGTCATGAATCATTCTTTTATTTCTCTAAACGGACACTTGTTCGTCGTGAATCTTCTTTTATTACTCTAAACGTACACTTGTTCGTCATGAGTCATTTTACTTTATTTGTTCTACTATTGAAAAATACACTAAAAAAAAATAAAAATAAAAAAATGGGACGATCAAAATGACGTGGTCTTTTATCTTTGTCAAGCAAGTGGAACTTGCATGACAAAGAGGGGCAGCTGTAGACACAGCATTTTGACCGCCTCGCAAAAAATTATACTTTATTTTATAGTTACCTTAATTTTATTTTTCTATTTTTTTTTATTGTACCATATTTGTGCGTTTAATACTGTTAAATTAAGTTTTATTAATCAATTAAGTAAATTAAATATTAGTTATTGATTTATTTATTTTTATTTTTTTGGTTTTGTAGATTTTTCGAAGTGGAATAAAAACGCGTTAATTCGGAACAAAATGGATAAGAAACAGACGAGAACGAGAGAGGCCTGGACCGAACGGGGGTGGGGGGGCTGCACAAAGGTCGCACGTGCAACCAAAAACTGGTCGCACGTGCGACCAGCTGGCCGCACCAGCGACTAGATACACTAGTCGCTGGTGCGACCATTGTGCTGGCCGCATGTGCGGCCACCAGGTGGGCAGAGAGCTATCCCCTTTTTTGGGTGCACCGATTTTGGTGCACCCAAAAGGGGGTGGGTGCACCGAATTTCGGTGCACCCACTCCCTTTTTCCTACTTTTCCCTGCGTTTTGTCGGAGGATTTCGCATCGAAATTTCCTATAAATAGAAGAAGGCTCATACAACACAAGGGAGAATTTTTTGGCCAGAGGAATTTTTTTTTTTTAGAGGAATTTTTTTTGGGAAGGGAGAAGTAAAATCTGGAGAGAAATTTTGAAGAAAATAATATTATTTTCATTTTATTGTAATTTTGAAGAAGAAAAAATCTCCAAGAAGGTGGTAAATTTTCATCTGTTGTAAATCTTACTCTTATTTTTAAATAAGTTGTTATTATACTAATCTTTTTTTTTTTTTTTGTAAATTAGATTTTTTTTTTCTTCTTCCTTTATTATTTATTTATTTATTTATTTATTTCTTTTATTTTCTTTTTTTATTTTTTTGAGTAAATAAAACGAGGTGAAAAATTCTCAACCTTCCATTTGAACGGTTTAAATTTAGAAGGGAATTACTCCCCTCGATGCGTGTGTGCGTGTGTTTTATTTAATTTGTATTAAATATAATGTGCTAACAATACGAGGTGGAAAACTTCTGACCTTCCATTAGAACGGTTTAAGTTTAGAATGAAATTACTCCCCTTGAGAAGTGTGTGTGTGTGTGTGTGTGTGTGCGGGTGTTTTATTTAATTTATATTAAATATAATGTGCTAACAAGATAAGGTGAAAAATTCCCAACCTTCTATTTGAACGGTTTAAATTTAGAAGGGAATTACTCCCCTCGATGCGTGTGTGCGTGTGTTTTATTTAATTTGTATTGAATATAATGTGCTAACAAGATAAGGTGGAAAATTCTCAACCTTCCATTTGAACGGTTTAAATTTAGAAGGGAATTACTCCCCTCGATGCGTGTGTGCGTGTGTTTTATTTAATTTGTATTAAATATAATGTGCTAACAGGATAAGGTGAAAAATTCCCAACCTTCCATTTGAACGGTTTAAATTTAGAAGGGAATTACTCCCCTCGATGTGTGCGTGCGTGTGTTTTATTTAATTTGTATTGAATATAATGTGCTAACAAGATAAGGTGGAAAATTCCCAACCTTCCATTTGAACGGTTTAAATTTAGAAGGAAATTACTCCCCTCGATGAGTGTGTGCATGTATTTTATTTAATTTGTATTAAATATAATGTGCTAACAGGATAAGGTGAAAAATTCCCAACCTTCCATTTGAACGGTTTAAATTTAGAAGGGAATTACTCCCCTCGATGTGTGCGTGCGTGTGTGGGCGTGTGTTTTTTTTAACTCGTATTAAATATAATGTGCTGACAAGATAAGGTGGAAAATTTCCAACCTTCAATTTGAACGGTTTAAATTTAGAAAGGAATTACTCCCCTCGATGTGTGCGTGCGTGTGTGAGCGTGTATTTCTTTAACTCCTATTAAATATAATGTGCTAACAAGATGAGGTGGAAAAATTCCCAACCTTCCATCAGAACGGTCTAGGTTTAAAAGGGAGATCACTTCCCTCAATGTGTGTGTATGTGTATGTGTGTATATGAGGAGGATTTCAAAATAAAATAAAAACATTCGGATTTAAATTTTAATTGGACTGAATCGGATAAGGTACCGTCTTTGGACGGGCGTCTTGGGTGCTTGACACCTTCCCCGAGTGTAACTGACCCCCGAACTCTTTAAACGAATCTCTGATCAGACCATGTTATTTTAGGAGTCAAATTTTTACTTAAGCCATTTTTTTAAATTGTTTTCAAAAAAGAAAAATATGGTGACCTAGCACATCATTTAAACCCAATGCTAGGTGGCGACTCCTTTTTTCTAAAACAGGCTTAAGTATATTTTAATGAGAAAATCGACGTTTTTAAAAACCCTTCTCATTTTACCAGCGCCAAGCATATATCTATTTTTTTTATTTTCTCTGGAAAATCAGGGCGCGTTCAGTTGACTGAGCAAGACATGAGAGGGGCATCGGCCAGTCGGGCAAAACAAAAAAAAAAGGAAAATTTCACTTTTAACCCCAACAAAAATTTAAACTCATTTTGCGACCCGGGAACGATTCGGAACCGATAATATTTCCATTAAATAATATTTTCAAAATTCTAGCATACAAATTTTGTATCTGGAATAATAAATTGGTGACCGTTGTATTACTAAATTTTATGTAGACAATTTTAACAAAAAAAAAAAATTAAACCGAATAATAATTTTACATAATAAAATGAGGGGAATGGAAAATTACGAAACATAGGGCTTGCATTGCACGATTAAGTTATTTTTCTCTATAATTTTAATTTAGACCCTGTCACAAATAGGTTCACATTTGTCGGAGGATCAGTAGCGGATAGTCGGTGGAGCTTTTGAGGGCGGATTATCAGGTGAGTGTACTGTCTTCTTATCAAACTATTTTTATATATATAAATGTGTGTGTAAAATGATTTTACTTGGACTGTATGATTTTATAAATGATATGGATCAAGCAGGTTTTGGGTGAGTTGAGGAAATGGATTTTCGCTAAATTATGGTGGTTTTAAAAGGAAGTTGAAAAATGAGTTTTGTTGGATTTGGTGGACTTTAAAATAGAGTGGAAAATGGTATTGTTGAAATTAGACGGTTTTCAAACGAAAGCGAAAAATATGATTTTTGGATTAAAAGTCGATTTTGGAGAAAAAGAAGTGGATGTTGGGGATTTTGATGATATTATTGAGACGAATTTATCGATGTTGTCGATTTGTTGATGTTGTTATCGATTTGACGATATTATTGATTTTATCTGCTTCGGCGGAGTATTGATTTTCTGCTTCGACAAAGTGTTGATTATTTATTGAGTTGTAGTTGATGATGATGTTGTTGATTTGATTATGTTATTGATGTTATGTCTTGTCGATGGGCGGTCCAACATACGATTATTGATATTATATCATGCTGATGGGTGGTCCGGTAAATAATTATTAATATTATATCCTGCCGATGGGTGGTCCAGCAGATGATTATTGATATTATATCCAACCGATGGGTGGTCCGGCATGTGGATATTAATATTATGATCTATCCGATGGGCGGTCCGGGCATATGGTTATTTGTTCCACTAGGAAGGCATATCCTACGGATGGTACGATACCGTTGCAACTCCCGATCGTGAGGTTAAAACAATCACATGGCTAGCCGGGGTATGATGTGTTGTGGTGTGGTATGGTGTGATGTGGTGTCGTATATGGTGATTGGGATTAGTACATTTATACATATTCTCTTATACTGGATTGGTATGTTCTGATTTCATTATATTATATGGTTAGTTGAATTATTCTGGTTAAATTTCATTGTTTAGTTGGGATGCTATATATATATAAGGTATTTTCTTTGTGGTATGAGACATTTGAATATTATGAGATTTTTATTTGATATGTGATATTTATATGTTTTATGCTTGATCCATCTAAAATATTTTTATTAAGAAGGCAGTACACTCACAGGTACAACAGCTAGGAGTCGGTCCCCTACTGGTACTAGGTAGAGTCCGGTGATGGTGTAGTATGGCAGTATTTTGGGAGGAGCTGTCTGAAGCGAACCTGTAAGAACTTCATTGTTGTTATATTTTTGTTGTTATTAAAATTCAGGGACATGTGTGTCCTCAGTTAGAGAGGATGTATATGGTGACAATTTGTGGTTGTATATTTATGTATGCACTTTGTGGTTTGCTAGTTGGTTTGACGTTCAGATGATGTCATGTCGACGTCACGCCAGCCCTAGGGTGATGGGTGTCCGGGGTGGGGTGTGACATGCATATATGTATTAGAGAGAGAGAAGATGAGAGATAGTGCAAGGAGCAAGAAATCGAAGACAAGGCGACGATGATGGGTTTGCAGTGGATCTGGAAGTTGGTGGTAATGTTGGGAAATGATGGTTGGTGGGTTAAGTTGGGAGATGTGGCCATGGTGGTTGTGGGTAGTGGGTCGATTTTTGGCGAAGATGGTGACATGGTGGTGGGTGGGTTGACTTGGTAGTATTGGGAAAGGACGGTGGTGGTGGTGGGTACGATTGAGGAGAGAGAAACAGTGTTGGATAAGGGGGGGAGGGGGGATGGTGGCTGGAAGATGGTGGCGAATTGGGGGTGAATAGTGATGGTGGGAGATAACTGCGACATTGGGTGGGGTTTATTGGGTTCATTTGGGTTAAATAGAGTGAGAAAAGAAAATTAACCGAAAAGGAGAAAAATCAAAGAGGAAAGAAAAACAAAAAATAAAGAAGTAAAAAAAAAAAAAAACAGGTCAAAGTTAAGAAATATGTAGGAAGGGTTTAGGGAGATTAATTAATTTTATGAATAAATTTTAGATTGTGAGAGTAAAATTAGAATTTGAATGATAACACAATTTTGATTTGGCAAGTCTGGTGTTTTGATTCAAAAAATAAAAGATATTCTTAGTATTTAACAAAAAAACATAAAATTATCATGATCATCGTCTCAAATACATGTAATATTGATAGTAAATTTTCAATAAAACTACATATTATATTAAAATTCTACACTCTCATACCCAAGAGGTTTAGTCTGGCTGGTAAGAAGAGATAAATTTTTTCTTGTCAACTTGAGTTCAATCATCTTGAAAAGCATAAGAGTAAAAATATTGAATGTACTAGGTCGATATGAAAGAGTGCATCATTAAAATTGTCAGAAAAAATAATTAGTCCAGATATATGTTAAACTGATTCCAACACATTTTATCATTTATATTAAGATGATTGAAACGTGAGAGAATGAATCATCTTTTGATATTATGAGAAAATATACAAAGACTACAATGCTATACACATGTATTTATAGGGGAAGTAGGGGTTAGGATTTTGCCCTAATGGGCCACGTGAATCAAGCCCATTATTACATTAACATCCCCCCTCAAACTCCAGGCGATAAATAGGAGGTAAATTTGAGTTTGGAAACTAAAGAGTGAAAACGTCCAGGTGGATGAGCCTTAGTGAAAATGTCTGTAGTTTGATTGGCTGAACTGACGGATTGTAGGCAAACTGTACTCTAGTGAATGTGATGGCGGATGAAATGATAATCAGTCTCGTGGAAGATATCATTGTGAGTAATCTGAATAGCACTCCTATTGTCACAGTGTAGGGTAGTGGCAGTAGGAGAAGAGATACCCATATCGGCTAGTAACATCAAAGCTAGAGAAGTTCTTAAGTTGCATCAGTCATGCCACGATGTTCAGCTTTAGTGCTGGAGCGAGCAACCACAATTTGTTTTTTACTATACCAAGAAATGAGAGAGTTACCCAAGAAGAAACAGTAACTAGTGGTTGAACGTCTGTCGGTAGGGTCACCAGCCCAATCGGCATCAGAATAAGCTTGTAAAATGGGAGCATACTGAGCTGAGAAATGAAGTCTATAAAACATAGTACCCTTGACATATCTAATGATGCGAAGAACAATCGAGTAATGAGTAATCCGAAGAGCAGACAAGAATTGGCTAACCTGGTGAACAATATAGGCAATGTTGGGGCAAGTAACAGTGAGGTATACAAGATTTTCAACCAATTAGTGATATAGAGTGACCTTCTGAAGAGGTGAGCCATCGAGTGGAGTAAGTCTGATGTTTGGCTCGAGAGGAGTAGTGGTAGTGGTGGAGTCAGTGATCGCAGCCTTTGAAAGAAGATCAGAGGAATATTTAGCCTAGCAGAGAAAATATCCATCTGAACCGGATGAGATTTCGAGGCCAAGAAAATAGGTAAGTACGCCAAGATCTTTCATCTCGAATTGGCCACTGAGAAACTGTTTGAGTTCAGAAATGTCACGTAGATCATCTCCAATAATAACCATATTATCCACGTAAAGTAAAAGAAGGATAATGTAATGACCCAGTTTCCCAAGGCCATTATGCGGTTTCTCCTTTTGGAGAATTATCACCAAAACCAATCGATCAAAATTTCATTCTATAAAATCTGATAAATTTATAATGCGATGGTATCTAGTAATTAATAATTCGTCTTATTAAAATATTTTAATTTACAATGCGATGACAGAACTTATAATTATTGAATTCACCGATTTTACAAACAACGGCAATAATTTTAGTTGTCGATTTTACAACGGTAACTAATAAACATAATAATTACAATTTAAATACAATCGAATAACCAATAATTTAATCTGAATTTTTTTACAAACAATGGCGATAATCACAAATATCAAATTGATTGATTTAATTTTTACACCGGTAAATAATAAATTCACCTGTTACAATTTAATTAGAAATTCAATCGAAATTCTTGTCACCCTATTATTTTTAAATACACAAATAAATTCTTGGAGCTGGTCAATTTAATACTAACGTTTAAATTTGTAATTTACTATACAATTACAGCGACAATTATAATTATCAGTTTCAATTTTACAATACGACGACAATAATTATATTCAATTTATCAAGTCAATTTTTACAACGGTAAATATTAACTACCATTATTATAAATAGAAATTCTAATGTAATTTCTGGCGTTGATTCGTTCTCACCAGCCATGCAACCAAAATTGTGGGGTTGTGAGTCAATGCTCAGTAGAACTCCAACCCTTCTAATACGTGTATTTCATTAATACGACACATAAAACACATTGACATGATTTTCACATAATTTTTACATAGTCATAATTATTTTATCAAGATTTAACAGCTAAAATTCCACAACAATAATAACATAAATCACACAATAGAGAAATTAAATACATGTATCAAAAGAGTCACAAATTCTACCTGAAATCTGAAATCGAAATTCGAATCGAAATATTTTTTTGTCGCCAAAAATCATCCATATTATATATTTATCATATATATGTAAATACTATTTCTTTTCCCAAATTCCATTTCCAATTTCGCGGCTCTAGTCCTTGCTGACACTCAATGAAAACAAACTTCTTTTCTCCTTTATGATGATGATCATGAGTTCTTTCTTTTAATAATTTATTTATTTAATTATTATTATTATTATTATTATTGTCATTATCTTTTCCTCAAACGTGCCAAGTTAAACACGTATATATATATATATAATTTTATTATATGTTGTCTTTATGAATTGAAGACAACACATTTTTATATTTATATTATTTGTTTATTATTTACATAAATATCTCTCTTAAAATAAAAACAAATATTAATTATATCACAAAATCCTTAAAAATATATTTTGAATAGCATATTAATCTCAAAACTTCTAAAATCAATTTAAAATTAACATTTGACTCCCAAAAATTATCAAATATTATTTATCCCAGAAATTTATAAAACGGACCCAAAAATGTTAAACTTATATAAACTAATATTTTCAAAAATACAAATTTTTGGGATATTATAATCTACCCCCCTTAAATAAATTTCGTCCTCGAAATTTTGTCCAAAACAATAACAATTCAAAATCGTATCGCATAATCATGTTAGTGACACTCGGTTCTAAAACAATGGTTCTCTATGTAGGGTCCGATAACCGAAAGTTACCCATAATTCATAACCGTCAAAATTCATTCCACATATCGCGACATTCACATTCGCCGAGGCCCACATTATATCTAACAACCTACGGCCCGGGTACACTTTGGTCAGTAACACCTAGCACAGATAACCAATTGTCAAAGAATCTTATACTTCTAAACGCTTCCGTTGCACTACTCTGATAAAAATAACAATAAATAACAATATATCTTTAGAATATCGCGGTAGTCTCACTAGATTAGAATCTATCTCAATTCCAACAAGTCTACGATTTCAATAATTTTTCATTTGGCATGACTTTTTCAGTCCACTATTATATCCCATAACCAATATTTACTAATTTTGTCCGGCATTCCAAGTCAACATATTCACAACCAATAGTATAGCCAATAGATAGCCTCAAATTCCTAATAGACTGTCCCGTGAAATTGAAAAAATTACTATCTCCAATATTCACATTAAACTTTATATAATCTCGTAAAAATTTTCATAAAATCAAACAATTCAAATTTCAAGTAATAATATTTTTTGCAATACATCAAAAACACATAAATATTTCTCAAGCACATAAATACGTCTCAAAACACCTAAATACGTCAAAATCATATAAATACCCTTCAAAACACATAAATATCACCGAACCACATAAATACGTATCAAATTACGTAAACACGTCTCCACCTCACAAATATATATCGAAACACATGAATACATATGAATCACATAAATACGTGTCAATCCCGTAAATACATCTCGAAATACATAAATATATTCTGAACCACATAATTATCTAAAAACACGTAAATATATCACCAACACGTGATCATGTCTCAATCACACAAATACGTTTCAAACACCTAAATACGTGTCAAACTATAAAAACCAAATACATCTTAAATCACATAATTACATCTCCAAAATTACGTAACATAACAAGTTCAATACTGAATTCAATATTCACGTAAAAAATATTACATAAAGCCCCAACTCGCATTTCTCAACACCAATTAAGCTCAAAAATTCAAATTAACATTTCAAGATAATAATTGGCTCCCTATAGTTTCACAATGATCACATGCTCCGCCTCTATTAATCGTTAGTAATGGACCAATATCTATCCGAATTATTTTTATCGGTGTACTGTCTTCGTAGTATAAAAGTATTTTATGAATCAAGTATTTTTTTTTTATCAAAATCCACTTTCCAATAAAATATAGTCACACTGGGCAGTATTCAAACTTCAATAAAATATCATTGTAACAAAATAATCAAATTTAAATTAACCGGTCAACTCACTTGTATATAATAACATAACATACTTCTTTACCAACCATATGATCGTTTGACCGCACGATCGGGAGTTATCATATCCACCTTGTAGAACTTGCCTAACAGGTAACAACATATATAATATATCCACCATGTAGGATTTGCCTAACAAATAACAACATATAATATATATATATATCCACCCTGCAGGAACTTGCCTAACAGGTAATAACATATATAATATATCCACTATGTAAGATTTGTCTGACAGGTAATAATATATATAATATATCTACATCTCGCAGGACATGTCATCCTAACGATAAGACAACTATGGCATAGTAAGATAATAAAAAATAATTTTTCACCATTAAAATTTTACTTGATCCATTAATCATTGTAAAACGGTCTATTTCCATCAACATTTTTTCCCCACAATTTAATACGAAAATATAATTTGATAATTTATATAGAAGACAGTGAATACCTTAAATTAATATTTTCAATTCAACAGCAAATCTTATGGTTCATGACTAACACGACACTCATCCAGTCTTACTTAATCTCTAAATAAACAATTTTTTTTTTTTTTGAATTCATCAAATCGCGTTCAATTAAAACTATAGGGACCAAAGTGAAATAATGTTAACAACACATGAATGCAAAGTGTCCAACCACCGGAAAAACATAATGGAGACGTCAATGCATATATATATTATTAACCCCACCACCAGATATTAATATTTTTATCCAGAACCACATATTAGGAATTTGCCCACTATCACATATTAATACCAATTCAAATGTCCAATATTTCGTTTATAAGAATCCGAGAATTTTATTACTTAATTGAATAAATTTTACAACAACAACGGTTTATACAAATATCACAAAGAATAACTTAATATTAAGTCCCAATTTGTCAAGTTAATTTTAATACTAACAAGTTAATATGATCAAATTGAAATTTTAGGGACCCAAAGTGAGATTTTAGTCAAACTTCGAGAGCATAAAGTGTCCAAAAATATATCATAAACAACCAAATTGAAACCAAATGTACAAATTGAAACTATAGGGACCAAACTGTGCAATTTGGCTAACCAAAAGGTCCACATAGACAATCATACCATAATTTAGGGGCCAAAGATAGAATTTTCCAAATGGAGATTACAGTTGCCTTGTGAGATTATTTAAAAAAAAATAAGCAAATGACAAAAATATAAAGAAGGATAGAAATAGAAAAGCAACGACATTAACCAAACTTTATTGTTTTTTTTTAAACAATAATAACTTATGAATTTCACTAAAATTTATTATTTTCAAATATTAGACAATTTATTATAAATAATGGGTACTATAACCCAGGCCTAGGAAGGTCGCAAACTTGCTCTGATATCACTTGTAATGACTCGGTTTCTCAAGGCCATTATGCAGTTTCTCCCCTCTTTAAGAATTATCACCAAAACCGATCAACCAAAATTTTATTTCATAAAATCTGGTAAATTTATAATGCGACGGTGTCCAGTAATTAATAATTCGTCTTATGAAAATATTTTAATTTATAATGCGATGGCTAAACTTATAATTATTGAATTCACCAATTTTACAAACAGCGACAATAATTTTAGTTGTCGATTTTACAACGGTAACTAATAAATATAATAATTATAATTTAAATACAACCGAATAACCAATAATTTATTACGAATTAATCTGAGAAATTTTACAAATAATGACGATAATCACAAATATCAAATTGATTGATTCAATTTTTACACCGGTAAATACTAAATTCAACTATTACAATTTAATTAGAAATTCAGCCGAAATTCTTGTCACCGCATTATTTTTAAATACACAAATAAATTCTTGACGCCGGTCAATTTAATACTAACGTTTAAATTTGTAATTTACTATACAATTACAGCAACAATTATAATTATCTGTTTAAATTTTACAATACGACAACAATAATTATATTCAATTTATCGAGTCAATTTTTATAACGGTAAATATTAACTATCATTATTACAAGTAGAAATTCTAATGTAATTTTCGACGTCGATTCATCCTCACTATCCCTACAACCAAAACTATGGGGTTGTGAGCCAACGCTCAGTAGAACTCTAATCCCTTTAATACGTGCATTTAACTAATACGACACATAAAACACATTGACATAATTTTTACATAGTCATAATTATTTTATCAAGATTTAACAACTGAAATTCTATAACAATAACAACATAAATCTCATAATAGAGAAATTAAATACATGTATTACAAGAGTTAAAAATTCTACCTGAAATCTGAAGTCGAAATTCGATTCGAAATATTTTTTTGTCGCTAAAAATCATCCAGATTATATATTTATCATATATATGTAAATACTATTTTTTTTCCCAAATTCCATTTCCAATTTCGCGGCTCCAGTCCTTACTGACACTCAATGAAAACGATGAATACTAGTGCTAAATTTGGCAAACCAAGCACGTGGAGCTTGTTTCAATCCATACATAGCACAAAGAAGACAACAAACTTTATTTCAAAGGGTAGCTAGGCCGGGAGGTGGATGCATATAGACTTCCTCAAGTAGGTCGTCATTGAAAAATACATTTTTGACATCCATTTGAAAAAGTGTCCACTTTCGAATGGCGGCAACGGCAAGAAGTATACGAACAGATATGAGTTTCGCCACTGGAGTAAAGGTCTCTTCATATTCAATGCCATATTCATGAGCGAAACCCTTGGCAACAAGTAGGGCTTTATATCGATCAATAGAGCCATCAGAAAATGTCTTGATCTTAAACACCCATTTGCACCCAATAGGAGTTTTCCCAGGAGGCAGATCCACGATATCCCAAGTATGAGTTTTAGCTAGGGTCTGAAGTTCTTCGTCCATTACTTTCTGCCAAAGAGGATTAGTACTAGCCTCCTTATAGGATTGAGGCTCATGCAGATGAAGTATAGTAGAAAAACGATGGAAATCATGGAGATGAGAGGGGCGATGAGTTACCCTGGTAGATCTGTGGGGGTGATCCGGAAGATGGCCCTCAAAGAAAGTCGATGCAAACTTATCAAACACAGGAATATCCTGAGGGACGACCAATTAAATCGGAGGAGTGAGGTCAGCTGGCAGTTCTGGAGCTGGAGTTGGATCTAGGGGTAAAATCAGCCGGTGGATCAAAGGTGGACTCGACAGTACCTGAAATTGGGTCCCCAAGAAATAACTCAATAGATAGATCAGTAAAAAATCTGGAGTTAGGGATGGTAGACATGTTAAATGATCGTAAGGAAGAGAACATTTGATGTTCCCAAAAAACAACATAACGAGAGATACAAAGAGTTTTAGAAATGGGATCCCAACACCGATACCCCTTATGTTCAATACCATATCCAATGAAACAACATAGGTGAGCCCTTGGTTCCAATTTATTATGTTTATATTGTTTAAGAAGAATGAAACAAACGCAACTAAAGACTTTGAGTTTAGAGTAATCAGGAGGCTTACTGAAAAGACGCTCAAATAAGAACTGATTTTGGATTGTAGTAGAAGGAACCACGGTTGATTGTGTACACTGCGGTCAAGATAGCCTCACCCCAGAAGTGCTTAGGACATAAAGAAGAAATTAGTAGAGCACGAACGATATCAAGAATGTGTCTCTATTTACGTTCGGCTCGTCCATTTTGTTGGGAGGTTCCAGGACATGAGCGGTGGGGAAGAGTTCCATTTTTGTAAAGTAGATTTAGAAAAGCACAATCTTTGTATTCTATTGCATTGTCTGAGCGAAAAACTTTGATATTCCGAAGAATTGAGTTTGAACCATAGAAGAAAAATCAGAATATATTTGAAATAATTCATATTTGTTTTTCATAAGAAACAACCATGTATATCGAAAATAGTCATCTATAAATATAACAAAATAACGAGCATCACTCATTATTGCATGAGGAGAAGGCCCCAAAACATTAGAATGCACTAAATCAAAAGATGCAAGGGAAACAGACTGACTCTTATTAAAAGGTAAAGCTGATTATTTTATAAGTTGACAATGAATACAATGGAAAGACTCATGCTGAAATGAACCTAACTGACCACTAGAAATAAGATAACGAAGGCAACTGGATGAAGTGTGACCTAACCGAGAGTGCCACAATTCCACGGGTGAGAGTCTTGGGATAGATGCGACTGATTGGTTTGGTGATGATGAGAATGAGACTTGGAGGTGAGTGAGCTCAAAGAGGCGTCCAACTTTATGGCCGGTCCCAAGGAGTTTTCCTGTCTAAGGATCCTGCACATGACAACCAATGGAAGAAAAATGCAAATCAAGTCCAAGATCACATAATTGTCTAATACATATAAGGTTGAGCGTAAGCTTAGGGACCAAATATGTATCAAGAATAGATAAATAAGAACTATCAACATGTCCAGTATGGTTGACCAACATATTTGATCTATTAGCAGTGTGAATAGTAGGTGCATTCTCATCACGGGTTTTATAAAAAAAGATAAAAGAATCAGATGTCATGTGATTGTAACAGGAAAAATCAAAATACTATCGAGATGTACCTAGTCTAGCTGATGGCTACATTTTTATCAGTTTTATTTAAAGTCTCGATAAGCACAGTGTAGAAACCACTCCAATCAAGTGGAGAGCTGGATGAAGTTAGTGTAGCATCGGTAGCTACAACAACAACATTCTTTGTCTTGAAATAGGACCGATTGCGAGAGCCTTAAGAGTGATATTGATTCCCATTTGACTGATTTCCAAATGGAAGTTTAGGGCAGCCTGTAAGATAGTGACCCGATTTTCTGCAGACCTTACACAGGTGAGAAGAACATTTAAGCAATTCATGCCCTTGTGAATAATAATACCTGCAGTATAAAGGCTTCTGGGATGGGTTTGCTTTTTCTCTTAGTGTTGCAATAGTAACTGGCACTACAAGAGCAACTAGCGCTGCTAGGGCAACATCTGTATGTGAGTTTTGTAGTGTCGCAAGACATGATTTCTCACCGAGTAGATCAAAAATGACATTGTTTAGAGAAGCCAGCGTGCCCCAGTAGAGGATTGAAGCTCGTACAAGCTCAAATTCTTCCTTCAAGCCCATTAAGAATTGCATAATGCGTGTCTCTGTTCGGTATTTGGCATGAATGGTGACGTCTTTTGTGCATTCCCAGGTTGGCTCAGTAATAGCCAACTGATCCCATATGGCAGTCATCTAGCATAGGAAACTATTGACGGTTTGCCTAGGTTCTTGGGGCATACTATGGAGGGTGGAGAGAAGACAATACCGATTCGAGATGTCTGCCTTGGTATAGCGGTCCTAGAGAAGATCCCAAGCTTCGTTAGCTGTCTAGATTGTACCAAGTTGAAGTTTGATCTCTGGAATGATAGTAGCACAGAACCATGTGAGAATCTGGTGATTTTTGCTATCCCATTCCTCTAGACGGTCAATGTATTTGGCCTTATCCTCGTTGTCTGTCTGCTCGGGTTCAGTGATATCTCTAATCACAAAATGCCACAATCGTCGTCCACAGAGAAAACTAGACATCTCTTGAGCCCATACAACATAATTAGTTTCATTCAGAAAAGTAGTGATAACCCGAGGTGCATCAGATTCAGCCATAAAAGCAAAAGATAAGGTAAACCGGTGTAGAAAACACTTAAATAAAGAAGGAAATGTATTATGTTATTACCAAATCAGAAAATCGAGGCTGGAAACAGATTCAGAACGCCGAAAACCCCCAAAAATCGATCCAAGTTTGCAGAAAACCTGTCAAAAAAAGCCTGAACCGGGACAAAGAGTGTACTGATGACGTAGCAGGGGTTGAGGAGACAATAGGAGGTCAACGCTGATGTGGCACAGGTCAACGCTGATGTAGCGCTGACTGGGTGTTGATGTGGCGATGGTGTGTCGTTGAGGTAGCACTGGTCAACGATGATGTGACACTGGTCAACGATGACGTGGCGCTGACTAGGTGTTGAGATGGCGCTGACGTGGAATGCTGACTGGGCTTTTAGGGCTGACGTGGCAGTTGGTGTAGAGAAGGCAAATGAAGGTTGCGCGTGGATTTAATGCGCCGCCTATTTGACGCGCGTGAGGGCGCGTGAACAATAATTTTCTGATGAGACTTACGTTTTTAGAACCGTCTCGTCGAGACGGTTCCGATGGTATATTATGAGATGAATTTGGAGCCTTAGTTGAGGCGGTAGAGCCCAAAATCTAAGACTACGAATAGTGGTAGTACTGCTGGCTGTTGGAGGCGTGTAAGAGCGCGTCCAGACTCTGTTGGTGATGATTTTGGTAGCGTTATATTCATCTATGCAAGACGAAGTCCGTGGTATGATGTTTGTTGATACCGGAGAAGGGATGAAGTCTGTAGTAACGACGAAAATCTCAGGAGAATATGGGTGGCGACGGCAGCGGGAGCGTTAGGGTTATGAAAATTTTATTAAAAACAGGTTGAAGAAATGTTTGCTCTTAATACCATGTTAAGATGATTAAAACGTGGGAGAATGAATCATTTATTGATATTATGAAAAAAATATACAAAGACTGCAATGCTATATACAAAATATTTATAGGAGAAATAGGAATTAGGGTTTGTCATAATGGGTCACGCGGACCAAGTCCATTATTACATTAACAATTTAAAAAAATAAATCCACTTTCTGAAGTTATACTCGTGTTTGTTCGATTTTTATTTTTCAACTTCATCCACATTTAAAAATCAATGTACTACAGCACAAAAATAAAACCCAATTAAATTAAAGACTACTCAGGTGTAATATTGTTGTTAACAAAAAATGAGGTGAACACTGAACAGAGCCAAGCCAACAACCGCCATTCACTTGTACTTTCTCCTAGTATTCTTGGAATTTAGGTGTTGTACATTGGGGTCCACTTCGTTTGTGGGTACACCGTTGATCCTCTGCCGTACCGAATCTCTGCTATATACAGTCCAAGTCGTAGACGTCGCTACGGCGACGTTTAATCGCAATCAGGTAAGGACGATGCTTACAGCTGTCCACGTGTTCACATGCAGTCGTTATAGTAGTTTGAAGTTGTGGGGTCCATGTCACCTGCCAGGTCCATGTGCACTTGGACCCTATATTTTGCTCATAAAATAAGTTTATTATATCCTCTGTTTTTTTCCCAATTTTTTTTAAAAAAAATATTTTCATTAAATTAAATTATGGTATTAAATGCATTTTGACATGTAGGTAATATAAAATAAATAATTTATTGATATTAATTGAAACATTAAAAACTTATTCAACTAATGCCAAAAATATATTAATAAATAATAAGTAAATTATTTTAAATTTAACATAACAACTTTTCGTAAAAATAATCACACGTGGACATATAATTTTAAAATTTCAGTCTGAAATTTAAGTTTAGATTTCATTCAATTATTGTTTCATCTTACGTCGATATCTATAATCATGAGTATTGATCAAAATAGGATTATCTCCAATCATTTTGGCCTATAATTGCTTCGACCACTGTTCTGTATCCTCCATGCTCACTTAGGGTTTTCTTAAAAACTAACAATACTTTTTTGCATTACCTTGCCCCATCCAATAAAAATTTGATCGGAATTCTCATATCGTGTCTCCTTGCTACATCATTTCGCATACTCTTACCTGATCTGATATAGACAGAGTTGTTACCTCCTAAGTGTTTCCAAATTGATTCTAAGAACCTGTAATATCTCTACAATCGAAAGACAGACACCTCTCTCGCATTCCCTTGTCCACTCTCATATAAATCTTAGACTCCAATTCCATCTTTCATTCAAACATAACATCTTCTCACTCAGTTGTTCTCCAATAGTATGCATTTTTCCCATGGATTTCACTTGTCCCTCTCTTTCTTCTCTTGCTACATACGGTGCGATTTGAGATTTATTCTTGTATTAAGAATGATTTTTTTAGTATTGATTCGATTAGTCACCCAAACAAAACTAATTCTACATGTTTAATTTAAAATGCACAAAATGGAGAGAAAAAGAGGGCACTGCGGGATAAAAAATAAAATCAAAAAAGAAATTGATAAACTTGCCCTATATATTGGTCTTGTGCATTACAAATGACTTCTCTGTCCAATTTAACAGTTAAATTGGACGAAATGACTAATTAAAACTGTAACTATTATTACTGGGTTTTAAAATGCAACATGCTAAACTTAACAGACAATATAAAAACAATAATCAAATGTTATATTGAAAACATGATTATTAAAAAAAAATCCCTCAAACCCCAACATTTCAAACCCCCTCTCTCTCTTTGCCTCACGCTGCAATTTCAGCTCCACCATCGCGCTGCCACCATGTGCCAGCTATGACAAACCGCACAACGACCACTATCACCTCATTGCCCTCATGCTTCCACCTACGAGTTGTCGTCTCCACGGCTTCACCACCCCCGCTTTCCACATTTAAAGATTTTCTATGGGAACGATGGTGACAAGCCGTTGTCACGGTGGTGTGATGATGTTTGTTGTGGTGGTGGTGGTGTTGGCGGATTATTTTAGTTGTGATGGTTATTAATTTTTGTTGTGGTGGTGAATGGTTATGATAGTGGTGGTGGTAGGCGATGATCGTGGTTATGATTTTTTTCTTTTGTTTTTGTAGCGGTGGTGTTAGTGGTAATAGACAATGTTTTTTGTTGCGGTTTGAGGACATTGTTGTTTTAGTGATTTTTCAGACGTCGGAAGGATAATATAATAATCATATAATTATTAAAAAAAAAAAATTATTAATTTTACGCCAAAAAAGAAAAAAAGAGCGCACACCTACCAGAAACTAGAAAGACATGGTATCATGCAGTGGGGGCCAAATGCCAATGCCGCGTTGCAGACGCGTATGTTTGTATCTGTACCTTTCCCAAATATGAAAATATCCCCTTCCCCTATTTCTAGCCTCTTCCCAGCCTTTCCCTCTGTCCCACCGCTCTCCCCCTCTCTCTCTTTCCGGTCTTCTTTCTTTCTCCACGTTCTCAGCGGAGTTGTAACCGGAAAAGCTCGAGTCCCGGAGTACTAAACCTGGCTCTCTTTTTCTTCTACAGGTAAACGAAATACCCCGCAAAATATCGATTTCTTGTACAAGTTTATTCTCATTAAGATTATTTTTTTCCGTCGGGAACTCGGCCCTCATGGATTCTATACACAAGAAAAATTTCAGAAAGCATGGGGTCTTTGTTTCATCTTCCGTTACAGTTCCCTCTTGATTTGCTCGATAATCTAGTAATATAAAAAAAAAAAAAAAAAAAGGCCCTAATTACGAAGTTTCTAATGCGTTTCTTGAATTTTCACGATAGGGGGTTTAGAAATTTTAATTATTATTATATATGTATGCAGGGCTGGGTTTGGTGAAGCTTCCGGAGAGAAGCTGCGTAGCGTTTCACTCTGGCCGATTCTCTAGATAGATGTTCTCGCTCATTCAAATGGGTTAGGACTGATCCACGCCTTGAAGAAGATTCACTCTCCTGCTATTATTCATCCCCGGATTCTTCCAATTGGGCTCCCTCATTGCTTTGGCGCCTACCTATTGATTACGGCTAACTCTTGATTCAACGTGATTTAAGATTTCTAGGCAATTTGGGTTTAGACATGTGAGCAAATCGGCGGACGAAGAGGAGTTAATTCTAACTGGGGGAGCTGAAGCTATTCGTGTTCCATATCAGATAAAGCGTATTTATTAGGAAGAAATCCATAGCCAAAAATGGCGAAGTTCAATTGTTTTTGTTCACTTGGTGGGAGGAAGAAGAAAGAAAAGGTGAGAGAGATATATCCATTTGATATGTTGAATTTGTTCTTTCTCTATAGCTATGGCAAATTTAATTTCTTAACAATCTTTGATTGTGTTTATAATTAGGGGAATAAGGAAATTCTAGAGACTGCTGTTGGACAAAAGAAGGGTCTGAAAATCCTGCAAGTGAAACTCGAAACCCCAGAAAAATCTTCCGAAGTTGTTGAGTTGAATTCAACTTCTTTCAGCGTAGCTGTTCCTTTTGCCATCCCGGGGAATTCCAGGTGCATGGTCAAGGTGGTGAGCCATGAAAGTCCAGTTGGAGCTGAAGCTGAAGCTGAAGATGCTGCAGCTTTGGCTTATGAAGGGGAAGATGAACAAGATGAAAACTCACCATTAAAGAGAAATTTCTCCGATTTCGATCTCCAAGGCCATACGGATAACGATCAATCATTATCAACAAACAAAGACAGCAATTTGTTTGATTCGTTCGAAACAACAACAGAAAAAATATATTTTTCAGAGGAAATTACAGAAATTGTTAGAAGCGGACACATGAGTGATCCTGGGATTAGAAAAGCCGAGTTCTTGGCTTCTCCTAAGCTTCAGCGTTCCTGCTCTGATTTACAAACGAGCGACATGCTCAAGGAAATCGCCCACAAGCTGCCACTTTCAAAGTCCCAATCATTTGAAGAAATGCAGAGGTTAGCAGAGAAGATGCAGAAGGAAGTTCTACAAGAGTATCCAGGCAGCCCAGTTTCTGTAACAACCCATTTCAGCGCTGACAGAGTGATACTGAAAAAGCATTCCTCGAGCCAAATACTGCCCTCGAGAAGCAGAAAATTGTGGTGGAAATTGTTCTTATGGAGCCACAGGAACGACCATGGAGCTTGGACTGTAAAATCAAAGCCTGCTGCTTTGAACCAGCAAGGTGGATACTCTTCAGACACGCTCGAACCACGAAGATTATTGGAGATGGAAAAGTTAGGATCACCCGGATCGTTTACAGGCGAATCCATGAACAAACACAGCAACAGCAATGTCGATAATCAGAGCTGGGATGGGTTTCATGGTGTTTCAGGTTTGTGGCCACAGAATCAGTGGGTTGCTTTCTCATTAGGATCGTTTAATTCGAATTTGTCGAGAGTGGATGAGTGGGTGAAGGAAATTTCAAACCAACCGCCACCACCCCCTCCTGATAACGAAAAACAATCCGAGGAGATAATAGTCTATCCTCCCTCTCCAGAAGGGGGTGGTAGAAATGCACTTGCGAGAAACACGAGCCATTTGATTCCAGAGGAGGTTTTGCATGCCAATGCCGTGATTCAGTCGCTGAATGCTTCCTCGACTGTGGCTCACATCTTGGGTATGGGGCTCAAAGTGATCCCAACCATGTCGCATTTATCCAGTCTTCGATCAGTCAACTTATCGGGCAACCACATAGGTATACATCTAATAGAGAACTAACAACCTTAATAAACTGACCAGACCATTAAGTTCTAAGTATGTTGTTTTTCTTGAATTTTGCAGCTCATATTACTGCGGGGTACCTGCCTAAGGGCCTTCACACGCTTAATTTGTCCAGAAACAAGATCAGTGTGATTGAGGGGCTTAAAGAACTTGATCGGTTAAGGGTACTTGATCTCAGTTACAACCGATTATCCCGAATTGGGCAGGGTAAGTACCGCTACTCACGTATCACTTCTTTGTGCCCAGTAGGTAAAATCCGTATTAAGGTGCGATTGGTTGAGCGGAAAAAAAAAGATGGAGAAGAAAATAAAAAGGAAAATAGGATTAAAAAAAAAAAAAAAAACTTAGTATGGATGGAAAATAAGAGGAAAAAGAAAATAGAAAGGAAAATACACAATTTTCGAAACAATGTTTTTTTACACAAATTTGGGAGGAAAATGAAAAAAGTAAAGGAGAATTTTGCAAAAAGAGAGGAAAATTACAATTATATCTTTGATAATAGAATTTTTATTTTATTTTTTTAATATATAAGGGTAAAATAGTAAATAATATTAAAGTGAATTATTTTCCCTCCATTTATTTTTCTTTCTTAACTGAAACACTGGGGAAAATAATTTCCGTTTCATAAAATTATCATCTTCGTTTCTCTTTTCCATTCTTCCCAAACGTACCTTTACGGTGTGTTTGGGTGAAGGATTTTGGAAACTGATTTAATTTTGATAAGGGATTTATTGTTTGGCTATTTTAGAAAGGAATTGGTAAATTTTATTGGAATTTCAAAACGGGTTTTATGAGGAGTGAAAATGACATCTCCAAAGTCCAAATAACTCTAGGTGAAATTACAAAATCCATGATTTTATCAAATTCATTATTCAAACCCACTCCTAGAGTGAGTTTGGGTAAGGTATTTGAAGAAAGAACTTGATTGAAAACAACAGATTTGCATTACTGATTTTGAGAATCTGGCTTCAAAAATTTGATCAGGGCTGTCGAATTGCACATTGATAAAGGAACTGTATCTAGCCGGGAACAAGATCAGTGATGTTGAAGGGCTGCACAGGCTTTTAAAGCTCACAATACTGGACTTGAGCTTCAACAAGATCACCACCTCAAAAGCCCTGGGTCAGCTTGTGGCAAACTATAACTCTTTACTGGCTCTGAATCTATTGGGAAATCCGATTCAAAGCAATATAAGCGACGAACAGCTAAGGAAGGCGGTTTGTGGACTTCTTCCAAAGCTGGCATATTTGAACAAACAGCCTGTGAATCCTCAGAAAGCAAGAGAGGTGGCTACAGAAGCCATAACCAAAGCTGTCATGGGGGGGAACAGTGGATGGGGCAGAAGTCGAAAATCATCAAAAAGGGTGAGTGCCACTCGTCAGGGTGGTGCTGGTGCTTCTTCATCTTCCAGTATCCGTAGGAGCAGACACACGTCAAGAAGCAGAGCGCAAACTTCTCATAGAACTAAGTCGTCTATGCTTGCTTCTTCATCCCGTTAGAATTTTATTTATTTTTTTCCAAAAAAAAGGGTTTGTTTTCGTTTACATTTTCTGTTGTTTGATATTTGATTTGAGTTCTTTGCTTTGCTGTTTGAAATCACTTGAAACTCAATGGAGTGATTCTGTTCTATGTTGCCTTCTTCATTTACTTGGTTTTGAGTTTCGCCCTGTCGTTTAACTGAAAAAATTAATATTTACGCAATCCTAACAATGAAATTCAACTAAATATTGCCAACCAGTAGTGAAAATCAACTAAATAACGCCAAACCAATCAGATAAGCTTTGAAAACCAAGGGGGAAAAAAGGAGAGGGACATCTCAACTGTCGTCGTCATCATCATCTATTACTGGTAATGGGCAAAGATTTTGGCGAAGATTTGGAAACTACTACTGCTACAAGTTAAAAGTAGTGGAAGACCATATCGTGTATATATATATATATACTTTTTCAATTTTCTTTATCCAAAAAGTGGTCGCAAACAAATTGGAAAGGGTAGGCCTTTTCTGGCCAGAAAAAGACTGTCTAATAAGAATTTTATAAAGCAGAAATTGTAAAGATGACGCTAAGGATTTGAAGAAGTGGAAGACATACACATAACCCCACTGCCACATATAAAATTGGTGTCCTCCACTCTACATGCCTTCCATGTTAAAGAAAGACGGGAAAATTACGCTGTGTTTTAGCATATTATCTGCTAATATGCTATGGAGAAACTCAATGGGTCTAATTCACTCTATAAACGACCACTTACAAGAGTAAGATTACCCTAACTTTAATCGCTCAAGATCAGGTAACACAAGCGATCTGAAATTCAAGATGTCTCCTCATGTGCAGGATGGACTTTGTCAAACTACTGCAATAGGATATCAAGAAATCAAACATTAGACGAAAGACTTGGTTCTGATACCATATTAGAATCCAATGGACCTAATTCACTTTCAAAAAATGCCTTGTAAGAGGAGGATTACTATAGACACGACATTTTGACCGTCCCGCAAAAATATCTTATGTTTTATTATTTATTTTATCATTTATTTTGTTTTATTTTCAAAAAAAATAGAAAAATGGAAAAAGAAGAAAAGAAAGGAAAGTTAAAGAAAAAAAAAAGGAAAAAGAAAGAAAAATATATATAAAAAAAGAAAAAAAATATAAAACTGAAAAGAAAAAGGAAAAAAAAAATAGGAAAGAAAAAGATTTTCTTATCGAAATGGGATTATGTTTTCTTCTCCTTTTCCTTTTAGGTTTTGTTTCATTTTTCTCCCCAAATTGGGACTAGGGTTTCCTATGGTTTCTATGATTTTTTATTCTCCATTCTCATTATAAATAGGACCTTCATCCTCATAGTTTAAACAAAAATTCAGAGAGAAACTTTTCGAGGACATTCAGAAATTGAGAGAAAAATTTCTTAGAGAGTGATTCCCAAATCCCTTTTCGGGAAGCTGTCTGCGAGAGAAAAAAAGCCCAAACAACAGGATTTTTGGCCTAGAACAGGTGTTTTCTGATTTTTAATTCTTTTTTCAATTTATTTTATTCCCTTCGCAATTTAAATTCCTACAAGTTTTATTTATTTTTTATATATTTGTCCGATGACTCGATTAAAAACTCTAGGATAAGGTTCCTCATTCTCAATCTGAATCTTTGAGTATTTAGATAAGGACACCCGCTGTTTTTAATTTATTTTATTTCTGCATTTTTTTTATTTTTTTTTGTAATTCATAAAAAAAAACAAAAACAAAAAAAGAATAAATCATCCGATGATCCGATGAAAACACCGGGATGAGTTTCTTGTATTGAATTTAATCCCGAGTGTTAGGTGAATGATGTTTCATTGTTTATTTTCTGTATTTATATTTTATTATTATTTTATTATTCTTGTTACCAAAACCCTAAAAATAAAAAAATAAAAATAAAATTCAAAAATAATAAAATCTTTGTTTGTAGGAATTAATCCTTACGAACCTTAAGGTGAATCCGACGATTCAATAAATCGTGAAAGAGTTTTCCTTGACTTCGTTTTCATTCTTCGACTCGAGTGGAATTTAGAAACGAACGGTTTTAGGAAATCTCTTCCCTCGGTAAATTTTTCGTGGAATTCCGTTTAAGTTTCGGAAAGATTAATTTCAACAAAAATTGTTTCCGCGAACCTCCCCTTGATTCTCATATCCATAAAATTCAAGAAAATTTCAAAACGGAATTTCTTTAAATTAATCGGACAAACTCAAAGTAGATTTTTTTTTTTTATCCACTTAGCATGTTTATTTCTCGTATCATTTAGACGCCATGTTTAGGACACTTTCACCACTTACACTTTTTATACATATAGTTCTTTTTTTATTTCATAAATCCATGCTACTTTCCACATCTAGTCACGGCACGTGTATCATTTATATTTTCATATTAAATAATTAAATTATTATCATGCATAATCACTTAAATTCACGTAGTATTCCGTATTCACTTCCCGTGTTCATATCAGTTTGCATTGACATATTTAAATTAAACCCTTTAATTTTAATTCACTTTTGTATAAAAAAAAAAATAAATAAATAAAATTATATAGATGTTAATTTTTACATTCATATTTCCCATCTTATTCATCTATTTTAGTTTGTCTATTTAAATTAAAGAAGTCTCTCGAAAATATACATACAAATCCGCCCGGCGACCATTCTTGTCGAATCTTTAATTTTTAATAAGAGGTTATACTGGGAGAACATTCCAAAAAATCCAAAAACTTATCCCACCTTATTTATGAAAATATCAAAAAGAATTTATAAGAAGAAAATGATTTTAAAATAAAATAAAGCATTCGGACTTAAATTAATTGAATTTAATTGGATATATGGTGCCGTTTTCGGACGGGCATCTTGGGGTGCCTAACACTTTCCCCAAGCATAACCGACTTCCAAGCCTTTAAATGAATTTTTAGTTTGACCATGTTTTTTGGAATCAATTTTTATTTAGGCCTTTTAAATTTATTTTCTAAAAATTCGGTGACCTAGCACACCATTTAAATCTAATATTAGGTAGCGACTCCTTATTTTTTAAAACGGCCTAAGTATCTTTTTTGAGAAAACCAGCGGCTAAAAAAACCCTGTCCCTAAGCTTATTTATTATTTAATACTCTTTTCCTTTTCAAAAAATTGAGACGCTTATTTATTATTTAATATTCTTTTCTTTTTCGGAAAATAGGAACGCGTCAATTACCCCAACTTTTATCTATACTTCAGAATCAGGTAACACAAGCGAACTGCGTTTCAACATTAGCTTCCCTTTTCTGAGGCATTCCCAAGTCTTCTCCAGCGGAGTCCATATAATCTTTTTATTTTTTTTATTTTATTTTTATAAGCAAATGATCGAATTCAAGAAAGATTACATCAAAAATTTGAAGCTTATTCTATCAAGAAATCCCAAGGCCACATACCCGACACAGTACTAAGAACTAAAGACAAAAGGTCCAACCAACAAACCAAGATACTCTAGAAATATTGCCAAGGCAAACACAATTACACAGTTGGTCAAAAGCAAAACAGGGCTTAAAAAGAAATGGGAAAATCCATCACCAAAAAGAGATGGGAAGGAAACCATCTAAAACACACTCCACAACTCTTGAATCTTTGAAACCAAGCAGAATTGCGGAATAACTGCAACTTAGGAAAAAAATCCCAACAATTCAAGGATGATAACAGTAGCTTGAGACCCCGATTGGGTTCTCTCAATTGACGGCGACCGGGGTACTGCATCAAGAGCGCCTGGACTCCCAATCGATTTATATCCAAAGCTCAAGAACAATAATTTTTGACCCAATTCCCACAAGGCCAGTCACTCAACCAAACCTGTGAAAAACACCGTCTCCCGTCCAGCCATTCTTCTGAACAAGCGAACAGCCCTTTCCGCAACTCATTCAAGAGGCCGAAATGATACAACCCGTATGTCTGACACCGCCCAAGTCCCCCAAATTCCAAGCCACACATCACAAGTCCAGCAGCCCGCTGCAGATGAAAACACTTATCAGATCAAGGCACTCGGACAGGCAAAAACAAGCCGAAACAAAATGCCACCCTCCAAACGCAAAAAACAACAGTATCTATCAGCTCCACAGGGACCCAAGTTGCCCCTGCAACGACCACCGAAACTGTCCATAATAACTGCAAAACCCGAAGACCCAATTTCCGGGAATCGGGGCCCACCAAGGCCACTCAACTCTCAGAACTGAATGGGAGGCGGCCCCATGGGAATAACAAACACTCTCGCCTCACTGTAAGGTATCCTACAACCCACAAAAAGAACCCAAACGACAAACCCTCAGTGCTACCCCTGTGTGTTCAACGAGACAAGAATTATACCTCAGACGAGAAGAATTATGCCTGCAAACAAGTAGAACTCAACCCTCAATATTACAACTCCCCAGTGGGGGAGAGGGAAGATGGAGCAAGTCTCTCTGCCCTCAAAACTCAAAGAACCTGAAGCAAAAACCACTAACCCCCTTCCTTCCCAATTCAATGAACCTGTAACTCACCAGGACTATTACTAATATCTGCACAAACCACTAACAAAGGACAAGAATGAAACACACAAAAAAAAAAATCTTTTTTTTTTATAAATATTATACAAAAGCTACTACCCACTGGCCTTCCCAAGCACCAATCACATAGGGGCACGGCCCTATTCACTCCTCCTTTAGTTAATTTATCTGCTATTGAGTTTGCTTCTCGATGGATATGAACGAAGCTAATCCGGCCACTATCCTGCACGCACTTGAAACAATGACTTAAATAAATTCAGCTTCCAAGGCCTATTATCAGCCCCACATATCCATGTAACCACATTTTTTGAGTCACTTCAAATAGATAAATCAAATTCTCTCCTCAAATCTGAGCTCAAGAATAATTCTAGGGCCCTAGTCACGGCTCTTAATTCAACTACATTCGAGTCTGACAATCCTACAGATTCTAAAAAAATGCATAAAATATTACCTTGCTCATTTCTAAGCACTCCCCTATTCCTGCCAGCTCCGGTTTCCCAAGGGAGGACCCATCAACATTAAATTTGAGACACCCCTTGCCAGGAGGTGCCCAAGCAGTCAGAGTCCTATGCTTCCTAAATGGTTTAAAGGATCTCACACCTTCAATGGCAACCATAAAGTCCCTGAGTAGTGAGTACCCTAAGTATGGGCTTTTAGCAAAGGAGTCCATATAATCTTATATTCAATAATATGCTTTTCATTTCCATCCATGCATTAGAATTAGAATTAGGCCAATTCCAAGATCCTTCGTTGTATCACACATTGCACTTTAGCACACTTATGGTCCAGTTGGATGGAGGATAGTTTGTGTGTTTGGATGGAGGGAAGGGGGAAAGAGAGTTTGTGTGTTTGAATTTTGTCATATCAAATAATCCAACATTCCAAAATTTTAGAATTTCCTCCCACTGTTTGAGATGACAAAAGGGAAGAGAGTGTGTTGTTTTCAAGATGACAAAAGGGGAGAAAATGTGTCGTTTTCAAGGCTAAATGTTTCTATCAAAATTCATGCTGAATTTCAAGATTCATTCATTTCTATCAAATTTCATACTAAATAATTCTCATTTAGTATTTTGTTGATTAAAAGACCCGTCCTCATATTCAGGGAGAGCGAGGATTATTTTTTAATGAGAAAACATTAAGTTAATTGTCACATCAAAAAGGGGGAGATTGTTAACCCTAAAGGAATTCAAACCCTATTTGATGGTTTTGGTGATTCCATTAACTTGGATGTTTGGTTGGACTAATATTGTTCTTGAGATATGTTTATAGAATATTAGTTAGGATGCCGAAACGAGAAACAAATATGAATGATCAAAAGGATACCAATTGGAGACATGATAAGGACATATTTTGAGGAAACTAATTTTTGTATTTCTAAGGTAAAACAACGCTCATATTGATAAACTCTTGATAAACCCGACTAAGATCACTTACAACACGTGAAATTGGTCTATTATGCATGTGTGTGATTGTGTGCTTAGAAGTGTTTGATTATTGCCTTAAATTGTGTTTTAAAGACTCAGGTAGCTAGAATCAGTCAATTAATCTGAAAAATCAGTCAACTAATTGTAGTTGTATTTTGAAAATATGGAAACCCTAAAAAAAGAGATCAAACAGTCAACTGACATACGAAAAATACAGGGACCAGAACATTTTGTGAAAAGCAATGTTTTAAAAACGGGACTGGACCGGCCGGTCAAACCGATTGAACCGTCGATTGGCTCTGATTCCAGTTGGGAAAACTCCCTAGAACCTTTTTACCCTAAAAATTGGCCAACAGGCCGGTGTGAACGGGTTCGACCGGCAAACCAGTGAACCGTTCTCTAGGAACCTTACTGTTTTTGGCCATTTCCCATGTATATAAATAATTCCCACCAAAAAAAAACCTAATGCCTTTCCATCGCCGAATTCGCTACCTCTCTCTCAAACTCTAAGCTCCTGTGCATGTTTCTCTCTCTCAAGTATCAAACCCATCTCAGATTTCACCCTAAAATCCCAAATCTTCTCCGATTTCAAGCATTTCCACTACCGATCTCAGCTCTACCCCTGTTTTTCTGTCTGATCTCAGCCGATGACAAACAGACAACGTCCTTGCTTGTGCAACCTGCAACGATGACGGGCCCCGACAGCAGACGACGGACCAACGATTCAGGCTTCTACACTCCGTCACTCCACTTGCTTATATGATTTATGAATGCGTTTGATTAATCAAATGTTTAGTGTTATGTGTTTCAAATGGATTGCTTATGTGTTTCCCTGTTTGATTTCACTGGACATTGAGGATTTTTTTATAAGCTTGGGCAGTTGGGCAGTGATTTCTTATGAATTTTTGAGTTCACTGCAATATTTTTTTAGTGTATATATATTTTTTAATATTTTTTTATTTATATATATATATTAATGGATTACGTCACCGGTTCAACCGCGGTTCGCCTACCGATTGAACCGGTGACCCGTGACCCGATGACTTTTCCGGTTCAACATCCGGTCCGGTTTTAAAAACATTGGTGAAAAGGAGCAAACGGTTGACCAAATAGAGAAATCGGTCAACTTACTAATACAGGTTCCCAGAAGACTCAAAACGGTTGACCGATTTTAAGGAACGGTCGACTCATTGTAAGCTCAGAAACCTTGTAAAAAGCTTCAAACAGTTGACCAATTTAGAAAGCTTCTAAGATCTAGTTGAAATATCGTTTTTCTAAAGAAATCTTTGAAATTAATTTATTAAAAATCTTTATCTAAGGATAAAAACGATTTGTGTTATCTGGTGTACTTGATTCTATGCTCCACTGTGATTAAATCTAGATTTATATATTCCCAAATATTTAATTGATTATCTGTTGAATAATGAACACTTCTATCACCTAGTTCGGGCTATCATTTGAGTTTATCAGTGTTGGTAGAAACTCTTTGTGAGAAAACTTTTTTTTTTTGTATTTATGTGAGGTTGTAGCTCAAACCTAAGTGTAACTAATTTGGATGAAAGTGTGATTGAGTATAAAAATAATTTACGAATTGTATGGCGTTTGATTCTCACCGGGTAAGAGAATAAAAATGTTTTAATGGATTAAATTTCCTGCAAGAGCTTAGGGAGTAGACGTAAACAAGAGGAGTTTGCCGAACTACCATAAAATATCTGGTGTTAAGTTTCTCTATCCCTTTCTCTTTGTCTATGCTTACTGCTTAGTTTAAAAACTTCCACAATTAATCAAGATTAAAATTGACTAAACTTAATTAATTTGATTGAAAAATTTAAACTATCCAATTCACCCCTTTTGGTAGATCTTTGGGCCAACATAACCAAAAGAGATAATAAGGTTGAATTTAACCAACAAAATCCATCAAATGTCAAGTGACACAAATGGATACTTAAAAGGTCAGTTTCATGTGGTTTTGATTGTTGAAACAAACCCAGCATAGATTTTTCTATTTATAGACAAAAATTCAATCAAAATGGGGGGAAAAGAAGATAAGAAGATGTAAGAACCAATCAAAATACCTTCAAAAAATGTTCTCTGGATTTCAGACACATACATTCATGCCGTTTCCTGATTCCTTTTCTTCCATCTCCGCGTATCCATACAACTTCTCATTAAACACCACTTGAGGATCCTTATTCAACAAAACCCCATCTTCCCCATAAGCATCCCTCAAGAAAACAGCCCAATTCATCTCTGTTCCAGCCAAGTAAAACGTCCGGGGTTGCTTCTGAAGCATCTGATAAGTATGTTTTGTGAGACTAAACTCTTCCTTAAACTCCACAATGTGGTGTATTGAAGCCCTCTTCTCCAGTGTCAAGCTCAATAGCTCATGAATCAATCCAACCCTATACTTCTCTGCCTCTAATGTCCACAAATCGAGCTTACTCCCATCAGAATATGGTGATACCAGTGGCAATGTGTTCAACAAATTCAATTTTCTTTCGTCATCCAAATCCAAATCTAATGATTTTCCATGTTTTAATGGAAATTTAAAAGCTTTTTTGACTCTATCTTCATCAACCATGAATTCTCTCTCTAGAGTACTTACAGCGAGCAAAGGGTCCCAATTCACAAGCTCGAGCACTCTCTTTCCGTCATCTTCAGTCACGGTCCTGAAGTAATTTGGGTAGTTTGCCACTCTATCCCTGAAATCGTCGGGAATTCCGAACAACAGCCGGCAGTGATGGATTTTGCTCAATGGGATTCTTTTTTTGGCCGACATCATCAGCAATTTCCGCACGACGGTGACTCTGTCCTTCTCCATGCGATACATAATCTGTCGTTCTTCCTCCAGCAGCGACTCCATGAAATCCGTGAACCCGAACCACATTTTGCTGTCGGAGTGCCGGTAGGTCTCGAAGATGAGAGGGTGGCGTTGGATGGATCGTACGACCTTGCGGCCGCGGGGGAAGCCGAGTTCCCGGTGGAGCTTCCCGGCGTCGTCGAGGCGGAGGACGTGCTCCGGCTGTTTGGAGAGGAATTCTTTGGTTCGTGTGAGGAATCTGAAGTGGGCGTCACGGCGGAGGATTTCCTCGAAGTGGGGGACGAGTTGGGAGTCATGTTGGACGAGCTTGGTGCGAGGGCTTTCCTTCTTCTTGCGTTTCTTCCTGAATTTCTTGGGGGTTTTGGTGACGAGGAAAGAGGTGGAGAAATGGGAGACGAATAGGGGAGAGAGGAAATGGGGCTTAGAGTTAGGGTTTAAGGGTCGGTGATCGAGGATGGCGGAGGTCATTTGTGTTTTCTGCCGGGTTAAGGTTTTGGATTTGGTGATGGTGGTGATGAAGAAGCGGCGCAAAGACATCGGAGTTTTTTCAGGAAAATGAATCGACAGAAATCAGCGGCTTTGAAGAGTGAAGCTTTGCTATGGAAAGTTCGACCCATAGGTAAAATGGATTTGTAGTTAAAAAACAAAAAAAAATAAAAATAGAGGTTTTTAATTAAGGATCGTATAATTTATTTATTTAGTTCTTCGGTTAATCGTGGCGGTGGTTGGTGGTAAGTCCGGTTACCAACAACGAAGATCCTATACAGACCTGATGATTGACAATCGAAGATATTGGTCGACTATTAGAGATTGGAAGATCGACGACCAACCCAAAATCTAGAAATAGGAGGCGAGGGTGACACTGAGTGGTCATAGTTAAAATTAACTAAGTACGTAGTATAATTAATGTTAATTCAAAATTTATTTTCGATACTTTGAAAATAGTTTTCTTTTTCTAAACATTATCATTTGACTTGACCAACGATTTTTTTTCCTTTAGAGCTTTCCGGAATGCTTCCCTCAAGCAGTCTAAACTTCAATTCTTCTTTCTTTTTTCATATTGGTGTTAGGGAGCAAAGTCCCTTTTTTGTTCCCTCTATTGATAGATGCCGTCTTCTTGTCATTTCATTTCCTCTCCCAAGACTAGTGTTTTATTCAAAACCCAAATTATGACAATTATTCTCTCTCACTTCACACTTCGGAACGCATCGTTGTTATAAAGATAAACGCATTTTCATATCTCTTCACTAGAAATGACAGGAGGAGGAAAGGTCTATTTTTTTTTTTTATAATTAAAAAATAAATTGATAAACATTAAAATATAAGTTAAATTGCTCTATAAATAAAATAATTATATTAAAAATTCGAGAACCATATACTAAAAACGCTGCCAAAACAAGAAAAGTAAAAGAAAAAAATGTGTGGAGACTTAGGTAAACCAGCAGATCAGAAACAGGGAAAACAGAGCAAATGAGCCAAATTTCAGTATATAACTTCAACCAGTACCACCAAAGCTTGGTTGCTTATTCTGTAAACATTTTCATAAATCAAATCAAAATATAATTTAATTGTGTGTTTATATTTAAAAACACCACCACAAAGGAAGAAGAAAACCTAGTTGTATAATCCTATGTACTCTTCTCTCTTTCTTACCCCGTCCCTAATTACATTGCCCTATGTCCCACCTTACGGCTTCATAGGACTCCTCCCCCTTCCCTCAGCTCTCTGTTTTTTCCTCCTTCCTCAAAACTTTTTCAGTTCCATCATTTAATGGTGGAGCTTCAACATTGAATAGTCATCATCTTTCATTATTTGATTAGCTGGGCTGGTTCCTAAAGAAAGGTTTCTGGCAGATGAGGAGTTTCTCATCGCTGTTGCTCTCTATATCGACAACCCGTGCCTCCCATTTCAAGCGTGCTGTCAGAGCTCTGGCTGACTCTATAAAAGGAACCGAGTCGCGCAGTATCACCCACCCCTGCACATTACCAACTCAACCCAATTACCAAATATTGAATTCGAAAGAACTATAAACTAGAGAAAAAAATTGGTATAGAGGTCATAGCCCATCGATCTTTTAAATTATAAAAAAATTGAAAAAAGAAAAAGTAAAATATATTTGTCTTTATTAAAAAAGTTAAGAGGAAAACACAGCGTTTTAAATAATTAAGTAATTTTTGGATTTGGATTCTAAATTTGACTTTTTTTTTTTTTGCGCAACATTTTTTTTTTTTTTCGAAAAAAACATTACCCTACGGTGCCCAAATTAATGGAGTACAAATGGTATGGATAAGAAGATACCTCCGGACGAAGTAAACGGTCTATCTCAGAGAATAGATCTGCTGTGGTGCACCTACGCTGCTTGGTTTCTAGTGACAAAAGTCCTTCGGCGTGAACCAAATCGTATGTTCTTGGATAAGTTGGAAACGCTTCACACCTGGATGCATGAAATCAAACAATTATAAGAGATGGCAATCCAACAAAAGTACCAAATCTAAGAAAATTGTGGCATAACAATGAATATTTGTTGCAGTATTTGGTTGGCGTTTCAGTTTTTCTGTTTCTATTCCAAGAAATAAGAAACAAAAAGAACAGAAAAAAAAAAACATTCCCACAAATCCCTGGTCCAGAATATGACAGAGAGAGAGATTACCAGTCATGCAAAACACCAACAAATCCCCGGTCCAGAATCAAGGGAAGGTAATTGGGGCTGGTAGTAGGAACCACATTCATGACCCAAACTGATTTCCCGGAGTCCAAAAGAGCAGCATTGAAACCGCCAAAACGGGCATTCATGTCCAACACGTTCCTGAGCATGTTATAAGGTGGAGAAGGATCCTCATCACCTGGTCTCTTTGGGTGATCTGAAAATATCAGTGGCGATAACAGAGACCAATAATTACGGACTGCTGATTTCCAGTTCAGTGTATCTTCAGCTACCTCTTCCGAATATAAACCTGATGAAAACGTTAATGTCAACTAGTTGTTTAATTCTTCACTTAACATCCACCTAATTGTTAAATTCATATAGTTAATATTAACTAGGACCCAAAAAATAAAAAACATTAGATGGAGAACTACGTCAAAAAAAATACCATAAATTGCGAGTTCACTTGGCTTCATATCAGCCCTAGAAGGCCAGGTCGCCCTGTTTTGAATAGGAATCCATCGGCGACTTTGAGTTCCTCCAACGCATGATTCTAGTGGCCGATAATAAGGAGATTCAACATCATGCCCCTTACTACATAAAGGGATGGAACCAGGTTTCCTAGATATTGAAGCAATACATTATTAATTCTAGATATCACAATCACAAAACATTGAGGTCGTGTATGGTAGCACCAAAATTGAAGTCTTGAAATTAAAATTGAAAATAAACACAGGCAAATTTGTAAATTTTTACGTGTTCATTTCTTTTTTTTTTTTTTTTTTTTTTATGGTTTTACAGTAAGGTGTGTCCGGATTTGCTTACGTGCACCTCGACTAATCACCTCACTGGGTAATCTTAAAGACACACCCCCCACACCGACCTGGTGCATTAAGGATTAAATTCATGATTTAATTCCTGGAGTACTCCCTAGGAGAGTCGAAACCTGATTGACAAGAAAAGGGAATCAACTGGATTAACACCTCTGGGTTGTTAATTTTTAATACCATGAGACCAAATTCTACCTGAGGAGCATGTGTGGAAAAACAGGAATATTTATACGCATACATACAATGACGCTAATAATGAAGTAACGATTATGGGGTTAACTCACCTAGAAGAATAACAACTCTTTTTAGCAGTCTTTTTCCACACGACAGTTTCATCTTGCTGTTGCAACATTTCCCAGCAGAGATTTTCGGAAAAAGTGAGAACAAAATTCCATCTTTTCAGATTCTCTTTATTGCGACGGGAGTTCTGAGCATTGGTGAGTGGTGAAGTCCAAACAAAGTATCCACCGGGCCTCAAGACTCGATCAACCTCAATCAGAAGAATCCCGTCTATACAAATCATATCAGAAACCATTCACAACATAATTCTCAAAAATAAAATAAAATTTAGTGGTCGTTTGTTTGAAAAAAACTGTAGGACCCCAGGTACTACCATTCATCCTAAAACCAATTGGTGTTAAGAAAAATACATACTCTAACCTTATAGTGCATTCAACAACACACACAAGCCCCCACGACATTCAACTGTGACTCGACCCAACTCCCAGGGCCTCCGCCACGGGACAATTGTTGCCAAACCTGGCCAACAATCTCCCCCTCAACAACCCATGACCTTGGCTCTGATACCATTTGTTGGGACTATGTACACCACATATCCCACCTGTTATAACTATGGAGTATGGACCCACACATATCTCTATTTTGGGCCTAAGCCCTCATGGCTTTACTTTTGGACTCTACCCAAAAAGTCTCATACCAATAGAGATATTTTCCATACTTATAAACCCATGATTCTCCCCACTATCAGCCGATGTTGGACTTTGGTCGCATACCTAACAAAACACTAGTTGTATGCATTGTTTTCGAAGAAAAAAATCGACTATTTTTCTCTTCTACAACATGACAGAGAAAATTATTTTACCAAACAACTTTCACAATTCTCAATCAGTCACACCACTTTCCAAACTTCTTCAAAAACTGAACCAAACAGACCCTTACTTTCTTGAATTAAAAATGGTACCTTTTTTATCCCAGTCTACGCCACATCTTGCACAGTGTATCATGTCAAAGGAAAGAGATGGATATGGCAACTGTTTTGAAGCGAAAGAACCAATCATTGCAGGAAGGCCGCGTTCAAGAGTTAGTTGAACTTGGCTGCCTGAAGCCTCATAGTTTGCAATGCACATGGTTAATAGTTGTTTTGAAAATAGATGCGCCCCAAAACTACCATAACCGCACCCTATATCCAAGATGGTTCTGACCTGAAAAAGGATTAAGTACACCATGTAAAACTTTAAAAAGCAGACCCAGACCGTTAAGATAGAGATAACGGGAAACGACATGGAATAGGGCCGGTGTGATGTATTTCAATTCGCAATTGTATTGTTTTTTTAATTAGTCAATTTATGAATTGTTTAGTGCTTGATGGTAAGAAACAAGAACACTTAAATGAGTAACCTAATCAATTTAGTTCTAGTCCACATGCTAGTCTCTAGCGTATTTGGAGTAAAATATCATTTAAAAAATTAACTGAATTAAAACTAAAACAATTGTATATTTCTTTGTCAAGTGTTTAAAAAAATTTGGAAATTTGATCAAATTCTAGGTCAATAGAGAAATATACAAATCAATTCATTCATAAAAATTAAGATAGATTTATAAAAAAGAACAATTTAGACAACCAAACGGGCCCTTAGTGAATTTACAGATTCAGACGTATGCTTACACCAGCCTGTAAGAAGTTAGATTCGTTTCTTAGCCCAATCATTTCCGCAATTTGGTGCGAGTAATCTTCAACACCATCGAACATGAGCGATGCCGAGCGGAAGGATATTTGTTCTTCATCCAACATCATCATCCTGCAAGTAAAAACAAATTAACCTCCAAAAAAAAACATGGGAAAAAAAAAAAAAAAAGATAAAAAATAAAATTAAAAAAGCCACACACACACCTCTTGGTCATGCTTCCGGAGGAGAGCACCTCTTGTGCCGTAATTTGAACATTCGAAACCCAAATAACGTCTCTTCCTGTAGGCCATCTCAGGGGAATCTTGTAATTAACCGGCGGAAGGACCAAGCAATTTTGCCTCAATCCATGCCCGCAATTGCGCTCTAATTCTTTACCTTCTGCAAGACCCGACTCGAGATTCTCCGTTACATTGAAACACGGTACATAATTTTCAGACAACGTTGAACAGAATTCCAATTCTTTCAACTTTGTTGCCCCGACCGAGAGCTCACCAATGTCCCATAAATCCGACACAAGTTGCTCTTGAAGCCGTCTATACCCACGAAATATTTGACCTCTTGAAGTGGATGTTATTGAGATTGTCCACCAAAAGGATCCGGTGAGAGCAAGTATAACTATCACCACTAAACTCAATTTGAGCAAAAGCAGGGTCAATTTGTGGCGATTTCTCAGAGTATTGGAAAGCAAGGGATCATAAATAAAACCGTTCTCGCTTACATTGGGTTTTGAAGGTGAATTGTCATGAAAAAGAAAACGAAAAGGGAATCTTATTGATAGGTAGGTTTGATCAGAAGATGAATGATTTCTGTCAGCATCTTCGTTTTCCTGTTTATCTTTCATCTGAGAATCATCATCCCATGATTCATGACTGTTGACGGAGAATCGCCCTCCACCAGATACACCACGATGGAGCGGCCTCGACATTTCCCAACCTGAAAAAAAAATACTCCGATGAATTCCTCCATAGATCCATATCACTAGAAAGAGCTTGGTCATACTCTTGACATTATGAACAATTCAGATTCCGAAACCAGTAAGCAGGTAACTATGGATTTGTTCTTACACTCTGAGTTCAAATGAAATGAACACCCACAAAAACTAAAGCAACCAATGAATAAAACATCTAAAACCCAGAAAAAAAAACGTAGGCCTTAAGCAGGAGGGATTGAAGAAAAGAACAATACCTAAGCGGTATAGAGAGAGACAGAGCAAGTCCCAGAATTTCAGGCAATTATTTATGATTCAATTGTAATGAATCGTTGGACTGTATTTCACCCACTTTTGCCTTTTTCTCAGCTCGCTCTTCGTCGACTCCTCTCAAGAACAGACAGAGTCACCTCCTATATCTCCATTTTCAGCTACGCGGGTTTGGATGTTTAGAGAGAGAGATGAATAGTATGGATCCAAATCACGACAGCTCTACCTCGTGCTGTCCTGCTCGTGAACGCGTATCCTCTCTCGGGTGCGTACTATATACTACTGATACAAGGATATATATATATATATATAAATACTGAATAAATTAATGATCTAACCATTATATCTAGATAGGGTTTTATTAACCCAGCATTAAACAAAGTGTACTCACCAGTAGAGTTTCAGAATTCACCCCCCCAACTGTGCAATTTCTCAACTAATTATAGTAATTAATTTAAAGAGGCTTCACCCCTCTTTTTACTCCACTTCTTTCGCCCCAAATCAGCAAACCCACTTCGATTTATGCCGGTCTCCCTCTCTGCTTTGGATCTGTATGAGGAGACAGTAGACCCGGAATTCGTAGTTAGTATACATTAACTCGAGATTAATACCGTTTTGCGCCGGAATTGCCGGACGCTGATGACTCACGAGGATACGCATCTAGATAGAGAGAGAGGGCGCGATGCTTTGGCCTTCATGGTGGCTCCACCAATAAATGTCAATTCAGAAGACAAAATGGAAAAAACCCTAATAAATTACTGGTACCTAGTAAAATACAAAATTCAAATACCTAATGGCTCCGAAAATGTACCTTGAAATCGACACTTTTACTGGCTGCACATTCTTCATATGTTCTCCTTCCCTTCCGTTCGGGCTTTTTTTTTGGATTTTACCCCGCCGGACTGTGGACTCTGTTTTTCACTTTGAATTTCTCTCTCCGGCGGTAGAATTTGAAAAAAGATGAAATGGGATTCGGGAAATCGCAATCTAATCTAATCGGAGACAGATTTTCAACTGCCACCATTGATGTTAATCATTTCATTACCGCTTTAATTTTTTTATTTTTGCTTTTGTGTGAAACAAATTAATTGAAGTAAAATCATTTCAGGCTACACCGAGTGCAGATCACGGACAAGGATCCAAAGCGCTTGACGCCGCTGACCTTTGGACATAAAATTTTAGATTACTAGGTAATGATACTATGGGTTGGTGCTCCCCATTCATGATGAACTGCTTACCTTAATGTATTTTTGTAAAAAGTGCATCCAAAACTTTTTAGGTAGTGAAATTTTTTTAAATAGGTTCTCTTCGTTTAAATCTTCTAAATATAATCACATTTTTATTTTATTTTTTCGTCAAAAATTTTATCCAAATTAATATAATATAAAAACAAAACAGTATTTTTACTAATTTTTAATTTTTTAATAATTTTTTTTTTTTCTTCATCTCTCTCATTCATTTTTCCTCCTTCCCTCTCTCCTTCATTTCACAGGGGTGAAAACACCCCCCGTAACAGGAGATGGAATCACCCCCGTAACAAGGACTGACAGGAGGAAGGAGAGAGAGAGAGGGGAGGGGGAGTCAAAACAAAGAAAAAAATATATTAAAAATAAAAAAATATAAAATGATGGATTTGTCTTCAACATTTGGTTAATTTTAAAAGAATTTCTAGCGAAATAACCGAATAAAAATGTGCTGATACCTAAAGGGTTTAAAATGAAACGCTCAAACGGAGAGAGACTATTTAAAAAAATACTAATACCTAGAAGGTTTAAAATGTATTTTTTCATATATTTTTTAAGTGGGAAAGATTTGGAGTTTATTTACACTTTATATTTGTATCGTGTCTCATTCTATCTTTCTAGCTTTTATTCATCAATCAAGTTAGTCATAATCATATACAACGCCAATAAGTTAACTTCAAACACATTTCTAACCTTGCGTTTGGGTAAAGTAATTAAGGAAAGATTTATTTTTAGAAAAAGGGTTAATACCGTTTTATCCCATGTAATTTAGCCTATTTGCACTTTATCCCCTGTGGGTTGATCTTTGCCACTTATCCTATGTGGTCTTGGACTTAAGTGTAAATTTAACATCTTCTATCAAATTTGACAGAAATGCTGCTCACGCGCCATTTATGAAACTAAGTTTGATTTGGGCATGATTTCTCTCTAAATTACAATTTTATCATTCACATTTTACCCATATTATTCCCCTACATAGTATTCAACCATCTATATACATCTTACACAATTTTTTACCTTCGACAATTTATTTTATTTTTTTATTTTCTCTCTTATTATTATTATTTTATTTTATTTTTTTATTTTCTCTCTTAGCCAAAGAGCTCTATGAGCCCATCTCACCCAGAATTTCATTCTCACCTGAAGATTTGAACACACCAAATTCGATTAAAGAATGTTAATTATACATTAAACGCTTAGAATTGAAATCGAAAATAAACAAATTCCAATTCCAATTCTATGAAACCAAACACTCCCTTATTGTTTTTGCTCTCACACGGGAACAGAAAGAGTAGTAAGATGTGAGAGAAAAAAATATTTTTCTATTCTGCTCTTTAATTTTTAGCTCAAATTTCTCAAAACACACCAAGTTGTTCACAAATTTCAATTTCTATTCAAAAAATTTCGAGAACAAAAACCGAAATATGGGAACAAAACACAAACTGAAATTTCAATTCCAGTGAAAAAAACTCCAAGAGTGGAGCAATTCACAAGCAAAAAAACTCGAAAATGAAATCAATATTGCTTTCAGCATTGTAGAGAGACTGACTTCATTGAATCCAATGGCTTCATCATTCACCATTGAAACGAACATCTCAACGACATCATCGAGAAAATCGGAACGAATAAATGATGACATCATCGAATTACAACATTCTCGGGTTTTCTTGTGCAAATACTCAAATTAGATCGGATTGAATGTGGATGTGTTCGTGAAGAAAATCTAATTTTAGAACATGAGAATGAATTTGCTTCCCAAATTGAGGATTCTCGGTCTCATACTCTCACTACATAAACTCAAGAACCATTGTTGATCCTAAGATTTTGATGGACAATTAAAGGTTAATGTTTTTTGTGGAACTAACGATTTTATTAAGTATTTCAGTTTATTAGTTCCAGTGATGAAAATGATCATGAAAATATTGTGGCAATGCTAAAGATGATGACAAAGACGATGAAAGATTAAGAGTTTGAAAAAACTGAAGAACCTAGAAAAAACAACTTAGATTAAATTCAAACTCTTAATATATGCCAGTTAAGATCACACACGATACAAAATATTTTTCAAAATTATGTGTGTTTTTATAGGATCTTAATTTAGTTAAATTATTTGCTCTTATGTGTAATTGAAAAAGAAATAAAGATAATTGATTAAAATTGATTTGAATAATCAGTGGAGCTAACCGAGGAAAGAAATCGGTTAAATGGGTGAAAACGTCTAAGAAAATGAATTAAAATTGAATTGAGAGAGGTGTTCTAAAAACGACCAATCAACAGGTGTCGACCTATATTTATGAGACAAACTCCCTGAATTGTTCGGTCAACAAGTAAGTTGACTTATGCTTTAAAAAGGAACTCTCTGAATTGGTCAGTCGACAAGTAGGTCGACCTATGGCCAAAAAAGAAAGTCTCTAGATCTTCCGGTCGACAGGTGAGTCGACTTGTGAAACATCTTGAATCGTCCGGTAGACAGATTTAGTATGGGCAGTCGACCGATGGGCGAAATTTTTTTGGCTTGGTTACATCTTGAATTGGACGGTCGATTGATGGGTCTTGATCGGTCGACAGATGGAGCTGTTTCAGGATTTAAGAAATTTTCGATTTTATCTAAAAAGTAACCGTTACTAGTTATTTTATGGTTAAAATATGTGAGATATCTTAGGGATCTGATATATTTTGAGTTATTTAATTATTCCTATAGATATGGTTTAGGTAGTTTTGATATTTCTCAATTTGGTACATGTAATTCTTTCAATCTTATCTAATTGAGTTTGAGTAAAAGTTTGAGGGACTTAATTGATTATTTTAAGAGATATTTTAAGTGAATTATATCATGAATGAATCATTATGATATAGAGGCTCTATTGGTGTAATTAAATGTTATGATTTATGGGAACTAGCCGTTGGAGGACGTTTTTTATTCTCTTATTAATAGACCTACGTTTTTCACTTCTATAGTTAATCAGACATCAATAAAATCTGAATTTATTCTGAGCTATTAAGCTCTCGTGTTTCTAAGAGTTATCATATTGAGAATTTGTGAGATCTTTCTTAAGAATCATTCTTTGGAGATTATTTGTTCGGTCACCGATTTGAAGTTATATTATAAATTATTATTTATTCGGTGGAATCCTGGTAAGATCATTCCAAATTATTTACTATTAATTGTTGCTTGATTCTATTATTTATTATTTGGAGTTTGATCTTTAAAATTATTTTCTGGATTTTTTATTGAAATTTGTTTTTGAAACAATTTATTGAGAAAATCTGATTACGTGCTTAACTGTTTGCTACCCATCTTTATTTGAAATCAGATTTTGAAATTCTCACTTTTTTATCACTAGTATCGGGACATTAACTGAGTTTGAATTTATCTGAGGTGGTAGAAGCTCCGAGTAAGAAAATAACTTATCAATTGTTTGTAATTAGTGAGTTGAGTACCGAATTAGATATTAATATGAGTGTCTAATCAAGGGTAGCTGGTTTCAATCTCTTCCGGTAAAGAGATTGAGGTTTTGATATTTGCTTAAGGTATAAAACGATTAGGTGTTAATTCTTCCTTGATTGAATTTGTGAGTGAATTGTAAATGTTTCATCCTTACTTGAGAAAAATATACTTTGAGTGATTGTGAGGTTTTAATTCTTGAGTCTAAGGTATAAAAAGAATTAGTTCGTGATTCTCTCTATAATAGAATTATGTTAATCTTTAACCTGTAAAAAGATGGGTTATTCTTGAGCCTGAGAAAAATAAGAGTGACTCATGAGCCTGTGAAAATGGATTGTAAAAGTTGATTCTGAGCATGTGAAAAGAATCATTGTGAGAGTTTGATTCCTTACTGTAAAGGAATCTTGAGTTTAGTGGGTGCGAATCTCCGTGGGGCTCAGAGAACTGGATTAGTCAAGAGTAGATTGGTAAATCAGGATATATCGTGATATGCTGCTTTATTTACTTTACTTATATATTATTATTTGGTATGCACCTAGTTGATAACACATATCTACTGCTATAAAGATAATAATAAATTTTAGGATAAAATTAACTGTTTGAATTTTTGAAGTGTTATTATTTAGATTATATTTTAATACTACCCAATTCACCCCTTATTGGGTAGCTCACTGGTCCAACAACCATAAATATGAACGGATCAATGGTTTTTTCCCCCAAAATTGCATATTTTGAAAGAGATCAATCGCATCAAGACAAAGCTCGTTATAAACATAAACTGAAATAATTGAATTCCAAGAAATCACATTTTTCGGGTTTAATAACATCGATTGATTTCCTAGCTTCAATTAAATTTCCACAGGTGGAGTAAAAATCAACCAAATAATTTGCAGAGAACAAATTGGAATTTGACCATCCACTCTTGATCATATGACAATACAATTTTTCAACTTCCTTGCACAACTTTTCACCTTCCTTGAACAGATCTGGAATGATTTTTCAAACCGACGGTGGAATCGGGACGATGATGTTGATCGATGGTGGAATCGAGACAAACGATGTCGATCGATCTCTGGTATCGGGACAATTTTCAGACCGATAGTGGAATCGGGACGATTTTCAGATCGACGGTGGAATCGGGACGATAATGTCGAACGGTGTCGATCAACGGTGGAATCAGGACGAATGATGTCAATCAATCTCTAGTGGATGTAAGCGTGAGATTTGAGAAAAGCTCAAGTGTTAGCGAAGGAGAAAGATCGATCGAGCGAAGGAGAAGACCAACCGACTGAGCATTTAGGGTTAATAATTGCACTTTACACCCCCAATAAGTGTTAATAATTACGAAAGGGTAAAATTGGCATTTCTAATATTCCGTTAACGGAGTAATCTTTGCACTTAAGCCCAACAACAACAGGGGAGTAAGTGGATAAGTTCAAATTACAGGAGGATAAAGTGCAAATGGATCAAATCCCAGAAGGATAAAGTGCTATCAACCCTAAAAAAAATTATAAATTATTTTTCAAAATTGTTTGTTTAGGTACTAGAAGCGATTTGTAAAATACAATACATTCAATTTGTCCAATGAAATTTCCAAAGAAATAATAGAATTTTCGAATTCTTTCAAAATATGTGTTATTTTCAAATGATTCTAAGAAATTTTACCTCTCTCAATAGATATAATTAAAATGATATCGTTAAAGTAAATATAAAAATAATATAACCAAAATAAGTATAAAAATAGTATAATAAAAATGATATTATCAAAATTATATTATTAAAATAGATAAAAAAAAAAAATATATTATTAAATTACTAAAATAAAAATTATGTTATTATGTATATTTTCACACTTTCTATAATTAAAATTTAATACATTCTAAAATTTTCCATTCAAATATTTGTATATCCAAATAAAAAAATTATGAAATTATACAATAAAATTCTTCATTTAAAATAGTTATCCTTAAAATCAAATTACATTTTCGCACCAATGCGTCCTCAAATTTTTTATACACGCATGTATAAAATCTTTTTAAACAATTTTCTCGTAATTATTTTTTAAGAGTATTAATCTCTATTTAACAATTCTATTTTTAACTTGACTTTTTATTCTCTTATCCATCTTAACATTCTCATTTAATGTGTACTTGCTATTTGAATGTCTTTTATTTACCGTCTAATATTTTGAATCATGTAAATTATCGATCTTATTATTATAATCTTATAAAAAAAAAATCTATCAATTTCACTATTATCCAAGAATTACAAATCCTTCTTGGTTATTTTTCTCATTCCGATGTGCAAAATAAGTAAAGAATAGAATTACAGCCCAGAAAGAATAACGTTTTGTTTAGAGAGAGCGAACAAGTGGAATTTTCAAGAAAAGAAGATGCCAAGGAATTGTCAATCCAAAGATTATAAAATGGAGTAAATTAGTTAAAAAGAATCTTTCGAATTGTTTATTTTTTAATTAATTATTAGTTGTTTAGAGAGAGAGAGAGAGAGAGTGTGTTCACATGGAGATAGGAGTCAAATTGGTGGACTAAACCCAGTTTAATAGGGTGTTTTGGTGTAAATAGAGGGGTGGCCCACATGACCGCGTTACTGTGTCGGTGGAGCCTTTCTTTAATGAGGTTGAGAAAATAAGGGGGGTGCGCATAGTAAATTATCGAATTTTGGTTGTCGGCGGGTTTTAGGATTTGACGAAAGTTCACGGGTCCAAACCCATTGGTAATCGGGCTGCAGCTTTCGGATGCATATGGGAGCACCGAATTACGACATGATCAACTGGGCCCCATCCATTACTTTTTTATTTTCCTCGCCCATAATAATATTAAATAATACTTTTTAATTTAAAAAAATAAAAATAGTGAGAGATATTAAGAGTAGGTCTAGTTGGAAGGATAGAAAAAAAAAAATATATATATATATATATATATATAATATTTTTATTTATTATGAAAAAAAAAATTATTTTTTTTAATTTAATTTGGTTAAGAAAGAAAAATGAAACAATGAAAATAATTTATTTAATTTATTATTTTATCATTATATATTATAAAAAAAATTATAAATTCTATTATCAAGGGTATAATTGTAATTTTACTCATTCTCTTTAATTTCTTTTATTTTTCTCCTAAATTTGTGTGTGTGTAAAAAAATTGCTTCGAAAATTATGCATTTTTTCTTACTATTTTCTTTTTCCTCTCATCTTCCATCTATACCAAAACAAGTTATTTTTTTTCATTTTCCATTCTATTTTCCTTTTCATTAGGATTACCTTGTTAACTACTATCTTGCCGCTACCAGTTATTAGATTTTGATCGCCGAATTCCAACCGTTATCGATCGCTAGTTGCCGAAATTTTGATCACCGATCACCAGTCATCGATGGAGACAGAGAGTGACACAAGTGGTTGGCAATACAAATCTTGCTTAGATGTATTTAATCAGAGATACAAGTGAGTATAGACAATAGCACTAAAACAGAAGGTAAAATATAATTAAGAGATTTATATTCAACTTAAAATTAACGTAGGATAAATTGTGGATTAGAGTTTGCCAGCCAGGAGGACTGGCTTTTGATTGGCAGAAAGCTCCAAAGAACCAACCAAGGATGTTTTTTGTGTTTCGAAGCCTCCGGAACACTCGTTTCATCCAAAAGTTGATATCTTTGACGATCTCACTTCTCTCGTCGCCCAGAGCTAGGGAGAAAGTGATGAAAGTATTTTTTAGTATCATTGAATTAGCACCAAGGTCCCAACCACGTGTCCACCATCCTCGTGACGTAGCCTCATTCAGGAATCCAAAGTGTCATGCAAGAGCATACGCTGACCAATGCTCATTCTCTAGAATCTATTTTGCACTCAAGAAGGAGTAGCGTGCCTCACAAGGGCGCTACCGCTTAGAACTTTGTGCCATGCCTCTGGACGGCCAACTTTAGGGACTTAACCGTTTGTCTCAACCGGCACACCATTTCAGTCCGTTTCTCCACCAAAACTCCACAGATCTTTGAAGTCCTCCACCAGCTCACTTCCACAGGCCTGACAGAGGCCCCTGAGCTTCTCCAAATGGGCCTAAAAGCCCAAGTCCAGTGATTATCTCCTAAATGTCTTGGATTATCGGCCAAACACATAGTTTTGACTAATTAATCGTGTTTAGACCCGATTAGCTAAAGCTAATCATCTCCAACGCCTATATATACCAGGGGCTATACAAGCTCGAGGTACGCCTAAAAACACTAATGCTCAATCACTATTTGCATATCTGATGTTGTTTTGTACCTTTTCTCTTTGAGCTCTTACTCTCACACTTGAGGGATTTCGTAAGGACAAATCCCGGCTCAGCCTTGTTCAGGTACAACTCTCTGAAGAACATGACTCTAGATTCTAACTAGTCAGTCCCCTAGGATGGCAATTACAGTTGACTCGAAGAATCTTCAACTCAGCAATTTCACCTCAGCAAGATGACTCACTTGTCACATGACTAGACCATACTCGATGTGTTGACCACTTTAAGACACCAACAATTATATACTTGATGATTTACGGACAACAAGGTTCACGATCGGTTCACTATAGTGATGTCTTGTTTGCACTGTGACTCTCTGAATCGTTGTATCTTGCGAAGGGCTCGTCATTTCACCCTTACATTAAGGGGGTGTATTTTTTCTTAGTACAGTATTTAAACGCCTCAATCCACCAGATTTGTATTTTCTCTCTATTCCATTCTTTATTTTATTTATTTAATTATTGATATTCTTAATTATTTAAAGAGATTGAAATTGTATGTAGTATTTATTTATCATTTTGAGTTTATATAATTGTTGGTGATTTGTTTTTTTGTTCAATTGTAATGTTTTTTTTTTCTTGAAATTGTATAATTTTTTTTTTATTTTTTTTTTCATATTTGTTGTTTTATAAGTTGTGTTAAATGTTAATAGATCTTTAATATACAATGAGTTAAACAAGTATTTATTGTATCGTGTTAATATTTTGTGTTATCGTGTAACACTACAAATTATCTTATTGTGTCAACCCAATAAATTTTGTGTTATTGTGTAACACGATAAATTATCGTGCCATGTCGACTCGATAAGTTTTATGTCGTGTTTGTATTCAACTTTTGAAATACGATATTTTATCATGTCGTATTCGTATTTCGTGTTATTGTGTTAGTATTAGATTATGAAAAGTGTTCAGTTGGGAGAAATCCCCGCTTCTGGCGTCTGACAGTACCTTGAGGAATTAGTTTCTGTCAACCGTAGTGCAGCGGATACCTTGGGAAACCCAAAAAAAAGAAAAAGATTATGACACAACATGAAATACTACTTGATGACACGGTTTGTCAATCCTAATTTGGAGGTATGAATTGAAAGGGGATAATACCACCTAGACCCCCTCAACTATAGTGAAATTCCACATAACTTTCAAAACTATCACGATGACCCCCTGCAGGAGGTCTTTTTAATGAATTGCCCATTTTGCCCTTACTCATTCAAAACAAAAAAAGTAATAAAATAATCAAAATTATTAAGTGGCCAAACCACCCTCACCTTACCCCACCCTCTTCTTTAGTTATTTCCCCCCTCCCCCCCCTTTTTTTTTTCCTTTTTCCTTGAAACCCTGCAACACTGAATCAAACACCACACCACCACCACACCACCGCCTCCACCAAAGACCAACTCCACCACGGCCTCCACCATCGCTGAACCAAACACCACCATTTGCAAACCCAAATCCCCAAAGACTCCAAACCAAAACACCCTCGCCGAACACTACCACCAAACCAAACATCACCAATGCCGAATAATACCACCGAACCAAACAACAACACCACCATCCTCGATCGCCGTCTCCATCCATCAATTGTGATCGCAACCCCAAATCAAAAATCCTGATATCGCAACCCTAAACCCTAAACCCTAAATCGAAGACACGGTGAGGGTTGAAATCGAAATCAACCCTAAATCCTAAATCGTAATCTCTCATGTTGTTGAGGGTTGAAATCGAAATAAAAAATCCCTAAACCCTAAATCAAAAATCCTGGAATTGAAAATTTAGAAATCGCAATCCTCAAACCCTAAATCGAAATCCTGAAATTACAATCCCTAAATCAGTAAGGACGTACCAGGACGTACCAAAATCAGAGCGTTCGATCTTCCTAGAGCGTTCCCATAGCAAAGAAGAATCAGGCTTGAGCTCTAAACAATTTGTTCGCCAAAGTAGACGATTTGGACCAGATGTTTGGCTTCTCCAAGGTTGATTATAGCCTTGGAATGATCGATGTGGAAGTAATTGTTGTCGGCAACGAATTTAGCTAAGGAAACACAGGCTTCCCTCGTGGAGGTACTGTACGTCTTCCGACAATGTTGTTGTTTGTTTTGGTTGTTTTGTTTGACGGTGTTGTTCGGTGGTGGTGTTCGTTTTGGTTGTGTTGTTCAATTCGACAGTGTTGTTGTTTGTTTTGGCTGTTTTGTTCGGCGGTGTTGTTCGTTTTGGTTGTATTGCCCGGCATTATTGTTGTTCGTTTTGGTGGTGTTTGGCAGTTGTATTGTTTTTGGTTCAACGGTGTTGCAGTGGTGGAAATGGTCCCTGGTGGCGGCGGTGGTGTTCCTTTGGTGTTTGGTTGTGGTGTCTCTGGTGGCGGCGGTGAAAATGGTCCCTGGTGGTGGTGGTGGAGATTTGGGAAAGATGAAACGGTGGAGGTGGAGAAAATTTTAGGACTTTAATTACAATAGGTACCCTGCATGTTTTATGAAATTTTATTTTGAACCATTATATTTTTTAATACGAGAGTAATATGGTCTTTTTAATTGGTCAACATGGTCAACAATTAAAAAATTGACTTTCAAAGGGTATTTTCAGAACAAAAAATGATCTGGAGGTTTAGGTGTTATTTGACCAAATAGTTTAAGGGATGTCCCATATAATTTTTGAAAGTTTAGGAGATTCTCGTGATTTTTGTCAAAAGTTGAGAGGGTCTAAATGGTATTACCCCGAATTGAAAGAAAGAGATAGATCAGTAGCTAAGGAGAGGATTAGGTAAAGTACGGAGAAACGGGTAAAATTTAGGTGGAGGAAGAAGAGAGCGAGAAAGAGACGGCTAGGAGTGGGGTGGGTAAGGGTAAAATGCGCTTTTTTTCCTTGGGGGGGATGATTTTTTGGGGGAGTGTGAGATATTTTAATAATCTGGTGCAAATTTTTTTTATAAACAAAATTGGACAATGTGGGTGATGGGGAGATGAGAAAGGAATGACATCACACCCCACCAATGCGATTCCAATCCAACGTTGGACGGAGCATGGCATAGCAATGTTGTTACGTTTGATGTCAAAATGGTAATGATAGATCACATTAGCGTCATCCAAATTGCATTCCACGCGGTTCCATAACCCATAATAATGCATGATCAATACATCATCTTCTTTTTTTCAATTCTTCCCCCCCCACAATTCAATTATTGATTTATTGCATGGCAAAGAAACAGAAGTATGAATTATGCCTTGTCCAATCCACATATAAATAATTAAAATTTTAAATTGTTAATATAAATAATAAAATACAATTTAAAAACCAAAATTTACCTATATATGTTTTCATATAAATGGTTGGAAAACAGAATTTTATACATTAAATTTCTCGTCAGAAAATCACACTAAATAATCGGCTTATATTTATTTTCTTTAAATTTAAAGGACTTAAATTTGTTATTCACATCACATGAAAAGCCATAAGGCATGAAGTACAACGCCAACCAATTAATTAATGTCAAAGCGGAAAATAGAGGTGTGAAATGAATAATTGGAAAAGAAGAATGACATATGCCTCCAAAATATTGCATTTAATTTACCTGTGTTGTGTTGGTGTTGAAGATCCTTGAAGTACATGACCATTTAAATCACCAATTTCATAATTTTGATAATTTTTTTTAATATAAATCTCTTCAAATAAAATACAATTAAAAAGAAAAATTTTAATTTCAAAATATTAATTGAATTATTTATTCATATTTAATTTTTCATCTTTTCTCGAATCATCCCATTATTTTTTACATTTGAACAAATCAATCGACTTAAATTTATGATTTTTACACTTTTTAATTTGGTGGCATTCGGAATATTTAAGGGATTTTAATTATTGAAATGACATTAATAAGTTTTGATAGGAGATAGTTGCTAATTACATGGGATGGTTCCACTACAGTCGCGTCTTTTTTGTTTCTACTTTATTTCTATTTCTATATGTTTTTTTTTTTTTTTTTTTTTTGAGTATTTCAAGAATAGAAAGATAACAATCATTGTTTTAAAAAAAAATCTTTTAAATTATGAGAACAAAAATAAGAAACAAATTTAGTTGTAATATTTTTTTTTTTCCGAATGTGTGGTGACCGACAGGGTGGCAGTGATGGACGTGTGATTGTGGGAGTGAATAAAGAATCGACATTTTTTTTATTTTTAAAATTTTTAAAGGATTCAAGAAATACTCTCAAAATTTTGCAAATAGATGCGTGTTTACCAAACATATTTCCGTATATTAATCTTAAAATTTAAAAAAAGAGAACAAAAATCAAAACAAACACATACAATAACCAAATGGGCCCTAACCCTACCTCCACAATTCATTCCCATCTGTTCATATCCACATGCTTGAGTTCAAAATGGCCACATTCAACAATCAATGTAGGGGATCCCGGACATCCATAACCAATTTAGATATCCATATGGGACCACAATCTTCATATACGTACATTTCTATAAGTCCCTCTTTAAGTTTTAACTTTAATTTAAAACTAGTTTTGTGCGGGTTTAAAAAAATAAATTAAATTTATATTAATAGATATTTAACATTTGACTATTATATATGAAACATTTAATGTTATTTCTTTTAATTTATAATATTTTTTTAAAAATAAAAAATTAATACATTTAAAAAAATGTCATTTTCGATCACTCTAATTTATTTCTACCCTTCAAAATAATAAGCAAAAGAGCAACATAAATTTAAGTATTAAATTCTAAGAGGAGATATATAATTTTTAAAATTGTTAATGTGTGTTTGAATATAAATTTTATTTATTTATGGTTCTTTTAATTTTGTTTTTTAGGCTAACTTTTAAACAAAGTAATAGCTTTCACTTTGTGTTGTTTAGTAGTTGTTATTATTATTAGAAATTTTAATAGTAATCATCAATAAAAAATCACAAAAAAGAGAAAAAATATAATTATTTTGACCAATTTAATATGTCATATTTTAAAAAAAATAAAATAAAAAAATAAACATTTATTTTGAATTGGAAGAAAATCATTAAACTATTTGGGTAATTAATTAGAATGAAAAAAATTAATTTAAGTATAAAGGATTTAATTAATTTACCTTAAAATGTTATTAAAATTACACTATTTTTAAAAACAAAAAATATGAAAAGTCATAATATTATTGTGGGGGAGTTAATATCATGGAGGTTAAATAAATCTTGACCATTCATTCATCCAAATGAATAGAAATTGAGAGACGAGCAATATATGAATATGAGGGCATGTCTTCCGCTTTTATATATCACATGTAGATGTTCCAACTATCTATATAACTTTCTTTTAGAGTTCAACTATCTAAAAGAACTAGTCATGGTGGATTTGGCGGGTTAATAAGAAATCATCTTGAAGTCTGGTTCGTGGGCTTCTAGGGATTTCTTCCCATAGTGCACGGGTCTTGAAGAAGAAATTCGTGGACTATATAAAGGAATTACAATTGCGGTAGTTGAAGGCTACTCGAGGATACCATAGAGATTGATGCTGCAAAGGTGGCCAAGCTTATAAATGAAGAATGCCCAAGTAACCACAATCTCAGAACTTCGATTCAAGACTACAAACGTATAATAAGGGAGAAGGGATATGCTATCCAAACTATCCCTAGAGAAAAAAGTCGTTCCGCGGATTTTTTTAACAAACTTAGGGTATGAGAGAGGAGAAGATTGTAAAACATCGTTTAATTCTCCTGAGGACATAAAAAATATTGTTTTTGTTGAAATAAATAGGCTTTTGATAGGTGTCCATAATCTCGGTCATTCCCTTTTCGTCTCGCACGCGCACTAAAAAAAAAAAGAGTTCAAATCACAATTTGAAATATCCAAACCATTCACCATATGCCTCTTTGAATGACATTTTTTTATGCACCAAACATTTGATATAAAATTATACACTATATGTTTTCGAAGGACACTTTCAGAGTTTAAATCCTAATTTAAAATACTAAAATTATCCACCATATGCCCTTCAGCTGGACATTTTTTCCCTCAAATTTCAAATTGAGGTTTGAAAATATTTAAATAATGCACTCTAACATATGCTATTCGGAATAATGTTTTGGTTCTTTTGTGACTAGCTCTCTTTTTTCTAACCAAATTAACCATTTTTAGTTATGAACCTTGCCGTGTATGTTCCTTGAACAATTGTTCAACAAGGGCTAATAATTAAACAAAAAAGTGTAAAAATATAAAGATGCTTAATGTCATGGACTGCTTACTGACATGACAGTCAGAAAGAATAAAGGTGCTAACTGGAGGATCGTAGTGTTTATATGCAACTTTGAGCTAGGCGGGTGCCGACACTACTAGGCATCCTTTTAGAGTTGAGGAATTCTGACCTTGGTTAAGTTTGGAGGTTATGTCGTCGGACATAAACTTAACAAAAGAAGAGGGGTTTGACATCTCTTGCACAAAATGACGAGAACTGGAACCGCTCTCTTGATGAGTCTGAAGCAAGGCGAAACTAGTTAGTATTATACAAAAAGATAGACTTAGCCTCGTGTAGCGGACTTGTTGGGAGTATCGCACGGGCAAATTACCTTTACAAAAATGTGAACCCTTGACATTAAGGCCTAGACAACACAACGAGGATAGGGAATCAAAGCAATTAAGGCACCAATTAATTAGTTTCAACAACCACATGCAATATTATCCATTTGAACCAAAATTGTTGTTGTTCTTAAATAAAGAGAGATATGGGACGACCATCGATTTAAATCCAATTTTTCAATTTTATGGAGAAAGTTAACAAACAAAGGTCCCGCTATCCCAATTATTTTGATGAGCGACATTCTAATTAATTCCTAAACAAACACACTCGTTGAACGCATGGGATATATATAATATTGCTATAAAAACTATTATTACATTTGCTCACTTTGCATGATGCAAAACATATTGGGATAGGGACAGAATGGTCTTATTAGGCTTATAAATCTACTAAATTATCTTATAATTTTTTAATTAAACCAATTAATATTTACTTTCGAAATTATATTATCGGTTAATCCCAAATTCAAATCCGAAAAAAATATAGACGATATTGCCCTTTCGCAAATTGATCTATATTTACGGGACGTATTTGTAGGATTAGGAATGATTACCAAATTAAAATTAAACCACACTTACATTCTTAAAATAACTATAATTTTTTTATATATCGTTTACTTGATTTGATTACAATTTTATGATCTTAGAGTTATTGATTTCAAAACAACATCCATTTGTATATATTTTGTTATATGATTTATCATCGTGTTGAATTCAAGACGATAATAAATTTTGTGTTGAACGTAACATAATGTGAAATTTGTATTGAATATAACTCGAATGTGAAATTTTGATGAAAAATTGACGAATGTGATATAATTTTAAAGATTTTATTCAGACGAATTTGAATATATAATTAGATCATGAAATATATCATGTTGAATTCAACACGATGTGAAAAACTATGAAAATTTTTGAAGTACCATGAACACGAAATGTGAAAATTTGATGAAAAAATAGTGAACATGATATCATTTGTTCCAAATCAATATACATTTGAAGTACGACGTTGAATTTAATGCGAAATTGAAAAACTAAAAAATTTGGAAATAACATGTTGAATGTAATATAAATATGAAATTTTGATAAAAAAAGAATGATGAACATGATATCATTGTAAAGAGAATCTGAATATATAATTAAATCATAAAAAGACAATTTGAAAAATTATGAAAATTTCAAAGTAGCATGTTGAATGTAACCCGAATATAAAAACTGAAAATTTGAATGTGATATCATATTAAATATAACAGAATCTGAAAACTAATGAAAAAATGATGAATGTGATATCAATTTGAAGATTTTATTCAGATGAATTTGAACATACAATTAGATCGTGATTTTTTTTTTTATATATAAAATAATAGTTATTTTGATTTTAATAATATGATTTTGAATTCTTGTTTTTAAGAAGTTATATATATTAATTATAGTGGCAAATCTGATTGAATAATTATAAAAAATTATTTGATAATTTATTTTATAAAAAGTAAAAATTTACTTGACAGTTTTACTCTTGGTTATGACTTATGAATACTCGTGAATGACTGTTCAAATATACACAGATATACATTTAAATAAAACTATTTGGTAACTAGTGCACCCTTTTATCTTTAAAGGTATGTGTGGTTGGAAAGGTGAAAAATGAAAAGATTTTTTTTTTTTTTTATCCTTTGTAGAGGGAAAATAATTTTCTTAATATGTTTGGTTGGAGGGATATAGAAGAAGGAGAAATAATATTTTATGTGTATTAAAAAAAGAAAAAATAATATATTTTTTGCTTAATTTACCATTTTGCCCTTACTACATATTATAATATAAAATAAGAATTCTAAAATAATAATAATAATAATAAAAAACTATTTTAACTAATTAAAAAATTTATGAACTAGAATATTAAACAGTATATTTGAATAATTAACAAATGAAACAAAAAAAAAATGCCAAAAAACAAGAAGTTACACATGAAATGGGTAATGAGATAAATATGTATTATATAAAAACAAAGGGCAAAATGGTAATTTAAATGATTTCACCTCTTATCTTCCCATTTTCATCCCAAAATGGGGGGGGGGAACATGGCGGGAAAGGTGAATTGTTCCACCATTTCATTTTCATTTTCTTTTCAGTTCAAACCAAACATAATCCCGTCCCATTATCCACTTTATTATCTATTCTCTTTTCCATTTTGCCCTCTAACCAAACATAGCCTAAGGGATATCAATGAAATTAAATAAACATAACAGGGGCTAAATAGTACTTGCACAGATTAATATACAGAGAGTAGAAGCATGAAAAGACGGGTGTCTGCGTCAAACGCGAAGTATTCATAGTTGAGCCCAGAAGGATTCCCTCCTTTTTCCCTCCACCCAAATGGGTACGTTGGTTTCATAGTTGAGCCCAAATAGTTTTTTAAGATATTTTTTGTCCTAACATTAAATTTCGCAAGGCACTATAATAATTTTTTTTTTTAAATAATTTTATCAATTTCTATATAAAAAAAAATTAATAATTTATTTTGTACATCTAAAAAAATGTCTGTAACACATGGAATGCTTGAGCTAAATTTTTAAAGGATATTTACTATCTATTTTTCCTTGTCATTTTGTGTAATACCTCGTACTTTTTTTGTCATTTAGAAAATATCGGTCACCTTTTATTATTTTGGTCAAACACCATTTAACTCCCTATAAATTAAACAATAACATTTTTTTATTGTAATAAAAATTTTACCCTTAATAATATAAAAATAATAAATAAGAGCATTCAGAGAGAGGTCCTTTATTTCACCCTTAATTTTTAAAAAAAATCCCAAAGGCGAAAATAATTTGTATTTTTAGTCACGTCTATTTAAAAAAGGCGGAAGTCCACTACACGCGCGGTTATATGTAATAATTTTGTGTGTAAATTTCTGTTAAATGTAACAAATATTACTGTATTTTGTAACATATAACTAATTTGTGTATAAAAATTTGTTAGATGTAATAAAAATCACACAAAATGTATGTAATTAGTTAGATGTAACTAAATGTTCACAAATTACATGTAACTAATATTAAATTAATTTATGTGTGTGATATTTGTTAAATGTCACAAATATTACACATAATATGTAATTGTAACATATAACTAATATTATATAAGTAAATGTAACAAAACACAAACACATGTATCTATATATATAATATTTTATTAAATTGTAACTAATATTCAATACATGTAACTAATATTCACTATAATACGAATATACTCACTAAGTTCTCCCTACAATTCCTGCAATACTAAACTAAAACTCAAGCAAAATTCAACTTAAAGTGCTAAATCAAAACTTAAATATTAAGCGAGACTTTTTTAAAATTAAGTTTATTATTTGAGACTTCCGGCCGATTAACCCGAATAAATATCCTTTATATATATATATATATATCCAATATATCTTTTTATACTAACATCCATATTTTTAAAAATATATTTTTTTTTGCCCTTTATTTTTAACAAATTAAAAAAAATCACCCTTACCCCGCTGGAACAACTCCACTTGTCGGAATCTTTCCCTTCTTTCATTCCTTCTTTCTTCATTGTGTGTGTGTGTGCGCGTGTTGGATCTGAGCTCGCCGACATAGATTGTGCCGGATCTGTGCCAACAAATACAGATCGATAGTTTGTGTTCACCGGCACAGATCTGTCACAAGAGTCTATTGTCGTTGATTTGACAAGAACCCTTACTCATCCTACCCCCACCTCGCCAGAACAACCCCAAACCTGTTGAAATCCTCTCTCTCTCTCTCCTAGATACGTGTTGGATTGGAGATTGTCGACACAGATCTACACCAGATTTATGCCGACAAGCAAAAATCATTTGTTTGTGTTCATCAGCAAAGATCCATCATGACACTCTATTGTTGTTACTTTGACAGAAACTTACCCTACCCCAACCGCAGAAAAAATTACAACCTCGACAGAATCCTTCATTGCTTCCTCTCTTTTCTTCTCTCTCTCTACCAGACCTGTGTTGGATCTGAGCTCTCCGACATAAATTTACGCCAAATTTGTGTCGGCGAGTACAAATCATCCATGTGTGTTTAGTGGAAAAAGTCCATTGCGAGGGTCTAATGTTGTTGCTTTGAGAGGGGATTTGTTTGGTTTGGTGTAAAGAATAAGTAATTAAATAAATGGAGTAAGATTTGAAAGAAAATAGGAGAAAGAGAAAACAAGGTTAGATTGAAAAAACCAAAATTTTCTTTATTTTTTTGCATAATTAATGTTTGAAATTAAATAAAAATTGGCGGGAGGGTAGGGTGGGAGTTGCGGCGGTGGGAGAGTAGGGTGGGGGTAAATATACTTTTTTAAAAAATTAGTGGTATTTTATTTTTATTTTTTTAAATTGGGGGTGTGAATGATTTTTTTTAAAAACAAAAGAATAAAAAATAATTTTTTTAAATAAAAAAGATAATTTATGCCTTTTTATAAAAAAGTTAGTGAAATGAGTGATCGGTATTTTCAAAATAACATGGGAGATTGTAATTTTAGACAAACTAACAAAAAGGGTAAAAACTCAAATTTTAAGTTTCATCAAAACCTACTTTTTTTTATTTTAAATTTTGGGCTTTCTTTTTGGGCCATCTCATATAGGAATCCATTTTAGTAAATGGGCCTACTTACAAGGAATTGTGATGGGTATTTGCTCAATAGATTGTAAAATGTGTTATTACATTTGCTCACTTTGAACGATGGGTTTTTTATTATAAAAAATTATTCTAAATAGTTTGTTTAGCGATCAAACCTCCAGATATAATTAATTAAGTTTTGATCCTTTAACAGACAGAAAAAAATAGTAAAAAGACACATATACCCCTGAAACAAATCACATCTCTCTCATTTACGTTAACTGTTCACTCTATCGTCTCTCTCACTCTAAACTCTCTCATCCCTCACTCTCACTCCACATACTGTCACTCTCTTTTTATCCAAACCCTAACCCATCACGCTCTCTCTCTTTACCCCAATCTTATCTGCAAGATTTGGAGGTTGCCGTCGCTACTCCTCCCTCTCCGACCACCCCTCCACCACCATTACTCTCTCTCTAGATTTACCCCCAGTAGATAGTGATTGTACAGCAGCGACGACGAAGCCGTCGAAAATGGCCAGAGCGGTGAAATTGGTGAAGAGGAGAGGAGAAGCTGCTGGAAGAAATTGGAGGCTCTTCTTCATTTTCGATGACGCTGGCAACGCCTCTTCCATCACCGTCGATGTCAGATCTAACCAAAAAGAGATCGAAATCTATCTAGATCTGGGTTTTATTCGGTTTGATTTAATTTTCTTCTCTCATTTCTTTCAATTTATCGGATTCTTACGAATTCAAACGCCATTTGTTCGATTTGTTTTTGGATTGTTCTATTCGTTCTCAGATTTGTTCGATCTATACGATTGTTGAAGAGTTTTGTAAGAATTGAACGCTATTTGTTTGATTTTTTTGAGTGATTGTTTTGATTTTTCAGTGATTTTGGTGATTTTGCAGTGAATTGTTTTGATTTTCACTCTCTGTCCCCCTTGTTTTCTCTCTCTAGATTTACCCCCAATAGATAGTGATTGTACAACAGCGACGACGAAGCCGTCGAAAATAGCCGGAGCGGTGAAATCGGCGAAGAGGAGAGGAGAAGTTGCTGGAAGAAATTGGAGGTTCTTTTTCACTTTCAACGATGCTGGCGACGCCTCCTCCATCATCATCGAGGTCAGATCTGTCCAAAAGGAGGTCGAAATCTGTCCAGATCTGGATTTTATTCGGTTGGATTTCATTTTCTTCTCTCATTTTTTTTCCATTTATCAGATTCTTACGAATTCAAACGCCATTTGTTCGATTTGTTCTTGGATTGTTCTATTCGTTCTCAGATTTGTTCGATCTGTACGATTGTTGAAGAGTTTTGAAAGAATCGAATGCCATTTGTTTGATTTTTTTGAGTGATTGTTTTGATTTTTCAGTGATTTTGATGATTTTGCAGTGAATTGTTTTGATTTTCACTCTCTGTTTCAAATAACTTGAATGATGCCAGACAAGTATTTGATGAATTTCCCAATAGAAGTTTTTGAGTATTTGGACAACTATGATATGTGGGTTTGCTCAAAATGATTATGTCGAAGAAGCTTTAATGCTTTTCGCATTGTTTTGATTTTCACACTCAGTTTTGAGTATTTGGACAACTATGATATGTGGTTTTGCTCAAAATGATAATGCCGAAGAAGCTTTGATGCTCTTTGATCGAATAATTGTTGATTGCAAATGGGTTTGATCCAAAAGAGCCCCAAAAAATGTGTATTAACGTTAATGATTCCAATCCTCTCTCTCTCTCTCTCTCTCTCATTAACGTTAACACACACAAATAACATGAAAATGCGTTAATGTTAACGGAACAACATATACGGAGGTTAGAAATTTTCGGTGGTGATGGTGGTGATATGAATGGTGGAGGGGGTGTTCAATTTTATGTTAACGCTAGTATTTGCATGATTTTCACACACATGTTTCTTCCGGACAACGTGAAACATGTTACTATTTACACTGAAGAGAACAAAAATGTGCATTAACATTAACGCAAATTCAACTATCGCACACTTTTATTGCACACGTTAATGTTAAATTATTGCACACTTTTATTTTTAAAGGATACTAATGAAATTATTCAATAAGGGCTTGTACAGGGGCAGAAGCATGAAAAGACAAAGGGCGTCTTTATCGTGGAGCCCAAATAGTGTTTTATGGATTTTTTTGTCACACTCCCAAATCGTTACAATAATTTATTTTTCAATCTACCCAAATCGATACAATAATTTATTTTTCAATCTACTGTACAATAATTTTTAAAAAAATTTAATAATTCTATTAATTTTTTATATAAAAAATTATAGTAAATTTTATTTAGTATAATAATTATGTATTTTAAAAAAATTATTATAATGCGGACTAAATTTTAAGTTGGTTAATGGCATGTTTGAGAATCACTTAAAAATTAAGTGCTGAAAATATTAGAAGATTGTTTGATAAAATTGTATTAAAAATTTAGGTGCTTAATTTTTTTTTAGTTTGATAAGTACAAAATTTGTATGCTAAAAATTATTTAATTTACATAATTATATTTGAATCAAGATAATATGGAGAAAAAAAAAAATTGAGACCAAAATAATAAAATCATGGTGCCATTTTAAAAAAAATAAATTATATTAAAATTAAAAGTAAAAATCAATCCAAAAATATATAATATTATGTATTTTTATGCAGTTTGATTGCTTAAATTAAATTATAACAATAATTTAAATATAAAATAAAATTAAAGCCCTAAAATAATCCAAAGTTAATCCAATTCTCATTAAATCTAACTCTAATTAAATCCTTATAGGGGATCAAGGGTAAAATGGGCAAAACATATATTTTTTTTTAAGTGAAAATTATGGAGTACATTAAGTAAAATGAAATAAGTAAATGAATCTTGACTTAATTTTTTACTCACATTTTGACTTAATTTTTAAGTTAACTTAATTAATTAAGTGATATTAATTATATTTAACAAACAAACTTAATTAATTAAATATTTAATATAATCAGCTTTAAGTACTTATTTTTTTATTATCAAACATTCCCTAACTTTTGACTAAGAGCTTATTTGATAACGACTTAATTTTTTAGTACTGAAAATTTAAGTGTTGAAAATTAAGTGCTTAAATTTTAAGTGTTGAAAATTTAAGAAGGTTGTTTGATAAAATTATTCTGAAAATTTAAGTGCTGATTTTTTTTTATTTGTTTGATAAGTAAAAAATTAGAATGCTGAAAATTATTTAATTTACATAATTACCCTTAAATCAAGATACATAACACTACAAACAATTACATTTCTCACATCAAAATCACGATAAAACCCAAAACTTGGAAAAGAAATAAAAAAGAGTTAAGTACTACAATAGTAGGTAGGTCAAAGCCTCTATCAAATTAGGACAAATTTTATAGAGGCTCATCGCATCAAGAAACCGTTCTTTCAATTTCTTTCCATCAGATCAAGGGTTTTTTAATAGCGTCCTGTGCAATTAAAACATATTATGATTAAAAAACAAATCACAATGAGATAATGCTCAATGTATAATACACAAATGAAGAATTAAAGCTGAATCCTACGTTAGTTCCCTTTCACTTTTTTGGGATCTTTCTTTTCCTGTGATTTCCCAAACACATCAAAACACAAGTCCTTCGTTGATGTAGGCACTTGCAATTTTCAAAATCCAATTTCAAACCAGATACATATAGTAGTTATTGAATGAACAAATGTGAATCAACAACATTGAATATGTAAGCTTGAACTTGTCCACCTTAAGCTGTGTTATACACACAAAACATGAATGTATACACAATGACTTCAAAATAAACAATAACATGAAAAAACTACATTTAGTATGCATCATGATAACAGACTAACCACACAAACACTAGACAAATTTTTCCAATGTGGTGTATGTGTGTGAAATGTTAGGTTTATACTATGTCGGATGTGGAAACTGGTAGTCAGATTATAAGTATGAGGTGAAGCCTTAGATCACGAGATGGCGTTTTCCTTCACACTTATGACATGACACATCCACATCTGACGTGGGATAAACCCAACATGAAAGAGAGGGAATGAGAGAGGAAGAATGGCATACCTTGTCTCTTGGCACAAAGATAAAATGCAACAACAGTAAAAACAAGGCGAGTGAAATCTGTAACTACTGTCATTACCTAAAAACTAGACAACCAAAAAATAATACACACACACACACACACACACACACACACACACACACACACACACACACACACACACACACACACATACACTCCATTATTGTATAAATATGCAAAGATAACAAGTGATCTTTCCCGATTTCATACTTATTTTTGTGTTCAAATAGATTTGAAATGTGGTATAAAAGTCAGAGCTAAAAACAGTGTTCTACAAGCATTATAGTGTAGATCATTGTGCATTGTTTCAACCATTTTACAGTTAGAATTTTGCAACGAGCCTTTTTTCTAGTACTAATAAGAAGCATAAAAAAACAATATGACAACGATGTAAGAAGATGTTTGAAATGAATGTAATAAAGTTTATAATATTGGTTACATACCACATCAGCAAAAACTACTTCCAGCTCTTCGAAAAAATTCTCCCTACGATGTTCATATTTAGCAACAGTCTGGAGATCAAACAAAAACACCACACATATATATGTCTATCAATCTTGATATTTGGACAAAAATCACAAATTTATACACTGCTAAATCAAGAACAAAGGTAATATCAAATGCGTTCTTACAGTATGATTAACAAACATGAAAATCAATCCAACACACCCCCAAAAAAAGAATTGAAATAATTGAAATATATATACTTATTTAAATCTAGAACTGAGGTTCATCTCTTCATCATAGGATTTATGCTCTCACTTAATAGATCATACTGAGAGAGCTACTGCTTTCAATTTTAAATCATATGCAGACAAAATGCACATGAATAAATTGTATAACATAGACTGAAAATACATTTCCGACAACGAATTTCAATTCCTAGTACATTTGATTTGGATGAACTAGGTTTCCAAATTACAAATTGAAAGAAATAAACAATTGGTCATTATCCTCATGAAATTGTAAAACCCTAATCAAATCACATACACAAATTTCAAAACCTTAAACTAATCGAACAAGCAAAACAGACAGAACAATGAGACAGATTATGATACCTTGGTGAAGATTCCGACACCACATTCTATGGCGACTTTGGCCAAAAGTATTGTGTAAGATATCAAATATGATCGTTGGCCAACATCCGCTCCTTAAACCCTCCGACTCTAAGCAGCCACCGTAAAAACGGGGATTTCTCCAGCTCAAAGTACCTCGACACAATGGATCTAGGAATTTTACCAGACTCAATCGCTGCTTCTCTCTTTGCCACCGCCTCTTCGCAACTCGTCGTTGCCTCTTCTCTACTCTCTCTTCGATCGATCTGAACAGATGAAAAACTGAATCGAACCCTAAGTAGGATAAATGGTAAAATGGTGAAACCATATTTTTTTTTAATTTGAAAAAGGCTGAGCGCCTTTAGCAAAAAAAAAAAAGCTAAGGGGTGTTTGTTGAATTTTTCACTTAATTTTTTAGTTAACTTAATTAATTAAGTAATTTTAATTACATTTCTCAAATAGACTTAATTAATTAAGTGTTTATTTATTTATTTATTTTTATTTTATCAAGCCCTAAAACTACTTGTTTTTACTTCTTTAGGGCTTTATTTTTGGGCCATCTCATATCGGAATCCATTTTATTAGATGGGCCAATTTACAAAGAATTGTGATTGGTATTTGTTGCTCAATGGATCGTAAAACAATATATTGGGCAACATTTAAAATGATGTATAGGATTGTTTGGAGAGGCCTCCTAACAAGGAACTTCTCAATCTATTCTAATCAAAAAAATATATATTTAAAAAAAGAGGGAAAGGAAAACCACATAAATGAAACATAAAAAACAAACTAATATATATATATATATATATTTTTTTTTTAAAAATAACATGTTTGAATTTGTCTGTTATTGGGAGAGAGAGGCGATCAGATACAAAATGAATAAAAAATATAACAACATTTGTGGGGTGAGAGAGGCTCGAACTCTCGACCTCAGGATGACTCAGAAGCTATGAGACCTACGCGCTAGCCAACTGCGCCACCACCCCACTGTTGTTCAAAAAATAATATAAGTTAATATTAATCAATGCTTTTACGAATTAAAATTCATGCTAATCTCGCAAGGTGAAAAAAGACATATTTTAATAATGAAAAGTGAATAAATTAACCAGATATATATTTGGTAACTACCATTACTTTAAAATTATTTCTTCTAATTTACAAAAATAAAAATAAAAAATATATTTAATTGCATCATTTGTTCTTTGCTTTTTCATTTAAATGTATGGTGGGGGCTAGTGGTGATAGGCGACAGGATAGTAATGAGAATAATTTTGTGGGAGTGAATAATAATCAATTTTTGAAAACAAAAACGAGTTTATGAAACGCGTTCCTGTAATTTTGAGAGTAGGAACAACAATCATAAAAGATAACCAAACGGGACCTAATATTTTGGTGGGTGTGTATTGTACTATGTATTTATGTTCATTGCACACTTTCATACGTACCCATGTTTAAGCGGCTTTAACGCTATGTAGTAAATAAAAATAGTTTTTTTTTTTTTTTGAATTCAAACGAAGCACTGGACTGTCCAATTAATGGGGATACAAAAACCTACCAAAAGTGGAAGAAGTTGAGAGGGGAAATAACATGAACTTTATTTGATCCAAAAACTGCAGCCTTAAAGGGGTCACTGGTGTGATGGGTGGTGTTGGTTTATGATTAAACCAGACCAGTGGGTGGGTCTAGAGAGAGAGACAATAGAGATATATAGAGCGAGGGTATTATATATGTATGCATTATAAGGCTGTCCTGGGTTTCTCTTTAACTCTAAAATAGGTGAAACTTTCTTTCACATTTATAATCTAATCACCAGTTCATTTTATATTCGATGCGGGATAAACCCAACAATCTTTCTCTTATACATCGGGTTTTTGGTAGGCTAACCCTCGACTAATCTCTTTTTTTATGGCTATTGGGTTAGAGTTGTTGTAACCTGATATTTAATACCAGTGTTCTTGGGTTTCTCAACCTCAAAAAATATGTAAAATTTTCTCTCATATTCGTAACTTGGGATCAACTCCTTAACCAACATGTATATACGGGTGGGTACAAGTAAAAAAGGAAAGAGAGGAACAGAAAGTTGGATGAAAAAAACAGCTCATTTAAGTGAAGGAATAGGAATGAGGCCATGTGGGTCTGGTTGCCAGTTCACGGGCTTGTACAGTACTACCAATACTACTAATATTACTGCTACTAAAATAAGAGGTCCCTTTAGCTGTCTCCTCCTCGTCCCTAACGCTGGCAACAACCTAAGATTATGACCTCTGCAGTTTACACATGCTCTGATCCCCCTCTCCCTCCCCCACAAACCAAACAAAAAAGTTTTTAATTGGCTAAAATACCATGAAAATGACGCATATTTCTTTTAATCAAGTCTCGTAGTCACAAGATAAAAGAGAAAAATTGGACGGTATGTGGCTTAGATTGGGTTTTTTCTTTAGTGTTGCGGTTCTCATATTTTTTTTTTTTTACTTTCTCTAGAAATTTTGTTACAAAAACACAAATGTTGGAATAATTCTATGGGGGCAGTTACCCTGTCGCTCTCAAAAGGAGATGGAAACTATCGAATTATTCTAGTATTTTCCAACTTACATTTTACATCTTTTGCAATACTTGTACAATTTTTTTTTTTTTTTTTTATTTAACGCCGTTACATACCCTAAATACCAGTTATATATGTATCAAAAATATATCTTTCACAAAGAAGAGGTGGCTATCAATTATGATTTTATTAATCTATCTCTTAATAAATCATAAATAACTTGTTTGCTTGATTTAATTATACAAACGCATTCATTTAAATAATAATACCAAAATATCATCTTAATCTACCATTTTAACAAACAAAAATATCCTGTGGTATTATTGTATTAAATGATTTTTTGGGTATTTTGCGACCTAATTATTTGTGGGACTCAATAATAATTTTGGACATATGAATATACTAATGTGTTTTTCTTGGTGAGGAGATGCGTGTGATATATTTATTTGTGTAAAATTATTTAAGAGGTGAATAAAAATTATTCATTAAAATACCAACTTGAAGATATTAATTGACGTGCTATGTGGGTTATCCCACATCGGTAATAGAAGAAGATGAAAATTCATTTATTAAAGTTCAGATTACCTCTTGTAAGTAAGCCATCTAGGGCGTTGAAATGATAAGGACAGAAAGTAGGCTAAAAATTATAAAATAAATAAAGCCACAATTGCACGCGTCGCCACAGCCCGCTTGCCCAGCCCAACAAGGCTTTGGTCATTGGCCTAGGCTTTGGTCATTGGCCTAGGCCTTGTGCCTTGTAGAATGCTTGGATTTGTTATGTTTTGTACGTAATTCGAAAAAATCCAAGTCAAACATAGCCTAAAAGAGGAACTGTAGGTTTTATAATTTAAGAGAAATCTTAAACCTAAAGTTTGCCTGGGTATGTTTTTGTACATAATCCAAAAAAATCCAAGTCAAGCCTATAAGAGGAACTGCAAGTTTTATAACTTGAAAGAAATCTTAAACCTGAAGTTTACCTGTTCATGTGTGTAACTGCTGAGAGTTACACACCCGAAGACTCTTAAGGTGTGTAATTGCCTAAAAATTATTACTGTTCATTGAAGGCCTTCTTAAATTTCAGGCTTCTTCAGGTTGATTTTTGCTCCCTATAAAAGGGTATGCATTCTTAGCGTTAGTCATCGCATAAGCTTGCATAACATTCTTATTTTTCATCAAAGCATTTTTCCCCCTAATTTTGTTGTTCTTTGTTTTTGAGAGTTATTGAGAGAGTTCAACATTTCTCTAGTTCGTTCGACTTCTAGTTTCTAGTGCTGGTACCAGTAGCAGCTTGATCATTGTATCTTGGGAGGTAGATGCTCATTCAACCGTAAGCACCTAGCAGTGGCGAAATATGCTTTAAGGACAAATCGTCAAATGATTGCGTCGATCCTTTACTCTGGTGTTTTTGTTTTTGTTTGTTTTTATTATACAATACGTATTCATGTTTCTGTTTTTTTTATTAAACAAGTATTCTTGTTTTTATTTTTCCATTCTGTATTGTAATATTATTTTCTTGTATTTTTCTGTATTATCATATGTTATTTGGAATGTTTCTGTAATAAAGACCTTAGAACTGTTTTTTTTTTAATTATTAAATATTTATTTATTTAATTATTTAATTACTTTCTGGACTATATATTACCAACAATGGTCACCTAATTAGAAAAATTTAGAGAGAATGACCTTTTTGGTCCTTGACAAATAACTCAGGTGTTCAATTGACCCTTCGCATTTGGAAGTAAACACTTTTAGTCCTTCACATTTCATTTTTGTTTCAAATTAGCGCCTGAGCAAGACGTCGTTAATCAAATTGGATGAAAACAGCCACGTGCAAAACACATGACTATCCTGCCAATGGTACATACATCAATTCAAAGTCCCATTACATTTTCTATTTCATTTTTTTTTTCTCTCTCTCGCCCCTATGTGTATCATCTCTCTCTCTCTGACCATTCCATCCCATCCAGATCATCGTTGTTTATCCACCCCGTCGCCCTTGCCAGCTCTTCCTCTAACCCTCATTAGCCTTCGATGTCATTGCCAACGCCTTACCCTTTCAGCCTCCGACGCCATCGCCAACCTCTTCGCCATCTCTATATCCAACCCCTCATCCTGTCGCCGATCTATCGCTAACTCTTCCTCTAAAGCACGATGATCAACGTTAGTTGGTCGGCAGTGTTCGGTAATGGTATTGAAGGCGACGGCTGGCGAAGGTTGAACAAATCTATTCTACCACAGATCTGCGATTTCGTTTCCGATTCTCCCCCAGATCTGGTCGGATCTACGATAGATCCGGTACTCATTCGCTCTCTCTCAGTTCTTGGCTTGATTTTTACTGTTGAATTTTTATCCAATTGATTAGTTGAACCGAAAATTAATTTGGGGTTGAAGAGGCTAAGCTAAACTCTCGATACCAATTTCTAGGACATACTAAACATCAGATCTAGATTGAGACTCCGTGGTTAGGTTTATTTCTTCATGTTAACTTTGGTCTCCTGCCGTTGGACAAGGAGGAGTCCATCTGGTGATATTGGTGTAGATTGTGGAGTTAGTGGAGGCATGTAAAAATACTCTTGGAGGAATTGTTTTTTGTCTTTTTTTGTGGAAGAAGAAATTGCAGGGAGCATATTTCCCCCCCAGATCTGGCTGAATCTCGAACGTTTAGTTTCTTTATCCTTTAATTTCGGTATTTAATTTGATTTGAGTTGGTATTTATATGTAGCAAATCATCTAGGTTGTTAATATTTTCACATGGATTTCTAGGTAATCGATTTAGAGATTTCGAATTTTGCACCATTACTCTCTTATTGAAGATTTTGCATTTCATTAATTCATTTTGTGTCTTCATAGAAAACAATATGTAAGAGTTATATCTATACCTTTCTTCATTTGTAGTTGTAATTGGAACCTTCATTTGCGATCATGCCTCAAAGCGTTTCTCTAAAACTGTTGTTTGATCTCAAGTTTAAGCTTACAGGTTGTTTGATTTCAGGTTTAATTGTTAATGCGTCCATTTCCAATTTCTGTTGTTGTTCTGTTGTTGCTGCTGTTGTGTTTTTTTTTGGGAGTTGTTCCATGGAATTGTTGTAGTGAATGAAGAACGATGACAAGGGAATCAGATTCATGTTTTGCTGCTGTTCTATTTTTTTTTTCTTTGGGTTCTGTTTGAATGAATGAATAACTGTTTCAATGCATATAATGGTTGTTGTTTAATCTATGTACATATTTGATAAGTACACTATTTGGTTGGTTGTTGTTTGGTGATAATGAATATATTATTTGGTGATGAATTGGTTTAATTCCCAGTTTGTTTAAATTCTGTTTGGTGGTCTGTTTCGGTTCTTTTTTTTTTTTTTTTTTTGCGTTCAAAGATGAATAGCGTGTTCAATGAATTTTGTTTAATGTCCAGAAAGTTAATTATTTTTGCTTTCCTCCCACAATTACAAAGTTATTTTCTCCATGATTTTTATTGGACAAATAAAATTAAAAAAAAGAGAAAAAATATTTTTAGGATGGAAATTGAGAATAAATAATAAACATGGGTTGGATAAGGATTTATAGGCTTCCAATAGCGGACATAAATGGGAGGGAAAAGAGTTGGAATAGTAAAATGACTGAAATTCCTTTAATAAAACGTTGACTATTACTTTGATATAACAAAATCTTGCTCAGGGGCCAATTTGGAACAATAATAAAATGTGAATGACCAAATGTGTCAACTTCCAAATACGAGGGGCCAATTGAACACCTGAGTCATTTGTTAGAGACAAAAAATGCCATTATCCCAAAATTTTAAGAGAAACTAATCATTTGATCCCATATAAGAGTACAAACTACCGCTTCGTGTTTGTAGTTTATAGATAAATTAAGTAATCTCATTAAAAGTCTCTTTTTGAAGTGATTAATTCTATTTTTAAATATGGCTAAAATTTAATGACAAAAATGCCTACTAATTTTGTTGGATTGACAACTGACTGAATTTAAATTAAAAAACTATTTCCTAAATGACCGATTGAGATATTCCCAAAATATTATTACGAAAAAGAGCATTGACCAAAATTAATTGTACTAAAAACTCTTGCAATTAATCAAGCGATAAATCAATTTTATTGTGTTCTTTACATGATTATTTTGCACAACCATGATTGCCTATTTTAAAACATCAAAATGACATTTTAATCATATTTTTTTTGTATGAAATAAATACAATCCATGTTGAACTCAAAACGTTAATATATTTATGGAACATGAAGTTAGTTATTCACGGTTGTGTTGAATTCAATAATCTATGTGGAATTCAACATGTTCAGTTAATGATTTTTTTTTTATTACTGTAATTCAAAGCTTGTGTTGAATTCAACAATACAAATAATTATTGTGTTGACTTCAATATGGCCACTTAATTAGCAAAGTTTGTCATAATTTAATAACGTGATATGCTCTCAATATTGGTTAAATGTTGTTATATAAAAATAATTTTTTGGGTATTTTATGACTTAATTATTTGTGTGACCAATCTTAATTTGGGATATATGAATATACCAATATATTCTCCTTGTTGAGGAAATGATTGTCGTATATTTATTTGTGAAAAAAAATCATTTAGAGGTGAATTAAAAATGTTCCTTAAAATACCCACTTAAAGTTGTTGATTAATGTGTCGTGTGTGTTATTCTACATTGGTCACTGAAGAATAACATGAGGAGTCATTTATTAATACTCGGGTTACCTCTTCAAGATAAGCCCCTCAGGGCCTTGAATTGGTATGACAAAAATGTAGGATAAAAATTATAATATAAATAAAGCCACGCGTGCATGCGTGCGGCGCCACCGCCCGCCTGCCTGCCCGGTCGGGCCGGGCTTGGGTTTGGGCCTGTGGCCTTGGGGAATGCTTGTATTATTCTTGGTATCCTTTTAGATAAAATTCAAAACTCAGATTCATCCCAAATGGAACCTAACTGTCCAGGTTCAGTAACAATTGCAAATTTGGAGGTTAATTGGTCATGTGTATAGTTGGTAGGAGTTACAAAATTAATTTCTGATTCTTAATTTAGAAGTTACAAAACTGGTCTCTTCATTATCTTTAGTTACTAATTCTGCTCCTTATAAAAGGAAAGAGATTTCTCAGCATATAAGCCTCCAATCTTAGTTTGCACTCATGTTTTTTATCAGAGTTTTTTAGGAAAGTTCATTGTTATTGATAGAGGTGTGTAATGGATCGGATCAACCCGCCAAACCCACATCGCAAAAAAATCGCCCAATACTAACCCACACATTACATGGGTGTTAAATTTTGAAACCTACACATGTTTGGGCGGGTTACGGTTTAGCCTATGTTCTTACGGGTTCAACCCGTCCGTCCAAGTAGACACAAAACGACGTTGTTTTAGACTTTATTACTTACGTTTGTAATATTTTTTTTTTCTATTTTTGTGATGGTTTACAAATTATATTATAGTTTTTTTTTCTTGTTTTTATGTTACTATATCGCAAATTTTCTACAAATTTTTCTAATGTAATGGTTTTTCTTTTTAGTAACATTTATTATATTTCAAGAGTAATCCACGGTTCTAATTAGCCCAACCCGAAAATAGGCTTAACTCGTACACTATTGGGTAGCCCACAGTTTAAACTAGCCAACCTGCATAATCCAACCCGACCCAACCCGCACATCATTGGGTGGTCCACGGTTCAAACTAACCTAATCTGCCTAATATTGGTTTAGTTCGCAGTTTTGGCCCAACCCATTCTAATCAACCCGCTGCCCACCCCTAGTTCTTGAGATAGTTCAACACTTTTAAGTTCATTGAGTTTTTGATTTTTAGTGTTGGTACCAATAGCTGATGATTGTTATATCTTGGGAGACAAACGTTTATTCAAACTGTAGGCACTGTAGCGACCCTAGCAAAGCCAAATCTGCTTTAAGGAGAATTCGTTAAACGATTGTCTCAATCTTCATCCTTCTGGAATTATTTTTTTAATTTATGATCGCTAATACGATAATTGTTGTCTTTTTATTTTACATTTAGTATTTTGTTAAATGCACTGTAATACAAATTTTAATTCTATCATTTTATGTCATAATTTGTTAATCGGGAATATTTCTGTAAACAATAATTTTGATCCGTTTCATTTTCATTTCTCAATTTTCTTCTCTATAATTAATTAAATAATCAATTCTTTTATTATTTAATTAATATCAAAGCCACTTTTCCATCAAATATGTAATGCAAATATCTTCTACAAAAAAGGGACGGTTACCAATTATAATTTTATTAATCATCTCTTAATATAATCATAAATGACTGCATTTCAATTACTTTTTTACTTGATTTGATTATGAAAACACACTCGTCTAAATAATAGCTCCAAAATGACATATCTGTTCATGTTAAACTCAACACAAGTCTATATTTGTTTTTCATGTGTTGAATTCAACACAGTTGTGAATGACAACTTTTCGATTTGAAAATAAATTTAGCGTGTTGAATTCAACATGGATTATGTTATGTTGTTGTAAAAAATACGACTGAGATGTCATTTTGAAGCTAAACAGGCGTCTTGTCTACGTAATTTAATCAACAAAATAACAAATTAAGTTTGATTAATCATTTGATTATTTACAAGAGTTTTTATTTCAATTAAATGTGTAAGTGATCCTTAAATTTCGGAATAAATAATTTGGATAAATTTTGAGCGGTCAATATAAAAAGTAACGATAGTTTGATGAGCACAAATATGTCCATGTCTTCCAAATGGTTCATAGTGTCCATTGGAAAAATATTGGGATTATTTGATAGTTTTGGTACCATTTTATAAGATTACAAAAATGCGATTCGGGGATTGAATGGTATAATTGTGTGTTGGGGTGGTGCCAGAAGGTTTCTGGCGGATGTTCCCATGAAATAAAACGCTGGTTGCCTGGGGTTTTATAAGTTGTTGGCCAATATATTTACCCAAGAGGGAGAGGGGGAGGTGAATTGGATAATTATAAAAATTTAAATAAATAAATTATCAGTCAATCAAATCACAAATTTTCCTAACCAGTTATTATCTTGAGTTATGGCGTGAACGCATTTAACTAAATGCACAACCAAATAAGTAGGGAAAGAGAAATTTAACACACCGATTTATCCTGGTTTAGCAAGCTACCATTACTTACATCCAGTCTCTTAAGCTTCTGTAGGGATTTCACAATCCATTAACTTGATCCCTTTCCCAGATAGGAACTAAAGCCTTACAATTCTTTTCACAGGTTCATGACTAATCAAATTCTTTTAACAGATTCAGAATCAAACCTTTATAATTTTTCTTTTACTAGGTTCAGGAAGAACCTAATTCTTTTGGAGGCTAAGAATAAAATATATCTATATTTTTACTAGGCTAAATACTAACCTAATCATTTTACAGTCTAAAAATCAAAGCTATCTATCTTTTGACCAGGTTAAAGACTAACTCTGATTAAACACTAACTCAATATGTCTAATCCTCTCATACTCACCAAATATAATATAATATATATATATATATATATATATATATATATATATATATATATATATATTCTTCCTGCAATAGCTTCTACCACCTCAATACAAGATATACTCAATAAATGTCCCAATATACTTTGTGATAGAACTACGTGAGGATAGAAATTTGATTTTACTCAATTAAAACACAATGATTATGTAAATCAGATTATCGGGTAAAAATCGTTTCACAAGATATTTCAAGATATTCAAAAATAGAAAATAATTTTTCTTTAAACAAATTACTACAAGCTCAAATAATGATATATATTACGTTAACCACAAAATATTGAACACTTAAAGTACTTAAAGAGATCTCACCGGAATTTCTTTGAAAATAGTAAAGATAAAGGTATAATGTAAAAACCAGTGACAAAAATAATGACGCCTTGATCAAGAGCTTCTTAAAAAATCTCTCTTAAAAAATATATTTTAGCAAAAGTAATTCTCTCTTTTAAAAGTGACTGATTTAAAACTCTTGTTCTCAATTGTTTTTTCAAAAGCGTAGGTTAATATATATAGATTTCAAACACTACTTATAACGACTACATTTTGAAAGATAAACTCATAAATGCCATATATGGACCTCATATATTAAATCCTCTTAAATATTAAATGTTTGACCCATAAATACTCCTCTCACTTTAGTTCCAAAAAAGTTTTGATTCAAAACCCTTAAAAATATAAAGTATTTCACCCGGTAAACTCATATAATCAAATAGTATATGGACTAAATAATAAGTTCTTCAAAATACATATTATATTTATGAAATATAGTAAAAAAACCCCGTAAAATTTGATTTTATGATGTTCAAAGGTATAAAATTAGGGTTGAAGATCTCGAAAAATATTTTGGTCAAACATGCAGAAAACACACACTTGGTCGACGGACGATGCTATTGGTTGACCTGGCTCATTTTCCAACCGTTGACAACAAGTCAGTCGATCGGGTGGTCGATTGTTTTAGGCTCATAATCAATCGTCAATCCAATCATTCAACCGTCAAACCTAAAACCTCAAAATCAACCATCCTAAATTTGTCAGTCGACCGTTTCAATTGATGATTGATCGTTCAGGTTGAAAAATACATTTTTCCAATTTTTTAAAATATTTTCTTGATCAACGCTTTAGGAAAAATATTTAAATACTTGAATTTATCACGTCTAACTATATTTCAAATAATTCAACTTATCTTATAACTGTTGTGCGTGATTCTAATCGGGTTGCAGTAAAAGTATAAAAAAACTTGAGTTTTTTTACCTAGAAATACAAAAAAAGATAATTTCTGCTAAAAATGGTTGCAATAAAGACATTAGAATTTTTTTTAGCAAAAAAGATTTTTAGCAGAAAAGATTTTTTTCTTATTTACTCAATTGGAATTTAATTTTGAAATCACTCAATAAAATCATTAATTCTATAAAAACATCAACGATAATTTGTCAATCAAAATATCTAGGGTCGACATAAGTTATTATTTTGAAATAGTGTAAACATTCGTAAACACAGTGTGAATGTTCACATTGATAATCCAATTAAATCTGGTGTTTTGTGAGATATTCTTTCGAAATAATGTAAATATTCACAACTATACAACAATAATGTAAATGTTCACACTAATAATCCTATAAAATCAAGTGTTTTACGAGTTATTGTTCCAAAATAATACGAACATTCATAACAATACAACGTCAGTGTGAATGTTCACACTAATAATATGATTATAAGTTATTGTTTCGAAATAATGTCAATATTCACAATAGTACAACGTACGATAATACAACATCAGTTTGAATATTCACATTGATAATCTGATAAATCTGGTGCTTTATGAGTTATTATTTATTTTTATTGTGAACATTTGCAACAATACAACAACAATATGAATGTTCATATTGATAATTCGATTATATCTGGTATTTATGAGTTATTATTCTGAAATAATGTGAACATTTACAACAGTATACTAGCAATGTGAATATTCACACTGATAATTCGATTAAATATAGTATTTTATGAGTTATTGTTTTGAAATAATGTGAACATTTAAAACAGTATAGTAATAATGTGAATGTCCACATTGATAATCCGATTAAATATGATACATTACAAGTTATTATTTCAAAATAGTGTGAACATTTATAATAGTATATAGTAGTGTGAATATTCACAATTAAAACAAACATTCATTTACATATGTAAAACCAGACAATATTTCAATATGATAGTGCATCTAAAATTTAACGTTACAACAAATTATAATAAGAAAATCTGAACGTTCACAATATAATTACGGTTGGTAAAATGAAATGTAATATTTGAATGTTTCATGTTAACAATTTGATATTTGTTATTAAAAGAAGTCACAAATATGAATATTTTAATGAGACATTGTGAACGTTCACAATAGTCATTGTAACTATTGTATTAAATGTTCAAAACAACAAAATAAAATGTGTCACAGTTAAATGACCCAAAGTGATAGTGCATTTAAAACCTAAGGATGAAAATAAGTCTCAACATGGAAGAAAATAATGAGCGGGAACATGTGTTTCAAAATATGTTTCAAATATTTTAGGAAAATGTAAATTCTATCAAAACTGTCGAAATATGACAGTAGCGTGAACATTCATAAGCCTGTAATTTTTTCAAAACTATACAATATGTATATCAAAATGAAAAGCATGCATTGTACATTAGACAATAGTTTTTCACTTTTTACACTGAAAACCTTCACAATGTTAATTTTATTTTAGACATGGTTTATTTCAAGATTTAATAGACTTTTCATTTTTATTTAACGGGTTGCAGATTTTGTAGAATAGTATACTTTTCTAAATTGAAGGTCAAACAAGGTTAATTGGTTAATTAAAGGGAATACTATTTATTAAAGTGCCTTAGAGGACCAAAAACTTAATTACACTAATTTGGATTTGTTTGATAGTTTATACTACTTTGAAAGACTAAATAATAAAATTCCTAAAAAAAACAAAGAAACAAAAAATATGGAATAAAATTAAAAATAAAAAATAAAAGAGAAAGATAGAAAGTAAAAAAAAATAAAAAAAATAAAAGAATAAGAAAAAATACATTATAAAGTTATTTTAATACGATAAAAAATGTGTCAATTATTATATAAATAATATATGAAAATGATAGTAATTGATTTTGTTTGAAAAAGATTTATATGACAAATAAAAATATATGACAAATGGCTAAACTCAAACGCGTGTGGCCTGGAAGAAGAATCCTTCAAAGTCATAAGGCCAGTAGGCCACAGCAAGAGAGAGAAGAGACATGGAGGCGTGGACAACATTATGATCTTTCTTTTTTAAGATTAATTAATACACATAATATATTATGGTTTGTTGTTAACTTTGTTAAGAACATGTTTGACTAGAGATGGATGTGGGTGGTGGGTTTGTTTGTAGATGAGTTGGACACAGAACAGAATAGGAACAGGGCTTTGATTTAGTCGAGGCCGACTCTTGACTGTTCGATGCATCTTATTTCCAATTAATTATTATCATTATTAGATTAATTAATAGTGTGATTGCAACTGTTGCGTTGATCTTGGTTTGGTTAGTTGGATAATTTAAACATCATGATGAGATTAGAGGTTTGGAACGTGGGGTCATGTGGGAATGTTTGTTTGATTACCCCTAACTTCACACAACCTTTTTTTTTCTATAAAACTACAAAAAAAATAAAATAAAATGAAAAATAAAAAAATATAGATTTTTTTTTTTACTATATATAGTCCTTATAAGTTATAAGTAGCAAATGCAATAGATATGTCTATTTTTTTTATTTTTTTTTAAACGGTAAGATAAAATGTGTCCGGATCAGTTTATACGCATCTCGATTAATCACCTCCTTGGGTGATCTAAAGAGCACATTCCCCCATATCAGCCTGATACATTCATGATTAAATTTAAAATTTAATTCATGAAATGCTTTTCAGGAGTGTCGAACCTGATTAACAAGGAAAGAGAACAACTCTCCTTGCCAACCGGACTAAGACCTTTTAGGTACTATAGACACTATAACAAAAACTGCCTATAAGGGCACTTCTGTTAGTACACTATATCTATTGTGCCCTATAAAGGTATTTTTCGGGGCACAAAATTGAAAGTGTCGCATAAAAGTAAATTTGTTGGGACACTATATGTATTGTGCCCTATAAATATGCTTTTCGGGATACTATATGTATTGTGCCATATAATCAAATATTTAAAGGATACAAAGTAGTGTCCCAATAAAATTTAATTAGTAATTAAATAAATTAATATCTATATATAATGTAAAATGACAAAAAATAGTGCCTTAAAAACGAAAACTATATTAGGACAAAATGTTGTGTCCTAATATAGTTGAACTATATAATTAAAGGACAAATAATAGTGTCCTAATAAATGAAATAAGAAAAATTAAATTAAAAAAAATCAAAATAGAAATTATTATACCAAACGACTTCGTTTTGGCCATGGCGCCAAGCCTCATCCCTTCTCCTGCTCATGCATTTGTGGAAAAAAAAAGAAAAACCCAAATCCTCAACCATCCTGCTCATACAACCTGCTGAAAGTATAGAAAATAAAAACAATTCCCACTCCCAAACCCATTTCTTCACTGCTTAGTCCTCACTTGACCCCAAACTCACACCTCCTCCACTCTATTGCCGGCGTGCTCGACTCGCAAACGCCGCCGTCACTGCCTCACCTTGACATCTCTACTGTCTTAATCGTGTTTGATTTGCAACATTAGTTCCCTCCATCACGATCTCATTTTTTCCATCTCTCTCACAACCATATCTAAGCCCTGTCTCTCTCATTGCTTTGTTGTCGGACCAAATAAACCCCGATTCTGGCAAAATCGGAACTGGAGGTGAATAGATATGGCCATTTGACAGAGAGAGGACGATTGTTTGTTGATGCACGATGACGATTTTGAGACAGCGGCTAGTGGCGGCGGCGATGGCTCGACGATGGCAGTTGATGTAACCCTGAATTTATATTCTGAAACGGCTACTGCTATGGACATCCATTCCGATCTATTTTGTTCCCAATTCATGTTCCCAAATTTTTGTTTTATTTTTGTTGTGTTATGAGTTTCTATTCTATTCTCAATTTCGTTGATGAAATTAATAAATCTACTAATTTGGTTTTTATTTTTTGATTTTTGTAGGAAATTTGTAACAGTTATACTTCTCAGTTTCATTGCCACAATTATACTTCTATGTATTCAGGTTAAATTTTTGTTCCCAGTTTCTGTTATGTGTTGTAACTTGTAATGTTCTTTTTATTCAGTTTCATGGCCATATGGGTGAGTGAGCTTTTGGTGAAGCAATAAGAGAGTGGTTTCTCAATAAAGGTTAACTCTAGTCTTGTAGAACAAGGAAAACCAAATTAGGAGAATTATCAATAATGCCAATAATCAAGGAAAATAATATTTAAATGCTTATACCTACTATAGTATACTAATAGAACTCTAATTGGACTCTAATGAACCCTACTTCTAAATAATTATACCTGTTATGATAAGTTTATTTTATCCGAAGTGCACTTAAATAATGTTTCTGTTTCTGTTTTAGGGTTGCATAATTTTTTGAGAACACAAAACAGGAAGCACAAATTTTCAGGAATTAAACAAGGTATAAGTATCATGTTTCAATCCAAATCTCTTTTCAATTATTAAACGAATCATATCTTCGGAAAAAGGTTTAGGCGTTACTTAGATGCTCTATGCTTTTTTAAACTTTTAGCTTTTGGCAAATCCCCGCCCTGCTTCATGCTTTGGACCTTGACTAATTATGATATTCATGCGTGCTTTGTAGAGCAACCAAAATTTTAATGCAAATGAGGAGTATGTTTGCCTCAAATGATTGTTGATTGTCATGCATTAACTCCTTTCAAGATGAGTTAACAGAGAATCAAGAAAACTAGTGGACTCCTTATGTAAGCTATTTTTTAAGAGTAGTGTTTGTCTTTTAAATTATTGGTGTATTCTATATGATTCAGGTATCATTTTGAATCTATTAATTAGATGATTATTTTGATATTAATTATTTCATACAAAGCATCAATTGATCTTTTTTAATTGTTAAAAATTGCAAAACGTTGCCTTCTATTCTTCATTGTCCCTTAATTTTATTGGGATTACATTTAAATCCATTTTTTTTTTATTGTGGGTTCATTAGTGGGTTTTGCTAACTCATAAGTGGATAGCATTGATTCACATCTATACACATCAACACATGCTACAAAAGCATACGGAAATTCTGTCAACTTGCATGATGCAATGTAATTGAAGGCTTTATGCAGGTGTTCATGGTAACGTTCTTGACCTTGCTGCACGGCTCGACATCACAATTGATGCATCACATGTTGTTACTTATCTCCATATGTACACAGGTCAGTAATCAACGAGGGTTGAAGTCATCTTAGCTTATTAGCATTGGAAATTAAGGTCCTAATACCTATGTGTGTGTATTCTGTCTCTTTTTTGGAGAATTGAAAATTGAGGTTCTATTTAGTTGGAAATAGTGACAACTTTTTTTATCCGGCATCATATATTTGTTTTTCCCTTATTTTTTTTTTCCTTTCCCTTTTAATAATGGTAATTGAAAGAGACCATGCAAAATCTATCTTCCAAACACATCATTCCACACATGGAATAAAAATTCGTGATCTTAATCAACATGTATTTGATTTCATGATCTGATTTTTCCCATGAATAGCAATTTGTGCAACTAAAGTTATTTATTTATTACTTCTCATTGATTCATTTTTCCTTGGTTAGGTTTTTGCAACAAGGAAAGGTTTTAGAAACCAAATTAAAAACTTGTGGTGGAGAAAAAGAAAAGAAGATATGCCAGATAACCCCCATGGCCCTACGTATATCTTGCATCCTTATTTATTTGTTATTAATTGCTTCATTTCTTATCTGCTTTATTATTCTGAATTTGTTCTATATTTGGTGAAGGTATACCTTTAGCTCCATTGAATCTCAAATAAGAGTTCTAAGTGACTATGCCTTCATGCTACGAGATTATGAACTTGCATTATCGGACTATCGGCTACTTTGAACTGATTACAAGCTTGACAAAGCATAGAAAAATTATGTAGGTGTATAGGTATTTTAAAAACCTTAACTGTAGTCTTAGTGTCTTGAACAATCCATAGAGCTCCATCATTCCTATTTCCTAATACTTCATGCAAAAATCGCTTTTTTCACAATTAGGTTTATGCCTATCTTTTCCATGGAGTATAATGTATGGGCTCGTATGTTGATTTGCATGAAAATATTTATAGAGAATTGGGTCATTTGGTCTGCAAAATGCAATCCGATGTGGGCTTTGGAGTTTGGTGGCTGGAATTGCTGAAGGCAAGGGATCAGTATATATAGGTTGCTGGCATTTACTTCCGTATCATCGGTGAGGTAATCTCCTAGTGTTTTGTAACAAACAGGATAATTAAGAGTTACGACTTACTGATTTTTTATGTATATGTTTCGTTTATATTGTTGCAAGAAGTTTTTAATTTATGAATCTTGGATTGAGGAATAAAAATAAGTTGACATTATTTTTTGGTTAACGGGTAATGCTTTATGATTCATTCCTCATTGTTATAGGATGATTTTCTTTAGTTAGATTGGTCTTTCCCATTTTGTGTATCTTAGGGATTTTTAATTCCCTCTTTTTTATGGTAAAAATTTGAGTTCTTTATGTATTTTGTATTGTGAGGAATTTTTAATTTTTATTATTTGGATTTAGAGTATTTTGATATTTTAAAATAATTTTAAATTATAAAAAAAAATTAGATACGTTTTGAGACATTAAAAATTATTTTATAAAATGAATAAAAAAATCTATTGGAACACTTTCGCGACACATTCTTGTGTCCTAATAGAGATTTTTCACAATACTTTATAATTTTCTAATATTTATAATTTAAAAAATATAAAATGCGATAGAGATAATATATGGTGTCCTAATAACTATCTTATAGGACACTTATTATTGCCTTAACAAGTTCAAACAAAAAATGCAATATATAGTGCCCTTATAACCTATTGGGGCGATTTTTTATGGGGTACCAGTTCAAGTGTCCCCAAAAGTCCAAGTGTCGCAATAAAGGTTCTATCACGATACTTTTTCGTGTCCCGATAGATCAATTTTGTTGTAGTGAGATATGTCAATGAAGTAGTGAAAACTAGTATTAACTTTAGTTTGGTCCCCTGTCTTTTAAAAAGGAATTGTTAAAAAAAATTATTGAAAATAAATGTCTTATAAATTTATCAAAAAATAGCTATTGAGAAAGAGAAGCACATAATGAGTATTTATGTAAAAATGTTTAAAAACTATTAAATTACTAAAATAGAGGTATATTATATTTATTTATTTATTCTTAAAATTAACTAAATATAAAAAACAATATATGTAGGAAAAAAATATTTACTTGTATTAACATATGATTAATGTAAAAATTATAAATGCAAATATATGTTGGAAATAAAAGAAAAAATAAGTATTATAAAATAAACAATTTAACTATTTTACGTCTTGCAAATAAAAAAAATTAAAATATCGTTAAATAAGAAAAATTAAATATCATTTTGTAATAATAATAAAAAAAATAAGAATATTCTTGTCATTCAAAATTTCATCAATTTTAAAAACTTCTTTGACTTTTAAAAACACCCTTCTCTAATTTTTAAAAGTCACCACCAAAAAGGAAAATGTCACATGTTCCTCTTTTAAAGAATCTAATTACCAGACACACTTCGACGTGCTTTTCTTTTTCGAAATGAAAAATACATCCACCACAAGAGGCATGGGCGTATCATTTTGTGATTTGAAATTAATTTTTTTTTTTATTAAGTTAAGGTTGTTAATGTCATGTATTTTAGCTCTTTGCTTGTAGATTTGGCTTAAAAAGTTTCTTTTATTTTTTTAAATTTATTTAAATAATTTCTTGATTGTATTATTTTTTATTTGAAGAGAAAGTGAATATATAGATGCTAAATCTTGATTTTCTTCGAAAGAGTCGTTGAAAAATTCTTCTAGAAAAAATCAAACAATATATTTTTTTTATCATGATTTTTTGACCCCTCTCGACTACTTTCCGGGCTCCGCCAATGCATACGTATAGTTGCCACCCCAAAACCCTAGTTTCTAATGTGAACATCTAATCATGGCCAAAACAAATGAAGTTGGAGGTCCAAATCAAGAAAAAAAATCTTCCAAAATCATCATGATTCTATGCCATAGTGAGAATTTACTACTACTTTTAACTTAGACATTTCTATATTATTGATTGTTCACCACTTTAAGAAAATGAATTCCATTATTATTTGACCATAGTTAATATTCACTAAACAAAATGTGAATGCACACTATTTCAACTTGTACTGAAACACTAACAGTTTGTTTGGTGGAATGAAATCGGGTAGAATGAAATCACTATTCTATCATCGATTCCGATTTCCTTATTTGGTTGTTTAATAGAATTTGATTCCATTGGAATGAAAGGTGATGGAATTGAATTCCATAATTCATGGGTTAGAATCAACTTAACCCAATGGAATCAAAAACAATTTCCACGAAAACCTATTCCCAAAAGCTCATCTCAATTATTAGAAATAATCTATTTTGTAGTCATTTTTTTTAAAAATAATATATTATTAGATACATATTAAAACTTATTTTTAAAAATAATTTGTTATTAGATATATATTCAAAATTGATATCTAAAAGGACGTTATGAAAATTTTGCTATATGTCATTATTCAATTTCCTATCTTATTTCATAACAATCAAACAAAATAATGGAATAGTGTACCAGACAAATTCATCATTCTTTCATTCTACTCTACCTTGATTCCATTCACTCCAACCAAACGATCCGTAAGTGAAAGAGTACATTCACTATAGTAAGCGAAATGTTCACTTTATCAGTTCACATTTCGTAATCTGTTGATTGTTCAAAATTTTGCAAATAGAATATCTTTACTATTTTGCCACAGTGAACATTCACCAACACTTTAAACTTAGACAATTCTCTATTATTGAATTGTTCACTATTTTGCAAAGTGGATACCATTACTATTCTACCATAGTGAACATTCACTAATTCACATTCACTATACTCAATACTGTCATTATCTAACTTGAATATTCACTAATACTGAATGACACTAGTAGTTAAACCTGTTAGATTTATCCCATATTGGATGTGGAAGAGATTGGTGGTCAGGTCATAAGTATGAGGGAAAGCCTCACCTTATGAGCTACTTTTTGGGGTGACCACTTTACATTGATATCAAAGACCAAGTTACAACAACTCTGACCCAATAGCCACAACGGGAGACACTGGTCGAGGGTTAGCCGACCAAAGACTCGATGTGTGAGGGAAAGATTATTGGATTTATTTCATATCGTATGTGGAAGGGGCATGTGGTCAGGTTATAAGTGTGAGAAAAATTCTTACCTCATGAGTTAGCTTATGGGATCGAGAAAGGTCCAAGACCACTCTACAAAGCATTCATTTAATTCATATAGGTTTTACTTATTAGTGAACATTCATTAATTAAGCTGACATTACAATTCACACGTAATAAACATTCATTGACAAAAGGTTATAGTTGACATTCACTATAATTTTTTTTCTCGTTTATCAATGCATATATTCACTTAATCCACTTCGTTGTATGTCTATTTATAAGTAAATATTCAATTCAACATATCAATAAGTGAACATTCATTTGAAAATCAATGAACATTAACTAGACAAGTTAGGTTGTGTCTTCCTTCATATTGAACATAAAAAAACATAAAATGAACCTACAAAATATTACGCGAACTATTATATAAATCAAATTACTTACCTGATATATATATATTCGGACATTTATCTTAATTCACTTGACATTAATGAAAAGACAAACAAGAAAGAGAAACATATCGCATTAGCATCTCCCATTGAATGTTCACTAACTATCAACTGATTGATTTTTCTGACAAGTGAATGTTCAATATACTCCAGCTAGACAAAATCATGTGGGAGAATACTTAATACATAATGGAAGAATTGAAAACTTATTGCATATATTTTTAGACGTGAACATTAACAAGCATCCCACAACTTCAGGAATGTGAACGTCCAATGCAGATTTGACATAAATGAATCATTCGTACAAATACGAAAACATAAAAATGAAGTCTCAAAACTACATGAGCAATGAAAGTGAACGTCCACTAAGAGTCCACATACTCTTGAAGGAGGAAAGTAACTACGATTCAATATTATTCGCTAAACATAATTGAACTCTCTTGTACCACAAAATTATTTCACTACAAACAAAACTAAATACAGAAATACATTGAAAAATATATGAAATAGAACAAAACTCATCAATGTCAAAACTCAATGGTCGACCAAAGGTTTTCTACTTCGTGGATTATTTGACGAAAACGTAATCAACTCAAGAATCCATAAAACTTTACCCTTGAGAAATGAACGTTCAACGAAATATGAAAATGAAATGATAAAATAGAAATCACAATAAAATTAACTTAATTATAATTTACCATAACTGATCATTTCAAAAATATTAATAGAATGCATGCAATGCAAAGACAATACGGTCAAATGTTAACGAACTTTAATGGCAACACGATTGAAAATTAAATCCTGATTATGAAAGGTTACTAAAATTAATAAATTATAATGGTGGATAATTTATTATTGTATCTATCTATAGATTATAAAACAATAAAAAATCCAAAATTAAAACCCAGTTCATTTTGAATTTTACAAATATTTGATAACTTTTATTTATCCTAACTATAAGTTTAAAAATAGAGAAAAATTAATTGTATATCATGCAATGATATTTTTCTATATATATATTTTTTAATATTTAGTGAAGCAAAAAGATTTTTTTAATGAATAAACTTATTAACTTTTTTCTCAAAACAAAGGAGACAAATACATTTAATTGTATAGAATATTAACAGAAAATATCAAAAAATTAAAATCTAATTTCATAATTGTTAAACATCAGCACATATTTAACAAATATAAAAAGTGATAAATGATAATTTTACATTGATATTGTGTTGATATCAACAATATAAATATACAAATGTCATTGTGGATATTAACAACCAGAGAAAAACTGAAAACTTAAAACACAAAAACTTAAAATTAAGTTAAAAAAATAACTCCGACACCATTTGGTTATTAGAAATATTGCATATTCCTACAAGGAAATGAATATTTCCTATTTCTACATGGAAGGTTTCCTTCCTTAATTTTAATTATGTCGTTTTCTTATTTATATTTGTGTTTATGTTATTTATTTATTTATTTTTATATTTTTTTTATTGTTCTTCATCCCATTATATAAATAGTGAATGTTTGATATTAATAAAATATACAAGTTATTTCTATTATTCTACATGATATCAAAGCTTAGATAAAAAAACTAGAGAGAGAGAGAGAGAGTCCTCAAGAAGGGTTAGGGTTTTTAGCCACCGCCGATCTTCATGGCCTTCGGCTACGAATTCCGACGGCTGCTACAATGAAGCTCTTTGTATTTTTTTGCATTTTTCCTTCTCTTTTCGTTTAATTTGCACTCATCCTCTCTGTCTCTTCTCTCTCCCTCTAACCGTATGTTTCTCTGTCTAAAAGCAATCCAAAGATGAATTCAAAATCGCTACCATAATAAATCAACAACTCCAATCTTTGGGAGCCTTTCCATTTCAAAAATCAGAAACCCAACCACAAATTTAATTCTAGAAACTCCCCCCCATTCCTCGTTCTTCGAGCGTGGAGAAGCTCTGTTGCGATTTCTCTCCCCCTCTCTCCCTCCCCGACGATCGTTCTTATCTACGACAATCCTTTTCTCCTTGCCTTCCTCCATGCGTTTCCTCTGGTGAAATCGATTTTCTTCTTTTTCGATCTTTTACCAGCTGGAGTCGGATGTCCCGCTTTACATCATGCTTCGATTTTCCACCTTTTCCACCATCTGTTCAGTCTCTCTCCATCCGAAACCCTAATCTATCTCTCTCTAAAATGCTTTATTTGAATTTTCTTCTTCTCTTTACCGTGAACCATTTCTATTGTCCCTACTTAATTGATACAACCGATGTCCAACCAGTAGGTTTTGATACTCTATTATCAGCCGCATTATTACCTTCTCCAGAAACGGCATTCTCCCAGCCAACACCAGATCCGTGTTTTCAGTACAGCAAACAGTCTCTTCCTGAAGTTCCCAAGGATACAATCTCGCATGTACTTTTGGTTTCACTGCAGGAATCCAGTATTATCCCAATAGAAAATTTAATGAAGAATTGCATGATTGAATTTAGGGGCAGTTACTATGAAGTCCTTATTGGAGGACAAAACTACCAAATACATATTTTTTTAAAATATGTTACAAAATAGTCCTTTTGCATTTTTGTGACGATTTTACCCCTTATGTTATATTCAACACGAGGGTCGTGTTATATTCAATACAATTTTAGATCGTGTTACATTCTAATTTTTTCATTCAAAGTAATAATTCATCTATCCTACATTTGTGTTACATTCCAATTTTTTCATTCAAATTGATAATTCACATATCCTATATTCATATGTTTGATTTTTATCAATACAAATCAAATCAATCTAACCAAATGAGCCTAAAATACCCCCCACATATATATATCAAAATTACCATTCAATCCAACTAAATCAAACCAAAACAGATCAACCAAATCAATACAAAACCCTAGAAATAAGAAAAAAAAACAAGATTGAACCAAACCGAAGAATGGATTTCTCCTCCATACCGTAATCCATTAGAAGATGCTTCTTCAATGCCTGAAACTATGGAAGCCAATTGGTCATCGCAGGTGAAGAAAATGATGATGCTTATTGTTTGATAAATACCTTTGTCAACAAATCGGCGATCAACTTCATCACTACTAGCATCGAAAATTCCTTTCAATCTCGTATTCAACTTACGATTAACATCGGTATCACGTTCTCTCCACTGCTTCACCTCACCGGCATTCCTCAATCGCCGGCTAAAATTGCCCCAATTTAGATCCCCCTTTTCCATATCCAAGTTCACAACCAACCAGCCAATCAAATCCTCCCATGACCAGGCGACGAAGACTACGGTACTACTCAGAATAGGATATGGAGAGACTCGAGCTATGATTTCACGAACGATGCGACGACGAGAGTCGCCGGAGAGTTCGATTTCTCTCCCAATTCGCCTCTCTCGCAACGGTTCCTTTGTCGTGAGAGAGATGAGAGAAAACGGAAGATGCATGAAGAGTAAAATAGTCACTTCATAATATTTAGGACTATCTTGTGCAAACCAGCATTTTTGAAGGACTGTTTGGTGCAAAGAAAAAGTAGTGAGACCATCTTATAGTTTTAGCTTTTTAAGTAGATTATTTGTTATTTTTCCCTTGAATTTATGCTGCTTCAGCTAGCAAAGGGTTTAGTATTTGAGGATCCATTGATTCACCATTTGAAAAACTCTTTGATAATTTCACTTCTTGCAATCACAGCATAGATGCAATTGCCAAACAATGGATGTTGTTGTTGAAGCCCCGAATGTCAACGTTGAAGGCAGCAATATTCAACCGCCTTCCATCCACCAGATGTGGATCCATCTCTCTCTCTCTCTCCCTATTTCTCTGGAATGCGCGCTCCAGCGCGCCTCTGAAGTTGAGCCACTGCCTGATCTGTGCTTCAGCGCCCTTCCCAGCAAACCCAGAGCCAACTGCGACCTCCAAAGATTGCGGTCCAAGATTGGTGTTCGAATCGACCACCATCTTGAGGGGGCGTATTAGGAATATTGCATATTCCTACAAGGAAATGAATATTTCCTATTCTTACATGGAAGGTTTCCTTCCTTGATTTTAATTATGTCGTTTCCTTATTTATATTTGTGTTTATGTTATTTCCTTATCGACTTCTGTATTTTCTTTTATTGTTCTTCATCCATTGTATAAATAGTGAATGCTTGATATTAATAAAATATACAAGCTATTTTTATTAATTACATTCGTAATGTTTTTAGAAATATTTTTAAATGCACAAAAAAATTATTAAAAAAAAACAATTTTACTTAAAAAAAATAATCAAAAGTGTTTGATAGTATAGGGATTATATCTTAGTATTTGTTAGAAGGTTCCAACTAAAAAACATATGGTTGTAAATGGAATGGCCCCTTTGATGTATATAGTGATTTGGATATTCTCAAGTGATTAATGTGGGGATAGAAATCTGACACCCGCTCTTAAGTGTAACCCTCTACTTTGCATGGATGATTGACTACGAGGGAATGATGAGAAATGTGCAATCTTTGACTTGCATGAAAGATTTGACAAAAAGGAAAGAGAGGCGAATTCTCACCTATGACATTTACCTTATTTCACGAAAGATTTGACTACGAGGAAAGAGAGGCGAATTCTCTCCTCTGTACATTTACCTTATTTCATAGTCTTCATTTCTCAGCTTAATTCACTCCCACCTTACAAACTTATTCTGACGCCAACTGGGTCAAGGATCCCACCGACAGACCTTATATTACTATTTACTGTTTACGTGGCAGTGTTGAATGTTGGAGTGTCGATGATTTGTGTGATAATGTGGTAGACAAGTGTGTTAATGTGTTACCATGTGGTGTTGAGTTAGTGTTGACGTGTTAGGGCTGACGTGGACAAGTCAGGATGCGAGAAAAACCAGTGGCAGAGCAACAACTACATGTGCTCGCGCGTGGCAACTCATGAGGCCACTTGATACAGTGTGGTTTGTGGCGTTTTGTGTGTCTTGTCTAGACAATTGTTATGGTGTGGTTTGTCTCGTTTAGACAATTGTTATGTTATGGTGTGGTTTGTGTTGATGACATAGCGAAGTTGATGGCAGTTTTGAAGACGTTCAGTTAGCGTGTGGGAGCACGTCGAGTGGTTGTTTGGCTTGTACCTGGTGGCATTGGACTCGTCATTGAGAGGAGAGCCTGATGGTAATGAATTTGCTGTAGGATTGATGAACTGTGATACGAATGTTTGAGGTAGCGGTGGCAGCGAAAAAATTAGATTTGGAAGTGCAAAATTTTAGTAGAATCAAAGGCAAAAAAAAATGGCTCATGATACAATGTTAGGAGGTTCCAACTTAAAACTATATATTTTAAAGTGGAGTAGCTCTTATGAGTGATCAATGCGGGACAAAATCTAACAATTATATTCCTATAAATGATCTCTTAACAAAAAAATGTCAATGGAAAGGTTCAAGTCCATCTATCTCCATTGATTTTGTATAATGTAAAAATCGAAATAAAAAAAAAAAAAACAAAATACTATTTTCTAAAGAAAAAAATATACTTAAAATTATGTTTTATTTTAAATCGAAAATATTTTTTTAGTGTAAAATAAACTTTATTTTAAAAATAAAATATTATCAAACAATGTTTAAATATTAATTAAAAAAAATTAGATACTAACGGCATGTTTGGTTGGACGGAATCAGGGGCGGAATGGAATCGCATTCCGCCCTCGATTCCTATTCCGTTATTTGGTTCTCCAATGGAATCACAAAAAGTGATTATATTGGAATGAAATAGAGTAGAATGAGATTCCATTTGAGATAGGGTGGAATGAGATTCCAACCAAATGGAACCAACAACCTAAATTACATAATAGTTCTTATATTTAAGCCCTTGAAAATTGAGAATAAAAATTAAAAATTAGTTCTTATATTTAAGCCCTTGAAAATTGAGAATAAAAATTAAAAATTAAGAACAGAAACAAAAATTAGAGAACATAAATAGAAATTAGAGAACAAAAAATTGAGAAAAAAAATTGAGAACAGAAAAAGAAAATTGAGAACATAAATTGAAAATTGAGAACAAAAACATAAAATTAGAGAACATAAAATTGAGAACGGAAACTAAAAATTGAGAACAAAAAATGAAAATTAAGAACAAAAATAGAAAATTGAGAATATAAACTAAAAATTGAGAAAAAAATAGAAATTTAGAGAACAGAAAATTGAGAATGGAAACTGAAAATTGAGAACAAAAATTGAAAATTAAGAACAGAAACAGAAAATTGAGAACAGAAACGAAAAATTTAGAACATAAACTAAAAATTGAGAACGAAAACAGAAAATTAGAGAACGGAAACTGAAAATTGCGAACAGAAACAGAAATTAGAGAATAGAAACTGAAAATTGAGAACAAAAACAGAAATTAGAGAATAGAAACTTAAAATTGAATGGAATAGTGAAATATAATAAAATGAAGGAAGGGTGAAAATTTTATTATATTTCATTCCATTCTTTTACTCATTTCATACCAACCAAATAAGATAATGAAATAATAATTTTATAAGAGCATAATGATAATTTTACTATTTCATTCATTCTCTTATTCCATATCAATCAAATAAGAGTATGGAATAGTGATTCCATTGACAATTCCATTTTATTCTTTCTCTCATTTCATTTCTTTTTCCATTCCACTCTCATCCATTCCGTCCAACCAAACGAATCGTAAGATGATGTCTCTTAAATTCCGTCCAACCAAACGAACCGTAAGATGATACCTCTTAAAGATAAATACAATGCAATACACCAACATAATTTTTGGTCATTTTTGTAAATGTGTACATTTACCTACTGAAAAACAAATTCATTAATTGTTTGATTAATAGATGAGCATAAACTTAATGATTTGATTTTTGTTGATTATGAAAATTACGGAATTATATGTATAAGTTTCCATGGGATGATGATAATTGGAGGGCCCACCCATCAATGGCTTTTGGGTGGGGGCCATAATCATCAGTAGCGTTGTGGGGTATAATGACATGCAACCAACCCCAATATAGGAACATCTAATCAAAACCACCATCCTATTTTAGAGCACCTATAATTTATGACCAAATTTATTGTGACATTTATTCAATATGACATGCCAATACACTTTGATAGTGGGTACTACTTGACCAAAAAAAAATAGTGGGTACTATTGTTGTAGTAAAAATAGTATGCAATCTTTTAAATGTATTTTTGTATTAAATTAAAATTAAAATTTATATTGATTTTTTAAAATATATATATATATATATATATCTTTTTTTTTTATTTTTAAAATTTTAATATTATTATTATTTATTTAGTTTGAATTTCAAATAATGTTACGTACGTTTTTTTTTTCCACGTAATTTGAATCTAATGAATACATATGATTGAATACTTTAATTGAAAATTAATCAATTAATCTAACTTAACTCAAATAAAATAAAATTAATAAACTAAACCCCATAAAAAATTAATAAATTAGCGGCCATTTTTTTGCTAAGAGTGCAATATTTGCCAAATATGGTTAAGGTAGAGCATTTGTGTCATTTTGACACAAATTATCCAATATATGTTGGAGTCTATTTGTTATTATAGTTGCTCTTATAGTTTAAATAGGAACGAAGGAGAAATAAAAAATATATATAAATACATAGTTTCTCCCTATATGTTCTCACATCTATCACACAGAAATATGATAAGAAATTGATAAAAAAATTATGGTGTATGATTTGATGTTAATAAAATTTGGGTAATTATCATTTCAAACACGATAAACATAAAAATAAACTATTCAAATTTTGTATTTACTTGCTAACTCAATTATTGATATAAAATAACATGGTAATTTTAAACTATATTTTGAGTTACCCATTAATAAATGACATAATAAGTAATATGATTTATCAATTTATTAAAAAAATTAATAAACTATTATATATATATAAACTATAATAATAATAATAATTAAATTAATATATAATAAGACAAATAGGTTTCGTGCTACATGATTAATTTTCATATCGTGCCATTATATCGTGTTATATGTGACACGATTAATTATTGTGTTGATATTATATAGTGTTTGTGTTTAAATATTTCGACATGATATGTTATCGTGTCGTGTTGGTATATATTATTATGTTGACACAAATTGCCCAACCCTACCTATAATATTAGTACCTTCAAAATGTGCTTTAAAACCATTGTACCTTTACACAAGAAAATTTGATAAAATTGTCATTATCATCTCATTATAAATTTTTCCTTTTATTCTCATTATAAATTTTTCCTTTTATTTTGATTGCAAGGGATGATCCATTCATTGTAAAAGAAGATAAAAAAAAATACAATTAAAATTCGACCAACATTTTTTTTTTTTTTTTGTGATAAGTAGTGTCATGGCCAATTTATGTGCACTTCAACTAATCATCCCTTTGAGCGATCTTAAGGACACACTCTCCTACATTGACTTGGTCCATTTATGATTAAATTCAAAATTTAATTTTTAGAATACTTTCTAGGAAAATCGAACTTGGGTTGATAAGAAAAATAGATACTGCCCTTACCAAGCGGACTAACACCACTTGCGTAAAACTCGAACAACTTCGATATAAAGTGGTTGTTTGATTTGTAACTACAATGTCACTTTTTAAAAATTTATAAATTATTTGTAACATTTCAACATAATGAAATTGTAGGGGTGGTCTTGGATTTCTTTCACCCTAAAAATTAACTCATGAAATGCTTTATCTCACAATTATAACCTGACCACCAGCTTCTTCGACATCCGATGTGGAATAAACCTAACAATCTCCCTCTCACTCATCGGACTTTTAGTCGGATAACCTTCAACTAGTCTCTCCCTTTGTGATTATTGAGCCAGAATTTTGTAACTTGAGTTCTGATACCAATATAGGGGTGGTCTTTGGTCTTTTTCGCCCCAAACGCTAGCTCATGAGGTGAGACATTTCCTCATACTTATAACTTGAATATTGACCCTTCCATATCCGATATGAGTTTAAACACAACGGGAATAAACTTAATTACGTTGTTAACCTTGTAATCTTGGATATCCCAATATACTTTTGGAGATTATTTTCCGTTGTGAGAGTCAAGGTCCATCAGAACTTTTGACCCACCAATAGGGTTAAACTTTTTATAATTAAACTATGTGTGATCCAACTTTTAATAGTTAAGAATTGGAGATTATGCAAAAGCCGAAAGAAAACATGGGGAAGAGATTAGAATTTAGGAAGACAACTAAAGAAGAGATGGAAAAGGGCTATTGATTAGAGGGTGGGAGGGTTTGTTAATGTAGAGAGAGAGAGAGAGAGAGAAGACAGCTTCAAGTGCCCCAAGCAGCTGTCATTCGATATACCCCGGCCTCAACCCTTTCTCTCTTCGCTCTTATATACAGCAAATAAGCTTTTGCACCTGTCGGATTCTCTCTCTCTCTCCACACCAACACCCTTTTATTTTTCAGCTAAGTACCATCCAATATTAAAACCCTGTACAATTAACTCTCTCTCTCTAGCATCGATCATATTTGTAGGAAGGGTGGGGGGATGGGGGTGGGGATGAGGGGTGACAAAAAAGGGTTGCATGAGAAGAAGAAAGCTGGTATTGAAATGATATAAATCAAGAATTGATGCCTATAGAGAAAGAGAGAGAGAATAGCTAGGGGGGGTGTTTGGTTTCAAGTATTGATGATCTAGATGCAATGGCATACCAGCATTATCGATCACCCTTCGGTGACACAACCTACACCAAAGTCTTCGTCGGAGGTCTCGCCTGGGAGACTCCTACCGACGTAATGCGCAGTTATTTCGAGCAGTTCGGGGAGATTCTTGAAGCCGTTATCATCACCGATAAGAATACCGGCAAGTCCAAAGGCTATGGATTCGTAAGTCATTACTAATCTTTTTCCGTTCGCTTACAGTTCAATGTTTTTACATTTCCAACCCATCGATTATGAAGTTTAGCCCCGGAACTGTGAACTGGTTTTCAATAATTGACCCTTGGATTCCGTAAGTGTTGTAGTTTGAAAAATTACTGATACATGGGGGGTGAAAGTGAAAATTAATGTCTGAATGAACAGGTGACTTTTCGTGATCCTGAATCGGCAAAGATGGCTTGCGCTGATCCGAACCCTGTGATTGATGGGAGGAGAGCAAATTGCAACATTGCTTCTCTGGGCCGTCCTCGACCCTCACCACCTCGTGGTCCGTATTCTTAAACTGAATCTCTCTCTCTCTCTCTCTCTCTCTCTCTCTCTCTCTATATATATATATATATATATATATATATATATATATAGTCTTAAGATCATGCGATGATTACAAAAAAACATACAATAAATTTGAGGGTTTTGATGTAATATATGCAGGTAGAAATCAAGGAGGGAATCCTTATCATGGTGGAGGAGGAGGAGTGGCACACGGGGCATCAGCATCCTCCTCCTCCTATGGTGGAGGGCCAGCGACATTGCATCCCCCCCCACCACCACCACCACCACCACCCGCAGCTCCAGTCATTTATCCACCGTATGGGTAAGTTGATTTGGCCCCTTGTTTTGCTGGCATTGATTGATGCCAGCCCATATCAATGATAGTAAATGGTCCATCTTTCTGATATCTAATCGAAAACAAAAGGCAGAAACACCCCCACCAAAGTTAAAAAAATTAAATAAAACATCAACTATGTCTGGGATGGTGCTTTATTCATCCTCTATTTGGTTCACTTTTGAGAATTTATCTAGGGTGATCATGATTCTCCAATAAAAATAGTTGCATATAAGCCCTGGGTACATTTTATTTTTTTATTTTTTATGGTAATGTGTGTCCGAGCCAACTTATGTGCACCTAATCACTTCACCGGACGATTTTAAGAACACACTCCCCCATATCGACATGGTGTATCCATGATTAAATTTAAAATTTAATTTGTAGATTACTCTTCAGGAGAGTCGAACTTTGATTGATAAGGAGATATTGGGTTAAATTAATAATTCATTTGTTTTTTTTAATTAATTAATTACACAAGTGGTTGGAACATGACTTGTTCATTGCCATATAAAAGAGAACTTCATTTTTTTGTTGTACAATGCAGCTTAGCTGGAATGCACAACAACTGATGATGATGCACATGAGTTGGCAACTTAAAAAAGGATTTAGTATTTGCTTCAAAGTGACCCTTTATACCTTAACCTTCCATTTATCTACAATTACACACCATTAATATGCATTATTATTGTTAGTTAATTTGTATTAGAAAAGGATAAGCCTTTCTAGTAATTAATCATTTTTTAATATAAAAAAATATATAGAGTTTTTGAGAAAGAAAAGAAAAAAAGAAAAGGGTCAAAGTATTTTTCTTTTGGTACTAACGGCTGTGGAAGAAATTTTTGAATACTAAACAACCGCTAGATTACTGGCTTTTCTTTAAGAAGGATCAAACTATTAATAGAGCTCCAATATGTTGTAGAAAAACTCATTAAGCAAATGAATGATAATATGAATAACGAAAACGATGATTTTGCCGGCAAATTCAATTTCTTTAGCACCAGAATATATATATATATATATATATATATATATATATATATATATATAATATTATGGTCAATATATATGAAAAGGTCAGCCTGCAAAGTCGTGCCTTGATAAAAGCTACCACACACTGATCTACGTAGAACACTATTTTGTCCTTTTAGGTCTGTATTACTCCCTCCTAGCCTTAGGCTCCTATCTTATATATATTCATCTCGAGAACCATCATATATATACATATATATATATATAACTGTTTAACGACATGGTTGGTGTCAGTTGATTCAGGTGTGGGACCCACTCTAATAATCTCCGCTAATTACTTAAACATTATTTTAACCTTTGATTTAAGTATTGCACTTTAGTTCAAGTCAATGATGAAGAAGTTCATGTTCGGTGTAATTTCTTCTCAAGACCAAAACTTTTGTGTTAAATGTAAAATTAGCCCCAGTTGAATCCCACGCTCCCGATATTCTTTCCCAATTATTTGTCAAAGTCTACCTTGTGCGTGAAGAACATGTTAAATTCCACCTCGCTTGTGTTACTTGATCTGGAACTACCTATAAAGCCTAAAATAATTTTCAAGTCTTTTTTAGATTGAGTTAGGGCGGGCGTAACTCTCAAAATCATAAACTGCTTCACTGTTGCTGCAGGTATGCAACCTACCCACCTGATTATGGATATCAACAAGTTAGTTTCTCTCTCTCTCTATATATATCTCTCTGTCTAAAACACACAGAAATTTATATTGGTGATTAAGAAAATTAATTAGGAATAAATATTAATATGCATGCAGAGCATATATAACCAACAATTACAGCAAGCACAGTACTATCATCCTCAACTCTATGGAGCATCATCATCGTCATCAACCATGGGCTCCCCATATTACTACGGATATTCCATGCAAGCTGTGAGGGGGACATTTTCAGCACCCTCGGCGCAGCGGGTCCAAACCCCTTCTTATCTTTACTATCCTACGCATATGGGAGGAGGCTCCTTCTCCACCTATCCTCCCCCAACTTTACCTCAGCCAATCAGACATCCCTTTCCTTCTTCATCAACAGGTAAATTTACAGTTGCGACCCCTTTTCTATTTTTCTTTTCATTTCAGTCAAATTGTTTTTAATAGAATTGAAAATTAAGAGTATGTAGGGTGGCCACATGGGAAACCTCGACCATGTGAAATGAGCTGTCAGTTTAATGTTGTGACAAATATGGGTAAGTCAATGGAAAATCATGGGGGTGTCGATAGAGAAATTAAACTGTAAAGTAACAGGTGACAGGTAATACATTCAATATAAATTTTAAATAAAATAAAGAAATTAATTAATGAATGGTTGGTATTGAGGATGATTCATTGATGCAGTCAACCGACTGCATGACTGCAAATATGAGATATACACATAGGACCCACGATGCCTGTCATAATTGTGGATCCACTCCACTTATTATTTACTTTATATTTGTGCTAAATAATCATGTTATTTAAATGGAGAATCAGAGATAGGTTATAGTCAGTGTCAGACACATGATTTGGGGGTTAGGAGACCAATATAAAATATAAAAATAATTTATGAAAAAATCACATTTCAAGGACTATATTTGTTTCAATATAGCAAAAATTAATAAACGATGTTAATGATTTTTAAATTGGAAATGGGTAATTCTCAAGTCGTGACTTATGATGAAAATATTTTTGTCATTTCATCACTCAACTAAACCTAAGACGTGTATTCGTAATAATGATTCAGTTTTTTCTCTCATTCTTTAAACGACTTAAAGAGAAAATATCTTAGGTTAATTGGAGTGATTAAATGATGAAAGTTTTTCCATTAGAAGGCCAAGTGGTGAGGACGGTCCATTTTTCATCCAAATTATTATTAATATTTTTATTTTACAGGATTGAAACAAAACGGAAACTTGAGAAACCAAAGTAAAAATTGAGAAAATTAAATTTAAAAAATAATAAAGAATAGATAAATGGAATTTGAAGAATAAAAAATGAATTAAAATAAATAAATAATTAGAGAACAAAGGCAAAAAATAAAAAATAAAAAACAAGAGAGAAAGATATAGAGTAAAAGGTAAAGAATGAAAATAAAAACAAAAATTAATAAATAAAAAGATAAAAAAAAATATTGCAAGATTATTTTTGTCATTACAAAGGTCTATTATAAAAATTATTGGGATAATTTTAATATTTATCAAAATGATAGGAATAGGTCGAATATAAACTCTAACATAACATATAATTGAACTAAGTGGTTTTAGAATTTTTAGAGATTACCACCACGGCACCACCCCTAGCCCCCTAGATAGCCTCCGGCAACTTTGTATTAAAATAATATTTAATAATATTGTTAAACTCACTAAAATATAAATTATTCTAAAAATAGAATAAAAGTACATAATATAAATTACATAAGAAGAATACTAAAGAAACAAATATTTCAATTTTCCAAATTACTAATATATATATACACGAGCCATTAAAAATAAATATACATTTTATTATTTTTAGAATAATTAAGAGACAGAATATTGAAGGAGAATATAAGACGATTATATTAATATGTGGAAAATATACAATATTACAGAGATATACAAATGATCTTTATATAGACACTGACTAAGGATTTTCTAGTGGAATTAGGATTTGATTTTTCTAGTGGGATTAGGGTTTTAATCTAGTAGGTCAAGACCCATATACATATATTAACACCCCCCTTAAAACTCAAGAATGTAAATTAGATATAAACTTGAGTTTGGAAACCAGAGTATGAAATCGTCCGGATGGATGGGTCTTTGTGAAAATATATGTTGTATGATTAGCTGAATTGATGGACTGAAGATAAACAATAATTATGGAGAATGTGGTGACCAATAAAATGACAATTAGTCTCGATGTGTTTAATACGCTTATGGAAAAATCATTATAATTGATTTGAATAACACTCTTATAATCACAATTTAGAACAATGGCAGTAGGGAAGAAAACTCTCATGTCAACGAGGAGCCAACGAAGCCAAATTAATTTTTGTATTGTATCAGCGATGACATGATATTCAATATTAGTACTGGAGCGGGTAACCATAGTTTGTTTCTTACTGCGCTTAGAAATAAGAGAGTTGTCCAAGGATAAACAATAACTAGTGGTTGAACGTCTATCAGTAGAATCTCTGATCTAGTTGACATCAGAATAAGCCTGTAAGGTAGAAATAAACTAGGCAAAGAAATGAAGTTCGTGAAATCAGGTGCCTTTGACATACCGAAAAATGCAAAGAGCATCTGAGTAATGAGTAGTTCGAGGAACGAACAAAAATTGACTGACTTGATGGACAACATAGGTGATGTTAGTGCGAGTAACTATGAGATATACCAACTTCCAACTAGTTGGCGCTAGAGAGTGACGTTTAGGAGATGAGAGCCATCTAATGGAGTAGGTCTGATATTCGACTCTAGAGGAGCGTTGGTAGTGGTGGAGTTAGCGATGCCAGAGTATCAAAGGCATTTTGTCCTGAGAGAGAAAGTATCGATATGAACCAATTGAAGCTTTGAGACTAAGAAAATAAATGAGCACGCCAAAATCTTTCATCTCGAATTGACTACTGTTTTTTTTTTTTTGAGTCCGGAGATTCTGTGTAGATCATCTCCTATAATAATCATGTCATCCACATACAATAGAAGAAGTATAATGTTGTTGTCTATTTGATGAATAAAAATATAGAATCGTAAGCATTGGATATGAACCCGAACTGATGGATGATGGAGCTGAATGTTACAAACCAAGTAGGAGGAACTTGTTTGAGACCCTATAGGGCCCGACAAAGGTAAAAGACTTCGTGTTGAGGAGCAATTAGACCATGAGGGACATGCATATAGACATTCTCAAAGAGATCGTCGTTGAGGAAGATATTCTGGACATCCATCTGAAAGAGGGACCATTTTTGAATGACAGTAATGACAAAGAGAGTACGTACATATGTGAGTATAACTATAGGAACAAATGTCTCTTCATAGTCGACGACATATTATTGAGCGAATCCCTTTGCAAAAAGTCGAGCATTATAGCGTTCAATGGATCCATCCAAAAGTGTTTTGATTTTGAAAATTCACTTGCATCCAATAAGAATTTTCTAAGGAGGGATGTCAAAAAGATCCTAAGTATGAATTTTGGTTAGGGCATGAAGTTTCTCGTCCATTTCATTTGTACCAAAGAGGGTTAGAAATGGCCTTCGTATATGATTGAGGCTCATGCAAATTAAGTATGTTAAAAGACAATAAAAATCATGAAGATATGGGCTGGGGAGGTTGTTACCCTGATCGAACGACGGAGATTCTCTAGGCCTGACTTAGTTGGTGCAACATCTGAAGTCATTGTCGCATACTTGAGGGAGTCGTGTTCAGGATCTGTAAACAGAGCAGGAACGTGAGTGGAGGTCAGTGGGGTAGTTGGAGGATCTATTTGAGGCTCAATAATATTTGTGTTAGGATGATCATGAAAGAAGTCTATGGATAGATTGGTGACACATAGATGTTTAGTGGTAAATGTCGAATAAAACTCAGATATGAAGGAAAACATCATGTATTCCCAAAAGGTGACATTATGAGAAGTAGAAAGATGATTAGAATTGGGATCCCAACATCGATATCATTTGTGTTCAATTCTATATTCGAGGAAACAACATACTCGAGCCCAAGGTTCAAGTTTGGTATGTTCATAAGGTTGTAAGATAATAAAGCATGCATACCCAAAGACTTTTAAGAGGCTGTAATTTAACTCCATGCAACTTCTTATAAGGGTAAAAACTACCGATGATAGGTGAAGAGACCTGATTGATGGTATAGACGATAGTGATAGCAACTTCTCTCCATAAGCACTCTGGAAAAGAAAAAATGAGTAGTGCACGAACAATATATAGGATATGTCGAAGTTTACGTTCGACCCGATCATTTTGGACAGAAGTGCCAGGGCAAGATCTTTGGAAAAATGTGTCATGTTTTCGAAGGGTGGCAATAAAAGACTAATCCTTGTATTCCATGACAATGTCATATTCGAAGATTTTGATATTGTGGAAATATTGAGTTTGAATTATGACAACAAATTCTCAATAGATATGAGGTAACTTGGAATGCTTTTGCATGAGCTGCAACCAGGTATACTGAGAGTAGTCATCAACAAATATGAACAAGTATTTGGATCCCCCAATTGCAGTGGAAGATGAGGGTCCCAAAATATCATAGTGGACTAGGTCAAAGGGTACATGAGACTGAGCCACTAGTGGAAAAAGATAAGGCATGTTGTTTAGTTTATTGACACGAAAGAGAATCGAGATGCTCTACAAAGACAAGGCCTAATTTTCTACTAGAGATTAAAGTCTGGATGCGTTTGATGGATGAATTACCTAACATGGAATGCCAAAAGCTGAGAAAAAATGAGTCAAATGATAATGATAGTGGTGGTGTTGGCGGTGGCAATGAGAATGATGGGTGTGATGGTGATAATGATAGTAATGATGATAGTGGTTGTGGGTTTACACAAGTTGATGAAAGGACATGAGGGGGTGGTGGTGAGGATTGAGGTTACAAGTACAAACAATTGAGCTCAAATAGACATCCATTTTCACGATCAGTCCCAAGAATTTTTCTTGTCTAAGGATCCTACACACGACAACAATTATTATAAAATATTACTTCATGTCCCAAGTCATAGAGTTGTCCAACAGATAAGAAATTTAAAGTGAATTTTAGAAATACGTGTTAGAAATAGACAGATGTGAAGTGAAAATTTGACTGATATGACTAATACGTTTATTAGAACCATCAGTAGTACGAATGCTATGAACATTCACAACAGATAGTTTGGATGAGAAGATTTTGGGATTCGAAGTCATATGATTACAACAAATCGAATCAAAGAACCAACTATAATTAGTCATAATAAGTAAAAAGACACGAGAAAAGTTTGTGGCAGAATTGGAGCGAAAGCGTTTGACGATTGAAGCCATATCCTCAATAGAGATGAAAACAACAGTGGAGGCAAAATTAACAACCCTTATTGGCAATAAGAACGGCCGGTGAAGGACAAACCTTGGACATTGTCATTGAATTGGATCAACAATATACAGGAAAGTTTACTGTATGATGTGAATCCGGAAAAACAGAGACCACAGATGGATTTCAAATGCTGAAATTATCCAAATATTGGTCTATGATCATGAGAAACCGATTGATGAACTCTTAAACCGGTCAAAATATCGTAATGGATTGAATCAACAATATAAGAAAAAGTATATTGTATAATTTAAATTTGAATTAATCAAGGGCGCAGATGGATTCAGAACGCTAAAATTAGTTAGGAATCGATTTTATACCTTCAAAAACTGGTAAAAAAAATGTGAATAGGTCCAAAAAATTTGTCAAGCAATCTTGAACCCGTCAATCGTCTAGAGTTGATCGGAAGACACGTGGCAATGGATGATGCAGACACATGAGTGGTTTAATGGCGGTGTGGTTGGTGGCGTTTTGTTCGTCTTGACAAGACAATTTATATGGTGTAGTGGGTGGTGTTGTTGGAGCAACGCTTCTTGTACAACCAACTAATAGTGATGACAATATGGGTGATGCAGGTGGCACGTGGAGGCACGTGGAAGGGAGGTTGTGTTGCTTGTCGGTGGCGTTGGACACGCCGTGTCAGTAAGAGTTTGAGTGTGGTTGGATTTGATGTTGAGTTTGTTGAATGGTTTAAAGTTAGGGTTGTAGACAATGGTGTGACATAATGTTTGAGAAAAAAAATTTGGGCTGCAGAAATTTAGTAGGAATAAAATCAGGAATAATTGACTCTTGATACCATGTTATAATAATTGAGAGACAGATTATTGAGAGAAAATATGAGACGATTGTATTGATATGTGTGAAATGTATAATGTTACAAAGATATATAAATGGTTTACATATAGGTAGTAACTAGGATTTATTTAGTGGAATTAGGGTTTAGTTTATTAGGATTTTAATCTTATGAATCAAGATGATACACATATATTAACAATAATATTTTAATTTTTGTGTTTGTAATTGTTAATTAGTGTATAACAAATTTAATAAATGGTGTCAGATTCACAGATTCCGCAGCAGCATCTGCATGGATCATCAACAGAACCAGCAGAAGTTGGGGGCATTAATTCACCAGACAGTCCCAAGACCTAACACCTTCGTCAATCTTGACACGTTGATTAATGTTTTATTTTCTTCACTCTACCTCCCATTATTTTTTTATTTTCTTCTCACCCAAAAAAAAAAAAAAAATCATAATCTTTACCCTAAAGAAATTCATATGCTGTGGGGTTCAAAGCTATATATATGGCTGTTGATCCGGGCAACCACATCAAGGGATCAAATATATGTCATGGATCCAAATGGGGAAAAACATGTCAGAGATATTGAATCATTTTTTAATTCAATCACATTTATAATTTATTTTCAATTTTTTCCCCAATATTGCTGTAGGTTTTAAGTTTGCCGCTGTATGAACATTGAACATGACTAATAAAGCCTTTTTCATTATATAAGTTTGTTTATCTTTGATTTTTTTTTTTTTTTTTCGAGTTATCTGTAAGGTGTGTCTGGATCAGCTTCTACACACTTTGACTAATCACTTTATTGGATAATCTTATAGGTGCATTCCCTCACATTTTAGGATTAAATTCAAAATTTAATTCTTAAAATATTTTTCAAAAGAATCAAATCTTATTTTACAAGAAAATAAGACATCTTTCATTACTAACATATTTTGTGTTGCTTTAATAACTATTAATCACTTCCCCTTTTCTTATAAAAAAACAAAGAAAAGGATTTTTAGTCAGAACTCTTATAACACATGCATCATTCTTAATAGCTCTCGAAGTTAAAATAACTTAGAGTTCAAATCTGCCTCTCTGTTATACACAAATTATTATTTTTTCTTTATTTACTCTTCTAGTAGATTAATTCTAGTAATCTATTGACCAAATGTAGCTGATATGAAACATGAAAATGACATTATGTTGTTTTTTTAAGGGCACATTTTCCCTTTCCTAATTTGATGTTGGCCTAGTAAGTTTAAATGAAAGTCAGCCACCAACACAATACACCTTCAGATTACAGTCAGTACATGAAAAAATACATTTTGGCTCAGTTAAAAATAGTTATTAAAGGATTTTTATCACCTTTTTTTATTCTCAAATCAACCGTGATGGATGGAGATGTGATAAAAAATACAATACTTATTATCATGTTTACCAACTGCAGTAGAAAATATAAAAAAACTGTGATGATAATCCTAATGCGAGATAGTTTATTTACTTATGATCTCAGTTTTTTCGTATGATTAAAGTGGTCATATATATGTGATGAGTGTAAAAAACTATGATTATTTGAACAACATCTATTTCAATTTTGTATCAAATTGAGATGATACTCTCTTTTATGTCACATTTAAAAATCGTTCTCTTCATTAATAAAAACATATTTAAAAATTGTTTCTTTTATTTTTTTACTAAAAAAAAAAGAAAAAATTACATTTTAAACCCTCTAACTATTAACAGATTTTTAAGTAGTTCTTCTAAGTTTTTGCGTTTTATTTTAAGCTCTCTATGTATGAAAAAAGTTTTAAAAGGTCTTTCTAATAAATTTTCCATCTAAACTAACAGAATGAAAGGACAAAATAATATTTTTTTATTTTTTAATCATTTTTTGTTTTTTTTCTTCCTCCATCTCTCTCTCCCCACCACCTTCTTCTGTTGTCATCACCATTGACACCGTCGCCACCGACGCAACCACGACCCCGCCACCATCAATGTTGTTGACGGGGTGAATCAGCCTCGTTACAGGGGGGTGAAACCACCCCTGTAATAGCTAACAAGAGGTGTTTCCTCTTGTTCAGGGGGTGGTTCACTCCTGTAACAGGGGGATGGTCATCCCATCGGTGACATTAGTAGAAGCGGGATATGGCTGCGTTGGTGGCGGCGGCGGAAGAATGTGATTGAGAGAGAGCGGTGAAGAGAGAGAGAGAGAGGTTGAAGATGGAGGAAGAGAAATGAAGAAAAAAGAAAAAAAAAAACAGAAAAAGAAAGAAGAAAAGAAAAGAAAAAAAAAGTAAAAGTAAAAATGATTAAAAAATGAAAAGAATATGAAAATATTATTTTGCCCTTTCATTCTGTTAGTTTAGATGAAAAATCTAACAGAAAGACATTTTAAAAGTGTGTTGATACGTAGAGTGTTTAAAATGAAACACAAAAATTTAAGAGGATTATTTAGAAATTTGTCAATAATTAAAAGGTTTAAAATGTAATTTTTCCTAAAAAGAATAAAAATACCCCACCATTGTATAAAAAATGTGGTTAATAATTAACTAACAAATTAATACATTTCATAGTTCCAAAACAGGTAAACTATTAATGACATGATGTTTTACATCAACATAAAAAAATACAAATAACATTATTTTTCAATACAAGAATCATAAATTTGATTTTTTATCAGATACAAATGCCTAAAAGTGGTCATAACATCACAATAAATAGAACATCATTAATTCATTATCCATACACTACAAGAAAAATTAGCTATCTGGATACTTTTTTTTTGGGACACTACATTTAATGTGTCTCATAAAATTATTTTCGAGATACAAAATTGGTAGTATCGCATAAAAATCAATTTGATATTTTTAATAATGATATTTTCATTAATTTAATATAAACTAATATATAATCAAATGTTTACAGGAAAAAAAACGGTGCCCCAATATTTTTAATAACATTTGAATATAATAGATAAAAAGATAAAAATAAAATTTAAAAATTAATAAGCAAAACGAGGTTGTTTTGGCATTGGTGCCAAACAATTTTTCCCTCTCACCTCTCCACATTTGGACAATAAAATTTATCCCCCATATCATATTCAATCCTTGGGGGGACTTTCTGGGTGAGTGTTATACTGACTGAACTTAAACTGAAAAAATGGGTTCAGAAGGGGTTGTGAATTGAGGGTGAGTAGATTCCTTATGCATACAAATGAACCAACTCCTTCTCCCCAACTAGGAGTCGTAACATTGAGAGATGAGTAGGATCAACCTTTTTTTCTAGAACCACGAGGCACCCTGGATCATTCTCGACAAGCATCCATGGGTGCTCCTTGCTGATGTTCGAGGAAACATATTGGAGCTTGCGGAAATCCCTAGTTATAAGCATGAGCGGTAGAAAGATCTATCCAATATTATCTTACCCTTTGTTTACCACACCTAAGAAGCTATTACAATCTCTCTCTCTGTTGCGGGCTAACAAATCTGTCACGATTCTACAACAGATTTATAGATTTACAGCGAACCTACGACGGATTCGTCACAACTCACGACGGATTTAGCTTGCAAAAGAGAGAGAGAGAGAGAGAGAGAGAGAGAGAGAGAGAGAGAGAAATAGAGAGAGAAGAAAGAGGAGGAAGAATGCGGAGAAGAAGAAGAGGGGAGGCGATAGGATGGGGTGATCGGTGAGGGTTTGGGGTGGGGGCGGTGGTCTTTGCCAGAGTAGTATAAGGAAGAAGACGGAGAATACAAAATAAAAAATATATTTTTCACCCTCAAAATTAGATGATTTTTTAAATAGGGTTCATTGAATTATTTGAAAAAATAAATAAATTATGAGGTTACCTTTATTTTTATCACTTACATCCCTAGTCATTTTGTGCAAAATCATAAACCTATTTTGTTATTTGGAAAATATCAGTCATCCCATTTGACCAAATCTTTCTTGTGAAAAGACATAAATTTCCTTCTATTATTTACAGAAATATATTTTTTATTCTTTTATATTTTCAAAAATTCATTAACACCCTTATTTTTTTTTTTTAAAAAAAATACTTTTTATTCCTATTTATTTCACCATTTATTTTTAACAAATTAAAAGAACCAAAAAAAAAACACCACCCCCCACCTCGCCGAAAAGTCCTCTCCACCGGACTCCTCCATCTTCTTTCTCTTTCTTCAATTCTTCTTCCTTTCTCTCTCTCGATCTCGATCCCTTTTTTTTTTTGGGGGGGGGAAGAGGAATAAGAAACAAAAAGAAACAAAGTGAAGGATTTTGATGGGGTGGATTTCTCCGACAAGGTAGAGGTGGGTTTTTCCCACGAGGTGAGGGTGGGTTTTTTGGGCGATGTGGGGGTGGGGGTCGTTGTTCTAACGAAGTGGGAGAGGCTTTTTTTTTTTTTTTTTTTTTTTTTTTTTTTTAAATATAGAGGTGAAAAACATATTTTTAAAATAGGGATCTTGGTATATAGAGATAAAGTAGATAAACATAAAAAAAAAAAGGAAGGGATTATTTATTTATTTTTATTTTTATCAAGTCAATAGGCTCCCCATTTTTTCTTATTTTAAAATTTTCAACAACTGGATTCATAAGTCGATCGATTGTACCAGTCGGTTGACCGATCTAACAAGTAAGACACCCATTTCACTTGCTTAACTTACTGTTTTGGTTAGTCAACCGACCCATTTCGTCGGTTAACCGAATTAACTCGAAAATCTACCATTTTAAGTGTTAAAGTCACTTTTTGAATTAGGCTCTTAACCAAAAACATTTTTATGCTTTAGCACCTTATAAGAACCATTGTATTTATCACTTCTAATTAAAACACACACAAGAATTATTCATTTTAACGTGTCTTGTGTGATCTTAATTTGGATTGCATTAAGAGTATAAAGATAATGAGTTTTTTTTTTTTTCCCCACATAATTGTTTTTAATGTCATCAATACTCTTCAAATTTTCATTGCCTTCATTTTGTACTCGTTATGAATTTTTCAACGATTCTCCTCAATCAAATATTTTTCTTATTTCAATATATGAAACTAAAATCTGAAACCATTCAATAAAAATATTAGTTACATAAAACATTTACGTCTAATTTTTCATCAAAATATTTGGTTCAACACCAATCTTCTAGACGTTCAACAAAATTTTTAGCACCTTCGTCGTCTTTCTTCTTGGGCTCAATAGTGTGTCTAGTCATGAGACACTGCAGTTTTCAATCACACAGGAAACTAGACATCTCTTGAGCTCATAATACATAATTTGATTCATCCAAAGCAATGGGGATAACTCGTGATGAGTCTGAGTGTCATTTATGCAAAAAATAGGGTGAATCGATGTAGAAGCCATACAAATATAAATGGAAGTATATTCTGTGAGTCTCAAATCACAAAACAGAGGCCGAAAACAGAATCTCAACGATCGAAAACCCTAGGAACTGATCCAACTTTATAGAAAATTGATCTAAAAATACCTGAAGTGGGTAGTAGAATTTCCCCCGTGAACTAATGATGTAGCGGCCAACGAACACATGGCAGAGTCAAACCTGACACGGCGATGAGTCAGTACTAACATGGTAGGAGTCAACGCTGATGTGGCACTGACGTGACAATGAGCTGACAGCTGGCGTGGCAATTGGCAGCAAGAGGCGTGTGGATCTGACGCGCGGCAGTACAACCTCGGGTTTCTATCGCATGAGGGCGCTTGACTAATTAGATGTGGTTTCTATTTGTTGTGTTGGAATCGTCTCGTTGAGACGGTTTTGAGTGTATAGTCAGTGATGGATTTAGAGCCATGGTTGTTGTGGTAGAGCTAAAAAATAGTGATGGTTCGTGGTGGTTTTGATGGCGTTGTGTTCATCTTCTCGAGATGAAGATGGTGGTGTGATGAGATTTGATATTGGAGCGATGGTGAAGTCTGTAGTTGACAACGAAGATCAGGGGAAAAAGGGGAAAGGCGACGCGGTAGAAGGCTTGTTAGGGTTAGGGTTTCGAAACTCTTAGTAGAAATAGGATCAGGAAATATTGGCTCTGGATATCATATTAAGATAATTGAGAGACGGAAAGTTAGAAGAACATGAACAATATATTAATATTTAAGAAAAGTACAATGATGGTGATTTACAATGAAAATATTTATAAAAGACTAGAAAAACTCTAGGATTAAAGTTTTAACCTAATGGGTCAACTTCATATATATATATATATATAGTAACCTAATGGGTCAAACCCATAAACATATATTAACATTGCTCAATTAGATTTTTTTTATTTAATCGGAGATGGTGACTGACGGATTCGTGTGGCATAGTTATAGGTGTGATGGTGTTCATTCTACAAAAGAAAATGAAGATGAAGATAAAGACCAAGAGGAAGGAAACATATAAATAAAATAAAGAGGGAAGAGTCATTTTACTTTATTTTTTTTTTTCACATGGGGTTCTTGTGGTAATTTTTATATATAAAGATGTGTCGGTAAAATTTAAAAAAAATATTAGGGGAGGTATTAATCCTTTTTAACTTAGGAGACTGATACTTCTCAAATGATACAAAAAATTTGTTGTTTGGGACAAAATGACAATGGAGATAAGTGATAAATATCTTTAAAAATATTATATTGTAAGAGTATTTTTATCAATAAAATATGACGAATGGTGCATTGGTAATCAATCGGAACACAAAAAACAAAAAAAAAGTCTCAAATGACAAAAAAAAAAAAAAAAAAAAAAAAAAAAAAAAAAATTCTTCATATTTATCGAAATCACATCAAATTTAAAGTGTATTAAATAAAGATGGTGTCCATCATAAGTCACATCTATGCCTAAACGCAGCACTAAAAGTCGTGAGAGGAGAAAAAAACAATAAACAGCTGTATCCATTGATCTTCCGGCCTCAAACTCCCTCATCGAGTAATATTTTTTTGTTGGATGAGCAAAGAAATTTATTCATTTAAAAAAATATATAGAATGGCCATACAACAAATCCAGAAACGAGTGAAATGAAACGAAAAAAATAAATAAAAATCATTTGCCTTAATCATGAGAAAAGAAGGCCAAAGAGAATCTAATTTTCAGAACAGAGCAATACTTGTTCAATCAATTTCTGGAGATTCAAGCACGATGAACCATCTAAAGTGGTTGAATCTTCACTCTTTTGCTTCCACATCAACGCATTTCGCTTCATCTCTTTCCCTTTCTCTCCTTCCATCAACTCTCTCACTAGCTTCTCAACCTCATTTCTCTTCACATCACTGTCGATTTCCATCCCAATCCCCCACTCAGTACAGCAGCGCCAACAATTCGTCTGTTGATCAGCGAAAAATGGCCAGCAGATCATTGGTACCCCTCCGACTATGCTCTCCACCGTCGAATTCCAACCGTTATGGGTCAAGAACCCTCCCACCGCCTGGTGTTGGAGAACTTTATCTTGCGGGCACCAACTCGCCATCAATCCCCTGTGTTTTGTAACCTCCAAGAACTCCGCCGGAAGAACGGCTGTATCACCGCAAACTAAGTCGGGTCTTATCACCCATAGAAATTCCCGGTTGCTATTCGCTAAACCCCAAGCAAATTCGACGAGTTGGCTGGGCGTCATAACGACGATGCTCCCGAAATTGACGTACACAACGGAGTTGGGTTCTTTGGAATCGAGCCATTTGAGGCACTCCGCCTCTTCCCGCCATAGATTTGATCCTATGTTTTTCAACCCGCTTTCCTGAATTTGATTGGTGAAGAACTGCAAGGGCCCAATGGAGTAAATCGGGGGAAGGATTGTGGAAAGCGATTCCAAGGAATCGCGTTCTAATTCGTGGAACGTGTTTACAATTATTCCGGCGGCCCGTGTGGCTCTGTGGGTTTCTCGGAGGACGAATTTAATCATAATATCATCTGGATTCGTTGTTCGGATGAAAGTCGGCAAATCTTTCAGGCGTGGGGATTTCATCCCAGGTATCCAGTCTATGATCGTGTCCAAATATCCATTCGTGAAATAGCTATCGTCTGCATGTTAAAAATGAGATTCTTGAAATTAAACAGAACTGTAGATAATTAAATTGTCCGTAAGTTGACATGTTAAAATTATTATTTTATTGAACAAAATTATAGAATGTTGAATTATAAATTATTATTACATTTTATTGTCATAAAATTTAAAAAATATACACATAAAAGATTGCTTAAAGATAGTCAAATAAATTAAGAGTGATTAAAAATTAAATTTGTTGGAATATATAAGAAGCCAGATGAAAATGGGTATATTTTATTTATCTCATCTGACTTTTTACCATTAATCATAACATTTTTTTTTGTTATTTACTAAATAGTAGTAATCCCTTATCATTTTTGTCAAATATCAATTAATTTTTCTATGATAAAACGTAGGGCTGACAAAACAGGTATTTATACGATGACACGAAATTATCAGGTTTAGATTTTACTTATCAGGTATCGGGTTGTTATCGTGTCAGACCCGATAACCCGATAAAAAATAGTGCAGGTTATCGGGTTGACCTGATAACCTAATAGGTTACACGATAAGAATTTCGTGTATTTAGGTTACACGATAATTTGAGATCTAATAGGTTATCCATTAATTTAATAAATTATTTTACACCCCCAAATTATCAAATATTATAATTTAGTACCTAATATATATATTCACATTTCCCTAACTCTACTCATTTAGTCAACTTAACAGGTCATTAACGTGTAATGGGTTAACGTGTAATGGGTAGGTTAATGTGTAATGGAAACCTATTAGGTCTTATCGTGTCGTGTCATGTCATCGTGTGGCACAAAAAATTATCGTGTCGTGTCGTGTTGACACAATAATTTTCGTGTTTGAATAGTTTGACACGATATACTTATCATGTCGTGTTCGTATTTAGGTCTTATCGTGTTTCGTGTTATCTTGTAATAACCTATTACACGACCTGTTACATGTTTTGTGTAGTAAAACGTCATTAAATTTTTATTGTAATAATATTACCTTTACACATTTAAAATTAATTAAAAATTAAAAAATATAAATATTTCTCTATTTTTATTTTTTTTATTTTTTTATCTTTTTACAGTAACATGTATATTTAAATAAATATATTTTTTAAATCCTTTTCTTTTTTAACAATATATATCTATATAATAAGTTTAGGCAAATCTCAACTATTTTTTATATACCCCATAAACAACGGTCAAGTAATCCACAAATCTAATCCAAATATCCCTCTCAAACTAACCTCAATGTCCCTCATTTAAAAATTCTCTCTCTCTCTCTCTCTCTACAAGTTTTCTCTCTCTCTATCTCACTCATTCGATCTCTCTCACCTGATATATCTCTCTCTATCTCAAACTATCCCTAATGTCGCCGCCGCTACCGCCGCCGACGCTCACAGCTTAGCAGACCACAACGATGGCCGGCATCGCACACTCTCACCCGATCTCTCTCTCTCTCCCTCCGCTTTGGATGTCGCCGCCGCTACTGCCGCTACCACCGCCGACGCTCACAGCTCAGCAGACCACGACGATGGCCGGCATCGCACTGACAGGTTCGTCTCTCTCTCTCTCTCTCTCACTCTATATATATATACATCCCACTCCCCCTCCGGTTTTCTCCCTCTAAACACAAATGGGAGCTGGATTTGTGTTAATACGGTTTCATTTATCATTTTAAGTAAATTAGTTTCTTTCATCCCTTACCCAAATTGATCATTTTGAGATCTTTGAAGTTGTGCCCTAAAGGGGTACTTGATTATCCAGAACCAGAATCAGTTCTATCCAGATATGGGAATAGTTAATTTTTTTATTTATTTTTCTCTTTGAACCTGTTTTGAGTGTGTAGATTTTGAATTGATGTATTTGTGTAGGGGATTCAATTAATTTTTGAACTCTTGAATTGTTTTTGAGGTTGTTATGCTCTTTATTTTGAGCTCTTGAATTGTTTGACCTAGTGCGATGGAAGGCGATGACCGATGGCAAATAGCTCATGGAAGACAGCAGACGGCACCAAGTAAGTGTTTTTTTTTTTGAAATTTATAGTTTATTTGTTTAATATTTATAAATTGTTAATGTGTTTAGGGTTTTGTTTTTCTTGATTTTTATTTATTTGAGAATTAATTACATTTTACTCTGTTGTGGTTTGACCCATTTTTACTTTATCTCCTTGTGGTTTAAACGTTGCCATTTACTCTCCTGTGGTCTTGGACTTCAGTGCCACGGTTACATTTTCCGTTAACTCTAGAAGTCAATAGACGGAAGTCAACGGAAATCTGTTAAATAGTATGAAATGACATTATACCTTTAAAAAATTGAGTAAGAACTATTTTAATACTATTAAAAAACTTAAGGGCTATAAGTGTATTTTTTTCAATATATCTCATCTTCTTCGTCTGCTCTCCCTCACCGGCGCCGTCTTTGCCATCCACTTCGCCGTCCTCTCCATTTCAATTTCGATTTCGAAATCGAAATCGAAACCCTCACGTTTGTCTTCGCCGTCGTCTTCATCTTCTTCTCCGTCTTCGCCATCACGTTCGATTTCGAAACCCTCAAAACCCTCACATCTTCGCTGTCTTCGCCGTTTCGATTTCGAAATTGAAATCGAAATCCAGTTTCGAAATCGATTTCGAAATCGAAATCGAAACCCTAGTTCGTATGTGTATTTATATGTATATGCGTGATGTTTGGAGTGGCCGGTGTGGATGGTTGTGTTGGGGGTGGCTGGCGACGTTGGATGGTTGGGGTGGGGGTGGTTAGTACTCAGAAGAGAGAGAGAGAGAGAAGACGTTGGAAGTTCGCCGCCGTCGTCGGAGTCGTCGGAGCAGAGGAAAATTTTGGAGAAAAATACATTTTGACCTTTTTAGTTTTTAAAAATTTTGCAAATAGATCCTTTGAATTATTTAAACAAAATAACAAAATTACCCTTAATTTTAAAATGAACAGACACAATTACCCCTAATTTTAATCGTGACACTTAAGTCCAAGATCACAGGGAGGTAAGTGACGACGTTTAAACTATAAGGGGGTAAAGTGCAAATGGGTCAAACTACAAGGGGGTAAAATGTAATTAACCCTTTATTTAATTTGTTTAAATTAATTTGTTTTTGGATGATTTTGTTCTTGAGTTCTTGATTGTGTTTAGGGTTTTGTTCTTTAGTTTTCATTTATATAATTGTTATAAAAAGTAAAATTGTTAATTTTGGTAAACATGATTCATGTTGTGTGTTATGTATAATTTGAACTCTTAAACTATTTTTGAGGTTGTTGTGCTCTTTATTTTGAACTTTTGAATTGTTTGGCGTAGTGCGATCGATGGCAACGACCGACGGCTCACGTAAGACGGCAGCCGACACTGTAAAGCATGTTCTTTTGTTTTCTTTTATATATAATTGTCGGTCCAATTTTTTAAAATCCACATGAGCAGTTTGAGAATTGGCATTTGATGTATTCAAATATGTCTAGGTGGAAGACAATCTTTCTTGTTTGGCGAGTCAGAATTTGGAAGGGATCACTGTAAAACATCCATTAAGGTTAGTCTTTTATCTCTCTCTCACTGTTTCTGTTATATTTTTCAATAATTTATTTTGAAAATCTGGAAACATATTTTCTGATGTTCCCATTATTTACGAATTTCTATTTATGTTCTCATGTTCCCATTTTTGTCTCCATGATCTCTGAAATTAGCGTTCATGGTGGGCAGATTTGTTCCAGGTTTTGATTGAACTTTTATGGGTTTCAGCTTAATTTTCCTGGGTTGGTTTGGTTAGAGTTTGATTGTGTTGATGAGAGGTAATGTGTGTGGGGGAACATATTGGTTTATATAATTTGATCGATTAAATGTATTTCTCTCTAATGATAAATCTTTCTCTACGACGAACATTGTTTACCTAGAACAATATTTTAAAAATCGGACCGGACATCGAACCAGAAGAATTATTGGGTCACGGATCACCGGTTGGTGAACCGCGGTCGAGCCAGTGATGTCATAATGATGTCATTAATATTTTTATATATATTTATTTAAATAAAAAATATTAAATCTATAACATAACATATATAAAAGAGTCAAAGGTGATTTTGTCTTTTTAATTTCTTGTTTTTGTTATTTTTCACATATGTAAAATATTTGGTTTTTTGCTACATTTGATGGCAAAATTGTAATTGTATTGAATCTTTTTCTTTCGTGCGTCATTTCATATAACAAATTATGTCCTTAATTGTAATTTCTTTTGCCAACCTCAATACCCTAAATCTTGCGTCACTTGAAGCTTCAGATTCAATTTCAATATTTTCTTCATCCCTCACATTGTGGTGCCCATCTCCCAAGTCCCAATTCCCCAATCCTATAGAGGTCGAAAGAGAGAATGAAGAATCCATGGCCGTCATTGTCGCCGCTGACGCTAACCTTTGAGCTGCTACTAGGAGGCCGACGGAGATATGGCGATTTTGCAGTGGTCCGTTCCTTGACGCTATCAGTCGTACCTCGTGCCCGCCTATAGTTCATCGGTGATACACGGAAGATACAAACAGAGGATGCCCACAAGCAAGGACGCCTTTGTCTGTTCATCGTCGGTCGTCATTGTGGCTGAGATCGAAAATGGCGAAAAATTGACCGGTTCTCATAGAATCGTTCCAGTTCACCGATTCGCAGTCGAATCGGTTTGAACTGGCCGGTTGGACAGTTTTTTGGGGTAAATGGATTTTAGGGGTTTTTCGGACCGGAATCATGACCGGTCGACGGTTTAACCGGTTCAACTGGCCAGTTCAGTCCAGTTTTTAAAACATTGACCTAGAAGTTCTGCTATGAAGATCTTAACTGAAATATTGGTACGGTAATTCAATTGGTAATTTATTTTGTTGATTGATTATAAAAAATTATCAATAGTTTTTTATTATATCGTTAATTATTGTAGGAATTGGGTGAAAAAGTTTAACATTGATGATGATAGCATTATGAGATAACTATGTTGTTTCATTATCTTTGTTTTTTCGTTTTAATTTAATTTATGTTATTGTTGTAAGTGTATGCTAAAAATGACAATCAGTGTATTTGTTTCTTAATTTTTTTTGTAAATCTTTATTACTAATATATTGGTAATTTGTTTAGTAATATGTTTATTTATTGTCGTAATTTATGTTTAGTCCGTGCTTTTAGGCATGAATTATCTACCAGTATATATATATATATATATATATATATATAAAAAAAGGAGGTTTTCACCTGTCTTTTTTCCTCTCCTCTCTCTCTCTCTTCCTACCACCACCTTGCCATAACAACAATCCCACCCCCATATCGTCCAAAAACCCACCCTAACTCCTTCCTTTTCCTCCTCTCTTTTCTCTCTCTCAGATTCGACAAGGCAACAGGGAGGAGGAGGAAGAAAAAAGTGAGAACCAGGAGAAAAAGATTAAGGTGGGGGTTGTGGCAGTTGATGGGGTGGGAGACAGTGGGGCGCATAGAGAAAGGTAAATATAATTATTTAAAAAAATAAAGATAAAAATATATTTTTTAAAATAAGGAGTGTTCGTAGTTTTTATAAAAATACAAGAATATCTATGTTTTTCAAGAGAAAGATATGACCTAATGAAATTTGCATAAGATTACCTTTAAAAGGGGTTAATCGCTTCTCAATGAGATGACGGTAGTGCATGTAACCCAGGAATGAAGAAGCGCTGGCAGTCCACAGGAGGAATTCAGGCACGCCCAGCTCCTCCGCCGCGTCCAGAGTGAAACTCATGATGACGTCGGAAACGATCACAGTAACCGGCGGACCACCTGACTCGGCCGCGTCTACGTTAATCTTAGTGAGGAGCTCCCTGAACGGCGCGAGACAGTGTTTGCTGGTGGAGTCACACAGCGCCGGGATATCCTGGGTGGCGTCTGGATCGGACGGCGGAAGGCCGTCGGAGATGGTTCGGAAGCGGAAAGAGGGCAGACCGTCAAGGGAGTTGGGTCCGCGGGATCGTAGGAGGCGTTGGTGGTTGAAGTCGGTGTTGACGAAGGTGATGTGGAAGCCCTTGTGGTGGAGGATCTTGGCCAACCTTAGCATGGGGGTTATATGCCCTTGCGCAGGGTACGGCACACACACTGCATGGGGCTGTCTCTCAACCAAACTCTGGGAACCCATTTATTCTTTGTTTTTCTGTGTGCGCGTGGGATAGAGAGAGAGAGAGAGAGTACAGAAAACAAAGACTAGAGAGAGAGAAGAATTGAATGAGATTTAAAAGGGAAGAAGGTCTATTTATAGAAGATCGAAGAACGACGGCGGTGATGGACAATGATTAATGTCAAAATAATACAGTAAATGATGATCCAATCAAATGCCCCACTGGTATGTATCTGAGTTGCCAGGTGTGACTGAAAACGGCTCGTGGTTTAAATCTAATCCTCCTTTATTTTAGGAGACTAATTTCTGGCAATCTATCTGCTGCTTTGGATAGCTTAGTTTTAATCGTGTTTTTCATGTCCAGGTGATACTTTTGTTCAGCCAATGTAAATATTATTGATTTGCTATAAATATATGGGATAATTGGCCTTTAGTCCCAAATAACATATTTAATTTTAAAAAAATCTCGTTTAAGACATAAGTTTTGATTTAGTCTCTTAAATTAGATTTTGCTTGAATTTTAGTTCCATATGTACAAGTATTGCAGAGATTGTAGAAAGAATTTTGGTAAGTAAATTCGTATTACAGTAAATATTAGTTACATGTAAATAATTATTATATATTACATATATCTGTATATTTTTTGTTACATGTATTTATGTATATTATTTACACGTTACAAATTACATGTATTTGTGTAATATTTGTGACATTTAACAAATATTACACATATAAATTAGTTTAATATTAGTTACATATATTTGTGTAGATTTAGTTAAATTTAACTAATTATATGTAATTTTTGTTACATCTAACAAATATTTACACACAAATTAATTAATGTTACAGAATACAGTAATATTTGTTATATCTAACAAAAATTTACATATAAAATTAAAGAGGCGAGATTAAAATACAAATTGTTTTCACCTATGGATCTTTTTTAAAATTAAGGATGAAATAAGAAACTTGCCACCGAATGTCTCTAAATATATATTTGAGTCAGCATTTTAGGTGCATCGGAGCTTTATACTATTCATTACACTAGACATGTTAAATATACTAACGTAGTGTGGTTCAAATAGTAAGGCTCGCTTGAATTAAAACAATTGAGAAACTTCTGCAATGTCAGGAGTTCAAACTTGGGGAAAAAATATTTATTGAGAGGGACAACCACGTACCTCGAACGAGATTAGTCTCACGCACTGTGTGAGTGTAGAGACACTTGTGAGTATAAAAAAAATAATAATAATAAAATAAGGAAGACATCTTAAGTATAATTTGAATAATTGTTTCTCGACGGATGTAATCTTTTCTAGTTTAACTTTTAAATGGCATTTATAGACACATTATATAATTAAAATAAATTTTATTAAAATAATAATAATTGCAATAATAAAAAATTTAATAAAAAGACTCAGAGGCCATCTATATAAAATACGTGAATACATAATGTGTTAGATACATTTACTAACTCATGAACAAAATATTTGAGATATAATTTTTAGGATAATACTCGAACCTTAACATATTCATAGATGTTAAATATATTTAGCCAAAGTGATGTTAATTCGGTTGGCAACGGGAGTTCTTTTTTTTTTTTTTTTACCATCGAGGATTCAACTTTTCTGAGAAGTATTTCAGAAATTAAATTTTTAATTTAATCATAAATGCAATTCATGGCAATGGGCTAAGCCTAGCCTCATGATCCTTGTGAGTCAATCAATGCATGGGCGAGTGTTTTTACCAAATAATTGTTTTTTAAATAAAAAAATTCTGATAACTTATATGTATAAACTTAATTACCAAACCAATGTAAAACGCAGTTAGGTGTTGCGTTTCTCTTAAAAGCGCATAACAAATTTGCATTTATTGAATGAAAAAAAAAAAAGAAGATAAAAACACGAAAAGGAAATACGTTTCTACGATGTGAATTTTTAAATTTTTTTCCCCTCAAGAAACGTAGATGCCATCTGCGTTTCTTCTAAAAACGTAGATGTCATCTACGTTTTTAAAACCCTAAACACCTCCTGTTCCCTCTCTTCTCCTTCATTTGTTTGTTCCTTTCGCATAATCGCCACCGCCGCCCTTAGAAAACTATACCTTTGCCGTCGCCCAGCTCCTCCGCCGCCGTTGCCGATCCTCTTTTACTCCGGTCGTCATCTCCTTTTGATTAAGGTAAACGTTTCAATTTTTTTTTATTTTTTATTTTTGTTTTTGGGTTTTTTTCGTATATATGTGTGTATATATGAGTTTTTTGCCTTTTTGGTTTATTTTGGGTTTTTTCATATATATATTTTTTTTTTTGGAAATATAGATCTTGGTCCTCCGTCGTTGTGACCCGCTCCTCTGTCACCGTTGCCGATCTCACTCCTCTATCGCCGTCGTTGTCTCGTTTTGGTTAGTAAACCATCTTTTTTTTTTTTTTTTTCGCCTTTTTTTGTATATGTGTGTATTAGGAGTAAAATAAATAACCGCTGCCTGACCAGACCGACCGCCCCACCCTGACCCGCTTGATTTCAGTCGAAATTACTATATATTTTTTTTGCTTCAGACCTGACTCACCGCCCCGAAAATATAAGGTATTCAGATCGGGTGCTTTCTTATCCCTGCCCGATAGACCCGAACCCAACCGAGTATGCTTTATATTACCAAAATATCCCCCTATACATATAGTTATATACAGACAACCCCTAACCCTAATCTGATCACTCACTCACTCAATCGCCGCCGTCCCTCTCGATCTCTATTTTCTCTGTTCTCTCGATCTCTCCATTCGTTCTTCACCGATCGTGTTCCGACCTCAGGGCTCCGGTTAAGATTGCTTGAATCGCTTCTGCCACGGCCAAGATCGCTTCCTCAACAGAGACGATCGCTTTTGTCTAAGTATTTGCTCAGGTTATGTAAGTTTCTAGTTAGGGTTTTTAATTTTTTATTTATTTGATTCTTTAGAACTGTTAGTTTAGGTATTTAAGTTTTTTAATTGTTTAGTGTTTACACTTTACAGTTTTGTTCAATTTTTGTTCTCCGTCTAGGTTTGATTTTGTTCTCCGTGTTTTCTCTTTTATCTCCTTAGTCCCTGTATTTTCTCTACTAGCTTCTTGGTGACTTTCTAACTCAAAAGTCTACTTGCAGCCAATACTTCATCTTAGTACGAGCTCCATTTTTTAGGTAAGTTTCATTTTCTTAACTTGCTAACTTTTTTATTCTGTTATTGTTATTCGATTCTAGATCTAGCAATTCTGCTATTTTGTTGAGTATAAATCATTGTTGATGTGTTTATGCATTGTTGGTTGATTTGATTTGACAGTTATTTGATTAACATGCTTAAGTTAGATGTGTTTATGCATTGTTGGTTGAACGGTTGTAAATGAGTATTTTTCCTTTTTAATTTCAGCATATTTATCAGAGTACCAAACAATAAACATACCAGAAAATAAGAAACAAAGAAGGAAACAATTCCAGAATTAATTTTTGTATACTTATTTTTTTGTTAGATCGTTAAATGGCTGAGCACGATAAAGAGCATGCGAAAGATACTACTACTGAAAAGCCACCACCTGCACCCAGCGATCCTAACGGCAGGAAACAGTCTTATGTTTTGGGACCATTTCACTGTCGAAACCCACTTGAGACTGACCCCAAAAAACAAAAAGCAGTTTGTAAGTATTGTTCAGTCACATATTACTGTCATACCAAAAGGCATGGAACGGGGTCAATGAGATCTCATTTGGAGAACAAATGTAAGGAATTCAGGCCACTATACGAGACCCATCTCAAACCACACTAGGTTTTAAACTAAAAGATGAATCGATAGTGGAAAATTTTATTGGGAGTTTGATGGTAGTAAAATTTAGTGTTGAGGACTGTCGTAGAGCTTTGGCTGAGATGTTGATTATAGATGAGTTGTCTTTTTGTCATGTTGAGGATGCGGGGTTTCGTAGGTTTATGCGTGTTGTTTGTCCTAAATGGACCAAAATTTCGTCTCGTATTACAATTGCTAAAGATTATTTTGAGGTTTATTCGAGAGAGAGAAAGAAGTTGAAAAATGCTCTTTGAGGTGAAAGAGTTTGTCTCACCACAGACACATGAACTTCAATCCAAAATTTAAATTACATGTGTTTCACGGCACATTTCATTGATAGTGAATGGAATATGCATAAGAGAATTTTTAACATTGGCATAGTGTAAAGTCACAAAAGGTGAGGTACTCGGTAAAAGATTGAGATGTGTTTGCTTAATTAGGGGATGAACAATATTCTCACAGTCACCGTTGATAATGCTAGTTTGAATAATGGTGTAATTCAATACTGGAAAAGAAAAACTAAGGATAGAGTTGGTACCATTTTAGAGCATGAGTTCTTGCACATGAGATATTGTGCTCATATTTTGAATCTTACTGTCCGTGATGGTTTGAATGAAGTGGATGAATCCATTGTGAATGTAAGAAATGTTGTTCGTTATGTGAGGTCTTCTCCGCAACGAATGCAAAATTTTAAGCTATGCTCGGAGATAGAAAAGATTGAGAATAAAGTGCAAGTATGTTTAGATGTGACTACAAGGTAAAATTATACATACTTGATGTTAGAGAGAGCAGAAAAATTTCAAAAAACATTTAGCCGATTGGAAAAAGAAGATACCAATTTTCTTTCTAGTATCACAGAAGAAGATGATAATGAAAGAGATGAAGAGATTAATAGGAGATCGAAGAGAACACCTTTAGGACCTCCCCAAACAGAGGATTAGGATAAGGTTTGGTTGTTCACCAAATTTCTTAAAAGTTTTCTATGATACTACTGTTCGTTTGTCGGGTTCTAAACATGTAACTTGCAATGATTTTTTTCAGGATTATGTTCATATCCAAGACACAATTGAGGAGAATGTAATAGGGGTGCACCTTACTTGAGCTTAATGGCGCAAAACATGAAAACTAAATTTGATAAGTATTGGGAAGAATTTGAGAAGATGAATCCGTTGTTATTTGTCGGGTTGGTTCTTGATCCTCGTTTCAAGTTGACTTATGTTGAATATTGTTTTGGATCATTATTTGACTATGTGAAAGCTAATGAGATAACTAATAAGGTGAATTTCGTTTATATGATTCATATTTCACGCTTCATAATGGGGGTACTTCTAACAATCCAAGGTCAAGTCAACCATTGGAAGAAGAGGTATCTAGTAGTTGGACAATAGATCGAAAGGCAATGAGGTTTTTGGGGGGTATAAGCAACACTTTGAGAGGGTAGGCACACTAGAAAACCAAAATGAGGTAAACCAGTATCTTGTGGAGAGGGTGAGAGAAAATATAGAAGGGTTTGGTGTATTAGCTTGGTGGAAATTGAATGCCCCTAGATATCATATTCTTTTTATTTTTGCAAGGCATGTTTTTGCAATTCCTGTGTTTACCATCGCCTCAGAATCGACATTTAGCACAGGGGGTCGCATACTAGATCCTTTCCGGAGTTCTCTGTCATCACCAAAAACGATAGAGGCTCTTATTTGTGCTCAAGATTGGTTTCGTTCTTCGGCGAAGGAAATTAGCCTTAGGGAAGCAATGGATGATGTTGAAGTATTCGAGAGTCTTACTTCGGGTATTTTTAAATTCTTTTAATTTCTATTTATTTTTCATTTATTTTTGTTTGTCTAATTATTAATAATCCTCCCAATTTATGTTGTGGGGATTATGGATGATGACTACATTGATGAGTCGGTGGTTGTTAAAGTCTAGAATTTGTTATTTTTGCTTTGGTTTGGTAATTGGTATTGTTGTTTCGGTGTTCTTAATTTATTGTTGTTGTTGCCTAATTCGTTATTGGCTTGGTTATGGTGTTCCCAAAAACACTGCACAACCAGCATGATGGATATTTAAAAAAAAAAACCATAAACCCAAACTCGTAACCCGCCCGAAACCCTAAGACCTGAAACCTGAAAACAATTCGGGGTTTCGGGGGTCGGGTCGATCGGGGTACTCTACAAAAATACCCGACCGGTCGGCCCAAAAAAAAACCCAATCCCTGACCCGCCGGACCGAATTTCTCCCCTAGTGTGTATATATTTTGTTGTTTTTGTTTTTTTTGGAAATGTAGCTCTAGGTTTATATATATATATAAATTATTTTTCAATTTTTTTATTTTTTATTTTTTTGAAAATGTAGATCTATGTTTAGTTGGAAATGTAGGTTTTTTTTTATATATATATGTATGTATGTGTGTGTGTATTTGTTTTTTGTCTTTTTTTTTGGAAATGTAGATGTAGGTTTATTAAGTTTATGTTTATATATTTCAGTTTTAGTTAGAAATTTATTTTTCGATTTCAATAAGAAATTTTATTTTTAAGTTTAAGAAGGAAATTTGTTTATATTTCAGTTTTAATGAGATTAATTTAGATGTAGGTTTATGTTTTTTCTGTTTAGATTTGTGTTTGCTAATCATTAACTATTTAAGTTTATTCGACTTTAATGAATGACAAATTAAGTTCAATAGTTTTTATTAAGTTTTAATTGGGATTTTTTTTTAATAACATGATTGATAATCATAATAATACTTCACATGTTTTGTGAAACTGTAGTTGTTTAAAATGGAGAATGTTACATTATATCTGTATCAGGGTGGAAGGATATTGGAAGAAATTGAGATTGGGGTGTCGTATAGCATGTCTGTGGTTAAATCGTTGAATGTTTGTCGGGGGATTACGTTAAATGAATTGATTGCGATGTTACAATCTTATATCTTTGAGGATGGAGTTGATGAAACTTTAAAGTTATAGTGTAGGTTGCCGATAGCTACTATTGGGAATGGGAATTATAGATGCATGTTGTTTTCAATTGGTGACGACGCGACGTTAGACCATGTGCTTCAGTTACCTCTTAAGGTGCCCTCGTTGCTTGGTGTTGAGGTGTATGTCGAGGTAGAGCGAGCTTCTGATCACGCTCCAATATTTTTTTCCCAACCTGGTCCTTTTACCCAATTTTTAAGTTAGAGTTTCAATCCTTATGTTACTGCGTTATCTAGACAATTTCCTTTGTATAATATTCCCATGTTCGACCCCCAAGTTGTTCAATCCAGTTACACTCACCGATCGCCCTATATTCCCGAAGAATATCATCCCCATATAGTGATTGATCGTGATGCAGACACCAGTTCTGTTGCTCCACATCACCATCAATCGCCAATTAGTCCACCGCACGACAACAATTGTGGTAGGTATGATGGGAACGTGGAGGGTGGGACGAATATAGTTAATAGTTTCCACGATGTCGAACAGACAGAGTTAGATAGTGCTTTTGCGTTGGAGGAAGAGGAGAATGGTGGGGATGAAGATGAAGATTTGATGTCTAGTGGTGGCTGCAATTCATGTGCTACCACTTTCACCGCAAGCGTACGGATCAAGTTTTAGTATAATAGACCTTTCGGTCGGGTATCGTATCCACAGGAATTGGTATTGCTACTATCGAGTACCGCGATTGTCATAATCTGACTTTATCTAGGCGACCAAAAATGTAATTTAATTAATTAATAGTAATACTAAAATACTACTTTAACTATACTAATTACTAATATGAGATAGTTATGAGATGGATTATCTAGGGATTAACTTTATTTACTTAAACACGTTTTATATCGTTTAGTTCACAATAATGGTGTTCAACGTATTTGAAAATCTCGGTATCTAAAACTCCTCCATCATCTCTCTCGAGTGTAAGACGGGGGATATAACGCAACTTTGTGTCAACGAAAAAGTCCCTCTCAACGTCTTAACAACTCTAGGTTGCTTGAGTCTTGCCCTAACCTTATTGATTGCACACAAAACCTCAGTTCGTAAACTCCCTCGCGCACCTCTCCCAAGTGTAAGACGAGGGATATAACGTGACTTCGAATTAACGAAGAAGTCCCCCTCAACATCTTAGCGACTCTAGGTCACGTGAGTCTCGCCCCAACGTTATTGATTTCGTGCGTTGTGTTTACCCTATCGACAATCTTAGTTCTAAAACTCCCTCACCACCTCTCCCGAGTGTAAGACGAAGGAATACGCGACTTCGAATCAACGAAGAAGTCCCTCTCAACGTCTTAACAACCTTAGGTCACGTGAGTCTTACCCCAACGTCATAGATTGTCCACAATCCTAACCCCGACCGGGTGAATGGATCGTGGAGTTTGTTTATTCTAATCCGAATTCGGGATTTGTCAAACCCCGTATTCTCAATATATAAATCTAAGCACAATAAACAAACAATATGATAAACACACTCACAATAGCGAAGAACAATCATCAAAGAAACGCAACTAAACCAAAATCACGTTTTTATAAACGATATTAATCCCATACATAATCCACGTTTAACCTATGGTCATAGTCGTTTATACAATTGAAACTAGGCTAAACATGATCAAACATACATAGAAGATAAGAAATAAAAGGAAAAACGGATGAACTTAGTTGATATCCGAAGATTAGCCGCTAAAACCGTCCACCGAACGGTTCTCCTTCTCCGCGTGTTGATCTTCTCCTTCGGATATGTTTGAGCACTCCTCATACTCTCTCTATATTCTAACCTAAGCCTTAAGGGCTGTAATGGTTGGAGAGGAGCAAAGGACGAAGGAGAAAAGGGGTATAAATAGACAAAATATCTAAATAAATATCTAACACTGCGCAAAGACCACCACTGCGGAGGTGGAGTACGTCAGTTAAGGTTCGCTTAGGTGGTGGATTGGGAAAACTTTCTGCTGGTTCATCGCTGCGGCGTTGGGTAGTCAGTAGCCTATTTTTTGTTCTTTGCTTCTTCACCGCTGTGGCGATGGTCTGTTAGTGGCTTTTGGTCTTTCTCAGCATCTTTACCGCCGCGGCGGTGGTCTGGACGCTGCGACGGTGAGCTTGTTTGTAGAATCTTGCCGCCTTACTCATTTTTCCACCGTTTTTCGATTGTTCTCGATATGAATTGATCGTTTATGCTCCGATTTCATACATTTTCACCCCATGCACCTGTTTTAATACAAAAAGAATAAAAATATATTAAAACATATAAAAATAACTATAAATGTACTCGAAAACTAACAAATTCGGGTTGAAAATATAGGGTAATTTACACCTGTCAAATACCCCTAAACTCAGAATTTTGCTAGTTCTCGAGCAAAACACCCACACAATACTAGAAAATATAAAAACTAATTATGAAATTAAAAACTAAAAACAAAAAACACTAAAAATAAATATGTGTAAGTTTTTTTATCATCAACCGGCTAAAAGATTTTTTCCTCATGGGCCCCCAATCTTAACAAGTTTAAGCATAAATCACATCACGTGGTGTTCTAGAATTACAACATTAAAAAATAGTAAGCACCATTCTAGATCATGTTTAAGTGTATGTGATTAAACTCAAATATACAACTATCCATTGATTAGATGATATTATCCCTAAATATAGATCATGACTAAATAGGGAATCCATACGCTTGACCTGTGATCTATTCTCCACTAATTTAGGCTCGGAGGTTCATGAAGATCATTAGGGCTTGGTTCAGTTTTGGAAAAATGGCCAAGGGTATTTTGGAATAAAAATCAGGTTAACGTCGTTAACTTAACGTTACTCGAGGTGCATCGCTTGGCACTCTCACACTCGAAACCCCATATTTTAATTAGAAACAACCCTGAACAAATGTTTAAGAACGTCATACTCACTTGTCATGTCAAAATGAAACGATTTTTTTTTTATTTTTTATAACACACCCCCAAACTCATTCGAATTTCTACAATTTTAGGAATGTGAAAAAAATGGTTAAGTAACACACCCCAAAACATATTCGAATTCTTACAACTGTAGGAATGTGCCAAAATATGAACGACAAACGACAAGCGAGTACTTGAATACCGAACCAATTAGAATTTCGGCCAAAACCCAACCGCTCACATCAAGTAGTGAATTGCTAACTTGATTCACTCAGATTGTGCCTTCAATTCGGTGATGTAGGTTTGGAAAAAATTTAATCGGCTAGGTATTAGTTCAAGTGTTCAGAATTGAAACGACTTTTAGGCTTCGACAGGGTAACGAAGGGTAAACATATATCAAGGTAAGCTTAAAAGGCTCAAGCGATCAAATGAATGCCTAAATCATATCTCCTAAACAACCTCGCCTAGGATTTCACCTCGAATTTCTCCCAAATCAAGTTCTAGAATCCCTATTGTCATGAAATTGAGTAAAAAATAATCGGCTTCAAATCAATTAGATAGTGCTATATTGAGTTTACGTGCTTGTGCATTTAGGATCTACAATAACTTTTACTAAGACGATACGTTAAGCACACAGAACCACACATGAATAAGCGTTACACTCGACCTCAAAATAATTAGGGGACAGAGTTATCATCTGGTAAAGGTCCAGATGACGTCAAAACTCAACACAAAACAACAACTAAACTAAATAATCTAATCCTAAACAAGCATGCACACGATAAAAACATTAAAACATGCTAACTAAAATACACATTTAAAACATACTAACATATCACCACCAACTTCAAACAGGTGATGTCCAAAACAACCCGTCAGCGATCCCAATAGACAGAATATTGCATGATATTGAAGATGGGGGTTTAGAACATGTACCTGGGAGGCGAGAGGATCTCGCCTCCGACTCAAATCGACGGAGATGTATCTAACTTATTTTTGACCTTGGGTTACTTCCCAAGAAGAACTTGATTTAATGTTCTCGGCTCGACACATGCCCTTTAGACTGGCGAGATGTTGCAATGCATGAAACGCAGGAGTACCTGTCAATCTAACATCTTCAAGCATCTTGTAGGAAAACAAAAAAAAAAAAAACTACAAAGAAAATTATATACAAAAGAAATGCTTAGATTAAAATCGAGTTACTTATTCAAGATATCAATAGTCACAACAAATCAATGCCCGACAATCGTTACCAAAAACTTGGTAGTGATCGTCAAGAACTGAATTTGCCTAACGACCAATCCCCGGTAACGGCGCAAAAAAACTTGGTGGACGTTGATGGAAACTGAATCTGACAACAACCAATCCCCGGCAACAGACACACTAACATTATTAGTGCGGTCAGAACTTTATGGGTTAATCAACCGAACGAGTTCGCTTGGTATAATTGATTTTGTCTGCGACACCTTTGCAACAATTTCGACAAGATATGTAAAAATCAACAACCAAAAGTTATTGCTTGAAATGTGGGTGCTACGATACAAGTTCGAAAGTACAACGCCATCATGGAAGAGATTAAAAAAATAGATTTGCAGGCTTATACGTGGTTAGGGGTGGTTATGGGTCGGGCTGGGCTTAGACTAAAGTATTACAAAAATTTGCTGGGACCGAGATCCGACCATCGATACAGCTTGATGATGGTGATGACTCAGAGATGCTATCGTTACGAGGGAGAGAGAGATGGTCGCTGGAGGGGCTGACGAGAGAGAAAAATATGGCTTGAGAGAAATCGTCGAGAGTGTGAAGTGCGAGAGAAAGAGAGAGAAGCAACGGTGAGGGGAGGAAAAATCATATTAGGGTTAGAATGTATGTGTGTGTGTATATAATTTTTTTTAATTATTCTTCGGGCTAAGCCAAGTTGGCCTTAAAATATTTTGGCCTTACCCAAACCCGACCCTAAAATTGATTGGGTCCTAAAACCTAGGCCTAGGCTCTACCCATAGGCTCAAAACCAAAGCCCAAGCCTTAAAAAGACAAGGTCGGGCCATTCGGACTGGGGGCCCCTCGAGCCCATAACTTCCCCTATACGTGGTTGGATCAAGTAGACAAAGACAAATGGACCAGGGCATACGATGATGGTAAACGTTGGGGGCGTGTTGACGACCAACTATGTTGAAGTATTCAACAACTGTTTGAAATGTGTAAGGAATGTCCCAATTACAATAGTCGTTTCGATAACTTTTTATAGGTTAGGGAAATACTTTGATCTCGGTTAACCGGAAGATCTAAAGGACTTGGCTATGAGTTTGGGATACGTAAAACACGTTGTTGAGAAAATTCATAAATCGCAAGCCAAGTCCAAAACATATAATGTTCAAATATTCAATCGGTAAGGTTTTTTAACTTGCAATTTATTAATTACTTTTTTTTTTTTTTTAATCCAAATGATTTAACTTATCATCTAATTTAATGTAATAATATATTCAATAATAGGGAGAATGCACGTTACCACGTGAAAACGAGAAAGTCTTTGGCCGGTGGTATTGTTACACACAAATTTACTTTAAGTGATAACCCTGATTGTACTTGTGGGAAATATAAGACTTTCAAATATTTATACTTACATATGCTTGCGGCGACCAACTATTGTGGCATCAATAGCGAATTTGTTGAAAGTTTGAGAGTTATCGTTTGAACCGATTGTTCTCAAGGACTATTGGCCGATGGTTAATTTTTCGATCCTTCTTCCTAACAAAAATAGACTTCGAGTTGTGAAGCGCGGACGACCAAAATCCACTCACATTTGAAACAAGATGGATGTGTCGCAGCGGACGATAACAAATCGGTGTGGATTGTGTTATCAAACTGACCATGGTAGGCGGACATGTTTATCCCAATCCCAATGAGTATTCTCAATTAATTAGTATAATTAGTTTGTTTCATTGTAATAGAGACAATAATTTTTATTCTTAATTTAATTTATGGTTGTAATAACATTCGTATTGTGTTGTATTCTATTGTCATTTAGTTGATAAATATAATATTTATTTCGTATAGTACTAGTTCATAAAATTTTAGTTTTGGATTAATATTTTTGACACTAATTTCAGATTTTTTATTGGAAATGTTAACGGAAAAAAACTTAGAAAATGAGAATTACAGTGTTATTCGGGCTACCCGTGAACTGACGACCAGTTACCGAGCCTAACGACACGTTACCGATCTCACGTTGGCAAGAACTTTTTCATGATCTCCTCGGTCATACACCTCCAGATGACAAAATCAAGTGCGGCTGCTTGAAACTAAATAGCTACAGTCCACTTTCGATCGTGTAACCGACGAGCACATTATGCAGTGCTACGCCCACGCGTACTGCTTCATATTGATCGGCACTGTGTTGATGCCGGATAAATTAAATAATTTGGTCAAGTTAGGCTATTTACCACTACTGTGCGATTTGTCTAGGTTGCATACATATAGCTGGGGTAATGCCACGCTGGTAGTGCTGTACGGGGAGTTATGCAAGGCATGTCGTAAGGAGACAAAAAAGATGTCCGGACCCTTCTTTGTGTTACAATGTTGGGCATGGGAACGGCTCCCGTGAATACGCCATGTGTCTCTACCTACGACTGTCGATTGGATGGGTGACTTACAAATTAGGGACTTGAGGTTCCTAGGTGCCCCAAGGGGATCTCGGTACTTTATTATATAATTAATGTCTATGCATTTTAAATATTTCATTTCATTTAGTAATAATTAATTTTTGTTTTCGTGTACAGTTGGAAAATATCTTTTAATCTGGATAGTAAGCCGATGCACGTATTAATTGTATATCGTGATCAGTTAGATCGTTTACGGGATGACAAGGTTAATTATAGATTTATGTAAGATGTTACTGATGTTTATTTATTTATTTAGTTTTATATTTATTATTTAATTAATTTATTTGTATGTTGTTTGCATAGGTGATTTGGATGCCGTATCTGACCGATCTCTTGGAGCAATTACCAGCATACTGTAGAGATGACCAAACCATTTAGATGGCATCCGTGCCTCTAATTTGCTACGAAATCGTAGAGTACCATTATTCTCATTATACGCTACGACAATTTGGATTTCGCCAAGGGATTCCATAGCTAAGTGACACGTACAAGGAATTACATTTGAATAGCCGAAGAGGAAAATTTGGTACAGACTAGTCGACAGTACACGCGGGACATATACGGGCGTGGGATAGCTGACGACCACCTGATTTGAGTAACTTCCAAATTGGGACAGGGGTCCTTGATAATTACATGCCCTGGTACTGGAGAGTCACCAGACGGTTCATAGTGAACCCGTCTTACCGATCGAACTTCGGCTATTATAGAGTAGAAGGTCGTTCGACGATAGAGGTATAATTTTATTAGAACATATATTTGTTATTCTGTATTGCTATTAATGTTCATTTAGTTAGGTGCAATCAACTTTATGTTGTAGGAATCAAATATTTCAACCTTGCTGCGTATGAGCGACCTTGCATTGCGAACAAGATAACAAGACGACTTTGAACAAGTTGTACACTTGATGCACGACACTTGTTCCCGAGCCTTGCGCCGGCAGCTGCCATACCAGATTTCGGGTAATGTTGCTCCGGGGCTGGTACGCATATCAGATCCATCGTTGGAGTCGTCTTCCAGGTTTTCCGTAAACTAGGATGATGACGTGTACCAAACAGACGATGTAGTGATGGAGGACGCTAGTATCGGACCATCTACTTACGAGATGAACGATTTCTTTTCAGAGTACGACACCGACCTGGGTGTCAGCTGTGGACCGTCACTGGGTAGCACATTTGTCACCCTGATGATAGAGCATCCATTAACGATCTTAACACCCATTCCTAGTGTCACACGTAGCTATCTAATGGAATTCAAAGACACGTGTCGCCGGTCCCTTGGGTGCCGGACGACGAACATGAATCGTCGATCGTGGAGGAATCGTCGTATCCATCTAGCATGGATTTGGGACACATTACTCAAGTCAATCATCTTCAGGCAAATGAGATGGAGGAACTTCCACTTCTTCTACGGCGGCAACAGAAAAATATCAAACGTAGGGGGTGTCGTACATAGAACCCTATGACATGTATTATAATCTATAGAAATGTATATAATTACTCTAATTTAACATGTACATAATGTATTAACTTATGGAGTTCGCTTTTAAAATTTTTCTACTATAATAGATTGATGGACTAGGTCATCTTCATCGACTTGTTTTTAATTATCTGTTTTATATATATATATATATATATATATATATATATATATATATATATATATATTTGGAAGTTACTTATATGGATATAATTTGTACACTATCAAACAAATTTTTAATTTTTAATTTTTAATTTTTTTGTTCTTAAGTAAAAATCTTAATAACAACTTAAAAATAAATTTTTCTACAAAAAAAATTTAAAGGTAGAGAATCACAATCAAATAAGAGAACAAATAATGGGAATGAGCAAAAAAAGAAACGTCTCTATTTCATTTTTGAATTAGAATTTTTTTTTTCATCAAAATTAGATTGCAAATGGATTGCCGTTTCTCCATCACCAAAAAAGAATAAAAAAAAAAATCTACTTTGGAAACGCAAAATCATTTTGCATTTTTTCAAAGAGAAACGTGCGTTTCTCAGATGCCCCAAAAAAGGAAAAGGAAAAGACCGCATAAACACATTTCATTTTTGTGTTTTTGCCCCTCCTTCTTTTTATTGATTAAACGCAAATAGGATTTACGTTTTTTAAAAAACCGCAAAACCTAACTGCGTTTTTAGTTGGTTTGGTAATTAAGGTGGCGTTTGGTTAGTGTTCCTACTTTTCTGAACTTAACTAGAATGGGTTGGATTGAGTTGAATTAGGTTGGGTTGAGAATTTTTAGAACAGAATTACGTTTGGTAACGATAATTTTTATTTTGTGCTGAGAACATATATTTGGTAACGATTTTATCCTAAAACTAATTTTTTTTTTGAATTTTTTTTTTGTTTGGTGGTGGCCGGACGACCGCCGGTGGCGGCGGAGGTGGCCGGCGACGGTCGCCGGAGGTGGACACCGGCGCGCACGGATGGTCGCCGAAGGTGGCCGGCGGCAGCGGAAGGTCGCCGGAGGTTTGCCGGAGACGGCGGTCGGTCGCCGGACAGGGTCGGCCGGCAGCGGCGGCGGCCTGCGGCGGCGGGTGGTGGTGGTCGGCCGGCAGATGAAATCGAAAGTTGAGAACTTTGGATTGAATTTTTTGGGCACAAAAAGAAACAATTTTTTTTTTTTATTTCTAGTTTCTTTAGAATTTTGAGAATCAACTCCTATTTTTTGGGTTGGGTTGGGTTGAGTTTTGTGTTTGTCAAACGCGTTCCCAAAAATCAAACCTAAAATTTTTGGGTTGGGTTGGGTTGGATTTGGTTGGAAACACTAACCAAATGGGGCCTAAGTTTATATATATAAGTTATCAGATTTTTTTTTTTATTTAAAAAACAATTAAATAGTAAAGAACTCATCCATAAGCTCCTCTTGGTGGGCCAAATTCAAAGGCCCATGTGCCTAACTTGTGTCACGCGTCTCTTCCTTGGTCACACGTCGGATTATCGTAATGAACCGCATTTAGAGTCCTAATTTGGCGGGACTAATCCAACTTCTCTCCTATAAATAGTAAAGATTTTAATACTCAAGGTAATGTTTGACTTTGCTACTTATAACAAATACTTGTCTTTTTCTTTCCAAGCTTTTACTCTCACGCCAGAGAGATTTTGTTGGGCACATTTCAATAGGTCTTTGTGCAAGTACCAATTTGGGATATCGAGAACCATTGATCGTTGACTCAGGACCCTTCAAAAAAGGCCAATCATAGAGGACTCGACCCCCGCCCCAACAAAGAAAATAAATCTAGAACCTGACTAGATTAACTGCGAGTGTTAACCAATTTTTTATACAAATAATTATATTTATTGGGTTTTTATAATAAGGTGTGTTGGGGGCTAACTTACGCGCACCTCGACCAATCACCTCCCCAGGCGATTTTAAGGGCGTACTCTCCCACATCGGTTTGAAAGAGCTCTATCGGTGGCTTGAAAAATCTAGTCGATGGGCATTGGGCAGAGACTAGACAAGAGCTTCTAGTGCCGGACCTTCATCGCTGGTCGGGGACGCCATAGCTCTAGTTGATGGGCGATGGCTGGCGAAGTGGGTAAACGACGTCCTACATGAGGTCGTTGGTCGGTGAACATCACGGGGTCCAGACAACGCGTGAGGTGGACTTTGTCCTGCCAATCGGCCTCTCTGGAGTTTCATCTTGTCAAGTATCGAACTGTGATCGGTCCATGGTGGACTATAGAAATATCTCTCCACCCATATAAAGTATGTTTGTTTTAAAATAATTAGTGTGAACATCTATAGAGACTTTAAAAAAATATTTTTTTGACCATTTCAATAGATGAATTAGTAATAATAGATGTTATTTTAATAATTTCACTTTCGTAAAGAATACTTTTTTATCACTTTGAGTTTCTTGGAGCGATGAATTGATTCGTGCTTGATGTAATAAGCGTTCGTTTGGTTAGACGAAATAGAATGATCGTAGAATTGAATGAAAGAAATAATAGAATAGAAAAATAAATTAAATGAATTTGTCAATGGAATTACTATTCCATTTAGTGGTTTGATTGATATGAAATGAAAGAAGGAATAAAATAACGAAATATAATAAAATTTTATTATAAGAACATAATGAGAATTTTTTTATATTTTAATATTTCATTCATTCTCTCATTTTATTATATTTCACTATTACATTCAATTTTCAATTTCTGTTATTAAATTTTTGTTTCTCTTCTCAAGTTTTAGTTTGTGTTCTCAATTTTCAGTTACTATTCTCAATTTTCTATTTACTAATTTTTTATTTTTGTTTTCAATTTTTCAGTTTCTGTTCTCAATTTTCTGCTTTTGTTTTCTAATTTTCTGTTATTTCTGTTTTCTAATTTCTGGGTTAGACTGGATTAGCGATTAATTTTTTTGTAATTTTAGTTTTGATTCTATTAAGTTGGACTTGATTTCAACCCATTTCAAATGAAATCTTATTCTCTTAGTTTTCATTCCAATGTACTCACAAAAGTGAATATTGGAGAACTAAATAACGGAATACCAATCGAGAGCGGAATGGAATCCGAGAGCGGAATACAATTCCATTCCGTTCCGATTCCGTCCAACCAAACATACCATAAGTTCCTTATTAATAAATATGGAAAATTCAAGTTCAAGATATTTGGAGATGAATATTAAATATTTAATAATTAGACGTCTGAATGCTCCCGTTGTGAAATAAGACGTACCGCCTTACGTGAGTGGTCAATTTGTTTATTTTATAATCATGTTCGTTATATTTTTGAGTTCTTGAACTGTTATTTGACTTAGTGGTGTTTAAGAAATATATAATTAGTGCCGTATGTTGAAATGTTTGATTTTTAAATTAAGTATACAGTATTGTCTTTGCAACCTAACATGGGTTAGTTTGACATTTTTCTTATTTGACTTTGCTCAAGAACACTTCGATAATTAAATTTTAAATTTGATCGTGAATATACTAGGCCGATGTGAGAGAATGTATCCTTAAGATCGTTTAGTATGGTGATTAATCGAAGTACACGTAGACTAATCCGGATGCAATTGCTCTTTAAAAAAAAAATGTGTTTGCAATTTATAAATAAAAAGAGAGATGATGTTTTAGCCCTCGTGTTCTCTCTCTGTTCTCTTGGAAACAGTTCACTGACATGCCAATACCATTCACCAGTGTCGACGGCCATGGCCGCCGCAGCGAACCCCTTACCCCATTGCCTTCCAGCCCCCAAAAACGACGAAGTTCCCACCTATGTTCAAAATAAAATAAAATATATATCCATAACAAAAGAGAAAGTCATTGGTGCCTCAATAAAAAAACACCCTATAAAATCAAATCACAATTTTCCTTCTTCCATATTTGAATGAAGACCTCTAGTAAACTGCGGTGGGAAGGGGGAAAAAAAAACACAAGTCAAACTTAGCCGGAGAGAGTTCTACAGACATGTTTGTTTTTTTTTTTTTTTCAGGATTGTGGGAATATATAATTAAATGAATTTTATAAAAGTAACGGTATTATTTCGCAGACTCGAATTTTTGATTTTACAAAAAATTATCAACTATTTTAAATCAAATGAATCTTATTACTTGAGCCAAATGTATTTGTACAAAAATGACAGCTTTGAAAAATGAAAAAGAATAGTATTTAGTATTAGCGGACACTTGTCTGTTAGCTATATCCAACAAAGTCCAAATTCCACTAGGTTTGAATCAGACAATAATTTCTGCTGCAAAACGACAGGGTACTATCTTTCCCTTGCGTCAGGGTAACGTGACAATGGCTTTGGCTTGGTGTGCTACCCCTTCCTTCATTCACGGCGCATAAAGTGTTTTCATATTTTAATTTATTTCAGCCCTATTAGACCAACTTTTATTATTATATTATTATTATTTATAAAAGACGTATGGATTTGTCAGGAGGCTTAAATATCTACAGGAAATCGAATCATAATTCGCTCGTGCAACTTGGACCATGTGATTTCAAAATATATCTTTCTTTGTCCTATCCATATTTCTTCTCCAAAAATATCTATTAATAAATCAGATTGATTTTCTCAAAATGCTTTTTCAATAGTCGACGGAGATGAGTTGCTGAAATATTTAAAAAAAAAAAAATTGTTTAAAAATTTTACACTCTCACATTCAAAGAGATTGAATTTAATTATAATTTATACTCATTTTTTTTTATATATATATATATATTTTATTAGTTAATTTTTTATTTTTATATTTATAAAAAAAGACAGTTTGATGTTACAAATCTCTCGCTATATATGGAGTCCGGAAAATGATTGAACCACTTTTATCTATATCTATTGTAAGCAGTGTTACAGAAAGAGACCCCATAGGCAAATCCAACACCAAATTATGGAATTGTATTCAGCTTTTTCCCTGAGGCCTTGTTGGATCATTTATAGGAAAAAAATAATAATAAAATAAATAAATAAAATAAAAACAAATGGGCCAAATCCCATTTGTTTCTTATGAGGTCCCATTGCCAAGGAAAAGGCCTATTCACAGGCCTACTTTTTATGCCCATTAACTGCGTCCTAACTAGAGAAGTACTTTTCTGCCTTTTTTTTTTTTTTTTTTTTTTTTTAATTTCATTTTTTATTTATTTTCATGCGTGTTAATTCTTTACAAACTCCTATGTTGAACAATTTTTTTTTTTTTTTTTTTTTTTTTTTTTTAATTTTAAAAATTTTGAAAAGTTATTTGGTTTAGGTTTGGAAACATTTTTGTAAAAAATATTTATTAATAATGTATGAGAAAAATAAAAAAAATAAAAATGATGTGATTGATTGAAATATAATTTTTTTTAAAAAAAAAAAAACAGGAGAGGATAATAATGATATTTATTAAGTGATTTGTACAGAAATTAAAAAAAAAATAAAGATAAACAAATTAAAATTTAATTTAATTTTAATTTTCGAAAAAATAAAAATAAAAAATACTAAAAATAAGTGATGTGATAGATTGAGTATTGTAAAAATTATTTTGTAAAGATATTTTTGAATTGTATTGTTAAAAAAAAAAAAAAAAAATCATTGCACTTTGTGTTTTTAAAAAATGAAAACAATATTTACAAAGAAATTGCATGATTTTCACATTGATTAAAAAAAAGAAAGGGAAAAAATAAAATACTATTGACACTCCTAAATGGCCACTCGCACCAAGTTTTTAGAATTTTTGAAAGTTCGAGTATCTCCGAATTTTTTATGTAATTTTTTTTTATTAACGAGTTTGATTAATTTGAGGAAAATAAAAAATTGGGATGAGTTGATAAAATATTTTTAAAAAATATATATGTTTAAAAATTTCACATCCCCACTTACAAAGTAATTGACTTTATATTTTAAACTTTTTAAGTTTCATATATAAATTTCACGAGCCAATCTTTTTTATTTGCTAATTTCTCATAATTATAAATTTTAAAATTGATATAGTATTTTTGGTCACCAAAAATTCCTAATTAATTGATAAGTTAAGATTGTTTTATTTTTTATTTTTTAATTAATTGATTAGATTAATTTGAGAGGAATATATAGTTGTTATTTAGAATAATAAAATTTTACCTAAAATTTTTACACCTTTTACTTTTAAAGTGGTTAAATCAAATTATATAATTATTTCACACGTGTTTTATTAGTGAATTTTTTATTATTTATTATTTTTTTAATAGTGACTAATTAGATATTTTAGGGTTTGGAATGAGGTTTACTTGTATGTACGTATGTGTATTATATATATTGAAATGAAAAAAATTTGTGGTTAATGGTTATGGCCGACAACATTTGGTTAGTGTTTAAATTGAGGTGAAATGAGATTCTATCTGGAACAAAAATATGTTTGGTAACGATTATTATTCTGAATTTTTTTTTTTTTAATTTATGAGAATGAAAATAGAAAAAAATGTCAGGTAACAATCATTATTTTGAAATTGTTTTCTAGCTAACATTTTTTTAACCTAACTATTTTTTTTTTTAAATGTACGATAATCTCGATCTAAGGGAAATTGTATGTTTGCCAGCTATTCTTTGCAATTGTATGTTTCTTTTGCACCATTTTTGTTTGGTTTATATTAAATAAAAAAAAAAAAAAAAAAAGAGAGAGAGAGAGAAAGAGAAAAAAAATATATATATATATATATATAAAAATCCTGATTTTCTCTAAAATTCTTTTAAAAAAAAAAACTTGACTTAAACATCCGAGAAAGAAAGTTTTTCGTACCATCGTTTTTAGATTTCCCGACAAGTGTGAAATCATAAAACGGAGATTTAGGAAGACTCTTCCCTGAACTCTTCCGTAAGTCCGATTTTAAGTTGAGGTTAAGTTGGTAAATGAAGAATTTTCATCATCATTCCCAGTTTTTCATCATATAAAAAAAATTGTTGCCTTTTGCCTAGTCATTTCTCCAACGGCAGGATTCAAAATTTACTATTTTTTTAATATTGGTTTTTTTTTTTTTTTTTTTTTTAAATCGACTTAGGTGGCATTTAGTAACCGTTTCTGTTTCCATTACAGCAGTGGGGTGGGATGAAAATTTTGGCCCCGTTTGGTAACCATTTCCATTTCAGAAATTCTCATTCCATTCCCAGATTTTTGGGAATTATGTTTAGGAATAGCGTTTGGTAATTTTTGTTTCCGTTTCCATTTCATTCCCATTTGAGAATTGTGCCCATTTTTTTCTTAAGAAATGAGAAACAAAAAAAAGTTGTTTCTCATTATTCCCATTCCATTCCCAAAACATATGGTCACTATTTACCTACCGGCCGATCACCGTCCGCCGTCGCCTGCCGCCGCCGCCGGCCATCTCCGGCGACCGTCGCCGGTCACCGTCCGCCGCCGGCCATCTCCCGGCAACCGTCGCTGGTCACCGTCCGGCCGGAAATTTTCCGGCCACTTTCGGCCGTCGCCGGCAACGGCGCCATTGCCTTCCGGCCGGCGTTGCCGGGGCACCGCCGTTCGGTCATCACCGGCGGGGGGCCACCACCGTCAGGCCAAAAAAAAAAAAAAAAAAATTTAGGATAAAATCGTTACCAAACACAATTCTCTTCCCAAAACAAAAAAAAAAAAAATTATCGTTACCAAACGCGATTCTACTCCCAAAAAGAAAACAAAATTCCCATCCCACTGTTGGAATGGAAACAAAAATGGTTACCAAACGCCACCTTTGTTTCCTTCTTGAAAATAGAATCACGTTTGGTAATGATATTTTTTTGTTTTTGGAAAGAGAATCTTGTTTGGTAACGATTTTATCCTAAAATCAAATTATATTTTTTTGAGATTTTTTTTTTTTGTTTTGGCCGGACAGCGGCGGTGGCTGTGGTGGCAGCGACGGCGAAGGCGACCGGCGGGTGGGTGATGGTGGCGGCGGCGGCGGGTGGGTAACGTTGACGGTGGTAGACGGCCGGAGGTGATTGGCGACGGTCACCAGATATGGCCGTTGGATGGCGGCGTACGGTGGCCGGCTACGGTAGATGAACAGTAACAGATATTGAAAATGGAATGGAAATAATGAAAAATAATTTTTTTTTATTTTTTATTTTTTTTTAAAAAAAAATGGGTACAATTCTCAAATGAAAATTGAAAAGGAACGAGAATAAAAATTATCAAATGTTATTTTTAAATAAAATTCTTAAAAATCTAAAAATGAAACGAGAATTGCTGAAATAGAAACCGTTAGCAAGGAGGCTTTAATGGCCAGATTTAACAATTTGGAAACCCGATTTCCAAACAGTGTGAACCCCCCTTATACTTAAGGGGGGAATGCATGCGGGGGCGCACGCCCCCTGCCCTATGCTTGGCACCTGTCCACATGGACAGGTGCCCACTCCAATGGGGCGAAGTTTTTCCCTCCCATTTGAGCCCCTATTTTTTTAATATTTTTTTTTGATTTTTTTTTTTCATTCTTTTAAAATAATCATAAAAAAAAATAAAACTTAAATTATTTAAGATTAAAAATAATTTTTTATTGTTTGTCAATTTCATGAATTTTTAAAATATCTAAATTTTTTAGGTCAAAATTAAACTTTTCCAAAATTTTAATTTAACTTAATTCACTTTGGAGATTAGAATTCACCAAATAAAATAGGGGAAGTTTTTAAAGATTTATTTTAATTTGATGAACTTAATCCAAAAATAATTTTTATAAACTTTTTTATTTTGACCTTTTATTATTATTTTGACATTGAAAATATTTTTTTTAAATTGTCATCTAAAAAGTTTCCAAAAGGAATCAAAATAAGAAGGATTATAAATTTTTTAAATCGATGTCCAAAAAGTTTATAATTTTTAAAAAATTTTGATCCCTTTTAGAAGATGATTTAAAAAAAATTGATATCAAAATAAATAAATAAAATCAATGTAAAAAAACAAAAACTCTTCGGTGTCAAAATAAAAAAAAATTGTAAACTTTATAAACTTTTTGAACGACGATTTAAAAAGTTTGTAAACTTTTTTATTTTGACTCTTTCTGGACAATAATTTAAAAAAAAATATTTTCGATGTCAAAATAATAATAAGAGGTCAAAATAAAAAAGTTTATAAAAGTTATTTTTAGATTAAATTGATCAAATTAAAATAAAATTTTGAAAATTTCTATGTTTTATTTATTCAATTTTAATCTCTAAAGATAAGTCACGTCAAATCATAATTTTGGGAAAGGTTCATTTTGTCCCAAACAAATTATATATTTTTAAAAATTCATGAAATTGACAAACAATGAGAAATTATTTTTGAATTTTAAATAATTCAAATATTATTTTTTTTACAATTATTTTAGAAGAATTTTAATTACTATAAAAAACCAAAAAAAATATTAAAAAAAATTAGGGCTCAAAGGGGGGGGGGGACCTTCCCATCTTGAAGAGTTCTTTACACTTTAAATGTATTTTAAAAAAAATAAATAAATCTGAAAACAAGTAGTTTCTATCTTTTTTACACAACTCAGGCCATCCGGGGTTGGTAATCCCCTGAATACTTAAATCCGGAGTTATCAATTCCGAGTTTAAAAAAATTGATATTCCATATATCGGTGTTCAAAACACTGGTATACTACTTTTTTTTTTTTTAGGAAATTTTTGACCCACGTTGGTAACCCGGGTACACAAAAGAAAAAGAAAATCACACGATTTTTCCACAGAGAGAGAAGAGGGAGGCAAAATTATATCCACCGAGAAAGAAGAAGATTTTAGAGGCCTACACTTGTCGCTTTCATCATCCACAAGCATCCAGCCTACCATTATTATTTATTTTTTGTTTGGATTACCTACTGTGGGTCCCATTTCTTTTTTTTTTATTTTCTTTTTACTTTATATATATATAAGACGTGAAGAGCACATGTGAGGCACGTGCCCATTATCTTTTTTATTTGATATATTTATAATTTTTTATATTATTTAATCAATAAAATCCACAATAAAAATACGTATATTAATTTAAAAAAAAAAATCAATAAAGAAATATAGTATAAAAAAATTTCTTATAATTTTAAATATTAAAACTTATTTAAAATAATTAATAGAAATCACTTTGTGTGAAAAAATATCATGGTTATTCCTTAAAATTTTGAAATTAAGCCGAATACAAGTATTATATTCTAGATCAAATGGTAATAAAGAAAAATAATTTAAGTAGAATTATAATGTCTACTAATAATAAATATATGCACATGACATAATCAAAAGATTAAACATACTTCTATAAACAAGGCATGCGAGTATGAAATTGTTTACGATACATGCCCTTGCATATATATACATGGCTAGAATGTATTCAAAACATGAGGTTGATGTAAGGATTGCAATTTTATTCACTCACCCCCTCCACCAAAGAGCAAAAGCAGAGAAGTCCAAAATATTAGATCGAGGAATCAAGCATCATCAACAAATGCTTCTTCTCCAGACAAGTTGACATCTGAACTGGTCGTGCTGGAAGCAGTGATGACATCTGTATTTGCAGGTAGCATTATTGAACCCTCATTGCTTGTTTCTCCAACGGAAGCTTTATGTATATCTTTTTCCATACATTATGTTGGTTGTTCATGGGCAGAAGATATAGAGGATAAATTATAAAGGCTCTTCAGCTCTCCACGAACTTGGTATCGCTACGGGTGAACACATGTCAAGTGATCAATTTCTGTTGAAGTCTTTACATGCGACAAAGATCCGTTGGATTTTCCCACAAAAACAAAAAGAATAACATAGTTTGTAAATGACAGAAAAATTTTGAATTTAGTTTTTCTTTGTTGTTAAACATAAAAGAAATAAAATATGTTTATTTTTTTGTATCAGAAAAGAATTATATATATTTATTTATTTATTCTATTTTTCTTGTAAAGTTCCAAGGAATAAAACTAAATGTGCTCACCAATGCTATGTAACTAACCTAAGGTGGATTTTTTTTTGGTTGCTAAAATGTGTTTAGAAGGTGTTGGGCACATGACTCAATTGTTCTCATGCCTTTACTATGTTCTTTGTTGTATAGTGTTTGAGGACCAAGTTGAGTTCATAAAGGCATTAGCGATAAATGGTGATAATGTATGTTGAATCACTATTATCTAAGTTTTGTGCATTGCTAAGTGTTATGTTTCTAGGCCAATATACGACTCAAGCAAAACAACAAAGTTGTAAGAAAAACCGTTGGTCTAAAACAATATTTGATAGACATGAAAAATTTCAAAGTCTTTAAGAGAAAAATTCACAGGAATGATATACAGATTGTCAATTTAAAGTTAAATGATGCATAATTTGATCAATATAAACAAAGTAAAAACACAAAGATAATTTAAATTTTCATTAGAGTAATTTCTTATAAAAAAAAATGACAAAGGAGATATTTAACCTTGGTAGTATTTTCCCTAAGTTATTTAGCAGTGTAACCAAGGAAGCTCTTGGCATTAGGTTCAAATAAAGAACCAATTATGATTCTGTTTTCATCTCGAACTTCAACATCAATACGTCACTTGCATTTTAATATTCAACATTTAACGACCACAAGTAAATATAGGTGGCATTTGTTCATTATTTGTCTTCTTACTTTGTTTTTATTGTCCAAAATTTAGAAGCACAAATGAAAGGTAGAAATGATCGTGAAAGTTTGACATAGACATGTTATAAAATTTCTAGGTTTCTATTATTTTCATATATTTAGAATAGAGACATAATGTTTCATTTGTTTTATTATTTTTTGTTACTAAATTGACGTTTATGTTACTCTTTTTTTCCTAAGGAAAAAAATTACGAGAAGAGACAAAGTTCTTATTTTTGTACCTATTTTTGGGTACAAAACAATAATCTTAAAAAAAACATGTAACCAAATGTAGGCTAGACAAAAGTAGCCTTAATGACAAAAATGTTCTTTTCGATATTACCTGGGACTACGTGCGTTCTCTTTTTGGTAATGGAAACAGGTAAATACTTGATCATACAAGACAGTAGTTGCTCGGTGACAATGACTACATCCCATGTACCATAAGGGCTTCTCCACGTTAACAAGAAACAATATACATTTAACCCTAACAGAGTGTTGCGAAAAAAAAATTGTGTTTGAGGAATTCAGGAATTACTCCCAAAATTTTGGAAACAAAAACGTGTACCAGATTTTGGTGTAATATTAGCATAGCTAAAATGTTATGTAGTTAGCTCTAAGCTAAGCGCTAGGGGCGATAGGTTGTGCAGTAGAGAATGAAGCAAGTAAGGAAGGAACTATGTATGCATGCATTGTTATGAAAATCAATACCTTCAATGTAGTTATGCCTGACATAAAATAAATTTGTTTGCATAGTTAGTATTAATTTTTCTTAACACAATATCTTTATAAATCATTGGTAAAAAAATATGTTCCTAATTGTTTGAAGTGGTTAAACAGGAAAACATAACATTGAAATTGGTTATAATTCATTTGTCCAAGTAATTGACATTATTGTCCTATATTATTTTGCCCAATTACAAACAAGTCAATTTTCAGACTTTTATTCACTATCAATTTGCATATGTAAAATTACATATTTGTCCTCAAAATATTTGAAAAGTAAGTATCTGCGTTTTCACTTTTTTTCCTTATATATCTATCTCCAAATGTAGTAATTTTATTGTTAATTGCTATTATGAAAATCAATATTTTCAATATTCATCTGTATGAATAAAAGTTAAAATTTAGCTTCTTACCTTTATAGTTCATATAAGGTAATTCTTGTTAGTATTCATTTCTTAAATGAAATTATGAAGTTGCGCAAAAGTTTTAAAATCAAAAGTCAATTTTTTTTTTAACTTTAATTTTTTTTTAATGCATCCATATATGGTATTCTTATTACACCGGTATTCTTTTGAAAAATAATATTTTATCTACTATTATCTACATCAAAGTTTGTTTTATTATTCATTTGCACATGCAAAATTACATATTTGTCCTAAAAATTTGTGATAATTAGAAGTAAACTTTTTACCTATTTTATGTATATTTATTATATACATATATATGTATGTGACTATTAAGCTATTATCTATATTATCAAAATTAGTCTTTTTTGTTTATTCTTCATATGTACAAGTAAAATTGTAAATTAATTCATAGTAAATTTAAAACTATTTTTTTTTAAAAGAAAGACATTTAATATCTCTATATATTTTATAGCAATAATATAAATGTAAACCTAGACAATTTTTTTGTATAATAATTTTATACACGAAGTAGATTTGTAAATGACACTTAAGAATTTTAAAAAAATAATTTTTTTGTATTGCATACTTGAAAGAACTATTTCTTGGTATAAAAGAAACTCAAACTGTTTAATAAAAATATGAAATATAAAATGAGTAAAACAACTATGTAACAAAAGACATAAATGCCGATATTTAAAATTATTTAGAGTAGTTTTAAGAGATAATTTTAAAATAATAGATGATATTTTTTCACTCTATGTGGAACAAATTTTATGTTAATTGATCCTTTTAATACTTATAGATTATATTTTTGTACTTGCATAGTACTTATAATTTTTTTTTTCTATTTTCATATATTTGGTGGGATTATCATCATCAGTTATTTTGTTTTTAATTATGACATATAAAATATATCAATAGTGTTACTGGGAGTGAAATTAATTTGACTTTACTACTATTATATGGCTTATTTGGCTCACTACTATTATAAATGACACTTAAGAATTTTTAAAAAATAGTCACCCATTTTTGTATTGCATATTTAAAAGTACACCTATTTGGTATAAAAAAAATTAAATTGTTTAATACAGATATAAAATATAAAAATAACTTATTAGTGCATAAAACTGGTACACACCTCGAGTATGGTCCAGTCGGATGACAGGTGGGTCCTCTTGCTAAGGTGGAGTCGTCGATTGAAAAGTCCTCGAGCGAGCTGTGCTGGGTCCTGGGAGGACTGACCTGTTGTGTCCAGAGTCCTGCTCCTCAGGGAGTGTACCTGCAGAAGGCTCAGACCGGAGTTTATCCCGGTGAAGCCCCTCCGGCGTGGTAATCAGTGCTCAGAGAGAAAAGGTACAGAATATAGTAAGGAAACAAATGAACTCGCACGTAATGTAAGTCATTAAAGCGTACCTCGGGCTTACATAGCCCCCGATATATATAGGCGTTGGATATGATTAGTCGGGCCTAAACACGATTAATTAGTCGAAACTCTGTGTTTACCCGATAATCTGGGGCGTTTAGGAGATAATCGTTGGGCTTGGGATTTTGGGCCCATTTGGCGAAGCCTGCGGGCTTTTGACAAGCTTGTGGCGATGAGCTGGTGAAGGAGCGCAGAGATCCGTGGAGAAGAAACAAGGTGAAAATGGGAGTCGTTCGAGGTGAGCGACTGAGTCCCTGAGACTAATCGCTGAGGGCACGGCGTAGAGCTCAGAGCGGCATGTCCTTGCGGGGCTCCTCGCTCCTCCTTGGGTGTAAATGAGATTCTAGGGAGGAACCGTAGTCGGTGTATGCTCCAACGTGGCGTTGTGGATTCCGGAATATGTCTCTGTCATTGCAAGGGTTGACACGTGGTTGGGTCTCAAGTGCTGACTCAGAGGTGCCAAAAATACCCTCATCATAACTAAAACAAATATATAACCGCAGACAAAAAGACCGATATTTATTTTAAAATTATTTTAAGTAGTTTTAGGACAGTTTGAAAATAATAGATGATAATTTATTACTCCATTTAGAACAACATTTCTATTAATTTTGATACTTTCAATAGTTATAGATTTTTTTTTTGTACTTACATAGTAGTTATAGATTTTATTTTTGTATTTTCATGCATTTGATGGAATTATCATCATCAATCATTTATCTTTTTTATTACAACAAACGAAAATTATTAATGGTGTTACTTAACTAGGATTGAAATTAATTTGGCTTTGCTACGATTATATGGATTATTTGGTCATTTTCATTATGAAATTTTCGAACATGTCCTTAACTGAAGATTACAATCTCAACGCTTAATGTAATGAAATGAGAAGATTATAGTTAGCTAAAAAATTGAAATTAACTTGAATACAAACATTATATTCTACACACACATATATATAATTAAGTGGGTGAATGACCTAGAATATTGTTGAGCGGATGTAAGAGGCAGAACTGAAGTTCACATATACTCCTGAATCAAAATTAGAGAAAAATAGAGTTGTTGGCGAGGGTAGATAAATAAAAAGAATGGAAGAGGAAGAAACTCACTAGACAAAAATTAAAGAAATTCAACCGTGTCTCAAATTCCATCTGACTAAACAAAGAATATCAACTCACTGAACACTAAAATTAAGGAGATTCAACATATTTCGGATAAAACTGAACACCTAAAAGACCAAAAGGTCCATATACATGCACAACATTCGCGGGCACACACACATAAATAATTAAGTGGGTGACCAATGAATTGGCGCCATTCCTGGAAAAGCAATCCAATGAACAAAAAAGTTATTCACAATCAAATTTAACGAATTAGACATGAACTAATACAAAAAGATGGTGCCAGAGAGCTATGCATCAACAATGAAGAAGTGGGTAAATTCCACAACACCATTTGTCTAAATGTCACATTCTCATTAATAAATCCCCTATATCTAGTTAGTCAAAACACTGGAATAGAGTAAGGTAAGGTGTTCGAAAAAGACTGAAAGATGATACGAGTAAAATAAATCATGTTCACATGTCCGCCAATTACTCAAGGCCTCTAAAAGCCATATATATTCAGGGCATTTTCCTATCAACTCATTATATTTGGCGAATGGTCAAGTCATAAAATTATAAGATTCCGTACTCATCCTAGAGGGGGTCGAATAGGCTAGGCTAGACCAACGAAAATAAAATGAAATAAACAATATATTATACAATGCAATCAAAACTAACAATCGACTTTAGTTATTCCCAATTGTGTTCATTAAGCAATGAAAGCCTTCAACCACATAACGATCTATATAACATATCAGGAAGGTCTTTCCCTCCCCCTCCCACCACACACACAAAAAAGTACCCGGGTCTCAGTAGAACAAGTGCTCAAAATACATTTTTATTTGAACAGTTAAGATTTTTCCACCTTTAATTCCAATATCGTACGGTAAACCCAACTCAAGAAAAGAATCTTTATCACCCAAAACAATCAAACCAACTTAATTCAATCTAAAATTAATCAAAAATACTTTCTCACTCAAAACCATTACTTATACTCGATGTCCCATAAAACTCAGAAAATATTGTTTACGTTCATTAGTTATTAATCAACATCATTTTTCCTAAATCTCTAGTTATATAATTGTTAAATCAACTCTTTAATGGATAAAAATATATATTTTAATTTATAATACATTAAATCATATAAAAGAAATGAAGACAATATGACACATGCACTTGCTGGTAAAGCAATAAATCAAAAGATTATGCATAGAGTAGGGAAACGGTCAACATAGGTGATATAGTTAGGACCATTGTTACTCAAAGGTACACTAAAGCATATGGATCTCCCAAAGGCTAAGCATGAAACGTAAGACAGAGTGCAGGCTTCAACACATGGGGCATATAAAATTAAGTTCTTATGAATATATAAGAGTTTATTTACACAATTTTTTAACGTGTCAGTTCCTTAACTATCAATCATTCATGGACCAAACTAACAATTTCAATTAAGTGATAAAAAAAAAAGAACAAATTATTGAATGAAACAAATTATGCAAACAAAGAATTCTAATTTCACAAAGCATCCCAAAAATTCAAATGAAAAGAACACACGGAATCTCTAATTAAAATAGACCAAATGAATGAATTTTCATTTCGCCATAAAGATCATTCTAGGGCCGGCCATCCCCTCCATTAAGTTCAAATTATCAAATCATTCTTAATTAACTCTTCCTGAGTTTTCTTAAATTTATCTCTCCTTCTAACAGTACCATCTACCTAAATTAATTCACATTTTTCTGACTGGTGCTTCTACAAATCTTTACATGAAGAAATGAAAAAGAGGTAGCTAACATAGGTTGATGCAAGTTCGTCTTTTGGCTGAAAATCAATGCTTGATTAGGTAAGACAACTTGGACCTTGTTTCACCGTACGTGGTGTTTCCATTCATGTTACAACTCAAAATAGGCAAGCACACCCACGTTAAAGTGTATAGACTCATTAAGTCAATTTCACAAACACGTGGTGTCCTATATTAGAAAACATAAATATAACACCAGAAAACTGTTAGAACATAAATCTGGTCAAACGAAACATGCATAATAGACAAAAATTAAAGAAATTCAACCATGTCTCAAATTCCATCTGACCGAACAAGGAATGAACTCAATGAACACTAAAATTAAAGAGATTCAACAGATTTCGGAAAAAAATGAACACCTAAAAGACCAAAAGGTCCATATACATACACATTATTCGCACATACACACACACATATATAATTAAGTTGTTGAATTACCTGGAATATTGTTGAGCGAATGAAAGTGGCAGAATTGAAGTTCGCGTATACTCTTGAATCAAAAATTAGAGAGAAATAGAGTTGTTAGCAAGGGCAGATAAGTAAAAGGAATTGAAGAGGAAGAAACTTAGATTGGCCTCTAAACCAAATTGAGAAGAAATTAGGGTTCTTACCATGGAGAAAACGCGATTTAGAAGGATACAAAGCAAGAGCTGAAGAATCGCATTTGGCAAGGCTTGAAATAGATAAGAAAAGACGATGTCAAGGTATGGGCTCCTCATTTCAGACCTCTGTACACGGAATAGTAGCGCCTATGCTTCTGCGCTTCTGCAGACACCATTGTCAATGTAGAAAATAGTTGTTTTGGTGAAAACTCAAATAGAAGTGATGGGATTAGGTGGTGATTTGGAGAGAAAAAACTCATCTTCATGTGTAGGAACGTCGTCTCTGCGAAGAAAGGAGAGAGAGAGAGAGAGCTTGTGGATGTAGTACAAGAGAAGTCCAAAGGATGTGGGTAGTACAAGAAAGTAAAAAAGAAATGAAATAGGAATTGGGTTTAAGAGAGTACACGTGGGTAATTTTGGAGTGAGATAAATTGGTTTATGAAAAGTATCTATATATCTTAAGGATATTTTGGTAAAATCACATAGCCAAATGAATAGTCCCTCCAACCTTGCTTTATATAAGAGTAAGGATATATCCAGGAGTGTCTTCATACCCACATAGGGTGTAAGATTAATTTGATTCAGGGTGCGTTACTGTCTCTGTCAACAAGTGCTTTTCCGCATACTAGAACCCTTGACCTTGTAGAGGTCCCTCAACTGTTTTACTTGAGTAAACCTTACCACTTAAGCAGGCCTTACCACTTGAATCACACTTTTTTTTTCCTATTCGATGTTTGGCTTTTTGCCCTACTTTTTTTAAAATATTTTATTTAGCAACAGAACACTAGGCGTTCGGGCCGTGTATTCTGCCTCCGTACTCGGCCATTGTAGATTGCAACTTAGATATCCAACTAATTGGTCTATTCGCAAAACGAAATACAAAAACTCAGTCGATCTTCGTCTATCAAGGTCACCTGCATAGTTCGCATTACTACCGCACACAGTTAAGCGCATAGGCTACCGTATTAAAATATTTTTAAAATGTCCTTATTTTAAAGGAATTTTTAATTAGAACCCAATTTTCACAATTAATATTTGAATGGACCCCAATAGTCAAGCCCAAATACTAAAAAATTCATTTATTTATTTTGTTTTTGAGAGAACCCCATATTTTACACATACAATACACATGCGCGGTTGGGGATAGAGATCTCTTAGGTATTTTTGGAAACTACAATCAAACTAATTAAGGAAAAATCAAAGAAATTCATTCAAGAAACTACAAAAATGGAAGAAATTATCGTTCGCACTTATCATGCCCTAAACTCTAAGAAGATATTCAAGGCCATTGCGACACAAAATCGGACACAGAGGCCGGCAGTTCCCTCAACAGCGACAGTCAGCAGAACTGGCGACAAATCGACGGCAACAACATCGGTGTTGGATAACAGATCTTGGTTCCCAGGTTGTGTTTCTTACATGTATTAATCAGTTTATAAGTTATTTGTTACTGTTTTGAAAAGTTAGGAACAAAAACATCAACCAAGATTATGTTTTCATCTTAAAATTATTGGACAAAAATCTAGAAACTGTTGAAAAAGTTGCGGTTTTTCCCCTGTTTGAAACGCAGCATGGAGTTGAAGTATCTTGATTACTTTTCCTCTCTCTCATGATAAGTAAACGTGTGTGTACAAATGGAATATCTTGTTTGAGCTACAACTGAATCAAATAATCACTGTGAAGGTTTTGTGATTACTACATTTTACTACATTTTATTCTACCCCAGAAATTTGTTGGTTAATGTTATTCAAATGAGTTAAAGCTTGATTTTTGTAATTGGGTTTTAGCATACAAGATGTGCTCAATATTCAATGGATGGATTGAATATTTTACTGTACAGTTATAATTTGGTTGATTTTTATTGCACAGTTTTAATGAATTAAATATTGATGTACATTTATAATTAGTTGTATATCTGATGCACAACTTATAATTGGTTGAATATTACTCTACATTTATTATTAGTTGAATATTTTACTGTACGATTATAATTAGCTTTCATGTTTCCATTCTGATTTTTCTAAACTGGAATGTGTATTTAGTTTAAAATTTTGGATTTTTGGAAATCAACACTTCAAAGGTAAAATAATATTTAGTAGTAATTATTGTGGCTCGCCATTTGTGTTTCCAGATTTCTGTTTCTATTCCAGGGTGACGAAGATGAAAGTAGTTGATATTACTCTACATTCGTAATTAGTTGAATATTTTACTGTACAATTATATTTTACTGTGCAATTTTTATAGAGTGAATATTGATGTACAATTATAATTGATTGAATATTTATCTACATTTATAATTGGTTGGATATTTACTACACAGTTATAATCAATTGTATAATTGATATGTATTTTATAATTGGTTAATTGTTTTTAACATACAGTTATAATTGGTTGAACATTTTTTTATTTTGACCAGGAAATAAAAAATTGGACGACCATGCTTGTGGCTAAACACTTGGGGACCACACACATTTTGGATATTGATAGCACTTCAACCATTGAGGATATGTTTGAGCTCGTGTGCGATAAGTATACTGGGTTGTGTATGAGAAATTTCAAGTTGTCTTATTCAATCCCCAACCACCCTAATTGTTATTTAGGAGACATAGACTCATTATGTAATCTTCAAAAGATTTCAGAAATTCTTAATTTGGAATTTATTGAATTATCCATACAGTTGATGCATGTTGGAGAGAGGAGCGGAGATGCAGTAGAAACTAGCACTGAATATTACAGCAAAAACCCAGGGAGTGACGAAGATGAAAGTGTGTTGGTACCGTACTGCCAAAATAAGTGGACAACAATGTCTGCTGATTGGAGGTATTTAATTCGTGAGGTAGGGAAAGCTTTTAAAGGTAGAGTTAATGATTTTAGAGAGTGCTTGATAAAATATTCTATTGAAATTGGGTTTAAATTTGATTACCATAAGAACGAACCATCTCGCATTGTTGCATACTGCGCATATAAGGTTGAGCGGGGATATGAATGGTTCGTATGCGCGAGCACCGATAGTAAGAATGGTTATTTTTACATCAAGAAAATAAACAATATTCACACGTGTGGTGCTGCATTCCGTACCAGAAAAATGGTAGGATTAATTCCCAAGTTGTGTCGAGTTGTATAAAAAACACGTTAAAGGTTCAACCATTAAAGCATCCTATTGACGTTGTCAAAGAATTTAAAAATAACTATGGGTTGGATATAAGTTATCATCATGCATGGTGGGGGGTTCAAAAAGGCGAGAGAAGATGTTTTGGGGGATTATCGTAGTGGTTATGACGAGTTGAGATGGTATAAAGAGGCGTGCAGAAGACTAACCCTGGAACATGTTTCAAAATTGAATATGATATGAGTATTGGTTGTTTTAACCGACTTTTTGTTTCATTCGGGGCTAGCATAGCTGGTTTAAAATATGTACGACCTCTATTATTTTTTGACGGGACGTTTCTGAAAGCAAAGTATAAAGGCATACTACTTGGCGCGACCGACAAAGATGGTAATAACGGTAAGCTGGGTAAAAATTCTTGTTATTTTTCGACGTGCTAAGCAATTAATTTTTGTGTTGTATCTAATGTAATTTTTACTGTACAACAACAATTGTAATTATTACTGTTTTTTAATCATATTATTCGATGTACAGTAAATAATGCATTGTGAATGACTAAAGTTTTGTCATTTTCTGACAGGGATATATCCATTGGCTTTTGGAATCATTGACTCTGAAACGGAAGTCCACTGGGAATGGTTTCTAAAACAACTAGTTAACGTTATCCCACCGGAACTAGTCATGATATTCATATATGATCGACATGTTGGGTTAATAAAAGTTGTGAAAAAGGTATTCCCAGATGCATTCTATTCATTTTATTTGAACCACTTAACAATAAATTTGAAGGAAAAAATTGGGGCTCGGTCACCAGTGGTAAAACAACGGTTGTTGTGGTTGTTACGTGAGTGTTACGAAGTAAAAACAAAGTTCGACTTTTATGCATAATTGGCAGAACTAAAAACTGAGGGGTCCAAGTATATTTCTGATTGGGTGGATGATTTGCTGCTAGAGAATTGGATAAACGCGTTCTTCAAAGGTTGAAGATACGATGAATTGACATCCAACGCTGCAAAGACATTCAATGGATGGATTGCGGAAGCCAGACACCTGCCAATTCACAAAGTTGTTGATCGAATCCGTGTTGACCTAATGGAACAACAGACAAAATGACGTAACATGGCGTCGGGGGTAAAGAATATTCTTTGTGAGACAATCGAGAGACAAATGCTAAAAAGATTGGAAGAATGCAGGGCATGGGTGGTGTGCGAATCCGTGAATGGAGTCTTTGAAGTTCAATCGGACCCTTCTGTACTTGTGGACTTAAAACATCGAACATGTTCTTGTTTCGATTGGAGCGACAACGGGATACCGTATTCACACGCTTGCACTGCTATTACAAAAATTGGTGAAGATTTGAACTCATATGTAGAGGATTACTTCTACATGTCATTTTACCGTCTACGTTACGAGGATAGAATTTTTGTTGTGCCAACTGCAGGGAAAAAAAAGACGAAACAAGAAGATATTGTAATACTGCCACCAGTTACCAAACGACCTAGAGGACGACCGAAGAAAACGAGGATCCCATCAAAAGGAGAATTCATCAAGGGAAAATTGAAATGTAGTCGTTGTGGTGGGAAATGACAAAACAGGAAAACATGCAAAGAACCCATATGAGATGACACCATTTATTAGAGTATCATTTTATTTCTTGCAGTAACAATTTATATTGTTTTTTACAAATTAAACATTTTTTGTGGTGCTTTTAATGACAAGAATCATTTCATTAACTGATCTTCATTCCAGTTCGTTATACTAATTTTAACGTTTTTGGTTTATGTTTCTTGTGAAAACTCACAAAAAATATTGAGAAACGACGTATCGATTATTTTCACCAAAACATGCAATATTTTAATGAAGTTTATTGTACATAAATTTTTGAGATAGGTTTGCACAACAATATAGTGTGACCTTTTTTTTTTAACTATACAGATGATTATTACTGCACAATGATTTTTAATGGAACGAAATTATCCAGCAATCCACCAAAAATATTACAACACACGTAACAATACTCATGTGAACTGCCTCACGTGATTATACCATTCACCCCTTGAATTAGAGTGAAGTGCCTCGGCTAACTTCTCTCGATAGGGAACTCCAAATAAACCTTCATAAGCATTTAACATATTATCAAATCAGGGGCCAATAACAATTAGCACCAACACAAATGATGGTTGATCGCATAATAGCTTAGAAAAGAGAAGACTACAAAATGTATCCATGATACATTAATAGTGTAACACATGAGTAGCAATATGCAAGCATTAATAAGGTTATCCCATGAACAACTTAAAAGTCATACACATCCAGTGACTTCTAGGCTCTAGCTCGGCCATTTTTATCGTGCTCGACTTCATTACTACTAATTATCAACAAAACCGACCTCGTATTTTATTGTGTTCATATATATAACAGTTGACCTTAGTCCATTCAATAATTATTACAGTACACGTAACTATTACTACACACGTAACTATTGCTATGCAGTAATCACGACCGATTAGAAAGTGTTAACAAGGGATACACCAACACACAAAGAATTTAATGTCCCGTGCTCCATCTTGAAGGCAAGCAATAAGTAAACTATTAAATCAAAATAATGTAACAAAGTTCGAACACAGGATCTAGCACGTATTGTTTTTTCATAAGAACTGAAACAGAAAAAAATAAAACAATAACATTTTTCTCGACAAACTCATCGCGTTCAACTGCTCTACGCATAAAATGAATCAAAACCCCAACTACCATGTTTGTCATTTATTATGTCCTTGATAAGATTCGCCCTTTCCACAGTTTCTATTCCGGCTTTGCATTCACGATTAACGTTTGTTTGTTGCTCAAGTATAAACTGCCTCATTATATACGTAACAATTATTCCACAATCAGGTTTGCCAAAAAAATATACAACTTTATAATATGATAGCGCATATACTTACTACTTACAAAACTAATACAAATCAAAATCTACACTTACCGATCCTTTTTTTGTTGAGGCGTGTCAGAAATAGGCTCCAAAGTTATCGATCTTTCTTGAGTAGAAGCGCTTGACTTAGTCGCATACTGAGAGAAATAGCCGGTAATATAATCTGCCTATATTTTGCAAACAATGAAATCAATTTGGATACATGGTAACATATTTTTTATGAACCTCAACAATGAAAACGACGAAATCAACTAATGGGCAAAATATCTAAAATCTTACAATAAGTTTTGCGTTCTCGAAATACGGATCATATGAATTAAGACTGCACAACGAGCTGTAATGATTTAATGTCCCATATTCCATCTCGAAGGCAAGTAATGTCCAGTGCAACGGTATAGATTTTCTCCCCGGCGTGTTTATCGAGAACATTATCGTCTCATATTTCCCAATAATCCCTTTATTGAATTGTTTGTCCACTAGTTCCCGAATGATTGTCTCTTTATTCTCTTTAACGTAAGTCTATCATCAAAATCAACACAATATTTAATATGCACTCAAAGACTAAATAGACAAAGACACCAAAATATTAAAAGATAAAGCACTGAGGCAAAGGAAGGTACCCAAGAAAGACTAGGCATAACAAACACTCTGTGGGGAGCATCAACATTTGAGTTGCCATTAAAAATTTCAATTCGGCGATGGTGTATTATCTCGGCAAACGTATATATCACCTACAAAAGAAATGAGGGAAAAAAAATCAAGTTTATGTAATCATTAAAATACACGACATCTAGTATATTTTCTTACCCTACTAGACAATTGTTCTTCTTTTAAGAGATCAATTATGTTGCTGAAATGGACGCCAAGAAAGTCGTCCAATCCAATCCATGCTAGTCACTGCAGGACGAAAAATAAAATCAAATACTGCATAATGAATCAAAGAAAAAAGTACAAAATGATTCAAAGCAAATATAATGAATACATACGCATAATCATGTGTTTCATGTATGAATTTTATTTTATCCCAATCACTTTCGTCTAGTAATTTGGCCACCATGCATTTTTTTTTGTTTGGGAGTTTTTCGAGTTTCCTTCCAGTCATTCGATGTATTAACGGGATCTCATCCACATCAATCACTACCCGATCACACCCCTTCTTGTTTCACTTCTTAACTCCCTCATACACGTAATCTGACTTTCGTGCGGGTTTTCTTTTTTGCCGTTTGATCTCCCTCACCATAGATGTTTGTAACTCGGACTTTTCAGGCCCTTTAATACCTGGGGGTGAAACTAATTCAACAATGGATTTTTTGTCGCGTATTTGTTCCGCATCATTGTTGGTAGTCCGTTTCGTCAAATCATCCAATTGTTTCATCAACGATGTTATCAACTCATCGCGAGATTTCAACTCAGATCGAAGATACATGTTCTCCGCAACCGACTCACTATTCTCATTCAACGCACCATCCAATTGTTTCCTGATTTCAGTGATATCGTCTGGGGGTTGTTGACCGAGGAGAGGTAGGCCAGCAGCTACTATAGGTTGGGCCCCGAATACATAAATCTCTTCCATAGCTGATGGCACCAGATCGTCGGAGATTATCTAAAAACATTACAACACATAACTTAAATTAACATTCTTATAAAACACATAATTATTGACGCACATTAAAAGAAACTGTGCAGTAACAATCTTATAAGTGATAATTATTGACACACATTAAAAAAACCTGTGTAGTAACATTATTTTAAACGATACAAAAAACACGTAACTATTGTTGTGCAGTAACATTCTTATAAATTATACAACAACCCATTTTATGACATTTAGATAATATTTCAAAGATACAATAGGAAATAACCTGATTTTCATTCAGTTCATTCACACCATGCAACACGTTCTTTAGAGAAGATAAATTCCACCGGGTGAAACGTGGAATACCGATCCAACTGACATCCCCTCCCACTGGCGCACCTTGGTGATTGTAGTATGGATCTAACAAGGTTGAACGCTCGCAGAACATATACTAAGATTAACATATAGCAATTAGGAAAAAATACTGCATTAACAAAGAAGAATATATACAACATTTGTTACTCTAACTATAAATAGTTTACCAATATAGCGATGATGTAGCCATGAATCGCGTACGGTTTGTCAATGTGATTAAGGATAGAATCATTTACCTCATTCGCAATGGCATCAACCCATGTGTATTCAGACATTGCATGCAAGTTTTCTACCATTTGCACAAATGACCATCCGATATTCGTACCAGTAGTTGCAAAAAAGCAAGTGACAAAAGCGTACAAACACATCAACCTTACGACGTCCTCAGTGTCGTCGTGATCGGTTCGATCACTAATCGTGTCGATTGTCTGTAATATCACTCTCGTTGAGACTTGCTCCACCCCAGCAAAACGTCGTTAAACAAATGGAGTCACAATCTTCTTCGCATACGTGTGTTCAACTATTTTGGTTCCATTTTTTATCCCAAAGAATAATGATATATCCCTAGAACTCAAAGAAATACACTTGTCGCAAAACACAAAAGCTCCCCTACTTCTGCAAAAAACACATTTGCAAAAAGACAAATAAAATAATATTCAGAAAATTATATTTTAAACAGTAAATATCATTGCAACAAAATTATACCGAGATGATAAGTACAAATTTTACCGAGAATAATAAGTGAGCATCGTCAAGATGTCCTGATCACTTTTAGTACATTTATGAAGCACGACATTTCCGTCAATGAATGCTTTAAAGAACGGCCAAAGTAGAGTGGATGACATTACATAAATGTGGGCAGGACGAAACTTTCTTCGATTATTTCCCATTAAATCACAGAAGTTATGTAGATTACATCTATACTGTTTACCTCTTGCTTGCTTATGCAAGACTAGATTGGTGTCGGATCCACTCGCCATCACCTGAGTAACACTTACGTTGTCGTACAAAAAGTAAATTTTCTAAACATTAACAATGTATAGGAAGAAGAGGATAATTCAAAACAAGACGTTAGGCATGATATTTTAATAGACAGTAAATAATTCAACAACACAAAACATAAAACAATGAAAAAGAATAACATGAAAATTCAAACTATGTATTCAATATCGATTTTTGCTACACATTAACTAACCATTCATTCTTATACTTCACCTTTAGATTTTTATATACTCAAGAGGGGAAGTATAAGTTCTAAGAGGAGACAACCATCCCTACACAAAATCAAAAGAACCCAAGAAAATGCAGAATGAAAAATTCATTCAAATCAAGCAAAATGACAAGTTTTTGTACAAGCTATTATCAAATGAAGTGCCCATAAGCAAGGCTGGGTCCACATCTTTAAAAAGAAGTGCCCCAAAACAATAATTCGATTGTTGATTTTTGCTAAACGCAAAAAATCTCAATAACACGACTTTGATAGTTAATTTCTACTGCACATTAACAGTCTCAACACCCAAAATATCAACAATGCAAGGGAGAGATGGATTTTTGCTACACATTAACATTCCCAAACAACCCATAAAATGCATAAGAATTATCTCAAATAACTCAACATCAACAATGCACAGGAAAAAAAGGGAAATTCAAAACCAAATTTCAAATGTGAATTTTTGCTATACATTAATTATCTCAAATACTCAAATATCAATAATGCAACGGAACAATAAGAAAATTAAAAACAACTCAATCAAGGACCCAATCATGAACAATGCCAAGAAAGCGGATGAAAATTGAAAAAACTCATTCCAATAGGGTTGCTAGGGTTTTGTTATTACCTTTATTCGACTGATGGTGAATGCGGCCGGCGATGGAGTTGACAGTGGCGTCGGGAGGGGTTGGCCGGCGGGTAGGAAAGAACAACGAGCTACGAACGAATGCTCAATACAGACGGCGGCGAACGGACTGAAAGCCTCAATGCATACGGTGGCAACCGGGCTGAAATCGTTCCATCCAACGGCGGCGAACGAACAATCTTTATGGGAAAGGCAAAGTGGGTTGCGATTTTGGGGGAAGGAAGTGGGACAACAACCTTTTCTATAGCAAGATTCAGAATATAGAAGGTTCCGATTTGGGTAATTGAGACAATGGACACTTACCATGTATATACACCTTCACGCGCTTCTTGAGGAGAGTATTCTACATGATTTGTTGATGGAGTTTTGATTAAATAAAAAATGATGGATGGGGATATCTCTAATATATTGGTGGGCCTTGGGGCCATATTAAAATACCCTATTTTAAAATATCCGTATTTTAAAAGACAAATTAAAAGACTGATAATCCAAATCTTTAATGAAATGATTAATTTATTTGAGACAATTGTTCAATTATCAGTTTTTTAAAATATCTTATCATTAAAGATTTGGATTAATTTAAGAGAAACTGATGATTGGGATGAGTTTTGGTAGGAAAAAAAATCGTCTAAATTTTTTTACACTCATATATTGATATATGTACTTATTAGTCATTTTTTTTATTATTTAATTATTTTTTTATATTTATAATTTTAAAAATAGATACATGAGAATCTCTTATATATAACTTTATTCATAACTTTTTAAGGTTGTAACTTTATTTTTTGTGGGTCTAAAGTTGATTTTTAATTACTAAAAAGAAAAAAAAAAAGTAGGGCAAAAAGTCAGACATGGAATAGGAAAACGAAAAATGTGACTCAAATGAAAAAATCCACTTGAATGATAAGTTCTGCATGAGTTAAAGCAATTGAGAGATCTCTTTAAGGTTAAGAGTTCGAGTATGCAAAAAAATACTTATTGAGAGGGACAATAACGCATCCCGAATGAGATTAATCTTACACCCTGTGTGGGTGTGAAGACATTTGTGGAAAAAAAAATATTAAAAGAATAAAAAATGAAGTGGGACCCACAGTAGGTAATCCAAACAAAAAATAGATAATAAATGTAGCCTGGATGCTTGTGGATGATGAAAGTGATAAGTGCAGGCCTCTAAAATCTTCTTCTTTCTCTGTGGATATAATTCTGTTTGTTTGCTCTCTAGAAGCCATTTGTCTCTCTCTTCTCTCTGTGCAAGAATCGTGTGATCTTTTGTGTACCTGAGGTCACGAACCCCAGGTCTAAAGTTTAAAAAAAAACAATACCGTATGTTGATGTCGGATCATGGATGACCTCAACGGTATGGTTTGGTTACTGTTGATAGAGATCTTCTTCTTTGTCGGGATGGGGATTGAGAGGTTCGGGATCAGTCCATCTACCTGGGATGGGTAGAGTGCAAGCGACCTGGGATGGGGACGGAGCGGTGAAGCAACCTGGGTGTCTTTGGATCCATAGAGAGTCTTCTTATCCGTGGAGAATCTTCTGACTGGGAAGGGATGAGTCTGAGTTGGAATGCTTAACCGCCTTCTGGTCTGAAAAGAGATAGGTCCGAACTGGGAAGAGCTTGAATGCCTTCTGGTCTTCTGAACCGTGGAGAGATGGTTCTGGAGTTGTTTACGTAATAAATATTTTTTTTTAAAAAAAATAAAAAAAAAATCTAACTAAGGATGCTTTTGAACTTATTTACACAACGCGAGCATCTCGGCGTTGCGTATGCCGGGACCGTGGTCCCGGTGCTCGCAACACCGGGACCTAAAGTATTTTTTTTTTTGGTCCCGGCGTTCAGAACACTAGGACCAAAAAACCACAAACGGATTTTTTACTTCAAAGATAGAAATATTCCAAAATATTTTTACTTCTATTCCAAAATGTTTTTACTTAAAAAATTGGAGTGAAATTCAACTATTACTTCATATCATGGACTTTTTTTTTTTTTTTTTTATTAATAAAGTAAAAATATTTTTTATTTTCAATTAAATTCAAGTAAAAATTCAATTTGGTCGACAAGATATCCCATTTGGTTGACAGGTTAGATCAAGACATGCAATTTAAACTCACTATTTTTAACGGTCGACTGATTTGTTAAGTCGGTCGACCGACTAGATTAGTTTTAAATTTTTTTTACCTCATTGGTTTAACCAGTCAAATGTTTGACATATTCGATCGACCGTTTGACCTCATTTTTAAATTTAAATTACCGCACGGCTTGAATTAAAATTTATAAAGTACAAGGAGACTAATTTATAAAGTATAAATTTTAATTCAAATTACATTTTAAAACGAAATTAAAAAAAAAAGTGTAAGAACACCAAAAAAAAAAATTTGGCCAAAGTGAAATAATGGTCAAATTTTAGAGGTATAAAGTGTAAAAAATGCATAATTTTTTTTTCCAATACACTTAGGCATGCATTTTCGTGTTCCTCTCTCTCTCTCTCAATACACTCAAGCATGCATTTTCCTCTCTCTCTCTCTCGGCAAGGGAAAAAGCCAAGTCTCTTAGTCCCGGCGTTTGTAATGTCGAGACCAAGTCTCATTCTCTCTCTCTGCTCTCTCTCTTTCTGCCCTCTCTCTACCCTCTCTCTTTGCTCTCTCTCTCTCTCTAGGCAATAAGAAGGGGACTTAGTGCTAGCGTTTTGAATGCCGGGACTAAGCCCTTTGGGCTTGGTCACCACAGATGGCGTTTGATCAAACGCCGTGTGTGGTTTTTGGGTCCTGGCGTTCTGAACGCTAGGACCAAAAAAAAAATACTTTAGGTCCCGGTGTTGCAAACACCGGGACTACCCGGCATACTTGATGGTTCTGAGCTGGGATGAGTCCGAGTTGGGATGGGCACCACCTTGACACTTGTACAAAGAACTTGTCGGGATAGACCAAGTGTGTCCCTTCCGGCGTGAGAATCAACGCTCAGGGAGAAGATTTGTAAATATGCCGCCGATAAGAGTAAGCAAATTTGGTGTATCTTTGGGCATTGATATGCCCTCCTTTATATAGGCAATGGATTGATTAGTTTAGGGGCTTAAGCATGAATTAGTGTCCCATCTCGGCGCGTGACCAATGAGAGGGTGAGTGGAGTGCTTAATTTAGTGGGCCTAGGCTTTTTGGCCTTTTTACTGAGGCCCATGGTTGAAAATATTACCAAATGGAGAAGTGGTCTGACCCATGATCCGAGATGAGTTTGCCTTGCTGACCACTAGATAGGGAGTTCTGTCCGCCGCCTTTCCTGGATAGCCGGAGACGAGAATGAGGGAGTCTTCTGCCTGCCCTTCCCGAATAGATGGGAACGAGAAGGGAGCGCTTTGTTGAGGAGCTTGTGGAGTCATTTTTCGAGATGGGCAGCACCGCTGTGGAGAATGCCGAGATGGGAAGGGTTTTTCCATCCCGACGACGGCTTGCCCGCTCTTCCTGGAGGGTATTTCTAGTGAGGTATTTGGAATGGCCGATATAGGCTGAGGTGGCCTCTTCCCGGAATAATCTTCATACTTAGTCTTTGTTGTTCACGGGTCCTATTGGAGAGTTGTTTGACATGCGACAGTCTTTTGTTGAGAAAGAACTCGAAGTACTGGAGATTTCACTCTAAGCCTTCTCGAGAGTTGTGGTGCTTCTGTAGAGTGTTCGAGCCTTTCCTTGACCTTGGAGGGGTGTTGCGCAGGGAACGGACCCATTTCTGCGAAGGAGAGCAGGTTGTTCCGAGATAGGAACAGTCGGCTTGGTAGGAGTAACATTTAGCTCGTTAGGCCCGCGAAAAGCCTATGCATGCCATACGCATGTCACGCGTGCGTGCCATCAAGTCTGTACATTTTCAATGCTCCTTGAAATGTCGTCTACCCCGCCGAATGATGGAAGACACGTGTCCGTACGATTATGAGCGGCATGCTATTCTGGTCGATTTCAAATCATCCGTCTTCATAATGGTTTGGATGGACAAGGGCTCCCTATATAAAGGAGGTGCCTCAACTTCATTTTTCCATTTTTGCAAATTCTGGAGCAACTTTTCCTTCCCAGCAGATAACCCTTCTCTTCCCATCATGTCTTCTAGTTCTTCCTCTTCTCATTCTTCTCGGCCTGTGACGAAATCCACTTCAGAGTCCCTACCAGTGTCTTCATCAGGGCCTGGCACTATTCGGGGTCTTCCACCCTTGAACAAGCCTTGAATGTCTCCCCAATTCAACGGGTTGACCCCGTCTTGGCACTGCCCCTGTGTAGAGGAATGGGTAGGTTCCTCAAGTGGCGCTGAGCCCTCCGGTCGTCACGACAGTGATGAGGGTGTTGGGTCTATTGGTGGCCCCATCATTGATGTCATTTCGGGCCTTGCAAGTGAGACTAGTTCCGACGGCGACGTGGCGGGGGCTGCGTAACCTCAAGAGGCCCAGGAGGATGTCGTTTCTCAAGAAAGCCTCGTATGGAGGGTTGAGTCCACAATGATAGAGGCGGGCTTGGCTCGGCTCGAAGCAAACACACTTTCTTGGAGGGGGTGGAGGTCCGTCTCCCCCTTCCCGGTGAGAGGGCTTGCGACTTCCTCCCCTCGAGGGTTTTATCACTGTTTACATAGAATATCTGCGGGTGGCTTGAGGTTCCTGATCCATCCATGGATTTGGGCCCTCTGCGTGGAGTACCAACTGTGTCCATCGCAACTTACTCCGAATTGCATGAGGACCTTCATGGTCACGTACATTATTTATAAAGCCGAGGGAATAAAGTCGTCCATCGACCTTTTGAAGGCCCTCTTCTTTCCAAAATCATTGTCATCCGGGAAGGGTTGGTATTACGTAGCAACTAGGAAATAATTTCTCTTTGGTCTGGAGTCTTCTGTTAAGAATTGGAAACCCCAATTCTTTTTCCTAGGAGGTACTGGTTGGGAATTTAGCCTGTTGGAGGAGGAGGTCAAACCCATACTGAGGGAGTGAGGTGTTGTAGGTGAGGATAAGTTTGTTTGCGAGTGATTTTTGGGTTTTGTAATCTTTTTGCAATTAGACTGTTTTTCTGCACTTTCTTGTGTGCAATTCTAGAGAAAGTGAGTGGCAAAAGAGTGCAACCCAGCCCATCGATTCAGCAACAGAGAAGGGTTATCTGGAAAACTGAGTTTAAGAACGTCAAGGAATTGCTAGAGTCCACGCTGTATGACAGCTATTTTTATCATGCTCCAGGTTTTCCTATAATAGTCATTAATCCAAACACCAAGAACAGTAAGGTTTCTCCCATTTTCAGAAATTTTTGGATACTATGATTTTTTGGCGCTTTTATCTTCTTTTCTTATTTAACCATCCTGGTGATCCTTTAATAGAGATGGATAAAGCGACACTAAGAAGGGCGTTGAAAGAGAAAGCTGCAAAAGAGGCTGTCGAGAAGGGGCAGGCTTTCTAACCCCAAGAGGGGAGCGTATGAGGGTGAAAGGTCAATGACAACATAGAGTTCCCCCTTCGAGGTCCGGGGATGGGTGGAGATTGAGTCCAGACGGTGGACCCGGAGAGAGCAGCCAAAAAGGGAGGCTAAGGTTACGGCGAGAAGGGAGACGCCATCCCAGCTAAATCAGGCTTCACCGTCCCCATCTGAATATAGCGTTACTGGAGGGAGAAAGGACAAAGAGAAAAGAAAGATGGAGGAATCTGGGGCTGAAGAGTAGAAGAGAATAAGGGTAAAGAGAATCATATCAGAGGTCCCCACCAAGGAAGGGGTAGCTTCTGATGCCCCCATTTAGGCAAAGTTTCTGCCTCTACACCATTTTCTGTTTCGGATACAGGCCTCCTCCAGGATCAGATGATCCTGGAGCATCCTGAGTTGCTATCGGACTTCGTCCATCTCATCACCCCGCCTTATGACCAAGAACGAATGAACTCTGAGCTGGATGCGAAAATTACCATGGTGCTATAGAGAGATGCAATCTTAGTAAAGCTATTCACGATACTGATTTATTTTGATTCCCTTTTGTACTTTTGTTATTGGCTAAGTGGTTAACATCTATCGTATAAACGCTTTTCAGGGCTGCCTCATTGTCTGAGCGTTTCCACTCAGCGCTGAAAAGAGAGAAGGACCTCAGGGAGGACCGTGTACAACACTTGGCCCAGATAAAGAAATTTCATGAGCAAATCAAGAAGCTAATGAGGAGTGAGAGCAGTTTCAGGATAGACATGACCAAATTGACTGGTGAGAAAAAGGAGCTCGAATCCCAGCTCGGTAAGTTTGAGGCTGACCTCGCTGCCGTGCAGGAGAGAATGCAAGAGGTGGAATAAGAGCAAAATGCCATAATTACCAAGGCCAAGGAGGATGCTTTGAAGGATGGAAACTCACCCCTGCTTATGAAAAGATGAGGATGGACCTGGCCATAGAGGTTGTGCATGATGGCCACAAGTACACAATCCGCAATCTGCTCTGCCAGTATCTTGGTTTTCCATTTAATAAAATTGGCATGTGTTGGCCCAGTGAGCTATCCAAGATGGGGGTGAATTGGGTAGTATTAAAAATTATCAGAATATAATACTTAAAAAATCAAACAATTAATATTATCCTAAAATTAAGTATTATGTTTTATAATAGTGGATTATGTGTTATCAACCAGGTCCACACCCAAACAACAAAATATAAATAATGCAGCACACAGAAATTTATATTGATTCACTAAACTACTCTTGGCTAATCCAGTCCGCTGAGTCCCACGGAGAGTCGCACCCACTAAATTCAAGATCCCTTTAAAAGTAGGAACCAAACCCTCACAATGATTCTTTTCGTAGACTCATAATCAACATTTACAATTCTTTTTCACAGGTTAAGGAATAACCTCTATCTTTTTACCAGGCGGAAGATTAACATAATTCTATTACAGGGAGAATCACAACCTAATTCTTTTTATACCTTAGGCTCAAGAATTAAACCTCACATAAACACGCTCTAAATATCCTTTTACTCGGTAAGGATTGAACCGTTACAATTCACTCACAATTCTATAAAGGAAGAATTAAACCCTAATTTTTTTATACTCTAGGCAAATATCAAAACCTCAATCTCTTTATCGGAAGAGATTGAAACCAGTTACCCCTAATTAGACATTACCAATAGTATCTAATCCGCACACAACTCACCAATTACGAAAATTGATAAGTTCTTCCCACTTGGAGCTTCTACCACCTCAGATTAATTAATGTTCAATTAATGTCCTGAAAGTAGTGATAAAAATAATGTGAGGAAATTCAAAATATGATTTTAAACAAAAAAAAACGGGTAGCAAACAATTTAGCATGTAATCAAAATTTCTAAAGAAATTGTTTCAAAAAATATTTTTCAATAAAAATTCGAAAAACAATTTCAAAGATCAACTTCCAAGAAAATAATAATAATAATAATAATAATAATAATAATAATAATAATAATAATAATAATAATAATAATAAGCAAATAAATTGGAACAATCTCATCAAGAATCCACCGGAAGAATAATGATTAAAATAGCAATGACACTTCAGATCGGTAGTAGCAATAATCCACAACAAATATTTCTCAAGAACAAATCTTAAGAAAGATCTCACAATGCACTCAATATGATTTTAGAATGGTGACTGTCAGAAAGCTCAGGAACTGAATAGCTCTTGAATTTTGATTGATTTTTATTATTGGATTTTTTAAACCTAAAAAACGCAGGTTTACTTATAGGGGTTTATAACAAGCCTTCTAATGGCTAGCTACCATATATCATGACAAATAATTACTCCATAAGCCCCCTTATATCATTACGACTCAATCCTGGTATAATTCATTTAAATATATATTTTAAAACATTCAATTTAGTCCCTCAACCTTTTACTACATCACAATTAGATAAGATAGAAAGAATTGCATGTACCAAATTGAGAGATATCTAAAATACTTGAACCATATTTATAGGAATATTCAAATAGAAGTATCATATCTTAAATATATCTATATCCCTAAGATATCTCAATTAAGTAAATAAATAACGGCTAGTTAACGGTTAGTTTTTGAATAAAATCTAAAATTCCTCAAAACTTGAAACAGGCTGTCAGTTGATTGACCAACACCCACCGGTCGATCGCCCAATTCAGGTCGTAACTGATAGGTGTGAAAAACCTATCTATTTTCAATTCGAATTGGTTAGTTTTCGAATATGTTTATAGTTATTTTTATTATGTTTTAATTAGTTTTCATACTTTTTGTATAACTCAGGTGTATGGGTCATAAAGATAGGAAACTGGATCTAAAACGATGAGATCGAACCAAAGCGGTTCAAAGTTACGGTGGATAAACAAGCTTGGAGGCTAAAAGCTGAAACAGGCCCACCGCTTAGGCGTCCAGACCACCGCCTAAGCGGTGAAGATGCAGAGAAGAGAAAAATGTTACTAACGGATGACTGCCGGAGCGAAAATTCTATCGCTTAGGTGAAAATCCAGCAGAGGACGAAGAAGGGCTACTGACAGCCGCTCGCCTAGGCAGAAATTCTACCGCCTAGGCGAAAATCCAACAGAATGTTCTTCAGTCCACCGCTTACTTCACCACCCAGGCGATCAGACTTAATCGACCTAACTCCGCCTAGGCACAATTTCCACCGCCTAGGCGGATTTTCCCTGCACTGTCTTGAGATATTTTTAGATATTTTTAGGATATTTTTGCTATAAATATCCCCTCTCCTCTCCCTTGGCCGGTACCTCTCTTCTCTCTCTTGCATTTTTGAGCCATTTAGACTATACTTAAGCCTAGGGTTAGGATTTTTAGTGGTGGAGCTTGCATCCCGAAGTGGAGAAGACGGCGAATCGATCGTGGAGCGTTCTTAGCGGTTTATCTTCGGACGAGGCTAAGTTCTTCGATCGTTTTTCCTTATTTCTTTATCTTAGGAGCATGTAAGCATATTTAACACGTTATTTTCTTGTATATGCAGCTATGGCCTCGAGTTAAATATGGATTATAGTAGGGATTAACCTAATATTTATAAATACGTTGTTTGGGTGATTTCGGTGTTTCGTTTGTGATTGTTCTTCGTAGTTTGATTGTATTTATCGTATTGTTTGTTTATTATGCTTGGATTGATGAATGAAGAATACAGGATTTTGATAAATCCCGGATTCAGATTAGGGTAAACAAACGCCACGATTCTATAACCCGGTCGGGGTTCGAATTGTGAACAATCGATGACGTTGGACAAAACACACGCTACCTAGGGTCGTTAAGATGTTGAGGGGGACCTCTTCGTCGACTCGAAGTTGCGTTATATCCCTCGTCTTACACTCGAAAGAGGTGGCGAGGGAGTTTTAGAACGGAGATTATCGATAGGGTAAATACAATCCGACGATCCAATAACTCGGGAGGAAGTTGGATTGTGTACAATCAATGACGCTGGGCGAGACTCACGTGACCTAGGGTCGTTAAGACGTTGAGGGAGACTTCTCTGTTGACTCAAAGTCACGTATTCCCCCGTCTTACACTCGGAAAAGGTGACGAGAGAGTTTACGTACCGAGGTTGTCAAATAGGTCGAACAACGTAAACGTGAGTAAATCGGAATTGAACACGTATTTGTAAACACGTTAATCCCTATACAATTCTTCACCCCTAAAACATATTAACATAATAGTGTAGTTAATTTAGGTTATATTAGTATTAGTTTAATTAAATAAATACATTTGCTTTTTGCTTAGATAAAATAAGGTCACGACAAACGCGGTATTCGATAGTAACGACAACAATCCCTGTGGATACGATAACCCGATCTTAACGATCACACTATACTAAAACTTAGACCTCGTACACTTACGAGTGTAAGTAGAAGGCGCTTGTTTTGCGCCCTACCAAGTTTTTGGCCAAAAACTATTAGCCCATCGGCGCCAAAAACATGGTAGGGCGCAAAACAAGCGCCTTCTACTTACACTCGCAAGTGTACGAGGTCTAAGTTTTAGTATAGTATGATCGTTAAGATCGGGTTATCGTATCCACAGGGATTGTTGTCGTTACTATCGAATACCGCGTTTGTCGTGACCTTATTTTATCTAGGCGAAAAGCAAATGTATTTATTTAATTAAACTAATACTAATATAACCTAAATTAACTACACTATTACATTAATATGTTTTAGGGGTAAAGAATTGTATAGGGATTAACGTGTTTATAAATACGTGTTCGATTCCGATTTACTCACGTTTACGTTGTTCGACCTATTTGACAATCTCGGTATGTAAACTCCCTCATCATCTCTTCTGAGTGTAAGACGGGGAATACGTGACTTCGAGTCAACAGAGAAGTCCCCCTCAACGTCTTAACGACCCTAGGTTACGTGAGTCTCGCCCAACGTCATTGATTGCACACAATCCAACTCTCTCCCGGGTTATTGGATCGTCGCATTGTATTTACCCTATCAACAATCTCCGTTCTAAAACTCCCTCGCTACCTCTTCCGAGTGTAAGACGAGGGATATAACGCAACTTTGAGTCGACGAAGAGGTCCCCCTCAACGTCTTAACGACCCTAAGTAGCGTGTGTCTTTTCCAACGTCATCGATTATCCACGATTCGAACCCCGACTTGGTTATAGAATCGTGGCGTTTGTTTACCCTAATCCGAATCCGGGATTTGTCAAAATCCCGTATTCTCTATTTATCAATCCAAGCAGAATAAACAAACAATACGATAAATACAATCAAACTATGAAGAACAGTCACAAACGAAACACCGAAATCACCCAAACAACGTATTTATAAATATTAGGTTAATCCCTACTACAATCCATATTTAACTCGGGGCCATAGCCGCATATACAAGAAAATAACGAGTTAAATATGCTCACATTCTCCTAAGATAAAGAAATAAGGAAAAACGATCGAAGAACTTAGCCTCGTCCGAAAATAAACCGCTAAGAACGCTCCACGATCGATTCGCCGTCTTCTCCACTTCGGGATGCGAGCTCCACCACTAAAAATCCTAACCCTAGGCTTAAGTATAGCCTAAAGGGCTCAAAAATACAAGAGAGAGAAGAGAGGTACCAGCCAAGGGGAAGGAGAGGGGATATTTATAGCAAAAATATCCTAAAAATATCTCAAGACAGTGCAGGGCAAATTTGCCTAGGCGGTGGAAATTGCGCCTAGGTGGAGTTAGGTCGGTTAAGTCTGATCGCCTGGGCGGTGAAGTAGGCGGTGGACTGGAGAACATTCTGTTGGATTTTCGCCTAGGCGGTAGAATATTCGCCTAGGCGAGCGGCTGTCAGTACCCCTTCTTCGTCCTCTGCTGGATTTTCGCCTAAGCGGTAGAATTTTCACCCCGGCGGTCGTCCGTCAGTAACATTTTGCTCTTCTCTGCATCTTCACCGCTTAGGCGGTGTTCTGGACGCCTAAGTGGTGGGCCTGTTTCAGCTTTTAGCCTCCGAGCTTGTTTATCCACTGTAACTTCGAACTGCTTTGGTTCGATCTCATCGTTTTAGCTCCAGTTTCCTATATTTTTTACCCACACACCTGAGTTATATAAAAAGTATGAAAACTAATTAAAGCATAATAAAAATAACTATAAACATATTCGAAAACTAACCAATTCGGATTGGAAATAGATAGGTTTTTCACACCTATCAGTAGCCCAAGCCAAAAACTATTAGCCCATCGGTCGACCGCCCAACCTTTGTCTATCGACCGAACGATACAGAGACTTTCACAAGTTGACCTACTTGTTGACCTAATGATCCAGAGAGTTCATCCTCTAAGCACAGGTTGACTTACCTGTCGACCGAAAGATCCAGAGAGTTCCATAAGTCGACTCACCTGTCGACCGAATGATCTAGAGAGTTAGCCTTATAACCCTAGGTCAACTTATCAGTCGACTGACCATTGCTAGAACACTTATCTCAATTCGATTTTAATTCATTTTCTTCGACGTTTTTGCCCCTTTAACCGATTTCTTTTCTTGATTAGCTCCACTAAATTCTTAAATTCAATTTTAATTAATTATCAACGTTTATTTTTCAATTACACATAGGAGTAAATAATTTAACTAATTAGGATCTTATAAAAAATACACATATTTGTAAAAAATATTTTGTGTCGTGTGTGATCCTAATCGGGAATCATTAAGAGTAAAAATTTAACATGAGTTGTTTTCTCTAGGTTATTCAATTTCTTCAAACTCTTAATATACGTCATCTTTGTCAGTCTCGTTAGTATTTAGCATCCATTTCAACTTCTTCATGATAATATCTTCATTGGAACTTATAAACTGAAACACTCAATAAAATCGTTAGTTCTACAAAAAATATCAACATTTAATTGTTCATCAAAATCTTAGGATCAACAGCATAGACTACTCTGACTCTGAAGGAAAGAATGAACCCAAAGAGAGGAATGTTGAGGTGGGGCAGGGCAAGATTGGTGCTGACCAGGACGAGGCTAAGATCGGTCAGGGGGAGACCGAGGTCGGGCAGGGTGAGCCCGAAGCCAGAGAAAGTGAGGTTGGCCCCTCTACCACCACCCTGTAGGCCGTTCCATTTCAATCCCGAAATTCAGTCCCGGAAGATTCAAAGAATTTATATTTTTTTTAACTGTAGTGTTTCCTTTTGGTGTCCATGCCCCATTGCCTTGAAAGGGCCTTCTTGTAACGGGTTTTAGGACCCCACAATTGTAACAGAAATTTGAATGAATGATAATTTCCTTTTAATATCTTCTCGAAACATTTCAAACACTTGCATGATTTTCTTTATTGTCTCTAAATTTCTGTCTATGCTTGGAGAACTGTCCCATTTGGAACAGTAATGGCTCCGTTTTTCGACTGTGGGGCTCGGCCCCTAGCTTGATCTCAGAAATTCTGAGATGGGAAAGGATTTGAGCTTGGCAAGTTATCTGAGCATGGAGTTGAACTTTTGCTTGGTGAACTGCCTGAACTCATCTCGAAGATAAACCTATGCCCTTGCTTGGTAATTTCGGTAGACTTGTTCTTTGCCTTACTTGATCGGATGTCCTTTGCAAGTCTTCCCAATCTCGGCTACACTCTGCTACTAGACAGACAATCCTTGTCACTTTTCTATTTTATTTATTTTCTTATTTTTCTCCCTCAGGCTTCATGCTAGACGTTCCGTTAGGAATAATTATTCATGGCGACATCGTTTATAGTTTGGATATGCTAAGGCCGATATGAGACCTAATCTTGGCTTCCTAACTCATCTTGGCATGCCTGTTATGGGAAAACTAGTTTGTACCACTTCTTTCTCAGTTGGCCCCTGCCCTCATCTCGGCCTGTGTTCTCTTTGCGGACATAATGACCAAGATACCCCCATTTTATGAGGGCCTCAATATCTTCTCAGAGCTATTAGCATTCATTCGTTATGTGACCGCAGTCACCATGGAATTCGCAGTATTTACGACGGATTTCCCCATGGGTCTCCCCCTGGGGGAGGAGCAGGAGAGAAGAATCATCTCCCCGTATTCTTGGCAAAAATTGTTGCAATGGACACTGTTAGGGAAGTCAACCATCGACGAGTCCTTGGGGTGGAAGAAACCTCTGTTCCCTAGGAAGAGGTCCCAAACGTCCCTCGGCCTACAACCTCCAAAGAACCCTGTGCTCTGCTCTAGATCTCCTCTGTTTGGCCCTTCTTTTTCTGACTCCCTTCGCGGTCACTCTTTACAATGTCCCTGAGATCTATATCGTAGGAGCTCGTACCTCTAGCTAAGGCGGCAATAAGATTGGGTGTGGGTCGCGAGTATAGGTCGTAAGATAACATTTGATGCCTTAGTATGTTGATGAACGCGTTTAGGGCCACGGCATCCGGGAGGCCTTCACAACACAAACTTTCCATGTGGAACCTGCTCACAAAATCACCCAAATGTACTCCAATCTTTTGGTGAAGAGCGAGGATGTGGGTTGTTGTTTTAGGCCTTCGTCGGGAGCAGCTGAATAGGGTCAGGAAAATCTATTTGAGCTGGGCAAAAGTTGAGGTTGAGATGGGAGCCAAGTCCAGAAACCAAGTGTTGGCCATCCCAGAAAGGGTAAGAGGGAATGACTTTTACCTAATCACGACGGAGGTCGTGCGCTTATCCATGAAAGTGACAAAAATGGTGAGATGATCGACGGGGTCAGTAATCCCGTCATATGGAGCTATTTGGGGACTATAAAACATGTATGGAACCACTTCAAGCATGATCTCTTCAACAAATGGAGACCTTATCCTCAACAGAAGCCTTGTGGCACCTTCAAGGCCCTGTATCTGAATGAGCGCCGCTTCTATCTTAGCCATGAGCCTCTCTAGAGTGGCATCTCCCCTGGGTAGTGTTGCAACTTGGCTCATAGCTACTCTGGTCCCGGCCTCCCAGTGGGAGGAGAGTAGGAGTCCTTCTCTCAAACACGACGAATCCTGTGCTCGGCACGGGTGACGTTGCTATAAGTTCTTCCTGGCCGAGGCTCATGGATATCCTCTGTTTGACAACCCTGCGAGGGCAAATACATGGAGTTTGAAGCGGCCAATGGGGTGAAATCTCGTTCCTAGAAAGGACGGTTATGACGACGAGGCTGGTCCCTCAAGATATGTCTTTCAGAGTGAATCACACAATTCGATTCTTGGTGACGCTCATCTTCCCCTGTATTCCAAAGAACCGGTCCCCCCTGAGCTGGGGCTAGTGCTAGGAGGGAGGGGATAACATCAAGGAAAGATTAGAATTGGCTTAGCTGGCACTCCAGATTGTCAATCCGTACCGTATCCGCAGCTCCAGTGTCTGGCCAAGCGCGAACTCCCGAGGGCGGAGCTGACGAATCTGCCTGGTCAGTTGGGGGTGTGTTTCTTTATCTTTTGGGATGGGGACTGAAGTCTACGCATCCGGTCTAGGGACCCTTGGCATCTCTTCGGGTGAGTTGCAATTCACCGCGCTGTTCGGGATTCTCGACCATGCGGTATGACCAAATCTTGTAATCATCAAACCTCTAGCTGAGAGGGAAACTGATGATGATGGGAGGAAGACTTTTATTAGCGATTCCCACAGACAATGCCAAATTGTTGATGTCGGATCTTGGACGACCTCAACGGTATGGTCTGGTAACTGTTAATGGAAATCTTCTTCCTTACCGGGAAGGGGATGGAGAGGTCCGGGATCAGTCCATCTGACCCGGGATGGGCAGAGTTGGAACGACCCAAGATGGGGACCGAGCGGTGAAACAATTTGGGTATCTTCAGATCCGTAAAGAATCTTCTAACCGGGAAATGATGAGTCTGAGCTGGAATGAGCTCAACCGCCTTTCGGTCTGAAAAGAGATGGATCCGAGCTGGGATGAGCTCAAATGCCTTTTGGTCTTCTGATCCGTAGAGAGGTGGGTCCGAGCTGGGATGGGAAGCACCTTGATACCTGCACAAAGGACTTGTCGGGATGGACCAGACATGTCCCCTTCGGCGTGAGAATCAGCGCTCAGTGGGAAAATTTATAAATATGCTACTGAGAAGAGTAAGCAAATTTGATGTATCTTTGGGCATTGGTATGCCCTCCCTTATATAGGCAATAGATTGATTAGTTTAAGGGCTTAAACATGGATTAGTGTCCCATCTCGGCGCGTGACCAATGAGAGGGCGAGTGGAGTGCTTAATTTCGTGGGCATGGGCTTTTTGGCCCTTTTGTTGAGGCTTGTGGGCGAAAATATTAGCAAATAGAAAAGTGGCCTGACCCATGATCCAAGATGAGTTCGTCCTGGTAACCACGAGATAGAGAGTTCTGTTCTTCGCCCTTCCCGTATAGCTAGAGACGGGAAGGGGGGAGTCTCTTGCCTGCTCTTCCCGGATAGATGGGGACGGGATAAGAGTGCTTTGTTGAGGAGCTTGTGGAGTCAATTTTCGAGATGGGTAGAATCGTTGTGGAGAATGCTGAGATTGAGAAGGTTTCCCCAGCCAGACGACGGCTTGCCCGCTCTTCCTGGAGGGTATTTCTGGTGAGGTCTTTGTAATGGCTGGCATGGGCTGAGGTGAGCCTTTTCCCGGAATAATCTGCATACTTAGTCTTTGGTGGGCACGGGTTCTATTGGAGAGTTCCTTAACATGTGGCAGTCTTCTGTTGGTTGTATGGGAGTGACCATTTTTACACTCATCACCGTATACTCGGTGTTGTGAACACTAGGTATATGGAATATCAATTTTTTAGATCTGGGGTTGGTAACCCCGGGTTTAAGGACCCGGGGTCGCCAGCCCCTGGTTGCCTGGGTTGTGTAAAAAAGATAAAAACTATAACTACCCGATTTCATAGAGCCACCACTCGATTTCTCCCATTGGAGAAGTTAACGCGAATATCCAATATTTCATTCTACAAAAAAATTCAGGAAAATTTTATAATGTGACAGCGATAATTATAATTATCAAAATATCACGAAATAACAAATATTTTTGTTACAAAAATAACTTAATTTTCTAATTCCAAGTTATAACTTATAAATCTAATATCATTATTAAAAAAATAACTTATAAATCTAATATGATTATTAGCCTTAAATCTGTTCGAGTCCAAGTTCTAATTCCAAATCCAATTTCTATATACATAAGCTCACACACACACACACACATATATATAACTAAAAATAATACAAAAATAAATAAAATCTAAATTCATTTATAATTTTCGATTTATCTAGTTGATTTTTTCAAAAGTGATTAATAAGTACAATTATTACAAATTAAACAGAAATTCAAATAAAATCCCCGACGCAGTTTCGTTCTCACCAACCCTGTAATCAAACTGTGGGGTTGTTAGCTAACGCTAAGTAGAATTTCAACCAATATAATACGTTTATTTAATTAACACCCCAAATAAACATATAAACGTGTATCTCATATAATTTTCGCATAATATCCCTAAATATTTCATGAGAACTAACAATTAAAATTTAACAGTCATTTTAGCATGAATCACATAATCAAGTAAGAAATTAAATACAAATATTAAAATAGTTAGAAATTCTAGCTGAAATCTGAGTGGAAATCTAAACCGGAATATATTTCTCGCATAAAGACATTCAAAAATATATAAACTGTAACTTATATATATATATATATATATATATAAATACAAATATTAAAATAGTTAGAAATTCTAGCTGAAATCTGAGTCGAAATCTAAACCGGAATATATTTCTCGCATAAAGACATTCAAAAATATATAAACTGTAACTTATAATAATAATAATAATAATAATAATAATAATAATAATATTTACATAAATATCTCTCTTAAAATAAAAAAATAAAAATATTAATTATACTTCAAAACTTTTAAAAGTATATTTTAAATAGCACAATAGTCCTAAAACTTTTAAAAGTCAATCTAAAATTAACATTTAACCTAAAAAATTATCGGATTACCATAAATTTGCAAAACAATTCCAAAATATTAAATTTATATAAAATGATATTTTCAAAAATATAAAATTTTGGGGTATTACAATTTACTCGTCCTCAAAATTTTGTTCAAAACAGTAATAATTCAGAATCGCACCGTACTGTCATGTTAGTCACAATCGATTCTAGAACAATCGTTCTTTATGTAGTGTCCCATAACCAAAAGTCACCCATAATTCATAACCGTTAAAATTCATTCCACACATCGCTACATCCACACTCGCAGTGGCCCACCTTATGTCCAACAACCTACGGACAGAGTGTTTTTTGATCGGTAACACATAGTATAGATAACCAATTGTCAAAAAATCTTATGTTTCTAAATACTTCTGCAGTCTACTATGATAAAAATAACAATAATAAAATAATATATCTTTAAAATATCATGATAGTCTCACTGGATTGGGTCTACATCAATTCCAATAGGCCTGCAACATTAATAATTTTTTCCAGGCATCCAGAACGAGATTAATCTTACACACTGTGTGGATAGGAAGACACTCATGGGTATACAAAAAAAAAAAAAATAAATAACAACTCCAAGGGAGTTGCTATTTTTTGGTTTGCATTTGCTAATATGGCACACCAAAACTAACATGACACACATTATTTAGATGGGCAAACGGTTGTGGTAAAATAGTGTCATTTTTTATTTTTGTATTAAAATTAAAATTAAACAAATAAAATTAATCAAATTCAACTCAAATAAAACTAACTTAATCCAATCCAAATAAAATAAAATTAACTAATTAATCTAACTCAACCCAAATAAGTAAAATTAATAAATTTAACTTCACCAAACCTAATTAAACACAAACAAACAAAATCTATTTAAATCTAATTAAATGTAATCAAACAAAATTTAATATAAATATAATCAAAATAAATCATACCCAACCCTAAATAAACAAACTCAACATTAACCTAATCATATTTAAATTCAAATCAATTAATTAAGTCTAATTAACTCACCCACCCACCCACTTATTCAATATTTTGTCTCTTACTGAATTTTTGATATATTTAAATGCTATATTTGACAAGTGTAAAGTATGTGTGCCAAATCGACACCAATAATAGCATATTCCTTGGAGTTTTTTGTTTTTAAAGCTAAAGATAGGATAGCTTGAAGTTGCGGTGTCTGTTGGCTATATTCAACAAAGTCCAAATTCCACTTGCTGCAAAACGGCAACGATGACAATGCCTTTAGCTTGGTGTTGCTACCCTTCATTCATGGGGCCGGGGGATTCGCCACGACACTTAAATATCTAGCGCAATTTGGACCATGTCACTCCTTTCCAAATGAAATTAGCCTTTTCAAATAATCTATTAATAAATCAAACCCCTTTTTTCAAATTATCTTCTTTTTTTTTTGAATAAATAAAGATCGATTTAAGTCGGATGGATAGTTAAAATTAATTGCTGAAACATTTTGGGAGAATTGTTTTTTATTTAAAAAATTTATTCACACTTATAAAGATGTTGAGTTTAATTCCATTTTATACTCTTTTCTTAATTAATTTTTTATTTATTATTTTTTTATTTATAAATTTAGAAAATTGATAACAGAGAAATCTCTGGTAATAAGTTTTGAACAGAGAGGCCCAATAGGCAAATCCAACACCAAATAAATGGACCAAATCCCATCTATTTCATGGGTTTCTTAATTGGGCTTCAGTCCATGAGGTCCCATCACGGGCCTACTTTTCAAGCCCATTTAACTGCGTCCTAATTAGGGAAGTACTTTTCTGCCTTTTTTTTTTTAATTCATTTTTTTTTCATACATGCTACTTCTCTACAATGTTGAACATTCTTTTTTTAATTTTAAAAAATTTCAAAATTTATTTGGTTTTGGTTTCAAAATATTTTGGAAAAAAAATATTTATTAATAATGCGTGAAAAATTGAAAAGTAAAAGTAATGTAATTGATTGAAATATGAATTTAAAAAAAAATATTAATGATATTTGTTAAGTGAAAGCATAATAGATAAAATGTATACAAAAATTCAAAAAATAAAGGTACAAAGAAAAAAATTAAATTAAATTTATTTTTTGAAAAAGTAAAAATCTAAAATACTAAAAGTAAATAATGTGATAGATTGAGTACTGTAAAAATTATTTCTTAAAAGTATTTTTGAATTACATTATTAGGAAAATAATTATTGTATTTTTTGTTTTTGTAAAATAAAAACAATTTTCACGAAGAAATTGCATGTTTTTCATAGTGATTAAAAAGAGAAAGGGCAAAGATAAAATGCTATTGGCACTCCTAAATGCCCGTTCCCGCCAAATTATACTATATAAACGTGAGTTTAATAGTAAAGTTAGAATATCTTATCGGAAGTTTTTTTTTTTTAAATGTCTTGGTCAACACTCTCATTAATTTGAGAAAAATGAATAGTATGAATAGTTGCCATGAATTGATGAAATATTTAGGAGAAAAAATTTATGCCTAAAAATTTCACACCTCAATTTACAAAGCAATTGATTTTAATTATATTTTATGCCATTTAAATTTTATATATATATATTATGAGTCAATTTTTTTTATTATTTGTTATTTTTTTGACAATTATAAATTTTAAAATCGATATATTTCCTTTAGTCATGAAAAAATTCCTACTTTATTAATAAGTTATTAGAAATGAGAATGAAAATATTCTTCTTTATATTGATCTTCGAAATGGATACAATATTTATATCCTTTAGAAAATGTATTGAGCTTAACCAACCATAACAACAAATAACAACTTAACAATGGAAGATTCTATAGGAATATTCCTCAATTCTAATACTCCCATTCAAGATAGAAAATACAGATTGTGAATTCCCATTTTACTTAATAAAAATTGAAACTGAGATGTATGTAATGATTTAGTGAAAGGATCAGCTAGCTGATTATGTATAGCAACGTGCATGGTTTTAATGATTTCGGCTTGTATCTTTTCACGCATAAGATGACAATCGATCTCAATGTGCTTGGTGCGCTTATGATAAACTGGATTAGCGGTAATGTGAAGTGCAACTTAATTATCACAATAAAGCAAGGCAGGTCTTGGATGAGGAATACGAAATTCTCAAAGAAGACCAAGTAAATAGACAACTTCACAAGTGCTATTAGCTATAGCACAATACTCTGCTTCAGCTGAAGAGCGAGAAATGACGTGTTGTTTCTTGGATCGCCACGAAATAAGATAAGATCCAAGAAATTCACAAAAACCAGTGAGAGAACGTTATGTGTCAGGACAGGTGCTTCAGTTGACGTAAGTAAAAGCCTTGCGTTGGATTGTAGATTTGGCAGGAAATAAAAGACCTTGGCCTGGAGCTTTCTTTAAGTATTGAAGAATACGAAAAGCTACTTGATGATGTAAAGTACGTGGAGCAGCTAAGTACTGACTGAAACGATTAACCGAGTAACTGAGATTGGGCTTGGTGATGGTAAAATATAGTAACTTGTTAATCAGTCGTTTGTAACTGGTAGGATCAGAAAGTAATTCACCATCGGAGGCCGATAACTTGAGATTCGGTTCCATAGGAACAAAAAGAAGTTTACACCCCAAATATCTTGTATCAGAAAGCAACTCCATGGCATATTTGCGTTAGCAAATTGAAATTCCTGCCGCATAACGTGCTACCTCAAGACCCAAAAAATACTTGAGAGGACTCGAATATTTTATTTTGAATCGCTTACCAAGGGTTGATTTAAGATTCTCTATGGCTGCTGTGTCATTATTAGCAATAATAATATCGTCAACATAAACCAATAATGCCAAAAACGAACTACCAACTGCTTTGATAAACAATGAGTGATCACAAAAAGATTGAGTAAAGCCTTTAGAAAGTAATACAACGGAGAACTTATGGAACCATTGTCTGGAAGCTTGTCGTAAACCGTATATAGATTTGTGAAGTTTACAAAAAGCATTTGAAAGCAAAGTCTAACCCGTGGGTAAAGTTATATAAATTTCTTCGGCGAGATCACCATGGAGAAATGCATTGGTGACATCGAGTTGGGTAAGAGCCTACCCGAAAATAGCAGCTAAGGAGAGTAAAACTTTGACAGTAACCATTTTGACTATGGAAGCAAAAGTGTCCAGAAAATCAATGCCTTCTTGTCGTGTAAAACCCTTGGCCACGAGGCGTGCCTTATAGCGTTCAATAGTGCCATCCGCTAGAAATTTGGTCTTATAGACCCATTTACAATATTTGGTCTTCAATATTCCTCAATTCCAATATAAGTCAATATTTTTTTTTAAATTTTTTTTAATTAATTGTTTGGATTAATTTAAGGAGAATATATAGTTATGATGAATTGATGAAATATTTAAAATAACAAAATTTCACCTACAAATTTTATACCGTCATTTTTTAAAACCGTCGAATTAAATTATGTTTTATATTTTTTTAAATAAATATTGACTAATTAAATATCTTAGGGCTTGGAATGAAGTTTTACTTGTTTATATGTATAAAGTGATGTGGTTATGGGTAAGTTGAAGACATCTAGGTTTAGATTCTCAGTAACTAGCTAAATCTTGCATCTAGATTCTACAACATATTAAAAAAATGTTTAGTAAAATTAAGCATAATATATTAGTGTTTTCTATATAAATATAGCTACTACTTTCCGACATGACAGATAATTGTATAGTTAAGAGATAATTAGACGGACCTAACGTCAACTCTATCACTCAAGTAATAATACAGTCTTTTTGGGATAGTTAGTGAATAATTATTTTAATTTTAATCACATCTTTTAAGCTAAGTTATATAAAAACATTGATGTTTTAATTAGGGTTGTGTCACCAAGTGCCGTTTCAATGTTGTTGGTAGCTGAACTTCAGCTGTCGATTCCGACCACATTCGGTCGTCGAAATTTCAGTCACCGGCTTCTAAAATTATTTTTAGTTACATTGAACTATTTTTTAGTAATATTTTTTTAATATACATTTTTGTTACAATTTGTTTAGTTACATTTAATTATTTTTTCAGTTGTCCGCCACTAAAATTATAGTTAAGAGATTTATATTTAGATTAAAATTAAAATAAAATAAATTATGAATTAAACTCGGATTATTGACTAATTATTAATACTTTGTTAAACAGTGTTTTTTTTTTTTTTTTTGTTAAATGCAATTCTGAATGGGATAATAAATGATCAAAATCAAGTTGCTTGCTGGTCTGTGTTTTAACATGTTGAAACAATTGCAAATGTAGGTGGGTAGTGAAGAAACACCCGCCAGACACGCTCTAATATTTTTTTTAATTGGAAACCACAAGCATATGTATAGGATAATAGTTGCAACTTGACGCATTATCTAACAATTAACCATATTAACCAATATTAAAAAGGTTATCCAGCAGAGATTTTCCGAGAGTGGTGGTGAAAAATCGATTCCATGAAAACTGTATCTCTCATCCTAAACGACTCTCCAAAAACACATAGGTTCAAACTATGAATAGAAGACTATAAAGGATTCCTAAAAAAATGACTGTGTTCTCTAATTCGCCCTAAGAGAGAAAAACAAATGGAAAGATATTGTAACTAAAAAAGAAATTAATGAAAGTGTGCACTTGAAAACAATGGAATCCCAACTGAGGATATGACAGAGTTCGTTTTAGTTGAGATAGATACGGGTGGCTTTTGACTGTTGTCCATAATTTTGTTTTTCCTTGTGTTTTTTGTTTTTTATTTTTTATTTTATGTGTGTTGATTTAATTTCTCTTTATGTAACAAAAAAAATGATAAATTACATGTCAAAAAGATTAATTAATTATAATTTTTTAATTTTTGTCCTTTTTTTGGGCATTTATTGAATTATATTTTATCTGAAAATACAGTTAAGAAAAGGAGGAGGGGGGGGGAGGAAAATGTCATTGGCGTGAGCGTAATTTATGGGTTAATGCCTCTTTTTCATGAATGGTAGGTTTTGGATAGTGTGCAGGAGATTATGGGCGGATTCGCTGGCTCGTGAACTCAGGCTATGGATAGGATGGAATCGTGATTTTTTTTCCCCTAATTTATTTATATTTTTTTTTTTTTTTACTTTAAGGTGTGTCCAAATATGCACACTTCGACTAATTATCTCACCGGACAATCTTAAGAAGTCACCGAATATTGGTCGACACTAACGATATGGTTTGGTCAATGTGCTGATGATGTTTTTTCGTGTTGGGATGGAGATGTTCCGAGACCAGTCCCCCCTGCCGGGGATGTGATGAAGTCGGAGAGGTCTGAGATGGGTCTCGGATGCTGAAGCAACCTGAGAGTCTTCTGATATGATGAGACCCTCTGTTCGAGAAGGGTATTAATCTTAGCCGGGATAAATTTCAACTTGTTATCTACACAAATGACTTGTCGGGATGAACCCGGCGTGAGAATAAGAGCTTGGGTGGAGGCAGTGAAAATGATTGAGAGTGCTGAGAAAGTAAGTAAGCACATTATGCTTTTACCTCACATTTATCTTCCTTTATATAGGCAGTAGGTTAATTAGCATTTGGAGGATTAAGGGTCTAAGCAGGGATCAACTGCCTGATCTCTGCAGTTGGCTAATAAGAGGGCGAGTGGGGGAATTAAGCCTGTGAGCCTGGGCTTTTTGGCATTTTCGTTAAGGCCCACGACTGAGGAGCACTTGCAAGTGCGCAATTGGCCCGACCTATGATGAGAGGAGATTTCTTCCTTGACCTTCCCGAATGGCCGGAGACGGGAAATGGGGCATTTTTTTGAGGAGCTTATGAAGTCAATTTTTGACATAGACGGTGCTCGCCTGGGGATTATGCCGAGACGGGGAGAAGGTTCTCTATCCCGATGACGGCTTTGCCCTTTCTTCCCAGAGGAAAACATGGGTGACTTCTTAGGGCGACTAGCATGCTCCGACCGACACAATCTTCACACTTCATCTCCTGTAGGAGCTAGCCCCATTGGGAGTTGTGGACACGTAGCAGCCTTTCATTGGTTGCGTGGAAGTGACCATTTTTACACTCATCAAAGCCAAACATTGATTAACAAGAAAATGAGACATCTCCCCTTAATAATCAGACTAATATTTGTTAAGTAGAGGATCTTGATTTTAATCATATATTAAAATGAAAAAAATGCATTTGGACAAAAATCCAAGAATAAAAAAATATATAACAAAAACCGTTTATGCATTTTGCACCCATACTTTACCATGGTGTATGTTGATGTTAAATTTTGGTTAACATCAAGGGTATGGTCTGGTTAGAGGATAAGTATCTTTTTAGTGGTGAGGTGGAGTGGAAAAGTCCTGATTTCATTTGATTTGGATTGAGCTTCGAGCTGGTATCTGCATAAAAACCCACCGGGGTATTATCCGGTGAAGTCCCTCAGGAGTGAGAGTAAGAGCTCGGGGGAAAATACAATAAATATGCTTCAGGAGGGTAGCGAGCACTAAGTGATACCTTGGGGAATTGATGACCCTTCCTTTCATAGGCGAGGAGGATGATTAACGCCGTAGGATTAGGGGTCCATTACCATAAGCTCGGCGCGTGGAGAGATTAGACCCTTGGGCCTAGGCTTTTCGACCTTTTGAGGAGCCCATGGGTTAGCCATGTATGGATGAGGAGAGGCGGCTTGACCCACGACACCAATGAGATTTCCTTTTGTCCTTTTGGAGTCAGATGGGGGTTATCCCAGGTTGGCCTGGCATTCTGAGTCTGGTAGAGGATGTTTCACATATGAGTTTGCCAAATCGGGTTGCCGACTTGGGGATGTACCGGACTAAGGAGTCAGTCGTCCAGGAAATAGTAAATCTGAGGCCAATTATGGGTTAATGACAACGCTTGAGGCTGGGGGCGCTTTTCGATGATCCTTCTTTTGGCAGGTTGAACTTGGAGATAGTAGATCACATCTGTTCAGAGAAAGGCCTTTGTTGTGGAGTATCTTCGTCAGGGGGAGTCCTTAGGGCCCTTATCCACCCAAGGCACAGCTTAGGATGACTTGAGCCCAACACCCTGCGCATGGAACAATATACTTAGCCCGAAAGAAAAATTCCACCGAACGATATTCATGTTCCTTTCTCGATTAGGACCGGTCAGAGCTAAACCTAATCATCTGATTGGCAAAGTCTTCAAACAATACGCTTGGTCAGTTGGGCCTCATTAGAGGTTTCTGTACACGTGGCGGTCTTCAGTATGGAAAGTTTAGTGTGGCCAAATTTTACACTCATCAGTTGTCCCCCAGGAGCTAGTGCCGAGAAGGAACATGAGACGTTGGGGACTCTGCTCTGCTCTGGCTTGTGTCTTTCATGGGCCATTTTTTCCTTTAGGAAAATATACCGTTCAGAACATTCTAGGTGACAGTAAAAGTATTGACCGTTCAGGGGATGATTTATGTTCAGCGTAGGAGGAAAATTCACCTCGAGCAAATATGAGTGGCCTTAGAAAGATCCGCCTGGCCTATATCGTCTAGCTTCTCTGTTACGTTTCGTGCCTGGCCTATATGGCGCGACGATTAATGTTCCAAGGGCTGTATAATTAAGAGACAATTTGGTAGGACACCGCCCCCTATAAATAGGAGGCCACCCCACGTTCATTTTCATACTTGAGCGAATTCAGAGAACCCTTCCCATTCTTGACAATGGTAGCACCTCTTATGTATTCACCATGTCTTCATCATATTCTTCTTCTTCCCGGTTCGGCTCGAGCTCGGAGTCTGTCCCTTCTGATCGGACTATGTTGGTATCTCATCTTTAGTGGATTGAGCCCAGCTCAGGCTTATCAAGGATTCTGCCTCCAACTCGGAAGATCGATTGTGCTTGTCCAATGGTGACGTGCAACCTCACCCAGTTGCTGCGACCAGAATAGTAGGTCGTCTTGACGAAAGTGGGAAAGGCTGACCCTTCTGGGGACCTAATCGCTGAGCTCAGCTTGGACCTGACCACTGAGGTTGATTATGACGATGCCTTTGTGATGGAGATCCTAGAGGCTCTTCCATAGCCCCAAGGAACCCAAAGCGGTGTCGTCCCTCCAGATAGTCCTATCTAGTGGATTAAGTTCAATATGACTAAGCAGGAGCTCAGCACTGCATGAAGTGAGTACACCTTTCCCGACACGATGAAGGTTCGCCTTTCTCGAGCCGAGAAGAGGGCGTGCTCACTCCCTCTAGGCTATATTACTGTATACCTAGAGCAGTTAGACGCTGGTATCAGGTTTTCCCTCCACTAGTAAGTTAGGGTCGTCTACTCGGTGTTCGGGCTGTGTCCATCACAACTCGCTCCAAATAGTATGAGGGCAGTTGTGGCCTCCTATTTGATCTTCCGTACAGAGGGGATCAAATCATCTATTGAGCTCTTCTAGTACTTATTCTTTGCTAAATCGATGCCTTAGGAGAAGAGTTGGTGCTATCTTGCCTCTAAGCGATAATTTCTCCATAGCCTGGAATCGTTCATCAAGGGTTGGAAGCCCAAGTACTTTTATCTCGCGGGGAGCAGTTGGGAGTTCTACCCAAAAGAAGATAAGGTTAACCTCTCCAGATGCTCGGGGGAGAAAAGTCGGTAAGATCATATTCTATGGTTGGGGGGGAATTCCTTGGTCGGTCAATTATTCTAACTTGTGTTTTTTTCTTGTATTGCAGTACCAGGGAAGAAGGCCAAGAAGGGGACCTAGCCCAACTCTATAATAACGAAGCAGAAAGACACCATCCTCGGGACGGTATTCACAGACATGGGGGAACTGCTGAGGTCGACATTATACGACCTATACTTCTACAGTGCTCCGTCATTGCCCCCTTCGAAGATCGATCCTGAGTCTGACAATAATAAGTCCCCTTCTCTTCTTGGTATAATTTAAGTACTTAAGTTTCTCTATATTTTGGCTGGTTATTAGCAATAAACAAAGTCGCTTTGAAAAAGGTGATGAAGCAAAGGCTCACCCATAAGGCATAGGAAAAAGATAGAGGTCCCAACCCGAGGCCACCGCCGCTGCTAAAGGGAGGGAACCCTTTGTGACCCGGGTGTCACCATATCCGACTCTTGTCTAGGTTGAGACTCTAACAACGGAGACCCCGAGGAGGGAGGCCTCTCTCCAACCGGGATCAACCTTCCCCACCTCTACTGATGATACCGAACTTGGAAACCATCAAGGTAATGGATAGAGGCAGGTGGTACATGTGGAGATCGCCCCCCAGTCCAGCTCGGCCCTGGCGCCTAGTTTCTTCGCTATACTGGATACAGGCCCTTCTTTTGAACAAATGATCAGGGAATATCTGGAGCTCATGCCAAGCTTCATCCACCGGATTACCCTTCCTGAGAATCGCCAAAGGGTTGATGCCAAGAGCGATGTTAAGGTTATCTTGGAGCTCTAAAAGAACGCAATGTCAGCAAGTCCCTTTTGAACTTCTCTCATTTCTTAATTTTTTCCAAGTGCAGAATTTTTCCCATATAGACCATTTTCAAGGCGGCCACATTTGGGATGCGTCTCCACCAAGCTAACGAGTGGGAGAAGGCTCTGTAGGAGGAGAAGGCAAATATGGTAGCTGGTCTAAAAAGATTTCATGAGAAGATGAAGAAGGTGGTTGGTGGCGGAATATTACGTCGCCACTTTCACCGCAAGTATATGAGTCAAGTTTTAGTATAGATTGGGAGAGTTAGGGTTATCGTGTTCACAGGGATTGATTGAGATTATTATTGAAGACCATAATTATCATAACCTAATTTTATCTAGGCAATAAAAAATGGTTTATAATTAATTAATACTAATACTAAGTTAATTATACTAATTATACTATAGTATTAATATGAAATGTTTAGGAAAAAATATTATCTAGGGATTAACTTTATTTACTTAAATGCATTTGATTTCGTTTAGTTTACAATAACAGTGTTCATCCTATCCGACAATCTCTGTATCGTAAACTCACTTACCACCTCTCCCGAGTGTAAGATAAATGACTATGCAACTTCGCATTAATGAATAAGTCCCCCTCAACGTCTTAACGACACTAGGTCACAAGAGTCTTACCCCAACGTCATGGATTGCACACTTTTTAACTCCCTCCTGGGTTATTAGATCGTCGCGTTGTGTTAACCTTAGTCCGAATTCATGGTTACCTCTCTCAAGTGTCAAACCCCAATTTCTCAATATACCTAAACAAACATATAATGGAAATACAAGAACGGCAAACACAATTGAATAGCGAAGAACAATCATTAAAGAAACATAATTCAAACAAACAACATTTTCATAAATATTATTAATTCCTAGACAAAATCCATTTAGCTCATGGTCATAACCATTTATACAATGAAAAATGAGCTAAACATGCTCAATAAACTACCGAAATTAAGAAATAAAATAATGAAATGAAAGACTTAGTCGTAGTCTGAAGATTTGGTGCTAAAACAGTTCAACAATCGCTTCTCCTTCTTCGCAACGTGTTCTTCTCATTCGGAATTGTTGAGCATTCCCCAAAACCTCTCTCTAACTTTATTAAACCCTAAGGGGTCTCTATTGGATGATTGGAGATGAGAGAACAAGAAATGGGGAACAAATATCTAAAATCTGTGCAGAGTGACCACCGTGGCGTTGGGCATGTCAGCAGTGTCATCGCTGCGGCGGTGGATGCAGCGGTGGGAGCAGAGACATTTTGTGGTTTCATCATTACGACGGAATATCTCACCGCTATGGCGGTAGATTTTCAGAGACTTTAGGCCTTTCTCTTCATCATGACCGTCGCGACGGTGGTTTCATCGCGGCGGTGGGCTGCAGGTTCTGAATTTTTCCATTTTGCTTGTTTTCTCACCGTTCTTCCATCGCTCTTGATTCGATTTGATTGTTTATGATCCGTTTTTATTCCTTTTCACTCCATACACTTGATTTATATAAAAAGAATAAAAATATATTAAAACGTAATAAACATACTCGAAAATTAACAAGTTCAGTTTGGAAATAGATAGGTAAATTACACCTATTAAATACCCCCAAACTTGGAATTTTGCTAGTTCTCGAGCAAAACACCCACACAATACAAGAAATGATAATAACTAATTAGGAAATTAAAAACAAAAAACGAAAAACACTAAAAATAATAATGTGCAAGTTTTGAATATCATCTACCAGCCAAACGATTTTTTCCTCTTCGGCCCCCAATCCTATCAAGTTCAAAAATAAAACACACCATGTGGTGTTCTAGAATTTTGAAATTCGATGATAATAAGCGTCATTCTAGATCCTATCAACATGAGTGTGATAAAACTTAATTATACAACTATTCGTTAATCGGATTAGATTATCCACCAAATAAGCTTATGACTAAAATAAAAAAGGTGTAGGGAATCCATAAGCCTGACATGGGTTCTATTCTCCACTAATGTAGGCTAAGAAATTCAAAAAGATCAATAGGACTTGGTTTGGTTTTGAAAAATGACCAAGGGTATATCGAAAATAGAAAACATGTAAACGTTGTTAACTTGACGATACCCGAGGCACATGCTTGGTACTCTCACACTCGAAACCCCATAGATAAAATTGAAATAACCCTGAACAATCATTTAAGAATGTCGTACTCACTTGTAAAAAAGAAACGGAAAATAAAACTGTATATACATGTTTTTTTTTACATGAACCACACCCCCAAACTTATTTGATTATTATAGTTTCACGGGTGTGGTTAAAATAAAAGAAAAATGACAAGTGAGTACTTGAATACCGAACTAATAAAAATTTCACTCTAAACCCAACCGCTCACTTCAAGTAACATAACGAATGCTAACTTGATTCACTCAAATTGTGCATCCAGCTTAGCGATACAAGTTTGGAAAGAAGTTTTATCGGCCATGGTATTAGTTAAGTGTTCAGAATTGAAACGGTTTTTAGGCTTTGATAGGGTAACGAGGGATAAGCATTTAACAAGATAAGCTTCAAAGGCTCAAGCGATAAAAACGAATGCCTAAATCATATCTCCCGAACTATCTCGCCTAGGATTTTGCCTCGAATTTCTCCCAAATCAAATTCTAGAATCCCTATTGTCATGAACTTGGCTAACGAATAATCATTTTTAAATCAAATGGATAGTTATACATTGAGTTTACGTGCTCGTGCATTTAGGATTTATAACAACTTTTACTAAAACGATACGTCAAGCACACAAAACACACATGAATGAGCTTTATGCTTGACCGCAATAAACAATCAGGGGACAGACTCATCATCGAGTAATGACCCAGATGAAGTCAAAACTCAGCACATAACAACAACTAAACTAAACAAACTAATCCTAAACAAACATGCATACATAGAAAACAATAAAACATACTAACATACTAACCATCACCTCTAAACTTAAAACAAGCAATGTCCACAACGACCCATCAGCGATCTCAATGACAGCATAAAGCATTATAATAAAGACAGGGGTTTAGAACACGTACCTGGGAAGTGAGACAAGCTCGCCTCTAAATCAAGTCGGCGGAGATGGATCTAATTTATTTTTTCCTTGGGTTGCCTCCCAAGAAGTTCATGGTTTATTGTCCTCGGCCCAACACGGAGAACGGCTTGTCAAAGAGTAGCTTCTGCCCATAGTAAGTGTCGTACAATACTACGTATGGGTCTTGATTGTTTACACCCTCAAGCTTGGCGAGATTTGGCATAATATGGCCCGAGCTTTCAATAACATTCCTCACTGGCTCATATACTTGGTGGGCATGAAAGGATGTTGCTAATGGCAATGAAGGACAAGTAAGCCACATCAGATCCTCATAGATGTGATTGTCTGGGATCGATGGTGGCATTACAATTTGGATCTCCAATGGTGACGAATCACAATCGTTGATCCATGCTTGGGTTCCCGTCTCATTCGGAGAAACGTAGTTGAACTCTCCCAAGCTCCTTCTGCTCATTTTCGGTTCCTTGTGGTGGCTTTCAATGCATGTGGCATTTGTGTCTCTCACTGCCACCACGTCTGACTTGGCCTCAATCAAGCAGATTAGTTGACCGATTTGTGTTTGAAGAGACGTTATGGCCACATCTATTTTGGCACAGACCGTCTTGATAATGTCAAGACGATCCTCATGCTCATTGATCCGGTCATTTGTCTTCCTCCAAAAAGCCTGAGTCTCCCCTATAAATTCAGCGAACATGGTTTCCAATACGGGGGAAGACTTAATACATTGATCCGGGGTGTTAATCCATGGCCCTGAACAATGGAACCATCCCCCAAGCTTAGGTAGATTGTTGAATAATTCCAACAGTAAAAATCATACTCGGTCATATCTTCCAATACCTAATAGGCTTTGTCCGTGGTTAGTTGGTTGAAAGAGGTGATACCATTCCCTCCTTCAACCCACATTCTGGTTGCGGCCAGTAACCCATCGAGGAAGTTCAGTAGTTGATACTCTCTTGGGAAACGATGGTTTGGAAATCGGAATAACAATTCCTTGTAACGATCCCAAGCATTATAAAATGGCTCGGAATCTCGTTGAAAGAAATGCAAAAACACTTGTTGATCTAACATCGTCAAGTACTCTACAGGAAAAACAAAAACAAAACTACAAAGAAAAAATTATAAACAAAAGAAATGCCTAAAGGAAAATCAAGTTATTTACTCACAATATCAACAATAATAAAAAACACAATCTCGGCAACGGCGCCAAAAACTTGGTGGCGAAATATTACGTCGCTACTTTCACTACAAGTGTACAGGTCAAGGTTTAGTATAGATTGGAAGAGATAGGGTTATCATTTCCATAAGAATTGATTAAGATTATTATCGAGTATCGTAATTATTAGAACCTAATTTTATCTAGGCGATAAAACATGGTTTATAATTAATTAATACTAATACTAAGTTAATTATACTATAATATTAATATGAGATGTTTAGGGGAAAAGATTATCTAGGGATTAACTTCATGTACTTAAATGCGTTTGATTTTGTTTAGTTTACAATAATAGTGTTCATCCTATGCTACAATCTTTGTACTGTAAACTCACTTACCACCTCTCCTGAGTGTAAGCTGAGTGAATATGCAATTTTGCGTCAACAAAGAATTCTCCCTCAATGTCTTAACGACACTAGGTCACATAAGTCTTGTCCCAACGTCATGGATTGCACACTTTCTAACTCTCTCCCGGGTTATTAGATCGTCTCGTTGTGTTTATCCTAGTCCGAATTCGGGGTTACCTTTCCCAAGTGTCAAACCCTGATTTTTCAATATACCTAAACAAACATATAATGGAAATACAAGAACGGCAAACACAATCGAATAACGAAGAATAGCCGTTAAAGAAATACAATTCAAACAAACAACATTTTTATAGATATTATTAATCTCTAGATAAAATCCGTTTAGCTCATGGCCATAACCATTTATACAATGAAAAATGAGCTAAACATGCTAAAAAAATTACCGAAGTTAAGAAATAAAATAAACAAACAAAATACTTAGTCGTAGTCCGAAGATTTGGCGCTAAAACCGTTCAACGATCGTTTCTCTTTCTTCGCAACGTGTTCTTCTCCTTCGGAATTGTTGAGCACTCCCCAAAACTTCTCTCTAACTATATTAAACCCTAAGGGGTCTCTCTTGGCTGAATGGATAGGAGGGAGCAAGAAATAGTGAACAAAATATCTAAAATCTATACAGAGTGACCGCTGCAGTGGTGGGCATGTCGGCAGTGTCACCGTTGCGGCGGTGGATACAGTGGTGGGAGCAGAGACATTTTGTGGTTTCACCGCCACGACGATGGATTTTTAGAGACTTTAGGCCCTTCTCTGCATCATGACCGTCGCGGCGGTGGGCTGCAGGTTCTGAATTTTGCCCTTTTGCTTGTTTTCCCACCATTCTTCCACCGCTCTTGATTCGATTTGATTGTTTATGATATGTTTTCGTCCCTTTTCACTCCACACACCTAATTTATACAAAAAGAATAAAAATGTATTAAAACATAATAAACATACTAAAAAACTAATAAGTTTGGTTTAGAAATAGATAGGTAAATTATACCTATCAGTGGTTTCTAGTGAGAGTTCTTTTCAGGCTCAGGTGGGGGAGCTATCCAATGAGCAAGAGCAACTCACCTCCCAGGTCAGTAAGTTGGAGGCTAACCTGGCCGAAGTGAGATAAAGGCTCCAGGAAACTGAAGAACATTAAGAGGAGGTGATTGACCGAGTCGAGCAGGCCATTGCCAAGTGGAAGGACAACGAAGAGTTCAACAAGCTGAAGCTCTATATCAGAGCTGATGTGATGACCGAAGGCCACAAGGCGACGATCCGATCTCTCTACCATCCGTACCCCTAATTTTTTTTACGAGACTATCCAGATGGAACTGTCCGACTCCAAGGAAGAGAGAGAGGCAGACCACGAATAAGGGGAGGTGGTCTGTGTTGAGGAGGCCGGTGTTGATGGAGTAGGACCCTCTTTAGCTAAGTAGGGCCCCCCAACTCGGCCCAAGATTTTTAGACAACTTAGTAGTTTTTTCTTGCTTTTATTTTGTTTTCTTCTTTTTTGCTTCTTTGTCCAGAACGGACTATTTTGTAATGGGCAAGAACCCCGCCCATGTAAACACAATGTTTTTTATCAATGAAATGGACCTTATTCCCTCTTGGTTCGACAAATTTATTTAACTTTTATCTTTTCTTTATTCTTTTACTTTTTTGGTATGGATATCTACAAGGCAAGGATGGATGGATTTGGGAACCTGAGCTCAGCTCGGTGCCTAGGCTCGACGTGATCCCTAATCCGGGAATGATGCTTGAGCTCGGCTATGGCCATGAGCTCAGCACGGGATTTTTTACCACCCTAATTTGTACTGTTGGGCTCTATTCGGTGGTAGTCAGCCCAGATCGACGGATTGAGTTCTTGTCTCATGGTCCTCATGTCTGAGCTTTGCCTGATCACGGAACTCAGCAGTGTTGACTCCTGTCCAGTGCTTTCTCTTGACTTATAAACTTTTTTCCTTCATTTCTTGTCTAAGGTCGGGCATATTATTAAGGGTTTCTTCTCATGCCAAAATCATCCGTAATCTGCAAGACGTCCTAATCGCGGCACAGAACGGTGCTTGAGCTTGACATGGTAAACCTCTAAAGTGCATTCCTTAGAGGTTTTCTCTTTGCTTTGACATCACATGATTTGTGCTCGGCTGAGGAAAGGGTCCTGAGCTCAGCTTGGCCAACCGATCTTGGTCGGTATCCTGTGCTCATCTCGGCATCATAGTGATCTTTTCCAAACCAAACTCTTCCTAGTCTTGGAGCTCAGAGCTCTGTAAAACGGGATCTCTGGTCGGTTGTTCTGTGGGTGTTATCGTTCTTGCCAAAAAAAAAATTATTCTCGGTTTCTGACTTCTCCCTAAGTAAATTGTTGTTTTACCATATCATGACTTTCCTGGCCTCTAGCCTAGCACCCGAGTAGAGAAAGACGAGTTGGGTGGTAGGTTATGCCTAAGGGTGGTACTCGCATGGCATTTGGCCTTCGTAGTCCCTAGAGGTGTGACACTATGGTCGGTCCCCTATGGCTGGTCATAGGTGGGTTCTTCTTAGTGGGGCTCATCCTTGAGCCTTTTTGGGTTATCCCAATTTGGTCCATACAGGAGCATCAGCCCTTTGTATTGCTTGAGCTCAAATCGGCTGTTAGGGGTTAGATGCTTAGTCGTTGGACCTTAGACCCGATCGATACCCCGTCCTTGCTCGATGACCTTGGTCTATCCTTGGGTTTAGACTGCCAACCAATGTAGGGGGTCCGATTATCACCCTCGACACTGTACGCTGTAATGCCATTCTTGTAGATGTACACACGAGTCGCTAACACATTTCGCATTTAACACTTTTTCATTGAAGGAGAATTTTCTTACACTTTGAAATTTCTAAGTTTTAAACCTTTTTACAATGATTTCCTCCCTCATAAAAAGCAGGGCTTTAAATGCTCGACATTCCAGGGGTGCTTCAGTAGGACTCTTTCTTCCGTCTCAAGCTCGTATATGCCCGGACTTGCAATTCAGGTAACTCTGTATGACCCTCCCCATATGGGGGCTAGTTTTTCGGCATTCAGCACCTTAGTGGCTAGGGTAACCTTCCTGAGGATGAGGTCACCCACATCAAATAACTATGGTCATTCACCCTTCTGTCATAGCACCTGGCCATTATCTATTGATAAGTTGCTTACCGCACTCGAGCCCACTTCTTTTTCTCCTTAAGAAGAATGAGGTTTAGGTCTAAGGTGACGTTTTTTCTGCAGGTTCAAAGTCCACGGCTGTCCTAGGCAAAGGCATACCGATCTCAGCAGAGATGACGAATTCAGAATCAAATGTCATCGCGAAGGATGTCTCCCCAGTAGGGGTTCTTGCCGTGGTGTGATATTCCCAAAGAATGGGGTACATGTCCTTGACCCACCTTCCTTTCAACTTGTCCAATTTTGTCTTCAGACCATGCAAGATCATCCGGTTAGTGACTTCTACTTGTCCATTTTCTTGTGGGTGCCCTAGAGACGAGAAATGGGTCTAAATCTCTATCTCAGCTCATAAATCCGAGATAAGAGCATTGTCAAGCTACTTACCGTTGTCAGACACAATGGCCCTAGGTATGCCAAAACAGCAGACCATGCTCCTCTATAAGAAATCTCTGATATTCTCCATTGTGATTCGTGCTAAGGGCTCGACTCCTATCCATTTCGTGAAGTAATTGATGGCAACGACAATAAACTTTCTTAGCTCAGTCCCTTGGGAGAATGGTCCCAAAAGGTCAATGCCTCACTGGGCGAAGGGTCACAGGCTTGTCATTGAGACGAGGACAGTAGGGGACAGCTGGGGATGAGGTGCGAACCTCTGGCACTTGTCACATTTCTTACCAAATTCCATGGCATCTTTGTTCATCTCTGGCCAGAAGTACTCTTGGCAGATTAGTTTATGGACGAGTGCCTTCCTCCCTGAGTGATTACTACATACCCCCTTGTGAACCTCCCTCCGCACATATTTAGCTTCTTATGGACAAAGATATCTTGAGTAGGGTCCAAAGAATGATTTACAGTATAATACCCCGTCGATGAGGGTGTACCTTGCTGCCCGATAGCACATTCTCCTAGCTTTGCTGGGGTTACTCGGAAGGGTTCCATACTAAAAATAATAGTTGATCGAGTCTATCCAGGATAAATCGTTGATAAGAGCACAAATCATGGCCTCCTGGTCAGACGTGGCCATGCTTAACCCATCCAACTAGTCAACGGAGACGATCCGCTTCAGGGTAAACTCCATTGCGGAGGCTAGGTTGGGTAGAGTATCGATGTGTCTGTTCTCCTCTTGGGGGATCTGGTTCACTTGGATTTTGTTTGAAGTTCTCTATTACCCTCCAGAGGTACACCGTTATGCTTGGGTACATATCCATGTACGCCCCATTAACTTGGTTGACGACGAATTGGGAGTTACAGAAGATCTGTAGCTTTTTGTGTTGAATTCCCTTGCTAGACGGATCCCGATAAGTAAGGCCTCATATTTGGCCTCATTGTTGGTAGCCTGGAAGCCTAGTCTAAGGGTGTATTCCACCTCTTCTCTGTCTAGAGCCACAAGAACCATCCCATCCCCACATCCACCCATGTTATAATACCCATCCATTAAGAGATGCCACATGTTCGGGCCGAGATTGGTCACCGAACTGGGCTGGGGACCTCCTTCCTTAGTGGCAGGGGTGCCATGGTCTGTGCTGGGCACATTGGGTTCCTTGGGAAATGTGAGTTTAGGACAATGATCGTATGTGCCTAGAAGCACTACCTTAGCTATCTAGATACAATGAGGAGGGCATAGGCTAGCTTTTCGAATCACTGGTACTTTGTCTTAGCATCGGTGAGGACCCTATTAGAGTAGTACACCGGCTCTGAGTGATGCTTTCTTCCTTGATGAGTGTTGCACTCATCGCCGTGTCTGAGGCAGAAATATACAAGAAAAATTCTTCTCCCTCCCTCGGAGTGCTGAGTAGAGGAGCCGATGAGAGATATGTTTTCAGTTCTTGAAAGGCGACCTTACATTCGGGCGTCCACTTAAACTTTTTGGTTCCTCAAAGGCTCTTAAAGAAAGAAAGACACTTCTCAAAGGAGCGCGAGATGAAGCGATTGAGGGCAACTAGCCTTTTGGTGAGCATTTGGACTTTCTTCTTCGTGTGGGGAGAAGTCATGCCTGTAGGCATGGGATTTCTGGCCTTTTCGCTGGGGCCCACGACTGAGGAATACCCGCAAGTGAACAATTATCCCGGCCCATGACATGAAGAGATTTCTTCTCTGCCCTTCCCGGATGCCCGGAGATGGAAATGGGGGTATTTTGTTGAGGAGCTTATGGAGTCAATTTCTGAGATGAGAGTTGTTGGCCTGGGGATTATGTCAAGACGGGGAGGAGGTTTCCTATCCTGATGACGACTCTTTCCTCTCTTCTCGAAGGAAAACATGGGTAACTCCCGAGGGCGACCGACATGTGATAAGTAGAAAATACCTATCTACTTCTAAGCCAAATTTGGTAGTTTTCAAGTGAATTAGTTATATTTAATTGCGTTTTTGTAGTTTTTATGTAATTCAGGTGTAGGGATGCAAACAAGCGACAAACGAGCGAAAACAATGGGAAAACAGTGAAGAAACATTGAAGAAACAAGGTTTTAAGAACATAAGAGCTACCGCCGTGGCGGTGAGAATGCAGAGAGTTCTGAAAATGAGTAAAGTCCCACCGCCTTAGTGGTCTGACCATCGCCTAGGTGGTGAAAATGCAGAGAGTTGGGAGCCAGTCCCACGGCCTAGGCGGTGAAGGATTAGAGAGTTTAGAAAGCTATCCGACATACCCACCGCCTAGGCAGTCACTCTGCAGCAGAAAGAAGATATTTTTAGATATTTTGAAGCCTTGTACATATAAATACCCATTCTCATACCGCCGCGGCGGTGAGACCTCTGTTTGATTAAAACCATCCCGCTAAACCAAAAACTCCACAACCACTTCAAAAACTCCAAAATCTCTCTATTTTCATCCTCCCAAACCATTTCCAACCCTCAAATTCATCATTCCCTTTACAAAATTTGTGATTTTCACCACAAATCAAATTCCATCAAAAATCAGGTTTAACCCCCATTTTCGCGATTTTTCTTTATCACTACGGGTTTTTGGTTCGATTTTTGGTGATTAACTAAGTTTTTATGTATTGTTAAATTGTGAGAAACAAAATTGCATGCTACATTTTTGAAATTTTGTTGAAACGTTGCGATTATTGTGTGCGCAAGATCAAATCCATTGGCTCATATGCGACCACTTTTGCATTTATATGAGTGCTTATCCGACTATTCCGTATGTTCCGCTGCACCTTTATCCATCACCACAATTTCCATTCCGACGTGATAGTGGTGGCGATGATTTTTCTCCCATCGAATGGTAGGTGGTGAGACTTTTACGTCTTAACCCCTAGATATGTGTCGGCATCCAATTTTACTTGTCATTGCTATAAACTGTTATTGGGTTTTCTATTTAGTCAGTGAGGGCACTGCCTGTTTTTAAGTTTAGGGGGGAATGTACATCACGTTTTGTGTTGTTAAAGAAAGATGTGAAGGATGTAAATATTTTTTGTATGTAAAACTTTAATTTTTAGTTAAGCTTTATTTTAATTTTCATGTTTTAGCATGTTAAATGCTTAGATTAGTATATGTATATTAGTATTTAGATTTAATATAGTATTGTGTATGTATGAAGTCGTATATGCTTGATGAGTTGTTGAATTCGTCTAGGACCGTTTCCCGATAATGAAAAGTATCTCTTAATTGTATATCGAGGTCAGGGGTAATGCCATTCATGAGTGTTTTGTGTGCTTAGCATGTCGATTAGGTAAAAATTATTTTGATCCTAAAATTACACGATTGCATGGACTCAGTGTATAATTATTTGAATGATTTGACGCTGATTATTCAGTAATAAGTTCATTACAGAAAAGAGGAATCTAGAACTTGATTTGGGGTAGACTTGAGGCGAAATCCTAGGTGAGGTAATTCCGAAGGCATGATTTAAGCCTTCACTTTTTTCGCTTGAACCTTTGTAGCTAACCTGAAAATTTATTCCCTCGTTCCCCTGTCGAAGCCGATAAACTTTTCAATTCTGAACACGTTTTAATACTCTATCCAATTAAATTTTTCCAAACTATTGTTGCTAAGCCTAAAAGTCAAAATTGAGTAAAATCAAGTAGCATAGACTAATGCTAACTTGAAGTGAGTGATTGGGGTTTCGGACGAATTGTTATTGGGTCAGTATTAGCGTATTCACTTGTCAATCTTTTAGTTCTATTTACATGCCCCTAAAATTGTACAAATTCAAATAAGTTTGGGGGTGTGCTCGTATGTTTCTTTTAAAAAAAAAACTATGTGAATATAGTTTTTAATTCCGTAAAGCCTAGCGTTTGTTACGCGCTCGCGTATTGACTACTCACAAGTGCACGAGGTCCAGTTTTAATATAGTGGATCTTTAAGATCGGATATCGTTCCCACAGGGACGGGTTGAATAATTGAATACCGCAATTTGCATAGTCTCCTATTATCCCGACGGTTCAAGAAATGTTTTAAAAGTAAACTAAATTAAACTACAATTAGTAGGTTAATCCTAACTACGTTGATTACCTAGGGGTTGATTTCGTTCACTTAATACATATTTGATTTCGTTTAGTTAACAATAACATATTTAGGTATCCAACAATCTCGGTTTGTAAACTCACTCGCCACCTCTCCCGAGTGTAAGACGACTGAATACGTGACTTCGCATCAACGAAGAGGTCCCCCTCAATTTCTTAACGATGCTAGGTCATGTGAGTCTTGCCCCAATGTCATCGATTGCACACTCACTAACGTCCTCCCGGGTCGTTAGATCGTAACGATGTGTTTACCCTAGTCCGAATTTGGGGTTACCTCTTTCGAGTGTCAAATCTCGTATTCTCAAATCCAACCCGAATACCTTAACAAGCATATTAAGATCATCATAAAATGATAAACACAATCGGAATTAAAAGTAAACAATCATTAAAGAAACATATATTTAATCAAACTAGCATTTACACAACTACATTGATCCCTAGCTAATATTTATCTAATCTAACATGATCTTGGGCATTGAAACATTAAACCAAGAGGTATTAATCATCATTTACAATAAAATATTAAGTTACAAAGAGAGAAACAAAGAGAGAAATATCAAATCTTAAAGTGGAGTGGTCTCCACTTTCGCCGAAGATCGATCCGCTAGTATTTTCTCTTCTCTAGATGATGAATCTCCTCCTAAAGAAACATACGAGCACACCCCCAAACTTATTCGAATTTGTATAATTTTAGGGGCGTGCAAATAGAACTAAAATATTGACAAGTGAATACAAAGTTCTTCAATTATTGTTCAAAATTGTTTTAAATATGTGGGGTTACGAGAGAGAGAGAGAGAGAGAGAGAGATAGTGACAAGCGTTTATACCTCGGGTATCATTTTATCTTAACGATTTTCTATTTTCTATTCTTGCGATACCCTTGGTTGTTCTCTAAAGCCAAACCAAGACCTATTGATCTCTGAGAATGTTCGAACCTACATTAGTGGATAGTCGAGCCTAGTCAAGCATATAGTTTTTCTGAATCCTTTAAGCTTTAAGTCACGAACTTGTCTACTGAATAATCCAATCTGGAGTTTGGTTAGTTATAAATTTGAGCTCACACACACACACATTTCAAATGGATCTAGAATGATTTTTATTGATATTGAGTATTGAAATTCTAGAACACCACTTGGTGTGTATTATTTTCCGAACTTGATCAGATTGAGGGATGTTGAAGGAGGACCAACTTAGTTTCTTCGATTGATTTTGGAACTCGCATGCATATACTTCATCTTTGTTAAAGTTTTTATTTTTATTTTTTATTTTTAGATTAGTCGTAAGTTAATTAGGGTAGTTAGTTTAATTTAGTGGTAGGATATTTTGCTCGAGGACTAGCAAAATCTCAAGTTTGGGGGTATTTGATAGGTAGAAAATACCTATCTACTTCTAAGTTGGATTTGGTAGTTTTCAAGTGAATTAGTTATATTTAATTGCATTTTTGTAGTTTTTATGTAATTCAGGTGTAGGGAAGCAAACAAGCGACAAACGAGTGAAAACGGTGGGAAAACAGTAAAAAAATATTGAAAAAATAAGGTTTCAAGAACATAAGAGCCACCGCCGTGGCGGTGAGAATGCAGAGAGTACTGAAAATTAGCAACGTCCTACGGCCTAGGCGGTGAATCCCACCGCCTAGGCAATGAAAGATCAGAGAGTTTGGAAAGCTAGCCGACATACCACTGCCTAGGCAGTGAATCCCACCGCCTAGGCGGTCACTCTGTAGCAGAAAAGAAGATATTTTTAGATATTTTGAAGCCTTGCGCCTATAAATACCCATTCTCCCACTTCCATTAAAAACTCTTGGAGCTGGAACGTCCCTAACCCTTAGGAGGTGGTCCTTAGCCATTTTTGAAGTGCTCAAGGAGGAGATTCATCATCTGGAAAAGAAGAAACACTAGCGGATCGATGTTCGGCGAAAGTGGAGACCACTCCACTTTAAGATTTGATCTTTCTCTCTTTGTTTCTCTCTTTGTAACTTAATGTTTTATGGTAAATGATGATGAATACCTATTGATTTAATGTTTCAATGGCCAAGATCATGTTATATTAGATAAATATTCGATAGCGTTCGATATAGTTATGTAAATACTAGTTTGATTTAATATATGTTTCTTTAATGGTTGTTTGCTTTTAATTCCAATTGTGTTTATCATTTTATGACAATTTTAGGATGCTTGTTAAGGTATTAGGGATGGATTTGAAAATACGGAGTTTGACACTTGGATGAGGTAACCCCAGATTCGGATTAGGGTAAACATATCGTTACGATCTAACGACCCGGGAAGGCGTTAGTGAGTGTGCAATCAATGACGTTGGAGCAAGACTCACGTGACCTAGCGTCATTAAGATGTTGAGGAGGACCTCTTCATTGACGCAAAGTCACGTATTCACTCGTCTTACACTCGGGAAAGGTGATGAGTGAGTTTACGAACCGAGATTGTCGGATACCTAAATACTGTTATTGTTAACTAAACGAAATCAAACATGTATTAAGTGAACGAAATCAATCCATGGGTAATCAACGTAGTTAGTATTAGCCCACTAATTGTAGTTTAATTTAGTTTTAATTAGTTTAATTTTAAAACATTTCTTGAACCATCTGGATAATAGGAGACTATGCAAATTACGGTATTCAATTATTCAACCCGTCCCTGTGGGAACGATATCCGATATTAAAGATCCACTATATTAAAACTGGACCTCGTGCCCTTGCGAGTAGTCAATACGCGAGCGCGTAACAAACGCTAGGCGTACAGCATGAATTGTAACACGCCTATGGCCAGGACAATCTTTACACTTCGTCTCATGTAGGAGCTGGCCCCATTGGGGAGTTGTAGACATATGGCAGTCTTTCATTGGTTGTGTGGGAGTGACTATTTTTACACTCATCGAATCGAACCTTGATTGGTAAGAAAATGAGACACCTCCCCTTGATAATCGGACTAATATTTGTTAAGTAGAAGATCTTGATTTTAATCATATATTAAAATGAAAAATGCATTGGGACAAAAATCCAAGAATAAAAAAATATATAACACAAATCGTTTATGCATTTTGCACCCATACTTTACCATGGTGTATGTTGATGTCAAATTTTGGTTAACATCAATGGTATTGTCCGATCAAAGAATAGGTGTCTTTTTCGTGGTGAGGTGGAGTGGAAAAGTCTTGATTCCGTTCGATCTAGGCTGAGCTCCGAGTTGATATTTACATAAAGACCTACCGGTGTATTGTCTGGTGAAGTCCCTCCGAAGTAAAAGTAAGAGATCGGGGGAAAAAACACAATAAATATTCTTCAGGAGGGTAGCTGAGCATTAAGTGATACCTTGGGGCATTGATGGCCCTTCATTTTATAGGCGAAGAGTATGATTAACGCCACAGGATTAGGGGGCCATTATCATAAGCTCGATGCGTTACTAATGTGTAGGTATGTGGAAAGATTAGAGCCTTGGGACTGGGCTTTTCGACCATTTGAGGAGGAGCCCATGGGTTGGCCATGTACGGATGAGGAGAGACGACATTTCCTTCTGTCCTTTTGGAGTCGGAGGGGGTTGTCCTAGCTCGACTTGGCATTCTGAGTCAGGCAGAGGATGTTTCATATATGAGTTTGCCAAATCGAGTTGCCAACCTAGGGATGTGCTGGACTGAGGACTTAGTCATTTAGGAGATAGCCAATCTGAGGCCAATTGTGGGTTAATGACAACTCTTGAGGCTGGGAGCAATTTCTGATGATTCTTCTTGTTGCGGGTTGAACTTGAAGATAGTAGACCACCTCTGTTCAGAGAGAGGCCTTTGTTGTAGAGTATCTTCGTCTGGAGGAGTCCTTAGGTACCCTTAGCCTGCCAAGACGCAGCGCAGGACGGCCTGAGCCCGGTACCCTGAGCACGAAATAACATACTTAGCTCAATAAAGAAATTCCACCTGACGATATCCGTGGTCCTTTTTCGACTAGGACCGGTCAGAGCTAAACATGATCCTCTGACCGACAAATTCTTCAAACACTACGCTTGGTCAGCTAGGCCCCATTAGGGGTTTCTGTACACGTGGTGGTCTTCAATATAGAAAGTTTAGGGTGGTCAAATTTTACACTCATCAGTTGCCCCCCAAGCCCTAGTGTCGAGAAGGAACGCGAGGTGTTGGGGACTGTGCTCTGCTCTAGCTTGTGTCCTTCATGGGCCATTTTTCCCTTTAGTAGAATACCCTGTTGAGAACATTCTAGGTGACAGTCAAAGCCTTGACTGTTTAGGGATGGTTTCTAATGAATGTAAACATTGTTACTCCAACATAACCAGCAAAAGACCGCTGCACATCCGCAACTCCCTGCAGGGTTTAAAGCACGACAAAGATTGAGTATAAAGAATGTGCCAAGAAGGGAGACATTTCCAACTGCACCAATCGCCCTAAATGATTCGGCTCTCTCTAGTGTGGCCGGCAAGTCATCGTCGGGATGGGTAACTACTCCCCATCTCGGTGTTCTCCGGTAAGGCAATGCTAACCCCTTCCTATCTCCGTGTGCCCGGGAAAGGTAAGAATCAATCTCTTCATCTTGGTCGCAGCAGGGTAGTGTTCTACTCATTCTGTTTACGAAATTAGCTCAGTTTTCCACCTTTTAAACACCCCAAAATATCCCAAAATATCTCCAAAACAGCATTGTGGCTCTCTTACCTAAACAAAATATCTCCAAATACCTCCTAAACATAACCAAAACAAGGGCCTCTTGGCATATTTTCATTGGCTACATGTAAAGTTGGCACCATGTTATGATCTTGAAGAGACATTAAACCCATACTTAGCCCCTAAACTAATGTCCACCTTGCCTATAAAAATGAGAGCATACAATTGCTCAAAGGTAGATGAACTTTTCTCACCACTCACTCTCTACTCTTCTCGATAGTTATATTATAAATTCTTTTTCCCGTACGTTGACTCTCATGCCGGAGGGGACACGTCGGGAAAATCCTGGCAAAGTCTTTTGTGCAGGTTCCTAGGCGCTCATTCTTCCAAGAACTGCTTAATTTCAAGTGTTGGTTCATTTCTCTAGGGATTACGAGGTATTCTGCCCCCTCCTTTTCTCGGCTCAGAAAGTTGTAGGTCTCTTCCCAATACTAGCCCTCCCCTTCCCTACAAGAGGTTTCCCCACGGATAAGAAGTTACACGGATCAAAGGTCTCCACTCCGTAACCCTCCAACATCCTCCAAGGCTAACTGAACCATACTATCGGTGTCGACCAAAATTTAACATCCACAGTTTGGTGCCGTTTGTGGGAACCTCCAATCATTATTTGCTCTCTTCTCGGCTAGAGGTTAGATGAATACAAAGTCTGGTCAGTCTTTGTGACCAAAAGATCCTAACTGCATGGTGGATAGAAACTTGGTTGGAAAAATATCAAGAAATCCCAGGCCGGATGCAAGGACTATCGTCCCCATCTCGGAAGAGGAAGAAAATGCTCTCCCTATCAATTAAGCTGGCTCGTCAGCTCCACCTACTGGACCCCATGCTGGACCAACCTTCAGAGCTGTAGAAGCGGTATGAATTGATAATTTCAAGCTTCAGTTGTTTCAATTTCAAACTTGTCTCGATGCCATTCTCTTTTGTCTGTCACCAGCCCACAATCGAAGACGACTGGTCCCTTGGAACACAAAGGGAGAGGAATGTCGCCTGCCACCGACTCCTGATCGAGAGGGACCAATTTTTCAGCATGTAGGGGGTAAGGATCCTTATTAGGAATTTAATTGTGTCATCCACTTTGAAGGGCACATGTCAAGGGAACAATCTAGTCCGCGTGATCGGCCAAATAGGGAGAAGATCCATGCTCCACCAGCCATTTTCGATTTTGCATCTTTGCCCTTGTGGGCTCACCAAACAGAAGATTATTATGAGTACCGTGATTTCCATATGGGAAGAACTTACAATAATGTCATGCATGCAGATCGTAGAGCTTGTCGTGCTCGGGAGGTTGACTCCCACTCCTACTTCCCATTCGCCGAAAGATAGGGATCAAGAGTAGCTGTAAGTTACGTGGGAGCATCCTCCAGGAGAGAAGCAGCGGTAGAAAGGTGCGTCGCTGAGATGGAGGCAGCGCTTGTACAGATGCGGGGCCTTGGGGGGCGGCAGGACTCTCTTCAAGTATAAAATCCCCTTTTGTTGATGATATAGTATTTGAAGTGGTTCCCTATAGGTTATACAATCCAAAAATAACCCCTACAACGGTACCACCCACCCTAGTGATCATCTCTCCGTTTTTATCGCATTTATGGACATGCATACAACATCCATGGTGGTGAGATGCAAATAATTTCCCCTTACTCTTACCGAGATGGCCAACACATGGTATCGAGAGTTGTCTCTTGCATCTATCTCTATGTTTACCCAACTGGAGCAACTCTTTTTAGCCCGATTTGACTATTCCTGGAGAAGACCTAAAACGGCAGCTCACCTTCTCACCCTCCAACAAGAAATCACTGAAACTTTGGGTGATTTCATTGGTTGCTTCTACGAGAAAAGTTTAAGCTATAGTAATATTCCAGACGTCGTGGCCTTGAACGCCCTTATTGACGGATTACGGAATCGAAGACTATCTTTGATTTGTGCTCTTACCCTGCGCCAAATTTAGTTGTTCCTCTTGCCTAGGGTACAAGCTTCTACCCAGTCGACCTCAGGGATGTTGTGAAAATGGAGCGAGAAGGGAATCAAAATTGGAAAGGCCAGCCAGGAGAAGGATCGAGCAAGGCACACAGATCGCAAAGGCTGCGGGCAGAGGGGAGGCTAGGCCCTCTTCTCGGGAATCAAAGACACCCTCCACCCCCAAGGAATCACCTAGGGCTAACGCCTCTCACTGCATCCATAGCGACGATTTTTTCCAAAAATTCAAGAAGATGAATCTTCCCACCAGCCCCTCCTCCCAAAAAGATACCCATAGGAAAAACAGTTTCCAAGTATTGTGAGTTCCACTATGATTGTGGACATTCAACCGATGAGTGCTTCCATCTTTGAGAAGAGATCGATGCCCTCATAAAAAGGGGGCACCTCGGTCACTATGTCCGCAAAGAGAATGCAAGCTCCGTAGCCAGAGAAAGTAGTCGGCGTGATGAGCGTAGGGATCAGCCGAGAAGGGAACACCGTGGCCGACCCCCACCGAGAAGAGAAACTGAGGAATTTGATGATAAAATGTACATTGACGGTGAAATCGATGTAATAGATGGTGGCCTCGGCCTCGGGAGAGAGACCACATCTTCCAAGAAGAAGCACGAGGATAAAGCAAAGAGAAAAGCCGATAAGGACGTGTATGAGGTGGGAACAATTGATGTTGCCTCGCACAACATCATCTCTTTTAGTGAAGCTGATCTCCGAAGGGTTCATAGCCCCATGATAATGCCCTGGTAATTTTCGCCCTGATCAATTACTACAGAGTTGAGAGAATTTTGATTGATGGTGGGAGTTCAGCGGATATCTTTTTCAAGTATGCTTTTCACCAAATGAATATGAGTTCAAGTTCCGTTAGACCCACTACTTCTCCCCTAGTTGGGTTTGGTGGGGAGGTGGTGAAGTTTGTGGGTTGGACTTTCCTTCCCTTCAAGGTTGGCGTAGCGCCCACCTCGACCATGGTCTGGGTTAAATTCCTCATCGTGGACTAACCTTCTCCTTACAATGTGATGATTGGACAACCCACCTTGGCAGCGTTAAAAGTCGTATCCTCCTCCTACCACTAATCAATGAAGTTCTCTACAGAAAGGGGGTGAGAGAAGTGAGGGGAGACCAACAAGCTACTAGATCTTGCTCTAGGAGAGAACTTGAGAAGAAAAAATAGTAATCAGCGGCCAGGACCGAGAACGGTGAGGTTGAACTCATGGCCTTGACCGACCCCGAGATGAGGGACCCCTTCCACGTCCTCATGAAGACCTGATAGAAGTACATATTTATCCTACCATTAAAGAAAGAATCATCAAAATTGGTGCCAAGCTCAACCCGGCACAGCAAGAAGAATTAACCAATCTTCTTAGGAGGAATTACAACGTGTTTGCTTAGTCACATAACGAGCTTCCTGGGATCGATCCAAGCATCACCATGCACTAACTGCACGCTAATCCTCATCATCCCCCGATGAGGTAAAAAAGAAGAAAGTTATACCCAGAACGTCAAATGCTCATTGAGTAGGAAATGGATAAGTTTGTGAAATCTACCGTGGTGGAAGCGGTGAAATTTCCCAACTGGCTCTTCAATATCGTCCTCACATCAAAAGCCAGAAACAAATGGCCCATTTGTGTGGACTTCAAGGACCTTAATAAGGCATGCCCCAAAAATTTCTTTCATTTGTCGAGAATAGACTTAGTTATCGACGTTATGGCGGGGCATGAACTCTTGAGTTTTCTCAACGTTTATGCTCTACAATCAAATTCCTATGTTTTCCTCAGATAAAGAAAAGACCTCACTCATTTCGAACTGAGGCACCTACTGTTACAAGGTAATGCTCTTTAGCCTTCGCAACGCCGGGGCTACCTTCCAAAGGCTCGTCAACAAGATGTTTAAGGAAGAGATTAGCTTGATAATGGAAGTTTATATTGATGATATGCTCGTAAAAAGCATCAAATCATGCTACCATCTTGGGCATCTGCAAAATTGCTTTAACAAGCTTCGAACTCACTGTATAAAGTTGAATCCCGCTAAGTGTATCTTCGGGGTTTCAGCAAGGAAGTTCTTAGGCTATATGGTGTCCCAGAGAAGCATTGATACCAACTCTGATCAAATCAGTGCCATTCTCAAAATGGCTTCTCCGCAGACAAAAAAGAAAATTCAAATGCTCACAGGAAGACTGGCTGCCATAAACCATTTATTTCACGATCCTCGAAGAATGCCTTCTCTTCTTCAAAGTCCTACGAGGCAACAGGTCATTTGAGTGGACAATAGAATGTAATGCTGCCTTCCAAGAACTTAAAACTTACCTCTCCTCAGTACTGCTACTGAGTACCCCTAAAAACGTTGAAGAATTATTCATGTACATTGTTGCCTTTAACACCGCAATCAGTACTACTCTAGTCCAAGAAGAGGAAGGGGTTCAAATACCCATTTAATATGCGAGTCAAGTATTAACGGATGCCGAAACAAGATATCAACATTTCGAGAAGTTGGCCTATGCCCTTCTCATTGTGTCACGGAAACTAAGGCAATATTCTCAAGCTCATGTGATTGTTGTGCTTACTGACCAACCCTTGCAACAAAGTTTTCACTCACCCGATGTTTCTGGACGACTCATGGAATACAGCCTTGAGCTAGGCCAATTTCACATTAAGTACTGACCGAGGACAACCATCAAAGGACAGCTCCTGGCGGACTTTATTATTGAATTAAATTTCCCAGAAGAGCCCGACCTGGATGTTCATGACCTTGTCTGGCTGGCGCATCATCTCGGCCAGGCAAAGACGTTGGTCTCGAAAGGGGCATGTTTCCATCCCTGCACAAGTGATGACCTTAGCCTGAACCATTGGCAGTTGTTTACCAATGATTCCACCAACGCGAGGGGCTATAGGGCTGGAATGGGCGTAGTCGTCCCTGACTGAGATGAAATTGAATATGTGCTCTGATTGGGATTCAGAGCAACCAACAACGAAGTAGAGTATGAAGCCCTTATTGCCGAACTCAGATTGGTAAGAGAATTCAACGCCAAGAACCTACACGTCTTTTGTAAACAGCTTGTTGTAAATTAAATTAACGGAAAGTATGCAGCCAAGGATCCAAGTATGATCGCTTACCTTGGGAAGGCAAAGGTTCTTATGGAAAATTTTGAAACAATTGAAGTACGCCAAATCCCCTGGGAAGAGAATCGGCATGCTGACGCTTTAGCCAACCTGGCATCCGCCGTGGAATTTACCTTGAAACGGAGCGTTCCTGTAGAATATCTAGAAGAACCAAGCACCGTAGTTTTTGATCAGGTGACCACCATATATGCTCTTTCTGATACACCTACTTGGATGGATCCAATAAGAGAATACCTCTTAACAGAGTACTCCTCTCTAACCGGGCAGAGGCTAGATAGAAAAGGTATAGGGCATCTAGGTACACCCTCATTGATGGAGTGTTTTATCGAAGATCCTTCTCGGGCCCATACTCCTGTTGCCTGAGACCAGAACAGTCTGACTAGGTGATGAAAAAAATCCATGAAGGAATGTATGGCAACCACTCAGGAGAAAGCTCTATGGTTAACAATCTTATTCGCCACGAATACTTCTGGCCGGACCTGTCCGAGGACTCCATGGAGTTTGTAAAAAAGTGTGTTAAATGTCAAAGATTTTCCTCTCACCTCAAACAACCTCTAACTATTCTCGTCCCTGTGACGAGTCCTTGGCCCTTCGCTCAGTGGGGCATTGACCTTCTCGGTCCATTCCCCCAAGGAATCGGGCAAAGAAAGCTCATCGTTGTCACAATTGATTATTTTACAAAATAGGTAGAAGCCAAGCCACTTACACGAATCACTAAAGAGAGGATCAAAGATTTCGTATAGGAAAGTATTGTATATCACTTTGGCATACCCAGGGTCATTGTCTCCAACAATGGAAAATAGTTCGACAACGACCTCTTTGCAGAATTCTGTGCTGGGCTGGAGATTCAGACCCACTTCTCATCCCCAAGGCACCCGCAGGACAACGGAGAAGTGGAAGTAACCAATCGCATCATCCTCTATAGACTCAAGACCAGGCTTGATAAATCAAATCGAAGATGGGTGGAAGATGTGAGCCCTATTCTTTAGGCATATCGTACTACAGCAAGGCCCCCACGGGGAAAACTCTTTTCGCAATGACTTTTAGGTCCGAGGCAGTGATTCTTGCCAAAATCGGAGTACCCTCTTCCCAAACAACGTTGATCTTTGACCGAGATGAAAACGACGGCTCGTTAGCCCTTAACCTTGATCTTCTTAAAGAAAAAAGTGAACGAGCCCGTGTTCGACAGGCGGCTTATCAACAAACAGTGGCCAGTTATTACAATAAAAGGGTCCATCCTAGATCATTTGACATCGGAGACCTTGTCCTCCAGAAGGTAACCCCAGACACCAAGGATATGACTGCCAGTAAACCCGTCTCATCTTGGGAAGGGCCATATCGCGTCACCTGTATTGCCTATCCTGGAACCTATGAGTTAGAGACCAAGAAGGGCATCCCTTTAAGACACCCTTGGAACGTAAAACATCTGAAATGATACTACCCCGAAGAGGAAGCACCGATAGACTTGTAAAGTTTTTCAATTTCAAAGTTTATAAAGTGTCTCCTTATGAATGGAAGCAATATTTTGTTCAACTATCACTACGTTCTCCAAATTTTGTTGGTAGGATCATGTTGGGATGCGCAACCCTCCATCCTATCTCAGACGAAGATGTGCCGCTCATATCGTTTTATCAACTCAAAACGGTATCCCGACGTTTTGCGTCAGGGATAGTCTCCATAAAGAACCCCATCCCAGCGTACCGCGTCAGGGATGCAACCAGTCCCTCTTCTCAGGTCAGTAGTATGGGCCCGGGGATTAATAACTATTATCATCCGATGGTGATTGTACTGATCGGGTCTGAGGACCTACAGGTAAGCGTCTCACCCCTCACTGCCGAGCCCAACTAGGACGACATAAAGGGAGGATGCCCCTGGCAGGGTAATTTTGGGATAATCTGAACAGGCTCAGCAATGAACCTCATTAAGGAGAACCTACCTGTGACCAGCCACAGGGGGCAGACCTGGGGTCACCCTCCTTGGATCGTAAGGGCCAGATTCCACACTGAATACCACACCTAGAATATTGATGGGCCACTCGATCTCAGCTCGTATGCTAGGCTGGGGGGTAGGGAGGCTATGGACATGGTGGAGAACATGATGAAACAGCATTTCCCAAGAAAGGGAAGCGTGTCTCTTCCAAGAAGTTAATTCTTAGAAGAGATGTGTGAATTCTTCTCGGTTACCCATTCAAGAAGAGGCGTGAAGACAAATGGGAAAGAGACTTGAATGTTTTTCAAGCAAACACTCACAAAAATCGCATAAGTATTGTGGATTATTCGCCCATGATATAGTGTTGTTTAGATTAGGAAGAAATCCATGCAAACGCCCAATTGGCTAAGACAAATAATAGATGGCAAATATCAAAGTTATAAATGACCAAGTCTCCATAAACAACCGAGAAGGGGACGTGATGGTCGAATAAGGATCCTTATGCGAAATAAGTTTAAAACAACTCCCCAAGCAGGAACTCCATTTTACTTTCCATCAATTTCATCAGTTAAGGTATCTTCCCATCTCGGTGTGTCCAAAGCAAGGGTGGGAGTAACACTCCACCACCATGAAGAGGCCTCGCCTTTATTTCCAAGGAGATAACTTACCAATGATAGACATGAACAAAAAAACGTCAAGGTATACATTCACAAACTCAAAAGCAATAAAGAAAAACTACAAGTGTTCAGAGTCTACTGGGAAGAGATAAGGAAAAATTCTTTCATTCATTCAGAGTTCGTCACATTCCCAAAAGGAGTCCCAATGCCTATTGCAAAAAGGCCCTTGCCCAGGCTAAGGGGGCTGGGACACCAAATTGTTCAAACATTAAAAAAAAAAAAAAAAAAAAAAAAAAAAAAAAAAAAAAGAACCCACAAACAAACAAGTCAAGTTCGAGTTCTTTTTTAGGATTGAGGTGTTGGGGCTGAGGTTTGTTCTTGATCGATAGGGGATGAATCCACTTTACCTTTACCAACGGGGGGGGTTCACCATGCCCGACCATAATACTCCCTGGAACGGTACCCGCTTCGCCCAGACCGGCGTTTACTACCCCCGTTTTGGTTTTGATATCTTCCTGGTTGACTTCAACTCCTCCCATCTCGGCATCAACTGCCGTCGACGGTGCTCCTTTACTCCCTTCCTTTGCTGCTGATCGCACCGCATTTGTGAGATTTTATAACTCTAAACTTAGGTTTGGTAATCGTTTGACTAGTGTAAAATATTATAAATAAAGTTATTTTAGTTATTTTTGTAAGTTTATGAAAATGGAACAAACCGACGTTAATATAGGGCAAATCGGATTAAAAACGAATAATCCACAGCAATCTGAACAAAAACCAAATAAACTAGAATGAATTGTTCGAACCCTTAATAATATAAAAAATTGAATTATTTTATATGGTTTTGTAGGTTTTTGAAAAGTGAACAAAATGACGTTGATTGGAGTGAATCGGATAAAAAACGAGCAAACCACGGCAAGTCGAACAAAAGCCGAACCAGCCGGAACAATAGACAAGACAGCGAGCCGCGACTTAGACGGCTCGGACCAGCCACTAAAGTAAGAGGAGCCAAGCCGGAAGCGCGACTTTCACCTTTTTGAAGCTTAGCTTTGCCACTTCAGGCCCTCCAACTTTGACCAGCTTACATTTTTTACCCCCAACTTTTTACAGCCTGCTTTGAATGTCGCTTTCACCCCACTTGGTTCTGATTTTTTACCATTTTACCCCCCAAGGCTTCTTTTTTATGACTATAAATATGACTTAAGGTTGGACAAAATTGGATACACATTTTCTTAGTCCATTTTCAAGCTATTTTGGATATCAACGAATCTTGGAGAGGATGTCAATTTCCAATAAGGTTTTACTTTCTTTTTTTTTTTCTATGTATTTCTAATTTTTCACATACTAAGATTGAGGATGAAATCATGTATAATTAATTAAGTTGTTGTATTGTTTTGATTCCAAACAATTTGTAATGAAATGTTTAAGGTTTTTATTTCAATTAAATAAATGATTTCATTTTTAATATCATGTATTATTGATTGTTATGAATTATTTAATGCTTGGATTTGTATTGTGAAACAAGTAATATCTTTTGATTATATGTTTTCCATTAAATTGTATACATATAATACTTAAGAATTACAATTTTTAAAGCAAAGAAAATCCAACTTGATATTTACGTCGGGCTTAATTTCTAAAACAATCATTGAAAATTTGGAGTCAAAACAATAATAAGAACTAATTAATTATATATTGGTGGATTCTGAAATCTTAATTTCTCTGCATCTTCAATCAAGTTAAACTAGTTATTTCACTGTTTATTTAGTTTTTCATTTCTTAAATCACAAAATAAAATCATCTTGAATTAGATTATAATTAAATTAAATTGGATTGATTGAGTTTTTCTACAAAAAAATCCTCTTGGGATCGACCTCGCTGCCTTTGCTACAATTGATTCGTGCGCTTGCGAGTATTTTTAAAACAAGACAGAACAAGTTTTTGTCACAACACGTTTTTGGCACTGTTGCCGAGGATTGCGATGGAAAAGCTTTGGAATCCAAGTTAATTTAATTCTTTTATTATTATTTTTATTATTATTATTATTATTATTATTATTACTACTACTACTACTACTACTACTACTACTACTATTATTTTTATTTCTGTTGGACAGGAGGCTAAGCCACCTACTCTTTATTTTGTTGTCTTTATTTTCTGTTGAGAATTGATAGGCTGAGCCACCTACCTTTTTTATTTTATTACTATTACTATTATTATTATTTCTATTGGATTGAAGGCTAAGTCATCTACTCTTTATTTTATTGTCTTTATTTTTTGTTAAGAATCAGCAGGCTGAGCCACCTACCTCTTTTATTTTATTGTGTTTATTTTCTGTTGAGAATCGGTTGGCTGAGCCACCCACTCTTTATTTTATTGTCTTTATTTTCTGTTGAGAATTGGCAGGCTAAGCCACCTACCTCTTTTATTTTATTGTCTTTATTTTCTATTGAGAATCGACAAGCTGAGCTACCTACCTCTTTTATTTTATTTATTTATTACCGTTGGGATCGGACGGCTAGACCACCACCCTTATTCTTCATTTTTTTAATAAAAAAACATAAAAAAAAATATTTAATTAAAAAAAATTATTTTAAAATTTGTTACAGGTTGTTTACGCATGCTTGGGAGCGAGATTCAAAGAATCGTTTGGTTAGGAGAAAGCTATCTTTAAGTGGAATTGCACATGAAACTTTAATAAAAATGGAAGAACATGTTGAGAACCCAGAAAGACCTGCGAATCCACTAGCACTAGAGAAAACTCTTATTGAATACTTTTCTCCCATTTCAGCCAACTCTCACTCCTGTATAGTTTTACCACAAATAACTCCTTCCCACTTTGAGCTCAAACCGTCCATCATCCAACATTTTCCATTTTTTTATGGGTTCGAAAGATAAGATCCATACATGCATGTTAAGGAATTTCTCGAGATATGCTCCACATTCCGATTCCAAAAAATTTCTGATGAATCTGTCCGACTTAGACTTTTTCCATTTTCTCTAAAATATAAAGAAAAAGTCTGGTTGAACACTCTTCCCCCGAGAACAATTACAGTTGGGACCAACTTGTTAACAAATTTCTATCTAAATTCTTCCCCATGTCAAAAACTGATCACCTTAGGAGAGAAATATCTGAATTTTACCAAAAAGAGAGAAGAATTTTATGAATGTTGGGAAAGATTTAATGATATAGTTTTAAAGTGTCCCTATCATGGTTTTGAAATCTGGAGGCTTGTGAAGTATTTTTATGATAATTTAACCCCATGAAATCGTCAAATGATACAATCTATGCATGGTGAAAATTTTTTGCAGTTACGTGGGTAGGAAGCTTGGAAATCTCTTGAAATACTGTCAGTCAACTCTCAACAATGGAACTGTTTAGATTCTAGAGTTAAACCCAATGCACCGAAGAGATAATGAATTTACGAGGTGAGAGATAATAATGATGTAAAAACCAGTCTAGTCAATTTGACTAGGAAAGTTGACGCATTAATCTTGAGCCAAAGCATGAATTGTAAAGCTGAGGTATGTGCCTTATGTCAAAATCCGTCTCACACTGCTCAATCATGTCCATCATTGCCAACTTTCCAAGAAACCTATTCTGAACAAACCAATGCACTCCATTCTTATGGAAAAATCATCTGATAGCCCATTTGTTCCCACATATAATCCAAATTGGAAAAACCATCCAAATTTTTCACGGAGACAAAATCAATTTACAATGAACCAATCAGGGCCTCAAGTTAACTCCCACAACCAAAACTTTCACCATTCCAATCAGTCATACCCTCCAAGAAAACCATCTTTAGAGAAAACCTTACAACAGTTCATGCACTCAATCCAACAATCTATCTCTAAAATTGAAATGTAATTGGGTCAACCAGCAACTGGTATAAGAGAGAGAGAAAAAAGAAAGTTTCCAAGTCAACCCATCCCAAATCCAAAAGGTCAATATAAGGTAGGATCATCGAACCCTAATAAGGAAGTTAAATCCATTACTACTCTTAGGTCGAGAAAACTTATTGTCAAACCTGATCACCTACCTGAACTTGAGAAAGAGAACCCTAAGAGCCAAATTGAAAATTTTGAATCCAACGACTCAATTGAAAATCAAACATTGCCTTACCTTCCAAAAGCTTCATTTCCACAAAGACTTGTTCCAAAAGATAATGGTACAAAATATAGTAACCTTTTAGAGGTGTTTAAGCAAGTTCGCATTAACATCCTCTTCTTTGATGCTATAAAACAAGTGCCTGCCTATTCAAAATTCTTGAAAGATCTTTGTACTATGAAAATGAAAATCAATGTTCTGAAAAAAGGCATTATTGACTGAACAAGTAAGCTCCATAATCCAGCACAAAACTCTTGTCAAATACAAAGATCATGGTTGTCCAACAATATCCTGTGTAATTGGCAATCAAAAGATTAGTTGAGCTTTACTTGATTTGGGTGCGAGTGTGAATTTGTTGCCATATTCAGTTTATGAGCAACTCGGTCTAAGAGAGTTGAAACCCACATCTATGGCACTCGAATTAGCTGATAGGTCTGGGAAAGTTATGAGAGGTGTCATAGAAGATGTTTTAATCGAGGTTGATAAATTATATTTTCCCAACCTGTTGAAAACTTGAACACTTAAATTCCTGTCATCCTGGGTAGACCATTCTTAGCTACTTCTAATGCAATCAACAATTGTCGTAATGATGTCTTAAAGTTATCATTTGAAAATATGACTGTTAAATTAAATGTGTAAAGTGAATATGATTGAGACTGCTACCCATGATTTATTCCTGTAAGTAAATGGAAACGACTATATTAAAAAATGTTTGAAATAGTTTAACATGAACATAGATGTTGAAAGTTCAATTAATTATGTAAATTCTTTGTTAGAATCTACACCATTAATGGATATTGATGAATGGAAAGACAAAATTGAACATGTTACACCCACTGAGTTTATCAATTCAAATTCTGAGTCACCACAGTTGGACCTTAAGCCCTTACCCAATACCCTAAAATATGTGTTCTTAGGACCATCATAAATCTTGCCTGTTATCATAGCATTTGACATAGATAACGAACAAGAAGTTAAATTGATCAATGTCCTCAAAGATCATAAAGAAGCTATAGGGTGGACAATTGGAGACATTAAGGGTATTAGTCCATCAGTGTTCATGCATAGAATTCATTTGGAAAATAATGCCAAGCATAGTCTTGAGTTCCAAAGACGATTAAATCTAAACATGAAAGAGGTTGTTAAAGCTGAAGTGATTAAACTTTTAGTTGCGTGTATCATTTACCCTATTTCTGATAGTTTGTGGGTTAGCCCTGTTTAGGTAGTTCCTAAGAAATCTGATATAACAGTAATAAAAAACAATAAAAATGAATTAGTCCCTACTCGAGTGCAAATTGGGTGGCGTGTTTGTATTGACTACAGGAAACTGAATGTTGTCACCAGAAAAGATCACTTTCCACTTCCTTTCATTGATCAAATGCTTGAGAGATTGGCAAGTCATTCTTACTAATGTTTTCTTTATGATTATTCTAGTTATAACCAAATTTATATTTCCCCTGAAGACCATGAAAAAACCACTTTCACTTGTCCGTTCAAAACCTTCGCCTACCAATGTATGCCCTTTGTCTTATGTAATGCTCCAAGTACTTTTCAACGATGTATAATGAGTATTTTCTCTGATACAGTAGAGCGTTTTCTCGAAATTTTCATGGATGATTTTTCCATGTTTGGGTATAGTTTTGATGAGTGTTTGTACCATTTGAAATTAGTGTTAGTTAGATGCAAAGAGAAAAATCTTGTGTTAAATTGGGAAAAATGTCATTTCATGGTTAAGAAAATGATTGTTCTAGGTCATGTTGTTTCAAAAGATGGAATTGAGGTTGATAAAGACAAAGTTGATTTAATTTCTAATCTTCTACCTGCACGAACAGTAAAATAAATTCGATCATTTTTAGGTTATGTTGGGTTTTATTGTAGGTTCATCAAATATTTTAGTAAGGTTTCTCGACCTTTATGTAGTTTGCTTGCAAAAGACACCCATTTTATCTTTTGATGATTCCTGTTTTCATGCATTTGAGAAACTGAAACACTTTTTGACTTCTACTTCGATCATTCGACCTCCCGATTGGAACCTCCCTTTTGAAATCATGTGTGATGCATCTGATTATGCTATAGGTGTTGTTTTGAGCCAACGTGTAAATAGGTTACCATATGTGATCTATTATGCTAGTAAAGCTCTCATTGATGCAAAACTGAATTACTCCACCATTGAAAAAAAAATTACTTACTGTTGTATTTGCTCTAGACAAGTTTTGATCCTACTTGATTGGTTCTAAAATCATTGTTTATTCTGATCACGATGCTTTAAAATACCTTCTTTCCAAGAAGGATTCTAAATCTCGTTTGATTAGGTAGATTTTATTGTTACAAGAATTTGATTTAGAAATTCGTGATAAGAAATGATCTAAAAATGTTGTTGCTGATCACTTGTCTAGGTTGGTAGTAAAATCTGATGATGAAAATTTGCCAATCAATGAAACTTTTCCTGATGAACAACACATGTATATATCCCAATTGCCTTGGTTTGCTGATATAGTTAATTATCTTGTCACTGGTCATATGCCTAATTATTGGAGTTACCAAGATGAAACTAAATTTTTGACTAAGGTAAAGAAATTCTTTTGGGATGATCCTTATCTATTTAAATATTGCCATAATCAAATCATTAGGAGATGTATTCTTGAGAGCAAACAACAAAGTGCTATTTCATTTTTCCATGATCATGCATGTGGATGTCATTTTTTCTCAAAGAAAACTTATGCAAAAATTCTGCAGAGCGAATTTTATTGGCCTACTCTTTTCAAAGACACTCATGTGTATTGTCGCTCCTGTGACCGATGTCAAAGATTAGAAAGTATTTCTCGTAAGAATATGATGCCCTTGAATCCAATTATTATTGTTGAGTTATTTGATGTTTGGGGTATCGATTTTATGGGTCCGTTTCCTAACTCTTTTGGTAACTTATACATTCTTGTTGTTGCTGACTATGTGTCAAAGTGGGTAGAAGCCATTGCTTATAAAACAAATGATCATGAGGTTGTGGTGAAATTTTTGAAAGAAAATATTTTTTCCCGATTTGGTACACCACGTGCTATCATCAGTGATGGGGGAAAACATTTTTGTAACAGGCATTTCGAAAATTTGGTAAAGAAATATGACATTACTCATAAAATTTCTACTCCTTATTATCCTCAGACAAATGGTTAAGTGGAAATTTCAAATAGGGAAATTAAACACATTCTTGAAAAAACAGTTAACCCTACAAGAAAATATTGGTCTTTAAAACTACCTGATGCATTGTAGGCTTACCGAACTTCTTTTAAAACCCCTATTGGAATGTCACCTTATAGACTTGTTTACGGTAAAGCATGTCACTTACCTGTTGAGTTAGAACATATTGGGCTATCAAACAGTTAATGTTCTCAATGGTCTGGTCCACATGTCGTTCGCATTGTTTTTCCCCACGGAGTTGTCGAAATTGAAAATTCAAAAAATGGTGATGTTTTCAAAGTTAATGGCCAAAGGTTAAAACCATTTTTGGATTTAAAAACTCTCAAAGTGGAGGAAATAGTCATTGAAGATCCCATTTATCAATATTAGTCTTTCACTTGATAAAACGCCTGGCTAAAGACGTTAAATTTAGCGCTGAGTGAGAGGCAACCCACTGTTATTTAAAAAAATTATTATAGTTTTACTTTTATTTTGCTAAGTTTTCGTGAGCTTTGTAGCAGACAGGTACAAGCATTAAGACTATACAATTCAGTTACACCAGGTAGTATCTTTTCTTGCCAATTAAATTTTGTGCCTTTCTCATTAAGGACAATGCAAGATTTAGGTTTGGGGGGGATAAATGTTCGTATTCCTTTTGTAATTTTATTTCGTACTTAGTTTTATCAAATATTCCTATGATAACATATATGTCGAATAAAAACTTGAGTTTGCTAACTAATTATTGGAGTATAGCACTGATTTTTAAAAAAATATTTCATTTTTCGACTCTTGCATAAATACTAACTTTTTCTTATTTTAAATTTAGTACATGAATTGATTTGTTAAATTTTGACATGATGATAATATATCTCTGGAATTTAAATAAAAAAAAATAAAAATAAATAAATAAATAAACAAATAAATTAAAAAAAAAAATGTTTTTGTGTTAAAAAAAAAAAAAAATTAGTCTTAATTATGAACTTTCGCTAAGTAATTGGGCCTCTTGCTTCAGTAAGCTTTGAGTGTTCGCGTCAAAAGGGGGAAATAAATTGTTAAGTAAAAAAGTGACTCGTTAATTTCAAAGCTTAAGTTGTTCGAGTTATTAAGTCTGAAGGGTGCCTTAACACCTAATGCTCCGAGCTAACTGGATTGAGATCATTGGCCCAACGTTTACTACATGGACATCTTAGAAAGCCCAGTGGGGTTAACATTGCACAAGTCATTTATTTAAAGAAAATTATATATATATATATATATGCTGAAGGCAGCGCTAGTGACTGGAGTGAAGTGATAACAAGGCAGCCGTACTAGAAGGTGCAACTGGATTACCTCATTTTCAGGGAGAGCTAATGCTTGTTGGGTATTTTGGTTTGACATTGCTTCACACCCAAAGGGAAGTACGTCTGAGCGAAACTTGGAGATTGAAGTCTTCTTTCCTGTCTCGACGGTGAAGTAAGACCAAGCTCATGAGCTTCTTATCCTAGGTCGGAACAAGTTGATAGGATCCCCTTTGTGACATCCCCATGTTCCCCCCATGTCCCCATATCCCTCCCCCATATATATATATATATATATTAAGAAAATATATATATATATATACTCAAAAATATTTTTATTTCAGGGAAAACATTATTTGATTGTTTAAAATCAGTTGACTAGTTACTTGTACTAAATTCATTATAAAAGAGAGTTAGATGTATATTGTGGGTACAAAAGTAGATATTGTTAAAAATCACGTGTTATGAAATAAATAATTATTTCTATAACTCTTGCATGATCTCAACTTAATATGTTAATATTTGACAGGATTGATAAAATTTTGAACTGAATAGAAATTAATAAATTTGGATGTTTGTGGGTAACATCTCTGTAAACCCTCACGAGACTATACTCGTTCACTAGGGGTAACTTAAGGGTTTAAAAGCTTGTTGCATATGCTAAATACAATCGTGTTCCCTATAAAAATGGCTTTTTTTATTTAATTATTATATTAGTTTTGCTTGAGGACTAGCAAAAGTTAGGTTTGGGGGTGTGATCACACCGCATTTGTGCGATTTTATAGCCCTAAACTTAGGTTTGTTAATCGTTCGAATAATATAAAATATTATAAATAAAGTTATTTTAGTTATTTTTGTAAGTTTATGAAAATGGTGCAAAACGACGTTAATATGGGGCTAATCGGATTAAAAACGAGTAATCCACAGTAATCCGAACGAAAGCCGAACAAAAACCAAATAAACTGGAATGAATTGTTCGATCTCTTAACAATATAAAAATTTGATTTGTTTTATATGGTTTTGTAGGTTTTTGAAAAACGAACAGAATGGCGTTGATTGGAGTGAATCGAATAAAAAACGAGCAAACCACGGTAATCCGAACAAAAGTCGAACTAGCCAAAACAGCAGACAAGCCAGCGAGCCGCGGCTCAGACAGCTCGGACCAGCCGCTACAATAAGAGAAGCCAAGCTGGCAGCGCGGCTTCTGCCTTTTGAAATCTTGTCTTTACCACTTAAGGCCGTCCAACTTTGACCAGCTGATATTTTTGACCCCCAACTTTTTACAGCTTGTTTTGAATGTCGCTTTCACCCCCCACTTGGTTCTGATTTTGACCATTTTACCCCAAAGGATTCTTTTTGGTGCCTATAAGTATGACTTGAGGTTGGACATAATTGGATACACACTTTCTTAATCCGTTTTCAAGCTATTTTGGACATCAAGGAGTCTTGGAGAAGATGTCAATTTCCAATAAGGATTTGCTTTCTTTTTCTATGTATTTCTAATTTTTCTTATACTAAGATTGAGTATGAAATCATGTATAATTAATTAAGTTGTTGTATTGTTTTGATTCCAAATAATTTGTAACAAAATGTTTAAGGTTTTAATTTCAATTAAATAAATGATTTCGTCTTTAATATCATGTATTATTGATTGTTATGAATTATTTAATACTTGAATTTGTATTGTGAAACAAGTGATATCTTTTGATTTTATATTTTCCATTAAATTGTATACATATAATACTTAAGAATTACAATTTTTAAAGCAAAGAAAAACCAACTTGATATTTACGTCGGGCTTAATTTCTAAAACTATAACTAAAAATTTGGAGTCAAAACAATAATAAGAACTAATTAATTATGTATTGGTAGATTCTGAAATCTTAGTATCTCTCCATCTTCAATCAAGTTAAACTAATTATTTCACTGTTTATTTAGTTTTCCATTTCTTAAAGCACATAACAAAATTATCTTGAACTAGATTATAATTAAATTAAATTGGATTGATTGAGGTTTTCTATAAAAAAATCCTCGTGGGATCAACCTCGCTTCCGTTAACCTTTGCTACAATTGATTCATGCACTTGCGAGTATTTTTAAAATAAAACAGAACAAGTTTTTGTCACAACAGCTGCAACATCTCTTGTCTTGGGGCCAGCAACCTCTTTAGTGTCAAAATAGTCCATTCCGATGTCATCCACCGAGAAGTTAGGGTGTTGTCGGCACAAGTTCCAGATTGTGTATTGGAGGCCGCTTTTTACCATCTCAGCGGCCATTATCTTCATGTTAGTAAGGGTAGAAGATGTCTTCTATTCTTCTACAACATCTTCCTTGGCCTTTGCAATAGCAGCGTCATGTTTCTTCTATATTCTCTCTATTCTTTTCCTAATGGCGGCGAGGTCAACCTCAAGCTTGCCGTATCGAGATTCAAGGGCCACTTTCTCCTCAGATAATTTCATCTTCTCCTTATTCGCCTTTCTCACTTCCTCTTTGGCACTTTTCTCATAAGCCTCAACATCTTGCTCTGTTCGTTCCATTGTTTTTCCTGCTCCACGTGCTCCCTGTGCTGCTCAAAGAGTTGTCTCCGTTTTTCATCGAGCTTTTGCTCCCTCTCATGAGCGGCATTGACGCGTCCATCTAGGGATGAAACTCTGGATAGCACCTACAAGGTAGAAAAAATGGAGAAGTTGATCAGATTGTAGTCCAAAAACAAGTTGCAATAAAAACTCCAAATAATCTTCTAGTGCTAGCCTTACCAACATTGTATCCCTCTCCAGCTTCGCAAGAATCTGTGCATCTATCTCGACGCTGATTCGTTCTTTGCTTCTGGGCGGGATGATGTGGCTGATATAAGCACACAACATCTCTGGATTCTCCAAGGCTCCCTGTTCAAGGAGGATGCCCGTGCCTGAGGCCGAGGCCGTTGCTGGAGTGGGAACCTTGCTCAACTGGGGGGCTCCAGAAGCCCCCTCAGTCCTCACCATCTTGGCTCCCTCTGCTCCAGACCGCCTTGCCTTCATTTTCTCTTTCTCCTGGCTGACTCCAAGACTGCCCTTCCTGGAAAGGGGTGTCGGTGCCTGTTCAGACATCGATAGGGTATCCTTCTTGGTAACAACCTCAACCTCAAGCCATTGCTACTATCTCTTTGTTATTCTCCTCGGTAAGCTTTCCGACCCAATAGGGGCCTCTCCTACGGAACTCTTCTTGTTGGTTTCTCTTCCCCCTTGGCAGTCCCTCCCTTGGGGACCTCCGCTTGAGGATGGTGATCTCTCATCTTCTCAGTCTCAACCTTCGCCACTTCAACCCTCTTCTTTAGTAACTTCGCCAATGCTACCTTGTCCATTTCTGCCAAGACCGCATAAGAAGTTGGATAAGTGGGGAGCGAGGGAAATGGTAAAAATTCAAAAAATTGACAACCTCTAAGAAAATGAAGCCTTATCGTTTTCGGTGTCCTCCTCAATCTCTAGTATGAAAGGTCCGATGGACAGTAAAAGTAATGACAGTATAATATCCACTCCAGCAGTTGGTTCATGGTTCACATTCTTGTATTCTGTCTCGCAGATGGCCTTCCTCTAATGCTTAATCAGGGAGCTTGGTCTCACTCTCCCTCCCCTTGCCTTCTCCGGAACTGCTCCAAGAAATAGAAACAAAAAAAAAGGAGAAACAATTAGAAGACTGAAAGAGATACTATGCAAACCATGAATCGTTCACAGATGAGGACGTGCTCACCTATAACACCCCATTCCTTGGGAATGGGGTTGACCCTCTCCTCATTGGGACCAAACTCCCAAGCTATTCCTCCCAAAAAAAAGTATTAGGGTTTCCAATATTTCACCGATTTCTCTAAGCCCAAGAGGCCACGTAGCACCACCTCTTCCTGGAAGGCATAGATATTAGAAAGAAAAAAAAATAGGGATTTGAACAAATCTAGGGATGGTTCTAATCCCTCAGCCTTGAAGATGATGAAAGAAGCCATAAAGGCCCGAATGCAATTGGGACCAAGCTGTGACGGACACAACTTATACTCCGCACATAGGGTTTGAATCCACGGATGGATCGGGAATCGTAAAACTCCACATAAGTGATCCATCTACACGGTGATGAATCTCTCAAGAGGACCACAAGCCCTATCTTTTGGGTAGGAGAAACGAGTCTCCACCCCCTCAGGGATGGTGTATATGCTCCAGGTTTTCCAAATTTTTTGCTTCGTTATGGTCGTCTCGATCCCTCAGATGGGGCTATCTCCTGGGATTGCCTCATCTCATACCTCAACCTTGTCACTAGGGCTTAGAGCCACCTCTGTGGTGGGACCACTGTTGGACCCGACACCATCGCCATCATCACGACGGTCGTAGGGCTCTACACTACTTAAAGACCTTGTCTGTTCCTTTGGGCAGGGAAGCAAGGCTAAATGAGGGTTTATCTGAAGAAGGGGAAAAACATTTAAGGCCTGCCCAAAGGTGGCAGACCCCGACATTGACCCAGTGGCAGAAGAAGAGGAAGAAGAAGACATTTTGAGAAAAGAGAGAGTTACCTGCCAGAAAGATTGATGCTTTGCCAAGGCAAAATCACGAAAACATGAAGAAAGGTTAAAGACACCCCTTTATATAGGAGGACGCCCGTTCATCCCAACCGTTGCACCTGACAATGCTTTCAAGGTGCACTATTCAAAGACCGTTCAGCCACGTGTCTTCTCCTCGACGATTAGGCAGGCGATACGCCTGGGCACATCCGCTCACGTTGAAAAGGCACCAATGAAGGGGCGCCACCGAAGAAACACCAGTGGGAGGACATAAACGCGATGGGATGCGTGTGTGACCGTTCGCCGCTTTTCACACCAATATAGGGCTGGCTACTCATTGTTGTTCTCAAGCTACCCGTTTGAATTCTTGGGTCGTCCATTCTATTCTCGGACTGACCGTTCCCATCTCGGAATCACCCATCTTCTTCCCAGAAGAGAGGCTATTGCACAACACTCCTCGAAGTATAAATAAGGTCGCTAACACCTCAAAAAGCTCTAATAGGAATATCAAAACTCTAGAGCGGGCTCACAATGGAGTCCCCGGTCTTTCGAACTTCTTCTTAATACCAGGGACTGGGGGGCTACTGATGAGTGCAAAAATGGTTACTCTAACGTAACCGACAAAAGATCGTTGCACGTCCACAACTTCCTGCAGAGTTTAAAGCATAGAAAAGATTGAGTATAAAGAATGTGCCGAGAAGGGAGACGTCTCCAACTGCACCAATCACCCTAAAGGATTCAGCTCTCTCCAGGGTGACCAACAAGTCATCACCGGGATGGGTAACCACTCCCCATCTCGGTGTTCTCTGGCGCGGCAATGCTCACCCTTTCCCATCTCCGTTTACCCGGGAAGGGTAAGAATCAATCTCATCATCCCGGCTGCAGCAGGGTAGTGTCCTTCTCAGTCTGTTTACGAAATTGGCTCAATTTTTCACCTTTTAAACACCCCAAAACATCCCAAAATATCTCCAAAACATCATTGTGGCCCTCTTCCGTAAACAAAATATCTACAAATACCTCCTAAACATGACAAAAACAAGGGTCTCTTGGCACATTTTCATTGGCTATATGTAAAGTTGGAACCATGATGTGATTTTGAGGAGACATTAAACTCATGCTTAGCCCCTAAACTAATCTCCACCTTGCCTATAAAAAGGAGAGCATACAATTCTCAAAGGTAGATGAACTTTGCTCACCACTCACTCTCCACTCTTCTTGGTAGTTATATTATAAATTCTTTCCCCCCATACATTGATTCCTACGCTGGAGGGGATGTGCCGAAAAAATACCGGCAAGTCCTTTGTGCAGGTTTCCAAATGCTCATTCTTCTAAGAACTACTCAATTCCAAGTGTTGATTCATCTCTCTAGGGATCACAAGGTATTCTACCCCTCCCCTTCTCGACTCAGAAGGTTGCCGGTCCCTTCCCGGTACTAGTATTCCCCTTCCCTACAAGGGGTTTCTCCACAGATGATAAGCTACACGGATCAAAGATCTCCACTCCAGAACCCTCCAACATCCTCCAAGGCTGACTAGACCATACTATTGGTGTTGACCAAAATTTTATATCAATAGTTTCTGTTCAACGTAGAAGAAAAATTTGGCCCGAGCAAATACGAGCGGCTCGAGAAAGATATGTCTGGCCTATATCGTCTGACTTCTTTGTTATACTTTGTGGCTGGTCGTCAAATGATCAACACCAGGTCTGTCCTTTTTTATGAGGCGCAATGATCAAGGTGATAAGAGCCATCTATTAAGCGACAATTTGGTAGGACACCGCCCCTATAAATAAAAAGGCCACCCCACGCTCATTTTCACACTTGAGCCACCCTTCCCCTTCTCAACAATGGTAGCACATATTTTGCATTCTCCATGTATTTATCATCTTCTTTTTCTTCTTGGTTTGGCTCATGCTTGGAGTCCATCCCTTCTGATTGGACTATGTCGGTATTTTTGCTCTAGCGAATTAAGCCCAACTTGGGCCCATCGAAAGTTCTACCCCCTATCTCGGAGGACCAATTGTACTTGTCTAGTGGTGTCGTGCAATCTCACACAGTCGCTGTGACCAGAACGGTAGGTTGTCCTGACGAAAACAAGGGACCGACCTTTCTGAGAACCCTATCACTGAGCTCAGCTCGGACCCGACCAGTGAGGTCGATTCTGATGGTGCCTCTATGACAAAGATCCCGGAGTCTCTTACACAACCCCAAGTGACCCAAAGTAGTGTCGTCCCTCCAGATAGTCCTATCTGGAGGATTAAGTCTAATATGACCGAGCAGGAGCTCAACACTGCATAGAGTGAGTGCACCTTTCCTGACACGATGAAGGTCTATATTTCTGGAGATGTTGAGAGAGAGTGTTCACTCCCGTTGGGCTATATTACTGTATACTTGGAGAAACTAGAAGTTGGTCTCAGTTTTCCCCTCCGTTGATAAGTTAGGGTTGTGTGCTCAGAGTTCAGGCCTTGTCTAGCACAGCTCGCTCCAAATAGCATGAGGGCGGTCATGGCCTCCTATGTGATATTTCGTGCGAAGGGGATCGAATCATCCATTGAGCTCTTCCAGGACTTATTCTGCTAAATCGATGACCCAGGATAAGGGTTGGTACTATCTTGCTTCCAGGTAGTAATTTCTCTGCAGCCTTGAATCGTCCATCTAGGGCTAGAAGCCTAAGTACTTTTTTCTCGGGGGGAGTGGTTGGGAGTTTTGCCTCGAAAGAGGAGAAGGTTAACCTAATCCAGATGGACTAGAAAAAAGTCAATAAGACTATGTTCTGTGCTCGGGGAAAATTCCCTGGTTGGTCAATTATTCTAACTTGTGTTTTTTTCCTTGTATTGTAGTACCAGAGAAGAAGGCCAAGAATGGGACATAACCCAGCCCTAGAATCACAAAGCTAAGGGACACCATCCTCAAGACAATATTCACTGACGTGGGGAAACTGCTAAGGTTAACGTTATATAACCTATACTTCTACTGGGCTCCATCGCTGCCCTCTTTGGAGATCGATCCCGAGTTTAACAACAATAAGTCCCTTTCTCTTCTCAGTATAATTTATGTACTTAAGTTTTTCTATCTTTCGGTTGATTGTTAATTTATCCCTCTTAAGTTTTAAAGCTTTTTACAATGATTTCCTCCCTCATAAAAAGTAGCGCTTTAAGTGCTCTACGATCTAGGGGTGCCTAAGTGGGACTTCTTTCTCCGTCTCAAGCTCATATGTGCCCGGACGTGCAATTCAAGTAACTCTGTACAACCTCTCCCATGTGGGGGCTAGGTTTCCGGTATTCAGTACCTTAGTGGTTAGGGTAACCTTCCTGAGGATGAGGTCGCCCACGTCAAATGACTATGGTCATTTACACTTCTGTCATAGTACCTGGTCATCGTCTATTGATAAGTAATTTGTCGCACTTAGGCCCTCTCCTTTTTCTTCTTGAGAAGATTGAGGCTAAGAGCCTAGGCTGAATCGTTTTCTGCATAGTCAAAGGTCATGGTTGTCCCGTCCTAGGCGAAGGCATATCGATCTCAACAGAGATAACGAATTCAGATCCGAACATGATCGCGAAGGGTATCTATCCAATGGGGGTTCTTGTCGTAGTGTGATATGCCCAAAGAATGGGGTATATATCCTTGACCCACCTTCTTTTCGACTTGTCTATATTTGCCTCCAGACCACACAAGATCATCCAGTTGGTGATTTCTACTTATCCATTTTCATGTGGGTGCCCTGGAGAGGAAAAATAGGTCTTGATCCCTATCTCGACACAAAAATTCGAGAAGAGATCATTGTCAAATTGTTTACCATTGTTGGACACAATGGCCTTAGGTATGCCAAAGTGGCAAACCATGCTCCTCCATAAGAAATATCTTATCTTCTCCTTCGTAATTCGTGCTAAGGGTTTGGCTTCTATCCATTTCGTGAAATAATCGATAGTAGTGACAAGGAACTTTCTTAGCCCAGACCCTTGGGAGAATGGCCCCAGGAGGTCAATGCCCTACTAGGTGAAAGGCCACAGACTTGTAATTGGGACGATGACGGTAGGGGCTGCTGGGAATGAGATGCGAACCTCTGTCACTTGTCACATTTCTTAGTGAATTCCATGGCATCTTTGTTCATCTCTGACTAGAAGTACCCTTGGCAGATAAGTTTGTAGATGAGTGCCTTCCCCCCTAAGTGATTGCTGCATACCCCCTTGTGAACCTCTCTCAGCACATATTTGGCTTCTTCTAGACAGAGGTATCTTGAGTAGGATTGGTACGTGCAAAGGATTTAGAACCCTCGGCATATCTGACTACTCGCAAGTGTACGAAGTCAAAGTTTTAGTATGGTGTGATCATTAAGATCGGGTTATCGTATCCACAGGGATTGGTGTCGTTACTATCGAATACCGTATTTATCGTGACCTAACTTTATCTAGGCGAAAAATAAATGTATTTAATTAATTAAAATTAAACTAATACAAATATAACCTAAATTAACTACATTAATATACTAATATGTTTTAGGGTAAAGAATTGTCTATGGATTAACGTGTTTACAAATACGTGTTCAATTTTGATTTACTCACGTTTATGGTGTTCGACCTATTTGACTACCTCGGTATGTAAACTCCACCGCCACCACTCCCGAGTGTAAGACAGGGGAATACATGACTTCGAGTCAACGAAGAAGTCCTCATCAACGTCTTAACAACCCTAGGTCACATGAGTCTCACCCAGCGTCATTGATTGCACATAATCCAATTCCCGACCAGGTCATTGGATCGTGCGTTGTATTTACCCTATCGACAATCTTCATTCTAAAACTCCCTCGACACTTCTCCCGAGTGTAAGACGAGGGATATAACGCAACTTCGGGTCACTGAAGAAGTCCCCCTCAACGTCTTAACGACCCTAGGTCGCGTGAGTCTTGTCTCAACGTCATCGATCGTCCACAATTCAAACCCCGACCGGGTTATAGAATTGTGACGTTTGTTTACCCAAATCCGAATTCGGGGTTTGTCAAAACCCCGTATTTTCCATTTATCTAACTAAGCATGATAGACAAACAATACGATAAACACAATCAAATTATGAAGAACAAACATAAACGCGACACCGAAATCATCCAAACAACATATTTATAAATATTGTGTTAATCCCAACTACAATCCACATTTAACACGTGGTCATAACCGTATAAACAAATAAGAACGAGCTATACAAGCTCACATGATTCTAAGTTATAGAAATAAGGAAAAACAATCGAAGAACTTAACATTGTCCGAAGATAAACCGCTAAGAACGCTCAACGATCGATTTGTTGTCTTCTCCACTCCGGGATATGAGCTCCACCTCTAAAACTCCTAAACCCTAGCCTAAATATGGCCTAAGGTGCCCAAATGGCCGGGGGGGCTCAAAGGAGGGGGAAGGAGAGGGGTATTTATAAGAAAAATATCTAACTAAAATATCTAGACTAGGTAGAAGGTCATCGCCGCGGCCATGGCATTCACCGCTACGGCGGTGGTAGGTCAGTTTGGTTGATCGCTGCGGCGATGAAGACAACGGTGGCTTAGGAAATATTTCTACTGGATTTTTGCCTAGGCGGTGGGCTGTCAGTAGCCTTTTGTATTTCTCAGCTTCTTCACCATCGTTGCGGTGGTTTAGACGCCGCGACGGTGGGCTTGTTTCACAATTTTGCCTCCGAGCTTGTTTTTCCACCGTTCTTCGATCGCTTTTGGTTCGATCTCATTGTTTTCGCTCCAGTTTCCTATCTTTTTGCCCCACACACCTGATTTATTCAAAAAGTATGAAAACTAATTAAAACATAATAAAATACTATATAAACGTACGAAAACTAATTTAATTAGGTTTAGAAATAAGTAGGTAGATCACAGCTATCAAGGGTCCAGATAATGATTTGCTGTACAATACCCCCATTGATGGGGGTGTACGTTGCTGCCCGATAGCGCATTCCCCTGGCCTCAGCGCGGTTACCCGGAAGGGTTCCGTACTGCAAATAATAGCTGATCGGGTCCATCCAAGTCAGCTCGTCGGTAAGAGCACAAATCATGGCCTCCTGGTCGAACGTGGTCGTGCTCAGCCCATCTTAGTATTCAATAGAGATGGTCTGCCTCAAGGTGAACTCCACTGCAGAGGCTAGGTTGGCCAAAGCATCGGACTGTCTGTTCTTCTCTCGAGGGATTTGGTTTATATGGATTTTTTTGAAGTTTTTCATAAGTGTCGTTACCCTCCTAAGGTACGCCGTCATGCTTAGGTCCTTAGTCATGTACTCCTCATTAACTTGGTTGACGACGAGTTGGGAGTCACAAAAGACCTAGAGATTTTTGTTTTGAATTCTCTTGCCAAACGGATCTTGAAAAGTAAGGCCTCATATTTGGCCTCATTGTTGGTAGTCTAGAAGCTTAGTCTAAGGGCTTATTCCACATCTTCTCCATAAGAATCCATGAGAACCATCCCGGCCTGCATCCACCCATGGTAGAAGACCCATCTGTGAAGAGCTACCACATGTTCGGGCTGAGATCGGTCACCGAACTGGGCTGAGGACCTCCTCTATTAGGGGCAGGGGTTCTATGGTCCATGCTGGGCACATTGGGTTCCTTAGGAAAGGTGATTTTAGGATGATAATCGTATGTGCCTAGAAGTATTGCCTTAGATTTCTAGATGTAATAAGGAGGGTATAGGCAAATTTTTCGAACCGTGGGTACCTTGTCTTAGCGTCGGTGAGGACCCTGTTGGATTAGTACACCAGGCTCTGAGTGTCACTTTCTTCCTTGACGAGTGCTGCACTTACTGCCATGTCTGAGGCGGAGATATACAAGAATAATTCTTTTCCCTCCCTTGGAGTACTAAGCAGGGGAGCCGAGAAGAGGCATGTCTTCAGTTCTTGAAAGGCAGCCTCACATTCGGGCGTGTACTCAAAGTTCTTGTTGCCTCAGATGAGCTTAAAGAAGGGAGGGCACTTTTTAAAGAAGCGTGAGATGAAGCAATTAAGGGAAGCCAGCCTTCTGGTAAGCATTTGGACTTCATTCTTCTTGCGGGAAGAAGCCATGCTGAGAAAGGTACTTATTTGCTCAAGGTTAGCGTCAATGTTGCGTATAGATACCATATGACCCAAGATTTTTCCCATTGAGACCACAAATATGCATTTGCTGAGAGTGAGCTTCATTCCATGAGCTCGGAGTTTGTCGAAGCAGTTTTAGAGATGGGCGATGTAAGTGGAGGCTTAGGATATCTTCACGAGCTTGTCGTCTATATATACTTCTATCATCGAGCCAATCTTCTTCTTGAGCATCTTGGTCACCAACCTCTGGTAGGTAGCCCCAGCATTGTGTAGACCAAATGGCATGACCTTATAGGGGTGTAGCCAATGTAGGCATCAAGGAAGCTCAGGAGCTCATGCCTTATCGTGGCATCTACGACGAGATCTATCCTCGACAGGGGAAAGAAATATTTTGGGCATACTTTGTTCAAATCTTTGAAGTCCACGTAGAGGCACCACTTACTCCCGGCCTTAGGGGTGAGGACAACGTTGGAGAGCCAGTCAGGAAACTTGACCTCTTTCACCCCGACAGATTTCACCAACTTGTCATTCTCTTGCTCGATGATCTTTTAGCGTTTTGGGTAGAACTTCATATGATTTTGCCTCATGGGGGGATGATGAGGGTCGGCATAGAGACGATGCGTAGCCATGCTCGGGTCAATCCCCAGAAGCTCATCGTAGGACCTCGCAAACACATCATAGTTTTTCCTATAAAGATCGACAAGCTCAGCTCGCTAACCCGGGTCGAGCTTAGTGCCAATTCTAACCATCATCTCTTCAATCGTCGAGTGAATAGGCACCTCTACTAATTCTTCGTGAGGCCAAGGACAGGGTTCCTTACCACTGGGGTTGTTGATAGGCACGATCCCTAGCTAGGTCAAGGTCATGAGCTCGACTTTTTGGGCTTGGGCCCGACCATTAATTAATATTTGTTTTTTTTCAAGAGCCCTCTTGGCGCATGCCCTTGCCGACTCCTAATCTCCCTATTCCCTGGTCAGTGGGGAACTTCTTCATGTTGTGATATGGGGAGCAAACGACCTTCCGGGCAGAAATTGTCTGGCATCCTACTATAGTGTTGTAGGGTGAAGGCTATTGGTGGCCGCTATTTAAGCGTTGCCACTTTCACCGCAAACGTACGGATCAAGTTTTAATATAATAGACCTTTCAGTCGGGTATTGTATCCACAGGGATTGGTTGTGATTACTATCGAGTACCGTGATTGTCATGACCTAATTTTATCTAGGTGAAGATAAATGTGTTTAAAATTAATAATACTAATACTAAGTTAATTAATCTAATTAAATTAACTATACTAATACTATTATGAGATGTTTAGGGAAAGTATTGCCTAGGGATTAACTTTTGTTTACAAAAACGTGTTTGGTCTCGTTTTAGTTTACGTTAACGGCATTCGACTTATCCGACAATCTCAATTCATAAACTCCATTACCACCTCTCCTGAGTGTAAAACGAGGGATATAACGCAATTTCGTGTCAACGAAAAAGTCCCCCTCAACGTCTTAACGACCCTAGGTTACGTGAGTCTCGCCCCAAAGTCATTAATTGCACACAATCCAACTCCCAACCGGGTCATTGGATCGTCGTATTGTGTTTACCTTATCGACAATCTCGGTTCTAAAACTCCACTGCCACCTCCCCCAAGTGTAAGACGGGGGAATACATGACTTTGAGTCAATGAATAAGTGCCCCTCAACATCTTAACTACCCTAGGTCACGTGAGTCTTTCCCTAACGTCATCGATTGTCCACAATCCCAACCCCGACCAGGTTATTAGATCATAGAGTTTGCTTATTCTAATCCGAATTCGGGATTTGTCAAACCTCGTCTTCTCCATATATCATTCTAAGCATAATAAACAAACAATATGGCAAACATCACCAAAATAACGAAGAACAACCGCTAACCAAATATAAACTCAACAAAACAACATTTTCATAAATATATTAATCTCTAGACAAAAACTCGTTTAGCTCATGGTCATAGCCGATTATACAATGAAAACTAAGCTAAACATGCTCAAACAACAATCCTAAGTTAAGAAATAAAAGAAGGAACAAGAGAAACTTAACCTAGTCCGAAGATTTATCGCTAAAAACGTTTCGAGATCGCTCCCCCTTCTTGGCAACGTGATCTTCTCCTTAGGATTTGAATAAGCACTCCCAAAACCTCTCTACTATCCTCCTAAAGTCTGTGGAGGTCTCTTGGCCGAATGGAGAGGAGAGGAGAGGAGGAGAAAATAGGGATCTAAATATCCTAAAATATCTAAAATAATATCTAATCTGGCGCATAGGTCACTGCCTAGGCAGTGGGTATGTCAGTTAGAATAATCGCCTAGGCGATGGCTTTATCGCCTAGGCGGTGGAATAGTGAACCAAGTTTTTGACTTCTGACCGCCTAGGCGGTGGTTTCAACGCCTAGGCAATGAAACAACAGTGAGTTTAGGCTTGGCTCTGCACTTTTACCGCCGCGGCCGCGGTTTCACTACTGCGGCGATGACACACTTTCTTGTTTTGGCCGTAACTTCTTCGTCTGAGATCTGATTGAGGTGATTCAAAAACCTATAGAAAGAAAAGAAAATGATATACAACTTACAAGTTTTTAGTTGTTCCAAAATTGGATTTCATAAGAGTCCAAAATAGCCTTGAAGTTATAGCACCTGTACCGGTTTTGCACATTTCCACCATTTTTCCATCGTTCTTGATCCAATTTGATCGTTTTTTATCCGTTTACATACCTTTTTACCTCAAACACCTGATTTAGACAAAAACACATAAAAACATATTAAAATCTATTAAAACGTAATAAACGTACTCATAAACTAACAATTTTCAGTTTGGAAATAGATAGGTAATTTATACCTCTCAGCTTTCCACGATAAGAAATTTCGTCTATACTGTGGTCGAGTTGGGCTTTGATCATACCATTATGGGTAGGGATATTGTTGATACCAAGATTTTGATGGACAATTAAGTGTTTATATTTTTGGTGAAACTAATGAGTTTATTGAGTGTTTCAGTTTAAAAACTTCATTGATGATGTTATCATGAAATAATTGCTAAGGATGCAAATAGACGGATAAAGAGACGAACATTAAGAGATTGAAGAGTCTGAAGAATCTAGATGAAAACAACTCAAATTCATTTTTACTCTTAATATATCCCGATTAGGATCACACATAACACAAATTAAATGATTTATATTTTAGTGTGTTTTTTATTAGGATCCTAATTAGTTCACATATTTGCTCCAATGTGAAATTGAAAAAGAAAAATTGACCTAAGAAAGATTAGTGTTTAAAATTGATTTATAGTGTCAATTAAGTTAACCAAGAAAAGAAATCGGTTAAAGGGTCTAAAACGTTAAAGATTGGAGTTGAATTGAGTTAAAGAAAAGATGTTCCAGTATTGATCGGTCAACCGATGGGCATAGGCTGGGAATTGGGAAAGTCTCTGAATTGATTGGTCAATTGATCAAGAGAGATCGATTAACCGATGGCCAATAAGTGAACTCTCTGAATCGATCGATCAACTGACCAAGGCCAAAATTTGGCCTAGAGAAACATCCTAGATTGATCGGTCAATCGACCCATTGGGATCAGTCAACTGACCATTGTTTGAGAATGTCTTGGCTAGCAACCTAAAATGATCGGTCGACTGATGGCCTATAATCGGTCAACCGACAGAGCTGTTTTAGATTTTGAGGATTTTCAGGATTTGATCCAAAACTAGCCATTTTTTGGTTGATATTTGGTGATATTCTAGGGATTTGAACATATTATAGATGTATTACGTTTATTTAAATATCCCTAAAGATATGGTACATTTATTTTAAGTGTTTCTCAATTTAGTCTATTTAATATTTCCTATCCTTTCGATTTGAGAATGTGAAATAATTTGGGGACTAAATCGAATGATTTAAAGTGAAATCAACCAGGATTAAATAGTATTGATATATGAGGTCTATATGTGCATTTACTTATCATATCTTGTGGGAACTAGCCGTCAGAGGACCTGTTTCAAATCAGTTTAAATAGACCTGCGTTTTTCACATATCAATATATCATTCTATCAAGAACTTTCACTTCATGAGCTTTATAAAAGTTATTATTCTGAGATTATATCGAGAGATTATTGAATATCATTCTTGAGAAAAGTTCTTGAGAATAAGTGATGAGTATTTTGGCGTCACCGATCTAAGCTTTGTAGCAATTCAATTTTCATTATTTCGGTGATATTCTAGTGAGATCTTTCCAAACTATTATTTCTTATTTTGATTTATTATTATTATTGCTTTCTTGGATTTAAGATCTGTGTGAAATCATTTTCGAACTTTAAAGTGCATAAAAATTAATTTAAAAGGATTTTTTGTGATAATCTGATTACGTGTTTATTTTTGTGCTATCTGTTTATTTTATAATTAGATTTTAAATTCCTCACTATAAATTATTGGGATATTAATTAAGTTTAAATTGATTTGAGGTGGTAAGAGTTCCGAGTGGGAAGAAACTTATCGATTTTTGTAATTGGTGAGTTTTGTATGGATTAGTTACTATTAGGAGTATCTAATCAGGGGTAGTTGGGTTTCAATCTCTTTTGTTAAAAATATTGAGGTTTAATCTTTACTTAAAGTATAAAAAGGTTAGGTTTCTCTTTTCCTTTGAAAAAAGATAGACGTGATTCTTCCTGATTAGAATTAATTGTGCATGATTCTTTTCCTTGGAGTGTTTTTGGTAAGGTTTGATTTTTAACCTAAGTATAAAAGAATTAGGTTAATCTTTAACCTGTTAAAAAGATAGAGGTTTTTCCTTAGCCTGCAAAAAGGAAATTGTAAAAGTTGATTCTGATCCTGTAAAAGAATCATTATGTAAAGGTTTGATTTCTACCTATTTAAAGGAATCTAGTGGTTTAGTGGGTGAAAATTTCTGTGGGGCTCAGATGACTGGATTAGCCAAGATTAGCTTGGCGAATCAAGATATATCGTGGTGTTCTATCTTATTATTTTATTTCTTGTTATTTGGGTGTGCACCTAGAGTTAATTACATTAATCCTCTACTATATAAAGATAATAATTAATTTATGATTAAATTAATTATTTAAAAATTTAAGTGTTAAAAGATAACAATTTGCTTTAATTTTTTACAACTATCCAATTCACCCCCCTCTATCTTCATTTTATCGAAGGCCCATTTGAAAATGATGTCACATCTTGTAATAATTAATCGGTGCAGAGATAATCAGAGTATCGTCATGGGGCATGTGCACTCTACAGAGGCCGGCCTCATTGAAAGAGATAACGTTATGTGAGGTGGCATCAACCGTGCTCACCTCGTATGCGTCTTGGTCGGCCTTTCTCTTCATCTTCTGCTCATACCTTTTCTTGGAGGAGGATGTATCCCCTCTGAGGTTGAGCCCACCATGAATAATGTTAATTTTGTCATCCACGCACTAGTCTTCATCGTCTCCGGCCTCGTCTCCTCTGGGTGGAGGTCGATTGCGATTTTTTCTTCTTCTCTGACCCCTATGGTCTTCTGGGTAGTCATTCTCTTCGAACAATGGTTCTTTATTCTCCCTCTGGATATAGTTTTTGAGGTCTTAACTGCCACTTCGCTTGGAGTCTTCGTGAACCCTGATCTTGGCTTGGTCTTTTATCCGCTCAACCTTTTTTCTTCTGAACCCTTTCTCGGTCTCTCTTCGCATTGTCCCTCAGATCGTCCTCGTAAAAATAGGTACCCCTATCCAGGGTAGTGTGAATATTTGGCGTGGGGTCCGAGTAGGGGTCGTAGAACAACTTTCAGTATCTAAGTCCATCAATGAAGGCGTTTAGGGTCACGACATCCAAGAGGTTTTCACAGGAAATAGTCTCTCTCTCTAACCTATCTACACAATCTCCAAGGTTTTCGCCAAGCACCTGCTGGAGTATGAGGATGTGTGTCATGGTCTTTGGCCTTCGTCGGGAGCGATTGAACCGAGTAAGAAAAAGTTGTTCAAGTTGGAAGAACGTAGAGATTGAGGATGGGGCCAAGTCTCGAAACCACGAATGGGCTATTCTAGTGAGGGTGAGAAGGAAAGACTTACACCTTAACACGATGGAGGTTATATGCATATCCAAGTGGGATTTGAAGATGGAAAGGTGGTCCACTGGATCAGCGGTCCCATCATATAGAGCCATTTAGGGGTAGGAAAATATATAGGGCACTACTTCCTCCACGATGCCTTATGTGAAAGGGACCTCACCTCGGCATAGAATCCAGTCACTCCTCTTGAACCTTACAGCTAGTGGAGAATCGCTTTCACATCGGCCAGGCGACGTTCCACGATAGCTTCATAATCGTTCAAAAATAATTTCCTTATCAAGCACAAAATATTGTAGTATAGTGTGCTTAAGTACGGGTGTCGAACCACAGGGATCGGTCTTGTAACTATCGATTTCTGATTATTTCTCTTCCTTTAATAAAAATAATTTTAGATTTTTTATTTGATTATCTTTTAGGAACGAAATGAAATATCATAATTAACAATAAAAATAAGGACCGGGTTAGGATTTATGGATCTGTATTTTGGAATATATGTTTTTCTTATATTTTCTATTTAACGCAGATTTGTGTAAACGAGTGTTCCTAGCTACAAGTCGGAACTACACAGAAATATATGGATTGTTATTTTATGGCATAATTTATCTTTGATGTTTAATTCCTACTGTTGGCCCAGTAGAATACCCAAAAAGGGGGGTGAATTGGGTAATTAAAAAATATTATCAGAATATACTTGAATAAATCAAATAATTAATTGTATGCCTAAATTAATTATTATCTTTGTACCATAGAGGAATTAAAATAAATCTAAGTGTACACCCAAACAACAAAAATAAACAAATTAAGAAAGCAGCACAGTAGAGATTTATACTGGTTCACCAAGCTCCACGGAGGTCGCACCCACTAAAATCAAGATTCCTTTAAAGATAGGAACCAAACCCACACATCGATTCTTTTACAGGCTCAGAATCAACCTTTGCAATTTCCTTTTCTCAAGTTAAGGAAGAACCTCTACTTTTTACAAGTTAAAGAATAACCTAATTCTTTTTAACACTAAGGCTCAAGAATCAAAATCTCACCAAAACACTCCAAATATCCTTTTACCCGGTAAGGATTGAACCGTTACAAAATCACTCAAAAAAACACAATTCTTATCCAGGAAAAATCACTACCTCAACCTCTTTACAAGAAAAGACTAAAACCCTACTACCCTTGATTAAATATCCCCAATGATATTTAATCCGTCACAACTCACCAATACAAAAATTGATAAGTAAATCTCACTCGAAGCTTCTACCACCCCAGACAAATAAAAACTCAATTAATATCCCAACTAGTGATAAAAATACGTGAGATACAAAAATCTGATTTTAACAAGAAAATAGGTAGCAAATTGGAGCATATAATCAGATTCAAGAAATTGTTTGAAATAATATTTTCTTCAAAAATCAAAAATAATTTCTAAGATTAATTTTCAAAATAAAATAATAAACAATAAATAATATAGAAAGATCTCACCCAGAATCCACAGAAATAATTATTAGAACAGTATAATTTCAAATTCGGTATCAGCAAAAATAGAGCGCAGTTGATTATCAGAATCACTCTTAGAATAGCTCACAGTATCGTAGAATGATAACTCTTATAAAATCTCTCTCAAAATGATATAAATTGATTTTCTCTCTTAAAATGATTAGCTTTCCTTAGAAAATTTGCAGGTCTATATAAAGGCACATGTAATTAGCCTACTAACAACTAGTTTACAAGTGTCATGACAATAAAATATTATTATAGACCCCTTATAAAATAAGGACTTCATTTAGGTTCAATTTCACTTAATAACAACTTTTAAAACTCTCAATTAAATCTCCAAAGTATTTCTCAATCAAAATAAATAAGTGTAGAATCTATTTTAATTACCAAATTAAGAAACATTAATATTTAATGAACCATATTGAAATGATTTAATTAGTATATAAACCATATCTTAAATATTAAAAATATCCCCGAAATCTCTTTCAAATCCTAACAAAAAATTACTACTTTTGGATTTAAAATTAGATCAAACAATATCTTGATAAAGCACATTCGGTCGACTGCCCAATCGACTGCCCAACTCAGCTTGCAGCCAAACTATCGCCGCAACGAGCATAGGTCGACTGCTTAGTCGACTCCCAGATTCAGAGAGTTAGTCATGCTTCCACCGGTTGACCACTAGGTCGACTCGCAGATTCAGAGAGTTTAGATGTTTTCACAGGTTGACCGGTCGGTCGACTCTTCAATTCAGGATGTTTCATCTTCCTTCTCCGGTTGCCTCCTCAGTTGACTGCCTCTTTCTGAATCACTTCTCTGATCTCATTTTTAACCTACTTTCTTTTACGATTTCTCCCATTTATCTATTTTTATATTTAAATAAGCTCCACTAATATTTTTATATTCCATTTTAGTCATTCAAAAATATTTCTTTTTAATTCACATAGGAGCAAATAAATATTCTCAACAAAAACACACATAAAAGATAAGATTCATTTTGTGTCATGTGTGTGTTCCTAAATGGGATATTAAGATTTAATATTTACCTGGTTGTTTTCTCTAATTTCTTCAAACTCTTAAATCACTGAAACACTTGATCAAACATTAGTTCCACCAAAACATCAATACTTGATTGTTCATCAAAATCTTGGGATCAACACCTACACTACACTAATCTACGGTGAATTAACGTCTAGGCATAAACCATCCAAACCAATAATCAATCCCCAAAAATACGATTGTATAACTATTAGATAGAGACCACAGGTACACGATCTAATGTTCTAGTAGTAATTGGATTCAACCCAAAATCTCTACAATAATATTTTGAAATCAAATCCAACTACAATAATACCATTTCAAGCACAAAATTCTTATTATACAATTGTTTTCACAAAATTTGAAATTAAATAAAAATACAAAATTACATAGATCCAAAATACCTCACCATAATCCTAACCCGTTGAAAGAGATTTAGCCACTCATTATTTAGTGGACTGATATTTTCGTAGATGAAGTTCTCAAAAATATTAGTACACTACTCTAAATTTTAACCCAAGCTTCCTCCCTTCCTTGGCAAAATGGTGAGAAAATGAAAATTGAGGTTTTTTTTTTTTTTTTTGCAAGAGATGGTCTCCTCCCTCTTTTGTCCGAGCTCCTTTTTTTTTTTTTTTCCCCTTCCCTTAGTCCAAGCATCATTGCTCTCTATTTATAGGACTGTGAAAGTGGACAACACTTACCCAAAAAAAAAAATGAAGTAAAAAAAATGGGGGGACAAATGTGACTAGTGCACCAACATGGACAAAGAGCTTTTGCTCTCTTCCTTGGGTCGCATGTGACGCACGCGACCCTATGCTGGTCGCATGTGTGATCCCGATGTGATCGGATGTATTTGTCGAAATCTTTCATTTTCTCGTCCATTGAGCTCGAAATTAGCTAATTTTTTATCCATTTTCAAAACCCTGCAAAAACAAATAAAACTAATTAAATTCTAATATTTTAATTTATTTAATCAATTAGAAAAACGGTTTGTGCGATCACTTCACCTCTGGACGGTGCCCTTACTTGACTGGCCATCGCCCTAGCATCTTGTTTCCTGGTCGGTACAGAATGGGAGTCCACCTCTCACACGTGGCGAACCCGGTGCTTGAATCGGGTGACGTTACTAGGTGCTCTGCTCGACTAAGACCCATGATGATCTTTGGTCGGATGCCCTTGTGAGGGTGGCAATGATGAGTCCGAAGCAGCAGGGGAAGCTAAGTCTAACTCCCTTAATGCTCGGTCAAGAGGCCGAGGTCAGGTGTCGGTGCGTGTCCGTTGGAATGGATCGGGTAGATTTCTGACTTTTGTTGGTGCTCCTCTCCCCCTGCGGTCTAGTGAGTTGGTCCTCCCTGGGCGGAGGTCGGCTACAAGCCGGAGAAAATGACTTGGAAGTAAGTTTGAAACTCACCAAGGCGGCATTCCAAGTTGTCGATCCTCGATGCTTCAACGACTTCGGAAGTCTTCCCCACAAAGGCTCCTGAGGGTAATGTATAAAGGCCCGTCTGTCATGTGGGGGATAAGTTATCTTCCTTAGCCGAAACTAGGACTGGAGCCTTAGCGTCCGACCTGGGGACCCTTTTAAGTTGCTATTTACCGCGGCATTTGGATATCTTTGTTGAATGATCTGACCAGACCTTATGATCATCAAGTCTTAGCTGAGCAGGGAGTTGATGATCTGAGGAAGGCTTTTTGTTCGATTCCCACTGACGGCGCCAAACTGTTGATGTTAACTTTTGGTTGACACCAACGGTATAGTCCGGTTAAAGGATAAGTATTTTTTCTGTGTTGAGGTGGAGTGGAGAAGTCCTAATTCTATCCGATCTAGGCTGAGCTCCGAGCTGGTACCTGCACAAAGACCCACCGGGGTATTTCCCGATGAAGTTCCTCTAAGTGTGAGAGTAAGAGCTCGGGGGGAAAAGGTAATAAATATGTTTCAGGTGGATAGTTTAGCATTGAGTGATACCTTGGGGCATTAATGGCCCTTCTTTTTATAGGTGAGAAGGACGATTAGCGTCGTAGAATTAGGGGGCCAAATTTTACACTCATCAGTGTATGTTACGAAAATGTTCGTCGTATCCTCTTATTGTTTATAAGATCACCAAGAAAATTTCTCAATTCACTTATGAGGATAGATTTTTTCGACCAGTTTAAACACTCGACATGTATTAATATAATGCTCGTTGACAAAGCCCAAGAGACAGTAAATGCATCCTGAATACATGAGTACAACTCCACTTACTTGGTAATTGAGGATTTTGCCCGTTACAGAGGAGACTATTGAGGGCATTACATTATTGAGCATGTAATGTGTCTCGAATAGGATTCATGCTTGGCCTCCTTATAGACTCATTCTTGGGATAACCAAGGATGGTCTAAGGGTATTACCAGCTCAAGTCTTAACCAAATCTCAGGAGACGTTGCGACTGCTCGCTACATAATATGGAAGAAAACAGTTATATTCAAAGCATAATGGTCCACTAGTCCTATAATCCCACTAAATTTGACGAATTAATGGGTATTGACGATGATTTATGGAATACTTATCAAATAAGTCTTCTATCTCCTGCAAATACTATAAGAGGAGGTTTAGTCAAGGTACACTTATTTGTTCCTAGTTATTACTTTGTCAAAATTTCTTCGGAATACTCTATTGATTTTCACACCCTGAGGTGCAACGCCGATAGAACGACCAGTAATGCATTGTTTTGTAAGAATTCTAACTCAAAGGAGGTCACATTCCGAATCTCGAGGACCATCTTTGATGAACCATCCGCTTAATTTTTCAAATTATAGTTACCGCCCCTATAGTTTTCTCCACCAAAGTTTTTATTGAAAACTAATGATGATATCCTTCAATATAGAAAGAAATTACTATTCAACCCTTTAACTTTATCTTCCATGCATTTCTTTTTAAATATATTTTCGAATTTTTGTCTCATATTTCGTTCTTCGAAAAAGAGAAGAGGTCGATCATGCCACTTAAATCCTTAAAAATAATTAGATGCATCGTACGTGACCATGTGCGGTCAAAAACTATTATATAGGTTTAATGATTTAGACTGAATCAACATTAAAAAAATTTAGGGTGCTAATGTTTAAATTTAAATTTAAGAACCAGAGATAATGGTAAAATTTTGATGATACAAAGTGTCAACTACCCTTACAATTGTTTAACATATTTTTTTTTTCATTTTACAGGAAATTGTATCAAAATCAGCTTAATCGCACCTCGACTAATCACCTCATCAGGCGAGAGTTTAAGGGTGCATCTTCCTACATCACCCTGACGCAATTCAAGATTTAATTTTGGAGTGTTTTTCAAAAAAGTCAAACCTTAATTGACAAACAAATAGGTCACCTTCTCTTGCCAACCGGACAAACACCTCTTGTGTTAACATAAATTAATGAAAAGGAGTCGACGTATGTTAACCACCAAAATTAAAGAAGTGTATATGTAATATGAAATTTTTTAGGGGGGAGGTAAGTGATATTTTCCCAAAATAAATGCTCACTGATCCCTGGGAAACAGTAAGATGTACTCAAATCAATTTCTTAATTCTTATTACTTATTATTGAAACTGAACATAATTTTGAAATTACGGATAGATTCATTGGATGAATTCATTGATATGCACCAATGTTTCTGTTTATTCTAAAATAAAACACACTTTCTTTGTTTAATGGTCCCAAGGCACTGCAACTGCTTAGCTTATTGCAGTTTTTTGAACCTGGACAATATGCGTCTCTCAATGTTAGTATCAAGGTACACTTCGCTTTATTTCTTTGTTTTTTAGGTAAAAGTGAAGTTAAAAATTTTAATATCAGGAAAAGAGAGATGTCTCAATAAGTGGGAACCGCGATTTTAAATTATTTAGCTGTGTTTGGTTGCACAGAATTGACGTCATGGAATTGAAATTAATTTTTTTTTTCATGCCTTCTCTTTTAATTCTAATTTCAAAGCACCAATTTTTGGTCAAATACTACCTTGATGAATTTAAAAATTAAACTTACTTATGTAAACATGAAATTATTATTCAGTTTTTTAATTTGTTTTAATCAAAAAATCAAATATGAATCTTCCTTACAAAGTTATATATATTTTTGTATTTTAATTTTATGGTACATGTTAGTGTCAAAAAGTGGTGGCTGGTCAACAATATGGTCCAAAAGGATATCTGGAACACAAGACGGCCGTTAGCGTTGCAGCGGGTTGAGTTTAGGGGTGGCGACGATCTCCGAGCTGAGCTCCACTCTTCTGTTCCGAGCACCTGCACAAAGACCCGCCGGAGTTATCCCCAGTAAAGTCCCTCTGGCGCAAGAGTAAGTATTTCGGGGTGAAGGGCTGAAAATATATTGAGTTTAGTAGTCGTCACGTCCCTCTGGGCAGTGGGTGTCCCGGTGTATTTATAGGTGTCAGTGCTTGATTAGCGCCGCGAAATTCGGGGGTCAGCTCAGATTAATTAACATAATTTGCTGGACAGCCAATGAGCAGACAGGTTAGTCCTCTAAACGTCTGGGCTGGCCTTTGAGCCGAGGCCCATGGGCCAGAGCCTCATAACGGCCCGGCGAACTCTTGGGTACTGAGGTGGCGAGCAGAGGGTGCCTCAGACCGTCAGTTCGGCAGGTCGGATCTCAGCTTGTCGGTCCCGATTTCTTCACTGAGACGACCCTCAGTTCAACTGGGAGGCATCTCAGCTCGATACTGAGGGGATTTCAGCTCTCATCCCTACCATTCTTCTACAATTGGGCGTATTTTGACCACGTGGTGTACCTGACGAGATTCTCCTATATCAGTACATTTTATTCTCTTACATTATCTAATTATCACTTTATCCCACTTTACTTTAAAAAATATACTTAATTTATTTCTATTTTTGAATAAAGTGATAAACTAATATTTTTCCGTTCAAATTAATGAAATATATTTAAAATAGATGGAATTAAAATTTTCATTCAATTTTTAGATAAAATATATCAATTATCTTTTTATTTTAATTTTAATTTAATTGTTTAAAATATTTTTAATTTATTTCTGATAAAAAATTAAAAATATATTTTTTAAATATAAATATAAATTTTAAAAGCACAAAATTTAATTTAAATTAACAATTTTAAAAATGGAAGTGTGGTTCTATATAGATTTTTTCCTTTAGCATAAAAAAAATGTTCTTAAAATGTTATTTTGTAAATAACGGACAGAAAACGTTGGCATGGAGATGCCGACGTGGCAAACGAGCTGGCACGAGTAGGAGTGAGCCAGCTGGACCTGTACCGCCTCACGAGTATAGTGTGTTCGTTCGTAGCAAATAGGACAGAGCGGCTTGGAGCGTGCTATCACGCATTCACTTTGGATCCCCTCACTCACGCATAACAATACCAGCTGCCAAAAGTCAGGATGACAACTGGACACTCCTACTCGCTCCCCAATAAGGACTTTGGGCCCCACTGCGCCTTCCAGCCTGTCACCTCCCAACGTCTCTCTCTCCCAAAAGAATCGTCTGTTATTGCCCAAATTACCCTTTCTAGATATATTTCCACGGAGTTATGAGGCGGATATTTTGGTGAATTAGATGCCGGGGAATTAAAGATCTAAGCTAAGCTGCTGTAAGTAAGCTGTAGTGCCTTTTGTTCTTTAGCGAAAGAGGGAAAAGGTTCACGTACTTCCACATAAATGAGGATACAACTGGCATTACCCACTCTTTCGCGCGTTATACCACGCAATCCACGTAGGTTGGACCGTGTCAGTCACGCCTTCCAGAGTGGTAGTTAGGGGTTGCTCATGACTGGGGCATACAAAAACATCACAACTTCCCGACCCTATTGCCAGGTTCTATTATCAATATCAATTTTTTATCAAATAAAAAAAAAAAATCATCTATATTTTGCAGTAAAATAAAATAAATTCATCCATAATGAAATTAAGTACATCCTTAACAACGAGAACTCTGTTTTCGGGACTAAGACAGAGATAAAATGAAAAATTAATGTTATTTTAGTTAACACTTATTACTTAATTTTATAAATATAATCAAGAGTTAGGTCGGTTCAGCTCTAAATAAAAATGATTGTATTTAAACACGGTCCTAAAAATGATGGTCGTACCTAAACACTGTATTAAAAATCAATAGGTTTAAATTTTGAACCTCAATCTTGTTTGTGGGCTAAAAAATCAACCAAAGTCCTAAAAAAATAAAGGGCAATAGACTAGGCGCGTGGTTTCAACTTGAGAATTTAAACTAAATGCGCGTTGGATTGTAGGGTTGAGCCTCCCCATCTTTCTCTTTCTCGCCAAGCAATGGCATGGCTATAATGGCACATCCCGCTGCTTTATCTGTCTCTTTCGTAGCAGTTCACCACTAATCTATTCATATTTACACACTTTAATAAAGGTTTTTTTATTAAAAAAAGAACCTGCTAAGAGCTTACTCCTCTATATAAATGCGCATTCTATCTAACCATTTCATCCACAGAGCTTTGCATCCCCATCTCTCTCTCACTCCTCCTGCCACACTCTCTCTCAGTAAAAATGGATTTCTCTGCTTCAACCAAATCTATCTTCATTCTCTTGGTTGTGTTTTCTGTGATCGGTTTGTCTTTTGCTACTCGGACCCTCAATGAACTGGTTCAGCAAACCCAGCTTCTAAAATATCATAAAGGTCCCCTTCTCTCCGGCAAAATCTCCGTCAACCTCATTTGGTACGGAAAGTTCAAGCCAGCCCAGAAGGCCATCGTAGCCGATTTCATCACCTCTCTGTCTTCCCCATCGTCCCAAACCCAACCCTCTGTCTCCACTTGGTGGAAAACCACCGAGAAATACTACCACCTCGCCAATTCGAAGAGACCATCCACTCTCTCGATCTACCTCGGCAAGCAAATCGTCGACGAGACCTATTCTCTGGGGAAATCTCTCTCCGATAAGCAAATTGAACAGTTGGCGACGAAGGGCGGACAGAGGAACGCCGTCAATGTCGTCCTCACGGCGTCCGACGTCGCCGTCGACGGGTTCTGTATGAGCCGCTGCGGCACCCACGGGTCCTCCAGGGCTTCGTTTGTGAAGGGAAAGAGTTACAGGTTCGCCTACATTTGGGTCGGTAACTCGGAAACCCAGTGCCCGGGTTACTGTGCCTGGCCATTCCACCAGCCGATCTACGGCCCACAGAGCCCACCGCTGGTCGCGCCCAACAACGACGTGGGCCTGGACGGTGTCGTCATGAACTTAGCTAGCCTTCTCGCTGGCACAGCCACAAACCCATTCGGAAATGGCTACTATCAGGGTGAGGCGGACGCGCCGCTGGAAGCTGCATCGGCTTGCCCTGGGGTCTACGGGAAGGGGGCCTACCCTGGTTATGCAGGGGACCTGTTGGTGGACCCAACGACAGGTGCTAGCTACAATGCGCATGGTGCTAATGGAAGGAAGTACCTTCTTCCGGCATTGTATGACCCTTCAACGTCGTCTTGTTCTACATTGGTTTAGAACTGAAATTTAGCTTTATGGATGTACACGGAAAAAGAGTAAAAATATTGTATTAGGGTTAAATTCATTGATTCGTTTATTAGTTTTGCGAAGAGCATTATCGAAATGGCAAATTGGTTTGGTTTGCTTACTTATTTGATTCTCTCTCATCTCTCTATTGCTAATCCATTAATTAAAAAATACTATTTGTAAACTCACGTAAATCGGGAGTCTAGTATAACCGGGAGTATCACTCCCTCGATAGTTTATACGGCATATTTTTTTATTTTATTTTTTTTAAGTCAAATAGTTCGTAATAATTGGGATGATACTTAAAATGAATGTTAGATTTGTCCCCTAATCTCTTTGTTTTTCTAATCTCTCAATCTTCACCCCTTGTTTATATAGTGGTTTGAGTATATAATTGATATGAGATATGAATTTAACATTTGTACAAACATAATTTCTTGTTTGCACGGATATTTGACTACAAGAGAAGTATAACCCTTGACCTGGATAAACAATTTGACTACACGTGGGAAGATAAGCAAAGTCCCATAACACTATGTTAGGAGGTTGAGAGACGGAATTGAGAGAGTATAAAACAATTGTATTTGTTGGTGTAGAAAATTAGTCCAACCAGTAGTATGGTCCGGTCGATTTGCCGCGTGGGGGAGCTGGAGCTGATTTAGAGATAATCTTCGTCTTCGCTGAAGTCTTCAATCCTTTGGGAGCATCATCCTGAACATGCCCAAGCTGTAGAGTATTGCTTGGCTTGAGATCCGGGCTGGCTTCCAACCTGATCTTCTTGAGATGGGGTTGTGCTGTCCGACCTAACCTTTCGGGCTGTTCCTGCACAAAGGACTTGTCGAGGTGTTCCCAATTTGTCCCCTCCAGCGTGAGAGCAAGAGTTGAGAGGGGGGAAAAAATAGGTCGCTTGGAGAGATAAAACTATTACCTCAACTTTTTCGCTGTGTCTTTGCATATTTTCACATGTGGAAATGTCTTGGCCAAGCCTCCTATTTATAGGCGAGGACATCATTAGCATCCTAGAAAATTAGGGCCTTAGGCTCGGATTATCGCCTAATCAATCTGGCGCGTGGAGAACACGGGTGGATTAGAGCTATGAGCCTGGGCCTTTTGTATGCTGACGGAGAAGCCCATGGGCCAAGTCTACTAGGAGGGACAGGTCGGGATGGCAACACCTACCTGCTCTTCTTTGGCAATATCTGAGGAGATTCTTGCTTAGTGATGATATGATAAAGTCCTCAATCATGCCAACCTGAGGAGTTTTTTGGGTTGTCTATTCACTGGGCCCATCAGGCCTTCTGATGATATGGCGTTGGTGACGTAGCTTTTTCGATCTATGTGGTGAGTACGTGGCAGGGGTGGAATTTTACCCACATCAGTATTGATATGTGTGAAAGTTACTATATTACAGAGATATGCAAATGAACTATATATAGACGATGATTAGGTTTTTTTATGAGATTAGGTTTTGACTTTTCTTGTTGGATTAGGGATTAAGTTCTATATAAAGAAAAAAAAATTCAAAAAAAAATAATAATTAACAAAATCTCACTATCATTTTTTGATATACCAATAATTACATTTATTAAAACAGTAGCCTTAACAAAACCCTACTATCATTTTCTTTTCCATGCCTTGGGCATTGCCAATTGTAAAGCTGGTACAACCTCCGTCGTCTCAAGTAAAAGAAAAGAAAATATTCCATTTAACCACTAGTAGCACTCTCAGTTCATTTTCATTTAATGTTTGGGAATTAACCAGAGTAGTACTCCCAATTTTTAACCGGGAGTACCAATCCTATTAATCCCCAAATATTAAAAATGTAATTGGGAATACCATTCCAAGTTTATGTGGGTTTGAAAAAAAATTCAAACCTACGTACATATATTATATAATAAATAAACTCATTTATAAAGAAGATCCTCAAATCAAGAGATAAACATCTAGACATTTTAGGACCGTCGGATGAGTTTTATCATATACACCACATGCTTTAGGGTTTGGAGCCACCTGTATCCTTAGAGCACAACCGTGTACTGTCCATTTTGAGCTTTCAATTCATTGTTGTCCATTCATCTTAGATTTGACCTTATGCGATCATCGTTCATCATCTTCGTGACTTCTTTTTCTCCCTATCTCTGTCGGATTCATCTCCTTCCTATCTTCGCCAACTTCATCTCTTACCCACTTCCCAGCAGTACCACCATCACCTCCATAGTCTTCGCAGATCGTCACCTTCATGCCCTCATCGTCAGATCTCACAGTAAGATCGCAGTTTACGCTAATCAAATCTACATCCCATCTTCGAGGCCTTCATTACCAACTATTTCCTTGTCGTCATTGCCCTCATCTTCATGCCATATCATTTGCCCTAATCCCTGAAAATCAATCGTGCCCTAATCTCTGCCCTAATCCCTGAAAATCAATCGTGCCCAAATGGAATCCCTCCATCTCGCATCTTTAAGGCCCTCACATCAGACGATCTTCTCACAACAATCGTTCCTCGCTTCATACGATCAACTGCTAAGGCCACTTTCTGATTTCATATTGTTAAGGTCAGTTTCCGATTTTTGTTTGTTTTGTTGAATTACGCCCATGTGTTTGTATTCTATTTAGGCCGATTTTGTTGAATTGTTGTTATGTTTTTACATTTTTATTATTGAATTATTGTCGATTGTTGTTGAATTGCACCCATGTGTTTGTATTCTATTTAAGCCAATTATGTTGAATTGTTGTTCTATTCGACTTTCTGATTTCATATTGCTAAGGTCAGTTTTTTATTTTAGTTTGTTTTGCTGTCAATTTTATTGAATTGCACCCATGTGTTTGTATTCTGTTTAGGCCGATCTATTGAATTGTTGTTCTGTCTTTACATTTTTATTGTTGTCTTTTTCATACTTTTTTTACCATGGGATCTGTGCATTCAAAGTGGATTCTATTGGTCGTCCCTGTTTAAAGATGCGCACCGATTCTGTCAGTCTTGTGACCGATGCCAGCGCACGGGATCAATATCCCATCGAGATATGATACCCCTCCAACCTATTCTGATAGTGGAGATTTTTTATGTCTAGGGCATTGATTTCATGGGACTGTTCCCAACATCCTTTAGTCACGAATATATCTTATTAGCAGTAGAGTGGGTTGAGACAATAGCTACTAGAACAAATTACCATAGGGTGGTGCTTCGCTTTTTTAGAGATAATATTTTCAACAGGTTTGGGACACCCCGGGTGATCATTAGCGATAAAGGAACACATTTTCACAATAGGCCATTTGAGGCATTGGTACGAAAGTACTCCGTGACTTACAAGGTGGCCACACCTTATCATCCTCAAACTAATAGTCAAGCGGATATATCTAATCGAGAAGTGAAACAGATATTAGAGAAAATAGTATATCCCGACTGTAAGGATTGGTCGGAGCGCTTGATTGATGCATTATGGGCGTACCGTACAACCTAAAAACTCCTATCGGTATGTCACCTTACCAGTTGGTGTATGGAAAGGCGTGTCATTTACTTGTCGAGCTAGAGCATCATGCTTATTGGGCTACGAGAGCATTAAATTTTGAGATGAAACGGGCATGGGATAAACGTAAGCTTCAACTTTCAGAGTTGGACGAATTGCGAAACGAGGCCTTTGAGAATTCAAAAATTTATAAGAAGAGGAAGATAGTTTTTCATGATAAAATCATTAATAAAGAAATCCTTTCATCCTAATCAAAAGGTATGGTTGTTCAATTCAAAATTGAGACTTTTTCTAGGCAAACTTCGATCTAGATGGGATGGCCCGTTTATAGTTGAAAGAGCATACCCCAGTGTAGTCGAAATCATTAACTTGAGAGACGACTGGAAACTTAAGGTTAACGGCCAGAGGTTGAAACATATGGTAGGCTACGAGGAGCGGGACATCATCGAAGCAGTAAAATTGGTTAACCCAATCTATTCATGATGCCCCCATCATGTCCGACTGAAGACGTTAAACTTAACGCTGAGTGGGAGGCAACCCATTGTTGTTTTAGTTTTCTTATATTAAATTTTATTTTGATTTGATGAGTTTCTTTTAGTGTTTTGACAAATAGGTTTACAAGCATTCAAGGCAGGCCAAACAGTTCAGTTACACAAAGGTTGTATCTTTCCTTACTTAATTTCGTAATTTTCTTATTGAGGACAATGCGAGATTTAGGTTTTGGGGGGGGGGGGTAAATGCTTGTATTCCTTTTTGATATTTTATTCCGCACTTAATTTTTTCAATCTATCCTATGATAACACGTTTGTTGGACATAAACTAAAGTTTGTTAAAAAAATCATTGGAGCAGAACACTGATTTTTAATAATATTTTATTCTTTCAACCTTATATGCATGTCAACTTTCTTTTATTTTAAATTTAATACATGAGTTGGTTTATTGAATATTGGTATAAAAATAACCTATCCCCTGGAGTAATTTTTTTATTATTATTATTGTGTTAATAGTAAAGATTTTATGTCTTAATAATGAACTTTTGCTAAGTTACCGGGCCTCTTGTCTTAGTAAGCTTCTAGTTTCGCGTCAAAATATGGAAGTGGTTTGTTAAGACGATAAGTGGCTCGTTAACTTCGAAACCTAATTTGTTCGAGTTATTAAACCTGAGGGGTGCCTTAACACCTAATGTTCCGAGCCAATTGGATTGGGATCATTGGCCTAACACTCACTACACAAATATCTTAGAAAGCCCAAAGGGATTAATATTGCACGATCATTTATTTAAAGAAAATGATTTGTTTATATTTTTATTAAAAATAAATAAATAAACAAAAAAAAATAATAATAATAATTGCGTTATAAATTTTTATATATATCAGGGAAAACGTTGTTGGATTGTTTAAATTTAGTTGACTAGCTACTATGTGCTAAATTCGTTATAAACGAGAGTTGTATGTATGTCGTGGGTGCAAAAATGAATATTGTTAGAAATCACGTGCTATGAGATTAATGACTATTTCAGTAACTCTTATTTGCCCTTGATTTGATATGTTAGCATTGGATAGGACTGAGAAAAATTTTGTGAGAAATAATATGCACAAAAAGGGATTTAAGATGTTTGTGGGTAACATCACTGTAAACCCTCACGAAATTATACTCGTCCACTAGGGGTGACCTAGGGGTTTAAAGGCTTATTGCATACATTAAATGCAATTGTGTTCCCTACGAAAATGACTTTTTATTTAATTATTATATTTAGTTTTGCTCGAGAACTAACAAAATTTAGGTTTGGAGGTGCGATCACCGCATTTTGTACGATCTAGTACTACTAAATTAAGTTTTGTTAATCTTTTAAATAAATTAAAATATTATAAATTAAGTTGTTTTATTTATTTATTTATTTATTTTATAGGATTTTGAATTTGGAACAAAACAACGTTAATTTGGGACAAATCGGATGAAAACCGAACAAACCACGTCAAACTGAACAGAAGACGAAAATTTTGAAGCAGGGCGGCTCGATTGAGCCGCCCCTGAGAGAGGAGCCAAGCCATCGGCCAGCCTGTGTGGGTTGGCAGCCCACTCTTTGGGTTGCCAATCCGTGGGCTGGTATAGCCAGCCCAACTGGCCAATTGGCCAGCTACCCTTTTTTTTTTCTTTCTTTTTCCATTTGTACCCCTAAAATTTATCTATAAATAGGAGGGCTTGGAACAAATGTAAAGGATTATCATCCAATTATCATCTCAATTCCGTATTCCATTTTCTTTCATATTCAATACCATTTGTATATATTTTCTTCTTCTTTTATTTTTATTTTTATTATTGGAGGAAGCTTGAATCTTAAAGGGTACAAAGTGTAAACGGTATTTTTGAAAATTGTATCCAAGAAAACACCATTCTACACAACGATGAGTGGCTAACTTCCTTCAACTAGGTTAGAATTGTGGTATTGTATTTTTGAAATTATGTAATATTGTATTTTTCTTATTTAAATTTGGATGTTATATAAACAATTATGTGGCAGGAATTCTGTTCTTAAAAATGAATTTAATTGTGATTGAATTTATTGTCAAAATGTTCTTGTAAAGATTTTATTTTGAATCCGATCCCTACTAGAATATTAAATCTTACACATGTGGTCTTGATTTAATGGTCACATAATCGTATTCTTGGGGATTGATTATTGGTCTGAATGGTTTATGTCTAGATATTAATTCACCTTAGAGTAGTTAAAGTAGTTTAGTGTAAAAATTAAATATCAAAGATATTCCATACCGGAGAAAAATAATCCAAATTTTTCTAAGTAGTTCCAGCTTGTAGTTAAGAACATTCGTTTATACAAATCCGATTTAAATAGAAATAACAAGAAAAGCATAATTCCAAAATATTAAATCCATAATTCTTAACTAGGTTCTTTTCTTATTTTCTTTTCATATTTTCAAAATAAAATCAAAATTCTCAATCGTTTTCACCAAAAAAAAAGGAAAATAATCGAAAAATGATAATTACAAGTCCGATCCTTGTGATTCGACACCCTACTTGAACACTGTACTACATCAGTATCGCGGTACCACTTTAAGGGTATTAAATTTGAGCAATCATTTCCCCTTCCCGGAACAACTGCTTCTCAAGCTCCTGTTAACTTTTCCTCAAGTCTCAAGGCATTTTGGTCCTCCCTTTCTCGGCTCAGAAGGTTTTTGGGTTAATTTCAACTTAGGCCTGTCCCTTCCCGACCAAGGACCTCTCCACGGGTCAGAAGTTACACGGACCGAAGATCTCCATTCCAAACCCCTCCAACTCTATCCAAGACTGACCAAACTATATCGATGGTGTTGACTAAAATTTAACATCAACAATTTGTATTGTATTATAGGAGCTTGTTGTGATTTGACGACATTAAAGGAGTAGAACATTGATTTGTCTGACTTTTCATACAAAAATGGTTCTTTTTGAAAATGTGTGATTTTTATTTATTTTATTTATTGTGGTATTAAAGGAGTTTACAATGATATTTAATATGGATGACATTAAAAAAGAATACTATAGTGATTTTTCAGTGCAATAATTTCTAGTAGAAAAATATTTTTAAGAAATCTTTGAATTTAATTACGCAATTAAGATCCAAATCGAGTTTAACTCTTGTGATTGTCCAAATCTGTAATTTCAGAAGAGTTAAATTATTTAAAATGTGTAAATATGTGTAACTGATGAGAGTAATATATACAGAATCGACTTCTGATAGTTAACTCAGGGGTTACAACTAAGTTTCTTCATTGACTTTTGTTTCTTTTTTTGCTCTCTATATCAGAATAGGCATTCTTGAACATATAAGCATTGAAGTATAGGCCATTTGCGGTCACAAATTCTATGTGAGGAGTTAGTGTTCTTGAGAGAGAGTATTTCTGCACTAATTCTATTGGTGTAACTTTTTTGTTTTTTAATATTGGTATTTGAAATTATAATCGTTGTATCATGAGATGTAAACTGTTAGTATTGTAACAGAACGAAATTTATTTTAAGAAAATATCATTCAACAACGGACTCGGTCAATCTATTCTTATTTTTTTATAAAGTTTAATTTGATAAAGTCTATTAGTTGTTTGTTCTTTACTCTCTCTTTTGGTCAAGGTTTTTTTTTTTTTTGTTAGTGTAACTTGAATTTCATTCCCAAAATTTATTTTTGTAATTTATTATCTGAAATAGTAAAATTATTCTTTTCTATAATTCAACATGCCATTTTTTTTCTTTTTCCATAGTTATTTATTTATTAATTAATTTTTTCAGCAAAATTGTTCAGCCAACTTAGATATATAATTCAATAGTTTCTTTCGTTGATCATCTAACTTTAAATGCCCTTTTCATTTTAGTTTTACTAAATAGAAATTTGGACAAATTTGACTGAAGATGACACAAGATCTTTTATTTTTATTTTTTTTACGGTAAGATGTGTCAAACTAGTTTACATACGCCTCAATCACTTTTATGGACGATTTTATCAACGTAATACATTCTGAATTAAATTCAAGATTTAATTTGTAAAATATTCTTTAGGAAAGACGAACTCAAAAAAAAATAAAAAAAATAAAAAAAAAAAATTCCCTTTAACATGTAGACGTTACGAATAAGGGTGGAAAAAGTTCGGGGGTAGCACAACTGTAATGAGGAACAAATTTTGGTGACCTTTAATTCAATCATTTCGTTCCTCTAATGTTGACTGACTGCCTAAATACCACCTTAATTTTTGTCTCCTTTCAGCCCACTTGCATGTCCTCTCTGTGCCGTTACTAGATGCTCTTAGCTGTTTTGGGCTGTGATCTGTGTAAATTCTTTGTTGACTTGACTAATAACATCCCCCTTCCCCAATCTGTTTTTTTTTTTTTTTTTTTTTTCAGTACTTTCAAAAATATTAATTTAAATAAAATACAATAATTTAAAGCTTATCTCCATAATACAATACTTTAAAATTTATTTACTAATCAATCTAGCTCTATGGAACTAGCAGATTCTGCTCCCATAATGCTCATATTTTTATTTGCAATAAATGATTGAAGGAAGTTTTGAATACTAGATCTTTAATTAAAGAATATAGTAGATAACCGCTAGGCTACATGTCTTGGATTTTATTTGACTAGTACACTAAAATTGTTTTTTTTTTCTTTTCTTTTTTTAAAAAGAAAAAAAAAAACAGAAATGTTAATGTGATAATAGACCTACCCCACTTAGGTCCATTAGAGCAAAACCTAACCATGTTTCCCTATAAATACTTGTGTAAATGTTGTATTCTTTTATCTCTTCTTCATATGTATTCTACCATCCACTTCATAATATCAATATATATGATTCTTCTTCCATTTTTCATTTATCTTAACATAGTATCAAGAGTAAGTCGTTCTTGGACCTATTCGCAATAAAATTTTCGCAACCCTAACGCTTCCGCCGCCGTCGCCCATATTCTCCTGAGACTTTCGTCGTTACTGCAGGCTTCTTCCCTTCTCCGATATCAACAAACATCATACCACCAACTTCGTCTTATATAGACGAACATAACGCCACCAAAATCACCGTCATCAGAATTTAGACGCGCCCTCACACGCCTCCAATAGCCAGCCGCACCACCACTTTACACCGTCTCGAATTTTGGGCTCTACCGCCTCAACCAAGGTTCCAAATTCAACTCACGATATACCATCGAAACCGTATCGACGAGACGATTCCAAAAATGTAAGTTTAGTCACCAAATTACTGTTCACGCGCCCACACGCACAACCTGATCAAGCTACTGCCAAACCACATCAGATCCACGCGCCGTTTTCTTTTTGTGCTGCTACGTCAGCGCCACGTTAGCGCCTACTCAGCCCCACATCAGCGCCACGTCAGCGTGTTGACTGCCACTTCATCGCTGACCTGCCTTGTCAGTGCCACGTCACCGGTTCACTTAAAATACTTCTCGTTGACCAGTTCAGGCGTTTTTAGACCGGTTTTTTTGCAAATTTGGACTGGTTCCAGAAATTTTTCAACATTCTGATTCTGTTTTCGACCTCCGTTTTGTAATTTGAGACTCACAGAATATACTTTCTTGTATATTTGTGTGGTTTCTACGTCGGTTCACCCGTTTTTCGTCCTGTTCTTGGAAATTCAATACTGGTTCATGGACATTTTTGGTATGATAAATCCATCCGTGACACCTTCTCCAGGTTCAACAGCGATGCCTATGGGTTCTTCGCTTATTTTCAAAAAGGGTTCGGACTCTACCTCCTCTACTGTCACCATATCTATTGCAGATTTGACCTCATTTTTCCTTCATATATTCTCCAAAATTGGTACTGATACAAATCTTTCCCCTGCTCTCTCACTTACTACAGGTAATTCTTCTTGATTTTTTGATTTTGCCTGTTGTAATCACATGACATCTGATTCCAATATTTTTTCAACCAAACTATCCGCTATGAATATCCCTAGTATTCATACTGCTGATAGTTCTAAAATGCCTGTTACACATACCGGTCAGGTTTCTACTTCTCATCTTTCTATTCTTGACACGTATTTGATCCCAAACCTTACCTTAAATCTCTTATCTGTTGGGCAACTTTGTGAATTAGGATTTGAAATCATATTTTCTAATAGTGGTTGTCGTGTGCAGGATCCTCGGACAGGAGAAACTCTTGGGATTGATCGTAAGGTTGGACGTCTATTTGAACTTACCAGTTTACATCTTCCATCTTCAACTCCACTATCACCACAACTAAATATCCTTTCATCAACCTGTGCAACCTCACTACCACCACCAGTATCCTCTTCCCCATCCTTATCTCCACAACCACCAGTGTCTCTCTTACCATCCCAACTTTGGCATGCTCATTTAGGTCACACTTCATCTACCCGACTCCAATCGCTTATCTCTAACGGTCAACTAGGTTAAGATCAGCATGGGTTCTTCAAATGTATTTATTGCCAACTTGCAAAATAACCAGCCCTACCTTTCAAAGAGAGTCAATCTTTTTTTCTTGCACCCTTTAATCTAATTCATTCTGATATTTGGGGGCCCTTTCCTCATACCTCAATGGGTGGACTTTGTTACTTTGTTATCTTTATGGATGACTACTCTCGATATACATGGTTGTTTCTTATGAGACATCGATCCTAATTATTCCAAATATATTATGAGTTTTCTTCTATGATTCAAACCCAATTTTCTAGAAATATCAAACTTTTTCGCTCAGATAATGCAATGGAATACACGGACCGTGTTTTTCTTAACCTGCTTCGCCAAAATGGCACGCTTTCCTATCGCTCGTGTCCTAGTACATCCCAACAAAATGGACGAGTCAAACGCAAACATAGACATATTCTTGACACAGTTCGTGCTCTCCTCATTTCTTCATCATGTCCTGAGCGTTTTTGGGGTGAAACTGCCTTCACCGCCATCTATACCATAAACCGTGTCCTTTCTGCTACAATCCAAAACCAGTCTACATTTAAACGCCTTTTCGGTAAAACTCTTGATTATTCTGAACTCAGAGTCTTTGGTGGTGCCTGCTTTGTTCTTTTGAAACCACATGAACACAACAAATTGGAACCAAGGGCTCGTTTGTGTTGTTTTCTTGGATATGGCATCGAACATAAAGGGTATCGGTGCTGGGATCCTATCTCTAAAACCCTTCGTATCTCGCGACATGTCGTTTTTTGGAAACATCAAATGTTTTCTTCCTTACGGGCATTTGACATGCCAACCCTCACCAACTCTAGATTTTTCACTGATCTATCAATTGTGTTATTTCCAGAAGATACAGTTCTAGTTAATGTTGAGTCTACCCCAACACCACCAGTTGAGCCTAGCCCTGCACCTTATGCTAAGTCCATCCCAGAACCATCAGCTGAACCTATCACATAACCATTAGCTGATATCACCCTTTCAACTTTAGCGACCATGCCTGAGACTTTTTATGTGGTTGATTATACTGTACCACTTTTCGTTGGCACCCACACCTTAGATCACCCTCGTTGTTGTACCAGGGTAACTTATCCTCCACATCATCTTTCTGATTTTCATTGTTTTTCCACTATACTTCATCTGCATGAGCCTCAATCCTATAAGGAGGCTAGTACTAATCCTCTTTGGCAGAAAGTAATGGACAAAGAACTTCAGGCCCTCGCCAAAACTCATACCTGGGATATTGTTGATTTGCCCCTTGGAAAAACTCCCATTAGGTGCAAATGGGTGTTTAAGATCAAGACACTTTCCGATGGTTCTGTTGAACGATATAAAGTTCGACTTGTTGCAAAGGGGTTTGCTCAAGAATATGACATTGACTATGAAGAGAAATTTGCTCCTGTGGCGAGGCTAACATCTGTTTGTACACTTCTTGTCGTCACTGCCATTCGAAAATGGGCTCTCTTTCAAATGGATGTCAAAAATGCATTTCTCAATGGCGATCTTCTTGAGGAAGTATATATGTATACCCCTCTGGGCCTGGCTACCCCTCGATATAAAGTTTGTCGACTTTGCCATGCTATATATGGTTTAAAACAAGTTCCATGTGCCTGGTTTGCCAAATTCAGCACTACTATTCATCGATTTGGATTCACACCTAGTGCTCATGATTCGACACTGTTTATTCGCCAAACTGCCAATGGTATTATCATTCTTTTATTGTATGTGGATGATATGATTATTATTGGAGATGATCTATGTGGTATTTCTAAACTCAAAAAGTTTCTCAGTGGCCAATTCGAGATGAAAGATCTTGGCGTGCTCACTTATTTTCTTGGTCTTGAAGTCTCATCGGGTTCTGATGGATATTTTCTCTTTCAGGCCAAATATGTCTCAGATCTTCTTTCTAAGGCTAGGATCACTGACTCAACCACTACCACTAGTCCTCTCGAGTCTAATGTTAGATTTACACCACTTGATGGTTTACCTCTTCAGGATGCCACTTTATATCGCCAACTGGTTGGAAGTCTTGTATACCTCACTGTCACTCGCCCTGATATTGCTTATGCCGTTCATTAGGTCAGCAAGTTCTTGTCCGCTCCTCGGATTACTCATTACTCGGCTATTCTTCGCATTCTTCGGTATGTCAAGGGTACATTATTTCATGGGCTTCATTTCTCAGCTCAGTCTGCTCCCGTTTTATAAGCTTATTCTGATGTTAATTGGGCCAGTGACCCCACCGACAAATGTTCTACCACTGGTTACTATTTCTTTTTGGGCAACTTTCTCATTTCCTGGTGTAGCAAGAAAAAAATTGTGGTTGCTTGCTCCAGTACTAAAGCTGAATATTGTGCCATGATTGATGCAACTCAAGAACTTCTCTGGCTTCAATGGCTTCTCGCTGACATGGGCATCTTTTCTTCTCCTGCTACTATCCTACACTGTGACAACAGGAGTGTTATTTAGATCCTTCACAATGATGTATTCCACAAGCGTACAAAACATATCGAGACTGATTGTCACTTCATCCGTCATCATATTCTCCAGAATACGGTTCGTCTGCAATTTGTCAGTTCAGCTGATCAGATAGCAAATATTTTCACCAAGGCTCATCCACCCGGATGCTTTCACTCTCTGGTTTTCAAACTCAAGTTCACCTCCTACTTAACGCCTTGAGTTTGAGTGGGGATGTTAATGTGATAATGGGCCTAGCCCACTTAGGCCCACTAGGGCAAAACCCTAACCTTGTTTCCCTATAAATACTTGTGTAAATGTTGTATTCTTTTATCTCTTCTTCATATATATTCTACTATCCACTTCATAATATCAATATATATGATTCTTCCTCCACTTTTCATTCATCTTAACAAGACAAAAAAAAAAAAAACAGAGAGAGAGAGAGAGAGAGAACTAGTTGAATTGTGAAAATTCAGAAGCTTTGTGGGTGCATGGTGTCAACTTAATACCTAAAATTAGAGACTTTATCTTGAAATGAACGAGAGTTCGCCAAATGTAATCTTTGTCTTCTCATTAATGCTTCATTTAGAAGCCCATTAAATATTAAAATAAAAATAAAAATTAATATCTCTTGATTTTTTATCAATTTATCTCTCTTTAACATTTTTATATTTAAATAAGTTTTAAATATTATTTACCATTAATATAATAATTTAATGAATTTAATAATTGTTCATTATTAATATAATGTGTTGAGTGAATTTTAATTTATTTTTTTTTAATAAAATTGTTGATCTTAAAAGTAATAAAAGCAATTGGAATTGGAATTGTCTTCCAATAAAAAATCAAACTGACCAAAAACGTATTTCTTTTAAGAGGATTATGAGAGTAGTTTTTATTAAATAATTTTTAATAGTACAATAATATTGCAACATAGACAATTTTTTTATTTTTTTTTTTTATATTTAACATAAAAGGAAAGAGGTGCTGGAGATATTCTTCAAATGATAAGGGATATTGTTGTAGGCTTTCTAAGTGACAAGAGACATTACTGAAATTTATCAATATTTTGATTAATGATTATTTTCATTTTAATTAATTATAGGAATTTTCTCCCATAACTACTATTTTTCAAGAAAACAACTTTTTTACCCCTACACAAATAAAACTTATTCAAAACTCCTATTTTTTTTTAAAATAAAAATAAAAATATGCACAGACTCCTACTAATAATTTATAATGACAAAATTACCCTTCAAGTTTAATATATCAAAATAGTAATTTTTTTGTAATTCAGTCACTTAGCTTTGGGAGAAAATTCCAAGAATAATGGGCTTTTCATCCGTGCCCCTCTCTCTCTCTCAGCCCTAGCTCGGCACCGTCACCATTGCCCGCGCCCCTGCTCTAGCTTGCCACCATTGCCCTCTCCTTAGCCGTCATCGCTCCATGGCCAATATCTCCGCTCCGATTCATCATCGTTTCCGATTCGACAAATTTTCAGCCCGAACTCTATCAAAATCCATCGCCGCCCTCTCTCTCTCAAACTCTAATGGTCGGGCCTCCTCTCTCAAGCTAAATTGTCACGACCCATCCCGGACACCCGTCATCCCGGGGCCGACGTGACAACAACACGACATCATTTGAACATTTAAATCATCTAATATATAATAATACGCATACAACAAATATACAATTGTCTATACAAGATATACATAAATTCTCATATGGGGACACACTCGTCCCTAAATATAAGTATAATGGAATATAAATTACCCATGAACCTCTCACTGGTTCACCTCTGACAGCTCTTCTCATAACTCCCATATAACTCCAACGCATAACTCTACCTAGTGCCAGTAGGGGACCGACTCCTAATTGCTCCACCTGCGAGAGTACTGCCTTCTTAATAAAAAATCATTTTTAAATAAGAATGCATTATAAATAATACAACATTTAAATGGATCAAGCTTAACGCGTATAAATAAACACATTTTGAACAATAGTATAAAAATCTTATACTATGAGAAAACTCCTTCTTCCTACCATTCAGAATCATCAATATATATATATATATATCAAATATATGAAATCCATCCAAAGCATCAGCATAAAATAATATGATAAAACACCAAGACGATATAATAAAATACCATATTATCATATATGACAAAACACCAAATATGACAAAACACCACACCACTCTCTCTCTGACTAGCCATAGTGATCGTTTTAACCTCACGATCGGGAGTTGCAACGGTACCGTACCATCCGTAGGATATGCCTTCCTACGAATACCCATTACTCCGCCGAAGCGGATAATCACTACGCAGTATAATAACCACTCTGCCAAAGCAGATAAATCAACACTCTACCGAAGCATATAAATCACCACTCTGCCGAAGCGGATAACATCACTCTGTCGAAGTAGATAAACACCACTCCGCCGAAGCGGATAAATACTATAGCATCGTCAAATCAATAACATCATCATCAAATCACAAATCAATAACATCACCTCATCAATATCATCAAATCACCAACATCCACCTTTTTTTTCCCAAAATCGACTTTTAATCCAAAAATCACATTTTTCACTTTCGTTTAAAAATCGTATAATTTCAACAAAACCATTTTTTTCCACCTTTATTTTTAGAAAACCAGTCATTCTTAGAGAAACAGATATTTTTCACTCTCTTTTAAAATCACCCAAATCCAACTAAGCATTTTTCAACTATTTTTCAATACCAGCGTAATTCAACGAAAATCCACTTTACCAACTCACCCAAAACCTACTTGATCCATATCATTTATAAAAGTATCCAATGTAAATACAACCATTTTCTATCATATATAGATATAAAAATAGTTTGGCAAGAAGACAGTACACTCACCTGATTATCCGTTTTCGAAGACTTTAACCGCCTATTCTCTACCAGTACTCCGATACCTGCGAACCTAATAGTAACAAGGTCTAAATTAATATTTTATGTAAAAATAACCTAACCATGAAATACAGGCCCTAATTTCCGTGATTTCCTATTCCCCGTCTTTTTATTATGAAATATTACTATTCAACTAATATTACTCCGTTACAATTTACTATATCGAATTTATTCATGTGAACAGTCTCACTATTTTATATCGTCCATTCAATTTAGATAATTAAATACATATAATAAGAGAGTTCAGAATTCTACCTTCCCCGGATTTTTCGTTTGCCGCAAGATTGGATTTTTGAATTTTATTGGGGTGGTTTGTGTATTTTTTTCTTTTTTTTTTTCTTCTCCTTTTTCTTTTTCTTTCTTCCCCACTGCTTCTGATTTGTGTTTCTGCTTCCTGTCTCTGTTTTCCTGTTTGCGTCTGTTTCTGGTTCAACCCAAACTGCCGACCTCCTTCTACTCCTCCCCACCTTCACCGGCCATCAAAACACACCGATCACCACCCAACACCGAACACCCAACAACACCTACCACTCCCTTCACCGCCGGTGACGCTACCGGAAGAACAACATCGTCGAATTGTTCTCTCTCTCCTCCGACGACAACACACCTAGCAGCAACGGCGGATCAAAACCCACACACGAAACACTCACCCTATGCAAACCACCTTTGCTAATCACACACATACACATACACGTACATGACCCACCACCGTCGGGCCAATCTGAACGACGGCACATATACACACACAGCAGGCCACACACACACTGATCACGCAGAACACACCCACATAGAACACAACCATCTCTCTCTCTTTCTAACCTTCATTTACCGTCGGCCCCATTTAACCGACGACAACACATACACGCACCGGAACACACACATACAACGTCAAGCACACACACTGATCACAGCACAAACACAACAAAACACACAACCACTGCAGCACATCCACACACCCAGCAACACCCATACACCCTTACCGAACGACGGCGATAATTACACTCCACCGGAGCGAACCGCCTTCTCTCTCTCTTTGAAATTTGATGATGACAAATACCCACACGAAGAACACGAACACACACCCACCGCTACGTTTCTAATTCTCTATTTTGAATTCTCGCCGCTGGCGAGTTTTCTCTCTCTAACCTACCGCCGGCGACCACTCTCTCTCTCTCCTCTATTTTTCTCCTCATCTCATGCGTGTGTATGAAATTATATATATAATAACTTTTGTTCAAATACTCTTTTCTCCCCCTAAATTTCTTTAAATCTCATTTTTAATCCAAAACCAATATTTAAGATTTTATTAAATTGTAATTTTACCCCTAATTAAAAATTTAAAATCATTTAAGTCCAAAAGTTTACAATTTGTATTTTAAAAATTACTAATTATCCCCTCAAATTTTAAATTAAATAATAAATAGCACAATCTACCCCGTTATTTTTAAGTATGCTAAAATACAACTTAAATTGTGCGAAAACACGTCTTAAAAAAAAATCAGGGTAAGATACAACTTAAATTGTGCGAAAACGCGTCTTAGAAAAAAAAATCAGGGTCTTACATCCATGACCACCCTCTCCGCTCCAATTCGTCGTCGTTTTCGCTCTAATTCACCATTGTCGCGCCGATTCGGCTAGATCGAGTTAGATCTTGCCTAGATCTAGTTAGATCAAGCCATCACCTGTCGATTCCATTGCTCTACCACTATCGAAGACTATAAGCTCGATTCTTCCTCTTGGAAGTTGGCCGTGAGAATTGAACGACATCAAGTTTTCCAAAACTCCCGGAGAATTGAACAACTAGCTCGTTTTAGGTATTTTTTTTCTTCTTTTTTCTTTTTCTTTTTGCTATGAATTTTGATACTGAGAATTAGGCGCTCAACATTCTCGTGGACATTTTGCAGAATTTAGTGCTCGGGAGAGCAGAATTAGTCATGAACATAATGTAATTCTTCGTGAAATGGAAGAGATACACTATTTTTCAAGCTTTGTTTTATATGCACTTCAGTCCGGCCTAAGCCTCATTATGAGAATTGGCGCTTTCTAACGCTCTATGAAAAGCTCCGCCCCTACTTCAAAGAAAACTCGCGACTACTCATTGTTTGGCGGAACAAGCTAAGCCTAAGCCTAAGCCTAAACTTACCTTTGCTTTTGTTGTGCCATAATTTAATACATTTGATTCACAATGACTTTGATTGATACCTGGTTTCAAAAAAAGTCTAAACTTACTGGTTTTTAGCTTCCGGATCTGGTGCCCTTGACAAAAAGTGTTATACATAATTTAATTTAGTGAATCTGACTATCATCTTTTAGTCTATTTATTGGTCATTTTATCCGTTGCTCGTTGTTGTCATAATTTCTATGTGTAATTGTTTGTGTTATTGTTCATCAAACATATTTAATATAGCTAAGTGGATATCCACTTATTTTTTTTGGGGGTTATCTACTGATTGATTTTTAGTAGATGTCCACTAATTGTGTAATTTTAAGTGAAATTTAAAATTTTGTGCACGTCTAGTATTTTTGTGCTCATATTACTACTACAAAAATTGCCTATAAAGGCACATCTGTTAGGATACTATACGTATTGTGCCTTATAATGATACTTTTCGGGGCATAAAATTGAAAATATCGCATAAAAGTAAATTTGTTGGGATACTATATGTTATTGTGCCCTATAAAAGTACTTTTCGGAATGTGTCCTATAATCAAATATTTAAAGGACACAAAGTAATGTCCCAATATATTTAATTAGTAATTAAATAAATTAATATTTATATATAATGTAAAAGGACATAAAATAGAGCCCTAAAAACAGAAACTATATTAGAGCACAATTTTGTATCATATTATAATTTAATTATAAGTCACTTAATGGTGCCTAATACATATATTAAAATAAATTTAAAAAATTAAATCAGTTGAAAAAGAAAAAAAAAGATAAGTGTGATAATCAGCTTCAGAAAATGACGTCGTTTTATTCCAAAACAACGTCGTTCCGTAAGGCGCCAAACGAAAAGAAGTCAGCCCACTCAGTTTTTGGTGGAGAATGGAAGTCATCCCGCTCAAATTTTGGTGGAGAATGGAGCCCTGGCTAATCTTCGTCGCCTTCATTTCTACCAAATTTTCCTCATCTCCTTCCAAAATCCAGCCGCTCAATTTTTTGGTGGAAGAATCGAGCCCTAATCGTCTTCATTTCCTTCTGCAGCCATAGTCCATCATCGTCTTCACTCAAGAATCGAGCCCTAATCGTCTTCACTCAAGAATCGAGCCCTTAACCAACAACAATACTCCTTGTTCTTTTGCAAATGACAACGACAACCACCGAATTAGCCTCCATGCCAAGACTTGTGATCAAAGAAATCGAGGCTGAGAAGTTCGAGGTACGTTTTCAATCCAAAGTATCTGTTCGATTTCTTTGAATCCTCAAGTAACTAGTAACTTACGATTTTCGATTGAACGATAAGCCGGTTGTGGAGGTCATGAAAGATGAAGACGAAGATAACACTAAACATTCCGACGACAACAACGATAACGAAGATGCCACCCAAGGTTAGTTTACTTCTTTTCTGTTACTGTATATTTCATTCTCTTTTGATTGTTCGTTTGGGTTTTGTTCTGCTCCTATTTGTTCTTCGTGTGTTTGATTATTCATTAATTGGGTTTTGTTCTTACTTGAACATTATGAGGTGTACAGAGATGAGAGGGTAATGATACTGGGGTCATGTTTCTCTTTATGATTTATTTGAAGCATTAGAGCTTAATTAAAGGGTTAGGGACTTCATTAGGAGAAAGAAATAAAGCATTAGAGCTCATCGTTTTTCGAATAAAGTATAAATCCATTCATTTTGTTCAGATATACCTTCAATTTTCTTACAGATCTTCGTTCTGTTTCTATTTGCAATTTTTTTTGTTCTCAGATTTAAACCATGGATTTCAAGAAAGTACTTGACCCAGCAGTCGGGAAAATGTGAGCTGATTTATGCTACTCCATTTAATTTTCAGCGCAATTTGACAATGATTCATCGATTTAATTTCCACCGTATTATTCTTATCCTTCCAATGCATATTCTGTGATTGCAGTAAGAGGGAGGTGAATTTGAAGGTTCTGAAGGTTCCTAAGATTGAACAGAAGGTGATAATTTTTTTTGATCATCTGAGATTTAGAATGGATACATGCTATAATTTAATTAACATACAATTTTATCTTTAATTTGGGTTAGAACTATGAATATTTGGACATTTAAAAATACCTCCCACAATGTGTTCTACTAAAAATTTAGACTATTTTCTCAAAGCTTGATTATTCCATCAGCTAAAGTTTTTATCTGAGACAATGTTATTTATTTTGGTTTGGGTTAGATTTATGTATATATTTGCTGCATCTAAAGATACTGCAGCAATGTTAATCTATTTTTCAGAAACTAAATGTTTGTGATGAACACTTAAACCTATGTTTAGTTGCACGATATTGAAGCTTCGGAATTGGAATTAAAAATAAATGCATTTAAAAATTCAAGAAATTACATGTGCTAATTTCCTATTGGCTTCAATTCTATGCTACCAAATGCCTCAATTTTTTTTTTTTTGCATGTAATAGAAAGCAGAGTACTTACGATATTTTGTTGATGAAATGATGTGAAATGGAAGGCGCTCATCAAGCTTTTACTTCTGCATGAAAAATGGCGAAACTATTTTGTTGTGAATGAGATAATTTACTCATTCAACAATATTTTGTCTAAGGCATCTGTTGTGTGTATATTCGAAAAACCACATTTATAATGTTCCCGAGCTTGCGGAGAGTAAGAAAAAAGTAAATACACGGAGTTTGCTTTTGGTTGCACAGAATTGGAATTGGAATTCTGGGAATTGAAATATCATGATATTGAAATTCATTTGTAATTTCAATTCCAAGTTAACAAACAGACCCTAAATCTCAGCCATTATCATGATTTTTAGTTGTTTTTAGCGCTAATCTTTCAGTTTTCCATTAGTTTTTGCCTCCAAATGCAGGCCCTGGTCTTACCACAATGGGGTTCTTGGCCAATTTTGTTGTGGCAGGTAAATAGTTTTTTTTTCTATTTCAGAAAATGTTGCTAAGGCTGATAAATTTGTTCATCTTCTATTATTCCTTTCTGTAAAATAATTATGTCCCTTCCTGGTTCTTATGTATGAAGAATGAATGAAATAAATATATGGAAATGCAAAGAAAAAAGAAAACTGATAAATGTAAAATAAATAAATTTGTTTTTTTTTTGTGTTTTGCTCCTTGTTTTTCTGCTTTCCAGGTTCAGATTCAAGCCATTCCAGGTCCCAAATTCAACTGTCGATGGACATGATGATGGCGGCTGTTGAAATCAACCCCTCCATTAGATTTGTGGAAGTCAAAGGATCAAATCTGATGGGGTTTCCCATGAGAACAAAGGGTTAATCATGGAATACAAGAAATAATAAGAACACCAATAATTGTTGCAATGTGAATACTTCTTGCAAGGTTATTGTATGATTGCATCGTTAATTTGGTTCATTGAGTGATCAGGTTACCATTAGTTGCCACCTCTTGCATCCCCAGCTTGGAGGTTAGGGGGGTTTATCCTTGCCTATAGCAGCGATACACTTGTACTTCGCTAGTATTGTATTTCTTGCATGATACGGTTATTCTCTCATTCTTCGATATATATATATATATTGTTTTGTCTCTAGTATTGTAGTACTTTTGGCCATATATGTGGTTGCCTATGTTTTGATTGTTTCTAGTCATTCATTTGGTGTTTGGAATTTTACTCAATTTTTTTTAAATTAATGTCAAGATGGAAGCTCAGGTGATGGCTTCAACAAAGATTCCATTGAGCATGATTAAAGGCGCCTAACTGAGTTGGGTCGAAGGACTATTGAGATATTTGTCCTAGTCCATATTTTCAGGTGACCATTGATTGGTTATGATTTATTCTTGCAACTTTCTTATTCTTGGTCTTCAAAATTGTCCATGTTTTTTTATTGTCTGGCATGAAGTCTATGGTGCTATTGGTCAGTATTGTCTCCATGTTCACTTGCTTAGAAGCAAGCTGACATGGAGATGTGTTGTCTGCTACTGATGTCTATTCTTTTCATTGACATTAAAGTGTAGGAAGGAAACGCATCTTGGAACTTGCTTGTCCTCAAGATTGTATCCACCTGGTAAATGGTGCAAAATTTCCAACTAGTTGGCTGGTTTTGTTGAACCTCTTTATACACTGTTTTTAAATGTAGCTTCTATCTGGCAAAAATAATGAAATTTTGTTGCATATAAGTGAAGTGAAAGTGACTCAGCTTTTTGAACACTTATTTTTGAATTGAGTGAATGAGAAATTGAGTCAAGGACTTGTTGGGGTTACATGGGGACAGTGTGTGACAGGGGGGTTTGCTCCTTTCAAGACTTGAAGCAGCAACCCTTTCTGGTTTATAGCTTCAAGTTTCATTTGCTTGAATATATGATAAATATGCCTTTCACTTGCAAGATTTTTATGCTAGGACTTTCACTTGTAAAATATACAATTATTTTACTCTTATTATTATATCATAGCATTCTGAAGTGTTCTTAACATGTTTATTTTTTAAATTTTGGTTTCATTGTTTTTCTTGTAGATTTTCTTGTAGATGTTGAAGGCTTGGTGACTAATAAATATCTTTTTACACAAGTTTAGCACACAACTAGAAATTTTGTCTTGATTGTTTTCCTTCATATACTATGAATGTTTCAATTGGTAAAATTGTATTGACATTTTAATATAAAGAACATGTAATATTTTGGCAGCTAATTTTGTTGTTGAAAATGATTGTTTAAGTTTGACTACAAACAATCATGTTTGTAGCAAAACTATTTTGTAAATTTGCTATTGTTCATAATATAAATGTTCGTTGTTAATAGTTTTATTTTCTATAATTTTATTTTATAGCGATTGTATTTGTTCTGCGATGTTTTGCATTGTGAGGAATTTTTAGTTTTTATTGTTTGGATTTAGAGTATTTTGATATTTTAAAATAATTTTAAATTATAAAAAACATAATTTAGATATTTTTTGGGACGCTAAATAGTGCTCTTATATATTGGTTATTTTTTACAATTGGGACACATTCTTGTGTTCTAATAGAGGTTTTTTATAACACTTTGTAGTGCCCTAATATATATAATTTAAAAAATATAAAAATCTATAGAGGTAATATATGGTGTCCTAATAGTTATCTTATAGGACACTTATTATTGTCTTAATAAGTTCAAACAAAAAGGACAATATATAGTACCTTTATAACCTATTGAGAAGGCTTTTTATAGGGGCACCAGTACTAAAAAACACAAGTGTCAAAATAGGGGCTCTATCATGACACTTTTTTGTGCTCTGATAGACCATTTTTGTTATAGTGTGTTTAAGTGGATTTTCACTTTGATTGAGTAATTTTTTTAAAGAAATGCTTCATATTTTGAATTGTTAATTTAAGTAGATAAAATTGAAATGTATTATGTGTTTTATACGTTATTTTACTGAATTGTTGAGATTGGTTTATTTTCAGTTCATTAAGTGAAATCATTCAGAGGTTGATCATGGTGTTTTGCGGTCAAGAGTTTGGATATATTTTGAGATATGTTTATGTTTTTTGTTTTTTGTTTTTTGTTTTTAATTGTGGAAAAATCATAATGAAACGATCGGATTTGTTACTTTTTTATTTTAATTATTTTTAGTGGATTTCTATTTGATTTTTTAGTGGAAATCCACTTAATAATTCACAGAATTTTTATATTTTCAAGTTTTTTTATTTTTTTTATTTTTGAATTCAATGAATCTGTGTTTTCCATTTGATTTTCATATTCATGAGCATGAGGTTAGGTGATGGTTTGTTTTATAATGGTTCGGTTTTTTAATGTCTCAATTCATAACTTTAATTTTTGGGTTTTATAATTTTTAGTGGATTTTCACTTAATTTATAAAGTGGATTTATGTAAGTGATTTTAGGGATAATTAGTGTATTTCTAAAAATGATATATTTTGAATAAAAAATAAAATTCATTTGAATTTCTATTGAAAAATAAATTTAAGTGGACATTAAAAAAAAAAATGAAACGTGTAAGGGTATTTATGATATTTTAAAAAATGAACATTTTTTATAAAATCAATTAAATATTTTATTAAAAAATAAATTTTCGGTGAATTTTTTAAAATTAAGTGAAATTTGTGTATATAAAATAAAGGTAATATTGGAATGATAAATATTTTGATACTTTTAAACAAATTTAATTTTAGTACTCCTTAAAAAAATATTTTTTAGACTTTTAGAATATTTGAAAAAAAAAATCCGTTAATTATATTCATTTTATTTCTTTCTCACATTTTCTCTTTCCAACAAATTAATAAAAAAATTTCTCTCCACCTTTAATTAGATAAAAAAAATTTAAAATTTTGAGTATTCTAATAATTTTTAATCAAATAATAGAAACTATTTAAAAATAACTTAATAGATTATTTTATGACTATTATTTGACAAAAAATGAAAATTATTTCGATGAGCTTGTTTACTTATTGATTTATTATTTTTTAAAAATAAATATGAGTAAGAACTTAAAGATTGACATTAATTATTTTTAGGTTAGAATTTTAATTTTATTTTTTGATATTAAAATTTATTTTTATTATACTTATAAAAAAATATATTATATATAAAACAAAAAAAATTAATTATGAATTAGGTGTAATATTTAAATAAAAAATATATAATATATTTTTTTAGACTGTCGAAAACTAGTTTGAAATAAAAACGCGTTGGATGGTAGGGTTGAGCTTCCTTACCTCTCTCTTTCTCGCCAAGCAATGGCATGGCTTTAATGGCACATACGCTGCTTTTTCTGTCTCTTTCGAAGCAGCTCGCCACTAATTTATTCATATTTACACGCTCTTCATAAAGTAATTTTATTACACAAGAACCCAGCTAAGAGCTTTACTCCTCTATATAAATACGCATTCTACTACCCATTTCATCCACGATTATAAACCCCTCTCTCTCTCACTCCTCCTTTCACACACTCTCTCTCTTAAGGTTCATTGCTCAGATTAACAATGGCTTCCTCCGCTTCAACCAAATCTATCCTCATTCTCTTGGTTGTGTTTTCTGTCATCGGTTTGTCTTTTGCCACCCGGACCCTCAATGAATTGGTTCAAAATCAACAAACCCAGCTCCTGAAATATCACAAAGGTCCCCTTCTATCCGGCCAAATCTCCGTCAACCTCATTTGGTACGGAAAGTTCAAGCCTGCCCAGAAGGCCATCGTCGCCGATTTCATCACCTCTCTGTCTTCCCCGTCGTCCCAAACCCAACCCTCTGTCTCCTCTTGGTGGAAAACCACCGAGAAATACTACCACCTCGCCAATTCGAAGAGACCCTCCACTCTCTCGCTCTACCTCGGCAAACAGATCGTCGACGAAACCTTTTCTCTCGGGAAATCTCTCTCCGATAAGCAAATCGAACAGTTGGCGTCGAAGGGCGAACAGAGGAACGCTGTCAATGTCGTCTTGACGGCGTCCGACGTCGCCGTCGACGGGTTCTGTATGAGCCGCTGCGGCACCCATGGATCCTCCAGGAGTTCGTTCGTGAAGGGAAAGAGCTACCGGTTCGCCTACATTTGGGTCGGTAACTCGGAGACACAATGCCCGGGTTACTGCGCCTGGCCTTTCCACCAGCCGATCTACGGCCCACAGAGCCCACCGCTGGTCGCGCCCAACAACGACGTTGGCCTGGACGGTGTTGTCATGAACTTGGCCAGCCTTCTTGCCGGCACCGCCACGAACCCATTCGGAAATGGCTACTATCAGGGTGAGGCGGACGCGCCTCTGGAAGCTGCATCGGCTTGCCCTGGGGTCTACGGGAAGGGGGCCTACCCTGGTTATGCAGGGGACCTGTTGGTGGACCCGACGACAGGTGCTAGCTACAATGCGCATGGCGCTAATGGAAGGAAGTACCTTCTTCCGGCATTGTATGACCCTTCGACGTCGTCTTGTTCTCCACTGGTTTAGAACTGAAACTTTTGGTTGTGGTTATACACGGAAAAAGAGTAAAAATATTGTATAAGGGATTATAGTTAGAGTAATTCATTGATTCATTTATTATTTTTGTGAGTTGCATTATCAAAATTAGCAAATTGGTTTGGTTTGTTTAGGCCCGTTTGATAACCGTTTCTATTTCAAAAAATTTCGTCCTATTCTCAGATTTTTGAAAATTCTGTTTGAGAATAGAGTTTGATAATTTTTGTTTTCGTTTTCATTTCATTCCCATTTGAGAATTGTGCCCACTTTTTTCTTAAGAAATGAGAAACAAAAAAAAGTTATTATTCATTATTCTCACTCCATTTTCAAAACACACAGTCACTGTTCACCTGTCGGCTGACCACCGTCCGCTGCCGGCTATCTCCCGCGACCGTCGTCAGTTACCGTCCAGTCGGAAACTTTCCAGCCACTGTCACCCACCCGCCACCGCTGTCCGACCCTCGCTGGTGCTGGTGGCATAAAATCATTACCAAACACAATTCTCTTCTCAAAATAAAAAAAAAAAAAAAAAAATTATCGTTACCGAACTCGATTCTACTCCTAAGAAGAAAATAAAATTCTCATCCCATCCAACTACTGAAATGGAAACAGAAACGATTACCACACACCACCTTTTTTTTTTTTTTTTTTTTTTTTATTTCTATGTATCTCTATTGTAATGTTATCAAATTTAACGGTGATTTATGTCTCTAAAATATTATTAATATTAAAATTTATATTTATGAGATAAAAAGATAATAATAATAAAAACTAAATATGAATATACAATTTTAAGGATAGGGACTCGTGAATTTAGGGGGCAAGGGACTTGTGAATTTTGGGGGCCAAGAGGTTCTTCCCCTTCTTAAAAACAAAATTATAAATCAAATTGTTGGTGTTAAGAATTGACAAGCACCAGCAGTATGGTCCAATCAGATTTCACTTAGGAATAGGTGTTGAGCTTTTAGTGTTGGAGTATTAGAGTTCCGGAGATTCGTTAAGTGTTCATCAAGTGTCTTGCTGAGATCCTAATATCTGACGTCTAGAGAGTGGTACCTGCACAAAAATCCACCGAGTGTGTGCTCGGCGAAGTCCATCCGGAGTGAAAGTAAGAGCTCGAGAGGAAAAGACTGCACAATTGCTTCACCTAAATAAATGAGCATTACCTTATAGCATTAAATGCCTCTTGATATTTATAGGAATTGGAGAGCGATTAGCGTCGCAAATTGAAGTGGTGAATGCTGCTAATTAGTCAAAAACCATGCGCTTAGCCCTTGATGGAGTGTTTGAGGAGATAATCCATGGGCTTGGGCTTTGTGGCCCATTACTTAGGTCCAATGGCTTGATCCAATTCAAGAAAATAAGAGTTGCTCTTGTTGAGGAGAAAAACGCTTAAGTCTTCGGGGATCACTGTCCAGAGCCCAGGGAAGGAGGGGAAGGATGCACACGTGTCTGGAATCGAAGTACTGACGAAGTGACGCACAAAAATACCACCATCAAATATCACTCATATTTTTGTGAAATCAATTCTAAGTGAAAAATGATTTTAAAAACTTATCCTAATTTGTTATATGGATTAAAATTTGTTTTTTTTTTCCCTCAATTTTTGGGGCCTGACAGTTATACAATTTGTCCAAATTCGTAATTGCAGAGAGCTAAATAATCTAAAATGTTTAAATATATAAAATTGACAAGAGTTACAAAATTAACTTCTGATGAGCATTAGTGACTCCGGAGTTGTGGAAGATTTTCATTGGAATTTGGTTATTCACAATTAGTTAATTCAGGCTTTACATCCAAGATTTCTTCATTGCCTTTCATTTCTTTTTTTTCTCTTTATATCATAATAGACATTCTTGAGATGTGTCTTAAATCGACTAATTATTTTTTCAGATAATTTTTTTGATTTAAGGTATTTAAAATTAAATTCAAATTCAAATTTTAATTTATAATTATTTTTTAAGAAAGTCAAATTTTGACTTATAATGAAGGAAAGTATCTCTCTTTAGTTTACCAAGCCTACTAACAATTCTCGGATAAACCTTCCTTGGTCCTAATAAGAAATAAAAGCGAAAAAGGTTCATGGGTGGCACAACTCTACGAGGAACAAATTTTGGTCATCTTTCCTCTCCTTCCTCTAATGTTGACCGCCTAAATACCACCTCACTTTTTGTCTTCTTTCGGCCTAGTTGCGTATACTCTCTCTGTCGTTACTAAATGCTCTTAGCTGTTTTGTATCTGTGATCTATGTGTAAATTCTTTATTGACTTGATTAATTTTTTTTTGGTTAAACCCAGGGTATTCTCCGCATCACGATCGGCGGAGACTACTCCTTCGAGGTACTGTCGGGCGTCGAAGCGGGCACCTCTCCCAACAGAGTACTCTCCATACACAACCCCCAGGTTTTGATCCTTGGACGTTGTTTAAGAGAACCCAAGTCCCTTCCACTTGAGCCAACTCATGTTGGTTTTATTGACTTGATTAATGACATCCCCCCTTTGCCGATCTTTCTTTTTTCTTTTTCTTTTTCTTTTTCTTTTTTTTTTTTTTTTTTTTTTTCAAGTACTTTCAAAATATAATATTTAAATAAAATACAATAATTTAAAGCTTATCTTCAAAATACAATACTTTAAAATTTATTTACTAACCAATATGGCTCTATGGGACTCGTGGATTCTACTCCCACAATACTCATATGGCTAGTTGTTAGCCTTTAACAACGCTGGTGGACTAAACAACACTGATTTGATGCATTTTGCTATCAAACGCAGTGCATGCAGCACATATGAGATCATTGGCAAGAAAGGCACTAACTTGGTACACGTCGGTGGGCAGTGGCATTGTAGCATAACACCGGCAGGTGTTGAGCAATGGAAAAGACCTTAGTGCGGCACCAAAGCAAGACGATACAACGTAGGCGCGACGCTACGTTGTGGACGGTATTATGTGCGCTGCATGACAGACTGTTGGGAACGGTGATGCATCTTGGTGCGAAAAATGCATACGGCGTTGGGAAGTCGTTGGGCACAACGAGACAGAACGTGGGCGCAAGATACATTTTGGCCATGCAGGCGGCATGGTGAGGCTTTGGCATACGTCGGCATGACTATGAGAATGAGATGGCAACGAGACAAGATGTTGGCATGATGCAAAAACGCTGGAATAAAGTTGAGCTCGTGGTGAGCTGATGGACTAGTAGTTACCAGACATGTGCAAGACATGTGGGTGTTGTCTAGACAATTTTTGTGGCGGTTTTGGGTAGTTTTCAGACAAGAAAACTAGCTCCTGTGGGCTGGACACGTGTCGGACAGGTGTCGGTTGTCTGCCTAGGCAGTTGAGGCTGTCAACTGTTGTTTTTTCCTATAAATAGTCATGTTTTGGGTCTAGTTTTAGTTAGTGAATGTATAGCTGCAGATTTTCAGACCGTTGTTGTAATCGGTTCTTTATAACCTGAGTTATATAATACAAGGTTGAGTTTTCCCGTAAACGTTGTTGTGTTGTTGCGTGAGTGCGTTTCTAGTACTATATTTCGGCGTATACTCTGTTGTATAACATTACAGGAACGTGTGTGTTTTACATACTGTCGGTGTATTTCCGTTGCATAGTAAGACATTCACGGGGCTGATTAGTTATTGGTGTAACTAGGCCATCACTCGGCCATAATTTTTGCGGTGAAAATTTGACGTCGTGACATTAGTACATCCTTTATCAAGTGGTTTTACCTCAACTGTATTGTATTGACTCGCTGATGTGAGAGATGAGAAATTTGAACCTTGACATGTCCATGATTATAGTGTCGAAACGAAAAATATTTATTCACACAAGTTCTTTAGTTACTCTTACCAGTGGTTTTATGGTGTTTTTTTAGATCTGGTATCCAACTTCCATTCCCCAAACATGTAACCAGATCTAGAAATATGACGTTGATTTTTGTTAAATTTCAAATTTAAAAATATTTGTTATGCTTGTTCCATTTATTGTAGTTAATTTTTTCAATTTGCTTTAATTATTGTCAGCGTTTTATTTCTAGTGTGAAAATTAGTGTTTTCTTTAAGTCGTAGTAAAATTTTGACAAGGTGCAAGTCCCCAAGAATCTGAAATGATCCCTATCAATTGTCCCCGAAAATCGTGAGATTAAGGAGTTACTACCTTAGAATAAGTTACATATCCACCTTTCCTTATCTGGCGGGAGGTCGTGGTAGGTCACAAGCAACGAGCAAGTCATATGCTGTAAACAAGGCCCTCGCCTATGCCTGCCTTGAGAATGAGCTATCCCTCGAAGTCTCGAGGATCTTTTGTTTATGATGTCGCTTCAAGTTGTTATATCGGTCGGACATTCTCGAAATATCCTTCATTAATAACAAAAGACGGGACATGATCAATTAAATTATTTGTTAATTCTATTTATTTTAGTGTAAAATTTACTTTTTTCTAGGAAATTGCTATTAACACTCCTTGTAGTATTTGAGACGATGATCACGATAATCCTCTGATTTTTGACAAATATCAAGAACATCACTTATCTTTTAATCAGAGCTTCTAACTTCCCAAATTGGAGCTGACTTAGTGATGTCATCCTTTAAAAATTCAATTTTACCTGAAGAATAGAAGCCATTTCTCCGAAGATCGTGAAATAAAGTGGTTCAGGGCGGTCAACCTTTCCGTGAGCATTTGAATTTCTTTTTTTGTCCGCGGAGAAGCCATTTCGAAAATGGCACTGATTTGATCAGAGTTGGCGTCAATGCCTCTCTGGGATACCATATAATCTAAGAACTTCCATGCTGAAACCCCGAAGATACACTTGGCATAATTCAACTTCATACGGTAAGTACGGAGCTTGTTAAAGCAATTTTGGAGATGGCCGATATGTTCGCATGCTTTGATGCTTTTTACGAGCATATCGTCGATGTAAACTTCTATTGTCGAGTCAATTTCTTCCTTGAACATCTTGTTGACGAGTCTTTGGTAGGTAGCCCCGGCGTTGCGAAGGCCGAAGGGCATTACCTTATAACAGTAGGTGCCTCAGTTCGTAATGAACGAGGTCTTTCTTTTATCAAGGTAAAACATAGGAATTTGATTGTAGCCATCATAACCGTCGTGAAAACTCAAGAGTTTATGCTCCGCCGTAGCGTCGATGACTAAGTCTATTCTTAGCCATTGGAATAAATCTTTGGGGCATGCCTTATTAAGGTCCTTGAATTCCACACAAAGACGTCATTTGTTTTCGGATTTAGGTGTGAGGACGACATTGGAGAGCCAGTTGGGAAATTCCACCTCTTCCACCACGACAAATTTCACCAATTTATCTATTTCCTGCTCAATGAGTTTTTGATGTTATGGGTGGAAGTTCCTTTTTTTTTACCGCACACGGGGATGGTAAGGGTTAGCGTGGAGTTGGTGCATGGTGACACTTGGATTGATCCCAAGAAACTCGTTATGGGACCAAGCGAACACGTCGTAATTCCTCCTAAGGAGATTGGTTAATTCTTCTTGTTGTGCCGGGCTGAGCTTGGCACCAATTCGAATGGCTCTCCCTTCAATGGTACCGTGAATAGGTACTTCTATCAAGTCTTCATGAGTACGTAGAAGGGGTTCTTCATCTCGGGGGTTTTCGATAAGCACGAGACGTTCTCGGTCCCAGCCGTTGATTGCTATTTCTTCTTCTCAAGTGCCCTCTTGGTGCAAGATCTAGCATCTTGTTGGTAGGGGAATGATACGAATTTCAACCCCACCCTACTTTCTGTAGGGAACTTCATTGATTGGTGGTAGGGGAGGATATGGCTTTTAACACTGCCAAGGAGGGTCGTCCAATGATCACATTGTAAGGAAAAGATCAATCCACGATGAAGAATTTAACCCAGACCGTGGTTGAGGTGGGTACCACACCAACTGTGAAGGGAAGGGAAGCCCCACCCCACTGACTTTACCACCTCCCCACCAAATCCGACAAGGGGGGAAGTAGTGGGCCTTACAGAACTTGAACTCACGTTCATTTGGTCGAAAGCATACTTGAAAATGATATTCACCGAACTCCCACCATCAATCAAAATTTGCCCAATTCTGTAGTGATTGATCAGGGTGGAGATTACCAAGGCATCATCATGGCGGGGATAAACCCCTCGGAGATCAACTTCACTAGAGGAGATAAAGTTGTGTGAGGAAGCATCAATTATCCCCACCTTATACAGGTTCTCGTCGGCTTTCCTCTTTGCTTTACTAGTAGCGGAATATTACGTCGCTAACTTACACCGCAAGTATACGGGTCAAGTTTTAGTATAGATGGGGAGAGTAAGGATATCGTGTTCACAGGGAACAGTTGAAATTATTATCGAGTACTGCGATTGTTATAACATAATTTTATCTAGGCGGCATAAATTAAGTTTATAATTAATTAAAACTAATACTAAGTTAATTAAACTAACTATACTAATATTATATTTAGATGTTTAAGGAAAAGATTGCCTAGGGATTAACTTTATTTACAAAAACGTGTTTGATCTCGTTTTAGTTTATGTTAACAGCGTTCGACCTATCCGATAATCTCGGTTCGTAAACTCACTCGCCACCTCTCCCAAGTGTAAGACGAGTGAATACGTGACTTCGCGTCAATGAAGAAATCTCCCTTAACGTCTTAATGACCTTAGGTCACGTGAGTCTCGCCCCAATGTCATTGATTGCACACTCTCTAAATCTCTCCCGGGTTATTAGATCGCCGCGTTGTGTTTACCCTATCGTCGCGTTGTGTTTACCCTAATCCGAATTCGGGGTTACCTCTTCCGAGTGTCAAACCCCGTATTCTCACTATATCTATCAAAGCATAATAATCATGACAACATGGCAAACACAATCAAAGTAATGAAGAACGACCATCAACAAAACACAACTTAAACAAACTATATTTTCATCAATATTATTAATCGACAATCCATGTTTAGCTAATGGCTATAACCATATACACAATGAATAACGAGCTAAACATACTCAAACAATAATCCTAAGTTAAGAGATGAAGAAAGAAATGACAGAAACTAGCCGTAGTCCGAAGGTTTGACGCTAAAAATGTTCCAAGATCGCTTCTCCTTCTTCACTTTGTGTTCTACTCCTTAGGATTTGCTTGAGCTCCCCAAAATCCTCTCAAAATATGCTCTAAGGTGCTTGGGTAGTGCGGGAAAAACACGCCGCTACTTACACTCGCAAGTATACGAGGTCTAAGTTTTAGTATAGTGTGATCGTTAAGATCGGGTTATCGTATCCCCAGGGATTGTTGCCGTTACTATCGAATACCGCATTTGTCGTGACCTAAGTTTATCTAGGCGAAAAACAAATGTATTTAATTAATTAAACTAATACTAATATATCCTAAATTAACTACACTATTATGTTAATATGTTTTAGGGTGAAGAATTGTATAGGGATTAACGTGTTTACAAATACGTGTTCGATTCCGATTTACTCGCGTTTACGTTGTTCGACCTATTTAACAACCTCGGTACGTAAACTCCGCCGCCACCTCTTCCGAGTGTAAGACGGGAGAATACATGACTTCGAGTCAACGGAGAAGTCCCCCTCAACGTCTTAACGACCCTAGGTCACGTGAGTCTCGCCCAACGTCATTGATTGCACACAATCCAACTCCCTCCCGGGTTATTGGATCGTTGCGTTGTATTTACCCTATCGACAATCTCCATTCTAAAACTCCCTCGCCACCTCTTCCGAGTGTAAAACGAGGGATATAACACAACTTTGAGCCAAGGAAGAGGTCTCCCTCAACGTCTTAACGACCCTTGGTAGTGTGTGTCTTGCCCTACGTCATCGATTGTCCACGATTCAAACCCCGACCGAGTTATAGAATCGTGGCGTTTGTTTACCTTAATCCGAATCCGGGGTTTGTCAAAACCCCGTATTCTCCATTTATCAATCCAAGCATAATAAACAAACAATACGATAAATACAATCAAACTACGAAGAACAATCATAAACGAAACACCGAAATCATCCAAACAACGTATTTATAAATATAGTGTTAATCCCTACTACAATCCATATTTAACTCGGGGCCATAGCCGCATATACAATGAAATAATGAGCTAAATATGCTCACATGCTCCTAAGATAAATAAATAAGAAAAAACGATCGAAGAACTTAGCCTCGTCCGAAGATAAACCACTAAGAACGCTCAACGATCGATTCGCCGTCTTCTCTACTTCGGGATGCGAGCTCCACCACTAAAATCCCTAACCCTTGCTTTAACTAAAGCCTAAAGGGCTCAAAAATGCAAGAGAGATGAGAGAGATTCCGGCCAAGGGGGAGGAGAGGGGATATTTATAACAAAAATATCCTAAAAATATCTAAAGGCTGTGCAGGGCAAATCCGCCTAGGCGGTGGAAATTCTTCCTAGGCGGAATTAGATCGGTTAAGTCTGATCGCTTGGGCGGTGAAGTAGGCAGTGGACTGGAGAACATTCTGTTGGATTTTCGCCTAGGCGGTAGAAATTCCGCCTAGGCGAGCGGCTGTCAGTAGCCCTTCTTTGTCCTCTGCTGGATTTCCGCCTAAGCGGTAGATTTTTTGCTCAGGCGGTCGTCCGTCAGTAACATTTTGCTCTTCTTTGCATCTTCACCGCTTAAGCGGTGGTTTGGACGCTTAAGCAGTGGGCCTGTTTTGTCTTTTAACCTCCGAGCTTGTTTATCCACCGTAACTTCGAACCGCTTTGGTTCGATCTCATCATTTTAGCTCCAGTTTCCCATCTTTTTGACCCACACACCTGAGTTATACAAAAAGTATGAAAACTAATTAAAATATAATAAAAATAACTATAAACATATTCGAAAACTAACCAATTAAGATTGGAAATAGATAGGTTTTTCACACCTATCAGTGCTATATGGCCGAAAATGAGGGAGAATGAGGGATTAAATAGAACAAAATATCCTAAAATATCAAATTAATATCTACATCTAGTGCAGAGCTAAACGCCACGGCGGTGGGTATGTCGATTTGATCTTCGCCGCAGCGGTGGATTCACGAACCTCTCTGCAATTTCATCGCCGCTGCGGCGGTAAGTTTACAGCAACTTTAGGCCCTTCTTTGCATATTCACTGCTGCGGCAATGGTCTGGATGCTGCGGCGATGGGCTGTTGTTCTTAATATTGTTTCCGTGCTTGTTTTTCCACTGTTCTTAATCCGATTTCATCGTTATTGATCCGTTTTTATATAAATACGACCCCACACACCTGATTTATACCAAAAAGAATAAAAACGTATTAAAATACTATAAAAATACTCTAAAACTAACAAAACCGGCTTGGAAATAAATAAATAAATCGCACCTATCAAATACCCCAAAACTTAGAATTTTGCAAGTCCTCGAGCAAAACACTCACACTAAAATGAAAAATACAACTAAATTAAATAACACGAACAACTTAACCACAAACAATCTAAACATAATGATATGCGAGTTTTGAATTCTTCTATCGACCAAGTGATTTTCCCCTCAACAACCTCCGGTCATATCGAGTTCAAGCGATAAAATACACCATATGGGGTTCTAGAATTTCGACATTCAATAATGGTGAACACCATTCTAGATCCTGTCAATGTGTTTGTGCTAGACTCAATAATATAGCTATACAACGACCAGATTGGATTATCTACCAACTAAACTCATGACTTAGACCATATAGAACTAGGATTTCCATATGCCTGATTGGGGTCCACTTTCCACTAATGTAGGCTTGGAAGTTCATAAACATCAGAAGAACTTGGTTTGGTTTTGGAATATTTGGCCAAGGGTATTTCAGAATAGAAAACAGGTTAACGTTGTTAACTTAACGTTATCTAAGGCTTAACGCTTGGCACATTCACTCTCTGGTTTTGGAATATTTGGCCAAGGGTATTTCAGAATAGAAAACAGGTTAACGTTGTTAACTTAACGTTATCTAAGGCTTAACGCTTGACACATTCACTCTCGAACCCCCATAGATAAATTAGAAACAATCCCGAACAAACATTTAAGATCGACGTACTCAGTTGTCAAAAGAAATGAAATTTTAACGATATTTACATATGTTTTTTTTTTCAACTTAACCACACCCCCAAACTTATTTGATTATTATGATTTCACTGGTGTAGTTAAAAAGAAAGAAAAGCGACAAGTGAGTACTTGAATACCGAACCAATCCAAAGTTCGCCATAAACCTAACTACTCATATCAAGTAGCATAACGAATGCTAACTTGATTCATTCACATTGTGCCTTTGGTTAAGCGACATAGGTTTGGAAAAATATCAACTGGCCAGGGTATTTATTCATGTGTTCAAAATTGAATTGGTATTTTGGCTTCGACAGGGTAACGAGGGATAAACATGTTACAAGGTAGGCTTCAGAGGCTCAAGCGATAAAAACGAATGCCTAAATCATGTCTCCTGAACTACCTTGCCTAGGATTTTGCCTCAAGCTTCCCCTCAATCAAGTTCTAGAATCCTTAATTTGTCATGAGTTTGGCTAATCGATAATCGGCCTCAAATCAATTGAATAGAAATACATTGAGTCTATGTGCTCGTGCAAATTAGGATCCACAATAATTTTTACCAAAATACATTGTCAAGCACACAGAACACACATGCATGTCTATTACCCTTGACCTCGAAAACAACCAGGGGGTAATATCATTATCGGGTAACGACTCAGATGAACACAAAACTCAACATGCACACAACAACAATACTAAAACATTCTACACTAAACAAACATGCAATACGATAAAACAGTAAAACATACTAACATCCTACACATCACCGTCAAACTTGAAACGGACAGTATCCTTAGTGACCCAATCATCAATCTCAACATATGAAATAAAAGCATGCTAATGAAAGGGGGTTTAGAACATGTACCTCACCTCCGAATCAAGTCGGCTGTGATGGATTTAACTTATTTTTTTACCTTGGGTTGCCTCTCAAAAAGCGCGTGGTCTATTGTCCTCGGCCCGACATAGAGAACAACTCGTCAAAGAGCAACTTCCGCCCATAGTAAGTGTTGTACAACACTATGTATGGATCTTGGTTCAGTACGCCTTCAAGACTGGCGAGATTTGGCAATGATCGGCTCAAACTTTCAACAGGATGCTCCACCGGCTCATGTACTTGGTGGGCCTAGAAGAACGTTGCTAATGGCGGTGAATGATAAATGAGCTGCATCGATCATCATAGATATGATCGTCTGAGATCGTGGCATCACGATTTGGATCTCCAATGGTGACGAATCACAATTGTCGATCCATGCTTGGGTTCCCGTCTCATTCGAGTAATCATATTTGAACTCTCCCAAGCTCCTTCCACTCATTTTCGGTTCCTCACGGTGGCTTTCACTGAATGCAGCTTGTGAATCTCCATGTGCCACCGCGTCTGACTCAGCCTCAATCAAGCAGATAAGCTAACCGATTTGTGTCTGAAGAGACGTTACGGTAGCATCAATTTCGGTGTAGACCGTCTCAATATTGTTGAGACGATCGTCATGCTCATTTAGCCGGTCATTCATCTCCCTCCCTAACGCTTGAGTTTCCTTAATAAAATCAGCGAATATTTCCTCCAAGACAGAGGAAGACTCAACGTATTGGTTCAGGGAGTCAATCCATGGCGCCGTGATAGTGAAACTATCTCCCAAGCTTTGATAACTTGGTGAATAATTCCAATACTAAAAATCGAGCTCGGCCACGTCTTCCAACAACCGATAGGCTTTGTCCGCTGTTAGTTAGTCGAAAGATGTGGTACTATTTCCTCCTTCAACCCATATTCTGGTTGTGGCTAGTAACCCATCGAGGAATTTCAGTAGTTGACACTCCCTCGGGAAATGATGGTTCGAAAATCGGAATAGCAAATCCTTATAACGATCCCAAGCACCATAAAACAACTCAGAATCCCGTTGAAAGAAATACAAAAGCACTTGTTGATCTAACATCGTCAAGCGCCCTACAGGAAAACAAAAACAAAAACTATAAAGAAAAAAAGTATAAACAAAAGAAATGCCTAAAGTAAAATCGGGTTATTTACTCACAATATCTATAATAATCTAAAAACTAATCCTTGGCAACAACGCCAAAAACTTGGTAGCAGAATATTACGTTGCTAACTTACACCGCAAGCATACGGGTCAAGTTTTAGTATAGATGGGGAGAGTAAGAGTATCGTGTCCACAAGAAATTGTTGAGATTATTATCGAGTACCGCGATTGTCATAACTGATAGGTGTGAAAAACTTATCTATTTCCAATCTGAATTGGTTAGTTTTCGAATATGTTTATAGTTATTTTTATTATGTTTTAATTAATATTTATACTTTTTGTATAACTCAGGTGTGTAGGTAAAAAAGATAGGAAACTGGAGTTAAAATGATGAGATCGAACCAAAGCGGTTCGAAGTTACGGTGGATAAACAAGCTCGGAGGCTAAAAGACGAAACAAGCCCACCGCTTAAGCGTCCAGACCACCGCTTAAGCAGTGAAAATGCCAAGAAGAGCAAAATGTTACTGACGGACGACCACCTGAGCGGAAATTCTACCGCTTAGGCGAAAATCCAGCAGAGGACATAGAAGGGCTACTGACAACCGCTCGCCTAGGCGGAATTTCCACCGCTTAGGCAAAAATCCAACAGAATATTCTCCAGTCCACCGCCTACTTCACCACCCAGGCAATCAGACTTAACCGACCTAACTCCGCCTAGGCACAATATCCACCGCCTAGGCGGAATTGCCCTGCACAGCCTTTAGATATTTTTAGGATATTTTTGCTATAAATATCCCCTCTCCTCCCCTTTGGCCGGAGCTCTCTTTCCTCTCTTGGATTTTTGAGCCCTTTAGGCTATACTTAAGCCTAGGGTTAGGGATTTTAGTGGTGGAGCTCGCATCCTGAAGTAGAGAAGACGGCGAATTGATCGTTGAGCGTTCTTAGCGGTTTATCTTCGGACGAGGCTAAGTTCTTTGATCATTTTTCCTTATTTTTTTATCTTAGGAGCATGTGAGCATATTTAGCTCGTTATTTCATTGTATATGCAGCTATGGCCCCGAGTTAAATATGGATTGTAGTAGGGATTAACCTAATATTTATAAATACGTTTTTTGGATGATTTCGGTGTTTCGTTTGTGATTGTTCTTCGTAGTTTGATTGTATTTATCGTATTGTTTGTTTATTATGCTTGGATTGATAAATGGAGAATACGGGATTTTGACAAAGCCCCGGATTCGGATTAGGGTAAACAAACGCCACGATTCTATAACCCGGTCGGGGTTTGAATCGTGGACAATCGATGACGTAGGGCTAGACACACGCTACCTAGGGTCGTTAAGACGTTGAGGGGGACCTTTTTGTTGACTCGAAATTGCGTTATATCCCTCGTCTTACACTCGGAAGAGGTGGCGAGAGAGTTTTAGAACGGAGATTGTCAATAGGGTAAATACAACGCTACGATCCAATAACCCGGGAGGGAGTTGGATTGTGTGCAATTAATGACGCTGGGCGAGACTCACGTGACCTAGGGTTATTAAGACGTTAAGGGGGACTTCTCCGTTGACTCGAAGTCATGTATTCTCCCCTCTTACACTCGGAAGAGGTGGCGGCGGAGTTTACGTATCGAGGTTGTCAAATAGGTCGAACAACGTAAACGGGAGTAAATCGGAATCGAGCATGTATTTGTAAACACGTTAATCCCTATACAATTCTTCACCCTAAAACATATTAACATAATAGTGTAGTTAATTTAGGATATATTAGTATTAGTTTAATTAATTAATTATATTTGTTTTTCACCTAGATAAAATTAGGTCACAACAAATGCGGTATTCGATAGTAACGACAACAATCCATGTCGATACGATAACCCGATCTTAATGATCACACTATACTAAAACTTTAGACCTCGTATACTTGCGAGTGTAAGTAGCGGCGTGTTTTTTCCGCGCTACCAAGTTTTTAGCGCCGTTGCCGGGGATTGTTTTGATGTTATTGTCAGAAAAACACGGTAACGGCTCTAGACTTGAGTTTTAGATAGGAGAAGCAAGTGTTTCGTATTGCTGGGATTGGCGATTTCGTTATTATTGATATTGTGTGTAAATGACCTAATTTTACTTTAGGCATTTTTCTTTGTATATAATTTTTGTTTGTAGTTTTGTTTTGTTTTCTTATGCAGGGTACGTGCCGATGTTAGATCGACGGGTATTGATGCATCCCTTTTGACGGGATTCTTAGCCGTTTATTGTGCTTGGCCAAGCACATAAGCCGGTGAGGCGTTTCGTTGAGAGATTGAGCCAGTCAAAGCAAAACCTCGCCAATCTTGAGGGCATTCTGAATGTCGAGCCGAGGACTTTAAACCACGCGCTACTTGGGAGGCAACCCAAGAATTTTTTTTTGATCCATCCCATTCGACTTGATTCGGAGGCGAGATCCTCTCACCTCCCAGGTAAGTGTTTTAAACATCTTTCATTAGCATGCTTTAAATTTCATATGTTGAGATGATGATTGGGTTCACTGAGGACACTGTCCATTTTGAGTTTGGGGGTGATGTGTAGTATGTAGTATGTTAGTTTATGTGTTACTGTTTTTCCGTATTGTATGTGTGTTTAGGTTAGAATGTGTTTATATTTTTGTGTGTTGTTGTTATATGTTGAGTTTTGCATTCATCTGGGCCGTCACCCGATGATGAAAATTACCCCTAGTTATTTTCGAAGTCAAGGGTAATACCCATGCATGTGTGATTCTGTGTGCTTGACTATGCTTTTTGGTAAAAAATTATTGTAGATCCTAATTTGCACGGGCACATAGACTCAATGTATAGTTATTCAATTGATTTGAGGATGATTATCGATTAACCAAATTCATGACACATTAAGGATTCTAGAACTTGATTGAGGGGAAGCTTGAGGCGAAATCCTAGGCAAGGTAGTTCAGGAGACGTGATTTAGGCAGTCGTTTTGTCGCTTGAGCCTTTTTAAGCCTACCTTGATATATGTTTATCCCTCGTTACCCTGTCGAAGCCTAAATGCATATTCAATTCTGAACACATAAACTAATACCACGGCCAATTGAATTCCTTCCAATCCTTTATCGCTAAACCAAAGGCACATTTGAGTGAATCAAGTTAGTCTTTGCAAAGGCTTCTTGATGTGAGCGGTTGGGTTTAGGGCGAACTTCTAATTGGTTCGACATTTGAGTACTCACTTGTCGTTTTGTTTTTTATTTGTATTTCACACACACCTTCAATTGTAATAATCAAATAAGTTTGGGGGTGTGTTCGTTGAAAAGAAAAGAAAAAAAAAAGTAGAAAAGAAAAAAAAAATAAAAAAATCAAATGTAAATACGGTTTTTATTTCCGTTTCTTTTGACAAGTGAGTACGTTGATTTTAAATGCATGTTCGAGATTGTTTCCAATCTTCCTATGGGGATTCGAGAGTGAATGTGCCAAGCATTGAGCCTTGGGTAACGTTAACCCCTTTTCTATTCCAAATTACCCTTGGCCAAATTAACCTTAACCGAACCAAGCCCTAATGATCTTCATGAACTACTAAACCTACATTAGTGGAGAGTGGACCCCAATCAAGCCTATGGAAATCCTAGTCCTTCACGGTCTAAGTCATGAATTTCGTTAGTGGATAATCCAATCCGATCGTTGTATAGTTATATTATTGAGTCTCGTACTAACACGTTTAAAGGATCTAGAATAGTGTTCACCATTATTGCATGTTGAAAATTTAGAACATTACATGATGTGTGTTACCGCCTGAACTCAAAATAACTAGCAGTTGTTGAGGGAACAATAACTAGGCCGTTAGAAGAATTTAAAACTTGCATGTTGTTATGATTAGATTGTTTTTAGGTTGTTTGTTATTTATTTCCATTTGTGTTTTTTTCATTTTAGTGTGTGTGTTTGGCTCGAGGACTAGCCAAGTTTTGAGTTTGGGGGTATTGATAGGTGTGAAAAACCTATCTATTTCCAATCTGAATTGGTTAGTTTTCGAATATGTTTATAGTTATTTTTATTATATTTTAATTAGTATTTATACTTTTTATATAACTCAGGTGTGTGGGTCAAAAAGATAGGAAACTGGAGCTAAAATGATGAGATTGAACCAAAGCGGTTCGAAATTACGGTGGATAAACAAGCTCAGAGGCTAAAAGACAAAACAGGCCCACCGCTTAAGCATCCAGACCACCGCTTAAGCGGTGAAAATGCAGAGAAAAGAAAAATGTTACTGACGGACGACCGCTTGAGCGGAAATTCTACCGCTTAGGTGGAAATCCAGTAGAGGACGTAGAAGGGCTACTGACAGCCGCTCGCCTAGGCGGAATTTCTACCGCCTAGGCGAAAATCCAACAGAATGTTCTCCAGTCCACCGCCTACTTCACCGCCCAGGTGATCAGACTTAACCGACCTAACTCTGCCTTGGCGCAATTTCCACCGCCTAGGCGGAATTGCCCTACACAGCCTTTAGATATTTTTAGATATTTTAAAGATATTTTTGCTATAAATATCCCCTCTCCTCCCCTTTGGCCGGAGCTCTCTTCCCTCTCTTGCATTTTTGAGCCCTTTAGGCTATACTTAAGCCTAGGGTTAGGGATTTTAGTGGTGGAGCTTGCATCCCGAAGTGGAGAAGATGGCGAATCGATCGTTAAGCGTTCTTAGCGGTTTATCTTCGGACGAGGCTAAGTTCTTCGATCGTTTTTTCTTATTTCTTTATCTTAGGAGCATGTGAGCATATTTAGCTCGTTATTTCATTGTATATGCGGCTATGGCCTCGAGTTGAATATGGATTGTAGTAGGGATTAACCTAATATTTATAAATATGTTGTTTGGATGATTTCGGTGTTTCGTTTGTGATTGTTCTTCGTAGTTTGATTGTATTTATCGTATTATTTGTTTATTATGCTCGGATTGATAAATGGAGAATATGGGATTTTGACAAAACCCCGGATTCGGATTAGGGTAAACAAACGCCACGATTCTATAACCCGGTCGGGGTTTGAATCGTGGACAATCGATGACGTAGGGCTAGATACACGCTATCTAGGGTCGTTAAGATGTTGAGGGGGACCTCTTCGTTGACTCGAAATTGTGTTATATCCCTCGTCTTACACTCGGAAGAGGTGGCGAGGAAGTTTTAAAACGGAGATAGTCAATAGGGTAAATATAACGCGATGATCCAATAACCCGGGAGGGAGTTGGATTGTATGCAATCAATGACGCTGGGCGAGACTCACGTGACCTAGGGTCGTTAAGACGTTGAGGAGGACTTCTCCATTGACTCGAAGTCATGTATTCACCCGTCTTACACTCGGAAGAGGTGGCGGTGGAGTTTACGTACCGAGGTTGTCAAATAGGTCGAACAACGTAAACGGGAGTAAATCGAAATCGAGCACGTATTTGTAAACACGTTAATCCCTATACAATTCTTCACCCTAAAACATATTAACATAATAGTGTAGTTAATTTAGGATATATTAGTATTAGTTTAATTAATTAATTACATTTATTTTTTGCCTAGATAAAATTAAGTCACGACAAACGCGGTATTCGATAGTAACGACAACAATCCCTGTGGATACGATAATCCGATCTTAACGATCACACTATACTAAAACTTTAGACCTCGTATACTTGCGAGTGTAAGTAGCGGCGTGTTTTTCCCGCGCTACCAATAACCTAATTTTATCTAGGCGGCATAAATTAAGTTTATAATTAATTAATACTAATACTAAATTAATTAAACTAACTATACTAATATTATATTGAAATGTTTAGGGAAAAGATTGTTTAGGGATTAACTTTGTTTACAAAAACGTGTTTGATCTCGTTTTAGTTTACGTTAACGGCGTTTGACCTATCCGACAATCTGGATTCGTAAACTTACTCGCCACCTTTCCCGAGTGTAAGACGAGTGAATACGTAACTTCGCGTCAACGAAGAAGTCTTCTTCAATGTCTTAACGACTCTAGGTCACGTGAGTCTCGCCCCAACGTCATTGATTGCACACTCTCTAACTCTCTCCCGATTTATTAGATCGTCACGTTGTATTTACCCTAGTCCGAATTCAGGGTTACCTCTCCCAAGTGTTAAACCCTGTATTCTCACTATATCTATCTAAGCATAGTAATCATAATAACACGGCAAACACAATCGAAGTAATGAAGAACAACCATAAACGAAACACAACTCAAACAAACTACATTTTTATAAATATTATTAATCCCTAAGATAATCCATAATTAGGTAATGGTCATAACCGTATATACAATGAATAACGAGCTAAACATACTCAAACAATAATCCTAAGTTAAGAGATGAAGAAAGAAACGAGAGAAACTAGCCGTAGTCTGAAGGTTTGACACTAAAAATGTTCCAAGATCGCTTCTTTTTTTTCACTCTGTGTTCTTCTCCTTAGGATTTGCTTGAGCTCCCTAAAATCCTCTCAAAATATGCTCTAAGGAGCTATATGGCCGAAAATGAGAGAGGATGAGGGATTAAATAGAACAAAATATCCTAAAATATCAAAATAATATCTAAATCTGGTGCAGAGCTGACCGCCGCAGCGGTGGATATGTCGGTTTGATCTTCGCCACAATAGTGGATTCACGAACCTCTCTGTAGTTTCACCGCTGCAGCGGTGGTGAGTTTACAGCAACTTTAAGCCTCTCTTTGCATATTCACCACCGCGGCGGTGGTCTGGACGCCGTGGAGGTGGGCTGCAGTTCTGAATATTGCCTCCGTGCTTGTTTTCCCACCATTCTTGATCTGATTTCATCGTTATTGATCCGTTTTTATACCTTTTCACCCCCACACACCTTATTTATACCAAAAAGAATAAAAACATATTAAAATACTCTAAAATTAACAAAACTGGCTTGGGAATAAATAGATAAATCACACATATCATTTACCCTCTTGCCTCTTCTGGGAAGAGGTGGTCTCTCCCCCGAGGCCGAGGCCTCCATTTATCACATTGATTTCACTGTCGATGCGCATTTCATCGTCAAATTCTTCAGTTTCTCGTCTCGGCGAGGGTCGGGCATGGTGTTCCCTTCTCGGCCGATCCCTATACTCATTGCGTCGAGTGCTTTCTCCGACTCCGGAGGTTGCGTTCTCTTTGCGGACATAGTGACCAAGGTGCCCTCTTTTTATGAGGGCCTCGATCTCTTCTCGGAGTTGGAAGCACTCATCGGTTAAATGTCCACGATCACGGTGGAACTCACAATACTTAAAAATCACTTTCCCCATGGGTCTCCCTTTGGGAGGAGGGGCTGGCGGGAAGATTCATCTTTCTGAATTTTTGACAAAAATCGTTGCTATGGATGCAGTAAGGAGCGTCATCGCTGGGCGATTCCCTAGGGGTGGAGGGTGTCTTCGATCCCCGGGAAGAGGGCCTAGCCTTCCCTTCTTCTACAACCTCCGCGATCCCTACGTCAAGCCTGATCCTTCCTCTAGTCGACCTTTCCATTTCTAATTCCCTTCTCACTCCCTTTTCACAGCGTCTCTGAGGTCGGCTTGGTAGAAGCTTGTATTCCGGGCAAGAGCAACAGCTAAATTTGGCGCAGGATAAGAGCACAAATCATAAGATAATCTTTGGGGTCGTAATTCGTTAATAAAGGCGTTTAAGGCCATGATGTCTGGAATGTTACTACAGCTCAAACTTTCCTTGTGGAAGCGGGGAACGAAATCACCCAAAGTTTCAGTGGCTTCTTGTTGGAGGGTGAGAAGGTGAGCTGTCGTTTTAGGTATTCTCTGGGAACAGTCAAACCGGGCTAAAAAAAAACTGCTCCAGTTGGGTAAATGTGGAGATAGATGCAAGAGTTAACTCTTAGTACCACGTGCTGGCCATCCCGATGAGAGTAAGGGGAAAAGATTTGCACCTTACCGCCATGGATGTTGTATGCATGTCCATAAATGCGATGAAAACGGAGAGATGATTGCTAGGGTCGGTGGTCCCATCGTAGGGGGTTATTTGTGGACTGGGGAACCTATAGGGGACTACTTCAAATACTATATGATTAACAAAAGAGGATTTTATACCTGAAGAGAGTCATGCCGCCCCCCCCAGGGCCCCACATCTGTACAAGTGTTGCCTCTATCTTGGAGACGCACTTTTCTAACATCGTTTCCCCCCTGGGGGGTACTACCACGTGACTTGCAGCCATTCTTGATCCCTGTCTTTCGGTGAGAGGGGAGTGAGAGTCAACCTCCTGAACACGGTGAGCTCTATGATCTGCACAGGTAACGTTACTGTAAATTCTTCTTGTATGGCGATCATGGTGCTCAGGATGCATTCTCAGGCCTAATTTTGACCCTAGTCGGTTGACCGATTGACACAGAAAGTTTAGCTTTCGGCCATCAGTTGACCGATCTCCTCTAGTCCCGTTGACCGATCGATTCAGAGACATCTTTTTTCCAATCATTGCTCATCGGTTGACCGAACCTCCTTGGTCAGTTAACCGATTGTTGCTGGAACACTTTCTCCTCTATTTATTTCAACTCCAATCTTTGACATTTTCAACCCTTTAACCAATTTCTTTTTTCGGTTAACTAAATTAACACTAATAATCAATTTTAAACACTAATCTTGCTTAGGCCAATTTTTTTTTTCAATTTCACATTGGAGCAAATATTTGAACTATAATTAGGACCTTAATTTAAACACACATAAATATAAATCATTTAATTTGTGTCGTCTGTGATCCTAATTGGAATACATTAAGAATAAAAAAGATTTGAGTTGTTTTCACCTAGATTTTTCAGAATCTTTAATCTCTTAATGTCCATCTATGCATCCTTCACAATTACGTCATGATATTATCTTGATTGAAATTCATTAAACTGAAACATTCAATAAACTTATTAGTTCCACAAAAAACATCAACACTTAATTGTCCATCAAAATCTCGGGATCAACAAGTATAAATGAAGTTCTTTAGATAATAAATATAAATAATAAAAATAAAAATTACCTGACACATATTGTTTTTTATTTATTTATAAAAAAAAAATGAAAATCAACTAGGGTGATTTTTCTAAATTGGTCACGAGCTAACCCTTTTTTTTACAATGATTATGAAATCGGTTCAATTGGAAACAATTCTTTGCATCAATTTCAATGGAACCGATGAATCCCTGGTAGGGATGGCAAAAAAAAAATGAACCAACGAGTAATCAAAAGAAACCGAATCGAATGGTCCGGGTTGAAATTGACTGAATGGTTTCGGTTTCGGTTTTGGTTTTGGGATAATAACTGTGTAACCGAATCACGTGATCGAACCGTAAGCCAAATTGTGTAACCATATTTACAGTTTAGTCCATTTTTTATTTATTTACACTTTTAACCTTTTTACGCTTTAACCTAGTGTGTACATATGTGTGTGTTTATAGGCGAACGACTGCTATGATTTTGAAGAATTTTTTTATGCAGTTGGTTTTTAGTTATTTTGAAAATTGTATGGTTTGAAAAAAGTTTTCAATTAATAGTTTTGTAATTTGGTTTTTGTTTTTGAAATTTATGTTTTATATTTAGTTATGTTTTTGTTCGTATATAAAAAGTAATAGTCCGCGGTTTTAATTTTGATTTTTCATAAAATTTAAAAATTTTAAATAATTTCGCAGTTTTGTTTTTGATTTTGTTTAAAATTAAATGGTCTGATTTTAAAACCGTTTAAAAATACCGACGGTTTTAGTTTTGATTTTATATATGTTATACGTTTTTAATTTTAATTTTGTATGAAATTGAGCCAAATCAACAACATTTACATCTCTAATCTATGTCCTATCCAAGTAGGATGTGGCCTATTCGTGTAGGCGAGGTAACATTGGATATCTTATCGTCAGTTTAAAATCGATCACACCCAAATCGATTTATAATTTTTTTTATTATTTTTTTTTTGTTAAATCTGTTGGAAAGGACATGTTCCATGTAATTTTTGTGTTTTTTTTTATTATGTAAAGAACTCGCGGAATTGTGAAAATTCGGAAGCTCTGTGGGCGCGTGGTGTCGACTTCAGAATTTGAAATTATAACGCGTTGGATAGTAGGGTTGAGCCTCCCCATCTCTCTCTTTCTCCCCAAGCAATGGCATGGCTTTAATGACACATAGCTGCTTCTCCTGTCTCTTTCGAAGCAGCTCACCACTAATTTATTCATATTTACACGCTTTCATAAATTAATTTTATTACAAAAGAACCCAGCTAAGAGCTTTACTCCTCTATATAAATGCCCAGTCTATCTCCCCGTTTCATCCACAGAGCTTTACAAACCCGTCTCTCTCTCACTCCTCCTTTCACATAGTCTCTCTCTCTTAAAATTCATTGCTCCGATTAAAAATGGCGTCCACTGCTTCAACCAAATCTATCCTCATTCTCTTGGTTGTGTCTTCAGTGATCGGTTTGTCTTTTGCCACCCGGACCCTCAATGAATTGGTTCAAGATCAACAAACCCAGCTCCTAAAATATCACAAAGGTCCCCTTCTCTCCGGCAAAATCTCCGTCAACCTCATCTGGTACGGAAAGTTCAAGCCTGCCCAGAAGGCCATCGTCGCCGATTTCATCACCTCTCTGTCTTCCCCGTCGTCCCAAACCCAACCCTCTGTCTCCACTTGGTGGAAAACCACCGAGAAATACTACCACCTCGCCAATTCGAAGAGACCCTCCACTCTCTCGCTCTACCTCGGCAAACAGATCGTCGACGAGACCTATTCTCTCGGGAAATCTCTCTCCGATAAGCAAATCGAACAGTTGGCGTCGAAGGGCGAACAGAGGAACGCTGTCAATGTCGTCCTGACGGCGTCCGACGTCGCCGTCGACGGGTTCTGTATGAGCCGCTGCGGCACCCATGGATCCTCCAGGAGTTCGTTCTTGAAGGGAAAGAGCTACCGGTTCGCCTACATTTGGGTCGGTAACTCGGAGACCCAGTGCCCGGGTTACTGCGCCTGGCCTTTCCACCAGCCGATCTACGGCCCACAGAGCCCACCGCTGGTCGCGCCCAACAACGACGTTGGCCTGGACGGTGTTGTCATGAACTTGGCCAGCCTTCTTGCCGGCACCGCCACGAACCCATTCGGAAATGGCTACTATCAGGGTGAGGCGGACGCGCCTCTGGAAGCTGCATCGGCTTGCCCTGGGGTCTACGGGAAGGGGGCCTACCCTGGTTATGCAGGGGACCTGTTGGTGGACCCGACGACAGGTGCTAGCTACAATGCGCATGGTGCTAATGGAAGGAAGTACCTTCTTCCGGCATTGTATGACCCTTCAACGTCGTCTTGTTCTACATTGGTTTAGAACTGAAATTTAGCTTATGGATGTACACGGAAAAAGAGTAATATTGTATAAGGGATTAGTATAATTCATTGATTCATTTATTAGTTTTGCCAAGAGCGTTATCAAATTAGCAAATTGGTTTGGTTTGGTTTTGGTTAGTGCTATTTTATTAGATTAGTTGATATAATCCTCTAGCCAATAGGTGTCAGTTGGAAGAGTTGTCTCGTTTTTCTATCATTAATCAAGAATCAATTCTTTCAAAGGCAACACTCTAATAATTAAATTTTAAATTTAATATTATAAAAAAAAAATTAAATTTAATATTATAAAAAAAAGTTGATATATCCTAATGTGAAAATATTTAGTGATGTTTGACTATTACATTTTTTACTAATATGACAAATCAATACGAAATTGTTATCTTTGAGTAACTAGAATTGTGGCAAATTTTATTAACTACAAATTTACCGTCCGTCTTTAAATAAAGAAATGAAACTATGACAAGTGTGTCATTAATTATGACAAAATATCAAGAGAGGTTAGTCTTGGTAAGAGAGTTGTTCATTTTCTTTTTCTATCAGGATTTGATTTTTTTTAAAAATACTTCAAGAATTAAATTTTAAATTTATTCCTAAATATATCAAGTTGATGTGAAAAGTGTCCTCTTAAGATCATTCGGGAAGGTAATTAAGTCGAGTTACACGTAAGTCGGTCCAGTTACTTTACTGTAAACCAAAATATTTTTTTTTTGCACAAAATACATCATTTCTTATGTTATATTTGGCACAAGTATAGTTGAAAATGTATTTTTAATAGTTTTAATTTATTTTTATTTTTAATTTAAATCCAAAATATAATAAAAATATCAAATAATTATAGATGACAATAAAATTCGATATCTTATAAAAAAACAAAATACTTATTTTTTAATTGACCATCAAAATTTAAATGGCTTTTAAAGGGTGCTTTTTTTTAAAAAAAAAGAAGTGAATTGTAGACAGATTTGGGTGAAGATGTGAGGAAACTTCCTTATGAGAAATTAAAACGAGTTTGAACGAATATTTGTAGGCTTCTGTCCAATCCTCGAAAGTTGCCTGACTAAAACATAATGTTTTGTCTCCTTTTCAGCCAACTTTTTGCCTCTCCTCTCCGTGTCTTATGTAAGAGCTCTTAGCTGTAATTTGGCTGTCTCCTAGTATGTCTGGATTCTTAAACCAACCCACTCCCACTCCCTCCATTTTTCATTAGCAATAATAGTTAGTCAATGTTTTCAATTTTCATTAGGGAAAAAGATTTTTTTGTCCCTAAAAGATGACAAAAGTGTTCAATTGGTCCCTAAAATTTGAAACTCGACACATTTGATCTCAACATTTCAAAATCGTTCCAAATTGGCCCCTGAGGCAGATTCCGTTAAGTCAACTGACGGTCAACGTTTCATTAAGGGTATTTTAGTCTTTTTTATTCAAATGGGTTAATTTGAGAAGTCATCTAAACTTCTAGGGGTCAAAATATTTTTTTCCTTTATTTCTTTCAGTTACTCTTCTTTGTCCCTACACCACCGAGCTGAACACCCTCCACCGCCGAACACCACTACCGATTCTGCCACGAAACCAAACAACACAACACCACCACCAAATGACCACCAAACGAACCAACATCGCCGCCTGCGCCAAAGAAGCAAAACAGAAACATGGGAAACAGAAACAGAAACTGAAATATGGGAAACAGAAGCAGAAACAGAAACATGGGAGCCGTCGCAAGCTTAAAATACGCCTTAACCTTCTTCGACTTTCCGTCAGTTGCCGCCGCCGTAACCACCGCATTTGGTTCAACTTTTCGAAATCAAACCTGAGGTTTCGAAACCCTTTCGAACGAAAATGAAATTGAAATCGAAAGATTTCGAAATCAACATTTTGATTTCGAAATCAAAAGCCTAGTTTCCATTTCGATTTCGTTTTCGAAATCAAACCTACGGTTGGATTTCGATTTCAAAAACGAAATCGAAATCAATCGAAAACCTTTTGATTTCAAAAACGAAATCGAAATCGAAAGTTTTCGAAATCAATATTTTGATTTCGAAATCGAAAACCTAGTTTCCATTTCGAAATCGAAATCGTTTTCAATTTCGATGCTAAGCAGACAACGAAGATGATGATAGTTGAAGCGATAGAGGATGGAGAAGAAGCGGATGACGGCGACGGCGACGGAGGACGGAGAAGAAGCAAACGAAGGCGATGGAGGATGTAGAAGAAGCAGACGACGGCGATGCAGGATGGAGAAGAAGTAGACGATGGAGGATGGCGAAGAAGAAGCAGGTGACGATGGTAGAGACGGGTGTGTGGTGGAGTGGTGGTGCTCGGTGGTGTAGAGAAACGGAGGGTATGAGGAGCCAACAAGACAAAAAAAAAAAAAAGAGAAAAAAAAGAGAACAAAATGGTTTGGAAAAAAATATTTTGACCCCCTTAGTTTAACAACATATGCAAATAGACCCCACTAAATTAATAAGAATGAAATGACGCATGTATCATTGGCCAAACGTCATGTGCTTGTCACGTGACTTTTTCTATCCAATTCTCCCAAATTTTACTAACGGAACCCGATCCAAACCCGACCCAAGGGCCAATTTAGAACAATTTTGAAATATTAAAATTAAATGTGTCGAGTTTCAAATCTTAGGGGCCAATTGAACACTTTCACCATCTTTCAGGTACCAAAAAAGTCTTTTTCCCTAATTTGAATAATATCTAAGATATTTTTTATTATTTTAATTTTTTTATGGACAAATATATCTTTACAATACAATATTTTCAGGTTTTTTCTATTTATGTTTTATTTTTTCTTTCTATTTTATACTCTCTATTTCTTTTTTATTTTTTTTTTCTTTTATTTTGTATTTCTTTTTATTTTTTAATGGAGTTTACAGGAAAAAAATTAAAGTAAAAACTTAGAAAATAAAAGACAAAAAAAAAAGTAAAAACAAAAAATAAAATTTAAAAATCTAAAGGAAGAAATTAAATTTTAAAAACAAAAAATAAAAATAAAATAATAACAAAAAAATTAATTTTTTTTCTTTGTTAAAAAAATTAATGTTTTTCATTTTCTTTCTGTTTTTCGTTTTTGTTTTCTACTTTTTTGATTTTAATATTAATTTATTTATCATTTTTTATAAACACCATATACAATAAATAAATAAATAAATAAAAATAATTTTTTTTTATTTTTCATTTCTTAAGAAAAAAGTTGGCACAATTCTCAAATGAGAATGAAATGGAAACGGAAACAAAAATTATCAAACGCTATTTCTAAATAGAATTTTTAAAAATCTGAGAATGGGATGGGAATTTCTTGAATGGAAATAGTTACCAAACGGGCCTAAGTAGTACACCAAATCCAACTTGTCCAATAGATCCCTTTCCACACCCATTTGTATTAGTTTGAAAAACCCTACATCCAAAAGTAACAAAGTAAAAGAAAACAGATAAGCTAATACTTAGAAATTTTAGATTGGACAAAAAGCATCCATCATATCTCCTTGATTTCGAGATATTATGTTAATAACTACTAAAGGTTCTTCCTTAATAGTTTCTTTGTTTACGTCTTTCTTTTTTTTTCTTTTTTCCTTTTTTTTAAGTACTAGTAATTCAAAAAAAAAACCATAATTTGAAAATTGTTTTCGAAAATAATAGTTTTAATTTAATTTCGGAGGGAAGCTGGCCCAATACACAAGTAGATTTTCCTCCCACATCGTTATTCGTACCCACTTGTTTTGGGCACCTACGGCAAGGCCAAGCCCAAGGGCCTCTTTTTTCATTATATTCCCTCAAGATTGAGTAAAAAAATCAATTTTTGTTTCTCTAACATAAAAGTTCAAGAAATATAATACAATTGTTCTTGAATTTCTATTGTCGTTTAAAGTTTTAGGGGAATATAAACATATATTCGTTTGAAACACTAAGATGCCACTTGTTTAGTGTTTCATTTGCTTAATCTAAGTTTTGGAATTTCCATAATCAATCCACCAATATTTATGCGGTTCATGTATTACAGTAATTTTTTTGAAATTTAAAATTATTATATTACATAACAATTATTGTAATTTTTTCATATAAAAAATGTAATAATTTTTATAACGTACATCTACTTTAGACTTTGAACAAAATTATTAGATTTTTTTTAAAAAACAAATATTGTAGGCAAAAATAAATCCTTTTAAGTTTTCGTTCCTAAAAATTAAATCAAATAAGTTGGAAAAAGAAAATCTATTATCTACTAGAAAAATTATTCAAAAAATTAGAAAAGAAAATAGTTTTAGTTATTGTTGGTGTCAAAAAATGGCGAGCACCCACAATATAGTCCAAACATGTGACACGTGAGAATTTGTTGCTGACGTGAAGGTGATGGGCTGGTGATCCTAGAAATAATGAACTTCTAACGCTTAGGAAATCCTTGCGATCCGACCTGAACTCTTCGACAAACTCCAATATCCTATTCAGACTCTAAGCTAAACTCCTCTCTAGACTCTGTTCCAATCTCCAAACTAAGCTCCAAACTGCACTCCGAGCACCTGCACAAAGGCCTACCCGGGTTGTGCTCGGTGAGACCCCTCTGGCGTGAGAATAAGTATCTGGGGAGAAAAGCTAATAGTGTTCTAGAGTGAATTAGAAGCGTGTACATTTGGGCATTGGGATGCCAATGAGTATTTATAGGGCATTGGACTCAATTAGTGCCGTGAAATTAGGGAGCCGAACTCAGTTAATTAACCTAATTCTCCTGACAGCCCATGAGCTTGCAGATTAATACCTTAATCACCTGGACTGGGCTTCTTGGCCCCTTTTGTAGAAGTCCATGGGCCGGCCCACTTGATATGGAGAGTAATAGCTCGTTTTTAGTTCCTCTGGATGATCAGGAGGTGGAGAGAGCGTGAAAACGGCTCCGGTAGCTACAAAACGGCTTTAAGAGGCCCCATATTTTGGAGAATCCGAGCTAAGAGTGCTCAAGTTCGTCAGCTCAGTACAACAATCTTCAAGGACAAACATAGAGGCTACATTTGTAAATAATCTGAGCTGAGAGTGCTCGAGCTCGTCAACTCAGGCTTGTTGTTCCATAACTATAATGGAAGGCTTTCTCTTTTGCATATGTCCGAGCTGAGAGTGTTCGGACACCTCAACTCGGCGAGTATCTTCAATCTTTCTTTTGAGGGTTCCCATTTTGAGCAAATCCAAGCTGAGATTGCTCGGCCATCTTGACTTTAAACCCCTTCGACACTTCTCAATTTGAGCAAATCCGAGTTGAGAGTACTTGGACACCTCAACTCGGCAGGGTAGCTTGAACTTCCCTATAAGGGTCTTCATTCTACATATGTCCGAGTTGAGAGTGCTCGAACACCTCAGCTCAGTGATGAGTCTTCAATCTCATTTGAGACTCTCCCATTTGTAGGCAATCCAAGCTGAGGGTGCTTGGACACCCCAGCTCGGTAAATTGACTTATTTCATCATTTGATGGATCTTTTGTGGATGATGTCCGAGCTGAGGGTGTTCGGACACCTCAGCTCGGTAACTTGTTCTTTAGGTGACCTGGCGAAGGAGTTTGAGACTCCCCTTGTAGAGATGTCCGAGTTGAGAGTGCTCGGACACCGCCGCTCAGACGTTTCTACACACTTGGCGATTCTAGAGGAAGGACGAGGGTTTGAGACTTTCTTTTTGGGTGTGTCCGAGCTGCAGGTGTTCGGACACCGCAGCTCAGACAATTTTCCACACTTGAACTAGGTCTTCCATCTTCCAACACGCGTGATCTCCGTGACTAAATTTACCTCCATCAGTTACGTTTCTGTATTTCTATTTTAATATTCAATTTTTGAGAAACAAAAATATAGATTTAAAAGACAAACAAATAAAGGCAAGTCAATTGGCTCGGGAGTTGCCGAAGAAAAATTCAAAGAGGCGGCACCGCCCACCTTTCCGACCAACCACTCTCGAACTCCACAACCTAAAGAAGCCCCGTTACTTGTTCATAAAACTCGCGTTGCCGACCATTTGTTCTCTCAAGCCCAAGGCCACGTACAAAAGCACCAACAAAACACTAACACTTTTTGTCGCCTAAAATACTCATATTTCAATTATCCAACATCTCCACAACCCCCACTCATGTAACTTTTTTTTTTTTTTTAAATAAAGTATGTTCTAAACAATTTATACACACCTCAACTAAGCATGATCTTAAAGATATGCTCTCTCACATCGATTTAGTTTATTCATAATTAAATTTAAGATTTAATTCTTAGAATATTCTTTAAGAGAGTCAAATTCTGGTTGAAAAGGAAAAAGAAAACATCCGCTTGCCAACCAAACGAATATATCTTGGGTACTCAAACACCTATTAATAAATCTAATAAATCAGCATAGAAAACATATTAACCGTACAAATTTAAATTTAAAAGATAAATAGATGATATTGAACTTGTATATTTATATAACATGAAATTGGAAAAGAGAGAGAGAGAGAGATTATGCCCTCAAAATAAACTATTTTTTTTTTTTTATTTATAAAAAATATCAAAAAAATATTTAGGAATTTTTGGACACCACGCTATCAACAAATATGGTGCACCACAACCAACACGAGATAGATACTTATCACATCAACTCATTTTATCAATTTGATCCCATAAATATGCAAAATTTTCATTCTTATATGTGGATCGATGTGTCAATTATTGATTGATTGTGATACTCTATATCAGTCGATGACATGGTGTTGACCAATCACTCAATAGTTTTTCAAAATCTATAACTTGATATTAATATTTTATAAGTTGTCCAAGTTTTGGAGTTCAACAACTAAAAATTCTTAAAGTATTCGCATGACATGTGTTTCTTATTATTTTTTTAAAAGATAAAAAATAGTGCAATAGTTGATTTTGAGAATACAAATAGTAATTAGTGTGTTCAGAAATATATATATATATATATATATGTGTGTGTGTGTGTGTTAGGCATAAAAAAAAATGAAAATTAGGGCATTTTTAATAAAAAAAATTAAGTGCTTAAAACTGATTATATTAAGTACTTAATTAATTAAGTTTGTTTGATAAATGTAATTAATATCACTTAATTAATTAAGTTAACTTAACAATTAAGTCAAAATGTGAGTAAAAAATTAAGTCAAGATCTCTTCACTTATTTCATTTTACTTAATGGACTCCATTATTTTCCATTTAAAAAAAAATTATATTTTGTCTATTTTACCCTTGATCATCTATAAGCATTTAATTAGAATTAAGATTAATGAGAATTAGATTAATTTTGGATTATTTTATGATTTTAATTTTATTTTATATTTAAATTATTGTTATAATTTAATTTAAGCAACTAAACTACATAACAAACTACATAATATTTACATATTTTTTGGTTAATTTCTATTTTTAATTTTAATATAATTTTTTTTTAAAAAAAATAGCACCTTGATTTTATTATTTTGTTCTCAATATTTTTTTTCCACATTATCTTGATTCAAAAGTAGTTATGTAAATTAAACAATTTTCAGCATACAAATTTTGTACTTATCAAACAAAGAAAAAAAAAATCAACACTTAAATTTTCAGCACAAATTTATCAAACAACTTTCTTAAATTTTCAGCACTTAAAAATTAAGTCGTTATCAAACAAGCCCTTACGGCATGTTTGGTTGGATGGAATCGAGGGCGGAATGGAATCGCACTCCGCCCTCGATTCCTATTCCGTTGTTTGGTTCTCCAATGGAATCACTTTTGTGATTCCATTGGAATGAAATTGGATGGAATGGAATTCCATTTGAAATAGGGTGGAATGAGATTCCAAGGCAATGGAATATTACATGATGACCCTTGTAATTAAGCCCTTGAAAATTGAGAACAAAAATAGAAATTAAAGAACATAAATTGAAATTAGAGAACAGAAAGTTGAGAATAGAAATAGAAAATTGAGAACAAAAAATTAAGAACAGAACTAGAAAATTGATAACAGAAACTGAAAATTGAGAATAGAAACAGAAAATTGAGGACATAAATCGAAAATTGAGAACAAAAACAGAAAATTAGAGAACAGGAAATTGAGAGCATAAACTAAAAATTGAGAACAAAAATATAAAATTAGAGAACAAAAACATAAAATTGATAACATAAACTGAAAATTGAGAACAAAAATATAAAATTAGAGAACGGAAAATTGAAAACAAAAACATAAAATTAGAGAATAGAAACAGAAAATTGAGAACAAAAATATAAAATTAGATAATAGAAAATTGAGAACGGAAACCGAAAATTGAGAATAAAAAAAGAAAATTGAGAACAAAAACAAAAAATTGAGAATATAAACTGAAAATTGAGAACAAAAAATAGAAAATTAGAGAACGGAAATTGAAAATTGAGAACAAAAACAGAAATTAAAGAATAGAAACTGAAAATTGAGAACAAAAACTTAAAATTGAGTTGAATAGTGAAATATAATAAAATGAGGAAAGGAATAGAATAGTGAAATATAATAAAATTTTATTATAACCAACCAAGAAGAGAATGGAATAATAATTTTATAAGGGCAAAATAAAAATTTTACTATATTTCACTATTCCATTCTTTCTTTCATTCCATAGCAACCAAACAAGAGAATGGAATAGTGATTCCATTCACAATTCCATTCCATTCCTTCTCTCATTCCATAACTTCTTCCATTCCATTCCACCCTCATTCCATTCCGTTCAACCAAACATGCCGTTAGTATTTATTTACACGTGGTTTAACATTAATTATATAATCTGAACAAACACCACACTCTAAAAATGTATTAAAAAAAATATCACATTCTAAAAGTTGTAAAACAAATAAATCCTTTAACAAAAGCAACTCAATGGTTGAATCAATTTATGCGTAATTCTCGAATAATAATTTTTTCAGACAGTCTTAAAGATACATTTTTTACATCGATCTGGTGTATTCAGAATTTTATTCTTTTGAGTGTTCTAAAAAAAAATTAAATCCTAATTACTAAAGAAATAGATATCTTTTAATGGTGAGTCAATCCTCCTTTTAATGGTGCAACAATCCTTATAATGGGGTCAAAGTTATAATTCAAATTATTGCTTTTCCGAAACAACTACCATGGTACAACAATAAAATTTGAGTCCCAAAACTTCTAAAGTTTTCAGTTGTGGGCCCATCAACTTTTGCACGCGTTCTGATTTCATGGGTTGCTTCATTAGTGGAATATTAATAACTTAGCCGAATTCTCATGTCGTTATTCAGTATTGATTAACGGTTGTTAGATTCATTAATTCTAGTTTGGTGGTTGATTGTATGTCACGGGACATGAATAATCTTTTTTTATTAAAAAAAACAAATGTTTAATTTCGATTGACAAACACTAAGAACCACTTTTTGTCATTCAATTTGCAAATTGGACTACTTCATAATCAGTCATTTAATATTAAAAAGAGGGTTTCACATTTTGCCCATTTGAAGTTTCACCATTATTTCACTTTGATTCCCATAGTTTCAATTTGAACACATGACACCATGAAGTTTCGTAATCAATCCACTTTATTCCAAATCAATAGCGGCATTACAATTTTGGATGACAAAGAGTCAATTATGTTTAGGGGAATTTATGAAAAAAATTTACTTCTTCATTTTCTCCTTACAAACTTATTATAATATATATATATATGGGCTGGAAAGAGAATGAGAAGGAAATATGAGATTGGAATTGCCCGTAAAACTTCTTCAAATAGTCAGAAGCATGGTAGGTGACTATTTTAAGTTTAAATTTGGACGTAATGACCAAAACTGTAGTGGAATGATTAAGGTGTTATATATCCAAATTGAAACTATGAGAACCAAAGTGAAATTTTGGTCAAACTTTAGAGATACAAAGAGTCAAAACCCCTTTTAAAAATAGGGAAAATAACACCTATTTTCGGACACAAATTATCAATCAATACCTATTAATTAATTACAAATGAACCAAATATATCGTTGGCTTGATTTTTTTAACAAAATAATTCTATTTTTAAATATTTTGGATTTTGCATAACAAAAATGTTTATCACAGGTTTTCGGGATTAGCATGCGATTAAGATTTTCTTATTATGTTTTATTTAAATAAAACAGTTACTGTGAATAAAGGTAATAGAGATATTTCCTAAATATCTATACTGAAAAAAAAAAAAAACGTTTACCATAATTAATTACACTAAAAATTTATACAAGTAATCACACAATAAATCAATTTTATTTTGTTACATGATTAAATTACACAACCATGATTGTTTGTGTTAAAACTTCAAAATGACATCTCAAACATGTTTTTTTTGCATGAAAAAAAATATAATTCGTGTTGAATTAAACACGTTAAATTATTTATATAATTTGAAATTAGACATTCACGATTGTGTTGAATTCAATAATCTGTATGAAATTCAACATGGTCAATTAATTAAAAAAAATTGATTAGAGGGATTCGAAACTTATGTTGAATTTAACACGCATAAAACCGTCGTATTTTGTTGTTTGCAATACCAAGGACAAATCGGGAATATCATGTTATATTCAATATGATAATATTATGTTTCATCTTACATGTTCATTGTATTTCAGTGTTATATTCAATATAATCGCGTCCAGAAATCCGATCACGTTCCAAATAAATACAAACCTTATGCAAATGTGAGTTAATATGTTGCATTCAACACAAATGGATTCAACCACTAGAACAAATACACTGTGTTGAATCCAGCATGAACGCGGTTTCTTTTCTTCGATGCAACACACACAATCATTATATCATTTTAAAGATAAAAAACAGGCGATTATTTCAGTATAATTTGTGAATGAAAAGAAAAATTATAAGATGATTAATTGAGTAATTTTACAATAAACGTTTGAAATTGATCGATTATGATAACTACCTTCAAATTTTGGAATATATATTTGTCAAAATTATTGAGGCTGTAAATATGGAATGTAACTAATGTCGGGTAGATGTGTCAAAATTTTTCAAAAGAACTAGTTGGTTCATAAAAAAAAAGAAAGGAATCTTGTTGAGAAGTTCCAAGATTCAAAAAATCATTTTCTAAGGACCATATCATGTGTTAAAAAATCACTGTTACAGGACCCCGCAGAGTGATGATTTTATAAAACAGGACTTTTTCAGAAGTTCATTTGATAGATTTGATAGTTTTGAGCGAAGAAAAGACCCTACAATATTTAAATTAGCTCACTGTCTAACTGTAAAAATATACTCAAACTTAATTAAATATAAAAAAGATACAAACTTTTTTATTCAACCAGATAATATTAAATTTAATGACGTTATTATAAAATAAGATAGTTTTGACAAACCAAACACGTCCTAACAGTTTCCTCAAAACTAAAATGGGAAGTTCATTGAATGGATGTCACGGGTATTGTAATAACCATGCGGTGAAGATGAGATAATTAAACCAATACATATTTAAAACATCATCTAATGTTTGAAAATGACACAACCCTACGCTAATTCATTCATGCATGCATGAACATTTATATATACGAGTCACGGGTGAGAGAATATAGTTGGAGTATTAATTAAGTAAAGTTTTAGCTGACTCACTTGACATTATCAGTTATCACCCATTCATCATTAATCTCTTTAAATAAATAATGGTTAGCAGTTTCTGACTTCCTATTCAAGTCCGGACCTTGCCCATTCCATACCTCCCCTGTTAATCTTTTTTTTCTTTTTAACTTTTTTAGGGTTGAGGTATGTATGAACTACACGCATTTCGACTAATCATCTCACTTGGTAATTTTAAGAACGCATTCTCCCACCTCGATTAGTACATTCAGGATTAAATTCAAAATTTAATTCTTAATATTTTTCCTGAGTTAATCAAACCCTAGTTAACAAAAAAATGAGACATTTTTTCTTACCAACCAAATTCACACTTGTTGGGTGGTTGTTGTTAGTCTTATCTAATCCACTTAAATCTACAAATTTAAAAAAGAATATAATAACACTATTCTCCACATCAATTCTCTGTCACTTCCATTTTAATCACTGACTATGTTTACCTCTTTTTCTGTTTTGCTAACAAATTAACTTGCAATGATGTTTTTTACCCCAGTTGCATACTTCCTCTTCATTTAATATGTTGCATGTTTAATTTTCTCTCTTGTTTTTTTTTTTAATTATATAATAATAAAATTGTTTACACGTGATCTGAAATTACATAAGTGTAATTAAAAGAAAGTGTAATTTATGCAAATAAAACTTCCCCACCGTTTCCACACCATTCAAGTAAGTCAAACACCTACGCGGCACTGTCGGACAAGCCCGTGGCTCTACTGTTCCCAGCTGTCCATCACGCGCCACGCAAGGCTATATAATACCTTCAACGCAAAGCACTTTAACCAATATCCTCTGAGACGCCATGGCTAAGTTTTCCCGTTGTTCGATTTTTCTAGCTTCCCTTCTTGTACTCTCCATTATACCCGACCCGTCTTTGGCCACAACCCGAGAGCTTTTATCCCTTGTGGAGCAGCAGCCGCTTGTACTTAAGTTCCATAACGGTGCCCTCCTGAAGGGCGACGTCATCGTCAATCTCCTCTGGTACGGCCGTTTCACACCGACACAACGCTCCGTCATCATTGATTTCCTACAATCTCTTGGCGGTACACGGCACAGCAATCCTCCGTCGCCACCCTCCGTCTCGTCGTGGTGGCAGACCACCGAGAAGTACAAGGGTGGCTCGTCTAATCTCGCCGTAGGAGAACAAATTCTCGACGAGAATTGTTCTCTTGGAAAATCTCTGTCGACCGATCAAATCGTTGGTTTGGCTTCTAAAGCTGGCCGTGGCAACTCGATCAACGTTGTTCTAACGGCGTCAGACGTGGCAGTGGAGGGCTTCTGCCGCAGCCGGTGCGGTACCCATGGATCAACCCCGGGGAAGAGCGGTAATAGACTCGTCTACGCCTGGGTGGGTGACTCGGTGAGTCAGTGTCCGGGTCAGTGCGCTTGGCCTTTTCACCAGCCTATATACGGTCCGCAGTCGCCACCGCTAGTGGCACCCAACGGCGACGTCGGCGTCGATGGGATGGTGATCAATTTGGCTACGGTTTTGGCGGGAGCGGTGACGAACCCATTCAACGACGGTTACTTTCAGGGGCCGGCTAGTGCCCCATTAGAAGCTGTCAGCGCTTGCACCGGAATATTCGGACCGGGATCGTATCCGGGATATGCGGGGACGGTGCTAGTGGACAAAACGACGGGTGCCAGCTATAATTCGCAAGGAGTGAATGGTCGGAAATATATGCTCCCGGCGATGTGGGATCCACAAACGTCGGCATGCAAGACCCTTGTTTGAACTAAATGCTTCCGATGATTTTGTGAGGTTATGTAAATACTGTGTAAAATAAAACAAAAATTAATAAAATAAAACAAAAATATTTAGTTTTTCGTTTTATATATGTTTTACTTCTAAAATCTATTGTATAAAAATAACATTATATATTTTGGCCTATATATTTTAGAGTTGTTTACCCATTTATTATACTTTAAAAAAATAATAATGAGAAAACGTATTTTTAAACTTATTTACAGAATTAGTGTTACCTGGGGATCCGATCCCCGGGTATAAAAGATTTTTTTTTTTTTTTTTTTGGTCAATTTAGAACCCAGGTACTGTTTAAAATTTTAAAAAAAATGAAAAAACTCAAAGGACATTTTAAATTACTTAATATTTTTCGACAAATTTGAATTAATTATCGGTGGTCTATTGGTATTTTAAATAAATCTAATTTTTTTTGCGCATAAATTACATTCAAAACACTACATGATGCTTTTTACAACACTAAAAACGGACAAGTGAATGATTTTTAAAAAATTGTCAAAATTGTCTAGATGAGCTATTTTGATAACGGCGTAATTTTTTCGTCAATTTAGAGTTAACCAAAAATGGCCTATCCGTAACAGAAATTAGCCCTTTTTTTTTTTTTTTTTTTATATATACAAACTATGTTCATAATACTACATAATAAAACTTAGAACGTTATAAATGGATTAATGAATAATTTTTAAATAATCATCAAAGTTGGTCGTATGAGTTGTTTCGATTACGATGCAGTTTTTTTTGAAAACTTTGAGTTAATAAAATATAATCTATCCATAACAGAAACGAACCTATTTTTTTTATTTTTTTATTTTTTTGTATACAAATTACATTTATAACACTAAATAATAAAATCAAGAACACCAAAAAACGGATTAGTGAATAATTTTTAAATAATCGTCAAACTTGGTCGAATAAAGCATAATATTTAAGAAATAATTAACCAACAAAAATCTCTTAAATAATTAGTTTGTCCGTCAATGCTAATTTAAAAGTTAAGTCTGATCTGAGTCATCACTCTGACTTTCAAAGATTTCAATTTTACTAACGGGACAAGACGCACGTTCGTGACAAAAATTATAAATTTAGTCACCCAACACTTCAAATCCAAAATTGAAAGTGAAAACGGGCTTTATTTGAAAAAAATACTTAACCAAACCACCTGTGGCAATTTTTCACGCCTAGATCTCGAAAAAATACCTAAAATCCAAAAAAAAATTCGCCCCCAACAGACCACCGAGCGTAAAGTTATATTCATCCAAATTTTGAAGAGTAATATAATATTTTTGAAATTTTGAAGAGCAATAAAATGTTTTGGAATTTAAGGCCTAAAATAAAATAGATGTTTCAAAATAATAGAGATGGTTCAATTATTAAGGTGAACACCAGGTTTTAATACCCAGGGATCGGATTTCCGAGTAACACTAATTCTGTAAATAAGTTTAAAAATATGCTTTCTCAGTATTATTTTTTTAAATATAATAAATGGGTAAACAACTCATATATTTTAACTTCACATTTTAAAGACTATTCACAAAAACAAACATAAAATTTAATATTAATAAAAAAATAATAATAATAATTTTAGTTAGATTTCTTAACAAACAAATATTTAATTTCCATTTAATTATTAAATATTAATTATAAAAATATAGAAATTAAAGATAATAGTCAATATATATTTAGGCAATAGTATTCACATATATTTCATGTTGTATATTTTAACTTTTTTCAATTAAATTTTAATTTTTTTCAATTTTTATTTTTACTTCTAAACCATAAGTGCATGAATTATGATTTTTTTTTCTTTTACTCACACAAAACCTTTGCTTGAAGGCACAATTTGAAAAAATAGGATTATTTTATATTAAGATTTCTTGGAGGAGAACCTCCATGTCGGCGAAGAGGCATTTCATCACACCCTCTTCGCAACATTTCATCACACCCTCTCCGCTGGTCAGGCACTATGGTGGCCAGTAGAAACCCACCTATCGCTCATGTCGGGCCTGCAGGGTGAACCTTGTCGCGTGGCTAGGTGCTCGGTCCAGCAAGGATTCAGACTACTCCCTAGCACATTGTCTTCTTAGAGGAGGGGAAGGAAATCTTGACGTAGCTAGAGGATCCTTCTCCTACTTCCTTGACTCGTGGTCAAGGGACTTTGGATAATCCCTAGGTGCGTGCCCATTGAAGAAGATCAGCATATCCCTAGAGTATTGTGCTCGCGCCTCTGTAGTTTGGAGAGCCAGTGCCCTTACCTAGGGTGTCGGAGGTAGGTGGGCGAGGAGAGTTTGGATGCACCCCTGGAACTCTCCTAGCTGGAGTTCCAGGATATCAATACGCGAGGCCTTAGTGGTTCCCAAGGTTTGCCACACGAAAGCACTTGAGGGCAAAGTCAATAAGCCTGTTTAGCCGCCAAGGAAAGGGGAGGGAGCTTGGTCCTCGGTGGCCGAAGGCTAGGAGCCCTTCCGTCTAATTTATGGACTTTGGACATTTATTTCGTTCTTCTAAGAGATTGACCGTTTTGGGGGCTATTCATAGCGAGAGTTGATTTCTTTGTCTGATTATCTGATCAGATCTTGTGATCATCAATTCTTACTCGACTAATGATGGATGATTAAATAGAGGCTTGTAGAAGCGTTCTCATAGATAGTGTCAAACTGTTGATGTCAAAAATTGACTAGCACCAACAACTGATCCGGTCAGCACGCATGTGGAGATTTCTTGCTGAGTTGGCGGTATTGAGTGTGAAGTTTGTTGTTCTCTGGGTGGTCCATGGCCAATAGTCAATATTCAACGGTCAAAGTCTTCAAATCTGAGCCTGTACCTGCACAAAGACCCATTAGGATGTGTTCAGTGAAGTCTATCCAGGATGAGAGTAAGAGCTCGGGGAAAAAGATAATTATATGCTTCAATTGTATAGTTGAGAATTACTTGGGGTATTAAATGTCAGGCTATTTATAAGCGAGGAAAACAAGTATCGCAGTTAAATTAGGGCCCTAAGAGTAGTTCATTAAGATAACTCGATGCGTGACCAATGAAAAAGTGTGTGAGGTAATTATGTCATTGGACCTTGTCCTTCAGCCCATCAAAAGGGAGACCTTTCTAAGGACATGAAAAGTCTGCCTGGTGGTCGCTGGTTGAAGATCGGTCCAGGAATCTCGGCGAAGAACCTCTCAGCGCAGGTCGTTGGCTGATACTCATCAAAGTGAGGTCAGTAACCCCAGCTCAGCTCGCTGATCGATTATTGTATGTAGTCATGAGATTTGGGAGCTCTTTGGTCGCAGGTCGAATGATGGAATTGGCCACATGGATAGGTCCTAGGAGGTCATGTAATGGACGAGGTGGACTTCAATAGGAGGTCTTTGTGCCACATGCTGGTCTTTGACTGGAGGTCGGCGGGCATTGAATTTTTCCTACATCAAGGGTTATTTTTTTAAAATTGTGTATTATTTTTTTAAAAATTGTGTCTTTAGACATGGCTTATATGTAATTCTAATAGTAAAACCTAAAAGTGGAAGCCTTGTATTGGAATAAATAAGAGCTAAGTATTGTCCATCTCTTCATTCCTATTCTTCTAATGAGATGGATGGCTAGGATCATTGCTAATTCCTCCATTAAAGGTCACAATTTCTAAAATAATGGTTCACTTATTTCTCAATTGCTATCTTTGATGGCCTTTCACTTACCTATCTCTTCACCTATTTTTAATGGTCATAATTTTTATATTAATGGTCCACTTATTTCCTAATTACTATCTTTCATAGTCTTTCACTTCCTCATGCAATTAGTATTTCACTAGTTTTGAACAATCTATTTAAAATGAAATATACCTTCATGACATTGATATACCGATCAAATTTGTTGTCAATTGCTCCTTGACATTCCTTTGTGTTGAATGAAAGTTCTTTGTTTAATCATTGCTACATAATTGAGTCAAGTTAAATTTTCATCATGTTTTCTTACATATTATAAAATTAATTTAGTTTTTTTCTAAACTACTGAATTGGTTTTAATAATAATTGAAGCAAAATGATTTATTCTTGAATTTGATATATTAATTTAGTCTGTGTGTTTCCAATCAACAAATGCTTCATACGCGTTCGATGAAATACTTGAATGAAAAATATTAATTTAAATGTATTGTTTTTTTTTTTTTTCAATACTTGAATGTTGTGTTTCCAATTTCTAATGCTTGAATCCATTAATTTACTTTATGTGTTTCGTATAACCAATGCTTCGTATGTGTTAGATGAAATACTTGAACGAAAATATTAGTTTGAACACATTGTTTTCTATTTTTCTATGCTTGAAAGGTGTTTTTCTAATTATTCTCATAAATAATATAGTGTTAATTGTTTTGGCTCCAAAAATTGCAACATGTCATCTTTCCATCCTCCATTATTGTCTGCCCATCCAAACCCAATACCGTAGTCGACACACAATGTTCATCAGGTATGTGCCTAATATCTAATGTTGATTAAAATAAAAGAAATAAAAAAAAATACAGGTTCTTTGTACAAGGCTAGGGGGAATGCTTCGATAGAAAGAAGATAAGAGAAATGGAACACCTAGAAAAGTGCCACGAAACTCAATTTCCTCCTAATCGCTATACTCTTTTCTTTCCCGGCGAAGATTTATGCGCACAAGCCAGGAGACAATTTTAATAATTAACGAATATATGTTAATTTCTTAATTGAGTTTTCTCTGTTTGAGTTTCCTTACATGGTCATCTTAATCAATTATATTCTTACTATTAAAACAATAACAATACCTCAAAACATGAAGGTTTTCTAAACTCAAATCAAATTTCGCAAGGCTAAAAAATGTATTATATAAATTAATAGTATTTAATTTTAAAGAATTTTTTAGACTAACTCCCATTTTTTCCAAATATATTAAAATGGACCCCAAGAAATAAAGCTCATACCAACTAAAATCTATTTATTTATTTAAATTTTAAAAAAACACCATGAAATAACTTTCACAAAATTTGTTGTGCAACAATTTTCACCAAATACATACTCTCTCATTACATCAACAACATAATAATAAATGGGGGGATGAAAATATTACTGCTCAACAACAATATTAATAGCAACATATTGAATGGGGTGATGCAAATGTTGTTGTACAACAACAATATCAACAGCAATATAATGAATAGAGAATGTAAATGTTACTGTACAGTAAACAATTACCTTATACCAATTGAATTCTTTTCTAAATTTAAATTACTACATGGGTATAAGAAAGAATTAGTAATGGGCCTTGGGGTCCATTATTAAATACCCAATTTTAAAATACTTTTAAATTTAAAAAATTTAGCACCATGCACTCTTTAAATACTTAAAAAAATGTACAATAACCAATATTTAATCTTAAAAGTAATAAAAAAAATTAATTGAAAATGTATTACATAAATGCAAAAATCAAAGTTATCCAAAATTGTGATTCTTTTAAGAAGTTGATAAGAGTAATTATTTTATTAGATAGTTTTAATTAATTTTTAATAGTATAATAACGTGGATAACTAAATAATTTTATATTTAATATCAAACGAAGGGGTCGAAGATACTTTTCAAATGATATGTGACATCGTTGTAAGTTTTCTAAATGACAAGTGATCACTAAAACTTACTCATGTTTTGGTCGATGATTGTTTTTACTATAATTAATTATATGTCATCATTTCTCTTTCTCATTTTCTCTCTCTTCAGCCATTTAATAAAATTCTCTCTATCTATTAATTACATATAAAATTTATTAAATTTCATTTTGCTCAAAACAGTATTCCTATATTTTAACTAAAATAGTTGAAACTATTAAACAACATAGAAAATACCTATTAAATTATTTTAAAACTATTATTTAAAAAAAAAAAATCAAGTTTCGAAAAGCCCTTTTATGAGCTTATTTTATCTTTTTTTTTTTTTTTTTTTTTTTTTTTTTTTTTTTTTTTTATGAATATAAATAAAAGTAACGAATATCAATAGTTTTAAAGATTGTTATTATCAAATTTTTAGGTTATAATTTTTATTTTTATTTTTGAGTATTAAAATTTATTTTTGTTATGCTCTCATAAAATATATTAATTATAAAATCAAATGATAAATTATACGTTATGTGTAATATGCAAATGAAATTATATTTTAATATAATATTTTTTCTAGGCCAGCATAATATGCGGGTCTACAATTAATATTTTTATCAATTAGAATCAAAAATGATATTTTTAAAAATTAGAAGTGAAATTACCAAAAAAAAAAATACATATACTTAAATTGACCAATACATTATAGGCTTTTTGCTCCATAAATCGATTTTTAACTTTGAACAATTTTTTAAGGACCAGTTTAGTTAAATATTATTCATAAATTCAATCTAAAAAAAAATGTACTAACTCCCTACGGTTATCAGGCAATCCCATTAAAAAACTAAAATGACCGAATAAGTCATTTTTTTAGCGGGTTTACGCACAATCTTTTATGATTATTTGGTTGGGTTTATACCACTTAATTCTCCTATTTTTTTATTTTTTTTTTCGTTAACTAAATATTTTCACTATCATTTTACAAATACCGATCAACCCCTTTGACCACTTTTTTTCTTGTCAAAAGACAACAACCCCCTTAACAAAAAAAAAAAAAAAAAAAACCTTCTTTACTTTTTTAAAACTAATTCAAAACATAAGAGTTAATAGTGTAATTTTTTTCCATCTCTCCAACATCTTCATCTTCTTCACTTCTTCCTCCACTCTCGTCGGCCACCCCCAACCAACCACACCGCACCACCACCACACTGAACAAGATTCGAGCTCCATCATCTTCAGTAAAGCAAGAAAAAATTTGATCCTTACTCTGATCTACAGATCCGAGCAAGGATCAATAGATTTGAGCATAATCGCCTCATGGATGGCCCTCAACTACTCTTTGATGCCGGAACAATTGCCGTCTCCTGTCGCCCACAAGACACTATCGATGATTATCAACGAGCACAACGGGCAGAAGTCATCTGCGAAGTTACCCAACGAAATGGGTGCCGCGCAAAGGGCGGTAGAGTAGAGACTGGTGCTGAAAACAGACACGGACACTACAACAAAATTCACTTTTAAGGACACTAAATGTGTCCTAACATTTATAATTTTGGAACACATTAAAATTAAAATAATTAAAAAGTGTCCCATAAAAATTTGTCACAATAAATAATTTTGTCCTAACATATATAATTTTGGGTCACATTAAAATAAAAAGTATCTTATTAAATAAATATTATAAGGATATTATTATTAAGTATCTCCCTAAGTATTTAAAAAGACATTATTTACAAATTGTCTCTAAAAATAATGTCCTAATATATAGTTTTTGTTGTAGTGGGAAACCAGAAAATCGCAGGGTGAGAAAGTAAGAAGTTCCGGCAACGACCCGACGAGTAGAGTGAGAAAGTGTGAGAACTTCCGGCGACAACCTATGCAAGTGTGAAAGCCACAGATTGTGAAAATGTCATTGTGTTTCTGTCGTCGCCTGAAATGAAATGGAGGGGAAGGATATTGTACGAACAGTGGGTGGGGGTGAATAGAGGGAAAATATATTTTGGCCTTTAAACTTTGATTAATTTTTCAAATCGATCCTATTGAATAATTGTTTAATTATTTTGGAATGACTAAGGATAAAATTATCATTACAATAAAAAAAAATTTAATAACTTTTGACGTATAAGGAAACTAAATAGTTTTTGACCAAAATGATAAAAGGCTAATCAGTATTTGAAAATGATAGGGAAAATATCTGGTTACCGATAAAAAGACAAGGAAGACAAATGGTATAACCCTTTATCTGGTGAGATTTGCCCTTACTACTAAGTTGATATATAATTTCTAAAAAATAGAAATAAAAAATTATGTTATTAAAATCAAAGTAACTTTATTTTTACACATTTTTTCCATGATCTAATTATATAATCTGAATAAAATATTTAAAATGATATCGCATTCACCAATTCTTTCATCAATATGGCTTTTTCAAATTCGTGTTAATTCAACGTAGTTTTTGAAATTATATTTTTTTTTTTTTTACTTTGACATAAGTTGAAATGTGTAGTACCAAAATTATGAGGATATGACAGTCTCGGATATCATTGATGATTTTGGTAGTTGGTATTTGCTCTCGATTTTTCCAAGAGGATGTGGTTGTGTGGCAATTTGAAAATTTTAGACTATTTAACTTAAAATCAGCCTACAAAGAAATAAACAGATGGAAGTCACGGATACTAATCCCATTTGCCATTGGATTTGGAAACTCAAGATATCACAAAATATGAAACATTTTCTTTAGCTAATTGGACACAAGAAACTGATCACCGATGAACTTGTGGCTAAATGGTCCAATGATGTGTCCAGTTTATGTCAAAGGTACAAGGAAGTGAGTAAATCGATTGATCATGTCCTAAGGACTTGCCACAAGGCTAAAAGAATTTGGTTTCATTTTTTTAGTCCTGGTCAGTTTCTTTCTTTTAACAGATTGAATGTGCAGGACTGGATAAAGACAACATCAAAAGGAAGAATTTTCTCTCTTATTCATCCTATCTTTTCCTGGCTATTTTATAGAAGATTCGGAAGGGTAGAAATGGAGAAGTGGTTGAAGGAATACAAAGAGACTGTTTTAATGTCATTCAAAATATCTTAAGATTAAAAAATGATCTAGTCAAAGCCTTCTATCCTGAAAGATCGAATCATCTGAATAACATGCCTGGCAACCCTAATAGCTTAACTTCCCATGCAAGTTTTTTCAAGATGTACACGGATGGGTGTGCTCAAGCTAGTACCGGGAAAGGAGACTTTGGAGGACTACTTAGAGACAAGCATGGTATCTAGCAGTTTGGTTTCTATGGACACCGGCGGAACTGCAACAGCTTAGAAGTATAAATAAGAAGAGTTCATAAAGAGATATCAACATTGGCCCACAAAGAATACCAAAGAGCTATTACAGAGATCGATGCCAAGGAAGTCAGTAAGCTCCTTTTGGAAGATTGCCCAAGGAATCATAAATATAAACCATGGATTGATGATTCCAAGTGCATGATCAGAGAGAAAGACTATGACATTCAAGTTACAACTAGAGACAAAAATCAATGTGTGGACTATATGGCTAACATTGAATAAGAGATAGATGAAGAGTTTAAAATTATGATCAATTCCCCTAAGGACATGATTAATATGTTGTTAAGGGAAATGGACCCAAAGGCACATTTATGTGCCCGTAGTTGTTTGCTTTTAGTTGGATTGTTTTTTTATGTAACCAAAAAAAAAAGTTGAAATGTGTAGTCCTGAAGTTTGGGAGCCCTCCAAAGAAAGAGTCTAGACTTTAATTATCTTAATTGTGAATTTCTTTATTTTCTATAAATTATGGCCTACAAATATATTTAATAGATGTGAATCATTATTTTCAAGATCCACAAATATGAGTAAAGGCCATATTTAAAATGAAATAAATTAAAATTTTAATAATTAATATAATTTTAAACTTCTACCGATCTATATTATAAATTGAGATGATTTTTTTAAAGAAGTTTCACTGAACATCACGCTGGTCTTGATCCCCTGTTTACAAAATCTATCTCCTGCAAATGGATTTCATGTAATATTGTCTACCGAAGAATCTGGGTAGCAATTTTTTCTGCTAATTTTTTAGACAAGATGAGATTATACAATTTTTTTAAAGGAAATTTTTCGTCCAAAAACTTTACACTTTCACCTTAAAGATGATTGATTAAATTATATTTTTTCCTTTTTAAATTTTACGTTTGGATTTAACTGACTAAATTTTTATTTTTATATTTAAAAAATAAAAGAAATAATATAGTGTATAGGCCTATATCTTTGATTCCAAATCGCAGTTATGGAGTCTACCCATCATCCTGTCCTGATGGACCATCATCTTCAGCCCATGAACTCTATCTATATTATATATATAGGGTTGTTTCAAGAAACTGTCCAATTCTGACATAATGATTACTGGTGGGCCTTTTGTCCCCGGGAAAATGGAATAAAAGGACAGACGTCTGCCCCAATTTCACCATCAAACTGGAAATTTTTCATCAATGTAACTTGATAGGCTTCAAGAAAAAAGTGCACCGACTTGAATTGGGCTGGGCCTTTTGGATGATGAGTGGCCCCCAATATACTTATTGCTGGGCCTACTTCCTATTACATGTACCATAGCAACTATGCCTCAATTCGTACAATCAAATAATACCTAAACCTTGAATAAAGATTCCAAAATTTTTACATTATTATTAATAATATTATTATTATTTTTTTACAATAACGTCTGTCCAAACCAGTTTACGCGCACCTCGACTAATCACTTATTATATAAAAATACTTTTTTAGTTATTTTATGACCTAATTATTTGTGAGACCTAATATTAATTTGAGACATATAAATATACCAATGTATTCTGGTGAGAATATGAATGTGGTATATTTATTTAGATAAAAATTATTCAAGAAATGAATGAAAATTGTTCATTAAAGTACTAATTTGAAGATGTTGATTGATGTGTTGTGTGGGTTATCCTACAACAGTAACAGAAGAATATGAAAAGTCATCTATGAAGGCTCGGGTTATCTCTTAAAGGTAAGCCTTATAGGTGCTGAAATGATATGGATAAAAAGTAAGCTAAAGGGTATAAAATAAATAAAGCCCCGTGCGTATCGTCGCCGTCGACCAATGGACTGCTCGGCCCATTTAGACTCGGGCTTAAATCTTGGTCTTAGGCCTTGGGCTTGGGGAATACTTGACCTGGAATTTGTATGTTTGGTACAGAATCCGAAAAATCCAACCCAAACACAGCCTAATTGCAGGTTTGAAATTGGAGAGAAAATTATAAACCCGAAGACTATTAGTTCAGGTGTGTAACTACAAAGAGTTACAAACCTAAAAACTCTTCATGTGTGTAATTGTTGTCCATTTATTGTCTTCTTATATCAGACTTCTTTAGGTTACTGATTTTTAATTCCTATAAAAGGGCATGTATTATCAACATAATAGACATCCTAAGCTTGCCTTGCATTTGAGTTTTTATTGTTCTAAAAAGTTCTTGAGAGAATTCAACATATTTTTAGCTTGTTTGGCATCTGGTTTATAGTACTGGTGTAAAAGCTACATCATTTTTATCCTTGAAGGAAGACGTTTATTCAAACTATAAGCACCTAGCGGGGGTAAAATTTACTTTAAAAACAATTCGTCAAACAATTGTCTCGATCATTTCCTCTGGTATTCTATTTTTATTTGTTTTATCATATAATAAGTATTTCTATTCTATTTGTTTTATTATACAGTAAGTATGTTGAGTTTATCTCACATTGGATATGTAAGGGGTTGGTGGTCATGTTATAAGTGTAAGGGAAAGCCTAACCTCAGGAGCTAACTTTTGGAGTGGAGACGCCCAATACTACCCTATATTGAGATCAAAGCTTAAGTTACAAAAACTCTGGTCAAATATCCATAAAGGGAGATATTGGTCGAGGGTTAACCGACCAAAAACACGATGTATGGGAGGAGATTGTTGGGTTTAACCTGACCACCAACCCCTTCCACATCCGATGTGGCTCAATAATCTTTCCCTCACACATTTGACCTTTGGTCGGCTAACTCTCAACCAGTATCTTCCTTTGTGGTTATTGGGTTAGAGTTGTTGTAATTTAGGCTCTGATATCAATGTAGGGTGGCCTTGGTCCTCTCTCTACTCCAAAAGTTATCTCATGAGGTGAAACTTTCTCTCACACTTATAACCTGATCACTAGCCCTTTCACATTCGATGTAGGATAAACCCAACAAAGTATTTTTGTTTCTGTTTTATTCTGGACCTCAATTTCCAACATTACATTCCCAGACGATCTTAAGGGCGCACTCCCCCAGATTAGTGTAGTGTATTCACGATTAAATTCAATATTTAATTCTTATAATATTCCTCATGAGAGTCAAATTCTGGTTGACAAAAAAATGAACACTTCTCTTTGCCAACTTGATTTTGTTTAATGTTAGTTTCAATGGGACGGAAGCGCTTTATTATTATTATTATTATTATTATTATTATTATTATTTTATTTATTTTAATTTTTTATCTGTCAATCTCAAATCAAACAATTATAAACATCTGAAAGTTAGTTAATTGGGGTTGATGGTTTGGGTAACAAAGGATTGCTGAGAAATCATAGTTGTCAAACCTTAATTTTGGGCTTTGTTACAAAATTTATAACATGGTGATTAATTAGATCACATAGGAAAATAACACACAAAATTAAGGCCGTGGCCTTCAAATTTTGCAACTAGTGCCCGACTTATGCCACATAATAACTTTTTAGAAATTTTAGTAATTATGTTAAAAATTAAAAATCATTACAAACATGAAGATCACTGTAATTTTTTTATATATCGTGCAACAATTTTAGATTACTATAAAGTATGATGGTTAATTAGATGACTTGGAGAAATTACACTTATAAAATTAATAGTGTTCTGTCATGACCCCCAAATTTTACAACTCATAATTCACCTAAACTTTTCGATATAGTCATTTTTGGAGAAGTTCAATAATTTTATTAAAAATCCAAAATCATTGCAAGACATGAAAATTATTGTATGTGGTGCAATAATTTTATTGCAATAATTTTATACTTTTGAAAAAAAAAATCTATAAAACGTGGATTGAATGAACAAAAATTTAAGTTCGTGCACTATTCAACAATACTCCTAAAATTAATAAATGAATTAATTGTTCTACGGATTAATTTTTCTCTAAAAATAACCTGGCAATTAGATATTAATATTTAATGAATAAAAAAATGAGAAAATTACCTAATAAGTCTAAAATCAATTACTTATTACCAATGAATGTCAATTAGTATATATTAAACCGAGAACTCCAATCTGATAATTTTTACAAACCATTTGATCTCAGATTCAAAAAACTTCAGTTGCCAGATTACTTAATTGCCCTTTGCGAGCTTGTAGGGACTTGGAGTTTTCATATTAGACAAAGTCATTTTATTAAAATCAAAATAGTTATTATTGTACACATGTTTTTCAAAATCTAATTATATATTCGAATTCGTTTAAATAAAATCCACAAAAATGATATCAAATTCACTATTTTGTTTCCATTAGTTACAGTTTTCACATTCATATTATATTCACCATTGTATTTTCAGAAGTTTTAATGTTAACATTTCATATTACATTCAACATGGTTCCAAAATTTTCAGTAGGGATGTCACAAAAAACCGAACTAATGAGTAACCGAGAGAAATCGAACCAAATGGTCTAGTTTTAAAACCGACTAAATGGTTTGGTTGGGGTTTTAGTTTTAAAATTAGCAACAGAAACAATTTTGATTTTGATTTTGGGATGGAAACCACAAAACCGAACTACAAAACGAACCACGAAACCGTGAAATCGATATTTTAAAAATATTTTTATTACATATATACCCTTATATATATGTATGTATGTATATGTGTATTTACACTTTTAACCCCTCTTATATATATGTGGGTAAAAGGGTATTAGGGTTTCATCATTTTCATTTCACAAATCGTCGCAACCGTTCAGCTCTGTTCTCTCAGAGTCTCTTTTCTCCATTCCTTTCATCCTTCAATCCCTCTCTTCTAAGACTTCTCTTTCTCTAATCAGCGTTGTAGGCTCACAACCAACCAACCACTAGATCTGGACATCAGCCGCCACCAGCCTACCACCGTCGTTGGCAACTCAGCCTTGGAACCACACCAACCAAATCTGGACCTCAGCCACTAGATCTTTACCCCACCACCATTTAGCTCATCTGTTTGGGTGGAAGCGGATAACAGGTTAGTGGTTACTTCCTGTTTGTTGATCTTATAAGCATTCGCTATGCTAAGTTTTAGTTGATCTTATAAGCACTCGCTATGCTGAGTTTTAGTTGATGGATAGATGGTTGTCGATTGAAATTTTCTGTTGTTTCTTGTTAGAAATAGATCTGTTTTGGCTTGATACATTTTCTTGCTGATAGTTATATAGTTGGACTGAACATTTTGTTGAATCCTCATTTGGGTGTTCATAAATCTACCTTTGCCATCTTTTTTCTTCTTCTCTCTTTTGCAATTTTCATTGTTGTGTTCTTCACTTTCTGTTTAATTAGTTTGTTTTTTAAGTATCTTTGAGAGATGAGATGTTCAGCAAAGCCTGACCTCCTTCATCAAGTAAGCACTCGTGGTTCTGGAAACTCAAACACTGGTTTATGTGTTTATTTTGGAATAGATCTAGAATATTTGAGTTTTAGTTTTGATTTTGATTAGGTTTAAATTTTGAGTTTGTTTTTTATTTGGTATAGGTTACAATGTCTTCTAAAACATCTGCGATTTTGGTTTTGGTTTTTATTTTTATAAAATTGAAAAATCTTAAATGGTTTCGCGGTTTTGGTTTTGGTTTTCTGTAAATTTAAATGATTTGGTTTTAAACGGTTTTAAAAACCGACAGTTTTGGTTGCGATTTTGGTTTGATATATTTCTAATAGTTTTGGTTTTATATGAAACCGGACCAAAACCGAACCAGTGGCATCCCTAATTTTCAGTTTTCGCGTGTTACATTTAATATCAAATTACCTTTATCAGTAAATCATATCATTCAACACACATATAATTTATTTTATTATCAACATTAATTAATGTTATTTTCTACTATATTAGATGTTATATTCAACATTTATGGAAAAACACATAATGTAGTGATATTAATGTTATATATAACATCCACATGTATTTCAATTTAGAGTTCCACATAAAATATTAATATCAATCATCGAATGTTACATTCAATATTGGTGCCATACACACTATAAAATATTACATATAATATTTATATGAAATACGACTCACATCTAAAAAAAAAACGTGATTAATATCTCATTTTAAAGAGGACGATCTCCTGATGATTATTGTGTAAAAAAAATTAATTTTTCAATAATAAGTTCATGATAAAATCGCAAGTTTTACGTTCAAAATTTTTATTGGAAATTACCATATTTGTTTTCATATTTTTAGGAGTAATAAAAGTTGAAAGTAGTACAAGGAATATAACTGCTCATTAATGAGGAAGTAAATTAGTATGCGAATCTCTAGATGTAGTGATCGGTGTAAAATAAAATAAATGGATACCATCGATAATTAAAACCTCAAAAAGAGAGTCCTCGATCACTGCCAAAAAAAAATTGATAGAAAAAAGTCATATTGAATTTTATATTAAATACTAATAAATAGACGCCCAATATTATAATCTTACATTCTTCTTCTTTTAATATGCAAAAACCTAGGAGAGGGATTATGGGTTAATTTTAAAGAATGTCTCCTTTCATTATTAACGACAAATTCTCTCCACCAAAACCCATATATCTTTCGTTTTTTTAATAGTTGTTGATACTATGAGTTAACGCGTTTGACACTTCCGTTCGTAATTTCATTTGAGCTTATATAAAAAATGTTCGGTGTCATTCATACCCTCTTTATCATATTTTATTCAAAAATAATGTTGCAAATTTTTTTTTCCTGCTAGCTTTTATATTTTTTAGGGCTTGTGTTCTGTTTTTTTTTTTTTTTGGGTCTATTTTTTTTTTTTTATTATTATCACTTTTTATTTTTTGCTTTTTTTTTTTTTTTTTTTTTTTATTGTATATGGTGTTTATAAAAAATGATAAATAAATTAATATTAAAAACAAAAAAGTAGAAAACAAAAACGAAAAACAGAAAGAAAATGAAAAACATTAATTTTTTTAACAAAGAAAAAAAATTAATTTTTTTGTTATTATTTTATTTTTATTTTTTGTTTTTAAAATTTAATTTTTTCATTTAGATTTTTAAATTTTATTTTTTGTTTTTTACTTTATTTTTTGTCTTTTATTTTCTAAGTTTTTACTTTAAATTTTTTCCTGTAAACTCCATTAAAAAATAAAAAGAAATACAAAATAAAAGAAAAGAAATAGAGAGTATAAAATAGAAAGAAAAAATAAAACATAAATAGAAAAAACCTCAAAATATTGTATTGTAAAGATATATTTGTCCATAAAAAAATTAAAATAATAAAAAATATCTTAGATATTATTCAAATTATTGAAGTTGTAAATAGTATGAAGTCAAATGATACCCGCGTGTCCCAAATTTTAATTTTTGATAGTATCTTCATACTATTCATTTAGAATCATTTGACCTATAAAATTAGGGATCACATTTTGTGGTTAAAATTAACAAGGAATATAATTAGCTTTAAATATTAGTAATATTAAAAAATAACTTACTTAGTCAAGTACAATTAAAAAAAAAAATAAGGCTCAATAACTAAAAAAATTATATAATAAATTAAGAAACGTATAAAGAGGACCGTGATTTAAAAAATAAAAATAAAATTATATTTTATATATTTAACTCAAACTAATCTCATCATTTTATAAAATTAGGATTAAATTATAATAGAGTAAAGAGACACACGTGGCTAACCACTTTCTCTTAATATAATATTAACCCAAATCGAGTGATTTTTTTCTGAGGTAAAAAAAAGGTCCACAAATAAGGTACGTCACCAAACGAGTGACCTCACACCTACCTACCTACCTACTAGGAAATCACACTCCTATAATGGTACATTTGTCACAAGCCTACAAACGAAAGGCTAAGGGCTAGAGTCAAAGAAACAGAAACAAGTTTGAATCCTTTTGCTCAAAGTCAAGGACTGCTATAACTTTTTTTATTTTTTTTAAAAGACACTAAGAAATGTTTCTTTCTCCATTTCCTACTGCACAAACATTTCAATGTTCATTCATCATTTTTTTTTCCCAAAAAATCTGTACAACTATTTATTTTACTAGGCGTGAATTGATGATCTAGTTATTAGAGTTCTTTACGCAATAAATATTATTTTTTTTAAAAAATACTGACAACATATATATTTCAACTTATTTATCGAACATGAGTATCCGTGTATTCGGAATACCGGGATCTTAATCCCAGTGTTGCGAATATCGGGATCGTTATTTTTTTTTTAATTGAATAATCTCAGTATTGTGAACGTTGGGACTAATTTTATTATTACTTTTTAATTTTTCACGGTGAAACGGTGTATCACCGTGAAAACGATGATACACCGTTTCACCAAATAGTCTTAGCGTTTAAAACGCCGGGACTGTCATTTATGAACAGATAGAGAGAGGGGGGGCCAAGGTCACGAAGAAGTGGATTTCATGAAATGAATAGGATTTTTGACACTTTATACCCCTAAAGTTTGATCATTATTTCTTTTAGTTTTTAATAAAAATAAAACAGTTTGTTTTTGTTTTTTAGTTTTTACTCTTTTTTTTATTTCGTTTTTTTATAAAGAAATTTTTTTTGTTTGTTAATTTTAATTTATTTGATTATTGTAATTTTAATTTAAAAGTGAAGTCAAACAGTCAATCTAATAAGTCAAACGTTCAACTGTTTAAAGCAATGAAGTAAAAAAATTTGAAAACTAATCAAGACGGTCGACCGACTTGACAAATCAGACGACTATTGAAAATAGTGGGTTTAAATTACATGTCTTAATCTAATCGGTCAACCAAATGGGGTATGTCGAGCAAATTGAATTTTTACTTGAATTCAATTCAAAAAAAAAAATATTTTCATTTTATTAATAATAAAAAAGTAATAAATAAAAAAGTAAAAATAAAAAGAATTTACATGATATAATAAAAATAAATAAAAATTATTTTTTAATAGTTGAATATTTTCATGAACCATTGGAGCAAATTTATTGCGGCTCAACCGTTGAATTTTAATTGGAATTTTTTAAGTAAATTTTTGAATTTCAGTTGAATTTTTGTTTTTTGAATTCCAATTAAACTATCATAATCTTATATAGAGCGGTAAACAAGTCGAGCAGAGTATGACTTGGAAATGATTAATTACTTTATTATTTATTATTTTTTATTATTAATAAAGTGAAAATATTTTTTTATTTCAATTGAATTCAAGTAAAAATTCAAATTGGTCGACATGATACCTCATTCGGTTGATCAATTAGATCAAGAAATACAATTTAAACTCACTAATTTCAATAGTCGACTGATTTGTCAAGTCGGTCGACCGACTTGATTAGTTTTCAAAAAAAAATTCTTTATTACTTTAACCAGTTGAATGTTTGATTTATTCGATCAACTGTTTGACCTCACTTTTAAATTAAAATTATAACAATTAAAGAAATTAAAATTAACAAACAAAAAATATTTTCTTTATAAAAAAAACGAAATTAAAAAAAAAAAAAACTTAAAACTAAAAAAAATATTTTATTTTTATTCAAAACTAAAAGAAATAATGGTCAAACTTTAGGGTATACAGTGTCAAAAATCCTATTCATTTCCTGAAACTTACTTCTTTGTGACCTTGGCCCCTCTCTCTCTCCTCTCTATCTCTCTCTTCATAAATGACAGTGCTAGCGTTTTAAACGTGGCGACCATTTGGTGAAGTAGTGGTATACCATTTCACCGTGAAAATTAAAAAAATAGTAATAAAATTAGTTCCGGCGTTCACAATGCCGGAACCATTCAATTAAAAAAAATAATAATAATCCTGGTGTTTGCAACACCGGGATTAAGATCCCGGTGTTCCGAATATCAGGATACTCGTGTTTAGTAAATAAATTGAAATATATATGTTGCCAGTAATTTTTTTTTAAGAACTCGCAGTTATTATTATCTAAAAATCTCAAATAAATAAATACAAGAAGAAATACAAATATTTTTTAATTGGAGTATAAATAGATTTTCTATTTTCATTTGATTTATTAAATTGAAAAGTTAATCAATGTCAACAAACCTACCCTTATAGGTTGGGAAAAATGTCTAAAAGGCCTCACCAATTAATGGCAGAAGTCAACAACCGTGGCGACCTTAAGAAGCTACCTACAATTATTGAAATTAAGATTTGATGCCTTTTATTTTTTATTTTTTATTTTTTATTTTTTTTATGTGCCTTTAAAGTAGCCTTATATTTCACAAAATTAATATTAGAAATGAATCAGGACAATTTTTCAAATTTTTTTTTACATGTTCATTTCTAATTTTTATTTTAAAATTCTAATTTTGTGTTTTTTCTAATTATTTATTGATTCACACTAGTAAAAAACGTTGATAAAAAAAATATTGAAGTAAATTGTTATTGTTGGTGTCGAAAATTCCGCAGTTGATTAGGTCAGAATTCACATGATGATTTATTTGTTAAGTTGGTGTCTTGACGTACAATTTCATTCATCCTAGCGCACAAAAACCCGAAGGGGTGTACCTAGCTAAGTCGATTTAGCGCAAGAGTAAGAGCTTCCAGGAAAATAAGAGTTCAAATGTAGGACCTAATTTTTGATTGTGTATAATTATAAATGTATTTTAGAACAATTAAAAAATAATAAAGTCCATCACAACATTTAAATTTTACTTTAAAAATTTTAACGGATTATTATGATATTCAAACAATTAGTTTTAAAAAATAAAATAAAAATAAATAGTGGTTAATAGGTTAATTTAATTTGATTCTTAAAATTTGGGAGGTTAATTGCTATTTAAAAATGTTAATTTTAAATTTTGGGTTTGAATGATATATATATATATATATATATATATATATATATATATATATATAATTTATGTTCAAATTATGAGAAGTTAATTAAAAGTGAAAGTTTGAATGATATTTTTTTGGGTATTTCATTGCCTAGTAATATCGTTAATATTTTTCTCTGTGCTTAAATTAATTGATAAATTTGGTAAATATAACTGTAATATTTTAGTTGTAAAATTAATATTGGATTGAGAAAATAAAATGCTTAATTTTAATAAATTTCATATAATCAATAGGAATAGGAAAAATTACATTTTAGTATCACGCATTGCATAATAGATTTATTTAGATAAATTCTTAGTTTAGACCCTATCGTTGTTAAGTCCATAGACAACGCCAATTATCTCAATATTTTGGCGGTAGCTAAATAATAGTGCGATTATCGAGGTGAGTATATTGTTTTCTATGTAAATTGTCAAATTATATTTTCGTATTAAATTGACTGTTTTATAACGTTAGATAAATCAAGTAAAATGTTGAATATGAGAACTTTTTTTTATTATTATACATATATACCATAGTGTGATCTCGACAGGAGGGCATGTCCTGCGGGATATTGTTGGTTCTAATAAGAGGGCATGTTCTGTAGGACGTTGTGTTGTGACCTGATAGGTGTTGTTGTTGACAATGATGATTATCATCTTGATATGGTGGTTTATACCACGTATTGACTCCTATCATTGGAGATATTGAATGACCTTGACGCTGATGGCTAGTAGGGAAGTATATTTTTAGTAGTTTATTATATAAAAGGGATTTGATTGGTTAATTTATATTCAGTTGTTATATTTTGTTGATATCTGTGAACTTCATTATTGTTCAGTGCGGTTATATTCCGTTTTGAAAAATATCACTGTGATTATATTCTATTTTGGAAAGTGAATTTTGATAAATGTGCTTGATCCATAAATTATTTTTATATTATGAAGACAGTACACCGATAAAATATTTTTATTTCAGGTACCTCAATTAGAGACCACTATTGACGCTAGGTAGAGTTAGAGAATGTAGTAGATTTTATTTTGGAGACAGTCAAGACTAGTTGTTGGGAGTGAGTGGTTGAATTTTTTTGTAGTTTTGTTACAAGATAGTTCATTTTGTATAATTGCTAGAATTTTGAGTTGGTAAAATATTTATATCTTTTTGAAAATCTATATCAGCAAATAATTTATAAATATTTGTGGTTGGTTAGGTAACATTAAGTCGAGGTCACGCCTGGTCTCAGGCGATAGGGCCCGGGGAGATGTGACAATTTTTGGTATCAGAACTTAGGTTATAGGTTCCGTAGAATTGTCAAATTGTCTCGTCAGTAATGGACCGTAAGATAGGGTGTTGTTAGGTTGGTTCGGCACGTGAGTGATAATTATTTTATTTGATTAAATAATATATTTGCTTCATGCACTGTTGTTTGCATTGTTGGCCTTTTATTTATTAAATTTCATTTTAGATCTTGAATATGGATCGTGTAAATGAAAGTAGTAGAAATTCGGGACCCCAAAGAAAAAGGGATAGGGCGTGAGAAAGCTTAGATGCTGTCGAACGAATATTACAGGTTGTTGCACAATTAACAGAGCAGCAGGTAAATATGATGGAATGCCAGAGGGCCCAAACCAAAACAATCAATCCTCAGGTTGTGCTATTAAAAAAATTCAAGGAGTTGGACCACGCAACTTTTACATGAACTGCGGGTCCTATGATACCGAAAATTGGTTGCAGAGCATAGGATACGTATTCGAGGCAATGAGCATTACTGATGACAGTTCAAGTTCCTATTTCCACTTTTCAGTTGAAAAGGGGAAACCGAACATTAGTAGGAGAAAATGAAGATGCTAATTTCAATTCCAGGCCAGGAGATTACTTAGGATTAATTTGTTGCCAAATTTAATGAAAAATGTTTCCCTGAATCTTATCAGTTCAAGATAGATGAGGAATTCATATTACTGAAACATGGAAAAATGTTTGTTCTACAATATGAAATCAAATTTGATGTCTTGTCCCGATTCACTCCTGATTTGGTAAAGACCGAGGAAATAAAATGTAGACGATTCTCGAAAGGGCTAGATTTGCAAATACGCTCAAGGTTGATTGTCTGGCGGATCAAAAGTTATGCGAAACTGGTGAACATGACAAAATTAATTAAAAAACGATGTGCGGGAAGCCATCGATAATAGTGAATAGTACAAGAAGAGCAGATTCGAGTTATCTAGCAGATATCTAGGTGACACCTCTTGGGGATCTGGCCCTCGACCCCAACGTTCTTGGGCCTCGATAATCGATCAATCGGCTGGGAAGCTAGGCCTACAACAATCATATTATGGGCGACAACAGAATGTAATTAGACAGAGTTTAGGCCAATAAAGACAGGGTAAAGCCCAATGTTTAGCCGAGCTGGGACAGTTGTATGCTATCAATGCGGTTCACCGGACCATTTCGTTAAAGATTGTTTCATGGCAGACCCAATATGTTTTCGGTGTCACGAGCCAGACCACACATCTCTGTCTTGTCTGAAATTTGTTGCTACTCTTACACCTTCTACGAGCAGTCTGAGAATGCTCAGGTTACTCCAGATGTGGTTACATGTATTATGTATTTATATGATAGAGATGCATGTATACTTATCGATCTAGTTTCTACTCATTCATTTGTCTCGACGACTTCTATGATGCATGTAGAAAGATTCCCTACTCTTATGTCATATGGTATTATTATTTCGACCTTTGTGGTCGAGTCAGTGTTGATAGATAATGTGTACAAATATAGTCTGCTTCGCATTGGTGATAGAGAATTATTAGTGGATCTATTACCCCTGAGTATTTACGATTTTGGTGTGATACTAGGTATGGATTTGCTATCCGCCTATCATGCCACAGTCGGTTGCTTTAAAAATGAAGTTACTTTCCGAGTCCAAGGCGAGTCAGAGTTTGTGTTTTCGGGGGATAGAATTATCACCCATGTCAGTTTGATTTCAATCCTAGAGACGTGAAATTATTAAATAAGGGATGTCAGGGATACCTCGCTCATGTGATTAACACCAGTCAAAAAGAGGTACAATTGGTAAATATCCCAGTGGTTGGGGATTATCCCGAATTACTTCTAGGTACTTCTCCTATATCAATTTTACCCTATTATATGACACCTACAGAACTAAAAGAATTAAACATTCAGCTGCAAGATCTATTAGACCACGGGTTTATCAGACCCAGTGTTTCTTCATAGTGAGCTCCAGTGTTGTTTGTAAGAAAAAAGGATGGCACTTTGAAGATATGTATCGATTGTCTGCAATTAAACAAATTAACGATTCGTAATAAATACCCATTGCCTAAAATTGATGATTTGTTCGATCAGTTGCAGAAGACCAGGATATTCTCGAAAATAGATATTCGATCAGGATACCACTAGTTGAAAATCAGAGATAATGACGTGCTGAATACGACGTTCCATATGAGGTATGGACATTATGAATTTTTTAGTTATATCATTTAGGCTGATGAATGCCCTAACTGCATTTATGGTTCTGATGAATTGGATATTCCGACCTTATTTAGATCAGTTTATCATTGTGTTCATTAATGATATATTGATTTACTCCAAAAATAAAGGAGAGCGTGCAGAGCATCTCCAAATTGTGCTATAGATTTTGAAAGAGAAACAATTGTATGCAAAGTTTAGTAAATGTGATTTAAAAATAAAAAATAGAAAATAAGAGAGAAAGAAAGAGAATAGAAAATAAAAAATAAAAGAATATAAAAAAAATATATATATAAAGATATTTTTGTCAACAAAATGAGAGAAATAATATCTGAAATATTATGAAAATGGCAAAGTTTGATATTACTCGAAATGACATATTACTCCAAATGACATACAGTGTCTTATTTATAAACTTACGAAAAAAATTAGTGACTTAAGTTGTTAGTCATTGGATTCTCTCTCTCCCTTATTCTCTACAAATCTCTTCAATTTAGAAGAGAATGTTTTTTATTACTTTATGAAAGATTTTCTCTTTATTTTTTACAAATTTTCTACAAGACACTCTCAATCCAAGATTTGTAGTCTAGAATTATCTAATGTGACTTCTTAGTAAGAGGTTTGGTATTTAAAATCACTTCCCCAATCATTTGTTAAAAAAAAAAAAAAAAAAGTAATCACAATCCATAAAATGTAAAATAAATAAATCATAGATGGATCAATTAACATTAGATGAAAACACAAAGCACGCTTGATTTAAAGAAAGTGTACAAGGATAGATATTCGAATTTGTAGAAAAATATTTTTTGGGAGGGACAGCAACTGTGGATATGAAAAAAAAAAGCAAAAAATAAATAAATATATTTTAATCCCAATTGCTGATTACTTTTCGCCCTCTCTCTATCTTATCTTATTCATATAGAAACATTTACCATAATTTACCAAGTCCTATGATATTTCAAAACAATGCAAAAGTAGAACGTGTTCAAATATTATATAAAATAAAATAAAAAGAAAAAAAAAGAAAAGAAAAGAAAAGACAGTATTTCTTTCTCTCTCTATATATACACATGTGAGATGATTATCTAGTATCCACTATTGACATAAAGGTTTTTTAAATACTAAATCACAATGTGAAAATTACATCTTGGGAAAAATGTACTTTTTGCCCTTGAGTTTGGGGTGAATTTCTAATTGGTCCATGTGGTTTGAAAAAAAATCATATTTGAATGAGGTTTGGATTTAGTGTCAATTTAGCCCAATTATTTACGGCATGTTAAAATTTGGATGGGAATTGTGAGACGTTGTACAACTAAGCCATCACTACCTAAGCTACCGACCAACAATGGCTGTTGTTAGCATTATACAGGAGAGGAACAATAGAGTTTTCTTAGTAAGGAGACGAAAAAAATATATTTTTATAGCATTAAATTTATTAAAAATGTCTAAATTGTCCCTATAAGATTACTTAAGGAAACTGCATATTGAGAAGGATTTCGAAATCAATCATTATTGAGATTAAAGAAGCGGCAACGAAGATGATTTAGGTTTGAGAATGGACGAAGAAATGATATTAGGTTGGGCTGAAGAATCGAAGAAGAACCTCGCTGAGGACCCGAGGTTGAGTGTTTATAGGGGTACTTAGGGTTCTATAATCTGAGATTGGGAGAGAAACCCTAAGGTTGCGTTTGGGTAAGGGATTTGAGAAATCCAAGAGATTTGTGAAATGAAGGGATTTCAAAATCCCTTAATTTCACAAATCCGTTGTTTGGATAATTTTTTTTTTCTATTTTTATCCAATTTCTAGAAAAAAAAAAAAAACAGAGACGACGAACAAATCCCCGACTAAATCGAAGAACAAATCGCATTTCTGAATTCCAAGAACAAATCGAAAAACCACTTCGAAATCGAAGAACAAACCACGATTTTGATTTCAAAGAACAAACCATGATGAACAAATCCAAGAACAAACTACGATTTCGTCTTTTGATTTCGCTTTTGAAAACGAAATTGATTTCGAACCCTATTTCGTCGTTCGAAAACGAAATTGAGATTTCGTCAGGAAGCAAACGACGATTTCGAACCCTAGTTCGCTGTTCAATTTCGATTTCAAACCTTATTTTGTTGTTCGAAAACGTTGAATGAGAAGAAAAAAAAACGTTTGAAAACGTTGAATCAGAAGAAAACGACGGCGACGATGAAGGAGCTTGAATGTGAAGAAAAAAAAAAAAAAATGAGGAAAAAAAAAAAAAAAAGAGAAAGGGAAGGATTTGGCAAATGCAAATTCTCCCAAAGGTATTTCCAAATCCTCCATTTTACTCTTCAAAGGATTTAACAAATCCACTCTCCATAAATCCTTTCACTCCCCAAATAAGGAATTCATTAAAAAATGATTTTGAAATCCCTTAACTAAATGAAATTCCTCCTACAAATCCCTTATCCAAACACAACCTAAATGACTTCGTTTTGGGATATGGGGGGGAGAGGGTAACCTGTGTTCAAGAAATGGGTACCCACGAACCGCCCAAGCAATGCATGGGTTACTCTTGGTTGGGTTCCTTTGTGGTGTGGTTCCGTAGTTTGGGCAGGTTTGCAGGTTCACCTGGTCCACTGCACATCTTTAATTTAAAGTGACAAAATTACTCATAAAATTAATGTTACGTGTTTTGCACGTACACAATTCCGTCCATATTTTAACAACCTGTTAACAATTGGATTAAATTGAAAGCAAGCCCAAATCTGAGAGTCAAATATGTTGTTTTTCAAACTATTGGGACCAATTAGACACATACTGCTAACTTTGAGGGTAAAAAGTGCAATTTTCCCCTAAAAGACTTTATTACAAAAGCAAAAATAAAACTTTTTTTTTTTTGGGGCTTTTTGGTGGCCAATCCGATTGCCCCAGATATTATTGCGGGTAGAAGGAAGATGATGAAGAAACCAATCTTGGTGAGGTGGGATAAAGTTAGCAGCATTGGGACCAGGTGGTTCAAAGTTTCAAACTTTACATTAACTTCAGTCAGTAACCAAACCGAACCCCATTCTCAAACAGTGCCCTCAGTTAACATTTTCACTTGTCTGTGGATGGGAGGGCATTGAGAGGGTGAAGAAGCGGATCGACTACTTTTGCCTCCCCTCCAACATTTGGTATTGTTTGTTACCCCCTTCTCTCTCTCTCTCTCTCTCTAAGCATCTTGTTTATTTAATCCTATTCCACGGCTCTATAAAAAAGGGGATGAAACCACTAGAAATTCTCGTCGACGGCAATCCTTTTCACAATTAGGCTACCGCCCACTTGTCAAAAAGATCTGATTCTTTCGTCAAACAAATATAATTTGTTAATTGGTGAGTACCCAGATGCTATGGTCGCTTTATCCTTGTATACATCTTCTCTAGATTTCGTTTTATCTTTTCTTTTTTCACTCCCGTCTTTATTCTCCTTCCTGTTCTTGCTGGTGGAAGTGGTTGCAGTTACATCTGTGGGTTTGTTGGTAGGCTTACTAATTTTGATTTTTAGGTTTTAATTCTTCGTCTTCTCTCTCTTCACGGCCACCGGGTTCCGGCGGATGGGCGGCTGAGTCTGTATAGAGAAAAGGTAGAGTACTTTTGTGCTTTGCTTGGCTGTTGGTAACTCGATTTTTCCATTGTTTTATCGATTGATTTCGATGTGCATTCACTGGTTTTTTGCAAGTTGTTAATCTTGGTGGTTTTGCATGTTCTGATTTCTAGATCTGGTAATTGGTCCGTGGATTTGGGCACTGGCTGTTGTGGAATTTCATTTTCTTTGCTCTTTGCTCTGGTTCATGACTGACTTCCCTCTCCCCCCCCCCCCCCCCCGATTTCTCATTTGCTTGCTTTTAATTCATGTTTCTTGATGCTATTACGCCTTTAGCTTAGAATGGTATGTTTGATTAGATAAACATGGCGGATGGAATGATTCCCTCTCTCTCTCTCTCACACACACACACACAGAAGGGTATGTTTTATTAGATAAACATGGCTGATTGAGTGATTCTCTCTCTCTCTCTCTCTCTCTCTCACACACACACACACACACACACAGAGAAGGGTATGTTTGATTTGATAAACATGGCTGATTTCCTCATATAGATGGAGGCTGATGAAATTCGGTGTTGGGACGAGCTACTGCCGGATGCGCTGGGGCTGATCTTCAGCCATTTATCCCTGCAGGAAATTTTAACGGTGGTGACGAGGGTGTGCAAATCATGGAGCAAAGCGGTGATGGGTCCTTACTGCTGGCAGGAGATTGACATCGAGGAGTGGAGCTACGTTTCTGAACCTTCCAACATCGACCGAATGGTAAGAATGCTGATTGCCCGGAGCTCCGGCTCCCTCCGCCGGCTCCGCGTCTCCGGCCTTCAAGATGATCACATTTTTTCCTTCATTCTTGACCAGTAAGCACCTCCCGTGTTTCTGTCTCTCTCTCTCTATTTGTTCTTCATCCTTTGTTTCTTTGTATATTAGCATATGACTACTTAAAAGCCAAATCTTGAAAATTGATTGAGGTTAAAGAATCTAAGGGAAAAAAATGTTTATTCATATTTAATCCCACGAAACTATTTTCACTACCATTTTCCGGCCATCGCCTACCACCATACATTTAAAAAAAAAAAATATTACAATTAAACGTATTTTTTATTTCTGATCTCATAAGTTAAAAAAAAAACACTTTCAAAATAATGTTTGTGGCCAAACATGTTTCTTTTTATGAAACACTCTAAAATGGAAAGAAAATTTTCATCCCATATAACCAAACGCAACCTTAGTCACTCAATTAGCTATTTCCTATTTCAATTTTTTCCTTCTTAGCCAGATGTATTAAGTGAAAAGACTAGCTATTTTTAAATAAAGGGACAATTGGTGGGAGATCCTCTATTTATGTTCTAATTAGTTAAAAATTTTATATGCGTTAAAAACTTTTAATTTAATCTCATCCGTTTTAAAAAGGTATGCGCTAGTTACATATAATTACTTTGTGTGTAATATTATTATATTAGTTATAGGTAACTATTTTTTTTTCCAGTTACATGTTCCAATAATATATAATTTTTTTTTAGTTACATGTCTCTGATATATTATTAAAAAATTTGATATTTTTCAGTTATATGTTTTAATAATATGTAATTTTTTAATTACATATTTATCATATGTTTTTCAGTTACGTCACAAAATATTATATATATGTAATCGTAATATGTAATTAATATTATATAAGTACATATAACTAGAAATATCCAAATATGTGTGAAAAATAATAATTATGAAATTGTAATTAACATTAGTTACATGTAACAAAATTTACTATAAAAAATCAAATATAATCACTAAAAGGCTCCCTATAATTCTAGAAATATCCCTACAATTCCTGTAATGCGAGACTAAAATACAAGTGAAATTTAACTTAAAAGATTAAATCAAAACTTAATAACACAAAATGATTTTTCACTAATTAGATTTAAAAAATGAATTTTTCGCCGATTTTCCTTTAATTTAGTTATTTTAATATAAAGAGCATGGAGTATTCATTTTAAAATTTTAAATACAAAATAATTATTATAATTATTTTAAAATAAATTAAAGAGTATGGTTAGGAGGTTTCATGAATTTGATGAATATATGCCTTTCTTTAGTGAATAGAAACAGAAAATATGTCATTGTTCTGTTCTCGGATGTTTAGAACAGATTCTTGGGAACAGAACAGAATCGTTGCCGTATCCCTGTTCACGTTCCAACAGTAAGAGAAAAATTTTGGAACAGAAATTTAAAATTCTTGGTACCCCATTATTCACAGGGATGGTCCTACATGGGTTAAGTTAATATGGGGTCAATTGAAACCACCAAGAAGATTTTATAAATTACTTACATCACCCCATAAATATAATGTAATGCTATGTTTGCCCCCAATAAGTTTTTAAAATTTTTTTAGTAGTACCCATTTATTTTCAAACTACCTAATTTTGACCCCACAAGTTATGGGTTTCTTACATGCGATTGCTCCATATGTCTTAGTTCCCCTCGTTTGACGACACTCCAGCTCCCAAGAAGCGTAATGAGCGATTCGATTGTGAAGGAGTACGCCATCGCGGGCAGGCTGTCGATGATCACCTTCATGGACCTTAGCTACTGCGTCAAACTCGGTGCCTCCGCCCTGGAAGCCATTGGAAACAACTGTAAATCCCTGTCAGAGCTTCGCCGGAACATGCACCCGCTCGACACCCAGGGGAAAGTCTCGATGAACGATGAGGCACACGCTATTGCTGCAACGATGCCGAAACTGAGACGACTGGAGATGGCTTATCTGCTGGTGGATACACCGACGGTTGTGGAGATATTGATGGGGTGTAAAGAGCTGGAGTTGTTGGATATAAGAGGGTGTTGGAACGTGAAGATTGGGCGGAGTTGGCTCCGGGAGAAGTTTCCGGCGGTGGTGGTGAAGGGACCGTACGTGTATGATGAGTACGTGGGGCATGATTTTTCAGATTCCGAGGATTCGGTAGACGAGGGGAGTTGGGATGGAATGTGGGACAGCGATGGGTTGGAGTTCATGATTTATCAAGGATTAGATGATGATTCCGTTTATGGGTGGCCTCCTTCTCCTTGATTTTAAAAAATAAATAAAAAAATCTATTAATTGTAAGATTGTCTGTCTCTCTCTTTTTTTTTTTTTTAAGCCTGGATTTTCTCTATAAATATGTTTTTGTTTTCATTTTTAATGAGGAATGAAATTGTGTGGTTTTCTCCATCCCATTCATTGATTTGTTTTTTTTAAATATCTATTAACAAATCAGGTTGAGGTTTTTAAAATGTTTTTTCATTAAAACTTTAGACGATTTTCTTAAAAATGTCTCTTCATTTGAAGTTTGGATTAATTTAAAAAAATAATAATAATAAAGATGAGCTGATGAAAAAATTTCCTTTTAAAAATTTTACACTCATTTTCAAAGTGATTGAATTAAATTATATTTTACCTTCTCTAACTTTCACATATATTTTATTTTTCAAATTTTATTATTTAAAAAAATTACAATTTTTTTTTTTCACTTAGAAAATTATATCTCAATATAGTGTCTTGTGAACTCCCTATTATATCTATACAAATTGAGGATCTATTTGTTCTCTTTTAATGTTCTTATTTGAATCTTGAGTTATTTTTGTCATTACCAAGAGATTGATTGATTCTTTAAAATATTTTATTTTTTATAAATTATTTATTTCTCCCTTTGTCTTACTTTAATCAAATGTACATTTGTTTGTGAAAGTAATATATAATTATTTTAAAGAGAAAATGGCATGTCTAGAAAGAGAAACTTCCAAAGAAAAACTTGTTGAGCTCTCTTACGAGGAAGGGAATGGACTTGAAAGAAGCAAAAAGAAAGTTACGAATGCTCGTAGAAATCTAGAAGCAACCATGGAAATGGAAGAGTCGGAAGAAGAAGACAAAGAGATGAATGAAGAAGATTCGATTCCGAAAGGGACCCTGATCCAAGATTTGGAGATAGGACCCCAACCTGCACAAAAAGCCCAAATTGATTTCTTCATGTATGTTCAGACAAAGTCGTCTAAGGATGCCCTGAACAGGAAAAATAATAGTCCAAAAAGGGTCCTAAATGAGGTTTACTTTGATACCGATGATAAGGACATTGTTGGTGAGGAAAACCGAAATGCAGACCCGGAGGAGGACATGCAAGGAGATGGGATCCTTGAGGTAATCATTCCTGATTCCATCATTTCTTAGATAAGGGATAGGTGGAAGGATACTCTGATCATCAGACTCATGGGAAGGTCAATTGGGTACAGGGTCCTCTGCGACAGGGCTAGGATGATTTGGAAATCCGAAGGAGATTTTGAGCTTATCTATCTTAACTATGGCTTCTACTTGGCCAAATTTAACCAAATCTTTGACGCCCATAAGGTCCTTACAGAGGGTCCTCGGGTCATTATAGACCATTACCTCGCTATTAGGAAGTGGGAGATGGACTTCAGGCTGGAGTACTCGACTGAATCGCGTACAGCGGTTTGGGTTAGACTCCCAAGCATCCCTTATGAATGCTATGAATCACCAGTCCTCTACAATATCGGGAGGAAACTGGGGAAGCCGATCAAGATAGATGGAAACACGACGGCGTCATACAGAGGTAAGTTTGCGAGGCTCTGTGTGGAAATCGACCTTAATAAACCTCTGGTGGCCAATATCTGTCACACCCCACCCCGGACACCCGTTATCCGGGACTGGCGTGACATTGACATGACACCCCCTGAACGACCAACCAACTCGAAAACATATATATAATTACATATGCAGGCATACAAACCATACAACTTCTCCTAACTGGGACACATCCGTCCCCGAATATATGTACAACAAAATAATATCAACAAAATAATAATACTGAACCTCCCACGGGTTCGCCTCAGACAGCCCACTCTCAAACGACACTATCACTGGACTCTACCTAGTGCCAGTAAGGGACTGACTCCTAACCGCAGTACCTGAAACTAAAATTTTTATCGGTGTACTATCTTCATAATAAAAACGTTTTGTATGAATCAAGTATAAGAATTTAAATACTACATTTCAAAGTAATAATATGAAAATCACGTACCGCACGGAAACTCAGTTTCCCTGTCACAAATGAAATAACCCAGTACATATATTAAAAATATCCAATCCAAACATTTGAAAGTCACCCAACCTGATTATTTTAGATCAATCAATCCAAATATTTTTAAACATCATCTCCAATAAGTAAAAGTCAATCAGTGCAACCAAGCCAATATATAAGTATACACCAATCCATTTAAAGTAATATATATATCAAAATAGTTCATCGTATACTACAATATACCACACCACCCTCCTATTAGCCATATGATCGTTTTAACCTCACGATCAGGAGTTGCAACGGTACCGTACCATCCGCAGGGTTTGCATTCCCTGACGGGTCAATCCATATCCCTTAAGGGAAGAAAATCCACATCTCTTACAGGAAAAATATTCACATCTCTTGCGGGAAGAAAATCTACATCCCTTACGGGAAGAACATCCACATCCCTTACGGGAAGAAACTATGACATAGTTGGACGAAAATCACCTTCCCACCTTAAAAACCGACTTAATCCAAAATCATTGTTCCACCTTTAGAACCGACAAAATCCAAGAATAATTTTTTCCTCCTTTATCACCAAAACTACTTGATCCATATAAGTTGAAAATACGTCCATTTTTATATAAGCACGTTTTTCACAATTTATATGAAAATAAACTTTGTAGATTTACATAGAAGACTGTACACTCACCTCGTTATCCGTTTTGCAAAACTTTCACTAACCACATTCTACCGGAACGCCGGTGCCTGCGAACTTAATAATGATAGGGCCTAAATTAATATTTTATTCAACATAACCTAATCATGCAATGTAGGCACTAAATTTCACAATTTGCCATTCCCCATATTTTTTGACGAAAAATTATTATTTAGTTTATTTCGCTTCGTTAATAATTACTGTACACAATTTATTAATATGAACGATCACAAAATTATTATCCCGGTTACGAAATTTTGATGTTAGTGGTTAAATTTAACAAAAATTACAATTCGGTTGAAATTTTACCCTTTTTCAAATTGTTGAAGTTCTACTGTCTTTCTGTTTCTGGCTCACCGCCGTGGTGACACGTTCCTTCCTTTTTTTAATCTGCTTACAGAATTTTCACCGCCTCGGCGATACGTCCACTGCCGCCGCGAACGCTACAGTGGCTCTGTTTCTACTTCAGTTTAGCGTCTCACCGTTGCGGCAATGCAATAGCAGTTCTGCACGCAAAAGCTCACCGTTGCGGCGGGAGTCGTCTTCTTCGTCTCTTGTTTTGTTTCAAACCAACCGCTTCCCTCTCTCTCTTCACCAGCTTACCGTCCGACCACCCTCAGCGATCAAAACACACTCACACGCCACTCCGACGTCCCTCTTCGACTTATCAGCCTACACCTATGCAAACAACAAACAATCAAGAAACACACGCCTGAACAGGGTCGATCACACACCCACCGTCACACATACACACGTACACGTCTGAACAACACACACACTCACACAAACACACACCCACACAACGTTACACAGAACTGACGAACAACACACACACATTCACTATCACATACATACACGACGGCAACATATATACCCATATGCACGCCGGTTCAAAACAGGGGAACACACCTACCGTCGATCAAAATGACGTTACTACAAGAAAAATGGGTTTTGGCTACAAATTTTTTTTGTAGCTAAAGCCCTAATTTCATTGCGAAAACGTTTTAGCGACAAAAAAATTACTGTTCCAAATTCGTAGCTTATGTGCCGTAGCAGAAGGTTTTTGGAGACGAATTGTTAGTTCGTCGCGCAAGACTACTATTTCGCGACAAATCATTTCGTAGCTAAATTCGTAACTAATAATTTCATTTCGTAGCCAAAGAGTAATTAAAAATTACAGGGATAATTTTTTGGCGACGAAAATTTTCGTCGCCAAAAAATAACTAAAACGGCGGGAATTCTTTTAGCGACGAAATTATTTTTGTAGCCAAAAAATAATTTTTTTCCAAGAAATACATTGGCTACAAAAATAAAAATTGTAGCAAATTACTTTACTTAAAGTTATGAATGTCAATTTATAGTCATCAACCAATCAACAAAAAGTAACTAAAACTATACAATTGCATTAAAGGTCAAATAGCCAAAATATACCAATATTCTTAAACATTAGGAAAAAGTACATTTTTGACCCTCTAACTATGGACACATTTATAAGTGGTCCTTTTAAGTTTTATCGTTTCATTTTAAACCCTCTATGTACTAACTTGTGTTTAAATGGTCATTCCGTCAGAATTTCGGTCTAAAGTGGACGGAACTGTCTGCACGTGAGATGCACAAGCTTTTCTCAGGGGTATTATTGGCAGTTCATATTATACAAGGTTAACAAAAACAAAAAAGAAAAAGAAAAAAGCAAGCGTCCGTAGCCTTTTCAGTTCATAGGAAGAGACAACCATCTCATTCCTATTCAGACACTCCATCGTGAGCCAAACTTCTTTCATTCTCTCTCTTCACCATCGTCTTCTCAAAACTCAAAACTCAAAACTCAAAACCTAGGGTTTGCTTGAGCATTTGAAGGAGAAGTTGTAAATCACGTCATTTCAGCTCTCTCTCTCCGACAGTCGGCAACATGCAAGGTATAAGACACGACGATGACGGAGGGCCAAATTACCGTAAGTGTTTCATGTTTTAATCTCTTTCATCTTCCCTCTGTGTTCGATTTGTAGTTGATACGTTTTTGAAATGCATGCGTTATTTCTGTATTCTGCATTTTGGTATTTTTTTAGTGTGATAAAGGCACTGGTATCTTGTTTCCATACATTCCAACATTTTTGTCTTCACTTTTTGTCTTTGCTTGAATGGTGGTCCCTTGTCTGGTTGCATAAATTTTAGGGTTTTTAATCTATTTTTTGTGGACTTTTTATGTATTCCCCTTTTTTGTCTTTGTTGAGTCTTTTAAGCTTTACTTCTTTAGTTAGTTATTTTTTTTTTTTTTGTTTTTCGTTTCTGTTTTGTTAATGACAGCCCCAAACTCATCTTATTTCTCTGCCAAAGTTCACTACGGTGGTAGATTTGTAAACTCAAAATATGTTGGAGGGGCAATTTGTTACTTTGATAACTGGGATAAGGATAGAATATCATTGTTAGATGTTGAGGATATGACAGAGGCCTTAGGGTACAATACTTCTAAATCTGAGGCTTTACTGTTTTATAATATTCCTACCCTTCCTCTAAACAAAGGTCTGAAGATTCTTATCACTGACAATGATGTCTTGACATGGTTAGGATTTTACCACCGAGTAGAGTAATAGAATTTTATTTTGAGGATAAGAGTAGTGAGCCCCAGTTTCAGAGTCAAGCAGGTTCAAATGATTTGGCTGAACCTGTGCTTCCTCCTCTGCTTTTGACGCAGAGTCAACACAATTTGGACAATGATGGGCCTAAATTAGCAGTTGAGGAAGGGGCTAAATCAGGGGTTGAGGAAGGGGCTGAATCAGGGGTTGGGTTGGAGGCAAGGGCTGAATCAAGGGATGAGACAGGGGATGAAGAAGAGTCAGATGAGGATAGTGAATTCAGTGGGAGAGAACAAGATGAAACAGACGATGATTTATTGTTTGAAAGAAATGTAGATTCCGAGAGTGAATGGATGGGACGTAAAGAAATGGGGGAAAGTAGTCACACCCATCAGCCTACCGTTAATGTGGATGATATTGAAGTAGAGTCAGAATATGCTGATGAGGACGAGGATATTAGGGATGAGTCAGGGGATGAGGATACTCATAATGTTTGGCCAGAGTATAGGAAAGGAATGGAATTCCTAGATAATCCTTTTGAATTAGGGATGTTGTTTTCTTGTGGGGCAGAACTTGTCAGGGCGTTGAGGGTATATGCAATAAAATAAGGTAAAAATGTGTTTTTGAAAAAGAATGAGAAAAAAAAGGTGAGAGCGGTATGTAAAGAATCGGGGTGCAGGTGGTTCATTCAAGCTTCTTTAAACGAAAATGGTGACATGCAAATTAAGAAGTTGAATGGAGATCACAGTTGTGGCAAGGTGTATTGGAATAGAAATTGTAGCTCTACATGGTTGGCTAAGCATTACTTGGAAAGATTTAGATGTAATCCCGAATGGAGTTTGAAGGCGTTTAAGGATGTTGTTGAGACTGAACTGTGCATTGGTATATCGAGGGCACAGGTATTTAGAGCAAAGAGAAAGGCATTAGGGATGATTGAGGGGAGTTATAGAGAACAGTACAAGAAGGTTTGGGATTATGCCGAAGAATTGAGAAGATCAAACCCTGACTCAAGTGTTGTAGTGAAATCTGAGTTTGATGAGGAGGCTGGGCAGCCTAGATTTCAACGGATTTATGTTTGTCTCAGAGCTCTAAAACAGGGTTTTAGTAATGGTTGCAGGCAAGTATTGTGCCTAGACGGATGTTTCATTAAAGGGTCATTTCCTGGACAGATATTATGTACAGTTGGAGTGGATGGAAACAATGGTATGTATCCACTTGCATATGCTGTGGTTGAGGCTGAGTGTGAAGATAGTTGAAAGTGGTTCATAGAGTTGGTGGTCAATGATATTGGGGTCACAAATCAGCATAATTGGACCTTCATTTCAGATGAACAGAAGGTACTTTTATTTTATTTTTTGCTCATTCAGTTTTTTTGTTCATTTGTAACTGTTTTCTGTAACTGATCTGCTGTAACTGTTTTTTTTTTGGTTTATTTGTAATTTAATAGGGATTGGAGACAGTGATGGAGACTATACTTCTTGGAGCTGAGCAGAAATTGTTTGAGACACATCTATGACAACTACAAGAAGCAATTTAGAGGTAAAATAATGAAAAATGCTTTATGGTCTTGTGGGTCTGCATATCATTTACATTACTTTGGGAAGGCCATGGATAGATTAAGATGTCTAGATGAGAATGTGTTTCAGTGGATCAATAGACATCCCCCTAGGAAATGGGCTAGGTCTCACTTCAATCTAAACACCCAATGTGATAAATTGTCGAACAATCTAGCTGAATGTTTTAATGGCTTCATCCTTGGTGTTAGGGATAAGTCAATTATCACTTTGCTAGAGACAATTAGGTGTTTATTGATGAAAAGAATGCAAATAAAGAGGGAGAATATAAGAAATATGGAGACAACCATAGGACCAAAAATTCATGAAGTCTTAGAAAAGAATAAAAGAGAAGCTGGGAAGTGTAGGGCATTATGGTCTGGAGGGCTGATGTTTCAAGTGTTGTGTCAAGATGGGGACCAATTTGTGGTTGATTTGGACCATATGACATGTGCTTATCGGAAGTGGGATTTGTCTGGAATCCCATGTGAGCATGCAATTTCAGTAATTTGGAGTAAAAAAGAGAGCCCAAACAAGTATGTTGCCCACTGGTTTAGAAAGGAAACTTACTTGGCCACCTATGAGCCCGTCATACCACCAATGAATTCATCCAACTTGTGGCCCAAATCTGTGAACATTGAATTGTTACCACCTCTGCACCGTACACAACCTGGGAGGCCCAAAAAATCTAGGAAAATGGGACTAGATGAGGTTTCAAGAAAGTGTACTCGTTTGAGGAGGGCTCAAGTAACTTTGAAGTGCAAAAAATGTGGTAATATAGGCCACAATAGCAGGACATGTAAGGGTCAAGGTGGAAATATAAAGAAGAGACATAGGAAACAGAGGAAGACGACCACTGTAAGTTTTTGGATTTTGTATATATTTCACTATTAAGATTTTTTATTTTGTAATTGCTTTAACGACTAATTGGATCATACTCTAATAGGAATCTACCAGGTAAGCTGCAAATGAAAGGCCGTCTATTGCTCAAAGTACCACTCTAGGAAGAAGACGTGCAAAACCTGCAAATAAGGCTACTCAAGCTGCAAATGCTCAAAGTACTACTCGAGGAAGAAGACGTGCAAAACCTGCAAATGAGGCCACTCAAGCGGGAAATGAAATGCCGTCTACTGCTCAAAGTACTACTCGAGGAAGAAGACGTGCAAAACCTGCAAATGAGGCCACTCAAGCTGGAAATGAAGGCCACTGACCAATTGTGATTATTAGACTTGTTTTCTTTTGGAAAAAAATTATGAATGACTTTTGGCAACAAATTGTGTATTTTTTGAATGCTATGATATTGGTATGAATGACTTTCTCCTTTTTTTTTGTTGATATTGGTATGAATATTACTGGTATGGAATGTTATTATTGGTATGGAATGATATGGAATATTTTGATTGAAATATTGCAAATGCAGTGTTCAAATTTCTAGCTTAATTTTTGGTTTTCAATCTTCAAATGTGAAATGTTGCAGATTGTGAATGTTATTATTGGTATGGAATGATATGGAATATTTGGATTGAAATGATGCAAATGCAGTATTCAAATTTGCAGCTTAATTTTTGGTTTCCAGTATTCAAATGTGAAATGTTGCAGATTGTGAATGTTATTATTGGTATGGAATGATATGGAATATTTGGATTGAAATGATGCAAATGCAGTATTCAAATTTGCAGCTTAATTTTTGGTTTCCAGTCTTCAAATGTGAAATGTTGCAGATTGTTGGTTTCCAATTTTCAAATTTGCAGCTTAATTTGTGTTATCTAATGCCACTTTTTTCATGATCTTTCATTTTGAGAATTCATTTTGAAACATTTAAGACCACTGCTACTGCTATTACAGTTTTTGTAATCTTTCATTTTGAAAAAACTAATACAACTGCTACTGCTTCATGTTTGCTTTTTTTTTTTGGTTGTTGTAAGCTCTCACTTCAGGTTGTTGTGCCTCAAAAAAGGAAACAGTTTTCCTTTAGGCTGTGTTGTGCTGGCTGTTGTGCCTCAAAAACAGAAACAGTTTCCCAACTCCACCTTCATCATACCATACCATATTTTGTTTCTAAACTCAAAAAAATATCACATCTTCATCCAGATATAAAAAATTCCAGAAATGAAACAAAACTAAAACTAAAATAGAATTAAATCAAAAGAAAAACAAAACTGAAACTACATATGAAACAAGACAAAATCACTTAATTCACTTTTGAAAAAAGAAAACCCAGCAAAACCCAAGACAAAATCAAACAAAGCCATAATATTCTTTCCCTTCTTCGCTGCTTGTTCATCTTCCTCAACAACCCCGGAATTACTTGTTTGCATCTATCACAAGGTAACAGATCAAACCACAAAAAAAAAACCCACACCCGCCAATACCCCTCTCACAACCATAGAACCTTCTTGAGGGATTTTTAACCGTCCATGAAGTTCTAACCTTAGCCATTCGTCCACAATGACAGAACATTGTATTCCTCCTTGCCATTCTGCGATTTGGGTTGCTAAATACGAACCAATTTTTTAGCCCCAGCTCTTCGAACTGGGTCAGCCTTGCGATCTTCACTATTTCGAGTGTCGTTCTCGCTTCAGCCTTCGATCTTCTTCTCCTCCTCAATTTTCCTCTCTTCGCAGTTGCCTTCGATTTGATCAGCCTTACTTTCGTCTCTGAAAATGGAGTAACAGCTCTGCACTCAGCCTTTAATGGCTGTCGCAACATTTTTAGGCGGGAATCAGGGAAGCATTCCCTCATCTCCTCCTTATTTTTCCTTAAAATAAGGCATTAACCTTGTATAATATGAACTGCCAATAATACCCCTGAGAAAAGCTTATACATCTCACGTGCAGACAGTTCCGTCCACTTTGGACGAAAATTCTGACGGAAGGACCATTTAAACACAAGTTAGTACATAGAGGGTTTAAAATGAAACGATAAAACTTAAAAGGACCACATAGAAATGTGTCCATAGTTAGAGGGTCAAAAATGTACTTTTCCCTAAACATTAATATGACAAAAAAAAAAAAAAAAAATCTTATGAAACATCATTACAAAATAACTAAGAAACAAGTTATAGATGATAAGCGATATCCATTACCCATTTGCCCTCTAATGTGTGATCCGATGTAGATCAATCCTACCTCGAGCCTGCAATTATTGAATTTTTATTTATATCACATACAATAATTGACCATCAAGGTATAAATTGAATTAGAATAATAGACATACCATTTTTCGAAATGTTGTGCCGAATGACCTTGAGTCCGAAACATGAATCTGTGAACACAAACAGAGAAACAAAAACCAAAACACAGAAACAGAAATAGAAATAGAAACAAAGAAACAGAAACAACAAACAAAAACAGAAACACAAATGGAAACAAAAAGAGAAACATCAAACAGAAACAAAAACAGAAACAACAAAATAGAAACAGCAATAAAAACAAAGAACATGGATAATTCATGTTCCCAGTCAGCCAAAGATTTCAGGAAAAGATATAAAAACTTGAAAACAAACAACAGTACACAAATACATCACTTTTTTTTTCTTCTTTCTTTTTTTAATTTGAACAACAACCATATAGTAATTCTAGGAAATAAAATGTTCTAAATCCACATCAAAACTATAAATTTGAAGAATATACAGGATAGACTAACCTGATCAAGTATAAGAGATTATTCCCTTCATGCATCTTTAGCAGCCTCAATTTTTTTGGTTAACCTTAGCTGTCTTGGACACCAATTTCTTCAGCACTAGTTGACGAAGTTTTTGAAGGAGGTGCCTCGGAACATGCCCTCAGCACAACTTCATTCTTCCAAACACGACGAAGACGCTTCTGGGCGTTAGAACCAGCTTCAGTTAGCAAAGGAAACAGCTTCCCAAAATTCTAACAGAAATTAACAATTAAATGAACAAATTTTAACAGGAATAAATTGCAACGAAGATCAAAATCGAAACAGAATCATAGGATGAGAATGAGACACAACGTCCTAGATCGCTTCAATTCAAATCGTTGAAGATCTGAAGTTAAAAAACGCAACTAACGTTAAGGGCAGAATCATAGATCTGAACAAAGAGGAAGGTAGCGAACAAACCCAAACATAGGTCAAGATCGAAACAAAATAGATATGAGCATAAAATCAAACCTTTAATCCGCAACTTCGATCTCAAAATCCGTTGGCATAACGACGGCGAACGGCACACGACCTAGCAACGACGAACAGCGCAAAAGCGATGCCCTCTTCGATTTGAAAGATTTGGTTGTGAAAACTTAGATCGAAGTTGATAGTGAAAAAACTATGATCCGTGCTCAAAATCCTCAAAGAAATCGCATCAGTTTCGGCGACCAATGGGGAGATTTTGGACGGCGGCTTGGAACTCTCTCTCTCTAAGCAAATGTGTTTGGGCTTAGGTCGTGTCAAATGACTTAGGTTTTGTTCGCTACTAAGGCAGGGAACAAAATTTTGAAGAGCGGGAAAATTTTTTGTTGACAAACATTAGGTTTCGTGCTATTTTGAAAACATTTGGATTAAAAAAAATATTATTTTTTCTTAATTTATTTCATTATTTCCTTTAAAATTTGGTTTTTTTTTTTCTTCATTATTTTCTTTAAAATTGTAGTTGAATTATAATAAAATACAATATTATGTATTTAATTCAATTTTTATTTTTCGGACACTAATTTTAGTTCTTATATATTATATTTAAATGATATTGTGCAATCTATGTATTTGGTTCCAGGTCGTCGATTAGAGGGTTGGCTAGACAGTGGAGGGATGAGATCAAGAGAGAGGGATGAGAGAACTAAAGGGTTTGGGGGTGGGTATGAGGAGAGCGTGGGGAAAATCTAGACAAAAACAGATTTTTTTTTTAGCCAATGTAATAGCGGGAAAGTGAGCGCCAAAATCATGGTGGGGGAGGGAAAACAATTGGCGACGAAACTCATTCGTAGCCCAATATCAGATATAGGCAACCACTTTGGCGACGAACCACTTTTTTCGCAGATATAGTAGAGGGTAATTAATAGCGACGAAAGTGGTTCGTCGCCAAATAAAAACATATCTCGTGCTAAATTGGCGACGAAATATTTCCGTCGCCAATACGCTAGTGGGGAAAATTTCTTTTTTTTTTTGTCTAGCGCCAAGAATTTATCGGACCAATAGCGACGAATTCTAAAATTTCATCTCCTATTAGCAAACTATGGCTACAAAATTGCACTTCGTCGTCAAAGGAGGTTACATTTAGCTACGATTGTTCATTTTGTAGCCAATAGACACATTTGGCGACGATTATTGTGTCATCGCCAAAAACTTTCATAGCTGAATCCTGTTTTTCTTGTAGTGGCGATGATCACTCTCTCACCCTCCGACGACGAGAAACAGCAACCAGCACACGCGCGCACACACACACACACACAGACGATGAGCAAAGCATACGCACACACCCACGTCGGAACAGCCCACTGCCGACTGAACCTTCCTCTCTGTCTTTTTTTTTCCCCTCTGATTTTCCTTCTTTTCAGGCTTGAGATCACGATTTTTTCATGGATCATTTAATTGCATGAATTTTAGTGTTCCTCCTCCACTCCTCCGGTTGCCACGTCACTCGTTTCCCTCACTGTTTCTTGATTTGGTTGATTTACCCTGAAATTCATGTGTGTATATATATATATATATATATATATATATATATATATATATATATATATATATATTTATATATATGATAATAATAATATTTTGTCCAATTACCCTTTTCCCCCTACATTTCTTTAAATCTCTTTTTTAATCCAATTCACATTTAAGATTTTCTTTAAATTGTAATTTCACCCCTAAAAATTTTAATTTAGAAATAAATGATAAATTTGAATCCCAAAGTTTGGAATAAATATTTCTAAATTTATAAATTGACCCCTAAACTTTTAATTTGAATGTGAATTGGCACATATCCACCCCGTAGTTTTCTAAATGCTCTAGAATGCAACTAAAATTATGTACGTGCTAAAATTAGGGTCTTACAACCCTTATTTCCTAAAGAAATTTTGTCCCGAAATTTTATTACCTTAATCGAACATATGCGGGTATTTGTTTCTCATCTCGTCCTCTCGCTCCCATGTCGCATCTTCCACTGCATGGCTACGTCATAACACTTTGACTAATGGGATATTTTTCATCCCCCACACTTGGTCCTTACGACTTAGGATTTGGACTGGTTCCTCAACGTATGTCAAATCTTTTTTCAATTCGATTGGCTGCAAAGTCAACACATGTGAAAGGTCTGGCACATATTTTCGTAGTATCGATGCATGAAAAACGTCATGTATTCGAGACAAATTTGGCGGTAAAGCAAGTCTATAAGCTGTCATGCCAACTCGATCTAAAATTTCATATGGTCCGATGTACCTTGAACTTAACTTCTCTTTCTTCCCGAACCTCATTATGCCTTTCCAAGGAGGGATACGCAAAAACACATGATCCCCCACTTCAAATTCTAACTCCCACCGGCGCTTATCTGCATAACTCTTTTGTCGACTTTGAGCAATTTTTTTTTTTTCAAATCACCTTTACTTTGTCTGCTGTCATCTGGGTTATGTTCGACATCAACAATTTTCGTTCCCCTACCTCAGTGCAACAGACTAGGGTTCTGCATCTCCTACCATACGACGCTTCATACGGGGCCATCTCGATTGCCGAATGATAATTGTTATTGTAGGCGAATTCCATCAACGACAAATGATCATCCTAGTTACCAGGAAATTCCAGAACACATCCCCTCAACATATCTTCCAACGTCTGAATCGTACGCTCTGATTGTCCGTCTGTCTGAGGATGGAAAGCGGTGCTAAATTTCAGCTTGATACCCCAAGCAGTTTAGAGACTTGGCCAGAACCTCGAAGTAAATCTCGGATCTCTATTCGATACTATGGAAATCGGTGCGCCATGCAATCTAACAATCTCATCAATATACAATTGGGCATACTTATCAAGAGAGTATGTCATTTTTACGGTCATAAAATGAGCAGACTTGATAAGCCTATCAACGATCACCCAGATGGAATTATGCATCTTTTGAGTACGGGGTAATCCTGAAACAAAATCCATTGTGATATGCTCCTACTTCCACTCTAGAATAGGTAGAAGTTGCAACAATCCAGTTGGACGTTGATGCTCAATTTTAACTTGCTGACAAATAAGAGACCTGACAATGAATTCTGTGATTTCCTGTTTCATTCTGATCCACCAATAATGCTCACGCAAATCTCAATATATTTTGGTATTTCCCAGATTCATCGTATATGCAGAGCTATGCGCTTCCTTCAAGATATCCTTATTCAAATTTACGTCATCAGGCACATACAGTCTGTTTCTAACCATAAAAGCTTCATCATTATCCCTGACATGATAATCAGCTCTGCGACCATTTTTTACTTCGTTCCGAATCCTCTCCAATTGTACACCTGACTTCTGGGCTTCAACAATACGGTCGATTAATGTCGGCTTCAAAGTCAATGTCGCAAGCAACGCTACCGTCTGACCAACTGCTAACTGAACTCGCAACGATCTCAACTCGGCATACAGATTAATATGAACAACTTGAATGTGTGCGACCGAACTCACCAATTTCCAACTCAACGCATCCGCTACAATATTAGCCTTCCCTGGATGATAGTGGATGGTGCAATCATAGTCTTTGATCAATTCTATCCAACGCCTCTGCCTCAGATTTAGCTTATTTTGAGTAAACAAATACTTCAAACTCTGGTGGTCGATGTATATTTCACAAGTTTCGCTATACAGGTAGTGTCTCCAAATCTTCAGGGCGAACACAATCGCTGCTAGTTCCAAATCATGCGACGGGTAATTACGCTCGTGTTTCTTCAATTGTCGAGATGCATGTGTGATTACGTGATTATACTGCATCAAAACACATCCCAGCCCTTGGTGTGACGCGTCGCTATAAATCACAAAACTATCCCCTACTGTCGGGAGAGACAATATTGGCGCCGATATCAACCTTCTTTTCAGCTCTTGGAAACTCTGTTCACATTTATCAGTCCACTCAAACTTAGACTCTTTGCGGGTCAATTGGGTCAACGGGGCAGCTATAATAGAAAATTCGTGCACAAACCGTCGATAGTAACCCACCAATCCTAAAAAGTTTCGAACTTCAGTCATATTTTTCGGTCTTTCCCATTGGACAACAACTTCAACTTTCTTTGGGTCCACCTGAATACTATCTCCTGAGATAACATGCCCCAAAAATACCACATGATCTAACCAAAATTCACATTTATTGAATTTTGCATACAACCGCTTCTCCCGCAATGTCTGCAATACAATCTGGAGATGCTCTGCATGCTCTTCTCTACTTTGGGAATAGATCAATATATCGTCAATGAACACGATAATAAACTGATTTAGATAAGATTGAAAGATTCGATTCATCAAATCCATAAAAGCAGCAGGGGCATTTGTCAACCCGAATGGCATAACCAAGAATTCATAATGCCCATACCTCATACAAAACGCCGTTTTCGCCACATCACTATCACTGACTTCCAACTGGTGATACCCTGATCGAAGATCTATTTAGAAAACACCTTGGCCTTCTGCAATTGATCGAACAAATTATCAATTCTAGGCAATGGGTATTTATTACGAACCGTCACCTTATTCAACTGCCGATAATCATTACACATCCTCAGTGTGCCATTTTTTTTTATTTTTTTTTACGAATAACACCAAGGCGCCATGGGGAGAAACACTAAGTCTGATAAACTCGCAGTGTAACAAATCTTGCAACCAGATTTTCAATTTTCTTCAACTCAATAGGCACCATTCGTTAGGGTGGAATTGGTATAGGAGCAGTTTCTAGAAGTAACTCGATAGTGAATTCAATCTCCCTAACCACTGGCAAACCCTGGTAATTTTTTCCTGGAAATACGTTGGGAAAATCCCTGACCACTAGAACATTTGCCACCTGAACTTCATTATGTCTGGTGTCAATCACATACGCAAGATATCCCTGACATCCCTTCTTTAGTAGCTTCCTAGCCTTCAAGAGTGAAATCAAACAAACAGGGGTAATGATTCTATCCCCCGAAAATATCAACTCTGGCTCACCTGAGACCTAGAAGATAACTTCCTTTTTAAAGCAATCCACCGTGGCAGAATAACCGGATAGCAAATCCATACCCAGTATCACATCAAAATCGTAAATACTCAAGGGTAGTAGATCCACCGACTACTCCCTATCACCCATACGGAACGGACTATATTTATACGCACTAACTATCAACACGGACTCACAGTTCTCGGCTACTTCTTACACATTATTCTCTATTAATTTCATTGTGTTTATTATTACAGCATAACTTTTTGATCTGCCTGCCCATCAACCTAGAATGTACTACTAAATTAAATCCTTTTTGAAATCGTCTACATCTTGTCTCTTCCATTCTTATCAATTTAGGAACAAATCAGGACAGGACATCGAATTTAATTTTATACTGCCGAACAATCAACTTTTCCTATTTCGATTATATGAACTCCTCCTCCAATAAGGTTACAAGGTTGCCTTAGTATTGCCTAGAAGGCAGTTTTATACACACCCTTGGATGTTGTCTAATAATTCAACTTAAATGTGCTCTGTCACACTATTGGTTTAATCAATTAAAACATCAAGTGCTACTGATGCTGGATCCCAATGTCAAGGAATACAAATATGACCACTAATCAATTATAATTTAATATTTAAAACCACTAGCACCCCCCCCCAAACGTAATCCTTTCATCACTACTACCGACAACACCACCCAATCCACTAACTTGTAGTATCACCACTTCGTCGCACCCACTAATTGATAACAAAATAAATAACAATGCATGATACCAATGTACTATCTAATGCAATGGAATAACTATTACTCACGTGCTGAATCCACCTATCGACACCCTATCTTATGATCCACCACTAGCTCAACACCACCTATCAACATCCTATCTCATGGTTCACCATTGGCTTGACAAACTAACATGTCTATAGAACCTATAACCTAGGCTTTGATACCACAATTGTCACACCCCACCCTGGACACCCGTCACCCGGGGCCGGCGTGACGTCGACATGACACCCCCTAAACGACCAACCAACCAGAATATATATATATATATATATATATATATATATATATATATAATAACATATACAGGCAAACAAACCATCCAACTCCTCCCAACTGGGACACATCCGTCCCCGAATATATGTACAACAAAATAATATCAGCAAACTAATAATACTGAACCTCTCACGGGTTCGTCTCAGATGGCCTATTCCCAAACGACACTATCGCTGGACTCTACCTAGTTCCAGTAAGGGACCGACTCCTAGCCGCAGTACTTGAAACCAAAAATTTTATCGATATACTGTCTTCATAATAATAACGTTTTGTATGGATCAAGTATAAGAATTTAAATACTACAATTTAAAGTAATAATATGAAAATCACGTACCGCACGGAAACCCAATTTCCCTGTCACAAATGAAATAACCCAGTATATATATTGAAAATATCCAATCCAAACATTTGAAAGTTAACCAACCCGATTGTTGGCCTAGTAGAATACCCAAGAGGGGGTAAATTGGATAATTAAAAATAATCAGAATAAAAACTTGAATAAGTCAAATAATTAATTTTAAGTCTAAATTAATTATTATCTTTATAATACAGCAGAATAATATTATCAATCTAAGTGCATACCCAAACAACAAAAATATTAAAGTAAATATTGCAGCAAACAAAAATATATCATGATTCACCAAGCTACTCTTGGTTAGTTCAGTCCTCCGAGCCCCACGAAGATTCGCACTCACTAATTCTCAAGATCCCTTTAAAGGTAGGAACCAAACCCACATACCGATTTTTTTACAGGCTCAGAATCAACCTTTATAATTTTCTTTTCAAGGCTCAGGAATAACCTCCACTTTTTACAAGCTCAAGAATAACCTATCTTTTCACAGGCTAAAGATAAACCTAATTTTTTTTATCCCTAAGGCTCAAGAATCAAAACCTCACAAAACACTCCAAGTGTCATTTTTCCAAGTAAGGATGGAACCTTTACAAATCACTCAAACTAATTCTATCTAGGAAGAATTACTACCTCAATCTCTTTACAGGAAGAGACTGAAATCCAGTTACCCTTGATTAAATACCTCCAATGGTATTTAACCCGTCACAACTCACCAATACAAAAATTGATAAGAAGTAAATCTCATTCGGAACTTCTACCACCCCATATAAACAATAACTCAATTAATATCCCAACTAGTGATAGAAATACGCGAGATACAAAAATCTGATTTCAACAAGATATGGGTAGCAAATTGGAGCACGTAATCAAATTCAAGAAATTGTTTGTAAAAATATTTTCTTCAAAAATCAGAAACAATTTCAAAGATTAATTTCCAATAATAAACAAGTAATGCACAATAAAAATTAAGTGGAAAGATCTCACCCGGAATCCACATAATAATTAGATAAAGCAATGTAACTTCAGAACCGGTAGCAACAAAGATTAACAGTAGTTGATCTTCAAGATCATCTCTCAGAAAAGCTCACAATATTTTAGAAGGATAACTCTTATAAAAACTCACAAATGATATGATATGATTTTTTATCTTGTTTACTGCTTAATGATATATGAAATTCGCAGGTCTATATAAAGAAATATGAAATCAGCCTTCTAACGGTTAGTTTACATGCGTCATGATAATTAAAAGCTCTTATAGACCCCTTATATTATAAGGACTTCATTTTGGTTCAATTCCACTTGAAAACATCTTTCAAATCTCTCAATTAAACCCCCAAAGTATTTTTCAATCTTAATAAATAAGTATAGAATCTATTTCAAGTACCAAATTGAGAAACATTAATATTTAATGAACTATATTAATAAGATTTAATTAGTATATGAACCATATCTTAAATATAGATAATATCCTCTAAATCTCTCTCAAATCCTAACAAAAAATGGCTACTTTTGGATCTAATCTCAGATTAAACAGTATCCTGAAACAGTGCGTTCGGTCGACTGCCCAGTCGACTGTCCAACTCAGGTTGTAGCCAAGCTATCGTTGCTGCGTGCATAGGTTGACCACCCGGTCGACTCACAGATTCAGAGAGTTCAGTACTACTTCATCGGTCGACCTATCTGTTGACTTGTTGATTTAGAGAGTTCAGCCATTTTTGGCTGGTCGACCTGTCGGTTGACTTAGAGATACAAGATGTTACAGCTTCTATATCTGGTTGACTCACCAGTCGACTGCTGTGCCTAAATCTCTTATATGAATACATTTTTAACTTATTTTCTTTTACGATTTTGCCCCTTAATCCATTTTCTTCTCTTAACAAGCTCCACTAATATTCTTATATTCCATTTTAGTCATCCAAAATTATTTCTTCTTATTTCACATAGGAGCAAATAATTTAACTTAATCAATACACACATAAATGATAAAATACATTTTGTGTCATGTGTGTGTTCTTAAATGAGATATTAAGAGTTAAGATTCACCTGAGTTGTTTTCCCTAATTTCTTCAAAGTCTTAATTCTTCTTCATTATCTTGACATCTTCATTTCTCATCCATTTAATTTGATATCTTTATTATTGGAACTTTAAATCACTGAAACACTCAATTAAACATTAGTTCCATCAAAACATCAATATTTAATTGTTCATCAAAATCTTAGGATCAACACCGATTATTTTAGATCAATCAATCCAAATATTTTTAAACATCCTCTCCAAGAAGTAAAAGTCAACCAGTGCAACCAAGCCAATATATAAGTATACACCAATCCATTTAAAATAATATATATAAATATATATCCAAATAGTTGATCGTATACTATAATACACCACACTACCCTCCTACTAGTCATAAGATCGTTTTAACCTCACGATCGGGAGTTGCAACGGTATCGTACCACCCGTAGGGTTTGCATTCCTTGACGGGTCAATCCACATCCCTTACGGGAAGAAAATCCACATCCCTTATGGGAAGAAAATCCACATCCCTTGCGGGAAGAATATCCACGTCTTTTACGGGTAGAAAATCCACATCCCTTACGGAAAAAATATCCACATCCTTTACGGGAAGAAACTATGGCATAGTTGGATGAAAATCACCTTTCTACCTTAAAAATCGATTTAATCCAAAATCATTGTTCTACCTTTAAAACTGACACAATCCAAGAATAATTTTTTCCACCTTTATCACTAAAATCACTTGATCCATATAAGTTGAAAATACGTCCATTTTTATATAAGCACGTTTTTCACAATTTATATGAAAATAAACTTTTTAGATTTACATAGAAGACAGTACACTCACCTTGTTATCCGTTCTGCAAAACTTTCACTGACCACACTCTACCGGAACGTCGGTGCCTGCGAACCTAATAGTAATAGGGCCTAAATTAATATTTATTCAACATAACCTAATCATGCAATGCAGACCCTCAATTTCATGATTTCCCATTCCTATATTTTTTGACGAAAAATTATTATTTAGTTTATTTCGCTCCGTTAATAATTACTGTACACAATTTATTAATATGAACGATCACAAAATTTATTATCCCGATTACGAAATTTTGATGTTAGTAGTTAAATTTAACAAAAAATAGAATTCGGTCGAAATTTTACCTTTTTTCAAATTGTTAAAGTTTTACTGTCTTTCTGTTTCTGGCTCACCGCTGCGGCGACACGCTATTTCCTTTCTTTAATCTGCTCACAGAATCTTCATCGCCTTGGCTATACGTCCACCGCCGTGGCGAACGCTACAGTGGTTCTGTTTCTGCTTTAGTTCAACATCTCACCGCTGCGGCAATGCAACAGCAGTTTTGCACGCAGAAGCTCACCGCCGCGGTGATGGATTTTACCGCTGCGACGAGAGTTGTCTTCTTCGTTTGCTCTTGCTTTGTTTCAAACCAACCGCTTCCCTCTCTCTCCTTACCAGCTCACCGTCTGACCACCCTTAGCGATCAAAACACACTCACACACCACTCCGACGTCCCTCCCCCACTCATTAGCCCACACCCATGCAAACAACAAACATTCAAGAAACACACGCCTGAACAGGGTCGATCACACACGCACATATCTGAACAACACACACACTCACACAGACACATACCTACACATAGTTGTACAGAACCGACGAACGACACACACACATTCATCATCATATACACACACGACGACGACACATATACCCACTTGCAAGCCGATTCAAAAGCGGGGAACATACCCACTGTCGATCAAAACGACAACGATCACTCCCTCACCCTCCGATGAGGAGAAACAACAACCAAAACGCACACACACATACACACACAGACGTCGAGCAGAGCACACGCACATACCCACGTCAAAAGAGCCCACTCCCAACTGAACCTTCTTATTTTTTTTCCTCTGATTTTCCTTCTTTTCAAGCTTGAGATCACGATTTTTTCATGGATCATTTAATTGCATGAATTTTAGGTGGCGTTTGGTAACTGTTTCTGTTTTCATTTCAGCAGTGGGATGGGAATGAGATGAGATGAAATGAGAATTTTGTTTCTTTTTTGGGAGTAGAATCGCGTTTGGTAACGATAATTTTTTTTGTTTTTTTTGTTTTGGGAAGAGAATCGCGTTTGGTAACGATTTTATCCTAAAATCAAAAAAAAAAAATTGAGTTTTTTTTTTTTGGCTACGGCGGTGGCGCCAGACGGTGGCCAGCAGGCGACGCCGGAAGTTGTCAGGTGGCCGACGACGGCGATGCCGGAGATCACTAGCAACGGCGACGGACGGTGGCTGGTGGCGGCGAATGGTGGTCGGCCGGCGATGAACAGTAACTGGGAATGGAATAGGAATTATGAGAAACAATTTTTTTTTGTTTCTTATTTTTTAAGAAAAAAATGGGCACAATTCTCAAATGTGAATGGAATGGGAACGAGAACAAAAATTACCAAACGCTATTCCCAAACAGAATTTCTAAAAATCTGGGAATGGAATTAGAATTTTTGGAATGGATACAGTTACCAAACGGGGCCTTAGTGTTCCTCGTCCACTCCTCTAGTTACCACGTCGCTCGTTTGCCACACCGTTTCTTGATTTGGCTGATTTATATATAATAATAATAATAATAATAATAATAATAATAATAATAATAATAATAATAATAATAATAATAATAATAATAATAATAATTATCTTTTGTCCAATTACTTTTTCCTCCCCCTACATTTCTTTAAATCTCTTTTTCAATCCAATTCACATTAAGATTTTCTTTAAATTGTAATTTCACCCCTAAAAATTTTAATTTAGAAATAAATGACAAATTTGAATCCCAAAGTTTGGAATAAATGTTTCTAAATTTGTAAATTGACCCCTAAACTTTTAATTTGAATATTAATTGACACATTTTCACCCGTATTTTTCTAAATGCTCTAGAATACAACTACAATTACGTACGTGCTAAAATTAGGGTCTTGCAATTTCCATATGAGGGGCATGGTGTTCAAGATTGAGTATGAAAGCCTGCATGGACTTTGCTATGCTCGTGGTCGCGTCAACCATCGCACCAAAATGTGCCCTTATGATAAAAATACAGCAGGGAATATCGAAGCTTTGCTAGAGAAGGTGACTAGAAACGAGGATCAAACTCCAACAGGCATTGACATAGGTTACAAAGCTGATAATGATCGTTAAGTCAACGTCACATCCGTAGTGACGGAGCTAGGGCACGAGAAGGCCGTTGCTTTGGATGCTGGTGAATACAGGTATAGACTATGGCTGTTGGTAAAAAAACACTGCAAGTTTGGGGCTAATAAGCCCAAAAGAGACTCAAACGAATCCAACAAAAGGCCCAATGTGGGTGCTTTTCATTACAATTCGGGAGCTAATAGGCCTAGAGGTAAGAAGGCCCAAAGGGGAAACCCAGACAAAGCTGGGCTAAGGAATGAGGCCAGTACCTCGGGCTTGGGTAGGGCCTTTCAGACCATCAAAGAGAATAAGTCTACCACCATGGTGATCTAGATAGGAGGAGGACTAACCTTAGGTCTGAGTCCAACCGTCTTGGGAAGAGAGGTGGATCAGGTGCTCGTGGATCAATGAGCTCAGAGAGAGGGAAAATCTCATCAGCTCCCAAGGCCATACCTGTCTTCTCTATGGGTTCTGGTCTGCAGAGGACGACGATGGGGGTGTCTTGAAAAGAGGCGTTTCATCATGTAGTCGCCACCACCATCCCGTCCGTTACGTCACATAATGGCTCCTCATCGAGCTTATATTCCCCCTCTCCATCTTTGTAGACCCAAAAAAACCCTCCTCCCAAACATCCTTCATTTCTCACTAAACCCGCAAAAGACAATCTCAACCTAAGGCTAAAATATGGAAGGGATTCAAACAAATCTCCTTCAAAGGTTTCCATTCTCTATGTTTCTAGAGCAGGTAAATGAGGTGATCCAGTGTGTGGAAGTGTTTTGGCTGGTGGATGAAAGGAGATTGTCAGTGAAGATCATGGAACGACAAGCTTAGAAGCCCCCATTCATGGAGATATCAATAGAAAACGTGAGAGAATGGGACATGCTTGTAAATTTTAAATAGATGATTCATTTTAATTGGTGATATTTTAAATGGTAATTATTATCATAATAACGATTCCCGTTATAATTACTAAACGTTGTAGATTGGTAGTTTGACCAGTCGGATTTTAAGTTTAGAAATTTCTCTAAAGGAGAAACCATAGTCCGATTCCGGGACGGGTTGTGACATCCTATCTCTTCTTTGCGGATGATGTCATCCTCTTTTCCAAAGCAGACAAGAGAAGTTGTGATTCCATTGTTAGTACCTTGTCCACCTTCTCAGCTGCTTCGGGCCTGGTTATCAATTTTAACAAATCCAGAGTTTATGTTGTGCCCAAGGTTAGTGTCTCTATTGCCAAAGATATTAGTAATAACCTGGGGATTAACTTTTGCAAGGATTTGGGATTTATTTAGGTACCCCGCTCTTCCATGAGAGATTCAGTGGGAGATATTTTACCTTTATCCTGGAGAAAATGCAAAGCAGACTCTCTAATTGGAAGACCTCTAATCTTTCTATTGCGGGCAGGGCCACTTTGATTAAATCTGTTTTAACTTCGATTCCTTTATATCCCATACATACTAATCTCTTTCCCTTTAAATTTTGTGATAAAATTGACAAAATTGTCGAAAATTTTCTTTGGGGGGATTCGAAAAAGATAAGGAAATTTCACCTTGTCAATTGAGATAAGGTTTATTCTTTGACAGGTTTAGGAGATCTAAACATCGGGAAAGATAGACTTTCCAATTTTGCTTTTATGTCTAAACTTGTTTGGAAAATTGTGTCTAATGTTACCAATTGTCTTTGGGTGGATATTGTGGAAAACAAATACAATCTTGATAGAAAGCTTAAATCATAGGTGGAATGCCAAGAGGGTTCCCACATCTGGAGAGGTATTTTTAAATCTAGCACCATCGTTTCAAAAGGTTTAAAATGGAAAATTGATAACGGTGTTAATGTTAATATTTAGACATATTGGTGGTGTGAGTATGGGCCTTTGGGTAATGATGATCTTAAAAAAAGCCTTGATCTTAAGGTGGCGGATATTCTGGATGATTTCGGTAGTTGGTTTCTTCTACCAATCATCCACCTTATCTCGGATAATCAAGTCAAAGATATTTTTAACTCTGAGCCCCCTAATCTTCTAAAAGATGATGTAGCCATTTGGTTTCCAAAAAATTCAGGTAAATTTTTTGTGAAATCAGCCTACTATTTGATTGTGGATTTTGATACTTCCAACTCTATTTCCAGCTGGGAGTGGATTTGAAAGCTAAAAATCCTGCAATCAATCAAATTATTTCTTTGGAAAATTTATCATAAAAGATTGATGACAAACTCGCTGAGAACAACATGGTCAAGTGATGTCTCGGCCATTTGTATGTATTGTAATAGTGCCATTGAGTCCATTGACCACGTGTTGAGATCTTTGCCCAAAGGCTTAGACTGTTTGGAACTTGTTCTTAGACAGAAACTCTTTGAGGCGGGATCATGGCATGAACATTCAGGACTGAATTACAAACTTCATTAAAGGGAGATCAATCAAATCCCCCTCTTTATATCTTTTTATTGCCATTATCTAGAAGATCTAGAAGGATAGGAACAGGGAAGTAATTGAGGAAATCACCCAAAATTCCTTCCTAATTGCCTCCAAAATTCGTCACCTCATAATAGAGTTGTTGGAAGCTTTATATCCCAACCAAACCCATAATGGTATTTTTCTAAATCTTGGCCCTAACTGGATTCCTCCCCCTACAGGTGTTTTCAAATTGAACACGGATGGTAGTGCGCTTGAAAATCTAGGGAAAAGAGGTGTTGGTGGGCTCATTAGACTTATGGACAGATCTTAGAAGATCAAATATTTTGGCCACCTTTAGTCCTATACTAGTCTAGAAGCGGAAATCAGAGGCATTCATGTTGGTATGTGCTTGGCGATCACAAGGGATTGCACGAGAGTGGTTGTCGAGTCTGATTCCTTGGAAGCGGTCAGCCTTATCAAAGGTGATTGTCTGGATATCCACTTGTTGAGGCTCTTGATCGCTGGCATACACACCAAAGGTTTACCTCTTAGTTCCTAGTTTTTGGCCTTTTTTTTTTTTTTTTTTTTTTTACCAAATATATATATATATATATATATATATATATATATATATATATATATATAAATAATTGATTAAAATTAAATTTAAACTATAAATTGATTAATCACTTTTATAGGTGTGTGGGTTGATGTTGCCAAAAAATCCCCGACACATGTAACAGCTCCTCATATGCCAGAAATCTTTGTAACTTGTATCTTTTGCCCCTCTTGACCTGCAAAACCGATTAGTTCTAAGGGGACACTGGTGTGGTGTTGGCCAAAGAACCTCCGGCGTGAGAATAAGTCAGTCCATTCAAGGGTATTAGGCAAAAGACTGCATTGTCCTCATAACATGATACCTTTACCTTATTTATAAACTAAACAAATCTTGATCATTAACTATGTGTGACCTAGTCCTTAATGACTTGGTCTTCTCTACATTAAGTTGCTATTTAATAAGGAGTTATAATCATTTTGGCTCCCCATTATGTGGTAATTTAATGGGGAGTTACACAATTAGTGGGGAGTTACGCCCTTTTGGCTCCCCCACTTTAAGTGTGAATTAGGTTCTTTGATCTTCCACTTGACGGATTCATATATGGATCATCGATTTGGACCAACGTCCGCAACCCGGCTTGTTTTGAGCTTTGGGCTTATTGTGATGGGCTTCTCTTGGGTAGCGGGAATTTTTCCCGCATCATTTGCCCTCTTGACGTGAGTGTTGATTCGAAAAAGTAAGACGAAAGGCCACATTCTCTTCTTATACTCAATTATTGTCAGTTTTAAATATTTCTTGAGTGAGCTTTTCTGTGAGTGAGTTGATGAACTGTAGAATTGACGAGCTCTGCTGCGAGAGAGTTATCGAGTGAGATAGCTTTCGAACTGGAGATCTTACGACCTCTACTATGAGAGAGCTGTCCGGTGAGATAGCCGACGGACTGTTCTTTGGGAGAGCTGTCGAGCGAGATAGTCAACAAGATGGAGGGCAGATGAGCTCTACTGCGAGAGAGCTGTCAAACGAGATAGCCGGCGGGCTGGAGAGCTAACGAGCTCTAATGCGAGAGAGTTGTTGAGCGAGATAGTCAGTTACATGCTAAAGTTATATACTCAGTTAGTGTCTGAGTTTATCCAACTTAGTTTACTTCTCGGCTGAGGTGCCCAGATGGTGTGATAAGTTAGTGTCTGAGTTTATCGAACTCAGTCTGCTTTTAGGCTGCGGTGCCCAGTTAAATACTAAGCTGGTGTGCTCAGTTAGCGTCTGAGTTTATCGAACTCAATTTGCTTCTGGGTTGAGGTGCCCAGTTAAATGCTGAGCTGGTGTGCTCAGTTAGCGTCTGAGTTTAGCGAACTCAGTTTGCTTCTGGGTTGAGGTGCCCAGTTAAATGCTGAGCTGGTGTGCTCAGTTAGCATCTGAGTTTATCGAACTCATTTTGCTTCTAGGGTAAGGTGCCCAATTAAATACTGAGCTGATGTGCTCAGTTGGAGTACAATTAGTTTCTACACTAATTGTTTCTTGCCGGACTGATGAGCGAGCTTGGTTCTTAATTTTTTACACTTGGTGATTCGACACCAGACGTTTCTTGATCAAGGAGGCATCCTCAGACCCAAAGAATTTGTAAGTTGATATGTCTTCTGCCGCTGGGGAGTAATCCTCATACTCGTGAAATTTATAGATGATACGTCTTATGCTGCTGAGTAGTGATCTCAAGGCCCATAGCATAATTTGTCCAAGGTTAACTTTTTCAATTGTATTCCCTTTGCGTTACAGCAGCCGCCATATCAACAATAAAATATTCACTATACTCTTGCAAGGGCTACCGAAGGTACTCTTGCCACGAATCTGAATAGAGAAACATCGAAAAAGGTAGACTGGTTGCAGATCCGACATGGTGTTTTTCAACAGAGTGGAATCATTTCCACAGTTGTTTCATCTTAAGAACTCCAATCATTTTTGGTATAGAAGTCCTTTAATTCAAGAGCCGGATGAGTTTGCCCTTGAGATCCAGCTCATTACGTGAAAAATAAGCCAAAAAAGGCCTTGGGGGTAACAATTGACGTGTTGTACCGCCAGATACTGGAATCCAAGTTGTCTAAAATAGAAGCTATCATGCCTGCCAATATGTTTTGAAATACATTGTTGTTGCAAAATATATTTTGCACAACTTAAAGAAATTCTTCCAAGAAAAACAATATAAGACTCTCAATAGTGTTCTCAGCAGCAGAGTTTACAAATTCAAATTCATGTCTAAAAAGTCTAGGCAGCAGTTCAGTTGCCGAAGCAACAGCATGTAATAATAGAGATCGGCGGTCGGAACTGACCTAGGGTCACCGATCAGGATGTCGGCAACGGAGACATCATATCTGGACGGATGCGACGTCTCACGTCATGAGTTCCGGTGTTCCAACTCTTGCTGACGGGTTTTTTATCCCTCCGAATTTGTGACTTTGTTGATAGAAATCATAGACTTCGTTGGTGATCCATGATGTAAGCGTCGCCGGACAGTTAGCCTCAGACCCGGGGAATTATAAATGTTCGTTAGGGAGTTACCCTCATACCTGGGGAATTGCGTGTTCTTTTCTTCCTCTTTGCCCTCCTTCATAATTGATTTGCTTGTCGAACAAGTTATGAATACGAAATCGGCTTTAAATCACTTTAATTATTAAATCAACAAAATATAATATTATGCAATTCTCAGGGGCTTTAGTCTATTTAGCCCTGAATCACATAAGTTTAAAAAAAATAAACTTTCAGGAGTAAAAGTGTAAATACAATTGTTACCTCAAATTACTGGGGAGTTACCCTCATGCCCAGGGAATTTGTAAACATCCGCCAACTTATACCCGGAGAATTTGTAAACGTCCACCGGGGAGTTAGCCTCATACCCGAGGAATTTATAAACGCCCGACGGGGAGTTACCCTCATGCTCGGAGAATTTGTAAATATCCGTCGGGGAGTTACCCTCATACCCGGGGAATTTGTAAACGTCCACCGAAGAGTTAGCCTCATACCCAGGGAATTTGTAAACGTCCGCTGGGTAACTACCCTCATACTCGGGGAATTTGTAAATGACTTATCAAGATATCAACGACAATTTCAGTAATAAAAATAAATCTAAAGGTAAAGACCGCATGTATAATTATTACCTCAGGGGTCATAGAGTAATTAACTCTAGACAAGTTTATTTTGAGAAATAAACTTTAGGGAATAAAACTTCAAATATAATATTACCTCAGGACCTAGTGTAATTAGCCCTAGGTTACTTTTTCAATTGGTTTCTCTTTGCAATTGCAGCCGCCTCCATTGTGTGTTTACCCATTATTTCCATGTATCACCAATCCCTCTCTTTGCTCAATTGTGGATTATTAATCTGTATCCCCATGACCTGCAAGTTATCCTCCCAGTCATATGCTAGAGACAAATCCTCCGCCGGCGGCAACAGTTCTTGAGGCTGATGTAGGAGGCAGTGAAGAAGCTGCCAAGTCATTACGCAGTACAGCAGCTGAAGCTTCATTTTTTTAAAATCTCGACGGCACCGGCTATCATGAAGGGAGCTCTAACTCGAGGCAGTGAAATTAGTATCTGGCGAGTTGTTGCTGTTATTGTTTGAGTTGTAGGAGTTCGTGACGGAGATCGCGGTGGTTGTTATGACGAAAATCCGAACGGCTTTGATTTATTTTCCGCAAGTTTGTTGAGCGAATTCCGCTTCTCGATCTTCTCGCGAACAGTTCTCTTCCAGAAGCTTTGATTTTGGCTGAATCGCTCCGAAGCTGATTTGCTTTGGATCTGACCATCAATGTTGTTGATCTCCCTTGTCCAGTCTTGACGACAGCGGAGGTGCCGACGATCGTCGTTCTGGTGGAGTAAAGAATGAAACCCGGTTTCAACCAAGACGGCGGTGGCTGAATTCGCCGACAACGTCGAGTTTGTCGATATGGATCCTCAGTCACTCATTTGAGGCGGTGGCGCAGCAGGCGATCTGTCCGGAGAGACAGTTTGTGCGATCTTGATGCCGACATTGAACGCCTCATATCAGGACGACGCCGATGTGGCGTTGAGGCATGTGATGGCGAGGTGATCTGTCCAGTGGGCCATTTTCGCTAGTTTGAGTGCAAAGACAATCGAGATAGTCGGTCCAGTCATGTGTGTGAGCACTTCTGGACCTTGAACTCGTACATCCAGGAATAATGGCATGAATATGCATTCATCGGAAAATCCAGGTCTATACCGTGAAGATCGTCGTTGGATTCGAGATCAACTTTGTTGATATTTGACAGTCGGTAACACTCAAGTTATTGGGAAGACACCCTCAGTTAAATGTTGAGGCGCCCATCTACCGTCAAGGAGTTACCCTCATATCCGGAAAATTTATAAATGATATGTCTTCTTGTAAATAATTTGTCTTCTCTTCCACTTTGCCCTCCTTCATAACTGGTTTGCTTAGGGCCCTTAGTGTAATTTGTCCTAAGTTAACTTTTCCATACCCATTTGCATTGCATAGCCACAACAACTTTTGATAATCAAGAAGATTGATGTTCAGTTCATCAATTTACGAGTCCAGCAGATTTTGACGTTTAGCCTCCGAAGCATAGATATGGTTTCAACGCAGTGGAGGCGGTTCATCCAGATCTGCAGCGCTCTTCACCGTCTTTGTTCTGCATAGAAAGGCGACGGTTTATCCGCTGTCGGATCTGTGCGTCGTCCATCAAAGCAGCAGAAACGCGAGGTCCATTGGAGCTCCCTCTCTCTCAAAAAAAAACACATCAGCTAAGGCACTACCAGAAACTGAATCAAGATCCCAAATCGAGATTGGGTGAGAGAGAGTGCGACTGGGAGAGCAGTAGGCGCGAGATCGGTTGACAATGGCGATGCGCGGTAGTGGAGTGATCCACGATGCTTGAAGAGTAGATGGCAGCTGGTCTATTAATGATTCCGACCGATTTGCCAGGAACTTCGTTCCAGAGAGCGATCAATGCGTTAAATCATATCAGGAAGGAACTAGTGAACATTATCAAACAGAGGAAGATCAATTTCGCCGAGAGGAAGGCGTCATCGACGCAAGACATTCTGTTACACACGCTTCTCACGATCGATGAAAATGAAAAGTTCATGCCCGAGATGGACATCGCCGATAAGATATTGGGCTGTTAGTCGGTGGTCACGGCACATAATTGGAGGTCACGACATGGCGAGCTCCGCATGCGATTTCGTCGCCAAGTATCTTGCCGAGTTGCTAAAGATCTGCGACGAAATTTATTGAATGTTGCTCAGACTTGCTCCTCCCCTCCAGGTTGCCAAAGAGGCAACATAAATGTTCATTTTGCCCTCAATATCTGCTACAAGATCAGCTTGTGTAGATTTTATTGGCCCTATCATTGCTTGTACTTTCACATTTTTTAGAAGGTCTCAGATTATCGAGGAGACACCCTCAGACCCGACTTCTTCCGTCGGGGAATTACCCTCATACCGGGGGAATTGCAATTGATTTTTCATGACGCCAACGATAATTTATAAGTTTAGTAATAAAAATAAACTTCAAGGTAAAGACCGTAAATATAATTGTTACCTCATGGATTTTAGAGTAATTAGCTCTAGATAATTTATAAGTTTATTTTTTAAACCCATTTGCATTGCAGTGCAGCCGCCTCTTACCATAGATCACAGGGACCTTAACAAAAATAAACTTTAGGGGATGAAACTGAAAATATAAATATTACCTCAAGGCCTTAGTGTAATTTGCCCTAGGTTTATTTTTCATACTCAACAGGTTCCTTTCCTTGCTGTGGCCGCTGCCACCTCACAAGTTTCACATGTCTCTTAGTTTCTCAGATTTCCCAACCTCTGAAACGGCCGATTGGGTTGGACGGCTGCGATGACAGAGAGCAATAGCTGCAATGGGCGTTGCCGACGTCTGTCTTCGGGAGATCTCGATGAAGGCCATCTTCGATGCGTCGCATTGCGAGAAGTCTTCAATGGTGGATCTTTGCCAGAGGAAAAAACGAGATGGCCCAGATGGGTCACGGCGATTGAACTAAACCCGAATCTCGAGAGGGGTTTTCCATTGGGTAACTATTTCACAAACAGTGAATTTCGTTCCTGTTCGTCGGGATTGTGATCGCGGCGTTCGGATTGAGTCTCATTCCTTTTTCGCCGTCGATTTTTAAAAAGAGAGATGCTGCATTGGAACTATTGGGCCTCGTGGCGGAGGAGAGTCGCATCGAAGAGGAATGGCCGGTGGTCGTCCTTCGGCGGTGGAGCGGTGTCTCCGCCGTGCTTCAGTCGCTTCTGTAAGCAACTACAGATAGTGGCGAAAAATCCCATGGAGGCATCAAAATTGCGACCACCGAGCAGCAGGCGAAATAAAATCACCGATAATGGAAAGTTGTTTGGACTGATCAATCGGAAGGTCCATGCGTATCACTTTTGCGTCGTCGAGGGCAATTACGGGTCTCGTTTGTGTTTACCGTTCATATGCCCATGAGACGAGCGCCAATGATAAACAATAGTTCACTTCAGGGCAGTGGACGTTGGTGAGTGCTGCCGCTCAGGATCCAGTTTCGATCACCAAAAACGACGAGTTTCTCTCTCCTTAGAATGGAATCTAAGACATTGCTCCGTCATCAACCGAAGAAGCTGATGCCGCTACCAATGATCGCGGTTCAGGTTGAATCGACAGATCTCCGAGGAATCGTTGAATATTTACTGGAAATTGATGGAAATACTGAGGCTTTTTGCTCGAGTTCCCATAGACGGCGCCAAATGATGTTGCCAAAAAATTCCCGACATATGTAACAGCTTCTTACGTACCAGAAATCTCTGTAACCTGCATCTTTTGCCCCTCCTGACCAGCAAAACCGATTAGTTCTAAGGGAACACTGGTGTGATGTCGGCCAAAGAACCTCCGGCGTGAGAATAAGTCAGTCCATTCAAGGGTATTAGACAAAAGACTGTATTGTCCTCATAACATGATACCTTTACCTTATTTATAGACTAAACAAATCTTGACTGTTAGCTATGTGTGACCTAGTCTTTAATGAATTAATCTTCTCTCCATTAAGTTGCTATTTAATAAAGATTTATAATTCTTTTGGCTCTCCATTATGTGATAATTTAATGGAGAGTTACACAATTAGTGGAGAGTTACGCCCTTTTGACTATCCCACTTTAAATGTAAATTAGGTTATTTGATCTTTCACTTAACGAATCCGTATATGGATCATCGATTTGGACTAATGTTCACAACCCGATTAATTTTGAGCTTTGGGCTTATTATAATTATAATGGGTTTCTCTTGCATCATGGGTGGTTTGGGGTCACATGTGATTTCCTTTTACGTTGGTTTGGAATTTGGAATTTGGTGGCAGAGACTGAAAGAAATGTTTGGTTTGATTGTTTGTTTGTTTTGTCCTTCTCTCTCTCTCTCGACTCTCCTTTTTATTTTTGTTTTTATCAGTCAATCAATAAACGATTTAAAATTAGCAAAGTGGTAGTCGGTAGACTTCACATGGTTTCATATCTTTGGATCCTCCACTTCACAATTTTCAAAGGCTTTTGAAGTATGTGTTTTGACCATTTTAATTGTTTTGCATTTTCATACCCCCAAATTACAATTAATCAAAAATTTGAGATGGAATTCGTAAATTCCCGAAAGAAAATCTCCCAAAGGTGATTCCATCATCTATTAGTATTCAAATTTTATATGAACAATAGATATTAGATATAAGTCTTACCCCCATAGAACTAGAAAATAGACATTGTTAAAAAGGAAAATAAGGCAACAAGTTTTTGGTAAATATTTGTGTGAAATATTAAAAAATTATTAAATTATAAAATAAATATATATTTTATTTATTCATTTATTTCAAATATTAACTAAATATAAAAACAAGATAAATATTTGCGTGAACCTCAATCTTATAAGGAGATCAATACTGATTCTCTTTGGCAGAAAATAATTGACGACGAACTTCATGCATTAACCAAAACTCATACTTGGGATCTCGTTTACCGCTCTCCTAAAAAACCTCATATTAGATGCAAGTGAGTTTTCAAAATTAAAACACTTTTTGAAGACTATTGAACGTTATAAAGCTCAACTTGTTTCAAAAACATTCTGTTAGGAATATGGAATAGACTACAAAAAGATATTTGCTCCTATAACTAGACTCATATATGTCTGTAATTTCCTTATCGTCACTGTCATTTGTAAATGGTCTCTCTTTTAGATTGATTTCAAAAATGTCTTCCTCAACAATGATCTCCTTAAGGAAGTTTATATGCATACCCCTTCTGATCTAACTTCTCCTCAACACAAAGTTTGTCGCATTCGACGTGCCTTATATGATCTCAAACGAGCTCCATATGTTTTGTTTGCAAATTTGAGCACTATCTTCCAATAATTCGAGTTCCAATCTAGCGCTCATGATTCTGTCTTATTTGTTCAACGAACTAACAATGGCATTATCTTCTTTCTACTATATGTGGATGACTAGATCATTGTTGGAGATGATCTAAGTAGAATCTCAGAACTCGAAAAATTTCTCAGTAGTCAATTCGAGATAAAAGATCTTGATTTGCTCACTTATTTTCTTAGTCTCGAAATTTCGATTGGTTCAGATGGATATTTTTTCTCTTAGGGTAAATATGCCTCTGAACTTCTTTCCAAGGTTGGCATCATTGACTACACCACTGCCAGCACTTCTCTAAAGCTGAATATCATACCTACTCTACTAGATGATTCTCCTCTCCCGGACGTCACTTTCTATCGCTAATTAGTTGAAAGTTTGGTATATCTCACAGTTACTCGCCCATACATTGCCTACGTCTTCCATCAAGTTAGCTAGTTTTATCCGTCCTCGAACTACTTACTACTCAGTTGTTCTTGACATTCTTTGATATGTCAAATGCACCTTATTTAACGGACTTTATTTATCTGCCAAGTCCGTTCCCACCTTATAGGTTTATTTTGATGTCGACTGGGTCGGAGACCCCATTGACAAACGAACCCTAGTTATTGTTTTTTCTTGGAAAATTCCCTTATTTATTAGGCGCAGTAAAAAATAAACTTTGGTTGCCCTCTCCAGTATTGAAGCTGAATACCATGCCATCATTGATGCAACAGAAGAATTATTTTGGCTTCGTTGGCTCCTTACTGGCATTAGGAGTCTCGTCCCTTACTGTCATTGTTCTAAATTGCGATAATAAAAGTGTTATTCAAATCGTCCATAATAACGTTTTTCACGAGTGTACAAAACACATTGAGACTGATTATCACTTTATTCGTCACCATATTCTCAAGAATATTATTCGTCTTTACTCTTTCAGTTCAGTCGATCAGACAACAAATATTTTAATCAATGCCCATCCACCCGGACACGTTCACACTCTAGTTTCCAAACTGAAATTCACGTTTGATTCAATGTCTTAAGTTTGAGGGGAGATGTTAGTATATATATATATATATATATATAGGCCTTGGCCCCACTAGATTAAACCCTAATCCCATTGGGCAACCCAAACCCTAATCGCACTAGGAAAATCCTAATCATTGTCTATACATAGATAATTTGTATATCCTTATAACATCGTGTTTTTCACACTATTAATACAATCGTTTCATATTCTCTCTCTAAATGGAATAACTCTTTTGAGTTATATAGTAGTTTGGAAACTTTAAAACGATTGATGTGGGACATTAATATAACATTTGTCCCTATGTGCAAACTTTGATTTGCCTGGATGATTTCACTATGAGGGAATAATGAGATATGTACTGTAATACCCCAAAAAAATATATTTTTGAAAATATTATTTTATATAAGATTAAAATTTCATATATATATTCTTTGTTTTTAGCTTAGCCCATATATATATATATTTTGAATGTTTTTTAAGTATTCTGGTTCGAATTTTGGCTTCGAATTTCAAGTAGAATGTTTAAGTCTTTTAATATATGTATTTAATCTCTCTATTGTGTGATTTATGTTATTGTTGTTATTGAATTATAGTTATTAATTTCTATAAAATAATTATGATTATGAGAATGGTGCTGCGCCAGGAATTTTAATTGAATATCTATTTAATTTGTAATAATTGTATTAATTAATTACTGTTGTAAAATTGACTCGATAAATCGATAATTATAATTATCGTTGTAGTTTGTAAAATTTCTCACATTTTTAATAAAATAAAATATCAATTATTCCGAAATATTACTTATTCGGTTTTGGTATAAATTCTCCAAGGGGAGAAACTACGTAGCGGCCCTGGGAAAACGGGTCGTTGCATATACAACTCTTTATTTGCATGAAAGATTTCACTAAGAGAGAAGGGAGACTAATTCTCATAGCCTTAGCTCTGATACCATGTTAGAATAATTGAGCGGCGGAATATTAAGATAGAATATGAGACGATTGTATTGGTATGTGCGAAAGATATAATGTGACAGATATACAAAGGGCCTATATATGGTCAGTGATTAGGGTTTTCAACTTGGATTAGGTCTTAGTTTTGCTAGTGGGATTATGATTTAACCTAGTGGATCAAGCTCTATATACATATATTAACATGTTTGTGTTAACCAACGATTAATATAAAATTTTACAAATAAATATATTTTATATGCTGGATATAAAATAAATATTTTAAGTATCTTACACCTTGCAAATACAAATTAAAATATCGTCAAATAAAAAAAAAAATTAATATCATCTCGTAAAATGAAAAGAAAAAGAAGGGTAATATTGTCATACCAAATTTTAGTAGTTCACACACTTCTTTTGACTTTTAAAAATAGTCTAAAAAAGAAAAGACCACATTTTTTTCACAAAAATGATTATCAAACATAAAATTTATATAACCAAGACACTCCATGTCATTTTGACAAATATTAAAATCATCCTTTATAACTTTCCTAATAACTACAGCTTATCACATTTTATTGATAAAAATACCCTTATAACATATATATATATATATATATATTTTATTATTTTATTTTTATTTCTTTCATTTGATTTCTATTTTTTACTCTCTCTTTATCTCTTATTTTCTATTTTTATATTTTTTTTTGAGTAGATAGTTGCACTCTATAAACAAAGAGAAAGGCAGAGAGTATAAAATAAAATATAAAAACAAAAAAATTTAATTTAAAAAATAAAAAAATATTATAAAATTATTTTTATTAATAAAATATAATAAGCGATCTCTTAATATTTGATAACTATTGATAGTGATGTTTGTGTTTCTGGAAAGGACGAGGGATGCCAAAATGATATCATTGGATAGACGACTGTTCTCTATGAACAATGGAGGCATGTGATGTTCATATTTGATTCTCAATTTCGTAATGTTCAGTGAGGATGCGTTTTCTGAATGAGGAAATTAACTTGGGCCAAAGGCATGACTTAGCGTTTGGTCCCCAAACATATCAGGTTTCCACATAAATAAAAAGAGGAATGGGCCTTTTTTAGTACCCGCTGATGTGAAATGTACAACTCTACAACGTGGTGAGGGACCGACGGTTGAGCCACGGAGCAATGCACATGTAATGCTCTTGTACAAATTATTGGTGGCCTCTCAATTAACCATGATAGAGATGGCCCAAATTCATCATTCATTCTAATCTTTTCCTTTAGCCCCCTCTAATCATCTAAACCAAATATTTATTTTATTTAAATTATTAAATATTTATTAAAATTAAAATGATTTTTATTATATTAAAATATAAATAATTTATACCTATTGTGCGTGTCATCAACATTAATGTCTATTATGTATATAAATTGTCTAATCTGTAAACTGTTAGGATATTCTAACTCAAAAGGATCAAGTGGAATAACTCTTTTGATTTATATAATGATTTGAGAATGAATTCTCAAATAATTGATATGGGACAAAAATCTAACATTCGTCCTTAAATACAAATTCCCGATTTAATGTACAATTTCCGTCTTGTACAGATGATTTAATTATGAAAAAGTGAGAGACCCAAAACTTTACGATTGATATCATATTAGGAAGTTTCAACTCAAAAGTGGAGTAATTTTTATTTATTTATTTAGTAATTTGAGAATTCTTAAATAATTTATGTTTGACATAAAATTAATATAAATGTTCGATACGTGATATTTATATAGTAAGTTGAATTTGATTACGTGTAGTGACGTGATAATTTAAGTTTATTTGTTAAAATTGTGGTCAAAATCATAGGCGTACAGGATATAAAAGAGCTTACCTATCAATGGGAAATCAACTTATACGTATGAACGTGAATTATAAGCATGTGTAAAAAAGTGTCGCAATGCACACGTTATCAGTCACAGCCATCTTTGATGGAAAATAGTTGGGAATATGCCAAGTCATATGCCCATCTACCCGTATTCGTCGGACACGTGTCTTTCGTTCAAGGTGTCGGCGGCTCTCCCAGCGAAAGGAGAGAGAGGTCATTGTTTGTGATTTGTTGTAGTAGGTGTTAGGTGAGAGGAGAGCAGTGGCATCAAGTGGAAGAGGTTAGGTTTGGCTACTCCCATGGGGGTTGAATTGGAGGAGTTGATTATCTTAAAAAACCCTTGAAAATAAAATGTAGAATTATAAATCGTATAGGGGTATATATGTCAAAACAATATCCTTTACTTTTTTATTTTTTAAATGTACACTATTATTTTTTTAAAAAAAATTGGTAATTATTTTGAAATTACTTTTCTATTTTTAAATAACTTTGTTTTTTTACCCATTAATTTTCTAAATATATATTAATCCACCCAATACCCCTTGTCCTTATCGACAATCCCACATTCCCTACCCTTTCGGCAGGCACCCACCCTCTACTCCATCGGCACTCCCACCCCTTGCCCTGATCACCTCTCTTCTCTTTTCTTCTTCTGATCATACAACCTAATCTGCGTGGATTTATGCAATTAGTGGCATTAGTGGGACACCTATTGTTGGGCGCTTAGGATATATATATATATATAGAGAGAGAGAGAGAGAGAGATAGGCAATGGAGGTGGCGTCTCATCGGAGAAGAAGGACGAGAAAAAAGGAGAGGAGAGAAAATTGAAAAAATAAAAGATTAAGGGGCATTTGTGTTATTAATTAAAAGATTAAATAATAAGTTAATTAAATATTTTTTGTTAATTTTTTTAAGGGGATAGAGCTAGAAAAGGGGGGTCCTTCTAAACATACTCCCTTTTGTTAGCCCTACCCCCATTAAAAATAATAATAATAATAGTAATAATATATATGTCAATTACTGATTTCCTATCTTTCCTTTTAAATTAAGAACACATATAACCATTTTTTACTTTTATTTTTACAATTTTCTCGCTCGTCCTTCTTCCTCAGGCCCTTCTTCTTCAACAAGTACCATTGCCAATAGGGGCTAATAAGTTAGAGGCCCAAAGAAAAATTTAAAAACGGTGCCCTTCAATTTTTTTTTTTTTGAAAATCACTCATAATTTTTTATGTAAATAAAATATCAAAAGAAAAAGATGATGAATGTAGTAATTAAATCAAAATTAAGGTTTTTTTATTTGGCCTAAAATATTAATTAAAAAAAAAAGAAAGGAATATAGATGTCAATTTGAAAGGGACCCTAAAATTTGAGGACCTTTGGACAAGGGCCCTATCGCCCAGCGACAATTTTTTCCTGTCTCTCTCACTAACATAACCTTCCCCAACCTCTCTTCTTCTTCCTCTCTTCCTAACTCTCATTTCCCTCCCTCTATATATGTATATAGTGTGCATACAAGGGATAAGAGAGTTCGAGAAGAATAAGAATTAGTTTCGAAGGATCGAAGAAAATGGCCATGGACAGGAGGTGACTGGCGAGGTGTTAGGGGTGGGGTTGAATTTTCATTTTTTTTGAAAATAAACAGTACAGATATTGTCCTCTTTTTTCTTGACTTTAGCCTCCACTAAATATACTTTAGTAAAGATAAAAAATATTCAACAACAACCAAAAAAAACCGTGGGTATCAAAACTAAGGGTAGTTATGGGTAGGGGTGTGCAGCGGATCGGTCTAACCCGTCAAAATTGTCCAAACCGTCCAAATTGCACCGCAAAAAAACTGCCCAATACAAACCCGCATTGCGCGGGTCATAAACTTTGAAAACCGCATATGAATGGACGGGTTACGGTTTGGTCCATTTTCTTACGGGTTCAACCCGCCCGCCAAGTGAAACACAAAAAGACTTCTTTTTGTGAAGATATAAATAATATCTAAGCTGTTGGCTACGTTTTCTATATGTTCCAACCACCATTGATTATTCCTCTTTGCATTTTGTTCTCGTCGTTCTTCCTGAATTTTAATTCATTCTCCGCTTTTGTGAAAATTTCTTTCTATATTCATTCGCCACTTTGGGCAATCTACAATTCTAGTTAGCCCAACCTAAAAATAGACCTAACCTGCACATTATTGAGTAACCCGCGGTTTACACTAGCCAACCCGCACATTCCAACTCGCCCCAACCCGCACATCATTGGGTGGCCCACGGTTCAAACTAATTTAACCCGCCTAGTATTGGTTTGGTCCGTGGTTTTGGTCCAAACCGCCCCAAACCAACCGTTGCACACCCTTAATTATGGGAGTAGACTGGACAGGGTTCGAGTCAAGTTCTCTCTAGGTATTAGGAAAATTCATTAGGCTCGATTGTGGACCCGTCCTTATCATCGGGTCCTATCACCTTGTCCAAGTCCCCCCATTGTGAAATGTCTCAAACCCAACCTCTGCCCTAGAGCTAGCCCGAGCCAAATTTTTTTTTTTGTTTTTTTTTTTTAAATAATCGCTAAAATGAAAAATAAAAATTATAAATTACATTCATCAATAGTAATTATCAATATTAATTTTCATAAAAAAAAAAATAAAAAAAAAAACCTTCATCGAGATTCTACACTAAAATAAAATACGTTCATCCATACAAAAATTAAATACATATGTTCATAATTCTATATTAACTAATTATAGTTCAACAAAAAAAAATACATCCAGACAACTAGGTAACCACCGCAAAGATGCATCGTTGCTGAAGCTATAGTTAGAGGAATGGAATGTAAGTGAAAATTAATATTAATTTCTTTATATATGGTCAGGTCGGGTTTAGCTGAACTTAAACAAAAATGACCACGTCCAAATCTAATTCTAAAAATGGACGGACCTAAATCTTGGGACCCTAACACTGTTCATGAGTTTAAACATTAAGTCTAAATCTTAAAAAAAAACATCTGATGATTCTCCGTGCATATGACCACCCCTAATCAAAACTAATTTGTTGGTGAAGTCAATAAATTTTACTAGATTATATATAAATATATTCAAATAAAAGATTTACTTATTTTTCCACTGATATATCTTTTCCGGCTATATATTGAAAAAGATTATAGTAATAAAATACAAAAAAATAATCCAATGAATGATTTAAGGAAATTATTTTTTTAATTGCAAAAAGTAATTTTTGTTATAGAATTACACACTTAAATGATTTCCATTTAAAATGAAACGTTCATAATTCTTTATAAATATATTTACTAAGTTGCCCTTCCAACAACCACCCCGATGGCCCCCTCTCCCGTTTCAATGAACCTTCACCAAACACCGCCCGTTATAAAACCTCTTCCCATCCCTTTTTATTGTTCTTCAGGTACCCACCCACTCCCTCAATTGTAGGTGCCCCTCTCTCTCTCTCTCTCTCTCCAGCTAAATCCATGGCGCTCTCTGGCACCAACTCTCTTCTTCCCACCAACTCCATACAAACCCAATCCCTTCTACCTTCTCCCAAACCCCACCAACCTTCTCTCTCGGCCAACCCTTCCAAATCCGCTAGATCCTTCCATCCCATCTTCGCCGTCCATTCTTCCGAGCCCTCAAAAACCCCCATTGCCTCCAGCAAAACCCCGAAGCCATCCCCACCCGCCACCGCCGCCACTGCATCGGCCACACCCACCTTGACGAAAACAGAGACGGTTCCGCATAAATGGGCGGTGGACAGCTGGAAATCGAAGAAGGCCCTTCAGATCCCGGAATACCCAAATCGGGAGGAACTCGAGTCGGTTCTCCACACGATCGAGTCCTTCCCTCCGATTGTGTTTGCTGGAGAGGCCAGGAGTCTCGAGGAGCGCCTCGGCGAGGCCGCAATGGGGAATGCTTTCTTGCTTCAGGGAGGAGATTGCGCCGAAAGTTTCAAGGAGTTCCATGCTAACAACATCCGTGATACTTTCCGGATTCTCCTCCAAATGGGCGCCGTGCTTATGTTCGGCGGCCAAATGCCCGTTGTCAAGGTCACGCTCTATTTGCTTTTATTTGACTTTTACTAATTCAAAGGAAACCATTTTTTTTTTTTTCGTTTTTGTTGAATTTTGAATTGAATTTGGGACATGGGTATTGATTTACCAGGTGGGAAGAATGGCGGGTCAGTTCGCGAAGCCAAGATCAGACCCATTTGAGGAGAAGAACGGCGTGAAGTTGCCGAGCTACAGAGGCGACAATGTGAACGGAGATGCGTTTGACCTGAAGTCAAGGACGCCGGACCCCCAGCGGCTGATCAGAGCTTATTGTCAGTCCGCAGCTACTCTGAATCTCTTGAGGGCTTTCGCCACAGGAGGTTATGCCGCGATGCAGAGAGTCACTCAGTGGAATTTGGATTTCACAGAGCACAGCGAGCAGGGCGATAGGTATGTTAGAATTCAGATTCAATTTTAGTACTTAGTTTTAATTATAAAATATGCGGCTTTATTACAGTTTTGGAAGTTTTTGAATGAAAATAAATAGCATATATTGCTTTCTATAAAAAGAACAAAAAATAAAATAAAAAGCCTTTAATCATCTACACATGATTATAATTGAACTTAAGATATGAACTTTACTGGTGAATTTGTTTCACAAGTGTTGGCTTGTTATTGTTTGCATGCTAAAAGACCCTGTACTTCCTAAGCAATCATTCTCTTTTCTGAAAAGAAAATCACAACCTTTTTTTTGTGGCATGAAGGCCATGTTTGTTTAGTGCTTCTGCACCGAAATTCTTGTTCCTGTTCCCAAAATTTTGAAATCTAAGAATCTGCTCCCAAATATTCCCAAATTTTTTAGATTAATCCCAAAATTCTTGGGATTTTGAAAAAAAAAATAAAAAATTACTTTGCATACTTTATTTAGTTGTAATTAATCTTATAGAAAAATTGATTGCCTGAAAGAAACATGTCTATCATTTATATTTAAAGTAAAAAAAAAAAAATTTGTGAACTAATATTATATTGAAACTCGTTTCTTTGATTTTGTTCTCATAAATTATGAAATAATTTTAGAATATTTTGTCTTTATCAAATGCATTTTTGTTCGTAGAATTATTGATAACAGAAATATAATTCTCATCCCATTTTTTCGGGGTAGAAACAGAAAAATAGAAACATTAACCAATCGCTACCTAAGTTTCTAATTGAATTAGATTGGATTTGGAGTTATACATGGATTGTGATATATTTATTTTTTGTTATTGTGGTGGCATGACAGGTACCGTGAACTTGCTAGCCGGGTTGATGAGGCACTAGGGTTCATGTCGGCTGCTGGACTGACAATGGACCATCCGATTATGACAACCACTGAGTTTTGGACATCTCACGAGTGCTTGCTCTTGCCTTACGAGCAATCACTTACTAGGATGGACTCAACGTCCGGCCTGTACTATGATTGTTCCGCCCATTTCCTTTGGGCAGGTGAACGAACACGACAATTGGATGGCGCCCATGTCGAGTTCCTAAGAGGAATCGCCAACCCTCTCGGAATTAAGGTCAATTTCATTCTTCCACAAAAAACAATAAAATAAAAAATAAATTAAAAAGACCATTTTTGCTGATTAAAAATTGTGCTTGTTTTTGCAGGTGAGTGATAAGATGGATCCAAGTGAGCTTGTGAAGCTGATCGAGATTCTGAACCCTCAGAATAAACCGGGGAGAATTACAATAATCACAAGAATGGGAGCAGAGAACATGAGGGTGAAGCTTCCTCATCTAATCAGGGCTGTCCGAAGGGAAGGCCAGATTGTCACTTGGGTTAGCGATCCTATGCACGGCAACACCATTAAAGCTCCTTGTGGCCTCAAAACTCGTCCATTCGATGCCATCAGGGTAACTTCCTTTATCTCTCTTTTTTTGATGGACCATTCATAATTGGAGTAACTTGAAAAGATCATATATTTTCACCAAGGAAAATCCACCCGGACACTCACATTTTTCAAGTTTACGACTTATTTACCGCCTTCAGTTTGATATTTTGCAACAATTTTAGTTTAAAAACATAATTGACTGTAGTCGCTTTCTTGCACTTGTCGATTAGTTCAACCGCCTTCAATAATTTGATTGTTTAATGAATAAGAAAGATGAGTGGGGATGGACTATGAAGAAGATGTGGTAGGTGGGGGGAGGAATAACCGCCATGTGTGTAGGTTGTTTCATTGAATTAGTCAAACGAAATTTCTTAAACATGTATTAGAAAGTAAATGATTATTACCACCTGTGGAGGTTGTTATCTGTCCCCATCTCTCTTTTGGTCATTATTGACCTTTTGACCCATTTACCCAACACGATCTTGACCGATTAACTATGGAAATGTTTTATTTCTGAGAAATTTGTTCTGAAAATCTGTGGGCGAGAACACAAACAGATTTTTCTCTCCATATTTCTGTTCCAATATCAAGTTTATTCTCGGAACAAAAACAGAAATTTGGGAATAGAAACACAAAAAATAGGGCTTTACTTTTTTTTTTTTTCCATTTAACATCATCAATAGAGGAAAACAGTAAATTTGAAGTCAAATCTAACATATTTTTGTGATGGGAATAGGCGGAAGTGAGGGCATTTTTCGACGTACACGAGCAAGAAGGGAGTCACCCAGGAGGAGTTCATCTGGAGATGACGGGTCAGAACGTGACGGAGTGCATAGGTGGGTCGCGGACTGTGACCTTTGATGACCTGAGCTCGCGCTACCACACCCACTGTGACCCTAGACTCAACGCCTCTCAATCTCTTGAGCTGGCCTTCATCATTGCCGAGCGCCTAAGAAAGCGGAGGATTGGTTCCCAGAACTCTTTAGCTTATTAGAGATGCAGAAGGCTGGCCTGGGCAATATGAATTTCTTCTTTTACATAAATTATTATTATCATTAATACCGTCTTTTTTCTATCTATTTAATTTTGAATTGAAATGTTTTTTTTTTTTAATTTCTTTTGGGGGTGGTTGAATATGAATATGCTGTGTATTATGGGAAGAATCGTGTGTTGAGACTTTGATGAGAAAGAAATAAGACAAAATTTGTGTCTACATTCAAAAGTATTTATGTTATGTAAAGAAGTATTTGTGTTGGCCTTGAAAATTTAAAATGTCAAGGGTAAGTGAAGAAGATATCTTGACAGATGAGGGTTAAACTTATTTCAGAAACTGAAACTAGTGGAACAAGTACGGTGTTTGATTCAAAATCAACTATCAATTCACACCCGCATTTTGAAACACCTTGTGAAGTTATCTTTCAAAACATTTCTTTTTCAAACAAAGCAACTCCATCAAGTGAAGCAACTCCATCTCGGCGAGGATGTATACTGAGCTGGGGCTGAAGAGGAAGAGCTTGAGCTGAAGAGCAAGAGGACCAGAAAGGTAACAGAAAGGTGGAAGAGTCAAGCTACAAGTCTGGCCAGAATGAGGTTGGATCAGAGAAGAGAAGGAACAATAAAGAACGAGGGAGGTCGGACAAGAGGCCCGGGAGAGCTGGATCACCTATCAGTTTAAAACCCCATAAGAAGCTAGAGAAATGGTCTCAACTTTTGTAAAATAGAGGAAAACGGCAAACTTTGAAAAATGGTGACTTCCACCGAAACCATGGGTATACTACAAATAATTGCTACGACCTTAAGAGTGAGATCGAATAGTTAAACAAAAGAAGCCACTTGAAGAGGTTCAATGCTGACAGAGGTCAGGATGATCAACGCTCAGATGAAGGGCAGGAGAGGCCCAAAGTCTGGGGAGAAATTCAAACAATCCATGTGGATTTTCTTTGGGTGGAGCAACTAAGTCCGAGCAAAAGGCTCATGCTCAGAAAGGCAAGTAGAAGGAGAGAGATTACGTATTCCAAGTATCAAAGGGTCAAATGGTCAAGCGAGAGGCCATAACCTTCATCAAGGAGGACTCGCTTGGAGTACACACACCACACTATGATGCTTTAGTTGTCACCTTGTAGATTGCTAACTATAATGTTGGGCACGTGCTGATCGACAATGGGAGCTCAGTGGAAATCATTTACTTGGCCGCGTTAAAAAGAAAAATGGAATCAGCCATGACTAGTTGAAACTGATGATGACACCTCTGGTCGGCTTCAGGAGCAAAACTGTGAATCCTCTTGGATGGATCACGCTCCAACTGATAGCGGGAACCGAGCTTTGACATTCAACTGTGGATGTAAGGTTCATGGTTTTTTATTACCTGTCCGCATACAATGCTATCATCGGGATACTATGCAAGAATGCATTGAAGGCTATAACTTTGACGTATCACCTGATGATGAAGTTCCCGACCAAAAGCTGAGTCGGACAAGTGCAAGAAAGCCAAAGCGTCAGTAGAGAGTGTTTTTTGGCCGAAATGGAGATCCTGAAATAGCAATCAAAGATCATGGAAGACACGGATAATTCTTTTCCCAGGGATATGGTTGAACAACCGGGTAAAGGCGAAATCATTGATCCAAGTGTTGAACAATCAAACCAGCCTTGCCCTCGCCCCAATGAAGAGCTAGATGCCATTAAAATACACCCTGCAGTAGAGGGTCGAACTATTCAAATAGGTGCTCCCGGACAACTTCAAAGAAAAGCTCACTGAGTTTCTTCGAGCAAACTATGACGTGTTTGCATGGTCACATAAAGACTTTTTGGGAATCGACCTGAGCATCTTGATGCATTGACTCTACATGGACTTTGCTCATCCACCAATCCTATAGAAAAGGAGAAAATTTATCCCTGAGTGACAGAAGATCATAGAGGAAAAGACGAGAAAACTACTTGACGCAGAGACTATCGAAGAAATCAACTTCCCGCTATGGTTGGCTAATGTTGTCTTAGTAAAGACGAATACGGGGAAGCGACAAATGTGCGCTGACCTCACTGACTTAAACAAATCATGCTTGAAATATTATTTTCCACTTTCGAAAATCAATGTCATTGTGGACACAACTGTTGGGTTTGACTTGTTGTGTTGCTTAGATGTCTTCTTAGGGTACAATCTGATCAACATGTACCCCGTGACAAAGAGAAGACTACTTTCATCACCGATAAAGACCTCTATTATTACCGAGTGATGCCTTTCAAGCTGAAGAATGCTGGCGTAACATATCAATGACTCATTAATAATATTCATGTTTGTTGACTTGCTCAGAAAGAGCATGGAGATCTATATCGACGACATGCTGGTGAAAAGAAAACTGGTCGATAACCATCTCACCGACTTACAAAATGTCTTTAATGCCCTTAGAAGGCACGTGATGAAGTTGAATCTAAGTAGGTGTGTTTTCGTAATCAGTGTGGGAAAGTTCCTTGGGCACTTAGTAATGAAGAGGCAATTGAGGCCAATTCCGAGCAAATCAAATCTATCTAAGAAATATATTCCCTAAGAATAAGCAAGGAGGTTCAAAGCCTAACTTGAAGAGTTGCGGCACTAAACCGATTTATATCCCGAGCGTCAGACAAATGTATACTATTCGTCAAAACGCTCTGACACAATGAGAATTTGGAATGGATCGATGAATATGAAAAAAAACCCTTCTAGATGCTAAGAAATATATATCGTTTTCTCACATATCGACGACTCTAAAACCCGAATAAGAAATACTTGTGTATAGCTGGCGGCATCATCAACGGCGGTAAGCTCTGTAATGGTGGTAAATAATAAAGGAGCCCAATAACCTAACCAATCTATAATGTCAACCATACATTCATTGACATAGAGACCAAGTATCCAAAGCCTGAGTTAATAGCATTTCTCTAATAATATTTGCTAGAAAACTCAGTCACTACTTGTAAGCACATCCAATGGTGGTGTTAAATTGCTCAAATGTAATATTCAATTCAACCGTAAAATATATCGTAGTATACTTAAATACGAGTGTAAAAATCACAGAGATTGAATTATAATTATTAATTATTTTCTTATTTTTCTGTTGAATTTAACAAAAAATAGTTTTTGAATTTTTAATTATAAAAATAGAAAAAAATAATTAATTTAAAATACTAAATGATGAATAGCCGAGTTTCAGACATGCATTCATCTTTCGCTTATCCTAATGAGTTTTCCTTCTTTATCTATTTCGATTCTATGTATAATAAAATAATTTAACTATAAGAAAAATTACGACGAAAATTTGATTTTTTAATTGGCATGAACTATCTTGAGGATTCTGTTTTTAATTTATGGTGAACTAATCCGAAAGTATAATTTATCTTATCAAATACATTGATTAATCGACCATTTAATCGGTATGGACTATCTTTGTGATTCGATTCTCACTAATTTACGGTGAATCAATCCTTAAGTATAACTTATCCTATTAAACCGTATCAATTCCAACGAGTACAAGTTATATAACAGTTAGATCTAAGCCACATGCATTAGATCTAACCCATAAATACTAACAGTCTATTTCTAACATTTATATAAATGATAAAAATGAGAATCGATTAGATAAACCATATAAGAACAGTAATTCCTTATTATATAGCCTTATATATAGATCAAAATAGAATAGAAAATAAAATTATATTAAATTTTTTTAGGATGAATACAGTCTAACCCAAATTTGTCTTAATCGTTCATGGATTATTCTTCCAAAGATGTTCAACCAAAAGCTCTATTGAAAAATCACCCCGCAAAATTTGGCAGAAGACAGAAGAAAAATGAATAAACTGAAACAAATGCCCCAGATGAAAAAAAATAGAAAAAGAATAAGAATAAAAAGTGTCCTAATTAAAGAAGGAAATTCTCCATTATGATTACTGCCAAAAATGAATAATATATAAAAAACACATCCCTTCAGCACTTGTCAAGCTCCAAAATGATTTTCTCCCATAATTGTCTTTAATGGGCCTTGATGTCTTGCCTTATTTTTTAGGGTAACTTGGTGAGAGATCCCATGACTTAAAAACATCACTTTCTAGGTCCCATCCCAAAAGTAAAAAGATTTCTTGGATGGGACTCCCATAAGTGATATTTTACACTTATGAGACATTTAGAGTAATTTCCCTTATTTTTATAATATAACGGTTCCAATGCCTTATTTATTCTCCCGTGGTCTGATGAACATGGTGCGCAACTGCGGTTACTGCGCATTGCTTGTCTGCCAAGACTAGGTTTGATTCGGGTCACAGTCAGGTCGGGTCGGTTCAGCGGGTTACAACATCTTTTCTCCATTGTCTTCGCTATTTTTTCGCGTTATTTTATTTCTGATTTTTAACTACAAAAACAATAAATTATATTATTACTAATTAAAAACTAATAAAAAGATGAACCAAAATATAAGATAAGAGTTAAAATTTGATATAAAAGTGAGACCAATCAGTTACTCATTGATTATCGATCAAGAACGATAATAAAGGGTCAGTACCTTGCCGATTTATCTCCGAGCTCACATTCCCTAAGGAGGGAACATCAATTGAAGAAGTGGTAGCCAAGAAGGCGAGTCGGCTAAGCACATATGCTTGGATAACGTTCAGTCGATGGATCTTCATATCAGAGTGGCTTGGGAGTCAATTTGGTGATCTGAACACCCGATGACAGCATTTTTGAGTACGCCTTGGGGCTCGGGTTCAAAGAGACGAACAACGAAGACGAGTATGAGGCATTAATCTCGTCACTGAGAATATCGAAGGAGTTCGGTATAACCGAGGTAGACTTATACCACTAGTCGTTGCTCGTGGCTAACCGAGTCAACGAGGAATAAACCGCCAAAGAGACCAAGATGATCACCTACCTCAACAAGGCAAAAATGCTCATGCATAGCTTCTCAAATGTTAATGTCAAGCAAATTCTGATGGAGAAGAACAAGCACATTGACTTACTGGCGAAACCAACGGCTAGAGAACAATCACGGTGGAGATATTGCCCCGACTATGTTGCGATAAACCTGAGGAAGAAGTCCAGTTAGTTTTCACGCCCCACCCCAGGCCCCACTCTAAAGACGAGACGTAACCTCGGCTTGACATTACCCAACCAAACAAATATAACATGAATAAACATATATATATATATATATATATATTAGACTGACAATTAATATAAATTCTAAAATTTAATACCAAATTCACGCTACATCAGAATAGCACAGTGACCATACCAAATCTCATATCTGACCAACCAAAACTCACTAACTATACATATACAACTATTCTACAACAAAATCACAAAAACTAAATCTCTATGTTGCCGGAAATTGCTCCCAGTAACCTCAAAAGTCACACCCCACTCCAATTCTATCTAACTCAATTCATCCCCCCCACTTATATTCCCAAGCACACTGTCTTGTGTACTTATAAATAAGGGGCATCTATGAGAGGACTTTGGAGAAGTCTCAAATCCTAAACATGTGTCACATTTCACCAGTCACATGCTGGACACGTGACGCCCAAGCAGGCTTCACAACTAATGATAGGCCACAAAATAAGGTCTGGATGAGAAAATGAAAGTTCAAGTAGTTATATATCAGAAACCGAAGTCAGCGTTCGACACTACTACACCCAAGTGATAGGCTAGGCGCCTATTATCTTGGCTAGAGACGACGAGTGAGAACTTTTTCTACGCCATCTCAAGCATGGTTGCAGACCCTGAGATATGCTCGGTCACTAGAATCTCTGCTCAGAAACCATTACAACGACCCACTAAATATAGAGGAATGATTGAAATTATGGTTGATTAGCTCATGTCCTGCAAGATCTGCGACGTTAACAGAAATGGAACAAAATTCATGGAAGACTTTCTAAACAAGTCCTCCATCTCCTATAAATACTACAAAAGGGAGCCTAACCAGGTACGCATGCATTCTCCTAGTCACTCTTCTGCCCAATATTTACCAAAAAACACTACTGACTCTCACAATAGAGGGGCAATGCCGACAGCCCACCCGCGGTGCACTATTTTGTAGGAACCAAGACTTGGGGAGACATACATTCTGAATCTCCAACAACCATTCCTGACGATCCATATTTTGGCATTATTACTTACTAAACATAAATAATTAAAAATGATTTGTTAGTCAATTTATTTTTTAAAATATTATTGATGGATTTAGTATTGGAATAATTGAAAAGCGGAATATTGTGAGAGAATATGAGACAATGTAAGAATACTAAGATGTATAAAGGTGACTATATATAGGAAAAAAAATAGGGTTTTGGTGTAACACCCCGATTTAGCACGTAAGTCATTTTAATTACATTCTTGAGCATTGGGAAAATTCGGGGTAAATTTTTGTTAATTAAAAATTCAAATCAAAAGTTTAGGGGCAAAATTGGAAATTTAGAAACATTAAATTTAAACTTGAGATTCAAATTGACAAAAAAAAAAAAAAAAAATTAACATATTTAGGGTGAAATTATAATTTTTGAAACTTGTAAAAGCTAAATTGATTAAAATGAAGATTTTAAGAAAATGAGGGGATAAAAGAGCAATTAGACAAAATATTTTTATATATATAAACATAACAAACCATGTGTGCGTTGTGCCGTGAAAATCAGCCGGAGACAAGGGAAGCGGGAAATGGGCGACGTGGCGTGAAGAGAACAAAACCCATCCACTATTATCATGCATATATATATATGTACATGCATGAAATTCATTAGGGGAGCACATCGAAAGAAGAAATCAGAAAAATCGAGAGAGAGAGAGGAAAAGGTTCGGGATGATGGGTTCGGATCGTCGTCGTTGCTCTGGCGTGGGTGCTGTGTGTGTCGTCACCGTCGATCAACTGGTGATCAATAGCGTGTGTGAAGGTGTTTCGTTATGTGTGGGTGATCAACTAGAGGGGTGTGTGTGTGCCGGTGGATTCCAAACAGAAACAGAGAGAGAGAAAGAGGTTCACCGGCGATGGGGTGCAGTCCGGCGTGGGTGGTGGCCCTCCGTTCGGTCGGATTTGTGCATGTGTGTGGTTTATCCGTCGTTCAGACCATCATTCAGCTTGAGGTGTGTGTGTTCTGTTCCATTCCGTCGTTGTGTGTGGATGCTCTGTTTTTTTGTACCGACTGTGTGTTTGTGTGTATGTATGTGCATGTGGGTTGCGTATGGGTATGAGATCAGGTTGTGGGTGTGTTCCATTCGATCAGATTAGGGTGTCGGTGTGGTCGCCGCTGTCGCCGGAGTTCGCCGGCGGTGAGTTAGAGAGAGAAAGTTGTGCGTGCGTGTGTGTGTGTCTGCTATGTGTGTGTAGGTGTACAGACAGTGGGGTTCGTCCGGTGAGGGTGCATGTGACTGTGAGTATTATGTTTGTTGTGTTTGTGCGTTCCGATCGTCGTGTGTGATCGTGTGGGTGTGGGGGGGAGGGGCAGCGTGAGTTCGGCCGTCAATGGTGATGGCGGTAATTTTTGTGGGTAGGTGCGATTGGTGATAGGGTGGCCGGTGGTGGTTGGTGATCGGTAATGGGAGATGGAGTAGGACCGGCGGTGAGAGCGGCGAGACGTGGGAGGCCTCCAGTAGATGGTAATAGTAGAAAAAGAGAGGGGTGGCCGACGGCATCAAAACGGGAATCAGAAACAGTAAATGCAAGCAGAAAAAAAAAAGAAGAGAAAAGAAGAAAAAGGGGAAGAAAAAGAAAAAAAAATACACGAACCACCCCAGTAGAATCTAAAAACCCAATTCGTGGCTGGCGGAGGATTCAGAATCAGGTAAAATTTTAATCGGGTATTATTTTTTGTTAAATTAAATTGTTAATATTAAAAATTTCGTAATCATGAAAGAAATTTCAAAATCATATTAATATTTTGTTAATCGCCAATCTAAATAAATTGGTGCGGTGAATATCAACGTAACGGAACGGAAAAAATAATAATTTTTCATAATAAAATCTGGAAAATAGAGAATTATGAAATTTAGGGTCTACATTGCATGTTGGGTTATTTAAAATAAAATATTAATTTAAATCCTATCGCTATTAAGTTCGCAGGTGCCAGCGTCCCAGTAGGATTTAAACGGTGATAGTTTTTCAGCGCGGGAATCGAGGTGAGTGTACTATCTTCTTGCCAAAATATTTTTATATATATTTATGATGGAAAATTATTGTAGTTAAATTAAATGATTTCAAAATGATATGGATCAAGCAGGTTTTTGGGGTGAATTGGTAAAATGAATTTCCGGGGAATTGTGTTGGTTTCTAAAAAGAATGATTAAAAATAATTTTCGTTGGATATGGGTGGTTTTGAAAAGAGAGTGAAAAATATATGGTTTTCTAAAAATGCTTGATTTTCTAAAAACAAAGGTGGAAAAATAGTTTTACTGAAATCGATGGTACAAAGGTAGAAAACTGGTTCTTTTATTAAAGTGGTGGTACTTTTAAAAAGGAGAGGGAAAAACGCGATTTTGGAAATTCTTCCCATAAGGGGTGTGGATTTTTGACGATGTGGTGTGAAAATGTATTTCTTCCCGTAAGATATGTGGATGTTTCTCCCCGTAAGGGGTGTGGATTATGTTTCTCCTTGTAAGGGATGTGGATTATATTTCTCCCCAAAAGGGGTGTGGATATTTCGTAGGAATGCATTCCTACGAATGTTACGGTACCGTTGTAACTCCCGATCATGAGATTAAACGATCACTATGGCTAGCCAGTGTGTGTTGTGGTAGAGTGGTGGTTGTGATATGATGTTTTACTTATACTGGGTGATTTATTTTATTATGGTGAATAGTACTATTTTATACTAGATGGGTTAAATTGAACTTATACTTATTGGTTTATTTCCACTGCTTATATTATGGAGAATTTTACTAGTTATGTGTTATTTATATACTTACGCTTGATCCATTTAGATGTTGTAGAATGATTTATTATTACAAAATATTTTTACTAAGAAGGCAGTACACTCGCAGGTAAAATAACTAGGAGTCGGTCGGTCCTTTACTGACGCTAGATAGAGTTATGCAGGTCACGCAAATGAGTCATTTGAGGAAAATTTTGGAGACGAGATACCAAAAATAAAATCTAAGTGAGGTTCAGAGGATTTGTTTGATTGTATTCATATTCAGGGCGGTATATCCCTATCAGATGAGATTATTATATGTGTTGTATAGATTTACAATTTTGTTATTGACGTATTGATGTTGGCTAGTCAGTTGGGCGGTATCATGTCTACGTCACGTCGGCCCCACATGACCGGTGTTCGGGGTGGGGTGTGACAATTAGGCTCCAAGTAACCTAACTAGGCAAGCCTCATATATGCATATATATATTGATATCTCCTCTCAAACTCAACGTGCTAAATGTCATCTTAAGTTTGGAAAGTAAAGTGTAAAAATGTTCGGGTGGATGGACCTTGGTGAAGATATCCGCAATCTGATCATAGAGATGACTGAATGAAGATGAATAATATTCTGGAGAATATAATGACAGATGAAATTCTATTCAATCTCGATGCGTTTGGTATGCTCGTGGAAACATTGTTGTGGGTAATTTGGATGGTACTTTGATTGTCACAATAAATGGTGGTCGCATTTGGAGAGGGCACTCTCACATCATCAAGTAACGATCAAAGTTAAAGTAATTCTTGAGTGCCATCAGCAAGATCATGGTACTCTGCTTCTGTGCTAGATCGAGCGACAAGAATTTTATTTTTACTACGCCACGAAATAAGAGAGACTACAAGGAAAAACCAATATCTTGTAGTGGAGTGCCGATTGGTGGGATCTCTTACCCAATCAACGTCAGTGTAGGTATGTAAAAGTGGAAAGGGTTGTAAAAAACGCAGAACTACTGAGTAATGAACAATCCGTGGTGCGGATAGAAAATACTGACTTGATGAACTGTATAAACAATGTCTGGGGCGTGTCATTGTGAGGAATACCAGGCTACCAATGGAATGAGTCGAGTGTTCGTCTCGATAGGAGTATTAAAAGTCTTCGGATTAGTGATGCCATTTTAGCATAATTGAGATGCAGAATATTATGAGAGAATATAAGACAATGTATTGATATGTGTGAAGCCCACAAAATACTGAGATGTACAAATGTGTCGATATATAACCAACAATTAGGGTGTGGAGTACTGGGCTCCAAGTAACTAAACATGCCAAAGCCTACATATACATATATACATATACTAAGGCTTAGTTCGTCCCCTTGTGACTTTCCAAAAGGAGTTGTTCAATAAATTTGTCAAAAAGTAACTGTTGAAGATGAGAAGTACGCAATGAGCGTTTGATAAACATTTGTGTAAAAACATTAAAAGATTATTAAATTATTAAAATTGACATATATTATATTTATTTATTTATTCATATATTAACCAAATATTAAAAAATATATATACATATAAAAGATTTTTTTGCTTGTATTAACCTATGATTAATGTAGAGATTTATAAATGAAAATATTTTACATACTGCAAATAAAAAATTTAAATATTATAAAATAAACAATTTAATATCTTACATCTTACAAATAAAAAATTATATGATTAAATGAGAACAATTAAATAATCAATTTAATTGTTTATTACCAAAAAAAGAAGGGTAATCATGTCATATAAAATGTCATCAATTTTAAAAGTCAATTACCAAACACACTTGGGCTTAGCTTTATCCTCTTATTTAAGGGGTGCTTCTCCTTTTGTGAAAAAAAAAAAAAAGAAAAAAGAAAAAAGAAGAAGCCAACATAAGTGTGTTTGGTAATCATTTTTTTAAACCACAAGTGAACTTCTTATTTTTGGGGCTGCTTTAAAGTCAGGAGAATTTTAATTGATGAAATTTTGTATGACAAAATTACCCCTTTTTTTTTTATTGTTACGAAATAATATTTAGTTTTCCATATTTAATGATTTTTTTATTTTTTATTTGAAAGATATAAGATTTTTATTTTTTGGACAAAATATATTTTAAACCCTCCAACTATTGACACATTTCTATATAATCCTATTAAGTTTATTCGATTCAGTTTAAACCTTCCAAGTATGAATGTGGTTTTAAAAGGTATTTTTGTTAGATTTTCCATCCAAACTAACAAAATTAAGGGGCAAAATTGTGATCTTCTATTTTTTATTCAATTTTCTCTTTTTTCTTTTCATTTTTTTATTCTTTTCTCTTCCCCCCTCCTCCATCTTCACCGGTGAAGCTCTCTCTCTCTCTCTCTCTCTCTCCCTCTTCACCGAACCTTTCTCTCTCTCTCCACCACCTTCCGCCGCCACCAAACCCTTTGTAACAGAGGGTGAATCACCATCTTAATTAGAGAGTATGATTTGATTTGGTTTGAATGTGTGTTGCTTGGAAATTAATATTTGTTGTTTTCCTTTGGTTTCTCAAAAAGATTTTATAATTAGGGAGTCATTACTAGATAATGACGATGAAAGGGAGTGGTGATTCATATTAGATGAAGCTTCCACCTAGGATGGGAGAAGAGTATTTTTTTTTTTTTTTAATGACGAGTCTTAAAAGTGCAAATCATGTTTGTTGCTGCTGCTCTTTTTAGCCTCAACAACTTCTTTTGGTCCCTTACCACCATATCATATCATAATATAAAAAAGCAAATCCTGTAAGCTTGGTCTAATTACAATGGCATTTGGCAGCAAAATCAGAATAAAAAAAAAAGAAAAAGAATTTGACTTATGAATCATCGCTGGTACATCTCTTGTAATTGCTTATCATCACTTCACTTATATAAACATTGGTAGCTAATGCATGCTGAATAAGGAAATGTTGCGGTTGCTGCTGCATTAGAAGAGGATGTTGAGATAAACAATGATCCATCCAGCCATTGGGAAAACAGCAAATATGTGAACCCACAACAAGACAGCGACTGTCTTCCCTCCACACCCTCTCAGTTTCGCAACAGCACCTACAACAAACGCAACCCAACCAGCATCATTCATCCATAATTTGTGATTTTTTTTTAATAATTTAAATGACAGGAATTGCACTTGTAGTGATTTACCAGAAAGCACAAAAATGGGCATTGTATGCTGGAGGAGGAGGACAAATCTGAACATCTTATCACCGGGTCGAAGGAAGCCAAGCTTGTCAACTAACATGATAATGCCAAGTCCAGTTGGGGGAACCAGAACCAGCCGGCCAAAAACAACAGCAGCCGTTGTCCTTAGCCCCAGTTTTGAACTTCCCGAACCTGCAACAACACTCAAACCAAACCAAATCAAATCATCACCCTCTGTTACAGAGGGTTTAGCAGTGGTGGAATAAGGTAGTAGAGAGAGAGAGAAAGGATCGGTGAAGAGGGGGAGAGAAAGAGAGATAGAGAGAGCTTCACCGGTGAAGATGGAGGAGGAATAGAAAAGATTAAAAAAAGAAAAAGAAAAAAGAAAAGAAAAGAAAATAAAAGAAAAGGAAAAAAGAAAAAATTGAATAAAAAATGAAAAAAAAAAATAGAAGATTGCGATTTTGCCCCCTAATTCTGTTAGTTTAGATGAAAAATCTAACAAAAAGATATTTTAAAATCACTTTCATACTTAGAAGATTTAAACTGAAACGAATAAATTTAAGAGGGATGCATAAAAACGTGTTAAGTTAGACGGTTTAAAATGTATTTTGTCCTTTTTATTTATTTTTTATTTCATAATATATATTGTTGGTGCATAAAACTGGTACACACCTTGAGTATGGTCAAGTCAGATAACAGGTGAGTCCTCTTGCTGAGGTGGAGTCGTCGGTTGAAAAGTTCTCGTGTGAGCTGTGCTGGGTCCTAAGAGGACTAACCTGCTATGTCCAGAGTCCTGCTCCTTAGGGAGTGTATCTGTAGAAGGCTCAGACCGGGGTTTGTTCTGGTGAAACCCCTCTGGCGTAGTAATCAGTGCTCAGAGAGAAAAGGTACAAAATATAGCAAATAAACAAATGAACTCGCGCGTAATGTAAGTGTATTCAAGTGTACCTCGGGCTTACATAGCCCCCGATATATATAGGCATTGGAGATGATTAGTCGGGCTTAAACACGATTAATTAGTCGAAACTCTGTGTTTAACCGATAATTCGGAACGTTTAGGAGATAATCGTTGGGCTTGGGCTTTTAGGCCTATTTGGTGAAGCTTGCAGGCCTTTGTCAGGCATGTGGCGGTGAGCTGGTGGAAGAGAGCGGAGATCCGTAGAGTGCTAGAGAAAAAACAAAGTGAAAATAGGAGCTGGTCGAGGTGAATGGCTGAGTCCCTGAAACTGATTGCCGAGGGCACGGTGTAGAGCTCAGAGCAGCATGTCCCTACGGGGCTTCTCGCTCCTCCCTAGGTGCAAATAAGATTTCAAAGAGGATCCATAATCGGCGTATGCTTCAGTGTGGCGTTGCGGATTTCGAAATACGTCCCTGTCATTGTGAGGGTTGACACGTGGCTGGGTCCCAACTGCTGACTCAGAGGTGCCCAAAAATATCTTCATCAGTTGCCCCCCCCTAGCCCTATGCGGCGAGAGAAGTGAGGCAGTCGGGAGTATCAATTTCTGGCCGAAACAGGTGTCCTGGAGACTTTGAAGCGCGAGAAACACCTCTGATCAACATTTTTTCAAGAGTTAGTTTTTTCTTGAGGAGCTTATTCGAAATAGGCCTCCATACGGTCGGGGTCCGGGGTCAGGTAGCACGGCAAGGCGGCCCCGAATTTCTTCGATTTTCATGACGACAATTTTTCAAGAGTTGAACTTTTTCTGGAGAGCGAATTTGAAATAAGCCCCCATACAATCAGGGTCCGGGGTCGGGTAGCATGGCAGGGCGACCTCGAATTTTTTCGAGTTCACGGCGATATTCTTTCAAGAGTTAGTTTTTTCTGGAGAGCCAATTTGGGATAAGTTGCCAAACGACCGGGGTCCGGGGTTAAATAGCACGGGAAGGTAACCCCGGATTTCAACGATTTTCAAGGCGACGTTTTTTCCACAGTTAGTTTTTTTTTAGAGGAGCTAATTTGAAATAGGCTCCCATATGGCCAGGGTTTGGGGTCAGGTCGCACGGCAGGGCGACTCCAAATTTTTTCGATTTTTAGGGTGATACACGTTCACTGTGAACAAGTCCTGAGCACAGACTGGCCTTTAGCGTAGGAAAAATAAAGGTGAGCCACAGGGGGACAGGCATGCGGGGATTGGACGAGAGCTCACCGACCACTGCCATGCGATGGGCGATAGCCCAGCTGGGCTGACCAACACCCAAGTGGGCGTTGGGTTGTCCCCATTTTGGGTGCTGGTCAGACACCAGCGCCCAACTGGGCACTGTTCATACTAGTTCCCTTAGAAGGGCGCTGGTTGCTACCCTTCCCCCCTTAAGGTTTTCTTTTTTTTTTTTTTTTTTTTTTTTTTTTTTTTTTTTGGTACTTATGAATTTTTTGAGGGGAGAATTTGGGATAGACTCTCATCTGCGCCTAGCCTGAGGCAAGACGGGAGGAGCAGGATACGCCGACGCCGACGCCGACTCGAGGAGATGTGGTGAAATGTTTTGGACGACACTCCTGGACGACGTTCTTGGAGAAGATTGTCACGGGACTCTGCCGGCTAGGAGTAGCACGGTAGGGTGGTGCCTGTCGCTATCCGGACCCTACCAACTAGGAGTAGCGCGACAAAGTGGTGCCCGTCAAACCTGATAGTTCGGGTTACGGGGCACTAAGGCTGAACCTTTTGATGGTGCCACGCACAAGGATGCCAAGGAACACAATGCTGACGAGGGGCCTTCCGATGAGGGTGAGATTGACTCCACTTCTCCTCGCACGAACACCTCTCGCAACGAAAGCGAATAGGACTGAGCTCGGACCATCACTTTTTCAGAACTTAGGATTTTGTAGACTCTTTTTCTCTTACTCCTATTTTTCTATGCGCGAGCATTTAAGCTTTTGAGCGGCATAAACAGGTTACTTCAGAGTCTACTCCTTTCTCTCGATGTTTTTTGCCAAGTCGATTTCTGTTTGGTCTTGTTTTTAGAGTTGTATTTTAAAAATTTTGTTGAAATTTGTTACCGTCTCTGCCAAACAAATTTCTCGTCTTTGTCCAGGGCCATGGACCACTAGCCCCTAAGTCCGGGACATGAGCTGATTGCAAGAAAATCGTGTCGTGGACTTAGGAGGAGGGTTTTCCAGGGTACCTGGTCCTCTCAGTTCGCAGAGGCGCAACGCGGTGGTTGGACTCTCATGGTCAGTCATCGGGGAGTTCTCTATAGTCAGGCTCATTCAAGAACCCTTTCAGGTTATCTCCATTTAGTTAATGTAGGAGCACTTTCCTCTTTAGAACGTCAAATTTATAATCAACTGGTGGGAAAAAAGTACTTGGTTGCAGGCCCTCAGACCCGATCAACGCCCTGCCCTTGGTGGATGACCTTGGTTTATCCTTGGGTACGGACTATTGACTTTCAGAGAGGGTCTGGTTGTCACCCTCGACGCTGAGCACCGGGATGAGACTTGTGGAGAGTTACTCGCAACGCTGAGAGTCAGAATGTTGATCTGGAGAATTATTCGTGACTCAAGAGGTCGGAGTACTGTTGAGGTGAATCATTCGCGACGCCGAGAGTTGGGACACAACTCAGGGGGTCGGAATACAGCCGTTGTTAGAGACAGGCTGGAGGGCGCTCGTCTTCATCTCTGGTAGAATAGAGGGCTGCTCGTTTCCGCCTTTGAGTTGCATGCTCACAGTTGGCCACTGCTCGGACGCTATGGTGGCGCGAAGGTGGCGGGTAGGCACCTGGCCCTGCCTACGATGGGCCCTCAGGTTGGATCTTACTGCGTGGCTGGGAAGTTAAGCCCAATGGTAGACCTAGTCAGTCTATGGCACCATGTCCTCGTGGAGAATGGGGTCTTGACGTGGTCGGGGGAGGGCCTCTCCAGTCTGGTAGCCTCAGTATGACAAGGTGGAGGGCGGCCCTCGGGCATAAGCCCATTCGAAGATTCCACACGAGCGTCGTGATCTTCGGGTCACTCCTCGGGCCCTGCAGTCTAGAAAGATGGTCTCTCCTGGACGGGGGTTGGCAGTAGGCACGCGAGGAGAAGTTGTACACACGACTTGAACTCGTACGCCCGGTACTCAATGAGATCAACTCGAGATGGCTCTGCGACTCCTGAGGTCTATCCCACAGCCCAAAGTGGCAGAGTAGACGGTCTTGCCCGATCCTGGGAGTAGTTATCCTCACCGGTGAGAGCTGAGGAGTGAGCCCTCAGAGTTTCTGACATATTTCTGAAGAGTTGATTGCTCAGTTGCTGCCCACCACAGGAGGTTGATCTCACTACCTGATTTATCCGACTGGACCTTATGATCATCCAGACTCAGTTGAGTAGAAAGTAATGATCAGGAGAAGGCTTTTTGCACGATTCCCACAGACGGTGCCAAACTGTTGGTGCATAAATGTAAGGCCCAAATCATAATAGGTACATCATTAATAGTTGCATTTTAAAGTATGAAAAAATTTTGGGGTCAAATTTGAAATTTAGAAAACATGGAAATTAAACTTGAGATCCAAATTGATAATGAAAATCAAAATTTAAAATAATAAGGGTGAAATTATAATTTCAGAAACTTGTAAAAGTTGAAAATGATTAAAATAGGATCTTAAAGAAAGTTTGGGGAGGAAAATGTAGTTTAATTAAAAGTTAAAAAAAAAACAAGAAGAAACGCCACCGGCCGGCAAGAGAGATTGGCGTAGGCGACGTGGCAAGCCAGGGACGATTCCTCCCACTAATTTCATGCGTTATATACTGTTTTATGGAATTGAGAGAAGATCGGGGGAAAAAAAAAAAAAACAATCTAGAAATCACTTAGAAATGTAAAGAGAGAGAGAAGAGAGGAAGAGAGAGAGCAGGCCGAGGATGTGGGTTTGAGAAACAATCGCCGGCAAAGGTGTCGGAGGTGCATGGGGTTGTGATCATCTATGTAGAGGCTCGTCGGTCCGTTTAGGGAGAGAGAGGGAGTTCGACAGTGGTGAGAGTCGGACTGTGGCCGTTGCTCCGGCAGGGGTGCTACGGGAGTGTGCGTTTTGTGTGTATTGTTCGATTGCCGTGGTTGTATCATCGGTAGGCGTCATTGTCGGTTCGGTGGGGGTGTTGTCGCCGTCTCTCCGGCTGAGTGGGTGGTGTGTGTAGGTACCGACAGTGAACTCAAAATCACGAGCAGAGGAGAGAGAGAGAGGTCAGCATGGGGGGTGGCGAGGTTCAACGAGTATGGGCGTGAGTGGGTTCAGACGGTGGTCGATCGTCGAGGGTGGCGTACGGCGAAGTGGTTGTTTTCCGTTTCTGGTATTTTGCGGCGTGGCTGTGGTGGCTGTTTCCGGACCAACGACACTGTGTGTGGAAGAGTGTTCGCCGGATTTGTTCGATTGGTGGATGTGTAGATGGTCGGTCATCGGGCGTCGGACGTCTGTAATGGTGTGCGTAGGGGGTTCTACCTTGCTGAAGTGTGGTGCGTGGCTGGCCGGTGGACACCCAAAGCAGCGAATGGATACGGGAAGCAGGAACAGGAAACGGGGAAGAATAAGAGAAAAAAAAAAATAGAAAAGGGAAAAAAAGGGAGAATTTGCAGAAACCACCCCAGGGAAATCTAAAACCGATCACGTGCTCGCCAAACGTTTCGGAAACAGGTGAAACTTCAATCGATTGCTAATTCTCGTTAAATTAAATTTTAGCTAGTGTTACAAATCTAAAAATCATAATAATTTCGTGACAATTAATTAATTTTAAGTACGTGGTACAACAGAATTAGTAACGATTCGGAGTATAAGATCCGCATTGCATGATTAGGATGTTTTAGGTAAGATATTAATTTAGAATCTATTACTGTTAGGTTCGCAGGCACTGGCGTCCAGATAAAGTGTGGTTGGTGTCAGTTTTACAAAACGGATATCGAGGTGAGTGTACTGTCTTCTTACCAAACTGTTTTCTATATATATATGAGATGGAAATTGTGATTACCTAAATTGTATGAATTTATAAATGATATAGATCAAGCAGGATTTAAATGAATTGGTAACTGGACTTCGATGGATTTCGAAAAAGAAGCCGGAAATGAATTCCGCTAAATTTGGTGAAATTAGACGGTGGTTTTAAAAAGAGAATAAGAAATATCTATTTTCCTAAAAATGCCTAGTTTTCTAAAAATAAAGGATGGAAAAATAGTTTTGATAAAATCGGACGTTTCTTTAAAAGAAAGTGCGAAATATGATTTTTGAATTTAAAAGCGAGTTTTGTAGAAATGTGGTAGGTGTGGTGATTTGACAATGTTGAGTAGATGATATCTATTGAGTTGTGTTTCGATGAGGCTATATTTGTTTTTTACGATGCCATGGTTGTTCTCCCCGTAAGGGGTGTGGATTAGATTCCTCCCCGTAAGGGGTGTAGATTATATTTCTCCCCAAAAAGGAGTGTGGATATTTCATAGGAAGGTATTCCTATGAATGTTACGGTACCGTTGTAACTCCCGATCGTGAGGTTAAAACGATCACTAGGACTGACCAGTGTGTGGGTGTTGGAGGTGTGTGTTTGATATTGGTGCTTAAAATGTGGTGTTTTACGTATATTGGTTGGTTTGATATTATTTATTATGATGATTGGTAGGACTTTATGCTAGATGGAACTTATCTATATTGCTTTATTGTCATTGTTTATATATTTGTACTTGATCCATAGTAGATTGTGGAAATATTTAGAAAGTATTAATATTTTCGAAATGTTTTACTAAGAAGACAGTACACTCGCAGGTACAACGGCTAGGAGTCGGTCCCCTACTGGCACTAGGTAGAGCTGCGTGATGGAGTCATATAGGTGTTTGAGAGAAGTTGTCCAAGACGAACCTGTAAAAGGTTCATAGATGAATACTGTTTGTTAGGATGAATTTGGGATGGGTGTGTCCCCCATTTAAATGTTTGTATTATATGGTGGGAATACATTGTCTTTCATTTGGTTGTTTGGGCATTGGTGATGTCATGTTGTAGTCACGCCAGTCTCGAGATGACGGGTTCCGGGACGGGTTGTGACAATAAAACTGGTACACACCTCGAGTATGGTCTAGTCGGATGACAGATGGCTCCTATTGCTGAGGTAGAGTCGTCGGTTGAAAAGTTCTCGCGTGAGCTGTGCTAGGTCCTAGGAGGACTAACCTGCTGTGTCCAAAATCCTGCTCCTCAGGGAATGTACTTGTAGAAGGCTCAAACCAAGGTTTGTCACGGTGAAGCCCCTCCGGCGTAGTAATCAGTGCTTTGTGAGAAAATGTATAAAATATAGCAAGTAAACAAATAAACTCGCGTGTAATGTAAATTTATTCAAGCGTACCTTGAGTTTACATAGCCCTCAATATATATAGGCATTGAAGACAATTAGTCGGGCTTAAACATGATTAATTAGTCGAAACTCTGTGTTTAGCCGATAATCCAGGGCATTTAGGAGATAATCGCTGGGCTTGGGCTTTTGGGCCAATTTGGCGAAGCCCGCGGGCTTTTGTCAGGCCTGTGGCGGTTAGCTAGTGGAGGAGAGCGGAAATTTGTGGAGTTCTAGAGAAAAAACAAGGTGAAAAGGGGAGTCGGCTGAGGTGAACGACTCAGTCCCTGAAACTGATCGTCGAGGGCAAGGTGCAGAGCTCAAAGCGGCACGTCCTTGTGGGGCTCCTCGCTCTTCCCTGAGTGCAAATGAGATTCCAGAGAGGAGCCGTAATCAGTGTATGCTCTAATGTGGCGTTGCGGATTTCGGAATGCGTCATTGTCATTGTGAGGGTTGACACGTGGATGAATCCCAAGTGCTGACTCAAATGTGCCAAAAAATATTCTCATCATATATATATATATATAGTTAAATTTCGAAACACGAAAGATATTTTCACTTATAAAGTTTTATATTAATCATAGATTAATACAAGTAAATATTTTTTTTTATATGTATCTTGTTTTTTGTTTTTTTAGTTAGTATTAGGAATAAATAAATAAATATAATATATTTATGTAAATGTTGTCAAATGCGTATTTTTTCTTTTTAACAATTATTTTTTAACAAATTTACCGTTGACAATTCTTTTTTAATAATTTATTTTAAAAAGATATGGGGCGAAACTAAGACTTAACGTAGACTTTTCATTTTTAAAAAGAGAGTACCTCAAAAAAAGGGCTAAACTAATAAAGAAATAGTACTTCAAAAGGTAGACTAAAAGCCAATAAAAAAAAAGAATAAAAAATAAAAATTTAAAGAGAGAAATGAATGCATTTAGATTTTTTGACCACCCACTTTTTTTTTTTATTTTTTGGTTCATTTTTCAAAAATTCGAATATATCTCATGAAGGTCAAAAAAAGAACTTACTTTTTCGTCTCAAAGAATTCTTCCAATATTCCGAATCGAATTATATAATTCTGTATTTTATCAGTGTATTCTTATCTTGACCACAAAATATATTGCTTAGAAGTTTTACCACAACGATGCTATCCATAAAAAAAATTATTCAATGAATTAGATTTTATTTGATTGTCTATGGTTCCATTGCATGATCTAAGAATGTGAGACAACTCTCTCTAAGAAATTTGACAAAATAGCCCGTAACTTCAGGAGTATAATCAAATAAGTCGGTGATTAAATTTCAAAATTTAATTTTCTTAAACGTAGGGATAGCAAAAAAAACAGAAGTGATTTTAGTTTTGATTTTGGGATAATAATTGCGAAACCGAACTGCCAAACCAATATTTTAGATATATTTTTATGGCATATATATTCTCGTTTTTTTATGTATTTATAGTTTAACCCCTTATGTGTGTGTTTTTATTTATTTAAACTTTAGTCCCTCCTATATATATTTATTTATACTTTGATTTATATTATTGTGAGGACTATTTATCTTTATAATTTAATTATGATTAAAAATATTTATTGTAATAATTAATAGTTTTAAAGTTTGGTTTTGTGTTTTAGAGTTTATATTTTATATTTTAGTTATATTTTTATTTATATATAAAAAATGACGGTCCGCTGTTTCACAATTTTATTTTTTTTAAACTTGAATTTTTTTAAATACTTTTGCAGTTTTAGTTTTGGTTTTATATAAATTTAAATGGTTCGGTTTTAAAATCGTTCAAAAAAAATCGACGATTTTGGTTAGGGTTTTGATTTGGTATATGTTTAATAATTTTAATTTTGATTTTATATAAAATTGGATCGAAATGGAACCATTCACATCTTTACTTAAATATTGAAATAATTGGAGCCAAAATGATATTAATGTCAATAATATTTTCCCTCAATATTGTTGTGACAAATAGTATATGCGGGGAGTTGACTGCACACGGCAAAGCCGCGCTTAAGGAAAAGAAAAGAACAAAGAAATTACAGGCTCCATCGACGTTGCATAAGTTCTACGCTGAAAATACAAACACAAAAACGACAGAGAAGTTAAGGAGGCGAAGGATTAAATTGCGATTGATCTGAAATCAGAGAGGCCCGTGGAAATGGATCAGGTGAATTCTTTTCAATTTCAATCCCAATTACCGGTGCCTAAAGATCGAAGAACAGAAGCTCTCGGCGACCTTCGTGTTCTTCCAGATGACATCTTATGCTCCATATTGGCGTATCTCTCTCCTCGCGACGTGGCTCGCCTTTCTTGCGTTAGCAGGTTCCAATTTCTTCACGAAACGTATATTACATCTTTTACGAAATTCAATATGTCCAATTGAAGTGGACATGGTAGTCTTCGCTGCTCATGTTGAGTGATTGTCTCGTATTTGTGTGATAATTTTCATGTTAAATTGTTAGAAGAATTCAAAGTTATCTGTAGCAGCAGAACATGTAGCATTGACGATGAGTTTGTCCAAAAGAAACGTATTTTGCTGTTTAAGTAAGATGCTCATAAATTCGAAGACTAAAACTTCCAGTAGTTCCTTTTGAAAATTCCACATAAACTCATACGCATTGATCTATGGAGAAACCTGTTAAGAAACCAATTTCTAGTTTGTGTTGTTCGTTGAGTTGCCTTTTGCAAACCTAGTCTGCAGTGGGATGCTCGATGCCGCAGCTAGCAGCGTGCTGTAGCCTCATATTTATATTAAATGGCATAGCTTAGTCATCTTGAATCATTGATTTTTTGGGAAAGAAAGATGTTATTGAGATGACAAAACTATATTAGTGGTTCAAGTAATGTTTCAGTAAATGACCTTCATCTTGTCTTATGAGAATACAAGGCTTCTTACCAGGGAAAAAAAATGAAAAATTAAAATTAAAATAAAAAAGCAATGTTTGGAAAAATATATGTTGATCTCAGACATTTTGACGCATAATGTTTTTTTTGTGTCCTCGTAACTGAAATGTTAGCTTTTATATCAGAGGGTTGGACCTTGAAGGCTTGGATGTGGCTGACTTTTGTAAGGAAGACATTGCTCATTCTTAGTCCTTAATCCAACTTAGGATTTTTATTGCGTCTTTTCAGATCAAGTATGAAATAATATGGTTAATATTATAATTTATAACAAAGAATATATTGCTATAATTTGTTTTTACACTTATCAATCTTCTTTACTCGTGTGGCCACTAAACCACTTTTATGCGAAGAACAAAATCCAGACTCTTCTTTTAAAATCTAGTATACTTGTTTGAAACCTTGAAATAATTTATTAAACAAAAAGCAGGAAAGTTAGAGATAGCTTTCTTTTCTTATGCAAAATGTGTTTTCCTTTTATAGAAACTGAATTTAATGTATGCATAAAATTCATTAAGAGACATGTATGATGAAAGGAAGTTTATCAGAGACTCGATATGGGAGGGGGAGTTGAGGCATTACGGGATACCTCTGTGCTTTTGTCATCACAATTTCTTTCTATAGATCATTGTTAAGTACTACCCTACGTGATGCTGAGATGAATATTTTAATGATTGTAAGATCGTGTTTTTGACGTATGCTATATTTTTGTATTTTCATTTGTGTCCATACCCTATTCTTATTTTTTGAAATCCTTCTTGTATTTGTTACTTTACATAAGTGGGACAAAGGCTTAGTTGTTATTGTTGTTGTTGTTCTTGTATTTGTTATTTTCTTGGTCAAAGGGTTGTTATCCATTGAGCAATCAGTTGATTCTCGATTTCCTTGAGGAGTTGGAAGTTCCCCAACTTCTTTTGTATTGTTGGACAAGCCTTGCATCCTATATATATATTTCTTATCAAGACAAAGATAAAAAAAAATATGTTTACCGTATTCTCACCACATCCATGTCATATTCCTAATTTTAATACTTTGGGGCTGGTCATTCCCGCCATCATGTTTTGTGCAGTTGCATAATGCATTGATTGCATTCTTACCACGGGAATGAAGGTTAAGGGAACTACTAAGGCTTCTCTTTTTGGTTGTTTTCTTTCCTGCAGTGTGATGTATATACTGTGCAATGAAGAACCGCTTTGGATGAGTCTATGCCTTGGCAACATTAGTCGCCAACTTGAATACAAAGGGTCCTGGAAGAAAACGACCCTTAACCAGTATGTTTTTGGCAGTCTTTTTTGTTTCAAGTACTTGTACTTCGCTTCAGGATTTTGTGTGTCTTTTTCTATATTCTCATTCATTTGAAAGAGTTGGACTAGATTTACTATTATAGCCGACTTATTGCCATCCTTCTGCAGACTGGATCTGGACAGTAAATATGAAGATCCCTGCAAAAAGCAACTCCACTTTGATGGTAAACAGTAAAATTATTTGGTTTCTTGAGTTCTATTGAGTGAAGACGTTACTTGTCCTGAATTTGATGATATATTTATCCTTGCAGGATTCAACTCTTTATTCCTGTATAGAAGATTATACCGCAGCTATACTACATTGGATGGATTCTCTTTTGATGATGGAAATGTGGATAGGAGGAAAGACCTTTCCTTAGAGCAGTTTCATAATGATTACGATGTAAAGAAGCCGGTACGGAGGAAACCAATTAGTTTTGAAATCATATGATTGAATCCATAGGAAATAGTGGACATAATGTTGATGCCTAACATTTAATTGTGGACTAAAACAATTTTACTAAAGGTATGTTTGGTTGGAAGGATGGAAAAGTAAAAGGAAAAAGAAAATGAGAGCATAATATTTTTATCCATTGTGAAATGAATTTTATTTTTCCTAGTGTTATTTGGTTAGGAAGAAAAATGAAAAGAGGGAAAATAATTCATAATTCACTTTAATATAATTTACTATTTTACCCTGTATATTACAAAAATAAATTAAAAATTATATTATCAAGGGTATAATTGTAATTTTATTCATTTTCCTTCACTTTTCTTCATTTTCCTCTCAAATTTGTGTGAAAAAAAATTGCTTTAAAAATTGTGCATTCTCTTTCCTATTTTCTTTTTCCTCCCATTTTCCATCCATACCAAACAAGTTTTTCTTTTCATTTTCCATCCTATTATTTTTCATTTTCTTTTCCATCCATTTTCCACCCAACCAAATGCACCCTAATAGTTATATCATCGATTGATTTTTGTTCCTTTATCTGCCTCACTTTGCCACATAGTTGTATCATATTTCTTACCGGAAGACCTACTTCAGATGTATCTTGTGTATTTGAGTGAGAATCCCGTCATGTTCATGGTCTCTGAATGATGTTATGTAACATATCGACACAAAAATAACTAGTCTCAGGTTCCCGGGCATTTGTAGTCAAAATGTTGTTGGGGGTGACAGGGGATTACGTTCTTAGCAGCAGTTGATTTTCTTTGTCGCACTTGATTAGTTAGAATCAGAATGTAGTTTCTTTGCTCCCATGGATCATTGCTGAACATTTCCACAGGTTTTGATATCTGGATTAGCTGATACTTGGCCGGCAAGCCATTCATGGACGACTGAACAACTATTGCTGAACTATGGAGATACGGCTTTTAGAATTTCTCAGAGGAGTTCTCGAAAAATTAAAATGAAATTCAAGGATTATGTTTCCTACATGCAAATGCAGCATGATGAGGACCCCCTTTATATTTTTGACGACAAGGTGCATATATATATATATATATATATTCTAATTGAGTAGTTTTGGATTGAACATTTTTGAATCACTCCTAACCTACAACTCATGCAGTTTGGAGAAAATGCACCAGGCTTGTTGAAGGATTACACGGTTCCACATCTATTTGAAGAAGACTTCTTTGATGTGCTTGATAGAGATCAACGACCTCCTTTTAGATGGCTCATAATTGGCCCGGAGAGGTCTGGGGCCTCTTGGCATGTTGATCCAGCTCTTACCAGTGCTTGGAATACTCTTCTCTGTGGCCGTAAAAGGTACGGCAATCTCCACTTCTGTTTTTTTTTTTTTTTTTTTGGCTGTTGTTGCGCATAAAGCACACCAGACCATGGTGGGTTGGGAGGAAGGAAGAATAGAAGAAAGAAAAAGTGGGAAAAGTAAAGATAAGTGAAAGATCTAATGACGGGGTTCATATGGAAAAGTTTGAGTTTGTTGAAAGCCGCGAAACTCAACTGACGTGACACGAGCTCAAGGAGTTGGTGTCTGTCATTCAGGTCAGTAGGCCTGAGGAATTGTGAAACCCTTCAAATTTTCAGCCAAACTGACCCAAGTGTATGTACGTATATAAGGGCAACCCATGTTGGATACCATGGACCTAAAAGAAAAAAACAGTGTAACATGTTTATGGGCAGAAGGTGGCTTGGTTTAAGTCAACAGGTATGCCCTCAAGAAGCACACACATGAAGACCAACCTGAAAGCTAAGACCTAAAATATAATGATGAACTGATGATGCCTTATGGGAATCCTAGGATTTCCTTATTCCTTCTGTTGTATTAGTGGCATTCATATAAATTGTCCTCTCAAAATTGTCGGTGTTTGCTCGTGCATTACTTATTTGAAATGATTGGTGTCTGAAAGCTGTTGTCTTGAACATGTTCTTGAATAGGTGGGCCATGTATCCTCCTGGAAGAGTGCCTCCAGGCGTGACAGTACATGTAAACGAAGAAGATGGAGACGTCAACATTGAGACACCGACATCGTTGCAGGTATTTGGACACAGAATATAAAATCTTCGTTTACTCGTCCAGTTTCTTATGATTTGTTGAATGTTATTTCTAATTGTTCTAATTCAGTTTAAAGCATCTGCTTCACTTCATTTTCTGTTTTCTGCAGTGGTGGCTGGATTTTTATCCCCTTCTTGCTGATGAGGACAAACCAATTGAGTGTACCCAGCTACCTGGTGAAATGATATTTGTTCCAAGTGGATGGTGGCACTGCGTGCTCAATCTGGAGACGACTGTTGCTGTTACTCAGAATTTTGTCAACTCAAAAAACTTCGAATTTGTATGTCTGGACATGGCTCCTGGGTATCAACATAAAGGAGTCTGTCGTGCTGGATTGCTTGCTCTTGATGAGCGCAGTTTTGAGGATGTTGAAAAGAATAAATTGTGTATGGAAGATAGTTGGAGCTACTCGGACCTGACACGGAAAGAGAAGAGGGTTAGAAATTCCAAGCTTGTGGGGGATTCTGACTCTGAATGTGCTATGAATGGTGACACTAAACCTTATATTAAGTGTAATCACAAATTTTCTTATCATATAGATTTCTTAGTTATGTTATTGGATAAAGAGAGAGACCATTACAATTCTGTATGGAGCTCAAGCAATTGCATCGGGCAAAGAGAAATGAGAGAATGGTTGTGGAGGCTTTGGTGCAGAAAACCAGGACAGAGAGACCTAATATGGAAGGTATTATTCTTCGTTCTAGTTTGTTCTTTAGGCTCGCGATGTCCCATTTTTCTAGTATATTTATGTTCTGCATAGAAGATGAAAACAACATTTTTTACTGAGAAGGCAGGCCACTTCTTTGGTCTGCAATATTTTCTTTGAGCACTATAATATTTTTGAGATCCAAAGGACGACAAGCAGTAAGCTTGTGGAAGGTTCTGTATTTGAATGTGCTTGCTAGGCTTTATTTGATTTAGAATGCTATATATTCACATAGATGCCTTATATTTTGACACGGTGCAGGGAGCTTGTCTTGCACTAAATGCTGGGAAATGGTCTGAATGTATGGGAGAAATTTGTGCCTTTCATGGGTTGCCTTTACCTGGAAATGAAGAGAGGCTTCCCGTTGGAACAGGCAGCAACCCTGTGAGTAATATATGTATATCCAATTTACATTCAATAGTTGGCTTTTCAGGTTCTACTCACCGGACATTTTATTAATTGTATTTTTATTTACAGGTCTATTTAGTCGCTGATCATGTGGTAAAAATATACGTGGAAGGAGGGCTGGAAGCTTGTCTACATGCTTTGGGCACTGAGGTACTTTCCTATTGTTTTGATTCTATCCTTTGTTTAGTTCCTTCACTTGCATGCGTCTTATAAACTTGTATCTCGTGCAGCTCGAGTTTTTCAATCTTATGCACAAGGTTGACTCTCCTCTGAAACATCACGTTCCTGTTGTTTTGGCAAGTGGGATTATTTTCCTTGATAATGGATCATATACAACTGTGCCTTGGGATGGCAAAGGAGTTCCTGAAGTTGTTTTGAACAGTAATCTTATTTCAGACAATTTTAAAGAAGTTGAGTATCCATTTGGCATATGGAGCAAAAAACTGTTTGAATATAGAACAGCTGATATGCCAACGAACGAGGTAGTCAAAACTGGTGAAAGCTCAAGGATATGGCCGTATATTGTAACAAAAAGATGCAAAGGAAAAATATTTGCCGAGCTGTGAGTTTTTACTTTCATTTTTATTTAGATACAGGGTTGCTTCTGTAGCTATCTATTATCTAGTTAGTTCTAAGGGCCTTCACCTATGTTTTTGTTCTCTTTGCAGGAGAGATACCTTCTCATTGGAAGACAATCTAAATTTGGCTTCTTTTTTGGGGGAGCAGCTACGCAATCTTCATGCTCTTCCCTGTCCTCCTTTAAAACGGGAAGAGGAACTGCCCTCCAGTAATGGATTTATGGATAGCGCTCCTGCTGAATGGGAAGTTTTCACTAGAATTTTGAACAGGAAGAAGAAGGATGTCTCTAGCCGCTTGACAAAATGGTATGCACTTATTTATCACATAGAACTTGATCCAAGTGTGAGGTAACTAACTTGAGGAGACATATCATATAAATGACTGATGAGGCAACACCCTGTTTTCTCCCTCAGTTGTTGAGCACAGTTTATACTGTGTTTCCTACCAGTTTTTGGCCTATATATTCAATTTTGGGAGATCAGTCATGGGCATACCTCTTTTCCCATGCAAATGACTTCTTCCCCCTAATCTTGTTTTCTTGTCAGAGCAAAATAGATATGTTGAATCAAATTTTATGTATTGTACTGAGTAGGCACTTCTTCACTTGTTTTTGTTGCAATCTGTAGGGGTGATCCAATTCCTAGGATACTCATCGAGAAAGTTGACGAGTACCTCCCTGATGACTTTGCAAAGTTACTGAATAAGATTGAGGTTAACAATCCCTAATCTTTATTCCATCATCATTTAACTCTCTAGTAATTCATGTTAGTTTTGATCTTTGTGTAATTTTCTTAACATTTCTAGTTCCTTCTTTTTCCCTCTTTTTTTGGTTTAGGATGACGATCTGTCTGAAACATGTAAATCTTGCACGTGGATCCACTCGGATATTATGGATGACAATATCCACATGGAACCAAAGTGGAGTAGTTGCCTAGAAGACAACGGTAATGTGAATGGAAGTGCCGGTGGAAAGCCATGGCGACCTTCCCACATCCTTGATTTCAGTAATTTGTCTGTAGGTGAGTGCTGTGTTTGGGGTTTATTCAGGTTTTTAAATCAACAAAGACAAGCATAATGTTTGAAGTTTGTTCAGTATCAAATACTTAGAACGATCTCATCTCCTCCTTTCATTTTCTTCTTCAGGGGACCGTGTTTGGGACCTGATTTCCATACATCTGGATGTCTTTCGAGGGGATCCTCGTCTCCTGAAGCGATTTCTGGAAACCTATGGACTTCCTTTCACGAGGACAAAATCACTTAACGATGAAGATAGGTTTGGGCGGCTCTCATACCTTGCAACGTATGTTTGTCATGCCATTTTAATTTACTTTGATACTTTCTCTTCAAAATTTATTATTTCAAATTTTCTTTAGGACAAATCTTGTTCACTTTGAACTCGTATTTCTATTGCGTTGTAGTAAAAAATGTTCCATGCAGGTGCTATTGTATTCTGCATGATGATAATGTCTTGGGAGCAATCTTTAGTCTCTGGGAAGAGCTGAAGACAGCTAATTCGTGGGAAGAAGTTGAGAAAACAGTCTGGGGAGATTTGAATAACTACACGAACACCGTTTTATGATTGATTTATTCATTTATTCTCATTGTTTACACGACTCGGGCTTTCAGATCATAAATCTCAGGCCTTGTAGACGCGTGAGAGTATTATATATGGAGTATTTTCTCGAACTTTGATTTATTTATTTATTTTTAACAAAAAGGTAGAAAGGTAAAATAATTTGTCAAAATATTTCTTAAACATTGTTCGTAGTCAAAAAGACAATGGACCAATATGCTGTTGTTTGTGAAGCAAACTATTGTCTTTTACAAACAACACCTTTATAATAACATATTGATATTTTTTACGAGCATACAAAACACATCGAGATTGATTTTTTACTTCATCTGTCATTACATTTTTTAGAATACTGTTTGTTTTCACTTAGTCAGCTTTGCCGATCAAACAACATATATTTTCATCAACACATCCATTGAAATGTTTTCACACTTTGGTTTCCGAATTCAAGTTTGCATCTCATTTATCGCTTTTGAGGGGATATATATATATATAAGCTTTGATTCACTAGGTTAAACCCTAATCTCATTAAGAAAATCCTAGTTAATGTCTATTAAGGAAATAGAAATTAATCATTAAGAAAATCCTAGTCAATGTCTATTAAAGAAACAGAAATCAACCAAATGTGATTTGAGGACCTACAATAATTAAGGAATGATCTGCAATAATTGAGAAATGATTTGAAGACCTGCAATAAACTGTGCATATTTACTTTCCACAATTATACTTACCTTGTATACTTTCTCATTTCTTGTAAACCTTGCATATATATTCACACCCTCTCAATAGAAAATATACACAAGAGTTTCCAGATTCTTTGGTTTTGTATTATGGTATCAAGAGCATAAGTGACCACTATCTTTTTCTTTCCCCATATCCGATCCCATGGCCTCATCTTCAACCTCTGTCAATCTTGGTAATGTTCACAGCCTTGTAACTGTGAAACTCACCAAAGATAATTCTCTCTTATGGAAAACTCAAATCGTCATGTACTTGCGTGGATAACGCTTGTTCGGATTTGTTGATGGTACCATCTCCTATCCCTTTCCCACCATACCCAACCTTGACGCCAATCCATCCGACTCCACCACCCCCGAAATCACTAATCCGAAATACACCTCCTGGTCTGAACAAGGTCAAATTATTCTATATACCTTGGTTTTTCTCTATCTGAAACCATTTTGGGACAAATGGTTGGACTCTCCACCTCTAGAGAAGTCTGGGCAACCCTTGAGATAATGTTTGCTTCTCACTCTTCTACACGAGCTATCCAAACTCAGGCAATTTTTAGCCCTCACAAAGAAGGGCAACGTGTCTGTTGCAAACTATTACCAAAAGATGAAATTCCTCTTGGATACACTGGCTACTATCGGTTAGCCTCTTTATTCCCATGAGTTCACAACATATGTTCTTGGAGGACTTGATAGTTCTTATGATGCTATTGTCACTTCTATCTCCACTCAAATAGACAAAATGTCATTTGAAGAGATGTTTAACCATCTACTTGCATTTGAATTTAAGAGTGAGCAACACCAATCTGCTCTAGAATCCACGGTTGGGTCTACAAATGTGGCTACTCGAAATGATGGACATTCGCGAGGTGGCAGATCCAATTCTCACAAACGCCATTCACAACAGCAGAAACCTAACGGCTTCAACTCTACCTATAGAGGCCGCGGACGTAGCCAACGTGGGCACGGTGGCCAACCACAAAATACTTTCTCAACCCTACGTCCTACATATCAACTATGTGGTAAAAATGGCACACTGTCGTGCAATGCTACTATCGGTTCGATCCTGCCCACCAAGGCACCCCTCCCAACATGGTAGCCTATTTGACCTCGCAGTCCTCACCAACTAATGCCAACTGGTATCCTGATACCGGTTCCAGAAACCACCTTACAAATGATTTCCGCAATCTAATAGAGCACTCTGAGCCTTAGAACGACACTGATCATATCTATGTAGACGATGGAGCAGGTTTACTCATTAAGAATATTAGCTCTGCTACTATCTTAAAATCCAACTAATTTTTTTTCTTTGAATCAGTTACTTCGCGTACCACAAATTAAAAAAAAATAAAATAAAATTAATTTATGTGAGTCAATTTACTTGTGACAATAATGTTTATATTTTTTTTTGTGAATGATGAGTCAACAGGGAAAGTTCTGTTGCACAGTAAAACTAGAAACAAACTCTACACTTTTCCATCCACTGCCATTCCTGCAAAACATCCTCAAATCTACATCTCTCAACGTGCTCCCCTTGATGTTTGGCACTGCCGGATGGGCCATCCGTCTTAGCAGACAATACGACGTCTCATTTCTAAGTTCTCCCTACCTATCTTATCTAATAAAATATCTGGTGCATGCTCCGCATGTCAGCAAGGAAAGAGCTATCGCCTCCCTTTTTCAAATTCTCAATCCATTTCCAATTCACCACTTGAACTGATTTTCTCTGATATTTGGGGACCTTCTCCCGTTATGTCAACAAATGAAAATAAATACTACGTGTCTTTTATTGATAATTTTATCAAGTTTATGTGACTATTTCCTTTCCCAAATAAATCCGATGTTATGAAAGTATTTTGCTCATTCCAAACACTTGTCAAACGCCAATTTAATTGAAAAATAAAATATGTTCAAACTGATTGGGGAGGAGAGTATTGCTTCCTCCCCAACTATTTTGCATCAATTGGTATTCAACTCCGACTCACTTGCCCCCATACATCTCAACAAAATGGGTCCGTCGAACATAAACACCGTCATATAGTCGAAACGGGACTCTCACTCTTGTCCCATAGCAGTGTCCCTCATGCTTACTGGGATGACGCGTTTCTCATGGCCACATAGCTCATTAGTCTTCTAACCACCCACTTGGAATTTCACCTTTTGAAAAACTCCACAGCCTTGCCCCAGGTTTTTCATCTTTAAATTTTTTTGGTTGTGCATGTTTTCCATCACTTTGTCCTGTTAAACCGTCACAAACTCGTTCAAATCAAAACAATGTGTTTTCCTTGGCTTTAACAACATACATCGTGGGTTCAAATGTCTTGGCATTTCCAGTGGCAAGATATTTGTCTCACGGCAGGTCATCTTCAATGAACAGACTTTCCCTTTTGCAAGCCCACCATATAAATCTATTGGCCTCCGTCTATCGTCGAACCCAACAGTCAACCTCCCATTCTTCATTCCTATACACGGCAACCCCCAAACACTCTTTTTGCCATCTCTCTAACCAAACGACACATCACATACCAACCTCAATCCCACGACGTCGTCTGACATTTCTCTCTCAAAGTCAAACAACAAATCATATATAAACTTAAATCCCATGACGTCATCTGACCTTTCTCCCTCAGAGTCATCGTCCCATACACGATCTTCACCCATTATTGACATCTCTCCAACCCTACCTCTGTCATCAGATAACACCTTCTTTTTTCCCACCACCACCGATCACACGACTCTCCCTTTCCCCGACTTTAGATAACGTTGTTGCTGCTGTTGTACCCCCGGAACCTCGACTTCATCAAATAACCACTCGGTCTCAGAATAATATAGTGAAGCCAAAACAACTCACAAATAGCACAGTCAGGTACCCTTTGCCACAGTCCTTTTTTGTTACAATTATAGTTCCTGAAGCACCTTCTTTATACTCTTAGGCGTCCAAGCACAGTGAATGGCATAAAGCCATAGACGACGAGTTCACTGCCCTTATGAAAAATGGAATCTGATCATTAATCCCTGCAAGACCAAACATGAATATCGTTGGTTCTTGGTGGATATTCAAAACCAAACGCAAGTCGGATGGTTCACTTGAGCGAAGGAAGGCCTGGTTGGTTGCGAAAGGCTACCACCAACAACTAGGAATTGATTTTGATGACACTTTCAATCCGATGGTCAAGCCTACCACCATTAGACTTGTACTCAGTTGTGTTGTTTCCAAACAATGGCCAGTTTGTCAAATCGACATCCAGAACGCTTTTCTTCATGGCCACTTAATTGAGAATGTATTTATGCATCAACCTATCGGCTATGTGCATCCCAACATTCCAAACCACATTTGTCGGCGGCACAAAGCACTTTATGGGTACCAACCCCACGGGCTTAGTACGATCGACTGCAAGAGCTCCTCCTCTCCAATGACTTTGTCAAACTCCAGCTTCGATTCCTCTATCTTTATATACAAACAATGCCCGGATATACTGTTTCTCTTAGTGTACGTTGACGATATCATAATCACTGGCTCAAACCCCAAAGCTATTACTCAATTGGTCATCAATCTAAGAAGTGAATTTGTTGTCAAAGACTTAGGGAGCCTAAGCTACTTTCTGGGAATTAACGCAATTCATGTTGTCGATGGCCTCCTCTTGTCACAGAGTTAATATATTTACAATCTCCTTCAATGCATAAAGATGATTGATGCAAAGCTAGTATCATTTCTGATGTCTTCCTTACAGAAACTCTCATTATTTTTAGGTGCCTGATCGCACCTCATTTTGTGCGATCTAATACCACTAAATTAAGTTTTGTTAATCTTTTAAATAAATTAAAATATTATAAATTAAGTTGTTTTATTTGTTTTTGTAGGATTTTGGAAATGGTACAAAACCATGTTAATTTGGAGCAAAATTCAGAGAAAATGATCAAACGGATAAAAGTCGCGATTTTCGGTACTAGAATCAAGACCACTGTCCATTGTTTTGGACATAACTAATTATACAGTTGGAATTCTGAGATGAGACAAGTTGCATATGAAAGTAGACTCTTTAAGCTTTCCAACGACTGGTTATAGAGCCAAATCGGAGTTCGTATGAAAAATATACAACCGTTTGAAGATGGTCCTTCTGTGCAGCCACATAGTGCTGCGGGTCAAACCATTTTGACCCGAACCCGGCCCGATCCGGCCCGACCCGCGCCCACTCCGGTGGACAAATTGCTCAACAACCCCATTGGTCTCCATATTTGACTTTTTGCACCCCTAGCCTCCTCTTTTGACTCAAATTCACCCCAAAACTCACCTTTTTTATTCTATAAATAGATGGGAGGTTTGAGAGCAAAAAAATCCATATTCCTACTTCATTCTTAGAATAGTTGTAGTATTTTCTTATTTGTTTTTCTTTTATTTCATTTTTATTTTTGGAAGGGAGAATAGTTTGGGGTACAAAGTGTAAATGGTGTTTGTGAGGATATTATCCGAGAAAATACCACTCAATGCAACAATGAGAAGCTAACTTCCTTCAACCAGGTTAGGGTTGTGGTATTGTACTTTTGAATTTATGTAATATTGTATTTTTCTTATTTAAATTTGGATTTCGTATAAACAATTGTGTGGAATGAATTCCGTTCGTAAAAATGAATTTAATTATAATTGAATTTATTGTCAAAATGTTCTTGTAGAGATTTTGATTTGAATTCAATTATTGCTAGAACATTAAATCTTGTACCTGTGGTCTTGATTTAATGGCCACACAATCGTATTCTTAGGGATTGATTATTGGTCTGGATGGTTTATGCCTAGATTTTAATTCACCTTAGATTAGTTTAATGTAGGAATTAAATACCGAAGATAGATCATGCCGGAGAATAACAATCCATATATTTCTGAGTAGTTCCGGCTTGTAGTTAGGAACACTCGTTTATACAAATCCGATTTAAATAGAAAATACGAGAAAAACATAATTCTCAAAATACTAATCCCACAATTCCTATCTTGGTTCTTTATTTTATTTTTATTTTAGATTTAGTATTTTATTTTCTTATTTTAAAATCAAAATCGTTTTCACTAAAGAAAGAAAAAAATAATTAGAAATTGATAATTACAAGACCGATCTCTGTGGTTCGACACCCTACTTGAACACCGTACTACATCAGTATCGCGGTACCAATTTAAGGGTATTATTTTTGAGCGATCAGTGCCCCGCATTCTGATCCGACCACTTATCGAAGTATCGTAGGAGTTTTGCAGTACATCTCTTTGACTCGACTCGACTCGACATCTAATTTGCAGTCAACAAGGTATGCCAATTCATGCACAAACCCACTGAGGAACACTAGACAACAGTGAAAAGAATTCTAAGGTACCTAAAATTCTCCATCAATTTTGGTCTCCTTATTTGGCCCAGCTTATCCTCACAATTGTCTATTTACTCTGATACCGACTGGGTGGGATACCCCGATGATCAAAAGTCAACTTCTAGATTTTGTATTTATTTTGGTGACAATTTAATCTCATGGAGTTCTAAAAAGCAACCGATGGTAGTACGTTCCAGCATTGAAGCAGAGTACTGAACAGTTACTCATACCACAACCGAATCTCTCTAGCTACAGTCACTAATGCATGAACTTGACATTTTTATTTCACAACATCCAATACTATGGTGCGACAATATCGGGGCAACATATCTGACAGCCAACCCAGTCTTCCATGCATGTACCAAACATGTCGAAATCAACTAACACTTTGTCTGGGAAAAAATGCAACAAAAGGTACTAGATGTCCAATTTATCTCAAGCAAAGACCAGTTTGCTGATGAACTTACAAAACCCTTAGTCCTGGCCAAATTTCGTTTCTCAGAGACAAGCTCAACGTGTAAGCTTCTCCGATGAACTTGAATGAGCATATGAAGGAAACAGAAATCAACGAACATGATTTGAAGACCTACAATAATTAAGGAACGATCTGCAATAATTGACGAATGATTTAAAAACCTACAATAAACTGTGCATATTTACTTTTCACAATTGTAGTTACCTTGTAAACTTTCCCTGATACGACCTGGCCCATTATATTGGAGCAACCTGAGCTTGAGAAGAATGAAGAGCCCCATGAAGACCCCAACCCGTCTGCTAGAGATAATGCAGCCCAACAAGAGAAGCTCAAGGAACAGTTCAACTAACATTCTAACCGTGTCAAGAGGCCACCAATTTGGGTAAATGCCTATGTGGTTTAGAGAGAGAAAATGTTGATGCATGTGAGGAACCATTTATGTTATTTTCTTTAGTTATATTGTTGCAACCAATTTTGTTATACGGTTAGTCTGAACATTGTGGAAAGGAAACGAATTGATCATATTCCTCTAAGTTCTTCTTCTTCTTTTTAATTCTATGCTCTTTTTCCGATTTTTTTCTTTCTTTTCTTGTAATCGGAGCTGACACTAGCTCGAAGAGTGCTTTTTTCCATTATAACTTGTTGATTTGTTGTTTAGGGCGTATCATCGGTACTTTCATTGTTCTTGCCATGGCGGAATCCGATGTGCTCGCAGTTCTGAAATCGATCCAATCTCAGTTTAAGGGGTAATTTATGGCCCTTCATCAAACGATGCAGTAGTATATGTCTATCTTGGATTCTCGTTTGGAGAATTTACGCTCTCAGATCCAGGGATTACAAGGCACTTCGTCTGGAGTCGCCAGCAAACCTTCATCGGTCTCTCATTCGGCAGACGTCTTTGCTGGGGGCACCAATATTTCTCCTGTTTTGTGTTTCATGAAGATGTAGGAACCCAAATTCGAAGGATCTAATCTGAATGGATGGATATTTCGTATTGAGAAGTTTTTCAATTTTCACGATACTCCGGAGGTCTTTTGTCTTCGGATTGTTTCGTTTCACATAGAAGGACGTGCGGATGCTTGGTACCAGTGGATGAAAGCCAATAATCTCTTGACTACTTGGAAGGATTTTCTGATCAACCTCAGGCATTGTTTTAGTACTTCCTTGTACGAGGACCATCAGGGTAACCTGTCCAATCTGTCTCAAACTACTATTGTTGCTGATTTTCAATCCGCTTTTGAAGATTTGATGAACGAAGTTACTGGTATCTCTAAGCCTCTTTTGATTAGTTTTTTTTTTTTATTACGGGCTTGCACTTGGCTATTCGCCGAGAATTGCTCTTCTCTCGGCCGTCTACACTTATGGAGCCTTTCGCTTTGGCTCGTTCTTATAAGGCTCGCACTGTGAAAGCCAAACAGGGAGCTCGTTTTTGGCCCAAATGGACACCAAATCCTTCAGCTATTTCATTTTTGTATCCATCAAAGCTCCCTCATTTTCAGTTCGTCTCCCTTTCGTCCAGTTCGGCTCTTTCGGGTGCGTCTCCAGTAGCTCACCAACAACAACCTCAGTCAATGACAACAAATCCCACCCCACCATTATTGCCAACTCCTACTTTGTTGATTCGTCGTCTTAGCCCAGCCGAGCTTCGTGCGAAACGAGAGAAAGAATTGCGTTACAATTGTGATCAGAAATATAGCATGAATCATTGTTGTCACAGCAAGTTCTTGCTTCTTTTGGGCACCGCCGATGGGAAAGCTGAATCGTGTAAGGATTCTAGCCTACCCGAGCCCATGGAGGACGTGGTTATCGGAGACATTTCTAGCTTGAATGCATTGGCGGGTCACGCTAACCCATAGTCTCTTCGGCTAATCGGCGAAATTGGCTCCCACCAATTCCATGTGCTCATTGACAGAAGGAGTATGCACAACTTTATCAAGCCATTTTTGGCTGCACGCTTGGGTTTGTCCATTCAACTCACAACTCAATTTCGGGATTATATTAGTAATGGTGATTCTTTGATGTACAAGTATGTTTGTCCTCAAGTTGCCTTATTGATGCAAGGCACTGTTTTTTGCTTGGATCTCTTTATTTTGCCAATTTAGGGCCCTGATGTTGTGGTTGGCATTCAATGGCTTCAGTTACTTAGTTGTGTGTCTCACGATTACTCTGGTCTTTCCATGGAATTTACTTGGGAAAGTAAGTGAGTGGTCTTACGAGGTGATTTGTCTACTACTCCAACTTTAATCAATCTTCACCAATTTCAAACTCTAGTACATAGTATCGCGGTCCATGGCTTGTTTGAGTTGCAGCAGCTACTTTACCCTGCGACAGAGCCAGTGCAACTACAAGAACTTTCTCCTCCATTGGATTTTCTCACCTCTCTTCCACGGTCTTTTCTGTAGCTGCTCAATCAGTATAGTGCATTATTTCTGCCTCCTACTGGTCTTTCTCCCCATCGCGCTATTGACCATCAGATTTATTGGTTGCCCAACATGAGACCCGTCAATGTGCGACCTTATCACTATCCGTATTTTCAGAAAACAAAAATGGAGAAGTTGATTCGGGAAATGTTGGATCAATGGCTCATTCGACCGAGTTATAGTCCATTTTCTTCCCCAGTCTTGTTGGTGAGGAAAAAGAATGGAACTTGCCAGTTTTGCATCGACTATCACGCTTTGAATGTCGTCACCATCAAGGATAAATTTCCTATTCCTATTATTGATGAGCTTCTTGACGAGTTGGGTGGTGCCACTATTTTTAGCAAACTTGATCTACATATTGGTTACCATTAGATTCGTGTGAATACTACTTGTGACATTTACAAGACAGCTTTTCGAACTCATGACTGTCACTACCAGTTCCTTGTTATGCCGTTCGTCTTGATAAATGCACCGTCGACCTTCGAAGCAACTATGAACCAGCTATTTGCTTATTTTTTGCGCAAATTCGTGATTGTGTTTTTCGATGATATATTAGTATATAGTTCCACGATTGATGAGCATTTGGCACATATTGAACAGGTCCTCTCTTGTCTCCATGCACATCAATTTTTTATCAAATTATCGAAATGCCTTTTTTGTCAAGACACAATTGACTACTTGGGTTATATTGTATTGGCTAGTGGGGTCTAAGTGGATCCTCATAAACTTGAGGACATGGTTAGATGGCTCACTCCTATGTCTACCAAGCAACTTCAGGTTTTTTCAGGCCTTACTGGTTATTACTGTTGTTGCATTCGTAGCTATGCTTCTTTAGTTGCCCCTTCACTGATTTGTTGTGCAAAGACACTTTTCATTGAACTCCAGCAGCCGCTGCTACCTTTGAGACTCTTAAACGAGCTATAGTGGAGGTACTTGTTCTTCGACTGCCCAACTTCAACTCCGAATTTATTATTGAGACGGATGCTTCTAACATGGGTATTGGGACGGTGCTTATGCAAGCTGGCCATTCCATTTCATATTTCAGTAAGAAATTAGGTCCTAAACTTCGAGCTTCTTCCATTTAAATTAAGGAGTTGCACGCCATAGCAGAGGCGGTTCATAAATGGCGCCAATACCTCTTGGGTCGTTTATTTGTTATCGTATTGACCATAAAAGCATTAAGGAACTTCTCTAGCAGGTTGTTCAGACCCTATATCAATAGGTTTATGTCCGAAAATTATTGGGCTATCATTTTCGGATCGAATACAAACCCGGTCGCTCGAACACAGTTGTTGATGTTCTTTCGCGAGTACATGAGGAGGACTGCAACAAATCACCAGCCCCGTTAGCTTCTTGTTTGCCACTCTAGAGCTGCCCTTCCTTTGACCTTTTGACAACGCTTCGCACAGAGAATTCTACTATGCCGGACTTGGTCTCTCTTCATCAGCGTTTTGTTGCCAGATCTCTGCTAACCGACTACTCTATTTGTGATGGGTTTCTTTTTCACAGACATCACTATTATATTAGCTCTCACTCGTCTTTGAAGACGTCTTTGCTACAAGAGTTTCATTTACACCACTTGTCGGTCATTTGGGAACCAAACGGACTTTGGTACGCCTTTCATCCACCTTTTATTGGCCGAATATGCGCGATGATGTTAACAAGCTTGTTGCCGCTTGTTTAGTTTGTCAGCGGACCAAATACTTCACTTAAGCCTCGGTGGGGTTATTACAACCACTTCCCATTCTCAATTTGGTTTGGGATGAGGTCACCATGGATTTCATCACGAGGCTACCCCTTTCCCAAAGTTATACGGTGATTCTCGTGGTCGTTGATCGCCTTACAAAGTCCGTGCACTTTGGAGCCTTACCAACCTAATTTACTGCCATAAAGACAGTGGAGTTGTTTGTGGATATGGTTATTGAGTTGCATGGATTTCCTAGCTCCATTATCTCGGATAGAGATCCCATTTTCTTGAGCACTTTTTGAAAAACGTTGTTCGAGCTTAGTGGGACGACCCTTCACCATAGCACCACTTATCACCCCCAAACAGACGTCCAATCTGAGATGGTGAACCGTGGATTGGTGCAGTACTTATGAGCGTTTACTCAAGAAAAACCTCATTCTTGGGTTTTTCTTCTTGAATGGGCAGAATTCTGTTATAACTCGAGCTATCATAGCAGCCTTAAGATGTCACCTTTTCAGGCCCTCTTTGGTCGAGTTCCTCCTACCATTCCACCATACTCGAGGGACTCTACTTTAATCCAAGCCTTGGAGGAAGCGCTGCTGGAACGTGATGCTTTGCTTCATACTTTGAAGGCCAACTTGCTTCAAGCGCAACATCGTATGACACAGAAGGCAAATGCTTATCGTCGTGAGTTGCAGTTTGATGTTGGTGATCAGGTTCTTGTTCGTTTGCAGCCTTATCGGCAATCTTTGGTTGTTATATGTGCCAGTCATAAGTTAGCTCAACGCTACTATGGTCCCTTTTCGATCATTGCTCGAGTTGGCCCTGTGGCGTATAAACTTGATTTGCCGAGTGGATGACAAATCCATCATGTTTTTCATGTTTCTCGCCTCAAGTCGTATCGGGGACCTGTCATCGACAGTTCTCGCGTGATGCCGCTAACCAATATGAATAACCAGCCCGTGTCTCTACCAGCTGCAATATGTGCATCTCGTACTGTGCTCCATTGTGGGAAGACATCAAGGCAAATTATTGTACAGTGGACTGATACTTCACCTGAAGAATCAACTTGGGAGGAGTATGATGTTTTCTACACTTTGTATCCTGCATTCCACTTTGAGAACAAGGTGATTTTTCAAGGTGAGTGGAGTGATACGACCTGGCCCATTACATTGGAGTAGCCTGAGCTTGAGAAGAATGAACAACCCATGAAGAGCCCAACCCGTCTGCTGGAGATAATGCAGCCCAACAAGAGAAACCCAAGGAACAGTTCAACCAATGTCCTAACCGTGTCAAGAGGGCACCAATTTGGGTAAATGACTGTGTGGTTTAAAGAGAGAGAGTGATGATGCATGTGAGGAACCATTTCTGTTATTTCGTTTATGTTATTTTCTTTAGTTAGATTATAGCAACCAATTATGTTATACAGTTAGTCTTACCTTGTGTTCTGGAACTTTCGAGGTGAGGTATATGTGGTTGATTTCTGAACATTGTGGAAGGGAAATGAATTGATCTTCTTCTTCTCAATTATATGCTCTTCTTTCAAATTTCTTCTTTTTTTTCTTGTAATTAGAGATGACACTCGTTCAAAAAGTGTTTTTCGCCATTATAACTTGTTGATTTGCTGTTAAGGCGTATCATTCCCATTTCTTGTAAACCTTGCATATATATTCACACCCTCTCGATAGAAAATATACACGAGTTTTCATATTCTTTGATTTTGTATTAATGTTTATATATAGATCTTTTTGACATCCCTCAGTAATATTATTATATGCATATTAATACAATCATTTTTTATTCCTTCTCTAACAATCGGCCCGTCCTTATTCCAACTGTTTTGTCCCTTCGTGTGTCCAAAAAGCAGGTCAATGATTGCTTACTGGTTGAACAATACGCGAATTTGAATAGCAAAAAAAAATGCATCCTTTATTGAAACCAAAGCGCGTGAAGAAAATCATGCGAAAATACAGAAAGCTGACATTATTGTAATAAGATGGGCTTATATTGGGACAGCATGGGCTGAATAATGTACTGCGGTTGGACATGTCCGGCGTGGCCCAACCACCCTCAGACTTGCCAGCTCGAAGTCCACGAAATCCAACGGCACAAATCACTTTACCAAATGAGACCTGCCAACGCGATCCTAGCTAAGCACGACCCCGCCCGGAGAAAAAGGTGTCACTTTTGCCTCCCATGTCAAAAGCCTAAATCCACTCTTTCCCTTTCCCGTCTTCCTTCCTCCCCCACCTCCCTAACAATTCGAAATTCCAGATCTCGAACGCTTTTCTCTCCCGGTGACTCAACAGAGTTCGGATTCCAGCAACCATGGCAGCGGTGGCACCTTCGGCACGCGAAGAGAACGTTTACATGGCAAAACTCGCCGAGCAAGCCGAGCGCTACGAAGAGATGGTGGAATTCATGGAGAAAGTCTCAGCCTCCTTGTCTGATTCCGAGGAGCTTACCATCGAGGAGCGGAACCTCCTCTCCGTGGCTTACAAGAACGTGATCGGCGCCAGGAGGGCGTCGTGGCGCATCATCTCGTCTATTGAGCAGAAGGAAGAGAGCCGCGGGAACGATGACCACGTGAACATCATCAAGGATTACAGATCCAAGATCGAGGCGGAGCTCTCCTCGATTTGCGATGGAATTCTAAAGCTGCTCGACTCGAGGCTCATTCCCTCGGCTTCGTCTGGGGACTCTAAGGTCTTTTACCTGAAGATGAAGGGAGACTACCATAGGTATCTTGCGGAGTTCAAAACCGGTGCCGAAAGGAAAGAGGCCGCTGAGAGCACTCTGACTGCCTACAAAGCTGCTCAGGTTCGACCTAATTCGCTTTTCATTGTCTATAATTTGCTTATTAGGTTTGTGATTCTCATCTAACTGTCAGATTCGCTTACATCCACCTTTCATGTGAGAAATTGTTGAATATGTTGCAATTGGGGATTTGTTGTCGGAAATGAGAATACATTCACAAATTCCTCCCTTTTTTGCCTTGGGTGATTGAAGAGAGATGATATGACCTCTACTTGTTTTGTTAATTGAGGATGAAACCGTTAGAGGCTTTAGAGCTCTGCAACTAGTTAATGGTGACAGTCACGGTTCAAAGCAAAACTTTTCACTTTCAATTTAATGAAGGAAAACCAAATTGGTATAGAATGAATAGGATAGGCGGTAGAGAAGATAAAAAAATTTCCCTAGTTTTGATTCATCAAGGCTTGCCCAATTTTCCATTTATGCATTACTTCAGGAAGCATGAACAATGGTTGCTTGGAAAAATTAAAATTGGTGTTGGGTTTATCCTACCTCGGATGTGGAAAGGACTGACGGTCAAGTTATAAATGTGAAGGAAAACTTTACCTCATGAGCTAACTTTTGGGGTTGAGAGAGGTTCAAGACCACCCTAGATTGGTGTCATAGCCCAGATTACAATATCTCTGCCCCAATAGCCATAGTTGGAGAGACAGATCGAGAATTAGTCGACCAAAGGTCCGATGTGTAAGAGAGAGATAGTTGAGTTTATCTCACATCAGATGTGGAAGGGACTGATGATCAGATTATAAGGGTGAGAAAAAACCCTCATCTCATGAGTTAGCTTATGGGGTCGAGAGAGGCCTAAGAACGCCTTGCAACTGGAGAAATTCTTATTGTTCAATGTTGTGGTTGAGGCAAATTAAATCCATATATTGAAAGAAAGGTTTACAACAATAACCCTTCGCCCAATATGTCGTGTTGATTGTGTCTCTTTCTACTTTACCATAACTTTCAAGCTTTATTGAGATTATTTTGGATTGGTGTTAAGTAACTGCTTACACATCTGTTGTTGGTTTATGATGTGGATTTAGGATATTGCAAATGCAGAACTTGCTCCTACTCATCCCATCAGGCTCGGGCTGGCTTTGAACTTCTCTGTCTTCTATTATGAGATTTTGAACTCTCCCGACCGTGCTTGCAGTCTTGCAAAACAGGTCAGAGATGCTCATAAATTATTTCATAGTTTTATATTCATATATCCAAACTAAGTATGAATATAGACGTTAATTTCTATGTACACATTTATTTATCCCTGAATAAAATGAAATCGGGCAGCTCTGAAATTTTATGGCGTCTACCCTTTGTTAGGCTTTTGATGAAGCAATTGCTGAATTGGATACGTTGGGCGAGGAGTCATACAAGGATAGCACGTTGATTATGCAACTTCTTCGTGACAACCTCACCCTCTGGACATCTGATATGCAGGTAATTTATATATTCAGTCGAATTCTTTTTTGAAGTTTTTGATTATTTGCTGGAAGGATCAATTTAAAATTTGATTTCTGATATACAGGATGATGGGGCAGATGAGATTAAGGAAGCTCCTCCCAAGGGAGATGAACAACAATAGTTAAGCTGGTTAAGTGTGTCCTGTCTGTTCTCAAGTGTATGTGTTAATGTTATTTGGCTTCTCCAGTGATGGGTTTTTTTTATTAGGAGAAGTTGGTGGTTTGAATTCCCTGTCATTATGGGTGTTTTTAAGATATTCTTGTCTCAACCTTCCTGAATGTTAAATGATCCATTGTTAAGTGTTTTTCTATTTGATGTGGTGTTTTTTCTTGAATATCATTTTCTGTCCTAATTTCGAAGACAACTTTCTTAAATAAACTTGGCCAAATTTTGTCCAATCAAGTCTATTTAATAGATTGGATTTGAACACATTTAAAAATTAAAGAATTTATTGATACATTTGTATTTGAGACGATTACTTTTATTTTAATAAATATTGTGGATTATTTTTTTTTATCTTTTTTAATCAAAACAATCAATATTTAAATTTAAATTTTACTCTTACAATATAAAATTTATTTGTGAAATTACTTAATTATCCCTATTTATTTGTTGATTTTGACCATATTTTTCTTCTCTTTTTTCTCCCTCCATCCTCCCACAACCTTCTCCGGTGATTTATGTTGCCGGTGACCATCTCCTTCTCTTCCTCTCTATCTTTCTTCTCCTTGTTGGATTTGTGCAGATTTGATGTTAAGACGTTGGGCCGATCCGGCGTGTGGACGCAGGATCTGCTCAGATTCGGTGTGTGAACGCCGGATCTGGGCAACTCCTCCTTGGATTTGCACAGATTTGGTGAGGAAAAGAGATATAGGGAGGAGGAGGAGGAGAAGAAGAGAACGCCGACGGTGACGAAGGAGGTTTGGTGGTGGCGATAATGTTAAAAATTTCTATAATGCAATCTCATCCATAAATTCTTCTCAAATCTATTTCAACCCTTGACAAAAATTATTTTTAAAAAATCATCCTAATTTATAATATAAATTACAAAAATTCAACGACGATAACTAAGATTGGCTACATAATATGTTTATGTTTGAATTCGGATTTGTGTCATAAAAGTTTTGATAAAGTTTTACTCTGTTTGTCAGCTACCTAACTCGAACTTCCTCTTTTACCCGAATTTAGGATCTGCTATGTAAAGAATAAAACATATAACATCCACACGCCGAGTTAACATAGATTATAAGAATTAAAATATATGTATAAATTAACTAGTTAATCATTTTCATTCTAGTTCAGTTTTTTTTTTTCTTGTGTAATTAAAACAAAGTTTTTAAAAATTAATTAAACTAAAATAATTGTATATGTATTCAAACAAATAATACATAAATTTGATCACACGAAAAGTAGATAAAAGAAATAAACAAATTAATTGATCAAAAATAAAACTAATTCACACCATGGGGGTACTAAATGTATTTAATTTGGCATCAAAGAGAAGGAGATGGGAAGATCATAATATCTAAAGACCAATCAATCTAAGGCTTAGAAAATTAAAAGCATTGAGGGTGACCTTTAACCCTATCACAAACACCTAACTCTTACTGGAAGATGATATAAGAAAAGTAGCTCTCATCCTGTTATCTTCACAGCTGGAAGATTATATTTTATTTTATTTTATTTGAAAATTAAGAAAAAAATAATAATATAATATTATAATTAAGATAAAAAACGAAGAAATTAATTCAAAAGAGAGAATGGAATTTAATACCGCAAACCAAATGGATGAAGACTTTTTTCTCCCACTAAACTAAATCTCTCTATTTCTTTCTCTTTTAAAGACCAATTCTACGCCACAGAAATTCCTTTTTTCAAATATCGCCAACCTAGTTGATAACTCCACTTTACTGCTGCCTGCTTGAATATATATATATATATAATACAAGCCTACAACAAAATCCGGCCCTAAACCTATGCAGGAGGCTCTCTAATCGTAATTTCATGGTTTAATAATTCAATGAATGCCCAAGATGTTTAAACAAATTATCCCATTTTATTATCTTAAATTTAATCAAATTTACAAATTATTTATTCGATCAAACTTAGCCTCCGATTGTTTACAGTTTTTGTTCAGAAATTTGTGTTCTCATCCTCAAAATTTTAAAATTAATGCAAAATTCTTGGAATTTTAAAAAATAATAGTTAAAAATAATCCATATCTTTTTCCAATTAAAGGTGCAAAGTTGTTATTGAAATTGTTAATGAAATTCCTTTTTAAATCTTGTCAGTTTCAAATATGGAAAAGTTATTTCCCCCCTCCCTCTAAATTTCTTTTATTCACCAATTTAAGATAAGGGAAGCATTAAGGGATGGTGAGAGATCCTAAAAATGACAACAAATTAATAGCAATTTTTGAAATAAATAGTATTTTAATTCTACTCACATTTATTAGAATTAATAAAAATACTAAATTCCAATTAAGATTATATCGCTAACTACTATCTCACTGTTGTCGGCACTAAACTATCACTGTCATATTTTCAGTCATTGCCGGCTATCAAAAATGCGGTTACCGGTTGTTGGATTTTTTTTTTTACCAGTTTCAACTAATTTTGAGTAACAATATTTTTAATATACGTTTTTGTTACATTCAACTAATTTTTCAGTTGTCAGTTGTCCAAAAATTACATGAATTAACTAAAAAATACACAGACAAAAATTATCAAATGCAATTAAAAGTACACTTAAAAATGTATATAAAGACATATTAAAAAATATTTATATATAACTAAAAAATACACTACAAAAATAGCTATATATAACTTAAAAAAAATCGACAGCTAATGACCAGATTTCAGAGACCAAAGGCTTGAGGTCTAATGGCCAACAACGACAGATGGTGATGGAGAGTGACACCGACGACTAACAATGCAAATCTTAATTTAAAGCATGAGATATAAAGGAAAATTGATCATGAGACTAAAAGATTGGGCAAAACATAATTAAATGATTTATGTTCAACTTATAATTAAAATAAAATATATTATAGATTATACTCTCTAATTGGGAATATTGATCAATTATTCCTATAAAATTAATCTTACATATTTTTATTTTGTTATAATTTGAGAAAATTAATTGCTTAGAACAAATATATAAATGTATTGTTATATTTAAAAAAAAAGAACTAATATTGTACCCAAACATATTTCGTTAATTTTATTCTCACAATTCAAAATAATTTGACAACAATTGTAGTTGTCAATCACATTTGTATTCTCGACGTTATTAATTATGAAAACATAATTCACGTCCAATTCTTGTTAGAGTAAAAACAAGAAAAACAAAAATGTTAACATCTTATATATTACTCTAATTAATTAGAAAAAGTAGCATCATAATTCCAAAATAAATACATAAGAAGTCATGAAGTGAATAATTGAAAAATAACCATGCCTGTAACCTAGCAATTATTTAATATATTTTAGTGTTAAAAAAATTATTCTCAATCATTTATAAAAAAAAAAATGAAAAATAAATGAATCAAAAACAACCCCACAATAGAATGTAAAACAATATATATGTTCTCATAAACAAAGAAAAGTAATTGAGTGAAATTTAGGACATATCTCTAAATGTGTGATTTGAACAATTCATGTACACAAATTGAAACTCTAAATCAACTACATTTCATTTGTCCAAACAACTTGCTCTTTTCATATCATTGTAACCCAAACATGTACATTTACAACTATAAACCTCAAAACAAACAAAATCCTATTTTTTTTTTAAAGAAATAAAAAACTTACCTTTTCCATTACCATGTGGTTTTGAAAAGTCTCAAATACCCTTCCACCTAGGGCTTGGCACCGGCATCGTCGGCGACAGAGGCAGTTGCTGAAACCCCAATTGCGCCGTTGGCGAGAACAGCAAGCTTGGTGAGAGCAAAGGGTACGGGGACCTCGGCGATCGCAAGCACCCAAAAGGAAGCGGAGAAGTCGGCATCAGGAACTGAGGGAAAGCCGTAGAAGCTGGCGCCGGAGGAGGTGGGTTTTGATGTTGTGGCAGCGGCGGCGGTGGAGGCTGGGAAAGGTTGTTCCACCGCGGGGAGACTAATGGAGCCAGGGGTGAGAGTCCGGAGAAGCGTTTTGGGTCCGAATCGATAGCGGAAATCGAGTTATGAAGGTAGCGCATGTAGGCGGAGATCGGCGATTCTGCTGCTGCGTGAACCGTCGGGAACGGCGGCAGCGGCGATAGGGGTTGAATCGGCCGTTGACCAGGAAAGGAAGTCGCTCCTGCGGCGGAGAAGGAAGAGACGACGTTGGGGTGGCTAGGGTTTGGCAGTTGTTGAGGAAGAGCGTTGCTATTCATTAGCGGAGGGGGCCGATTGCTGATTTGCGCGAGCGGCGGAGGTCGTATCCTCTGGAGGCGAGAGCTCTGCGGCTTCGGCTGATGAATCGGTGGCGGCGTCGAAATCCGCTCGTGGGAAGGAGAACCGGTAAGCCTCTGAACCACGTCGCGGAAGTCGTTCTTGTTAATATTGTAAACCGGCGGCTGGTGCTGCTGCGGCGGAAGCAGATCCTGTGCCTGAACTTGCTGCGGCGGCGGCGGTACTTGATGATGATTCGGACGGTTATGATCAAAAGGTGGGGGCTTTCTGATATGGGTTTGATTGGGTTTGGAAATCTTGTGAGAGAATCTATTCAGTTGTTTGAGGTGTTGATCCCTGTTGTTACTGCTGCTGCTGCTGGTAGTAGCCGTCGTGGTGGAAGAATCGCCGGCAGAATGGCAGCTTTTATCCATTTCACTCGTAAACACCATACAACCTCGCCCTTAATTTCTCTCTCTAGATCTATATCCACCCGTCTCTCTCTCTCTCTCTCTCTCTAACCTCAGGATTTATTTGCGTGGCTATTATTTATTTCTTCTCTAGTCTTGGACTGGCGGACTTGAGGGGTCGGTGAATAGTAACAACAGAGTAGGGACACGAAAGCAATTAGAAAAATACTACCAATTTGAGGTCACATTGAAATAGAAACGTTTCTTTGCACCAAAAAATAAAAATAAAAATAAAAAATGTTTCTTGAAACAGGGACTTCTTGATGGATGGGTATTTCTAGAGAGAGAGAGAGAGAGAGTAGAAAGAAGGAATCTGTCTGTGTTCTCAATGGTGATAAGCAAATGGGTTTATGTCTGCTTTATCGATTAGGTGTGGGGTTTGCTTAAAAGAAGAGTCAGAGAGACGGGGGGGCATGACCGACCCGTCAAAAAAGGGACCAAATCGGGGGGTGGGGGGGTGGGGTGTTCATAATTGAGACAAGCCAATTGTGTGTAAAAATGAATAGTGGTAGTAGTAATTTCGGGGTGATTATGATGATGCGTGTTGGAGCCGTTAGGCAATTCTAATTACGTCGACTAAATGGTTGCTTATTTTCGAGTTTATTCGGTTCACACCAGCATTTTCTTTTATATTAGGTGTGATGGAGGATTAGTGTGTGTGCTTCTGCACACTAATTGCGTGATTTATTTATTTACTTTAGGAAAAATTACCGTTTACTCCCAAAATGAGTTACTATTTACCATTTACTCCCACCTACTTTTTCTTGCACTGTTTAATCCCGTCGTCGGCCTTTTCTTGCACCGAAAACTCTCATTGCTAGCCTTCCTTGCATCGAAAACTCCCGTTTTCAAAAACGGCAAATGATGAGATTACCGAAATATCCTCCCGTGATTTGTGTCTTCCTTCTAAAACGCCGATCGATTTGTAGACGAGTATCGCTTTGCGATTTCTTCTTCCTTCCGTTCGATCGATTTGCAGACGTCTTCTTTTTGTTCGCCGATCGCTCGTCATCTTCGTCTATCGCTTATGGATGTTATATTCAACACATCTCTCTCTCTCTCTAAAAATGGGTTTGGCCATGGATTTGTTTTTTCTCCACACTTAGAGAGAGAGAGAGAGATTAAAGTAAATGAAGATAAATGAGGGAATACTTGACTGGTGAATTGCACAAATTTAGAGAAAGATTTGTGTCTGACATCTCACTTCAAAATATCTTGACAAAATTATACTTTGCACCCTGTAATTTACAGTAAAACGTGAAAACACTTGATATTACATTCAACATCCACGGTGTTGAATGTAATATCATATAGATTTTACTCTTATATACATGAAGTATGAGAACAATTGATATTACATGAGAACAATTGATATTACATTCAACATCCACAGATACTGAATGTAACATCGTTTAAAAAAATAATATTACATTCAACATCCATAGGTGTTGAATGTTACTTTAACTTCCACATGAGGGGTATTTTGATCAGAAAATAATAACATTAAAAAAAAAAAAAAAAAAAAAAAAACACAATTGATGTTACATTCAACATCCACATAAGGGGCATTTTGGTTAGAAAAAAACAAAAGAAATTATTGGTGCAAAAAAAAAATGATAAGCTTAATCGATAATTTCTTCCGCATTTTGAGAGTTAACAGTGCATGCCCCTTTATTTTATTACTATTGTTTTTTCCTTTTTTTTTAGAAAATTATTTATATTGTCACCAAAATAAAAATATTTTTTCACAAGTGTTACTATTTTGGAAAACTAATTACAACATTTTTTCAAATGTCTTTTCATTAAGTGTTTAAATTGATGTATGATTTTGGATTATAAAATTGTTTGAGTGTGGGGACACTCGTGAGTATAAAAAAAAAAACTATTAGATTATAAAATTGAATGCCTTTAATGAATCGAAAAAAAAAAAAAGATCAAATGATCTTATTAAAAGAATCAATTAATCAAAAAAAAAAAGAAAGAAAAATGATCAAATGATCTTATTAAAAGAATCAATTAATCAAAATATCCCACAACTTTTTTAATTGAAGCATTTAATCTTCAAATTCACATTAATTATTACCGTTAAGTCTCAATTTCAAATCTAAACAAATTGAAGTGACAATAATGTCTCTTACAAATTCTCCATCATATATTTGATGACATATCTTTCCATGCCATAAAAATAAGAATGATTATCAAATTAAAATTAAAGCACTTTTATATTCTTAAAATAGCAATAAATTTTCTTTGATGTATATTTTGCTTGATTTGATTACAAATTTCTAATCGAATGGTCATTGGTTTCAAAATAACACTCATTTGTATATAGTTTGTTATATAATTTAATATTTGTTGAATTCAACACAATGATGAAATTTGTGTCGAATTCAACACGATAATGAATATTGTGTTGAATTCAACAATATACATCACTCTTCAATGCATTTTTTTTCATTTAATTGCATTTAACGTTTTTCCCTATAACAATAAAAATACATCTATAAAATTTTATTGAAATAACATGTTGAATTTAACATGAATATAAAAAACTACGAAAGTTCGAAAGTAAGATGTTGAATTTAACATAAATGTGAAAAATTTGATTAAAAACTAGTTAACGTGATATAATTGATTTCAAATTAATATATATATTAAATAATATATAATTTAATAATTTTTGAATTTAACACGATGATGAATCTTCTGTTGAATTCAACATGTGTTACTGTTCAATCTAAATTTTTTAGCATTTTTTATTTAATTACATTCAATATTTTTTATAATAATAAAACAATAAATTTATAAATTTTTGTTGAAATATTATGTTAATTTCAACACGAATTTAGAAAATGATGAAAATTTAAAAATATCATGTTGAATTCGCGACGAATATGAAAATTAATAAAAAAAATTGTGAATTCGTATATCATTTTGAATATTTACTCAAATGAATATGAATATAATTAAATATAAAAGTGAAATTTCTAGACATATATTTAAAAATTTCATCAATGGCTTCCAATTATCTATTCTCTTAAAAACAATTCAAGTAGAAAAAAACATTTTAAATGTGTAATAGATTTGTAATTTGTAGTAAAGTAGATACGTTAGAAACATATTTAATTGTTTAAATGTGTAATTTGAAAGGCGATTCCAATAATTAAGGGCTTGGCTTATGTGTTTTTTTGGGGTAGTGGAATGATAGATTAAAGGGAAAAGAAAAAGGGAAAAGAAAAAGTACTATACGCATTACACAATCCTGGCCACTAGGATTTTACTTTTCCTTTTTCCAAAATAAAAATATTATTGGGACCCAACTTCCGACTTCCGAGAATAATAATAATAATCTTTAAATTTCTCATTGATTGTAATTGAGCCGACAATATAAAAATATTAATTAATACAACTAAAATTCAAGTTGTATTCCAATTTGATTTTGTTTTCATTCTTTAAAACATGATGATAATCAAGACTAATCAACTTTATTTTATAGTTGATTGTCTTTTACTGTACTTTGATCTAGTTTCCGTTTGTGCTCTCCACTTTAAAAATCTACGTTTTATACTTATAGTTAATTGGACAATTTGGTTTCCCAAAACCACTAGAAAGTTTTCTACAAAATCGGCTTATGATCTTACGAAAAACTATGAGCCTTCAAACAAAATTTCAGAACGGGAATACATTTGGAAATTGAAACTAAATCAGATAAAAAAAAAATTGTTCCGATGATGCTTCTGCCTAGTAAGGAAGGTGCTCTATTTCCATAGAAAATATGGACCATGCTCTGAATCAAAAAATGTCCCAAAGCCTAGAGAATCTGGTTTGTCTTTTTAGATTGAGATTGTTTGTTGTGAGATCATAACCCGTAGATCACCGACTCAATCAAAAAGAACGTCGAAGGGAGTTCCATTAATTCTCATTCTTTATCTTGTTTCTCCGCCATTATCTGTAGAGTGTGGAAGAATAGTAACAAAGAAAATGATCAAAGGCCTTGCCCAATATCCATTTTTCGTTGCCTCCAAAATTTCTTGTCTTTTAAGTGAACTTTTGAAGGTATTCCATCCTCATCAATCCCCAGATGGAAACACTTGTAATTCAATATCTAATTGGAGTCCTTCCATGACAGGTTTTTACAAGCCAAACACTGATGGAAGCTCGAGGAGTAACCTACGAAGAGGAGGTCTCGTGAGAGATCACCTTGGGGGGATAGAGGACCGGGTATTATGGCCAACTTTCATCATGCACGTACATGCCTAGAGGCGGATCTAAGATGCATATTATCTGATGAAGAGAATTCACCAAGGTTATGGGGAGACAAATTCACTAGAGTCGGTGACCCTCATTAAAGTCATGGGTTGAGGATTGCAAGCATTTGGAAATGAATAACTACTACTTGCATTTCATTCCTTGGGAGAAAAATGAATGTGCAGATTTTCTTGTGAAAAAAAGAAGTAGAAGGAGTGTACCTGAAGTACCTTTTAAGAACCCCTCCCCCCCCCCCCCCCCCCCCCCCCTCCCACAAAAAAAAAGACAAGTCTGGTCCTAGCAGAAATGAAGGCTGAAGCCTAAGATCACCACCCTTTGGCCTTGTTTGCATCTTTAGTTTTGTACCCAAAAAAACAAAAGTAAATTGGACAACTGTTCTTTTTCTTCTTTCTTTCCTCTTTTTTTTTTTTTTTTTTTTTTTGTTTAACTTAACCAAATATGTCAAAGATGGATGAAATTAATTTTCTATTTAAATTTTACATGAAATGAACAAAAGTATTCTTTATTTTAATTTTATCTTGTCTTTATTAAAAATTAAAAAAAATAAAAGTAGTGAGAGAATAGAGAGTTAGAGAGAGAAAATGTTACTTTACTCTTTTATTATTTTTAAATATTAAATGAAATTAATAAATAAATAAGTATGAAATTATTTTATATTTTTGTTGAATCAAGTGTGTATAAATAAGGGAGTATGTGTAGATTTTTAAAATAGGAGGATTAAAATAAAATAAAATCAAAGTACGAGAGGTCGTCCATGCAATTAAGCGTATAATTTTGACAAATGGATTAGCAAGTAAAACACAAACAGTTAAAAATCGGACCTCCACGTGAAAGATACTCTCTTCGTACTCTGTTCCCTTGACTTACTGCTTAAATGACCCATTTGGCACCAGAAAATATTGGTCTTCCCATAGACCTTAGACAACTGTAAATTAAAGTAAAATAACAATTAAACTTCTAAATTTTCCATTTTTTTTTTATAATTATATAGTATAACCAGTAACCGCAAGAAAATTTTCCAGTGAAACAAATCTAAATTTACCAAAAGGCCCATTAGAATGTGGGCTTTGGGCTTTTGTAGAAGCCCCAAAATTCCAAGCCTAAGGATTTAGCCCTTGAGCCCAATATGAAGTTCTATCAGATTTGCATTTCCCAGTTTAATTTGATTTTCACCAAAAAAAAAAAACTCCGCTCTATTATAAATAAATGAACAATTGCACTTTTTACCCTTAAAGTTTGCGATGGATGTCTAATTGGTACACATGGTTTGAGAAATATCACATTTGACCTTGAGGTTTGGGGCTTGGTGTTAATTTGGTTGACCATTAAAATTTGTATGAAAATGGCAAGATGCCATAGAAATAATGCATCACCGCAAAGCTGCTGACTAGCAACGGCAGTTGCCAACCTCACTAGGGGAGGAACAATAGTACTTTCTTAGCAAGGAAAGAAAGAAAAGAAAAGAAAAAAAAAGAAAATTATATATTGTATCATGAAATTTATTACAACAACAACTAAATATTTGTCCTACTCATATAAGGTCGGCCACATAAATCCATTTACGTCATAGAGATAAATCAAGGGTCATCCCCTTCATCAGGTTTAATGTCACCAAATCATTTTTAATAATCTCGTCCAACATCTTCTTACGTTTACAGCCCTCTAGTAGTCCCTTGCACTTGAATTAAATCACATTTTCTCACTGGCGCTTTTATGGGTCTTTTATGCACATGTCCAAATCATCGTAAACGGTTTTCTCTAATTTTCTCTTTGATGGGTATTATTCCTAAATTCTCTTTAATAGTTTTATTCTTAAGTTTATTCATTCTCGTCTTTCCACTCATCCACTGCAACATCTTCACTTCTGTCACCCCAATTTTCTGAACATGATTCGTTTTTACCGTCTAACATTCAGAATCATAAAGAAGAAGTGCTGATCTTATAGTAGTTTTGTAGAATTTTCCTTTAAGTTTTAACGGAATCATACTATCACAAATCACCCCAACTGTACTTCTCCACTTAAATAATATTCCTTAATTCTATGCATAATATCCTCCTCAATTTTGGCATTGTTTTGAATCATTGAACCTAAATATCTAAAATGATCAATCTTAAACATCTCATCATCCACATCACCGTCTCTCTGGGTATTACTAAAATTGCAATGCATGTATTCCGTTTTACTTTTGCTAACCTTCAAACCTTTAGATTCTAACGCTTCTCTCCATGTGAGATTAGTTGTATATGGAGTGGCAAATGGCAACAAATGGCGAACAAGGGGTGTAAGGCCCAATTTTTGTACATATATATTTTTATTTGCATTTTAGAATATTTTGAAAATAATAAGGTCAATTGTGTCATTTAAATTTTACCTTAAATTTTTTTAGGGGATCTTTATGTTATTTAAAATTAGTTTTTAAAAATTTTAGGAGTTAATATATTAATTTTAATTTTGACCTTTAAAAAAAATTATAAATTATTATGTTATTTAAAATATAATTTTAAATTTTTTTTAGGATATAATTATTATTTTTGTTATAGCAAATAGTAGTTAAAAAAAAAATAAAAATCAATCTTTGATATGTTGTTTCGCAATAATAAGACAACTAACTTAATTTAGTGATAGGTGTCTTACACCCATAAAAACTAATACAAAAGAAGGAGGAAAATAAATTAATAACAAGGATTAGATTTGATTAAAATATTCTCTCTTTTCCTTTGGACCCTCTTCTCACCGTACTCTCTCTCTCTATTTGTATTGTTGTCATTATCTCAAATTTCATTATTTCAAAGTTTAGAGACGACACCGACTCCGTCAGTATTACGACAGTTGCATAGTAAGTAACATAATTTTCAAGATGAGTGTACTATCTTCTATATAAATTATCAAATTTTATTTTTTTTATTGAAATGTGAATTTTATTTTTTTATTAAAATTGATTATTTTATAAAATTAAATAGATCAAGTAAATGGTTAAATGTGAAAAAATAATTTTTATTATTATACTATTATGTCATAGTGCAATCCCTACAGGAAGGTATGTCTTGCGAGATATACACTAATCACTAGAGTTTAAATTTTTTGTTTACTCAGAAGGAACTGAATCTGAGACAGAGACATTGGATGGAATTAATTACGGATTATGATTTTACTATCCATTATCATCCTGGAAAGGCTAATCTTGTAGCAGATGCATTAAGTCAAAAATAGACGAGTTCGGTTGCACACCTTCGAGTTGTTCATACTAACCTCTATGCCAAATTGAGATCAATGTGAGTCCAGTTGGTAGTGGGTCAAATTGTATCATTGCTTGCGACTTTGACTTTGAGACCGATATTAATTGATCGTATTATAGAAGCGCAGAAGTCAAGTACCCAATTGGGAAAAATTAGGGATAGAGTGAAGAATGAGCAGATAACCGACTATTATATAAAGAGATAATGATGAAGCCTTGATGTTTGAGAATAGATTGTGTGTCTAATAATGTCGATTTGAAGAAATATATATTGGAGAAAACGCATAGCTTATCGTATGCAATGCATCCAAGTAGTACCAAAATGTATTGAGACTTGCAAGAACACTATTGGTTGAATGGAATGAAATGAAAATTTGTAGAATTTGTTGCCAAGTGTCTTATTCGTCAGCAAGTCAAGATCAAGTAACAATGTCCAGGAGAGTTACTGCAGCCTTTGCCCATCCCAGAATGGAAGTGGAAACACATCACAATGAATTTTGTTTCGGGATTGTTCCGTACTAAAAAAAAAGTATAATTCTATTTGGGTAATTGTTGATAGACTTACAAAGTTTTCTAATTTTCTGACTGTGAAAATCACGTACTCCATGGATAAGTATGCAAAATTATCTATTGACAAGATTGTCAGATTACGAAGTATATATGTGGAATTTTATTATATAAAAGTGATTTAATTGGTTGATTTATATTCAATTGTTATATCTTGATGATATTTGTGAATTTCGTTACTGCTCAGTGCGGTTGATTACATTCTGTTTTGAAAAATATCACTGTGGTTATATTTTATTATGGAAACTGGATATTCAGATAAATGTGTTTGATTCATAAATTATATTTTATTTCAGGTATCTCAGCTAGAGAATGGTCAATTACTGGCGCTAGATAAAATCAGAGAGAGGTGTTGTTTTTGAGACTATCAGCACTATTTTGGATAATAAGTGGTTCAGACTTTTGTAGGTTGTGATGATATAATGGATATGTGTAACCACTGAATTTTGGGTTATATAAATATTAGAAAAAAAAACCCGATTATATAAATTGTTATATATTCGTTAGTTTCTAGTTTAATAACATTAAGTCGAGATTACAACTGAGGTGGGTATAACAATTTTTGGTATCAGAGTGTAAAATTCATACATTAGAAAATATGTTGATGAGTTGTGTTTTAGAATTTCTTGGTTGTCGGGATGATCATTTGACATTGATGGAATTTGCCTATAACAATAGTTATCATTCATAAATTGAAATGGCACTGTATAAAGTATTGTATGATAGAAGATATAGAACTCCAATCTGTTGGACTGAAGTTGGGGAATAAACATTATTGATGCCCGACATAGCTCAGATGATAGCGGAAAAGGTGATCGCTTAAAAATAATACCCTTAAATTGGTACTGTGATACTGATGTAGTACGGTGTTCAAGTAGGGTGTCGAACCACAGAGATCGGTCTTGTAATTATCAATTTTTTTATTACTTTTCTTTCTTTAGTGAAAACAATTTTGATTTTTTTTTTAAAATAAGAAAAGAAAATACTAAATTTAAAAATAAAAATAAAATAAAGAACCAGGATAAGAATTGTGGGGTTAGTATTTTGAGAATTATGTTTTTCTCGTATTTTCTATTTAAATCGGATTTGTATAAACGAGTGTTCCTAAATATAAGTCGGAATTACTCAGAAATATATGGATTGTTATTCTCCGGCATGATTTATCTTCGGTATTTAATTCCTACATTAAACTAATCTAAGGTGAATTAAAATCTAGACATAAACCATCCAGACCAATAATCAATCTCCAAGAATATGATTGTGTGACCATTAAATTAAGACCACAGGTGCAAAGATTTAATGTTCTAGCAATAATTGAATTCAAATCAAAATTTCTACAAGAATATTTTTACAATAAATTTAATTATAATTAAATTCATTTTTACGAATGGAATTCCTTCCACACAATTGTTTATACGAAATCCAAATTTAAATGAGAAAAATACAATATTACAAAAATTCAAAAGTACAACACCACAACCCTAACCTGGTTGAAGGAAGTTAGTTTCTCATTGTTGCATTGAGTGGTATTTTCTCGGATAATATCCTCAAAAACACCATTTACACTTTGTACCTCAAACTATTCTCCCCTCCAAAAATAAAAATAAAAATAAAAGAAAAACAAAGAAGAAAATACTACAACTATTCTAAGAATGAAGTAGGAATATCGATCCTTTTTTGCTCTCAAACCTTCCTTCAGTTTATAGAATCCAAAAGGTGAATTTTGGGGTGAATTTGAGTCAAAAGAGGAGGCTAGGGGGTGTTTCTGGAATTCCAGGCAGCTGGAAGGTAGGTGGAGGCGGCTGAATTGGAAATGGGCTGGGTTTGGGTCGGAAAACGGGCCAGAAACTGGCCTTCAGTGAGTTGGGCCGAAACAGGGCTGAAAATGGTAAAATGGGCCTGTTTTTATCAACATGGCCTGAAATTATTGATTTTGGGCCTGTTTTAAATGAAATGGGCCGAAATAAGGTTGGCCCAATGGTTGAGGCACTGTAGCAGCCGGTCTGCTGTTTCGTCTTTCGTCTTTTCTTGTTCAGATCGCCGTATTTTCTTCGTTTTGTATCCGATTTGCTCCAAACCACCGCCATTTTGTTTGTTTTTCAAAAACCTACAAGAACACATAAAGAAATTCAATTTTTGATAATTTTATCTGACCAAACAATTCGTTCCAATTTCTTTGATTTTTGTTCGGCTTTATTCGGCGTGTTGTAGTTTGCTAATTATCCGATTTCCCCCAACTTAACACGATTTTATTCCATTTTAAAAAACATACAAAAATAACGAAAGTAACTTAATTTACAATATTTAATTTCATCGAATGACTAATAGAATTAAGTTTAGTGGTACAAAATCGCACCAATTGAGGTGCCATCAAAAGGTAAAAATGATTCAGGAAAAAATGAAGACTATTCAGAGTCAGCAAAAAAGTTATGCTGACAAGTGTAGACGCGAGCTGGAATTTGAAATAGGTAATCACGTATTTTTACGTATATCTCCATGGAAAGGAATTATGAGATTTGGGAAAAAGAAAAAATTAAGTTCGAGGTACATCGAATTGTACGAGATTCTAGAAAGGGTCAGTATAGGGGACCATCGACTAGTCTTACTGCCAAAATTGTCTAGATTGCACGATGTTTTTCATGTTTCAATGCTCAGGAAATATGTGTCACACCATTCTCATATGTTGACTTCTCAGTCAATTGAATTAAAGAAAAAATTGTCATATGTTGAGGAATCGGTGTAGATTTTAAACCGTAAAAATCAAGTGTGGCGAATAAAAACAATTCTGTTGGTGAAAGTGCTATGACGTAGTCACTCCGTAAAAGAGGCGACGTAGGAAAAAGAAGAGGAGATGATGAATAAATATATGCATTTATTCATTTAAGGTAATTAAAATTTCGGGACAAAATTTCTTTTGGGGGGAATAATTGTAAGGACTAATTTTTGTATATATTTTTATTAGTATTTTAGAACATTTTAAAAATAATAGAATCCATTGTGTCATTTAAATTTTACCTTAAAATTTTTTAGGAGATCATTATGGTATTTAAAATTAGTTTTTAAAAATTTTAGGGGTTAATATGTTAATTTTAATTTTGACATTTTAAAAAAATTTAGAGATTTTTTTGTTATTTAAAATATAATTTTAAAAACCTTTTGGGATATAATTATTATTTTGTTATATTTTTGGGGTGCTTGTGCAAATAGTAGTTCAAAAAACAAAAATAAAAAAAATTCTCTTTGATGTGTTGTTTCACAAAAATAAGACAACAAACTTAATTGAGTTCTTAACCAAATAAATATATATTAAAAACTTAATTTCTGAAAACAGTACGGTTGAAACTTATTTACGGATTCGGAGTAAAACGCAATATGGATTTGCGTTTTTCAAAAAATGCATTTTCAAAATGCGTTTTTAAAATATTGGGGCTGAGTTAAAAACGCAAAACCGATTTGCGTTTTTAAAGAAACGCAAATCGGTTTTGCGTTTTTCAAATGGCAAAAAGAAATAAAAAAAAATAAAATAAAAGACAAAAACGCATTTGTGTTCTTCATTTTTAAAAACGCAGAACACAAATGCGTTTTTCAAAACCAAAAGAAAAAAAAAAATGAAAAGCAAAAACCAGATTGCCCCACCTCCCACCCTTCTTCTTCCTCATTTGCTGCGTGCGTTTTCACTAGGGTAAAAAAAACAGATGGAAAAAATTACAGTGAACCAGTTCTGCCGCTTCGCCGATCTGCCGCCATCACCGTCGCTTCTCCAGTTGTCGTCTGATTGCTGTGTCCGTTTCATTGAGGGGTAAAAAAAAAAGAAAGGTTTTTTACAGTGAACCAACGCCGCCGCTCCGCCGATCTGGCTCCGTCGCTTCTCCGGCTGTCCGGTCGTCGTCTGTCAAGTATGTGTGTGTATACGAGATGTATGTTATACGGATTTTTTTTTCTTTATTTTGTATTTTTTTAATTTTTTTTTCCGAAAATGTAGATATATCGGCCCTCCGTCGCCGTCACCCACTCATCCGCCGCCGATCTAGCTCCTCCACCGCTGTTCGTCTCATTTTGGTTAGTAAACCAATTTTTATTTTTATTTTTCAGTTTTTTCGTAATGTAGATCTAGATCTAGAAATATAGATGTAAAACAATTTTTTTCTTTTAGGGTTTCGTTTTTTTTTTTTTTTTTTTTTTTTTTTTTTTCCGATTTTTCCGATTTTATTTTGTGTGTATGTGTGTGTGTGTATATATATATTGAAGGATTTCGGTTTTTATGAAGTAGATTGGACAATTTAATTTTTTTTTAGTAATATAATTGATAATCATAAGAATACGTTACATGTTTTATTTTAATTTGTGAAATTGTAGTTGTTTGAAATGGAGAATGTTACATTATATTTGTATTGGGGTGGAAAGATATTGGAAGGAACTGAGTTTAGAGTATCATATAACATGTCTACGGTCAAATCGTTGGATGTTTGTCGGGGGATTACGTTAAACGAATTAATTGCGATGTTACGACCATATATCTTCGAGGATGGAGTTGATGGAACTTTAAAGTTACAATGTAGGTTGTCGATAGCTACTATTGGTCCTAGGAATTATAGACACATGTTGTATTCAATCGGTGACGACGCGACATTAGATCATGTGCTTCAATTACCTCTTAGGGTGCCCTCATTACTTGGTGTTGAGGTGTATGTGGAGGTAGAACGAGCTTTTAATCACGCTCCAATATTTTCTTCTTAACCTGATCTTTTTACCTAATTTTTAAGTCAAAATTTCAATCCTCATGTTACCGCGTTATCTCCTATGTTTAACCCTCAAGTTGTTCAATCCAGTTACACTCACCGATCGCTTTACATTCCTGAAGAATATCATCCCCACACAGTGATTGATCATGATTCAGGCACCAAATCTGCCGCTTTACCGCACGAGAATGTGGAGGGTGAGACGAATACAGTCGATAGTTTTCACGATGTCGAACAAACAGAGTTAGATGGTGATTTTGCGTTAGAGGAAGATGCGAATGGTTGGGATGAAGATGAAGATGGAGATATGGATGTTGAGCCGACAATAGAAGGGAGTGAACAATTACCGTTACACAAGGTTCCTTCATTGTATAATCAGTTGGAATGGGGTGATGATGATGATATGGCAAAGTATGAGCCAAAGTTGCGAAAGAATTTTTGGACTCCGGAAATGGACGAATTTAATTGTGGCTGGGTCTTTAAGGACAAGAAACATATTCAGACTGCCGTGAAATATTATCATGTTATGAAAAATAAAGAGTATCGTGTGGTGGAGACGAACCAGAAAATTTGGTCGATTAAATACAAGCATGGTTGCGGGTGGCGGATGCGGGCGACTCTAAAACAAAGTAACGGAATGTTCCAGATTACGCAGTACAACGGGCGACACACGTGTTTCTATAATCATACGGCATTGGATCATGAAAACTTGGATTCGGGTGTCATTTCTGACATGATACTTTGACAAGTCGAAGAGGATCCAGAAGTGAAGATGTGTGTTATCGTTGAGTCCGTGAAAGAGTCTCGGGGATTCACTATCTCCTACCGAAAGGCTTGGTTAGCTAGATCTAAAGCCATCGATACCTTGTTCGGCGATTGGGATGAATCGTATCGAAAGTTGTCGAAATTCATGTCGGCATTGCAACACTTTAATCCTGGGACAATTGTCGAATGGAGTATTGTTCCGACTGCTGCAGCTGGTTATTCGATATTCGATATGGTCTTTTGGGCATTCGAACCTTGTGTGGTCGGATGGAGATATTGTCGACCTGTCCTCACGATTGACGAGACTCATCTGTATGGTAAGTACGAAAGAAAGATCTTGATTGCTATTGGAATGACACCGTCCAATAAGTGTTATCCTATGGCGTTCGCGGTGGTACCGACGGAGGACCACCACTGTTGGTCCTAGTTTATTTTGATGCTGAAGCGCTATATTGTTAAAGACCGGCCGGAGGTCACGTTGATATCTGACAGACAGACTGGCATTCTTAGTGCAGTAAAAACTTTATGACTTAATCAACCGAACGAGCCCGCTCGGTATCATCGATTTTGTTTGCGGCATCTTTGTAGTAATTTTAATAACATCTTTAAAAATCAACAACTAAAAGATTTTGTGTGGAATGCGGGTGCTGCAATACAAGTTCGAAAGTACAGCGCTATCATGGAAGAGATTGCGAAAATAAAAATGGGGGCGTATACATGGTTGGATAACGTAGCCAAAGATAAATGGACCAGGTCACACGATAATGATAAACGTTGGGATGTGTTGACGACCAATTATGCCGAAGTATTCAACAACTGTTTGAAAAGGTGTAAGGAATGTCCCCATTACAGCTGCCGTTTCAATAACTTTCTATAGGTTGGTCAAATACTTTGATCTCAGTCGACATGAAGCTCTAAAGGATATGGCCATGGGTTTGGGATACGTAAAACATGTTGTTGAGAAAATTCAGAAATCCGAAGCGAAGTCTAAAACATACGACGTCCAAATATTCAATCGGTAAGGTTTTTTAACTTGCAATTTATTAATTAGTAATATATATTTTTTAACTGATAATCTAATTTGATTTATAAATATATTTAATAATAGGGAGAATGCACGTTACCACGTGAAAACGAGAAAGATGTTGTCCGGTGATATTGTTACACACAAAGTTACTTTAGGTGATAACCCTGATTGTACTTGTGGGAAATATAAGACTTTCAGATATCCATGCTTACACATGCTTGCGGTGATGGAGTATTGTGGCACAGATGCGTTTCACTACATCGCTGATGAGTACACAATAGTAAACTTGCTAAAAGTTTGGGAGTCATCATTTGAACCGATCATTCACGAGGACTATTGGCCGATGATTAACTTTCCGATTCTTCTTCCTAACAAGAATAGATTTCGAGTTGTGAAGCACGGACGACCTAAATCCACTCGCATTCTAAACGAAATGGATGTGTCGCAGCGGAAAATGACAAATCGATGTGGGTTGTGTTCTCAAACTGGCCATGATAGGCGAACATATCCATCCCGACCCCAATGAGATAACAATTGTAATGGAGACAACAATTTTTATTTTTTATTTTTAATTTACTTTATGGTTGGAACAACATTCGTATTGTGTTGTATTATATTGTCGTTTAGTATATTGTATTGTAATATATTTCGTATATTACTACTTCATATTTTAGTTTCAGATTATTGCTGCTATGGCTGAGCCTGGTTCCGTTGATCAGTCGTTGCTTTATTTGTAGAGAGACCATAGATCTGGGATTGTCTGGGAAGAACGCGGAGTGCAGGTCATATTAAAAAAATATTTATCCAGTCTATTGAATTTTTTTTTATTTAGTAATTTTTAAATTAATTGTCTTTTAATTTATATTTCAGCATTTTTCTCGGCTTGACTGCTCCAGAGTAGGACGGTTTCCAGGGGAATGGACGAACCATGTACCTGGTTGTGTGGTACAATTAATACAAGCCGTCGGACTTTATGGAGCTTTTCGGTTAAAGAAAAAACAGTTAGACCACGCATTGATTACGGCGTTGGTTGAGAGATGGCGTCAAGAGACGCATACGTTTCATCTACCGACTGGTGAGATGACAGTGACACTGCAAGACGTAGCAGTGTTATTTGGGCTGCCCGTGAACAGACGACCAGTTACCGGGTCTGATGACACATTACCGACTGTACGTTGGCAGGAACTTTGCCAAATTCTCCTCGGTCATATACCGCCGGAGGACAAAATCAAAGGCGGTTGTCTGAACCAGAAATGGTTACAGTCCACTTTCGATCGTGTACCCGCCAACGCCGATGAGGGCATTATGCAGTGTTACGCTAGGGCGTACTGCCTGATATTGATCGGGACAATATTGATGCCTGATAAATCTAATAATTTGGTTAAGTTAGCGTACTTACCACTATTGCGCGATATGTCTGGGTCACATCAGTATAGTTGGGGCAGTGCCACTTTAGCAGTATTGTATCGAGAGCTGTGCAAGGGATGTCGTAAGGAGACCAAAAAAATTTTGAGACCCTTATTTTTATTACAGTGTTGGGCATGAGAACGAGTCCCGAGACTATGGCACGTGTCTCTCTCTACTACTGGCGATTGGATGAGTGACCTACAAATAGGAGACATGAGGTTCCCAGGCGCCCCTTGGGGGTCTCGATACGTTATTATATAATAAATGTTTACGCAATTCAAATATTTCATTTCATGTAATAATAATTAATTTTTATGGCTGCATACAGTTGGAAAGTATCATTCAATTTGGATAGCGAGCCGATGCACGTATTGATTGTGTATCGTGATCAATTAGATCGTCTACAGAATTATGAGGTCAGTTATAGATTTACGTAAGATGTTACAAATGTTTTATTTATGATTATATTTATTATTTAATTAATTTATTTGTATGTTGTTTGCAAGGTCATTTGGATGCCGTATCCAACTGACCTCTTGGAGCAATTACCACACTATTGTCGGGATGACCAAGAAATTTGGTTGGCGTCTGTGCCCCTAATATGTTACGAAATTGTAGAGTACCATTACCCTTATCATACGCTACGACAGTTTGGATTTTGCCAAGGAATTCCCTGGCTGAGCGACACATATAAGGATATGCATTTCAATAGCCGGAGGGAGAAATTTGGTACAGACTGGTCAATAGTGCATGGGACACATATACGGGCATGGGATAGCCGGCGACCACCAGATTTGAGTAACCTTCAGGCTGGTATAGATGTTTTTGATGATTACATGCCCTGGTATTGGGGAGTCACAAGGCGGTTCATAGTGAACCCATCTTACCGACCGAATTTTGGCTATCATGCAGTAGGAGGTCGTCCGACGATAGAGGTATAATTTAATTAGAACATATATTTATTATTTTGTGTAATGTTCATTTACTTAGGTGTAATTAATTTTATATTGCAAGAACCAGATATTTCAGACCTGATGCGAATGAGTGAACTTACAATTCAAACAAGCCAACCAGGAGATTTTGAACGGGTTACATACTTATCGCACGACATTTGTTCCCGTGCCTATCATCGCAGTTGTCACACCAGATGCCGAGTCCGGGATAGGAACGCGTAGGAGATCCGCAGTTGGATGACGACGCCAGTGCCGGACCATCTACCTACGGGATGGATAATTTCTTTTCAGATTATGGTACCGAACTGGGTGTCAGTTGCGGATGGTCAGTGGGTAACACATTTGTCACCCCGATGATGGATGTTCCATCATCGAGCTCAGTATCTGTTCCTAGTGTGACACATGGTGTACCCAGAGGAATTCAAATACGCGTGTCGCCGGTCCCATGGGAGCAAAATGATGAACATTTGTTGCCCATCGTGGAGGAACCAACATATCCATCTACTATGGACTTGGGACACATTACTCAAGTTGATCATCTCCAGACAGATGACACCGAAGAACTTCCACTTCCTTTACGGCGGCAATGGAGAAACATCAAACGTAGGGGATGTGGTATATAGAAACCCAATGACGACATGTATTATAATTTGCAGAAATGTATTATATATTCACATATAATTTTATTTTCATTTCAATTAGCGTAATTTTTTTTTTTTTAAAATGCATATATTATTTTTGTTTTTTTTGGAATTATTTCACACTAATCACAAAATGGTTCTTCTAAGCCAAATATGAATGAGGAAAATGGTGGAAAAATGGCAAAAAAAAAAACAAAACGCTCTTGAAAAAAAGAAGAAGCAAAAACGCTCTTAAAAAAAAAAAAGAAGCAAAAACACTCTTGGAAAAAAAAAAAATGCATGGCAAAACTGTGATTGCTGAAAAAAAAAAAAACCACAACCGCACTGTAAGCGTTACTTTTTTTTTTTTTTTTGAAAAACGTAGAACCTTTCTGTGTTTTTCAAACATTTTTTTTTCTGTTTTGGAAAACGCAAAAGGGATTTGTGTTTTTAAAGAAAACACAAATCCGTTTTGCATTTTCATCCGGACCCACCTCCAGTTGAAACCTCATTTCGGAAATGCATTTTTAGAAAAACGCAAATCGGAAGTGCGTTTTACCTCACTCCTGTAAATAAGTTTCACACCTATTGTTTTTAGAAATTAAGTTTTTAATTCATATTTTTTTGGTTAAGAACTCAAACTTAATTTAGTGATAGGTGTCTTACACCCATAAAAGCCAACACAAAAGAAGGAGGAAAAGAAATGAACGACAAGGATTAGGTTTGAATAAAATATTCTCTCTATCTCTCTCTCTCTCTCTCTCTCTCTATATATATATAGATAATAGTATTCTTTTATTTTTTTCATTTTTTTTTCTCTTGATTCTCTCTCTAATTCGGACACTCTTTCTCATCGTACTCTCTCTATTTGTCTTGTTGTCATCCAAAAGGAAAAGAATATTAAATAATAAGAAGCTTAAAAGAGAAGGGATTTTTAAAGGGCCAGGTTTCTCAAAAAATACTTAGGCCATTTTAAAAGAAGGCGTCTTCACTTAGAATTGAGTTTAAATGGTGTGTTAAGTTACCGAATTTTTTAAAAAATAATTTAAAAGGACTAAGTAAAAATTAATTTTAAAAAATACGGTCAAATCAAATATTCATTTAAGAGTTCGGGGGTTGGTTACGCTAGGAAAAGGTGTTAGACACTCCAAGATGTTTGTCCGAAAATGGTACCTTATGTCCAATTAGTTTAGTCTAAACGTTTTATTTTATTTTGAAATCATTTTCTTCTTATAAAATATTTTTGGTATTTTAAAAAATAAGGTGGGACAAGTTTTTGTATTTTTGGGAATGTTCCTTCTGGTATGATCTCTTATCAAATATTAAGGATTCGATAAGGATGATTCCAAGAGTTTTTATGTATGTTTTAGAGAGATTTCTTTAATTTAAATATGTAAACTAAAATAGGTGAATAAGAATGAAAATATGAATGCAAAAACTAACATTATATGTGTAGATACGGCATTTTGACCACCCCATAAAAAAATTATATTTTATTTTATAATTAACTTTATTTTATTTCAAAAAATGCAAAAAAATAAGAAAAAAGAAAAGAAACAAAATATCGTTTGTTTGGAGTAAATCAGGAAAAAACGAAACAAATCAAGACAAATCAAACGGATGCATGAATAGTGATCGTGAATAGTATCCGCATGCATGAACAGTAACGGCGTGATCGTGAACAGTACCCGCATGATCGTGAATAGTTTACTATTCACGCGAGAACGAACACTTGTTCGTCACGAGTCATTTTACTTTATTTGTTCTATTATTGAAAAATGCACTTTGAAAAAAGAGGGGCAGCTGTAGACACGGCATTTTGACCACCCCATAAAAAAATTATAGTTTATTTCATAATTAACTTTGTTTTATTTTCCTTTATTTTATTTTATTTTATTTCAAAAAATGCAAAAAAATAAGAAAAAAGAAAAGAAACAAAATATCACTTGTTTGGAGCAAATCAGGAAAAAACGAAACAAATCAAGACAAATCAAACGGATGTATGAATAGTGATCGTGAATAGTATCCGCATGCATGAACAATGATCGTTAATAGTATCCGCATGCATGAATAACAATCGCGTGATCGTGAATAGTACCCTCATGATCGCGAATAGTAATCACGTGATCGTAAATAGTACTCGCATGATTGTGAACAGTAATCGCATGATCGTGAATAGTATCCGCATGATCGTGAACAATACTCCCACGTAAATAGTAACTGCGTGAATAGTAAATAGTAAACTGCGTGAATAATCATATTGACCCATATTTCCAAATCGAGTGGTACCTTCAAAGTCTGACTAAAATAAAAAATGAGGTGAAAAACTCCTAACCTTCCATTGGAGCGGTTTAGATTTAGAAGGAAAATTACTTCCCTCGATGTGTATGAGTGTGTGCGTGCGTGTGTTTCTTTAATTTGTGTTAAATAAAATATGTTAACAATACGAGGTGGAAAACTCCTAACCTTCCATTGAAGCGATTTAGGTTTAGAAGAGAAATTACTTCCCTCGATGCGTGTGAGTATGTGTGTGCGTGTGTTTCTTTAATTTGTGTTAAATAAAATATGTTAACAATACGAGGTGGAAAACTCCCGACCATCCATTAGAGAGGTTTAGGTTTAGAAGAGAGATTACTCCCCTCAATCCATGTGTGCGTGTGCATGTGCGCGTGTGTTTCTTTAACATGTGTTAAATATAATGTGCTGACAAGATGAGGTGGAAGACTCCCAACCTTCCATTAGAGTGGTTTAAGTTTAGAAGGGAGAATACTTTCCTCGATCTGTGTAAGTGTGTGTGTTTATTTTTTTATTTTTTATTTTTTGTTAAATTTAATGTTGTTGTCAAATCTTGGAGGAATTTTCTCGCCTTTTATTTAAATGACTTAGAAGGGAATTATCCCCTCAATATATAAATTATTTGATAATATATAAAAAAAAAATACAATTTTTTTTTTCTTTTTTAGAAGGAAATGATTTCAAAATAAAATAAAAATATTCGGATTTAAATTTTAATTGAACTTAATTGGATAAGGTACCGTCTTTGTAAGGGCATTTTGGGGTGCCTAACACCTTTCCCGAGCATAACTGACTCCCGAACCCTTTAAAACGAATTTCTGGTTGGACCATGTTATTTTTGGAGTCAAAATCGTATTTAAGCCGTTTTTTTTTTTAATTTATTTTCAAAAAAGAAAAATCCGGTGATCTAGCACACCATTTAAACTCAATGCTAGGTGGCGACTCCTTTTTCAAAAATTGGCTTAAGTATTTTTATGAGAAAATCGATGCTCTTAAAAAACCCCTTCTCATTTTACACTTGTATAATTTATTTTGATTTCTTTGAAAAATCGGGGCGCGTCAATATGAATTCTATTTTTTATGCAAACGTGATCTAAAAATAAAGGGTTTAATTTAAATATGTCAATGCAAAATGATACGAATACGGGAATAAAATAGGGAACAATATGTGAATTAACACGATTATGCGTAGCAATAATTTAATTATTTAATATAAAAATGTAAGTGGTGCACGTGTCGCGACTAAATGTGAAAAAGTAGTATGGATTAAAAAAAAACAAAACTATATGTATAAAAAAGTATAAGTGATGAAAGTGTCATAAACGGGTCTAAATGATACAAGAAATATATATGCTAAATGAATACAAAAATGTCTATTTTAAGTTTTCCCAATTAATTTAAAGAAATCCCGATTTGAAATTTCCTAAAATTCTATGAATATAAGAATCGAGAGAGGTTCGTGAAAACAATTTTGTTGGAATTAATCTTTCCAAAACTTAAGTAGAATCCCACGAAAAATTTACTGAGGGAAGAGATTTCTTAAAACCAATTGTTTATAAATTCGACTCAAGTTAGGGAATGAAAATGCCACGAAAAACTCTCCCACGATTTATCGAATCGTCGCATTCACCTTAAGGTTTGTAAGGATTAATTCCTACAAATTAAGATTTTTTTATTTTTTTTATTTTTAATTTTTAATTTTTTAATTTTTAGGGTTTTGATAACAAGAATAAAAATAAAATACAGAAAAATAAATAATGAAAACATCTTTTACCTAATGCTCGAGAGTAAAGTTTAAACACGAGAAATTCACCCTGGCCTTTTCATCGGATCATTGGACGACTTACTTTTTAGTTTTTTCTATTTATGAATTATAAACAAAATAAATAAATAAAAAATATAGAAATAAAATAAATAAATAAACAGTGAGATATGGGTCTCATCTTCTAAACGCTCAAAGGTTCAGATTGAGAATGTGGAACCTTATACCGATGTTTTTCATCGAGTCATAGGACAGTTAAAAAAAAAACAAAAACTTACGCAAATTTAAACTATAGAGGTATTTAAATAAATTGAAAAATAAAAGAAAAACATACTTGTTTTAGGCAAAAAATCTCGATGCTAGGGCTTTTTCTCTCTCGTAGACGGCTGCCCGAAAAAGGGTTTGAAAATCACTTTTCTAGGGGGTAGCTCATCTTAATTTTTGAATGAATAAACTAGGGAGAGAAAAACCTTTGTATAAGAAAGGATAGAGCGTGAAAAATATGAGAAAACCCTAAAAAATTAGGTTTGGCTGATAAACCCAGTCCAAATTGGACTTGGAAATGGTGAAATGGGGGAAAAAAAAAAAGGACAAAGAAAAACTTTAGGGTTGCGGGTGTGTGAGGAACACGCGCCCACAACTACCATATGGTAGTGGGTGATTGGCCCTTCTCCTCCTCTCTCTCTCTCTCATGCACACACACACACACACATGGTTGGCAACAATAAGGGCCCCACCTCTTTTTTTTTCTCTATCTGTGTGTGTGGGGCACCCCCCTCATTTACTCTCTCTTTTCTTCTTACAACCGAAAAGAGGGAAGTGGCCCACCTCTCTCTTCTATTCTCTCTCTCATTCTCTTTCGATTGGACAAAAAGCGGTGGGCCCCCCATTTTTCAATTTCTTTTATTTCAAATTACTCTCCATTTTCTTATTTCTTTCAATTTCAAACCCCCCCCTTTTTTTTTTATTTCAATTTTCTTTCTTTTCTTTTTCTTTTATTTTTTGTATTTTCTGAAACAAAATAAAATAAAACAACGTTAAATAAAATATAGTTAACTATAAAATTAAACATAAATATTTTGCAGGGCGGTCAAAATGTCTTGTCCACAGTCATCATCTCAAATTCCATTATTCTAAGGTTCACAGGCAATGTCGATCCCGTCAGTGTTACAACTGTAGTGTAGTAAGCAGTGCAATTTTTGAGGTAAGTGTATTGTCTTCTATGTAAATTGTCAAATTATATTTTCATATTAAAATGTGAAAAGAAAAGGTTTATTAAAATTGATTATTTTATAAAGTAAATGGATCGAGTAAATGGTTAAATGTGAAAAGTGATTTTTATTATTACACAATTATGCCATATTGTGATCCCGACAGGAGGGCATGTCATGCGGGATATTGTTGGTCATGCACACACACACACACACATGGTTGGCAACAATAAGGGCCCCACCTCTTTTTTTTTCTCTATCTGTGTGTGTGGGGCACCCCCCTCATTTACTCTCTCTTTTCTTCTTACAACCGAAAAGAGGGAAGTGGCCCACCTCTCTCTTCTATTCTCTCTCTCATTCTCTTTCGATTGGACAAAAAGCGGTGTGCCCCCCATTTTTCAATTTCTTTTATTTCAAATTACTCTCCATTTTCTTATTTCTTTCAATTTCAAACCCCCCCCTTTTTTTTTATTTCAATTTTTTTTCTTTTCTTTTTCTTTTATTTTTTGTATTTTCTGAAACAAAATAAAATAAAACAACGTTAAATAAAATATAGTTAACTATAAAATTAAACATAAATATTTTGCAGGGCGGTCAAAATGTCTTGTCTACAGTCATCATCTCAAATTCCATTATTCTAAGGTTCACAGGCAATGTCGATCCCGTCAGTGTTACAACTGTAGTGTAGTAAGCAGTGCAATTTTTAGGTAAGTGTATTGTCTTCTATGTAAATTGTCAAATTATATTTTCATATTAAAATGTGAAAAGAAAAGGTTTATTAAAATTGATTATTTTATAAAGTAAATGGATTGAGTAAATGGTTAAATGTGAAAAGTGATTTTTATTATTACACAATTATGCCATATTGTGATCCCGACAGGAGGGCATGTCATGCGGGATATTGTTGGTCCTAATAGGAGGGCATGTCTTGTAGGATGTTGTGTTGTGACCTGACAGAAGGACAAGTTCTGCAAGTGGTTGTTATATTTGTTGTTGTGGTTGTTGTTGGCGATCATGATTATCATCTTGATATGGTGGTTTATACCACATGTTGGCTCATGCTATTGGAGATATTAAATGGTCCTAACATTGATGGCAACCTTAGATTGTACAGTTGTACAGATTACGGTATCGTTATAACACCTGATTGTGAGGTGAATCGATCCTATGGCTATTAGGGAAGTATATTTCTAGTATCGTATTGTATAAAAGTGATTGATTGGTTGATTTATATTCAGTTGCTATATTTTGATGATATCTGTGAATTTCGTTACTGTTCAGTGCGGTTATATTTTATTTTGGAAAATATCATTGTGCTTATATTCTGTTTTGGAAACTGAATTATGACAAATGTGTTTGATCCATAAATTATTTTTATATTATGAAGATAGTACACCGATAAAATATTTTATTTCAGGTACCTCAGCTAGAGACGAGTCCACTATTGGTGCTAGATAGAATTAGAGAAGGATGTGTTTTTTAGACTGTCTGCACTGTTTTGGGTAATGAATGGTTCAGATTTTGTAGGTTGTGATGATATAATAGATATGGGTAACCATTGAATTTTGGGTTATATAAATATTAGAAAAAAAAATTAGTTATATAAACTATTACATATTCGTTAGTTTCTGGTTGAGTAACATTAAGTCGAGGTTACGCCTGAGGTGGGATGTAACAGGGGGTGGTTCAACTGCAGAGACAAAAAAGGGTAACAAAGAAAAAGACGCAAAGAAAGAGAAACCAAAGAAAGAAGGGCGGTAAAAAAAGATGAGAAAAAAAAAGGAGGAAAAAAAGGGGTCAGCTACAGTGGCGAAGAAGGAGGACAAAGAAGAAAACATAGAGAAAAGATGAAGCATAGAAAAATGAAGAGGAAAAAAGAAAAAGAAAAAAACCCTGGATCTATTAAAATCAAAAGTCACTTATGTTTCTATTAAAACTAAAAATAAGGGTGGCACTCCCATTTTAAATAGGAACGAGACTAGAACTCTTGTTTTATGGCCTACTTATTTTTTTAAAATCGTATAAACGAATTTCTCAACTACGTTTTCCAATAATTTTTTATTTAGTTTTACAAAAAAAAGGTGTGGTAACCCCATTTTTTAAGGGTTTGCCACCTCCTTTTTAAATGGACACAAGGTTCCATCCCTATTTTATGTGTGTTGTGTAAATTCTTCCATCCCTACATGATTGGGGTAAAAAAGTTAATTTTCCGCAATTAAGCAGTGAAGAATTCCTTATATGAGTACAACAACAACAACTAAGTATTTATCCCATTTAAGTAAGGTCAGTTACATAAATCCATTTATGCCATAATGATTAATCAAGGGTCATCCTCTCAGTCAGGTTTAATGTCATCAAATAAATTTTAATAATCTCGTCCCTAGTCTTCTTAGGACTACCTCTTTCTCTAGTAGCCACCCGTACTTGAACTAAATCACATTTTCTCACTGGTGTTTCTATAGGTCTTCTATGCACATGTCCAAACCATCGTAAACAATTTTCTTTAATATTTTTTTTTTCTGTGAGTGCTATTTCTAAATTCTCTCTAATAGTTTCAGTCTTAATTTATCCATTCTCGTCTCTCACTCATCCAACGTAGCATCCTCATTTTTATCACTCTAATTTTCTAAACATGTTTCGTTTTACCGCCTAACATTTTGAATCATACAGAAGCGACGGTCTAGTAGAATTTTTCTTTGAGTTTCAACAATATCTTACGATCACAAATCACCTCAACTGTATTTTTTCACTTTAACCAATCTATCTTTACTCTATGCGTAATATCCCCCTCAATTTTGCCATTGCTCTAAATAAACTCCCTAAATGAGTATTGTTTAAAAATTTAATATATTGTTATGTACTAGAAAAATAATTTTTATGATATGACGTGTTATTACTGTCTAATAGGTACGAAAATTGACTAACAGTTGTAGTTGGTCTGAGCAGAGAAATGTGACATGGAATAATGCTAAGGTGGTATTTTGAATGTCCCGTTGAACAATTTATCCTCGTTGATCCAAGTTGTGACCTACGCAAAGACCAGTTAGGTATGCCTAGTGAAATTTCTCCAGCGTGAGAGTAAGAGCTCAAAAGAAAATGTAAGAGTTCAAGTGTACAAGATAAAAACTCTAATACCCGGTGCATCAAATGCCTCCACTATTTATAGGTGTAGGGTCAAATTAGTCCTACCAAATTAGGGCTCTTAGCTCGGATTAGTCCTCCAATTTGGCGCATGGCAAGTTAGGTGGCGTATGACATGATTAAGCCTTTGGGCCTCATCTTTTGGGTCATCTGGTGCAGTCCATGGGTCTACTAGAGAGATGGGATGAGATACGGCCTAGCCCAACAACATATACAAAGGCCCTTCAGAGACATTAAGATGATGCCAGGACCTCGCAAGTCATAGTCAGTCCAGGATATGGTCATAATTCCAAACAAGACATTACATTACTGGAAGCAATGTATTGCCCACGGTCGTGTGTTAGCGGTCCATCTATAATTAAAGATGGACTTTCTTATTTAAGTATAAAAAACAATCATTAACGAAACACAAACTCAAACAAACAACATTTTCATAAATATTATTAATCCCTACGACAATCTATGTTTAGCTAATGGTCATAACCATATATACAATGAATAAGGAGCTAAACATGCTCAAACCATAATCCAAAGTTAAGAAATGAAGAAAGAAATGAGAGAAACTAGTCGTAGTCTGAAGATTTGGTGTTAAAACCGTTCCGAGATCGCTTATCCTTTTTCGCTTTGTGTTCTTATCCTTCGGATTTGAATGAGCTCCCCAAAATCCTCTCAAAATATACTTCTAATGTCTTATAAGGTCTAATGGCCGAATGGAGAGGAAAGGGGAAGAAATAGAGAATAAAAAATATCTAATAAATATCCTAAATCTGGTACAGATCGTCGCGGTGGTGGGTATGTCAGTTTTGTCATGACCCGTCCCGGACACCTGTCATCCCAAGACCGGCGTGACGACAAATGACATCACCTGTTTCATTTTTATCTTCTTATACATTTCATAATTACATAAATGTTCTACACAAATTCAACATACAACAAGTACATAAACTTTCACTATCTATTTATTCCTTTCTGTCAGCTCAACTCAGATATTTCTCAGATGACTCCACCTAGTACCAATAGGGGACCGTCTTCTAAAGGATTTACCTGCGAGTGTATTGCCTTCTTAGTAAAAACCCATTTTTAACATAGTAACAATACATTTCATAAACTATCCAACATTTAAATGGATCAAGCGTAAATAAATATAAACACCACACAGAGTTGGTATAATCTCTAATATCAAATAAGCCATGAAAGTAAAACAATATAATTCAGTTTCTAAACACCAATTCAATGATAAGTCACCCAGTATATATATAAAAAAACTCAACTCAAACACACATCTCAATCCCATACCCATCGGCTAAGCCATAGTGATCGTTTTAACCTCACGATCGGGAGTTGCAACGGTACCGTAACCATCCGTAGGATATGCCTTCCTAGCGGACCTAACTGCACAGATCACCGCCAACCGGACGTCTCCGGAGGCCAATAATATAAATCACCACATAACGTCAATCACCATATAGTAACTATCCATTTGCCGGACCACCCTCCGAACAGATCATAATATAAACTATGGCATAGTCAATTCAATAATATTATCACCAAATCACAAATAATTATCTCTCTGCTGGACCACCCTCCGGACAGACCATAATAATAATCACCACTTCAATAATATCGACAAAATCACCCTTGTCCACCTCTTTTTAACAAAACCCACTTTTAATTTCAAAATCATGTTTTTCCCATCTTTTGATTAAAACCACAAAATCTAACAGATTATTTATAAAGTCTTTCTTTTTAAAACCCATATATTTCAACGGAAATCCATTTTACCAACTCACCCACAACTAGCTTGATCCATATAATTTATAAAATTCGTACAATTAAATAAACACATATCTTATCATATTTATATGAAAATAGTTTGGCAAGAAGGGCAGTACACTCACCTGATATCCGCTTTCGTAACCTTTATCCGACTATCCAGTATCCGAACTCCGGTGCCCGCGAACCTAACGGTGACATGGTCTAAATTAATATTTTTGTATGGAACAAACTAATCACGCCATGAAATCCTAATTTCCTATTTCCCATCTTTTATTACGAAATATAACTATTCAACTAGTATTGTTTCGTTACGGTTTACTATTTATAAACTTTGTTCTTATAAATAATCTCAAGATTTATTATTTTCATTTTATTACTCTAAGGTTAGAAAACTAAATTTAGAATTCACAAAATAAGTTAGAAAGGTTACCCGTTCCAAACCGATCTTGGATTTCCCTAAAATTCTATGTATTTCTGATTCTGCTCCCCACCGCCTAAGCGACATCCTACCGCCTACACGAACGAGTGACTGTTTCTCCTTTTTCTCTCAGCTGCACTCTGTATTTTCACTGCCTGGGCAAAAAATCCATCGCTTAGGCGACCGAGCTGCTTTACAGTTTCTGAGTTAGACACTGTCGACCTACCGCCTAGGCGAGAAACTTCCGCCTAGGCAAACTTCCTCACTAATTCCAGCAGTCACCACCACCAAACAACTAGCCAACAACCGACCACCACCCATATTGGCGATGAGGTATGCACACCAAAAGCCCACACACTCACCGCCGGACCGATCCGACACCGTCGGCGACACACCTCACCGCTGGACCTCTCTCTCTATTTTCTTCCTCTGTTTTCCTCTTTTTTTTTTTTTTTTTTTTTGGTTTGTTGGATTTTGCCGACATAACACACCCAACAACACACCCAACTCGCTCCACCGTCACCATCGTCGGACCAAACTTACTGACCAAACTCCTCACATATACACAGGCCGGAGGAGCACGTACATATCCCACCGCCGGCAACCACACAACCGAGCATACACACACACATACAATCGCCGATCGTTTATCCCCACACCGCCGGCGATCGAAGACGCACACCATAGTAGCAAAACAGAGCACACGTTCGCCAGAACCTTCTCTCTCTTTCCTCTTGCCCGATCTTTCTCTCTCTCTCTTCTTTCTCTCTCTTCTTTCTGGACTTTTCCTTCCATTTTTCTCTTTGTATGTATATATATATATATCTCAGACAGCCGACACAAACCCATGCCTCCCTTACCCATTTACCAAAACTCTACTCTCTCTCTCTCTCTATATATATATATATATATATATATATATATATATATGAAGATATTATTTATAAAATTACACAATCCTTCCTTTATATTTTGTTGGGGTATAAATTAAACCCAAAATTATGTTTTAATGTTTGTAAAAATTTCAATACAACCCTCTAAAATATTAATTCACATAATTAATATCGTAGTATACCCCGACATTTTCAAAATATTTTAAAACGCGACTTGAATTATTTGTATTTGAAAAGTCGGGGTCTTACAACTCTCCCCTCCTCAAAGAAATTTCGTCCCGAAATTTTCATGTCACAACTAATGAAATTTAATTAACGTTTCGAGTCACACCGCAAGGTTATGCTAGATACAAAGTCCATAACAGGAAGTCACCTTAATTCATAGTTGTCAATTTCCGCTTCAAACTCCTAATATTCTTCTTGCAGAAATGTCAACATAATAATTTGCGTGCGTCTTGATTGATAACCCTCAAAACTGTCAAGCAATGATTTCATATTTCTAATGTTTCCGCTGCGCTATTCTGATAAAAAAAATTAAAATTATTGACAACACTCTATGCTGGAAATATTTAAATACATTGAGTCTATTTATTCCGTCGTAACCGACACTTATCCATTTCATCCGAAATTTTCCAGTCGCTTGTTGCAACAACATTTTCCATTCACAATTAACTCAACAATAATCGCCACTCGTCTCATAAGCACAGATAGCTCAACTGTCCTTAACCTCGATATCTACATCCACTTTTATATATGCTCATATCGATGTCTTTCATAATACCTAATTATCAACAACCCACATAACTACAACTCAAATATATCAAACAGATAATCTATAAGAATTTCTTTCATGCCTCCACATTTTACCAAATCCTTGACGTGGTCACGTGCTTTCAAGTTCGTTTCCACTTGCCTAACATGCTTCAAGCATACAACCACGTATATATATACGACTCAAAAGACATAGGTACACCCTAGTCACGAAGAAATCGATTCATTCTAATAATTACTAGCTACTAACTGTAAAATATTTTCATCATGAATACATGTCATCTCAAGGATATTTTAAATTCTCCTTGTCCTATGACATCTCAATAACTTCCAAAATGCAGCCATATCTGGCTATTTCTAAGTCGCGTAAAAGTTTCGTTTTTCTATCTCAGTTCAGTTTATTAGACCGGAATCCTGTATCGTTTTCATATAACACTTTATGTGATACCACCACGATTAACGACAAGATAGTTATTAGCATAAACAGATTTTATTAACATTGCACAATCATCCCCCTTACCAGAAACTTCCATGACGCAACCCCTCCACATATCTTCCATCACCTGCATGGTATTTCCTATTAAACCGTTAGTCCCATAAATGTAGCGAGGTATCAACTTTCAATTGGGCACCTTACGGAGTATGGAAATTTGACCCCAACGTTAAAATAACTATCAGTTCTTGATACTACAATTTCCCCTATGCAGCTTTTTTCAATAGAGAGTTTATTATCTAAAAACAACTAACCGCCTTTCCATATTTACAACATGTCGACCTTTTCGGTGATAATTATTACATATAAAATTTTCACCATTTAAGATACCATCATTCCATACTGCATTTCAAACTCTTCTACGAATTATGTCAGACGATGGCGACTTACTTTGATGCGATAAAAATTTATTTCCCATTTCACACTACAACGACAATACTTATGATTCCAAAATTTTATTTCCGAAATTTCGAATAACTGATTAATAAAATTTCAAGTCACTAATCTTTATCATTTTCTTTTTTATTTTTAAAGGAATATCTTATCCCTTCTTAATTTAATATTTTCATTGAATTGGTGCATTATGCAATCGAATAATCCCATCAACACATATATGTATAAATATTGGGCATACGCACTAGGAGAATATTTCTCGAATTACTCTCCCATTTTTCCTTCTGAAAGAGGTCGAAGCTACAAAAACCCACCTAGAGATTACATTACCTTTCAATCTTAACTTTACTAACAAATATAAACGCTTAATTACAAATACTGCGATTTTTTTTTTTATCTCCGTTACAAATTAATAAAATACTTACATAATTTCAATAATTTAGCATCACCGGGCATCGCATATAATTATTCTATTCACTTATTTTAAGGTCTCATCCGTCAATTGACATTGTTAACCCTACATATTTTAATTTCCAAAACCCCACAGCTTCATTATTCGATTGGACACACTTATCAGTTCTACAGTCAAATCCCTATGGTATCACAAAACCTTCTTAGCTGAATGTCCGACTCTCTAATCAATGCCCTTTTTTTTTTTAAACAAACTCTCACACAACATTACCATCTGACCAACCCCCTTACTAAACTTATAAGGGTCTCAACTCAACCCATAATTTACTATAGACAACCCACTTACCAATTTCCGATTCAAAGTTTATGCTATAGTCAGCCCTACGACTAAAGCACAAATCCCGTCATACTAAAAATAATGTCGCTAAACAATCAAAACAAATACAAACACTATTAGCTCCAAAAGGTTTCAAGTTTCAGTCACAAGTTCTAGACCTTATCCATATTTCGTCAACCCATCACTTAAACTCCCTTTGTACTTACTTGAATACTATACCTTAAGAGTACCAGCCCCAAAATTACCACTCCAACCAACCAATACTCATATTTATTACATTTAGCATAAAATCTGCTTTTCTCTCAACATTTGCAACATGCTCTAGAAATATTCTACAGACTCTTTTCTACTCTCGACCGAATTACTATGATTAACCAACTTAAAGAGTCAAAAGTTCACCGCCTCAAAATTATGAAACTTATTTAACAACAACTACAATTTTTAAATCACGCCTACTAGCACCCTCCCTCAATTTCTCGGATCTACATAGGGAAAATCTACTATAGTATCCACTGCTTAAAACTTGTTTAAATTGATGCCTAGCACCTACATACTAAATTGTGATATCCTTTCTTTAACACTTTTCTAACCTTCTAGACCCATTACTGGACTAGCGGAGGAGATAGATGTGCCTTCCCCCACGACACATTCTCTTATTCATCACAAATTTGACTTCACCCACAACTTTATATTACTCACTTAAATATATTATATTTACACGCACTTACTAACCTTCCAGACCCACAATTCTCATTTACTTCTACATATCATCATTTATTTTATTTGTTATATTTCCTCGTTCCCACACTTTTTACTCTACCTTTTGTCAATCAAAACATTTTTCTCGCCACAACTTTCTCACATTCTTAGTTCCAACTATTCAACTTCCCTTCTTAATATTATTATAAGATTCTTTCCAACTTTAGTGCTCTACTTTACTATCAAGTAATTAAGAACAACTTACTAAGTGCTACCGATCATTATCTCATTCTTACGCCATTTGCATATAGTTGTTTCTCAATTTACGGCTTACATTTTTCAATAATATATTCTTTCACCATCACGATACACCCATTACCCTTACTAACATTTATAACATTACTCAAATTCGCTACTAGCAATATCACCACAGGTCGTATCACTATTTGCCAACGAGACAACCCTTCAAAGCACAGAGCCAACGCCCTAACTAAGGTAATGAAAGAATTAATACTCACGTATCGAATTCACCTATTGACACCCTATCTTATGTCCCCTACTGACTAGACGACTGACACGTCTTCCTATCTCATGGTCTTCTACTGACCCAACCACTGGCAAGTCTACATAACCTATAACCTAGGCTCTGATACCAAAATTGTCACGACCCGTCCCAGACATCTGTCATCCCAGGACCAGCGTGATGACAAATGACATCACCTGTTTTATTTTTATCTTCTTATACATTTCATAATTACATAAATGTTCTATACAAATTCAACATACAACAAGTACATAAACTTTCACTATCTATTTATTCCTCTCTGTCAGCTCAACTCAAATATTTCCCAGATGACTTCACCTAATGCTAGTAGGGGACCGTCTTCTAAAGGATTTACCTGCGAGTGTACTGCCTTCTTAGTAAAAACCCATTTTTAACATAGTAACAATACATTTCATAAACTATCCAATATTTAAATGGATCAAACGTAAATAAATATAAACACCACACAGAGTTGGTAAAATCTCTAATATCAAATAAGCCATGAAAGTAAAACAGTATAATTCAGTTTCCAAACACCAATTCAATGATAAGTCACCCAGTATATATATAAAATAACTCAACTCAAACACATATCTCAATCCCATACCCACCGGCTAAGCCATAGTGATCGTTTTAACCTCAAGATCGAGAGTTGTAACGATACCGTAACCATCCGTAGGATATGCCTTCCTAGCAGACCTAACTGCACAGATCACTGCCAACCGGACGTCTCCGGAGGCCAATAATATAAATCACCACATAACGTCAATCACCATATAATAACTATCCATCTGCCGGACCACCCTCTGAACAGATCATAATATAAACTATGGCATAGTCAATTCAATAATATTATCACCAAATCACAAATAATTATCCCTTTGCCGGACCACCCTCCGGACAGACCATAATAATAATCACCACTTCAATAATATCGACAAAATCACCCTTGTCCACCTCTTTTTAACAAAACCCACTTTTAATTTCAAAATCATATTTTTTCCACCTTTTTTATTAAAACCACCAAATCCAACAGATTATTTATAAAGTTTTTCTTTTTAAAACCCAAACATTTCAACGGAAATCCATTTTACCAACCCACCCACAACTGACTTGATCCATATAATTTATAAAATTCGTACAATTAAATAAACACATATCTTATCATATTTATATGAAAATAGTTTGGCAAGAAGGGCAGTACACTCACTTGATATCCGCTTTCGTAACCTTTATCCGACTATCCAGTATCCGAACTCCGGTGCCCGCGAACCTAACGGTGACATGGCCTAAATTAATATTTTTGTATGAAACAAACTAATCACACCATGAAATCCTAATTTCCTCAATTTCCTATTTCCTATCTTTTATTACGAAATATAACTATTCAACTAGTATCATTTCATTACGGTTTACTATTTATAAACTTTATTCTTATAAACAACCTCAAGATTTATTATTTTCATTTTATTACTCTAAGGTTAGAAAACTAAATTTAGAATTCACAAAATAAGTTAGAAAGGTTACCTGTTCCGAACCGATCGTGGATTTTCCTAAAATTCCATGTATTTCTGATTCTGCTCCCCACCGCCTAAGCGACATCCCACCGCCTACGCGAACAAGTGATTGCTTCTCCCTTTTCTCTTAACTGCACTCTGCATTTTCACTGCCTGGGCAAAAAATCCATCGCTTAGGCGACCGAGTTGCTTTACAGTTTCTGAGTTAGACACTGTCGACCTACCGCCTAGGCGAGAAACTTCCGCCTAGGCGAACTTCCTCACTAATTCCAGCAGTCACCACCACCAAACAACTAGCCAACAACCGACCACCACCCATATTGGCGATGAGGTATGCACACCAAAAGCCCACACACTCACCGCCGGACCGATCCGACACTACCGACGACACACCTCACCGTTGGACCTCTTTCTCTCTCTTTCTACGTTTTCTTCCTCTGTTTTTTTTTTTTTTTTTTTTTTTTTTTTTTTTTTTTCTGGTTTGCTGGATTTTGCCGACATAACACACACGATATATATATATATATATACACCCACCGAAAATACCCACACCCACAAACACAGTGGAATTCACACACACCCAACAGCACACCCAACTCGCTCTACCGCCACCATCGTCGGACCAAACTTACTGACCAAACTCACCACATACACACAGGCCGGAGGAGCATGTACACACACTGACAACATCCCACCGCCAGCAACCACACAACCGAGCACACACATACACATACAATCGTCGATCGTTTATCCCCACACCGCCGACGATCGAAGACCCACACCACAGCCTCAAAACAGAGCACACGTTCGCCAGAACCTTCTTTCTCTTTCCTCTTACTCGATCTTTCTCTCTCTCTCTTCTTTATCTTCCTTTCTCTCTCTTATTTCTGAACCTTTCCTTCCATTTTTCTCTTTGTATATATGTGTATATATATATATATATCTCAAACAACCGACACAAACCCATGCCTCCCTTACCCATTTACCAAAACTCTACTCTCTCTCTCTCTCTCTTTCTATATATATATATATATATATATATATATGAAGATATTATTTATAAAATTACACAATCCTCCCTTTATATTTTGTTAGGGTATAAATTAAACCCAAAACTATGTTTTAATATTTATAAAAATTTTAATACAACCCCCTAAAATATTAATTCACATAATTAATATCGTAGTATACCCCGACATTTTCAAAATATTTTAAAACGCGACTTGAATTATTTGTATTTGAAAAGTCGGGGTCTTACAAGTTTGATATTCGCCGCAGCGATAGAGGCAACGGTGGGCGCAGGGACCATCCTGTTCTTTCACCGCCTCGGTGGTGGGATGTCAATAACATTTTGGTCCATCCTGCATATTGATCGCCGTGGCGGTGGGCTGCTATCATGAATTTTGCCTCTATGCTATTTTTCCACCGTTCTTAATCCGATTTGATCATTTATGATCCGTTTTCATGACGTTTCACTCTACACACTTGATTTATACAAAAAGAATATAAACGTATTAAAATGTACTAAACATACTCGAAAACTAACAAGTTCAGTTTGGAAATAGATAAGTAAATTACACCTATCAAATATCCAAGAAAGACGTTGATCAATTAAGATAATGGCAAAAATTTGGGTGGTCAGGTATGCTTTACTCTATAAATATAGCAATCTTCAAGCTAACGGGTATTCTATTATGATATCACAAAAAATTTAATTAATTTATTCTCATATTGGAGGTTATTTATTCTCAACTACTAATCCTAAATTTTGCAGGCATTAATAAGAGATTTAAGAGGTGCAATTTATGAGTTCGTATCATTGATAAATTGTGAATGTATCATGATCTCCTTAAAAGGGAATAGCTTTTTTGGTACCAAAGTCTAGAGTTCAATGACTCTTTTTTGGGGATAAAAACACTAAGTTCTTCCATGCTGCTACTACCCAAAAAAGAAGTAATAACATGGTGTCTATGATTAAAGATTCTAATGGCATGTGGCTAAATAATCAGGATAATATTAAAAATTATGTTAGAAATTATTTATGTGGGCTTTTTTGTGAGAATGTTTCTAACGTGATGGATTTGGATATTACTGAGAATGATTGCAATCATCCTATTGACCTGGGGATCATTAATCCCTTATAATAGTGCCAGATGATGAGGGGATCAAAATGAATCTTAAAACTATGAAAGACCTTAAGACTTCAGGCCCTGATGGTCACTAGGCAGTGTTCTATAAGAAAAATTGGGATACGGTGGGAAAACGTTTGTGTGGCTTTATTAAACGATGTTTTGAAGAAAGAGATAAGCCATCTAAAATGAATGAGACACTCATTGTGTTAATCCCCGAAGTTGATACCCTAGAAAAGATCAACCAATTTCGTGTTATACTTCTATAAGTCTGTGTAATATTCTTTATAAATTGGTTACCAAAATTCTTTTGGCTAGGCCCTGCCCTCTCTTTTCGTCCATTATTGAGCCTTTTCAAAACTATATTTTAAAAATTGGACTAGATGTCAAACCGAAAAAGTTTTCGGGTTATAGGTCATGGGTTTAACCGGTATGTGAACCACAGTTGAACCATGATCTCATAATTACGTCATTAAAAATTTAATATATATACATATATGTTACAAAATATAGAAAAAATACATATATTTCTTTAGATAATATCTATCTCTATAATCCATAACATTATAAGAGAGACACTTTATGTTACACCCCACCCCGAGCACCCGTCACCTGAGGACGGATGTGATATCGGCATAACACACCCTGACTAACCAAACCAAACACATACATACATACTCAGACGCGCGCGTACCACTATCAATATTTCTTTCTCAAAAACAATACCTATTACTCATTTCCAAAAATATGGGACACACCCGTCCCAAATATATATACAACAAAAATCTCAAAATGCTGAACCTTCCGCGGTTCGCCTCTAACCGGCCCACCTCCAAAATGACACTACTTCCCGGACTCTACCTAGTGCCAGTAGTGGACCCACTCCTATTTGCGACACCTGAGACCAATTTTTTTTTTTATCGGTGTACTGTCTTCATAATAAAAATATTTTTATGGATCAAGTATAAGTATTAAATACCACGTTTCAAAATATAATATTATATAATCACATACCGTATGAAAATTCAGTTTCACTGTCACCACTGAAATAAACTCATATATTTAAAACAATCCAAATATTTTAAGTCAACCAGAGCAACAAAATAATATATTGACGCCAATCTATTTTAAAATAATATATCTAAGCCAATCAATCCAGGCAGTTTATCATATAATAAAATACCCCACACTACTTTTCTACTAGCCATAGGATCGTTTTTATCTCACGATCGGGAGTTGTAATGGTACCGTAACCTGTACAACTGTATCATCTAAAGTGACTATCAGTGCCAGAGCCATTTATTATCCCCAATGGTAGGGGTACCACTTGCATGATTTGCACTCCTAACGGGTCAAACCACCATGCAGGACTTGCCTAGCAGGTAATCCACATATCGCAGGACATATCCTCCTGACGAGAAGAAAATCCAAATTTCATAGGTCATATCTGCCTAACGAGAAAAAAATCCACAACTCGTAGGTCATACCCGCCTAACGAGAAGAAAATCTACATTTCGTAGATTATATCCGCCTAACGAGAAGAAAATCCACATCTCGTAGGTTATACCCGCCTAAAGAGAAGAAAATCCACATCTCGTAGGTCATATCCGCCTAACGAGAAGAAAATTCACATCTTGCAGGTCATATCTGCCTAACGAGAAGAAAACTATGGCATAGTCGGACAAAAGTCACCTTTCATCTTTAAAATCTATTTGATCCACATAAGTTATAAAATCGTCCAATTTTAATAAATACATTTTTCCACAATTTATACGAAAATATTATTTGTAAATTTACATAGAAGACAGTACACTCACCTCGTTTTTCGCACTACAAAAAAATATCACTGTCGAAAACCTACCAGGACGCTGGTCCCTGCGAACCTAATAGCGATAGGGCCTTAATTAATATATATTTTTTTAAAATAACTTAGTATGCAATGCATGACCCTAAATAGCATGATTTCCCATTTCCCGAATTTAATTATACAAAATTGTTATTTCGTTCGTTTCGCTACATTAATTTTTACTGTACCAAAATTATTAAAATTATTAGTTACAAAAATTATTACCACAATTGCGAAAATCTAATGCTAATAATTTTATTTTAACGAAAATAATAATCGATTAAAATGTTTTTACCTGTTCCCGAATTTTTTGCTTGTCGAGGGGTTGATTTTCGTTTTTTGGTTTTTATTTGATTTTTTTTTCTTCTCTCTTCTTCCGTTTCCTGTTTCTGGTTGCTGGACCTCACCGCCGCGGCGAACGCCTTATTTCTCTATTCTGCTTTGTTTCAGCCGACCGTCCTTCTCTCTCTCTCTCCTCACTAGCTCCAGATATCTCACTCGTCGCCCTTCCCCAACGATCAGAGCACACACACACCACTCCAACACACACATACACACTTCGCCGAATACACACACACATCGCCGAACCAACAACGACAATCACACACCCACATACACGCTGGACGAACGACAACTGATCACACACACACACACACGTCGACCCTACTTGGTTTCAGTCAAACAACACACACTCACAGAACACACAACACACACACACACACACACACACACACACACACACACACTTGTCTGATTAACACCACACAACAGCGACACACACCCACACACTATCACCGGATGAACGACGACGACGACACATATACACCTACGCCGGAGAAACGACGATGATTAGAACCCACGACCGTCGAACTTTCTCATCTCTCTCTGTTTTCTAATTTCTTCTTCTTTTTAGATGTTGGGATTGTGAATTACATGCATGAATATATATATGCATGATCATAGTGGTGTTCCTTGATCCATTGAATTTCCACGTCGTGTTTTTTTTTTATGTTGTTATGTGCGTACATAGAGATATATTTATAGGTGCAGAGGAGGTGGTTCTCATGTCATCAGCCCACTTGCTTCATGATTATTATTTTTGTTTTCCTAAATTACTTAAATCCCCCCTAAAGTTCCTTTAGATTATTATTTAAACCCATTTCAAAATTTATCATTCTTAAAATTATAAATTTACCTCTAAAGTTTTTTAATTAAATTAGAAATAACACATTCTACCTCGTTATTTTCTAAATGTTCTAAAATGAAAACAAAATTATGCGTATGCGAAAATTAGGGTTTTACAACCCTTTCCTCCTAAAAGAAATTTTGTCCCAAAATTTTAGTTACCTTAATTGAACAAGTGCAGATATTTATTTCTCATCTCATCCTCTCGCTCCCACGTCGTTTCCTCTATGGAATGACTGCGCCAGAGCACTTTTACCAATGGAATCGTTTTCGTCCGCAACACCTGATCTTTACGACTTAGAATCTGAACTGGCTCCTCAACGTATGTCAAATCTTATTCCAACTTGATTGGTTGCAAAGTCAACACATGCGAAGGATCTGACAAATATTTCTTAAGCATCGACACGTGAAAAATATTGTGTAATCTGGATAATTCTGGCGGTAGGGCAAGTCGATAAGCTGTCGCACCAACCCGTTCTAAGGTCTCGTATGGCCCGATATATCTCGGACTTAACTTTTATCTCTTTTCGAACCTCATTATGCCCTTCCATGGGGATATACGCAAAAACACATGATCGTCCACTTCAAATTTCAACTCCCGCCTATGCTTGTCAGCATAACTCTTTTGTCAACTCTGAGCAATCTTCAATTTTCCTGAATCACCCTTACTTTGTCTGCCGTCATTTGGGCGATATCCGGCATCAGTAATTTCATCTCCCCCACTTCAGTCCAACAAACTGGAGTCCTGCATCTCCTGCCATACAACGCTTCATACAGTGCCATCTCGATTGCCGAATGGTAGCTGTTATTGTAGGCGAATTCCATCAACATCCAGTGATCATTCCAGCTACTAGGAAATTCCAGAATACAACCCCTCAATATATCCTCCAACGTTTGAATCGTACGCTCTGATTGACTGTCAGTCTGCGGAAGAAAAACGATACTAAATTTCAGCTTGGTACCTAAAACAGTTTGGAGACTCGGCCAAAACTTCGAAGTAAATCTCGGATCTCCATCCAACACTATGGAAACTGACACACCATGTAACCGAATAATCTTGTCAATATACAGTTGGGTATACTTATCCAGAGAGTACATCGTCTTTACGGCCAGAAAATGAGAAGATTTAGTAAGCCTATCAACTATCACCCAAATGAAATTATGCCCCTTTTGAGTACGGGGTAATCCTGAAATGAAATCCATCATGATATGCTCCCATTTTTACTCTGGAATAGGTAGAGGCGGTAATAACCCATCTAGACGTTGGTACTCAATCTTGACTTGCTGACAAACGAGACACCCGGTAACAAATTCAGTAATTTTCCATTTCATTCCATTCTACCAATAGTGTTCTCGTAGATCCCAATACATTTTGGTATTGCCTGGGTGCATCGCATATGCTAAGCTGTACGTTTCCTCCAAGATATCCTTCTTCAGATTGGCATCATCAGGTATACACAGTCTATTTTCTGCCATCAAAGCCTCATCATTATCCCTGACATAATAGTTAGTCAGCTTTGTAACCATTTTTCACTTCACTTTAGATCTTCTCCAATTGGGTATCCGACTTCTGTGCTTCTATAATACGGTCGATTAATGTAGGTCTCAAAGTCAAAGTCGCAAGCAACGCTGCCGTCTGACCAACCGCCAACTGGACTCGCAAAGATCTCAACTCGGCATATAGATTAGTATGAACAACTTGAATGTGCGCAACCGAACTCGCTAATTTCCGACTCAGCGCATCCGCTACAACATTGGCCTTCCTAGGATGGTAATGGATAGTACAATTATAATTCTTGATCAATTCTATCCAATGTCTCTACCTCAGATTTAGTTCCTTCTGAGTAAATAAATATTTTGAACTCTGGTGGTTAGTGTAAATCTCACAAGTCTCGCCATACAGTAATGTCTTTAGTTCTTCAAGGCAAACACAATTGCCACCAATTCCAAATCATGCGTTGGGTAATTACGCTCATGATTCTTTAATTATCGGGAGGCATATGCAATCACATGACCATGTTACATTAGTACGCACCCCAGCCCTTGGTGTGAAACATCACTGTAGATTACAAAATCACCACCTTCAGTCGGAAAAGAAAATATTGGCACAGTTAGTCTACTCTTCAGCTCTTGGAAACTCTGCTCACATTTGTCAGTCCACTCGAATTTGGATTCCTTGTGGGTCAATTGGGTCAATAGGGCAGCTATAACAAAAATTCCTACACAAACCGATGATAATAACTCGCCAATCCCAAAAAGCTTCAAACTTCCGTCACACTTTTCGGCCTCTCCCATTGCACCACGATTTCAACTTTCTTTGGATCTACTTGAATACCATCCCCCGATATAACATGCCCCAAGAACATGAATTTATCCAACCAAAACTCGCATTTACTGAATTTCACATACAACTGCTTCTCTCGCAAGATCTGTAACACAATCTTGAGATGCTCTGCATGCTCTTCTTTATTTTGGGAGTAGATCAGTATATCATCAATGAACACGATAATAAACTAATCTAGATAGAGTTGGAAGGTCCGACTAATCAAATCCATAAAGGTAGTAGGGGCATTCGTCAACCCAAATGGCATAACTAAGAATTCATAATGCCTATACCTCATACGGAACGCTGTCTTCACCACGTCACTGTCTCTGATTTTCAACTAGTGATATCCTGATCGAAGATCTATTTTGAAAAACACCCTGGCCTTTTGTAGTTGGTCGAACAGATCATCAATTCTAGGCAACGGGTATTTATTATGAACCGTCACCTTATTCAATTGCCGATAATCAATACATATCCTTAGCGTGCCATCCTTATTTTTTACGAATAACACTGGGGCTCCCCATAGAGAAACACTAGGTCTGATAAACCCGCGGTCTAACAGATCTTGCAATTGAGTCTTCAATTCCTTTAACTCGATAGACGTCATATGATAGGGTAAAATGGATATCGGAGCAGTTCCTGGAAGTAACTCAATAGTGAATTCCATCTCCCTATCCACTGGCAAACCTGACAATTCTTCGGGAAACATATTGGGAAAATCCTTGACTACTGGAATATCCGCCACCTGAACTCTATTCTGACTGATGGCAATCACATGCGCGAGGTATCCCTAACATCTCTCTTTAGTAACTTCCTAGCCTCCAAGACTAAAATCAAACTGACAGGGGTAATGATTCTGTCCCCCAAAAATACCAGCTCTGCTCGCTTGAGACCCGAAAGATAACTTCCTTTTTAAAATAATCCAACATGGCATAATAACCGGATAACAAATTTATATCCAGTATCACATCAAAATCATGAATACTCAGGGGTAATAGATCTACTAATAACTCTCTATCACCAATCCGAAGTAGACTGTTTTTATACATACTATCTATCAACATTGACTCACCTACCAGAGTACAGATAATGATACTTGTTGATCCTAAGATTTTGATGAACAATTAAGTATTGATATTTTGGTGGAACTAATGTTTTAATTTAGTGTTTTAGTGATTTAAAGTTCTAAGTGATGAAGATGACAAATTAAATGGATACTAAATGAGGAAGTTGAAGATATTGAAGATTTAAGAGTTTGAAGAAATTAGGAAAAACAACCTAGGTAAATTTCAACTCTTAATATCCCATTTAGGAACACACACACGACACAAAATGTATTTTCTCATTTATGTGTGTATTGATTAAGTTAAATTATTTGCTCCTATGTGAATTGAGAAGAAATAATTTTGAATGACTAAAATAAAATATAAGGATATTAGTAGAGCTTATTTAAGAGAGAAATGGTTAAAGGGGCGAAAATGTAAAAGAAAATGAGTTAAAAACGTATTCAGAAAAGAGATCCAGAAGACAACAGTCGACTGGTGAGTCAACCGGACCAAGTAGCTGTAACACTTTGTATCTCTAAGTCGACCGACAGGTCGACCAGCCAAGAAGAGCTGAACTCTCGACTGATAGGTCGGCCGGTGGAAGAAATACCAACTCTCTAAATCTACAAGTCGACTGGGCGGTCGACTGATGAACTACGTTGGCTATATCCTGAATCTCCCAGTTGACTGGGCAGTCGACTGAATGCACTGTTTCAGGATATTATTTTATCTGAGATTAAATCCAATAGTAGCCATTTTTGGTTGGGATTTGAGAGAGATTTCGGGGGATATTCTTATATTTAAGATATGGTTCATATATTAATTAAATCCTATTGATTTGGTACTTCAAATAGTTTCTATTCTATCTAATTGAGTTTGAGAAATACTTGGGGGGTTTAATTGAGAGATTTGAAAACTGTTATTAAGTGAATTGAACCAAAATGAAGCCATTATGTTATAAGGGGTCTATAAGTGCTACTAATTGTCATGACACATATAAACTAACCGTTAGAAGGCTGATTTCATACTCCTTTAAATAGACCTGCGAATTTCATATATCATTAAGCAGTAAACAAAAGAGAAATCATATTATATCATTTGTGAGCTATTATAAGAGTCATCATTCTAAGATATTGTAAGCTTTTATGAGAGGCGATCTTGAAGATCAACTACTATTGATTTTTGCTGCTACCGGATTTAAAGTTACATCGTTCTAATCATTCTTTATGTGAATTCCGGGTAAGATCTTTCCAATTATATTCTTTCATTGCATTATTTGATTATTGTTTGGAAATTGATCTTAGAAATTGTTTCTGATTTTTGAAGAAAATATTTTTACAAACAATTTCTTGAATTTGATTACGTGCTCAAATTTGCTACCCATATCTTGTTAAAATTAGATTTTTCTATCTCACGTTTTTCTATCACTAGTAGGGATACTAATTGAGTTATTATTTATCTGGGGTGGTAGAAACTCCGAGTGAGATTTCTTGCTTATCAATTTATATTGGTGAGTTGTGACGGATTAAATACTGTTGGAAGTATTAATCAAGGGTAGCTGGGTTTCAGTCTCTTCCTGTAAAGAGATTGAGGTAGTGATTTTTCCTTAATAGAATTGCGTTGTGAGTTATTTGTAAAGGTTCCATCCTTACCTAAGAAAATGATAGTTGGAGTGTTTTGTGAGGTTTTGATTTTTGAGCCTAAGGTATAAAAAGAATTAGGTTATTCTTTAACTTGTAAAAAGTAGAGGTTCTTCCTTAACTTGGGAAATGATATTGTAAATGTTGATTCTGAGCCTGTAAAAGAATCGGTGTGCGGGTTTGGTTCCTACCTTTAAAGGGATCTTGGTTTTAGTGGGTGCAACCTCTATGAAGCTCGGGGGACTGGATTAGCCAAGTGTAGCTTGGTGAACCAGTATAAATCTTTTGTGTGCTGCTATAATTACTTTACTATTTTTGTTGTTTGGGTGTGCACTTAGTTGATTATATTATTCTGCTATGTTATAAAGATAATAATTAATTTAGGCTTAAAATTAATTATTTAATTTATTAAATTTTATTCTGATTATTTTTTTAATTACTCAATTCACTCCCCCTCTTGGGTATTCTACTGGGCCAACAATACTATATATCAGCGAAGTAGGAGATTTGCCTATATGTATCATGAAAGTTTCCAAAACAAATGAATGAGTAGAACCGGGATCAATAGGTACATGTGCATCTCTATCATATAAAGACATGATACCTGTAATCACATTTAGAGTAGCCTGAGCATCTTGTAGGGTAATAGCAAATACACGGCCTCGCGTCGGAGGTTTACCAACTGATCTTCTACCACGCCCTTGGACAGTGCTAGGGCTAGCATTACCCACACTGCTCGCAGAAGGTGTAGATGTGACAGCAAAATTCGGACAATTCGTATATATATAACCCGGCTTATGACAATGAAAACATATTGGTCCTCCCATGGGACAGTCCTTGGCGAAATGATCCGGTGCCCCATACTGATAACATACAAATACCCCAGCTCGACTAGACGGCTGATTCCTTCCCTGCCCTTGCTGGTCGACACTCGGTTCAGATACACTCTGCTGTCGCCCGGAATATGATTGTTGTGGACCACGGCTTCTAACGGATTGGTCAATCGATGGGGCCCGAGCAACTGACGGTCAGGATACCATTTTCCCGAGGAGTACCACCTGGATATTTACTAGGTGAATCGAATCTACTCTTTTTGTACTGTTCGCGGCTCTCGGTGGCTTCCTAAACATCCCTTTCCACTAACTTTGTCGTATTCACCAATTCAGTGTAACTCTTAATTTGTCTGCTCGTCAACCTGGAATGAATTTCTAAATTGAGTTTTTTTTGGAATCGTCTGCATTTTGCCTCTTTCGCTTTTACCAGATCAGGGACAAAACGGGACAAGGTATCAAATTTAACTTCGTACTGCTAAACGGTTATCTTTTCCTGCTTTAAAACTATGAACTTCTTCTCCATTTGGAACCGATAGGACTCAGGGAAATATTTCTCATTAAATACCGCAACAAATTGATCCCAAGTGATCTTCTTGCCCGGTAGTAAAAGTAACCTCTTCATCTCCTCCTACCAATGTTCGGCTTTATCTTTCAGTTGGAAGGTAGCAAGAGGAACTCGACTATCGTCAGTAATCCCCATGAACTTAAATATATGCCCCACGCCTCTCAACCAGTTTTCGGCATCAGCTGTACCCGCCAGTTCCTGTGAAAACCGGATGATCTAACTCCTTAAATCTTTTCAAAAGTACTGTCTGGGAAGTAGCTGTATTAGTTTGGGCTCTTTGGCATTCCATCATTTTCGCCTGCTGCTCTATCAGCTGTGCAGCAGCCTGCAGAATTCTCTCAACGGCATCTAAGTTTTCCTGTGTCCTATCTCTCTGCCTCTGGGTTCCAACACTCCCAGAGCTCTCATTTTAAGCTCCATCGTCACTATCTGAAATAAAATTTAATAAACTACTAGGCCAACCAGAAAAATAATAGTATTTAATTTAATAACATAACTACCACTTGCGTGCCAAAACCACCAACCGACACCCTATCTCAAGGTCCACTACTGACTAGACAATTGGCACGTCTACAGAACCTATAACCTAGGCTTTGATACCACGAATATCATACCCCATCTCGGGCATCGTTACCCTAGGATGGGCGTGACATCGGTGATAGGTGTAAAATACCTATCTAATTCTAAATCGAATTTGCTAGTTTTTGAGTATTTTATTAAAGTTTTAATATCTTTTTAGCTGTTTTTATAAGTCAGGAGTTGGGACGTAAACAATCGGCAAACTGAGCGAAATGGTGAAAAAAATGGTAGCCAATAGAAAAAAAAAAGAGGTTTCAAAGAACAGCGCAAATCCGCCTAGGAGAAGTTTCCATCGCCTAGGAGAAAATCCGTCAGAAGGATGAAATACTGAAATGTTGAAATCCGCCTAGGCAAAGTTTCCACTGCCTAGGCAGAAATCCGTCAGAAGGTTGAAAGCACTGAGAAGTTGAAATCCGCCTAGGCGAAGTTTCCACCGCCTAGGCGAAAATCCATCAGAAAGTTGCAAGGGCTGAAATATTGAAAGCTGCCTAGGCGAAGTTTCGACCGCCTAGGCGGAATTCAGTTAGAATGCTGGAAGTGCTGAACTGCTGGAAGTGCTGAAATGCTGAAATCCGCTTAGGTGAAGTTTTTTACTGCCTAGGCGAAAATCCATCAGAAAGAAAGAAGACGAAGAAGTTAGTCATCCGCTTAGGCGAATAAACCATCACCTAGGTGGATTTCTAACCGACTTAAACTCCGCCTAGGCGAAGTTTCTACCGCCTAGGCGCATTTAGCAGAACATACCAAAATATCTGTTTAGATATTTTTGAAACCTTTGGCCTATTTATACCCATTTCCCATGTCTGAAAAAGGTTGTTGATGAACCCTAACCCTAGTAGAGAGTTCTTAAACTATATTTTGAATATCAAGAAGGAGATTCATCATTCGGGCAAAGAAGAATCACTTGCGGATCAATCATTAGCGACAATGGTCCGTTTTACTTTCAGATTTGATCGTTCTTCTCTTGTTTTTAGCTTTGTAATTACTTTTTCATATCTAAGAATGTTGAATCCCTCTTATTTTGTTTGATATATGGCTAAGATCTTGTAGTATTAGTTAAATGTTACTTAGGTGTAGCTGAAATCATGTAATTGTTAAGTTGAATGAATTAATGTGACTTTAATGTGTTGTTTGTCTAAATCCGATTGTGTTTACCATTATTCTTGATATTATGCTTGTATTGATAAATTGAGAATACGGGGTTTGACACTTAGGAGAGGTAACCCCGGATTTGGATCAGGATAAATACAACGTCACGTTCTAACGACTTGGGAGGGCGTTAGAACGTATGCAATCCATGACGTTGGCTTAAGACTCACGCGACTTAGGGTCATTAAGGCGTTGAGGGGGACTTCTTCGTTGATACGAAGTCATGTAATCCCCCGTCTTAGACTCGAGAGAGGTAGCGGAGGAGTTATCGATGCAGAGATTGTAAGACCCCGATTTAACACGTACGTTATTTTAAATTTCAATTGAGAGCATTTAGAAAATTTCGGAAAAAATTGAGTTAAAAAAAAATAAAAAATAAAAAAAATAATAATAATAATAATAATAATAAATAAATAAAAAAATAAATAAAAATGATTGGGTCAAATTGCAAATTTAGAAACTTATTCTAAATTTGAGATGCAAAATTTGTAGAATAAAAATTTTGGGGATCAAAATGCAATTTAAGAAATCCTAAAAGATGAATGAGATTAAATAATGACTTAATGGAAAATAGGGGGAGGAAAGTGCAATTTAACCAATTTTTTTTTTATATAAAAATATATATATCTGTGAGTGTGAATCCGGCCGGCCGACAGAGAGATCTGGAAGAGTGGGGATCGACATGGCGAGCAACCGATCTATCTCACACCACCATTTTCATGCATATATATACATGTGCCTACCGTTTCAATCGCTACAAGGAAAAACACTCCAGAAATCTAGAGAGAGAAACGGAGGAGCGGAGCGTCGGTGCCGTCGTGTAATCGCCGGCGTTCAGTCGCCGGCGTGTGTACTATCGAGTATGAATTTGTTCCTCTTGTGTGCATGTATGAGGGTGTGGTTGTCCGATGTGTGTGTGCAGGTGATCGGTGATCGTTGGGTGAGTGGGTATTCCTCCGACGGCAGTGGTGGCGGTGGTGTGTGTGTGTTCTGTTTACTGTTTGATCAACTGGGGTGAACGACGGAGGCAGTGGTGGCATGAGTTATGCCGATGGTGTGTGTGTGGGTCATTACAGTTGGGTGTGTACGGTTTAGGTGGGTAGGTGAGATCGGTGGGAGATGGAGTAGGGCCAGCGGTAAGAGCGACGGGGCGTGGGAGGTCTCGGGCAGACAGAAATGGTAGAGAGAGAGAGGGTGGCCGACGGTATTTTGAACCGAAATAGAAACAGTAAACGCAAACAGAGAAGAAAGAGAAAGAAAAAAAAAAGGAAAAAAAAAAAAAAAAAAAGGGGGGGAATTTGCAGAAACTATCCAAGGAAAATCCAAAACCCATCTCGGGGTCGCCGAACGGTTCGGAAACAGGTGAAATTTCAATTGGTTATTAATTTTCGTTAAATTAAATTTTATTTAGCGTTACAAATCCTAAAATCGTAATAATTTCGTAATGATTAATTAATTTTAAGTACGTGGTACATAAAATAGTAACAATTCGGAATATAGGGTCTGTATTGTATGATTAGGACGTTTTAGATAAGATATTAATTTAGACTCTGTCACTATTAGGTTCGCAGGCACCGACGTCCAGATAAAGTACGATCAGTGTCAGTTTTGCAAAACAGATATCGAGGTGAGTGTACTGTCTTCTTGCTAAATTATTTTTGTATGTATATATGATGAAATGTTGGTTTACTTAAACCGTACGATTTTATAAATTATATGAATCAAGCAGGAGGTGGGTGAGTTGGTAAATTGGATTTCCAGAAGATTTCGGTGGTTTTCGAAATAAAGTTGAAAATAAATTTTTGTTGGATTTGGTGAAATCCGACGGTGTTTTTAAAAAAGAATAGAAAACATCTGTTTTCTAGAAATGTCTGGTTTTCTAAAAATAAAGGGTGAAAAAGTGGTTTTAATAAAATCAAACGTTTCCCTTAAAAGAAAGTGTGATATATGATTTTTGGATTTAAAAGTTGGTTTTGAGACAAAGTGATAGACGTGGTAATTTGTCGATGTTGAGTAGACAATATTTATTGAGTTGTGATTCGATGATGCTGTATTTGATTTGACGATGCCATAGTATTTATCTGTTTTGGTAGAGTGATGTTATCCGCTTTGGCGGAGTGATGTTTATCTACTTCGGCAGAGTGATATTAGACGTTTATACTGCGCAGTGATTATCCGCTTCGGCGGAGTGATGGGTGTTCGTAGGAAGGCATATCTTACGGATGGTACGGTACCGTTGCAAACTCCCGATCGTGAGGTTAAAACGATCACTAGGATTGGCCAGTGTGTGTGTTTGAGAGGTGGTGTTTTACTTACATTGAGTAATTTATTATTTACCCTGATGATTGATATGATTTTATATTAGATAGATTTGGATAAAACTTATACTTATGGGTTTATTTCCACTGCTTATATTATAGAGAATTTTATTAGTTACGCGTTGTCTACATACCTATACTTGATCCATTTAGATGTTGTAGAGTGATTTATTACTACAAAATATTTTTAGTAAGAAGACAGTACACTTGCAGGTGAAACAGCTAGGAGTCGGTCGGTCCCCTACTGGCACTAGATAGAGTTATGCGGGTCATGCGATGGAGTCATTTGTGAGGGATTTTGAGGCGAGGTGTCAGAGATGAATCTAAGTGAGATTCATGGGATTCGAATTTTGGTTATTCTTATAGTTCGGACAGTGTGTCCCTATCAATGAGAATTATGTATATGTTGTACTTATCATTTGTTTGTATATTTTTTATTTATTGTGGTTGTTTAGTCAGTTAGGTGATGTCATGTCGACGTCACGCTGACCCCAAGGCGACGGGAGTCCGGGGTGGGGTGTGACAGAGATTGTCGGAATAGATAAAGACCATTATAGCTAACTTAATAACGTCAATTATGCATTATGTGAAAGCAATCAATACCTAAATAATTAGTGTAATTAGAACTAACTTAATAGTTGTCGTTTATCTTAGTAGATTAAATAGAAAACAAACAAATTTTGATTAGTCGAGATAATATGAAACTATTTAAATCACAATACTCAACCGAATTACACGTCATTCCCAGTGGAACGATATCCGATCTTACAAGATCCATTATATTAAAACTAGACCTCGTATACTTGCGAGTAGTCATTACCACGAGGACGATGATGTGAATCCTCGTGCGTACAATCGGCATGACACACCTTGACCAACCAAACTAAACACATACATACTCAGACACACGTGTACCGCTATCAATATTTCTTTCCCAAAAACAATACCTATTACTCATTTCCAAAAATATGGGACACACCCATCCCAAATATATATACAACAAAAATCTCATAATGCTGAACCTTCCACGGTTCGCCTCTAACCGGCTCACCTCCAAAATGACACTACCTCCCGGACTCTACCTAGTGCCAGTAGTGGACCCACTCCTATTTGCGACACCTGAAATAAAAAAAATTTATCGGTGTACTGTCTCCATAATAAAAATATTTTTATGGATCAAGTATAAGTATTAAACACCACGTTTCAAAATATAATATTATATAATCACATACTGTACGGAAATCCAGTTTTCCTGTCACCACTAAAATAAACTCATATATTTAAAACACTCAATCCAAATATTTTAAGTTAACCAGAGCAACAAAATAATATATTGACCCCAATCTATTTTAAAATAATATATTTAAGCCAATCAATCCATGCAGTTCATCGTATAATAAAATACCCCACACCACTTTCCTATTAGCCATAGGATCATTTTTACCTCATGATTGGGAGTTGCAACGGTATCGTAACTTGTATAACTGTACCATCTAAAGTGACTATCAGTGCCAGAGCCATTTATTATCTCCAATGGTAGGGATATCACCCGCAGGATTTGCACTCCTGATGGGTCAAACCACTCTGCAGGACTTACCTAGCAGGTAATCCATATCTCGCAGGACATATCATCCTAACGAGAAGAAAATCCACATCTCGTAGGTCATATCTGCTTAACGAAAAGAAAATTCACATCTCGTAGGTCATACTCGCTTAACAAGAAGAAAATTCACATCTCGTAGGTCATACTCGCCTAACGAGAAGAAAATCTACATCTCGTAGGTCATATCCGCCTAACGAGAAGAAAATTCACATCTCACAGGTCATATATGCCTAACGAGAAGAAAACTATGACATAGTCGGACAAAAATCACATTTCACCTTTAAAATCTACTTGATCTACATAAGTTATAAAATCGTCCAATTTTAATAAACACATTTTCCCAAAATTTATACAAAAATATAATTTGTAAATTTACATAGAAGACAGTACACTCACCTCATTTTTCACACTGCAAAAAAAATATCACTGTCCAAAACCTACCAGTACGCTGGTGCCTGCGAACCTAACGGCGATAGAGCCCTAATTAATATTTTATTTAAAATAACCTAGTATACAGTGCATAACCCTAAATAGTATGATTTCCCATTCTCTGAATTTAATTATACAAAATTGTTATTTCGTTTGTTTCGTTACGTTAATTTTTATTGTACTAAAATTATTAAAATTACTAGTTACAAAAATTATTACCACAATTATGAAAATCTAATGCTAATAATTTTATTTTAACAAAAATAATAATCGATTAAATTTTTTTTACTTGTTCCCGAATTTTTCGCTTGCCAAGGGGTTGATTTTCGTTTTTTGGTTTTTATTTGATTTTTTTTTCTTCTCTCTTTTTTCGTTTCCTGTTTCTGGTTGCTGGACCTCACCGCCGCGGAGAACACCTTCATTCTCTGTTCTGTTTTGTTTCAGCCAACCGTCCTTTTCTCTCTCTCTTCACCAACTCTGGCGATCTCACTCACCGCCCTTCCCCAACGATCAGAGCACACACACACACCCCACTCCGACATACACATACACACTTCGCTGAATACACACACACACTGACGGACCAACAACGACAATCGCACACCTACATACATGCTGGACGAACGACAACTGATCACACATACACACATCGCTGACCCTGCTTGGTTTCTGTCAAACAACACACACTCACAGAACACACAACACACACACACTTGTCTGATCAACCCCACACAATAGCGACACACACCCACACACTATCACTGGATGAACAACGACGACGACACATACACACCCACGCCGGAGAAACGGTGACGATCAGATCCCACTATCGCCGAACTTTCTCATCTCTCTCTATTTTCTAATTTCTTATTATTTTTTGGTGTTGGGATTGTGAATTACATGCATGAATATATATATGCATGATCATAGTGGTGTTCCTTGATCCCTTGAATTGCCACGTCGTGCTTTTTTCCTTTTTTTTTTTCTTTTTCTTTTTAGGTTGCCATGTGCGTGCATGGAGATATATGTATTGGTGTAGAGGAGGTGGTTCTCACATTATCAACCCACTTGCTTCATGATGTTTTTTTTTGCCCCTAAATTACTTAAATCTTCCCTAAAGTTCCTTTAGGTTATTATTTAAACCCATTTCAAAATTTATCATTCTTAAAATTATAAATTTACCCCTAAAGTTTTTTTAATTAAATTAGAAATAACACATTTTACCTCGTTATTTTCTAAATGTTCTAAAATGCAACTAAAATTGTATGCGAAAATTAGGGTTTTACACTTTATGTGGATGGCAATTTCATGATTTGTTTTCAATTTTGTCCTTTCTTTAACGTTATTATGGCAATTTTTTTAATTGTTCTTCAATTCTTGTTCTCTTTGGTCATTAAGAGTGTGAATGATAATTTCCTAAACCTGATATTGCTTACGTTATTCTTAAGAAAAGAAATCGGCCAAATTTAATCGGAGGACCAGGAGGGGAGAGAGAGATATTAGGGATGATTTTGATAAATCGTTTTCCAAAATTAGATCGGTCCTCCTGCGTGTAGCCGAGGTTATTCTTAGCCTACAACCAACATTCTTTGCCGTAGGAGCTATGTCGCTCGTCGTGAAGCCTCAGAAGGGAAGATGAAATCTAGAGATCCTTGCTGGCAGTTGTCTTTCCCTACGTCTCCTTTTCGATTTTAATGTTAGTTACTAATTTCTCTCATCAGTGGAGACTTTGTCAGAGCCAAGGTAAATGGAAGAAACCTAGCCGGTTTGCTATGAACTGTTCTGGTTCGATGGTCTAGCGGTTGAACCAGTTCAAACCAACCGATTCGACAGTTTTTGGTTTAAAACGATTTTTATTAGTTAACGGGACCAAAAATAAACTGGAATGAGGAACCCCTTGAGGGTTTCTCACTGAATAGAAGGCACAGACAAGTGGATTTTTTGTCCTCGAATCTATTTGTTCTTTATGTGGAGAGATTCCCTTGCATGATTAGCAAGGAGGTTGAACATCGGAGATGGAAGGGTTTGAGGGTTGCCAGAAATGGTCTGATCTTCACCTATCTGTTTTTTGCCGATGACATTCTCATTTTTACCAAGACGGATCATAATAGTTGTGAGTCCATTATCAATACTATACTTAAATATTCTTCAGCCTTGAGGCTTGTTATGAATTTGAATAAATGTAGAGTCTTTAATGCCCCTAAAGTTACCTCCCTTGCTGCTAGAGAGATTAGTAACAAATTAGGGATTATTCTCTGTAAAAACCTGGGTAATTATTTGGGAGCCCACTTATTCACGAAAGGTTTAGCAACAAGTATTTCAATTTTATTTTTGGAAAAGATCCAAAAAAAGGCTTTCCAATTGGAAGCTGTCCAATTTGTCCATAGTCGGAAGGTTTACGTTGATAAAATCTGTCTTGACTACGATTCCTCTTTATTCCATGCAAATTAATCCCCTCCCTCCTAAACCCTGTGAAAAAATTGATCAAATAGCTAGAAACTTTCTTTGGGGGGATATAGATGGTAAAAGAAAACTCTATCTTGTTAATTGGGATATGGTTTGTTTGTCTCATGATTTGGGGGGCCTAAATATCAGAAAAGATAGAGTTAATAACAATGCTTTCATGTCTATACTAGCTTGGAGAATTATCTCTAATTATAATAGCTTATGGGTGTCTATTGTTTCTCATAAATACAACATGGAGAGAAAGCCCTCTTCGTGGGCTAAGAGGCAGGGTGGCTCCCATGTTTAGAGGTGTATTTTTAAGTCTAGGGAGTGCATTCTAAAAGGTTTAAAATAGAAAGTTGGTAATGGTGTCAATATTAACCTGTGGACTGACTGATGGTACGGAGAGGGGCCTTTAGGTAATGAGGAATTACAAAGAAGTTATAACCTTAAAGTTGCGGATATTTTCGACGATTTTGGTAGTTGGTATCTTCTGCCAATCGCCCATCTTATTTTGGATAACCAGGTTAATGACATTATTAATTCTGAGCCTCCGGACATGCTTCAAGTATGTATGGCTATTTGGTTCCTGGAAAGTTCTAGATTTTTTTTTTTTTTTTTTATAAAGTTGGCTTACTCTCTCATTTCGAACTTTGAAATTCCTACCTTTTCCAAATGGGAGTGGCTATGGAAGCTAAAAATTCATCAATCTCAAGTTTTTCCTTTGAATTTTTTTTCACAAAAGACTGATGACTAACTCCCTTAGAGCGTGATGGTCAAATGAGGTTTCTGCTATATGCAAACAATGCAATAATGCCATTGAGTCCATGGACTATGTGTTGAGATCTTGTCCAAAGCCTGGACTGTTTGGCATGTTTTTTTAGACAGTGACACTTTGAGGCGGGATCAAGGCTTGGAGATTCAGGACTAGATTGCCAAGTCTACTAAAGAGAGATTCGTTAAACCCGCTACTCTGTACTTTTTCATTGCCATCTTATGGGAGATTTGGAAAGATAGAAACAAGGAAGTGATCGAGTGAGTTGTCCAAGATCCTTCTATTTTGGCTTCTAGAATTTCTCGGTTCACCAGAGAAATGATGAATGCCTTCTATCCTAACCAAATCTGGAATGGCCTAATGTTTAATCCTTCTCCTAATTGGCTTCTTCCCCCCCCAGGTTTTTTCAGTTCAATATGGATGGAAGTGCTCTTGAAAATCTAGGTAAATGTGGTATTGGATGACTTATCAGACACGTTGATGGATCATGGAAAATCATATTCTTTGGTTATCTCAAATCTAGCACTAGCCTGGAGGCGGAGATTAGAAGTATACACATAGGGATGTGTCTGGCGATTACTAAGGGTTTCTCGAGAATAGTGATGGAGTCTGATTCTGAGGAAGTAATGAATCTTATCAAAGATGATTGTCCTGAGAGCCATGTTTATAGGGATTGAATCGTAGAGTGCAAACATATCATTGAAACCCATAACTTCATGATCCAAGCACCTAGAAGGGTCAACAATAGGTGTGCTGACTACCTTGCTATGATGGGGACAAACAATAGATCGAAAATGCATTTCTTTGAAGACCCCTTGAAGGGGATGGAAAGACTTCTTATAGCCGAAATGAAGAACAAGGCCCTCTCCTGTTGTTCTTAGTTTTTATTGTCTTCGCCTTTGTACCAAAATAAAATAAAATCCAGATGAATTATGAGAGTATCATATTCCAACAAAACTCTCACCCACCACTATATCAATTTTTTGTGCATCAGCATCATTATACACGTTGTTTGGCCGTCTATAATTTTATATTCACTTTTCTTTATTTTAAGACCATTTTTTCTCTTGTTCAGATGTTTGGCTCATTTGTTGTTACTCCATCATAACACTTTCCTTCTTCACTCACCGGTGAGAGACAAAGGAACAATAGTGGAGAACAACTGGCCATTGCCGACCGCCGGAAAACCCATAAGATGCAAAGGTTGTTAATTTATCTGTTGTTCATCAAATTAAGGTTTCATTTTATTATGTTTTAAAAATAATTTTGTGGTTTCAATCCAAAAGCCGCAATATTTAGAAAAAATGGGGAGCCTCTTTCAATAGAAGAGATTGAAGTTGACCCTCCTCAAGCTTCGGAGGTTCGGATCAAAATAATATGCACTTCCCTCTGCCACACCGATTTGACCACCTGGGAATCACCAGCTGTAAGTCAACCCCGCAATTCCAACCTACATTTTTTGTTGGTTTATTTTTAGTGGTCAGGTTATGCGCGCATCGACTAATCATCTTATCGGTTGATCTTAAAGGTGCACTCTTCTATATCAGCTCAGTGCATTCAGAATTAAATTCAAGATTTAATTTCCAGAGCACTTTCCAAGAAAGTCGGAGTACTTTCCAAGAAAATCGAACCGACAAATTTTTTACTAATAGCATGATATTTTTTGTATTTTTCAGGGACCGGCCTCATTTATGCCCGGAATTCTTGGACACGAAGCGGTTGGGTAAGAAAATTCTATGATTATTTGACTTACCTTTACTGGCTTTTGTTTATTTTCTTATTTCTAGATTTTTGTTTCTGTTTTCTTAAAAAAATGATCTAAAATTATATTTTTGTTCTACTTCATTTTTTTGGGAATAATTTGGGGAATTATTAGAATTGTTGAGAGTGTGGGAGAGAATGTGAAGGAAGTAAGAGGAGGAGATTTGGTGGTACCAGTATTTAGGAGGAACTGTAGGGAATGCAGGGATTGCAAGTCTCCCGGTGGAAATGGTTGTACCAAATTTCCGACAGTGTTCTTCAATGGAATGCCGAGCGACGGGAGTAGCAGATTCCGGGACTCAAACGGCGAGGTTTTGCGTCATTTCCTGTGGGTGTCTAGCTTCTCCGAGTACACCGTGGTGGACGTGACCCACGTCGTGAAGATGAGCCCCGACTTTCCGGTGGATAAGGCCTGCTTGCTCAGCTGTGGTGTCACCACCGGTCAAATCCTTAAAGCTCCTTTTAAATTTCTAATCTTATTAAATTAATTAGCTTTAATATTTATAAATTACATTTAATTGTGAATGCAGGAGTTGGGGCGGCATGGACGGTTGCTCAGGTGGAGGAGGGTTCCACGGTGGCCATCTTTGGGCTTGGAGCCGTTGGACTCGCCGTAAATTCATTCCACCAAAATCTTGTTTTTTTTTTTTTAGAGGATAAATTGGGTACTTCATTTTGTTTTTGGATACATATGTTGGGAGAAGAAGTTGAACTCGAGATTTTCACCAAATGCATATCTATGGATTTATTTTTTTACAATACAGGTTGCAGAGGGGGCAAGGCTTCGTGGAGCTTCAAAAATTATTGGTGTTGATTTGAATCCTACGAAATTCGAACTTGGTTGGTCTTGTTTATGCCCCTTGATTTTTCATTATGTTTAATTAAGTACCAATTTTTTACTTTTTATTTTTTGGCAGGGAAGAAGTTTGGGGTGACTGACTTTATTAACCCAACATGCTGTGTCGAAAAATCTGTGAGCCAGGTTAAAAGAATAAATAAAATAAAAATAATTTTTAAAATTTTTTACTTTCACATAATTTTTCTGTTAACATGTTTTTTTGTAGTCAATTATCAGGTTATACAAGAAATGACAGATGGGGGAGCCGACTATTGCTTCGAGTGCATTGGATTGGTGTCTGTAATGCTAGATGCTTTCAATAGTTCTCGACCGGTCTGATTGAATTTCTAAAATATTTTTATTAAAAAAAAATTGGATTTAATTTTAGATTTTACCTAATAATTCAGAAAGCCTGTAATGTATATATTAGGGTAGTGGAAAGACGGTGGTGCTAGGGGTGGACCGGAGCGGGTCGCCATTGTGTCTGAGCCTGTTTGAGATGCTCAAAGGAAGAAGCGTGATAGGTTCCCTTTTTGGAGGAGCCAAACCTAAAACCGACATACCAATCCTCGCCCAAAAATACTTGGACAAAGTATGTTACTATATTTTTCTTTTCCTTCATTTAAATGTCAAATAATATAAAATCTTTATTTGACATATTTTGTTTTTAATGTTTGATTAATTGCAGGAGTTGAATTTGGAAGGGTTCATATCACAAGAAGTCAATTTTGGTGATATTAACAAAGCCTTTGATTTGCTCGTCCAAGGAAAGAGCCTCCGTTGCATCATATGGATGGATAATTAGAAACATAGATAAGACCAAATGTATATGCATTGATTTATTGGTTTCTTCCTCAAGTTCCCCCTCCATTATCTTTGATTTTCATTCATAAAAGACAATTAATGACGACTTTTGTGCATTTATGTTTTGTTAAAATTGACAGTTGATATCCAATCTAGTCACATTTTCACCAAAGTTCAATCTTAGGGATGGTTTCATGTTTTATTTTTTCAACTTAAGTTGATATTAGTACTACTTTACCACTTTAAATTTTACCTAAGAAGTGTTAGTCTGGTTGGTAAGGAAAGTGTCTATTTTTCTTATCAACCAGAGTTCGACTTTCCTGAGAAGTATTTCGGGAATTAAATCTTGAATTTAATTCTGAATGCACCAGAGCGATATGTGAGAATGTATCTTTAAGATCACCCGATGAGGTGATTAATTGAGGTACTAAGTTGACCCAGACACACTTTACCGTAAAACTAATAAAAAAACACTTTAAATTCTAGGAGTGATCCAATGTTAGAATACACTTTCTCTTAGTCAACCTTTCATACAGTCATTTATAGGAGAATTCTCAACCACCATAATTTGTAAATATTGCTGAAATATTGAACAAAAGTATATTTTTCAGATTTAAAAAATCTGTTTATAACTCATTCTTCATTTTTTCTCTTGTCAATAAGAAAATCTATCTGAGATTTTTCCTTTAATGTTCACACACTCACTAATTAAGGTCACTCTAATCTTTATGTAATTCAATGAGCTTAGATTCCCTAAAGGCATTAATATCTATTTATGGAGAGATGATCCAAAATTTGTGTCCATTCCTAAAAATCTCAACCAAATAGTCATTACTCTTGATGTCAACAATCATACCCATTCATATGGTAGTTATTCATGAAATTTAGGGGTCATGTGGACGCTCCATGGGTTGACCGACCCGTTCCAAAATCCAACATCTCTCATTCGAACAAAATGGGTACAAAACGTGTTTCTCTTTAAAATCTTACATTATACTCTCTTCATACAGGTTAGTAGTACCTGCAACCGAGAGCGTCTTCAAAAAATGTGAGAGCACTATATTAAGTTTTTATTTAAGTAACATGGCAACATCCAACTGCAAAATAAAATACTCATATGTCTCTGAACAATTTAGTTACGTCAATTTAAGCATTTTTAATCCTTCTAGAGTCTAAACTCAGAACATGCTTAACCCTTTTTGTAGTAACGAGCTTACTTTAAAAAATACGATATATGCAATATAATTATCTTGAAAAAAATAGTTTTATATGTGGTGGCCACCATTAAGCACCGTACACCGATACTTTAATAAGATGTGTTACTAAAAATTGTCTTTATTGTCTTTTTTTATCCTCATGTTACTCAATTTCTATTTGATTGCTTTCCTAAACATGTCTCTTTAGATCGTACCATCTATGGTCATGCGATAATAAGCTAAAGTAACAACATCAAACTTGTCAATCATAATATAGTTCAAAGTCACAAAGGCACAACTGAATCATTATTAATTATCTATATATAGGGCTCACACAGGAAGAAAGTCGGTATCTATTTCTCACTCCCTAGATGGTGTAGACACTGTATTTTGTCCTGTCTATTTTCGCTTTTAATAAAAGTATCAGATCTAAAACAAAAATTCAAATAAACTTTAAACCATGTTTAAAGGGCCCAATTCACATCTTAGATTTAAATTTTTAAATTTTTTATTATGCTTTGAAAAAGAAAATACCAAAAATTCGGCAATTGGAAAGAATTTTGCTAAAAAATAAAGTTTCAGGCTAAAATTAAATTTTTTAAAAGTTAATTGGGGACCAAATTGATTAAATTTAAAGTAATTTTTCATAAAAAAATCACTTTTGGTAAAGTAAATTTTGGATTCGAACCCTTAATTTTAAAAAATTTTGCCAATTACACTTACTTTTCATTTTGGCCAAAAAACTGTATTTTTTCGCCAGTTTCATCAAATTGACGACCAATTGAATGTTAATTTTTGAAATATTTAATTTCATGAAAAACCCAAAAAATTATATTTTATTGATCAAAAGTGCCCATAGCACTAAATTCACCTCATGTATACCAATCGAGAATAAGACGGAACATTGGAATTCTAAATTAGAGTTCCATTAGCCATCTTGGGAGTCCCCCAAGTTTTTTCCATCAATAGCAAGATTTAGTGGGGTGGATTTTAAAAGTCAAACACTCATTACTCAAAATAGGGGGCCTAAAATGTGCACTCACCAATGTGCAAGGCACAGATTGGGATAAAAAGGTTGCTTTTCCCTTACAAAATTACATCTGAAATCCTCGCTACGTAGTTCCAAAAATATTATTTTCCATCCCTCTCTATCTCCTAAATTCTCTAAAAAAACACTCCTTTTATCCTCCATTACCCCTATACCATAACAAAACCAACCAAAACATAGAAGAAGAAGAAAGAAGAGGAGGAGGTTTATTAGAAAATATACTTCTTCCCTAAGTAAGGTAAGTCTGACCCTAAAACCCCAAAAAATCGTATTTTCTTGTTTACCGCTGTAAAGAAAGACCTAAAATCGACAACAACCTAAGAGGACGTTCCCAGTGGAATACTTAAAAATTGGTTTATTTTGTCACATTTACTTTCAATTATTTACTTTCCGCACTTTAAATACCTGACAATTACTTATTTGCCATGCGCCTTTTTGTGCTTTACTTTCCTATCATTAAATTCCTGTCATTTACTTTTCTTACTCTATGACTTTCCACGCCTTATTTTTTTGCATTTACATTTTTGTCATTTACTTTATTGTTCTGTGCCTTTCTGCACTTTAAATTCATGTAGTCTTTGTGTGTGTGGGGGGGGGGGGGGAAAGAGAGAGAGAGAGAGAGTCAAGCCCTTCTTAGTTAAAAGGCTGAAAAAAGAAAGGTTTCCTATACTCTATTTTAGATTTTCTGGTCTCGTGTGAAATAAAAAATGGCAGGATAAGGGAGGCCCTCTCGAGAAACGTTTCCCTTTTCTAGCTAAGATTGTGCTGACAAAAAATATATGCATTTCATCTTTGAAAAATGTTGTTTTTACTTCTTTTTTTCTTGAACAAATAGTTCTCTCTTTTCTTTTCTTTTTTTTCAAAAAGCTTTCCAAAGTTTTGTTTAATTTAAAAGTTTCTTTTCCAAAATCTTTTCCTAAAAAAAAATTATTAAATCTTCCAAAATTGTTTTAACTTGCTCTTTTATAAAGATTTTTTCAAAACTTATTTTTTTTTTTCAAAGGAAACTTTCCAGAAATTGTCTTTTAAAGTTTGGATTTTTTAATTAGAAACCCATTTTCACCATTGATATTTGAATGGGCCCCAATAGCCAAGCCCAAATACTAGAAAACTCATTCATTTATTTTCATTTTGAGAGAACCCCAAATTCTACACATACAGTACACACATGCGGTTGGGGAAGAATCAAAGAATCAAATAACTAATTAGGTATTTTTGGAAACTACAATAAAGCTAATCAAGGAAGGAAGAATCAAAGAAATTCATTCACCAAGCTACAAAAATGGAAGAAACTAAACTACCACTCCACATTTCTTATGCCCTGAAGTCTAAGAAGACAATCAAGGCCTCGAAATCGGACACACAAGCCGGCGGAGTCAACAACGGTGACGGTCAACGTTACCGGCGACAAGATCAATGACGACTGCATCGGCGATGACGAAATCAGCGTTTGAGCAACAAATCTTGGTTCCCAGGTCGTGTTCCTTACTTGTTTTTATCAGTTTAAGTTTCTGTTACTGTTTTGAATAATTAGGAACAAAAACATAAGCCAAATTTCTCTCCAACGTTTCCTCTTTCTCTCCCTTATTCTTCACTCAATTCCTTCCCTCAATGACATTGGGTTTTTTCTTACCAGAAATTGGTTTTTTTCTTTTTTGTTGGAAGTTGATAGATATAAATTCTGGTATGGATCTGATAATTTTTTATTTTTTATTTTTTTTCCTGTAATTTTTATGCTGTTTGGTCTAGAAAGAGAGAAATGTGAGAGCTCAAATGCAGCAACAATGGTGGATTTAGAGAGAGAAGAATAGAGAGGTTACCCAAGATCAAAGCAAGTATGATAAGCTGATTGGAAAGGGGGATGAGATCTGTAGATGTGAATCAAGTGAACACCCAATTGGCCCCTAAGTTTAGAATAATTTACAAATAGATCCTGTTAAATATTAGGGAAAAGTACAATTTAGACCCTCTAACTATTGACACATTTCTAAGTGGTCCCTCTAAGTTTAAACGTTTCATTTCAAACCCTCTACGTATCATAACGTTAAAACTAACAGGATCTCAGGGGCAAAATGGTCTTTTCACGTTTTAAATTTTTTTAATCATTTTTAATTAATTTTTTTTTTAATTTTTTTTCTCTCTCTCTCTTCCTCCCCTTCCTCTCCCGCCACCTCTCTCTCCCTCCTTCTCTCTCCCCGCCACCTCCCTCTCTCTCTCTCCCTCTTCCTCCCCTTCCTCTCTCTCCCTCCCACCCCACCCCATTCCCACCCTCGTAACAGGGGGTGGTTCCACCTCCCCTGAAATAGGGGGTACAACCACCCTCCTGCAACAGGGGGTGAACATAGGGTCGCCCCCTATTACGGGGGTGGGGTGGGAGGGAGAGAGGGGAAGGGGAGGAAGAGAGAGAGGGAGAGGAAGGTGGCAGGGAGAGAGAAGGAGGGAGAGGGAGGTGGCGGGAGAGGAAGGGGAGGAAGAGAGAGAGAGAGATAAAAAAAATTTAATTAAAAATGATTAAAAAATTAAAAAAACGTGAAAAGACCATTTTGCCCCTAAATTCCATCAGTTTTAACTGATTTTCTAACGGAAGGACGAATTTGAAACGTTATGATACGTAGAAGGTTTGAAATGAAACGTTTAAACTTAGAGAGACCATTTAGAAATGTGTCAATAGTTAGAGGGTCTAAATTGTACTTTTCCCTAAATATTACTATACAGTTATAATTGGATTGAATATTATTGTACAGTTATAATTGGATTGAATATTTACTGTACAGTTATAATTGATTGAATTTTTGTTCTACACCATGCAATGTTGAGCAACCGTTTCATATGAGCAACCGTTTCATAGATGAATATTGTTGTACAACCTTCCATGTTTGGGTATTACAGTACATTTATTTTTTATTGAATATTTGATATACAATTACAATTGTTTAAACAACAACACCAAAGAACGTGCGGGGAGAGGGGGATGACAATAAATATTGTTGTGTAGTAACAAAAAAAATAATAATAAAAATAGTAAAATAGTGAGAAAAATGAGGATAATTCAAAACAAGTCTTTAATTGTTGATTTTTGCTTCACAGTAATTACTCTATAAATCAAATATCAATTTTTGTTACACATTAACTAAACATTAATTTTTACATCACAGTAATGAATTGATCAACAACCATACATCAATAGTGAAAAGTAACAAATTGCGAATTCAAAACAAGTCTTCAATTCATGATTTTTGCTACACAGTAATAATCTCTATCTCTCATGAACCTTCAAATTAGAATGCTCGAGTACTTCCTTCAATGGGTTAAGAGATCTTCGTATAGCTTTTGAAATGCCTGCCAACTTATTGTGCTCCTGAATTGACAATGAAAGCAAGTAGGTTGGCTAACGTATAAAAAAAAAATGCAACCTATACCTGTGCCAAAAACAATAGGGGCACACAGAACAAATTAATAGGCAATGACAGTCCGCATAATGACTATATCACTCTCTATCTATCTTTGATACCCTCAGAAGGATGGACATGATCACACAGAAACATATTTTATTTTGGAGTCGACACTCACTCAAAGAGTGTGTTTATTGCGCTGATTTTATTTAGTTGCAAGATTGGTGTGGTTTTTTGGCTACATAGTAAATAATTCAACAACTCAAACATCAAACAATGAAAATAAAGTATATAGAAAATTCAAATCATGAATTTACCATCGATTTTTGCTACACAATAATTATTTCTAATAAACCCATATCACCTATGAAAATGATCAAGGGGAAAATTCAAAACAAGACTTCAATTATGGATTTTTGCTACACAGTAACTATCTCAACAACTTAAATATCAAAACAATGAAAATGAAGAATATGAAAAATTCAAATCAAGAATTCAACATCGATTTTTGCTATACATTAATTAAACATCAATTTTCTACACAGTAATTATTTTCTCGACAACCCCACATCAAAAATGAAAAATAACAAGATGTTTAATACAAAATGCAATTCTTTGTCTGAGGTGAACTACTAACATCCCATATGTTGGGAGCATAGACGCTTGAACTTTAGGGTCAACAAACTGGATAACAACGTCATCCTTGAATAACGGAATTTTGCTCAAACAAATGCAATGAAATAAAGTAGCAAATCAAAAACTCGGCTTGAATAATGGAATTTTGTTGTACAGTAACTATTTTAAGGAATCGTACATCACTCATGTAATGGAAGAAAATAGCAACCCAACCTTGACTCAAATAGTCGATTTTTACTATACAGTAACCAAACCCAAGAATAAAATATCCAACAAATGTAATGGCATAAAGTAGCAAATCTTTATTGTAAAGGAATAAGAGGAAAATTCAACAAAGTAACTAATTCAAGAAATATAACATTAACAATAAAAAGGAACAAGAGGGAATTTCAGAACAACTCACTGAAATTGAAAGCTAGGGTTTTTTTTACCTTTTTGTTCACCTCTAAAATTTGTATTGCTACAAGGGACCACACCAAGTGATGAGTGATGTTCAGCAACGAGAATATTTTAACAACCAAAATATCATCAACGAGATGGAACCAAAGTGAAATACAAGAACACAACTTCAATAAGTGATTTTTGCTACACATTAAATATCTTAACAACCAAAACATCACCAACGAGATGGAATCAGAGCAAAATTCAAGAACATAACCTTAATATGTAATTTTTACTGCACATTAACCATCTCAACACCCAAAACACCAACAATGAAAAGAGGGAGATGGATTTTTTCTACACATTAACATTTCTAACAAACCACACATCACCAAAGAAGTGGAAATCAGAGCGAAATGCAAGAACACAACAACGACATATAATTTTTACTGCACATTAACCATCTCAACACCCAAAATATCAACAATGCAATGGGGAGCTGGATTTTTGCTATACATTAACATTCATAAGAACCCAAATTCAAGAACACAACAACAACGTATAATTTTTACTACACATTAACCATCTCAACACCACAAAATATCAACAATGCAAGGGGAAGATGGATTTTTGCTATACATTAACATTCCTAAGAATCCAAATTCAAGAACACAACAACAACGTATAATTTTTACTGCACATTAACCATCTCAACACCTTAAAATATCAATAATGCAAGGGGGAGATGGATTTTTGCTATACATTAACATTCCTAACAAGCCAAATTCAAGAACACAACAACATATAATTTTTAATGTGCATTCACCATCTCAACACCAAAATTCTGATTTGTCAACATTCCTAACCCTAATTCTGAATTAAACTCCAATCAACAAGTAAGCAAGAACCCAAACTATGATTGATACTGCTCAGTGTTTGCCAAACCCTAAACCCTAGATGGTCAACAGCTTAATTGAGATGAAACTTACCGATATGGAAATCGAAGGCTTGGAATTGACGGGGATAGCAGCAGGAATTGAATGGCGACAACGTTTGAATGGCGACAGTGAGGCGACAGCAAGCAACTGTTACGGTAATGATATACCACCAACGTATCGACGACGTTTACGGCGACCACAACAATAGGCAACTGAAATTATTGCTAAGGTTTTATTATATTTTTCTTCAAATTAGAAATCTACTATCGACCGATTGAAATTGGCTTGCTATGAAGATGCCCATCGGTGATAGACTACTGCAAGGGTTTTCCGCTGGACCGTCCTGCCTCAAGGTCGTCGCCGAAGGTAGACGACGGCGTTGCACAATATTTCGATCGGCGCCGACGATGGGTTGGGGTTTGATGGACGACTGCGACGACAATGGAAGACGGCGAGTAGGGAAATTCCGATGCTCTGAACTCTTCACGCGTGCTCGAAGATGGAAGGTTGTTCATTTGGTTTCCCCCCCTCAAAATACCCTACCATGTATAGATAGCATCATGCGCTTGGCCTAGGTTTTGAAACACACGGCTTTTGGTTAGGGTTTCTACAAAAGAAAATGTTAAGATGGGTATATCATCAATATAGTAGTGGGCTTTGGGGCCGATATTAAAACACCCTTAAAGTTTTTAACTAAAAAATGATTCTTCCAAGATTCTTTCCAAGAAGAATTCTTAAAAAAATAAAAAATCATTTCAAACTTCTTCACAATAAAATATATTTTTTCCTAAAAAATAGTTTTTTGCATAAAGAATTTCTCTCAAAAAGTTAACTAAGGGGCTTTTTTTTTTTTGGAAAAAAAGAAGAAGAAGAAAAAATAGTTTTCCAAATAGTTTGTTTTGAAACAAAAATCATATTTTCTTCTAAAAGATTTTTGTTTTGTTAAACGAAACCTTTTTTTTTTTTTAAATGAAAAATGTGTTCTCTTATGTTTTCTAAACTTAAAAATGGTTTTTCTACATCCTCAAGAATGTTTTCTTGCATCTTAAACCTTTACTTTTTTGTATCTTTACATGCATATAAACCCTTTTGCCAAGATCACCTAAACTAAATAAAAAGAACACAAAAAAATAAGAACACATTTAGTTTAAGTTCTAAATGCATAAAAAAGAAGAAGAAATATTATGATAACCGAACTGTAAAAATGACTTGGACCTGTTTTAATTTAAAAAATTTATTTAAACTTAAGTACTATTCTTGAATGGGTATCTTGAGGTGCCTAACATCTTCCCCGAGTATAAACGGCCTCTGAACTTTGAAAAGAATACTCTGGTTAAGACAAATATTTTGAGTCAAATATGGACCACTTAAAAATAATTTATTTTATATAAAAACCCGGTGACCTAGCATACCTTTTAAAACCCAAAGCTAGATGACGACTCCATGTTTGTTTTAAATAAAATTGGCTCAAATAAAACGTTTTCAAAATTGACGTCTAAAAAGCCCCTAAACTGTTTCTTAAAAGGATTTTAAATAATAAAACTTATCCAAATTCATTTCAAAAAGATAAGTTTGTTTGCAAAAAGGAAATGGGATTAACACAACAAACGCCATAAGGTAGTTATCATATTTCTTCCTCATTTTTCAAGGGCGCGTCATGTGTTCATCTTAAAGCACATATAATATAATTTACATGCTACATTATTATACTCACGAAAAAAATGAGGATTTCAGTCTAAATTACTGTATGAATCTAAGTCTAATCACTACACAAACGATTGACTTGAGAACTTCAAGTAGGTTATTTCCCTGAGTATCTACTTGAAATATCGCATTCAATTATTCTTAGGCTATATAAATTGTGGGAAACTTCCATATTCAATTTTTAGTAAACCTGGTCTTGGCTCATCCAAGGCAACATTGTAAAGAATTTTCTAATTTATTCTTCAGGATTTTAAAATCTTATCTCACACATTATCTCAATGTCGATGTTGGTTGTTGTATGAGTAGCCAACTATTTGCCTAGTGACATTTACCATCATGTTATTAATGTGTGCTATAATAAATATATAAATGTTTGTGTCAAAATAAGGTGAACACCTTAAGTACAATCCAGTCAGATTCCACGTGTGAAGTTCTTACTGAAGTGGGGTACTAAGTTGGAGTTTTGGATTCCTAGAGAGTTGGAGAGCTCCGCAATCAACAACTAAATCTTTCGCAATTTCGAGCTGAAGTCCAAAGAGCAGACATCCTAAGAACGGGTACATGTACAAGGATCCACCAGAGTTATGCCCAGCGAAACCCCTCTAACGTAAGAGTAAGTTCTCGGGGGAGGGGGGGTAGGACAAATATATGCTTCAAGTTAGATATTGAGCACTATCTTAGACTATCTTAGCCATTGGATGCCTGAGTATTTATAAGAGTGGAGTGTAATTAGTATTGCTTAATCAAGGTCCTAAGTACAGTTAATTAGTGAAAACCTTGTGCTTGACCAATGGGCCGGGCTTTTGACCCCTAAGATGGGCCCATGGGCCAAACTACTTGGCTTTGAGAAGAATTGTTGATGAAGAATTCGTTCCCAGAAGACTTGAGGAGGTGGAGATCTCCAGATAAAGTACAAACGAAGATAAAGACCACATAGTGGAGAGCTCAGATTCATTCTGAGGAGCTCTGGTCGGAGAGATAAGTTGATGAATTGACCTTCTTTGGGAGGGAGAGCCGAAGCGCAGAGCTGATATCCTTTGGGATAGAGAGTTGAACCGACGAGTTGACCTCCTTTATCAGATGAGAGCTTAATTACTGAGTTGACCTCTTTCTTTTCTTTTCTTTTGGAAATCCCATTGGGTCTATCCCTTGGTGGATGCCGGCTAGTGGTAGCACGACAGGTCGGTGCTCAGACGGTCATCATGACATGGTCTCCATTGAGGGGCCCTTATGCATAGGTGTATATAGTTCCTTGTTTGGGTAGATCTTTGAGCAAAATTCCCCACATCAATAAATAAATAAATAAATTATTTATCATGCTTTTAATAAATAAAAATAAAGTATGATAATAAATGTGCATCGTGGCACAAATATACAAAGTCAATAAGTTAAACATATCGTTTACACTATAAATACCCAAAAACCTTGCATGACATTGGATCAAATCTCTACATATAGTTTTTTTTAAGCGGTCAATCACCATTTTACACGTAAAAATATGCTTGAGTACCACTTCTCCATGTAAAACTCTATCGAGTCTTAATATGTTTCGTCTTTTAATGATACTTAGGCTCTATGACATCTGCTAAGACAACCACACTATTACAATGTTTGGTTACAATACCTATTGAATGTGGTACTATCTTAAAAGTTTCTAAAAATCTCTTTCACCAAATGACCTCTCGAACATTTGAAGTACAAGGAATATATTCTATTTCCATGGTGGATTGTGCCATGCAAGATTACCTTTTCCTTGACCACAAAATAATACCATTGCCAAGTACGAAAGCATATCCTGATGTCGACTTAAGTTCATCCAAGTTACCACTTTGATCTTCATCATTATAGCCTTGCAAGCATGTATTTCTACTACTATAACAAAGTATATAGTTTGTAGTTCCACGAAAATATCGCAAGATCCTTCTAACTACTCTTTAATGAACAATTTCTGGATTTCTTTGGAAACAACTAACCAACCACAACATAACATAGATCTGGTTATGTACATATCACCGCATACATTAGGCTTCCAATTGCACTTGCATATGGTATATCGAACATCTCTTTATTTTCAATGTTAGTTATAAGGCAAAGATCAAGACTCAAAGTACTATTATCCTTCTCAACAGTTGTATTTATAGGCTTTGTGTTAGCCCTTAAAAAATATTTGACGTGGACTTGGTGCATTTTTTAAGCAAATGTGGTACACACAACACCATATAAAGGCATTGGTATGAAAAAGACAAGGAAATTAACCAAAGAGTCGAATGTTGAGCGAGAAAAAGTGTTGTTTAGCAAAACTTCGGCACAGTGGTGCCAAGTTGGGGTAACTTGGCACAAAATGTGGGCATTCGGCTAAGACATGGAGTCAACAGTAGGCTAGGGTCCATTGTTGAATCCATTATGATTACTCAGATATTTTGATATCCATTGGTTTCACTTAAGTTTTTTACGTAAAGTATTCTAAGAAAATGTACCCTTCCATCTAGACCCTTGGTGTGGTAAAGTATTTAGGTGTGCTAAGGGATGCCAACGTACCAAGGTAAGGTGTAAGGCATGACTTATACATGGTGGGGAGATTGGGATAAGACTTATCTAATAATATCAGTTTGGGGCAAAAGCTGAGGCACGATATATCGATAGACAAGAATTTTGTGGGACAATGCCAATGATCATTGGGCGTCGCTTAAGCTCAACTTAAGGTGATCCTAGGCACAATTCTAGGATCAGTTTTGTTGGCATGGCATGACACCAGGCAAAACCTTGGCACAAGATCACAGCAACAAGCGTCAACATGCATCAGTACGCATCGACAAAATATGGCATCATTGTGTAATACTGGTAGGCATTGGACGGTATTGAAATGAGGCGTTAGACAACGTTAGAAAAATAGGGTATTATTGAGAAATGTTGGTGAACATTGGCAGCATTGACACGAGGTGCAAGGAAATCCAAGGCCTGGTGTAAAGATTGAGTTTCATGGGCACAACAAGAAACCAAGGAAAGATATTGGCGTAGGATCAAGGCAAGACAAGCAAGACGTGAGCACAACACCACATTGTGATAAGAGTCATGTAGGTGGCATGACAGACTGTTGAATCACAATAATGCGTTTTGATTAGAGACGCGCGCACAACATGACATGTCGTCGGGATGAAATGAAGATAAAATGAGACAAATAGAGTTAGTTGAACAATTGGTTGTTGCTGGTGCTTAGCTAATGTGTACGAAAATGGATAAGTATGGACAATTGGGACATATGCATGGCATGTGGGGCAATTATTGATTCTGGCTATAGATTTGGCTAAGTAACTACCCCACACTCCTGGCCCGACACCTGTCTACTGGTTTTAGAGCATGTCCCAAGCAGTTGGGGGTGTCAACTATCTTCTTCCTCTATATATTTTGAATTTGCAAACCAAGGATCAACATGGATTATTGTTTTTGCAACCCTCAACCAGAATAGTATGTGTTTTTCTTATTTTGGCTGAGTAATAAAACGAGGTTGGTTTTGGCTGTAATTTTGCACGGTTTATACTGTTTCTGATGCATTTGAGTGAATCAGGCTGCCTTGACATTAGTGTTGTATGGGAACAATAACACAGTTGACGGATTGATGCACAATCAGGCAATCACAGGTGCAAAAATTTCAAGTTCGAAACCCTACGACACTTATCATTATATATTCAAAATCATTCAAGTACATTCCTAATACAAGCCTCTAGAGACAAAGCAAGGAGTTTCTTAGGATGATTTCTAATAATTTTAATACCAAATAAATAATTTTCTTAATCCATTGATCGCCATATTAATAATCTTATGAAGCACAAAACTTCATAGTATACCGCGATTAGTAAAGGTGTCGAATCCACAAGGATTGGATTATATAACTACCATATCTACTTATTTTTCTAGTCAAAACAATTCATTTGGGTTTTGGTTTTCATTCTAAGAGACCAAATTACAGAAGATAAAATAATTGAGATATATGGTATAGGTAAATTTTATTAACATCCCATGTCATTTAGAAAAAAAACTACAAAAACAGTCTTTCATCTAGAAAAATATTTTTGCTCCCCTGTCATTATATACTAAAACCTAAAATTAGAAGACTTTACCTTGAAATAAATGAGAACTCACAAAATGTTGTATTTGCCTTGTCAATGATTTTCCATTTCTAAACCCATTAAATGACAAATAAAAAAAAAAAAAATCCTATCTCTCGATTTTTCTCAATTTATCTCTCTTTAATATGTTTATATTTAAATATTAATTATCATTAATTTAATGGTTTTAATGAATTTAATTCTTATTTATTATTAATATAATGTATTGAGTGATTTTTTTTTTTTTATTTAATGAATATTCTCATGGGTAAATTTCAGTGACATTCTATATCATTTGAAAAAACCTACAAAAATATCTCCTTTCATTTAAAAAAAAATATTTTTGCTCTCCCTGTAATTTTAGAAATCCAACGACACCTCAAAACTCCTGCTAGCAAATGACGTCCAATTTTGTTCGAAATATTTACACTTTCATAATTTTTTTTTTCTTTACGTTGAATGACAATTCTATCATTTTTAAATAAAATATAATTTTAAAAAATAAATATATAATAAAAATTATTAATGTTTCACTTACTGGACTTTTTATTTTTTCTTTTAAGAAATAATTTTTTTTCTTTTTCTATTTTTCTATTATTTGTTTCTCATATAAGTGTTGATAGAAGTAATAAAAAAATATTATTTTCTATGCAAGCAATTTCATTTACTAAACAAGTTAAAAATGAAAAACACAACAAGCCTACTATTTGAACATGAGTGAAACTATTATTAAATAAAGTTTCATGTGAAGACTTCACCAAACAATTTGAAAAAAAAAAAAGTTTATATATAAATTGTAAATTTCATAAATAAAAAAAAAAATCTCTGAATAATTTAAAGGGACTTTTTTGGGGCAGTTACCAAGAAGTATTCATATGAGGATAAAATTATCAAATACACATTTTTAAAAGCACGTTATAAAATAGTCCTTTTATCTTTTTATGAAAATTTTACCCTTCGTGTTATATTCCACTTCACTGCCTTTCAAACTTCACCAAACCGTCGTATCCATTCCATCTCATCAAAACAACTATACAATATACTCAATATAAGCCCCACTCTACAGGGGTATAGACCAAGTCTCTTATCTCTCTCTCTCTTTCACACACACACACACACACTTATTTAGGACAACGAGTTCGGGGCCACTAGTCATTGTGTTATATTCAATACAATCTCATGTTGAATATAACACGATATCATGTTATATTCTATTTTCTTCATTCAAATTGATAATTCTCTCTTTACATTTATATGCATTCACTCGTCTTTCTTCATATATATTCATAGACATTCATAACATGAGATCATTCACTCCACCAAGCCGCCGCCGATTGTACCCCCATCCCTTCGAATAACATCCAAAATTAGGCAAAAACGCAGAAACATAAATTGTAGAACAAAAATCCACAAAAAAAATATTGAATATGTAATATCCCAAAAATTTATATTTTAAAAATATTATTTTATATAAGTTTAATATTTTTGGGATTGTTTTGCAAATTTATAGTATAAATAATTTTTGATAACTTTTTGGGGTTAAATGTTAATTTTAAATTGATTTTTAAAATTTTTGGGATTATTGTATTATTTAAAATATACTTTTAAAAATTTTGGGATATGATTAATATTTTTTGTTATTTTAAGGAGAATATTTATGTAAATAAATAAATAAATTAAAAATAAATAAAATATATAGTGGTTGAGAATCATTGTCTTCCAAAGGAAGACAACTTCTCAACCACATATATGTATATATATGTGTGTCAAAAAAGGCACACGTGGCTTGATCTTTTATATATATATAAAAAATGTACATATATAATAAAAGTGAGGTGGTGGAAAAAGGGTATGATCATCAAATATATTTAGGGGATATAATTATAAGGAGAGGAAGATTATCAGGCATTGATCAATATATATGTGTATATATAAAAAACATATATCACGATACTTATAGATTAAGGAAAAAGTATAGTATATATACGTTGAATGATTTTTGAGCGGGAAAATATTTCGATTTGGATTTCAGGTAAAATTTATAACTCTTTTAATATATGTATTTAATCTCCCCATATATTGTGTGATTTATTCTACTACTCTTATAATTGTTATTTTTCATGAGATATGTTGGTAATGTATTTTGTGAAAATTATGTGAGATACACATTTATGTGTTTATTTGGGGTTTGATTGAATACACGTATTAGAGGGATTTAAATTTTACTGAGCGTTGGCTCACAACCCTACAGTTTTGATTGCAAGGCCAGTGAGAATGAAATTGCTCCAGGAATTTTATTTGAAATTCTACTTAATTTGTAATAATTGTATTTATTAATTATGGTTATAAAATTGACTTGATAAGGCGATAAATATAATTATCGCCATCGTTTGTAAATTTTTTTGGATTTTATAAAGGGAAAAAAGAAGATAATATTAAAATTAATATTACCAACTGCTGGCCTTATTCTTTTCTATTATCACATTATCATTGTATAAGTGTCATTGAGGTTACGATGAGTGTGCATGCCGAGGGAGTATAGAAATCTTGTCCACCACAATCCATTACTTTTATAAAATATTAATTGTTAGACCTCAATTATATTGCATGGTTTAACTAATTCATTATTTATAATAGAACTCAATTATACTAAAAAAAAAAAATATCGCGTGAGATGGACATAGGTTGAATTTATAATATAAACTATTTTTTTTTAAAAAAACTGTACGTTATAATAATATTATTATAAGAAAAATAATATACAATATTCAAATTTAAATATAGGTTCTAGTATTAATTCTATGAAAGGAGAAACCGCGTAGCGGCCTTGGAAAACTGGGTCGGTACAGAATAATTCAGCTAATAAACTGAACTTTAGAGCACAAATCATGCCTCTAGAACTTGATTAACCAAATCATTAGAATCAACATTTAACCATGAATGAATTCAAATCAACAAAAAATTTGGGAAGTTCTTAACAAATCCATACACATTACCAGAAAGCGATCAGGAACAGTAGATCGACACACTAAATAAATCTATTAACACACACATAGAGAGAGAAAGAGTAGGGAATTACAATCAAGGAACAGTAGATCAACACACTAAATAACTCAACACCTTGAAGTTCTTGTTATGTAGCAGAGTTGACTTACTTTTCACTGACCGCAAAGTCGGCCTTGTAGATTTAGCCACCATTTGGAGATGAGCGAATTGGAGTTTGTCTGCGATTTAAGGAGTTTCAATAGATCTGGAGAAGAATCTCATCGGAAAGGAAAGCGGTTTGTTTGAAGACACTTTTTGGGCTGTAAAAAATTAGGGTTTTGTCTGGAGAATGAGTAACTCCCCCTTCGAAAAAAAACAAGAATCTCATCTGCGATTGTTTCTCCTTTGATAGCCAAAATCCAAATCTGAAAAATCAAATCTGGAAATTTTGGATCTGATTTTTCAGATCTCAATTCATGAAGAAATAGGGATTGAAATGATGGGGGCGACGGCGACGGGCGCTGCGAATCAGAGAGAATTGAAATCAATTTGAGGAAGAAGATTGGCGATCCCTTCGTCGTCTTGCATCCAGAGCCATGGCGTAATCGGGGCCAAGCACCAAGACTTGTTGCGCGTGTCGTCTATGTAAATAGAGAGATAGAAGGAAGAGAAATCATGGTGGAAGAGTAACATCGTCCACCGAAAAAATTTAGGACTTTTTGGTAATAAATAGTGAAAAATTGAGGACTATTGTGTGCAAAAAAAAAAAAACTTGTAGGATTAGATTTAGTCTATTACCTAAAATTTTTGGTATTTTTTCCTAATTTAAATTTTAAAAAATAGCAATAAGTACTCTTTAAATGCTAATCAAAAGTAAACCATCATTTAATCCCCAAAAAAATAAAAGTAGAATTGGAAATGTATTACACAAGAAAAAAATATTTATCGCAAAATAATTTGAACTTTTAAAATTTTGCACCAAAAATATTCAAAAAATGTAACAACCATAATTTGATCACAAAAATAATAAAGGTAGTTAGAATTAGAATTGTATTATAATAAAAAATTTTAAAAAAATAAACTGACCAAAATTGTAATTCTTTTAAGAGGGTTATAAGATTAGTTTTTATTAGATAGTTTTAATTCATTTTTGATAGTATAGTGACATTGCAATATGGACAAATAAATAATTTTATATTTAACATAAAAAGAAGAAGAAGAGGGTATTGGAGATATTTTTAAAATAACAAGGGATATCGTTGTAGGTTTTCTAAATGTGAGGGATGTTACTGAAATTTATCCATATTTTGGTTGTTGATTTTTCTATTATAACTAATTCTATGTCATGTTATTTCTTTCTCATATTTTCTCTCTCCAACAATTTAATAAAAATTTCTCTCTCTATCCTTAATTAGATATAAAATTTATTCAATATCAAGTGCTCCAAAGAGTACTCTAACAATTCTTAACTATATATATATATATATATATATATATATATATATATATATATATATATATATTGAACAATATAAAAATGACCTATTAGATTATTTTATGACTATTATTTGAAAAAAAATTACAAAAATTGAAATTATTTTCTAGGCTATAATTTTATTTTTCTCTCCCTATATCAAAATTTAATTTTGTTATACTTTCACAAAATGTATTACATATAAAATTAAATGTTCAGTTGTGAATCAGGTGTAATATTCAAATGAAATATATATATATATATATATATATATATATTCTTAAACCCGCATAATGTACAGATCTAAACTAATCTATATGTTATACTTAAAAGTGAAAGCCAACATCTTAGAATGAATTAGAGCTAACTATTGTCCATCTCTCCCATCTCCTCACTCATATCAAATTGGATGGCTAGGATCAATTCTTTTCTCTTATGAGTTTATTCCTTTTTAATTCATGCATTCAATTTTCTTCTCTTTATTCTTTTCTTAATTTTTAATTGTGCTTTAATTGTTTAGACTTCTTTTGCCTTCCTTCTCTAGCATTATGCCTGATTCTCATTATCTCAAACGTCAATTCATCTGCATCTACCTTGTAAGACCCAAAATTCTGCGAACGCATAATCATTAGTTGCATTTTAGAACATTTAGAAAATAACGGGATAGAATATGTCATTTATTATTCAATTTAAAATTTTAGGGGTTAATTAGTAATTTTGAAAAATATTAATTTTGAAATGGGTTTAAATAATAACTTAAAGAAAATTTAGGGGAGATTAACGTAATTTAGGAAAAAATAATAATATATATATAGGTGATAAGATCAAATGAAAAGAAAAAAAGGGAAGACAAACGTGGCAATGAAATATGAATTTCTCTCATGCATATATATACATACATACATCACAAAAAAGGGAAAAAAAAAGAAGGGAAAACAGAGAGGAACAAGAAGGGATGAGAGAGAGAGAGAGAGGTCTGGTAGTGTGTCGTCACCAGTGTGTGTGTGTGTGTGTTCGAACGTTGTGTGTGTGTGTTCCTCCGTTTGATCCGGCGTGCATGTGTGCGTGTGTTGTTTAGCGATCGTTGACGGTGTGACTATGTGTGTGTTATTGATCATCCGGTGGTGGGTGTTTTTGTTGTATGTGTATGTTTCGTCGATTGCGGAGGGGTGTGTGAGAGTCGACGGTGTGTAGTTCTAGTCTGGTTAGTCGCCAACGAGCATGTGTTGGTGTGTGTTGCTGCTGCTATGTGTGTGTTTGATCCAATAGTGTGTGTGTGTGTGTGTGTGTGTGTGTGTGTTGATCGACCGGTGGGTGTATCATCGGTGGAGGAGGCATCGTCTGTCAATGATGTGTTTGGCTCATTGTCAAATATGACTGGGTGTATGTGTGCGCTCGGGTCATTGAGGAAGGGCGGCAAGGGAGATTACCGGAGTTGATGAGGAGATAGAGGAAAAAACAGTCGGCTAAACCTGTAACACGGATTAGAAAAAGAAAACCATTGCTGCGGCAGTGAGATCCGTCACCGCGGCGGTGAAGAACCAATGAGCCAAAACAAAGAAAGGAAGCGTGTCGTCGTGGCGGTGAGGTTCAGCACGCTAAACAACAAACAGGAAGAAAAAGGGAAAAAAAAAAATAAGAATCAAAATCCGAAATTCAACTTCTCGGCCTGCGAGCGATTCGGAACAGGTAAAATTTCAATGAATTATTATTTTTGTCAAATTAACAGTGTCAGTATTAAAATTTCTGTAATCGTAATAATATTCTATTAATCGCTAATCTAAATAAATTCGTATAGTAAATATTAACGTAGCGAAATAAACGAAATAACAATTTTGCATAATTAAATTTGGAGAATGGGGAATTATGAAAATAAAATTTAGGGTCTACATTGCATGTTAGGTTATTTTAAATAAAATGTTAATTTAGGCCTATAGTTGTTAGGTTCGTAGGCGCCAACGTCCCTGTAGGTTTTGGACGGTGATAGTTTTGAAATTCGAAAATCGAGATGAGTGTACTGTCTTCTATATAAAATTACAAATCTTATTTTCGTATAAATTGTAGAAAATGTGTTTATTTTAAATGGACGATTTTGTAACTTATACGGATCTAGTTGGCTTCAAAGGTAGAAAATGATTTTTGTTTCAAGTTAGTTTTAAAGGTTGAAAAATTATTTTTAGATCAAGTCGGTTTTAAAGGTGGAGAGTGATTTTTGTCCGACTATACCATAGTTTCTTCTCGTTAGGCGGATATGACCTATAAGATGTGGATTTTCTTCTGGTTAGGCGGGTATGACCTACGAGATGTGCATTTTCTTCTCATTAGGCGGGTATGACCTACGAGATGTGGATTTTCTTCTCGTTAGGCAGGTATGACCTACGAGATGTGGATTTTCTTCTCGTTAGGCGGGTATGACCTACGAGATGTGAATTTTCTTCTCGTTCGGTGGGTATCATCTACGAGATGTGGATTTTCTTCTCGTAAGGTGGGTATGACCTACGAGATATGGATTTTCTTGTCGTCAGACAGATATGACTTGCGAGATGTGGATTATCTGCTAGGAAAAGTCCTGCAGGGTGGTTTGACCTGTCAGGAGTGCATATCCTACAGGTGGTACGGTACCGTTGCAACTCCCGATCGTGAGGTAAAAACAATCCTATGGCTAGTAGGAGAGGATGTGGGGAGGGGCGGTATTTTATATTATGTTGAAGTGTTTGCGCTAGTTTGTTTAAAATACTTGCACGGGTTGATTAAAACATTTAGACTGAGCTGATCGGATGTAAACCGTGGAAGGTTCAGGTATTTTTGTGTTTTTGGTTGTGAATATTTGGGACCGGTATATTCCCAAATTTTGAAACGGGTATATATATATTTGGAAAAAAAAAAATTACAGTAGCGCGAGTATGTAGGTATATATGTATGGATGGATATTCGTGGATGAGTTAGGGTAACATCAAGTTGACGTCACGCCCGACCTCGGGTGACGGGTACCCGGGTTGGGGTGTGACATTTGTGGTATCAGACCCTGGGTTATAGGTTTTGTAGACATGTCAGTTTGTCGAGCCAGTGGTGGACCATGAGATAGGGTGTCGATAGAAGGTGTTGAGCTAGTAGTACACCATGAGATAGGGTGTTGATAGGTGGGTTCGTCACGTGAATGATAGTTGTTGCATTGTTTTATATAGTACATTGGTATCGTGCATTGTTATTTGTCTTGTTGGCAATTAGTGGGTGCAACGAAATTGTAATACTGCTAGTTGGTGGTTTGGGTGGTATTGTTGGTAGTGGTAATGGATGGATCACGATTGTGGGGGTGCCAGTGGTTGGAAATGTTAAATTATAACTGATAAACAATCATATTCGTATTACTTGACGTTGGGATTCACTGTCGGTAGCCCTTAATGTTTTAGTTGTTAAACCAATAGAGTTACAGAGCACACTTAATTCATCCAATGATAAGTTATTAATTGGATTATTAGACAACACCTTACTGATATTATGAGACTACCCAACCCTTTGCGCTACTCTTTGATATACATGGATTCTATCATAGCGTACAACATCCAAGAGTGTGTATAAAACTACCTTCTAGGCAATACTAAAGGGAACGCTCATAATTTTATTGGAGAGGGAATTCATATTATTGAAATAGGAAAGATGACCGTTCTGTAGTATGAGATTAAATTCGATGTTTAATTCCGATTTATTCCTATTTTGGTAAAAACGAAAGAGACAAGATGTAGACCATTCTAGAAAAGATTTAATTTGGAAATAAGTTCTAGGTTGACGGGTAAGAAAATTAAAAGTTTTGCAAAATTAGTAAGCACAACGAAATTAATGGAGAATATTGTGCGGGAAGCAGCCGAGAACTGTGAGTCCGTGTTGGTAAATAGTGCGTATAAGGATAGTCCGCTTCAGATCGGCAATAGAGAACTATCGATAGATCTATTACCCCTGAGTATTTACGATTTTGATGTGATACTGGGTATGGATTTGCTATCCGGTTATCATGCCACGGTAGATTGTTTTAAAAAGGAAATTATCTTTTGGGTCTCAAGCGAGCTAGAGTTGGTATTTCAGGGGACAGGATCATTACCCCAGTCAATTTTATTTCAGTCCTGGAGGCTAGGAGGTTACTAAAGAAGGGGTGTTAAGGATACCTCGCGCAGGTGTTTGACACTAGTCAGAATGGAGTTCAGGTGGTGGATATTCCAGTGGTCAGGGAATTTTCCGATGTTTTTCCAGAAGAATTACCAGGGTTGTCAGTGGATAGGGAAAATGGAATTTACTATCGAGTTACTTCTAGGAACCGCTCCGATATCAGTTCCACCCTATCGTTTGGCGCCTACCGAGTAAAAGGAATTAAAGATTCAGTTACAAGATCTGTTATATCGCAGTTTTATCAGACCTAGTGTTTCTCCCTACGGAGCCCCAATATTGGAGCCCCAGTATTATTCATGAAGAAGAAAGATGACACGTTGAGAATGTATATTGATTACCGACAGCTGAATAAGGTGACGGTTCGTAATAAATACCCGTTACCTAGAATTGATGATTTGTTCGACCAACTGCAGAAGGCCAGGGTGTTTTCCAAAATAGAACTTCGATCAGGATATCACCAGTTGGAAGTCAGAGACAGTGACGTAGCAAAGACGACGTTCCGTATGAGATATGGGCATTATGAATTTTTGATTATACCATTCGGGTTGACGAATTCCCCTGCTGTCTTCATGGATCTGATGAATCGTATCTTCCAACCTTATCTAGATCAATTTATTATCGTATTCACTGATGATATACTGATCTATTCTCAAAGCAGAGAAAATCATGTAGTGTATCTCCAGATTGTGTGGTAGACGTTGTAAGAGAAGCAATTGTATGCCAAATTCAGTAAATATGAGTTCTGGTTGGATCGAGTGGTCTTCTTGGGGCATGTTATCTCAGGAAATGGTATTCAAGTGGATTCAAAGAAAGTCAAAGTTGTGGTGCAATGAGAGAGGCCGAAAAGTGTGACCGAAGTTCAAAGTTTCTAGGGATTGGCAAATTATTATCGTCGGTTTGTGCAGGGATTCTCTGTTATAGCTGCCCCATTGACCCAATTAAGCCGCAAGGAATTCAAATTCGAGTAGACTGACAATGTGAGCAGAGTTTTCAAAAGCTAAAGAGTAGACTGATATTTACGCCAATACCTCATTTCCGACAGAAGGTGATGGCTTTGTAATTTACAGTGATACGTCCTGCCAACACTACTAGAAAATTCTCTTTTTATCACGCTTAGTAAATATAATTCATCTCGTTTTTTTAATAAACCGTGATTATAATAATATGAATGAGATATAATCTCGTTTAAAATTTATTATGTGATAACAAATATTATTTATCTCACTTTTTTAATAAACCGTGATAATATGTTTTTTATCACACTAATTATTTATATTTATAAGTGTGATTAATTTTTCATTAAAAAAAGGCCCTAGCTGCTGAACTTAAAATGAAAAAAAAAGGGCACAATTTCTCCCGAATCCTCTTCTTGCTTCTATGCCTACCCTAGACGATGGAGAAGCCGCCGCCTCCCCTGCTTACCAATCCCCTCTCATCTTATTCTCACTTTCACTCCCAATTCCCACAAGATCTCACTCTCACTCTTTCCTCTGATCCATCGCGAAGACGACGGCCCTCACCGCCGATATCGCCGCGGATCTGAGATTTCTCCATTACCGTCGTCATCGCCATAGCAAAGCCTTCAGCCTTCAGCCTTCATCGCCATCTCCTTCTTCAGCCTTCATCGTCGCCATCCGGATCTGTCACCATCACCGTTCCAATCGCCAGCGCATCGCCGACCAAGATACCCTTCTTCGTCTGCGACATTCGATCTCCATCAGAATCAGGTAAGAATACATTGTTCTTCTCCTCTTCTTACCACCGATTGTAAGAATCAGTTGTTTTTTAATTTGATTTTAAGGAAAACTGAGCTCCACCAAGTGGCTCTGCAAGCTTCAAAGATCGAAGATTTAATTGATGTTATTCGGACATCGATGTCAGTCATGTTTAAGCAGTGGTCAGATGCTATGCATGCATTTTGGGAGAAGTTCGATTCACTATTGACTCTGATTATCGACCATTGTAACTTCTTAAAAGATCTTGATATCCATATTCATATATCTTCCGTCTTTTCACTTCTATATATTGTTCATATGCAGGACTCGACTAACAAATCCTGATTTGGCTGGATCTTGGTTTGTTGATATTTACTAACAAATTTACTTGATATTGCAACGAGATATTTACTAACAAATTTATTTAAAAAAACGATTCATTGAGCAGATCTCAGCCATCAAAATTCACGGTGTATGTTTTGGTTCAACACTTCAACGATCTAGGTGTTCCACTCTCTTAACCATATGTTTCACTGTGTGTGTTTGTGTGCGTGGGCTTTACAAGAAATTTGGTTTTATTCGTAATCAAAGTATGGAATGTTGATTTTGATTTTCGATTTAATTTTCATTCATTTTCTTCGATTTTAGGGTTGGTAATTATGTTATTTTGGTTGCATTGACTTTGGTGGAAGAATGATTTTACATATTTAGTTGGATTTGGTAGATTATTTGAACTTATGGAGTAATTTTTTTTAGAACATCTTCATCAGATTTGTAAAATACAATGAATCAAAAATTAATTTGGAGGCTTGATTGAAAGCTTAGTTAGAAAATGAGTTAAGTTGATCATCTCCATCTCCATTTAAGCTGAGAATTTGATAATCGATTTATGCCTAGATAATTCTTTTAAATAATTTTCTTTCTTGATTTTGGTAGTAGAGTGTATTGAAAAACTTGTGTTTCCACTATGTGTGATGTTTCCAAGTTGTGATTTTGGTTGTGGAATAAACATTGATTGTGTGTGATAGTTCTTTATTTTTTTTTTACTTTTTTTTTGCAATCATCTTTTTTATATTGTATTGTTATGAATAGGATTTCTTGGAGGACCATCTCTCATTCAAATTCCTATGTGTATCCTATGAAGATTATTAAAAATGGTAAGTAGTCTAGTATTAAGTTCCTCTCTTTGGATTATTAACCCCTTTTTGAATCTAATTGTTTGTTGGAAGCTATGGGAAATGTTTTGACTGTTCATGTTAATGTGGCCTGCAGGTGAAGTTCACAGCAGATGAGCTTCGCAGAATTATAGACTACAAGCATAGCATCCGTAACATGTCTGTCATTGCACATGTTGATCATGGTAAGGAAGCTACTAAACTGCTCCTTTTTTGGGACTTGAGAAGTACGTTTTGATGGTTGAGTTTTATAGCTTTAAAAAAATAATATTTGTATATCAAATTTATCTTGGTGTGAATTGAAGAGGTATAATGTGTACTTGTATGTAAATTTTTTTGTTCTCATAGTCTTTTGATGCCATGCTGTGATAAAATTGTCATTTTATTTTCTGATTTATCTTAGTGTCTGTAAAATCTCATCGTGGCAAATGTAAATAGTAGTGTAAATTTCTTCTTGTTCTAAGTCTTTATGATGCTCCTGCCTCGGCGGTGGATGTTTTTGGAGCTCAACTATTGTATTGAGGGGCTGATTTTACAAATTGAAATTATGTTACATTTGAAGAATACTTGCTTTGTCTTTCAACCTTTTCCCTAGTTGTGATGTTCTATTTTACTGCAGTTTAGTTGCTTTTACTGATTTTTTCCCTCTCTTGTCAGGGAAGTCCACCTTCACTAATTCACTTGTGACTGTTGCTGGTATCATTGCTCAAGAAGTGATTGCTGCTGGTATCATTGCTCAAGAAGTGGCTGGTGATATTCGGATGACAGATGCCCGTGCAGATGAAGCTGAGCGTGGTATCACTAGATATTCCTTTTAAATAATTTTGATGTATTTTCCATTGTGTGTGCCTTTATGAAGTTGATGGAAAAAAAATGAAGTTGATGATGTGGGTAATGATGTTTTATTTGTGATTGGATGACCAATTTTAGACATTTGTACATGATAGAAAATTCAAGTTTATGATTATTGTATTGAAAAACAACTTGTGTTTTTCATGTTAGGTAAAATTCTTATGTCATCAATGTTTTATTTGTTTTAGAAATATAAAATTTATTTTGTAGCTAATTTTTTTTAGTATTTTTTTTTATATAATAGTGCTGTGATTTGTAATTTTTTTTTAATATAGATATGAGAAACTATCACGGTTTTTAAATGTGATAGAAAATAGATTAAACTGAGATAAATAATCTAAATAATATGATCTTTTAATCACATTTGAAAACCGAGATTATATGGATTATTCATCTCAGTTTTTAACTGTGATAAAAATATGGAGATATTACCTGTATGGCGAGACATGTGAGATATATACCGACCACTAGAATTTGAAACACTTGTTTACCCAGAAGAAACTAAATTTTAGGCAAAGGCGTCGAATAGAGTTGATTAAGGATTATGATTGTACTAGTTACTATTATCCAGAAAGGGCTAATGTTGTAGCAGATGCGCTGAGTCGAAAATCGGCGGGTTCGGTTGCACACATTAAAGTTGTTCATACTAATCTATATGCCTAGCTGAGATCTTTGCGAGTCCAATTGGTAGTTGGTTAGACGGAAGCGTTACTTGCGATTTTGACTTTGAGACCGACATTGCTCGACCGTAAGTCCAATTGGGGAAGATTAGAGATGAAGTAAAAAATAGTCACAGGGCTGACTATCGCGCCAGGAATAATGATGAAACCTTAATGGTTGGAAATAGGTTGTGTGTGCCGGATGATGTCAATCTAAAAAAATATATCTTGGAGGAAGCGCATAGTTCAGTATACGAAATACACTCAAGTAGTACCAAAAGGTATCGGGATCTACGAGAACACTATTGGAGGAATGGAATGAACTGGGAAATTACCGAATTTGTTGCCAGGTATCTTGTTTGTCAGCAAGTCAAGATTGATCACCAACGTCTAGGTGGGTTAGTACAGCCTCTAACTATTCTATGGTGGAAATGGGAGCATATCACGGTGGATTTCGTTTCGGGATTTCTCCATACTCAAAAGGGGTATAATTTTATCTGGATAATTATTGATAGGCTTCCTAAATTTGTTCATTTTCTGGCCTTAAAGACGACGTATTGTCTGAATAAATATGCCCAATTGTATAATGATGAGATTGTTCGATTACATAGTGTGTCGGTTTTCATAGTGTCGGATAGAAATCCAAGATTTACATCGAAGTTTTGGTCGAGTCTCCAAGTTTCTTTGGGGTACCCAGTTGGAATTTAGTATCGCTTCTTATCCGTAAACTAACGATCAATCAGAGCGAACGATTCAGACGTTGAAGGATATATTAAGGAGTTGTGTTCTGAAAATTCCTTGGTAGCTGGCATGATCATTTGACGTTGATGGAATTTGCCTACAATAAGAGCTACCATACGGTAATTGAGATAGCACTGTAAAAAGTGTGGTATGGCAGAAGATGCAGGACTCCAGTCAAACAGACTGAACTGAAGTGAGAGAACGAAAGTTGTTGATGCCAGATATAGTCCAAATGACGGCAGAAAAAGTAAAGGTGATTCAGGAAAGATTGAGAATTTCTCAGAGTCGGCAAAAGAGTTAGGCGGGCAAGCATGGACGGGAGTTGGAATTTGAAATGGGGGATCATGTATTTTTGCGTATATTCCCGTGGAAGGGCATAGTGAGGTTCGGGAAAAAAGAAAAGTTAAGTCCGAGATATATCGGGCCATACAAGATCTTGAAACAGGATGGTACGACAGCTTATAGACTTGCTTTACCGCTAGAATTGTCCAGATTACACGACGTTTTTCACGTGTCGATGCTTAGAAAATATGTGCCAGATCCCTCGCATGTGTTAACTTCTCAACCCAATCGAGTTGAAATAAGATTTGACGTACGTTAAAGAGCCAGTCCGGATTTTGAATCGTAAAGAAAATGTGTTGCAGGTGAAAATGTTTCCATTAGTGAAAGTGTGGTGCCATAGTCATTCGGTGGAGGAAATGACATGGGAATGAGAGGACGAGATGAGAGATATATATCCGCACGTGTTTGGTTAAGGTAACTAAAATTTCGGGACGAAATTTCCTTTAAATAGGAAGGGTTGTAAGACCCAAAATTTTATGAACGCATAATCATTAGTTGCATTTTAGAACATTTAGAAAATAACAGAGTAGAATGTGTCATTTATTATTTAATTTTAAAGGGGTTAATTAGTAATTTTGAAAAATATTAATTTTGAATTGGATTTAAATAATAACTTAAAGGAAAAAAGGGGAAGACAAACGTGGCAGTGAAATATGCATTTATCTCATGCATATATATATATACATACACACATCACACCGCAGGAAAAAAAAAAAAGGAAAAACAGAGAGGAATACGAAGGAAGGAGAAAGAGAGGTCGGTCCGGTGGTGTGTCATCACCGGTATGTGTGTGTTCGGACGTTGTGTGTGTATATGTTCCTCCGTTTGATCCGACGTGCATTACTATGTGTGTTGTTTAGCGATCGTCGACTGTGTAACTGTGTGTGTGTTGTCGATCGTCCGGTGGTGGGTGTTTTTGGTGTATGTGTGTGTGCCGTCGATTGTGGGGGTGTGTGTGAGAGTTGACGGTATATGGGTTCTATCTGGTCAGTCGCCAACGAGCATTTGTTGGTGTGTGTTGTTGTTCTGTATGTGTGTTTGATCTAACGGGGTGTGTGTGTGTGTGTGTGTGTTGATTGATCGGTGAGTATGTCGTCGTTGGAGGAGGAGGCATCCGTCAGTAATGCGTTTGGCTCATTGTCAAATGTGACTGGATGTATGTGTGTGTTGTGGTGTGTGTGTGCGCTCGGGTCGTTGAGAAAGGATGACGATGGAGATCGCCGGAGTTGATGAGGAGAGAGAGGAAAAAACGGTCAGCTGAACCTGTAATGCGAAACAGGAAAAGAGAACCATCGCTGCGGCGGTGAGATCCATCATCGTGGTAGTGAAGAACCAGTGAGCCGAAATAGAGAAAGGGAGCATGTTGCCGCGGAGATGAGGTTTAGCACGCCAAACAGCAAACGGGAAGAAAAAAAAAAAGAAAAAAAAAAAAAAGAGAAATAAGAATCAAAATTCGAAATTCAACTTCTCGGTCTGCGAGCGATTCGGAACAGGTAAAATTTCAATCAGTTATTATTTTCGTCAATTGAACAGTGTTAGTATTAAAATTTTCGTAATCGTAATAATATTCTATTAATCGCTAATCTAAATAAATTCGTATAGTAAATATTAACGTAGTGAAATGAACGAAATAACAATTTTGCATAATTAAATTTGGGAAATGGGGAATTATGAAAATAAAATTTAGGGCCTGCATTGCATGTTATGTTATTTTAAATAAAATGTTAATTTAGGCTTATCATTGTTAGGTTCGTAGGCGCCAGCGTCCCGGTAAGTTTTGGACGGTGATAGTTTTGCAATACAGAAATCGAGGTAAGTGTATTGTCTTCTATATAAATTTAAAAATCTTATTTTCGTATAAATTGTAGAAAATGTACTTATTTTAAATGAACAATTTTGTAACTTATACGGATCAAGTTGGCTTCAAAGGTAGAAAATGATTTTTGTATCAAGTTGGTTTTAAAGGTGGAAAAATGATTTTTGGATCAAGTCGGTTTTAAAGGTGGAGAGTGATTTTTGTCCGACTATGCCATGGTTTCTTCTCGTTAGACGGATATGACATACGAGATATGGATTTTCTTCTCGTTAGGTGGGTATGAATTACGAGATGTAGATTTTCTTCTTGTTAGGCGAGTACGACCTACGAGATGTGTATTTTCTTCTCGTTAGGCGGGTATGACCTATGAGATGTGGATTTTCTTCTCATTAGGTGGGTATGACCTACGAGATGTGAATTTTCTTCTCGCGAGGCGGGTATGACCTACGAGATGTGAATTTTTTTCTCGTCAGGCCGATATGACCTGGGAGATGTGGATTACCTGCTAGGCAAAGTCCTGCAGGGTGGTTTGACCCGTCAGGAGTGCAAATCTTGCGGGTGGCACGGTACCTTTGCAATTTCCGATCGTGAGATAAAAATGATCATATGACTAGTAGGAGAGGATGTGGGGGGAGAGGGGGGTATTTTATTTTATGTTGAAGTTATTGGATTGGTTGGTTTAAAATATTTGCACTGATTGATTTAAAATATTTCAATTGATTAACTTAAAATATTGGTATGGGATGTTTTAAATACATTATTTCTTTACATTGGTAGCAGTTAGAAATTGGTTCCAAAATATGGTATGCGATATACGGTATTATTATTACATTATTTCATTTCATTGGTAGTAGTGGAACTGGATTTTCAACCGGGTATGTGGTTATAAAACATTATATTGTGAAATGTGGTATTTAATAATTATATTTGATCCATTAAATATTTTTTTTTACTATTAAGACAGTACACCGATAAAAAAATTTGGTTTTAGGTACTGCGGCTCGGAGTTGATCCACTACTGGCACTAGGTGGTGTCGTTTTGGAGGTGAGCCGGTTGGATGTGTCACAACCCGTTTCGGACACCCGTCATCCCGAGACAGCGTGACTACAACATGACATCACCATTACCCAAATAAACAAATGAATGACAATATACACCTACTATGTAATACAAACACCTACTATGGGGGACACACCCGTCCCAAAATTAAATTAACTAAAAGTATTTATTTATGAACCTTTTATAGGTTCGCTTTTGACAGCTTCTCTCAATTGCCTATATGACTTCATCACGTAGCTCTACCTAGTGCCAGTAGGGGACCGACTCCTAGCTGTTGTACCTGCGAGTGTACTGCCTTCTTAGTAAAACATTTTTAAAATATTACTACGTTCTAAATTTTTCCACAATTTAGTATGGATCAAGCATAAGTATATAAGCAACAAAAATAATGCGATATAGATAAGTTCCATCCAGTACAAAATCCTACTAAACATTATAATAGGTAATATCAAATCAACCAATATACGTAAAACACCACATCTCAAGCACCAATTTCAAACACACACCTCCAACACACATACACTGGCCAGTCCTAGTGATCGTTTTAACCTCACGATCGGGAGTTGCAACGGTACCGTAACATCCGTAGGAATGCCTTCCTACGAAATATCCACACCCCTTTTTGGGGAGAAATATAATTCACACCCCTTACGGGGAGAAGCATAATCCACACCCCTTACGGGGAGAAGCAACTATAGCATTGTAAAAATCAGATCTAGCATCATGGAATCACAACCCAATAAATATCGTCTAATTACCACGTCTATCTCTTTTCTTTCAAAACCAACTTCTAAATCCAGAAATCATATATCATACTCTTTTTTAAAGAAAACGTCTGATTTTATTAAAACCACTTTTCCACCCTTTATTTTTAGAAAAACCAGGCATTTCTAGGAAACTAATGTTTTTTATTTTCTTTTAAAAACACCGTCTGATTTCACCAAAAGCCAACATAAATTCATTTTCACCTTCCTTTTTGAAAACCATCGAAATCCAATGTACCAAATTATTCAAATCCTGCTTGATCCATATTATTTATAAATTCATACAGTTTAAATAATCACATTTCTCATCACATATATTTATAGAAAAATAGTCTGGCAAGAAGACAGTACACTCACCTCGATATCCGTTTTGCCAAACTGACACTGACCACACTTTATCTGGACGTCAGTGCCTGCGAACCTAATAGTGGCAGATTCTAAATTAATATCTTATCTAAAGCATCCTAATCATGCAATGGGGATCCTATATTCTGAACTGTTACTAATTTTATGTACCATGTACTTAAAATTAATTAATCGTCACGAAATTATTATGATTTTAGGATTTGTAACACTAACTAAAATTTAATTTAACGAGAATTTATAATCGATTGAGGTTTCACCTGTTTCCGAAACGTTTAGCGACCACGAGATGGGTTTTGGATTTTCCTGGGGTAGTTTCTGCAATTTCTCCTCTTTTTTCTCTTTTTTTTTTCTTCTTTCTTTTTTTCTCTTTTTTTTTTTCTTCTTTTTCTTTTCTTTTTCGCGGCTGTTTCCTGAACATAACCCGCCACCACCGAACGAACAGTACACCGTCGACTGCACACCCACCTCCGGAACACTCAAGCCACCGTCACCGCCGGAGGAACACCCACACACCGAAACTCTGCCGAACCAACCAAGCCGAACCTTCTTCTCTTTCTCGGATTTCTGGTTTCACGTCTCTGATACTCTCTCTCTCACCTCACCGATCGGCGGCCTCACCGTCGACGAAGACCCCTCAGGCCCATGCCCACCGGCGATCACACACACACACACGTCTTATCACTCCACCGACGAACTGGACAGACCGACCGAACACCCACCTCGCTAACCGGATGAACTCTCCACCAACTGAACCTTTCTCTCACCTAACCAACTCCGGCGACCTCCCCCACAACGATCACTCCCACCGGATGAGAAGAGCACCCCGGAGACTGCAACGATCACGAAACACACACACTCGTACCTGAATGGCCGACCGAATGCTCCCCGGACGACCGGCGACGATCGCCCACCACCTTCACCGAACCACCACCCTCTCTTCTGAAATTTGATGACGGCACCCTCACGAAGCTCGCTGTCGACCCAGCACACCACCCCACACGATTTCCGACCACCAAACACTCATTGGACGTCCAAACCTACTGCCGATCGATCTTCCTCTCTCTCTCTTCTTTCTCTCTTCCATGTTTCTGCTTCCTTTCCCGTTTTCTTTTTTTCTTTTTCTCCCGTGTTCAGGCGTGTGTGTATAGGTGTATATATATATTCGATGCTCTTTCCACGTGTCTCTTCCCTCGCTTATTTGCTTCCAAGTGTGTGTGTGTATATATATATATCGGTTGATTTCCTTTGTCGAGAAGAAAGGAGGAAAAAATTTTATTTAAAAAATTATAATAGCCCCCCCCCCCCCCCCTCAATTTCCTTTAAGTTTTAGTTAAACCCAAAATTTAAAATTAATATTTTTAAAATTGCGAATTAACCCCTAAAATTTGAAATTAAACAATAAATGACACAGTCTATTCCGTTATTTTTAAATGTGCTAAAATACGACTTAAATTGTGCATATGAAAAAAAATCAGTGTCTTACAGGATATGAACCGTGGAAGGTTCAGGTATTTTTGTGTTTTTGGTTGTGAATATTTGGGACTGATATATTCCCAAATTTTGAAACGGGTATATATATATATATATATATATATATATATATATATATATATATATATATATATATATATATATATATATATATATATTTGGAAAAAAAAAATTACAGTAGCACGAGTATCTAGGTATATATGTATGGATGGATATTCGTGGATGAGCCAAGTAGCATCAAGTTGACGCCATGCCCGGTCTCGGGTGCCGGGTGCCCGAGATGAGATGAGGTGTGACATACCTTTCCAACTTCCAATTCATTGCACACTTACAAACTCCTAAGCTAAATTTAAAGAGTCATGGATTTAAGGTTGCTCATTTATTCATTTGGGTAAGCAATACTGTTGGCTTGATTTTTGTGTTCGCTTGCTCCAAATCGTCATCACCCCTTACATATCGTCTACCATTGTTGCTATTGTTCAAAATTGAAGAGTCCCAGTCCCACAACCAAGAGAGGGACGAGTGTGAGAATCAGTCGCAATCATGGCAGAATTGAACACTCTTTCCCTCTGTTTAACCACTCTGTCTCGCTGCATTCTCTTTATCACCATACAATCTACGAAAACACAGAGATTACATTTACCGACTCATTTCCTTATATTCTCATTGAGTTTTTCTCATTGATTTCTTAAACTTACATGGATTTTCACGCACCCATTACCTGAAATTTCGCTAATTTTGATTGTTATTCCGGATATGATTCCCCTGTTTTTTCGTGTTTCACGTGCACGCATCTTGAACTTTATCTAATACGATATGCATGTAAAGTGTTTGAGAAAATGCTTAGCTCAATATTTTGAATTGAATTTTTGAAGTTTAATCCTAGAAGGATAAAGCAAGAGAAAATGGCAGCTTCCAAGGCCGCAATTCATGACCTGCACGGAAAACAGCAATCTTTCGAATGAGCCATTAATTGATAATATCGAAAATGATCAGATTGTCATACCTGATGTGTGTTCATTTTTGTTTTCAATTCTTATATTTTGTCAGTGACTAACTTCAAGCTTTACTGTACACATTTTTTTCCTAGCTCCCAGTTATTTAATTGAAATATGTGAGTTCAATAAATTCCTAAAGATTGTCTATACTAATCACCTTTTTTTCTTTTTTCTTATAAGTACTTATATGTTGGGTTTATCTCACATTGGATATGGATGAGATAGTTTTTAGAGTTGAGAGAGGTCAAAGACAACCCCCTATACTGATATCAAAATCTAAGACCACCCTACCAAGGGTCCTTTCTTATTTGTTTCTAACACAATAGATGTTTCCTTTGTATACATTTCATATTTGATGATTTACCTAAATGAAAATTTCAACTCTAATTAGTTTATTTGTTGATTGTTTGCTTGGACTTTGCTTAATTTTTCCTATCAAGTGTCCGAAATTAAGCATAATTAAGTACAAAATCGAGCTCCTCCGTTGTATGCTCGCACGGACCAATGGGAAGCATTATCATCATCTCTTCCCTACATGGTACGCTCAATGGAACCCAAGTCGTAGGTTGTTGTGCCAGAAATTCTAGGTCCACCAGTGGATTGGTGTAAAATGTTTTGCCATGGAATTAAGTGTGGCAGCAAGCACCATCGACCACGAGTTCCAATCTTTTGTTGAGTTGCGCACTGGACTTTGTTTAAAGGGAACAAACCTTTCTAAGCCAATGTCACACCACATATTCTATCCACTCATTAGTGCTGCAAAGGTTAAAGTCTCCAACGCATCTACTGAACAAGAGACACTTTGTAAGGTAGGAACTCTTGACCAGAAGAAAGCAAAGGGTGAGATCTTAGTTTGTCTTATACGAGACAATGCAAGAGTTGACAAAGATCAACAGGTTTCACTGGTCGGTGTTGTTGGCATTTAATCCTTTGCAACGATAAGGTCAATAGAAATGAGATTGTGGTTGATCTTCCAACAATGTTGTAGTACATACATTTCATTTGACATGATTGGTTTTTGTGTACTAAAATATTAATTTTTTCCTCTTACATGTTTTGTCCATAAATGTAGATCATTCAGATGAGTGTCGATTTTCTAGAATTAAAGTAAAAAAATTGCACACTACCCATTCGTGGAATTTTATGTAGCTAGAAAAGAATGATGTGGTTCATTCAAGTTTATTAAGGGAGAAGGCCAAACATGGTGAAGATATCATCATTGTTAACCTTAAAATGGGTTTTATTCAAAATGAAATTATGAGTTGTTTTTTGTTTGGCATTTGAAAGCTTAAAATGGGTCTGTTATCAACTAGGTTCTCATGAGAAGACACTCTTCTTTGCCGGCCTCCTTCTTGCTCATTAGATCACTATGCAAGGCCATTGAATTTTTTTTCCCTTAACAAATAATGAAATAAAAAGAATTGGAGCTTAATATAAATAATCAATAACTGAGTTTTATTTAATATTTTTGCCGATGATAGTTGGAATTAGATATGTACAGATGTAATTTCAAATTCCAATTTCTAAAGGTTCATTTTCGTACTACTAAATGTTTCCTTAATACATTTCATTGATACTCCAATCTTGCAATTTTCTCTTCGAAAAAAAAAATTTGGTTTTACAAATGACATTTAGAATTAATTGCAAGAGAGTACCAAAATAAGGATGATGAAGCAAATAGGTTCCACTGAATCCGATTCATACTAGACCAACTGAATGGACAACCCCGAAAAAATACCACAAATTAGATTAGTAAAAATAATTAAAATAAGATCTTTAGCCGCAATTTCATTAAGGTGGTGTTCGTTTACTTCCTTTTTTCCTGTTTTATTTTCTATGTTCCCAAAAAACTTATAACAGAAACAAAATATTTTGAACTTTTTTTGATTTTGTTTAGGAGATCTGGGTTTTGTTTGCAAGCGTATGAAGGTTGATATAATTATTTTTTTATTTGTAGATGTATAAAGATTTATGAAATTATATTTTTTGTTTGCGAGTGTATAAACATTTATGTAATTATATTTTTTGTTTATGATTGTATGAATGTTTGTGTAATTATATTTCCTTCTTTCTTTCTTTTTGGTTTGTAGAGGTGTATATAATTATATTTTTGTTTGAGATTAATGTATAAAGGTATATCTAATTGTATCTTTGGTTGGAGTTGTGTAAAGACAGGTTAGTTATTTGCAGACATCAAACATAGAAAAGAAAGAAAAAATATAATAGAAAAGAACGACCAAAATACAAAAAAAAAAAAAAGAAAAAAAAAATGATATTTTTCTTACTATGCTACAAATACAAAATATAAATTTGCAATTGTATCTCTTTAAAATTAAATTATGTTCATGTAAAATTTCATCATTTCATCAAGTATTAAACAATACCCTTAATTTAAACACATAAAACTAAAATATTCATAATGTTAATTAAAAAAATATATTCCAAAAAACAAATCCTTAAATATTTCCAACAAAATACAAAAATAAATTTACAAAATCAACTAAAATACATATATAAATTATTCTAAAATTCGCGCTTAGCACGGGTCTAAAACTAGTAAGAAACTAAAAATGAAAGCTTAACTCTTTGCAAGCCTTAAAAGATTATAAGAGCTTATTTCAGCTCTCATTAGTCTTACTAATTTTAGTACAAGGCATTTGCCTATATGAGAAACTAAAATCCGAAACTTAACTCTTTTGAGGCATTAAAAGACTTATAAGAGCTTATTTGAAGTCTCATTAATCTTACTAATAAGGATTTGTTACTTACCTCTCTTATCATTTTCTCTAAATCACAAACCTACCTTATTATCTATTAATATGAGTTAATCCCTTTGATTATTTTTTGTGCAAAAAGATACAAATGCTCATATCTTATTTAAATATATATATTGCATTTTCAAAAAAAAAAAAAAAAAACTCTAACACCCCTCCCCCCCCTCCCCCCCCCCCCCTCCCTCTTCATCTTCTTCCTCCTCCTATTTCATCTTCATCTTCCTCTCTCTCCCTCTCTTTCTCTCTTTCTTTGCAGATCCGGCTCTGATGCCAGATTTGTGCCCCGAGCATAGGCCAAGTACCTCCCTTGTCATTTTACTTAAAACCACTAACCTCTCTTATCATTTGCTAAATATCAGTGAACTACTTTGATCAATTTTTGTGTAGCAACATATAAATACACATCTCTTACTTTTTAAAAAAAAAAAAAAAAATTTATACTTTTTTTTTAAAAAAAAAAAACTCACTAACACAAATATTTAAAAAAAAAAAATACTTTTTGCCCCTAAAATGTTTTTGAAATTATTTTTACACTATATACATTTAATTAACATACTTGAAAAGAGCAATCTCTCGAACTAATGAACTCGTGTATTCAATAAGGAATACAAGTGGTTTGAAATTTTTTTCTTTGTGAACTTAAATTTGTCCATTGAAATACAAAGTAGGAATTGGAAAATGCATGCGAAAAATTGAAAAATAATTGCATGTATTCATTTAAGATTCCAATTTCAAATCTTAAAATCTATGTCATTGCAGCCAAAGTAACAAAATCATATCTAAGTGTTTCATGTTTTAATATTTATAATTTACAAATATAAGTTTAATATTTTTTTCAAACTTGTGCATCGCTCGGGTCTAAAACTAATATGAGGTTAAACTTAAGAGACTCTCGGTCATTTTGACAAATACCAAGGACATTCCTTACTATTTTAATAAGAGTGCTCCTAAATGTACATTCCATTTTTCCAACCCTATACTCCTTAAAAAGAACAAATAAAAATTATTTGACATAATTACTATTTTATCTTTTAAATTACTAACATAGATATCTCTCTAACTTTTTTTTTTTTTACACTTTTCTCCCTGAACCCTAAACATTTTTCCTCCTCCTTATTCTCCTGCAATGACTGCCGACGCTGACAACGTCTCTAACAACAGCGATAGATTCTCTCTATCTTTCACTCTCTCTCGTATCGTAACCCCTACCCCCACTGTCCACCCCCACCCCTGTCGTCCCCTCCTCTTCTTCTTCTTCCCACTCTCATCTCTTCTCTCCTATCTCTATTTGTCTATACATATAATATATATACATGTATATAGTGTTGAATATGCAGTCTCCTATGTAAGATATAAAATGCAAAATTTATATTTAGTTAACATTAATTCGATAGATTTAAGGATTTTTTTTTTTTGCTAACATCCAATATTAGACAACATATTAAAATGGACTAGAAGGGACAAAACATATGCCATCTTAAACTCATTGATTTATTTATTTTTTAATAAAAACCCATTTTAGCAACAAAAAAAAATACGCGTCGGTCTTAAACCATGTTGTAAAAGTTACTGTATAGTAATAATTACTTCGATGTGGTTTAGTTTTGTAAATATTGTTATGCAACAAATATTTGAAAATTCGGTATACACATTTTACAACATGATTCAAAATATTATTATGCGACAAAATATTTGCCTAAATCAAAATGAATAATAAGAATTTTATGAAATTAATATTAGCACTTAGGGCTATATATATATATATATATATATATATATATATAAAGGCCTAGATTTAATAACTTCAATGTTAACTTAAAGGCTCCGTTTGGTAACCGTTTCCATTCCAGAAATTCTCATTCCATTTCTAGATTTTTGGGAATTTTGTTTGGGAAAAGTGTTTGATAATTTTTGTTCTCGTTCTCATTTCATTCTTATTAGAGATTTGTGCCCATTTTTTTCTTAAGAAATGAGAAACAAAAAAAAAGTTGTTTCTCATAATTCTCTTTCCATTCCCAAAATCACTGTCACTGTTCATCCGCGTGGCCGACCACCGGCCGCCACCGGCCATCTCTGCGACCGTCGCCAGTCACCTCCGGCATCGCCGGCCGCCCACCTTCCGGAAACTTCTGTCGCCGCCTGCCGGCCAAAATAAATAAAAAAAAATAGTTTTAGGATAAATCGTTACCAAATACAGTTTTGTTCCTAAAACAAAAAAAAAAATTATTGTTACCAAATGCAATTCTACTCCGAAGAAGGAAATAAAATTCTCATCCCATCTCATTCCCATCTCACTGCTGAAATGGAAAGAAACGGTTACCAAACGCCACCTTAAAGACTGAATTGTTTTGTTCAAAAAACTGAAAAATAAAAGAGAAAAAATTAAAGATAAAAATGAAAAATAACTAGTTTCCTGGGTTGGGCCCGTGAGGCCCTTATTCTAAAGCTGGAAAATGGTGCATGTCGAAGTTGGGCCAAGGTCGTTTCTGTACAGTGCGTGCGTTTGGTCTTTGCTATACTCTATCTCCAACGGCAAACCTCGTTTCTCCATCTTTCTAGCCTTGAAGCCATCCATTGCAGCTGAAGCAGCTTCATCTTCCAATTGATCCATGGCGGAAGTTGACAGCGGAAAAACTTTATCTCTCGCTGAGGTACTCTAGATTCTTCCTCTGAAATATGTTTCGTTGCCTTCAAAATTGAAGTACACTATCAATCAGTCGGATCTGAACTGTAGTTTTTGGTTCCTATTGTGATATTTGTTTGTTCATTTGATTCTTTTGGATTAAGATCTAACTGATCAGATTCAATCTTTGTTTCATATTTATCACTTTGGATAGATCGGCGCTGGTAATCGGAATTTCTTAGGTGGATTGAAGCCTTTTGGGTGGATGGATGGGGTGGGAGGAATTGACTGCAGATAGGATATCAATGTTGAAATTTTCGAACTTCTTTTTTTCATTTTCTGTCCGACTAAGTTTTTTGGGAGAGCGAAAGAGAGATACGAAGAGATTAAAATAATTGTTTGAGGTATTAATTTGAAGTATTTCGTCTAGGGCTGACGTTTGGGTTTTCAAATTGAGCTATAAATGAGCCTAATTGTTGTGGTGTTTTTGCCATGGTAACAACATGCGTATTCATTTATCTTTTATGTCTAGGGAGATACAATGTAATGATTTTTCTCTGTTCCTGATTCTATGGCACTGGATTATGAATCCTGATGAAGTGCTAGTCATCATAGGACATGGGCTGATGATAAATTGTCCAAACTGAGGGGAAGATGGCTTCTCAAATTGTTAGGATGGCTCATTGTGTGTAACATAGTTGGAATGTGAATTTAGATTTTGCCACGAAGCTCCAAATAATTTATAGGTTAATGGGTATTCTTCGAATGGAACGTTTCGAATATGTCATCGACATTTTCAAAATGCACATATAATTTGAGATCTATGTATATTTATTTATATATGTACTTGTAGTCATAGATAGTACATACCTACAGGTATATAGGTGCCTTTAAGACACATTCAATACGCCTTCAATGCTCTTGGGGCACCTTTTGGGCTTGGCTGACAAATCACAATCTAAAAGCATGTCTTTTCCTCCAAACGAGAAAAATATTGGGCAAGCGACAATTGGAAGGAACAGAAAAACACAGCTTTCCTTTCTAAGCCAAATTGGGATGTTCGTATGGAGGATGTACATGTATTGTATGGCCAGCTTTACTTATTCTTTTTTAAGCAATCATATGGAAAATTTTGAAACTCCAATTGAGCTCCTCCTATAGTTGATTCAGTGTTGATTTTGTAAGCCTCGATGTAGAACTGCCAACCATACTGAGAATCTGAAGTAGTACTTAATTGAAAAACTGAAAGTCCAAATTTAATTGGAATTGTTAGAAAAATTAGAGAAAAGTTTTTTCATGTTTGTATGCTACTGCATTGTAGTTTGCTTGATGCCAGGAACAAGAAGGATTTGGGAGGAAACAAAGCTATGTCTATATATACCATGACCATGTCTCAACCATAAAAAAAGAAATGTTAAATCACTTTGAGTAAATAATGTCAATGAGTGCAAGCATCCGAAATATATTGGTGTTGTAAATGGCATAAGGTTCTTAATGTGTTAGCGTTATATCATTTGAAATTTTTCAAATTCATCAAAATCAAATTCTACATTTGCGAGATGGATCAGTTCAAATACTTCATATTTCCTACAATCAATTTTTTTTCAGGTATTCAATGAATCCTCTCCTTATAGACTAACACTGAACATTCATACAATGACAAGTCCCATTCGATCAATGTCATTAGTTGTGAATTCAGAGTCTGGTAGAAGTATCATTTCAATTAGTGTCTAACATTTAATAGATAATATATAGTTTTTAGAGCTTTGGACCATTTCTTTTAAAAAGGAACTGTGGTAACATGGGATAAAGTTTTTTGAATATGATTCCAAATCCATGCATGCCCGATCAACATGCTTTCTATTGTCTATACTAAACAGTTTCTGGTGTGAGAGTTATCTTCTCCCATATTTCCCTATGCTGTCTAATATCATCTTATATCTTTATATCACATTCATATGAGTTTTGTTAAAACTTCCTCCAAACCATGCATAATATACTCTGTGTTCCACATTGGACATGTAACACCGGAATTGGTAATGCTGCAGATTTGATTTTTGTTCAATAGTTGAAAACCAATATTTAGCAGGCCCCATAAGATGTCTTTGGTTGAACCAGTCATTCAATTATCTCATGATTATCTTAGAAAAAGTGGAGAAATCATGTCAGACATTGTCTTCTTGTTTACTAAGGCTTTATCCGGTCACCATACTTTATCACATTTATCACATCCATTTTAAATTTTGACTTTATATCAATCTTGTAGGATGCATGACGTATGAAAAGAAAATCCCAACTAAACAATCCTTTCTTGAGTTTACCATAATTGGAATGTGCTAACACTTTTTTTGGGGGGGGCCTGATCATTGGAAGCAGCAATACATGTTGAAGGATAAAGAAGAAAAAACAGATATGGGTAATAAACCTGTCGAATTAACCGAGGTTAAAACTCCTCCAGCTCGTACCTCCGAGGAAGCTGTTGTTGAAAAACCCACCGAAACCCCTGTTGCAGTTGAGAGTAGTGAAGTTCCTCCTGCTGCTCAGGAAAGCAGTGTGGCCTCTGATGCTGCTGCAGCTGAAGCAATCAGTGAAACTGCTCCTACTGCCGCCGCTGAAGAAAGCAGTGAAAGTACTGAACAGGAAAGTTCTGATGATCAAGAAGCTGCAGAGGAGGAGACACCAGAGATTAAGGTTTGCTCGAATCCTGAACCCTTCTTTACTGGTTTCTTATCGCTTTCACCTCATTTTGCTCTTTTATTACTTGATTGGCGGTGGATATCAGCTTGAGACAGCACCAGCAGATTTCCGTTTCCCAACAACAAATCAAACCAGGCATTGCTTTACTCGTTATATTGAGTACCATCGGTGAGTTCTACTTGCTTAAAATTCTTCTATTCATGGAACAATTGGGGAGCGTTTGGATGAGGTATTTGAAGAATGAATTTGATTTTGTAGAGGGATTTGTGAAATTCTCTCTTTTCTTATGAAAATTTTATAAATCCCTCTCTGAAATCAAATTCCTCCTTCAAATACCTCACCTAAACTTACTCTTAAAACACCTAAGTTTAATGGTTTATAATTTTCATTGTTGTGCTCTGCATAGGTGCATTGCTGCCAAGGGTGAAGGTGCTACAGAGTGCGATAAGTTTGCAAAGTATTACCGTTCTCTTTGCCCTGGTGAATGGGTAAGTAGGTCAAAACTTGAAATTTTCCACAATCATTGTATATTTTTACTGATTGAGCTATTTGATTTTGGGCTATTTCTTAAGACATTTGTTGTTTCTCTTATGAATGCAGGTTGATAGATGGAACGAGCAAAGGGAGAATGGCTCATTTCCAGGCCCATTGTAGGTGGTTCCTGCATGCCGATATATTTATATTTGCCTTCCTAGCCTGCCAGATGAGCAGCGAGATTGTTTTTTAATAAATTTTTGTTTGAATCTTGGAACTACCCAAGTCCAAACATAGTGTTGCTGTCTATCGCAGTTTTATGGAACCTTTTCTCCTTGTCTTTTCTTCTGCAAAATTTTGTAATAGTTACTTGCGTTGATGAACTAAAAGGGCACGAGACTGTTTTTTCTTTACATCACTTAATCTTCTTATTCGTCTTTCAAGTTTCCTCGATGGGTTTTTGAAAGACCAGTTTATTCATGTATGCGTGTATGCAAGTTCAAGAGTCTTTTGGTTGAGTTTTCGAAAACAGTTTTCAAAAGTAGGTTATTAAAAAAATATTTATTAGAATAATTTGATGGGAAAATTTTCATTCTACGATCATAATCGGTGGATTATTCATTACATTATAACAGTTCCAATCCTTTTTTAGGAATGGCACATTACATGTCAATTCCACTATAAAATTGGGATTTACATAATCGTTGGCCAGAGGAAAAAAGTTGAAAATTTCAATTATATTACATGACTCAAAGGTTGCGAAGTGTTGCAGCAATATACCGGCAGCGGTGTTGGTGCTATCATATTCTAGGTTCTTAACTTTAGTTTGTCTATTATGAATATTGACTAATTCTTACAATAGTTTGAATCAGTCATATTGACTATTTCTTACAATAGTTTGAATCAGTCATATAATCTTTTTCATAATTTTATAATTTTTCATCAAATATGAACATGTTACAATATTTTTGCGCGTACATATTTGTAACAATTTGACTAATTGCATAAAAATTGTGATATAATACTGATGTAGAAAGTTTTCTGAATTGATAATGTGAAACATTAAAATATAGAAGTTTAAAGAATTTTTAAGAGGTTTTTGCACTTTGTACGTTTGAAATTTTGGAAAATTTTCATTTTAGTCACTGTTTTTTGAATTTGAACACATTAAACCCTAAAGTATCTAAATCGTGTCAAGTCAGTCATGTCGTTATTTTTTATGATGGAAATCAACCATGTGTCAAACACAAAATCTGAATTCCATCATAAAAAATGATGGACGGACTAACTTGACATAATTTGGATACTTTAGAGTTTAATGTGTTCAAATTAAAATAATAGAGGCTAAAGTGGATTTTTTCTGAAACTTCAGGGGTGCTAAGTGAAAAAAAAAAAAACTCAATTTTTAAATAATGAATTTTCTAATTTTTATTTGAATTGTGGCAAGATGTGGAATATTTTATTGTGCAAACATAATGGTGCACATTCTTATTGTTTGTCAAAATTGTATGCGAATGGAATTTTTTTGAAATCGAAATCATTTGACATGTCATTTTCCGTAACCAGCAATTCATATTGCTTACAAATTGATCAAAATTATTTCGATAACATGATTTCCAAGTCAAACAGGTTTAATAAGGATTTTTAGGAGATAACGATAAAGGATTGTGGCGGTTGCGGTGTTGGCATTATTGGTAGCAACACTAGCGGCTAAGCTAGTGTCGCTGTTAATTTAAGCAATGCCACTTGTAGCGTACCTGAGAGTATGATTGATAAATGTGATGGGTCACCAAACAAATATTCTTCGGATGATAAGAAAATGGGGTTAGCAACTATTGACAACGATTTAGGAACTAAAATATGAAGGATATTATATCTATGTGAATGCAATGGAATATAAAATCTTTAATAAATTTAATTTGACAAATAATTTTCTAATCCCGAATAAGCCTGTGATAATGCTAAATAAATAAATAAATATAAAGAACAAATCGTATTTAGACTTTATACCTCTTCCAGTACTTCAGCCTCATAACCAATAGTTCCTGAGATGTGATTTGAGAAGGCTCTTCCAAGAACTGCAAGATCAAATCTTCGTGAAAGTAACAATCTCTGAATAGCGGCACAAGTGTCTCATCTCTAATAGTATCAACACAAAGAAATCCATATGAATGATGGCTAGTGATTATCTAATAATCATATTCTAAATCAATCGATCTACGGTAGGTTCGATTTGATTTTAGGTGGTAATAAGAATCAACTCAATAGAGCAATCAAAAAAGAATAAAAAAAAAACATCCTAGACATTCTAGAAATGGCCGAAATTCTACTAAGGGGGTGGCCATTTGATGGCTTTCCTATTAAAAATATTGTCCAGGATTCAAAATTATTTCTACGGATATATGTCATTAACCTCCCTTATCATTTTGTACTATACCAAATACCTCATGTGTCATTTTATAAATATCAAAGATCTCCCCTATCTTTTCGCTCAAACACCATTTACCTCTCTTTGGACAAAATTGTTCATAGGTTATTTTTAAAAAAAAAATTATTAGCACCTCTATATTTTTTAAAATTATATTTTTTACCCTTAACTTTTTAAATAATTATATTTACCTCTCACCACCACCCAACTCTCACCGCCACTGCCACCACACAACTCCCACCACCCACCGCCACTACCACTTCCTACCACCGCCACCTCCCACCAGTGCCACCCAACACTACCTCCCACCGCTACCTCCTACCACTAGACCCACTACCACCACCCACCCAACAACACTTCCCACCGTCGTCGCCCACCACCTGCCGCCACCTCCCACCACCACCACCACTACCTGCCGCCATCCTCTGCCACCTCCTACTGCCACTTCCTACCGCCGCCACCACCTACCACCATCTGCCACCTCCCACCGTCGCCACCCACCACCTTCCACCGCCATTACTCACCCCCATTTTAAAAAATATTTTTTTTAACCATTTCATTAAAAAATATATATATATATAAAACTAACCCTTTCATTAATCATTTTTTCTCTCTCTCCAGTGGTGGTAGGGGTTGGTGGTAGCGGTAGTGGATAGTGGTGGCGGGGGAGTTGGGTGGTGGGTAGTGGGAGGTGGCGGCGGGAGCTAGCGGCAAGAAGTGGTAGTGGGAGGTGGCGGAGGGTGGTGGGTAGTAGAGGCGGTAGAAGGTGGCGGCGACGGTGGGTGGTGGTGAGAGGTAAATATAATTATTTAAAAAATTAAGGGTAAACAATATAATTTTAAAAATATAAGGGTGCTAATGAATTTTTAAAAAAAAATAACTTAAGGGTAATTTTGTCCAAATGAAGGTAAGTGGTATTTGAGCAAAAAGACATGGGAGGTCTCTGGTATTTGCAAAATAACAGAGAAGATATCTGATATAGTGCAAAATAATATGGGAGATTAATGACATATATCCTTATTTGTGCCATTGACTTACACTTAATCTTGTCAATCATCAAGATGACTGTCAAGTGACGGTACTCACAAATCCAAGCATCGAATGACTCCGCTAGATTAGAAGACATTTCGCCATACCTTTTACCTCTAAAAAACATGTTACAAAATATATCTCGCTGCACATCTGCTAAGAAATTTTCAACTCACCCCCGACCTTCCGTCTTTAACTCATCTAGTAGTTGATAATATTTCTCCATCATCATAGAATATACTATGGTAGAATATTTGTACATCAACCTCTATTTAAATCATTACTTCATTTCAGCAAGCTTATCTCTCAAATTATTCTTCAAATGATTCAGACAGTACAAGTGCAAACTGTTCGGGAACATTCTTCGTACACCTTCAAGAATCCTAGTATGTCGGTCTGATATGAATGTTAACACACGTTCACGCAACACAATTTTCTACAAATTACACATAAACAAATAACAATTGTCATCATTTTTCGCATGCACCACTACAGATGCAACTAGAAACATACATGCACAATAATTAAAAAAATAATCGTATTAGAGCTTTACATATGATCCTAATTTGTATTAGCCACAAATATCTCTTATCGTTTGAACCATCATTCGCACTTGCCCGCAACAGACAACCACTATATCGACCTCCCAAGAAAGTACCATCAAGAAATTACTTCGGTCAGTAATACTTGAATTCTTGTATAGTTACATTAAAAGTAACAAACAACCTTTTAAAGTGTCTCATTTCTATGTTATAATCCAAAACCAAATGACTCCCTGGATTTGTACGCATACAAACATCCATGTACTATCGCAATTGATCATATGAGGATTTGTGCTCAACATACAAATCATCTCGAGCTTTCTCTACCCTATTCCAAGCAATGTGATATGAGATATCAATACATAATCATTCTTAAACGTGTGAATAACATCGATTGGTAGAGTAGCCAACGTGTTCCGCACTAAATCAATCAAACAAAACCTCACCACACTCAAATTCATCTTTTCATTCTTGGTCGTCCTTTACGGAACCCCACAAGAGTGATTGTTTTCTAGCACCTATATGTCCAAAAAAAAAAAAAAAAACATTTATTTCATTAACTCTTCCATGGACTCTCTAATTACAACCCATTTCTTCCTTCAATGAACATTCAGTAGTAACCCTCTTTTTGTCATTCTATTTGTATTTAAAACTGAATCCTCCTTGGACAACATACTTTCTCAATATTTATCTAAACTATGGTATTCCTCCCTTAAAACTCCTATCAACTTCTTTGATACCCTCAGTCTTATTGTTGGCCAAGTAAAGTACCCAAGAGGGGGGGTAAATTGGGTAATTAAAAAATATATTAGAATAAAACTTGATAAATCAAATAATTAATTTTAAGCCTAAATTAATTATTATCTTTATAACACAGCAGAATAATATTATCAATCTAAGTGCACATCCAAACAACAAAAATAAATAAATTAATAATGCAGCACACCAAGATATATCCTGGTTCACCGAACTACTCTTGGCTAGTCCAGTTCTCCGAGTCCCACGGAGATTCACATCCACTAATTCTCAAGATTTCTTTAAAGGTAGGAACCAAACTCACACACCGATTCTTTTACAGGCTCATAATCAACCTTTACAATATCTTTTTCACAGGCTAAGGAAGAACTTCTACTTTTTACAGGCTCAAGAATAACCTATCTTTTTACAGGTTAAAGATTAACCTAATTCTTTTTATCACTACAGCTCAAAAATCAAAACCTCACAAAACACTTCAACTATCATTTTTCTAGGTAAGGATGGAACATTTACAAATCACTCACAATGCGATTCTATCCAGTAAGAATAACTACCTCAATCTCTTTACAAGAAAATACAGAAACCCGACTACCCTTGATTAAATACCCCCAACAGTATTTAATCCGTCACAACTCACCAATACAAAAATTGATAAAAAGAAAATCTCACTCGGAGCTTCTACCACCCTAGATAAACAATAACTCAATTTGTCACAACCCGTCCCGGACTCCCATCATCCCGAGGCTGGCGTGACTACAGCATGACATCACCAAAAACCAAACAGCCTAATAAATATGTCAATATACACCCACTGTATAATACATACACTTATTATGGGGGCGCACCCGGCCTGAAATATTTCCTAACTAAAAATATTTATTCCTGAACCCTCTTGGATTCGCATCTGACAGCTTCTCTTAATCATCCACAAGACTCCATCACATAGCTCTACCTAGTGCCAGTAGGGGACCGACTCCTAGCCGTTGTACCTGCGAGTGTACTGCCTTCTTAGTAAAACATTTCGAAAATATTAATACTTTCTAAATACTTCCACAATCTAGTATGGATCAAGCACAAGTATATAAGTAATGACAGTAAGACGATATAGATAAGTTCCATCTAGTATAAAACCCTACCAATTATCATAATAAATAATATCAAATCAACCAATATATGTGAAACACCACATTTTAAGTACCAATCTCAAACACACACCTCCAACACACACACACTGGCCAGTCCTAGTGATCGTTTTAACCTCACGATCGGGAGTTTGTAACAGTACCGTACTATCCTTAGGATATGCCTTCCTACGAACACCCATCACTCCGCCGAAGCGGATAATTACTGCATAGTATAAACGTCTAACATCACTCTGCCGAAGCAGATAAACATCACTCCGCCGAAGCGGATAACATCACTCCGCCGAAGCGGATAAATACTATGGCCTCATCAAATCAAATACAACATCATTAAAACGCAACTCAATAAAAATCATCTACTAAACATCGTCCGATTACCACGTCTATCTCTTTTCTCAAAATCAACTTTTAAATCCCAAAAATCATATATCACACTTCCATTTAAAGAAAACGTCTGATTTTATTAAAACCACTTTTCACCCTTTATTATTTTATTATTATTTTTAGAAAATCAGGCATTTCTGGAAAACCAGATGTTTTCTATTTTCTTTTAAAAACACCGTCTGATTTCACCAAATTCAACAAAAATTCATTTCCAACTTCATTTCGAAAACCACCGAAATCTTCCGGAAATCCAGTTTACCAACTCACCCACCTCCTGCTTGATCCATATAATTTATAAAATAGTACGGTTTAAGTAAACCAACCTTTCATCATATATACATACAAAAGTAATTTAGCAAGAAGACAATACACTCACCTCGATATCTGTTTTGCAAAACTGACACTGACCGCACTTTATCTGGACGCTAGTGCCTGTGAACCTAATAATGACAGATTCTAAATTAATATCTTACCCAAAACATCCTAATCATGCAATGCGGATCCTATATTCTGAATCGCTGTTAATTCTATGTACCACGTACTTCAAATTAATTAAGCGTCACGTAATTATTATAATTTTCGGATTTGTAACACTAATTAAAATTAATTTAACGAGAACTAGTAATCGATTTAAGTTTCACTTGTTTCCGAAACGTTTGGCGATCTCGTGATCAGTTTTAGGTTTCCCTGGGGTGGTTTCTGCAAATTCCCCTTTCTTTTCTTTTCTTTTTCTTTTTTCCTTCTTTCCCGTTTCCTGGTTCTGCTTCCCGTCCCGGTTTGCTGTTTTGAACATCCACCGGCCGGCCACACACCGCACGTCCGCAAGGCCGTATTCACACACGCCCACCGTCACCGATGGCCGACGGCCGACGGCCGCCCACGCCACCAGATAAACAGCGACCCACACCCAGGCACGCTATCGCCGGCCGAACCGCATGGAGCACCCACGATGGATGAACGACGCACTGCCGTGAACAGAACGTACATGCATCCTCCGGCTGAACGGCGGCTAAACGTAGACCACACACATGCATTCCCGATGAACGGACAGCTCACCCACACACGCGATCGTCGGCGATCGGAACGGCGCACCTACGTGAGACACACACACACACACACCCGTCCGTTCATCCACATACCGAAGAATTCTCGTACACCCACTCCGGTAGCAACGCACACCACCGGCCCGAATGGCGACACCCCCTCCGGCGATGATCGGAGCGCCGGCCAAACTCTCTCTCTCTCTCTAGATTTTCCTCTCATTTTCCGGGTGGATTCCCGACCCTCGATCATAAGTTCCTTAATCCCCTCACATGCATGATTTTAGTGGGTTAGTTTACTCCAAGCGTGCCACGTCATTCTTCCTTTCCACCTCTCTGCCGGCCAGCTGCTCCGACCGCCGGTTTACGTGGGTAGGCAACGTAACAACTTTTTTTTTTTTTTTTTTTTCTGTTAATTGCTCTTTCCTCCCCCAGCTTCCCTGAAGCCTTGATTTTAACCCTTTCCAGTTTTTAAAAGTTTATAGGATTCCCAATTTTACCCCCTGAAAGTTTCATTTACAAGTTACATGTCAATTACCTCCCTAAATTGGGATTTACTGTTTCTTATATTTTCAATTTGACCCTTAGACTTTCTATTTGAATTTTTTAATTGTCCTAATTTCATCCCGAATTTTTACAATTACTTTAAAATACCACTAAAATGACGTATAGGGTACAATCGAGGTCTTACAACTCTTCCCTCCTAAAAGAAATTTCGTCCCGAAATTCTATTACCTTAGTCGATTAAATGCGAATATCTGCTCCTCATCTCGTCTTCTCGCTCCTATGTCGCATTTTCCACTGCACGATTGCGCCCTAACACCTTGACTAACATAATCGTTTTCGTTCGCCCATTTGATCTTTACGGCTTAGGATTTGGACTGACTCTTCCCCGTAGGTCAAATCTGTTTCCAACTCGATCGGCTGCGAAGTCAACACCTGAGGAGGGTTTGGCACATATTTCCAGAGCATCGATTCATAGAGGTTGTCATGTAGTCGAGATAATTCTGGCGGTAACATAAGTCCATACGCGGTCGTGCCCACTCGACCTAAAATTTCCTATAGTTCGATGTACCTTGGACTTAACTTCCCTTTCTTCCTAAACGTCATTAATTTTCGTCAAGCTACTAATATGTCAAAGTTGCCTCACAGAGTTATACTCGTCTCATGTGCTTCTAGAACAACTGTTTTCCATACATGGTCTCATTACCCTAAATCGCCCAAAACTTATAACCAACAACTTTTCGTCAAATCATAACCATCCAACAAACAATGTGCACTTGGTCGGTTACCCTTAACATGGATAACTTCCCGTCAAAAGATCTCACGTTCCTAACTGCTTCCACTGTGCTACTCTGATAAAATCAAAATCAATAACAACACTATATGCCGGAAATATTTCAGTCCCGTAAGTCTATTTCAACCCGTCGTAACCGGCACTTATCCGTTTCATCCGATATTTTCTAGTCGCCCGTTGCAACAATATTTTCCATTCCGCACTTAACCTAACTATAATCGCTATCAATCTCATAAATGTAGATAACTCAACTATCATTAACTCCGATACCTACCTCAATTCTCTAATACTCATATCGATATCTTTTATAATACCTAAATATCACCATCCCACATAACTACAACTCAAATAATTCGAACAAATAATCTATAAGAATTCCTTTCATGCCTTCACATTTTATCAAGTCCCTAACCTGGTCACGCGTTTCAGGTTCGTTTTCACCAGCCTAACATGCTTCAAACATATATCCACGTATGTATACAACTCGAAGTACATAGGTGCACCCCAGTCACAACAAAATCGATACCTTCTGATAATTATTAGCTACTACTGTAAAATATTGTATCATGTATACATATCAGCTTAAGGATATTTTAAATTCTCCTTGTCCCGTAACATCTCAATAATTTCTAATTTCCAGTAAAAGAAAGTAGTCACATCGGCTATTCTAAATTCCGCATAAGTTCCGTTTCCCTATCTCAGTTCAGTTTATCAGATCGGAATCTTGTATCCTTTTCATATAACACTTTATGCGATGCCACCATAATTAACGACAAGATAATTATTAGCATAAACAGATTTTATTAACATTGCACCATCATCTCCCTTACCAAAAACTGCCACGACACAATCGCTCAACACATCTTCCAATATCTGAATCGTATTTACAAGGTATCAACTTCCGCTTGGGCAACTAAAGGAGTATGGAAAATTTTAACCCGTATGTTCAAATAATCATCAGCTCCTGACATTACAGTTTCTCCTCGCGGGTTGTTCATATGCTGACGACCTATTTTATTTTGATAACAATTATTATTCAGGTCACCACGCGGCGATAACATCTATGATTTTAGAAATTTCAGTTTCCAAATTTCGAATAACCAATTAATAAAATTCCTAGAATTACTAATCCTTGTCCCTTTTGATTTTTTTTTTTTTTTTTTTTTTAATATTTTGTCCCAACTTAGTTTTTAATATTTGCATTAAACTGGTGTATCACACCATCGAACAATCCGATCAATATATATATATATATATATATATATATATATATTGGACATACATATCAGGATAACACTCTTCGAACTCCTCTCCCTTCCTTTTCTGGTATAGATCAAGACTACAATAGCCCGCCTAGAGATTTCGTTACTTCTTGACTTAACTTGACGAACAAATCACCTGATAGCAAATGCCGTGATTCCTTATTTCCATTCCCAATCTACTAATCATGCCCATGCCATTACCGTATAGTTAATATTAATGGGGTATTGCATATCTTATTTCATGTATTCTGTTTTCTATTTTTTTTTTATTTATTTATTATTATTTTTTTTTTCCAAGATCTCATCTATAAATTGGTATTATCAACCCTATGCATTTTAATTCAAATTTCCCAACTTTATCGTTCCTTCAGACATGCCGATCAGTTCTACAGTCAATTTTCACTGCCTCGCTAAACCTTCTTAGTTGGACATCCGACCTTTACATGTCTACACCCACGGTAAAAATTAACACCAAACAGCATTAACATCCGACCAGCCGCCCACTAGACTTACAAAGGCCTTAACTTAACCCATAAGTTAATATGGACAATCAACTCACCAATTTTTGACCCGAAATATTTGCTATAGTCAGCACTGTGACCATCATCATCCCCTTCTACTCTTATCGTTTCCAATTGGACATCTACTCCTGTGCTTCTACCCTACAATCACTAAATGTCAACTTCATATCTATCAGCTCCATTTGAGTGGATCCCCGGCCGATTACCTAATAGGCTTACAAAGATCTCAACTTGACACCCACCTTAGTATGAATAATCTAAATATGCGCAACTCCGTTTCTTTCTTTTTTTTTTTTTTTTTTTTTTTTTTTTTTTTTTTTTTGGACTTAAAGCACAAACCCCTTCATGCAGGAGATGTCACTAAACGTTAGAACGAATACAATCTCTACTAGTTCCAAAAAGTTCTGAATTTCAGTCAAATGTTCTCGGCCTTCTCCATATTCTGTCAATCCATCCCTTCGGCTTCTTTTGAATTCACTTGAATGCTATGCCTTAAGAGTACTAGTCATATTTACTGCGTTAGTCACTACCTTAGTAACACATTCTAGTTTTCACGTTACGAACCCCAGATCCTTATGGGAACACACACCAGGTCTACCTAAATCATTAGTTGATGTTCTAATTTATTATAACGACTTCTTCTTCTATTAAAATTTCCTAAACTGCAACTAAACTTACTCCCATCCCCCATCATCCCACGATTTATTTATTTATTATTATTATTATTTTTATTGTATTATTATTATTTATTATTATTATTTTTTTCCACCCAAAGTTGTTTAAATTCAACTAAATGCAATCCATCATTGAGTTAAATTAATCCACTCATTTTCTCACCTTTATTAACACCAGTATACTTAACCAACTTCTGTGCCGAACGTTCACCTCCTTATCCCTATGGAACTTATTTAATAGTAACCACAGTTACCAATTACGCTTACAAGCCCCCTTGTCCATTTTCGAAACTACATAAGAAGAATCCCTAGCTATTACAATATTCGCTGCCGGAATTTGTAGGAACAACATCTGCGTACTGACTTGTGATATCTTTTTTCTTTTTTTTTAATCCTTTGCTAACCTCATAAACCCATTGTCAGACTAACTGAGGTACTAGATATGCCTTTCCAACATTACATATTTTTATTTATCCCAAAGTTGACTCCACCCGCAACTCTATATTACGTATCCAAATGAATTATATCCACACGCACCTACTATCCTCTTAGATCCACAATCCTCGACTACTCCTTATATATCATTTCCTATTACCTTGCTACATGCCACAACCATTATTTCGTCTATTAACCATTCTAAAAAGTGCTACCAAATTAAATTCTTGTCTAGTAATATTACAATTTCCTTTCAGATTGTCTAGAAAGCGATTTTACTCCCTTTGAATATTATTTCTTATTTCGACTTACGTGTGTACTACCATATCGTCTAGTATATTGATAACGACGTAATTTGTTGTTTGTCTAACTTAGCCTTCTTATCCCGTGGAAGACATCTCTCCTAGTGATATCACCACGTGGTCCTATCGTTGCTTGCCAAAAGACGACCCTTCACGCACCATGCTAACACATAACTTTATAAAATAAAAACCTAACATCCCCATACCAAGCTTACCTATTAACGCCCTATCTCATGTCCCCTATTGACTAGACGACTGGCACGTCTTCCTACCTCATAACCTTCTTCTGACACATCTCCTGACAAGTCTACAGAACCTATAACCTAGGCTCTGATACCAAAAATTGTCACAACCCATCCCGGACTCCCATCATCCCGAGGCTGATGTGACTACAGCATGACATCACCAAAAACCAAACAGCCTAATAAATATGTCAATATACACCCACTGTATAATACATACACTTATTATGGGGGCGCACCCGGCCCGAAATATTTCCTAACTAAAAATATTTATTCCTGAACCCTCTTGGATTCGCCTCTGACAGCTTCTCTTAATCATCCACAAGACTCCATCACATAGCTCTACCTAGTGCCAGTAGGGGACCGACTCCTAGCCGTTGTACCTACGAGTGTACTGCCTTCTTAGTAAAACATTTCGAAAATATTAATACTTTCTAAATACTTCCACAATCTAGTATGGATCAAGCACAAGTATATAAGTAATGACAGTAAGACGATATAGATAAGTTCCATCTAGTATAAAACCCTACCAATTATCATAATAAATAATATCAAATCAACCAATATATGTGAAACACCACATTTTAAGTACCAATCTCAAACACACACCTCCAACACACACACACTGGCCAGTCCTAGTGATCGTTTTAACCTCACGATCGGGAGTTTGCAACGGTATCGTACCATCCGTAGGATATGCCTTCCTACAAACACCCATCACTCCGCCGAAACGGATAATTACTGCGCAGTATAAACGTCTAACATCACTCTGCCGAAGCAGATAAACATCACTCCGCCGAAGCGGATAACATCACTCCGCCGAAGCGGATAAATACTATGGCCTCATCAAATCAAATACAATATCATTAAAACGCAACTCAATAAAAATCATCTACTAAACATCGTCCGATTACCACGTCTATCTCTTTTCTCAAAATCAACTTTTAAATCCCAAAAATCATATATCACACTTCCATTTAAAGAAAACGTCTTATTTTATTAAAACCACTTTTCACCCTTTATTATTTTATTATTATTTTCAGAAAACCAGGCATTTCTGGAAAACCAGATGTTTTCAATTTTCTTTTAAAAACACCGTCTGATTTCACCAAATTCAACAAAAATTCATTTCCAACTTCATTTCGAAAACCACCGAAATCTTCCGGAAATCCAGTTTACCAACTCACCCACCTCCTGCTTGATCCATATAATTTATAAAATAGTACGGTTTAAGTAAACCAACCTTTCATCATATATACATACAAAAGTAATTTAGCAAGAAGACAGTACACTCATCTCGATATCTGTTTTGCAAAACTGACACTAACCGCATTTTATCTGGACGCTAGTGCCTGTGACCTAATAATGACAGATTCTAAATTAATATCTTACCCAAAACATCCTAATCATGCAATGCGGATCCTATATTCTGAATCGTTGTTAATTCTATGTACCACGTACTTAAATTTAATTAAGCGTCACGTAATTATTATAATTTTCGGATTTGTAACACTAATTAAAATTAATTTAACGAGAACTAGTAATCGATTTAAGTTTCACCTATTTCCGAAACGTTTGGCGATCTCGTGATCAGTTTTAGGTTTCCCTGGGGTGGTTTCTGCAAATTCCCCTTTCTTTTCTTTTCTTTTTCTTTTTTCCTTTTTTTTTTTTTTTTCCTTCTTCCCCGTTTCCTGGTTCTGCTTCCCGTCCCGGTTTGCTGTTTTGAACATCCACCGGCTGGCCACACACCGCACGTCCGCAAGGCCGTATTCACACACGCCCATCGTCACCGATGGCCGACGGCCGACGGCCGCCCACGCCACCAGATAAATAGCGACCCACACCCAGGCACGCTATCGCCGGCCGAACCGCACGGAGCACCCACGATGGATGAACGACGCACTGCCGTGAACAGAACGTACATGCATCCTCCGGCTGAACGGCGGCTAAACGTAGACCACACACATGCATTCCCGATGAACGGACAGCTCACCCACACACGCGATCGTCGGCGATCGAAACGGCGCACCTACGTGAGACACACACACACACACCCGTCCGTTCATCCACATACCGAAGAATTCTCGTACACCCACTTCGGCAGCAACGCACACCACCGGCCCGAATGGCGACACCCCCTCCGGCGATGATCGGAGTGCCGGTCGAACTCTCTCTCTCTCTCTAGATTTTCCTCTCATTTTCCGGGTGGATTCCCGACCCTCGATCATAAGTTCCTTAATCCCCTCACATGCATGATTTTAGTGGGTTAGTTTACTCCAAGCGTGCCACGTCATTCTTCCTTTCCACCTCTCTGTCGGCCAGCTGCTCCGACCGCCGGTTTACGTAGGTGGGCAACGTAACAACTTTTTTTTTTTTTTTTTTTTCTGTTAATTGCTCTTTCCTTCCCCAGCTTCCCTGAAGCCTTGATTTTAACCCTTTCCAGTTTTTAAAAGTTTATAGGATTCCCAATTTTACCCCTTGAAAGTTTCATTTACAAGTTACATGTCAATTACCTCCCTAAATTGGGATTTACTGTTTCTTATATTTTCAATTTGACCCTTAGACTTTCTATTTGAATTTTTTAATTGTCCTAATTTCATCCCGAATTTTTACAGTTACTTTAAAATACCACTGAAATGACGTATAGGGTACAATCGAGGTCTTACACAATTAATATCCCAACTTGTGATAGAAAAACGTGAGATACAAAAACCTAATTTTAACAAGATATGGATAGCAAATTGGAGCACGTAATCAGATTTAAAAAATTATTTGTAAAAATACTTTCTTAACACCGAAGAATAATAGATTGAAACGTTAGACAGCTCAAATCGGTGACGCTTACACAATCGGTGTTTTAACTCAAGAACACCTCAATAATTGATATCACAATATGATCCCTCAAAATAAATATCAGAATGATGACTCTTATAAAAACTTATGAACTGAATAGTTCTTGATATGATGTTACTTCATTATGAAATCCGTGGGTCTTTTTATAGGTATATGAAACAAGCCCTATAACAGCTAGTTTCTACAAGATATGTCTTTCAAAATCATCAATAGACCCCATATATTGATACCTTTCATTTAAGGTATAATTGTGTCACACCCCACCCCGGACACCCTTCACTGTGGGGCCGGCGTGACGTCGACATGACATCACCTGAATGCCAAACCAACTCATATAACGATAATACACATACAATAATATACAATCTTAAAAAATATGCATATACAATTTTCTACTATGGGGACTCACCCGTCCCCAAATATGTGAACAGTAAAATAAATACCATGAACCCTTTACAGGTTCACCCCAGACAGCTCATCTCGAAACCTACCCCCGACACTATCGTAGGACTCTATCTAACGCCAGTAGGGGACCGACTCCTATCTACTTCACCTACGAGTGTATTGTCTTCTTAGTAAAAATATTTTATAATAATAATTCATAACTACAATATCTAAATGGATCAACCGTAAGTATAGAAACAAACCTAACTAGTAAAATTCTCCATAATATAAGCAGTAAAAATAAACTAATAAATATAAGTTCCATTCAAACCCATCTAGTAAAATAATACCAATCACCATAATAAATAATAAATCACCAATATAAGTAAAATACCACATCTCAAACACCACTTAAATCACCCAATATAAGTAAAACATCACATCTCAAACACCACTCTACCACAACACACTGGTTAACCATAGTGATCGTTTTAACCTCACGATCGGGAGTTTGCAACGGTACCGTACCATCGGTAGGATATGTCTTCCTACGAACACCCATCACTCCGCCGAAGCGGGTAATCACTGCGCAGTACAAACATCTAATATCACTCTGCCGAAGCAGATAAACATCACTCCGCTGAAGCGGATAACATCACTCCGCAGAAGCGGATCACATTACTCCGCCAAAACGGATAACCTCACTCTGCTGAAACTGATAAATATTATGGCATCGTCCAATCAATAACATCATCAAATCAATATCATCACTCTGTCGAAACAAATAATTATCACTCTATCGAAGCAGAAAAATACTATAGTATCGTCAAATCAATAACGTCATCATCACCAATCAATAACATCGTCTAATCAACATCGTCAAATCTCAAACATCACTTTCTATTTCCAAAACTAATTTTTTATCCAAAATCATATTTCTCATTTTCTTTTAAAAAAACGTCTGATTTCACCAAAACCATTTTTTCACCCTTTATTTTTAGAAAACCATGTATTTTCCACTCTCTTTTAAAATCACTAAATCCAACGAAAATCATTTTCAACTTTCTTTCGAAAACCATCGTAATTTCATGAAAATCCATTTTTACTCACTCACCCCAAAACCTGCTTGATCCACTTAATTTTTAAAAGCATCTAATTTAAATACAATTATTTTCCATCATATATATATATATAAAAATAGTTTGGCAAGAAGACAGTACACTCACATCGAAATCCGTTTACAAAAACTGACCCTGACCATACTCTATCTGGACACCGGTGCCTGCGAACCTAATAGTAACAGAGTCTAAATTAATATCTTATTTAGAATATCCTAATCATACAATGTAGACCCTATATTCCGAATCGTTACTATTTTATATACCACGTTATTAAAATTAACAAATCACAACGAAATTATTACGATTTCAGAAATTGTAACGCTAAATAAAATTTAATCTAACGAAAATTTATAATCGATTGAAATTTCACCTTTTTCCGAATTGTTTGGCGACCACGAAATGGTTTTTGGATTTTCCTAGGGTGGTTTCTGCAAATTCTCCATTTTTTTCTTTTTCTTCCTTTCTTTTCTTTCTCTTTATTTTGGCTTCTGTTTCCTGTTTCGGTTCCTGTTACAGCCCCGGCCGACCACCCCTCTTTCTCTCTCTACTATCCATTCTGATGATCTCACTCACCGTCAGCCGCCCTACACCAACGATCACCCACACACCACGCGCACATGCCATCCGACCAAACGACACACCCACATGCATACGACCGCTCGACGATCGACGCACACAACCGACGACGACAACACACGCACATACACTGCTCTCTTTATCTCTCTTCGTTTTTTGCTTCTGCTTCCTTTTAGCCAACCCACAATGGCAACAATCACACCCATACCACCCAACCGAACGGATCACACACCCAAACTGAAACCCACATTCTCTCTCTCTAACTCTCTAACCGGCCGAATTACCGACCCCACCCACCGACGACCGAACACCTATCGTCGACCAAACATTACTGACCGAACCTACCACGCTCATACATACACAACAACAAACACACATGACAAACACGGCGACCCTCCGCCGAATGATCATCATTCATGCCGGTAATCCATACCTAAACACACCCACACACTTACACATGTTTTCGGGCATACAAACACAGACACACCCTTACCAAACGACGACCAAACGCCCACACCCACTTACTAAACGGACGGCGATGAACGGCACCCACCGGCGAACCTCTTTTTTTTTTCTGTTTCTGTTTGGATTCCACCAACACACACACACACTCATCCGATCACCTACACACTGACGAATTCCCACATACCCACGACAGCAGCAACACACATACCACCGGCCCGAACGGCGACACGCACCACACACTCCGGCGACGATCGGAATACACATCCTCACTCATAAGGTCACCGGCCAAACCCTCTCTCTAGATTTTCTGTCTTTAATTCCAGATTTTTCTTCCCCTTTAACGCACTACGGGCATGAATATATATATATATATATATATATATATATATATATATATATATATATATATATATGTAATTAGTAGACCAGAATGCACCCTCTTCAAGCCACGTCGTCCACTTCCCAAATCCTCTGCCCATCGGTTGATATCACGGTAACAGCCGGCAATAAACTATGAATTTCTATATGTTTCTAGAACCCATTTGCTTAATTACTCTTCCCTCCCCCCTAATTTCTAAAAATCATCTTTTGAGCTCAATTCACCATTTATAAGAGTCTAATATGGTAATTTTACCCTCAACATTTTCTAAATTGCAAATCTCACTCCCAAAAGTTTTAATTTAAAAGTTAAATGAAAATTTTTGGATGGACTGTTTTCTAAATTTGCAAATTGACCACTAAACTTTTAATTTGAATTTTTAATTGACCCAATTTCGCCTCAAATTTTTTCAATTGTTCTAAAATGCAACTAAAATGACGTACGTGCTAAATCGGGGTTTTACAACCCTTCCCTCCTAATAGAAATTTCGTCCTGAAATTTTAGTTACCTTAGCCGAATACGTGCGGATATTTATTTCTCATCTCGTCTTCTTGCTCCCACATCGCTTCCTCTACGGAATAACTGCGCCATAACATTTCTACTAATGAAAATGTTTTCGTTTGTAGCACCTAGTCATTACAACTCAAAATATGGACTGATTCCTCAACGTATGTCAAATCTTCTTCCAACTCGATTGGTTGAGAAGTCAACACATGTGAAGGATTTGACACATATTTTCCAAGTATCGACACATGGAAAACGTCATGTAGTCGAGACAACTCTGGCGATAAGGCAAGCCGATAGGCCGTCGTGCCAACCCGATCTAAAATTTCAGATGGTCCAATGTACCTTGGGCTTAATTTCCCTTTCTTCCCGAATCTCATTATGCCTTTCTACTGAGAAATACGCAAAAACACATGATCCCCCACTTCAAACTCCAACTCCCGCCTATGCTTGTCTACATATCCCTTTTGTTGACTCTAAACAATCCTCAAATTTATTTTATTTTATTTTTATTTTTTATTTATTATTATTATTTTATTTTTTATTTTATTATTATTTTATTATTATTTTATTTTTATTATTTTATTTTTGAATCACCCTAACTTTATCTGTTGTCATTTGAGCTGTATCCGACATCAATAATTTTTTCGTTATCCTACCTCAATTCAGTCTATTTGACTCGAGTCTTGCATCTTTTTCATACAGTTCTTTATACGGTGCCATCTCGATCGCCGAATGGTAGCTGTTATTATAAACAAATTCCATCAACGTCAAATGATCATCCCAGTTACCAGAAAATTTTAAAAACACATCCCCTCAATATATTTTTCAACGTCTGCATCGCAGGCTCCGATTGGCCGTTAGTCTACGGATGAAAAGCAGAACCAAATTTCAACTTGATACCCCAAGCAGTTTGAAAACTCGACCAGAACTTCGAAATAAATCTCAAATCTCTATCTGACACTATGGAAACCGGTGTACCATGCAACCTAACAATCTCGTCAATATACAATTGGGCATACTTATCAAGAGAATACGTCGTCTTATGACTTGAAAATAAGTAAACTTAGTAGGTCTGTCTACAATTACTTAAATGGAATTATATCCCTTTTGAGTACGAGGTAATCTCGAAACAAAATCCATCGTGATATGCTCTCATTTCCACTCTGGAATAAGTAGAGGTTGCAATAACTCACTTGGACGTTAATGTTAAATCTTCATTTGCTGACAAATAAGACGTCAGACAACAAACTATGCGATTTCTTGCTTCATTTCAATTCACCAATATTGTTCACGCAAATCTCAATACATTTTGGTACCGCCTGGATGCATCGCGTATATTGAGCTATGCGCTTCTTCTAAGATATCCTTCTTCCAACTGGCGCCGTTAGGCACACACAGCCTATTCCCAAACATCAAAGTCTCATCACTCTCCTTGACACAATAATCCGCTTTGTGACCATTTTAACTTCATCCCGAATTCTCTCTATTTGAATGTCTAACTTCTGTGCTTCAATAATACGATCAATCGACGTCGGCCTCAACGTCAAAGTTGCAAGTAATGCTGCCATTTGACCAACCGCTAACTACACTCGTAACGATCTCAACTCCACATATATATTGAGAAAGGGAGAGAGAGAAGTCCGGTGGGGACTAAGAGACATGATAACAACTTGTGTGTGTGTGTGTGTGTGTGTGTGTGTGTGTGTGTAGTTAAAAAAAAAATATGGGTCTAAAGAAAAATATTTTTTTAAATAAGGGTGCTAGTGTAAAAAGATCAATGAGAAAAATATGCTAAAAAAACAAAAAACTTAAAGGGATGTTTATGTATTTCAATTTTAATTGTTTAATCATTTTTAAATGGTTAAGGATAAAATTGTCATTATAATAAAAATTTCAGTAACTTTTTACCTATAGGGGCATTAAGTGATTTTTGAGAAAAAATTATAAGAGATTGATTGTTATTTAATAAATGACAAGTGAAATTTCTGGTCCATGATAAAAAGACGAGAGACGTAAATAGCAAATACCCAAATGCGATAATCATACACATTATTCAGTTATCATACTAAGAAAATAATAATATAATCACATGCACCTATCAAAAAATAAAATAAAAAAATATTAATAACAATATCCACAACAACACATTTATATTGAAAATGTTCATAAAATTTGAGTATTCATCATCTCGTATCATATTTTGTGAATATTCACAAACATATGGTCGATCGAATTTCTGCATGTTCACGTATTTGTGATATCCTTGTGTATTGTGAATGTTCACGTATATGATGATTCGTTCTCCCTAAATCATCATCCTTGAACATTCACGCACATATGTACATATCATTGATAAAATTTGTGAACATTTACATATTTGTTATTTTTTTTTTATAATGTGAATGTTTACGTATGTGATGATTCGCTATCACCCGAATCATCCTTTGTGAAAATTCACACATGAATTTTTGTTTTAATACGTAAACATTCAAATATTCTTTTTATTCTACTTGCGTCTGCAACATTGATTGCATGTCAAACAAAAACATAAACAAATAAACGGACGAAAATTAAATCCATAAACATCATATAAATAATTTTCGCTAGTTACAAATTTAGACACCATAATCGAACACAAAGAAGCTTCTATCCAAACAAAATCGAGAGATTTTGCCCAAACTAACCTACAATTTCTTCTAGGGTTGTGCAAGAAGCCCGATGGGCCCGATCCACCCGCCATAATCGACCGGCCCAGGCCAAAATCTTCGGGCCTATGATCTGTTTTTGTTCAGATCGGGTAAGACCCGATCCAACCGGAAGCTTTGCGGATCGGGCCTCAGTTTTGGATCCCCCACCCAGAACTCACCCGACCCGACCGAAACCTCCAACTAAATAACTTTTTTTTAGGGTTTCATGCGTTCATTTCGATCGATCTTCTGCGGCTGCTTCATTCATCGCATCGTCTCAGCCTCCCACCATCCAGATCTGAGCCACGCTCTTCGTTAGCCAAACTCTTCATCGTCTGTCATCGGCCAAGCTCTTCGTCGTGAGACTCACGACGTCGTCGTCAATCATTATTCAGAGACTCAGAAGGTAAGTTTTCTATACTTCTATGGTTCTATTTGCTCTTTGATTTTGATGTTTTGTTTTTTGAACTTGGATTTTGATTTCTATATGGATTAGGGTTTTGATTTCTACTTCGATTAGGGTTTTGATTTTTGTTTCGATTAGGGTTTTTTATTTCATTTTCGATTAGGGTTTTGATTTAGGCGTTACTCCATCTCAACATACAAACCAACCGGACCCGACCGAATCCGCCGATAATTCGATAAACCCGCCAAACACCGGTTTCCAGCAACCCTTAGGTCGAAATCGGGCTTGTAGTTTCTTCACCCGAACATGTTCGGGTCGGGTCTCCGATTTGTCCAAAAAAAAACCCATCCGACCCGTGCACACCCCTAATTTCTTCAACTGAAGCCTTTCAAATCTTAGAATCTTTTTCTCCACCTACTCAAATTCAAACCCAAACCAGCCAAAAATGAACCGTCTTGCCCAAAATAATTTGCATTTAAATGGTAATTGTCAAATATAACTGAATAACAACCTACCTTAGCCGTCATTTCTATTTGAATGACCGATCATTGCGCGAGAGTACTATCGTCCATCCAGCTCTTTATGTTAACCGTCGAATATCATTTGCTAAATTTTTTATGAAAAAGATCTAATTGACAACAAGACTATTTAATTAATTTTTATTTTTATTTTCTAAGTAACTCTCAAATAAGACTTAAACAATAAAAAAAATCATATATATATATAACAAAGTCAAAGATCCATATATGATATAACGAGATCAAATCTCCTTAAAATGGGCGGATGACAATCGTAGTAAGAATATCTTAAAGACGTTGATTAGTTAAGATTCGACGAGAACAAAAGATATCAAATAAATTTTGCTCTATGATAATTTACAAATTACAAATAGTATAATATTACTCAATTCTTGATTACACATTGAATAGTAAAAATTGACTGATATCATATTAGTAGCCCAAGTGCTTTCACTAAATTTTAAAGTATTGATCAATGATCAATGAATTGGAAGACATCGACTAAATTCAAACATAATTAAAAAACTAATTTAATATTAAAATTTTAATAATAAATTAACTATTATTTCAAAAAAAAAAATGACTACTGTCCATCTTTATTTTTTCATATTCATATCTCATTTGCTTTCCTCAGATAACGTTGCTCGCTATGTTGAATTAGGTTTTAAAAGCTAGGTTACTTCAAAAGCCCAGTTAAAAACCAAAAAAGGCCAGAATTTGACTAAAAGAAAGTTCTTGTGAACTTCGAACAACAATTATACGCGTTTCCCGAAGAAATTATTCAGACAACACATCAAGTACTCAAGAGAGAAGGGTTTCAGCAGAAAAATATTACGAAGACAAGACAATTTAATCGAATCTTAATTGTAGCAAATCAGTAGAATATCATTTATACCAATCTCCAATTACATTGTAAAAATTCTAATTGCTAAAGAAAATCCCAGACTAAAATTTCTAATCACCAAAGTTCAAAAAAAAAAGGGGGGGGGGGGGGGGGGGGGGGGGGGGTGGAATTAAGCCCTCTCGCCCCTAATCCTCCTAGCAAGCTGAATGTCCTTGGGCATGATTGTTACACGCTTCGCATGAATGGCACAAAGATTGGTGTCTTCAAACAATCCCACGAGGTATGCCTCTGCCGCCTCCTGCAACGCTAGCACCGCATGGCTCTGGAATCGCAGGTCAGTCTGCACAACACAAATATACACAATCAACATTCATGTGTGTACAATATATATACACATAATTAGAGAGAGAGAGAGAGAGAGAGAAGTAATGACCTTGAAGTCCTGAGCAATTTCACGAACAAGCCTCTGGAATGGGAGTTTGCGGATCAGAAGTTCAGTGCTCTTCTGATACTTGCGGATTTCACTGAATTATACAAACCCAACAATCAAAAATTGAGTACAACGAACAGACCCACATCCAAATTTGATGAACAAAATAGAAAGCTGGAAAGAAATTTACCGAAGAGCTACAGTTCCGGGCCTGTATCTGTGGGGCTTCTTCACTCCGCCGGTGGTGGGAGCAGATTTGCGGGCAGCCTTTGGAAAACAAAATCCAAAATATCAGATTGTTTTCAGTAAAGCAAAATCGATGATTCTTCAAAATATAAAACGATGAAAAGATTCGAAATTGTAATACAAACCTTGGTGGCTAGCTGCTTCCTTGGAGCCTTGCCTCCGGTTGACTTACGGGCAGTCTGCTTTGTACGAGCCATCTATAATCGCAACACATAATAATAACAGGTTAGCAGACGAGAAAATTAACACAAAATAAACAAAATCAAGTGCCGAATTACGACGGACAGATTTCTTAATTCATACACACACCCTTCTCAACCAATTGCTTCGAGATGGAAATTCAATCGAAAGAAACACAATCAGACAATTAAATGCTGTGTGCTCCATAAATTGAACGAAAATTTTCATGATTCTATGATATCATAGGTGGGTTTCGTACCGATCATAAGAAACCCTAACCCTAAAAACTCGACTACCCCCACAGATTATGATCTAGAAAAGTAAAACAAAATTACAATTGCAGAAATGAAAGATTGAAGGATAGTATAGAAGAAGAAAAACACACCTGTAAATTCTAAATTTCCTTCGGTATCGTGCTTGTGATGGAATTGCCTTCTGGAGGGGAAAATGTGGAGGTCTTCTCTATTCTGTTGCTTGCGACGTGAGGGATGGGAGAAATCTCACAACCGTGACCCCCTTTTATAGTCGCGGTGTGTTGTTCTCACGGGAATATCGGCGACTTCGATCGGATTGTTTTGACTACAGAATCGGACGATCAGGATTTACTCGTATTGTGTTTTATGTTGCCTTATTCAACGGTTGAGATGCTGTAAAACGAGTTCTTCCGGATCGCGAAACTTAAATGCTCGTTTTTCATTGGTTACAAATTACAACGCACATATCAAGGGGTGATTAGAACGTCTCCGAGGCTAATTAGTCATTTTGGATAGCCAAATTGAAAAATGATTAGTTAAATAGTAATTTAGCTATTTAAATTTAAGAATCCATTCTAATCACACTACTCATTTATACTAGTCATTTTATTTTAATTTTTGTATAATGTAATAAATAGAATCAAATAAAAATATAATTAATAAATAAACCCAGATAAAAATACAAGTAATAAATAAAATCAAATAAAAATACACTTACAAAAAAAAAAAATACAACTAATAAAGATAACCAAATAAAAATACATCACAAATTATGACGTCTTCCCTCGATAATCTTCATCTTAACATCGTTATAGTATTCGACTGCAACATAATCCATTTTACTCGTGTCCATTTGCATAATTCAATCCTCATAAAAGATTTTATCTAACTGGATTCTTTATGCATTTTGTTGTAGTTGTCGTTCATTTTGATCTATCACTTCTTGAAGTCGTTCAACCATTTGACGATCTAATTATTCTCTGTGCTGTCTGTATTGATGTAACGCATTTCCTACATCCATCGCATCAGAGTCTATTTTACATTTATTATTTTTTAATTATTTTTTTGATGCCTTTCTACCCAACAGCCTATCTTGGTTTACAGGATTGTCATCATCTTCACCTAAGTTAATTGAATTAGAAGTTGAAAGAGTTGATATTGCAGGACTCGAAGTTGAATAATTTTTTTGTATTTTTGTGAAAGTAATAATTTCACTCTATTTTCCGTTCGTGCCTTAATATTTTCCAACAGTGCTCAAATTGGAAGGGTCTTTTCATTACTTCAGCATACAATCGTCTAATTTCAACAAGCTAAAAAACAAATAAAACGAAAATAATATAAACATTGAAGATATTAATAATAAAATAAAAAAATGTTTATTACCTTATCTTGCTCAATGTGTCCGCTTCCCAAATGCTCTGCTTGACTATAAAAACCAACAAATTTGACACAATTCGTATTAATTTTTGGCCACCGATATTGGATAGAAGTTTGAATGCGCCCAAATTCAAATTATCCATTACTATTGAAAAAATCATGAATTCTTCTCTAGAAAGAATTATTCTGTTGTCCACTACCTATGATTGGATCTTTGCTCGTGTTAAGCCATCCCAATACAATTAAAATATCTTCCCTGGGAGTAAAAAAAAATTTGTCGTTGGGCTTTTCTTGTTGTATGTACTTCTTCTTCGGGAGTTTGAGATAATATATTAGGATTGACATAACTTGACTCCTCAAAATTTGTGTTGGGCGATAAATTTTCCATAAAGAGATTCGTGTAATAAGAACCATCAAAATGAGAGTCCATCTACAAAAATTAAGAATAATAACACTAGTGAAAATTATATAAAAAAAGAATTAAGTAATAAATAATTAAATAAATATTTATTTAAAAATAAATTAGAGTTCGACTTCAAAAATTAAATTAAAATCCACTTAAAATAAATAATTAACCCATTTAATTATAAATACTCAACCCATTTACTAATCTAATTAAAAATTAACCAACCCAACTCATTTACTAATTAAAAAAATCCATTAACTAATTAAAACCCATCAACTAAGTAAAACTCATTTATTAATTAAAAGTCAATTAAAACCCATTAACTAATGAAAGCCCATTATTAACCCACTAATTAAACATACAGGAACAACCGCAAAGAGGAACAAAGCCCACTCTCATCACTAAACTAAACAAAGCCCACTCTCATCACTAAACTAAAAACCCTAATACTCACTGAGATGAACAGCCGCAAAGAGGAAGGTCTGGTCGCAGCTCGCAGAGAGTGAAATGAGAGAGAGAAGGTTTGGTCGCAGCTCAAGAAATCGGAGATGGAAAGGAATTGGACCACCGCAACTCAAGAAATCGAACCACCGCAGCTCAACACTTCTCAGATCTTAAATGAAAAATGAAGAACAAAGAATGGGGTGATTTTTTCTCTCAAATATTCTAAGGTTTTATAATTGATTTTTGAAATCTATTGTTTGAATTTTTTTTACAACATCTATATTTTTTACCGTCGAAATCTAACGGTAATATTTCCCCGCGAAATTCATTTTGGCTATTGAAAGAACCTAGCCAAGTATGGTTGTTCTTCATGGCTCTTGCCATTTTGGCTATTTAAATGGCTATTCCATTGGAGTTGCATTTTTTCGGTTTTGGCTGGCTAAAGTGGCAGTTGAGCAATTTGGCTATTGCTTTAGCTAGCTCGTTGGAGATGCTCTTATAAAAGGTACTTAACACTTATTTTTCTCATTTTTTGGCCAAAAATTATAAATATTACATATTATTTTTAAAAAAAATCGAAATTATAAATATTACGTATTATTTAAAAAAATAAATAAATTATTATTTAGTTTTTATCTAAGTTTTTTTTTTTTAAGCAATCCTTTGTGTTGTAATATAGTTGATAAGAGAAAACTCTCGCTCATGACTGTTAAAAGTTTGAGGGCTCTAATGGGTCGGATCGCATCAATTACCTGACCCGAAAAACATAAACCTAATACATGAGTTGGGCTGAGAATATCAGGCCCATTGGGAAGGCGACCATGGTGGTCTAGCATATAAATAGATCATGCCTCACAAGAAGGCCCATCAATGGGCGATTAGAGCCCACGGTGATTAGGCCAAATGAACAGGTCAGCCCATGATGATCACGTCTCCCATGCATGCGGAGTGTTACAACCTATTAACTGTAACGGCCCATATTTGATGGGAGCACGTTACTGAGATCTCTCTTTAGTTTAATGGAAAAGATCATGGTTATCTCTTATGTCGTTAGAAGGAGATCGCGTAACCGGCGACCTCACCAATGAAACGACAGAGACTCACTGGGCCTATATAAAGGGAAGGTATCATTGTTTATTTTGGACGACTAATTTGAGTGCTTTAGCCTTCTCTATAATCAGATTAATTTGTTCTCACACCAGAGGTTCTTTGACATACAAGACAAGTTCGGCGCATTCTCTATGCAGTAGAGATCATTATTTCTCTACAGTGTTTCACGTTGCTCATTGGCAGAACGCAGCTTCATTTCAAACCTTTCTTGAGAAGACCTCGCCAGTGTTAAGTCTGTCTCAAGGGAGACCTTTTGCTCTTGCAAGATGTGTAAGTCTTCTTCTAGGCGACTAGACTCAGCTAATTGATGCATGAGTTGAGTATCTAACTTACTTACGTCATCAACACTTCCAGCAAGAGCAGAGAATACATGGATGCTCTAAAACACAAGAGCAAGTGATCTGAGATCAATAAACAGCTCAGGAAGTTAGAACACTTGTTAAAAATAACAATGATTATCTGAAGAAGCGCACAGATGAGCATCTTGAATAGTTCGGCTTTACTACGGCCTCCAGTCGTTTCCTTACCTTTAGGACTCCTCGTATAAGAACTTGATGGTGTTGTCAAACATTGTATGATGGCCTTGGACTGAGAGCCCAACCTCCTGGATCTGCTAGCACATCTACTGTCGAGATATGCTACAACAACTTGATGCTCATTAGTTGGAAGTAGATGTAGAAGGAGGCTGGTGACTAGTAGAAGTAGGCTCAACAGCAGCATGATCAACAGGAACATCGGCTACTCTTGTGGCGAGTTCCAGCCCTCTGATCTTAGTAGGAACAAAGACCTGAGCTGTTGGAACTATCATGGAGATGACTCTGCGCCTGTATACTGTCACAGACTTACTTTTCCTAAAGTAATCGTACGACACTTAGTCTCGATTCCAACCCCTTGGAATGACTAAGTAAGCCTTGATAAGAGAATTAACCAAACAAAAGGAAAAAATAAAGCTAGAAAGCTTTAGAGAGAGAGAGAAAAAGAGTTTGGGAGAATGAGAAAGCTTATATTGCAATTCTCTACTTGGTGGGGAGCAAATGAGCTTCTTCCCCATTATATAGGCTAAAGGTCTTACAATGGACGGTCGAGATCGTTTCGATCTAATTGCTACAATCTATCATTTAGAGAATTCTATGAGATATTTACAAAGGAATGTTCTAGATTGGATATAAGAGAGTTATCTAGGGTGCTCCAAAGTTCTCTACAATATCCTAAAATATCCTAGAAACTAGGTAGTCTCTATGGTAACCCTCTTCCCTTCCCTACATATACATGACTTGTCCTTCATACTTAGATAATTCTCTAAGAAATGGTGCCAAAGTCTAAGGGACGTCACATTCTCCCCTACCTATTTTCGCAACGCCCTAGTCGCGCCTTCATCCTTGAACCTCTAGATATGATCCGCGAATTGCCATAGTAAGTCTTTGTGCTCCCAGCTTGTCTCGCTATTCGGAAAATTCTTCAATTTGGCCAAGTACTCGTGGTAGTTTGGCACGCCTCTCATCTGTATAACCCGATCGGCTAATATGCATTCAACATCTTAGTCAAAAGAGGTTATTATGGCTGTTAGCACCTGTTTTGATGCCCCGCATCCAGATTTTTCCTTATCTTCTTCAAGAAGCTAACGTGGAAAGCAGGGTAGATCTTCGGCTTTGGTGGGAGAAAGAGTTTGTACGAGATCTTCCCCACATGTTTTATTACTGAAAATGGACCATCATAGTGCCGAATAAGGCCCTTGTGAACTTTCCTTAAAGTTTTGAACTGTTGTGGCAAAAGTTTCACAAGAACCAACTCACCCTCATTGAACCCTAGCGGTCGTCTAGACTTGTTTGTCCATTTCTTCATCTTCTTGGTCGCTTTGTCCAGATATGCTCTAGCCATATCGGTATGTTCATTCTACGTCTTCGCAAACTTGTACATGGTAGGACTATTCCCATCATAGTTTGTTGTTAAGGCGTTGGGCGTTAAAGGCTACCTTCCCATAACAATCTCGAAAGAACTTTAGTTTGTCGACTCGCTCTTTTGCAGGTTGTACAAGAATTGTGCCACGTTGAGTAATTTGACTCAATCGGTTTAGTTGGCACTCACGTAGTGCCGCAAATATAACTCCAACAATGCATTAATTCGCTTCGTCTGCCTATCAGTTTGTGGATGGAAACTTGTTCAGAAGTCTAAGTTTGTCCCCAATAGCTTGAACAACTCTGTCCAGAATCGCCCGGTGAATCGAGGGTCTCGATCGCTAATAATGTGTAATGGAATTCCCCAGAGTTTCACTATGTATTTCAAGAATAGTTGGGTTGTCTCTTCCGTCATATAATCGGTTAGTACAGCAATGAAGGTAGCATACTTGCTTAACCGATCAACTACCACGACAATGCTCCCATAACCTTCCGACTTCGGTAGAATCGATATGAAGTCCATAGAGACAGTTTCCCATGGGCGCTTTGGTATGGGCAGCGGTTCTAACAATCCCACCGGATGTTGTTGTTCCACCTTGTCTTGTTGACATACAAGAGAAGTTCTAACGTAGGCCTCTATGTCATCCCGCATCTTAGGCTAATAGTAAACATCCTCCATTAGTGTCATGGTATGCTGCAGACCGGGATGTCCCGCCCACTTTGAGTTGCTGCTTTCTCTCATTAAATCCTTCCGCAAGTTTGGCCACTTAGAGACGTAAAGTTTGTCCCATTTCATATACAAAAGATCGTCTCTTAGCCAAAAGCGCCTCGTCTTCCCTTCGTTGGTCATATTAAAAAGGCTCTTGGCTAGTGGGTTATGTTGTAGTCCCTCTTTTATGTGATCCACCAAAGGGCATTTTGGACTACTGATACATGCTAGCTCAGCCTTACGGCTTAAGGCATTTGCTACCACGTTAACTTGCTCAGGCTTGTACTCCAGCCAATAGTCAAACTCTGCGAGATCCTGCTACCGTGCTTGCTTTGGACTCAACTTCTTTTGTATTTGCAAATAAATCGTGGTAATATTGTCGATCATGATGATAAACCGAGACCCTAGGTGATAGTGCCTCCAAGTTTGTAGGTATTGATCAACTACAATCATTTTCTTCTCTTGGACGGTATAACGCCTCTCGGTGTTATTTAGATTTTGACTCTCGTATGCCACAGGATGCCCTTCATGCATAAGAACTCCAATAGCAAAGTCGGAGGCATCCATGTGGACCTTATATGGCTTGGAGCAGTTGAGCAAGCACAAGACCAACTCCTCCAAGATGGCATTCTTCAAATCGACAAAGGCATGCTAGCATTCTCGGACCATTCCCATGCTTTGCCTTTCTTCAATAGATCGGTGAGAGGGGCAACTCGGGCTGAATAACTCCTTATGAAGCACCGATAATAGTTGACAAGTCCCAAGAAAGAACGTAACTTCGTCACTTTCGTGGGAAGTTACCATCCTCAAATTGCCCTCACCTTACACGTCTCCATAATTATCTTTCCTTGCTACACCTTGTTGCCGAGGAATGATACTTCTTCTTATGCAAACAAACACTTTTCCAACTTGACATAAAGCTCGTTTTCTCGTAGTACTTGGAAGACTTGTTTGAGATGTTGGACATGTTCGTCCAAGGTCTCGGTATAGATGAGGATATCATCCAAGTAGACTACGACAAAACGATCGAGGAACGGATGGAAAATCTTATTCATTAATGTATAAAAAGTAGACAGTGCAATGGTGAGACCGAAGGGCATAAGAAGAAATTCCAAGGAACCATACCATGTCACACATGTCATTTTGGTCTCGTCTCCTTCGATAATCCGGACTTGATAGTATCCCGAACACAAGTCCAGCTTGGCGAAGTATCGTGCTTTAGGGAGCTGATAAAAGAGGTAGACAATCAAAGGAATCGGGTACTTGTTCTTGATCGTGACCTTGTTAAGTGTCTGATAGTTAATGTACATTTGCAACGATCCGTCCTTCTTTTTTTAAAATAGCAATAGTGCCCCGTACGGTGCTTTAGACAACTGTAAGTGTCCGGCATCCAATAACTCCTTGAGTTGCCTCCTTAGCTCCTCGAGTTCGAGAGGCGACATCCAATAGGTGCCATGGTTGAAGGTTTGGCACCGGGTTCCAACTCGATCCTGTAGTCCACCATCCTTCGGGGTATTAGCCTTTTTGGTAACTCCTTCGGCATAACGGCCTTGTATGCCTCAAGGACACTTTTGATTTTGCTCGGCACCTCAAGTAAGTCAGGAACTAATGGGTTTTCAGTTGTTTCTTTCATCACCGCAAGGTAGTTGGCTTCCCCCTTCTTGAAAGCCTTTTTGAATTACATAGAGAATAGGGCTTGTTTTTTTATCTTAGCAGTACGAACCATGCAAGCCTTACCACTATCCATAATACACACCGAATTTGCAAAAAGAATAGCGAAAACTCTTACCTTGTCAAGGAATTTCATCCCAATCACGACCTTGAAGTCATCCATTGGTACCACCGACACATCCATCGTGCTTTCCCATTGTCCAATGTTGGCACTTACGCCTCGTGCCACGCCTTGTATCAGTTGGGTCGCCGAGTTCACGGCCTTCATTGTACCTTACTCTTTAATGAAATTGAGCCTTAGTCTTCTTGCCTCGTTTGCCGAGACAAAGTTATAACTCACTCCGGTATCGATTAGGGCCTTAGTAAGCGACCCGTTGATCTTTGCTTCAATGAACATTAGCCCTTTCGACGGAGCTTCCAACATGGAACATTTAGCCTTAATGGCATTTAATAGACGAAGGGAGCCCATGTGTACCTCGTCTTCTTGTTGGCTATGTTATTCCTCGTACTCCATTTTCATTGCATTAAGAGCCTTCCGTTTAGGACACCCTCGTACCCAATGTGGCCCATCGCAAAGGAAACAATTGCTTTTTGGTCAAGAGCGGTCCTTGTCTTTAGCATTCGACGACTTTTCTTTTCTGAATGAGGGTTTGTGATCCCCAACGTCTTGAGGTACTTTGTCTCCCCTACCTTTTATGGGATTAAAACTTTTCGTGCTTGTCCTTCACCTTGGGTGCTTCGTCCCCGAAACTATAATCGATGAGCGATTCCGCTGCAGCTATAGCGTCGGAGAGACTTTGCATACCTCGACGTCTTAATTCCATCTTGGCTCAATTTTGCAATCCATCAAGGAAGTAGCACAATTTATCCTTATCAGCCAAATCTAGGATTTCCAGTGTTAGGCTTTCCACTGTTAGGCTTCCTCCCAACTCAGTCCAAATGTTGGAAAATTCACCTTTGAAGTACTTTCGTAGGTTCTTTAGATCTAAAAAGACTTGATCTTGAAGGGCATGTACATTTTCTCATAGTGAACTACTATGTTTACGAAGGGACACCCGCATAGTTTCGTTGATTGTTTGGTCCTCTAACTCTAAGCTTTGAAGTTGTTGTCCCATGTCCTCAAAATCGAACTTCACCTTCGCCAAGGTTTCCTCAAGATGGGTCAACCTACCTTCAAGGCTTGAGGCAGTGTCCTTAGACTTGGTCCTATTACCCTTTTGGGTTAGGGGACGGCTCTCCTCTCGACCATGTTCCATCACAGGTTCCTCCAAAGCTGAAGTTTCAGTTGATGCCATTGCCATAGTCCAAGCTCGATTCTTTGAGCTCTGATACCAGCTGTCACAGACTTACTTTCCTCAAAGTAATCGTGTGGCACTTGGTCTCAATTCCAACCCCTTGGAAGGACTAAGTAAGCCTTACCAAGACAATCAACCAAACAAAAGGAGGAAAGAAAACTAGAAAGCTTTAGAGAGAGAGAGAAAGAAAGAGAGTTTACAAGAATGAGAAAGCTTGTATTGCAATTCTCTACTTGGTGAGGAGCAAATTAACTCCATCCCCTTTATATAGGCCAAAAGCCTTACAATGGACGGTTGAGATCGTTTCGATCTAATGGCTACAATCTATCATCTAGAGAATTCTATGAGATATTTTTGCAAATGAAGGTTCTAGATTGGATTCCTCTAGAAGGGTGGAGAAGATAAATGAGTTATCTAGGGTGCTCCAGAGTTTTCTATAATATCCTAGAGTATTCTAGAAACTATGGAACCTCCATGGTAACTCTTTTCCCTCTCCTATATATACATGACTTGGCCTTTATACTTAAATAATTCTCTAAGGAGAGGTGTCAAAGTCTAAGGGATGTCGTAGTACGCTCAAAGGTTGAGAATCATCGTCAAATTCACAACCCGCATGAGGAATAGGCTGGGGTTGAGGAGATGTTGATGGTTATGCAGAAGGCTGAGCTAGTGGACTGACCGCTGCTGGAGTAGATGGCTGAGTAGCAGGACGAGTTGTAGGTCTGGCAGCAGTAAGGGCAGCAAGCTGAGCTGATGGCTGCCCAATTGGCCTGGAAGACTTCTTTACAAGCCTCATCATTTTCTCCCCAATCTGCAACTCTTCCAAGTCATTGAACTGTTATGTGTCCATTTCTAGTTGAATGAAATTGTGGTAAGCGTAGACTTTGCACGACCGTTGTGCTGGGACTAGCAACTTTTTTAGCTTTTCTTCAATCCTGGTTGTAAGTTTGAGACTTTTACAAGATTCCCCACTGCATCAAACAACCTAAAAGGATATCAATGCTATTATTGCAATACTCTGAAAAATTGAATTGCAAAGAAAGAAACAAGCAAAGAAAATTACTTGGGGAATTGAAAGGCCTCAACACAATGGAAGGCTGCCCTACTTCTTTAGGAAAGTATTCTCAATCACCCTTGAAGAAAATGTATCACTTTTTCCAATCTCTTCTTACCTTAGCAGGTAGGTCGGTAAGGAATGAGAACTTATTGGGGAAAGGAATAATAAAATCTCCCAAGATCATAAATGAATTTGAGGGAACCTATACTCCTAGTTATATCTACAATAAGGATGACGTTATTTACACGACAAAGAGAAATGGCTCCCGTAATCTAATGGAAGCCAGTGAGGGTTAACTGAGTAGGGTTATTTCTAGTTGGCGAAAGAGATTACGAAAGAAATAAGTGAATGGAAGAGCGAATCCATACTTACACGTCCAAATAAAGAGGCATATTTCGCCCTCTTTGACATAGTAAGGGCGTTCATCCTCAGATGGAACCCTAATCGACACAAACAAAGAAATTTCGTACTGTTCTCAAAACAGCTCAAGCCATTCTTGAGGAACAGAGCTTGCACCATGATCTCCCCAATAAATTGGGGGATTGGTGGGCTAAGCAGCCTGGGGCATCGTCGTCTGCTCCTCTAGGAGATTTGATTATGAACCAGCCTTAGCAGGGCTATTTGATTGACTCAATGTCATCTCATGCAAAAAAAACAAAAATCGAAATAAAGAATGCGAAGTAAAGCAGTATAATCAAAAAATTTGAGGAAGATGAAAACTTACGCAGATGGAAGAAGTGGTCTTTCATCTCTCTTCACTGAATCATCACGAAAGTCAGGAGGGTAATGATTTCCCTCTCATGACTGTTAAAGGTTTGAGGGTCTTAATGGGTCGGATCGGGTCAATGATCTGACCCAAAAAATATAAACCCAATACATGACTTAGGCTGAGAAGATCAGGCCTATCGAGAAGGCAACCATGGTGGTCCAGTATACAGATAGATCAGGCCTCACAAGGAGGCCTATCAATGGGTGATCAGAGCCCACGGTAATTAGGCCAAGAATGAACAGGTCAGCCCATGATGACCACATCCCCAATCCATGCGGAACGTGCAACCTATTGACTGTAATGACCTATATTTGATGGGAGCACGTTACAGAGATCTCTCCCTGATTTAATAGAGAATATCATAGTTATCTCCCATACTGTTAGGAGGAGATCACGTAACCGGCGACCTCACCAATGAAACGACAAAGACTTACTAGGCCTATATAAAGGGAAGGTATCATTGTTTATTTTGGATAACTGATTTGAGTGTTTTAGCCTTCTCTATAATCAAATTAATTTATTCTCACGTCGAAAGTTCTTTAGTTGACACTACACCGGTGTCCTCCCCCTCCCTCTCCACACACACAAGAACTAATCAGTTTTGTAGGTTGAAGGTGAAGTTGATGTGGTTTTTGACAAGTGTGAAGCTGATTGCACGTGCTGAGTATTTTTGGCAACATCAATAGTCAATTTTAAAACATTGTTAGTGTTTAATGTTTGACAGTAGTTGGTGAATGGACACATATCCATGTTTATATAATGGAGAAACCCTAATCTTTGCCTTCACTTTTAGCTGCCCTCGCTCTCTCTCTCTCTCTCACCCATAAGCCCCACCATCACCACCGCCGAAGTTGGTCTGCTGCAGTGGAATTTGCCCCCACTTTCACCACTATGCAAAGTTACTCCACCGTGAACCATCACCACAACTCAAAGTCGGTTCGTCATGAACCATCACCACTGCTCCCTTTTGGTCCTCCACGAACAGTTGCAACCATAGAATTCTAGATCTAGAACCGTTGACCGTTGGCCCGCCACCCTCTCCCTCTCTCTCTCAGATTTGAAAATTTTTTTCCCACCTTCACCACTAAGCAAATTCGTTCTGTCGCAAACCATCATCACCGCTCTCTCTTAGTCCGTCACGAACCATTACTAATGCTCTCTCAATCTGCTGCCAATCATAACCATCACTCTCTCTCGATCCACAGCGAACAGTCACTGAAGTGGAATTCTAGATCTATAATCGTCGACTGTCGATACGCCACGCTCTCTCTCTCTCTCACAGATATAGAATTTCCAGATCTTCGTCGTTTGTCACTATCGTTCGTTGTTCACTTTTTTTTTTTTTTTCAATATTCATATCTATGTGTGTATCTGTGAATGTTCATCTGTGGTTTAGTGAACATTCACACCGATTTATTTTTTGTGAATGTTCATTGTGGTTCGTGAATGTTTATATCGGTTTATTTTTGTTGATCTTAGGAGTTGTTTTTCAATATTTTGATTTGTTGTTCTAGGACTTAGATTAAATACACAAGCGATTTAAATGGGACTAACATTTTATTTTTAAAATAATTATCTAGGTCTATGGGCAACTAGATATGTAATATTGTTTGTGTCTCAAAGTGGTCAATACCTTGAGTATAGTCTAGTCAGGCGACATGTTAGTCATCTTGCTAAGGTGGAATTGCTGAGTTGGAGTTGGAGTTGGAGATTCTTCGAATCAACTGTAATTGTCGTCCTAGGGGACTGATCAGCTAGAATCCAGAGTCTCGTTCGTCAAGGAATTGTACTTGCACAAGGCTTAGCCAGGATATGTCCCGGCAAAACTCTTCCGACTCGAGAGTAAGAGCTTAGAGATAAAAGATGCAGAAATGCGTCAAATATGTAAATAGCGATTGAACATTACCTCGGACCTGTATAGCCCTTGGTATTTATAGGCATTGGAGATGATTAGTTTTACCTAATTGGGCCTAAACACGGTTAATTAGGTGAAACTATGTGTTTAGCCAATAATCCAGGGTGTTTAAGAGATAATCACCGACCTTGGGCTTTTCAGGCCCATTTGGAAAAGCTTGCGGGCATCTGTCAGACCGGTGGAGGAGTCCTGGTGGAGAAGATCGAAGATTCGTGGGGTTCTGGAGGAGAAACGGACTGAAGTAATGTGTCAGTTAAGATAAACGGCCAAATCCCTGAAGTTAGTCGCCTAGAGTCGTGGCACAGATTCTGGGTGGTAGAGTCCCTGCAAGGCACACTGCTCCTCCCTAGGGGCAATGGAGATTCCAAGGGAAGAGCCTTGGTCGACGTATATTCCTGCGTGGCACTTTGGATTCTTAAATGTGGTCACGTTACGACGATGGTGGATACATGACTGGGGCCCTAGTATTGACTTGGTGATGCCCAAAAACACCCTCATCAAATATATATATATATATATATATATATATATATATATATATATATATATATATATATATATACACACACACTATTTTAACAGAAAATATTACTATATCCTCCGAACCAAACAGTTAAATATAAGAATTACCCCGTAAGGTTGAATTATTATATTTTCATAATTAATTACAATTATTGATGTCATTAACTTTATCTAACTAAATTTAATGCCACAAGACATTTTCATAATTAAGCATGTTGTGGCTATTACTATATGACATAAAAATTATTGACTATCTCAATTATCAATTCTTTTATATTTAGGAAAACCAAAGTATGCATAGAAAAATCAATTATCTTTTTTTTTTTCCAAAAAAAAACTATGCATAAAAAACCTTAAATTAATTTTGTACAAATAATTGTCTTCAAAGAAAAAACAAATAATGTCCAAAATTGACTTTTATTGACCAAATATTTTAAAGGGCTTCTTGTTGGGAGGTCCCACAAGTGAGGACCATCACTTTCTAAGTACCATCTAAAGGCAAAAATAAAAATAAAAATTTAGATAATCCTTTACAAAGTGATGTTTTTCACTTTTTGAGACTTTTGAAGGAATTTTCTTATTTTAAATAAGTTCAACCCAATCCCAAAATCCAAAAAGCCCAAAGACATGACGAAAGTCAAGCCTAACACCAAAAGAGCCCAAAATGTCCAAAAGAGACTTTTCAATGAGTTCAACCCATGATGTTTTAAATGAGTTCAACCCAACCCCACAAGCCCACAGATATGCCCAAATTTCCGACATCAAAGGAGCATGAAACAATTGTTGTCTTCTAGCTCTTGCCGGGTCTGCAACTGGATACCCGACACAAAAAAACAACCAATTATGAACGCAAAAACTTAAAATTGCAATATCTTAGTCAATTTAAGTCCGTTTTGAATGATTTAAAAGTTGTTTTTTTCATAATTTCACAAGGCATGTAATTATCCAATTATTTTTGTCAAAATAATTTCCCAAAAAATAAATATAGAAGAATGACAAAGCCTAGTGATTGAAAAATACATTCCTGCAACATATTATAATTGTGGATAATGTAGCAAAGAAATCCCAAATAGAAAATTTCACTAGAATCGAAAAGCAAACTAAAGATATTGCTCTTATACCAAATATAAGCAATGTCATAATCAATTTAATAAATTAAAAACAGAAGCATAACACATATTTCCATCCATAGCAATCAGATTTCAAATTGTGAGGAATTCACAAACCCCAAATACTTTAGAAGAGACTTAAGAAATCTGTGTCTAGTCTATCCAAGACCTTAATCCATGCAATTGATAGAGAAATCACAAACTATCTTGTTAGATTAGAGGCTCCTTTTTTTCTCAATGTGAAAAACATCACTCATATACCCTTTTTATAGTCTTCTTTCCCATTAAAAAAATATGAGTTATAATCCCCAAGTACATATCTCACTCTGCACTTTCCAAGAGAAAATAAATAATAATGGGAATTTAAATATTAAATAAAATATAATGGGCCACAAATTATATTTTTTATTTAAATAAAACGTAGCTCACATACCATTTGAGGCATTTATTGGGTTATGTTGATGTGGTAGACTAGCTAAGGTTTTGTCAAATCATGGGTGCAAGTCTGAGGTTACCATTTTAGGCATTTGCTGGGTTATGCTGATGTGATAAACTATCTCATGGGTCCAAGTCCGAGGTAAGGTTGACTTTGCCACCCCGCTATTGAAGAGAAGAATTGACGTTTTTTCATTATATCATCTCTATAGTTACAATGGTATTTATAGAGCTTGATTCTAGGATTTAATACACAATCTAAATTAGGAAGGCAATTACATAAAATAGGAAGTTTTGATTTATACCTTATTTAACACTTCCCCTCAAGTTGGTGCGTAGATGTCTCACATGCCCAACTTGTCAAGAAATTATAAGAATACCCGATTTGAGACAGCTTTGGTGAGGATGTTAGCCAGCTGATCCTCTGATCAAATCTTCAGTAATTCCATAATCTTTCCATCCAACTTTTCCTTAATGAAAAATCTGTCGACCTTGACGTGCTTTGTACGGTCATGTTGAACGAGATTATGCGTGATGTCATATGCTGCTTTATTATCACAAAATAGTCAAATAGGTTGCTCAGATAAATAACCCAGATCCTGTAAAAGGAGTCTCAGCCATAATGTCTCACAAAGTACATTTGTCAAACCTCTTAATTCAGCTTCTGCACTTGAGCGAGTTACAACAATTTGTTTCTTTCTTTTCCATGTCACAAGGTTACCTTCTAGAAAAGTAAAGTATCCAGAAGTAGACCGTCTGTCACCCACATCACCAGCCCAATCAGCATCAGTATAGGCTTCTATATTTTGATGGTCTGTGTTTTTAGAAAATAATACTCATTTTTTCTGGAGCTGACTTTAGGTACCTCAAAATGCGAATAACTGCATTCATATGTTGTTCTCCAGAATTATGCATAAGCTAGCTGACAATACTCAAGGCATTAGTTAGATCTGGTCTGGTATGAGATAAATACAACAATCTCCCCACAAATCTTTGATATCTGCCTTTATCAACGGGTACCTGGTTGGGCTCAACACATAATTTTAGACATTCTTCTATTGGCGTATCAACTGGTTGACATGCTAACATACCAGTCTCTTGTAATAGATCTAGTGCATATTTTCTTTGAGATAGAACTATCCATTTGTTAGATCGGGATACTTCAATCCCAAGAAAATATTTTAGAGGCTTTAGATCTTTCATTTCTAATTCTTTGGACAAGTAATTTTGCAGGGCCTTTCTTTCATTTGGATCATTTCCTGTAACCATCATATCATCCACATATACAATGAGCGCAATTATTTTACTTTGCTCCCTTTTGAGGAAAAGAGTATGATCTGAATTGCTTTGATGATATCCAAAGGCTATCATAGATTTTGAAAACCTTCCAAATCATACTTTAGGAGACTGCTTCAGTCTATACAATGATTTCTTTAGTTTACAAACCTTCTAGCTATGTCTTTGTGGTATCATGCTTCCCGGTGGGAGATCCATGTAGACTTCTTTAGATAATTCACCATGTAAAAATGCATTTTTCATATCAAATTGTTGCAATGGCCAATCCAAGTTTGCAGCCAAAGACAGTAGAACACGAACTGTGTTGATTTTGGCTACTGGCGCAAATGTTTCTGTGTAATCAATCCCATAGGTTTGAGTGTATTCCTTTGCTACCAGTCTTGCTTTAAAGCACTCAATCGTTCCATCAGCCTTGTACTTCACGCTGTAGATCCACCGACATCCAATTGGTTTCTTTCCTAGTGGAGGATTAACTAGTTCCCATGTTTCATTTTTTTCCTGAGATTTCATCTCCTCGTTCATAGCTGCTTTCTACCTGGGATCAGATAAGGTTTTCTGCACACTGTTAGGAATAGATATAGCAGATAATTGATTCACAAATGGCATATTTGATTCTGACAAACGATGGTTGGACACATAGTGACTCATGAGATATTTTACTTTACTAGAGAGCTGAGGTTCATATGTGGATTTAAGAATACCTCTCATGTGAAGCTGTGGTAACTGTCTCCTGTGTGACTCAAGAACATCTCTAGTAAACGATTGGTGTGATATGTCGACAGGGGGTGGAGCATGATCGACTATTTTCGACTGGGTTGGAGAATGATTCATCTCTTCAGATATTTGGTTCTCGTCTTGGACTTAATCTTGGCTCTAGTCTGTGAGCCATCACCAATGGAATCCAATCCCATATCCAAATTGTCAAGCTCTTGATTGTTGTAATCTAGGCTTTGAATTTCTTTTTGGTACTCCCCTGAAGTTCAGACTTGGATAAGTACATTGTTTCTTCATGGAAAACAACATCCATTGTGATAAATAGCTGACATGTTGGAGGATGATAACATCGATATCCTTTTTGATGAATAACATACCCAACAAAAATACATCTCAATGATTGAGGAGTTAACTTGGTGTGCTGATGTTTGTGTAAATGTACAAACACCACACACCCAAAAACATGAGGAGTTAAGCTGGAGATAGATGGAGTAACAATCATATCATCAAGAGTTTGGAGTGGTGTTTTGCAGTTGAGTATGCTGGAGGGTACCCGATTGATTAATTAAGCTGTAGTTGTTAAAGCCTCTCCCCAATAAGACAAAGGCATATGGGCTTCGATTAACAAAGCTCGAACAACCGCCAACAAGTGTCGATTTTTTCGCTCGGCCACCTCGTTTTGTTGAGGCGTGGTAGAACAAGTAGTGTGATGGATCATTTCTTGTGCTTCCAAGTAATGTTGAAATTCGGTACTCTGATATTCCCTACCATTGTCACTATGAAGAATTTGAATCTTTCTATTGTATTGAGTTTCAATTCGTTTATGAAACTTTTGAAATAACGAGTTCACTTCACTTTTGGATTTCATCAAGCAAAACCATGTCATCCTGGTACAATCATCAATAAATGTTACAAACCAACGTGACCTACCCAAAGTAATAACTTTCGATGGACCCCAGACATCCGAATGAATAATCATAAATGGAAGGTGACTTTTATTCAATCGTAATGGAAACGACACACAATAGTTTTTTGCCAATTCACAAGTCTCACATTGAAAACTAAAAACATCAATATCTGTTAATAAACTAGGAAATAATTTTTTGAGATATCCAAAATAAGCATGCCCAAACTGTCGATGTCTCAACTATATTTCTTTTTATTTTCTATCTTCAGAACATCCTACTGCCAAAACTTGTCATAGGCTTTCAATACTCTTTAATTCCAAGTCTAGGTAATACAGCTTCCCCCATCTAATACCACAACCAATTGTCGTCCTGGTTTTGATGTCCTTAAACATACAAAAATCAGGCCAAAAAATTACAACACAAGATAAAACAGTGGTTATTTGAGAGACTAACAAAAGATTATAAGATAAGGATGGAACAACTAAGACTGAATCTAAATTTAACGTATTGGTGAGAGTCAAAGATCATTTCCCAATAACTGGGGTCGAATTTCCATTTGCAGTAGAGACAAACTTTTGGTTAGAGTGATTAAGCTGTGAGACCTGTCTAGAATTATATGTCATGTGATCAGTTGCATTAGAATCAATTATCCATGTATTATTCAAAACTGATGTTGAAATATTTAAAATTTTACCACCATTGTCTGCAGCTATTACTAATGCTAAGGCATTGTCAATAATTTCTTCTTCCATTGTTGTTTGAGCAACTGTTGCAGTGGAAAGTTTTTGGTGATTTTTCTTTGCGCGGCTAGGATCCCACCATTCTGGATAGCCCACCAGTTCAAAACAACTACTTTTAGTATGGCCGGTCTTATGACAATGAGTACACTTGTATGACGATTTATCAACCTCCTTGGTCTATCTGCCAGTGTTAAGTTGTGTTCGAGGTTGTTAACGCTGATTCGATCGATTCTGTGCCACCATAGCACTAGGTTCAGATGTTCTAGAATCACCCTTCCAGGTGATATTTACCGCCTCCCATCAAACTAATAAGTAACATTCTTCCAGGTTTGGCACTGAGTCTTTTCTCAAAATCTCACGTCGAATAAAATCAAAGGCCTCATCCAATCCAACAAGAAAGATGTGAACTCATAGTCGTTCAAGAGACTAGCGGTAGGTTTTGACATCGTCTAGATCTATCATAACTATTTTATCACGAAGGTCCAATTCTTGAAAAATTTCAATTAATTCTCCGTAATACACAGAGAGCATTCGCCCATTTTGTCTTGCAGAAAAAGCTTTTTGATTCAGAGTAAAGGCCTGTAACTCATCATTTCCATCATAAAATGTTGTGGACAAGGCAATCCAGATTTTATAGGCAGTGGGTAAGCGTAAATAATGCCTCATAATATCTTGAGACATAGACATCAGCAACCATCGTTTGACCTTCTGATTTTCAATATACAATTTTCCATAACCTTCATCAGATTCAGCAGGTGGCTCAGTTTTGCCACAAGTATACGAGATCTTGTCTCTTTCAACAATTTGCATTTCCGTAAGTTGGAACCATATATCATAATTGGATTCGATGAGGGTGATTCTAGCGTTAAATACACCTTCTGACTGAACCACAACTGGAACAAATATTTTTTCACTCATTTTTTTTTTTATGGTTTTACACGAATTACAAGAAAGAAAGAAAAAAATGAAACAACTATCCACTAAACAGAGAACAAAAAAAATGTGGCTAAGAATCAACGCCTCAACAGAGAACAAACAGTGGCTAAGACTCCAAGGTGTAAACTGAATCAAGAGCAAGAGAGAGAAGTACCATCGTCGGAAGCAAATGTCGATGAAATCGAAAGCGAGTTGTGCGATGCAGAATCGGTGGTGGTTGGGCAGAATCGGCGGTGGAATAGCTGGTTCGGCAGTGAATTTGATTCAGCGGCAGTGGATCTGTTTCGGCGGTGAGTTTTTATTTTTATTTTTTTTTTCTTCTTCTCCTTGTTTCTGTGTTGTAGCTGAGGGATTTCTAGGTTTAGGGTTTTTGAATTTTGCTGAGATGCTTCTTGTTTTAGGGTGTTTTTTTTTTTTTTGAGAAATTTTGTGGATCGTTCAAATTGGCTTTGATACCATATTGAAGAGAAGAATTGACGTTTTTTCAATATATCATCTCTATAGTTACAATGGTATTTATAGAGTTTGATTTTAGGGTTTTCCTAGAATCAAGCTAATACACAATCTAAATTAGGAAGACAATTACATAAAATAGGAAGTTTTAATTTATGCCTTATTTAACACCCGCATGGTGACTCTCTTAGGAGCGAGTCTGTTGAGGCGCGTGTATGAACCCTAACAGGCACCATGTCTCATCCTCCACTCCACATACTCAAGATCCCGAATTTCACTAACTATGCATGGCGACCCCGCTCCGTAAGGGGTGCACGACTACTTATATGCAAAAGTTAGCATGGGGACAACATTTACGTGAATCAATTAGTTTGCATGTGGATTGAACTTCGCAGGTAAAATGTTGCATGGGGCACTCTCTCAAGCAGCTTGGATGCTGGCGGGTCAGAGTAATCTAACTGAGTCCTTGACATGAAATCGTTTGAGATAATTATGAGGCATGCAAGACCAGGTAGTATTAAGTGCAATGGGGGTGGCACAACATGTTGGCGTACGTGCGGGACAAGGGGGGTGTGCGAGAGCAAAGGGGCACGCGCTAGGCAAGGCACGTGTGCGCAGGTGAAGGTGACCATAGGGCCAAAACCTAATAGCTATAAATTTGGAGATGTATAGAGGTACACTTATTGAGTCTTGACAAAAATATACAATTTTTCAGCTCTTCATATTTCTACAGGTAATAGTTTGAAGCAACCCAAAAACGGGAAGGAAAAATGTCACCTCCATAGAGTTGAGAGCTGCCATAGGCAACATAGTCCTCCATATATCCTCAACAATTAAGTTGCTGTAAAGGCTGCTAAGGTTTCACAATTTGAGTTTGCCGAGTTCAACTTTCTTCGCAGGATACGTATAAGCCTCGTAGTTGATTTGCTGGCCTAAGCAACTTAGTTTTGTAAGAGTAGTGATGAGGTCAACCTCGTAGTCGGTCTGAGAGACAGTTTCACGGCTTCGCTGGTATTTCTGAACCCATGGAGAAACATCGGGATCTTTTGCCAATTTTGCTTCTGTTTCCTCTTGATCCGTACCCAAAAATGCGGACATTACAGCCAGCTATTAAACACAAAAACGGGTGATTTATTTAGTTGTGCATTCCAAAAAAGAGTAGTAATTATGCGTATTTAAAAATGAATAACCTGGCGAGGGCCAAAGCCAATAGCAGAGAACTTGTTCTTCATTTCCTCAACACTTGCTCTATCCCACTGGGGTACCCGTCCCTCTGGATCCGCATCTTCACCGTCTGACCTCCCAAATTGCCTATCAAACAACCCCCACTATATCCCAAAAAAAGAAAAAAAATCATTTCGCAATGATAACAAAATTTGGCTCTTGAATTCATGACTAGTATATTTGAGTGACTATACGATATTAAAGATTAATGTATTGAATTAAAATTTATATAATCTATTCTCTTAATTAGGACATATTTTATATTTCAGTTATTTTCAGATAGAGGATTGGAGACATTTTAACAGTTGATTTAGATTTTGTTGAGAAACTAAATTACAAATGCTCGACAAAATGTCTTTTCTTGATTAATGTATTTCGAAAAAATATTGAATAAAATTAGTGTTATATATATATTATTAACACATTATGAGAACTAACTAACCTGCCCATTTGAACCATACGCGCTGTATAACAAGTTTCCTTTCTCTTCGTTGCCACCACATTTGCGAATGGCGGAGTCAAGAAACGTGGATTTTACTGCACTTTGTGCTGCATCGAAGAATTAAAAAATGTCGGAGTCCTTGATATTAAAGAAACAATGGCCATGTAAGAAGAGAAAGAATGTAGTGTTAAGACATGAACAATAATTGACCTGCAATATGGATAAGATCCGCATATGAGATTGGTCCGCCCTTGGAATATGAATCTATCTCCTTCTTTGCTTCCTCTAATAAACTCATAGCAGAGGAGAGCCCCGCATTTTCGGGTCTCCTTAGCTCTGAGCTTCACGCAAGAACAAATACAAAAGAGAAGAATATCAGGAAAATAACGATGAAAATCAATTAGTCACACCATTTGATGACATTTTTTAACTACTCTTTTATTTTTTTTTCTCTTTTAAGAAAAAACTACTTAATTTTAGACACTTTAAAAAAAAAAAAAAAAAGAAAAGAAAGTAAAAGCATGATTTAAAATACTTTTTTCGAAAAACAAAAAAATAGTTATTTTTTGTTTTTTTAATTTTTTATACTATAAAAAAATTTAAGAGTTCGTTAAAAGCAATAATGCTGAGATATTATCTCTACACTATTAAACATGCTTTTGATTTTTCACATTTGCTTTGAAGTAAAAGTATTTTTTATTTTACAAACTGTGACTAGGTTAAATGGAATCAAAAGTTTAAGTTGAAAACTTAAGAAGTTTCATATTTTCAATTACCTAATTAACTTCCTTTTTTTCGTTTACGGATGCTAGAAAATAAGTCAAAATACCTGAAACGTATCGATCCGTTTGGCCCTCCGGTTTTTGTAGCCTATAAACTTAAACAGAACGACGTTAGCAATCGCCTCTCACACATTTTTTCCTGCAAAATCAAGATTTAGAGGTTCTCGTCTAACCTTATCGTAAGTCACAGCATCATTAAGTGCTAAAGTAAGAATGGACGGGACAATATAAGAATTTTCCTGCAATAGTTTCAGACATGAATAAGTAATCTGTTGTAGGCTGAATGAACAGAAAAACCCAATTCAAGTATATATATATATATATATATAGAGAGAGAGAGAGAGAGAGAGAGAGAGAGAGAGAGAGTATAAACACACATACGCACACACATAAGACATCCAAAACATGAATTACCTTTATAGCTGTATAAAGGGTTCCCTTGATACTTGCTGTAAGAGAAACAATGCACATTCACTTCAGCAGACAAAAAAGACATTGGGCATGTTGGATAACGCTTAAATTTTAAGTGCTGAATTTATTAAGTGCTGAATATATTAAGTACGTAATTTTTTAATACTTTTAACTTCAAAAAAATTATTTTTGTACAATTTTTTGCTCCTAAAGTAATTTTACTACTTTATTTTTCTAAAATATTTTCTCTCTACAACTTTCTCTCTATTTTTTCTCCATTTGGTATTTCTCCATCTATAATTTTTTGTAATATAACTTTTTTTTTTGTGAAATTTTATAGTATTGGTGTAAAATGTTGGTTATAATAATTAGATATTCTATGGTGTTAAGTGATAAGTGATAAAAGATTAAGTAAATCACACGTAACTCAAAATTTTGAACAATTTTTAAGCGATACTTATATTTTAAATGATTGCTTAATTTTGTTATCAAACGCACTTAATTTAGTAAAATATTTATTTAAGTGTTTAATTGCATTATCAAATTTGAGAGTGAGAGAGAGAGAGAGAGACAGCATACATTGAAATTCAGAACGTTGTCTGCGTTGTATGAGATCAGCGGCATCAGCTAGGTCAAGAAATGGGCTGGAGCTTGCAATTAGTTCCTGTGGAGAAAAAAATAATACTGGCGGAAGCTTATCATCATATCATCAATTAGAACAATGGAGCTGGTAATGCTCCTAGAACGATTACCAGTTGTCCGAAAAAAGAAAAAACAGAAACAATGAACCCAAGAAGAAAGGTCTTACGAAGCCAATAGTAGCCCCAACGCAATGAAGAACATCCCGTCTGCGAAATCGATCCTCATTGGTAACATCACCTCCGATCTTGCAATGAATTCTACCCTGATTCGTTTTTCCCCATACAAATTGACAATCAAACGGTAAGAACACAGTTCCAGAGACGCCGGACTTCTCAAGGGAATCGGCATTAGCTGGTTTTTAAGCAATTACCGGTACCCAAAACATTGCGAATTCAAATTTCAAACACACCCGATGATAAAAGAAGAGAAACTTACAGCGTGAGAAGGGTATCTGGAGGCAGTGAGAGAGGGCGAAGAAGAAGCGAGCGAAGGAACAGTCGAGAGGAAGGAGACTGACCCCATTTCTGTTTCTGTCTCTCTCTCCGATGGCAATTTGCATGTAAAGTCGAGGCCTGTGTGTGGAGTGAGCTGCTGTTTCATGATATCGTTTATGTTGATATCCTATCCCCAAAAGTTAGTCGCTGGGCTCCATTTTTCTCCCGACATTTCTATTTTTCCTCTATACAGTCTGCGTACAATTACAAACTACTCCTACTAGTTTTGCAAGGTTTCAAATTAATTAATTTTAAATTTTCAAACTGCAATTCAAAATGGGCAAACCGGTAAGATTGTAAAGGTGTACTCGGTGCGGTTCTCTTCACTTTGGGGGCCACGTTTTGTGGGCTGATGATCTTGGTTCGGTATTGTAAACAAATGCGGAAACATTAAAAATGGATGTGTACCTTTCGGATTCAGAAGATTCGTTTATAATCCGTTTCTCGTTTCTTCTTTCGTCAGTAAGAAAAATACTACTAGAGTATTTTTCGATAATATTCACACACTTACTAACCAAGGTCACTCAAATTATCTGTAATCAGATGAGATAGAGATCTTGATGTATCAACGCATATTTATAGAGAAAATTTCAAATGATGTGTCCATTCCAATGGGTCTCTATCGAAAAGACGTGATCCTTAAGATTAAGAGGTGCACTCATTCACATGGTGACTTTCCATGAATCATGGGGCCCATGTGGACGCTCTACGGGTCGCCCCGATCCGTTCCATAATCCAACATCTCCCACTTGGACACAATGGGCACCAAATGTATTTCTCTTTAAACTCATGCATTATACCCTTTTCATACAGGTTAGTGGTGTGTGCGACCGACGAGTGTCTTCAAACAATATGGAAGCACCATATTAAGTTTCTATCGAACTAACATGGTAACATCCTGCTGCAAAATAAAATACTTGTATATGTCCCAGACCAATTCAATCACATTAAATTAAGTATTTCTAACATCTCTAGAGTTTAAAACTCAGAACATGCTTAATCTCCTTTGCAGTAGCGTGCTTATTTTCAGAAAAAAAAATATAATATATATAATAAAATTTTGAAAAATAGTTTTATATGTGGTGGTCACTATTAAGCACCGTACACTGCAATTTTAACAAGATGTGTTACTAAATTATCTTCCTTTGATCATCATGTTACTCAAGTTCTATTTGACTCCTTTCCTAGACATGTCCTTTTAGATCACATCATTCATGACCATAGGATAACAAGCTAAAGTAGCAACATCAAATTTCTGAATCGTAACATAGTTCAAAGTCATAAGGGCACAATTAGATCATTATTAATGATCTACATATATAAGGTTCATACAGTAAGAAAGCAGAGATCCATTTTCACTCCCTATGTGGTCGTCTTAAAACATATGTAGTATGATTTACATGCTATGGGATTATACTCATAAAAAAATGATGATGTCATTCTAAATTACCGTACGAATCTAAGTCCAATCATTACATAACTGATTGACTTGAGAACTTCAAGTTGGTATCTCCTCGGGTATCCACTTGAAATCTCACATTCGGCTATTCCTCAGACTACATGAAGTGTGGGAAACTTTCATATTCGATTTCTCATAAACCTTATCTTGTCTCATCCAAGGGACATTATAAAGAATTCTCTAACTCAATCTTCAGAATTTCAAAGTCTCATCTCGCACGCTATCTCAACGTCGAAGTTGGTTGCTGTGTGAGTAGCTAACCATTTAGTCTAGTGATATCTACCATCATGGTAAAATGTGTGCTATAGTAAATATCCTAAATCATTTATCATACTTTTAATAAATGCAAATAAAGTATGAAATTGTAAATGTGCATTGTGGTACAAATATATGAAGTCAATAAATCAAACATATCTTTTACAATCGACGAAGACCTAAAGACCTTACATGAGATTGAAACAAATCTCTATAAATTGGTTTGGTTAAGGGATCAACCACCATTTTACTCGTAGAAATATGCTTGAGTACCACTTCTCCATGTGAGACTCTATCTCGGATGTAGTAATATCAAGTTTGAATATGCTTCGCTTTTCCATGATACTTAGAATTCTTGACATATGCAAGAGCAACCATACTATCACAATGTATGGTTACAAGATCTGCAGAATGTGGTACTATCTCAAGACTTTTTAAAAATCTTTTTAACCAAACAACATCTTGAACTGTTGAAGCAGAAGTAACATATTCTGCTTCCATAGTGGATAGTACTATACATGATTGCTTTTTGCTAGACCACGAAATAGAACCGTTGTTGAGTATGAAAGCATATCCTAATGTCGACTTACGTTTGTCCAAGTCACCACTCCAATTTGCATCACTATATCCTTGTAAATGTATATTTCCACCACAATAGCAAAACATATAGTCTGCGGTTCCACGAAGGTACTACAAGATCTTTTTAATTGTTCTCCAATAAATAATTCCTGGATTGCTCTGGAAATGGCTAACCAACCCCACAACATAACATATGTTTGGTCGTGTACACATCATGACATACATTAGACTTCCAATTGCACTTGCATATGGTATACGGGACATCTCTTCTTTTTCAACATTAATTCTAGGATAAAAATCAAGACTCAAGGTACTACCCTTCTCAACATGAGTGTCTATAGGCTTAGCATTATGCATTCGAAATCGTTCAAGTACCTTCTTGATATAAGTCTCTTGAGACAAAGCAAGAAGTTTCTTAGAACGGTCTCGAATAATTTTAACATCAAGTACATAATTTGCTTCACCTATATCCTTCATATCAAAAGTAACGGACAATTCTCTTTAGTGGAGATAATCATCCCTATATCATTTATTGCTAATAAAATATCGTCTACATACAGAGTAAGGATAATGAAACCCTTCTCCAACTGCTTTATATAAACACAATGATCTTCCTCAATCATGATAAAGCAAAAAGTAATTATAGCTTGATGAAATTTGAGGTACCATTGTCTAGATGATTGTTTTAGACCATAAATAGAACGTTTTAGCCTGCACACTTTGCGCTCTTGTCCCTTAGACACAAAACCAATAAGTTGATTCACGTAGATCTCCTCACCTAGTTCTCCATTGAGAAAAGCAGTTTTAACATTCATTTGAAAAAATTCTAGATCTAAATGAGCGACGATGACTAGGATTAGGCGAATGGAGGCAAACCTAACAACAGATAAAAAAGTTTCCTCGTAGTCTACACTCTCTTTTTGAGTGGAACCTTTCGTCATAAGATGAGCTTTGTACCCATTTGTTTCCAATAGATTTTTGTCCAGGTGGAAGATCAACTAGTTCCCATATTTGATTTTTTTGCATAGAACTAATCTTATCTTTCATTGCAGTTATTCATTCTTTAGTAGCAGGCGATGATAAGACATCTTGATAAGAGAAAGGTTCGTCTTCCTTTAGTGAAGAACATATGAAAAATTCTTCATTAATCCCAAATAGACGTCGAGGAATATTTCTACATTGACATCTATGCAGGTGAAGAGTTTGAAAATTATTTTGTGGTATACTCCCACTATCCCCGGCGATCATTGGCGTACTTATAGAAGGACGAGGATTAATTTTTCCACCCTCGCCGAGTGATGGTGTAAAGTTATCATTTGACTCATTCAACTCATAAAGTTCTTTACTACCTCTTAGTTCACCTCTATTTGGAAATTCATTTTCTATAAATTCGACATCGCATGACTCAATCTCAGTTAGTACGCCATCAGAACGTTCATATAACATCACATATCCTTTGGAGTAATCAAGATATCTAATAAATGTATACTTTTAAGCTATAGGGCTCAATTTTCCATGTGCATATGATGTAACACGAACATAACTTGCAGATCCCCATGGTCGCAAATGTTTTAATTCTGGTTTGAAACCATTTCATAACTCATATGGTATAGATAGTACTAACTTGGAGGGCACTCTATTAAGGATATAGGTCGTTGTCAATAAAGCATCTCCCCAAAAATTAATTGGTAGATTAGCATGTGTCATCATTGACCTAACCATATTCAATAAAATTTGATTCCTACACTCAGCTACTCCATTTTGTTGTGGAGTATCGGGAATCGTCAATTGTCTAATTATGCCTCTATTATCACATAAATCCTTGAATTGTTCAGACAAATACTCACGTCCTCGGTCAGTACGTAAAATCTTTAGATTTTTACCTCTTTGATTCTCAACTAAATGAATAAATCTTTGAAAGCAATCCAATGCCTCTGATTTGTGAGAAATGAGATAAATATAACCAAAATGTGAGTAATCATCAATGAATGTGATAAAATAATTAGCACCATATCGTGCCCTAACATTCATAGGTCCACAAATGTCAGAATGGACTAACTCTAAGAAAGATGTCGCCTTTCTAACCTTACCAAAAGGCTTTACCAGCCAAACAAGATTCACAGACAGGTAAGTTAACTCTAGAAAGTGGACCTAAAAGTCCTTCTCGACTTAACCTTGTCATTCTTTCTTGTCCAATATGACCAAGTCTTGCATGTCATGTAACAGATGTAGATGTAATAGACTCATTATCACTAGAAGTTAAATATGTATCAAAATATAAAGAATCATCAACATCTAGTACATAGAATCCATCTACTATATGTCCACTACCATAAAACACGGAGTCTAAATAAAATTGAACAGAGTCTATAGTGAAACTGAAAGAAAAACCTAGTCCGGCCATGGCTGCAACAGACATCAAGTTTCGTCGAAATCCAGGAGCATAGAGGACATATAGAAAAGCACGGTGCGTCCAAAACGCATCTTTAATTGATAGGTTCCAATTCTTATCACATCTTCGCTAGTGCTATCCCTACATAAATACGTTGGCTTCCAATTAGAATTTTACGATACTCAATGAACTCTACTCGATCTTTTGCGACGTGTCTTGTTGCTCTAGTATCTACAATCCAATCAGGAAATGAATGAACAACCAAGACATAACTGCACACAAAGGCGTCATTTTGAAATATAAAGTTGGTTTGTACCTTATTCGGCACAGTGCATTTACGAGCGAGGTCACCAAGTTTATCACAGTTGTAACACTTCAGCTTCGACTTGTCCTTCTTTCCTCCATGCTCGTCTTTTTGATACTTTTTTCCCTTTCTGTTTTTATAAGCAGATCCTTTTATTATTTCTTATTGCGTTTTGTTCTGCCATTTTTGCTTGGACTCAAATGTCTGCCGATGGCTAGACTCAGCGACAAACATAGAAGTATTACATTGTGCCTCCAATTCCAAATGACACTGTAATAGGGTAAAATTTTGGATATTTTCATTGTACGTCATTGTGAGCTTCATTTGCTCCCAAGAATCAGGCAAAGAGCGAAGCACAACTAGGATCTGTTGCTCATCAGATAAGTTGTTACCAGTTACTTTTAGGTCGCATATTATAGCTGAAATTTTTCGAAGATGCTCAACCATCTTTGTTTTGGGAGACATCTTATAAGTTTCAAATTTAAGTATCAAGACTCGCAATCTAGTTGCTGATGTACCGGCAAATGCCAACTTCAAGGCATTCCACATCTCTAGCACGGTGGCATAATCTTCATAATCATCAATTAGATCATTGTGCATATAACTTACCATAGTGAATCTTGCACTACGATCTTTCTTGGCCCAATTTTGATAGGTTTCTACCTCACGCCGGTGTTAAGTAGAATTACCTTCGGGAGGTGATTCCATGCTATGTGTTAGTGTTTCTAGAACATCTCACTCATTTAGGAGATACTGGATCTGACGATGCCAAATATCATAGTTATTCCCATCTAATTTCTCAACTTTGGCAAGATCCGTTACTATATTCGTTAAAATCATTTCACTACATTTTATGCATATTTAGGATATTAGCACACACTAATTATTTTGCCGCAATAATCGAATATAAAAATAATACATATCTCTATAATACAATATCGAAAATTTCGCTATGCTCATAATCATCTCTTACATTTATAAATTTAAATATCATTTCTAAATACGTTATGGGCAAAACAAAAAATAAGGAAAATATATTTAAACTCATTATATTCCACAATTCTAATTTCATGTTTTTCTAATATAAACATGATATGATATGTGTTCACATATAATTCATGCTTACAAGTAACCAAACCAAATTTCATAACATGATATACAATGAAGCATGAGAGTACACTGTAACTTGCGAATATATTAATAAACAATGGAATGAACATAACATATGGCTACTTGTCCTAGTGGTGATTGGGCATTGCTTTATTATCGAACGACCAGGGTTCAACTCCCATTGAGCTCGTCCTTTAAAACTTTTTATTACCGAACGACCAGGGTTCAACTCCCGTTAGGCTCGTTGTCACAGGGTCGAAATTTTCACCGCAAAATTTGCAACCAAGTGGTGGCCTAATTGCACCGACAACTAGCAGCCCCTGTGAATGTACTGCCTCACAACGGAATTATACCGACAGATTGTAAACACACACGTTCCTGTAACGAAATACAACGGGAATACACCGAAACACTACCGGAAACGCACCCACGCAACAGTACACACACATATTACGGGAAAACCCAACCTTGAATTAATAAACTCCGGTTACAAGGAACCAATTACAACACTTAGTCTGTAAAATCCGCAAGAATACATTTAGCCCCTCAAAAACAGACCATACGTTTCAATTTATAGGCAAAAACGACAGTTGACAGCCCCAACTACATAGACAGACAGATGACACCTGTCCCAACATGTGTCAGCACCCTGGGAGTTGGTTTTCCTATCTGAAAACCAACCAAAAACCACCAGAAACTGCCCAGAACTGCCCAAAACCGTCTGGTAACCAACAGTCCACCAGCTTACCACAAGCTCAGCATCTTTCCAGCGTTTTTGCACCGTCCCAGCATCTGCCCGTTGCTGTCTCGTCCTAAAATTAACCGACGTCCTCTAACGTCTTGCCACGTCGCCTGCATGGCCAAAACACGTCGTTGCACCCAACGACCGCCAATGTTCCGTACCGACAATGTAGCGTTGTGCCTACGTTGCACTGTTTTGCCTCGGTACCGCACCGAGGTCTTCCGTTCGTCCCGTGACTCCCCACGAAACCTCTAATTTCGGCATCCTCCGCCGACGTTGTCAACGTCTGTCCCTATTGCCCAACAGTGCACCGTTTTGCTAACGTCTGCCCAACAGCTTGGTCCAGCACCTCCCCGCTCCTCCAACGCATGTTGCCGCGTCCAAGGCACCGTTTACAATTTAGCGTTGCACCTATGTTGCACCATTTTGCCTCGGTCCCGTATCGAGGTCTTCCACACTGCCCAACACCCGCTGGTGTTGTGTCACAACGCTGTTGCCCACCGACAGGCACCAAGTTGGTGCCCTTTTTGCCAACGAACCCATCCGTGCCGTATGCACCATGTCCGATAGCAAATCGCACCAAGTCGGTACTGTTTGGTCTTCCAGCATTGTTAGGGTCTAATACTCGTTCTTTAAAAAAATTTATTACTAATTTGTTTAACATAATTAAAAAAAAAAAAAAAACGCAGTTATGTTGCCTAGAGTCGAACCGTAGACCAACTGCGCCCATAAGCCACCAGTCGCAAGGATTAGCCAACTGTCCAACATATGGTTTGAACACTAAGGTGCGAATGAATATTAAGAACCAACGCGCCATTTCACTAAATAAACGAAACGACGTCGTTTTACGTCGTCTTCTTCACTATTCCAGAACCAGAATAGTGGGCATGAACAGAACGACGAATTCTATGTTTTCAATCTTGAAAAAATCATATAAAATCAACCATACGTCTAAATTTTATGAAATTTATATCGTTGGACTCACAATGAAACGTAGAATTTTTTTGTATAAAAATTTTCTAGAAATATTGAACTTTTCAAAAAATAAAAAATAAAATATTTCAGCCATGAACGAGAAAGAAACGATTTATCTTCAAAGGACTTTATGATTTGGCGAAACGAGTCTATAGGGCTCTGATACCAATGTAGACAAATATGGAAACATTAAAAACAAAAGCATACCTTTCAGATTCGAAAGATTCGTTTACAACCCTTTCTCGTTTCTTCTCTTGTTGGCAAGAAAAATACTACTAGAGTATTTTTCGATAATATCCACACACTCACTAATCAAGACCACTCAAATTATTTGTAATTTGATGGGATATAGATCTTGATGTATTAACGCATATTTATAGAGAAAATCCCAAAGGATGTGTACGTTCCAATGGGTACATACCAAAAGGGTATGTCCATTCCAATGGGTGTCTATCGAAAAGACATAATCCTTAAGATCAAGAGGTGCACTCATTCACATGGTGACTCTCCATAAATCATGGGGCCCATGTGGACGCTCCACGGGTTGACCCGACCTGCTCTATAATCCAACAGGTATTCTTGGGAAAAAAGACCGAGTATGTTAGTAAGGTTTTTGGTTAGATTTCGGTTTGGAAACTGAAAATATTGAATCTCATGTCGCTTGTGTTACCTGATATTGAGCTATATATAAAGTTTTGGGCAATCCTCCTCTTACAAGGCATCTTTTGAGAGTGAGTTAGGCCTCCCAATATCCATTCGCAGTGGTTTGTCGAAGTTTGCCTTGCGCTTGAGGGGCGGGTTGAATTGCACATTGATATTGGGCTCCCGATATCCATTCATAGTAGTTTGACGAAGTCCACCTTGCGTGTGAGGAGGTGTGTTGAATCCCACATCACTTGTGTTACCTGATCCTGAGCTATATATAAAGCCTTGAACAATTTTTCGTTTTTTGAAAGTGAGTGAGCCACATTGAATTTCTACAGAAACACTAACAAAGTGAAAGCATGGGAACCGAACAAAAATATGGGAACTAAAACACTGACGAAAAACTAAATGAGCCCCTACTAAAACAATACAATTTAAAATAATATTGGTCTAATTAGGGATAAAGATAAGATAATATATATATATATATATATATATATATATATATATATATATATATATATATATATATATGGAAAATTAGGTTATATTTAACGGAGAGAGAGAGCACGCTAGAGGAAGAAAGCATATTGGATGGGGCGACGTCAAGGATATGACAGAGAGAGAGCGGTGGAGTCTGGAGGTGCTTTCTCTACGATGGTGATGGAGGTTCTCCTCCGCTGTGATGGCCACTTGCTAGGGTTCGGTGATTGCATGTGAGAATAGAAGGTTCGGCGAGAATGGGGGCCAATTGCTTCTTGTTAGAGTTGGAGATGAAATTGCTCAAAACGGCGTTGTTTTGAGTTGGTTGCTTCGGTTCTGTTTGAACCGAAACCGAACCTTTTAATAACCAATACCAAAGAGTGAACCGATGGTCTCGGTTTTTTTTCCAAGGTAGAACAGAATTTGTCACGGCCCGATTTCTTAAGGCCATCACGCGGTTTCTCCTCTTAGAGAATTAAACTAGAATCGAATCACCAATATTTTATTCTATACAATTGGATAAATTTTACAACGATGACAATAATTTTAGTTATCGATTTTACAATGATAACTAATAAATATAATAATTACAATTTAAATACAATCGAATAACCAATAATTTATTTTGAGTAAATCCGAGAAATTTTACAAACAATGGCGACAATCACAAATATCAAATTGATTTATTCAAAAAAAAATTTACTGGTAAATAATAAGTTCAATTATTACAAATTAATTTGAAATTCAGCTGAAATTCCTGTCGCCGCATTATTTTTAAATATCCAAATAAATTCTTGGCATAGGTCAATTTAATACTAACGTTTAAATTTGTAATTTAATATATAATTACGGTGACAATTATAATTATCGATTTATCGAAACGATTTTATAATAATTATGTATAATAAATAAACCTTTTTCAAATTTCCTAGAAACTCTAGGATTATGATCTAAATAAACATGTTAGATTTTCAATTTCCTATTCAAAAGGATTCTCAATTTCCGTGGCACTTTCCAATCTGAGATAACAAATTTGAAAATTAATTTAACCAAGGGGCACGACTTATCAAATCGCTTTTACATCGTTAAATAATAAATATAACTATTACAAATTAATTAGAAATTCAAATAAAATTCTCGTTGTGGTTTCGTTCTCACCGGTCCTGCAATCAAAACTGTGAAGTTGTGAGTCAATGTTCAGTAGAACTCTAATCCCTCTAATATGTGCATTTAATTTATATGACAAATAAAACATCTTGTCATAATTCTCACATAATTTTCATATAATTATAATCATTTCATGAAATTTAACAGTTAAAATTTAATAACAATAATAGTATGAATCATACAATAGAAAAATTAAATATATATATATTAAAAGAGTTAGAAATTCTACCTAAAATCTGAAGTCAAAATCTGAACGGGAGCCAACATTTATATAAACTTTTGTTTTTCTTTTCATTCTCTAAAAAGGAACAATCCCAAAATGTATCCTCTAACCCTTACTTTTTGATCCCTTAATACAAACTTCATATGAATATCTGTTGTTCATACCTTCACTGTTTCGGCAAGATGAGTCTTATTTTCTTTATTATTACATGACACCTATACATACACGCGGCACACATACAACATGCATATATATGAATGGTGAAGATGATTTAATCATTTATTTATTTATACAATGTCTTTCTCAAAATAAAAAAATATTAATTATATTTCAAAATTTTTAGAAGTATATTTTAAATAACATATTAATCTCAAAACTTCTAGAATTAATTTTAAATAATATTTAACTTCAAAAAATTATCAAATATTATTTATACCATAAATTCACAAAACAGTCTAAAAAATATTAGACTTTTATATGTAAAGTAATATTTTCAAAAATATAAATTTTCGAAGTGTTATAGAATTGGCCAATTCTTTTAGGGGGGGTCGGTTTCCTTTTTTTTTGTTCAGTTCCATTTGTTTTTTCAGTTGGGTCGGTTTTCTGCATATGTCTAGTAGATTGTCCTAGAAACTGGCTAATTTTATTCTATTAACCTCACCATTTTTTCTTTAATCTTTTATAATTTTTAGTCATTTGGTGAACATTAACTTGATTGAATCCATCAAGTTAATATTACCAAAATATAAATTTGTATTGGATGCAGTGGTCAATGATAGTGAGGCAACTGATGGTGGAGGTCCCGCAATCGACAACTAGAGGTCTAACGACCGAAAGCCAAAATCTGGCAACCGACACCAAAAGTCCGACAATATGCAGTTAGAATCCGATGACCGGAGTCTGACGGTATAGGTCTAGCAACTGGCGCAGAAGTCCGACGATCAATTTTGCTTATTGAGTTGCCTCATTTGAAACTTAACCATACATAAACCAAAAGATAACATATACAAATGAAGGCCGAAAAGAATACTTTTTCTCTCTTTTATTGCAATAATAGTGTCCCCAAAATGGATAGATACACCAGAAAATTATATTATTGCAAGAATGGCTTTAAAAAAAAAAAAAAAAAAAGGATTACTCGATACCCATTTTTCGTGCACCGTTTGGAGGCCCTAAAACCGCACTTTTAGGGTCTCCAAACACTGCATCTAAACGGGTTGTCGATACAATGAAAGATCGATCTCTACTACAACTACTACGGACTCTTTTTGCTATCTCATCTACATGTACAAAAATTGTACCAGAAATCTCTAATCTCAGCAGCAGACTATACACCAGCAGCTCCTACATGTTCATGTCAAAATTGAAATTCATCAGTTTTTGTAGTGTTGATTCTGAGGGATTCCTTGCGACACAAACAATCCGGCAAAGGGTTCACGTAAAACGCCTCTTCGGATCGAAACCTATCCATTCCCTTTGTTCCTGCAATCGCCCCTTTTCTCTTTCTTGGTGACCCTTGTCTGCATAACAATCAAACATAAATCATAGGAAAAAAAAATCTAATCATACAATACATAGTTAATGATTTATTTAGGTACCGTTTTTTGTGGATTTCGATGATTTGATTAGACAACTTCTTGCCTTCTTTGATCGTTCCACGTCCAATTTTATCGAAAAGACGAACAAGGGCTTTCCTGAATGTAAAATTAGAAGATAAAAACATGAGACAATCCAACAATCTAGGGTATTGAAATCATTTCATGGTATAGAAAAATTTCATGCCTAAAGCCCCTATATTGATTTTCTGCAAGTGCAAAAGATAGTAAATAAATAATAAAAAATAGACCAGTTAAATATGACTTAAAGAGTATAAAACATAATTAAATTTAACCGCCTTAGAAGTGGAGGTGTGAATTTTTTGGGCTAAATTCCTCCCCCCCCCCAAAAAAAAAAACTTCTATAATCCAATCTCATCCATCAAAAAAACTTCTATAATCCAATCTCATCCATCAATTTTCCTCAAATCAATCCCAACTCTTAACAAATAGACATTTAAAAAAAAAAAACCGTCCTAATTTATTATATAGATGTCGTACCGGTCGGGAGAAATAGTTTTCCGGTGTCCCAGAAAACGGCGATGACCCTCGACGGCTCTTGCCATGTTTCCAGAGTATGAAGGGATAAATACGTCACTCTCGATCGATACGATATAATCCAACGCAGCCAACTGAGATGCGTGATTCATGAATGGTTCGAGCTCCTCGGCTGATGCCAACTTTTCCTGTAAAAATAAAAATGAATACAACTCTTAAGAATTTGGGAACAATTCTGTTCTATTCCCATGTGATCTTTTAGTAGTAGTTGAATCATTTAACATAAGCTTCCCCTCAGTCTTTTGGCTGGAGTTTGTTTAGGGGTCTTTTGGTTGACATTCAATTCGCGAATTGTACTAAATTTTCAACTAATCATTTTATTAAATTGTTAGTGTTTCGCTCTCAGACATATTGTTCTTAAAATCAGCGAATAGAACAAAAACAGATTTTTTGTTCCAATAATTCTACACTGGCTTCCACTTTTCTGGGGAAAAACAGAAATCTGGGAATTTGAAAAAACAAAAATATCAGCAGACACACAGAAAAAACAAACTGATTCTTCTCTTTTTTCAGCATATGGAACAAAATTCTGGGAACACAACACAAATGTTCCCAGATTTCTCTTGCTGCTCCAACTTTTCTGAGAACAGAAACAACCATTCAGGAGCAAAAACACTAAACAAATATTAGCACCAAGAAATACTTTATTAATGAATATAATCCATATCCATACCTTGTTCATGAGTGAGGGAAAATGGGAACTAAGATCAGCCATCCGAGCCTCGCCGCCATATATCTCCCCGGCAGCAATATATATAGGCGTGTTCGATGCGAACCCAAGCGCAGCCAAAAACACGCCAACCTCCTTCGGTGTTAGTGGACAATACCCTTTCCCTCTCTGTTCTGTCGGATCAATCTCTTTCACTTTCCAATGAACCGTGTTTTCTCTAAAATCAATCCCAAAAAAAAAAAAGGAATAGATTCTCTTAGGTAGTGTTTGGTTTCATTAAATATAGGGGTTCCAATTACTTGTTACTCACATTCATTTTAAAAAATAAATAAATAAAATAAATGTGGCCCATTATCCCACTATTAGTTGCCCATTATCCACTTTTCCCTTAGAGAATGCAAGGTAGGAAAGGGCAAGGAGTTAGAACCGCCCATTAGTTATGATCCCTCTTCTTTTGATGGGCAAGAACTAAGAAGAATATATATATATAAGGATGATATATGTGTTTTTTACAAAAGAGTGAAAATGATCTCTGGTTTAACAAGAAAGTTTGTGTTTTCTCCATCAATTGCATGGATTAAGGTCTTGGATAGACTAGACAAGTTTTTCTCAATTCGCTTCTACAATATTTGGTGTTTGTGACTTCTCAAATTTTTGAATCTGATTGCTATGGCGGGAGGTATTGTATTCTTGGGCTTCCGCTTTTAGTTTATTCAAAATTGATTGTAATAATATTGCTTTCATTCCTTACTACCAAATGCTACCTTAATGTGCCATACCTGACTGTTCTTAATTCAATGGCTTCTTCTTGGGATAAATCGTGAGTGCATCCGCTGAAGGCAAGCATGTCCTTTTCGTATCGTAAATGTAGAGCAATGTAAGAACCATAGGACCTCATCCTTTCAACCAACAACTAACCAAAAAAAAAAAAAAAACAGTAACAATAATGTTGAGCATTTAATTTTTATTTTTCAAAAAACAATGAATTTTTTTTATAAAGAACAATAATTTACTTTTCCCATTGCTTCAATCTGGGGTGCAAAACGAAGGGCTTGATAACAAGCACGGCACCGCAATTTCTGAATATCTGGAGGCAACTTGTTATTCGCTAGACGAGAATCAGATTTAGCTGCTCGAATAACCTAATTAGAATAAGTATTAAATCAATTTGTGTTCAACTTATACAAGTTTCGGGCAATTAAGGCCTGTTTGTTTAGTGTTTCTGTACCTAGAACAAAAAAAATAAAAAAATGGGAACAATTATATTTTGTTCCTAAAAACATACCTGATAATCATCCCACAGGCTTGCAATTTCTTCCTGATAATAATCCATACCGGACCAACTCTTGAAGTGCTTAACTGCTCTACTTGTAGTTGCTAATGCTTTAGGAAGCTTCTTAATGACCTCGACGTCATTGGCTAATGAACGAATGAAATGATCTTCATCAAACACATCCGAAAACTTGCTGTGAATCAAACACGAAGAAGAAACTACATCATAAAGGTTGCAGATTTTTAAGACATATCCAAATTGGAAGGGGAAAAAGAAAAGGCAATGAGTACCTAGAGTCATGCCAAAATGAGCGTTTATCGAGTTCTGGAATCACAAGTGTTGCATTTATAATACGAGCAACAGCTACCATGTCGCATATCTACAAAAAGGGTCCTATGAATTACAAATCCCCCTAAAAAGTTTATATTGTGGGGGGTGGGGGTGGGGGGTGGGGGGGGGGGGGGGGGAGAGAGAGAGAGAGAGAAGCAACCCCGGCTCGCATCTGATTCAGCCCACCATTTGTATGAACAAGCAGGTAACCACGAGACTCTCCTGGAGCTGAAAAAAGGAAGCAAAATTACAATAAGTACACAAGGAAGGATGCATGAACACACACACACACACACACATATGTTAAGACATTCTTTACATCTGTAAGACGATGTTGGATTTACACAAGGCACATAGTCTCGATTTGACGGCGGCTTCCACAACTTGTCTGAATCTAGAGTCCCATTTGCATCATCCAACTGTCAATTCTAAAGGAGTGAAAACATGAAAGATGCATGACTCCTTTTGCATCAATTATATATAAAACCCTTCTTCCTACCGATATGATCAAGATTCCTTGATAGATTTTAAATATTATCAATGGGGATTTATTAAGAGAAGGAAGAAGAACCTTGGGAAGAGGGAGAGGAGGTTTAGACAAATGGGGCAACGCTTGTTCTTGCCTCCAGCTTCGCTCTCTGCTCAATTTTTGGTACCCAAATTCATGTTGCTACAAAATTAAACAAACCCAGATCAGTTTTCAATCTCGATCACACAATCCCATTTGATTGATGAATTATTAGAAGACACCAAAGATGTCAACTTCAAGTTGAAAATCATCTATAAACGCCTCATCACATAATGAAATCAAATACTAGAACTTAAAACGAAACAGTAAATCAAAATTTGAAAAACAGAAAGTTTCAGGCAAATGGAGAGAAACCCAACGAGGACTCGCGAAACCAAAAAACGATTTCAGAATGCGCGAAGGAAAAGCGAGGATTTGCGGGGGGGGGGGGGGGGGGGGGTTAGCGCACCGTACGGAGGGTGTGAGCGTAAGGAAACTTGGTGATGTCGGAGGGAGAGAATAGGAGGTCTACGTGAACGGAGAGAAGCGCCACCAGCCCTATGGAGGCTGTAGCGCATATTAGCATCTTCTTCAGTAACCCAAACGCCCTCCACTTCCTCCTCTGCATCTCTCTCCTCCTGCGAAGCAATTTTACAGAGAGAGAAGGTCTTAACGTGACGCGCGAATTATAGTATTGCGTTCTCTTAATTTCAGGGCTTCGTGTTCCTGCGACACCATATTCTTTCACACTGCTTTTGGTCGCCTTTATATTGGCAGTGTAATAGTACCAGGAACTAAAACAAAATATTAAGAAAAAAATGTTTTATTCTTAATTTTTCAATTTTATTTTTATTTTTAAAAAAATAAAAATAGTTATGAGAAGTTAGATTGGAGATTATCATCACCAACTGAGATATTAATGACCTAATGATGATTTTGTAACTATTTTTTGCGATATTTACACACTAACATGTAGTTATAGTGGGGTGGGTGTGTGAAAGTTTGTTAAATTACATAAGAGAAAATTATCGGTCAATCTCAATTTTAATGTGAAACTACCAATTAAACCTACAAATTTGAAAATAAGTTAAATAATCCCAATCTACAGATTTTTTGAACCATCTAGTCCCAAATTTTAAAAAACGCAAAAATTATATGACAAAATTATCCCTGTATGATTTTCCTTTTTATAATTTCCTTACTTGGAAGTTTCACACAAAGTCATTTTATTCAAATCAAAATTACTTTTATTGTACATATTTTTTTTTACGATATAATTATACATTTATATTCGTGTTAATAAGATCTTTAAAATGATATCACATTCAATATTTTTTTATTTTTTTATTTCAGATTCGCGTTACATTCAACATGCAACATAAATGTTACATGTAACATTATTATTACATGAATATTACATGTAATATTACTATTACAACATGTTACATGTAACATTCACACTCATTACGATATCTGATTCAATACAGGCAATGTTACTTTTCACATGCAATATGCTTTTTATTGACAGATTTGCCCTTGCATTATATGCAGATTTCTTTAATAGGGATTGAGAGTTTTTATATTTAACAAAATCATTTTATTAAAATGAAAATAACTATTATTATACACATTTTTTTTTGCAATCTAATTATATATTCAGATTCGTCTAAACAAGATCTTCAAAACGACATCTAACTCATTATTTTTTTCATTAGTTTCAGTTTTCACATTCATGTTATATGTAACATGATATTTTTTGAATTTTGAGTTCCTACGAATTATAAGATGTTACGTGTAACATCCCATGAAATGTAATATTGATATTACATGAATATTATATGTGACATAATGTAATTACTAATATTTTGATTTTGGTTTTGGTTTGGTTTTGATTAATGTTACACGTAACATTATCTGAATTATAGATGTTACATTTTTTCACGTGGAATGTAACATGAATGTGAAAACTGAAAACTAATAAAAAAATAGTGAATTTGATATCGTTTTAAAGATCTTATTTAGATGAATCTAAATATATAATTATATTGTAAAACAAATGTGTACAACAATAGTTATTTTCATTTTAATAAATAATTATCTATTATCTAAATTAACTCCGCAAAATAGGGATGTATTATGTAGGCACAATAATTAGGGGTATTCTCGTCACAAAAATGGCAAAAGGACCGCTCGGTTCATGAAAAAAAGAGCGGGTGTAATTGGTAGTTTTCAACCATTTTTGGGATCCCCTGGTAAGCACCCCATTACATAATTTTTAAAATTTGCGAAAGTAAAAATGTTCTTAATAATTTTGGCAAAAAATAAGGGACATGCACTATTTATTCCCAAAATACAGAAAAAATTACCGATTAAACCTATAATCTTTTCTTTGCAACAATAACTCATTTTGTCTTTTTCTAACTAAAATACCCATCATATTGATGTTGAATATAACATTTAACATATGTGGGTGTTGAATATAACATCAATTATTTTATTTTATTTTTTATGATATTTTTTTCTGACCAAAATACCCCTCATGTGGATGTTGAATATAACATCAAATCTATTTTTTTTTTGTACGATGTTACATTCAACACCTGTGAATGTTGAATGTAACATCAATTATTCTCATATTTTTATGGATCGTATTATGCGTAAATGTTGAATGTAATATCAATTGTTCTCATATTTTTATGAATTGTATTATGCGTGGATGTTACATTCAATACCGGTGGATGTTAAATGTACATCAAACGCCAGTGGATGTTAAATGTACATCAAACGCCAGTGGATGTTGAATGTAATATCAATTGTTCTTATATTTTTATAGATCGTATTATGCGTGGATGTTGAATACAACATCAATTATTTTTTTATTTTATGTATCTGCGGTTAAAAACCATATGATGTTATATTCAATACTTGTGGATGTTGAATGTAACATCAATTGTCACTAATAAACTGCAAATTGTAGGGTATAAAGTATAAAAAATGAAAAATATGAAAATATCTTTTTCTAACTGTCACGCATTGGCACCAACAGGAAGGCCCTAAAAAGTAGACTTCTCTCTCTCTACTCTCTCTCTTTCTCTGTCCTTTCTCACTTCCTGTTTCTCCAATTGAAAAAATTTACAGCCGCGACTATCGTGAATGGTCGCCGCTCTGTACTTTCTCACTTCTTGTTTCTCTGATCGAAAAAATTTACAGCCGCGGCTATTGCGAATGGTCGCCGCCGTTGACGCCATGGCATAGATGGGATTCGATGAATAATACTTACGGAAAACGATTGTTCGCTACAACTCGAACGAGGAAGCGAACAGAGAAAATCCACATCGTTAGAGTCGACGAAGCCGGCGAAATGAGCGGTTACGACGAGTACAGCCCGATCAAAGACGAAGACGCCTCTACAAATTGATTGGCGATTCGGAAGGAAGACGTAAATCACAGAAGGGCATTTCGGTAAACTCATCCCTCGCCGTTTTTGGAAACAGGAGTTTTCGGTGCAAGATTTACCCGCGATGGGAGTAATCGGTGCAAGAAAAAGGCAATGGGAATAACTGGTAAATAGTTCCGCATTTTGGGAGTAATCGGTAATTTTCTCAAAAATGAATTGTGCTTAGTACATGGTATTTTATTAGAGGATAGTTTTATTGTTTTATCTAACGTAAGAATTTAGGAATTAATACAAACATACTGTAACTAAAGTGGTAAGACCCGCTTGAGTTAAAATAGTTGAGAGACTTTTGTAAGGTTAGGGGTTCGAGTTTGCGAAAAAATACTTGTTGGAAGGGATAACCACACATCCAAACAAGATTAATTTCACACCATGTGGGAGTATGGGGATATTCGTGGATATACAAAAAAAAAAAAAAAAACTTTAAGAATTAAATATTAAATTTAATCCTAAATGCATCAAGCCGATAGGGTAGTGCACTTAAAATCATCCGATGATGTGATTAATCTAGGTGGGTGTAAGCTAATCCTGACACACCTCAACAAAAAACCAAAAAACATAAAAAATAACCCTTCTCTCTCATTCTTTAAATGACTCATTGTTAGACAAATTTTAGAGTAAATTGTCTTAGATTTAGTAAATAAATAAAATGATAAAATAAATAAATTATTAGAAGGTCATGTGGTAAGAAATACCCTTTTTTTTTTTATCCAAAATAATTAACAATCTTTTTAAATTTTACGAGATTAAAATAAATATACAACTTGAGCGAAGTAATTGGTAATAACAGCTCGAAAAATATGAATAAGTGAGCCATTTTTACAGTACAAAGATTCTAAAGTGAGATAAAAAAAAGCAAAAAATAAATACATATTTTTTTCTTTTTTATGCACTAAATATTTTCTGCATTTTTTTAAATAAAAATGAAAAGAAAATTCTCATGCGTAGAGGTAATTGACTCTGGGTTGTGGATCTCAAGAAGAGAGTCAAGAGAATTAGTACCAGAATTGATTAAGAATAGGATCCATTCCATGTGAAGAAGCCTTATTTTTTTAGCAACACAAGAGAAGGTGGTTAGATACGTGGCAGCATTGTAACTGTGGCTTTCTCTCTCTATATCTATATATTATATGTATACATGGGGTCATGACATGATCTTCTTTATATATTACATACTCCAACTATGTGTGTATTGTTTATGAAACATGGTTAGATCGGAGCACGCAACTGCAAGTGTAAAGAAGAAACCATAAAGGCAATGTAACATCCATCCGTTCTATTAAAATTGCCTTGCTGTAATTAAAAGAGAGGAGATGGCATCAAGAAAAGCACATTTCCACATGCATCTTGCAGTCTCTCTCTCTCCCAAGAATTATATTTCTAATTCTTATATGAAATCCCCAATCTGTAGAACAATTCTTTAAATTTCGATCCATGAAAAAGAAAAATTATCCAGATTGGAGATCGGTTCATCATTTTCACCTTCGTGTAACATCTCTCTCACTCAAACTTCATTGTCAATGATGATATGTTCTCTTTCTAAAACTAAGCAATGAAAGAAAATTTTATAGGGATGATGATATCAGAATTTGTCGACGATCTCAATTTCCAAAAACTGATCAACATCTGCAAAATTTAGAATAAATACTTGGAATATCGATGTGGTATCGGTCGAATACTCTCCGGAGCAAAGTAAGTTAATTAAGAATTGAGTGATATTATAATTGAATATATCCAATGTAACATGTAGATTACCGTATTTATAGAGTGAAATTCATAGTTGACTCCCTGCGATTTGGAGAGAATAATATCTCTTTGATTTAGAGAGAATAATATATCTTTGATTTAAAGAGAATAATATCTCATCAATTTGGGACAAATTATATCTTCTAGATTTGGAAAAAATAATTCAAATTGAACCTAGATGACCGGTTGTTATGGATCGTAGTATCTAGGCTTGAATTGTCAAACCTTATATAATATGAGTTATACTTATTTAAGCCCCATTGGGCCTTAATATACGGGGTTGTCCAGTGAATTTTACCTGCATCAAGAACAACAAATTGGAATAGAAATCGATGATTGTCTAAATTCGATATCAAAATCGTGATCTGAATAATCTCGGATCTCACTTGTCAATAATGGTGGCTATGTTGCAGAGATGAATAAGAGGAGGGGATCCCAAGGCTTCGGGTGTTGGTTTTTGAGTGGCTATTGCAGTAACGGATTTGAAGGCAAGGGGTAGGTCATTGGGTGGTGAACGTCGACGGTGGACAATGGTGATGCCATAAATGCCATGGTGGAATCAAATGCTAGTGGTGGTAGTGGTGGTGAGGATTGTGAGGTAGTTGGCAGTTTTGGATTTAGGAGAAGTCTATGTTGTTCTTTATCTAAGTTTTTAATATAGAGAGAAAGGGAGAAACATAAACGAGAGAGAGAGAGAAATGAAAAAAAAAAAAAACTAGGTACGACTCGAGGGCAGAGCCTAAAATGGTTATATATATATATATTTTAAGGCGTGACACATTGACATATTACTTAAGATTTAGTGTAGAAATAATAAAGAAAGAAAATGTGTAAAATATTTTTTTTTTTAATATATTTAAAATACACACACATATATATATATTTTAATGATTTTTTGTTATATTTTATTAGAATTAGACATGAATAATTGGAGAATCTAGATAATGAAATTAGAGTTACAACTGAATTTTGATATACTACTAATTAATAGAATTGTAATATCATAAAATTCAAATTCCTAGAATTCTAATTCCATAGAATTCCAATTCCAATTCCAAGCGACCAAATACAATCTACTAGATTTTTACAAGTATATTATTTTTATTTTTTTGTATACTTTTAAACAGTTTTTAGTCCTCCTTTAGTTAACATTAACTTAATTGAATCGATTAACTTAATATTAACTAAACATGAATTTTGTATTGTATGTGGTGGTAAGTGGTGATAGTCTATAGTAGTCCACCAATATAGTATGAGGTCCGGTAGAGGACATGCATGTTGGACGGAAGTCCTATAATCAATCTTGTACTACTTCATTTTGTGGCTCTTGTCTAAAAAACAACAATCTCAAGTATTATGTAAAGATGTTTTTGATATCATTCTTCAATTATATCATATTGTTGTAAGACCCTAGATATAAAGTTAGAAAATGTCTTAGCTATTTAATGAGATTAAAAGGTGATCTTAAATGTTCATAGCCAGTATTGGATTGTTAAATTGAGTCTTTAACAATCCATACTAATTTGTGGGGTGTTTTCTATTATAAGAATGATGAGTCTCAACCATTAGTATAAGATATTAGAACACTTACAACGAGACTTACTAGAATAGTAAGGGCCTTAAACATGATCATCCTAGATGTCCTGTTGATTATATCTCATAATCAAAATAATACGGAATTAATCAATAAACTAAAGCATACATGAATATTAGGACATAACAATAAAAAATGGTAACCGAATGCGTACCTGTCTCTGCCATTGCAGGAGATTGAACTATCGCAGCGGAATACACACTAGGTCTTCCTCCCTATAATCTAGATTATTGTGGTGGCAGCTCTCAATGGAAAAAAAAAAAAAAAACTCTTTAATCTAGATTAGGGAGGGGACCTAATTCTATATATTAGGGTTTCTCGTTGGGCCTTCTTATAACGGGTTTTAATGAAACCCTAAACCTACACTTGTTACTTAACTGGACTTCTACATAAAATATGCCACAACCCAAATTAAAATATGACCACTGATTATTTGGACTGTTTAAATAATAGACTATCCATTAACTCGTTTTTGTAAAACAATTAATTCAATTAATGTTAGCCCATAAAAATTTTCCAAAATTGTCCCACTTGAGCTACATTAATTGAATAAATTTAATTTTGAAAATAACACTTTCGGGTTAATAACATAAAAAAAAAATATTTATTTTTGGTGTAGCCACACCTTTTATTTAAAGAAATGATAGTCTATAAGTAGTATCTTGATAAATTTATCCGATCCAACATGATCTTAATATTGGATTATGATAGTCTATGTATTAATCTCAATATATATAAGACCTTTCATACTCATAAATACTTATAACCATATCGACATGGATCGTAAGCCCAATAGTATAGTAAGAAGTCAATGTCAACATGTGATCATTATCAATATGTATTATTCTTATCGGTCCTCATTACAATTTCTCAACAAAATGAAATTGTAATTGTAATTTCTCAACAAAATAAAATTGATAATTGCAATTTCTCAACAAAATAAAACTGTTGCAATTTCTCAATAAAATAAAATTTCTAATTGCAGTTTTTCCACAAAATGAAACTGTTGTAATTTCTTAATAATATGAAATTGTTTGACTTTAAAAAGTCATCTGTCACTAACAATATTTTACAAGATCTCAAAATAGTGATTTGTGACAATTAAAAGTATACACTTGTAATTCTTAAGACATAATATTTTAAGATACTATATTGTATAATCAATTCAAATAATATGATATGCAATAATGATAATCATCAAATAGATTTTAATTTTACAAAATGTATAACAATAGTGGTCACAACGTAATCATCGGAATAAAAAAAAATACAAAAGCTCCCACTAAACGAAAGAATCAAAAGATTCAATGACACTCATATTTACAACATGTTCCTTAAACGTTATGTGTCTTAAACTTTGATTTAGTATAATCAATTCAAATAATATGATATACAACAATATAATATGCAATAATGATGATCATCAAAGAGATTTTAATTTTGCAAAACGCATAACAGTAGTGGTCACAACATATCATAGAATTAAAGGAAAATACAAAAAACTCTCACTAAACTAGATAATCAAAATGCTTAAATAAATATAAGAGACACAATATAAGAATCAATTGTATCATCATAAACTCTCTTTTGGGTAAAGTCTATAATAAACAATTATTTTTTAAGTGTGAAGATCAACAAAATAATAAAAATTTTATAATAATAGTGATCAATACTTACACGACACAATCATCGAAATAAAAAAGATTACAGAGATTCTCATTAAATCAAAAAATCAATTTAGAATTTCATTGTGGTGTTATTGTTGTTCACAACAAAAAGAAATTGTTTTCATAAAAAATTACAACTAGATCAATTATGGGTAATAGGCAAAATGCTCAATTAAGTGTAGGCAATACAATATAAGAATTAATTGTGTTATCATAAACTCTTCTTTGGGTAGAGTCTATAATAAACAATTATTCTTTAATCATGAGGATCAATAAAATAAGGAGAATTTGCAGATTTTACAAACCATCCCCTTTGGGTAGATTGACTTCCAAATTCATATATTTCCTTTAAATATAATGAAACAAATAATATTTCAAAATTTATTCCCTTTGAACAAATAAATTTATCAAATTATTTATCTCACATAATATCCTCATGCAATTAAATTAATTTGCACAATAACCCCCTTTAGGCAAATGAATGCACAAATTAATCTAAATTTTTTTTATCAATAAAATAGGAATTCAAAAACTTGCAAACTATGTTGGTTAAATCACTTTGATAAAATAACCTCAACAATTTATAAGAAAACGTTCCAAAATGGAAAAATTAAATAATGTTGTCCAACAATTAAATTAATCTGCACAATAATCCCATTTGGACTGGTGAATGTATAAATTAATCTAAAAAATTTTCATTAATAAAATAAGAACTCGAAAACTTACAAACTATGTTGGTTAAATCACTTTGGTACAATAACCTCAACAATTGACAAACAAACGTTCCAAATTGAAAAAATTAAGCCATATTACCCTACAAATAAATTAATTTGCACAATAACCCCCTTTGGACAGGTGAATGCACAAATTAATATAAATTTTTTTCCATAAACAAAATAAAAATTCGAAAATTTACAAACTATTTTGGTTAAATTATTTTGGTAAAATAACCTCAACAATTTGCAAGCAAACGTTTTAAATTGGAAAAATTAAGCTATATTACCCAACAATTACATTAATCTGTACAATAACCCCCTTTGGGTAGGTGAATGCACAAATTAATCTAAAAAAAATTCCATCAACAAAATAGAAAATCGAAAACTTGCAAACTATATTGGTTAAATCACTTTGGTAAAATAACCTTAACAATTCACAAGCAAACGTTCCAAATTGGAAAAATTAAGCTATATTTCCCAATAATTAAATTAATTTGCACAATAACCCCCTTTGGGCAGGTGAATGTACAAATTAATCTAAAAAATTTTGCATCAACAAAATAGGAACTCGAAAACTTGTAAACTATATTGGTTAAATCACTTTGGTAAAACAACCTCAACAATTCACAAGCAACCATTCCAAAATGAAAAATTAAATAATATTATCCAACAATTAAATTAATCTACACAATAACCCCATTTGGGCAGGTGAATGCACAAATTAATCTAAAAAAAAATTCATCAACAAAATAGGAATTCGAAAACTTGCAAATTATGTTGGTTAAATCACTTTGGTAAAATAACATCAACAATTCACAAGCAACCGATCCAAAATGAAAAAATTAAACTATATTACCCAACCACAATAGTGCATATTAGTGACATATATGCATACGATCAAAATAAGATGAAATACGTTACAAAATGTACTTTCAGTGATCAACGATCAATTATAGTTGCAAGAATTTGAACAACAATTTTACTACACTCTTAAACTAATTATTAAATTAGTCTCTATTTAAAATAAAAAAATTAAGAGCTTAAAATTTTGAAAACTATAATTAATCATAATTAATATTTTTATGAGTTCCTTAATATGAACCTCAAAAGGCTGAAAGTTATAGTTAAAAAAGTCCAATTGTTACATAGGCCCAAACCCAAACCCAAACCCAAAATCAATATCTATATCATGACCCCAAAACTGGATTTCTACAAAGATATTATAGTTACAGTGATAGTGTTTCCGATTCAAGGCCTTCACATATCTTCATCAATAATTTATCCATATTAGTAATTCCATCAGACTTGTTAATTAATAAATAATTAATGGCCCAACAGACCCATGCGAAATTGTACAAAAATAGCTCAGTATTTTTTTTCCATTCCAAAACGCAAATATATTTCCCCAAACATAGTCCAAATTCGAAAAATGAAAGATCTCATTTTCGTGGATAGAAGGTGCAGTAATAACCAAATTAGTTATTGACATCATATTTAACCCACTAAGAATCTTGAACGCATATCATATATCTGATTATCTACGACCACTTTTAAATAATGCTCTATTTAATTTAGCTTCCATCAAGTTACCAAAACAAAACAATAATATAATTATCTTAATCATGCCACTTATCATGTAAATATTTTATAAAGATAACAAATAGAAAGATAATGAGTCGAACCACTTTAGGATTCTTGACCATCAATACATGAATAAAACAATCATATGGACAATAATAAAAATAATTAAATTTACTTAACCTTTAAATTTAGGGGTTAATTGTGTAATTAACCCTTCTTACTAGTTTCAATTCATTGTACTTTAGAAAAGAACATATAAAGTTAATAAGACATCTTATACATTTAAATTGAAACTACTTGGAACAAGTGAGATTCTAGTTAAATTTTTGAGGTATTTAGTGTCAAAACTCCTAACCTTAATTTCAATCCCCTCTACCATACCACCTTAATGTTGCCACCACCTCGTTGCCACCCTTCGACTCTATCAAATTAACGTCGACGTTCTTATCAGGTGTAAGGTAGACTTTTGACAAACTATTACGAACAGTTATCGGGTGAAGACCCAACATCGATGTGGAATTCAACACGCCCAACATCAAACATGAGTCTTAAAGTTGAAAACCCAATGGGCCCAACTCGGTCTCAAAGAAAACCTTAACTCAAGCTTGGTAACACAAGTGATGTGGGATTCAACAAAGAATAATATCCCCAAAATGAAATAAACACACCATTTATAGCTCATTTTATGAGCAATATGCAACAACCCAATCATTTAATTCAAACTAGGGTTACATCTTCATGATCAATTAAAAAATACTTAGGATGTGAAGGAGACTTTGGGATGCTTCTTCATGAGCCAAGATAACAAAACTCAAAGTATGAGTTGACTTCTTTGAGCCCTCATGTTTGCTCTTTAAAATAACAGAAACAAACCATTTTTCACTCGAATAATAATTTATTATAGTTTATTCATCATATAACCATCAAAGAAAGGGATATATGCATTATCCCTATAATGCTTACTCTATCCATTTACAATTAATAAGAATTACTCAGGTAGCATGGAGTATATTGTATATAAATAGTAATGAAGCAAGAGAGTGAATGGAAAAAAAATCAATGTCCAATTTTCTCTATAATTTTCATTATCAGAAATCAATTCAATTATCTAAAATCAGACAACAATTAAAATAAAGTGAAATTTATCCACATTCTACTAGAAGATTAGCACTAATTAATAGCCAATATGTATATGCTCATAATCCATTTATAGCAACAAAACAACTTCCTCAAATATATCAATATGTTGACTTATTCATGCCTAATTTTTAGCAATTGATTGCATTTCATATTCCTTCATTTAACTTTCAGATTTGTACATTTCATATTCATCCATTTAATTTTTAGATTTGTAGTAAGAGATTATGATAGTAGAATATAACTGCATCATTTATTTCACAATCACAATCTCTAAATGCAATGAGTATTAAATGGAACAACTTGAAATGTAACTAAATGAAATTAGAGAGTAAGTCAAAAGAATCACAATGTTACAATATACTTAAATTATGATACTTTAATTTTCTTTAGTATAAATCTGAAAATTAAATGTAACAATCAAAAATTATAACTGATTAATAAAAATAATTTAATCACAACTGCTAAAATAATTCACTCAAAAAAAAAAGTTTGATATGCTTCAAGTGATATCAAGAAATCATAATTAGAAAAATTAGGCAATTCACGATCAACCACAAAATAGAACTCCAATTCAATAGTAGGATTCTTTACTATCTCATTTTTATTTCATATTAACCAAAAGGAAAACGCTAAATGATATATAAAGAAGCCAAGAACAACAGATCTGGATAGTTGAAAAATAATAAGATATTCCAAGAAAAATTCAGTGATGAATTAAACCACCATAGACAAGCTAAAATCACAAGGATGTTATCAAAATCCAAATCGGTTGCAATAGATCTGTATAGAATAATTTGTCAAACTTGTTTCTATTTCTGGAATACTCCAGAACGAAAACATAATTCACATTCTATCTCATCCCAAATTATTGAAAATTCTCATATTATACTCTATTTAACCCAAAATCTAAGAAATTGGAACAACTGAAATTATTAAACTAGTTTTTCGTGATTTAAAACTAATTATGAGAGTACACATCAATAAATCTTAATTTAGGGAGAGTGAGTACAACAATCCTATTTCAAATCATCCAATATAATTTATGTAAAATTTTCAACAGAAAATAATGCCTAAAAAATAATTTTAAGTAAATTAAATCATATAATAAGTAATAATTAACTAAAAATTAATTTTAATCCTAAAAAAATAAAATAAATTTTACAAAAAATTAGAGGACAAAAAAACAAGTGCACAGGAAAAAATGGGATCCAAAACGGGCCCCAAATGGAGCCGCACGTGCCCTCACACGCCTATTTCGCGTGTGAGACTTGCTGACCGTGGCTGGAGGTTGTCTTCAACCTCCAGTCGGGTTTGAACCGGGTCAACTCGACCCGGTTTTTACTCATTTGTACAAAAATCCTAAAAATCCGCCGTTTTCTCCAACTTTTTTATGGGTTTATGTAGATTTATGTATATCTAACACTCCTATAATAATTAATTGAAGGAAAATTAAGAGAAATATCACCCAATATTAAGAATAAGTTGCTGTTTTTAGATTTTCTCACTCCTCCATGGTCAAAAGCCTAAAACTCGATATTAATCGTTACTTTCACCGAATATTATATGGGTTTAAGTCTAATACTAATTTAAAACCTTTCTATGATGTTTTAGTATAGTGTGATCGTTAAGATCGGGTTATCGTATCCACAGGGATTGGTGTCGTTACTATCGAATACCGCGTTTGTCGTGACCTAACTTTATCTAGGTTAAAAACAAATGTATTTAATTAATTAACAATACTAATAAACCTAAATTAACTATATTAATATACTAATATATTTTAGGGTGAAGAATTTCTTAGAGATTAACGTGTTTATAAATATGTGTTCGATCTCGATTTACTCACATTTTCGGTGTTTGACCTATTTGACAATCTCGGTGCGTAAATGCCACCACTACCTTTTCCAAGTGTAAGACAGGAGAATACATGACTTTGAGTCAACGAAGAAGTCCCCCTTAACGTCTTAACGACCCTAGGTCACGCGAGTCTCGCCCAGCGTCATTGATTGCATACAATCCAACTCCCGACCGGATCATTGGATCGTGTGTTGTATTTATCCTATCGACAATCTCCGTTCTAAAACTCTCTCGCCATCTCTCCTGAGTGTAAGACGATGGATATAACGCAACTTCGAGCCAACGAAAAAGTCCTCATCAACGTCTTAACGACCCTAGGTCACGTGAGTCTTACCCCAACGTCATCAATTGTCCACAATTTAAACCCCGATCGGGTTATAGAATCGTGGCGTTTGTTTACCCTAATCCGAATCCGGGGTTTGTCACAACCCTGTATTCTCCATTTATCTAACTAAGCATGATAAACAAACAATACGATAAACACACTCAAACTACGAAGAACAATCACAAACGAAACACCGAAATCATCCAAACAACATATTTATAAATTTATTATTAATCCATACTACAATCCATGTTTAGTTATGGCCATAGTCGCAATTATAATGAAATAACAAGTTAAACATGCTCATATGATTCTAAGATAAAGAAATAAGGAAAAACAACCGAAGAACTTAGCCTCGTCCGAAGATAAACCGCTAAGAATGCTCAACGATCGATTCGTCATCTTCTCTACTTCGGGATGTGAGCTTTACCTGTAAAACTTCTAAACCCTAGCCTAAATATAGATTAAGGTGCCCAAATGGCTGGGGGGGCACAAGATGAGGGGAGAGGAGTGGGTATTTATAAACAAAATATCTAAAAAAATATCCTAAAAATATCTAGGCTGTGCAGAGAGTCATCGTCGTGGTTGTGGGATTTACCGCTGTGGCGGTGGTAGGTTGGTGTGGCTAATTGCTGCGACGATGAAGATAGCGGTCGGTTTGGCTAATTGCTGCCATTTGTCTTTCTCAGCTTCTTCACCGTCGCGGCAGTGGGCTTGTTTCACAGTTTTGCCTCCGAGTTTGTTTTTCTACCGTTCTTCGATCGCTTTTGGTTCGATCTCATCGTTTTCGTTCCAGTTTCCTATCTTTTTGCCCTACACACCTGATTTATACAAAAAGTATGAAAACTAATTAAAATGTAATAAAATACTATATAAACGCTTGAAAACTAACTTAATTCGATTTGAAAATACGTAGGTAGATCACACCTATCAATTGTACTCATGATCTTTAGACTTGAGATACTGTATATTCCATGTATGCATTCCTATACTTTGATAATACTAAGTGTGTATTCTATTCTTTGACAATACTAAGTGTGTATTCTATTCACAAAATTTCAAATGTATTCAGTAGGTATAATGCAATGTACATGTGACTATTCGAGTATGCAAGATAGGATCTACCACTCTCAGTAAAAAGATACGTGTCCTATTTGATTAGATTTAATGTAATTCAGTAAAGACTCTGGTTAGAGCAGTGTGACGATTGGAATAAGATTCCAATTGAAGTCATGAGGAATTATATTATCAATCGATATACCTATGATTAGACTATAGATTTTTGACTTTATCCATACTAATCGCTCAAAAATATAATTCTTGATGTAGTGCAAATTTGGTAGTATAGCATTAAAGAATGAGTGCCAAATGACGATTGGGTTGAATTTTTTTTTTCTTGCTTTCCAAGAAATAGGCAGGTAATTCAATTGATTTTTACTTTTAACAACTAACTTGTATAAAATTATTTAATTAAAATTCAATATATAAAAATCTCGGGTTAGGGACATGCATAGGTTCTTCATCAATCCAATAAATTTCATTCCTGTCTACTCTAATCAATTCTAGCTAAAAGCCGAAGTTACTACCAAAGTTGAATTGACAAATTAATTGACATGGATTATTTTCACGATTGAATTCCTATGCTAACTAATCTAAGATGAATCAATCATTTAGCATAATCCATCTAATTACGTCACATCAGTTCCCAAGAAACAGGGTTGTATAACTGTTATATCTAAATTATAGGTCTTATATCTAACATCACAAATACAATAAACTCAAATCTAACCTCTATAATATAATTAGAAATAAATTTATTGAAGAAACATCTTTGAAACACAAATCCTTGTTATATAACCTTCCACAAAACCCTAACCCGATTTAGTTACCTAGCCGCTCATGAAGTCGTTGAACGCCATTATTTTCTTGTTTTCTTCACCCAAGCTTCAAGTATCTACAATAGAAGATATATATATATATATATATATAAAGGTGTCCCAAAAAAATGCCCAGATCTGATTTTTACACCCAAAAATCACCTCAAATCATGCATTGGGATCAACTGCCTTAGAGGTTGAAGCACCAAAAAAGGTATAAGTTTAAACGATATTTATTCTTTATAATCATTTGTTTTGTTTTATGTTGATATGGATAGATCTGGGCAATAAGGAATTTGTTAAATGGAATTAAATTTTTGTATTCCGCTGCATAAATCTCTGGATTTTAATATCAGATACTTTCAAGGTGATCGAATGAATGTCATAGTTAATGTTAACTTAGAACTAAAAAAATAAGTGAAAAATAAATAAACAGGTACTTAAAAATAAGTTAGTCTATAAATAGAATAAAAATACTGAAATTCCAAAAGTCAAAGGCTATATAATAAGAACTCTTTCAATTCAATGTTATTTAGTTTTCAATTTTATTTTCGTTGTTCTTTTTTAACAAAAAAATTATAGTTCAAAAGAGTAGAAATGTTAAAATAACTTAAACTTTTTATGATTTTTTCTGAAAAACAAATTATAATTTTTTTTTAAAAATGTCAAAAATCATTAGTATATTTTTTATTTTTTCTATTTGCCTCCATAAATTTGTATCAATTAAAGTCCAGATTCAACAATTACTGCAAAATACAATCAAGTAATGTATGAAAAAAAGAAGAAGAAGTTATAAGTCGGTATCAACCATGATCACACCACTTTAGAATCTGCTATTTCATTTGTCACAATATTATCATTGTTTTGAATTCCATTAATGGCTTAGTGGGATTGTTGTTGTTGAATTAAATTCGTTTAATGTGACAGCTTGGAGTCTTATGTGCCCTTATTAATCGTATCCATGATGAAGCTTTTAAGACTGCCCTGGAGAAAGCTATATATATTTATATATATATATATTTACCCACAGAGATAGATTCATTGTGGTTTAATTGTTGAAATTAAGTGGGCAATGCACTAAATTACTCATTCACTTCCATTATCACACAGCCAAGTAATGGAAAGTGATATAACCTCTCTAGTGAAATTATTCACGTTCTTAATCATCATTCTCTATATGTTAGGCATCAAAATCTGAAACTTACCTAACTCCCAAAAACAGAATAGAAATGAAATTAAAATGGATAATGGACCATGTGGAAGTTAGTCTGTGGAGATACACACATGTGGTGTTCGGATTTGTTTTTAAAAATTATTTTTGAAAAATTTATAAGTAATTAGAAACAAAAAATTGGGTTTATGTATTTTTTTTTTATACAAAAAATATTTATTAATAGTGTGTTATTTTGAAAATTAAAAATGACGGGATTGATTGGAATCTGTTGGTAATAATAATTTGGATTAATAATTAAATACTTAATTAATTATGAAATTGAATAACAAACCAGAATTAAACAATTTTTTTTTTTTTAAACTTATTTCATAATAACTCATATAAAGCCAAAAATACAAATTTACAGTTTACAAAATCGAAAAGACAAAAATTGAGGTTAGAGTTTGACTCTATGTCTTTGAAGCAGAATTGCCCCCCATTCCCAAGATGCTGATATTTGATCTGACGTCTGCCTCCAGTGTACAAAACTCTCAAGTTATGGTACTAACACTCGAAATCAAGAAAATCCGGCGAACTAGCAAATACTTGAACTCTAAAGACTCAAACTCTCCCAATATATGATGTGCTCTGATGCCAGTGGATTGAATGAATGAAAACGGAAATAAGGCCCCTTGTTTATAGAAGGCTAGGAGATACCACTGGAAAGCATGCATTACTTCAGAAAGAAACGAAAGACGCCATTTTTGAAAAACAGATACACCAGTTCAGGCATGGCACTGGTTCAACTTCACAAGTAGGGATCCAAAATAATTTAAAATTTATTTATATAATTTTGTATGTATATATATATATATATATATAACTCAGACCTGACCATAGGCATGACTCAACCTGGCTCGGCCGATTGAACGATGGTAGGGTGCGTGCATCTGTGTATTGTTAATAGAGAGCACCTATAAAGCAAAAAATACAAACTTACAGTTTATATAATCGAAAATAGAAGTAGATCGAGATTAGAGTTTGACTTTATGTTGAACCTACTATTTTGATAGACAATTAAACGTTGATATTTTCTGGAATCAATGGTTTTATTGAGTGATTTCATATTAGAAGTTCCATGTGTTTTAAATGAGATTTTTTTTGAATCAATCGTTAAAGATTTATAAAGACAGATTTTATGAAGCAATTCAGAACGGGTGCAAAGTGAAGACATTGAAGATTTTTGGAGCATTGAAGATTTTTTGTATTACTAGTTAAAACAACTCACTACTTTTATACTCTTAATGCAACCCGAATTAGGATCACACACGACACTTTAAAATGAGTAATCTTATGTGTGACATGGTAAAAATTGATAAATTTAAGATCCTAATAGATTTTATAAGAAGTTAAATTCATGAAAATATTTTTCATAAAGTGTTGAATTGAGAAAATATTTTTAACACATAAAATGAGAAGTTTTTGGTAAATTCGGTCAACCAACGAAACAGGTAGGTCGACTAACGGAAACAGTGGCCTGAAGGAAATTGAGAAGGGAGATCACTAGACAAATTGGTCAACCGACCGAACAGGCAGTCAACCGATGGGAAGCAGTGAACGACTTGAATTTTGACTGTTGCATAGGCCGGTCAACCAAGGTATGGGTGATCGACCAATGGGCATGGATTCAGTCAACTTTGACTGTTTCGATTTTCAAAGATCTTCTATCCTACTTTGATGGATCTTAAATCAAAATATTTTTCGAAACTAGTTTGAAGATATTTTAAGGCTAATACATGGTTAAACTAGCCGTTATAAGCTAGATTTAAATAAGGGGTCTAAAAGAGTAAATTTTTATAATATCTTTTAAAAAATAATTGTTCTAAGATATCTTTGAAATTCTTATAATTAAACCTGCGAATTTTGAGTTTAAATATAATTATGTTGGTGGAGAATATTTGGAATCAAAGATAGGAGAGAAATATTACTATTTTGGTAGAGAATATTTGGAGTCAAAGATATGGGAGAGATTAATGTGATTTTATTTGACCTTACGATTTAGTCCTTATACTTTAGATTTTGTGATAAAATTCTTTCTATACTTTCATCGACTTAAATTAAATTATTTTTTAGACTAAATTGAGAGCTTTAAAAATTATATTTTTGGTCAAATATAACCGTTATAAATCTATATGACAAATGAGGTCCATAGTGCTTCTTTTTTTTATATATCTTTTGAAAACTGACCGTTATAGGCATAAATTGAATTCTATTTAAGGAAACTTGTGTTTTAAACTTTAATTATTCAAGAACAAAGAGTTTTAATAAGCTTTTGTTTTAAAGATAGTGATTTTTGCTGACATATTTCTAAGAGAGCTATTTTAAAAGAGTTATTGATCGGAGTGCACAAAAGTTTTCATCACCGGTTTTGTTCTTTACTAAGCTTTTTTATCTATTTTTGAGAAATCCTAGTGAGATATTTTCAAATTATTTTAAGTGCTTTTATGAGATTATCTAATTGATTATTTGGAATATTTGTTTTAGAAAAATCATTTTCCTAATTAAAAATCTTGCATATCTTTCGAAACGATATTTGCTTGTGAAATTTGATTACATATTATCTGTGCTTTAAATTGAATTAAATCATATTTATTTCTCATGTAATTCTATCACATATTTTTTGAGACATTAATTGAGTATAATTGTTTTGAGATGGTAGAAGCTCCTATGGGAATAAACTCGGGATTTTTTTTATTTTTTTATTTTTTTTGTATTTGCAAGTGTGAGTAGATTAGATATATTTGGAACGGTGTCTAATCATAATAATTAGGGTTTGATCTTTAGCCTGTGAAAAAAATTAGGTTTGATCTTTAGCCTTTTAAAATGATTACGTTATGATTATTCCTATAATAGAAGTATATTAGTCTTTAACCTAAAAAATGATAAGATGCTTCCTAAACTTGTGAAAAGGAAAAAAGTATAATAGTGTGAAAGTGTAAAAATTTGATTGAGCCTATGAAAAGAATTAGATTAATTCTGAATATATGAAAATGATTGTAAGAGTTTGGTTCCTACCTGGGAAAGAAATCAGATGATTAGTAGATTGCGAAAGTCCTATGGAGCTTGGAGGATTGGACGTAGATAAAAGTAACTCATCGAATTAGGATAAATTTTTGTGTACTGTTTTATTATATTTTTGTTGTTTAGGTGTACACTTAATTAAATACATTTTCACTGCATAACAAGATAATTATCGATTAGAAATATTGATAACTTGTGTATTTGAGGATTTAATTGTTTAAATTTTTATGTCTATCCAATTCACCCCTTCTTGGGTCGATCTGTGGGCCAACACACTTTATATTCTTAAAGCAGAATCATGCCTTGACAAGGTGTTGATAGTTGATCGACTACCAATTTACAACGATTTCGAGTTTCTAATACCAATACTCAAAACCAAGAAACTTTGGCGAACTAGCAAATGCTTGAATCTCAAGAATTAGACTCTTTAAATAAGTAATGTACTCTGATGGCAGTGGAATGAATAAATAAAAAGGAAAATGAGGCCCTTATTTATAAAAGTCTAGGAGACACCATTGAAATGGATGCACCACTTTGAAAATAAATGAAAGACTCCATTCTAGAAAACAGATGCACCAGTTAGGGCATGGAACTGGTTCGAATTGGCAAGTAATGATTTAGAAATAATTTAAAATTTATTTAAATACTTTTTTTTATAAAAAGATAATATTTTGTTGTTTCCAAACCCAGACCCATGCACATGCCGACCCGACCTGACTCAGCTAGACTGATCGGACAACAACAAAGCGCACGACTGGTTAATAGAGAGCACACATAAAGCAACTCAAAGTAATATATTGGTCATTTCTTCCACCACTGATGTGGGATTGTATTTCACCCATATCTTTAACCAACCTAATATGGGTTGAAGAGTGAAATGAAAATGAGGCCCTCCATTAATAGAAGGCTAGGAGACACCATTGGAATGGATGAACTACTTTGTAAAGGAATGAAAGACACCATTTTGAAAAACAGATACACTAATTCAAGCATGACACTGGTTTGGCTTCGCAAGTAAAGATTCATAAATAATTTAAAAATCTATTTAAATAATTTTGTTTAAAAAGATAATAATACTTTGTTGGGCCCAAACGCAAACCCGACACAAGCACAACTCGACTCGCCTCCGCCAAATGGATAGTAGCGACGTGTGCCTATGGTTAATGAGGAGCACCTATAAAGCACGAAATGTTGTTTGCTTGTCTTTTTTTCCTAGCTTGGAACAATATATATTGCTCAAGTATTTCTTCCACTATTGATGTGGGATTGCATCCAATCACAAGTGTGAAGTTTGAGAATTAAAATTTCATTCAAAACTAATGATTTTGGCATGTGAATATACTACGTCAATCTACAATTCAAGAGGAACTTATTAGAACTCTAACTTGGTTAAATTAATTAATGGGTGCCATTAATTAATCATTAAATTTGCAAAAAAAAATCATGAGTTTTTATTTATTTATTTATTATTATTTAATCTTTAGATTCTATAGAAAACATTATGTTCTACATAAGTCTCTTTAGTCCTCAAATAATATTCATTAAATAGTTCTCATATTTTCTTAAATAATTGTCTTTATATATCATCTAATTTAAAATTGATATCACTTTCTGTAAAAAGAATATCAGGTATCATTAATGACCTGCCAAAAATAAACACAAAGAAACTCTTTTCATAATAGATTAAATTCATGAAAATTATACAATTTTAATCTATATTTCGTCTTCTTCATTTTGATACTAATGTTGATTATATTTTAGTGAAAAAAATGAAAAGTGAATGTCTACTAAAAATGGTCAACATCACTTCCTTAATAACTTATCAATTATGAAAATAAAAACCAATGAACAAACTATTATGTGAATATTTACAATTGATTAAATTGATGAAAAATATACGATTTTAATGTACATTTCTTTCTCTTCATTTTAATATTCATATTGATTATTTTTTAGTGAAAAATAATAAATCAAAAGTGAACGTTCGCTAAAACGGTTTACACATAGTAAGTCACAACTATAACGGATACTTTCTAAACAAACGAATGTTTGTTAATTAAATTGTCTAAGTGATCATTTTGCTAAGTAATATTTTGCTGCACTGGTTGATTGATCTAGTGAATATTTTGTAAAATAATTCACATTTTGTTGGGGGTAATTGATTTAGTGAGCATTCACTAATTGAAATTTTGTACATTTTTTTAGTTATTTTTAGTGAACTTTTACCAATTTAAGTTAAATTATGTATTGGGTTAACTGTCTTAGTGAACATTGATTGTATGATTACGACGTGGAGTTGATTTAGTGAATATTCGCTAAATTAAGTCACATTCTATGTTGGGGTGGGTAATATATGTGGTGAACATATAGAAAATTAAGTAATAAATGTTGTTTTGGCATAATTATTTTAGTGAACGTTCATTAAACAAACGGAATGCTTAGTAATGAAATTGTCTAAGTGAACATTCACTAAGTATTTTTTTCACAAAAACTAACCAATATGGAAAATGAAGAGGATGAAATATAGATTAAAATGTTATAATTTTTATTAATTTAATCTATTATGAATATTCACAAAATGGATTTTTTGTTATTATTTATTTTCATAATTGGTGGGTTATTATGGACCACAAGGTACTGAGAAAAAATTAATAACCTTAAAATTACACTAGGATATAAAGGTCAAATTTTGATGGGTATTAATTGATAGGACTAAAAAATAAGTATTAATTATGAAAAGTTAATACAATAACAAAGCATTAGTGACTAAACAATAAAAATTTAAAACACTACAAACCTCCCCTATCATTTGTAAAATACCAATTAACCATTTGTAAAATACCAATTAACCATTCTGACTGAACTTCTGTGTTAATAGGCAAAAAATCTTAACCCTATTTTAAATAATATATATATAATCATTAATTCGCCTATTTTAAAAACAAATACTTTTTAACCCTTTATTTTAAATAAATTAAAAAAATTACTTAAACCCCTCTTGTTGACTTTCTTCTTTTTATTCTTTCTTTATTCTTTTCTTCTTTGGCGTCGACAATTCTTTTTCACCGCCGGTAATTCTTCTTCTTACTACAATCAGCCTCCCACTCCCCATAGACCGGATTTTATTTTTTATTCATTTTCTTTTGCTTGTTCCATGTTCCTAAACTTCAAATCACAAAAAAATTAGGCTTGGACTCCCTTCTAAAAAAAATTGATCATATAGATGGTTGATCATCTTGAACTTGCAAGTTGTTCTCTTTTCATTGGGAATAAAAAGAAAACACTTGTTTGCTTTTTGCCTTAGTGAGCTGTCTTTGTCTCCTATTGTTTAGGATGGGCACTACTAATTCTCTCCCAATCAAGATGGACGAGGTTGCCACTTGACGTCTAGCTTCTCCACCTCTGTGTTGTCTTGAATCTTTATACATTGTGTAGTGGTGACGACATTGGTACGTATAAATGTGCAAATTAAATTCTAATTATAAAAACATTGCATGATATGGGAAATGTTATTTATGTGAATTTGAGTTTTTGTCAATGTTTTAAAAACTGGACCGGACACCAAATCGGAAAAGTTACTTAATCATGGGCCACCGGTTCAACTGGTAGGCGAGCCGCGTTTGAACCGTGATGTCATAACGTAATTATGACATCACGGTTCAAACGCGGCTCGCCTACCAGTTGAACCGGTGGCCCATTAATTTAAACCCTAAACCCTAAACAAATTAATTTAAACAAAATTTACAATAATTATATCAATGAAAGCAAAACAACAAAACCCTATACAAAATCAAATTGAAGCTTGGGGGCAAATTTTCTCTCCCACGCATAGGGATATTACTATCAAAGTAGAACGAAACTTAATTTTCATCAACAATGATAAAGAATAGAACTTCAACTTGAAAATTGAGATAAGAAATCTGCATAAAAAGTGTGTGTACGCAACTTATGTTTTGCAGATCTATCATGCTTTGACTCCCTTGAGCTGGCTTCTGACTAGGCACCTGTGGGTTTCTGTCGTCTGTCGTCGTCATTAGAGCTACGGCATCCGTCGTCGTCAGAGGTTGTGCGAGCAAGGAAGAGGTTCGTCCTCTCGTCATTGATCGTCGTTGTTGGTCCAGTAGAATACCCAAGAGAGGGGGGGGAGGGAGTTGAATTGGGTAATCAAAAAATATTATCAAAATATATTTGAATAAATCAAATAATTTATTTTATACTTAAACTAATTATTATCTTTATATCACAACGAAATTAAAATAAATCTAAGTGCACACTCAAATAACAAAAATAAACAAATTAAGAAAGCAGCACACTAGAGATTTATACTGGTTTACAAAACTACTCTTGGCTAATCCAGTCCCCCAAGCTCCACGGAGGCCTCACCCACTAAAACTAAGATTCATTTAACGGTAGGAACCAAACCCGCACACCTATTCTTTTACAAGCTCAGAATCAACATTTACAATTTCTTTTTCTCAGGCAAAAGAAAAACCTCTACTTTTTATAGGCTAAAGAATAACTTAATTCTTTTTAACACTTTGGCTTAATAATCAATATCTTACCAAAACACTCCAAATATCCTTTTACTCGGTAAGGATTGAACCGTTACAAAATCATTCAAAACAAAAATGCAATTCTTATTCAGGAATAATTACTACCTTAATCTCTTTATAGGAAGAGACTAAAACCCTACTACCCTTGATTAAATATCCTCAAAGATATTTAGTCCGTCACAACTCACCAATACAAAAATTGATAAGTAAATCTCACTCGGAGTTTCTACCACCCCATATAAATAAAAACTTAATCAATATCCCAACTAGTCATAGAAATATGTGAGATGCAGAAATCTGATTCTAACAAGATATGGGTAGCAAATTGAAGCACGTAATCAGATTCAAGAAATTGTTTGAAAAAATATTTTCTTCAAAAATCAAAAACAATTTCTAAGATCAATTTTCAAATATAAAATAATAAATAAACAAAAATCAGTATGGAAAGATCTCACCCGAAATCCACAGTATTAATGATTAGAACAATGTAACTTTAATTCCAGTATCAGCAAAAATTGATCGCAGTTGATTATCAGAATCACTCTTAGAATAACTCACAGTATCATAGAATGATAACTCTTATAAAAACTCTTTCAAAATGATATAAAGTAATTATCTCTCTTAGAATGATTAACCTTACTTAGAAAATTCGCAGGTCTATATAAAAGTATATGTAATTAACCTCCTAACGGCTAGTTTACAAGTGTCATGACAATAAAATACTCTTATAGACCCCTTATAACATAAGGACTTCATTTAGGTTCAATTTCACTTAATAACAATTTTTAAAACTCTCAATTAAATCCCCAAAGTATTTCTCAATCAAAATAAATAAGTGTAGAATCTATTTTAATTATCAAATTGAGAAATATTAATATTTAATGAATCATATTGAAAGGATTTAATTAGTATATGAACCATACCTTAAATATAGAGAATATTTCTTAAATCTCTCTTAAATCCTAACATAAAACGACTACTTTTGGATTTAAAATCGAATCAAACAATATCCTGAACCAGCATATTCAGTTAACTGCCCAACGCCGCTTCCAGCCAAACCATCGCTGCAGCGATCATAGGTCGACTGCTTGGTCGACTCGCAGATTCAGAGAGTTTGCCATGCTTTCACCGGTCGACTGCTTGATCGACTCGTAGATTCAGAGAGTTCAGATGTTTTTATAGGTCGACTGGTTGGTCGACTCTTCAATTCAGGATGTTTCATCTTCCTTCTCCGGTCGACTCTTTAGTCGACTGCCTCCTTCTGAACCACTTCTCTGATCTCCTTTTTAACCTACTTTCTTTTACGATTTCGTCCCTTTATCCATTTTTATATTTAAATAAGCTCCACTAATATTCTTATATTCTATTTTAGTCATTCAAAAATATTTCTTTCTTAATTCACATAGGAGCAAATAAATATACTTAACAAAAACACACATCAAAGATAAGATTCATTTTGTGCCATGTGTATGTTCCTAAATGGGATATTAAGAGTTAATATTTACCTGAGTTGTTTTTCCTAATTTCTTCAAACTCTTAATATTTCTTCATCATCTTGATATCTTTATTAATTCCACCAAAACATCAATACTTAATTGTTCATCAAAATCTTGCGATCAACAGTCGTATTTAGCACGATCAATCTAAACCATCATCTCATCATCGATCATCGCCGTCGCCTACTGGAATGGCCGAGATCGGACAGAAAAACAAAGGAATGATCGAGATTTGTAGTGGAATGGCTGAGATCGGCAGTGGAAATCGAATTTTTGGGCAAAATGATTGAGAGAGAGAGAAACAAAGATGAGGTCACGAGGATGTCGAGGAGAGAAGGCAACTGATTTTGGAAGGATTTTAGGGTTTTCTTAGGAAATGATTTATATAAACTGGAAAAGCCCAAAGCTCGACTGGTTCACTGTTACTCGTTCCGGTTCTTCGGTTCAATGGTTGAACCGGTCTGACCCAGCCAGTTCTACGATTTTTACACCTAAACGTGTTTAAATGGTTAACCGAACCGAAAATAGAATTGGTAAACGGTTCAACCAGTTCAACCGGCCGGTCTGGTTTGGTTTTTAAAACATTGGTTTTTGTTTGAAGGTGTTATAAGAAACATATAAAAATTTTGAGAAAATGAGCTTTTTGGTTCCTGACAAATGGCTCGGGAGCTTAATTGGCCCTTGATATTTGAAAGTCGACACATTGGGTCCTTAACATTTCATTTTAGTTCCAAATTAGCCCTTGAGCGAGATTCTGTTAAGTCAAACTAATAATCAACGTTTCTTTGAGGGCATTTCAGCCATTTAACGATCCCAACTCATTTACCTCTCATTTTCTGTTGATGTTTCCAGCAATTTCCTTCTTTGGTAACCTATAAATACTCTTCCCTACCTAGCTTTATTATTTATTCTCTATTTTCACCCTTAAAATATTTTTTCTCATTTTTCTTTCTTCTTTCTCCAACAAAAATCATGGAGAATCAACAAATTTGTAATTGTGGAAGAAAAACAAAAATGGTAACTTCTTGGATTACATATAATCCAAAAAAGGAAATTCTACTTTTGTGAAAATTACAATCAGGTATTTTGTTTTCATACCATTTTCATCAAATATTTATAATTTTTTATTTTTTAGGCTAGAGGTTGTGGCTATTTCTTATGAGTTGATCCTCTTATGTGTCTTAGGTCAGAGGCAATAATCTCGGGATTATTAAGAAAAATGAATATTTTAGAAGAAGATAATAACCTTAGGAAGAATAAGGTGAGGAAATTATGCATAATATTAGTGGTTTCATGGGTGTTGTTTGTATTCATTTGGAAACAAACCGCATTTTGAATGTTTTATTGTATTTTGTTTAATTAATGGTGTATTTCGTACTTTGTTTCCTATTGTAGCTACTTTAATCAATGATGATTTTGTATTTTGAACGCTATTCATTTTTTAACTCAAAAATAAATAAATAAATAAATAAAACACCAAACAAGACTTAAATTTCATTTATCACAAAATAATATATTCATTCATCACCAAATAAATCAAACAGTGTATTGATTAAATATATGCATTAAAACAGTGTATTAATCAAAACCAATAATAATCAAACAACCAACAGACAGTAGCAATTACAACAGAAGAATTTCAGCCAACAAAAACAACCAAAATATAATACTTCACTGCATCAAAGTCCAAAATATAAGCAAAACAGAACACTTCACTGCATCCAAAATAACATCAATTACAACAGCAATAACGGAATACTTTACTACATCCAAAACAACAGCAATTACAACAACAACAACAACTCCTCCTCAGCCTATTAACAACAACAATTGCAGCAGTAAAAAAAATATTAAAATAGAACTAAACAACAATAATTGAACAACAGAACCGAAAAAATGTTAAACCATAAATTTTTGATGAAAATGGTATGGAAAAAATGTAATTTTTACAAGAGTAGAAATTGGGTTCGGCCTGACAATTAAATCCTTAAAATATTTTGTGTTTTACAAAAATATTGGCATAACCTTTTGTTTTTAAAAATAGAATTTCTTTCAATACACAATAAAACATTTGATATAATTAATATTGATTAAAAGAACTAACAATTTCAGGCTATAGGCACGGTGTCACAGGGTTGAAATTTTTACCGCCAAATTTGCAACCGAGTGATGGCCTAATTGCACCGACAACTAGCAGCCCCTGTGAATGCACTGCCTCACAATGGAATTACACCGACAGATTGTAAACACATACGTTCCTGTAACGAAATACAACGGGAATACACCGAAACACTACCGAAAATGCACCCACGCAACAGTACACACACGTATTACGGGAAAACCCAACCTTGTATTAATAAACTCTGGTTACAAGGAACTAATTACAACACTTAGTCTGTAAAATTCGCAGGAATACATTCAGTCACCAAAAACAGACCAAAACAACAGTACTTATAGGAGAAGACAACAGTTAACAGCCCCAACTGCATAAGCAGACTACCGACACCTGTCCCGACACATGTCAGCACCACATAAGTTGGTTTTTCTGTCTGAAAACCAACCAAAATTGCCCAAGAACTGCCCAAAACAGCTCACACATGCCCTGCACATGTCTGGAAACCACCAGTCCATCAGCTCACAAGCTCAATATTCTTCCAGTATTTTTGCACCGTCCCAACGTCTGCCCGTTGCCATCTCGTCCCATAATCTTCCAACGTTCCCAACGTTTTTCCACGCCGCTACATGGCTGGAACGCGTCGTTGTGCCTAACGACTGCCAACGTTCCGTGTGCTATTTCCGCACCAGAATACACCGCCACCCAACGGTGCATCATACTTCTACATGACTTTGCCCAAAACGTAGCATTGCGCCTACGTTCTGTTTTATTGCATCGTTCTGCCCAACGACGTCTCAACGCCGTATGCATTTTTTGCACCGAAATGCACCATCGTTCCCAACAGTCCGTCATGCCGCACACATGACACTGTTTATGACGTATCGTTGTGCCTCCGTTGTACCATTCTGCCTCGGTACCGCACCGAGGTCTTCCTATGGTCCTGTGACTCCCCACAAAAACCCCATTATCAGCAACCTCTGCCAACGCCGCCAACGTGCGTCCATGTTGCCCAACAGCGCACCAGTTTGCTAACGCTTGCCCAAAAGCTTGGTCCAGCGCCTCCCCGCTCCTCCAACGCATGTTGTCACGTCCAGAGCACCATTTACAACGTAGCGTTGCACCATTTTGCCTCGGTCCTATACCAAGGTTTTTCACACTGCCCAACACCCGCTGGTGTTGTGCCACAATGCTGCTGCCCACCGACAGACACCAAGTTGGTGCTCTTTTTGCTAACGACCCTATCCGTGCCGCATGCATTATGTCCAGTAGCAAATCGCACCAAGTGGGTGCTGTTTTGTTCTCCAACATTGTTAGGGTCTAACAAACCACCCCCACCAAAAGAATCCGACGTCCTCGTCGGATCGATCCCAACATAATCCATTGGATTTGGCATGCATCGATGCCACCCATTCTGCCACAGTCTTTTCATTCTGTCAGTAGCATTTTCACCGTTTGGTGCAACCCGTTGCAACATGTTTGTTAATTTTGTCCGCCACAGTCTCCTCATTCTGCCCACAGACTCTCACCGGTCCGTTGTAACTCGTTTACATCGTGTTTGTCAAATTGCATCTGTCACGGCCTACACAATTTGCCCACAGACTTGCATCGCTCCGTTGCAACTCCCTGCAACGTAATTGCCACAGAACACCGTCCGTGACCTGGACTGACCACCAGCCCCATTGCTACCACAGCAACCCAATTTGGCATACACCTATGCCGATGATACTGCCATAGCCTTCTCATGCTACCAGCAGTATTTTTTCACCAGTCTGTTGCAATCCGTTGTAACGTGTTGGCCACAAAGCACCGTCCATGACCGGAATATCCACCAGTTTACTACCACAGCAAACCTCGTTTGGAAACCCGTTAATAACCAGCCTCCTCCGGTTATTTTTCAGCATGGGACATATGACTGTTTTCGGTATCCTACATCCCAAACAGGTTCATCACATACCTGTTTTCAAACCGCCCCCGGTCTGCTTGTTGTTGTCCCCCAAAAACACTGCACCGACGTATACCGTCTCCCCTCCAGAGCCTTCCTTGTCTGATTCATCCCAAACCAGCACCGTCAGTCTTTCTTTCTTTGGACAGTCCCTCATCCGGTGAGGACCGTCGCAGATAAAACAACCTCGACTCTTACCCGCAACCGACATCGGTTGTGATTTTGAACGGGGTCCCTCGAAAACGTTGGCCTCGGCGCCTCTGTTTTTCCACTCCTTCGTGCCCTCGTTCATTTTCTCCTTGCCTTTCCTACCTGACTTTCGGTCTGCTCCGCCACCGTCTCGTGTCAAGTTGTAGTTAGTCAGGCTATCTACTGCCGCCAAAACAGTAGGCAGGTCACGCACTCCCTGCCGTCGCAGTTCCGCTTGCGCCCACAGTTGCAAGCCGGAAATAAAATTGAAGGGTTTATCCTCTTCCAACACATTTTTCACATCCAACAGTAAGGATGTGAACTCCTTCACGTACTTACGCACCGATCCCATGTGCTTGAGTCGCCGTAATTGATCTCGAGCCACCCAACTCGAGTTCGGTGGTAGGAACTGCTCCTTGAGTTTCTTCTTCATGTCTGCCCACGTTGCTACCGCCGGACGTGTGCTGTCAGCCACACGCGTTCGCCACCACAGCTTCCCGTTACCCACCATGTACATCGTCGACATGGAAACTTGATCACCATCATGAACATGAGCAATCTGAAAATATTGCTCCATGTCCCACAGGAAGTTCTTTAACTCCTTAGCACTCCGAGTACTTGAAAATGCCGTTGGTTTCGACACCTTCATCCGTGCTGGTCCGTCCCCTGACATGCGCTGTCCAGCACCGGCCTACTTCAAAACAGCAACTTCATCCTCCATGCTCTTGAGGTTGTTTTTCAGTACGTCGGCCATCGTAATCACGTCCTCCCCCATGGATGAGAATCTGGCTGTCGTATCGGTACAGAATTCCTCAAAAGAATTCCACAGGTTCACAAGGTCGACCCTCATTTCAGTGTTCTGTGCGGACAAGTTCACTTCACCACCCGTCGGTGGCGCATTGACGTATTCCTCCAACGCTTCCAGTCGATTGTTTACACCTGACGCAGGAGCCAACCTGGCTTTGATACCCACTGTCATAGGGTCAAAATTTTCACCGCCAAATTTGTAACCGAGTAATGGCCTAGTTGCACCGACAACTAGCAGCCCTTGTGAATGCATTGCCTCACAACGGAATTGCACCGACAGATTGTAAACACATATATTCATGTAACGAAATACAATGGGAATACACCGAAACACTACCGAAAACGCACCCACGCAACAGTACACACACGTATTACGGGAAAATCCAACCTTGTATTAATAAACTCTGGTTACAAGGAACCAATTACAACACTTAGTCTGTAAAATCCGTAGGAATACATTCAGCCACCAAAAACAGACCAAAACAACAGTATTTATAGGAGAAGACAGCAATTGACAGCCCCAACTGCATAGGTAAACTATCGACACCTGTCCCAACATATGTCAGCACCATAGAAGTTGGTTTTCCTGTCTGAAAACCAACCAAAACTGCCCAAGAACTGCTCACACATGCCCTGCACATGTCTGGAAACCACCAATCCATCATTTCACAAGCTCAGCATTCTTCCAGCGTTTTTGCACCATCCTAACGTCTGCCCGTTGCCATCTCGTCCCATAATCTGCCAACATTCCACAATGTTTTTCTACGCCGCTGCATAGCCGGAGCGTGTCGTTACACCCAACGACTACCAACGTTCCATGTGCTATTTCCGCACTAGAATGCATCGCTGCCCAACGGTGCATCATGCCTCTATATGACTCAGCCCAAAACGTAGCGTTGCGCCTACGTTCTGTTTTGTTGCATTGTTTTGCCCAACGACGTCTCAACGCTATATGCATTTTTTGCACCGAAATGCACTGTCATTCCTAACAATCCGTCATGCCGCACAAATGACACTGTTTACCACGTATCGTTGTGCCTCCGTTGCACCATTTTGTCTCGGTACCGCACCGAGGTCTTCCTTTGGTCCCGTGACTTCTCATGAAAACCCCATTATCAGCAACCTCTGCCAACGCCGCCGACGTGCGTCCACGTTGCCCAACAGCGCACCAGTTTGCCAACACTTTCCCAACAGCTTGGTCCAGCGCCTCCCCGCTCCTCTAACGCATGTTGCCATGTCTAAGGCACCATTTACAATGTAGCGTTGCACCTACGTTACATCATTTTGCCTCGGTCCCGCACCAAGGTTTTCCACACTGCCCAACACCCGCTGGTGTTGTGCCACAACATTGTTTCCCACCGATAGGCACCAAGTTGTTGCTCTTTTTGCCAACGACCCCATCCGTGCTGCATGCACCATGTCTGGTAGCAAATCGCACCAAGTGGGTGCTGTTTGGTCCTCCAGCATTGTTAGGGTCTAACACACGGTCACAAGAAAATAGTGGGTTCGGTCAGGGGTATTGGGGCGGTCAAGTTGGTTTTGTTTTTTTTTTGAATTTTCTTTCAAAACCCCTATTTTAAAAACAAACCACTTTTCACACCCACACAAATAAAATATGTTCATAACTCTTATTTTTTTTAAAACCAAAAATAAAAATAGACACATACTCCTACTAATAGTTTTTTATAACAAAATTACCATTAACATTTAAAACCCAATTTATAATACTTTAGTAACTTTACAAGAAATTTTATATTTAAAAAATAAAATTTGAGTGGAATTACAAAATAAGTGAGATTTTAGAAATATGTTTTTTTATTTTTTATTTTATTTTAGGAGCTTTTAAAAAAATGGCAAAAATGACAATTCTTATAAATTCTGTAACTATTGAAGGGTAGTTTAGAAAGAACGTGGTTGTTGGTACTTTTGGGCTGAGCGAAAAAAGTTTAGTGCTTAAAAAGTTTTTTTTTTGGTAAAATGGGAGACCACCAAAAAATTCTTTTTTTTTTTTTAAATTCATAGAAAACCGGACGAATTAGGCATGGGTAGGTTGGTTCGGGTGGGTCAGATCGAGTATTTTGGTAGAACTTACACCCCTAAAACAATGTCACAATTTTTTTGTTTTTAAAAGGGTAGGTTAAATTGGTCTCTAAAGTCCACAACTTTTCATGTTTATTCATCCAATTTTTTTTTATTGAAATTCCAATTCAAAAAATATATTAATTTTTAGGACAAAAATGCCCCCAAATTAAAAAGGGTTTTTTTGATAAAATGGGAGCCCACAATTTTTTTTTTTTTTTTTTTAAACTCATAGAAAACCAGCTGAATTAGGCATGGGTGGGTTGGTTCGGGTGGGTCCGATCGAGTATTTGGGTAGAACTTGCACCCCTAAAACAAAGTCATAATTTTTTTTAAAATGGTATGTTGGCCTCGTGATCTACCCAAGAGGGATGGTGAATTGAGTAGTTCTAAAAATTAAAACAAATTGATATATTTCAACACTTCAATTTTTAAATAATTAATTTAATTATAAATTAATTATTATATTTATATAGCAGCGGATAAGTGTAATTAGCTCTAGATGCACACCCAAACAATAATAAATAAATAAAGTAACAATGCAGAACACATCGATATATCTTGATTCACCAAACTACTCTTGGCTAATCTAGTCCTCCGAGCCCCACAGAGATTCGCACCCACTAAACCACTAAGATTCCTTTAAACAGGTAGGAACCAAACTTTTACAAAATGTTCTTTTCACAAGTTCATAATCAACTTTTACAATTTCATTTTTCCAAGTTAAGAAAGAACCTCTATCTTTTTAATAGGTTAAAAATTAACCTAATTCTTTTATACTTATGCTAAGAATCAAACCTCATAAAAAACATTCCAAGTATCTTTTTTACCAGTAAGGATGAAACCGTTATAAATCACACAAACTAATTCTATTCAGGAAGAATTAACACCTATCTTTTTTCAAAGAAAAATGAGTAACCTAATTTTTTTATACTCTAGGTAAAGATTAATTTTCAATCTCACAGGAAGAGATTGAAACCTACCTTGACTATATACTCCTAACAGTATCTAATCCGTACAAAACACACCAATTACAAAAATCGATAAGTTTCTTCCCACTCAGAGCTTCTACTATCTCAAATAAATTAAACTCAATTAATATCCCGATAATTACTAGTGATAGAATTTACGTGAGGAATACAATTATCTGATAATAATAGATGTGGGTAGCACAAAAATAAGCACGTAATCATGTTATCACAAAAATCGTTTTAAAAGAATTTTTATACTCTTTAAAGTTCAAAAACGATTTCACAAAGATCTAAAAACCAAGAAAGTAATGATAATTCAAATTCACAATGAAGAACAAAAGCTTGGAAAGATCTCACTAGGATAACACCGAAGAATATCAATTGAATCAGAATATAAATTGAATCGCTACAGAGCTCAAATCGGTGACACTAAAACAAGTAGTGCTTTAGATCAAGAACATAACACAATATCTCTCTCGAATGAATCTCAGCAGAATGATAACTCTTATAAAAGCTTAGGAACTGATTTTCTTGATGTGTCATGATCAATTTTCGCAGGTTTATTTAAATTAATTTGAAACAAGCTCTTCAACAGCTAGTTTTCACAAGATAAGTCTTTAAAGAGTACTTATAGACCCAATTATCATAACCATTTAATTATAATGTATTTTACTCAAATATAGCATCTAAACTTCTCAATTAAGTCCATCAATTATTTCTCAATTACTAATCACAAAGAGATGAAGTATTTAATAAACTAAATTGAGAAAATCATTTAATATATAAACCAAATCAATATCTATTCAAAATATATGGACCATATCTACCATACTTTCAAATTCCTCAAATCTCTTCCTTGGAATCATAAAAAACGGATAGTTTTTGACAAAAGTCCAAGTTCCTCGATATCTCAACCGAAACGGTCGATTAACCGATCACAATGGTCGGTTGACTGATTGTAGTTACAGGTGCAAAAATTTCAAACCCCATTTTAACTATGATTCAATCTGATTTTGGAAAAACTTAAAACATAACAATTGTAGCTCTCTTTCTTATATTTCTAGATCATTTTTAATCACCTCAATCGGAGTTTGTATGAGAAAGTTATGACCAAAATACAAACAAGTACATGATAGGTGTGATCTACCTACATATTTCCAAACCGAATTAAGTTGGTTTTCGAGCGTTTATATAGTATTTTATTATATTTTAATTAGTTTTCATACTTTTTGTATAAATCAGGTGTGTAGAGCAAAAAGATAGGAAACTGGAGCGAAAACGATGAGATCGAACTGAAGGCGAGTCAAAGTTACGGTCGATAAATAGGCAAAGAGGCAAAAAAATGAAGGAAGCCCACCGCCTAAACGTCCAAACCTCTGCCTAGGTAGTGAAGATGTTGAGAATGACAAAAGGCTACTGATAGCCCACTGCCCAGGTAAGAAATTCCTTCGCCTAGGTGGAAACCCTAGTAGAAATATTTCCAAGTCTACCGCCTACTTCTTCGCCTAGGCGGTCACCAAACCTGCAAAGTCGGTACAGGTGTTGTAACTTCAAGACTATTTTATACTACGATACAATCCTATTTTTGAAACACTCAAAACATTAAAGTTGTAGATCTTTTTCTTAGCTTTCCATAAGTTTTTGAATTACCTCAATCGAAGTTCAGATGAAGAAGTTACAGTCAAAACAAAATTACAAACATGTAGTAACTTTGCCTAGGCGAAGTTTCCTTCACCAAGGCGAAGTTCCGGCAGAAAGTTAACTGACCTAACTTTGCCTAGGCGAAAATCCGGCAGCACAGCCTTGATATTTATTAGATATTTTGAGATCTTTTGCCTATAAATACCCCTCTCCTCCCCCTTTTCCGGCCTCTCTTGATTTTTGGAGCCCCTTAAAATATATCTAATGGTATATTTAGGTGTTTTAGAGGTGGAGCTCACATCCCGAAGTGGAGAAGACGACGAATCGATTGTTGAGCGTTCTTAGCGGTTTATTTTTGGACGAGACTAAGTTCTTCGATTGTTTTTCCTTATTTCTTTATCTTAGGATCATGTGAGCATGTTTAACTCGATTTATATGTTTATGCGGCTATGGCCACGAGTTAAATATGGATTGTAGTAGGGATTAACGGTATATTTATAAATATGTTTGTTTGAATGATTTCAGTGTTGCGTTTATGTTTGTTCTTCATAGTTTGATTGTGTTTATCGTATTGTTTGTTTATTATACTTAGAATGGTAAATGAAGAATACGGGGTTTTGACAAACCTCAGATTCAGATTAGGGTAAACAAATACCATGATTCTATAACCCGCTCGGGGTTTGAATCGTGGACAATCGATGACGTTTGAGCAAGACTCACGCGACCTAGGGTCGTTAAGACGTTGAGGGGGACTTCTTCGTTGACAAGAAGTTGCATTATATCCTTCGTCTTACACTCAAGAGAGGTGACGAGGGAGTTTTAGAACGGAGATTGTCGATAGAGTAAATACAACGTGACAATCCAATAACCCGGGAGGGAGTTGGATTGTGTGCAATCAATGACGTTGGGCGATACTCACGTGACCTAGGGTCGTTAAGACGTTGATGGGGACTTCTTCATTGACTCGAAGTCATGTATTCCCCTATCTTACACTCGGGAGAGGTAGCAGTGGAGTTTACGTACCGAGGTTGTCAAATAGGTCGAACAACATAAACGTGAGTAAATCAGAATTGAACACGTATTTGTAAACACGTTAATCCCTAGGCAATTCTTCACCCTAAAACATATTAGCATATTAGTGTAGTTAATTTAGGTTATATTAGTATTAGTTTAATTAATTAAATACATTTGTTTTTCGCCTAGATAAAATTAGGTCACGACAAACGCGGTATTCGATAGTAACGACATTAATCCCTGTGGATATGATAACCCGATCTTAACGATCACACTATACTAAAACTTTGACCTCGTACACTTGCGAGTAGTTTTCTCATCCAAAACACGCCACGGTCTATTGACCGACCCTTACATGGTCGATTGACCGATCAATTCTGAGATTTTTTCCTTTCCAGCCCAACGCCAATCAATTGACCGATCTGATACCCTTAGGTTGACCGATTATAGTTGGAACCACTCTTTTTCAACTAATTTCAACTCCAAACTTCGACTTTTTAATCCCATTAACCAATTTCTTTTCTTGATTAACTTAATTGACACTAATATTTAATTTTAAACACTAATCTTGCTTAGTTCAATATTCATTTTTTAATTTCACATTGGAGCAAATAATTTAACACTAATTAGGACTTTAACTTCATCAAATTAAACACACATAAATATAACTCAATTAATTGTGTCATGTGTCATCCTAATCGGGATATATTAAAAATAAAAGAGATTTGAGTTGTTTTCACATAGTTTCTTCAGAATCTTCAATCTCTTTATTTCTTTAATGTCCATCTCTACATCCTTTATAATTATTTCATAATATTATCTTGAATGAAACTCTTTAAACTGAAACACTCAATAAACGTTTTAGTTCCACAAAAAACATCAACATTTAATTGTCCATCAAAATCTCAGGATTAACATGATAGGTTAAATTGGTCTCTAAAGTCCACAACTTTTTGTGTTTATTTACCCATCTTCTTCTTTTTTTTTTTTTCTTTTTTTTTTTTTTATCAAAATTCCAATTCAAAAAATATATTAATTTTTATAACAAAAATGCCCCCAAATTATTTTTTTAATAATAAACATTAATGATCATATCAAAAATTTATTATCTTGCAATAAACACGGGAAATATTCGCTATCACAACCATCACAACAACAAACATTTACTATCATCACTGCTACGGCCTCAACAAACATTCTTATCACCATTACTATTATAACAAATATTTGTTATCATCACAGTAAATATTTACTATTACCACCACCACCACCACCACCATAACTATTAACCATTATGCCACCATCACAACAAATATTCGATATCATCATCGTTGCCACTATCACTATAATAAATAATAATAAAAATCACAAGAAAAACATGAGATAGAGAAATCCGAGTCTGAGTATAATGAGGCTAATATTAGAATGTTACAAAATCAAACATTGCAGCAAATTTCAGTAAATCAAACTCAAAATATTACAGGAAAGTTTAGTAAATCAAAATCAACATTTACATTAAGTTTCATATCTTAATTGTTTAGATCTTAATAGTACAATATTGATATGGGGTACTTTGGTCAGTTTACTCCACCCACTCAGAACGTCACACGTGGATTACTTGTTATCCTAGAAAGACACCTCACCAAAGAAGTATGCTCAATCAATCGACCTCCATTCTTAGAGTTGTCCTTACTTGGTCATCGCTAAAGGGGAAAACCCTTGGATCTTTGTCAAGCTCCGTTTTTTGTGTAGCCTCTGCTCGGATACCATCAAAGGGGAAAACCTTTGATCCTTGTCGAGCTCCGTTCTCCGTGCAGCATCTACTCGAATGCCATGAAAGGGGAAGACCCTTGAGCCTTGTTGAGCTCCGCTCTCTATGCAACCTCTACTCGGATGCCATCAAATGAGAAAACCCTTGAGTTCTTTGAGCAGCCTTTGTTCGGGTATCATCAAAGGGGAAGACCCTTATGACCTTTATCGAGCTCCACTACTCCGAGATGTATGTGCTCTAATGTCGTTAAATGACAGAATCTCAGAGGCCTTTAGAGGCCAATCCCGAGCTCTAAGCTCTAGGCTCCACTCTCCCAGAATCCCTAGCTCGGATTCTCTTTTGAAGAAGCTACTCTCAGCGTCTATTTGAGCTCAGAATAAGGATTTTCGTCCCGAGGTCAAGATATGGGGAAGACCGACAAACCTTAATGTGCTATTACCATGGGCTAGGCCCATTCTCCTTGATCTTGTTGGGCCAACTCATGGAATTTCCTTGATGGGCCTAAAAGTCAAGCCCAAAAGCTTAATCTTTTCACACGCCAGTTCATTGGCCATACGCAACCAAGCTCTAGTCCCTAATCCTGCGGTAGTAATTGAGTTATTCTCCATGAAATATTCAAGCATTTAATACCCCAAGTAATGCTCAGCCATTAAATTGAAGCATAAAAAATCATTTTTCCCTACCTTTTACTCTTATGACGAAGGGACTTTACCTAGCACAACCCCGGTGTCTTTGTGCAGACAAGCTAGGAGCTCCAACTCAGATCTTGAAGAAGCGACTATGGAACACAGAGCGTTAAAAGAATCTCAATCTCCAACTCTGAATTCAGGACACATCACCTCCACCTTAGCAAGAAAAATACATGCGAACTCTGACCAGATCAACTTGAGATGTTTACCACTTTTAGACACCAACAAATATATTTGTTACCATTACCCAAAACGTTAAGAAAAAAAAAATTACACTTAATATATTTGATGCAATCATTCAAATAATCAATAACAAAAATCAAACTCGATAAATTTGTTACCACTATATAAACAGTCAGCAACAAAACTAAGTTCTGAATTTTTTCAAATCTATAATTTTTCATATGGATTTTAAAAAAAATGATCTTGAATTTTCCAGAAATAAGAGAGAAAGAGGAAAATAGCAGTAGAGCGATTGCAGCGACAATAATAACGGATTTAAAGGAGCTGACCAGGGCGGGAGCAACATTGCAAATCCATATCTGGGCCACCACCATACGATCTGGCCATAGATGACCAAATCATACATAGCCATCGCCAGATCTGAGGGTGGTGGTTGTGATTTGGTGAGAGAGAGATAGAGACAAAGTGGGAAGAGAAAGTGAGAGAGAGATGTTGTTTCTGGGAGGAGGCAGAGTCGAGAAATAACAAATTTCGGCCAAATCCAAGATATTAACTAATATTTTTTTTTTGGGAAATTGTAGTTTTGGAATTTGAATTTGAATTTATGGTTTTTTCTTGTTATTTTAGGGAAAATTGGTGAAAAGTCCCTTTTTTTAAGTCTAATTGGTGAAAAGACCCTTTTTTTTTTTTGTTATTTCCAAAAAAAAACGTCATTTTTCAAAAAAAGCAATAAGGGGTACCCATTGGTGGTGACGGGGAGTAGAGGACGGTATTCATGGTGGAATGGAGGTGGTGGTGAGGACCAATGGTGGGGAGTGGTGATGCAAGCGCTTGTGTGCTTCTTCTTTCTCTTCTGAACTTATTTTATGATACATTTGAATGATATATAGTATTTGTCTAAAGAGCTACTTAAGAGAGAAGGTGAATTAGGTAGTTATAAAAATTTAATCAATTAAATCATTTAAGCACAAATAATTAATTTTCTTAAATCAATTATTATCTTGATACGTCTCGGATATGTGTTTAATACTAAGTACACACCCAAACACAATATAGATAATAAATCAATGCAGCACACATGAAATTATCCTGGTTTGGTCAAACTAATCTTGCCTACATCCAATCTCTTGAGCTCCACAGAGATTTGCTTTCTTGATTTCTTTACCAAGTAGAAACAAAATCCTTACAACTCACGATTCTTTTACAGATACATAATCAACATTTATAATTTACCCTTTTCAAAGGTCAAGGATAAACTCTATTTTTTTACCAGACTAAAGATAAACCTAATACTCTCTCACTTATCCTTTTCACAAAGAATGATGAACTTTTACAATTTCCTCAGAATAATTCAATTGTAGGATGAATTAAAGACTAATTCTTTTCGAGGGAAAAGAATAGCTTAATATTTTTACTAGGACAAAGATCAAATTCTAATATTTTTCACAGAAAAAAGATCGAAACCTAGCTACCCTGACTAGACATTGTCTCAAACGTGTCTAATCTACTCAAACTCAAAAAATAAAAATAAAAATATGAGTTTTTTCCCACAAGGAGCTTCTACCACGTCAATACAAATATACTCGATTAATGTTCCCGAATAATTACTACCTGATAGATACAATATGAGACAATTAAAATTTGATTAATAAATTAAGTGGGTAACACAAATTTAGCACGTAATCAGATAATCAAGCAAAAATCGTTTGAAAAAGATTTTTAGGCTTTTAAGTTTAAAATGATTTTCTAGCAATCTTAAACCTAGCAATCAATATAAATATAACTTTAAAGAACAATTAATAAAGTTTGGATAGATCTCACTAGGAAAACACCAAAGATAATGATAATATCGCAATTAGAACTCAAGTCGGTGACGCCAAACAACAAGCATTTTAGATTAAGAACTTATAAAGAATCACTCAAAAAAATCTCAACAAAAAATCTCACTCTTATAAAAGCTCAAACTGATGTTCTTGATGTGTATAATTCAATTCCCGCAGGTTTCTATCAATAGACCAATAATTAGCCCTCCAACGGCTAGTTTTTTATAAATATGTCATTAAATGATATTCTAAGACCCCAAATATCATAATCTTTCTTTATATGTATGTTCCACTTAAAAATACTTTTTAAATCTCACTTTTAACTCCATAAAACTATTCTCAATTTAGAATTACAAGAATAGGAAGTATTAAATCATTTAGATTAAGATAATTTCAAAATATATGGACTATATCAATAGGGATTACTAAATAGGTTGTTTATATTTGAACTACTTTCAACTCCCAAATCGCTCTCTTGGAATCATAAAAAATGAATAATTTTTTTATCAAGAGATCAAATCAACTGATTTCCTAACTGAAGCAGTCAGTTGACCGACTTGTCCCAACCAATTAACCAATCATTGCCAAGACAAAAATAGCCATTGGCCATACCCATTCGGTTGATTGACCTTGCCTAGTTTGTTGACCCGAATTGATCAGTGAGCCTCAAATTCTCTTCATTTCATCTACTGACTCATTCAGTTGACTGACCCTCTTTATTCAGTTGACCTATTGTATCAGTGTGCTCACTTCCTTACCCATTTCAGCTATTGTTTCAAATGGTTGATCGATTGCTTTTTTCGGTTGAATGATTGTATCAGTAGGACTCCGTTTTAACTTTCAAAACTCATTGTTTTAATTAGTCAACCGATTTCTTTTCTTCATTGACCAAATTGACCCCCAAAACACAACTTTTTTATACTTTAAAACATATTTTTCAATTAGATCAATTATCAAAATCATTTCACATAAAGAGCACATACAATATCTCATTTTAGGATCTTAAACTTATCACTTCTTATCATGACACACATAAAATTAACTCATTTTAAGTGTCGTGTGTGATTCTAATTCAGGTTGCGTTAAGAGTATGCAAGTAAAAAGTTATTTTTACTTATTTTTCTTCAGCATATTCAAAACTCTTCATATCTTCGTTATGTCCATCTTGCACCCTTTATATATTCTTGTTAATTAAATGCATAAAACTATAAATATGAAATACTCGATAAAACCATTAGTTCCATCGAAAACATCAATACTTAATTGTTCATCAAAATCTTAGATTCAACGTATAGGTATACAAGGTAATTATTTCTCCTTTTTAAGGGTAATTTCGAAATTTTAATTTATAGAGTTTTTTTTTTTTATTTATTTTTATAAATAAAATATTAAAAAAAAATTGAGTTAGCTCCTCCTAATTTTCTTCTTCAAATTGGGCCACCTCCAATTAAACCTTTAAAAAGAGTATGTTTATGTGCCGGATTGGACCAAGCCTGCCGAACTTTTGTAACGGTCCAGTTAGACTATTGGTTTAGACCCCCGAGCTTGGACATGATGTTTATTTTTTTTTCGGTTTGGACACTATTAAAACATATTAACGGCCCGGCCCGAAGGCCACGAACATCCTTACTACTTTGTTCCTTCTGAGCTATATTGAAGCTATAATATTTTACTGTTTTACCACGACCGGCCGACCGCCGGTTTCCAAGTCGATCGGTGCCTGAGGGGGGGAAAAAATCTGAAATTCTGAACCCGTTACTTCAAAATTGAAGTTCCAATTTCTCCCGCATTTTGCTCCGCCACTGACAAACGCATCTCTACTTATCTCCGTTCAGGTCGCCGGAACCGACGGACAGCACCGATCCACCTCCGGTCCATATAATAGTAAAGGCTGCACTTCTTCAGGCCTGAAATTGTACTATTCCAATAGTGTTGAGTTCGTTCATGGGGATTGAGGTGTTGGTAGCATCAAGCACACCAATTTCAAGGTCTGATTCTGACTTCAATTAGAATTTAGAACTCATATTCTTATTTACAAGAGTTTTAACTCAAAATTCCCCTTGCTTTTTCCCCATAAAAATCATGGTCACCAACTGCCACCACCTTATTTCCTCTCCAGTAGTTCTCCAACCACTCGAATCCCTAAAGCCCTTAAACTCAGATGTCTTGACCAGATCATTCAAAACCCTACCTCTAGTATGCAACTCTCAAACCAAACCACCCAACAAGAAAAAACCAACGAGTGGTGCCAAAAAACCCACTTCAAAATACCCTAGAAAATCAAAATATGGTACTTCCCGGAGGTCAATTCTTAAGAAAACGTTCACTCAAGAACAGGTGATGTTCACGACTCCCGTGTCAGACGACCCTGTCGTGGGAATAATTGGCGGAGGGATGTCGGGTCTTATTTGTGCTCTCTACCTGGAGAAAAGAGGGATTCGGTCGACTGTGTTTGATACGGTTAGTCATATGTTCTTTTGTTTCATGGCTTCAATGTAACATGTTTCGTCTGAATGCAGATGTCTAGATGGCTATGTGAACATATACCGTCGCAATACATGTGTAAAGTGATTCTTTGGGCAAATTTGTTCTTGGTTTATGTAGTTCTTATCATTGGGAATTTTAAATTGTTCCCTTTTCAGCATTCATTTGGTTTTCAAATGGCCATTCAACTTTTGAGGTCTTATGTTTCAGTTTTTAGGGCCCGTTTGGTTGTCTAAATTATCTTATTTTTGATGAATTGATTTGTATATTTCTCCATTTACCTTTGATTTAATCAAATTTTCATATGGTTTGTTTGAACTAAAATGGTTAGCCAATTCAAGTGTTTTTAATTCTGATGACAAAACACTAAACAATAACAATTAATAAATTGACAAATAAAAAAATATACAATTTGCGAATCGTAGGACAACCAAACAGGCCCTAAGTTTTAACTTCTACCGAAAATTGGTAATATATATATATATATATATTATATGGTGTTTCTAACTTATTTCTTTTAGCTACTTTAGGGAATGCATGGGTTGGGGGGAAGAATGGGAACAAGAATAATTGGTCCAGAGTCTCTTCTATTTGACCATGCGGCTCAGTTCTTTACCATCAGTGACTCTCAATTTGGTGAGCTGGTTGATGGATGGTCCAAGAAGGGTCTGGTTCAAGAGTGGCAGAGCACCATTGGAAATCTTGAAGTGGGTGGTCACTTTGTTCCACTCCCCTCATCTCCTGCTAGATATATCGGTACTAATGGGATGCGGCCCCTTGCTGATTCAATACTTTCTGAGGTAACTTTTGTTGTTTCTTTGTTGTGTGCTTCTTTGTACGAGTGTTGATTTGTGCTTATCATTGTCTTTACCATAGCATACTTGCAGTCAAGGAAGTACCAAAAATAATTTTTTTTTTTTTTTTTTAACTTCAATAAAACGAGTGAGGCTATGCATTTTTGCAGCATTCTCATTGGACCTAGGACTTAGTAACCAGTCAAAATCTCTTAAATGATTCTGGTTTTTAAGTGCTACCCAAAGATGTTGCTGAATGAGCCTATTTGCACATTTTTTTAAAGTTCGGAATTTTCTTAAAAGTTGGTTTTGCGATTTGCATTTTTAGCTGAACAGAAATTAGACTTTGTGTGGCAGGCTTCCATGGTGAATGTGGTGAGGCCTTGCTGGATAAGTAAAATCGAGCCGTTCAATGGGATGTGGCATTTGAGTGAGGATGGAAAACCTCAAGGGAAGTTTGATGCGATTGTTATAGCACATAATGGTGAATCTTCTGCTTCAGCTTTGCTATTACTTCTTTGGCACATCTATATACTATCCTGCTATAAAAATGATAATGTTAACTACTTATTATCTTTAAAGTGATTGACATATTCTCTTGCAAATGACATAGTTTACCTTGAAAACAGTCACAAATTTCTGAACAGAGGGGCGGCCTTACATTATTCATTGCATGTAAAATGCTCTTTAAATTTTATCCTTACTGTAACTCAGAATAACCTGCCTGAAAATTGACTCACAAATTGTTGTTAGTTGAGAGTTAAACCGAGTATTGAAATTTATTCGACCGAGGAATCCCCTGATTTCTTTTTCCGTTCTTGGAGTTGGCATTTCTATAATGGATTTGGTCTTGGCAGGGTTAATCTTGATCCCACAGCGGTTTAAAATAAATCCCAAGAGTTACGCCAAAATAAACTCGAACGTACTCTTGGCCGGATTAAGCTTTAGCTGAAATTTTCTCAGACGATCGAAAATAATTTTAAGATGTTCCAGGTGGTCCTCATCTTTCTTGGATTTAACAATCTGTCATCTACATAAACCTCTATTTTCTTGTGCATCATGTCATGAAACAAAGTAGTCATGGTCCTTTGGTTTGTTGCCCTGACGTTTTTTTAGTCCAAGTAGAATAGCCCGATAACAGAACACTCGCCATGGTGTTATGAAGGCTTTCCTTGTGCTTGTCCTCCTTGTCCACCAAAATTTGATTGTATCCGCAAAATCCATCCTCAAAAGACAATACTTTGTATTCAGTAGTATTGTCTAAGACGATATGGATGTGGGTTGACTGGAAATCATCCTTCAGACTGACACTGAAGTCCACGGTAATCAATGCTTGCCTGAATACTTCATTCTTTCTTCGTAACAGGAACCACATTGTTCAACCATTTGCAATAGGTACACACTTCGATAAGGCACGCCTCAAACTTCATGATTTCTTCTTTCACCTTGCGACTGATATCTAACCACATTTTCTTCAGCTTCTATATGATAGGTTTGACTCCTTCTTAGATGGGTAATTTGTGAGTTACTATGTCTATGGCCAACCCTACCTTATCGGCATAAGGCCAAGCAAATACATCCCGATACTATCTCAATAGTGTTACCAAATCCCCTTTTCTTGTTCAAGTAAGGCTTTCCCAATTTTTGTTTCTTTTGGGTTGTTAGGGTCTCCCAAATCTATTGTTGAGGTTTCATCTTGGATCGGAATCAGTCGTTCTTCAAATTGCTCCAAGGCTCTCTGAATTTCATTTGTTCTCAGAATTAGGGTTATGATTAATTTTGATTTCCATGGATTCGAAGTTGATTTCTTGGTCAAATTTGTACTCATTTCAGCATGATGATTTCTTTATTAGATGTATAATGTATTATACATGGTTGAATATGGGCACCTGAAAAATAAACATAATACTAAATTTAACATAATATTTCTTGAAAAGATCGAACATTTCATTGGAAAAGAAGTATAGATAAAACCTTAATACAACAAAGACAAACCTCGACCATCCAGTGGCTAGCTAGATAGGAGGGAAAACACGAGTGCTCCCCATCTTTACCAAGGATCCCGACGCAAAAGAACCGAACGCCTTTCCAATTAGTGAGCCATTCTGTTGATCCCATTTTCTGGACGATTGCCTCTTCCATGCTTCCTTCCTTGACTTGGATGACTGTCAGACAGACTTCTTGCAGTAGAGTTGAATCACCTTCATCGAACTATGCCATCCAGTCGGAGCTAACATTTTCTGGTATAATCACGAAGTTGTGTTCGTTTTCCTCTTCCTCAGCCTAAAATCGGATGACCTCAGCAGTAAACATAAATGTTGCTTGAATATGTGGGACCGGTTTGGGTACTATTACTTCGTGAACAAGGTTATCGAACCTCGTCTCCTTCTCTTGCTGATATCCCAACCCTAGGGTGTTCCTTTTTTCCTTTAAATTCAATGACTTCCTCATCCCTATCCCACACTGTCCAAGTCCCCTGTTCTGGTTGAAGTCCAAAAGCACACATATAGGTGTCTAGCGTCAAAGTTGCAACAGACAAACTCAATATTGGCGGAGGATTTCCTTCACGTACATAACTAGCGTTGTCGATATCGAAAGCTTGAAATGATAAAGTCAACTCTGTGCATTCTGTTATAATCACTTGGACAAATTGTTATCGGAGGTTATTCATTGCATGTTATTATTTATTATGACTCTTCAATCATTCTTTGCTTTCTCACCACCAGGGAAATGTGCAAATCGATTGCTTGCTTCGTCTGGCCTACCACTAGTTGCAAAACAAATGAAGGTATAAGTGTATAACATGCTTAAAATCTGGTCCTTTTGAATATATTCCCAAAAAAATGAAAAATTGTAAGTTCTTGAAAATAATTTCAATCGGCCTTTGCAGAGGCTAGAGTTGAGTTCTATATGGGTGCTTCTGGCCGCGTTTGATGATCCACTTCCTATCTCAAACAATGCTTCTTCACTTCAGTTCGAAGCAGCCTTCGTAAGGGGCGTTGATTCTATCTCATGGATGGCAAACAACACAACAAAGCTAATGGGTCCTCAGAGCAGTGGCCCTCACTGTTGGACTTTTTTCAGCACAGCCGCTTTTGGTAAACAGAACAAAGTTCCACAGGTCTGTAATAACTACTTGTGCGTGCCAGCACACCCAGTTTTTTTCAATTCTGGATTAAGAAGCTTGTCAGAAGAGTGGTAGCAAGGGCTAATAGCTGCACTTGATTTACTCATTTGGTTGTGTTTTTATTAGGAGAATATTCCAACGTCCACAGCGGAGAGAGTGAAGGAAGCCATGCTGGAGGGTGTTGAGAATGCTCTCGGATTATCGCTTAAGAGGCCTTTTTATACTCGGGTACAATTGTGGTATGTGATGATTCAGCAATATTTACTAATAGATAGTCATTTTTGTCAAGAACTCAAATGTTATTGTTGAAGAACAGAGCAGTCAGAAGCACTAAAAAGAAAAATAAAAAAAAAAGGAAAGGAAAATTACAAGTCTCCTGTTTATGCAGGGGAGCAGCTCTACCTTGTAATACCCCTGGTGTCCCTTTCATCTTTGATCCCCATGGAAGGGCTGGCATATGTGGTGATTGGCTTTTGGGATCAAGCTTAGAAGCTGCAGCCTTGAGCGGCATGGATTTAGCTAATCACGTAATTTTCTCTAATCCCTTTTCCCTCTTAAATTTAATCCAATTTCTTGTATTAACAAATTTTGAAATCACAATGTTTAGCTATTTTTGGCAATTTTGCCCGTCAAAATCAACAAAAAAGTTGAATTCCGCCACAGAAGTTAAATTCTTTTTCTTGTAATGCAGATTGCAGACTACTTTGGAAGTGGTGGAGCACGCCCAGAAGAGTTTGCTGTTGGTTTACGCAATGAATTTCGACCGCTAGAAGGACACGATATTGGACAATTTTCAGGTTTAGAGTCTAAACAACAGGAAGAAGTAAATGATGCTCAAGTCCCGCAATTTAGCAGTTGAATTTCACACACAGGTTGCTCAATTTTTTGAAGTTATTAACTGTATGGTATATTTTGAAAACCCATTTGATTTACGGTTTGAAGACTTTAAACTGCGATCTGGAGGTCCAAATCAATTATTTTTGAATTTTCAAACTTCAGTTTGTGGCCTCCAAACAGTCCTTAACGGGGTAATAAGATGTGTCCGGGTCAGTTTATGAGCACCTCGACTCAACTAATCACTTCAATGGATGATTTAAGGGTGTACTTCCTCACATTGGTCTGATACATTCAGATTAAATTCAATATTTAATTTTTAAAATGTTCCGAGGAGAATCGAATCATGATTGGCAAGGAAAAGAGCTCCTTAATATTATCTTGAGAGCATTCTAATGCTCTGTATCTCTCTCATATGCAGGCGTGATTGAGTGAATCAAGGAGGAGGATGAGGAAATCGTAATTGATGTACCTCTGCTGTCATTGTTGATAGGGTGTGTTGGATTGAAGAAGGGGTTAATTAAGAAAAGTTGATGTAGTGAAGTGAGCGTATATTGCACGGAAGATGCCAACAACCTGGTTCCAGCGCTTTTCCTTGCTGTACTATTGTGGATATTCGTCTGTCTTAGAATGTATTCAAAATTAAACGTGACGACTACTTTTTTTTAGTACCAACGGGATAAACAATTAATGCATAAAATCTATATATATATTTTTGTAGATTGCCTACAACCTTCCCTGAAATAAGTATCATAAAAAATATATGGCTAAATGAGATAAGTTTAACTAAATTCTAGTAATAATATACCACGTGACATATTGATGTGATATATTTTAATTAATTTGAATATAATATTTTTAAGTACCGTTGGATTGGCTTGATAAAGTAAAATAAAGTTGTTGTGTACCACATTAGTGTATAGAACTAGGAACATTGAATATTTTCTAAAGATAATAATTTAGTATTATTTATATAAATGATCTTTTTATAATTAAAAATCATAAATGATTGAAAACAGGTCGATGAGTAGGTTTGTCTTAATTCATCTATCTCGATTTTCTATCAATATCTTATAATATGGAAATCGAAGAAATATAATTTAAGGTAATAAGAGTCTTTGTTACTTACCTCTTCTCTCATTTGGATTTAAACCACAAAACTCCTCTATTATTTTCAAAATACTAGTCAACTCTTTGTTAGTTTTGGTTAAATACCATTTAGTTCTCCAGAAAAATTATTGAAATTTTTATTGTAATATTGACTATTTTATTCTTAACAATATAAAATAATAAAAAATTAAAAGACATTATTATTATTATTATTATTATTTTACAAATTGAATTTTTTTTAACCCCTCAAACCCTCCTCTCAGGTGGAGCTGGGGGTTGGGGAGTAAATGTAATTGTTTAAAAAATTAGGATTAAAAGGTAATCTTTTAAAAATAGGGTGTGAGCGAATTTTTAAAAATAAAAGTATATATATATATATATATGTCTTTTTCAAAAAAAAAAAAAGGTTTTCAAATGAGGTTGGGTGGTATTTTGCAAATAATAGAGAAGGTTTGTGGCTTTAGGCAAATAAAGGGAGTGGAGAGGTAAGTGGTATAATAACTAGTTTTTGCTTCTTGGATAAAATTAATCAAAATACAATATATTTAACTGGGTGCCTATTAAGTTTCTTAGTTCGATGGGATTATTAATATACTTTAATTAAGGGGTCTATATTCATGAAATTCTTATTTTTAAGATGTAAAACTCACAAATAATCAATTCATTATTCAATTTTTAATTTTTATTTATTTTGTTGTACGTGCCAAGGCAGGCCAAAAACCCTCTTTGTGAGCAATAGCAATCAACACAGGTTATCCTTTCTTCCAAGAAAATTCATACTACAAATTATACTTTGCACCCCGAATGTTTTATCATTTATCACTTTCCCCTTCAAAGTTTTTCTTATTATCTTGCTTCTCAATATTTTGTGCATACAAACAAGTTTCTGTTACAAACAAATAAAAAAATAGCACAAAAAAGCTAGTACAAGAACGATGTTGTCTACTCTGTATATCTGTTCACGTTCAGTCAAGAACCGATCTAAATCTATTTATGGGAGGCAGAGAAATGATCTTCCATGATCATCAATGAACCCTGGTGAGTACTTGTACTCTTTCTCTCATGGTGCTTGACCGAACCAAACCACCCTCCATTGATGATCTCTTAGTTCTGGGACGCAGCAACTTCGACCAAAACCCACTGCTCTTCTTCATCTTCCCGTGATCTTCTCTCTCTCTCCTCCGCGGCACGAAAGCCATGGATCTACTCTTCAAGAAAGAAGCAGCCCCTTTATGATTGATATAATTGATCGGAGAGGAGAACGAAGAAGAAGACAGAGAAGACATGAGAGAGGAGGAATAAGAGGGAGAAGACGCGGCCGTTTTTGTAGTTTTGGCGTGTGATAATTTGGAGAGCCTCTCGGCAAGGCAGACGGAGCAAACGCCGGGCGACTGCCGGTGTTTTGGGTGCCTCTTGCATGCAAGTGTTTCCGGCTTTGACCTGCCCATTTTTCTGTTTTCCATTATGGCGGTGGGTAATATTTTGTGACACCGATGCGTACTTGAGTTGGTGCGTTAGATGGTATGTATATATAGGATAGGAGGGTGGGGGCTTCTCGGAGATTTCGTAGGGAGATTCGTCGTGTGTTTCATGTAATTGGAAAGGGTTGTCTTTTGACGGTTTAGTAATTTGAAAAGTCTGGTTTGGACCGATCCGACGGTTGCGATGACGCCCACCTCCTCCCTCTTGCTCTCTCTAGTCTCGATATAGTCGGTGCGAGCTCGCGTGGGTGGACTTGAACGTAATGGTTGGGTAAATGCTTTTCCCATTTTCTTAATTGCCATTTTTATTAATTTTTTAAATATTGTCTTTGTTTTTTGGGTTTTGTACTTTTTTTTTTTTTTTTTTTTGAGGTTTTTATTATATAGTCTTTTTTTTAATAGATAATGTAAAAAAAAAAAAAAAAAACAGTTGTCATTACTTTAGAGGTTTTTATTATATAGTCTATTTTTTAAGAGAGAATGTAGAAAAAAATTTCAAAAAAACAGTTGTCTTAACCTTTGAATCTATCCATACAGGTAATATAGTTTTTGATCATTGACAGTTAAAAAAGAATAATAGATTGACAAATACGCCCCCGAATATGTAATGAACCAAACCCTAACTCTATCTTCATTCAACCGATCATTCTCTCTCTCTCTCCACCACTGTTCAATCTCTCTCTATCCTCTTTAACCTCTCCCTAAACCCTAATATCTAGCTATCGTCGCCTTTTCCATCTCTAGTTGCTGTCGCTTGTAGGCGTATAGGTATGCCCCGCCGACAATGGTGGAAAACGAGAACCAGAACGGAGATCGAAGGGGCCAAGATTGCAAACTAGAACGGAGGTTTGCAACGAATACTTGCTAATGGATTTGGTTCTGAGAACAGAGGACCAGAAATTCGAAACAAAAGAAGAGGAGCAACAGGTAAATTGATGATGTGAACTCCAAGCAAATCTACAAACAAATGGCACGCCTTGTTACACGTTGTCTCAGCTATGCTTCGCCATCTGATCTCTTTCTTTCTCTCTCTGTGATTTAGATTTCCAGATCTAAAAAGTCAGATCTGGAATTTCCAGATTTGATTTTTTTTTAGATATGGAAATATAGATCTAAAAAGTCAAATTTGGAATTTCTAGATCTGCTCGTCACCAGTCCAGATCTGCTCATGTAAATGTTCATGTGAATGTTTCAAATATGTGAATTTGATTTTTTTCACGTGAATGTTCATATGGTCGCCATGAAATTTCAAATCAGTGAATTTTTTTTGTTGTTTTTTGTGGAGTTTTTGGTTATTCGCTGATGTATTTTGATCGTTCTCAAATACTGAGTGAACATTCACACAGAATGTTAGAATTATAGTTGAGTGAAATTTGAGTGGATTGAAACATCGTTATGAAATATTGAGTGAATATTCACACAGAATGTGTGAACCATTGGTGACTGAAATATTGAGTGAATTGAAATATGTTGTTTTGAAATACTAAGTGAATAATCAGATAGAACGGGTGAACTATTGTTTGAGCCATTGTTTGAGCAAAATTTGAGTGAACTAAAATATTGTTCTGAAAATTTTAGTGAACATTCACGCTGAAATTCTAATGACACGATTCGTAAATAAGAATAAACATGGATAATGTTTGTTGAATATTTTTTTCTATAGTTTCTTTGAAAACTATAAACTTAATTATTTGAGTCAAATGTCTTCTTTTTTTTTTTTTTTTTTTTTTTTTTTTTTTTTTTTTTTTTTTTTAGCATATTTGAAGGACTAAATAATAATTTTTTTTAAAGACTAAAAAAAAATTATTATTTTTTTGTGTGTAAAATATTTGTGTGCAAAAGTACAAAATATAGTTTAATTTAGGGTAATTTATTTTGGGCCCCAAAAGCCCATAAATATTAAAGTTTTAATTCGCAGACATTAATTAATCAATCAAAAACTCACTATATATATATTGCATTGATAATTAATCAATGGGAACATAAAAAACTGAATTACTCACTTCTTCAACAAAAAGATATATACACTCACAAATAAGACGTGTGAACTATAGTAGTGGAGTTCTGTTCGAATAAAAAAATAAAATAAGAAAAACGTTTTCTCCAATTGGGTTGAAATTTATGGGGTCCATCTTAATTAAAGTTTTAAATATGGGTTTATGGCAAAAATTCCTTTAAATTTAACCGTTTTAAAAGTGGGACATGAAAATTTTGGGCGAATTTTTTTGTGTAAAATATTTTATAATCCAATCTCAACTATTCATTCTCCACAAATCAAATTCTACTCTTAGGAAAAGAAATAAAGAAAAAAATTGGCCTAATTATAGACTTTTTTTTTTAATTGTTTTATCTTTGGAGAAATGTGATAGTAAATTATCCACCATTATAATTTAGTTATTTTATTAGTCTTTCATAATTAGTCTTTCATCTTTAGTCCTCTTTCTATTAATGTTCATTAATGTTTGACCGTATTGCTCTTACATGTGCATTCAGGAAATATTTTTGGAGGGATCGGTTATGGTAAATTAAAATTATGTTAGTTTTGTTGTAATTTTCATTCTTGTGCAATAGATTTTGAATTTCATTATTCTCTCTTTCATTTTTATATTCATTGAAAGTTCCAAGTCAATTACACATGCATCGATAGTTCTTTTCCCATAGCTAATGTTTTATGGATTCTTGAGTTGATTACGTTTTCATGGAATAATCCATGAACTCGGAAATCGTTTAGCGACCATTGAGTTTTGACATCGACAAGTTATGTTCGATTTAACATGTTTTTGGGTGTATTTTTATATTTAATATCATTTGTATTGAATGAATTTTATGGTATGAGAAGATTCGATTATGTTTATCAAACAATATTGAATCACAATTGTTGTTTTCTTTCAAGAGTATGTGGATTCCTAATAAACATTCACTTTTTAATAAATTGCTCAAATAGCTTCGAGGTTTCATTTTATGTTTTCGTATTTGTGCATATGATTTATTTCTTGTCACATCCGTAACGGACGTTCACATTACAAAAGTTGTGTGATGGTTGTTAATGTTCACTTCTCTAATAATATATGCAAAAAGTTTTTGATTCTTCATTTATGTTACGTATTTGCCTACATGATTTTGTTTGGATGGATGCTAGTGAACGTTCACTTTTGAGGAAATTCAATTAGTTGATGGTAAAAATTCACTAGTAAATGCTATTGTGGTATTATTTTTCTTGGTTGTGTGTCTTTTCATGAATGTCAAGTGAATTAAGGTACATATTCCAATACATATAAGGTAAGTAATTTGAATGTATATAATAATTCACGTAACATTTTATAGGTTTGTTTTATGATTTTTATTAGTGAATGTTCAACATAAAGGAAGACATTGCTCTAAGTTGCCTAGTTAACATTCACTTATTTCATTGAACAACTAAACGATAGAATTAGAATTGAGAGTGGAATGATGATTCCCTTTCACCTTGATTTCATTCACTATCACATTTTGTTTATGAGTGTTCATAACAGGTGAATTGTAACGTCAGATTAATAAATAAATATTCATTAATAAGCAAATTCTGTATGAATTAAGTGCATGTTTAACCAGTAGTGCGATTCAATATCAATGAATGTTTACGTTAGAAAATGACAATATTAAGAATAACAAATTTGAATAAGTGAATGTTCACTATGGTAGAATAGTAATGATATATGCTTTGCAAACTAGTGAATAATTCAATAATATAGAAATGTTTAAGCTTATCGTATTAGTGAATGTTCACTATGGCTGAATAGTAATGATATTCGATTCATAAATTGTGAGCAATCAACGGATTATTGAATGTTCACTAATAATGAAGATAGATTAAGTGAATATGCACTGATAAAGTGGACATCTCACTTAGTATAGCGAATGCTATCTATCAATTTCAGTACAAGCTGAAATGGTGAGCATTCACATTTGCTCGCTACTATAAAATAATAATAGAATTTATTTTCACAAAAATATTGAACAATCAATATTACGGAAATGTCTAAATTAAATGTAGTAGTGAATGTCCACTACGACATAGAATCCAGACTAATTTTGGAAGATATTTTTCTTTGATTTGGACTCTCCAATTTCGTTTGTTTTGGCCAAGATTTGACATTCGCTTTAGAAACTAGGGTTTGGGGTGGCGGCTACAGTACACGTATGGAATAGAGGAGAAAATAGCAACTTATTTGGGAAGTTTTAGAATTGGCTATTGTGGGAAAGGCCTTTTATATATATATATATATATATAATAGGAAATTGGACATTGCTACAAAACCGCCTATTTTTGTGTAGTGAACGTTCACTATTTTTAAAAAAAAAATGAATAAAAGCATAGTCAACATGGATATCAAAATGAAGAGGGTGAAATATAGATTAAAATGGTATAATTTTCATAAAATTCATCTATAATGAATGTTTAATAAATGTGTTTTTTTTGCTAGTGTTTATTTCTTGGGAAAAGTACGATTTAGACCCTCTAACTATTGACACATTTCTAAGTGGTCCCTCTAAGTTTAAACGTTTCATTTTAAACCCTCTACGTATCATAACGTTTCAAATTCGTCCCTCCGTCAGAAATGCCGTTAAAATTAACAGAATCTCAGGGGCAAAATGATCTTTTCACTTTTTTAATTAATTTTTTTTTCTCTCTCTTCCTCCCCTTCCTCTCTCGCTCTCCCGCCACCTCCCTCTCCCTCCTTCCCTCTCCCTGCCACCTCCCTCTTCCTCCCCTTCCCCTCTCTCCAACCCACCTCCTGCAATAGGGGGTGAAAAATCACCCCCTACAACCGAGGGTATTTTCACCCCCGGTTGCAGGGGGTGCAACCACCCCCTGCAACAGGGGGTGAGTTCACCCCCTGTTGCAGGGAGTGGTTGCACCCCCTGCAACATGGGGTGTTTTCACCCCCTGTTTCAGCGGGTGATTCCCCCCTGTTGCAGGGGGTACTTCCACCCCCTGAAACAGGGGGTGGTTGCACCCCCTACAACCGGAAACAGGGGGTGTCGCCACCCCCGTAATAGGGGGTGATTTTTCACCCCCTGTTGCTGGGGGTGGGGTGGGAGGAAGAGAGGGGCAGGGGAGGAAGAGGGAGAGAGAGGTAGCGGGGAGAGGGAATGAGGGAGAGGGAGGTGGCGAGAGAGAGGGATGAAGGGGAGAAAGTGAGAGAAAAAAAAATTTAATTAAAAATGATTAAAAATTTTTAAAAAACGTGAAAAGACCATTTTGCCCCTGATATTCTGTTAGTTTTAACGGCATCTCTGACGGAGGGACGAATTTGAAATGTTATGATACATAGAGAGTTTAAAATGAAACGTTTAAACTTAGAGGGACCACTTAGAAATATGTCAATAATTAAAGGATCTAAATCGTACTTTTCCCTTATTTCTTGATGGGTTACTAAGTGTTGACCCAAAGGGCTAAGATGGGAGGTGAATTGGATAGTTACAAAAAAATAATTATTTGTGTTCTTTAAACAAAAATAATTAATTTTTCTAAATCAATTGTTATCTTGATATGCAACGAAAATGTGTTTAATACTAAGTGCACACCCAAACACAATATAAAGAATAAATAAATGTAGCACAAAAAAATTTATCCTAGTTCAGTCAAGATAATCTTGCCTATGTCTAGTTCCCTGAACTCCACGGATATTTGCAATCCACTAATCTCTTGATTCATTTACCAGGTAAAAACTAAACCCGTACAACTTACGATTCTTTTACAGGCACAGAACAACCTTTGCAATTTATCCTTTTCATAGCCCAATGATGAACCTTATCTTTTTATGAAGCTAAAGACTAACCTAACACTCTCTTACTTATCCTTTTCACAGGGAAGGATGAACCTTTACAATTCACTCAAAATAATTCAATTGCAGGATAAATTAAAACCTAATTCTTTTCGAGGGAAAAAAATAACTTAACCTTTTTCCTAGGACAAAGATCAAACCTTATTTTTTTTTTCATAGGAAAAAGATTGAAACCTAACTACCCTAACTAGACACTGTTCCAAATGTATCTAATGTCACACCCCACCCCACCCCGGGGGCCCGTCACCCGAGGTCGGGCATGACATCGGCATGACACTCTCTGACCAACCAACCAAACACATACATATATAAACATATATACACAGACGCACGCGTACCGCAATCATATTTCTTTTTCCCAAAACAATACCTCATACTCATTTCCAAAGATATGGGACACACCCGTCCCGCATATATACAACAAAATCACCAAACGTATGTTGAACCTTCTACGATTTGCCTCTGACCAGTCCACTCCCAAAATGACACTACCTCCCGGACTCTACCTAATGCCAGTAGTGGACCCACTTCTATTTGCGGCACCTGAAACCAAATTTTTTTATCGGTGTACTGTCTTCATAATAAAAACATTTTGTATGGATCAAATATAAGTATTAAACACCACATTTTAAAATATGATATTATATAATCATATGCCGTACGAAAATTCAGTTTCCCTGTCACCACTGAAATAAACTCATATATTTAAAACACTCAATCCAAATATTTTAAATCAACTAGTGAAACAAAATAATATATTGACACCAATCCATTTTAAAATAATATATCTAAGTCAATCAATTAAGGCAGTTCATCATATAATAAAATACTCTACACCACTTTTCTACTAGCCATAGGATCATTTTTACCTCACGATCGAAAGTTGTAACGGTACTGTAACCTGTATAACTGTGCCATCTAAGTGACTACTAGTGCTAGGGCCATTTATTATCCCCAATGGTAGGGGTACCACCCGTAGGATTTGTACTCATGACGGATCAAATCAACCACCTACATGACTAATCCTCATGATAGGTTATAATATCAACAACCATCTACCGGACCAATCCTCCGGACATGTCATAATATCAACAACCACTTGCCGGACTAACCCTCTGGACATGTCATAATATAATCAACCACTTATAGGACTGACACTCCTGACATGTCATAATATCAATAACTACCTGCCAGCTAATCCTCCAGACAAGTCATAATATCCACAACCACCTGCTGGACTAATCCTTCGGACAGTTCATAATATAATCAACCACTTGCAGGACATGCCATTCTAACAGGTCAAACTTATCCCGTAGGACATACCCTCCTAACGGGATCAAAACTATGACATAGTCGAACCAAAACCCACCCTCTACATTTTAAGAAACTACTTGATCCACATAAGTTGTAAAGTCGTCCAATTTTAATAAACACATTTTCCCACAATTTATATAAAAATAAGATTTGTAAATTTACCTAGAAGACAATATACTCATCTCGTTCTCCGTACTGCAAAATTGTCACCGTCCAAAACCTATTAGGACACTGACGCCTGCAAACCTAATGACTATATGCCTAAATTAATATTTTATTTAAAATAACCTAACATGCAATGTAAGCCCTAAATTTCATATTTTCCATTCTCCAAATTTTCATTATGAAGAATTATTATTTTGTCCGTCTCGCTACGTTAATATTTACTGTACCAATTTATTTAAGATTAACGATTATAAATATATTATTACGATTACAAAAATTATTATTATGATTGAGAAGATTTCAATACTTAACAATTTAATTTAATCGACAATATTACCCGATTGAATTTTACCTGTTCCGAATCGCTCGCAAGCCAATAAATTGGATTTTGGATTTTATTTTATTTTTTTCCTCCTCCTCCCTTCCTTTTCCCTTCTTTTTTTTGCCCTTGTTTTTTGCTTTGCTGGAACCTCTCTACCGCGGCAACGGTTCTTATCGCCACGACGAACACCTTTTGTCTCTGATCTATTTCCTAGTTTAGCAGCTGGCCGTCCTTCTTTCTCTCCTCACCAGCTCTGGCAACTCACTCATCGCCTCTTCCTCCAGATCAGAGCACACACTCACGCATTCATGCACACCGACGATCCCACACACATCAACCCACGCACATGCACACAACAAACATCAGAAAAACACACACACGCAATCACTGCACGCACACCCACGGTGACGACGAGCAGCGCATACACACAAACGACGAAATAGAGCAGAACACACACATAACTGACCACCCACATGCATACACCGATCACCTCCACCCTCCGCTGGTGAACAGAACTCATCCATACACACTCACACCGATGATGAAACGGAACAGAGCGCACACACACACACACATACGACGATTACATACACACCCACACATGACAGTGACACAGACACGCATGATCAAAGACAACGACGCACCCACACACACGATCACTGGATGATCGACAACGAACTCACCCACACTCACGCCGGAGAAACCACGACAAACAGAACGACACAGCCGACACCCACCACCGCCTATCCTCTCTATCTCTATTTTTTTATTTCTTCTTTTGAGGGTGATCATCACAATTCCATGGATATATATATATATATATATAAATTAATTTTTCCCAAATTACATTAACCTCCCCTCAATTTTCTTTACGTTATTATTTGAATCCCAAAATTTAAAATAAGTATTTCCAAAATTGCTAATTGACCCCTAAACTTTTTAATTCAAATTAGAAATAACACATTCCATCCCATTATTTTCTAAATATTCTAAAATACAGCTAGAATTATGTGTATGCGAAAATTAAGGTCTTACATCTAATCCATTTAAACTCACAAATACAAAAAATATGACTTTCTTTCCACAAAGTGCTTATATCACCTCAATACAAATATTCTCGATTAATATCTTGAATAATTACTACGTGATAGATACAATATGAATCAATTAAAATCTGATTAATAAATAAAGTGAGTAGCACAAATTTAGCACGTAATCAGATAATTAGACATAAATCGTTTAAAAAAGATTTTCAGACTTTAAGTTTAAAACGATTTTCTAATAATTTTAAACCAAGCAATCAAGATATATATAACTTTAAAAAATAAGTAATAAAGCTTAGATGGATCTCATCGGAAAAACACTGAAGACAATGATAATATCGTAATTAGAACTCAAATTGGTGATACCAAACAACAAGCGTTTTAGATCAAGAACTTATAAAAAAATACTCGTAGAAATCTCAATAAAAATCTCACTTTTATTATAGCTCAAACTAATGTTCTTGATGTCTTTAATTCAATTTTCGCAGGTCTCTATTAATAGGTAAATAACTAGCCATCCAACAACTAGTTTTTCAAAGATATATCATTAAATGACACTCTAAGACCTCATATAACATATCCTATCAATATAGGTATGTTCCACTTAAAAATATATTTTAAATGTCACTTTTAAGTCCACAAAACTATTCTCAATTTAAAACTACAAGAATATGAAGTATTAAATCATTTAAATTAAGAGAATCTTAAAATTTATGGACCATATCAATAGGGGTTACTAAAGAGATGGTTCATATTTGAAAAACATTCAAATCCCCCAAATCTCTATCTTGAAATCATAAAAAACAGATAGTTTTTTACTAAGAGATCAAATCAACTGAATTCCTGACTAAAGCAGTCGGTTGACTGACCTACTCCAATTGGTTGACCAAGTAGTGCCAAAGAAGAATTTGTGGTTGGCCTTATACCTATTTAGTTGACTAACCTTGCCTAGTCGGTTGACCGAATTTATCAGTGAGCTTCTAATTCTCTCAATTTCATCTATAAACTCATTCGGTTGACTAATTGAATCAGTGTACTCATTTCTTGACCAATTTTAGCTACTGTTTCAAACAGTTGACCGATTACTTTTCTCGGTTAACCGATTGGATCAGTAGGACTCCATTTTAACTCTCAAAGCTCGCTGTTTTAATTAGTCGACCAATTATTTTTCTTGGTTGATCGAATAGACCCGAAAATACAACTTTTTATACTTGTATATTTTTTAAATTAGATTCATTATCAAAATCATTTTACATAAAGAGCACATACAATATGTCATTTTAGGATTTTCAACTTATCACTTCTCATAATGACAAACGTAGATTTAACTCATTTCAAGTTTCGTGCGTGATCCTAATTTGGGTTGCATTGAGAGCATACAAGTAAAAAGTTATTTTCACCTATTTTTCTTCAGCATCTTCAAAATTCTTCATATTTTCGTCATGTCCATCTTGCATCCTTTATATTTTCTTTATCAAATTTTCTTTTTAATCAAATACATGGAACTATGAATCTGAAACACTCGATAAAATCATTAATTCCACAAAAAATATCAATACTTAATTATTCATTAAAACCTTGGATTCAACACTAAATAAGTGACTTTGATAAGTGACTTCGACCATTTTTTTTTTTTTTTTTTGTAGAGATTGACGTTAGTTGTATATGTGTGTGTATATATAAGTATGTGCGTATGTCATGGGGAGAGAGAGGTGATGAGAGAAGAAGATGAAGATGTGCGGTGGTACTTGTGGATTAACATCGCTGGTGGCTTTGGATTGGTGTGGGTGGCGGCGGCGGCTAGTGTGATGGTGGTGGTCGGCATGATGGTGGCTATGGTGGCCAGTGTGATAGTGGTTTGCATAGGTGGTGGTAGTTCTTAATATTTATCTTTAAAAATAAATAGGGATTAGTTTTACGAGAGAATATGAATCATGCTTTTTTTTATTTCTCAAATTCTTAAAGAATTTCGGAATTATTCCCAAACTTTTGAGAATATTTAAGAACAAATATATATATATATATATACACACACACACACACACACACACACACACACACACTAAATACATTGTTGTACATTAATCCCCAAATTCTGAGAGCAAGAATAGAAACACTAAACAAATGGGGCCTTAGGAGTCATTTTTTTTTGTATACCCATGAGTATTCCCACACTCACATAGGGTGTGAGACTAATTTCGTTCAGGGTGCGTAGTTTCTTTTCTTTACATTTTTGTACATTAATCCCAAAATTCTGCGAGCAAGAACATAAACACTAAACAAATGGGGTCTTAGGAGCCATATATGTTTTTTGGTATACTCACGAGTATTCCCACACCCACATAGGCTGTAATAGTAATCTCGTTAGGGGTACATGACTGTCCCTCTCAATAAGTGCTTTTCTGTAAGCTCGAATCTTTAACTTTACAAAAGTCTCTCAATTATTTTAATTAAAATAGACCTTATCATTTGAACTGCACTATGCTTGTGTAGGAGCCATTTAATGAATATTATTTGTAAACCAAATACTAATCTTCCCTACCTCACTATCATATTTATATTTATAGAATATCCAGTGAGGCCGTTCTTCGTGGTTTGTTTGATAAGTTGGCCCATGAAAGTTGGACTTAATTTGGTCTTCAGTCATGCGGCCCATATAACGTAACAGCAAAATAACCATGCGCGGTGGCTTAAACCCTCAGGGTGCGCGCTCAATCCCATTATCTTCTTCCCTCACTTCCCCTGCAAACTGCTTTAATCCTTCAAATCGGTAAGTCTGTTACTCTAATTTCTTCATACTACTCTTAATTATATGTTTTCATTCAGATCCATGGTTTTTACTCAGTTAATTGTTCTTTCACTGTTCGTCTTGCAGAGCATTCATGATCTTACATTCGTATCGATTAAATGATTCCTTTTCTTCTTTCCCTCCAAATTTATGACAATGTTAAACCGATTAGTGTAGTTCATGCTCAAAAACCTCTCGAAATCGAATTTCATTGGATTTTGCTGCTACCTTTTTTTTTAGGTAATTTCACTGGTCGAAAATGGCGCTGGGGTTAATTCTAGGGTTGGGAAGGGCATATAGACGAAAGCGTACATCGTCCCTCGACATTCTCACTTCAAAACGCGGCCCGCGGGATTACTACAAGGGCAAGAATTGCAAACCAACGGGTTTTCACACGCGAAAAGGTTTTTAATCTCTTTACCCTCCTTTGTTTCTAATTGAATGCTTGTGAATATGGATTCAGATTTTGTGTATAGCTTGAGCTGACATTATAGTTGAGGACAAGAATGAATGTTTCATTGTCTACAAATTTATGGATTCTGACGGCAATGTTTCTGTTGGGGGTAATGAAGTATTCTGATGGAATGGATTCGAATTTTGAAGGAACATCCATCTAGGTGGCGTTTGGTTAGTGTTTTTGTTTTTCTGTTTCTACTTCAAATAAACTGGGAAGAGATGGGATAAGAATTATGTTTCCGTTCTGGAATATTATTGAAATAGATACATGTTTGATAACGACCACTGTCCTGAAATTGAGTTTTTTAATTTATGAGAACGGATTCAAGAAACACGTTTGGTTACAACATTTGTTCTTTTTTTGTTTTTCTTTAAATGTATGGTGGCCGGCATGGTGGTAGTGGTGGTGGCTGCGGTAGGGTGATGGTGACCAATGGGATAGTAGTGAGAATAGTATTGTGAGAGTGAATAAAAATCAACATTTTTTTGTTTCTCAGATTGTCAAGGAATTAAGAAAACAGACCCATATTACTTCCAAAATTTTGGGAACATAAACGTGTTTATCAAACGCGTTTTTGTACATTAATTCCAAAATTTTGGGAGAGAGAACAAGAATCAGGGAAAAAAACAACAACCAAACGTGGCCTAAATTTTAGATTTTATTTAATTGGAATTCAATTTCATTGCCTCCAATCAAACATGGCCTGAAAGTTTATGAATCAAATGGAATATAATTACAATAGGTGTTGAGATCGTGAAAAAAAAGATATGTGATTCTGGTTTTCCTCTGTTATGGTTGAGGTTGCTGACTATGAAAATAAATTTGCTTAGGTCCTGTTTGGTTGTCTAAATTATCATATTTATGAATTATCTTTGTTTTGATGAATTGAATATACTTCATTTATTTTATCTATGATTTAATCAAATTTATATATTGTTTATTTAAATAGAAAAGCATACAATTATCTTGATTTAGTTTTTTTAGCTATTTTACGAGAAAATTACACGAAACTAGAACTAAAGTGTCCATTCTATTAAATGGTTAAGCTTTATTGTACATCTTCTCTAATACATCTCAGCTGCTCTATTGTCAAAAAACAAAATTTGTAGCCCACACAGTTCTGATTTATAATTCAAATGTCCCATACCGTCCTGATTTATAATTTAAATGTTACTTTAAATGCCCTAATTATTGATACGGCGTATAAACTCCATCGTTGAACACGCATTATGCATTTTTGAATGCAGGTGGTTATGTGGTGGTGCCGGAAAAGCTACCAAATTATGTAGTCCCGGATTTAACCGACTTCAAGGTGAAATACTCAAATTCAATCTCTCAATACGTAATTTTTTTTTTTTTTTTTTTCACATCATAAGTTCGTAAACTATGGATACTTGAATTGACATTTTTACCCTTTTTCTGTCTGTAGCTTAAACCATATGTATCACAGTGCCCAATTGAAGTTAAAAACGCTGAGGCATCTGCTACTACTTGAACCGGTCGGAGATGTATTCGACTTCTTATAATATCCTGTGTCTTCTTAGCATACTTAACATTCTTGGTTAGAATTCAGTCTTGTTTTGTGTTTGGTCTCTGATCATCACAAATGTTGATGCAATTTCACCATTTTCATAGTTTACATTACTTAATCGATGGTGTTCATGCAATAGCTTAGGCGCCGTTTGTTTCTGTTTCTGTTCCTGTTCTCATAAAACTGAGAACAGAAACAAAATTAAAAGGGAAAACAATTACTTTCTATTCAGCTCCTGGAGGTTTAGAACAGATTTATTTTGTGGGAACAGATGAGAGTAGTTCTGGAACAAATTTCAATTTTCAGACATGGGATGGGGGAATTAGTTAGGACTTGGGGGGAGTAGTTGTCAGCAAAGAGAAGAGACAGCTCATAGAAGGACGGACTGGAGAGTGGGTACCACTCAATTATTTGTTGGTACCCTTCTCTCTAACAACCGTCTATAAGTCTATTCTTATGTTGTTGTTGTTAAATTGTCCTTTTATATGCCTGAACGAACCGTTGCTTGTGGCTAGCCGGCCCCCCACACAGCTGGTCCATGGTGATCCTGACCCTACTGTTCCGATGGATCGACATAGACGACGTCGTTTTTATGTTTTTGCCTTTTCTTTTTTTTTTAGAAGGCAAGATGCCCATTGCCCAACATGGTGTGCCAACAAAAAAATGCGAGACACGTTTAGGGGTTCCCATTTTGGTGGGTGACTCACATGTTTTTTGGGAATTTATTCCATGAATTTGAATATATTGTATTGTCTGTCCATGAGTGAGCATCTCATTCCATGTGGTGGTGTGTTGGCATCCAATTTTACAACCAAATTCTTATTTAAATTTCTACCACACAAAAAAAAAAAAGAAGGAAAAATAAATCGATTATGTTGGACTTTGTAGAACCCCATGTTTAATGTGGGTTAGGTGAGTAATCAGATGGATAAGAAAGGGATTTAGGGGATTAAGCTTGTGGCTGGGAGGAAGTATCCGCGTGTGTTGGTGGAGACAGACTTTGCTGAAACTATGAATCTTGTACTCAACTTGTGCCCGGACAACCATCGCTATAAGGACTGGATAGTTAAGTGCAAATGGGTCGTCTTCATAAATGATTATACGCCGCAATTCGCTCCAAAAAAGACGAATAGGTTTGCTGATGCACTAACCAAGAAGGGAGCAAGGGAGCAATGCACGCTCAAGATCTTGGAGTTCCCCATCCCAGAGATTGAAAATTTGATCATTGAAGAAATGGATCAACGGACTTTGGACTCAAGCCCATCCAGCTAGTCCTGATTCTGATTTTCTGTTTTGTGTTTTTGTTTGTTTTGTTTTGTTTTGCGTTCTCAATCTACCAAAAAAAAAAACAAACTCTTATTTCAAATATAATTCTCCAAGCATATATGTATTAGATAAATTGATAATATCATGCATTATCCTTTCCATGTACCAAAAACATAATAATGTATTATCCTTTCTTAAAGGCAACTAAATGGGCAAACACAACAGATGAGGAATCAAGTCCTCCCTCAATAAATCATCTCTACGATGAATAATTTATTTATTCTTAATTTTTTTTTTTTTTTTTGGGGTAGAATTAGTCGGTAGTTTTATTCTATTTTAATTTTAAGTTGAATGTAAATCCATTCTCTATGTTATACCTTTTGTTTTAGAACTATGATCAATATTCTCTTGTATTTCCAGTCAAATGTTTACAATTAAGGTTAACATTATTGGCCGTTAGTGCCACCCTCCATTGCTACCTGTCGGCGCTCGCTGTCAGACCTTAGGCCACTTGTTGTCGAAGTTTGGGACTAGCCGATTTTTTTTTTTTTTTTTTTTTTTTAATGTGTAGTTATTTTAGTGTTTTGTTTAGCTACATGTAACTAATTTTTTTTTTTAAAAGTATTTTTAGTTATTTTTTAAGTATATATTTTAGTTATATTTTCTTATATTTTATATTTTTAGTGTACTTTTAATTATAGTTTTTAGTTTTTTTTTTAGTGACGTTTATGTATTCTTACTACATGTTTAGTGTATTTTTTATTACAATTATTCATGTCTAGTTATATGTTTAGAATATATACTATTTTAATTACATATATCTATGTATATAAACTAAAAAAGTACATGAATGAGCAAGAAAAAAATAATAAACATGTAACAAAAAAAAAAAAAATACAAGAATATTACTACAAAATGTAACTAAAATATATACTAAGAAAATATTACTAAAAAACTTAGTTGAATATAAATAAAAATAATTTCAGCAATCAGAGTCTAATGGGTGGTGGAGGTGGGGGTGATGGCTGACGACACGACACTAATTGTAATATTAATGTTTTCATAAAGTCTAATAGGTGGAATCAGACTAAAATACTTATTTGATTTGAGAGTTTTATTAATTTGATGCGATTTTTAGGACTTTTCATCATTTATTATCTTTTTTATAGATAAATATTTTCTGTGAGGATTTCCCGCAAGTAGATTGGTAATGGAAATTTCAAATTTCAAATATTTTGGAATACAATATTTGATTTAATTATTTATTTTTTAGTTAGTGGACTAGCTAGAAATTAGTTAATTAGGAATTTACTATGTCTAAACTCATTATATTAATTTTCAAATTTATAAGAGTAAAAAGATAGTAAATAATAAAAGAATTGATCAATTAAATACAAATATAAAATTTAAAAGAGAAAAAATATAATTTTATTTAATCATCTTAAAAGTGGGGGGTAAAATTTTAAACGGGAATTTTCCCTCAAAAAATTCTTATAATTTAATCTCAACCATCCATTTCATTAAATCAAATCCCAAACATTAATAATGTTTTTTTAAAAAAATTGTCCTAATTTATCAATATACTAAGAATTTCTCCTTGCCTAAAGGCTCTATATCGATTTTCAAATTTATGTGAAAAAAATAATAAATAAAAAAATTAACTAATAAAATACATATATAAAACTTAAACGGTACAAAATATAATTAAATTTAACCCATTTTTTAAGCAAGACTTAATTTTTTAGGTGGATTAAATCAATCCAATTCGTATATTTTGAAAAAAAAAAAATCCGGATTTTTAATAGATTATTGAATTTAAAATACATATCAAAATTCTGTAAAAATTTGACCAGATTTATTTTTGAAAATGCATCGAAATTTCCATGAGAAAAAGATGACCTAGGAAAGAGTCAAAGTCATCATTTGTTCATAGAGAGTGAACGATGGCCCTCAACCCAATCACAACGGTAATTTTGCTAATTATTGATCAACGGTGAATCATCATTTCACACCCAAACTTTACAACTTTAAACACACCATAGTCAAACTAAAGAAATCGTCAAACGGTTGAGATGATCTACAGGGACACGCGTAGGGCTGAGATGGAGACGAAAAGTCCAAATACTTAGAAGAGAAAACGCGGAGAAGTATGGAACGGCTAGGATTCAAGATGGGGATCGATCCGGTGTGGCTGAGTTGTCAGCTAATGATTAGACACGAAGGCATAAATTAATTATTGGAAATTAAATCGTCTTTAAACCGACTAAAAAACCCTCACAGCGTCCCTCTATATATACTGCTTCCCCTGTGTTGTGTCCAGATCTATCGTCTCTCTCTAGAAACACTCTCTCTCTCTAAATTTGCTTATTTCTCTCTCTTGACGAGATATTTGCAGTTCGTTTCTCTCTCTAGTTTGATCTTGAAGAGAGAGAGAGAGATAACAGGAGCAATGGCTTACTCGACCTTCGTTATTGCTCTGATGTTCGCCCTTGTGGCCGGATCCGCTCTTTCTCAGGCTCCAGCCGCCACTCCAACCATCTCACCGGCTGCTTCGCCGGTTGCCACTCCACCGTCCGCCACTCCGACGCCACCGACCGCGGCTCCTACTACACCCCCGACCTCCTCACCAACCGAATCTCCAAATTCTTCACCTCCGGCTCCTCCCAGTCCCACCGCTCCGGCTTCGGCTCCATCGGGCGGCCCTCCTTCTCCATCCTCGATCTCCAGATCTCCCAATGGTTCTCCCATCTCGCCTCCTGCTAACTCTGCTGGTTTGAACATAGTCTCCGTCGCCGGATCTGCTGCTGTTCTGTTCGTCGCCTCGGCTTTGTTGATGTAGATCCCCCTGATCTACCACACTACCTCATCTTTTCCTGTTTTGATGTTTATTATTTAGGAGTTCATATTATTTTTTTTCTCTCTTTTTTTTTTTTTTTTTTTTTTTTATGTTTAGTTGATTTGGATTTTCATTGAGGGAGATGTTTGGTGATGGCGCTATTGTTTATTATATCATACTTTCCCTGTTTTTACTGTTGATTTGATTCTGTTATTGTCGCTACGGATTCTTTGTTATTATGACATAAATCATATTTACCTCCTTATTGCCTGTAATAATGCAGTTTTCTTACACTTGTCTTGCTCTGTTTATTTCCCCTACCAAAGCATAACTTCCTTTAATTGTCTTCATATGATGATGAATCGGTGTGAATGTGGTGGTTGGGTGAACATGTGTGGGAGAGATAGGGTGTGGGGGTGGTTTTTGTCGTTTAGATTGGCATTATTGAGTGAGGTCGGCATTATTGTGAGGTGTCAAAAGAAGGGTGTAAGGAAGGTGGGTGCTCTTCCTTGGTGCCTGCTTTTTGATAATGTGTGGTTTTTTATTATTCTTTTTGGATTGGAAAAAGAAGGTGGTATGAAAGAGGAGATGTTTCACAGCTGTTGTTGGGGTAGTCAAGTCACATGGCTTTGGATTCGTGTTAGGACTAAAGCGGCAGCTAATTTAAAATTGAGTTGCTCGGCGACTTGAGTGCTGAATTCAATAAATTTAATAAAAACAATGAAGTAGGAACCCAATTTTCTACCCTAGCGTGTACGTCTGTAGTGAATTATCTAGGCCCTCTTTGGTTAGTTTCTGTTTGTTCATTTTAATTTTGAGATTAATGTACGGAAACGTATTTGATAATCATATTTTTGTTCTTAAAATTTTGAGAGTAATTCGAAATTATTTTTTGATTTTTTTTTTTTAAAAATTTGATAAATAAAAAAAATTTATTTTTATATACTCTCTCAAAATTATTCTCATTATTATCCCGCCGGTCATTACCACCTGTCGGCCACCACCATTTCGCCAGTCACTACCACCACGTTGGCTACCACCACTCCACTGATCACCGTACATTTAGAAAAAAGAATAAATGTTGCAATAAAAAATGTTTCTCGTTTCTATTTTTATAAATTACAAGAAATAATTTTAAGATAATGGTAATTATAAGATATGTTTCTATTTTTAGAATACTCTAGAATGAAAAAAGAACTCCCATTCCATCCCTTTCAAGTTTATTGGAAGTAGGATAAAAAAAAGATATGAATCAAACACCACCTTAGTATATTTCTTTAGTGAGAGATCTAGTATTCAAAACTCTTTTCCCCTATCTTTTGTAAAAAAAAAAAGAAGAAAACCAAAAAAAAAAAAAAAAAAAAAAAAAAAAAAAAAAAACAAAAAACAAAAAGCAAAAAACAATGAAGTAGTTTTTTTGGAGGGGGTGATGGGCTGCATTACACAGTCATCTCTGATGAGATTAATAATTGTTTGTGTTGTGGGAAGTAATTCCTAGGCAATTTATTATATAGTCCTCCAAACGTGGTGAATCTATAGAATAAGTCACCAATTCAAATAATAAAGTTTTCAGCTCACATAAAATCTTTAGAAAAAGGTCTCTCACTTTCGCCCCCCTTGTTAATGCGTATTTACGAATTGTATCATTCCGAGCCTACAATCGCCGTCACCCCTTGATGGAACATGAACACCTGCAAAAAAAATAAAAATAAAAAATAAAATAAAATAAAAGGACCCACCAACAATACAATTTTTATTGTGCAGGCTTGAATACTGAACGAAATGATTAAATTATGTAATCAAATTAACCAACTCAACACACTCCTTCCAATGGTGTATTTCTTGTTTTTTTTTGTCTAGTTTTTGCGATTGAGTTAACGTTTTACTGTTGTTCGTTTTTTATCATGTCTGTTCAACTACTGATATTAAGTGGAACATGATTCCACTAGTCATTCTACTTCCCGAATACACCCAACATTTTCATTCCTTTGAGCCCTCCTCTTACATACCTCCCCAGACCCTAATCTCAAGAGGCGGAATTGAGTACCAAGCTCCTTATTCACTGCAATGGCAAAAAAAGAAGAATTGAAGTCCTCTTCTTCCCGAAAACGAGAAAGCCTCAGTCAAGATTGTATATCCTTTCCTAAATACGATTTTAGTTTTTTCGCGAACTTCATTTCGAAGTCAAAATTAAACTCAAAATCCACGCATGTTCATCTATTGTCTGATTTTGACACGCTATATTGGCCTAATGTTAGTGTGATTGCGTAAATGTTCGCTATTACAAGCTTGAATACATTACTTGCTATTTGGAAACTTGGAACAATAACATTATTCGTGTCGGTGTTTTTACTCCAAATGCAAAAGACTTATGGAGGGATTTTGGTTTCAATTTCGTGCATGATTGTTCATGTAATGTTTTGGGTTTTTGTTGTTATTTTTTGTGGAATATGCGTTGACAGTCTTGTACCGCATCTCCTATTTTGTCTCTACATTTGGTGTGTGTCAAAAGCTTCACGTGCTTCCTTATTTAAGCGCAAAGAAACCTTAAATATGTGTTAACGTTTATGTATTTTTGTTTCTTTTTGGCCTTAGACATTAACGTTAACGTTAATGTAACTTGTGACTATTCGTGTTTGTCTCAGAACACACATTTACGTATGCGTAAATATTAACTTATATAAAATAGGACTCCATTGTGTGTCAATGTCCATGTACCCTCTGTTTCAATGGGTAAATGTCCACGTTTTTTTTTTTCAGTACACACAACGGGGTTATGTTCCCTCTTCATTATTGTTCATTCACCCCCATCGTGCCTGAATGTCATTCGTTGCAATTCCCATTTGCATCTCTGCCAAAGTTTCTTCAATTGATTGTTCTTTCACCTGGAATACATTAACGTTCATGTATTTTTTGTTTCTTTCTGGCATTAGACTAACGTTAACATTAATGTAACTTGAAGATGTGAGTTAATGTTACTGTATGTGTAAATAGTAGCTAATAAAAAAGTATCTTGATTGTCTGTCAACCTTGTTTTTACTGTTGTTTTAGTAGTAAAACCGCTTAAAAAACCAAAGAAGGAGGGGGGGCAAACCAGCAAAATTTCTTGTATCGCTACAACCTAAAACAGAAATATGAGCTAGTAAAAGATTGCAAACTAAACGATCACCATAACTTTCTATTGTCGAAGGAATCGTTTTCAAAATTGTTTGTCATTGTACTCGCAAAAGGTTACGCTCGAAAACATCCACAAACATGATGATCTCATTTAAATGGTGATCTTGAGCTACAACCCTGCGCGTTCGGCTTTTTGGATTGGTGGCAAGCTTATTCAGATAAGACTGCTGGACATATAACTAACTTTTGGGATCATGACAGGTGAAGGGTCTGTTGTGCAGAGTAGATGCACAAAAGTCGACTTTCCGTTCCTCTCCAAGTTGACATTTAAAGACTGGGAGTTTAGCGTTGTGTTTTTGAGGTCGTTGATGAAATAAAAGGTAAATTACACAGACGAAGAATCAATAAAAGATGTTGATCGCATGCTCATTCTGTACCTTATGACAAATTGTTTCTTTGCAACCATTGGACAACAAGTCCCGAAGTGGTTAGTTCGGTACGTGGATACCATCGAAGATATGACCCGGTATAATTGGACAGATGCGATCCTCACGAAGTTGGAGATGAGTTTGAAGAAGTCCTACATGGAACCCTGGTCAGTCACGGGGTGCATACTTGTTCTGCAAGTATAAAACTCACTAGTAAAGTGTTTAACCCTTTTGTGTCCTTGTATCCTATCAAAGTTATAGTTTAAATGTTTGAATTCTTCACGTAATTTTTTTATTCACTAGTACTGGTTATGTAAACACACAATGTTGCTACAACCAATCAAAGGGAGAGAATCTAGTGTTCCACGATTGGAGAGTTGGTGCCTCGCCACTTCATCTTCCAAACCTGGGAGCATTCCCATTAGCCACTTGCCAAATGATAAGGTAATCAATTCGTGTGTTATGTGAAATGGCATTGTATAGTGTGTCGGGATGCTTTGACATTCATGTATAATAAATAAGTGAATGTTATCTAATTTGTGATGGTGTATGAATGTTTATGTACTGTTGTTGTTATACTCTGTTGTGGTTTACCCCTGATGACAAAGTTAACTTTCATGTATTCTAGGTGAAGGAACAATCAATTGAAGAAACTTTGACAGAGATGCAAATGTGAATTACAGCGAAAGAAGAGAGTGATAACCCAATCGTTAAGAAGACCCCTGTTGCTGAGGGCAAGAGACCCATGACTAAGGTTGATACAGACGTCGATTCCATGATCAACAACATCATAGGCTGGTATATGACCCCGCTCATGAATCAACCTTGTGCTCCCCCGGCAACACCTGCATTTGATTTAGGGGTTGATTTTACCCCAGTTGAGAGCGCATATGCAACCCCGGCGGGAGCACCTATGCAACCTAGTCTGCACAATCAATTGCACTAGGCGACATCTATAGAAATCAATGCGTGCGTACTCCACAGGTGGGGTAATGCATGTGTTGGCCCAAAGAACTATCTAAGAGGGAGTGAATTGGGTAGTTACAAAAAATTAATCAATTAAGTCCTTTAAACACAAATAATTAATTTTTCTAAATCAATTATTATCTTGATACGCAGTGGTATGTGTTTAATACTAAGTGCACATCCAAACACAATATAGATAATAAATCAATGCATTACACAAGAATTTATCCTGGTTGCCTACGTCCAATCCCCCAAGCACCACGAAAATTCACAATCCACTAACTCATTAATTCTTTTACTAGGTAGGAATAAAACTTTTACAACTCACGATTCTTTTACAAGCACAAAATCAACCTTTACAATATATTTTTTTCACAGGCCAATGATGAACTATATCTTTTTACTAGGTTAAAAATAAACCTAACACTCTCTTATTTATTCTTTTCACAGAGAAGAATGAACCTTTACAAATTAGTTAAAATAATTCAATTGCAGGATTAATCAAAACTTAATTCTTTTCAACAGAAAATAATAACCTAACATTTTTATCAAGAAAAAGATCAAACCCTAATATTTTTTTACAGGAAAAAGATTGAAATCTAGCTTCCCTACCTAGATATCGTCCCAAACGTGTCTAATCCACTCAAACTCACAAATACAAAAAATATGAGTTTCTTTTCACAAGGAGCTTCTACCACTTCAATACAAATATACTCGATTAATATCCCAAATAATTACTATGTGATAGATACAATGTGAAGTAATTAAAATTTGATTAATAAACAAAGTGGGTAGCATAAATTTAGCACTTAATCAGATAATCATGCACAAATCGTTTAAATTTTTTTTCAGGCTTTTAAGTTTAAAACAATTTTATAGCAATCCTAAACCAAACAATCAATATAAATATAACTTAAAAAAATAAGTAATAAGGCTTGAATGGATCTCACCGGAAAAACACCGAAGGCAATGATAATATCGCAATTAAAACTCAAGTTGGTGACGCCAAACAACAAGCACTTTAAATCAAGAACTTATAAAGAATCACTCATAGAAATCTCAGCAAAAATCTCACTCTTATAATAGCTCAAACTGATGTTCTTGATGTTTTCATTCAATTCTCGGAGGTCTCTATTAATAGATCGATAACCAGTGCCAAGCTGAACTAGCCGTTGGCACTTACACCAGTTGGCTGACTGACCTTGCCAAGTCAGTTGACCTATTTGATTAGTGTCTTTTCCAATTCCTTCAATTTAGACACTGTTTCATTCAATTGACTGATGCTTCTCATTCGGTTGACCGATTGGATCAGTGTACTCACTTCCTTACCTATTTCAGTTGTTGTTTCAAACGGTTGATCGATTACTTTTCTTGGTTGACCGTATTGACCTGAAAATACAACTTTTTATAATTTAAAACATATTTTTCAATTAGGTCAATTATCAAAATCATTTTACATAAGGAGCACATATAATATCTCATTTTATGATCTTAAACTTATCACTTTTTATCATTACATACATAGAATTGACTTATTTTAAGTGTTGTATATGATCTTAATTTGGGTTGCATTAAAAGTACAAAAGTAAATAGTTGTTTTTACCTATTTTTCTTCAGCGTCTTCAAAACTCTTCATATCTTTGTTATGTCCATCTTGCACCCTTTACGTTTTCTTCATCAATCTTCTTCTTAATCAAAGGGGCGTAAATGAAACATTCAATCTTGCGCTTGGCAAAATAATTTGTATGACTCGCACTATGACATTAACAAGTTTAAAATTTTCATCTGGTTACCTTGTTGTAGGACCAATTGTGGCGTTTTCGTTATGTATATCATACAACAATATGCTGAGAACAAGCCGGTAGCAAACAAGTTGTCTGTGGCAAAGCTATGATGTGTTCACAAAGTAGCAGTCCATGCTTTTTTGAACCATCCACACAACAATTGGTCCCCTAATGATTGCAATATTAGCAAAGATGTCCATCCTGATGCAACTACATTCGTGAAGCTAAAAGAATGTTAAGTACACGTTTGTTAACTTTATTCATTGTTTGGTATGGTTTGAATGTTAAAACAAGTATGCTTTAACATGCATGTAATTTTGAATGTGTCTTGCATGATGATTTTTTGGAACATGTGGAATACCTTAACGTATTGATTTTGCTTTAATGTTCACGCAAATGTTGTATGCTTTAACATTCACGTATTACAAAAATAGCCCTTTTACAATTATTCATTGTGTGGTATATGGTGTAAATGTTAAAGTAATTGTGTGCTTTAACATTCATGTAATTTGGGATGTTAAAAACAATTGTTTGCTTTAACATTTATGTATTTTGGGATGACTGGTTTAAAAACATTATTCATGTGCTTTAACGTTTATGTAATTTTGCACGTGCATTAACATTCATGTGTGTATATGTGCATTAAATATTCACGTATTTTGCGTACCAATGAGAGGCATAAAAGAATGAATCACTTAGAAAACTTCGTGCAAAAACAACCCAAATGTATTGTTGTATCAAATTCAAACATTTCATAAACAAACATTCCCCAACAAAAATGAGGTCCGTTGTACATCAAATAATCAAATAAAACAATCTACGTAAAGATGCTCGTTGCTTCAAATTGCAGCAGTGCAAGTATTCCATTATGATGACCGTATCTTTTACATCTACTGCATCTTATCTCTGCGATCTTACCTCTCGATGAAATACGTTTCTTTCTCGAACAACTAAGTTGCTTTTTGGTGAATGGAGGGATGATCACAGATTCTGATGCATTCTATTAAGGATTCTCGAGTATGGGCACACTGTATATACCTTATGAATAAGCCATCCTATAATATTCTACTAAGAAAAATGCCTCAATGAACAAGTATAGGTTTTGAGCAATTTTTTGTACCATGGCGCAAGCATGCACACATGGGAACTCGTTCCCCTGCCAGCTAAAATAGCTACACGTTTTTCTTTCCATGTCAACCAAACCAGAGGGGTTCAAATGCACTTCGTAGACGCTCTTACCATACTCAACAATGTTCCATGTTCATCCATCACTAATTATCCGCGCAAGCATCTAATTCCGGACAGGGCATAAGAAACCCGTCATCGATAACGATTCAGCGAGTCTAACTGACAACTGCATCATTAACTTGTACCTAATCTTGTCGACCATCAATATGATGGGCAAGTGACGATAATCATGAATCCAAGCATTAAAAAATTCTACTAGGTTGAAAGATATCTCACCATATCTTTTGACTTCGAAAAATATATTGCAAAAATTATCGTGCAGGACATCTTCGAGAAATTTCTCTACCTGTCTCATGCCTTTTGTTCTTAATTCTTCTCTCAATTGGTAGTATTTAACAAGCGTCATCGTGTATGCATTTATCGAATATTTGTATTCTAGCTTCTCTTTGAATGCTTGTTTCATTCCTACTAGTTTTGTCACACTCCACCCCGGGCCCCAACGTCCGAGGTCAAACGTGACCTCGACTAAATGTTACTCAATCAGAAACTAACGAATATGTAACAGTTTATATAACCATTTTTTTCTATAATATTTATATAACTCAAAATTTAGTGGTTCCACATATCTACTATATCATCACAACCCACAAAAGTCTGAACCACTCATTACCCAAAACAGTCCTGACAATCTAAAAAATAACACTCCTCTCTGATTCTATCTAGCACCAGTAGTGCACCCGTCTATAATTGTGGTACCTGAAATAAAATATTGGTTATTTCAGTTTTAGTATTAATTCTCTTTGGGAGAAACCGCATGGCAGTCCTGAAAAATCAGGTCGTCACAAGTTTGTCCCTTAGGTTGTTCTTCAAGTGGTTCAAACAATATGAGTGAAAGCAATTCGGGACCATCCTTCGAAACCCTTCAAGCATACTGTTGTGTCTGTCAGAAATAAACGTTAACACATGTTCATTCGATATAATTTTTGATAAATTTGACATAAACTAGTACCAGTTGTCGTTGCTCTCCGCATCAATGACTGCAAATGCTATCGGAAACAAACTTGTGCCATATTGAAAAATAAGCCAGTGTACGATTTTGCGTCATACTACATTTAAACACAAATAAAAATTAGAAAATTTACCATTATTTCTATCTTTCGCACAGACCCCCCACAAACAACCTTTATATCTACCTTGAAGAAATGGCCCTTCAAGGAACAATATCGGCCTACAATACTTGAATCCATGTATAGTTTTGTTGAACGATATCAAAAGTCTCTTAAAATGACCTGTTTCTTTGTCATAATCCAATACCAAATGACTGCCTGGGTTCGTTCGCATACATGCATCCAAATAGCACTGCAATTGATCATATGACGACTCGTGATCGCCATACAAATCATCTTGGGTTTTCTTTACTTTGTTCCATGCAATGTGATATGGGATGTCAATTCTGTAGTCATTCTTAAAGGTATGAACAACGTTAATCGGTTGAGTGGCCGGGATATTCCAAACTAAGTCTAACAGACATGACTTAATAACACTAGAATTCATCTTCTTGTTCCTCATCGTCTTATAAGCAGCGCCGCAACAATGATTGTTCTCCAACTCTCAAATATAAAAAAAAACTATTTCGTTTATCTAATCTCCCATGTACTCTCCATATGCATCCTCTTTCTTCCTTAATTGAACATTCAGCTATCATTTTTTTTTTTATCGTTATTTATGAATTGAAAATTGAACCCAATTTTTACAACATATTTCCTTAGTACTTCTCTGAATTCTGGTATTTCACCCTTAAAAATCTGTCCGATTTCTTTGATGCCTTCAACCTAGTGAGTGGATAGTAATATTTTTTTAGGCAATGGGCAAAAAACCACCAACAAGTCATCGTCCTTACTCATGTTGCCTACCCCCCCCTCCCTCGGTCCTCTTAGATATTCAGTAAGCATTCTATGCCTGCTACCATTAGACCTACTCCCGCTCCCACATGTCTTTATTTTCACCCCCACATATTCAAGATTCATTGTGCATGCAAGACTAACCGTCACTTTTAAATTATTCTGACACGTTATTAGGCACCTATTTTGCCCTGGTATCGAGTAATACATCGAACGAATAATCCCTCAACATGTCCCACCTCGATAACAAATTTTGAATTAACAACTCGTGCGTGAATTCATCATCAACTTTAATGCCCAAAGAGTATCCGTCAAATTTTCACATAAAAATTATATGCGTCGCCATTACCCCAAAGTAAATACACAATTAAAAAAGTGCACTAGATGTACACTGACCACCTACATATCACCTTATCGTGTAAAATTTATTGCAACATTCATACATGAATGTTAATGTGACATGATCGTTAACATGTGCCCTCTTAACAATGCGAGTTAACGTTGTTTAAAAACTACCCTAACCCATTAATAAAAATGTGTTGTCGTAAAAAACAAAAAAAAATCGATTGCAAACATGCATGTGTGAACATTAACGTGCTCCCTACCTAATAAAACTTATTTTACCATAAAAAAAACTTGTGCATGGACGTTAACATATAAAAACACGTCTCGTAAAATACAAAATCGATTGCAGACATACATGTTAACATTAACGTGCTCCCCCTACCTAGTGGAACCTATTTTCACATAAAAAATGTGTGCATGAACTTTAACATATAAAACACATCCATGTTAACCTTCGTATCTCTCCTTATACATGCTTTGATAACACGCAGTCACATGTTAACGTAAATAAAAAACAATTACAAAGGCACTAATGAATGTTAACGAAAATCTTTTTAAAATATTTGTATTGTTTTTGCTTTATTATACATGTTTAGATACACACATTAATGTTAACGCATTACTAACATCCATAGGAAGAACAAGGGTCATCAAACAATCACGAAACTCAAATCGTAGACTTCAAAAACGTGATCGCACACATTGAAAATTGAATAAAAAACTCAATAATCACAATTAAAATACCTTTTCACTGAATGCAATCGAAAAAATAGAGCTTGCTTTGTCGTACACACAATCAACGTTCTCTGATCATCGTCGTCTCAGCTTCTTCGTCTCAAACCAACTGAACAAATAACTTTGCAACACCTCCAATGCGAATGGAATAAATTTGACAATCCCCGCCCTGTGTAAGGAATGTATATAGTGGAAATCTTCCTAAGATTTTGTCACTTACCATAACCGTTTTCCTCAGTCTAGTTGGGCCTACTGGTCGTTTAGGGGTATAATCGTCCATCGCAGAGCACATGCAAATCGCCGAAGGACCAAAAACTATTTTTCTTGTACGGTCTGGTCTGAGCTGTAGCCCAACTATTTTATTTGGTTTTTCTCCACATTAACTCTTAATTTAGGTCTAAATCATAAAAACCTCTTCCTTTATTGTCTTTATTTTATTACTACAACAGGATTAGCTTTTTAGGACATAATAAAGTGTCACGATGGAAACTTATTATGACACTTGAGCTTTTGAGACATCTCGTATTGACGCCATATTATAGCTACCCCAATAGGTTATTCAAACACCAATGTGCCCTTTTAGTTTAAACTTGTCAAAGCAAAAATAGGTGTTGTATAAACCAACTTTTTGAGGCACTATAAATTAACGCTACACCATTTTACGTTTTTCAAATTAAATATATTAGGGCACTGCAAAGCGTTGTGAGAAACCAGTATTAGGACATATGAACGTGTCACAAAAAGTGTCTAAGACAACATATTTATAAAGACAGTGTTTACCATTTCAAATTTGATATTACGGTAGTACGTTATGCCCTAATAATTTACTCATAGGGCACTTTTTAAGGCCCCCAATAAAATTATAATTATTTTGTGAGACAATTTTGAGTGTTTCAAAAACTATGCAAAAATAGTATTTTTTTTTTTTTTTTTATAATTTAAAATTATAAAATGCTCTAAATCATAATAATAAACACTAGAAATTCATCACAATACAAGTGCATAAATAACTCAAATTACACAAGTACACAAACTAAATAATAAACTAAATAATAATGAATAAGATAATTCATTAATATAATAAGATTTAGGATTAATTACTCTTTGCCCCCTGTGGTTAGACCTTATTGCACTTTGTATCTCTGTGATATTTTCGTTAGTACTTTGCTCCCTTATAGTTAGGTTTTGTCGCACTTTACATCCCTTGAATAAAAATTCAATGAAATAAATTATTACATATTAAATTATATTTATACCCTTCAATTAATTTTATGGTGATAATTTAGAAATACATTTAAAAGTTTAAGAGGGCAAAATGTAATTTGACTTAAACTTTTAATTGCAATTTTGCACCCTTAAACTTTTAAATGTATTTCTAAATTATTTCCATAAAATTAATTGAAGGGAATAAATGTAATTTAATATATAGTAATATATTTTCATTGTCTTTTTACACTTTGACCGTTAAAGTTAACAGAAAAGTGCTGATGAAGGGGTAAAATGCAACAATCATAACTATAGGAGATAAAATGCTAACAAAAATATCACAGGATTGCAAAGTACAATAAGACCTAATCACAGGAAGACAAAGAATAATTAACCCTAAGATCTAATATTAAAAACTTAATAACAAACTTGTTTTGTTTTTACTAAACCAAAAAGAACATTAACCAATGTATGAACAAAAACGATAAAGCCAAACTTAGTTTTGTTCCTTAAAAAGTAAAGCAAAACAAGATTCATAAACTAAAGAATTTCTTGCAACCAAAACAACCAACAATACTATATTTCTAAAAGTTTAATACTCTATCAACAAAATAATAATATACCATACTTTCTTTAATCTTCATCCAACGGAATTCAATATTCATCTAGAGAAATCTATATTATAAAAAAAAAAAAAATACATAAAAAACAAATAAGTCATAACTATTAATCATATTCAACAAATTTTATAATATTAAAGACAAACCTACCAAAAATAATGGCCATGGAATAGGTGCTCTAATGGAATTGCCAATTGTTTAGAAACGTCTGTAAAGTCTAATTAGATGTTCATCTCATTTCAAAAGCACTTGGACATGTATTTCACACAAATTGGGCCCTAATTCTTCTCTAATGGCATAGCCAATTGTTTTGAAAAGTCTATAAGGTCTAATTAGACGTTCATCCCATTTAACAGGCACTTGGACATGTATTTCACATCAATTGGGCCCTAATTCTTCTCTGCCTACTTGTGCTGATGGCTCTATATTGGAAATATAACCCTTTGCCACAATTTACATATGTTTGTTATGATCTTCCACAACACTAAAGCTACACTACAAGTTCCATTTTCAATAATGAAAATCCAAACAAAAAATAGCGTATATCTAAGACACAAAACAAATTGGTTACATAAAAACTATACATTTACATCAGCAAATATGTGAAAAAGATGTAAAGGAAATCGGTTAACATAAAAACTAAAATAGTTATACAAGTACACTCGAGTTTAGAACAGGTTCATTGTGTTCCCACAAATTTGGTCCTAAATTTCTGGGAACTGGTTACACAATTCAATGCTGTTACGTAATTGAATCCTGTACATAATTAAATTCAATTCAATTGCCGAGTCTAGGAAACAGGTTCCAAATTTGTGTATAGGTGTTCTGTCACACAATTCAATGCTGTAATTAAACATTGGAAGCGAAGTGTATGACAAAGTGCAACTTTTCACTCAACAAAGACTGTTTCGTTTTCTATGATGGGTTTTTGATGCAAGGACTCACAAGGCAAATTCTTATAATTCGTGAATTTGAAAAAAAAGATTCTCGCCATCTCAGAAGCCCAGACCAGAAGGCAATCAAGTAGATTTCCGGGTGCGAAACGACGACACTCCTAGCCTGTGACTTTTTTAGTTAGAACAATGACTACAGACTAAATGATCTTGGTGCAAGCAATCTGTAGATGACTTGGTCTGGAACTAATAAGAATTATATCATGGTTAACAAACATTTTGGACACGGCCATGGCCAATGATGATTGGTGCGCCTGATTCCCTGATGCAATGATTCAAAACCTACCACACACACATTCTTATCACTCCAGTCTTATTATTCATGTCATGGAAATTTATGGATATGTTTCAAGTCTGAGACCCTTCCATTTAGAAGCCATGTGGTTGTCGTACCCTTGCTTTAAACATTTGTTAAAGAACTAATGGAGCCCAACTAACCCAAATTTGGATGATAAACTTGATAAGTCCACTCAAGTTAAAAAGTAGAACAAATAAACTTTTGGGAACTCAAGTTAAGAAGTAGAACAAATAAACTTTTGGGAACATTTTTGAAAAAAATAAGAATATTCTTGCTAGACTTATAGTGTAAGACCCGACTTTTGTACATGCATATTTTTAGTTATATTTTAGAACATTTTAAAAAATAATGGGATTCATTGTGTTATTTAATTTTTACCTTAATTTTTTTTAAGGGGTTATTATGATAGTTAACAGTTGATTTTAAAAACTTTAGGGATTAAGTGTTAATTTTAAAAAAATTAGTTTTAAAGGTTTAGGGATCATTAATTTATTTAAAATGTAATTTGAGGAACTTTTAGAATTAATATAATAATTTTAATTTGACTATATCTTCTGGATATTAATAGTATTTTAGAATTATAGAAGGGGGATTAATGTAATTTATACATTTATACACACAAATATAAACAACTATTAAGTAGATAAGGATAAAAAAAAAAAGAAAAAAAAAAGGCGAGGGAACACGTGGCATTACCTTGCCAACCAAGAAGGAAAAGAAATCCATGCGACTTTTGATGGGTATGTGATCGCTCAAATTACACACCCTAATTACGTGCAAAATATTGTAGTATAGTGTGCTTACGTACGAGTGTTGAACCACAGGGATTGATTTTGTTATTATCAATTTCTAATTATTTTTCTTTTTTTAGTAAAAACAAATTGAGAGTTTTGATTTTAAAAATAAGAAAGGCAATTAGTAAATCTAAAATAAAAATAAAGTAAAGAATTGAGTTAGGAATTGTGGGTTTAGTATTTTGAGAATTATATATTTTCTCGTATTTTCTATTTAAATTGGATTTGTATAAACAAGTGTTTCCAACTATAAGCCAAAACTACAATATTACATAATTTCAAAGATACAATATCACAATCCTAACTCGGTTGAAGAAAGTTAGCTGCTCATCGTTGTGTACAATAGTATTTTCTTGAATAAAATCCTTAAAAATACTGTTTACACTTCGTATTCCTTAAGAATTCAAGCTTCCCCGAATGAAAAATCTTATTATAATATTAAAAGTGGAAGACAAACCTTTAGAATGAGTTATGATTAATATCTTCAATTTCTTAACTCTTATTAAATCAATTATTAAGATCTTCTCTTCTATTACCAATAACATTAAATGAATAAAAAATTATTTTTAATTCAAATTAATAACATTGAAAATGAATGAAAAATTGCTTTCAATTTCAACTCTATATATATTTGTATAATAAAATAAATTATTTTTTAATTAATATTTTTTTTTTGTTTTTTATTATCATTTCACAATTCAATCTTTTTTTAAAAAAATTATTTTCATAATATTGGATTTTTTTTTTTTAAAACTCAAAATAATTTTCATTCAAATAAAAATATTTTTTAATCAACAATTCTAGTTATTTATTTTTATTTTATTATTATTATCAATTCGAACTTTCATTCATTTTTTATAAAAAAAATATTCATAGTATTGGATTTTTTTAAAAAAAATATTTAAATTATTTTTTATTAAAAAAATGGATTAATTATGGGTCTGAAAATGATAGTCCCTCAAAAACATTATTTTCTCTGATAGTCTATTTTAGCATTAATCTTATTTTAAATAAATGTATTTTTTTTAATTTGAATTTTACGATTTTCTATTTACCTAATTCACTTTTGCAGTGATTTTTTTTAAAAAAATCAATAGTTCTTTTAAAAGTTAAAAGTTATTGTACGCCACAAAAATTATAAATTTTTATATGAAAGTTGCAGTTGTTTGAAAGTAGTATAATAATTTTGGATTCATAAAAAAAATTATTGTCCCGACGTAGAATACAATGACTAAAATTTTAAGTTCGTATACTATAATATTTTTTTTTTTGAAATATATGTCCATATAGTCTATTAGTTCATAATAATTTTACAAAACTTGAAAAACATGCAATATGCTGATATTTTTGTGATTTTTTAGCTCCAAGTCATAAACTAATTTTCCATTCCATAAATTTTTTATTTATTTATATTTTATAACTTCTAATTTCTATTATGTTTTTTTCGAAATGGGTCTTTCTACAAAAAAACCTTAGATATTTGATCAATTTTATTAAGAGTATTAAAGGCAAACGGCATGAGAAAGAAAATACAATTCCTATTGATTTAGCATCCAAATAGTAATCAGTTATGTCGTATTATTATAAATAAATCTAATATGATTTTATTTTATTTTTGTCTAAACCCGCGCATTGTGTGGGCTACAACTAGTAAAAATAAAAATAAAAGAAGAATAACAAAGAACTAGATACAAATGGTCTAGAATTTGAAGGAAAATGGTATATATTATTCCCCACACATCAAACCCTATTTATAGAATTTCAAAAGAGAGTTTTGGGGTGCAAATGGCCAATTTCCGAAGCAAGTGGGTGTAATTTGGCAAGTGGCCATCGAAATGGGCTGAAAATGAGCTGGACGGGTCGGGTTTGATCTGGCTAAGTGGAATGGGCTAAAAAATAGAGATTGGGCTGCACAGGAAATAAAAGAAAACAAATGGGCTTGTTTTCTTAATGTGGGTTGGACATGAAATAAAAGAAACAAATGGGTTTATTTGGATTAAATGGGCTGGCCCAATAGAATAAAAATAAAATGGGTTGGCCACAAGCGAGCTAACTGTTCCATTCTGTCGGCTTTTGTTCGGCTTGTTGTGGTTTGTTCTTTTTCATCCGATTTGTCTCAAATTAATGTCATTTTGTTTCAAATTCAAAACATACAAAAACAAATAAAATAACTTATTTTATAATATTTTAATCTGATTGAACGATTAATAAAACTAAGTTGATTGATACGAAACAACACAAACTGTGGTGCAACCACACCCCCAAACCTAAATTTTGCTAGTCCTCAAGTAAAACTAAATATAATAATTAAATAAAATGCCACTTTCATAGGTAACACGATTGCATTTAGCGTATGCAACAAGCCTTTAAACCCCTAGGTTATCCCTAGTGGACGAATATAGTCTCGTGAGGGTTTGCGGTGACGCTACCCACAAACATCTCAAATCCCTTTTTTTTGTGCATTTTATTTCTCACAAAAGTCTAATCAGTTCTGCCCAATGCTAACATATTAAAATGAGATCATACAATAGTTACTGAAATAATAATTGATCTCATAGTACGTGATTCCTAACAATATTCATTTTTGCACCCACAACATACATACAACTCTCATTTATAATGAATTTAACACATAGTAGTTAGTTAACCAGTTTAAACAGTCAAATTAATTTTCCCTAAAATAAAAATACAATTGTCAATATCATTTATTATTATTATTTTTTTCTGTAGATAAAAAAAATCAATTTTTTCTTAAATAAGTGACATGTGCAATGTTAACTCCACTAGGCTTTCTAAGATATCTGTGTAGCGAGTGTTAGGTCAATGATCCCAATCCAGTTGTCTTGGAGCTTGAAGTATTAAGGCACCCTTCAGGTTTAATAATTCGAACAACTTAGGTTTCAAAGTTGATGAGCCACTTATCGTCTTAACAAATCGCTTCCATCTTTTGATGTGAACACTCAAAGTTTACTGAGGTAAGAAGGTCGGTTATTCAGCGAAAATTCATCATTAAGACAGAAAATTATTATTATTATTATTATTATTATTATTATTATCACAAATATTTTATTATTATAATAATTTATTTATTATTATTTTTTTAACAATTTTTTTTACATATATATTTAAACTTTAGGGATATGTTATTTTCATGTCAAAATTCAGTAAACCAACTTATGTACTAAATTTAAAACAAAAGAAAGTTAGCATGAATGTAAGGGTTGAAAAATAAACTATTTTTAAAAATCAGTCCTATGTTCCAATGATTACTTTAGAAAACTCAAGTATGTGCCTGATAGACACGTTATCATAGGATAAATTGACAAAATTAAGTGCGAAATAAAATATCAGAGGGAATACAAGCATTTACTTCCCCCAAACCTAAATCTCGCATTGTCCTCAATGAAAAAATTACGAAATTTATTAAGTAGGTAAAAATACAACCTAGTGTAACTGAACTGTTTGGCCTGACTTGAATGCTTGTAAACCTATCTGTTAAAACACTAAAGGAAACTCATCAAATTAAATATAAAAACTAAAATAAGAAAACTAAAATAACAGTGGGTTGCCTCCTACTTAGCGCTAAGTTTAACGTCTTCAGCCGAACGCTGAGTGTCTTAACCCTACTAACCGTAGTGAAGTAATGCGCTCCTCACATTCTGTTGATTTACTCTCTAGTCAATTAGAGATGAGTCATTGGTGGCACTCACATTTCTCAACTTCTTTCCTGGCTCAAATCCTATTTCTTTTCTGTAGGACTCACTTTGTGGCCTTTTTATTAAACCCCCAAAGAGAAGTTGAGTTACGTCAACCCATTGAATATGACATATTTTTTTGTGGTTTGGGTTGATGGTTGGTCCACTGCATGAAAAAATAGGCCTTAATTTTGGGATGCAGTGGCACGGGTATTATGGATGTCTCAATCAAAGGAAGATTACCCAAATGTATTTTTAATGGTTGGATATATTTTCCCTTATGACTTTTTATCCTGACCTCATTCATGTACGTATTCTCGACTCCTACGCTTACCTATTCACCATCACTCTTGTATCCTATTTTATTTTTTGCCTCACTAACTGGTGATGGTTGAGCCAAATATGGCTCAAACTCAAGATCATATCGTTGGGGTTCCTCACCATTTTTGCTCGGCTGTGGTTCTTTTAACAATTCTTCATATTCACTCTCATGCTTTAAACCATTCTCCTTAACACTTACCCAATTGTCAATCTCTAGACCATTTTTTTGCAAATTTCTCTTTTAAGACTTCAACAAATTGCCTATCTTGGACTTTGTCCCAGTCTATCTCTTCGGATTGCTCTTTCAAGGATTGAGCTTACCTTTTTAAGATTTGGTCTTGCATTTTTGGGGTCTCGCCTTGCTCAAATAAGGATTTGTGGTCCTCAGCTAAAGTTTGGGGGTAATTTGCTAAGACTTGGCGGTCCCTTGCTAAGATTTGATTTCGTTTTTCCAAGAATTCTAGAATGTGTTTCATTTTGGTGTGTTCAAAATTCCTAGCTTCTTGAGGAAACGATGGTTAGTGTCGGGATCGGTAGTAGGATTGATCGTAAAAGTTCAACCTTGAAAGCTTACTATGATGATGTTGATCTTATCCATAATTATTCAAGTATTGATTATACTTGGGCGATGGATAATATGAACCAGGATAAACATTATTATATGGATATGTGGAATTTTGGTAATTATATGAACCTTGATTGGTGAAATGGTTTGGGTTTTGGTATACGGTACACGAGTAAGGATCAGGTTGCCGTATTGAGAGAAAATATTGTTGAAAGTTCGCAAATGAAATGACAAATCTCTCAAAGGCCTTATCCATTTACCCTAGTCCTATTTTTTTTTTTTAAAAACAAATTAAAACAATTAATTGCATCAACAAAGAGGATGGCGGCCTAGCCGTCCGGTCTCAACAATAAAAAGAAAAACAAAATGCGGTTTGTAGTCTTAGCAGTCCTGTCTCAATAATAATGATAATAATAATAAAAAGAAAAAAAATGAGGTTGGAATTGATTTTTTTTTTTTAATGTGTGTGTGTGTGTATATATATATTTACAAAATGAACAGAATAACCTGAATCATTGCTTGAAGATTTGGAGGGAAAGATTGGATCTCGGTTAACGTGTAAAGATATACTTATGAAAATGAACATATGAAGTTATACAGGTGGAGAAAGAAAAATAAGAAAAATTGACAATTAGCGATGTTGATCCCCCGGCAATGGCGCCAAAATTTGATCGCTCAAATTACATACCATAGCGAAGCGCAAAATATCGTAGTACAGTGTGTTTAAGTACGGGTGTCGAACCACAGTAATCGGTTTTGTAATTATCAATTTCCAATTATTTTTCTTCCTTTGGTGAAAACAAATTAAGAGTTTTGATTTTAAAAATAAGAAAAGAAAATAGCAAATCTAAAAATAAAAATAAAATAAAGAACCAGGTTAGGAATTGTGGGTTTAGTATTTTGAGAATTATGTTTTTATCGTATTTTCAATTTAAATTGTATTTGTATAAACGAGTGTTCCTAATTATAAGCTGGAATTACTTGAAAAGATTTAAATTGTTATTCTCCTGCATGGTTTATCTTCGGTATTTAATTCTTACACTAAACTACTCTAACTAATTTAAGGTGAATTAAAATCTAGGCATAAACTATCCAGAATAATAATTAATCCTTAAGAATAATATTATGTGACTATTAAATCAAGATCACAGGTGCAAGATTTAATGTTTTAGCAGTAATTAGATTCAAAACAAAATCTCTACAAGAACATTTTGATAATAAATCCAATCACAATTAAATTCATTTTTAAGAACAGAATTCCTGTCACACAATTGTTTATAGAATATCCAAATTTAATTAAGAAAAATACAATATTACATAATCTCAAGGATACAATTCCACAATCCTAATCTGGTTGAAGGAAATTAGTCGTTCATCGTTGTGTAGAACGGTATTTTCTTGAATACAATCCTCAAAAACACTGTTTAAACTTTATATCCCTTAAGAATTCAAGCTTCCTTCAATCAAAAATAAAAATAAAAATAAAAGAAAAAGAACAAAGAACTATATATAAATGACCTAGAATTTGAAGGAAAAACAAATGGGCTTGTGTTCTTTAGGTGGGTTGGACATGAAATAAAAGAAACAAATAGGTTTATTTGGATTAAGTGGGCTGGCCCAATAGAATAAAAATAAAATGGGTTGGCCACAAGCCCGCAAACTGTTCCGTTCCTTCGGCTTTTGTTTGGCTTGCTGTGGTTTGTTCGTTTTTCATCCGATTTGTCCCAAATTAATGCCATTTTGTTTCAAATTTAAAAAACTACAAAAAATAAAAATAAAATAACTTAATTTATAATATTTTAATCTGATTAAACGATTAGCAAAACTAAGGTTATTGATATGAAATTGTACAAAATGTGGTGCGATCAGTATGCCAAGCAAAAATAAAAAATAAAAAAATGAAAACAAATAAATAAATAAATAAAACAAAATAAAATTATATGTATATAAATGTGTCTTGTTTCATTTGTAATCTTTTTCTAGTTCTCTCTTAACCACTCTTGCCTTTCTCAAGCCTTCAAGTTCATAGGCGAGGTTGACCCAATCAATGTTATAACGTTAAGTAGATTGAGTAAATTTTTAAATGTGAAAAATAATTTTTATTATTATCCGACTATGCCGTAGTGTGGTCCCGATAGAAGGGCGGTCATGCGAGATGTTGTTGGTCTTAACAGGAGGTCATGTTCTGTAGGACGTAGTTGTGTTGTGACCTGTTAAGAGGGAAAATCCTGCAAGTGGTTGTTGTTATTGTCGTTGTTGTTGACGATGATGATTATAATCATGATATGGTAGTTTATACCATGTGTTGGCTCCTACAATTAGAGATATTGAATGACTTTGACACTAATGACAATCTTAGATTGCACAGTTGTACAGGTTACGGTGTAATACCCGAAAATTTATATTTTTTGACGTGCCCCGATTTTTCGAAGAGGAAAAGAATATTAAATAATAAATAATTAGCTTAAGGAGAGAGGTTTTTGAAGCACCGATTTTCTCAAAAAATATACTTAAGTCGTTTTAAAAAATAAGGCGTTGCCACCTAGCATTGGGTTTAAATGGTGTTCTAGATTACCGAATTTTTAGAAAATAATTTAAAAGGTCTAAGTGAAAAATTGACTCCAAAAAACACGGTCAAACTAAAAATTCATTTAAAGGCTCGGGGGTCGGTTATGCTCGGGGAAGGTATTAGGTATCCCAAGACACCCATTTGAAAATGGTACCTTATGTCCAATTACTTTAGTCTGAGTATTTTATTTTATTTTGAAATCATTCATTTCTTATAAAATCTTTTTGGTATTTTCACAAATAAAGTGGGACAAGTTTTTAGATTTTTTTTTGGAATTTTCCCCCGGTATAACCTTTTGTAGAATATTAAAGATTCGAAAAGAATGGTCCCCGGGGGTATTTATATATGATTTCTAAAGATTTCTTTACTTTAAATGAGAAAACTCAAATAAGTGAATAAATATGAAAATATGAATGCAAAAACTAAGATTATATGAATTTTATTTTATATGCAAAAGTGACTAAAAAATAAATAAATACTAAAGGGTTTAATTTAAATACGTCAATGCAAACTGATGTGAATACTACGTGAATTAACCTGATTATATGTGACAATGATTTAATTATAAAAAAATGTGTCGTGACTAGGTATGAAAAAGTAGCATGAATTTATGAAATTAAAAAAAAAAAATTATATGTAAAAAAAAAGGGTGTGAGTGGTGAAAGTCTACTAAACATGCCCTCTAAATAATGTAAGAAGTAAATATGCTAAATGGATGCAAAAATGTTTATTTTAAGTTTGTCTAATTAATTTAAAGAAGTCTCGGTTTGAATTTTCCTCAAATTCTATGGATATGGAAATCGAGGGAGGTACGCGGAAAATACAAAAAAATAAAATTGTAGCAAAATAAATAATAGAACATCATTCACCTAATGCTCAGAGTTAGGTTTAAGCACGAGAAACTCACCTCAGTGTTTTCATTGGATCATCGGACGACTTGTTTTTTTTTTTAAACATACCTGTTCTAGGTCAAGAATCCCGATACTCGGGCTTTTCTCTCACGCAGACAGCTTCCCGAAAGGGTTTACGATGAGAATCACTTTCTAAGAGTTTTTTCTCTCAATTTCTGAATGTCCCCTAAGGGTTTCTCTCTGAATTTTTTGTGTGTCTAAACTATGAGTAGAGGGGCCTTATTTATAGAAATGATGTGAAGTGAAAAATCTTAAAAATCCTAGTTCCAATTCGACGAGGAAAAGGAAACAAAATCTAAAAGGAAAGGGAAAAGGAAACCTAATCCCATTTTGACAAGAAAACCTTTTCTTTTCTATTTTTCTTTTCTCTCTCTTTTATTTTTTTCATTCTTTCTTTTCATTTTTTCTCTATTGTTTTTATTTTTTTAAAAATAAAAATAAAATAAATTTTAAAATAAAGTATAATTGTTTTGTGGGACGGTCAAAATACCGTGTCTACAGTTGTCCCTCTTTGTCATGCGAGTTCTACTTGTTTGACAAAGATATGAGATCACATCATTTTGAATGTCCCATTTCTTGATTTTTTCAAAGTGCATTTTTCAATGACGGAACAAATAAAATAAAATAACTCATGATGATACTCATGACGAACAAGTATTTATTTAGAAGATCGTTTAGAGTAATAACAAATTGACTCATGAAAATACTCATAACGAACAAATGTCTGATTAGAAGATTGTTTAGAGTAATAAAAAAAAAATACTCATGATGAACCAGTGTCCATTTAAAGGATCATTTAGAGTAATGAAAAACAGACTCATGACGATACTCATGACGAACAAATGTCCGTTTAGAGTAATGAAAAAAAGACCCATGACGATACTAATGACGAATAAATGTCCGTTTAGAGTAATAAAAGAATGACTCATGACGATACTCATGACGAAAAAGTATCCGTTTAGAGGACTGTTTAGAGTAATAAAATGATGACTCGTGACGATACTCATGACGAACAAGTATCCGTTTATAGGATCGTTTAGAGGATCGTTTAGAGTAATAAAAGAATGACTCATGACGATACTCATAACAAATAAATGTTCATTTAGAGGATCGTTTAGAGTGATAGAAAATAGCTTAAGTCCAAGCCCTCTTGGCTGGGGGACAAAAAAAAGTCCATAGGTATAGATTATGCCCTAGCTTGTGGATGGGCAAAGATAAGAGAGCAAAGATATAAAATGTGCCTCAACTGACTCTAAGATGATTGAACCTTTACAGGTTGCCTACGTACCTTAACATTACGCCAAGAATCAGGTTTAGTGTAGTTCACTGAACGCCCCTTTCAAAACAAAAAACATACCTAGATGCTCATTTAGAGCTTTTTTGCATTTCAGCAATAATGGTCTCCAATTTGAGTCGGAAGGTAAGAAGTCCTAGTGATAGGGAAATCTATGCTTCCAGTCCCTTTGAGATCCTTGTAACTGTTCTAGAAAAACACATGCAACACAAAAATTTAGTCTGAAAAACTTGTCACCTTTGGCGATTCGCAATTTCGTTCCCCCATTTTGGCCGTAATCGCTTTGGGTGATGGCGCTTGGATCGGCACAGTATTGAGAGATTTTTCCATTTAAATTTAGAGGCTTCGCTTTCCCACTCAAGTCTCGACATGCCTCGGGTGGTTCAATGAAACTTTTTTTTTTTTGGACTTCTGAGACTTTACTTTTCAACTCATGGGAGGACCCAACATGCCTTTATCAAGATTTCCTTAGCTTGCACGACTGGATTCTTGTCTTTTCAAATTTCTAGGTGCTTTAATGCTTGGGGTTTTAATATTCCTACATGCTCTGTGTTTTCTCAAGTTCTGCAAAACTGATTTAGTTCAAAAATGGGCAAATGTAAAAAATTACTAAAACAAATACTTTCAATGCCCGATATGATTTTTTGTAAGATCTTGAGTCAAGATTGTAGAGGAATATGGTTCCAGTACACTTCCAGATCACGACTAATGTTTCTTTTCATAAATTCTAATTTTATTCAAATCCATCAAGTTTTGATTCCAAAAAACGTTATTTGCCCGCCAATTTGGACCGAGGCGAAAAACTTGAACAAACCAATCTATCATTTTTCTTTCCTTTTCAAATTTCTTCCACATTTGCAACAGTGCTTCTTGCTTGGTTACCCCATTTTTCGTTTTTCATTTTTTTTTTTTTGTTTTAATAGATGATCGAACTTACAATGGTTCAGGGGCATCCGAGCTTATCAATGAACTTGATCTTCTTTGTGAATTGAGACCTTCTTGCAACATTTGAGAGTTTTTTCATTGGGATCATTAGCCTGGGATGATTGTGTTCCCTTTTCGCCATTGGGTAACTCAGATAACAAGCGAACCAGAATATTTACACCCAATTTTATCAAATCACTAAAGAACCACCAGAGACGGCTTGATCAACTTGTAATGATGTATCAAGGAATCGTTAGGAAAATGGAAGCCAATCTTGAATTTTGAATCCTCCGGTACTCTGGAATTGCTGTTGGATTTGGTTAGGGGTCTTTTGGATCTCACCATTGTTTGTCTTAACAGAACATTTCTTTGTTGCTGTTCCCATTGGATCGTGGTCTAGCTCTATATTGAAATCATATACTCGCATCCTCGCCCAGTTACATCTCATAAAACATATGCAGACAATTTTGGGTACCTGAAAGAGTAAGATTCAAACATTAGACCGCAGTTTTGGGTAAAACAGTATTGCATTTATTGAAATTTAAAAGCCATTATAGAGAAAAATTCTTTTCTATTTGAAAGACCAGCGGGATGGAAAGGTGAGTGTATGAAAACGTCCCAATTTTATCAAAACTTCTAGCAAAATTGAAAGTAAACAAGAAAACCCAGTTTTGCAACCTTTAGATTTTTCAAATTGAGCCTCAAGCACATGACTCGCTCCCATTTCCACCAACATTTTGGTAAAGATTGACTTCACCACTCCTTGAAGGTGCATGTTTAGGTAGCGGATTCTTCTGACAGTTTGGCGCACCGGTCTTAAGCTTTTTAGGAAGCGTGATGGCTCCCGTCTGTATGAACTCTCAAATCCTATCATTTAGCTGAAAGCATTGTTCAGTCGCATGTACTCTAGTTCCCGAGTGGTACTCACAAAAAGCATTCGAAAAAGTTTCTTTACTCCCAGGCTTAAGTTCGTATGATGGGAAGGGGTGTCAGCATTCCCTGCTTCAAACAACTTCGGTACAGCTCGGTGATTGTGACCAGAAGGTCTAGCAGTTCTTTGTCATCGTTCCAGAAGTTTTCCCCAGTAGCATAAGGTAGATAACCTTGGTGGTATTTGGTTCCTGGCCTTAGGGTATGGTTAGGAATTTGAGGTGGGGGTGTTCGGGTTTGGTTGATATGTATGGTAAGAGGGTGCTTGGTAGGTTTGGGGATAATATTGGAGAGTGTGGTTTTGGTAAGAAGGAGGTATGTTCTGGTAATGGCGGGGACGACTTTGGGAATATGGTTGGTTCCGGGGGTAATGTTGGTTTTGGCAATTTTAAGGGGGATAGTTGCGATATTGGTTGTTTTGGTTCAAGTAGTTTTGGGGATAAGAAGCTTGGGGGGTAGTTCTAGTGATGGGTTTGCTGGGGGAAAAAATGACAACTATTTTATCTTCTTTTTTCTTTGGTGGGGCTGACCTCTTAGTTGGATCGGGCGAGGTCCTTTCAATTTTTCTACTTCTTATTCCCTCTTCTATCACCTAGGCTTGTTTGATCGCATCATCGAAGGAAGTCACTGCTATACTCGATAGATCTCGATAGAACGACGACGTTTGGATTGACTTGAATATCTCTAACTAAGTCTCCTCATTAATCCTGAGGATAACTTTGGCAGCCTCCTCTCTCCAGCGAGCAGTATACCTCCGGAAACTCTCATATTTCTTCTTCAGTATCTAGTAGAGGGTATTACGATCCGGTGCGACATCCTTATTGTACACATACTGCTCATAGAAGGCTTCTACTAGATCCTCGAATATTTTAATCTGTGATAGGTCCAGGGTCATGTACCAGCTGAGAGTTAGTATTTTCAACGATCTTCGAAATATTTTCAGACAAATGTCTTCATTCCGAGAATGGACTCCCAATTATTCCTTGTAAATGCTGACATGCCACTTTGGGGGGGCCCGCACCGTCATACTTCGTGAACTCTGGAACTACGAAGTTTTCTAGGTATACCACCTGGGGTGGTGCTGACAGTTTCTCGTATGCTACTTTCCTAGATGACTTCTCTCTTTTCAATTCTTCTATGGTTTTCTCTAATTCTTTCATTTTTAGAACCCAGGCCTGAAGGGGTCCATTATATTTTCTTCTTTGTTTCGATTTCAGTAGCCGGGGCCAATTGATTAGCATTCGGATTATTTAGTGAAGCAACAACCCTTTCCGGGTGAATGAGGATCTGCGGTGCAGTGGGGGCTGAGCCTTCTGGTGAGGCCTGATAGACATTCCCCTGGATGAGATATACTGGCGCTCTATAGGCGAAAGGATGAGGGCCTATCTAGGGTCTATAGTAGACCGGTACTGTGAAATTCGGGCTGACATGGTTCGAACTTGGCACTGAGTTTTCCATCCCGACACTTGGAGGATTTCCATTTGGTGGTTCAGTTATAGGAGTTCCACTAGATGGGGGAATAGTTACCTCCTGGGGTTATCTAAGTTCATTGATGATTTCTCTCAGCATGTCGATGGTTATCTGCATCCGAGTTATCTAGGCTGTACGGGGAGATTCAGGATTGGCTTTTGAGGTCATACTAGAATGAATTTGGGTCCGACCGTGAGTAAATAGTAGACTTCAAATGGGGGGAACCAGAATTGCTTTTCTGGGATCAATTTTTCTGTCTCGTCCTGTTCTTACAACAAGCCCATTTATTAGTTCATGTGGGTCTTAAGTAGTCTTAAAATCTATTCGAGTTTGAAATTCTCAATTTCGATAATGACCGATCAAAACAGATAATGATTTGTGAAAATTCTTTCGTTAGTTAATCGATATTGAAAACTTTGAACTCGTTTGGTTTTCAAGACTTCCTAAGACATCATCAATCCATCAAGTATCAAACCCCCGTCCACATCTCGTACTCATAGAATCCTGCGGAGATAATTTGGATACAAGATGACCGTACTTGTGTTGGAGGGTTTACAACAATATAAGAGCCCGAGTGTTTTATTTTATTTTGATATCATTTCCTTCTTATAAAATATTTTTGGTATTTTTACAAATAAGGTGTGATAAGTTTTTGATTTTTTTTGGAATGTTCCCCCGATATAACCTCTTATTGAATATTAAAGATCCGATAAGGATAGTCTCTGGGGGTATTTATTTATGTTTTTTAAAGAATTATTTACTTTAAATGGAAAAACTCAAATAAGTGAATAAATATGAAAGTATGAATGCAAAAACTAAGATTATATGAATTTTATTTTATATGCAAAAGTGATAAAAAACAAAAACAAAAAAAAACTAAAGGGTTTAATTTAAATACATCAATGCAAACTGATGTGAATACTACGTGAATTAACCTGATTATATGTGACAATGATTTAATTATAAAAAAACGTGTCGTGACTAGATATGAACAAGTAGCATGAATTTATGAAATTAAAACAAAAACTATATGTAGAAAAAAAAGTGAGTGGTGAAAGTGTGCTAAACATGTCCTCTAAATAATGTAAGAAGTAAATATGCTAAATTGATGCAAAAATATTTATTTTAAGTTTGCCCAATTAATTTAAAGAAGTTTTGATTTGAAATTCCCTCAAATTCTATGGATATGAAAATCGAGGGAGGTTCGTGAAAACAATTTAGTTGAAATTAATCTTTCCGAAACTTAAATGAAATCCCATGAAAAAAAATCTACCGAGGGAAAAGATTTTCTAAAACCATTCGTCTCTAAATTCCACTCGGGTCAGAGAATAGAAATGAGGCCACGGAAAACTCTCTCACGATTTATCGAATCGACGAATTCAACTTAAGGTTCGTAAGGATTAATTCCTACTAATAAAAGATTTTATTATTTTTTTTTTTGATTTTTTAGGGTTTTGATAAGAAGAATAAAATAAAAATAAAAATTAAAAAAATGTAGAAAAATACAAAAAAATAAAAATGCAGTAAAATAAATAATAAAACATCATTCACCTAACGTTCAGAGTTAGGTTTAAACACGAGAAACCCACCCCAGCATTTTCATTAGATCATCGGACGACTTGCTTTTTTTTTAGTTTTTTCTCTTTATTATTATAAAATAAAAAAATGCAGAAAATAAAAAATAGCGAGATATGGGTGTCTTAGTCTAAATGCTCAAAGATTCAGATCGAGAATGAGGAACCTTATCCTGGCGTTTTCATTGAGTTATCGGACAATTAAAAAAATAGAGTTTGCAGGAATTTAAATTGCGAAGAGAATAAAGTAAACTGAAAACAGAATTAAAAATCAGAAAATATATCTGTTCTAGTCCAAGAATCCCGATGCTCGGGCTTTTTTCTCACGCAGATAGCTTCCCGAAAGGGTTTACGATGAGAATAACTCTTTAAATGTTTTTTTTCTCTCAATTTCTAAATGTCCCCTAAGGGTTTCTTTATGAATTTTTTGTGTGTCTAAACTATGAATAAGAGGGTCTTATTTATAGAAAGGATGTGGAGTGAAAAATCCTAGAAACCCTAGTCCTAATTTGACGAGGAAAAGGAAACAAAACCTAAAAGGAAAGGGAAAAGGAAACCTAATCCCATTTTGACAAGGAAACTTTTTTTTTTCTATTTTTTTTTCTTTTTTTCTTTTATCTCTCTTTTCTTTCTTTCATTTTTTCTTTTCTTTTTTCTCTATTTTCTATTTTATTTTTTTGAAATAAAAATAAAATAAATTTTAAAATAAAGTATAATTTTTTTGCGGGATGGTTAAAATGCTATGTCTACATTTTTGAAATTTTTTTATTTTATATAAGTTTAATATTTTTGAAACTGTTTTGCAAATTTATTATATAAATAAATATTTGATAATTTTGGAAAGATAAGTGTAATTATTGGATTTAATATGAATTACTTTATAACTATGAGGTATAAAGTATAATTTTTGAATCCTTAACCTTTAAGGAATCTTGACCATGAAATTAACAAAAAAAAAAATAAAAATAAAAAATAAAGGAAAAAAGAAAAAATGGATGGCCATTATTCATTTTAATGTCAACACGTGTACATCATGCAAATGTTGGATAACTTTTAACAATATAATGATAGTAATAATAAGAGGAGAAGTGATCAAAATCAATTAATGAAAGATCAAACATAATAGATAAAAAAAAAAGAAAAAAAGACGCAACTGGAAAAAAAAACGAAAAAAGGATAAGAACATCATTCTTTAAATATATGTATATATGTATATATGTATATATACATGTATATATGTATATATACATGTATATATGTTGAGAAAGATAATCTGGCTCGGATTTTGACTTTGGATATCAGGTAGAATTTCTAACTATTTTAATACATGTATGTAATTTTTCTATTGTGTGATTTATTGTTGTTATTGTTGTAGAATTTTAGCTGTTAAATTTTGATGAAATAATTATGATTATGTGGAAATTACGTGAAAACCATGCCAATGTGTTTTATTTGTTGTATTAATTAAATGCACGTATTAGAGGGGTTGGAGTTCTACTGAGCGTTAGCTCATAACCCCACAATTTTGATTGCAGGGCCTTTGAGAATGAAACGGCGACAGGAATTATATAAAAAATTCTGTTTGTAATAATTGTAGTTAATATTTACTGTTGTAAAAACTGATTCGATAAATTGAATATAATTATTGTCGTTGTATTGTAAAAGTTAAATCGATAATTATAATTATCGCCGTAATTGTATATTAAATTACAAATTTAAACGTTAGTATTAAATTGATCGGTGTCAGGAATTTATTTGGGTATTTAAAAATAATGCGGCGACAGGAATTTTAGCTGAATTTTTAATTAATTTGTAATAGTTGAATTTATTACCGGTGTAAAAATTGAATCAATTAATTCGATATTTATGATTGTCGCCATTGTTTGTAAAATTTCTCAGATTAATTTGGAATAAATTATTGGTAATTTGGTTTTATTTAAATTGTAATTATTATGTTTATTAGTTACCATTGTAAAATCGACAATTGAAATTATTGCTGTTGTTCGTAAAATTTATTCGATTGTACAGAATACAAATATTAGTGATTCGGTTTCGGTTAAAATTCTCTAATAAGAGAAACCGCGTAATGGCCCTAGGAAATCGGGCCGTTACAAGTAGTATCAGAGCAGGTTTACGATTACCTTAGGATTGAGTTATGATACTTATTATTCATAATAAATGAAGTAATAATTGAAAAGAAAAAAAAACTTTATACGGATAGTGAGGGCTTGCGGATCAGTATGTGAATACTATCCGATAGGACATAATTCGGATATAAGCCCAACAATATAACCCAATACACGGTTGACTTGGGTTGAAACTCTGGTGGTAATAGCATATTGTCTAACTGTGTTGACCAATTGTGACAACATAATATTGTTAGATACATGTTGGGTTATGTGTCTTCATTTATCTATATTACTTCATTAGGTGGCACAATTAGCAGTGGCCATTTAATTCTAGGATCACGGACCAATTGTGACTATTGTCTAAGGTGGCTCCGTGTGACAAGATCACGGACCATGTGAACCTGATCTGTGAGTCTCTAATCCGCTGAATTAAAGAATCCTAGAATTGTCATTTTGAAATAGGTGATCCATTTTTTGAAGAAAAAAAAAAGATATAGTTGTTAGCTCTAAAAATGTAATTAGCAGTTCGTTAAACAATTTATGTGCATGTATGTATCCCTATAAATAACTGAAGGCTCTTTAATTGTATTGTGATGTAAATATAGAAAAATGAAGAGATGATTTCATCATGCACCAAACTTGGATCCTCTACGGAACCGATTGTGTTATGTCCTTAGTAGTCATGATGCCATCTAGAGTGGTGTTTATTTGTCTATTATATTCTTAAAATTTGATTTATTTGGCTGAACAGTGCAAACCCTTTCTTTTTCAAAAATTGGATTGATGTGACCATGTGAGTTTATATAATTTCATAGATATGCTAGCCCACTAGCTACAATAAAATAGAAATATACAATTTCTCGTGAAACAAAAATTTCATTGGTACCTAGCAATAATAATAATAATAATAATAATAATAATAATAATAATAATAATAACAAATCAATGGAATGTTAAAGAATCTTGTTTCCTCCATTAAGTGGTAGTTATTATACAGTTTTGTGGTTGTGTTGGTTCTGGTAGGGTTTTTTTCTTCTTTCTTTGTTTACTTATTAGGAAGTGGCTCAGGCATAGGTATATTGCTCATCGTTTCATGTTCTAAGAAGGAATTAGGTAATACAGAACAAGAATCCTAAAAGCTTGAACTACTTTAGGGAAAAAAAATTCAAGCTATCCAATTTCAAGAGAAATTGGACTGACTGATGATATAATCAAATGATGATTTAGATAACGTACAAATGAGTACCACTGTCTGAGGCTAAGTGTCTAGTAAGCTCCAATAGCTAAGAGTTCATGTTTTTTTATATACCATACAAATTCCCAAGTAGGAGGAAAGCATTTTGTTTAGTTTTATCGGAAGAGAAAGTTAGTTTATTTCAATTTGCAAACAAAGCATGTTATTGATGTCTTTGGTATGTATGTTTTGGTGGCTTGACACTTTGCACCAATATGTTGTTACCATTATTTCACCTTGGTCCCTACAGTTTCAATTTGAACATATTAACATTTTAGGTGGCGTTTGATTAATACAACTTATCAATAATAAGTGAAATAAGCCTTGGTGAGTGCCATATTAGCTGTGAACCATAGAAATTGTCGCTAAATTAAAAATATTAATGTAAAGGTATGTACTGTCTTCTATATAAATCGTAAAATTATATTTTCGTATTTAATTGGAAAAAAAAAGATGGATAAAAATGGACAATTTTATGATGATAAATGGATTAAGTAAAATTTTAAAGGTGAAAAATAATTTTATTATCCTACTATGCCATAGTTGTCTTCTCGATAAGAGGGCCAGTCTTGTGAGATGTAAATATATGTTGTTACCTGTTAGGTAAGTTCTGTAGGGTGGATATATTATATATGATTATTAGTCAGGCAAGTCCTGCAGGGTGGATATATTATATATGTTATATCTCTATTGTTACCTTTTCAGATAAGTCTTACATGGTGGATATATTATATATTATTACTTGTCTGGCAAATCCTACAAGGTGGATATATTATATATGTTGTTACCTGCCAGGTAAATCTTGTAGGGTGGATATATTATATACGTTGTTACCTGTTATGTAAGTCCTGCAGGATGGATATATTATATATGTTGTTACCTGTTGGGAAAGTCCTATAGGGTGAATATGATAACTCTTGATTGTGAGGTAAAACGATCCTATGATTGATAAGAAAGTATGTTATGTTATTATATACAAGTGCGTTGACCAATTGATTTAAATTTGATTGTTTAGTTATGATGATATTTTTGTTGAGATTTGGATACGACTTAGTGTGACTATATTTTATTGGAAAGTGGATTTGAATAAAAATACTTGATCCATAAAATGCTTTTATATTATGAAAACAGTACACCGATAAAAATAATTCGGATAGATATTGGTCCATTACTAATGATTGGTAGAAGTGGAGCGTTAGGTCATTATGGAACTATCGGGAGCCTATTATTATTTTGAAATGTTAATTTGAATTTTTGAGCTTAATTGGTATTGTAGAAATGCGAGTTGGAGCTTTATGTAATATTTTTTATATACATTTCACGTGAGTATTAAATTCTGTATTGAATTCGTTATGTTACGTGACTTTGGAGACATAATTATATGATTTGAGATGTATTTGACTTTTATAGTTTGACACGTATTTAGGTATTTCGATACATATTTGTGTGGTGGAGACTTGTTTATGTAATTTGATACATATTTATGTGGTTCGGTGATATTTATATGTTTTGAGGGGTATTTATATGATTTTGACGTGTTTATGTGTTTTGAGACGTATTTATGTGCTTGAGAAATATTTATGTGTTTTTGACGTATTGCAAAAAAATTAATTACTTAAAATTTGAATTGTTTGATTTTATGAAAAAAAAATTACCGGATTATTCGAAGTTTAATGTGAATATTGAAAATAGTTATTTTTAGTCTTACAGGACAATCCATTAGGAATTTGGGCTATCTACTGGCTATACTATTGGTTGCGAATATGTTGACTTGGAATGTCGGACGGAATTGGTGAAGGCTGGTTATGAGATATGACAGTGGACTTGAAAAATCATGCGAAGTGAAAAATATTATTGAGGTCGTAGACTTGTTGGAATTGAGATAGATCCAATCTAGTGAAACTAACGTGATATTTTAAAGATATATTATCTTATTATCGATATTTTTATCAGAGTAGTGTAGCAGAAGCATTTAGAAACATAAGATTCTTTGGCAATTGGTTATCTGTGCTAGGTGTTACCGACCAAAGTGCACCATGTCTCTAGGTTGTTGGATATAATGTGGGCTACTGCGAATGGGAATATCGCGATATGTGAAATGGATTTTGACGGTTATGAATTATGAGTGACTTTTGGTTACGGGACCCTACATAGAGAACTATTGTTCTAGAATCGAGTATGACTAACGTGACTGTATGATACGATTATGAAGTATTATTGTTTTGCACGAAATTTCGAGGACGAAATTTATTTAAGGGGGGTAGATTGTAATACCCGAAAATTTATATTTTTGGAAAAATATTATTTTATATAAGTTTAATATTTTTGAAACTGTTTTTTAAATTTATTATATAAATAAATATTTGATAATTTTGGGATGATAAGTGTAATTATTAGATTTAATATGAATTATTTTATAACTATCAGATATACAGTGTAATATTTGAATCCTTAACCTTTAAGGAATAACTCTTGACCATGAAATTAGCAAAATATATATATATATATAAAAGAAAAGAAAAAATGGATGGCCATTATTCCTTTAAATGTCAACACGTGTAGATCATGCAAATGTTGGAGAACTTTTAACAATATAATAATAATAATAAGAGGAGAAGTGATCAAAATCAATTAATGAAAATAAAAAAGAATAGATCAAAATAAATAAATAAATAAATAAAAATAATAATAATAATAATAAGACGCAGCTGGAAAAAAAAAGGAAAAAAAAACATTAAATTCTTTTTTTGGTTTCATCGAAAATTGATGACAAACCACTTAAGGAACTAAAGGTCTAACGATATTTCAGGTCTACGCAAAATATGCAATGATTCGAATGAAAGCATTGATTGTGTGTTGAAAAAATGCCCTAAATTCATAATCATTTTGTCTCGATTCGTGGATAATAACCATTTACAACAAGATCTCAATTTTGATATCCTTGACTGGATTAAGAAGCACATCAAAGGGAGTATTCTACCCCCACAACTTTCTATTCATTCATCGTCACAATCTGGGAGGTTTAGAACGGTAGGAACTAATATAAGGGTGTATTACATCCTCAATGACTATAGAAGCTGAATTTTCCTTCCAATTCTGAATATCCTATTTGAGGAACAAAAAAAAAAAAAACCAAACTTGAGATTGAACCTCTAAATTGTCTTCGAATGATATTGTTGCGATATGGTACCTTGAAATTTTAAGGATATTTATAACCAAGTTATCTTATGAAAGTTTCGGGCTCAAAATAAAATTTAGTGGGACTAAATTGATTAGATTGAAAAAAATCTTGAAAAGTTTATCATGTTTTATTTTGCCAATTCTAGTTTTCAAAATTCAATTTAGGGAAAAACAAATATATAGAAATTTTCATTTTGACCCTGAAGCGCTCCGATTTTCCAAAGAGGAAAAGAATATTAAATAATAAATAAATTTAAGGAGAGAGGGGTTTTTAGAGCGCCGATTTTCTCAAAAAATATACTTAGACTGTTTTAAAAAATAAGGAGTTTCCATTTAGTATTGGGTTTAAATGGTGTGCTAAGTCACCGAATTTTTAGAAAATAATTTAAAAGGCCTAAGTAGAAAATTGACTCCAAAAAATACGGTCAAACTAAAGATTTATTTAAAGGCTCGGGGGTCGGTTACGGTTGGGGAAGGTGTTAGGCACCCCAAGACGCCTGTCCGAAAACAGTACTTTATGTCCAATTAGTTTAGTCCGAGTGTTTTATTTTATGTTGAAATGATTTCCTTCTTATAAAATCTTTTTGGTATTTTCACAAAGAAGATAGGACAAATTTTTTGATTTTTTAGAATGTTCCCCCGGTATAACCTTTTATCGAATATTAATGATTCGATAGGGATGGTTCCCAGTGGGTATTGATATATGTTTTTTAAAGATTTCTTTACTTTAAATGGACAAACTCAAATAAGTGAATAAATATGAAAATATGAATGCAAAAACTAAAATTATATGAATTTTATTTTATATGTAAAAGTGACAAACACAAAAATAAAAATAAAAATAAAAATTAAAGGGTTTAATTTAAATATGTCAATGTAAACTGATACGAATACTACGTGAATTAACCTGATTATATGTGATAATAATTTAATTATAACAAAAAATGTAAGTGGTGCACGTGTTGTGACTAGATATGAAAAGTAACATAGATTTATGAAATTAAAAAAAAAACTATGTGTAGAAAAAGGTGCAAGTGGTGAAAGTGTACTAAATATGCCATTTAAATAATGCGAGATGTAAATATGCTAGATGGATGTAAAAATGTTTATTTTAAGTTTGCCCAATTAATTTAAAGAAGTCCCGATTTGAAATTCCCTCAAATTCTATGGATATGAGAATTGAGGTAGATTCGCGGAAACAATTTAGTTGAAATTAATCTTTCTGAAACTTAAACGAAATCCCATGAAAAATTTACCAAGGGAAGAGATTTTCTAAATCCATTCATTTCTAAATTCTACTTGGGTCGGGGAATGGAAATGAGGCCACAGAGAACTCTCCCACGATTTATCGAATTGTCGGATTCAACTTAAGGTTCGTAAGGATTAATTCATACCAATAAAAGATTTTATTACTTTTTGAATTTTTTTATTTTATTTTTTATTTTTGAGGGTTTTGATAAAAAGAATAGGGTGAAATAAAAAATAAAAAAAATGCAGAAAAATACAAAATAAAAAATATAGCAAAATAAATAACAAAACATCCTTCACCTAACGCTCGGGGTTAGGTTTAAGCATGAGAAATCCACCCGGACGTTTTCATCGGATCATCAGACGACTTACTTTTTTAGTTCTTCTTTATAATGCAGAAAATTAAAAAAAATAAAAAATAGCGAGATACGAGTGTGCTCGTCTAAACGCTTAAAGATTTAGATTGAGAGTGGAGAATCTTATCCCGATATTTTTCATCGAGTCATCGGACAATTAAATAAATAAAACTTGCGGAAATTAAATTGCAAAGATAATAAATAAAACTGAAAAAAAGAATTAAAAATCAGGAAACATATCTAGTCTAGGCCAAAAATCCCGACGCTCGGGTTTTTCTCTCACGTGGATAGTTTCTCGAAAAGGTTTACGATGAGAATCACTCTCTAAGGATTTTTCTCTCAATTTCTGAATGAATCAATTAGGAGGAGGAGGGTTCTATTTATAAGAGAAGGTTGGGCGTGAAAAATACTTAGGAAACCCTAAAAATTAGGTCTGGCCGCCAAAGCCCAGTCTAAGTTGGACTAAAAAAGGGTAAATTCGTAAAATAGGCCAAAAAGGAAGATTCTGGACCGCCTTACTCCCTCTCTATGTGGCAATGGAGGATAAGCCCTTTTCTATTTGTTTTTATTACTTTTTACATAATGGTTGACAAGTCAAAGGAGGGGCCTACATCCACTTTTCTTTTTTCTCTCTTTCTCTATGTTTGGATGACATGGCAAAGGGCCCCACCGAAAATTCCTTCTCTCTCTCTTTTTCTCCTTTTCTCTCTCTCTCTATTTCTCTCTCTTCACGATTTTGACCAAGAAAATGGACCCAATTCTTTTCCTTTATTCCAATTTACTCCCCCTTACTTCTTTCAATTTCAACCCCTTTTTTCTTATTCAATTTCAAACCCCAATTTTTTTCTTCTTTCATTTTCATCCCTTTTTCTTCTTTCAATTTCCTTTCTCTCTTTCTCCTCTTTTTTTTTTTTTTTTTTTTTTTTTTTTGTATTTTATATTTTCGAAAATAAATAAAATAAAAACAAAGTTAAACAATATAAAATCAACTAAAAATAAAGTATAAATTTTTGCGAGGCGGTCAAAATACCATGTCTACAGACCCCAAAGTTTGGGCATTTTTTAAAATTCATGAAATTGGCAAACAATTAAAAATAATTTAGAAATCGATTGAACTTTGGATAATCCAATTGTATTTTCGTATAATCGATTAGAAAAAAATAATATCCATAATAAAAGTAATTAAAATGAAGAAAAGAAAAAGAAAAGGAAAAAGAGAATGGAAAAAAGAGAAAAAAAAAGAGAAATAGTGCAGATGTCTAAGAATAAGTTGTTGGTGTGGCTCTTTCTTTCCAGGCAGGAGGCCTAGAAGGCAAATGTCTGATCTCTCCTCTCTCGATTTACATAAAAAAAGCTAAAATAAAAAATATTGAAAAGGGGGCTACACAACCCCCATCTAAAATAAAAAAATAAAAAAAAATTAATTTAATTAATATATATATATATATATATATATATATATATATATATTAACATCTTTCGGGGTGGGGATTGTTTCGGCCAAAAACAAAAAAACAGTGGAGGTGGGAGTTTCTATTAGCCAAACACACACAAACTATATATATAACAAAGGGGAGAGAGATGAGAGTTTTGGGAATGAAAAAAGAGAGAAAAAAAAAAAAAAAAAAAGAAAAGAAGAAGAAGAAGAGGAGAAGAAAAAATGAAGAAATTCTTCAAGCTCATGCAAGCCTTTCTACTCTCCAACTTTGCATTTATTTTTTTTAGCTTAAACCACTCGAAAGGAATGACATAAAATTGGACAAAAATAAGAGGATGTTCCACGGGAACACTAAAAATTTGTTATTTTTTTTTGTATTTATTTTTCTTGTTTTGAGCATTTCCATGCTTTTATTACTGTAACTTTATTTTATGCACTTTATACACTGTCTTCACATTTCTATATATATTTATTTCTCGCATAAAAAATGGTAAAAATGATGGAATGATCGTTTTGGTTCTAAAAAATAAAAAATAAAAATAAAAATCTAAAACAAATAATAATAAAAAATTGGAAAAAGAAAAAAAAATGAAAAAATCCTTAACATAAAATCTGAGAAAGGGAGAGTTTTCTATACTATCATTTTGAATATTTCGACCAGTGTGAAATTTTTAAATGATGAGTTTATGAAGACAGTTTCTTAAGCTTACTTTTGAACATGGGATAAGTTGATAAAATGAATGTAATATATTTTTTTATTCGCAGGTCATATATATGTTTATCATAAAATATGTAAAAATTAGTTTTTGGCAAAAATGAATTTTTCTAAAAAAAAAAATTAAACATTTTGGTTCTTAAAAAGTACACATAAAAAATGAAATTTGTGAATAGTAAAAATAGCCTTTCCAAAAGGGGACTATTTTTGGAAAATCACTAAAGAAAAAATGTGTTTTCAAAGAATGATTTATTTAAAAAAAATAAAATTGCGCTTCACTGTGTTTGGACCGTGCTTTTGGAGTTAAAAAATAACTTCAACCATTTTTCAAATTGTTTAAAAAAATAAAGAATCTCATGACCTAGCACACCATTTAAATTCAATATTAGGTGATAACTTCTTTTTTTGAAATTGGCTTAAGTTATTTACTAGAAAACAGACGCATTTAAAGCCCCCCTCTCAAATATTTTTGAAAAAAAGAAAAGAAAAAGCTTACATATTTATTTTAGGGTTAATTACATTTTACCTCTCTGTGGTTTGGCCTATTTGCACTTTACCTCCCTGTGGTTCAAACGTTGTCACTTATCCTCCCTGTGGTTTGTGGACCTAAGTGCAACCCTCACTCCATTAACGGAAAGCGTGGAATGTCAATTTTGCCATTCTATAATTATTCGCAATTATTGGGGGAGAAAGTGTAATTAATCCAAAATTCTCTCAGCTCTCTCTCTAAACAACTCCGATCATACCAGCCGCCGAACATCTCTCTTTTCGCCGCCGAAGATTTCTCCGTGGATTCCTTCCCCTTCCCCTCCTCCTCCCTCATTTTCCCTCTCCAACCACCGCCACAATTACAGCAATCCAAATGGAGAACCTTCGCCGCCGCCACCGCCTACCCAAATCAAAAGCCCCAAATTGAACGATTTCGAAATTGAAACCGAAAAATCGAAACAGGATTTTGATTTTGATTTCGAAATCGAAATCAAAATCCAGAGGCGAAGAACACTTCGAAATCGGAATCAAAATGGAAAACCTCCGCCGCCACCACCTACCCAAATCGAAAGCCCCAAATCGAACGATTTTGAAATCGAAACCCGATTTCAAAATCGAAATCAAAACCCAGAGGCGAAGAATACTTCGAAATCGGAATCGAAATAGAGAAGAAGACGAACGTGAACGAACTAGGGTTTCGATTTCAATTAACGTGAATGAACTAGGGTTTCGATTTCGATTTCGAAACTGGGTTTCCATTTCGATTTCGAAATCGAAACCCAGTTTCGAAATCTATTTCGAAATCGAAATAAAAATGGAGAAGAAGACGAAGACGGGGGCGGATTGACGGCGAAGACGGCGCCGATGAGGCAAAAAAGACGAAGAAGGGAGACCGGACAATTTGGAAAACAAATTAAAGGAAGAAAAAATTTGTACCCCTTAAGTTTAACAAAATATGCAAATAGGTCCCATTAAATTAATAGACAAATACTTTTTTTGTCTTACTTTTTTTTTTATTTCGTTTTTTTATAAATGAAATTGAATTTAAATGAAATATTTTTAAATGATATTGAATTTAATTTCAATTGAATTCAATTCAATTGAAAATATTTTTACGTGAATTCAATTGAAATTAAATTCAATTGAAATATTTTTAAAAATTAAAATTAAAAAAATTTCTAATTGAATTCAAATAAAAATATTTTCAATTGAAATTAAATTCGATTTTATTTAATAATATTTTAAGGAAGAAGAAACAAAATACAATAACCCCTCAAGATATTGAAGTTGAACTATAATTCCAAATTATGTGTTCTGGGTATGAAAATAAATTATATTATTACCTCTCAATTTATGTTTTAATTTTGAATTAATCACTAGAATTTTTATTTAGTTATCATTGTATTTAGATTCAATAAATTGACCCTGACTTTATTTACAAATGTATTCAGTGCTAAAAATAGATTTTTAATAAATAAGTGATTTAATTAAAAGGCATGAAAATCAATAAATACTTGAATAAAAAAATGCAATATTTAAATAATCAAATGAAATTAATAAGATTAATTTTAAATAAAAAATTTGATATAATGGGAACAAGAAAAAGATATTTTGGAAGGAAAATGGGAACAAGAAGTTGTATTATTATTATTATAGAGACATATGGGAGTAAAATAGGAACAAGGGTAATGCATTTTGGAGGGAAAAAACACAAAAAACAACCTCATTCTCAATGCAGGTGCGTGGGACTCAATTCTGTCAAAGTTGACAGAAACCATTAATTTTGCACTTAGACCCAAGACCACAAGGGGGATAAGTGGCGACGTTTGAACCACAGGGGGGTAAAATACAAATGGACCAAACCACAGGGGGTAAAATGTAATTAAACCTTTATTTTATTTTTCATAATCCGGGATGCGTTAGCTGGGGACTCTACTTGGGATTCATTTTAGAAGGTCGAGCCTATGATATCCAAATAAGTCAAAGGAATCTAAAACTGAATGTTTTACTTTATTTTTATAATCTCTTCATTCTTTATTTGTAAATAAGTATGTGTGCGCCTCTGTGTTGGGTTTTGTCTTTATTTTATGTGTTTTTAGTTATTAGTCTCTTTTTGAATGTTGCTTAGGGTGGCTTGATAGAAGCAAGGTATTGTGAGCTTCTATTTTTGATTGTAATATTTTTCCTAGAAAAAAATAAATAGTGGGACGAGAGTAGCCGATTGCTTGTGTACCTCCAATAATTGTAGTCGGGCATGTTGCGCTTCCCTTTCAATAAATTTAACATTTGTCATGATAATTGGAAAATAAATAAATCAAATAAAATGACAATGTAATAACATAATTTGAAAAAATAGATGGCTGGTCGCCGAAGTAAAATTAATACATGCATGAACGTACAAACGTAGAAAAAAAGTACAAAACAAATAGAGTAACGAATCAAACGAGGTAATATGAACTCATCAATCAAGGTAGTTCTTTATTTGGTTGCAAGAAAGAAGAATCAGAAGGTGGCTTCACATTCACATGACGTTGAGGGCGAGTCTCATGCCGCTGGCACAGTCGCCTTGGGCACCAGAGATGAAGAAATAAGTTCCGGGGCGGGAAAGAGTGTAAGAAGTGGTGCCACTGCTCTCGTAGAACAACAAATTTGTTGGGTCACAATTGGCGAAGTCACTTTGGGAGACTTGGACCACATTGTGTGGATCTCGGTACTTAAATTCTATCAATAACCAAAGATAAAAAAATAAATAAAATCTTAGTATATAGGTACTAGTTCATTAAATGAATTATCAAATCAAAGGGAGAGAGTACATAGTAATTACCAAGGACGTCATTAACGAAAAAGGGTTTGCCCATAACCCATTCAGGATAATTGACATGGGGAGCCCAGCCTAAGGAACCTCCCACCGACCATTCTCTTGCCAAACACGGCATTGCAATTTGGCACAGAAGAAGGACTATTAGCACTGCTCCGGTACTGGTAGAGCTTGCCATTTTCTCTCGTCTCTCTGTCTGTATATGTCTGGGTGTGTGTGTGAGAGAGAGGACTCTTCTGGTTAATAAAAGAGAGAGAGAATGTGTGTGCGTGGTACGTAAAAGTGAGGAGAAGAAACGGGTTTTATAGTTGAAGAAGAAATAGAAATGAGTGATTCTTATGATGCATCAAAACACTATTCTATTACTAATTGCTTGCACGACGTGGTTTTTAAACTTGATTTTCTTTGATCTTCTAATATCTCATGTGGCCTAATTTTTGATAATTGAGGTAAGGTTCCGGCCGGCAACCGCCGAGAAGTAATATTCTAGCTGGCAGATATCCCACCTGTTCATATCGCATATATAATATAAAAATAAATATGCAACTGAGGGTTCATCAACTCATCATCCAATTTGAATAATTCTAGCTGGCCATGCAACTTCCATTCCCGGGGAAAAATAATAATATCTGCGAGTGTCACTTGGATAACCTAGGATTTGGGTATTTGGATCGAGGGCATTTTGGGTGTGGTTAGTATGTAGTTCTCCAATTCATGTAACTAGGATTTTATCGAATTTATTTTTACAGTAGTGAATAATTGATTATAGGTTAATTTTAGTTTGCAATCCTATGGTTAGACTGAATTATATATATTTTTTGGTCGTTAGATGAATTTCAAAACTTACAAGTTATTTTTCAGTTTGTTTGTGTTTTTCGTTTTTAGTAATTAAATTCGTTAATAGTTGTGATAGTTTATTTTATTGTGTGAGTGTTTTGCTCGAGAACTAATAAAATTCCATGTTTGGGGGTATTTGATAGGTGAAATTTATCTAACCATTTTCAAACCGAATTTGGTAGTTTTTGAGTATTTTTATTAAGTTTTAATTTGTTTTTTTTTTTTTTTTTTTTTTAATTTTTGTTCAAACATAGGGGTTAAGAGCAAAAACAGTCGAAAAACGAGGAAAGCGGAGAAAAAACGATCAAGATGATCAAATATTTAAAGCAGCAGTTTCACCACTGCAGCGGTCAGTCCATCGCTGCGACCACTGCAGCGGTGAAACAATAGAGAGTTCCCTAAGTTCTGATCACTCACTACTGCAACGTTGATAAAGTAGAAAGTCTATCGATATGCCCACCGCTGCAGCGGTCAATGACCACCTGTTTTAGATATTTTATACATATTTTGTTTGTTCCCTTTTTGTTCCCATCCGTTCCCATTATTCTTAGAACACCTAGGGAGTCTTTTTGGAGTATTCTAAAGGAGCTCTCAACCAACCAAGAGCAGGAACTCAATCGGAGAAGATGAAATAAGATCGGAGCGATTTTTACAGATGCTACCTTCAGAAAACGGCTATTCTCCCTTATTTCTCTCTTTATTCTTAACTTGTTTTTGGTTGTTTGAACAAATATATATTGTTTATTGTTGAATATATGATTATGGCCAAGAGCTAAACACTGATTATCTATAAGATTGATGTAGTTTACTAATATACATCGTTTCTTTAATCTTTGTTTTGTTATCAGTTGTTCTTACCTATTCGATTGTGTTTAACATTCTTTTTTATTATATGCTTATTTAGATATATTGAGAAATTGAGGTTTGACACTTGGGAGAGGTAACCCCGAATTTGGACTAGGGTTTAAACATAACGTGAAGATCTAATGGCCCGGGAGGGCGTTAGAAAGTGTACAATCCGTGAGGTTGGGGCGAGACTCAAGTGACGAAGTGTCGTATATACACTCGAGGAGGACTTTGGCGTTGACACGAAATTGCATATTCATTCACTTTACACTCGGGAGAGGTAGTGAGTGAGTTTTCGATACCTAGATTGTCAGATAGATTTGAATGTCGTTAATGTAAATTAGATTGGATCAAACACGTATACGTAAACGAAGTTAATCCCTAAATAATTTATTCCCATATAATATATTTAGTTTTATAGTTTAATTAATAGTTAATTTAGTATACTATTTATAAAAACAAAAATCTATTTTTCATTGCCTAAATAAAGTTCGGTTATGATAATCACGGTAATTAGCAAAAAATTAATTCAATCCTTGTGGATACGACAACCCTTCTCATTCATTATTCTATAAAATTTAACCTGTACACTTGCGGTGAAAGTAGCGACGTAATATTCCGCTACCAAGTTTTTAACTTTGAGATCGAACCTCCAAATTGTCTTCAGGATGATGTTGTTGTGATACGGTACTTTGATGTTTTAAGGATTTTTTACAACCAAGTTGTCTTATGAAATCTTAGGGCTTATTAACACACAAACAAAATTTCATCAAAGTCCTAGAGAACATTAAATTCGTTTTCTGAATTCACCGAACACTGATGACAAACCATTAAAGGAGCTAAAGGCTTATTGATATTTCAGCTCTATGGAAAATATGCAACGATTCGAATGAAAGCATTGATGGTGTGTTGAAAAAATGCCCTAAATCCATAAACATTTGGTCTAGATTCGTGGATTGACTAGATTAAGAAGCACTTCAAAGGGAGTATTCTACCCTCCAACTTTCTATTCTTTCATCGCCACAATCTGGGAGGTCTAGAAGGACATGAACTAATATAAGGGTGTATTACATCCTCAATGACTATAGAAGCTGTATCTTCCTTCCAATTCTGAATATCTTATCCGAGGAACAAAAAAAAACAAAAACAAACCTTGAGATCGAACCTCAAATTTTTTTTTTGGGATGATGTTGTTGCGATATGGGACCCTAAAGTTTTATGGACATTTACAACTAAGTTGTCTTATGCAATTTTAGGGCTTATTAACACTCAAACATAATTTCCTTAAAGTCCGAGAGTACATTAAATTCTCTTTTAGGTTTCATCTAAAATTGTTGACAAACAATTTAAGGGGCTAAAGGTCTAATGATGTTTCACCTCTATACCAAATATGCAATGATTCAAATGAAAGCATTGATCGTGTGTTGAAAACATCCCCTAAATCCATAAACATTTGGTCTAAATTTGTGGAAAATAACCATTTACAACAAGATCTAAATCTCGATATCCTTGACTAGGTTAAGAAGCACATCAAAGGTAGCTAAAGGCTTATTGATATTTCAGCTCTATTGAAAATATGCAACGATTCTAATGAAAGCATTGATGGTGTGTTGAAAAAAATGCCCAAAATCCATAAACATTTGGTCTAGATTCGTGGATAATCAACATTTACAATGAAATCGATATCATTGACTAGATTAAGAAGCACATTAAAGGGAGTATTCTGCCCCCCAACTTTCTATTCTTTCATCGCCATAATCTGCGTGGTCTAAAAGGGTAGGAACAGATATAAGGGTGTATTACGTCTTCAATGACTATAGAAATTGGATCTTTCTTCTCATTCCGAATATCCTATCTGAGGAACAAAAAAAAAAAGAAAAAAAAAAAAAGCAAAAACGTTGAAATTGAACCTTCAAATTGTCTTCGGATGATGTTGTTGCGATATGGTACCCTGAAATTTTAAGCATATTTACAACCAAGTTATCTTAAGAAATCTTAGGGTATATTAACACTTAAACCTAATTTCCTCAAAGTCCTAGAGAATATTAAATTATTTTTTTGGTTTCATCGAAGACTATTGACAAACCATTTAAGGAGCTAAAGGTTTAGTGGTATTTCATCTCTACGCCAAACATGCAATGATTCAATTGAAAGGTTTGATCGGGTGTTGAAAAAATGTCGTAAATCTATAAACATTTGGTCGATATTCATGGATAATAACCATTGACAACAAGTTCTCAATCTGGATAACCTTGAGTAGATTAAGAATCAAATCAAAAGGGAGTATTCTACCCCTCAACTTCCTATTCTTTTATCATCACAATCTGGGATGTGTAGAAGGGTGGGAACTGATATAAGGGTGTTTGACATTGTTAACGAGTATAGAGGCTGGATCTTCATTCCAATTTTTAATATCCTATCTGAGGGACAAAAAAAAACAAAAAAAACAAACCAACCTTGAGATCGAACCTCCAAATTGCCTACGGGATGATGTTGTTGTGATATGCTATCCTGAAGTTTTATGAATATTTACAACTAGGTTGTTTTATGAAATCTTAGGGCATATTAACACTGAAACATAATTTCCCTAAAGTTGTAGAGGACATTAAATTCTTTTTCTAGTTTCATCGAAGATTGTTGACAAACTATTTAAGGAGCTAAGGTGACATTTGGTAACTACTCCAATCCCAAAAATTCTCATGTCATTTCCAGATTTTTGTGATTTATTTTTGGCCATAGCTTTGGTAAACTTTTGTTTCCGTTTCAATTCCATTCCAAAATAAGAATTGTGCCCACTTTTTGTTTAGAAATTAGAAAGAAAAAAAAGTTGTGCCAATTATTTTCCATCTCATTCCTATTTTCTGAAGGGACACGCTAGTCTTTTTTGAATTTGTTAGTAAGACCCCCCATCCAACTTTGGTAGCCTATTTTTTTTTCTTTTTTCTTTTTCTTTGTTCTTCTCGTTCATTCGTCCTGTTTCGATGTCGTCCTCATCCATCAATGGCGTCCTCTTCTTCGTCTTCGTTCGTCTGGTTCGTCTTCTTCGTCTACTTCGTCATTCGCTCGTCATTGTCGTTCGCTGGTTGCCGTTGTTCTTCGTCATCGTGCTCATCATCATTGTTCTTCGTCGTTCCTTCGTCTTCGTTGATTTGGCTCGTCGTTGTCTAGTTCTTCGTTGTTCAGTCATCTATTCATTTGTTCGATTTAGGGTTTCGTTCGAAATAGAAATGATTTCGATTTCGATTTTGAAATCGAAACTGAATCCCAAATCGTAATTCAATTGTTGAAATGGTTTCTATTTCAATTGGGGTTTAAGATTTTGAATTTGATTTCGATTGAGGTTTAGGATTTTAATTTTGATTTTGATTGGATTTTAGGATTTTGATTTCGATTGGAATTTAGGGTTTGATGAATTGATGATTTCTTAATTGTGGTTTAGGGTTTGTTCTTGATTTCTTAGATGAAATCGTTACCAAACGCGATTCTGTTTCCAGATAAAAAAAAAATGTCGTTACTAAACGCGATTCTGTTCCCAAGAAGGAAACAAAATTCCCATCCCATACAATCCTATTTCCATCCCACTGCATGGAATGAGCACGAAATGGTTACCAAACGGGCCCTAAAAGTCTAATGATGTTTCAACTCTATGCAAAATATGTAATAATTCGAATGAAAGCATTGATCGTGTGTTGAAAAAATATCCTAAATTCATAAACATTTGGCCTAGATTTGTGGATAACAACCATTATTTACAAGATCTCAATCTTGATATCCTTGATTAGATTAAGAAGCACATCAAATGGAGTATGTAGCCCCCGAAATTTCTATTCTTTCATCTCCACAATATGAGAAATCTAGAAGGATAGGAAAAGATATAAGGGTGTATTATGTCCTCAAGTGACTATAGAAGCTGAATCTTCCTTCTCATTCTGAATATCCTATCTGAGGAACCAAAAAAAAAAAAAAAAAATTACTTCATGATCGAACCTCCAAATTGTCTTTGGATGATGTTGTGGAGATATGGTACCCTAAAATTTTAAGGATATTTACAACCAAGTTGTCTTATGAAATCTTAGGGCGTATTAATACTCAAACATAATTTCGTCAAAGTCCTAGAAAATATTAAATTAATTTCTAGTTTCATTGAAGACTGTTGACAAACCATTTAAGGAGCTAAATGTCTAATGATGTTTCATCTCTATGCAAAATATGAAATGATTCGAATGAAAGCATTGACCGTGTGTTAAAAAAATGCCCTAAATCCATCAACATTTGGTTTAGATTCGTGGATAATAAATATTTATAACAAGATATGAATCTATATAACTTTGACTAGATTAAGAGGCACATCAAAGGGAGTATTCTACCCTTCAACTTTCGATTATTTAATCACCACAATTTGGGAGGTGCAGAAAGGAGAGGATTGATATTATGGTGTTTGACATTCTCAATGACTATAGAAGCTGGATCTTCCTTCAAATTACGAATATCCTATCTGAGGAATAGAAAAAAAAAACCTAACCTTGAGATCGTACCTCTAAATTGTCTTTGGGATGATGTTATTGTGAGATGGTACCTTGAAGTTTTAAGGATATTTACAATCAAGTTGTTTTATGAAATCTTAGGGCTTATTAACACTCAAACATAATTTTCTCAAAGTTTTAGAGAACGTTAAATTCTCTTTCTGGTTTCACTGAAGACTGTTGACAAACCATTTAACGAGCTAAATGTCTAATGATGTTTCAGCTCTATGCAAAATATATAATGATTCGAATAAAGGCATTGATCGTGGGTTGAAAAAATTCCCTAAGTCCATAAACATTTGGTCTAGATTCGTGAATAATAACCATTTACAACAAGATCTCAATCTTGATATTCTTGACTAGATTAATGATCACATCAAAGGTAGTATTTTACCTCCAACTTTCTATTCTTTCATCGCCATAATCTGGGAGGTGTAGAAGGGTTGGAACTGATATAAGGGTGCTTGACATTCTCAATGACTATAGAAGTTGGATCTTCTTTCTAATTATGAATATTCTATCTGAGCAACAAAATAAAATAAAATAAAACCTTGCGATCGAACCTCTGAATTGTATTTAGGATGATGTTATGACAATTTGGTACCCTGAAGTTTTAAGGATGTTTATAACCAAGCTCTTACGAAATCTTAGGGTTTATTAACACTCAAACAAAATTTCCTCAAAGTCCTTAAGAACAATAAATTCTTTTTCTGGTTTCATCAAAGATTGTTGGCAAACCGTTTAAGGGGCTAAAGGTCTAATGATGTTTGAACTCTATGCAAAATACGCAATGATTCGAATGAAAGCATTGATTATGTGTTGAAAAAATTTCCCTAAATCCATAAACATTTGGTCTAGATTCATGGATAATCGCCATTTACAACGAGATCTCAATGTTGATATCATTGACTAGATTAAGAAGCACATTAAAGGGAGTATTCTACCCCCCAACTTTCTATTCTTCCATCGCCATAATCTGGGACGTCTAGAAGGGTATGAACAGATATAAGGGTGTGTATTACGTCTTCAATGACTATAGAAATGAGATCTTCTTTCCCATTCCGAATATCCTATCTGAAAAATAAAAAAAAAAAAAAAAAAAAAAAAAACAACAACGTTGAGAACGAACCTTCAAATTGTCTTTGGATGATGTTGTTGCGATATGGTACCCTGAAATAATAAGGATATTTACAACCAAGTTGTTTTAAGAAATCTTAGGGGTATATTAACACTCTAACCTATTTTCCTCAAAGTCCTAGAGAACATTGAATTATTTTTCTGGTTTCATCGAAGACTGTTGACAAACCATTTAAGGAGCTAAATGTCTAATGATGTTTCAGCTCTATCCAAAATATGCAATGATTCCAAAGAATGCATCCATCGTATGTTGAAAAAATGCCCTAGATTAATAACATTTGGTCTAGATTCGTGGATAATAACCATTTACAACAAGATCTCAATCTTGATATCCTTAACTAGATTAAGAATCACATCAAAGGGAGTATTGTACCCCCAACCTTCTTTTCTTTCATCGCCACAATCTTGGAGGTGTAGAAGGGTAGGAACTGATATAAGGGTGTTTGACATCCTCAATGATTATAGAAGTTGGATCTTCTTTCCAATTACGAATATCCTACCTGTGGAACATAAAAAAAATAATCCAACCTTGAGATTGTACCTCTAAATTGCCTTCGAGATTATGTTATTGCGATATGGTACCTTGAAGTTTTAAGGATATTTACAACCAAGTTGTCTTATGAAATCTTAGGGCTTATTAACACTGAAACATATTTTCCTCAAAGTTTTAGAGAACATTAAATTCTTTTTTTAGGTTTTATTGAAAACTGTTGAGAACTATTTCAAGAGCTAAATGTCTAATGATGTTTCAGCTCTATGCCAAATATGCAATGATTCAAATGAAGGCATTGATCGTGGGTTGAAAAAAATTTCTCAAGTCCATAAACATTTGGTTTAGATTCGTGGATAATAACCATTTACAACGAGATCTCAATTTTTTCGTCGCCATATCAAAGAGAGTACTAAACCTACTACTTTCTATTTTTTCGTCGCCACAATCTGGGAGGTGTAGAAGGGTGGGAATTGATATAACGATGTTGACATCCTTAATGACTATAGAAGTGGGATCCTCATTATCAGTTTAAATATCCTATCTAAGGAATAAAAAAAAAAAAAAAAAAAAAACCGACGTTGAGATCGAACCTCCAAAATTCTTTGGAGGATGTTGTTGCGATATGGAACCCTAAAATTTTAAGGATATTTACGACCAAGTTGTCTTGTGAAATCTTAGGGCTTATTAACACTCAAACATAATTTCCTCAAAATCCTAGAAAACAATAAATTATTTTTCAGGTTTCATCGAAAACTGATGACAAACCATTTAAGGAGCTGAAGGTCTAATGATGTTTCAGCTCTATGCAAAATATGCTATGATTAATATGAAATCATTGATTGTGTGTTGAAAAAATTTCCCAAATCCATCAACATTTGGTCTAGATTTGTGGTTAATAACCATTTACAACATGATCTCAATATTTTAAACATTGACTAGATTAAGATGCACTTCAAAGGGAGTATTCTACCCCCCAACTTTATATTCTTTTATCACCACAATCTGGGAGGTCTAGAAGGGTAGGAACTAATATAAGAGTGTATTACATCCTCAATGACTATAGAAGTTGGATCTTCCTTTCAATTCTGAATATCTTATCCTAGGAACACAAAAAAAAAAAAAAAAAAAACACAAACCTTGAGATCGAACCTCAAAATTATTTTCAAGATGATGTTGTAGCAATATGGTACCCTAAAGTTTTATGAATATTTACAACTAAGTTGTCTTATGAAATTTTAGGGCTTATTAATATTCAAACATAATTTTTTTAAAGTCCGAAAGTACATTAAATTCTTTTTCAGGTTTCATCTAAACTTGATGACAAACCATTTAAGGGGCTAAAGGTCTAATGATGTTTCACCTCTATGCCAAATATGCAATGATTCGAATGAAAGCATTGATCGTGTGTTGAAAACATCCCCTAAATCCATAAACATTTGGTCTAGATTCGTGGATAATAACCATTTACAGCAAGATCTAAATCTCGATATCCTTGACTAGGTTAAGAAGCACATCAAAGGGAGTATTCTACTCCCCAACTTTCTATTCTTTCTTCGACACAATCTGGGAAGAGTAGAAGGGTGGGAACTGAAATAAGGGTGTTTAACATTCTCAATTACTATAGAAACTAGATCATCATTCCAATTATAAATATTATATCTAAGGAACAAAAGAAAAAGAAAAAAAGAAAATAAATCGACCTTGAGATCAAACGTCCGAATTGTCTTTGGGATAATGTTGTTGCGATATGGTACCCGGAAGTTTTGAGGATATTGACAACCAAGTTTTCTTAAGAAATTTTTCAGTTTATTAACACTCAAACATAATTTCTTCAAAGTCCTAGAGAATATTAAATTATTTTTCTAGTTTCATCGAAGACTGTTGACCAACCATTTAAGGAGCTCAATGTCTAATGATGTTTCAGCTCTATGCAAAATATGCAATGGTTCAAATAAAAGTATTGATCGTGTATTGAAAAAATACCATAAATCAATAAACATTTGGTCTAGATTCGTGAATAATAACCATTTACAATAAGATCTCAATCTTGATATCCTTGACTAAATTAATAATCACATCAAATGTAGTATTTTATCTCCAACTTTCTATTCTTTCATTGCCACAATCTTGGAGGTATAGAAGGGTTGGGACTGATATAAGGGTGTTTGACATCCTCAATGACTATTGAAGCTGGATCTTCCTTCCGATTATGAATATTCTATCTGAACAACTACTACAACAAAAAAAAAAAAAAAGTCCTTGGGATTAAACCTTCGAATTGTATTTGGGATGATGTTGTGGCAATTTGGTACCCTGAAGTTTTATGGATATTTACAACCAAGCTTTTCTGAAATCTTAAGGCTTATTAACACTCAAACAAAATTTCCTCAAAGTCTTTGAGAATAATAATTTTTTTTTCTGGTTTCATCAAAGATTGTTGGCAAACCGTTTAAGGGGCTAAAGGTCTAATGATGTTTGAGCTTTATGCAAAATATGCAATGATTCGAATGAAAGCATTGATTGTGTGTTGAAAAAAACGCCCTAAATCCATAAACATTTGGCCTAGATTCGTGGATAATCACCATTTATAATGAGATCTGAATCTTGATATCATCGACTAGATTAAGAAGCACATTATAGGGAGTATTCTACCCCCAACTTTCCATTCTTTCATCGCCATAATCTGGGAGGTCTAGAAGGGTAGGAACAGATATAAAAGTGTATTACGTCTTCAATGACTATAGAAATTGGATCTTCCTTCCATTCCGAATATCCTATCTGAGGAACTAAAAAAAAAAAAAAAAAAAAAAAAAAAACAACAACGTTGAGATCGAACCTTCAAATTGTGTTCGGATGATGTTGTTGCGACATGGTACCCTTAAATAATAAGGATATTTACAACCAAGTTGTCTTAAAAAATTTAGGGTATATTAACACTCTAACCTAATTTCCTCAAAGTCATAGAGAACATTAAATTGTTTTTCTGGTTTTATAGAAAACTGTTGACAAACCATTTAAGGAGTTAAATGTCTAATGATGTTTCAGCTCTATGCAAAATATGCAATGATTCAAATAAAAGCATTGATCGTATGTTGAAAAAATGCCCTAGATTAATAACATTTGGTCTAGATCTATGGATAATAACTATTTACAATAAGATCTCAATCTTCATATCCTTGACTAGATTAAGAATCACATCAATGAGAGTATTCTACTCCCAATTTTCTATTCTTTTTATGGTTTCATTAAAGACTTCTAACAAACCATTTAAGGAGCTAAAGGTCTAGTAATGTTTCAGCTCTACGCAAAACATGCAATGATTCGATTGAAAGGTTTGATCGTGTGTTGAAAAAATGCTGTAAATCCATAAACATTTGGTCTATATTTATGGATAATAAACATTGACAACAAGATCTCAATCTGGATAACCTTGACTAGATTAAGAGTCACATCAAATGGAGTATTCTATCCCTCAACTATTAATTTTTTCATCAGCACAATCTGGGATGTGTAGAAGGGTGGGAACTGATGTAAGGGTGTTCGACATTCTCAATTACTATAGAAATTGGATCTTCATTCCAGTTATGAATATCCTATCCGAGGAACAAAAAGAAAAAAACACCAACCTTGAAATCGAACCTGCAAATTGTCTTCGGGATGATGTTATTGCGATATGCTACCTTGAAGTTTTATGGACATTTACAACTAGGTTGTTTTATGAAATTTTAGGGCATATTAACATTGAAACATAATTTCCCCAAAGTGGTAGAGAACAATAAATTATTTTTCTAGTTTCATCAAAGACTGTTGACAAACTATTTAAGGAGCTAAGGTGAGATTTGGTAACTATTCCCACCCTAAAAATTCTCATCCCATTTCCAGATTTTTGGGATTTAATTTTGGCCATAATAATTGGAAAATTTTGTTTCTGTTTCCATTCCATTTCCTTCCAAAATGGGAATTGTGCCCGTTTTTTATTTAGAAATTAGAAAGAAAAAAAGTTGTGCCAATTATTTCCTATTCCATTCCCATTCTCTAAAGGGACACGCTGGTCTTTTTTGAATTTGTTAGTGAGACCCCCCTTTCTAATTTTGGTAGCCTGCTTTTCTTTTTATTTATTTTTTCTTCTTCTTTGTTCTTCGTGTTCATTCGTCCTGTTTTGATGTCGTCCTCATCCATCGATGGCGTCTTCTTCTTCGTTTATCTAGTTTATCTGGTTCGTCTACTTCGTCTTCGTTGTCTGCTACGTTTACTCCGTTTGTCCTCTTCGTCGTCGTTCGCTGGTTGTCGTTGTTCTGCGTTGTCGTGTTAATCATCATTGTTCTTCGTTATTCTTTCGCCTTTGTTGATTTCGCTCGTCGTTGTCTAGTTCTTCGTTGTTTGGTTGCCTACTCCTTAGTTCGATTTAGGGTTTCGTTCGAAATTGAAATGGTTTTGATTTCGATTTCGTTTTCGATTTCAATATCGAAATCGAGACCAAATCCCAGATCGGATTTCGATTGTCCAAATGGTTTCGATTTCAATTGGGCTTTAGGATTTCGAATTCGATTTCTATTGGGGTTTAGGATATCAATTTTGATTTCGATTGGATTTTAAGATTTCGATTTAGATTGGGGTTTGGGGTTTAATGGCTTGATGATTTATTGATTGTGGTTTATGGTTCATTCTTGATTTTTTAGATAAAATTGTTACCAAACGCGATTCTGTTTTCAGATAAAAAAACAATATCGTTACCAAACTCGATTATGTTCCCAAGAAGGAATAAAATTCTCATCCCATCCCATCTCATTTTCATCCCACTGCATGGGATGAGCACGAAACGATTACTATACGGGCCCTAAATGTCTAATGATGTTTCAACTCTACGCAAAATATGCAATAATTCGAATGAAAGCATTGATCGTGTGTTGAATAATTTCCCTAAATTCATAAAAATTCGGTCTAGATTTGTGGATAACAACCATTTTTGACGAGATCTCAATCTTGATATCCTCGACTAGATTAAGAAGCACATCAAAGAGAGTATGTACCTCCCAAACTTTTTATTCTTTCATCTCCACAATCTGAGAAATCTAGAAAGATAGGAACAAATTTATGGGTGTATTATGTTCTCAATGACTATAGAAGCTTAATCTTCCTACCTATTCTGAATATCCTTTATGAGGAACCAAAAAAAAAAAAAAAAAAAAAAAAAAAAAAAAAAAAAACCAACGATGAGATCAAACCTCCAAATTGTCTTTGGACGATGTTATTGCGATATGGTACCCTGAAATTTTAAGGATATTTTCAATCGTGTTGCCTTATGAAATTTTAGTGCTTATTAACACTCAAACATAATTTCGTCAAAATCCTAGAAAACATTAAATAAATTTCTGGTTTCATCGAAGACTGTTAACAAACCATTTTAGGAGCTAAATGTCTAATGATGTTTCAGCTCTATGCAAAATATGAAATGATTCGAATGAAAGCATTGATTGTGTGTTGAAAAAATGTCCTAAATCAATAAACATTTGGTTTAGATTCGTGGATATAACAATTTACAACAAGATCTCAGTCTTGAAATTCTTGACTAGATTAAGAATCACATCAAAAGGAGTATTCTATCCCCAACTTTCTATTCTTTCATCGCCACAATCTAGGAGGTGTAAAAGGGTGGGAATTGATGTAAGGATGTTAACATCCTCAATGACTATAGAGGCTGGATCATCCTTCTCGTTCTAAATATCCTATATGAGGAACAAAAAAAAAACCAACGTTGAGATGGAACCTCCAAATATTCTGTGGATGATGTTGTTACGATATTGTACCCTAAAATTTTTAGGATATTTATAACCAAGTTATCTTATGAAATCTTAGAGCTTATTAACACTGAAACATAATTTTCTCTAAGTCCTAGAGAACATTAAATTATTTTTCAGGTTTCATAAAAAACTGATGACAAAGCATTTAAGGAGCTGAAGGTCTAATGACGTTTCAGCTCTACGCAAAATATACTATGATTCGAACAAAATCCTTGATCAGGAATTGAAAAAATGCCCTAAATCCATCAACATTTGGTCTAGGTTTGTGGATAATAACCATTTACAACATAACCTCAATCTTTTTAACCTTGACCAGATTAAAAAGCACATCAAATAGAGTATTCGACCCCTCAACTTCCAAATCTTTCATCACCACAATCTGGTAGGTATAGAAAGATGGGAATCGATATAATGATGTTTGACATTCGCAATGATTATAGAAGCTGGATCTTGCTTTCAATTATGAATATCCTATCTGAGGAACAAAAAAAAAAAAAAAAAAAAAAAACTAACCTTGAGATTGAACCTCCGAATTGATTTCGGGATGATGTTGTTACGATATGGTACCCTGAAGTTTTATGGATATTTAAAAATAAGTTATCTTAGGAAATCTTAGGGCTTATTAACACTAAAATATAATTTCCTCAAAGTCCTAGAGAACATTAAATGCTTTTACTGGTTTCATCGAAGACGGTTGACAAACCATTTAAGGAGCTAAATGTCTAATAATGTTTCAGCTCTATGCAAAATATGCAATGATTCGAATGAAAACATTGATCTTGTGTTGAAAAAAGCCCTAAATCCATAAACATTTGGTCTAAATTCGTGGATAATAACCAATTACAACGAGATCTCAATCTTGATATCCTTGACCAGATTAAGAAACACATCAAAAGGAGTATGTACCCCCCAACTTTCTATTCTTTTATCACCATAATCTGGTAGGTTTAGAAGGGTAGGAACAGATATAAAGGTGTATTACGTACATAATGACTATAGAAGATGGATCCTCATTCTCATTCTGAATATCCTATCTGAGGAACAAAAAAAAAAAAAAAAAAACAAAAAAAACAAAAAACAACAACGTTGAGATAGATCCTCCAAATTGTTTTCAGATAATGATGTTACGATATGGTACCTTGAATTTTTAAGGACATTTAACCCAAGTTGTCTTATGAAATATTAGGGCGTATTGAAACTCAAACTTAATTTCCTTAAAGTCCTAGGAAATATTAGATTTTCTTTTTGGTTTCATCGAAGTTTGTTGACAAACCATTTAAGGAGCTAAATGTTTAATGATGTTTCAGCTCTATGCAAAATATGCAATGATTCAAATAAAACCATTGATCATGTGTTTAAAAAATGCCATAAATTCATTAACATTTAGTCTAGATTCGTGGATAATAACCATTTACAACAAGATCTCAATCTTGAAATCATTGTCTAGATTAAGAATCACATCAAGGGGAGTACTCTACCCCCTACTTTCTATTCTTTTATCGCCACAATTTAGGAGGTGTAGAAGGGTGAGAACTAATATAACGGTGCTTGACATCCTACATGACTTCAGAAGCTAGATCTTTCTTTCAATTTTGAATATCCTATCTGAGGAACAAAAAAAAAAAAAAAAAAGGTCCAATCTTGTGATCAAACCTCCAAATTGTCTTCAGGATGATGTTGTTGTGATAATGGTACCCTAAAGTTTTAAGGATATTTATAACCAAGTTCTCTTATGAAATTGTGAGACTTATTAATACTCAAACATAAATTTCTCAAAGTCCTAGAGAACATTAAATTCTCCTTTTGGTTTCATCAAACACTGATCACAAACCATTTAAGGTGTGAAAGGTCTAATGATGTTTTAGCTCCATGCAAATTATGCAATGATTCAAATGAAAACGTTGATCGTGTATTGAAAAAATGTCCTAAATTCATAAACATTTGGTCTAGATTCGGGGATAATAACCATTTACAACAAGATCTCAATCTTGATATCCTTGACTTGATTAAGAATCAAATCAAAGGGAGTATTCTACCTCCCAACTTTCTATTCTTTAATAGCTATAATATGAGAGGTGTAGAAGGGTGAAAACTAATATAAGGGTGTTTGACATCCTCAATGACTATAGAAGGTGGATCTTCCATCCAATCATGAATATCCTATTTGAGGAAAAAAAAAACAGGCCTTGAAATCGAACCTCCAAATTGTCTTTGGGATGATATTGTTGCGATATGGTACCCTGAAGTTTTAAGGATATTTACAACCAAGTTATCTTATGGTGTCTTAGGGCTTATTAACACTCAAACGTAATTTTCTCAAAGTCCTAGAGAACATTAAATTCTTTTACTGGTTTCATCAAAAACAAATGACAAACCACTTAAGGAGCTAAAGGTCTAATGATATTTCAATTTTATGCAAAATATGCAATGATTCGAATGAAAGCATTGATCGAGTGTTGAATTTTTTTTCTAAATCCATAAACATTTTGTCTTTATTCGTGGATAATAGCCATGTACAACAAGATCTCAATCTTGATATCTTTTACTAGATTAAGAAGCACATCAAAGGGAGTATTCTACCCCTTAACTTTTAATACTTTCATCGCCACAATCTGGGAGGTCTAGAAGGGTAGGAACAAAAATAGGGGTGTATTACGTCCTCAATGACTATAGAAGCTGGATCTTCCTTGCAAATCAGAATATCCAATCTGAGGAACAAAAAAAAAAAAACCAACCTTGAGATCGAACCTCCAAATTGTCTTTGGATGATGTTGTTGCGATATGGTACCCTGAAATTTTAAGGATATTTACAACTAAGTTGTCTTATGAAATCTTAGGCTTATTAACACTCAAACATAATTTCCTCAATGTCTTAGAGAACATTAAATTATTTTTCAAATTTCATCGTAGATAGATGACAAACCATTTAAGGAGCTAAAGGTCTAATGATATCTTAGCTCCACACAAAATATGCAATGATTCGAATGAAAAAATTAATCTTTATAAATTTTACTAGATTAAGAAGCACATCAAAGGGAGTATTCTACCCTTCAACTTCCTATTTTTTAATCTCCACAATATGGGAGGTGTAGAATGGTGAGAACTGATATAAGGGTGTTTTACATTCTCAATTGCTATAGAAGTTGGATCTTCCTTCCAATTCTGAATATCCTATTTGAAGAACAATAAAAAAATAAAACTAACCTCGAGATTGAACCTTTGAATTGTTTTTAGGATTATGTTGTTGCGATATGGTACCCTGAAGTTTTATGAATATGTAAAACCAGGTTGTCTTATGAAATCTTTGGGCTTATTAACACTTAAACGTAATTTCCCCAAAGGTCTAGAGAACATTAAATTCTTTTTCTAGTTTCATCGAAGACTGTTGACAAACCATTCAAAGAGATGAATGTCTAATGATGTTTCAACTCTATGCAAAATATGTAATGATTTGAATGAAGGCATTGATCATGGGTTGAAACAATTCCCTAAATCCATAAACATTTGGTCTATATTCGTGGATAAATAACCATTTACAACAAGATCTCAATCTTTATGTCCTTGACTAGACTAAGAATCACATTAAAGGGAGTATTCGACCCCCTACTTTCTATTCTTTCGTCGCCACATTCTAGGAGGTATAGAAGGGTGGGAATTGATATAAGGATGTTGATATCGTCAATGACTATAGAAGCTAGATCCTCTTTCTCATTCTGAATATCCTATCTAAGGAACAAAAAAAAAAAACCAACCTTGAGATCGTACCTCTAAATTGTCTTTAGGATGATGTTGTTGCGATATGGTACCCTGAAATTTGAAGGATATTTATAACGAAGTTGTCTTATGAAATGTTAGGGCTTATTAACACTCAAACATAATTTCCTCAAAGTCTTAGAGGACATTAAATTATTTTTCAGGTTTCATCGAAAACTGATGACAAACCATTTAAGGAGCTGAAGGTCTAATGATGTTTCAGCTCTATGCAAAATATGTTATGATTCGAATGAAATAATTGATGGGGTGTTGAAAAAGGCCCTAAATCCATAAACATTTGGTCTAGATTTGTGGATAATAACCATTTACAACATGATCTCAATCTTTTTAACCTTTACTAGATGAAGAAGCACATCAAAGAGGGTATTCTACCTCTCAACTTCCTATTCTTTCATCACCACAATCTGGGAGGTATAGAAAGGTAGGAAGTGATATAATAGTGTTTGACATTCACAATAACTATACAAGATGGATCTTGATTTCAATTATGAATATCCTATTTGAGGAACAAAAAAAAAAAAAAAAAAAAAAAAAAAAAAAAAAAAAAACCAACCTTGAGATTAAACCTTTGAATTGATTTCGGGATGATGTTGTTGCGATATGGTACTCTGAAGTTTTATGGATATTTAAAACCAAGTTGTCTTATGAAATCTTAGGGCTTATTCACACTCAAATATAATTTTCTCAAAGTCCTAGAGAACATTACAAATCTTTTACTGGTTTATCGAAGACTGTTGAGAAACTATTTAAGGAGCTAAATGTCTAATGTTTCAGTTCTATGCAAAATATGCAATGATTCGAATGAAAGCATTGATCTTGTGTTGAAAAAATGCCCTAAATCCATAAACATTTAGTCTAGATTCGTGGATAATAACTAATTACAACAAGATCTCAATCTTGATATCCTTGAATAGATTAAGAAACACATAAAAAACGAGTATGTACCCCATAAGTTTCTATTCTTTCATCGCCTCAATCTGGGAGGTCTAGAAGGGTACGAACAGATATAAGAGTGTATTACGTTCTCAATGACTATAGAAGATGGATCCTCCTTCTCCTTATGAATATCCTATCTGAGGAACAAAAAAAAAAAAAAAACAAAAAAAAAAAAACCTAACGTTGAGATAGATCTTCCAAATTGTCTTTGGATGATGATGTTGTGATATGGTACGCTGAATTTTTAAGGACAGTTACAACCTAGTTGTCTTATGAAATATTTGGGCTTATTAACACTCAAACTTAATTTCCTCAAAGTCCTAGGGAACATTAAATTCTTTTTCTGGTTTCATCGTAAACTGTTGACAAACCATTTAAGGAGCTAAATGTCTAATGATGTTTTAGCTCTATGCAAAATATGCAATGATTCGAATAAAAACATTGATCATGTGTTTAAAAAATTCCATAAATCCATTAACATTTGGTCTAGATTCGTGGATAATAACCATTTACAACAAGATCTCTACCTTGAAATCCTTGTTTAAATTAGGAATCACATCAAGGAGAGTACTCTACCCCCAACTTTCTATTCTTTCATCACCAAAATTTGGGAGTTGTAGATGGGTGGGAACTGATATAAGGGTGTTTGACATCTTACATGACTATGGAAGCCAGATCTTCTTTCCAATTATGAATATCCAATTTAAGGAAAAAAAAAAAAATCGGCCTTGAGATCGAACCTCCAAATTGTCTTTGGATGATGTTGTTGCGATATGGTACTCTGAAGTTTGAAGGATATTTACAACCAAGTTCTCTTATTAAATCTTGGGCCATATTAACACTCAAACATAATTTTCTCAAAGTCCTAGAGAACATGAAATTCTTTTTTTGGTTTCATCAAAGACTGATGACAAACCATTTAAGGTGCGAAAGGTCTAATGATGTTTTAGCTCTATACAAAATATGCAATGATTCAAATGAAAGCATTGATCGTGTATTAAAAAAATACCTTAAATCCATAAACATTTGGTCTAGATCCGTGGATAAGAACCATTTACAACAAGATCACAATCTTGATATCCTTGACTAGATTAAGAATCATATCAAAAAGAGTATTCTACCTCCCAACTTTCTATTCTCTAATCGCTACAATCTGAGAGGTGTAGAAGGGTAGGAACGGATATAAGGGTGTTTGACATCCTCTATGACTATAGAAGGTAGATCTTCCTTCCAATTATGAATATCCTATTTGAGGAAAGAAAAAAAAAACCGGCCTTGAGATCGAACCTCCAAATTGTCTTTGGGATGATGTTGTTGCGATATGGTATCTTGAAGTTTTAAGGATATTTACCACCAAGTTATCTTTTGAAATCTTAGGGCTTATTAATACTCAAACATAATTTCCTCAATGTCCTACAGAAAATTAAATTCTTTATCTGGTTTCATCGAAAACAAATGACAAACCACTTAAGAGGCTAAAGGTCTAATGATATTTCAGCTCTTCACAAAATATGCAATGATTTGAATGAAAGCATTGATCGTGTGTTGAAATTTTTTTCTTATTCCATAAACATTTTGTCTTTATTCATGGATAATAACCATTTACCACAAGATCTCACTCTTGATATCCTTGACTAAATTAAGAAGCACATCAAATGGAGTATTTTACCTCCCCAACTTTCTATTATTTCATCGTCACAACTTGGGAGGTCTTGAACTGTAGGAACTGATATAAGGGTGTATTGCATCCTCAATGATTATAGAAGTTGGATCTTCTTTCCAATTCTGAATATCCTATCTAAGGAAAAAAAAAAAAACTAAACTTGAGATTGAACCTCTAAATTGTCTTCAGATGATATTGTTGCGATATGGTACCCTAAAAGCTTTGGGGTCAAAATAAAATTTAGTGGGACTAAATTGATCAGATTGAAATAAATCTTGAAAAGTTTATCATGTTTTATTTCGTCAATTCTAGCTTTCCAAATTCAATTTAGGGAAAAACAGGTATATAAAAATTTTCATTTTGACCCCATAGTTTGGGCATTTTTGAAAATTCTTGAAATTGGCAAACAATTAAAAATCATTTAGAAATAGATTGAACTTTGGATAATCCAATTTTGTTTTCGTATAATCGATTAAAAGTAATTAAAATGAAGAAAAGAAAAAGAATAGGAAAAAGAGAATAGAAAAAAGAGAAGAAAAAAGAGAAATAGAGCAGATGTCTAAGAATGGGTTGCTGGTGTGGCTCTCTCTTTCCAGACAAGAGGCCTAGAAGGCAGATGTCTGATCTCTTGATTCATATAAAAAATAAAATAAAATAAAAAATATTGAAAAGGGGCTACACAACCCCCCTTTCAAATCCAAAAAAAAAAAAATAATAATTAAATTAATATATATATATATATATATACATCTTTTGGGGTAGGGATTAATTCGGCCAAAAAAAAAAAAATAGTGGAGGTCGGGGTTTTTATTAGCCAAACACACACAAACTATATATATAACAAAGGGGAGAGAGATGAGAGTTTTGGGAATGAAAAAAGAGAAGAAGAAGAAGAAGAAAAGAAATGAAGAAATTCTTCAAGCCCAGGAAATTTTTTCTACCTTCCAACTATGCATTTATTTATTTTGGCTTAAACCGCTTGAAAGGAATGACATAAAATTGGACAAAACTAAGAGGATGTTCCACGGGAACACTAAAAATTTGTTAATTTTTTTGCATTTATTTTTCTTGTTTTGAGCATTTCTGTGCTTTTGTTACTGTAACTTTATTTTACGCACTTTGTAAACCGCCTTCACATTTTTGTATATATTTATTTTCTCACATAAAAAATGGTAAAAATAATGGAATGATTGTTTTGGTTCTAAAAAACAAAAAATAAAAGTAAAAATCTAAAACAAAATAATAATAATAAAAAATTGGAAAAAAAAATAAAAAAAATCCTTAACATAGAATATGAGAAAGGAAGAGTTTTCTGTAGGATCATTTCGAATTTTTCGACCAGTGTGAAATTTTCTAACGGTGAGTTTGGGAAGACACTTTCTTAAGCTTAATTTTGACCATGGGGTAAGTTGATAAAATGGAAGCAATAATTTTTTTATTCGTAGGTTATATATATGTTTATTATTAAAAATGTAAAAATTAGTTTTTAGCAAAAATGATTTTTTCGAAAAAAAAAAAATAAATTAAACATTTTGGTTCTTAAAAAGTACACATAAAAAAAGAAATTTGTGAAAAGTAAAAATAGCCTTCACAAAAGGGGACTATTTTTGAAAAATCACTAAAGAAAAAACGTGTTTTCGAACAATGATTTTTTTTTTTTAAAAAAAACAAAAAACAAAAACCGTGTTTCACTATGTTTCTAAACTAGTTAGGTCACCTATATTTAATTTCTTAAAAACAATATTAATTACTTTACTAATATATATATATATATATATATATATATATATATAACAAAAACAAAAACAAAAACAAAGGGAATTTTTTTATAAATAAAATATATATATTTTGGCATGCAATCATATTTATTCCTTTTATTGAAATAACCCAAATTTAAAACTCACTACATTATCCTTAATAAATCATTGATATTTGATTATCCTTAATAAATCATTGATATTTGATAAGTGACCATATGGGGAAAATTTAAAATAAAAAATGAAAATAAAACAAAATTTATTTTCTTCATTTTTTTAAAGAAAAAAAATAATAAGTAAATAACAATAGAGAAAAAAATGAAAAAAATAATAATAATTTTTCATTCCTTTTTTTTTTTTTTTAAAAAATATATTAAAAAAATGTTTTATTTCAAGAAAAATTCAAAATTCAAAATGAAAACAAAACAAAATTTCTTTTTCCAAGAAAATAATTACAGAAAATAATAATTTTTTTTTTTTTTTTTACATTATCTAAAAAAAGTATTTTATTTAAAGAAAATGAAAAAACAAAATCAAATAATAAAAAATGAAAACAAATACTAAAAAGGGGGAGGAATTTTCTAGGAAGAGATTTTCAAATAAAATAAAATATTTGGACTCAAATTTTAATTGGAATTAATTGGATAAGGTATCGTTTTTGGACGGACGTCTTGGGATGTCTAATATCTTCTCCGAGTGTAACTGACTCCTGAACCCATAAAATGAATCCCTGGTTGGGCCGTGCTATTGGAGTCAAAAAATAACTTAAAGCCATTTTTCAAATTGTTTAAAAAAAAAATCTGGTGACCTAACACACCATTTAAACTCAATGTTAGGTGACTTCTTTTTCTGAAATTGGCTTAAGTATTTATTAGAAAAGCGATGCTTTTAAAAACCCTTCTCTCAAATATTTTTGAAAAAAAAGAAATGAAAAGAAAAAGCTTACATATTTATTATATTTATTTTATTTTTCATATTCTGGGATGCATTAGCTAGGGACTCTGCTGGGGATTCATTTTAGAGGTAAGAGCCTATGATATCCAAATAAGTCCAAGGAATTTAAAATTGAATGTTTTATTTTATTTATATAATCTCTTCATTCTTTATTTGTAAATAAGTACGTGTGCGCGTTTGTGTTGGGTTTTGTCTTTATTTTATGTGTTTTTAGTTATTAGTCTCTTTTTGAATGTTGCTTAGGGTGGCTTGACAGAAGCAAGGTATTGTGAGCTTCTATTTTTTATTGTAATATTTTCTCCAAGAAAAAATAAAAAGTGGGACGTGAGCAACCGATTGCTTGTGTACCTCCAATAATTGTAGTTGGGCATGTTGCGCTTCCGTTTCAATAAATTTAACATTTGATATGACAATTGGAAAATAAATAAATCAAATAAAATGACAATGTAATAACATAATTTGAAAAAATAGATGGCTGGTCGCCGAAGTAAAATTAATACATGCATGAACGTACAAACGTAGAAAAAAAGTACAAAACAAATAGAGTAACGAATCAAACGAGGTAATATGAACTCATCAATCAAGGTAGTTCTTTATTTGGTTGCAAGAAAGAAGAATCAGAAGGTGGCTTCACATTCACATGATGTTGAGGGCGAGTCTCATGCCGCTGGCACAGTCGCCTTGGGCACCAGAGATGAAGAAATAAGTTCCGGGGCGGGAAAGAGTGTAAGAAGTGGTGCCACTGCTCTCGTAGAACAACGAATTTGTTGGGTCACAATTGGCGAAGTCACTTTGGGAGACTTGGACCACATTGTGTGGATCTCGGTACTTAAATTCTATCAATAACCAAAGATAAAAAAATAAATAAAATCTTAGTATATAGGTACTAGTTCATTAAATGAATTATCAAATCAAAGGGAGAGAGTACATAGTAATTACCAAGGACGTCATTAACGAAAAAGGGTTTGCCCATAACCCATTCAGGATAATTGACATGGGGAGCCCAGCCTAAGGAACCTCCCACCGACCATTCTCTTGCCAAACACGGCATTGCAATTTGGCACAGAAGAAGGACTATTAGCACTGCTCCGGTACTGGTAGAGCTTGCCATTTTCTCTCGTCTCTCTGTCTGTATATGTCTGGGTGTGTGTGTGAGAGAGAGGACTCTTCTGGTTAATAAAAGAGAGAGAGAATGTGTGTGCGTGGTACGTAAAAGTGAGGAGAAGAAACGGGTTTTATAGTTGAAGAAGAAATAGAAATGAGTGATTCTTATGATGCATCAAAACACTATTCTATTACTAATTGCTTGCACGACGTGGTTTTTAAACTTGATTTTCTTTGATCTTCTAATATCTCATGTGGCCTAATTTTTGATAATTGAGGTAAGGTTCCGGCCGGCAACCGCCGAGAAGTAATATTCTAGCTGGCAGATATCCCACCTGTTCATATCGCATATATAATATAAAAATAAATATGCAACTGAGGGTTCATCAACTCATCATCCAATTTGAATAATTCTAGCTGGCCATGCAACTTCCATTCCCGGGGAAAAATAATAATATCTGCGAGTGTCACTTGGATAACCTAGGATTTGGGTATTTGGATCGAGGGCATTTTGGGTGTGGTTAGTATGTAGTTCTCCAATTCATGTAACTAGGATTTTATCGAATTTATTTTTACAGTAGTGAATAATTGATTATAGGTTAATTTTAGTTTGCAATCCTATGGTTAGACTGAATTATAAATATTTTTTGGTCGTTAGATGAATTTCAAAACTTACAAGTTATTTTTCAGTTTGTTTGTGTTTTTCGTTTTTAGTAATTAAATTCGTTAATAGTTGTGATAGTTTATTTTATTGTGTGAGTGTTTTGCTCGAGAACTAGCAAAATTTCAAGTTTGGAGGTATTTGATAGGTGAATTTTATTTATCCATTTTCAATCCGAATTTGGTAGTTTTCGAGTATTTTTATTAAGTTTTAATTTGTTTTATTTATTTTTGTTCAAAACAGGGGTTAGGAGCGAAAACAGTCGAAAAACGAGAAAAACGGTGGAAAAATGATTAAGAGGATCAAATATTCAAAACAACAGTTTCATCACTGCAGCGGTCAGCCCACTGCTGGGACCGCTGCAGCAGTGAAACAACATAGAGTTCCCTATGTTCTGATCATCACCGTTGCAGCGGTGATAAGGTAGAAAGCCTACCGACATGTCCACCGCTGCAGCGGTCAATGACCACCAGTTTTAGATATTTTATAGGTATTTTGTTTGTTCCCTTTTTGTTCCCATCTATTCCTATTATTCTTAGAACTCCTAGGGAGTGTTTTTGGAGTGTTTTAAAGGAGCTCTCAACCAACCATGAGGAGAAACTCAATTGGAGAAGAGGAAACAAGACAGGAGCGATTTTTACGGACGCTACCTTCAAATAACGGTTATTCTCCCTTGTTTCTCTCTTTATTCTTAACTTGGTTTTGGTTGTTTGAACATGCATATATTGTTTATCGTTGAATATATGGTTATGGCCAAGAGTTAAACACTGATTATCTATGAGATTGATGTAGTTTACTAATATACGTCGTTTGTTTAATCTTTGTTTCGTTATCGGTTGTTCTTGCCTATTCGATTGTGTTTACTATTTTTTTTCATTATATACTTGTTTAGATATATTGAGAAATCGGGGTTTGACACTCGGGAGAGGTAACCCTGAATTTGGACTGAGGTTTAAACACAACGTGACGATCTAATGACCCGGGAGGTCATTTGAAATTGTGCAATATGTGAGGTTGGGGCGAGACTCATGTGACCAAGTGTTGTATAGACACTCAAGGAGAACTTTGGCGTTGACGCAAAGTGACAAATTCATTCACTTTAAACTCAGGAGAGGTAGTGAGTGCGTTTTCAATACCTATATTGTTGGATAGATTTGAATGTTGTTAATGTAAACTAGATTAGATCAAACACGTATAAGTAACTAAAGTTAATCCTTAGATAATTTATTCCCGTATAACATATTTAGTATTATAGTTTAATGAATAGTTAATTTAGTATATTATGTATAAAAACAAAAATCTAATTTTTATCGTCTAAATAAAGTTCGGTTATGATAATCACGGTAATTAGAAAAAATTTAATTCAATCCCTATGGATATGGCAACTCTTTTCATTCACTATTCTATAAAATTTGACCCGTACATTTGCGGTGAAAGTAACGACGTAATATTCTGCTACCAAGTTTTTAACTTTAAGACCAAACCTCCAAATTGTCTTTGGGATGATGTTGTTGAGGTATGGTACCCTGAAGTTTTAATGAATTTTTACAACCAAGTTGTCTTATGAAATCTTAGGGCTTATTAACACTTAAACAAAATTTCATCAAAATCCTAGAGAACATTAAATTCGTTTTCCGAATTCATCAAACACTGATGACAAACTATCAAAGGAGCTAAAGGCTTATTGATATTCCAGCTCTATGGAAAATATGCAACGATTTCAATGAAAGCATTGATGGTGTGTTGTAAAAAAATGCCCTAAATCCATAAATATTTTGTCTAGATTCATGAATAATCGCAATTTACAACGAGATCTCAATGTTAATATCATCGATTAGATTAAAAAGCACATTAAAGGGAGTATTCTACCCCCAAACTTTCTATTCTTTCATTGCCATACTCTGGGAGGTCTAAAGGGTAGGAACAGATATAAGGGTGTATTTCTTCTTCAATGAATATAGAAATTGGATCGTTCTTCCCATTCCGTATATCCTATCTGAGGAACAAAAAAAAAAAAAAAAAAAAAAAAAACACAACAACGTTGAGATCGAACCTTCAAATTGTCTTCAGATGATGTTGTTGTGATATGGTACCTTAAAATTTTAAGGATATTTACTACCAAGTTGTCTTAAGAAATCTTAGGGAATATTAACACTCAAACCTAATTTCCTCAAAGTCCTAGAGAATATTAAATTGTTTTTCTGGTTTCGTCGAAGACTATTGACAAACTATTTAAGGAGCTAAATGTCTAATGATATTTCAACTCTATGCAAAATATGCAATAATTCGAATGAAAGCATTGATCATATGTTGAAAAAAGGCCCTAGATTAATAACATTTGGTCTAGATTTGTGGATAATAACAATTTACAACAATATCTCAATCTTGATATCCTCGACGAAATTAAGAATCACATCAAATGGAGTATTTTACTCCCAACTTTCTGTTCTTTCATCGCCACAATCTAGGAGGTGTAGAAGGGTGGGAACTGATATAAGGGTGTTTGACATCCTCAATGATTATAGAAGCTGGATTTTCCTACCAATTACGAATATCCTATCTGAGGAACATAAAAAAAACCCAACCTTGAGATCGTTCTTCTAAATTGTCTTCGGGATGATGTTATTGCGATATGGTACCTTGAAGTTTTAGGGATATTAACAACCAAGTTCTCTTATGAAATCTTAGGGCTTATTAACACTCAAACATAATTTTCTCAAATTTTTAAAGAATGTTAAATTCTTTTTCTGGTTTCATTGAAGACTAGTGACAAACCATTTAAGGAGCTAAAGGTTTAGTGATATTTCAGCTCTATGCCAAACATGCAATGATTCGATTGAAAGGTTTGATCGTGTGTTGAAAAAATGTTGTAAATCCATAAACATTTGGTCGATATTCGTGGATAATAACCATTGACAACAAGATCTCAATCTGGATAACCAAGACTAGATTAAGAATCACATGAAAGAGAGTATTCTACCCCTCAACTTCCTATTCTTTCATCACCACAATCTGGGATGTGTAGAAGGGTGGGAGCTGATATAATGGTGTTTGACATTCTCAACGACTATAGAAGTTGAATCGTCATTCCAATTTTGAATATCCTATCTGAGGGACAAAAAAAAAAAAAAAAAAAAAAAAAAAAAGAAAAAACAAACAAACCAACCTTGAGATCGAACCTCCAAATTGCTTTCGAGATGATGTTGTTGCAATATGCTACCCTGAAGTTTTATGGATATTTACAACTAGGTTGTCTCATGAAATATTAGGGCATATTAACACTGAAACATAATTTCCCCAAAGTCGTAGAGAACATCAAATTCTTTTTTATAGTTTTATCAAAGACTGTTGACAAACTATTTAAGGAGCTAAGGTGACATTTGGTAACTACTCCCATCCCAAAAATTCTCATCCTATTCCCAACTTTTTGTGATTTATTTTTGGCCATAACGTTTGGTAAACTTTTGTTTCTGTTTTAATTTCATTGCAAAATGAGAATTGTGCCCACTTTTTGTTTAGAAATTAGAAAGAAAAAAAATATTGTGCCAATTATTTCCCATCCCATTCCCATTCTCTAAAGGGACATGCTGGTCCTTTTTGATATTGTTAGTGAGACCCCCCCTTCCAACTTTGGTAGCTCCTTTTTTTTTTTTTTTTTTCTTTTTTGTTCTTCTCGTTTGTTCATCCTGTTTTGATGTCGTCCTCATCCATCAATGACATCCTTTTCTTCGTCTTCGTTCGTCTGGTTCGTCTGATTCGTCTACTTCGTCTTTGTTCATCTACTTCATTTACTCCGTTCGTCCTTTTCGGCGTTCGCTCGTCGTCGTCATTCGCTGGTCGCCGTTATTCTTCGTCATTGTGCTTATCATCGTTGTTCTTCGTCATTCCTTCGTCTTCATTGATTTCTCTCGTCGTCGTCTAGTTCTTTGTTGTTCGGTCGTATACTTCTTAGTTCGATTTAGGGTTTCGTTCGAAATAGAAATGGTTTCGATTTCAATTTTGTTTTCGATTTCAATTTCAAATTCGAAACTGAATCCAAAATCAAATTTCGATTATCGAAATGGTTTCAATTTCAATTGGGGTTTAGGATTTCAAATTTGATTTCGATTGGGGTTTAGGATTTTAATTTTGATTGAATTTTAGGATTTCGATTTCGAATGGGGTTTAGGGTTTGATGGCTTGATGATTTCTTGATTGTGATTTATGGTTCGTTCTAAATTTGTTAGATAAAATCATTACCAAACGCAATTCGGTTTATAGATAAAAATAAATAAAAATTATCATTACCAAACGCGATTCTGTTCCCAAAAAGGAAACAAAATTCTTATCCTATACCATCCCATTTCTATCCCACTGCATGGGATGAGCACGAAACAGTTACCAAATGGGCCCTAAATGTTTAATGATGTTTCAACTCTACGCAAAATATATAATAATTCAAATGAAAGCATTGATTGTGTGTTGAAAAAATGCCCTAAATTCATAAACATTTGGTCTAGATTTGTGGATAACAACCATTATTCACGAGATCTCAATCTAGATATCCTGATTAGATTAAGAAGCACATCAAAGGGAGTATGTACCCCCTCGAACTTTCTTTTCTTTCATCGCCACAATCTGAGAAATCTAAAAGGATAGGAATAGATGTAAGGGTGTATTACGTCCTCAAGTGACTATAGAAGCTAAATCTTCCTTCCTATTCTGAATATCCTATTTGAGGAACCAAAAAAAAAAAAAAAAAAAACCAACGTCGTGATCGAACCTCCAAATTGTCTTTGGATGATGTTGTTGCGATATGGTACCCTGAAATTTTAAGGATATTTACAACAAAATTGTCTTATGAAATCTTAGGGCTTATTAACACTTAAACATAATTTCGTCAAAGTCCAAGAAAACATTAAATTAATTTTTGGTTTCATTGAAGACTGTTGGCAAACCATTTAAGGAGCTAAATGTCAAATGATGTTTTATCTCTATGCAAAATATGAAATGATTCGAATGAAAGCATTGACCGTGTGTTGAAAAAATGCCCTACATCCATAAACATTTGGTCAAGATTCATGGATAATAATAATTTACAACAAGACCACAGTCTTAAAATCCTTAACTAGATTAAGAATCACATCAAAAGGAGTATTCTACCCCCAACTTTCTATTCTTTCATCGCCACAATCTAAAAGGTGTAGAAGGATGAAAACAGATATAAGTGTGTTTGACATCCCCAACGACTATAAAAGCTTGATCTTCATTCCAATTAAAATCATCCTATCTGAGGAACAAAAAAATAAAAATGAAAAAATCCAACCTTGAGATCATACCTCCAAATTGTCTTTGGGATGATATTGTCGCGATATGGTACCTTGAAGTTTTAAGGATATTTACAACCAAGTTGTATTATGAAATCTTAGGGCTTATTAACACTCAAACATAATTTCCTTAAAGTCCTAAAGAACATTAAATTCTTTTTCAAGTTTCATCGAAGACAAATGACAAACCATTTAAGGAGTTGAAGGTCTAATGATGTCTTAGCTCTGCGCAAAATATGCGATGATTCGAATGAAAGAATTAATTGTGTGTTGAAAAAATGTCCTAAATCCATCAACATTTGGTCTAGATTCGTGGATAATAACCACTTATAACAAGATCTCAATCTTTATAATCTTGACTAGATTAAGAAGCATATCAAAGGAAGTATTCTACCCTTCAACTTCCAATTCTTTAATCACTACAACCTGGAAGGTGTAGAAAGGTGAGAACTGATATAAGGGTGTTTGACATTCTCAATGACTATAGAAGCTAGATATTCCTTCCAATTATGAATATCCTATCTGAGGAACAACAAAAACAAAAAAAAAAAAACAAACAAAAAAAAACTGACCTTTAGATTGAACCTTCGAATTGTTTTCGGGATGATGTTGTTGTGATATGGTACACTGAAGTTTTATGGATATTTCAAACCAAGTTGTCTTATGAAATCTTAGGGCTTATTAACACTCAAACATAATTTCCTCAAGGCTCGAGAGAATATTAAATTCTATTTCCGGTTTCATCGAAGATTGTTGACAAACCATTTAAGGAGCTAAATGTCTAATGATGTTTCAGCTCTATGCGAAATATGCAATGATTCAAATGAAGGCATTGATCGTGGGTTGAAAAAATACCCTAAGTCCATAAACATTTGGTCTAGATTTGTGGATAATAATCATTTACAACGAGATGTCGATCTTGATATCTTTGACAAGATTAAGAATCACATCAAAGGGAGTATTCAACCCCCTACTTTCTATTCTTTCATTGACATCCTGAATGACTATAGAAGTTGGATTTTCCTTCTCATTTTGAATATCCTATCTGAGGAACAAAAAACAAAACCAACGTTGAGATCGAACTTCCAAATTTTCTTTGGATGATGTTGTTGCGATATGGTACCCTGAAATTTTAAAGATATTTACAACCAAGTTGTCTTGTGAAATCTTAGGGCTTATTAACACTCGAACATAATTTCCTCAAAGTCCTACTGAACATTAATTTTTTTTTCCAGGTTTCATTGAAAACTGATGACAAACCATTTAAGAAGCTGAAGGTCTAATGATGTTTTAGCTCTACGCAAAATATGCTATGATTTATATGAAATCATTGATCGTGTTTTGAAAAAATTCCCCAAATCCATCAACATTTGGTCTAGATTCATGGATAATAACCATTTACAATATGATCTCAATCTTTTTAACCTCGACTAGATTAAGAAGCACATCAATGAGAGTATTCTACCCCTCAATTTCCTATTCTTTCATCACCACAATCTGGAAAATATAGAAAGATGGGAACTGATATAATGATGTTTGACATTCTCAATGACTATAGAAGCTAGATCTTGCTTTTAATTATGAATATCCTATTTGAGGAACAAAAAAAAAACAAAAAAACCCAACCTTGAGATTGAACCTCCGAATTGATTTCGGGATGATGTTGTTGCGATATGGTACCCTGAAGTTTTATGGATATTTAAAACCTAGCTGTCTTATGAAATCTTAGGGCTTATTAACACTCAAAAATAATTTCCTTAAAGTCCAAGAGAACGTTAAATTCTTTTCTGGTTTCAACGAAGACTATTGACAAACCATTTAAAGAGCTAAATGTCTAATGATGTTTCAGCTCTATGCAAAATATGCAATGATATGAATGAAAGAATTGATCTTGTGTTGAAAAAATGTCCTAAATCCCTAAACATTTGGTCTAGATTCGTGGATAATAACCAATTACAACAAGATCTCAATTTTGATATCCTTGATTAGATTAAGAAACACATCAAAAAGAGTAGGTACCCTCCCCCAATTTTTTATTCTTTCATCGCCATATTCTGGAAAGTCTAGAAGGGTGGGAACAAATATAAGTGTGTATTATGTCCTCAATGACTATAAAAGCACGATCCTCCTTCTCATTCTGAATATCCTATATGAGGACAAACAAAAAAAAAAAAAAAAAAAACCAACGTTGAGATAGAACCTCCAAATTGTCTTCGGATGATGATGTTGCGATATGGTACCCCGAATTTTTTAGGATATTTACAACCAAGTTGTCTCATGAAATATTAGGGCTTATTAACACTCAAACTTAATTTCTGCAGAGTCCTAGGGAACATTAAATTCTTTTTCTGGCTTCATCAAAGACTATTGACAAACCATTTAAGGAGCTAAATGTCTAATGATGTTTCAGCTCTATGCAAAATATGCAATGATTTGAATAAAACCATTGACCATGTGTTAAAAAATGCCTAAAATCCATTAACATTTGATCTAGATTCGTGGATAGTAAACATTTACAACAAGATCTTAATCTTGAAATCCTTGTCTAAATTAAGAATCACATCGAGGGGAGTACTCTACCCCCAACTTTCTATTCTTTAATCGCCACAATTTGGGAGGTATAGAAGGGTGAGAACTGATATAAGGGTGTTTAACATCCTACATGATTACAGAAGCCAGATCTTCCTTCCAATTCTGAATATCCTATTTGAGGAACAAAAAAAAAAAAAAAAAAAAAAAACCAATCTTGTGATCGAACTTCCTAATTGTCTCCAGGATGATGTTGTTGTGATATGGTACCCTAAGGTTTTAAGGATATTTACAACCAGGTTCTGTTATGAAATCTTTGGGCTTATTAACACTCAAACATAATTTTCTTAATGTCCTAGAGAACATTAAATTCTTTTTTGGTTTCATCAAAGACTGACGACAAACCATTTATGGTGCGAAAGGTCTAATGATGTTTTAGCTCCATGCAAAATATGCAATGATTCAAATAAAAGCATTGATCGTGTATTGAAAACATACCCTAAATCCATAAACATTTACTCTAGATTCATGGATAATAACCATTTACAACAAGATATCAATCTTGATATCCTTGACTAGATTAAGAATCACATCAAAGGGAGTATTCTACCTCTCAACTCTCTATTTTTTAATCACTACAATCTGAAAGGTGTAGAAGGGTAGGAACTGATATAAAGATGTTTGACATCCTCAATGACTATAGAAGGTGGATCTTTCTTCCAATTATGAATATCCTATTTGAGGAAAAAAAAAAAAAAAAAACAGGCCTTGTGATTGAACCTCCAAATTGTCTTTGGGATGATGTTGTTGCAATATGGTACCTTTAACACTCACATGTAATTTCCTCAAAGTCCTAGAATACATTAAATTCTTTTTGTGGTTTCATCGAAAACTGATGAATAACCACTTAAGGAGCTAAAGGTCTAATGATATTTTAGCTCTACACAAAATATGCAATGATTCGAATGAAAGTATTGGTCGTGTGTTGAAAGAATTCCCTAAATCCATAAATATTTTGTCTTTATTCATGGATAATAACCATTTACCACAAGATTTAAATCTTGATATCCTTGACTAGATTAAGAAGCACATCAAAGGGAGTATTGTACCCCTAACTTTCTATTCTTTCATCATCACAACTTAGGAGGTCTAGAACTGTAGGAACTGATATAAGGGTGTATGACATCAATGACTATAGAAGTTGGATCTTCCTTCTAATTCTGAATATCCTATTTGAGGAACAAAAAAAAAAAACAAAAACAAAACAAAACTAAACTTGAGATTGAACCTCCAAATTGTCTTCGGATGATGTTGTTGCGATATGGTACCCTGAAAGTTTCAGGGTCAAAATAAAATTTAGTGGGACTAACTTGATCAGATTGAAATAAATCTTGAAAAATTTATCATGTTTTATTTTGTCAATTCTAGTTTTCAAAATTCAATTTAGGGAAAAACAAGTATATAGAAATTTTAATTTTGACCCCAAAGTTTGGGCATTTTTGAAAATTCATGAAATTGGCAAACAATTAAAAATTGTTCAGAAATTGATTGAACTTTGGAAAATCCAATTTTGTTTTCGTATAATCGTTTAGGAAAAATAATTTCCATACTAAAAGTAATTAAAATGAAGAAAAGAAAAAGAACAGGAAAAAGAGAATAGAAAAAAGAGAAGAAAAAAGAGAAATAAAGCAGATGTCTAAGAATGGGTTACTGGTGTGCATTTCTCTTTCCAGGCCGGAGGCCTAGAAGGCAGATGTCTAATCTCTCCTCTATCGATTTGTATAAAAAAAACTAAAATAAAAAATATTGAAAATGGGGGCTACACAGCCCCCCTCTCAAATAATAAAATAAAAAAATAATTAAATATATATATATATATATATATATATATATATATTTTACATTTTTTGGGGTGGGGATTGTTTCGGCAAAAAAATAAATAGCGGTGGTGGGAGTTTTTGTGAGCCAAACACACACAAACTATAGATATAACAAAGGGGAGAGAGATGAGAGTTTTGGGAATGAAAAAGGAGAAAAAACAAAAGAACAAGAAAAAAAAAGAAGAAGAAGAAGAGAAAAAAAAATGAAGAAATTCTTTAAGCCCAGGAAAATATTTCTACTTTCCAACTATGCCTTTATTTTTTTGGCTTAAACCGCTTTAAAGGAATGACATAAAATTGGACAAAACTAAGAGGATGTTCCACGGGAACACTAAAAATTTGTTAATTTTTCTGCATTTATTTTTCTTGTTTTGAGCATTTCCATGCTTTTATTACTGTGACTTTGTTTTACGTACTTTATACACTGTCTTCACATTTTTGTATATATTTATTTTCTCGCATAAAAATGGTAAAAATAATGGAATGATCGTTTTGCTTCTAAAAAACAAAAAATAAAAATAAAAATCTAAAACAAATAATAATAAAAAATTGGAAAAAGGAAAAAAAAAATGAAAAAATTCCTTAACATAAAATCTAAGAAAGGAAGAGTTTTTTATAGCATCATTTCAAATTTTTCGACCAGTGTTAAATTTTCAAACGGTGAGTTTATGAAGGCACTTTCTTAAGCTTAGTTTTGACCATGGGGTAAGTTGATAAAATGGAAGTAATAATTTTTTTATTCATAGGTCATATATATGTTTATCATAAAATATGTAAAAATTAGTTTTTAGCAAAAACGAATTTCGAAAAAAACAAAATTAAACATTTTGGTTCTTGAAAGTACACGTAAAAAAAGAGATTTGTGAATAGTAAAAATAGCCTTTCCAAAAGGGGACTATTTTTGGAAAATCACTAAAGAAAAAATGTGTTCTCGAAGAATGATTTGTTTTTTTAAAAAAAAAAAAAAAAACTGTGTTTCACTATGTTTCTAAACTAGTTAGCTCACCTATATTTCGTTTCTTAAAAAAATATTAATTATTTTACTAATATATATAACAAAAACAAAAACAAAGGGATTTTTGTTTTTTTAAAAATAAAATATATATTTTGGCATGCATTCATATTCCTTCTTTGTTGCAAAATAACCCGAACTTCAAACTCACTACATAAATCATCGGGGGTCATCTTTAATAAATCATTGATATATGATAAGTGACCATATGGGAACATTTAAAACGAAACAAAATTTATTTTCTTCATTTTTTTTAAAGAAAAAAATTAATAAATAAATAACAATAGACAAAAAAAATGAAAAAAATAATAATAATTTTTCATTAGTTTTTTTTTTTTTTTAAAATAATAAAAAAATATTTTATTTCGATCAAAAATCAAAATTCAAAATGAAAACAAAACAAAATTTCTTGTTTCAAGAAAAAAAATACACAAAATAATAACAAAATTATTATTTTTTACATTATTTAAAAAAAAAGTATTTTATTTAAAGAAAATTAAAATAATAATAATAATAAAAAATGAAAACAAATACGAAAAAAGGGGGAGGAATTTTTTAGGAGGAGATATTAAAATCAAATAAAATATTCGGTCTTAAATTTTAATTGGACTTAATTGGATAAGGTATCATTTTTGGATGAACGTCTTGGGATGTCTAACACCTTCTCCGAGTGTAACTGAGTCCCGAACCCATAAAAACGAATCTCTGGTTGCGTCGTGCTTTTGGAGTCAAAAAATAACTTAAGCTATTTTCCAAATTATTTAAAAAAAGAAATTTGATTACCTAGCACACCATTTGAACTCAATGGTAGATGACGATTTTTTTTTTTTATGATGAAATTGGCTTAAGTTTTTTATTAGTAAACCAGCGCTTTTAAAAGCCCATCTCTCAAATATTTTTGAAAAAAAGAAAAGAAGAGAAAAAGCTTACATATTTATTTTATTTTTCATAATCCGGGATGCATTAGTTGGGGACTCTGCTGGGGATTCATTTTAGACGGTTGAGCTTATGATATCCAAATAAGTCAAAGGAATCTGAAATTGAATGTTTTATTTTATTTTTATAATCTCTTCATTTGTTATTTGTAAATAAGTATGTGTACGCGTCTGTGTTGGGTTTTGTCTTTATGTTATGTGTTTTAAGTTGTTAGTCTCTTTTTGAATGTTGCTTAGGGTGGCTTGACAGAAGCAAGGTATTGTGAGCTTCTATTTTTCATTGTAATATTTTCTCCAGAAAAAAATAAAAAGTGGGACGTGAGCAACCGATTGCTTGTGTACCTCCAATAATTGTAGTTGGGCATGTTGCGCTTCCCTTTCAACAAATTTAACATTTGTCATGATAATTGGAAAATAAATAAATCAAATAAAATGACAATGTAATAACATAATTTGAAAAAATAGATGGCTGGTCGCCGAAGTAAAATTAATACATGCATGAACGTACAAACGTAGAAAAAAAGTACAAAACAAATAGAGTAACGAATCAAACGAGGTAATATGAACTCATCAATCAAGGTAGTTCTTTATTTGGTTGCAAGAAAGAAGAATCAGAAGGTGGCTTCACATTCACATGACGTTGAGGGCGAGTCTCATGCCGCTGGCACAGTCGCCTTGGGCACCAGAGATGAAGAAATAAGTTCCGGGGCGGGAAAGAGTGTAAGAAGTGGTGCCACTGCTCTCGTAGAACAACGAATTTGTTGGGTCACAATTGGCGAAGTCACTTTGGGAGACTTGGACAACATTGTGTGGATCTCGGTACTTAAATTCTATCAATAACCAAAGATAAAAAAATAAATAAAATCTTAGTATATAGGTACTAGTTCATTAAATGAATTATCAAATCAAAGGGAGAGAGTACATAGTAATTACCAAGGACGTCATTAACGAAAAAGGGTTTGCCCATAACCCATTCAGGATAATTGACATGGGGAGCCCAGCCTAAGGAACCTCCCACCGACCATTCTCTTGCCAAACACGGCATTGCAATTTGGCACAGAAGAAGGACTATTAGCACTGCTCCGGTACTGGTAGAGCTTGCCATTTTCTCTCGTCTCTCTGTCTGTATATGTCTGGGTGTGTGTGTGAGAGAGAGGACTCTTCTGGTTAATAAAAGAGAGAGAGAATGTGTGTGCGTGGTACGTAAAAGTGAGGAGAAGAAACGGGTTTTATAGTTGAAGAAGAAATAGAAATGAGTGATTCTTATGATGCATCAAAACACTATTCTATTACTAATTGCTTGCACGACGTGGTTTTTAAACTTGATTTTCTTTGATCTTCTAATATCTCATGTGGAGTAATTTTTGATAATTGAGGTAAGGTTCCGGCCTGCAACCGCCGAGAAGTAATATTCTAGCTGGCAGATATCCCACCTGTTCATATCGCATATATAATATAAAAATAAATATGCAACTGTGGGCAATGTTTTAAAAACCGGACTGGACATCGAACCGGAAATGTTCCCGGGTCACGGGTCACCGGTTCAACCAGTAGGCGAACCGCTGTTGAACCGGTGACGTCATAATTACGTCATAATTATTTTTTATATATATTTATTTAAATAAAAAAATACAAAATATATATATACACACACATTTATTTGAAGAAAAAAAACATAAAAAACAAGATCCACAAAATTCTATTAACTTTAAAGACTCAAACTCAAATTATCATTTATTAATACATAATTCATAAACAAAAGACACATTTTTTAATAAAACAATATTACATCATTCAAGAGTTCAAAAAAAATTGCCCAACAACCACAAAAATAATTGTAGAGTCCAAATCATCCATAATACACAACATGAGAATAACAAGCTAAAAGTTTTCGTTCGGAGGAGCATTCGGTTCATTTGCATTATCTTCCTCACCCTCACCGGCACCGGAACCCTCACCAAAATGAAATCGAATAGTTGGTCCAACACCATGATCTTTTCTCATTATTCCTTGATCTACATTCTCAAATGAACTAAAATCAACATCTTCACCGCCTACTAACACATTATCCATTTCATCCACAACGGCGTCCAATTCATCTATAATTAAAATATTAATTAAGTCATTTTTCTAAAAATATGAAGAAAAAAAAAACACTAATAAATAACTAACCTTCTCTTCCACGCCTACGTTGTCTTTCAAAACGTGGCATTGCATCTTCTTCATAAAGTTTTCTCTCAAGTTCATCATAATCAAGAAATGGGCCCTCATCCTCTTCGACAATCCAAAATTTGATTTTTCCAATGCTTTCAACGTCAATTGGATCAAAATCTATCTTTTTGTAAGAATGCCTAAAATAAAACAATTGATTAGATGTATAATCAAATGAGAGTGAAATTAACATAAAAGAGATGATTACCTATTTTTCAAACGCAGGTTATAATGAACAAATACAAGATCATTAAGTCGTTGATGCTCCAATCTATTTCTCTTTTTAGTATGTATGCAATCGAACACACTCCAATTACTTTCACATCCTGAAGAACTACTTGTTTGGCTAAGAACACGAATAACCAACTTTTACAAATTCGGAGCACTATGTCCAAATAATCGCCACCATTCATCTTGAGAGAAAATGAATAAAAATAGTTATTAATTAAAATACATGGAGTATAAAAATAATAATGCAAATTAGTATGAAATTAAAATCATGAAATATTACTAGGTTGTGTATTCTTGGCAGTGGATAAAGCGAGATCCCGATCAAAACTTCCCAAGCGCTCCCGAAATATTCTTGTTTCTTCCAACAACTTCTTCTTATTACATGTTGCTTTACACTCAATGATATCAAGAAGACCCGCCATAACCTCTGGTTTGCCACAAAAATTTGTTTGATCATACTGAAATGCCGAATTTAACCAATAAGCGGCAGCATGAATATTTTGCCTCAATTGTCGATCCCACCGCTCTTTAATTATTTTTGTGTAAGGTTTGTATAATCTCCTCTTGTTCATAAACACATTCTTAATTGTCGTTTGAGCCTTATACATACCCTCATAAACATAACCCATGGAGGGATTCACATCCATATCAACAATACGTAATAAACGCATCAGTGGCTCAACAATTTTCGTGATAATTAAAATGTCATTCCAAAACTTCGAATCCAATATTATAGAACACACAACTTTTGATTTCTTCTCCCTATAATATCGCGAATCAACAAAATCTTTGCTAGTGACTAAAGCTTTAAGGTCGTGCGTATGTTGATAAATGTTGTGCAATGCAATAAAAGTTGTGGCAAATCGAGTAGCACCAGGACGAATGATTTCAGTCCAATCCTTTCGTTTCCTCAACCAAGCTAGCACCCAAACATGATTATACACATACCTTGTCACCTTAGAAGCTTTAAGTGCAAGATCAAGCATATGCTCCATTTTTTCAATATCTTGCAAGATCAAATTCAAACAATGTGCTGCACAAGGAGACCAACTAATCATTTTATATTATTCAGCCACCATTTTCCCTGCAAGGATGTAGTTAGAGCCATTATCTGTGACCATATGAAAAACATTACTCGCTCCAACCCATTGAATCATTTCTTCAAACAAGGCAAATAAAAGTGATCCACTTTTCACAACATCAGATGCATCAACATATTTAATAAATACAACCCCTCTAGGACTGTAGACAAGAAAATTAATCAAGGTGCGATGTGCACCATCAGTCCAACCATCACCCATAATAGTACATCCAGTATCTGCCCATTGACTTCGCAATGATTCTACAAACAATTGCACCTCTTTCTTTGAATCCCTCAACAAATTGACTCGAACATTATGAACCTTATATCCAGGACCAATAGCAATTGCAGCATCAAACATAGGTTGAAAAATTTTGGAATTAACAGAATTTAATGGAACGCACATATCATACAACCATCTAGCAATTGCCATGTGCGCCTTGTGGAGGGCTTCTTTGGTAGCTAAAACACTTTTGATAGTGGGTTGGGTAACCGGTGATGGGGAAAAAAATTTGACATTCTTATCATATTTTGTGTTTTTGTTCCACTAAACCCACCTCTTGTCCCGCTACTATTACCACCTTCATTGATTTTAATTCCCTTATTTCTTGGACGAAAAACCTCTTCAACCTCTACATCATCCTCTTCAATATCAACATCAAAATTAGGATAACTCGGACCATATGGATGACTAAGTTCTTGGGCCAACACATCTTGTTTTTTCTTTTCAATAATTGATTTTAATGAAAGATCCATTTCTTCTCTCACTTCCGATGGAACTTTTTTACACGGTCCAATGTCTCCCTTTTTCCCAGCAAGATGTTGTTTCATTCGATTAATTCCCCCACCTCTAATAGTTTTTTGACAATATAAACATGTAAATATCTTTTTTCCCTGACTATCCCGTCCCTCACTGACATGATTCCAAGCAATATTCGATTTTCCCCGTGTAGATTGGGTACTAGAAGATGGAGTTTGAGTAGTGGAATTTTGCCCGGATGAAGACATTTCTTAAATTGATCTCAATCTGAATCATGTCAACAAAAGTTACCAATTTTACATTTTATAAATTATAACAATTATATACAATTATACATAATCAACAATCCACATCTCAAGTCTCAACTGATCTGAAAACAGTGAAGCCACACAGTGAAGAACATGCTAGTGACGCCACACAGTGAAGAACTCAACCGAAACAAGTGATCAACAATATGTAACTCAACCGAAACAAGTGATCAACAATATGTAACTCAACCGAAACAAGTGATCAAGAACAAAACTAAAATGAACTATCAACCGAAACAAGTGATCAACAACACAAGTGAAGAACAAAACTCTTAACTAACAAATAAAATAAAAATTTCAGACGAAAAAAAAAAAAACCTTACTGCAGTGAAGTCAGCCGTCAGCCGTCCGTCGTCTGCCGTCAGCCTTCCGTCGTCTGCCGTCTGGCAGTCGTCCGTCGTTCGCCGTCTGGCCGTCGTTCACCGTCTGGCCGTCGTTGTCGAAGGTCGGATCTCGTTGGGAAGGAAATCGACCACGAAATCGGCTGAAATCTGAGTGGCTCTCTTGGGAATGTTTGTAATCGGAAGAAATTAGGGTGAAATCGGAGAAGGGATTGAGAGATTGAGACTTGAGATAGAGAGATTGAGGGAACGACGCTTGCCAAACGCAATTGAGAACGGGAACGGGAACGATTTCGTGAGAAGGGCTGGGGTTTATTTTAGGGGTAGTATTTATATGGTAGGGGATGGGCAAAAACCGCCCGGTTCGAGAAAAACCGGACTGGTTCACCGGTTCGCGGTTGAACCGTCCGGTTGACCGGTTTTTAGCCCCAGCCGGTTTTGGGGGTATTTCCGGACCGGAAAGGTGACCGGTCGACGGTTTAACCGGTCCGACCGGCCGGTCCGGTCCGGTTTTTAAAACATTGACTGTGGGTTCATCAACTCATCATCTAATTGGAATAATTCTCGCTAGCCATGCAACTTCCATTCCAGGGGAAAAATAATAATACCCGCATGTGTCACTTGGACAACCTAGGATTTGGGTATTTTGATCGAGGGCATTTTGGGTGTGGTTAGTATGTAGTTCTCCAGTTCATGTAACTAGGGTTCTATCGAATTTGTTTTTGACAGTAGTGAATAATTGATTATAGGTTAATTTTAGTTTGCAATCCTATGGTTAGACCTAATTATATATATTTTTTGGTAGTTAAATGAATTTCAAAACTTACATGTTATTATTTTTCAGTTCGTTTGTGTTTTTCATTTTTAGTAATTAAATTCGTTAATAGTTGTGGTAGTTTATTGCAAGTGTGTTTTGCTCGAGAATTAGCAAAATTCCAAGTTTAGGGGTATTGGATAGGTGGATTTTATCTTTTCATTTTCAAATCGAATTTGGTAGTTTTAGTGTATTTTTATTTAGTTTTAATTTGTTTTTATTTATTTTGGTTCAAAACAGGGGTTAGGAGCGAAAACAGTCGAAAAACGGGGAAAGCGGTGGAAAAACGATCAAGATGATCAAATATTCAAAGCAGCAGTTTCATCGCTGCAGCGGTCAGCCCACCACTGCAGCGGTGAATTAACATAGAGTTCCCTAAGTTCTGATCACACATCGATGCAGCGGTGATAAAGCAGAAAGTCTACCGACATACCCACCGCTGCAGCGGTCAATGACCACCTGTTTTAGATATTTTATAGGTATTTTGTTTGTTCCCTTTTTGTTCCCATCCGTTCCCATTATTCTTAGAGCACCTAGGGAGTGTTTTTGGAGTGTTCTAAAGGAGCTCTCAACCAACCAAGAGGAGGAACTCAATTGGAGAAGAGGAAACAAGATCAGAGCGGTTTTTACGGACGCTACCTTCCGATAACGGCTATTCTCCCTTATTTCTCTCTTTATTCTTAACTTATTTTTGGTTGTTTGAACATGTATATATCGTTTATCGTTGAAAATATGGTTATGGCCAAGAGCTAAACACTGATTATCTATGAGATTGATGCAATTTACTAATATACGTCGTTTCTTTAATCTTTTTTTCGTTATCGGTTGTTTTTGCCTATTCGATTGTGTTTACCGTTATTTTTTATTATATGCTTGTTTAGATATATTGAGAAATCGAGATTTGATACTTGGGAGAGGTAACCCCGAATTTGGACTAGGGTTTAAACACAACGTGACGATCTAATGACCTGGGAGGGCGTTAGAAATTATGCAATTCGTGAGGTTGGGGCGAGACTCATATGATCAAGTGTCGTATAGACACTCGAGGAGAACTTCGGCGTTGACGCGAAGTTGCATATTCATTCACTTTACATTTGGAAGAGGTAGTGAGTGAGTTTTCGATACCTAGATTGTCAAATAGATTTGAATGTCGTTAATGTAAATTAGATTGGATCAAACATGTATAAGTAAATGAAGTTAATCCCTAAATAATTTATTCCCATATAACATATTTAGTATTATAGTTTAATTAATTGTTACTTTAGTATATTATTTATAAAATCAAAAATCCAATTTTTATCGCCTAAATAAAGTTCGGTTATGATAATCACGGTAATTAGCATAAATTTAATCCAATCCCTGTGGATATGACAACTCTTCTCATTCGCTATTGTATAAAAATTGACCCGTACACTTGCGGTGAAAGTAGTGACGTAATATTCCGCTACCATGTTTTTAACTTTGAGATCGAACCTCTAAATTGTCTTTGGGATGATGTTGTTACGATATGGTACCCTGAAGTTTTAAGAAAGTTTTACAACCAAGTTGTCTTATGAAATCTTAGGGCCTATTAACACTCAAGCAAAATTTCATCAAAATCCTAGAGAACATTAAATTCGTTTTCCGAATTTATCTAACACTGATGACAAACCATTAAAAGACCTAAAGGCTTATTGATATTTCAACTCTATGGAAAATATGCAACGATTAGAATGAAAGCATTGAAGGTGTGTTGAAAAAAATGCCTTAAATCCATAAACATGTGGTCTAGATTCGTAATCCGGGATGCGTTAGTTGGGGACTCTGCTGGGGATTCATTTTAGAGGGTCGAGCTTATATTATCCAAATAAGTCCAAGGAATCTAAAATTGAATGTTTTATTTTATTTTTATAATATTTTCATTCTTTATTTGTAAATAAGTATGTGTGCGCATCTGTGTTGGGTTTTGTCTTTAATTTATGTGTTTTAGGTTATTAGTCTCTTTTTGAATGTTGCTTAGGGTGGCTTGACAGAAGCAAGGCATTGTGAGCTTCTAGTTTTGATTGTAATATTTTCCCCAAAAAAATAAAATAAAAAGTGGGACGTGAGCAACCTGTTGCTTGTGTACCTCCAATAATTGTAGTCGGACATGTTGCACTTCCCTTTCAATAAATTTAACAATTGTCATGATAATTGGAAAATAAATAAATCAAATAAAATGACAATGTAATGACATAATTTGAAAAAATAGATGGCTGGTCGCCGAAGTAAATTTAATACATGCACAAACGTACAAACACAGAAATAAAGTATAAAACAAATAGAGTAACGAATCAAACGAGGTAATATGAACTCATTAATCAAGGTAGTTCTTTATTTGGTTGCGAGAAAGAAGAATCAGAAGGTGGCTTCACATTCACATGACGTTGACGGCGAGTCTCATGCCGCTGGCACTGTCGCCTTAGGCACCAGAAATGAAGAAATAAGTTTCGAGGTGGGAAAGAGTTTAATTAATAATTAATTTAGTATATTGCTTATAAAAACAAAAATCTAATTTTTATCGCTTAAATAAAGTTCGGTTATGATAATTATGGTAATTAGCAAAAATTTAATTCAATCCATGTGGATACGATAACTCTTCTCATTCACTATTCTATAAAACTTGACCCGTACACTTACTGTGAAAGTAGCGACGTAATTTTTCACTACCAATTTTTTAACTTTGAGATCGAACCTCCAAATTGTCTTTGAGATGTTGTTGTTGCGATATGGTACCCTGAAGTTTTAAAGAATTTTTACAACTAAGTTGTGTTATAAAATCTTAGAGCTTATTAACACTCAAACGAAATTTCATCAAAGTCCTAGAGAACATTGAATTCATTTTCCGAATTAATTGAAAACCGATGACAAACCATTAAAGGAGCTAAAGGCTAATTGATATTTCAGCTCTATGGGAAATATGCAACGATTCGAATAAAAGCATTGATGGTGTGTTGAAAAAATGCCCTAAATTCATAAATATTTGGTCTAGATTCGTGGATAATAACTATTTACAACAAGATATAAATCTTGATATCCTTGACTAGATTAAAAAGCACTTCGAAGGGAGTAATCTACTTCCTAACTTTCTATTCTTTCATCGCCACAATTTGGGAGGTCTTGAAGGGTAGGAACTAATATATGGTGTATTACATTCTCAATGACTATAGAAGCTGGATCTTCCTTCCAATTGTGAATATTTTATCCGAGGAACAAAAAAACAAACAAACCTGGAGATCGAACCTCAAAATTGTTTTTGGGATGATGTTGTTATTATATGGTACCCTGAAGTTTTATGGATATTTACAACTAAGTTGTCTTATGAAATTTTAGGGCTTATTAACACTCAAACATAATTTCCTCAAAGTCCGAGAGTACATTAAATTCTTTTTTAGGTTTCATCTAAAATTGATGACTAACCATTCAAGGGGCTAAAGGTCTAATGATGTTTCACCTCTATACCAAATATGCAATGATTCGAATGAAAGCATTGATCGTGTGTTGAAAAAATCCCCTAAATCCATAAACATTTGGTTTAGATTTGTGGATAATAACCATTTACAACAAGATCTAAATCTCGATATTCTTGACTAGGTTAAGAAGCACATCAAAGGGAGTATTCTACTCCGCAACTTTCTATTCCTTATTCGCCACAATCTGGGAGGTGTAGAAGGATGGGAATTGATATAAGGGTGTTTGACATCCTCAATTACTATACAAGCTAGATCTTCCTTCCAATTACAAATAGTCTATCTAAGGAACAAAAAAATAAATAAAAAATAAATAAAAATAAATAAATCGACCACGAGATCAAACGTCCGAATTGTCTTTAGGATGATGTTATTGCGATATGGTACCCTGAAGTTTTAAGGATATTGACAACCAAGTTTTCTTAAGAATTCTTACGGCTCTCAAACAGAAATGCCTCAAAGTCCTAGAAAATATTAAATTATTTTTTTGGTATCATCGAAGAATGTTGACAAACCATTTAAGGGCCTAAATGTCTAATGATATTTCACCTCTATGCAAAATACGCAATGATTCAAATGAAAGCATTGATCGTGTGTTGAAAAAATACCCTAAATCCATAAACATTTGGTCTAGATCCGTGGATAATAACCATTTACAATAAGATCTCAATCTTGATATTCTTGACTAGATTAAGAATCAAATCAAAGGGAGTATTCTACCCCCAACTTTCTATTCTTTTATCGCCACAATCTTGAAGGTGTAGAAGGGTGGGAACTAATATAAGGGTGTTTGACATCCTCAATGATTGTAGAAGTTGGATCTTCCTTCCAATTACAAATATCTTATCTGAGGAACATAAAAAAAAACCCAACCTTGAGATCGTACCTCTAAATTGTCTTCGGGATGATGTTGTTGCGATATGGTACCCTGAAGTTTTAAGGATATTTACAACCAAGTTCTCTTATGAAATCTTAGGGCTTATTAACACTCAAACATAATTTCCTCAAAGTCTTAGAGAACGTCAAATTCATTTTCTGATTTTATTGAAGACTTGTGACAAACCATTTAAGGAGCTAAAGATCTAGTGATGTTTCAGCTCTATGCAAAACATGCAATGATTCGATTGAAATGTTTGATAGTGTGTTGAAAAAATGCCGTAAAATCATAAACATTTGGTCTATATTTGTGGATAATAAACATTGATAATAAGATCTCAATCTAGATAACCATGACTAGATTAAGAGTCACATCAAAGAGAGTATTCTACCCCTCAACTATTTATTTTTGCATCACCACAATCTGGGATGTGTAGAAGGGTGAGAACTGATATAAGAGTGTTTGACATTCTCAACCACTATAGAAGCTGGATCTTCATTCCAATTATGAATATTCTATTTATGGAACAAAAAAAATAAACCAACCTTGAGATTGAACCTCCAAATTGTTTTCGAGATAATGTTGTTGCGATAGGCTACCCTGAAGGTTTATGGATATTTACGATTATGTTGTCTTATGAAATCTTAGGGCATATTAACACTGAAACATAATTTCTCCAAAGTCGTAGAGAACATTAAATTATTTTTCTAGTTTCATCAAAGATTGTTGACAAACTATTTAAGGAGATAAGGTGACATTTGGTAACTACTCCTACCCTAAAAATTCCTATCCTATTCCCAGATTTTTGGGATTTATTTTTGCCCATAGCGTTTGGTAAACTTTTGTTTCCGTTCCCATTCTATTCCATTCCAAAATGAGAATTGTGCCATTTTTTTTGTTTAGAAATTAGAAAGAAAAAAAGTTGTGCCAATTATTTTCTATCCCATTCCCATTCTCTAAAGGGACACGCTGGTCTTTTTTGAATTTGTTAGTGAGACCCCCCTTCCAACTTTGGTAGCCCTTTTTTTTTTTCTTCTTCTTTGTTCTTCGTGTTCGTTTGTCCTGTTTCGATGTCGTCCTCATCCATCAATGGCGTCCTCTTCTTCATCTTCGTTCATCTGGTTCGTCTATTTTGTCTTCATTGTCTGCTTTGTTTACTCCGTTTGTGCTCTTCATTGTTCGCTTGTCGTCGTCGTTCGCTGGTTGCCGTTGTTCTTCGTCGTTCTTTCGTCTTTGTTGATTTCGCTCATCGTCATCTGGTTCTTCGTTATTCGATTTTCTACTGCTTAGTTCGATTTAGGGTTTCGTTCAAAATTGAAATGGTTTTAATTTCCATTTTGTTTTCGATTTCAATTTCGAAACCGAATCCCAAAGCGGATATCGATTGTCGAAATGGTTTCGATTTCAATTGGGCTTTAGGATTTTGAATTCGATTTCGGTTGGGGTTTAGGATTTCAATTTTAATTTTGATTGGATTTTAGGATTTCGATTTCGATTGGGGTTTTGCGTTTGATGGCTTGATGATTTCTTGATTGTGGTTTTGGGTTTGTTCTTGATTTCTTAGATAAAATCGTTACCAAACACGATTCTGTTTCCAAATAAAAAAAATATCGTTACCAAACACGATTCTTCTTCCAAGAAAGAAAAACAATTCTTATCCCATCCCATCCCATCCCATTTCCATCCAGCTGCATGGGATGAGCATGAAATGGTTATCAAACGGGCCTTAATTGTCTAATGATGTTTCAACTCTACGCAAAATATGCAATAATTTGAATGAAAGCATTGATCATGTGTTGAAAAATTTTCCTAAATTCATAAACATTCGGTATAGATTCATGGATAACAATCATTTTTAACGAGATCTCAATCTTGATAACCTTGACTAGATTAAGAAGCACATCAAAGAGAGTATGTACCCTCCGAACTTTCTATTCTTTCATCGTCACAATCTGAGAAATCTAGAAGAATAGGAACAGATATAAGGGTGTATTACGTCCTCAATGACTATAGAAGCTCAATCTTCATTCCCATTCTGAATATCCTATCTGAGGAACCAAAAAAAAAAAAAAAAAAGTCAACGTCGAGATCGAACCTCCAAATTGTCTTTGGATGATGTTGTTGCGATATGGTACCTTGAAATTTTAAGGATATTTACAACCAAGTTGTCTTATAAAATTTTAGGGCTTATTAACACTCAAACATAATTTCGTCAAAATCCTAGAAAACATTAAATTAATTTCTGGTTTCATCGAAGACTGTTGACAAACCATTTAAGGAGCTAAATGTCTAATGATGTTTTAGCTCTATGCAAAATATAAAATGGTTCGAATGAAAGCATTGATCGTGTGTTGAAAAAATGCCCTAAATGTATAAATATTTGGTATAGATTCGTGGATAATAACAATTTACAACAAGATCTCAATCTTGAAATCCTTGACTAGATTAAGAATCATATCAAATTGAGTATTCTACCAACTTTCTATTATTCCATCGCCACAATCTAGGAGGTGTCGAAGGGTGGGAATTGATATAAGGATGTTGACATCCATAATGACTATAGAAGCTGAATCTTCATTCTCATTCTGAATATCCTATCTGATGAACAAAAAAAAATCCAACATTGAGATGGAACCTCCAAATATTCTTTGGATGATGTTGTTGCGATATGCTACCCTGAAATTTTAAGAATATTTACAACTAAGTTGTCGTACGAAATCTTAAGACTTATTAACACTCAAACATAATTTCTTCAAAGTCCTAGAGAACATTAAATTATTTTTCTCGTTTCATCAAAAACTGATGACAAATTATTTAAGTAGCTAAAGGTCTAATGATGTTTCAGCTCTACGCAAAATATGCTATGTTTTAAACAAAATCATTGATCGGGCGTTGAAAAAATTCCCTAAATCCATTAACATTTGGTTTAGATTCGTGGAAAATAACCATTTACAACATGATATCAATCTTTTTAACCTTGACTAGATTAAGAAGCACATCAAAGAGAGTATTTTACCTCTCAACTTCCTATTCTTTCATCACCACAATCAGGAAGGTATAGAAAGATGGGAACTGATATAATGGTATTTGACATTTGCAATGACTGTGGAAGTTGGATCTTACTTTCAATTATGAATATTATATCTAAGGAACAAAAAAAAAAAAAAAAAAAAAAAAACCACCTTGAGATTGAACCTCCGAATTGATTTCGGGATGATATTGTTGCAATATGGTACCTTGAAGTTTTATGGATATTTAAAACCAAGTTGTCTTTGGAAATCTTAGGGCTTATTAACACTCAAATATAATTTCCTTAAAGTCCTAGAAAACGTTAAATTCTTTTACTGGTTTCATTGAAGACTGTTGACAAACCATTTAAGGAGTTAAATGTCTAATGATGTTTTAGCTCTATGCAAAATATGCAATGATTCGAATAAAAGCATCGATCTTGTGTTGAAAAAATGCCCTAAATCCGTAGACATTTGGTCTAGATTCGTGGATAATAACAAATTGCAACGAGATCTTAATCTTGATATCTTTGACTAGATTAAGAAACACATCAAAAGGAGTGTGTACCCCCCAACTTTCTATTTTTTCATCGCCACAAATTTTGAGGTCTAGAAGGGTAGGAACATATATAAGGATGTATTATGTCCTCAATGACTATAGAAGGTGGATCCTCCTTCTCATTCTAAATATCCTATCTGAGGAACAAAAAAAAAACCAACATTGAGATAGATTTTCCAAATTGTGTTTGGATGATGATGTTGCGATATGGTACCTTGAATTTTTAAGGACATTTAACCCAAGTTGTTTTATGAAATATTAGGTCTTATTAACACAAACTTAATTTCGTCAAAGTCCTAGGGAACATTAAATTCTTTTTTTGGTTTCATCGAAGACTGTTGACAAACCATTAAAGGAGCTCAATGTCTAATGATGTATAAACTCTATGCAAAATATGAAATGATTTGAATCAAACCATTGATCATGTGTTTAAAAAATGCCATAAATTCATAAACATTTGGTCTAGATTCGTGGATAATAACCATTTACAACAAGATCTCAATCTTGAAATCCTTGTCTAGATTAAGAATCATATCAAGGGGAGTACTCTACCCCAAACTTTTTATTCTTTCATCGCTACAATTTAGGAGGTGTGAAAGGGTAGGAACTGATATAAGGGTATTTGATGTCCTACATGACTACAGAAGCCAGACCTTGCTTCCAATTCTGAATATCCTATCTGAGGAATCGAAAAAAAAAGAGACTAATCTTGTGATCGATCCGCCAAATTGTGTTCATGATAATGTTGTTGTGATATGGTACCCTGAAGTTTTAAGGATATTTACAACCAAGTTCTCTTATGAAATATTAGGACTTATTAACACTCAAATATAAATTTCTCAAAGTCCTAGAGAACATTAATTTTTTTTTTTCAGTTTTATCGAACATTGATGACAAACCATTTAAGGTGTGAAAGGTCTAATGATGTTTTAGCTCTATGCAAAATATGCAATGATTCAAATGAAAGCATTGATCGTGTATTGAAAAAATGCCCTAAATCCTTAAACATTTAGTCTAGATTTGTGGACAATAACCATTTACAATTAGATCTCAATCTTGTTATACTTGACTAGATTAGGAATCACATCAAAGGGAGTATTTGACCTCCCAACTTTTTATTCTTTAATCGCTACAATCTGAGAGGTGTAGAAGGGTATGAACTGATATAAGGGTGTTTGACATCCTCAATGACTATAGAAGGTGGATCTTCCTTCCAATCATGAATATCTTATTTGAGGAAAAAAAAAAATACCCGACCTTGAGATCGAACCTCCAAATTGTCTTTGGGATGATATTGGTGCAATATGGTACCCTGAAGTTTTAAGGATTTTTGTTTTCCCGAAAATGATATCTTTATTAATGAATTGAAAAAATTACGACCTTATGCGGGGAAGACCCTCTTGATTCCCACGAGCATAAGAAATTATGTCGTGAGGTAAGGAAGTACCTAAAGGAAATAACAAAGGGTTAGACGAAACAATGTTAGTAAAACTATCAACAACAAAATTACATTCTCGATGAACATGAGAAATCTGAATGTCAGATTATAGAATCCAAAATTGAACTGTGTTTCAAAGATGAACAATCAACCAGATTGGACTATCATTCTTGATAGAATGAATCAAAGTTAGCGAATCGCTTTTCACCTATAGAGGAAGCTGAACCAAACGCAAAGTTTCCTAAATCCCCAAGAGCAACCCGTGGAACTCAGCTAGGAAACTTGAACTAACAGTACGGGGAGGGAAGAAAGCCCAACTAATAGCTCCATTACTGTCTCGAACACCACCACCACAAGAAGACGTCATGGTCTCCCTCTTCAAAGCACCGTCCACATTAAGTTTGAAACTCCCCTCGGGTGGACGGGTCCAACAACAAATCAGCGGTTGATGATGAATAACCTGCTTAATCGGACAACCCAATAGAACCAAAGACTGAATCCCAAAAGATGATAAAACCGACTGAGATTTAGTCAAAGGGCTCAACGCTTGAACCCAGTTCCTAACTTTGAAAATGGTCCATTTATCAGACATGAAAATATTATCAAGGAGAGCATGATTCCGATTTAACCATATCTCCCAACAAATCTGTGATGGGATCAACGCCCTTAATTTATGAAACTGAGAACTTCCTTTTAGTATACTTTACCACAACTTAATACAGTGCACTAAAGGTTGAGAAATAAAAGAAATATTAAAAAATGAGGTAAAATACCGCCAGACCTTTGAAGCAACCTTACTTTCTAAAAAAAAAATGTTGGATATTTTCAGTGGATCGAAAGAAACAGTATCGACAACCCGATACCAAAAACACTCCCATTTTTTGGATGATATCATCAATTGCAAGTTTGTTCTTCAAAAGCCGCCACATGAAAAACTTAATTTTCAAAGGAAATCGCATACTCCAAAAATTAGAATAAAGATCAATCGGGATTACCTCACTGCTAATAGTCCTCCAAGCAGATTTAATGGAGAAAACGCCATTATCGCTAGGAAGCCAAATGAGAGAATCGGATTCCGATGACAATACTGGGAAGCAAATTTTGACATAAGACAACGAGTTGGTAAAATGGAGATCATTAGCTAGGACACCAAGGCCCCAATCATAATGCCAGAAACTAGTTAGGTCGCCATTGCCAACTTTCCGTCTCGATAAATGCATAAAAGTATTTTTCGCCGACAATATATCTTTCCAAATTTTAGAACTCCCAATATGATCTAGCCACAGTGATAACGGGAGATTATTAGTGTATTTGGAGCGCATAAAATCACACTAGAGAGAATTCCTTTTTAGCAGAAACCAAATCCGTTTGAGAGAAAAAGCTAACTTCATATCTTTTAGATTACGAAGACCAAGACCGCCGGAAGAAGTATCTTGACACATTTTATGCCAAGCCGCCCAGTGCCTTTTCTTACCTGAATCTGAGTGGCCCCAAAAGAAATTTGTAAACATGGATTCCATATCCTCTAGAATACTATTATGAACACAAGTGGATGCCAAAAGATGAAGAGGGAATGAAGATAAAACATGCTTTAGAAGAATAAGTTTACCTCCACTAGATAGAAGCTTAGCCTTCTACCTATCAACTTTCTTAGACACTTTCTCAATAATACCAGCAAAGTGACTCGCTTTAAGATGACCATAGGTAAGGGGCACTCCAAGGTAAGTACAAGGAAAACCACCTTGACTAAAACTTGTGGTAAGACCAATAGCCAAACGACGTGCATTAGGACAGTTATGATGCAAATAAAAATTACTTTTTGGAGCACTCACAAGTTGACCAGAGGCTAATTGATACTCTTCAAGCACCTGCATTAAATTTCTAATACTATGAGAACTTCTGTTGCAAAAATTGAGGGTATCATTTGCAAACATCAAATGAGAAACTAGAGGACAACGTCTTTTAGTTACAAAAGGTTGAACCCGACCATCTATTATGGAATTTTTAAATCCATAAACATTTTGTCTTTATTCGAGGATAATAACCATTTACCACAAGATCTCAATCTTGATATCTTTTACTGGATTAAGAAGCACAACAAAGGGAATATTCTACCCATTAACTTTCTATACTTTCATCGCCACAATCTGGGAGGTCTAGAAGGGTATGAACAAATATAAGGGTGTATTACGTCCTCAATGACTATAGAAGCCGTATATTCCATCCAAATCGAAATATACAATCAGAGGAACAAGAAAAAACAAACCTTGAGATCGATCCTCCAAAATGTGTTTGGATGATGTTGTTGCAATACGGTACCCTGAAATTTTAAGGATATTTACAACTAAGTTATCTTATGAAATCTTAGGGCTTATTAACCCTCAAACATAATTTTCTCAAAGTCCTGGAGAACGTTAAATTCTTTTTCATGTTTCATCGAAGACAAATGAACAACCATTTAAGGAGCTGAAGGTCTAATGATATCTTAGCTCTACGCAAAATATGCAATGATTCGAATGAAATAATTAATCGTGTGTTGAAAAAATGCCCTAATCCATCAACACTTAGTCTAGATTCGTGGATAATAACCATTTATAACAAGATCTCAATCTTTATAACCTTGACTAGATTAAGAAGCACATCAAAGGAAGTATTCTACGCTTCAACTTCCTATTCTTTAATCACCACCATCTGGGAGGTATAGAAGAGTGAGAACAGATATGAAGGTATTTTACATTCTCAATGACTATAGAAGCTGGATCTTCCTTCGAATTATGAATATCCTATCTGAAGAAAAAAATAATCTAACCTTGAGATTGAATCTTCGAATTGTTTTCGGGGTGATGTTGTTGCGAGATGGTATCCAGAAGTTTTATGGATTTTTAAAACTAGGTTGTCTTATGAAATCTTTGGGCTTATTAACACTCAAACATAATTTCCTCAAAGTTCTAGATAATATTAAATTCTTTTTTCGGTTTCATCGAAGACTGTTGACAAACCATTTAAAGAGCTAAATGTCTAATGATGTTTTAGCTCTATGCAAAATATGCGACGATTCGAAAGAAGGAATTGATTGTGGGTTGAAACAATTCCCTAAATCCATAAGCATTTGGTCTAAATTCGTGGATAATAGCCATTTACAATGAGATCTCAATCTTGATATCCTTGACTAGACTAAGAATCACATCAAAGGGAGTATTCAACCCCCAACTTTCTATTATTTCATCGCCACAATCTAGGAGGTGTAGAAAGGTGGGAATTGATATAAGGATGTTGACATCCTCAATGACTATAGAAGTTGGATCCTCTTTCTCATTTTGAATATCCTATTTGAGGAACAAAGAAAAAAAAAAAAAAAAAAACCAACGTTGAGATCGAACCTCCAAATATTCTTTGGATGATGTTGTTGCAATAGGGTACCCTGAAATTTTAAGGATATTTACAACCAAGTTGTCTTATGAAATCTTAGGGCTTATTAACATTCAAACATAATTTACTCAAAGTCCTAGAGAACATGAAATTACTTTTCAGGTTTCATCGAAAACTGATGACAAACCATTTAAGGAGCTAAAAGTCTAATGATGTTTCAGCTCTACGCAAAATATGCTATGATTCGAATGAAATCATTGATCGAGTGTTGAAAAAAATACCATAAATCCATCAACATTTGGTCAAGATTTGTGGATAATAACCATTTACAGCATGATCTCAATTATTTTAACCTTGACGAGATTAAGAAGCACATCAAAGAGAGTATTCTACCTCTCAACTTCCTAATCTTTCATCACCATAATTTGGGAGGTGTAGAAAGATGGGAATTGATATAATGATGTTTGACATTCGCAATGACTATAGAAGCTAGATCTTGCTTTTAATTATGAATATCCTATTTGAGGAACAAAAAAAAAAATGCAACCTTGCGGTTGAACCTCCGAATTGATTTTGGGATGATGTTGTTGCGATATGGTACCCTGAAGTTTTATGGATATTTAAATCCTAGTTGTCTTCTGAAATCTTAAGGCTTATTAACAGTCAAACATAATTTTCTCAAAGTCCTAGAGAAGATTAAATTCATTTTTGGTTTCAACGAAGACCATTGACAAACCATTTAAGGAGCTAAAGGTCTAATGACGTTTTAGCTCTATGTAAAATATGCAATGATTTGAATGAAAGCATTGATCTTCTATTGAAAAAATGCCCTAAATCCATAAATATTTGGTCTAGATTCGTGGATAATAACCAATTACAACGAGATCTCAATCTTAATATCCTTGATTAGATTAAGAAACACATCAAAAGAAGTATGTACCCCCAACTTTCTATTATTTCATTGCCACAATCTGTAAGGTCTAGAAGCGTAGAAACAGATATAAGGGTGTATTATGTCCTTAATGACTATAGGAGATGAATCCTCTTTCTCATTATTAATATCCTATCTGAGGAACCAAAAAAAAAAAAACGTTGAGATAGATCCTCCAAATTTTCTTCGGATGATGATGTTGTAATATGGCACCCTGAATTTTTAAGGATAGTTACAACCAAGTTGTCTTATGAAATATTAGGGCTTATTAACACTCAAACTTAATTTCTCAAAGTCCTAGGGAACATTAAATTCTTTTTCTGGTTTCATCGGAGACTGTTGACAAACCATTTAAGGAGCTCAATGTCTAATGATGTTTCAGCTCTATGCAAAATATGCAATGATTCGAATAAAATCATTTATCATGTGTTTAAAAAATGCCATAAATCCATTAATATTTGGTCTAGATTTGTGGATAAGAACCATTTACAACATGATCTCTATCTTTAAATCCTTGTCTAGATTAAGAATCACATCAAGGGGAGTACTCTACCCACAACTTTCTATTCTTTCATCGCCACAATTTCGGAGGTGTAGAAGGGTGGAAAATGATATAAGGGTGTTTGACATCCTACATGATTACAGAAGCCAGATCTTTCTTCCAATTCTGAATATCCTATTTGAGGAACAAAAAAGAAAAAAGAAAAAAAGACCAACCTTGAGATTGAACCTTCGAATTGATTTCGGGATGATGTTGTTGTGATATAGTACCCTGAAGTTTTAAGGATATTTACAACCAAGTTCTCTTATGAAATCTTGGGGCTTATTAACACCCAAACATAATTTTCTTAAAGTCCTAGAGAACATTAAATTCCTTTTTTGGTTTCATCGAAGACGGATGATAAACCATTTAAGGTGCGAAAGGTCTTATGATGTTTTAGCTCTATGCAAATTATGCAATGATTCAAATGAAAGCATTGATTGTGTATTGAAAACCTGTCTTAAATCCATAAACATTTGGTCTAAATTCGTGGATAATAACCATTTACAACAAGATATCAATCTTGATATCCTTGACTAGATTAAGAATCATATCAAAGGGAGTATTCTACCTCCCAACTTTCTATTTTTGAAACGCTACAATCGGGGAGATGTAGAAGGGTAGGAACTGATATAAGGGTGTTTGACATTCTCAATGGCTATAGAAGGTGGATCTTCCTTCCAAATATGAATATCCTATTTGAGGAAAAAAAAAACAGGCCTTGTGATTGTACCTCCAAATTGTCTTTGGGATAATGTTGTTGCGATATGGTACCCTTAACACTCAAATGTAATTTTCTCAAAATCCTAGAGAACATTAAACTCTTTTTGTAGTTTCATTGAAAACTGATGAATAGCCACTTAAGGAGCTAAAGGTATAATGATATTTCAGCTCTACACAAAATATGCAATGATTTGAATGAAAGTGTTGGTTGTGTGTTGAAAGAATTCCCTAAATCCATAAACATTGTCTTTATTCGTGGATAATAACCATTTACCCCAAGATCTAAATCTTGATATCCTTGACTAGATTAAGAAGCACATCAAATGGAGTATTTTACCCCTAACTTTCTATTCTTTTATCGTCACAGCCTAGGAGGTCTAGCACTGTAAGAACTAATATAAGGGTGTATTACATCCTCAATGACTATAGAAACTGAATTTTCCTTCCAATTCCGAATATCCTATATGAGGAACAAAAAAAAAAAAAAAAAAAAAAAAAAACTAAACTTGAGATTGAACCTCCAAATTGTCTTCGAATGATATTGTTGCGATATGGTACCCTGAAAGTTTTGGGGTCAAAATAAAATTTAGTGGGACTAAATTGATCAGATTGAAATAAACTTGAAAAGTTTATCATGTTTTATTTCGTCAATTCTAATTTTCAAAATTCAATTTAGGGAAAAACAAGTACATAAAAATTTTAATTTTGACCCCAAAATTTGGGTATTTTCGAAAATTCATGAAATTGACAAACAATTAAAAATCGTTTAGAAATTGATTGAAGTTTCGATAATCCAATTTTATTTTTGTATAATCGATTAGGAAAAATAATTTCCATAATAAAAGTAATTAAAATGAAGAAAGGAAAAAGAAAATGAAAAATAGAATAGAAAAAAGAGTAGAAAAAAGAGAAATAGAGCAGATGTCTAAGAATGGGTTGCTGGTGTGGATCTCTCTTTCCAGGCAGGAGCCCTAGAAGATGTTTGATCTCTCCTCTATCGATTTATATAAAAAAAAACTAAAATAAAAAATATTAAAAAGAGGGGCTACACAACCCCCTTCTCAAATCAAAAATAAAAAAATTAAATTAAATTAATATATATATATATATATATATTTTACATCTTTTGGGGATGTGGATTGTTTCGGCCAAAAAAAAATTGCGGTGGTGGGGGTTTCTATTAATCAAACACATGCAAACTATATATATAACAAAGGGGAGAGAAATGAGAGTTTTGGGAATGAAAAAGGAGCAAAAAAAAAAAAAAAAAAAAAGAAGAAGAAGAAGAAGAAAAAGAGAAGAAAAAAATGAAAAATTCTTCAAGTCCAGGAAAATATTTCTACTTTCTAACTATGTATTTATTTTTTTGGCTTAAACCGCTTGAAAGGAATGACATAAAATTGAACAAAACTAAGAGGATGTTCCATGGGAACACTAAAAATTTGTTAATTTTTATGCATTTATTTGTCTTGTTTTGAGCATTTCTGTGCTTTTATTACTGTGACTTTGTTTTATGCACTTAATACACTGTTTTCACGTTTTTATATATATTTATTTTCTCGCATAAAAATGGTAAAAATAATGGAATGATCGTTTTGGTTCTAAAAAACAAAAAATAAAAATAAAAATATAAAACTAATAATAATAAAAAATTGGAAAAAGAAAAACAAAATGAAAAAATCCTTAACATAAAATTTGAGAAAGGAAGAGTTTTCTGTAGTATTATTTCAATTTTTTTGATTAGTGTAAAATTTTCAAATGGTGAGTTGATGAAGAAACTTTCTTAAGCTTAGTTTTGACCATGGGGTAAGTTGATAAAATGGAAGTAATAATTTTTTTATTCATAGGTCATATATATATATATATGTTTATCATAAAATATGTAAAAATTAGTTTTTCGCAAAAACGAATTTTTCGAAAAAACAAAATTAAACATTTTGGTTCTTGAAAAGTACACATAAAAAAAGAGATTTGTGAATAGTAAAAATAACCTTTCCAAAAGGGGACTATTTTTGGAAAATCACTAAAGAAAAAATGTGTTTTCGAAGAATGGTTTTTTTTAAAAAAAAAATAAAACTGTGTTTCACTATGTTTCTAAACTAGTTAGCTTACCTATATTTCATTTTTTTTAAAAATATTAATTATTTTACTAATATATATATATATATATATATATATATATATATATATATATATATAAATAAGAAAAACAAAGGGATTTTTTTTTTTTTTTTTTAAAAATAAAATATATATTTTGGCATGCATTCATATTCCTTCCTTTTATTAAAATAACCCGAACTTAAAACTCACTACATTAACCCTCGGGAGTCATCCTTAATAAATCATTGATATTTGATAAGTGACCATACGGGGAATATTTAAAATGAAACAAAATTTATTTTCTTAGTTTTTTAAAGAACAAAAATAATAAATAAATAACAATAGACAAAAAAATGAAAATAATAATAATAATTTTTCATTATTTTTTTTAAATAATAAAAAAAATGTTTTATTTCGATAAAAAATCAAAAATCAAAATGAAAGCAAAACCAAATTTATTTTTTCAAGAAAAAAAATACACAAAATAATAACAAAATTATTTTTTTACATTATTTAAAAAAAAAGTATTTTATTTAAAGAAAATTAAAAAAAATAATTAAAAAAAATGAAAACAAATACGAAAAAAAGGGGAGGAATTTTTTAGGAAGAGATTTTAAAATCAAATAAAATATTCGGACTTAAATTTTAATTGGACTTAATTGGATAAGGTATCATTTTTGGACGGACGTCTTGAGATGTCTAACATCTTCTCCGAATGTAACTGACTCCTGAACTCATAAAAACGAATCTCTGGTTGAGCCGTGCTTTTGGAGTCAAAAAATAACTTAAGCCATTTTTCAAATTGTTTAAAAAAAAAATTTGGTGACCTAGCACACCATTTAAACTCAATACTAGGTGACGATTTTTTTTATTTTTTTTCTAAAATTGGCATAAGTTTTTTATTAGAAAACCGACGATTTTAAAAGCCCATCTCTCAAATATTTTTGAAAAAAAGTAAAGAAAAGAAAGAGCTTACATATTTATTTTATTTTTCATAATCCGGGATGTGTTAGTTGGGGACTCTGCTGGAGATTCATTTTAGAGAGTCGAGCTTATGATATCCAATTAAGTCAAAGGAATTGAAAATTGAATGTTTTATTTTATTTTTATAATCTCTTCATTCAATATTTGTAAATAAGTATGTGTGGTCTGTGTTGGATTTTGTCTTTATTTTATGTGTTTTAAGTTATTAGTCTCTTTTTGAATGTTTCTTAGGGTGGTTTGACAGAAGCATTGATTCGAATGAAAGCATTGATGGTGTGTTGAAAAAATGCCCTAAATCCATAAATATTTGGTCTAGATTCATGGATAATAACTATTTACAACAAGATCTAAATCTTGATATCCTTGACTAGATTAAAAAGCACTTCAAAGGGAGTAATCTACCCCCCCAACTTTCTATTCTTTCATCGCCACAATCTGGGAGGTCTTGAAAGATAGAAACTAATATAATGGTGTATTACATCCTCAATGACTATAGAAGCAGGATCTTCCTTCCAATTCTAAATATCTTATCCGAAGAACAAAAAAACAAACAAACCTAGAGATCGAACCTCAAAATTATTTTCAGGATGATGTTGTTGCAATATGGTACCCTAAAGTTTTATGGATATTTACAACTAAGTTGTCTTATTAAATTTTAGGGCTTATTAACACTCAAACATAATTTCCTTAAAGTCTGATAGTACATTAAATTCTTTTAAAGGTTTTATCCAAAATTGATGACAAACCATTTAAGGGGCTAAAGGTCTAAATGATGTTTCACCTCTATGCCAAATATGCAATGATTCGAATGAAAGCATTGATCGTGTGTTGAAAAAATCCCCTAAATCCATAAACATTTGGTCTAGATTCGTGGATAATAACCATTTACAACAAGATCTAAATCTCAATATCCTTGACTAGGTTAAGAAGCACATCAAAAGGAGTTTTCTACTCCCCAACTTTGTATTCATTCTTCGCCACAATCTGGGAGGTGTAGAAGGGTGGGAATAGATATAAGGGTGTTTGACATCCTCAATTACTATAGAAGTTGGATCTTCCTTCCAATTATAAATATTCTATCTAAGGAACAAAATAAATAAATAAATCGACCTTGAGATCAAACGTCTGAATTGTCTTTGGGATGATGTTGTCGCGATATGGAACCCTGAAGTTTTAAGGATATTGACAACCAAGTTTTCTTAAGAATTCTTACGGCTTATTAACACTCAAACATAATTTCCTCAAAGTCCTAGAAAATATTAAATTATTTTTTTGGTTTCATCGAAGACTGTTAACAAACCATTTAAGGACCTAAATGTCTAATGATATTTCACCTCTACACAAAATATGCAATGATTCAAATGAAAGCATTGATCGTGTGTTGAAAAAATACCTTAAATCCATAAACAATTGGTTTAGATCCGTGGATAATAACCATTTATGACAAGATCTCAATCTTGATATTCTTGACTAGATTAAGAATTATATCAAAGGGAGTATTCTACCCCCAACTTTCTATTCTTTCATTGACATAATCTTGGTGGTGTAGAAGGGTGGGAACTTATATAAGGGTGTTTGACATCCTCAATGATTATAGAACCTGGATCTTCCTTCCAATTACAAATATCCTATCTGAGGAACAGACAAAAAAAAAAAAAAAAAAAAAAAAAAAAAAAAAACCAACCTTGAGATCTCACCTCTAAATTGTCTTCGGGATGATGTTGTTGCGATATGGTACCCTGAAGTTTTAAAGATATTTACAACCAAGTTCTCTTATGAAATCTTAGGGCTTATTAACACTCAAACATAATTTCCTCAAAGTCTTAGAGTACATCAAATTCTTTTTTTGGTTTCATTGAAGACTTGTGACAAGCCATTTAAGGAGCTAAAGGTCTAGTGATATTTAAGCTCTACGCAAAACATGCAATGATTCGATTGAAATGTTTGATAGTGTGCTGAAAAAATGCCGTAAATCTATAAACATTTCGTCTATATTTGTGGATAATAAATATTGATAACAAGATCTCAATCTGGATAACCTTGACTAGATTAATAGTCATATCAAAGGGAGTATTCTACCCCTCAACTATTTATTTTTTCATCACCATAATCTAGGATCTGTAGAAGGGTAGGAACTGATATAAGGGTGTTTGACATTCTCAACCACTTTAGAAGCTGGATCTTCATTCCAATTATGAATATTCTATCTGGGGAACAAAAGAAAACAAACCAACCTTGAGATTGAACCTCCAAATTGTTTTCGGGATGATGTTGTTGTGATATGCTACCTTGAAGTTTTATGAATATTTACAATTTGGTTGTCTTATGAAATCTTAGGGCATATTAACACTGAAACATAATTTTCCCAAAGTCGTAGAGAACATTAAATTATTTTTCTAGTTTCATCGAAGATTGTTCACAAACTATTTAAGGAGCTAAGGAGACATTTGGTAACTACTCCCACTCTAAAAATTCCTATCCCATTCCCAGATTTTTGGAATTTATTTTTGGCCATAGTGTTTGGTAAACTTTTGTTTCTATTCCCATTCTATTCCATTCCAAAATAAGAATTGTGCCCATTTTTTGTTTAGAAATTAGAAAGAAAAAAAGTTGTGCTAATTATTTCCTATCCTATTCACATTCTCTAAAGGGACACATTGGTCGTTTTTGAATTTGTTAGTGAGACCCCCTTGCCAACTTTGGAATCCCTTTTTTTTTTTTTTTTTTTGTTCTTTGTTCTTTTTGTTCGTTCGTCCTATTTCGATGTCATCCTCATCCATCAATGGCGTCCTCTTCTTCGTCTTTGTTCATCTGGTTCGTCTACTTTGTCTTCGTTGTTTGTTTCATTTACAACGTTCGTCCTCTTCGTCATTCACTCATCGTCGTCGTTCGCTAGTTGCCGTTGCTCTTCATCGTTCTTTCACCTTTATTGATTTCTCTCATCGTCGTCTAGTTCTTCGTTGTTCGGTTGTCTACTCCTTAGTTCGATTTATGGTTTCGTTCGAAATTGAAATGGTTTTAATTTCAATTTCGTTTTCGATTTCAATTTCAAAATCAAAACCGAATCCCAAATCGAATTTCTATTGTCGAAATGGTTTCGATTTCAATTGGGCTTTAGGATTTCGAATTCGATTTCGATTGTGGTTTAGGATTTCAATTTTGATTTCGATTGGATTTTAGAATTTCGATTTAGATTGGGGTTTAGGGTTTGATGGCTTGATGATTTCTTGATTATGGTTTAGGGTTCATTCTTGATTTCTTAGATAAAATCGTTACCAAACGCGATTCTGTTTCCAGATAAAAAAAAATGTCGTTACCAAACGCGATTCTGTTCATAAGAAGGAAACAAAATTCTCACCTCATCCTATCCTATTTCCATCCCGCTGCATGGGATGAACACGAAATGGTTATCAAACGGGCCCTAATTGTCTAATGATGTTTCAACTCTACGCAAAATATGCAATAATTCGAATGAAAGCATTGATCGTGTGTTGAAAAATTTCCATAAATTCATAACCATTCGGTCTACATTCGTGGATAACAACCATTTTTAATGAGATCTCAATCTTGATATCCTTGACTAGATTAAGAAACACATCAAAGAGCGTATGTACCCTCCGAAATTTCTATTCTTTCATTGCCACAATCAGTGAAATCTAGAAGGATAGGAACAGATGTAAGGGTGTATTACGTCCTCAATGACTATAGAAGCTCAATCTTCCTTCCCATTCTGAATATCCTATCTGAGGAACCAAAAAAAAAAAACTAATGTCGAGATCAAACCTCCAAATTGTCTTTGGATGATGTTGTTGCGATATGGTACCCTGAAATTTTAAGGATATTTACAACCAAGTTATCTTTTGAAATCTTTAGGACTTATTAATACTTAAACATAATTTCATCAAAATCCTAAAAAACATTAAATTAATTTCTGGTTTCATCGTAGACTATTGTCAAACTATTTGAGGAGCTAAATGTCTAATGATGTTTCAGCTCTATGCAAAATATGAAATTATTCGAATGAAAGCATTGATTGTGAGTTGAAAAAATGCCCTAAATGCATAGACATTTGGTCTAGATTCGTCGATAATAACCAATTACAACGAGATCTCAATCTTGATATATTTGACTAGATTAAGAAACACATCAAAAGGAGTATGTACCCCCCAACTTTCTATTCTTTCATCGCCACAATCCGGGAGGTCTAGAAAGGTAGGAACAGATATAAGGGTGTATTATGTCATCAATGACTATAGAAGATGGATCCTCCTTCTCATTCCGAATATCCTATCTAAGGAACAAAAAAAAAAAAAAAAAACAACAACGTTGAGATGGAACCTCCAAATATTCTTTGGATGATGTTGTTGCAATATAGTACCCTGAAATTTTAAGGATATTTACAACTAAGTTGTCTTATGGAATCTTAGGGCTTATTAACACTCAAACATAATTTCCTCAAAGTCCTAGAGAACATTCAATTATTTTTCAGATTTCATCGAAAACTGATGACAAACCATTTAAGTAGCTGAAGGTCTAATGATGTTTCAGCTCTACACAAAATATGCTATGTTTTGAACAAAATCATTGATCGGGTGTTGAAAAAATTCCCTAAATCCATCAACATTTGGTCTAGATTCATGGATGATAACCATTTACAGCATGATATCAATCTTTTTAACCTTGACTAGATTAAGAAGCACATCAAAGAAAATACCACTCAACTTGCTATTCTTTCATCACTACAATCTAGAAGGTATAGAAAGATTGGAACTAATATAATGATATTTGACATGTGCAATGACTATAGAAGTTGGATCTTGTTTTCAATTATGGATATCCTATCTGAGGAACAAACAAAAAAAAAAAAACCAATCTTAAGATGGAACCTCCGAATTGATTTCAGAATGATGTCGTTGCGATATGGTACCCTGAAGTTTTATGGATATTTAAAACCAAGTTGTCTTAGGAAATCTTAGGGCTATTAACACTCAAACATAATTTCCTCAAAGTCCTAGAGAACATTAAATTCTTTTACTGGTTTCATTGAAGACTGTTGACAAACCATTTAAGGAGCTAAATGTCTAATGATGTTTCAGCTCTATGTAAAATATGCAATGATTCGAATGAAAGCATTGATCTTGTGTTGAAAAAATTCCCTAAACCCATAAACATTTGGTCTAAATTTGTGGATAATAACCAATTACAACGAGTTCTCAATCTTGATATCCTTGACTAGATTAAGAAACACATCAAAAGGAGTATATACCCCTCAACTTTCTATTCTTTCATCGCCACAATCTAGAAGGTTTAGAAGGGTAGGAACAGATATAAGGGTGTATTACGTCCTCAATGAATATAGAAAATGGATCCTCCTTCTCATTCTGAATATCCTATCTAAGGAACAAACAAAAAAAAAAAAAAACCAACGTTGAGAGAGATCCTCCAAATTATCTTCGGGTGATGATGTTGCGATATGGTACCCTGAATTTTTAAGGACATTTAACCCAAGTTTTATTATGAAATATTAGGTCTTATTAACATTCAAACTTAATAGGATGGACAGTTCCAACAACAAATCAGCGGCCGACGACGAATAACTTACTTAATCGGATAACCCAATAGAACCAGAGACTGAATCTCGAAAGAGGATGAAACCAACTTAGATTTAGTCAAAGGGCTTATAGATTGAATCCAGTTCCTAACTTTGAAAATGAACCATTTATCAGACATGGAAATATTATCATGGAGAGCACGATTCCGATTTAACCATATCTCCCAACAAATCAGCGATGGGATCAACGCCCCTAATTTATAAAACCGAGAACTCCCTTTTAGTCTACTCCACTACAACTTAATACAGTGTATTAAAGGTTGAGGAATAAAAGAAATATTAAAAAAGGAGCTAAAATACCGCCAGACCTTTGAAACAACCTCACTTTCCAGAAAAAAATGTTGGATATTTTCAGTGGATCAAAAGAAACAACATCGACAACTCGATACCAAAAACACTTCTATTTTTTGGATGATATCATCAACTGCAAGTTTGTTCTTCAAAAGCTACCACATGAAAATCTTATTTTTCAAAGGAAATCGCATACTCCAAATATTAGAATAAAGATCAATTAGGATTACCTCACTGCTAATAGCCCTGCAAACAGATTTAATAAAGAAGACACCATTATCGCTAGGTAGCCAAATGAGAGAATCGTATTCCGATGACAATACTGAGAAGCAAATTTAACAAAAGACATCGATTTGGTAAAATGAAGATCATTAGTTAGGATAGCAAGGCCCCAATCATCATGCCAAAAACTAGTTAGGTCACCATTGCCAACTTTCCATCTTGATAAATGCATAAAAGTATTTTTCGCCGACAATATATCTTTCCAAAGTTTAGAACTCTCAATATGATCTGGCCACAGTGATAATGAGAGATTATTAGTGTATTTGGAGTACATAAAATCACACCAGAGAGAATTTCCTTTCAATAGAGACCAAATTCGTTTGAAAAAAAAGTCAGCTTCATATCCTTTAGATTACGAAGACCAAGATCGCCGGAAGAGATATCTTGATAGATTTTATGCCAACCCACCCAGTGCCTTTTCTTACCTGAATCCGAGTGGCCCCAAAAGAAATTCTCAAATATGGATTCCATATCCTTTAGAATGCTATTATGAGCACAAGTGGATGCCAAAAGATGAAGATGGAAGGAAGATAAAACATGCTTTAGAAGAATAAGTTTACCTCTACTAGATAGAAGCGTAGCCTTCCACCCATCGACTTTCTTAGACATTTTCTCAATATGACCAGCAAAGTGACTCGCTTTAAGATGACCATAGGTAAGGGACACTCGAAGGTAAGTACAAGGAAAACCACCTTGACTAAAACCTATGGAAAGACCAATAGCCAAACGACGTGCATTAGGACAGTTATGATGCAAATAGAAATTATTTTTTGGAGCACTCACAAGTGGACCAGAGGCTAATTGATACTCTTAGAGCACCTGCATTAAATTTCTAGTACTGTGAGAACTTCTGTTGCAAAAAAAAATGAGGGTATCATCTGCAAACATCAAATGAGAAACCAGAGGACAATGTCTTTTAGTTACAAAAGGTTGAACCCGGCCATCTATCATGGAATTTTTAAATCCATAAACATTTTTGATAATGACCATTTACCACAAGATCTCAATCTTGATATCCTTTACTAGATTAAGAAGCACATCAAAGGGAGTATTCTACCCATTAACTTTCTATACTTTCATCGCTACAATCTGAGAGGTCTAGAAGGGTAGAAATGAATATAAGGGTATATTACGTCCTCAACGACTATAGAAGCTAGATATTCCTTCCAAATCAGAATATCCAATCTGAGGAACAAAAAAAAACCAACCTTGAGATTGAACCTCCAAATTGTGTTTAGATGATATTGTTGCGATGTGGTACCCTGAAATTTTAAAGATATTTACAACTAAGTTGTCTTATGAAATCTTAGGGCTTATTAACACTCCAACATAATTTCCTCAAAGTCCTAGAGAACATTAAATTATTTTTCAAGTTTCATCAAAGACAAATGAACAACCATTTAAAGAGCTGAAGGTCTAATGATATCTTAGTTCTATGCAAAATATGCAATGATTCGAATGAAAAAATTATTAGTGTGTTCAAAAAATGCCCTAAATCCATCAACAGTTGGTCTAGATTCGTGGATAATAACCATTGATAACAAGATCTCAATCTTTATAACCTTGACTAGATTAAAAGGCACATCAAAGGGAGTATTCTACCCTTCAACTTCTGATTCTTTAATCACCATAATCTGGGTGGTGTAGAAAAGTGAGAACTGATATAAGGGTGTTTGACATTCTCAATGACTATAGAAGTTGGATCTTCCTTCCAATTATGAATATCCTACTGAGGAACAAAAAAAAAAAACTAACCTTGAGATTGAACCTTCGAATTGTTTTCGAGATGATGTTGTTGTGATATGGTACACTGAAGTTTTATGGATATTTCAAACCAAGTTGTCTTATGAAATCTTAGGGTTTATTAACACTCAAACATAATTTCCTCAATGCTCTAGAGAATATTAAATTCTATTTTCGGTTTCATCTAAGACTGTTGATGATAGGTGTAAATTACATATCTATTTCCAATCCAAATATTGTTAGTTTTCGAGTTTGTTTAGTATGTTTTAATATGTTTTTATGTGTTTTTGTGTAAATCAGGTTTTTGAGTTAAAAAAGTATGTAAACGGATAAAAAAACTATCAAATCGGATTAAGAATGGTGGAAAAATGGTGAAAATGTGCAAAGCCGGTACAGATGTTGTAAATTCAAGGCTATTTTTGACTACGATTCAATCCAATTTTGGAAAAGCGCAAAACTTGTAAGTTGTATATCTTTCTTTTACCTTTCCATTGGTTTTTGAATCACCTCAATCGGAGTTTAGACGAAGACGTTTCAGCCAAAATAAGAAAGTGTGTCACCGCTTAGGCAGAGGTACCACCACCTAGGTGGTAAAAGTGCAGAATCAAGCATAAACTCACTGTTATTCCTCCGCCTAGGCGGTCAACCTATACCTGTAAAGTCTTTTTTAGATATTTTGGGATATTTGTTGGCCCTTATCCTTCCTCCCCTCTCCATTTTCGTAAAGAACACTTAGGAAAGCCATTTTGGGCATATTTTTGAGTGTTTTGGAGGGAGAGCTCACAATCCGAAGGAGGAGACATTGAAGAAGGAAGCGATCGTTCGACGGCATAATCTTCGACTTGGCTAAGTTTTTTCGTTTTCTCTTTTATTTTTTTAACTTAGATATTTGTTGAGCATGTTTAGCTCGTTCTTATTGTAATTATGGTTATGGCCGCTAGCTAAACATGGATTGTTTAGGGATTAACAATACATTTATAAATATGTGGTTATTTTGATTTCGATACTTCATTAATGTGTGTTTTATAATAATTTTGATTGTGTTTGCCGTGTTGTCATGTTATTAAGCTTGTTTAGATAATTAGAGAATATGGGGTTTGACACTCGAGAGAGGTAACCCCAAATTCGGATTAGGGTAAACACAACACGACAATCTAACAACCCGGGAGGGCGTTAGAAAGTGTGCAATCAATGACGTTGGGGCGAGACTCACGTGACCTAGTGTCATTAAGACGTTGAGGGGGACTTTTTCGTTGACACGAAATCATGTATTCACTCATCTTATACTCAGGAGAAGTGGCAAGTGAGTTTACGAACCGAGATTTTTAGATACCCGAACACCATTAACATAAACTAAAATGAGATCGAACATGTATTTGTAAACAACGTTAATCCCTAGATAATTCTTTCCCCGAAAACATCTCATTATATTAGTAAAGATAATTTAGTTAATTAGTTTAGTTTAATATAAATTCTATTCACATTTATTTTCGCTTAGATAAAGTTAGGTTATGATAAACGCAGTAATCAATAATAATCATAACCAATCCCTATGGACAGATACCCCTACTCTCCCAACCTATACTAAAACTTGACCTCATACACTTGCGAGTGAAAGTAGCGACATATCTACGTGCTACCAGTTGACAAACCATTTAAGGAGCTAAATGTCTAATGATGTTTCAGCTCTATGCAAAATATGCAATGATTCGAATGAAGGCATTGATTGTGGGTGGAAAAAATTCCCTAAGTCCAAAAACATTTGGTCTAGATTCGTGGATAATAATAATTTACAACGAGATCTCAATCTTGATATCCTTGACTAGATTAAGAATCACATCAAAGGGAGTATTCAACCCCCTACTTTCTATTCTTTCATCGCCACAATCTGGGAGGTGTAGAAGGGTGGGAATTGATATAAGGACGTTGACATCCTGAATGACTATAGAAGCTGGATCCTCGTTCTCATTTTGAATATCCTATCTGAGGAACAAAAAAAAAAAAACCAACGTTGAGATCGAACCTCCAAATATTCTTTGGATAATGTTGTTGCGATATGGTACCCTGAAATTTTAAGGATATTTACAACTAAATTGTCTTGTGAAATCTTACGGCTTATTAACACTCAAACATAATTTCCTCAAAATCCTAAAGAACATTAAATTATTTTTCAGGTTTCATAAAAAATTGATGACAAACCATTTAAGGAGCTGAAGGTCTAATGATGTTTTAGCTCTACGCAAAATATGCTATGATTCATATGAAATCATTGACCGTGTGTTGAAAACATTCACCAAATTCATCAACATTTGGTCTAGATTCTTAGATAATAACCATTTACAATATGATCTCAATCTTTTTAACCTTGACTAGATTAAGAAACACATCAATGAGAGTACTCTACCCCTCAATTTCATATTCTTTCATCACCACAATCTCGGAGGTATAGAAAGATGGGAACTGATATAATGATGTTTGACATTCGCAATGACTATAGAAGCTGGATCTTGCTTTCAATTATGAATATCCTATTTGAGAAACAAAAAAAAAAAAAAAAAACCAACCTTGAGATTGAACCTCCGAATTGATTTCGGGATGATGTTGTTGCGATATAGTACCTTGAAGTTTTATGGATATTTAAAACCAAGTTGTCTTCTGAAATCTTATGGCTTATTAACACTCAAACATAATTTCCTCAAATTCCTAGAGAACATTAATTTCTTTTTCTGGTTTCAACGAAGACTATTGACAAACCATTTAAGGAGCTAAATGTCTGATGATGTTTCAGCTCTATGGAAAATATGCAATGATTCAAATGAAAGCATTCATCTTGTATTGAAAAAATGCCCTAAATTCATAAACATTTGGTTTAGATTCGTGGATAATAACCAATTGCAACGAGATCTCAATCTGGATATCCTTGATTAGATTAAAAAACACATCAAAATGAGTATGTACCCCCCTCCCCCCCCCCCCCCCTCCCCCAAATTTTTTATTCTTTCATCGCCACATTCTGGGAGGTCTAGAAGGGTAGGAACAAAAGGGTGTATTACATCCTCAATGACTATAGAAGCACGATCCTCTTTTTTATTCTGAATATCCTATCTGAGGAACAAAAAAAAAAAAAAAAAACAACGTTGAGCTAGAACCTCCAAATTGTCTTTGGATGATGATGTTACGATATGGTACCCTGAATTTTTAAGGATATTTACAACCAAGTTGTCTTATGAAATATTTGGGCTTGTTAACACTCAAAATTAATTTCCGCAGAGTCCTAGAGAACATTAAATTCTTTTTCTGGTTTCATTGAAGACTATTGACAAACCATTTAAGGTGCTAAATGTCTAATGATGTTTCAGCTCTATGCAAAAAATGCAATAATTCGAATAAAACCATTGACCATGTGTTGAAAAAATGCCTAAAATCCATTAACATTTGATCTAGATTCGTGGATAATAACCATTTACAACAAGATCTCAATCTTGAAATCCTTGTCTAGATTAAGAATCACATCAAGGATAGTACTCTACCCCCAACTTTCTATTATTTCATTGCCACAATTTGGGAGGTATAGAAGGGTGGGAACTGATATAAGGGTGTTTGACATCCTACATGATTACAGAAGCCAGATCTTTCTTCCTAGAGAAAATTAATTGTTTTTTTTGGTTTCATCGAAGACTAATGACAAACCATTTAAGGTGCGAAAGGTCTAATGATGTTTTAGCTCTATGCAAAATATGCAATGATTCAAATGAAAGCATTGATCGTGTATTGAAAACATGCCGTAAATCCATAAATGTTTGGTCTAGATTCGTGGATAATAACCACTTACAACAAGATATCAATCTGGATATCCTTGACTAGATTAATAATCACATCAAAGGGAGTATTCTACCTCACAACTTTCTATTTTTTAATCCCTACAATCTGACAGGTGTAAAAGGGTAGGAACTGATATACGGGTGTTTGACATCCTCAATGACTATAGAAGGTGGATCTTCCTTCCAATTATGAATATTGTATTTGAGGAAAAAAAAAAACAGGCATTATGATCGAACTTCGAAATTGTCTTTGGGATGATGTTGTTGCGATATGGTACCCTTAACACTCAAATGTAATTTCGTCAACGTCCTAGAGAACATTAAATTCTTTTTGTGGTTTCTTTGAAAACTGATGAAGGTCTAATGATGTGGTTTCTTTGAAAAAGCTAAAGGTCTAATGATATTTCAACTCTACACAAAATATGCAATGATTCGGATGAAAACATTGGTCCTGCGTTGAAAGAATTCCCTAAATCCATAAACATTTTGTCTTTATTTGTGGATAATAACCATTTACCACAAGATCTAAATCTTGATATTCTTGACTAGATTAAAAAGCACATCAAAGAGAGTATTTAACCCCTAATTTTCTATTCTTTCATCGTCAGAACCTAGGAGGTCTAGAACTGTAGGAAATGATATAAGGGTGTATTACATTCTCAATGACTATAGAAGCTGAATCTTCCTTCTAATTTTGAATATCCTATCTGAGGAACAAATAAAAAAAATAAAATAAAAACTAAACTTGAGATTGTACCTCCGAATTGTCTTCGGATGATGTTGTTGCGATATGGTACCCTGAAAGTTTCGGGGTCAAAATAAAATTTAGTGGGACTAAATTGATCAGATTGAAATAAATCTTTAAAAGTTTATCATGTTTTATTTCTTCAATTCTAGTTTTCAAAATTCAATTTTGGGGAAAACAAGTATATAGAAATTTTAATTTTGACTCCAAAGTTTGGGCATTTTAAAAAATTCATGAAATTGGCAAACAATTAAAAATCGTTTAGAAATCGATTGAACTTTGGATAATCCAATTTTGTTTTCGTATAATTGATTAGGAAAAATAATATCCATAATAAAAGTAATTAAAATGAAGAAAAGGAGAAGAAAAGGAAAAAGAGAATAGAAAAAAGAGAAGAAAAAAGAGAAATAGAGCGGATGTCTAAGAATGAGTTGCTAGTGTTGATCTATCTTTCCAGGTAGGAGGCCTAGAAGGCAGATGTCTGATCTCTCCTCAATCAATTTATATAAAAAAAAACTAAAATAAAAAATATTGAAAAGCGGGACTACACAATTCCCTTCTCAAATCAAAAAATAAAAAAATTTAATTAAATTAATATATATATATATATATATATATATATATATATATATATATTTTACATCTTTTGGGGTGGGGATTGTTTCGGCAAAAAAAAAACAGTGGTGGTGGGGGGTTTCTATCAGCCAAACACACACAAACTATATATATAACAAATGGGAGAGAGATGAGAGTTTTGGGAATGAGAAAGGAGAAAAAAAAAAAAGATGAAGAAGAAGAAGAGAAGAAAAAGAATTTTTTCAAGCCCAGGAAAATATTTCTACTCTCCAACTATACATTTATTTTTTTGGCTTAAACCGCTTGAAAGCAAGGACATAAAATTGGACAAAACTAAGAGGATGTTCCACGGGAACACTAAAAATTTGTTAATTTTTCTACATTTATTTTTCTTGTTTTGAGCATTTCCGTGCTTTTATTACTGTGACTTTGTTTTACGCACTTTATACATTGTCTTCACATTTTTGTATATATTTATTTTCTCACATAAAAATGGTAAAAATAATGAAATGATCGTTTTGGTTGTAAAAAACAAAAATAAAAATAAAAATCTAAAACAAATAATAATAAAAAATTAGAAAAATAAAAAAAAAATGAAAAAATCCTTAACATAAAATCTGAGAAAAGAAGAATTTTTTGTAGCATCATTTCGATTTTTTCGACCAGTGTGAAATTTTCAAATGGTGAGTTTATGAACGCACTTTCTTAAGCTTAGTTTTGCCCATGGGGTAAGTTGATAAAATGGAAGTAATAATTTTTTTATTCACATGTCATATATATGTTTATCATAAAAATATGTAAAAATTAGTTTTTGGCAAAAACGAATTTTTCGAAAAAACAAAATTAAACATTTTGGTTCTTGGAAAGTACACATAAAAAAAGAGATTTGTGAATAGTAAAAATAGCCTTTCGAAAAGGGGACTATTTTTGGAAAATCACTAAAGAAAAAATGTGTTTTCGAAGAATGATTTAAAAAAAAAAGAAAAACACAACTGTGTTTCACTATGTTTCTAACTAGTTAGCTCACCTATATTTCGTTTCTTGAAAAAATATTAATTATTTTACTAATATATATATATATATATATATAACAAAAACAAAAACAAAGGAATTTTTTTTTAAGAATAAAATATATATTTTGGCATGCATTCATATTCCTTCATTTTATCAAAATAACCTGAATTTAAAACTCACTACATTAACCCTCGAGGGTCATCCTTAATAAATCATTGATATTTGATAAGTAACTATACGAGGAACATTTAAAATGAAACAAAATTTATTTTTTTCATTTTTTTTAAAGAAAAAAATTAATAAATAAATAAAACTAGACAAAAAAATGAAAAAAAATAATAATAATTTTTCATTACATTTTTTTTAAAAAGATAATAAAAAAATGTTTTAAAAAAATCTTTTTCCAAGAAAAAAATACACAAAATAATAACAAAATTATTATTTTTTACATTATTTAAAAAATTATTTTATTTAAAGAAAATTAAAAAAATAATAAAAAAATAATAAAAAATGAAAACAAATGCGAAAAAAGGGGGAGGAATTTTTTAGGAAGAGATTTTAAAATAAAATAAAATAATCGGACTTAAATTTTAGTTGTACTTAATTGGATAAGGTATCATTTTCGGACGGACGTCTTCGGATGTCTAACACCTTCTCTAAGTGTAACTGACTTCTGAACTCATAAAAATGAATCTCTGGTTGGGTCGTGCTTTTGGAGTCATAAAATAACTTTAGCCATTTTTCAAATTGTTTTAAAAAAAAAGAATCTGGTGACTTAGCACACAATTTAAACTCAATACTAGGTGACAACTTTTTTTTTTTTAAATTGGTTTAAGTTATTTACTAGAAAACCAACGCTTTTAAAGCCCCTCCCTCAAATATTTTTGAAAAAACAAAAAGAAAAGAAAAGAAAAGGAAAAGCTTCCATATTTATTTTATTTTTCATAATCCGGGATGCGTTAGCTGGGGACTCTGCTAGGGATTCATTTCAGAGGGTCAAGCTTATGATATCCAAATAAGTCCAAGGAATCTAAAATTGAATGTTTTATTTTATTTTTATAATCTCTTCATTCTTTATTTGTAAATAAGTATGTGTGCGTGTCTGTGTTGGGTTTTGTCTTTGTTTGATGTGTTTTTAGTTATTAGTCTCTTTTTGAATGTTGCTTAGGGTGGCTTGACAGAAGCAAGGTATTGTAAGCTTCTATTTTTTATTGTAATATTTTCTCCAGGAAAAAAAATTAAAAGTGGGACGTGAGCAACCGATTGCTTGTGTACCTCCAATAATTGTAGTTGGGCATGTTGCGCTTCCATGTCAATAAATTTAACATTTGTCATGACAATTGGAAAATAAATAAATCAAATAAAATGACAATGTAATAACATAATTTGAAAAAATAGATGGCTGATCACCGAAGTAAAATTAATACATGCACGAACCTACAAACGTAGAAAAAAAGTACAAAACAAATAGAGTAACGAATCAAACGAGGTAATATGAACTCATTAATCAAGGTAATTCTTTATTTGGTTGCAAGAAAGAAGAATCAGAAGGTGGCTTTACATTCACATGACGTTGAGGGCGAGTCTCATGCCGCTGGCACAGTCGCCTTGGGCACTAGAGATGAAGAAATAAGTTCCAGGGCGGGAAAGAGTGTAAGAAGTGGTGCCACTGCTCTCGTAGAACAACGAATTTGTTGGGTCACAATTGGCGAGGTCACTTTGGGAGACTTGGACCACATTGTGTGGAGCTCGGTACTTAAATTCTATCAATAACCAAAGATAAAAAAAATAAAATCTTAGTATATAGGTACTAGTTCATTAAATGAATTATCAAATTAAAGGGAGAGAGTATATAGTAATTACCAAGGACGTCATTAACGAAAAAGGGTTTGCCCATAACCCATTCAGGATAATTGACATGGGGAGCCCAGCCTAAGGAACCTCCCACCGACCATTCTCTTGCCAAACACGGCATTGCAATTTGGCACAGAAGAAGGACTATTAGCACTGCTCCGGTACTGGTAGAGCTTGCCATTTTCTCTCCTCTCTCTGTCTGTATATGTCTGGGTGTGTGTGTGAGAGAGAGGACTCTTCTGGTTAATAAAAGAGAGAGAGAAAGTGTGTGCGTGGTACGTAAAAGTGAGGAGAAGAAACGGGTTTTATAGTTGAAGAAGAAATAGAAATGAGTGATTCTTATGATGCATCAAAACACTATTCTATTACTAATTGCTTGCACGACGTGGTTTTTAAACTTGATTTTCTTTGATCTTCTAATATCTCATGTGGAGTAATTTTTGATAATTGAGGTAAGGTTCCGGCCTGCAACCGCCGAGAAGTAATATTCTAGCTGGCATATATCCCACCTGTTCATATCGCATATATAATATAAAAATAAATATGCAACTGAGGGTTCATCAACTCATCATCCAATTGGAATAATTCTAGCTGGCCATGCAACTTCCATTCCAGGGGAAAAATAATAATATCTGCTAGTGTCACTTGGATAACCTAGGATTTGGGTATTTGGATCGATGGCATTTTGGGTGTGGTTAGTATGTAGTTCTCCAATTCATGTAACTAGGGTTTTGTCGAATTTATTTTTACAGTAGTGAATAAATGAATATAGGTTAATTTTAGTTTGCAATCCTATGGTTAGACCGAATTATAAATATTTTTTGGTAATCAGACTGAATTACACTTTGCATCACTGTATTATTTTCGTCACTATTTACACTTCTTGAGCATTTATGATTTAAGTGCAATGGTTAAAAATTTAATAAACTAAGAGCAACTGCGTAATGGTAATTTGATCATTTTACTCTAACTAATTCAATAGAATTTATTTAAAAAGCATCCAAAATTTCAAGGGTTCACCTATAATTATTTCCATTTCATTTCCCCCTCCCTCGTCTCTTCCACTCTGCAAAACACAACTCCAACTCCATTTGTCTCGTTTTGCTACTCTCTGGCGAACGAATCACTAGTCTCACTGTACAGAGCCACCACCACCAACGCGTTTTCTCTCTCTCTCTCTCTCTCTCTCTCTCTCTATCTCTCATATACTAGTGTATAACCCATGCCAGAAGGCACGGATTTTAATTTTTCCATTATTAAGTTAACGAAAAACTTTGCTAAAATCGAAAGAGTAGTTTTATGGGAGCTCTTGAAGAACTTGAGCTCCGGTTTTTGGTTTTGTTTTTACAGAATTGTTGTGTTTTTACATGGCTCATTGTAAGGTAGGTGTGGAGTATAGTTGTCCAGGTGTTTTTTGGGGATGGTTTTTTTTTTGGGGGGGGACCGAGCCCTGGGATTCCTGGTTTGGTTTTAGGAGGATCCCTTGTTAAGGGCTAGCACTCAACGGAAACATTTTGTGGTGTTGTCTGCTAGGATCTTGTAGGCTACATGGTAGTTTCTTGCCGTGTAGTTTGGGAGATTCAGCTTCTTATTAATATAATCAACTGCTCATCGAAAAAAAAGGTCAATGAATAACTTAATATAAAAATTGACAATTGATTAAGCACAAATAAACAATAGAATAGGAAAAAATTCAATAAAATTTACATTCATGAATTTACAAATCGAAAGTACACGATCGATACAGAGAATATCGGATTTTCTTAAAACAAATATTGACAAATATACTTTATTTAATCAACATTATTAAATTATTGAGTCATGTTTTCAAATAAAAACAACTAATAATTGACATAACCACTCATTGACCATTATTTTCAAACAAATGATAATGAAAGATTTCAAAATGGACACTAAAAAGTAATTAAGGAAGAATGGTAAAATATTTTTTAGCCACATTTGTTTTTACAACATTTCTAGATATCAAGTTTTCAAATGTGCACAATCCAAATCATGTTTTTAAATGCACATAACGCAAATAACCAACCAAACAAACACAACAATATAAACTTAATAAAAATCAATTAGAAAGACACTAGTGTGTATAATAAAAAATAAAAAATTAATGACCATATTTGAGCCCACTACCCAAAACAACTAGACCTTACCTTAAATATTTTAAGTACAACTCCAATTTTTAATAATCTGAAAAAATTATTATGAAAAAAAATAAAAAAATAGATAAATCTATCTTTAATTCATAACTAAAAAAGTGAAAATAATTGTAAAAAATATAACAAGTAGGCGAGAAGAAGCCCCACACCAGATACCAAGTTTCTAGGAATATCCCTTGAATCCAAATAACACTATCCATATGTGCACATACATATAAACAAATTAATGATTAGATTCAATTAATAATAGGGAAAATTACCGGCCAATCCCAATTTTAGCGTGAAACTATCAATCAAACCCGCATATTTGAAAATAAACCAAATAATTCTAATCTACAGATTTTTTGAACCATCTAATCCCAAATTTTAAAAAACGCAAAAATTATATGACAAAATTACCCCTGTATAATTTTCCTTTTTATAATTTCCTTATTTGGAGGTTTAACACAAAGTCATTTTATTCAAATCAAAATAACTTTTCTTGTACCTATTTTTTTTTACGATAGAATTATACATTTAGATTCGTGTTAATAAGATCTTCAAAATGATATCACATTCAATATTTATTTATTTTTATTTCGGATTCGCGTTACATTCAACATGGATGTTACATGTAGCATTATTATTACATGAATGTTACATGTAACATTACTATTATACTATGTTACATATAACATTCACACTCATTATGATATCCTATTCAATACAGTCAATGATACTTTCCGCATGCAATATGCTATCCATTGACAGATTTGTCCTTACATTATATGCAGATTTCTTTAATAGGAATTGAGAGTTTCCATATTCAACAAAATTATTTTATTAAAATGAAAATAACTATTATTGTACACATTTTTTTTATAATCTAATTATATATTCAGATTCGTCGAAACAAGATCTTCAAAATGATATCCAACTTACTTCTTTTTTTTTATTAGTTTCAATTTTCACATTCATATTACATGTAACATGATATTTTTTTAATTTTTAATTCCTACAAATTATAAGATGTTACATGTAACATCTCATAAAATGTAACATTGATGTTACATGAATATTAAATGTAACATGATGTAGTTACCAACCTTTTGATTTTAGTTTTAGTTTGGTTTTGGTTAATGTTACATGTAACATCCTTTGAATTATAGATGTTACATTTCTCACATGGAATGTAACATAAATGTGAAAACTGAAAACTAATGAAAAAAATAGTAAATTTGATATCGTTTTGAACATCTTGTTTAGATGAATCTGAATATATAATTATATTGTAAAAAAAAAATGGGTACAACAATAGTTATTTTTATTTTAATAAATTATTATTTATTACCTAAATTAGTCCGCAAGATAGGGATGTTATGTAGGTACAATAATTAAGGGTATTCTCGTCACAAAAATGGCAAAAGGGCCGCTCGGTTCATGGAAAAAAGAGCGGATGTAATTAATAGTTTTTCAACAATTTTTTAGATCTCTGGGTAAGCGCCTCTTAATAATATAACTTACAAAACTAACAACACACACAAATAGACGATATCTAAGGCTCCCAAACCTCTAGCGCTATTAGATAGATAAGTGGGGAACTCAAAGAAGAAAATGTTGTCTACTTTCCTGGCATTTTTTATTTTTTTTTCTTTTTTTAACATAGAACTTTAGTTTTATATCCAGAAAAACAAGTCTTACACCCAACATAAGGAGAATTAAAAAAATTCCCAAAAATAAACTGATAATCTTAACATAAAAATTCATGTTAGGAAATTATATTTTCTAATATATTTTTGGACAATATATTATTAACTCAATTATATTTGCTATTTAAATTTAATGGGCTAAAATTAAGTGATCTAATTAATTTAGGTAAATCCGTAAAATACTCAAAAGAATGTGGGTTAAATGTGTAGATACTAGATTATTATGGGGTGATTAGGGAATTATGGGAACCCTAATCACAAAATATACAAAGAAAATATTAGGGTTATGGTCCCCAATACACCAAATAAATCAATGGCTCTCTTCTCCCCACCTAGAAGAGGAACGACAATCCCATTGAGTAACTAAGGTGATTTGGTTAAGGAAAATCACGTACCCACTCGATCTATGCTCTACTCGTGATCGATCGTCGCAGATTTCTGCATTAGTAGTCAATTGTTCATAATGGATCCAGATACACGATTTACGTATATAATAGAACTCTTGTTGTTTTGACATGTTGATTTAGGTGTTATAGATTCAAATCTATAGGGATTAAATACCAACAAGTGGTATCAGAGCCTACTTAATGTTGAATCATTAGGGTTCTTGAGTTTTTCAAGTTCGTAGAATTTTAGGGTTTGTGTTTTTTCATTAAAGTTTGATTATTTGTGAAATAGTGAGAGGAAATATTAAGATTTTATATAATTTTGTGATTTGATTCAATTTTTGCTAAATACTACGAATTTGTTATGTATCTAAGGAAAGAAAAAAAAAACAATTTTTTTAATTTTACGGTGTTTTTCGCTGCAGAGATCGGTCAATCGATTCGAAAAGATTGGTCAACCAATTGATGCAGAAACAGTTTGGGCAATTTTGACACCTGTTCGTATTTTCGCCATAACTTTTACGTTTAAACTCCGATTGAGGTAATTCAACATTCTATGCAAAAGCTCCGAAAGAGAGATATAATTTTCATGTTTTGAGTTTTTCTAGAATCATATTGCATCATGGTCACAATTTGGCTTGAAGTTGCTGCACCTGTACTTCTAAAGAATTCTGTCAACCGAATTTTTCAATTGGGTTGATCAATTGCTACAAGACGCTGCCTTTTTGGGTTCTAATGGGATCGTTCAACCGAACCTTCATGGTAGGTCGAGCGGTTGCTTCAGAACAAAAGCAATTAGCCTTTGTCCAATTCGGTCAACCGAATTTTCAGGACTAGTTGACAGATTCGATGCCCCAACGTTAGAAATATTTTTGCCCGTTCCACGATTCGACCAACAGACCATTAAGACGGTCGACTAATAAAATCTTATATTTAGAAATAAATTAAAATGAAACAATATGTTACCAAAGTAATATCTGTTGCGTTGTTTTATTTTATTTTGGGATATTATGATTATTATTTGGTTAAATAATAAACATTGGTGGTTGCCAATATTTGTTATTTATGCGAGCAATAATCGGCCCAAAGGAAGGTTAATGTTTGGCAAAATAATGAATATTAATCGGACAATTATTATTTATACGAACAATAACCGGCCCAAAGGAAGATTATTGTTTGACAAAATAATGAACATTAATTGGACAATTAGTATTTATGCGAACAATAACCCGCCCAAATGAAGGTTATTGTTTGGCCAAATAATGAACATTAATTTGGTGTTTGGTGTTTATGCGAACCATAACCAGTCTAAAGGAGGGTTATTGTTTAACTAAATAATAGACATTGATTTAAAATTAGTATGGTTATTATTTATGCAATCAATAATTAGTCCAAATGAAGGTTATTGTTTGGCTAAATAATAAACATACATGTGGTAATAAATGTGATGATTATCAAGTTTTCGTGTGGATAGTAAGTCGGTCCAAACAAAGGCTTATTGTTTGACATGATTTATTGTTAACATTTTATTACTGCATTTGATTATTTTATTTATGTTGTATGTGTTAAAGTTTTAATTTGACATAAAATTTTATGTTATCCACTCGTTGTTGGCATTGTTATCTGTTTAGTTACTGCTACTAATACTGCCAACCTGAATTTTATTCTAGTGCTTAGTGGAATGAACTTTAAGGATTGGAGTGAGAACATGTTAATTGTTCTTGGCTAAATAGATCTTGACTTTGGGCTAAGGAAATAACAACTTTTACCTCTCATTGAAGAAAGTTCCACTGAGTCTAAAAGAGAATATGAGAGATGGGATCGTTCTAATCAAATAAGTCTTATGATGATCAAATGCAGCATTCCAGAAACATTCATGGACGGTTTATCTGATAAGGTAATTACTAAGACGTTCCTTGAGGAAATAGAGAGAGGTTTTGTAACGGCTCGATTTTTCAAGGCCGCCACGCGGTTTTTTCTTTCGGAGAATTATTACTAAAACCGAATATCCCATATTTCAAACCCGAGAAATTTTACAATATATCAGCAACAATTATAATTTGTCGATAACTAAAACTGGATAACCAAGATTAATCCGCAAAATATGGAATTTTGATCACTGATTCATCTACAAACTGAATAATCCAAATAATTGTAAAATTAATACTATTGTATTAATACTTAAGTATTAGTTCATGTGGACAATTAGTGTAGAATTCATGCAACAATGACGATTCTTTTTTTAATACTAGTTATCTATGTATTTTTCAAAGAGTTATTGTCACATAATTCTACTGCCCTTGCTATGAGTACATTATCGTGGCCCATATTTTCTCAAATATGGGCCTTATTGATATTAATATGACATGAATAATTTACTGCCAGGACAATCCTATGGCTATCTATGGTCGCGATAATTATACAAATCGAATAATTAAATATTTCATTTTATATAGATCTGACAATTTATAATTATCGAATTATTGTGTCAATTTTACAATTGTAAATAATAAATACAATTATTACAAATTAAATAAAAATTCTAATGAAATTTCTGGTGCCGCCCTATTTTCAAATACATTCAAATAAATTTCTGGCGCAGTTTCATTCTCACCGATCCTGCAATCAAACTGTGAGGTTGTGAGCTAACACTTAATAGAATTTCAACCCCTTTAATATACGTATCCAATCAAATCACATATAAACACATAAACGTGTATATCACATAAATTTCACATAATACGTACTTATAAATATTTCATGAAAAATAACAATTATAACAGTAATAACATAAACCACACAATATAAGGAAAGATTAGATACATATATTAAAAGAGTTAGAAATTTTACCTAAAATCCAAAGTCAAAATCTGAACTAAATTATAATTCTAGTTCAAAACATTCAATATCTCACACTGTAACCTTTATTCTGTACAAATTAATATTCTGATCATGAATTACCCATATTTATGAGGACATATTTATTCCTTCACATTACTCCTTCGGCACATGTATATAGAATTCCCCATAATAATACTATTTCCCTGAGAAATAGACAACAGTATTTTATTACGTTCGTAGACGACTACTCTCTGGATGGGTACCTATATTTGATTCATGAGAAGTATCAAACCTTGGACGTATTTAAGGCTTTCAAAGCTGAAGTTGAAAATTAACTAGGCAAGAAAATTAATGAGATTCTTCCTCAAACATAACCTATAGAACAAACTCAACAACCTCAAGAAATTCCATCAAGGAGATCTACAAGGGAGAGGAAAAGTGCAATTTCGGATGATTATATCGACCTTCTCCAAGATCATAAGTTTGACATAAGGACTATGGAAGATGATCCAATCAACTTCTATCAAGTCAAACAAAGTCCAGACTCTCAAAAGTGGATTATAAAGAGACTTTCTCTCCAGATTCATCGAAAGACTCTTTCAAAATTATCATGGCACTTGTAACTTATTTTGATTTAGAGTTACATCAGATGGATGTAAAGACTGCATTTCTCAATGGATAAATTGAAGAGACAATTTTTATGGTACGACCAAAAAATTTTGTATCAGGAGATCCGAAGTCTTTGATCTGTAAATTGAAGAAATCCATCTATGGTCTCAAACAGGCTTTCCATCAAGGGTATCGCAAGTTTCATCAAGTCTTCACCTTGCACGGTTTTGAGGCGAATGTCGTTGATGACTCTGCATATCACAAGTTCAATAGGAGTAAATATATCTTCCTGATATTATATGTCAATGATATTCTGCTCACTAGCAGTGATATAGGCTTATTGCACGAAATCAAGAAATTTATGACGAAGAAATTCGAGATGAAAGATCTTGATAATGCCACTTTTGTATTAGGTATCTAGCTATTGAGAGATTGTTCTCGAGGTATCTTTTGGTTGTCATAAAAGAGTTATATTGATAAGGTTTTGAGTAGATTCGGCATGAAAGATAGTAAACCAGGAGATACACCCATGGTTAAAGAAGACAAATTAGTCTCAGTTAGTGCCCCAATAATGATCTTGAAAAGAAAGAAATGCAAAAGACTCCTTATATGTCGGCAGTAAGGAGTCTTATGTACGCTCAAGTATGTACGTGTCCGGATTTAACATTTATATTTGGAATGTTGGGCAGATACTTAAATAACCTTGGGATGGATCGTTGGAAACCAGCAAAATGGGTTATGAGGTATTTACAAAAAACAAAAGATTACATGCTCACTTATCGGAAGATAGATCAATTTGGAGATCATTGGGTATTTTGATTTCGATCAAGTTTTTAGTTGCTAAATAGAGAATTCAAAGTAGAATGATATCTATAAAACATATGGGAACAAACTCCATGATTGCGGATCCGCTCACTAAAGATTTGCCAGCTAAGGTATTTCATCAGCACACTGCTCGTGTGGGTGTGGTTTTCTCTGATGATGTGCCGGTTTAATAGGAGTTTATATTTGTTGAGTGTTATTTTATTAGATACGTATATTTGATTTCTGCAGAATAAAGTAGATAGATTAAATTTTATTTACTCTGAATGTGTTTTTTCTAATTGTGGTTTAATATAAGGATAGAAAGACTAATGATTGATTTCACTAAAGACTAAAGTAGAACCAGTTGGAAATAGGCATGTCTAACGTCACATTGTATGTAATTTTCATGTTACTTATCTACATTTGATCTATGACATTGAGTATATTAGCATGGTGATCATCGTGGTTTAGTCACGACGTCCGTACTGTGATAAAAGCTACGGTAATCCCATTACTAGTATATGAGATGGACCAGATTATTTGAGACGAAGTCTAAGAATAAATAACATACAGATGCACGCCTAAAACATTTTGTAATATAATTGTTTCAGGAATAATATGTAGTCCAAGTGAGAGTTTGTTAGGAAATTTTATTTCCTAATCTATTTTTGCTCAACATATTATTAACTTAATTATATTTGCTATTTAAATTTAATGGACTAAAATTAAGTGATCTAATTAATTTGGATAAATCCGTAAATTACTTAAAAGAATGTGAGTTAAATGTGTAGATACCAAATTATTATAGAGAAGTCTAAGGATAAATAACATATGGATGCGTGCCTAAAGAATTTTGTGATATAATTATTTCAGGAATAATATATAGCCCAAGTGGGAGATTGTTAGAAAATTTTATTTCCTAATCTGTTTTTGGGCAACATATTATTAACTTGATTATATTTGCTATTTAAATTTAATGGGTTCAAATTAAGTGATCTAATTAATTTGGATAAGTCCGTACACTACTCAAAAGAATATGGGCTAAGTGTGTAGATATCATATTATTATAGGGTGATTAAGGGATTATGGCAAGCCTAATCACACTATATATAAAGAAAAAATTAGGGTTATGGTCCCCAATACACCACATCAATCAACGACTCTCTTCTCCCCATTTGGAAGAGGAACGATAGTCCCATCGAGGAACTAAGGTGATTTGGTTGAGGAAGATCACATACCCACTCGATCCGTGCCCTAAACGTAATTGATCGTTGCAGATTTCCGCATCGGTAGTCGATTGTTATAATGTATCTAGGTACGCAATTTACGTGTATAATAGAACTCTTAATGATTTGACACGTTGAAGATCGGGGAATGTGTAAGATGCTCTTCCTAGTTGCATGGAGAAGAGAAAAGAGAAAGTAAGGTGCGTAAAAAGTGAAAAGAACGATCGGTTTTTATTGAGAGATGCTTATGATGCATCAAAACCCTGTTCTATTACTAATTGCTTGCACGACGTGGTTTTTAAAATTGATTTTATTTGATCCTCTCAATTCTCATGGAGCCTAATTCGCAAGATTTGTTTTAAGGTTCCGGAAAACTACACGGAGTGATCAGTTGGCATCCCACTTCTCCATTAAATAAAAGTTTACGCCATGAAACACCAAAATATTTTACAGGACAAACCCTTTCGACATTTTATAAATATATCTTTATCCAACGTACAATACTAGGGGGTTGAATAATAATTTTAGCCTTCGAAGATTATAAAATTTTCTGACAATCATTAACTACAAAATTTAAGGGAAAATTACTGATTAATCCCAAAAAAAAAATTATTTACCACCTACTCCCATTGACTTTTCTTTGCACCGATTAATCACATCAACACTTTTTTCTTGCACCGTTTATTCTTATCGTCGGCTATTCTTACACCAATTAGTTCCGTTTTAAAAAATGATGAGAAATGAGTTTACCGAAATGCCCTCCTGTGAGCTTCACATCGATAAGGAAAGTTGTCAAACTGATGCACCGCCGCCGCCGTAGGTTGCCGGTCGCCACCGCCACCGATCCTCCCCTGGTTGCTGGGTCTCCGGTCACCGCCGCACCTTCCCCACCATAAATTACAGTTTTTACCTCAAACTTTATGACTTTTTGTCACTTTCTATATGTTCCCAAAAAAATAAAAATAAAAATACTTGATTTTAGGATAAAATCGTTACCAAACGTGACATAAAACAAGAGAACAATTGATGTTATATTCAACATTGACAGGTGTTCAATATAATATCATATGAATTTTATTCTGCATACAAAAATAAGAGAACAATGGATGTCACATTCAATATCTACAGGTGTTGAATGTTACATTCAACATCTACATGAGTTGTATTTTGGTCAGAAAAAGATAATATCATAAAATAAAAAGAAAAGAAAAAAAAAATTGATGTTACATTCAACATTCACATGAGGGGTATATTAGTCAGAAAAAGATAACATAATAATAATAATAATAAATAAATAATTGATGTTACATTCAATACCCACAGGTTTTGAATGTTACATTCAATACCCACAGGTTTTGAATGTTACATTCAACATCCACATGAGGGGTATTTTGGTCAGAAAAAGATAACATTATAAAAATAAAAATAATTAAATAAATAAATATTGATATTACATTCAACACCCACAGGTGTGTTGAATGTTACATTCAACATCCACATGAAAGATATATTGGTCAGAAAAATATAACATCAGTAAAAAATAAATAAAACAAATAAAAAAATAAATAAACAGTTGATATTACATTCAACACCCATAATTGTTGAATGTTACATTCAACATCCATATGAGGGGTATTTTGATCAGAAAATGACAAAATGAGTTATTGGTATAAAAAAAATGATGGGAGTAATTAATAATTCCTTTTGTATTTTGGGACTAAATGGTGGATTCCCCAAAATTTAATTTAAAAAACGGAGTGTTCCCCCATCTATTTATTTATTTTTGTTTTTCTTTAAAGATGTTTCTCCCCTTCTGTAATATGCAACTCTTCCACCCAACTCACATTTGCTTCTTCTTTTGCCCCCTTTTACATCGCTACTAGGTTCACATCACCTCCACAACAATCGTCAGAATCCCTTACACTAAATAACAGTGTTGCAAAAGGCATATTTTGGAAGATGAGCGAGCCCAAAGAAGTTGTAGGAAGAAGCCAACCATTAAAACTTATAGGAAGAAACAGAAGTGAAATTGGATACACTTTAAAAAGATAAAAACGCGTTAGGTGTGGTCCGATTGGCACGAAACTCGAGGGTTAGTGTCGCTCCATTCACTAAGACTTGTAGGAAGAAACAAAAGTGAATCCGAATAAGTGATTCCTGTTCTTCTTCTCTCTCCCCCCCTCTCCCAACCACCATCTTGCCGAAACAAGTCCACCCCCATTGCTAGAAAACCCACCCGTCTCCTTCTTTTTCCTTGTCCTCCTTCCTTCTTATTCTCTCTCATTCCACCCCATTCCAAAGAAGGAAGGAGTGGGAGTTCAGGCTCGCGGTAAATTAAGGAAAGACCGAAGACGATGGATTCCCTCCCCCTCCCCCCAACCCCAACCCCAAACAACGCCGTGAAAAGGGATGCAAAGGCGTTGTAGGAAAAGGTGGCAAAGAATGCTGCTGAGGCAAGAAGAGCTGGAGGTGATGCCGGAAGTAAAAGCAACAAGAAGTATTTGAATTCCTTATCCATTAAAAAGGGTTGTGTTTTTGCTTCTTGAGATTTCATGATTCAGTTCGTTTCAATTTCGCTAACAATCTGTAATGAATAAAATCCAAGATTCCATTACTGAAGAAGGGAAGAACAAGAAGATCATAAACTAGGAGATGGGGCAACTCAACTAATAAACAAAATCGCCATTGATGAGCTTGAGATTCATGAATGAAGTGATGGGGAAGAGCTTGAGCAGATTTCAATGCAACCAATAAACAAAATCGCCATTGATGAGCTTGAGGTTAATAAATAATAATAGCATTAGTAGCTCTCTATTTTCGGTTGACTGCAAGTTTCAGAAAATTCCGTTCTCGGTTCATGAACCACGGTGGGGGGCGGTGGCGGTGGGAAGCTGGGGAAGGGGTGGGGGTGGGAGGTAAATATAAGTGTGTAAAAAGTTAAGGATAAAAAATATAATTTAAAAAATAGGGAGTGTTATTGAATTATATAAAAATAAATGCAAAAAAAAATATATTTAATTTTTAATATGAGAAGGGCATTTATGTCCTATTACAAAATAATTGGTCAAATGAAATAACTGATATTTTTAAAATGACATGAGAGGTTTGTGGTATTGTGCAAAATGACATAAGAGATAATTGGTATATATACACCTTTTTATATTTTTCTCGATATTTTTCAGTATGTTATTTCATCCTTACCCACCTCTATATACTCATAGTATAATATTAAGAACACATAATATCATAATTAATAAAATCACTAATTATACACATAAATATTATAATGATCACATTGTAAGATACATATTTATAATGAAATTCACAAAGTCATTGAATAAATTTCATAACTTAATCATAATAATAATGTCTAATAAGCATGTAATTAAAACACACCATTATAACCATTTATAAAATGATAATTTAATTAAATAAAATAACATAATTTATATAAATATAATAAAATAAAATATTTAATTTTAAATTATATTTCTAACAATCTTCCATATAATTTAAAATTAAAATTAAAATAATAAAATAAAAATTATTGTGTAATAGATGTGGAGGCGTTCTCAAGGTTTGAGCCTTATTTCATCCAAAAAAAAAATCTGTCTTGAATTGGTCCTTCTTGTTTGAACATCAGTGAATCAACTTTAAGAATAGTTACCTAGGAAATCATTATAATTTTCGGGTCAAGATAGGGTGCAATTCATAGGCTAACCGGTGGAATTGGGGAGCAGTAAGTTCTGTCTCAAAGTCCAAATTTCATTTCCTCAACTCTTAAGGCCATATTCGTGTGCATCATGTTCATAATTTTTCCATCTGAAATTAATTTGAATAATTAGTTTGTTATTTTTTTAAAAAAAAATTACTCATAAAATTGATTTGTATATGTTGGCTGCCACAAGAAAAATGAAATTAGATTTCACATATGATACAATATATTTAAATGATAAAATCAATAACCAATTAACAAATAATAAATTTCAATCAAAACAAACACAAGTCCCATAAAAATTACAAAAGAATGCTGAACAGAAAACTAAGGAATATGCCGTGTAAATTGACAAGGTTGGAGGAACATAAACAATAACGAGACCAAACTAATTGATCAAACCACAGCTTATTTTTATTCCGAGCATTGCTTTATCAAATGACGTTGAGGGTGAGCATCGTGTTGCTGGCGCAATCACCTTGGGCGCTGGAGATGAAGAAATAAGTTCCAGGACGAGAAAGAGTGTAATAAGTGGAGCCACCGCTTTTATAGAACACCGAATTTGCTGGGTCGCAATTGGCGAAGTCACGTTCGAAGACTAGGACCACAATGTGTGGTGCTCGGTACTTGAACACTATCAATATCCCCAAAAAAACAAGAATGGAATAAAATTCAAATAGATAGCTTCTAGTTGACATGAACTATTAAAAAAGAGTAGTATTAAGTGATTACCAAGTACGTCGTTAACGAAAAAGGTCTTGCCCATTACCTATGAAGGATAATTGATATGGGGTGCCCACCCTAAGGAACCTCCCACATATAGAAAATACACTGCAGGTTTTAATGAGAATAATTCCACTCTATTTTATTGATTCATCTTGTGAATATATACAAGGTAGTCATTCTATCTTAGGTAATTTTACAGACATTAAAGCTACAATTATACAGACATTAATGCTGAGATTTTAACAGTTATAAAGCTGCAATTATATGGTAACATATGCATGATTTTAGCCTACACTAATTACAAGGAATATTTTGATTGTGTTTTGAATTGCTTTCCTTAATACGCCCCCGCAAGATGGGGCTTCCATTGGCAAGACCGATCTTGTTCCTCAAAGTTTCTGTCCGTTGCTTTGACAAGGCTTTTGTCATTTAATCGGCCAATTGATCTTGAGTATGCACGTGACTAACTTGAAGCAGATTTCTTTGAACTAAATCCCACACAAAACGGAGGTCAATTTGAATGTGCTTCATTTTGGAGTGTTGCACTGGATTGAGGCTTAGGTGAGTAGCTCCAAGATTGTCACAAAGAATAGATGGTGGAGCGGTGATTGAGAAACCAAGTTCTTTGAACAAAGATAATAACCACATGGTTTTAGTTGCTGCATTTTCTAATGCTCTATATTCGGCCTCTGTTGATGATCGGGCAACTACCCATTGTTTCTTGGAACTCCATGAAATTGGATTAGAGCCAAGAAAAGTGATGTAGGCTGAAGTGGATTTTCGGTCATCATGATTTCCTACCTAGTCAGCATCGCTGTAGGTTGTGAGATGATGTGTTGTTGACTTTTTGAATTGAATTCCATGAAATATGGTGTGTTTTAGATATCGGAGTAATCTCTTTGTTGCTGTCCAATTAGTGACGGTAGGCTTGTGCATGAATTGTGATAATTTGTTGACAGCAAAGGAGACATCTGGACGCGTCAGTGATAGATATTGTAAACTTCCAATTACGCGCCTATATTCAGTGTTGTCCACTGATGATGTGCCATCCAAAAGTTGAAGAGAGATGCTGGTTGAAAGGGGAGTGGTGACATCTTTTGCGCCTAACATGTTTGTGCTTTCTAAAAGATCACGAACATATTTATGTTGTGATAGAAATAGGCCAACATGTGTAGGAATTACTTCTACTCTAAGAAAGTAATTTAAAGAACCCATATCCTTTAATGAAAACTGAGCACCAAGTTTGTGAATAATAGACGATACAAAAGTGTTATCATTCCCTATAATGATCAAATCATCAACATACACAAGTAAGTAGCAAATAGTGAATGCATGAGGGTAGACAAACAGTGATGAATCAGCATGAGAATTTTGAAAGCCGAGATGAGCGATGGCATTTTTAAGCACCGAGTACCAAGCTCTTGGAGCTTGTTTAAGCCCATATATAGCCTTTTTCAATCTACAAACATGCTAAGGTTTTGACATGTCCTTGAAGCCTGGAAGCTGCTTCATATAAACAGTTTCTGTCAATTTTCCATGTAAAAACGCATTATTGACATCCATTTATCTCAAGTTCCAACCTTTCATTATTGCAATGGCTAACACAGACCTGATTGTTGCAAGTTTGACAACGGGGCTGAAGGTTTCCGTGTAGTCAATTCCTGGATGTTGGTTGTCGCCTTTGGCCACGAGTCTAGCCTTAAATCTGTCAATTGAACCTTCTGCTTTCCTTTTGACCCTAAACACCCATTTACAGCCTACTGTGTGATAGTTTTTTGGTGGTGGTACCAAATCCCAAGTACCATGTCGCATATATAGCCTCACGCCACTGTGGGTGAGACATGGCTTGACTGACACATGTAGGTTCGATTGGTGATGGTAATAGGTATTTGGTGACATAATGAAACTGTTTGGGTTTGTAGATGTTATTCATCGACCGTGTGGTCATTGAGTGGGTTCGGGTTGATGGGTTGGTGGATTGAGGGGACTCAACTGGTGAAGGCAAATCATGTGAAGACAGTGGTGGGGGAGGCCTTGATGAAATAGGTAAATGAGGATGCAATAATGGGACATGAGGGTTGGTATGCATGTCATCTAGGGTTTCATGTGTATGAGGACATCCATGAAGAGAAGGAGATAAGGTGTTACCTGGAGGTGCGGCGGCAGCAGTGACTACAGTTTTCGAGATCGCTGGCGGTAACAATGGCGGAGAGGATTGGCCAATTGGAGATTGAGGCACTGGAGCTGGATTTCCGATTTGGGGAGATTAGGAAGATGAGGTCGTTTGAGGGAGAATAAAAGAGAATGCAGATGGGCTGGAGTGATTGTAAGAGATGAGTGGGCTGGAAGTGTGTGGTGGGCTGTCGATTTCAGCATGTGAAGGATAATTTTGCATTTCATCAAACAAGACATGTCTTGAAATGTATATTCTTTTGGTCAATGGGTTCATGCATTTATATGCATTTTGATTTTGAGAATAACCAAGAAATATACAGGGAGTGGATTTGGGTTCCATTTTGTTGGTGTTATATGGCCTGAGAAGAGGGTAACAAAGGAAGCCAATTTTTTTTAATTTGTGATAATTTGGGCTTTGACTAAATAGTGCCTCAAAAAGGGATTTGTTTTGGAGAAGTGGTCTGGGTTGACGATTGATAAGATAAATGGTGGTTTGAAATGCATGTGGCCAATATGGAAGAGGTAACGATGCATCATGAAGTAGTGTGAGGCCTATTTCCACAATATGACGATGACGTCGTTCAGAGACACCATTTTGTTGAGGTGTGTATGGGGCGGTGGTATAATGACTAATCCCATGGAAAGAGAAAATGTTTTTGAGATGCATGAATTCGCCTCCGTTGTCAAAGTATAAACATTTTAGTTTTGAATTGAAGCGCTTCTCAACAAGATTTTTAAATTGTGGAAAGATGATGGATACACTGGATTTGATGATTATTGGATAAAACCATATATATTGGTGTAATGATCAACAAAGATGAGGTAATATCGAGAACTATCCAAGCCAGTATAGTGAGCGGGTCCCCAAACATCAATGTAAATAAATTCAAGAGGCGAATGACTTTGAAAACTGGTAGAACCAAGTGGTTGTTGATGTGTTTTATTAATTGAACAAGAATTACATAGATATGGTGTTGTTTTTGTGGTAAGTGGAAGTGAAAACAAATTAACAAGATTTTGAATGATCTTGATCGATGGATGTCCAAGACGCTTATGCCACCCATCAATTGAGGTGCGTTCATGCACAATTGCAACCATGTTGGATTGAGAGGCCGCCAATGATTTTGGAAATGTGTAGACACCACTTTCACATGCCCCTCTTAGTAGTATCGCCCTCGTGGTCTGATTTTTCACAAGAAAATAAAATGGATGAAATTCAACAAAAACATTATTGTGTTTGGTGAAGTGATGAACATAAATTAGATTCTTGTGAAGATTTGGAATACAAAGTGTATCATTTAAATAAAAGATTTTGTTTTGTGAATGTAAGGCTGGGGAACCAATATGTGAAACAGTCAAACCTGTGCCATCACCGAGAACCACTTCATCAGTTCCATCATATTCAGAATGAATTGATAGATTAGATAAGTCACCAGTGATATTATAAGATGCCGCGGAATCAATTAACCATTTGTTTTCTCCAGAATTGGATTTAGCAACACAGTTGGCGGACATGTCAGTGGACTGAAGTCGTGGACACGATTTTGCTGTGTGCCCCAAGTGATCACATAGCTGACATTTGGGCTAGTACCGTTTGGGGGCTGAGTTGGTACGGCCCGAAGAGATATGTGAGCGGCGTTGATATTGCTGTTGTATATTGGGCATGTGAGAAGACCCTTGAGGTTGAGATGGCCCATTTGAGCGGAAAGCGCCTTTTCCCGAATTGTGTCCGTGGAAACTAGGGTCCTAGAGGTAATTTTGGCGGTGGCGACAAGCTGTTGTGTAGAGGTGTCCATGCGACGCAGGTAGCTATCGTGTCCAACAAGCAAATCGTGGAGTTCTTCAAAAGAGAGAGATTTCTCTCTTGCGCGAATATAGTAGCGGCTATTTCACGGAAGTCCGGACCCAATCCGTTGAGAATGTATAAGGTGAGATCATCATCTGAAATTGGATGATCTATGAGAGCAATGTCGTCAGCAAGCGCCTTAAAAGCATGGAGATAATCCGGAATCGTGCGATTCTCTCACTGGATCAAGGTCAGTTATTCTTTCAACTGCATTGCTCTAGTACGCAACTTACTGGCGTACATGTTCTTGAGTTTTTTCCACGCTTCTTGGGATATCTTGGCTATGGCTATGAGAGAAGTGATTGTAGGGGATGTAGAGGCAAGAATAACACTCAAAATGAGCTTATCTTGCCTGATCCAATGAGTTCTTTTGGACTATGATGGGGGAGTTCCATCAGAGATAGGACACAGAGATTGTCCATTAACATAGTCCATCAAGTCATAGCCAATTAGAAGTGCCTCAAATTGGGCATGCCATTGAGAAAAAGTAGAAGGTGTGAGTTGCCCATTGATTTGTGCAGTCATGTTGAAGACAACAAGAGGAGTTTCAGTGGAGGAAATGGGGTTGTTGGTGTTTGCTAGTGAAACCATTGTAAGGATCGAAAACTCGTTTGAGAATAGGACTTCTGATACCATATAGAAAATACACTGCAGGTTTTAATGAGAATAATTCCACTCTATTTTATTAATTCATCTTGTGAATATATACAAGGCAATCATTCTATCTTAGGTAAGTTTACAGACATTAAAACTACAATTATACAGACATTAATGCTGAGATTTTAACAATTACAAAGCTACAATTATATGGTAACATATGCATGATTTTAGCCTACACTAATTACAAGGAATATCTTGATTATGTTTTGAATTGCTTTCCTTAATACCACAGACCATTCTTTAGCAAAACATGGCATGGCAATTTGGCTTGCACGATGTGGTTTTTAAACTTGATTTTCTTTGATCCTCTCAATTCTTATGTGGCCTTTCCAAGATTTGAGGTAATTAAGGTGGCGTTTGACTAGTGTTCCTACTTTTCTCAACTCAACTAGGATGGGTTGGGTTGAGAATTTTGTTTCCTTTTGAGAACAGAATTGCGTTGTTAACGACAATTTTTATTTTGTGCTGATAACAGAATCATGTTTGGTAACGATTTTATCCTAAAACCATTTTTTTTTTTTGAGATTTTTTTTTTTGTTTTAGCGGCAACGGTCGCCATCTGGCGGCTGCGGACGATCGCCAGACAACGGCGGAGGTGGCTGGCGGCGGTCGTCGGACGATGGAAGACGGCAGCTGGCGGCGGCGGACGGTCGCTGGAGGTGGCCTGCGATGGTCGCCGGTCGACAGCCAGCGGCGCGTGGTAGTGGTCGGCCGGCGGATGAAGGCGAAAGTTGAGAACTTTGGGTTGAGTTTTTTGGGAAAAAAAAAAAAAACTTTTTTTTTATTTCTGGTTTCTTTAGAATGTTGAGAATCAATTCTCATTTTTTGGGGTTGGGTTGGGTTGAGTTTTGTGTTTGCCAAACGCGTTCCCAAAAATCAAACCCAAAATTTTTGGGTTGGGTTGGGTTGGAATGGACTGGAAACACTAACCAAACGGGCCCTAGCTGGCATATATGACGGTATGGCTTGTGGGAATCATTCCAACTGGCCATCCATTTTCCATTCCAGGCAAATAAAATATGAGAATATGTCAATGACCTCCTCCGTCATTTTATACTATACTAGATATCTCTTCTGTTATTTTACAAATATCAGAGACATCTCATATCTTTTTACTCAAACACCATTTACCTCATTTTGAACAAAATTGCCCTTAGATTATTTACAAAAAAAAAAAATCATTAACACCCCTATATTTTTAAAATTATATTTTTTGTCTTTCACTTTTTAAATAATTATATTTACCATTCACTACCACCCAACTCCCATCGCTTACAGCCCAACTCCTACCACCCACAACCACCGCCACCTCCCACCACCTTCTGCCACCTCCCACCGCCACTCTTCAAGCCCATGTGGTGGTGGGATGTGCAACCCAGCCTTGTACTTGATGCAATCAAACAAATGGAAGAGAAAAGGCAAACATTGAAACAATCAAGGATAGGCAAACAAGACTTCCCAAACCTATCTTTGATAGTATGTTAGGAGGTTCCAACTTAAAACCATATAAAATCTAGGGCAATTATATTCTTTCAAGGCGTCTTTTGAGAGCGAGTTAGGCTTATTGGGTTTTCACATAATATCATTAGAGGCAGACCTTTTATTTGATGTTGGGCGTGTTCAATCCCACATCAATTTTGGGGCCCCCGATATCCGTTCGCAATAATCTGCAAAATCCACCCTGTATGTGAGGGGGCAAATTGGATCCCATATTCATGTTGAGCCTCCCAATATCCATTCGTAGTGGTTTGTCAAAGTCCACCATGCGTGTGATGGATCTATTAAATTCCACATTGCTTGCGTTTCCTGATCTAGAGATATATATGAAACCTAGTGCAATTCTCGTCTTACATGGCATCTTTCAAGAGTGAATTAGACCCATTGGATTTCTATATAGAGAGGTAAGACTCTTGTACAATATTGGGTGTGTTGAATCTTACATTAATGTTGGGCCTTCCGATATCCGCTTACAATTGTTTGTCAAAAAGTACACCATGCACGTGAGGGAGTATGTTGAACCCCACATCGATGTTGGGTCCCTCCCCCGATATCTGTTCGCCAGTGTTTTATCAAAAATTCATTATGCGCGTGAGGAGACGTGTTACCTAATCCTGAGCTATATATACACCCTAGGGTAATCGAGTTGTCTTTTGAGATGAGGATTACCCTAAGCTTTATATATAGCTCAGGATCTCGTAATACAAGCAACGCAGAATTCAACACGACCCCTCACGTCCAGGGTAGACTTTAGACAAACTATTACAAATGGATATTGGGGAAGCCCAACATCGACTGGGATTCAAGAAACATAGAATTCTGATAAGTGGTTTCTGGGTATGTAAATAGTAATTAATCCAGGTTGACGTGTAGTTCTCCAGATCATTGAACTGGGGTTTTGTCAAATTTCATTTTTCCAATTGTGGATAAGTCACGAACTCTCTCTTCGGACTCTAATTCTTTTTTTCTTTTGCAAAAGAAAAGATTATATAAATAAAGCCAACAGTTCATGCAAACAAAAAATAAGCCCCATTTCCTAAAATTTTCACTTTTTATTTATTCATTTCGGTTTTATCCTCCTAAGGTCAGTTGAAATATATCTTCAATTCAACATCATGGCTGATAAAGCCATCCAAGGAACCTAGAGATAGAGTAACCGGAGATGAAGTAGTAGAGTCCGGGCTGGGTAAGAGTGAAGCCGGTTGTCCCACTAATGTCTTTGAATAACACTGTAGTCGGGTCGCAAGTGAGGTAACCCGTTAGAGGCACTTGGATCACGTTATGGGGAGCTTCGTACACGAACTCTGTCAAAAATTATCCAAAGTAAAAAGTTTAAATATCAATCACTACAACTTCATAAAGGGAAACCGATGTTTGTCTGTTTAATAAAAATTGGTTTTTTGGAAACGAAAGAGAGACAGATTTTTTTATTTTTTATTTTTCATGTTCTGAAAGCTTATGTTTTTGTTCCACTTACTAAGGACGTCCCCAACATGAAAGACCTTCCCGAGTAGCCAGTCAACAAGATTGGTGGTGGGACACCAACCGAGGACATCTCCGACCAAATACTCGGTGGCCAAACTAGGCACTGCCAGGGATAAAACAAGGATTAAGAACATGGCTCGGGTGGTGGAGCTTGCCATGCTCACTATATATGTATATATAACTCTATCTATTTGAGTGCTTTTTTATTCTAAGATCGGAAGAGATTTGGTAGATAAGAGAGGAAGTGCAGAACCCCTTATATAGAGGGGGGTTTGCATTTTGATGTTATTTTATGCACTACGCAAGTTGCAATAGAAACTAATCACTGAACACCCACGTGATGATGTCTTTATAGAAATGAAACGGACCTTTTTGAAATGAACTCCAACGATAAGGTGAAAGAAAATGGATTTCGGGGCCACCGATTATTTACTCATTATCTGGGTCTCGAGATCTATCCCATCACCACTTGCACGAAAAAAAACGTGCTTCTTAAATTGTCTCGTACGTCTCTAATCAAACTTGTAATTGTTTATATTAATATATGTTTGTGGCCATGGGCACTAGGTTAAACCATTATCTCAATTGAAAAACCAATTCATAATTCTACTAGAAAAATCATAGTCACTCCTTATATATAAACTCTTTGTATATAATTGTAATAGTATTTTTCTCACATATCAATACAATTTTCTCATTTTCTCTTAATATTTCATGTCTCAATTATTTTATAACATGGTATCAAAAGCCAATTTTTCCTGACCTTATTCTCATAAAATTCCGCGACCTTTTTCCAGAATCAACACCTGCTGCCTTCGGTATGTTCTGTCGCCGTTCAGCCATTTAACATAAAATCCGACACCAACATCAGACTCACCTTGCAAAGGAGAGTCCAACGCCACTAAAGAACAGCCCAGTTATCGCCTCATGCGCTATCATAATATCACTATCGCCATCACTATTTTTGGCATCTACAACAACAACCGTTACTCTAACATCATCACCCACCACACTTTTTTAATCGTCTCGTTACGACAAACAAAACGATATCAACCACACTGAAGTCAGACTATATATGCACCCTCACACGCTGCCAAAGTCATTTGTATCTCCGCTGAGCAGATCCATGTGCTTCATAATGATTGCTCAGCGCTAGCCACGTTAATGACACTTGGCAAACACGTCAGCACTAGCTAGATGCCACGTTACCTTCTAAATCGTGCCATGACAGTTGACGTATCACTATCCACGTCAGTTTCCATGTCAGTCCTAACTGTGACCAATCTGAGCCACATCAATGCCTGTTGCTACCTCATCTACCATGTCAGAATCTTTTGCAACGTTACGGTTCACAAATGCTAAATTTATTTTGATCGGTTTAGTCTGTTTTTTAACCCATTTTTTATTAAGTTGGATCGATCTTAGGGTTTTTGGACATCCTGGTTTTGTTTCTGGGCTCCGTTTTGTCATTTAAGACTCACATAATATATTTTTGCTTGTATTCGTATAGTGTCTACCTTAGTTCACACTTAGACACTTTATGTTTTTTGCGCCTACGGAGATATCAGACCCATCACATGTTATCACCACTATTCTCAATGAATTGAATTACATCTTGTGGGTTCAAGAGATGTCTATCTTCCTACGTGATCAAAAACTATGGCGTATTGTAAATGAGGACATTAAATTGCCCACCCGCGAAGACAACAAAGATTCTGAGAAACATGTTGAGAGTCTCGAAGACTAAGATAGCAAAAGTCATCAGATCCTCGCATGGTTCCATCGCACTATAATCCTATCTATCAAAATTCAATTTGGTAGATTTGAGACTACTAAATATGTTTGGAATCTCCTTAAACTCTGCTACACCAATACAAATTTTTCACATTGGTATCAACTCATTTCCAACCCCTACAGCATGCATCAAGAACCTGGATAGACATCAACAATTTGCTATCTCAGATGAATACTCTATGGGATCAGTTGGCTCTCTTTGAGCCAACCTAGACACATCCATGAGATCATTCTCTACACAAGCTATCACAATGAGATGCGCCTAATGCAGTTCATAATGGCTATAAAGTCAAAATTTGAGCTTGTACGTACTTCAATACTACACCAGCGCAAGATATCTTTCCTTGACAATGTCGTTTTTTATCTTTTAATAGAGGAAACACGTCTTGCAATACTCCAAGGACCAAATACAGATATTACTCTTGCCACACTAGTTAGCAAGTCAAACTCATCACCACAACCATTTTATTGCAAGTATTGTCATTCATAAGGACACGAACTGCTCAAATGCCCATCTTACCTCTGTAAGGTATGCAAAGAACTATGTCACTACCTTCCAGACAGCCTTAAACTTCCATCTCAATCGTCTGGGAAATAAGCAAATGGGAATCAGTTCTACTCTCGGGCTTCTTCCAATCAATTGCACTCCAATCAAAGAACTCTACTGTTGCAGTAACTAATTCTACCTCAACTTCACCTCCATATTCAATCAATTTGAGCGACATAGTGGCCATGTTCAAACATGTTCCATCAAATACTAGTACTCATTGGGATCGGTCATAAAGTCGGGCACCTTTTTGAGCTCACCAACCTCCAATTCCTATCCTCACCAACATCGCCAATCAGTCGCCTTCATTTCATCACCCTCACCCTTAGCATTGTGGCACTCCCAGTTAGGTCATGCTTCATCCGATCATCTTAAATCTCTTATTTCTAGTAGTCAGTTAGGTTCAATTTAGCATGAGTCCTTTAATTGTATTCATTGTCAACCTTCAAAATAATCAGTTTTACCTTTTTAATGATAGTCAATCTGTTTCTATTGTACCCTTTGATTTAATACATTCTGATGTTTGGAACCCTTCCCATCATGCAACAATGGGTGGTTCTCGTTCTTTTTCCATATTTGTGTAGACGATTACTCTCGATATACATTGTTATTTTTTTATAAAAATAGATATGAACTATTACAAATACTTCGATTCCATGATCAAAACCCATTTTCTTGAAATATTAAAAAAATTCGCTCAAATAGTGCAATGGAATATAAGGATCGGGCCTTCCTCAACCTGCTTCACAAAAATAGCATGCTCCCCCATCACTCGTGCCCTAGAACCTCCCAACGAAATGGACTAGTCGAACCCAAACATAGGCACATTCTTGACACAATTCGTGTCATCTTCATTTCTTTATCCTATTCTGAGTGCTTTTGGAGTGAGGTTGCTATAACCTCAGTATACAGTACAAACAGTGTTCCTTTCGCCACAATTCAACATCAATCTTCATTCAACAATATTTTAAGTAACCTTCCCACTTACTCTGATCTCAAAGTCTTTAGTTGCATTTATTTTGTTCTTATTGAACCACATGAACACAATAACTTAGAACCACGAGCTCGTCTATGTTGTTTTCTAGGATATGTATTGAACATAAAAGATATTGGTGCTAGGATCACATCTCTAAAATTCTTTGTATCTCTCATAATGTCATTTTTTGAGAACATTAATTTTTTCCCCTTATAGTCATTTGATACATCATCTATTACTAAATCCAAATTTTTTATTGATCCATCTCTTGAGTTGTTGCCTAAGGATGCAGTTCTTGATACTGTAAGCTCAATCCAGAATTATAAGCTAATCTAACCCCTCCAACTCTAAAACCACCAGCTGATCTAATCCCTCCAACTCTATCGACCGTGTCTAAGGCTTCTCTTATGTCTGATGATCTTACGCTGCCTCTATTTGAGACCCACTCTCTAGCTTATTCTCGCTGCTCTAGTAGGGTAACTCACCATCCATTTTATTCGAATTACTATAATTTCCTTTTTCCATACTTAATAAGCATAAGCCTCATTCCTATAAAAAGGTCATTACTAACCCTATTTGGCAGAAAACAATGGACAAAGAACTCTAAGCCCTAGCAAACCTCACACCAGTACATCTTGTTGGTCTTTTCCCTGGGAAAACACCTATTTGATGCAAGTGGGTGTTCAAAATCAAAAGAACTTCTACCTCATTGTTAAAGAAAATCTACCTCATCGTTAAAGCAAATCTACCTCATTGTTAAAGCTCAGGAATATGTCATTGACTATGAAGAGACAATTACTCCAAAGGCTAAGCTTACATATGTTCGTACTATCCTTGTTGTCGGTGCCATTCGTAAATGGACTATTTTTCAGATGGATGTCAAGAATGCCTTCCTCAATTGTAATTATTTTTAGGAAGTTTGCATTCATACCTCTCCTGGCCTAATTGTTCCTCAACAAAAAGTTTTTTGCCTTTGTCGTGCCTTATATGATCTTAAATAATCTCCACGTTCTTGGTTCGCAAAATTCAGCACTACCATTCATTAGTTTGGGTTCACATCCAGCGCTCATGATTCTGTTATATTTCTTCTCCACATTGACAATGGTATTATCTTTTTTTATTATATGTGGATGACATTATTATTACTGGGGGTGATTTACGCGGTATCTTTGAATTCAAAAAAATTCTCAGTGGTAAATTCGAGATGAATGATCTTAGCGTGCTCACCTATTTCTTTGGCCTCAAAGTTTCATCTAATTCAGATAGATATTTTCTTTCTCAGGCCAAACATACCTTTGATCTCTTTTTCAAGACTGACATCATTGAATCCACCACTACCAACACTCATTTGAAGTTGAATATCAAACTTAAACCACTAGATGGCTCACCTCTTCCTAATCTCACTATCTATCATCAACTAGTTTGAAGTTTAGTATACATCATTATTACTTGCCCATATATTGACTACAATGTCCATCAAGTTAGCTAGTTCCTATACGCTCCTCGGACCACTCACTACTCGGTTGTTCTTCGTATTTCATTATATCAAAGGCCCCTTGTTTCACAAAATTCATTTCTCAGCTCAATCTACTCCCATCTTATAGGCTTACTCTAACGTTAACTGGGCTAGAGATCCCACCGATAAATGTTCAACCACTATTTACTATTTTTTCCTGGGCAACTCTCTCATTTTCTAGCATAGTAAGAAACAAACCGTGATTGCATGCTCCAGTACTAAAGTTGAATATCGTGTTATCGTTGATGCAATACAAAAACTACTTTGGCTTTACTATTTGGAAAAATGACATTTTTGTCCCCGACAAATGGCTCGAGTGCTCAATTAGCCCCTGGTATTTGGGAGTTAACACATTAGATCCTTAACATTTTATTTTCATTCAAAAGTGGCCATTTTGTTAAGTTTTCTATTAATTATTATTAAATTACATTTAAACCTTTTAATTTTTTTAACTGGGGTCATTTTATTTTCTATTTAAAACTTAAGGGTCAAATGTGTATTTTGAATACCCAAACCCCCAACCCACTAATCTCTCTTTCTCTATCCAAACCCCATCTCCTCTCTCTCTCTCTCTCTCTCTCTCTCTCTGTACCCAAACCCACACACCCACTACTTTCTCTATATCACAATACCCATTTCACTTCAAGATCAAATTTAAGCAAAATAATAAATAAAACATGTAACTTGAAAACAAAATTCATCAAGAACTAAGTCATCATTAACGAAGGGTAGATTAGCAGTGGGTTAGACAATGATAATTCAAGGTTAAAAGTTCTAGTAATTTGCTTAAATTGCATTGTCATTACGTTCTTCCTTCTTTTTAGACATCTAAACATAATTTGTAAATCTGGATCATCAAATGTTTAGCTCCAAATTTCAACAACTCTTGCACAAAAATATTTGAAGTCCATTCTAGTATCCCTTCTTCTCCTTTTATTGTGGAAAGAGTAACACAAGAATGCTATTTTTCAAAAACAAAATTGACACAGCAAAGCACCAATATACCCAAAATCTTCAAGGGGAATCGATGTGAATCCTATATATAGCATTGCAGTTCAAATTTGTGAAAAATAGAACACAAATTTGACAGCATTTCTCTTTGCAAGTAGATTATACATCAACAAAATGGATCAACCTTGTAGCTAATAAATGACAAAAAATGTCATTTTCCCTTACTAGTTCCTCACTGACATAGAAGTCTCCTCCTTTACTGTCACTGTTCTAAATTATGATAATAAGAGTGCTATTCAGATCACCTATAATGACGTTTTTTACGAGCATACAAAATACATCGAGATTGATTGTCACTTCATCCGTCACGACATTCTCCAGAATATTAGTCTTCTTTACTCCACCTGCTCAACCGATCAAACAACAAATATTTTTACCAAGGCTCATCCACCTGGTACATTTCCACACTCTAATTTTTAAACTCAAGTTCACGTCTAAGTTATCCCCTTGAGTTTCAGAAGTTGTGCTAATATATGTATATAGGTCTTGACCTACTAGATTAAACTCTAATCTCACTAGAAAAACCAAACACTAACGCTACTAGGAAACCTAGTCACTCCCTATACATACTCTTTGTATATCTCTACAATAGTATTTTTATCACATATCAACATAATTCTCTTATGTTCTCTTAATATTTTACCTTTCAATTATTTCTAACACCTTAGCATATGAAGCACAAGTATTAACTCTAAATTGTCCCAAAAAACAATTTACACATTTTTTTTCTTTGGAAAATAACATGTGGTTGGACTATTTTGAACTACAAACAATCGGAATATTCTCTCACTAATTCGCTCGACTATTTAAATTTCCATGTGGTTTCATCTCAGCGTTTGATCCCATATTTGAATCCATTCCATCAACAGTGACGATTTATGCCCCTATGATTCCAAGATTGCAACTTGACCAAATCTTTTCTACATAGAGTTATTATTAAGAGTATTTGTACATTTTATATAATTAGTAAGCGATTTTACGAAATTTTATTCGTACACTCCATAAATTTTTTGGATCTGCTATATGTCAGAATGTTTCTATTTTCAAGTACAAATTGTCCTTTTTCATATATATTTAAACATTAATTGGTCATATTTTCCACATATTCTGAATTCAAAATTCAATCTGTTATTCATTGTTATTTAAAAAAACTACTTGTTTCAGTGCGTGTGGAATTCAACATTTCAAATATTGTAACATTCAACGTTATCAACTATGTATGCATGATCAACGTTTTTGTTTATAAAAATATTATGTTACCTTCAATCCTTATTTATACAAAAGTATAACTTCAAACGACATCAATTGGCATATATTTAGTTGTAAAAATTAGAATTTATTGAATTCAACACCGTGATGTATTCAATAATGTGCGTTATTGTTCAATCTTAATTGTGTAAAAACAATAGATATGGAAAAAATTTGAATTAAAATACATCTATCATAATATGAGTCTTTCTATATTTTAAAGCAAATTTAAATGATCGGTATGAATACAAATGGAAAGATAAATTGGAATATTAGTCAACTTATGACTCTATATTTTAAGAATTCTTAACGGAAAATCCTAAAGTGAGAAAACTATCAAAGGCGATGATACAATGATTGTTTTGATGATCCGAACACAAATTTATATTCTCTATAATATAACATCAAAAACACAACCATTTGTTATGTTCTTTGCATAATTTATTATTTATTGAATTCAACGCGATGTTTTGGTCATGTTGAACTCAACGTAGAATTTTTAATTAACGAAAAATAATTGATTTCTGTATCCTTTTGAAACTAATGATCCAATGACTATAAATCTATAATCAAATTAGTTACACGATAATATATATATATATATATATATATATATATATATATATATATATATATATATATATATATATATATATATATATATATATATATATAAAGTTATCCATGTTTTAATAAAACAAATCTAGTTTAGTATTCCCAAGAACTTAAAGGGTACAAAATATAATTCTATCTCATTCGTCCATTCTTCTCAAATCAATCCTAACCTTTGATGAAAAGACATTCTAAAAAACCGTCCAAATTTATGATATAAATGGTAACGGTCCTTAATTTTAAGGAAGAGTTTAATAGGTTAGTGCATGAATTTATAAAAAATTTATGGTGGAAGAATATAGAAGTTACGATAAAAAACAAAAAGAACTCGAACATAAAAATTGTTGGGAAATAGTCGAATGTGGTATGAAATTATTACTCAGACGAATCCAAATCTATAATCAAATCTTGTGAACCATATTTATCTTTTTGATCTTTTAATAATTAAAAATTGGGTTTGTTTTAATTTGGTAATTATCTCTCATTACGGGAGAGTTATTTCAGTTAATCATGATATCATTTATTAAAGGAAAATCTGACAGGGTCAACACGAATGTAACTTGGAAAGGTGGTGTTTGTTTTTCTTGTAGTTTTTATCCGCCAATAGGAGTCTGAGCTGTAAAAAAGAAAACCCAATTTAGATATAATGAAAAGGACGCACTTTCATTTGAATTAAACTCCACTTATGATTCAATTACATAAAAAATCTAAAGAGTAACCAAAATAAAAGGAGATTGATTAAAGAATAAATAGTGGTCGGTGCCGTGCATTGATAGCTTGTAGGCCTTGTACCATAATAGAATAAAACAAATCCAATCAACCAAGGAAAAATTAAGTAATAGAATTGTTATGCTTAGTACGTGCTCTCTTATTTCGACTTTCCCAGAGTGTATGGTAGCGCACCACATGGGTGAATATATAGGAAGTGTAATCTGTCCAAAATAGAATAATCTATTTTCCTAAGATAACATATAAAAAATTGAATATTTGAAGACTTAATTAGAAAAACTAAACTTTTTTATCAATAGGAGTTAATTGGTCAATATTCTCAAATAGAGAGTCTAATTGATAATTTATCTTATTTTAATTTTGATTTGAGTATAAGTCCTTTAATTATATTTTGACTTTTGATTGAGTCCTATGATCAATGTTTTTTTGTATCACCCATCAAAAGTTTCCAATTAAATTTTGTATTGTCTACCACTGGTGCCACCTTCCAGTGCCACCCGCCGTCAGTCCTCAAGCCTCCAGTCATCAAAGTCCAACCATCGGCCGCCGGATTCTTTTTTGGTTACATGTAATTAGATTTTTTATAGTCTATTTTTAGTTATATGTAACTATTTTTTTTAATTTATTTTTTAGTTACATTTGTTAGCTATATTTTATTATATTTTTTAGTTATATTCATGTAATTTTCTGACGATTGGTAATCAAAAAATTAGTTGAATATAACTAAAAATTATAACTAAAATGTATATTTAAAAAAAAATTGTTACTAAAAAACAGTTGAATGTAACAAACAGTTCTGATGACGGGTGACTACAGTTTTTCAACCGATGGTGGTGGAATTCGATGGCCAGAGTCTGACAGCTGGCGACAGTGAGCAACAGTTGGAGACACAACCCTAATTGAAAAATTAGTGTTTCCATAAACTCTAATAGATAGGAATAAAACTAAAAATAACTATTTGCTTTGAGAATTTTTATTAATTTGGTATCAATCTTCCACGAACTATCCCCTGAGATAATCGTAATCTACTGAATAGGAAGGAGTACGAGATGACTCAAAAGTTCATTCGATTAATCTTTTGCGTAGTGAATAGAGGACCTCGAAGTAATCTGAAGTTGCTGGACCATGAAACCAAGGCACGTTGGTGCATGCATGCAACTTGACCACATGGATGAATGATAGAAACTTAAATCTTACGTCAACTGGGGCACTTGAATTTATTTATTCTTTTTAAAAATAATATCGTAGAGTGAATTGCTCAAGGTGTATGCTATTCATCGGATGATATTCGACTATCACTGCCTATAAAAGGAGCTCTAAACTTCACATTTTTACGTACCACACTTTCAGTACTACTCTTAGCACAATAAAGCAGAGAAACAATGGCAAGCTCCACCACCCGAGCCATGTTCTTAATCCTGGTTTTGTCCCTGGCTGTGCCCAGTTTCGCCACTGAATATCTGGTTGGCGACGCCCTCGGTTGGTGTCCCACCGCCAATCTTGTTGACTGGCTTCTCGGGAAGGTCTTTCACGTTGGCGATGTCCTTAGTAAGTGGAACAAAAACATAAGTTTCCAAACACGAAAAAAAAATAAAATGCTTCTGTTTGGTTTCCAAACTTTTAAAACCATTTTTTTTATTAAACAGACAAAAATCAGTTTCTCTTTATGAAGTTGTAGTGATTGATATTAAACTTTCATTTTGGATAATTTTTGACAGAGTTCGTGTACGAAGCTCCCCATAACGTGATCCAAGTGCCTCTAACGGGTTACCTCACTTGCGACCCAACTACAGTGTTATTCAAAGACGTGAGTGGGACCACTGGGTTCACTCTTACCCAGCCCGGACTCTACTACTTCATTTCCGGTTACATTGGCGACTGCACCGGCGGCATGAAGCTTCTCATCACCGTTCTCTGAAGGGTGACCCACTTCACCAACGACAGATGCACCAGCCCTGAAATAGATTGTGTTTTGAATAATCGGTGTCATCTCCGTAATGATTAGTATTTCAGGGTTCTGTTCTTCTTTTCCGTGTTTACCTGCCTGCATGCAAGTATTACTACATAATTTGCATGGATTTCCAGCTTTTTAGTCAATAAAAATCCTTCTCCACGAAAGTCGTACCATCAGAGCTATCACTAGTGAAAAAAAGAATGCGATTAAAGGGGAAACAGAAATATCAAATCTACTCTCAATGCTCATCCTAAAAAATTAAAAAGCAATAGAATATCATTAGATCAAGCAATTGGCATGCAATCATTCAACATCTTGCAGCAGCAAAAAATAAAACGACGATAAATTTAGAATTAAAAACAGCAGGAGTTATTTTGAGAAGCAGTATTGTCTAATCCAAAAACTAATTATTAAACAATTATATGCTCAGTGTTTCCAAAAATACCCAATTGAATGACAGATATGATTCCAAGGACTAGATGTGGATCTGGGTCTTGGCAGAGGAGCTTGCTGAAGGCGGCAACGACATCGGATAAAAACACGCGTATTTTGTTTCAGTTGATTGGACATAATGCTGCCTAATGTGGTTCTGCATACTTAGGGTTGATTACGATCAGAAAATCAGTGCGCATATTTTATGAAATAAGCGGTTCATTTAATAGAGGTATTTGTGTCACGAAAATACCACAAAGACCGTTCAGTTCAAAGAAAAACAAGTGGATTCAATTAGTAGTTTTCACACTTAATTGGAATTGCCTAGTAAGCGCCCCTTAATTTTTTTATTTTCTATAAACACCATATAAAATTATAAAAAAAATAAAAATAAAACAAGTCAGATAGAAAATACTAAACGAAAGCAAAAAATATAAAAAGAAAAAAATAAGTAAACAAGAGAGAGAGTAGAAAATAAAAAAATACCAAAAAATATATTACCAAGGTATTTTTGTCAACAAAATGTGACAAGTCGTGTATATATGAAAATGATAGAGAGTGACCTTGGTATCAATCGAAATGATAGGGAGTGTGTCAGGTATAAACTCTTGAAAATAATACTTGAGCGAATGGAATGTAAAACATGGAAAGAAGGGAGAGAGACTCATGACTATCGTCACATATTAAAAACTATTCGATAATATAAAGCATTCAGGAGGAGCCAGGAATGCAAAATTTCCAACAACATATATGTGGTATTTCCCAAAAAAAAAAAAAAAAAAAAAAGAGTCGTGTATTATAGACAACCAGAAGCTATGAAGGGGTAATTATGAAAATTTACTTCATTACTTGTTGGGGGTCCTGAACTCAGGGGAGTAATGTTCCACAGGTGAAAGAGGTTGCCTTAGCGAATCAAGATCACTAAAATCATCAATCAGACTACTCATATTGGAACCAGATTTCCCTTTACTGCTCTGCAAGACAATCATCAAGTAGCAGCTACCATTCAAAAATTGCTTGCTCATAATTAAAAACCAACCGGTGCAAAAAAAGCGCCCCAAAAAAAAATGCATTCTCTCTCACCTTCGCAGAACCAGGAGTGTTATAATTTTCTTTATTGTATTGCTTCATCAACCTTCGATTTTCCTCATCGAGTACGTTGTTATCTTCAAACAATACTTTCACCTAAGAACATAAAATATGTTGTTGGGCGATCAGTAAATGAAGTGACAAAAAATTAGACAAACACGCCCTCTTCTGTTTATAAGCTAACCTCGTCTTCAGCTCTTTGAAGATTGATCCTTAAATGTTCCCTATCTTTTTGCAAGGTTTTGACTTCAGCAATCAGTGCAAGTATTTTCTGAGCTGTTGGCGTCAAGCTAACACATAATAAAATGGTTTTGAGAAAGAACATTTAAGACATTGAAAAAGAAGTAACAAGCTAAAGAACATGAGCTCACTTGTTCCACTTTTTTAGCATTGTTTGGCACACTTCTATCCCTCTGTTTGCCTCCAAAAAAGCTAGCGTGTTTGGAACAACTTCATCTTTGGCAAAAAATGTTTCCAAGAATGACTGAATTAGAACTTTTTCTGTCGATTGGCCTTCTAATGATCTATCAACCTAGGTTGTAGCAAGCATGGGTCTATAACAGTCAGTTTCCACTCGAGTATTGAGCCAATCCTATCTACCAGTTCTGTTCATGTTTTTAGCATGTAAATCACCTAAATACCATAAGAATCATGCTAAAAAAAAAAAAAAAAAAAAAAAAAAAAGGAGAGAGAGAGAGAGAAGGATTTTTCCACAAAGGGGCACAATTAAAGATTAATAAATATTCTAATAGATGAAATTTAATCGCTTATAATAAGCAATAAAAACAAGGAAAACAACGAATGGTGTATCAATAAATTGTGTTGAATATATCATCATAAAATGAGTTAAAATTGATCAATTCTATTATCGAAACTAATATGAAAAGACAAATTTCATAGAGGAAAAAAATTAGAGGACATTCACGAAAAAAAAATTAAAAATATAAGGTCTCTAGTATAATTTTACAAAATTGAGGATGGGCACGAGCCCAGCCAAGGCATGCTTTGGCTCCATCCTGAGTACGAAGGAGATTGCATATCTTCATTCATCTTTAACACAATTCATCTCACACTTCATACAATTCACTTGAAACAATTAAACTATCAACAATCTGAATATGGAGGACAAGTACAAATTATACCATTTAAACTATCAACAATCCCGTGAAAACCAGCAAAGTTCAAATCAGAGTTACAAATTGAGATGACAACAAAATTGATCCACCCAAATTGTTAAACCAATTTGAGATCCCCACCTTTCTGAAGTATGATACCAATCTCCTTTCATCTAATAACACAGAGCCATAATCGATAGAGTTTCTTTACCAATCCAAAAGGTTGCTTTCCTAAACAGAAATTACTATAAAAACCACTGAAAAATGGAATCATTTCATTGCTTCAAGAACAAAATTCTACGTGTTCCCGGACCAGCAAACAAAAATAGGCAACAAAATCAAGGGTGAAATAAAGAAGAGGAACTTACCAATTTTGTCTCACTCTGATTCTTGTAGAACTTCAATTCTTCGGACAGCCACCTGGATTCCTCCTCCAACTCAAGAACACGTATCTCTGCCTCCTTTGCTCTCTCATCTGCCTCATTCCCGAAATCCATCTGTGCTTCTCGATCGTGATCGTACAGTAAGCATTCCCTCTCCCATCTCTGACACTGACCGAACAGATTTGAGCATTCCAAATCTAATTTCTGGTTCCGTTCTACGTATACCTTCAGCGCTTGCGCATTCATATTCGATTCAGCCTAAGAAACATATATTAGACAAGAACTAAATGGTCGAAGAATGCACTAATAAATGCAAAATAAATTATTTAAGGGTCAATATAAGTCAATAATTAAGAAATTGGAGGAAAATTACAAACCCTAGTCCGCTCGATGATTTCGTCTTTCTCTTTCAATCGGGATTGTAGATGCAAGCACCGATCATGAGTATGCATTCGGGCATCTTCCGATACAAGAAGCTTTAACTCGAGAGTTTTTGTAGATACAGGCAGGCCTAGGGAGTAGTCGATGTTTTCTTTGATGTAGTCGCCAATTTCTTGAGGAAGATCCACTCCTGCCGACATTGAAATTCCAGAGAGTAATTTTTAGGGTCTGATCTTAGCGGAAAATCGCAAAAACGATGGTTTTGAGTTGTCGATTAAGGAGGGTTAGCCGTTAGAGGCTCAATTTCGGTTAAATAATTAAAAATAATTTTTAAGCCACGAGAAAAATAATATATTATTATCCCTCATCCTTTTAACTTATTATCACTTTATCTCTCTATTTTTCGTAAAAAAAAAAAAAAAAAAAAAAAAAAAAAAAAAAAAAGGAGTTCTGTTTTTTAAAAAAACTAGAGTTTACTTCCTTCTACGAAATATTAACATTATATTAAAATAATAAAAATGACTTAATTAACCTTGTAATTAAAATTATAAATATAATTTCTCTTAGTAAAATATTTTTCTTTTTTCTTTTTTCTTTTTTTATTTCTTCCTCTCTCTTACTACTCTCCGTCTCTCCCTTCCTTTCCTCCTCCCTTGTTTTTCTTATTCCCCTGTTTGCCTCTAAGTTTTCAATTGCGAGAATTGTTGGGTTTGTTCCATATTGAATGTTGAAGGGGTTGATCATTGATGGTTTGGTTATTAGTGTGAGGAAAACCTCACCTCATGAACTAACTTTTGGAATTAATAAAAACCCAAGATCAGTCTACACTAATATCAATGTCCAAGTCAACAATTCTAGCATAATTGACAAAATTGAGAGATTGGTCAAGGGTTAACAAATCAAAGATTCGATGTGTGAGGAAGAGATTATTGAGTTTATCCCACATTAAATGTGGCTGAACTTGGTGGTCACCTTATAAGTATAAGGAAAATATCAATTCATGAGCTAGATTTTAGGGTTGCAATGTCAAACCTCTAAATTGATTGGTGGTGTGAAAACAGGCCCCTTGGCGACAAAACCTTACAGAATTGCTATGATCTTAAAGTTGCTGACATTGTAGATGGGAATAGGGAATGGTTCTTGAATCTCATTAATGATGATCAATGAATATGATATTGAGCCTACCCCCCCTCACTTTTTGGAGGAGGATGGGCGTACATGGACTCCCAATGCTTCTAGAAGATTTTCGGTGAAACCGGCCTATGACCTCAGGGATAATTAATGAGGAAAATCCTACTTCCATTTCTAAATGGAATTGGATTTGGAAAATGAAACTGCACCAGAATATTAGATTTTTTGTTTAGCTCATCCTCCACAAAAGTTTTGTCACTAACAGATTTCGGGCTATTCGAAACGAACATGCAACCAACACCTCCAAAGATGCTGGAAAGTTGTCAAAAATTTAGGTCATGTTTTTAGGTGATGTCCTAAGGCGGTACAAATCTAGAATAGTTTTGCGGAATTATTTTTTGAGAAAATTTTTAATGACAAGGAATTTTCATTGTGGGTCAAATGATGAATCAAAAGGAGTTCTTCTAACCCTGTTCTCTCTTGTGCTTTTATTGTCATCATTTGGAAGATATGGAAAAATAGGAACAGAATAGTAATTAAAGGAAATAAAACTGAACCTCACTTATGAAAAGAATTGCTAGACTTACTAGAGAAATTGAGGAAAATATCTCCCAAATGATCTTATGGCACAACCTCCTACTAAGTAGTATGTTCTAATGGTAGGTTTCTATAAACTTAACACAGATGGGAGTGTTCTTGGAAATCCTAGGAGAGGGGGAATCGGAGGAATCATAAGAGATAGCCTTGGAGTTTGGGTGGTTGGATATTATGGACAGTTAAGTCCTGCACGGCGCTTGAAGCTCAGATACGAAGCATTCATATAGGCATCCACATAGCTTCGTCCAAAGACATTCCTAGGCTCGTGGTAGAAACCGATTCGGCCGAAACAGTTGCGTTGATTTTGGAAGATTGTCCCCATATGCATCAATTGAAGCTATGGATTGCGATTTGTGCTAGATTTCTCAAGAACAGTAATTACTTGCCGCGATATGTTCCTCGATAGGTAAACAAATGTGTGGATCACCTTGCTAGAACAGGTACACATAGTGGAAAAGAGCTATAGATCTTGGAATCGCCTCCAGATAACATGACTAGTCTGATCCTTGCAAAGATAGACCCGTAGGGGCTTTTGATACGATGCTTTAGTTTTCCTTTTCATGTGTACAGTACCCAAAAAATATCTTTTAGCATATTCTGTTAACTTAAACAAAATATACTCGTTTCTTACTTTAGCTAAAGTGGAAGAAGGTAAACTTTAAGTTTTTAAAGTGGATGAGGGTAAAACGATATTAAGACAAAGCATAGGAAGCTATGAGACAATTTTCCCTATCTTAAAATGTTCATTTATATCTTTATAATGCTATTATTAAATCATTTGAATGATTTAATACTGATTAGACTAGCATATTATAACCTGTAATCGCACATAGTCGAAATTATAATTTTAATTAAAAAAAATATAACTTTAATATTCAGGAAATTAAACAAATTCTTTCAATCTATACTCTTCTATATTCTATTATATAGATATGTAAATAAAAATAAATAAAAAAGGTTTGTTACTTGTTAAAAAAAAAAAGTAATCGCTAAACTGTTTTGTAATTCACTAGAAGAAAAATAATAATTATACACCAACACCTGTCAGCCGATAAGTCTTCAAAAAATAAATATAAGTAAATACAATTGTATATTGTTCGATCGCCAAAGAAAAAATAAAATGATATTGGTGGTGTCCCTGAAGTCATCCATCTAATGTTTTATTTTTTCTATTTTAGAGAAAATTATTTTTTACTCTTTTTCAACTTACTTTTTAGTCCTACTTAATATTAATCATATCAATTTCACATATAGTTGATATCAGACAAAAAGTTAAATAATTAGTTAATATCAACTTAAAGACTAAAAAAATAGGAATTAAAAATTATATTGACTTTGTTTCAAGGATAATAATGTCTATTCTAAAAAAAAAAAAAAAAAAAACCTTTTTATCACATAAATCAAAAAATAAAAATAAAAAAAATATGGGTGATAGAATTTGGATTGTTTTGAATTTATAAAAAAAAAAAAAAATGCTTGAAAAATAAATAAGAGAGATGTGAAGTTTTTGAATACTTGTCCATAAAAAATGAAGAGAAAAAGAATAATGGGGTACACCCATTTTGAATATGTAAATAAATTATTTCCTAAAATTGCTCTTTAAAATTTATAAGCAATATTGAAGGGATCGAATATCAAAATTGCAAGGGTTTATGTAGCGGAATTAAAAAAAAAATAAAAAAATCACATTTAATATCATATTTCTTGAAATCATATCTATCTGTGTTAACATTAAAACAAAAGAACAGATAATATTAAATCATATTTATTAAATTGGTTAACTTTTTCAATGTTTCACTCTCAAAGACTGTAGTTCCCGAAACACGATTTCAATAGGCTCTTAAGAGAGCATTTGAACACGATTAGGAATTGGTAAAGAAGATTGATCCTCTCAGAAGTAACACAAGTGTATTACTTCTAATAGTATCCACACAGAATACATAGTCTTATACCCAAGATGCAATTACTGAAAATTCCAAGGGGTGGCCAAAATTTTAAGGTGTGCAACCATAATGGTCTCTTTACCTAATAAAGTTTGTCGACGATTCAAGAATCTAGACCCCTTCTTTTTCGTATTTGCACTTTGTGTTGGATATAAGTCTTATACTCAATCTTGTAATCTTACTTTCATGGATTATATCTGTAGAACATTTCAACCTCAAGTATTAGTAAAAATGCATTTTGATATTATTCTCTAATTATATCAATATCGATGTAAACCTCGGATATTAAATGGAAGTATGTTGTCTCTTTAATATGATTAAAAGGCAGAGATTGAAGATATTTGGTAACTTAATATTCTAAATTAATCCTAATTGGTATTAGATTGTTGAAAATGGTCTTCAACAATTTAGGCTAGCTTGTTCTATTGTTGTTTGTTGAGAATGGTGAGTCTAAAACTACTAGTATGAGATACTAGAACAATAACAAATGGACTTACAAATGTAGTGAGGGACTAAACGTGATTATGTTTGATATCCTACAAGTAGGTTTGCTCAATCTCAAAATAAAATATGAGGTGTGATGGTATTTGTGATCTTCTGACTTGAGTTATTATATATTGCATGTATGGGTAGCTATACTTTGAGAATACTATGTGTTGTTCTCTAACCACGAGACTTCAAAGGTATTTACTACATATAAGTGGCACATACATGTATATATGTGAGTATGCAAGATATGATATCTCTCTCTTATTAAAAGAGATTTGTCCTATCTGACTCACTTTAATATATAATTCATCCAACCCTCTAGACAAAGCAATGTGACGATTAGGGTGAGATTTCAATTGTTGTCATAAGGTGTTATATTATCAATTAAAATACATATGATTGGATTAGGGATTTTTTATTTAACCATTACCCTGTTGGTTATTTCAGGTACACAGATAAAGATCGTACAATACGCTAATCATACTTGGGGAGGTACTCTTGGTTAAATTCCTGATATGCTGAAGATGGTTGTAATATATGGGTAAACGTGACTCACAGTCAGAGAAAATGCCTTAAAGAAAAAAATATTCTCTTCAGGAAGAGCAAAATTACAATTGTTCCAAATTTAGTTAATTAATTGACTGGTAAATTAATTAATTAACTCTACCATCCATACTTTGGTATGCACCTAATGGGTCACACACAACAGAAAATTGAAGTTAGAAAAGTCATTGAAAAGGAAATAGATAGTAATGTTTAACTTAAGAAGTTCGGGAGTCAAAGTGCAAATATAGAAAGGAATTGATCTGGGATCTTGAACACTAAAAAGATTTTATAAGGTGAAAGACTGTTATGGCCACGCACCCTATGATTTCTGGCCACCCTTAGGAATTTTCGACTACACTCCAAGTGTGTCTATGAAATTTTATTTTCTACCTCCTATTGATTTGAATCTTACTACCCTCTACATTCAAATCAGAAGTACTCCAGATTATTTAGATTATATTCAATCTTAGAAATCCCAAGAAATTTTTTCGATCCTAAATTTTCTGTGGATAATGTCAAAGGTAATATAGTCATGTTACTTCTAAGAGAATTGATCTCCTTTATTGATTCCTGATCGTGTTTAGACGCCCTCGGAAAGGCCAACTACTAACTTTGAGATAGAATCATTGGAAGACATAACCGATTTATTAAATGAAATTTAATATTATCTGTTTTACTATTTTAATGTTAATATGGATATATCCCACTTAGAGGAATTATATATTAAATGTGATTTAATTTATTTATTTTTTATATTCGGTTAAGTAAATCTTATGATTTTAATATTCGATCCTTTCAAGTGGTATCAGATCCACCTCCATGTTAACTTAAAATATGTTTTGGTTACGTTTTATGCATTGTTGGATCGTAGGAATATTGATGTGATGTCGAATTTTTGTAAATTCGAAATAGTTTTTTTTTTTTTTTTTTTAAATATTCTGATAAAAAAATATTTTTTTTAAATATTTTGAAAAATAAAAAATCAGAGAAATTGAGGGTACGACATTGAGGTTAAAAGCATGACGCTAGTGGGAGCCAATGGGTTGGATGTCCGCAATAGTGGCCTAGCTGTTGTGCACTGTCGTCCGCAGCGGCACCCCTCTGTGTGGGGGCACTGCGGCACTACAACACTGTTTTGGTAGCACGCTGCCCAGTGGGCAATGCACACTGCTGCGATGCCCAGGTGTTGTGGTGTCTTGTTCATGGTAGTGCATACCACCAAAGCAGCACGGTGCCGCAAAGGTGGTTTTCAACGCGGTGGTTGGTTTTTCATCACAATGAAATTTGTATATCTGTGATTCTATTAGATTTTGCAAGATTTGGTCTTTCGCATATTTATGAAGAATAGTCAAACGTTGACTAGGCAAAACAATTAAAATTTTAAATTATATCTGCATAAGATCTCATATCTTTTTAAAATTATCTTGGAAACATCATATCAAATCAGATTTGGTATTTTATACAAAATTTAAATTTTAAACTTCCTAACTTAAGTATTTAATAGATTATTTTAAAATATTATTAGATAATAATTTATAGATAATTATTATTATTAATTATTTAAAATTGATAACTATTCATGTTTAATTTTAGAAAATATTTTTAAATTTTTTTTTAATGGATGCCCGAGATCACTCATGAATCACATGTATACTTACTTGACCTTGTTCCCCGAAAGACCACAAAATAGAATTCCATCGATGAGCCGAAGCATGTACGCACGGGCGAACTGCTCAACCACCTCCAGTGCAGCAGCATCAGGGAGTGGATTCTACTCTTCAAACCACCTCTTAAGCCTTGTCAGCTTCACCAAGTAGCCTTGTAGATTGCAACTCCCTAGGGAAACACCAAGGCAATCAAGACACAATAGCATAAAGTTGTCCCGTCAAAGGTCGTCCATGCTCGTCAGAGGCGTCGATAGGCAGACCTATAAGGACCTGAATGTCCTATAGTGTGATTATCGCCTTTCCGATCAGAAGGTGGATCGTGTGCGTATCCTACCTCCATCGCTTTACTAATACTGTGATAAGGGTGTGGTCCAGCTAGAAGAAGTGTATCTAGAAAACACCATACAAATCGATCGCCAATAGGATCGGTGTAAGGTACGGGTGTAGCGTGCCTGGGTTACTGTCTATACGGATAACCTTCAGACACCTAGTGTCCTAAAATGTGTTGGCCGTGTATTAGTAAACATTCTACTACTATTAATTCAACAATATAAAGTATTGCATCATTATCGTGGTATTACAGATTAAAACATTAGTATTATTTCTAGAATGCAAATTATTGTATTGTTACATGGCCTCATCATATGGACGAAGAACGGTGCTCTGCCTACAACGTCAACACAAATAGATCTATGAGGCCCGACTAACAAACTAGAAGAGCCTGTACCACATCAACCATTTATGTAAATGCAAAAGCAATGAAGTGAACTCTATTAAAATCTCATTGAAAATATTTAACAATATGGATTAATCTTTTTCTAAAATAAAATAACATTGAAATAAAGGGAATGTTTTAAGCCCCAACATCCAAACAAAATGTATGACCAATTTACAATTTAAACCATGCAAATCTCAAATTTACACTATATAGCGCTAATAAAATAACTTATTTGTCTTTAAAACTCCCGCTCATAATAGACATAGGCGTGTAGCCTTAAATGGGTCGGATCGGGTATGAAACTACAGACAAACCTAATGGGTTATCTGGATCAAAGAATGACAGGCCCAATTGAGTGCTAATTTCGGTAATCTTTTGAGTAAAACTCACAGCCCCTTAAGGAGGCCAATATTTGGGTAAACTCAAACCCATAGTGTACAAGGCCAACGAACGAACAGGTCAATCTAATGTGAACGTCTCCCCTACACTTGAAGATATTAGCCAGACTGACTGTAACGCCCCATATTTAATTGGGTCCGTTACAGAGATCTCTTCTGAAATTATAGAGGTATTGGTTATCTTCCATTCCATTAGGAATGTATCACGGGATTGAAAACCTCTCTAAAGTAATGATAACATATCTCTAAGCGTATAAAAATGACAGATATCACTAGTAATGTTTCACGACTCAATCTGTGTACTACATTCTCCATATACCAGATTAACTTATTCTCACGCTGGAGGTTCTTTGGCCGACACCACACTAATGTTCCCCATTAAAAATCACGGTTCTGCAGGTAACAGGAGGAAGGTGAAGTGATTTTTAGTATATACAGAGCTGTTACACATGTCAAAAAATTTTGGTAACGTTATTTGACACCGTCTGTGGGAAACACTTACAACAAAAGCAGCTACGTACAAAAGCAGTAGTGACAAGTTGAAGCAATGACTTTCCACCGCCGTCTGATACAGAAACACCAATAGGAGTGCATGAGAAGGTTCGGGCTAATCCCCTACCAGCCGTGTTAAACACTAATGCAAAGATTGATGCTCTTACTACGAAGATGACCGAGATAGTGGACATGATCAAATACATGGTGCGGATAATCGTCAGTAGTAGGTCGCATTCCCTACCAACCAACCATGACGTTGGAGAAGAAGTAGAATATCATGGGTATACTGCTCCACAATCTTATTAGGAGCAACGTGCTCAAGGAAATGTAAGCCATTAGTATGAGAGAAAAATCTACAGCCGAACTGAGACTGTTGATTCACATCAATAGATAAGAAGTAAAGTGAAGAAAGGTCAGCCTTTGGATAAACTGGACACATTATTGAAAAGCACTAAGATGTCCTTCTCGCCAGATATCTTAGTTGTCCCATTATCCAAAAAGTTGATCTCACAAAGTTCGAGAAGTATGATAGAAGAGCAAATCTTGTGGACCATATCTGCCAGTTTAAGCACGTCATGAATCTTTATGGTTCAAGAGACTCCACTCTTTGTAGAGCTTCTTAACTAAAAAGAGTCCCCAGCGTATGTCGGAGTTGATGAAAAAGGCTAAACCCTACATAAAACTGGAGGATGTCAAGCACGCCAGAGAAGGCAGGGGATCTTTCAAGGATCACCCTAGACAAAGTGAGAAGGACGGCAGCAAGGCAAAAGTCGGCAGCTTAGATAGACGTAAAGATCAAACCAAGAGTTCGAACTCCAGATCAGAAGTTCGTCAAGGGCCAAACCTACCTGGTCTGCGAATGTCGATCTCTAGAATTCTGCAAGAGATACATGTATCTAAAGTAATTCAGTGGCCTCCTAGGCAGACTACCAAATCCAATAGGAAGAATAGGTTTAAGTATTGTAACTTCCATAGGGATTTTGGTCATGATACGGATAGCTGCTAGGAGCTAAAAAAGGAGATCAAATGTTTAGTTGATATAGGTCAGCTGCGCAATTATCTACAAGAGCGTTGAGGGATAAGACGAGGCCTAGAAATGAGGGCCGACGTGAAGAGTTAAAAGAAGAGCGTCCTAGTGAGAATCGTGAAGTAATCTACATGATAAACTTTGTTGGGCTAACCACTGGAGAGTCCAACTGCGAACAAAAAATGAAGGTCCACAAAGCAGCACTAGAGCGTAGCTTGGGAGAAACAATTGCAATAACAACAAATCTGGGACCAATCATAACATTTTTCCAGGAGGATTGCAAAGGGATCGTTCACCCCCATGAAGATGCCCTGGCCATCACTCTGTCGATCTCTAGCTTCGAGGTAAAATGGATATTGATTGATAGTGGTAGTTCTACTAATATCATTTTCGTGAATACTTTGAAGCAAATGGGAATACCAAGTTCGGACGTAAGTTCTACGCAAACCATTATATGGGATTCAATGACAACCTTACATAGCCACGTGGAAATATCACTTTGTCCGTCACCTTCAACAAAGGAGAACGGTGGTACACAAAAGCCACGGACTTCATGGTGGTAGATATAGTATCACCCTACAACGCAATACTTGGGCGTCCATAGTTACATGGGATGAGGGTTGTTGCATTAACATACCACCAATGTGTCAAATATACGAATGATGGTTCTGTGGCAGTGATATGAGGTGATCAAGTGGCTACAGGCAATGTTTTGTCGTAATAATGAAAGGCAGGAATACGCCCTTATAGCAATTAAAAAAGGTTCAAAGAGCAGTTCCATCATCCAGCTCGGTAGACAAAATTGATGATTTTAGGGAACACGCAAGTGTGATTTATCCTACCAAGCAAGTAAAACAGATCGCCTTCAATGAGGGGGCTCAAAAGCTTATGATTGGTGAATCATTAATTCAAACTGAGGCCAACGAGATCAAGAAGCTGCTCCAAAAGAACCTGGACATCTTTGCCTGGGCTCCAGAAGATATGAAGGGTATCAACCTAAATATTATGGTACATCGCCTAGATATTTCTAAGTCTTACCCTCCAGTTCGACAGAAAAGAAGGACTTTCAGTCCTAAAAAAGAACAAATAATTGAAGCTGAAGTAAAGAAACTGTCCTCCATTGACCACATAAGGGAGGTAATGTACCGAAGGTGGTTGGGCAATCAGGTTCTAGTTAAAAAGAAGAATAGGAAATAGAGAATGTGTGTGGACTTCACAGATCTCAATCAAGTATGTACAAAAAAATGCTATCCAATGCCAATGATAGACCAGATGGTAGATGCAGCAGCAAGACACCATCGATGGACCATGATGGATGTTTATGCGGGCTATAATCAAATTCGTATGGATTAGCAGGATGAGGAAGGGACATCGTTCATCACACCAAAAGGTACCTACTGCTACAAGGTAATGCCATTTGGTTTAAGAAATGCAGGAGCCATATATCAGCGGTTAATAAATCGCATTTTCCAAGATCAAATTGGAGCGACTATGGAGTTCTACATAGACCTTAGCCATATAGCAGAGGCCTTTACCGTTCTGAGAAAATACAACATGAAGCTAGACCCAAAAAAATATGTTTTTGGTGTTGAATCTGGCAAGTTCCTAAGTTTTGTGGTTAACCAAACCGGCATCATGGTAGACTTTGGACAGATAGAAGTTGTCAAAAATATGAAGTCTCTTGCAACAATAACAGAAGTCCAAGTATTGATGGGAATATTGGCAGCATTGAACAAATTCATCTCAAAGTTTACTAATAGGTATGCCCCATTCTTCAAGATTTTAAAGGAAAATAAAACCTTTCAGTGGGATGATGACTATGAGGGAGCTCTCCAATCCATCAAGGACTATTTGGGCTCAGTAGAGACATTGGCAAAAATAAACCCAAGAGAAGAACTTTCTCTTTATCTGGCAGTGACACATGTAGCAGTAAGCGCCGCACTGCTCCAAGATCTTACAGGATGACAAAAACCGGTGTACTACATCAGCATGTCATTAGTTCCAATAGAGACTCGCTACACGGAGTTGGAGAAGTTGACCTTGGCCCTAGTAACTGCAGCACGATAACTCAGACTGTATTTCCAGGCATATTTAATTAATGTGCTGACCTCATATCCACTCCAAGTGGTAATACACAGGTCAGAAATTATGGTCGCCTCATAAAGTGGGCTGTGGAACTTGGTGAATTCTTCATCAAGTACAAGCCCATGGCAGCAATTAAAGCTCAAGCTCTGGCAGACTTCATTGCTAAGCTCACCTCTCCATTGACCGAGGAAGCAACTTCTCTATCCATTGGGCTATAGAAGCTGTGGGTTGATGGTGCTTCCAACATGAAGGGGTGTGGTGTGGGTATAGTCTTGCAAACACCAGAAGGAGACCAGCTTGAAAAAACTGGTACAACTTGGCTTTTGAATCTCTAACAATAAAGTTAAGTATGAAGTTGTAATTGTTGGGTTAACTCTAGCACGAGAAATGGATGCCCAACATTTGGAGGTAAAGTCAAACTCTCAGTTAGTGGTCAACCAAATTAATGGGTTGTTCATCATAAATGAGGAGAGGTTGCGACTCTATGGGACCAGATCAGGGATCTAAACTAGTGGAATTCCTAGATCAGCCATCTGTAGAAGCCCTAGTTAGTCAGTATGTATGTGTAGGTCAACTGGATCAAGAAGATGATTAGAGATCCCCTATAGTTCGATACCAAAAAAATGGTGCTTTGCCAGAGGATAAAGACACTGCCAGAAAGGTTTTGTACAAGACATAAAAGTATGTGTTAACCAATGATAAATTATATAGATGCACTTTCTCCCAACCATTGTTACTCTGTCTAGAGCCGAAAGAAGTGAACTATGTCCTACAAAAGATACATGAAGGAGTTTGTGGGAACCAACAAGGGGGACGACCCTTGGTACACAAAGTGCTAAAAGTGGGATACTACTGGCCAACCGTGCGCATTGATGCGCAAGAATACGTCAAGAGATGTGACAAATGCCAATTATTCTCCAATGACATCAAAGTTCTTGCTCAACAACAAACTCCAATAACCAGCCCAAGGCCATTTGTCCAATGGAGGATGGATGTGCTGGGACCTTTCGCACCAGCACTTGGAAACAAAAAGTACCTGCTGGTGGTAATTGATTATTTTACTAAGTAGGTCGAGGCAGAAACATTTGCAACGATAAGAGAGAATGAAGTAAAGAACTTTCTTTGGAAAAACATCATCTATCATTTTGGTATTTTTGCAGTCCTTATTTTCGATAACGGGGCATCTTTTCTGGTGGTAAAGTTGCATAGATGTGCAATGAGTTGAAGATTCAACACAGAACATCCATTCCAACCTACCCATAAGCCAACGGGCAAGCTAAGATGACAAACCAGTCCATCAAAGAGATGCTCAAGAAACGATTGGATGATGCCAAAGGGAAGTGGGTTGAAGAACTCTCAGGTGTACTATGGGCTCATCGTACCACCCCAACATCAACTAATTGAAAGACACCCTTCTCTCTGACTTATGGAACTGATGTTGTCATTCCAGTGGAGACAGAGAAGTTACCTAGACGAGATGATACGGTCAACCTGGTATAGAATGAAGAACTAATACGAGAATAAATGGACCAACTAGAAGATAAGCGAGACAGGGTATTGTTGCAGATGGCGGCATATAAGTCAAGGATGACACGAATGTTCAATCATGTAGTTTGTCCATTACACTTCACTATAGGAGACCTGGTACTTCGGAGGGTAATGCCTCATTACCCAGAAGCTTGCTTGGGAAAGTTAGCTCCTAACTGGGAAGGCCCTTATTGTGTAACCAAAGTAAATAGGCCAGAGACCTATTAGCTTGAAGATCTTAACGGAGTGACAATCCCCAAGCCCTGGAACATATCCCATTTGCGCAAGTATTTTGTATGAATCCTTGATCATTTTTTCTGAATTTATATTTTTGATTCATTATTTTGCAATTATTCTCTTTGGTTTTGAGAAACACTATGAATAAATGAAATAATTTGTTTTTCGTTCAATTTTGAAAACATTTATTATTGTACTATTATGCTTCTGCATCTTCTACAACACTTAACAAATCAACATAAGTATGGTACAGATAGTTGACATTGAGGTCAATAGTTGACTAAGCACAGAAATCAACTAGGCACCTCAGCCCAGCAACAACTGAGTTGTCTAACTCAAATTTCAACAGAGCACATCAGCTCAGAAATCAACTGCGCATTATAGCCCAGCTATGACTGAGTATCTTAACGGAGTAATTTAGTTCAGAATTTTCATCATAATTACAAAGAAGGTCAACACCACCCGACAAGCATTAGCAATACAGTTTTTAAGAAGATGATCCAATTCGACTTGCTGTCATGAGCCTAACATGTAATTTATAACGAGTTCAAATTCTTAACCTAGTTATGAAGGAGGGAAGGCAGGGGTGAGAGACAACTTGAACTCGAATAGTTAAAGAAATAACACGAGATCAAGAATATCAAGAAACTCATATATTTTCATTGATAAGAAAGAAAAGAGTGGTACATGGCTACAAAAAAAAAAAAAAACAAATATTTTCTTTTTATTCTTTTACTAGGGCTGAGAGATGAGCCTCATTCTAATGCCAAAGAAGCAGGCAAATCGAGATCCTCTAAATCTGAGTTGGAGAAATAGAAGGCAGGCTCCTCATACTTACTGAGTTTGTTGATTAATTCACAGATCTTGGCCCTCTTTTGTTCGTTTTTCTCCAAAAGTTTGTCCTGGTTTGCTTTCATGGTGTCGAAAAAGAGTTTTTGATAGTTGAAGTCAGTGGTTAGGTCTCGTTTGCTCCTCTTGACTTTCTTCAGCTCATCCCTGAGTTCATAAAGGCGTGAAATGGCTTGAAAGTGTGCTGCTTCCATTAAATGTGCGAGTGACGTGTGCTGGCAAAGTGTGTATGGTAATTATCATAAATTTTCGGGGCTTAAAACGGTGGTTATAGTTTTAATACAGATGATAAAGTATTATCATCACTAAAAATTAATAATAGACGTGCAAAAAGGAAAGTTGAAAAGACGGAAAGATAGTTCAGGGAGTAATGCTCTGATTAGTGACGTTTGGTAGATTTGACATCTGCACAACAGCAACACCAGCTGATGAGGCATAGTTTAAGGTCCTTGCTGAGCTATTTACTGGCACCTCAACTATCGGTGTAGGTAATTATTCTTCATTTTTAGCAATCTCATCATCACCTCCCTTAGTATTTTCTTCTTCCGGCTCGTCTTCAAGCTCCACTACCAAGAAAAAAGGTCTAAGTCAGGGAATTCCTATGACACTCACTTTTGAAAGTAAAAGAAGCCTACTTTCTGAAGTTTTTTTGACTCGCCCTTGAAGTGAATCCAAAGGTTTTCGATATCCTGTTGAGATTTCCTGGTCACAGTTGTTAGCTCGGCCGCCAGGCAATCTCTCTCGAATTGCAGTTGTTTGATGGCGGTCTCTTTCTCTTGAAGTACATCATCTTTGTTCTAGAAGGCAGTATCCTTATCCTTTAGATCACCATTCTTTTGATCGATTACTAGGCGAACTGAGCTGAGTTCTTCAAATAAGATGCAGACATCATCCCTTAAAGACAAATACTCTCATCTTGCTGCAGTGATCTCTGTCCTGAGCTCTCTATTTTCTGTGAAGAAGAGTGCATTGTTTTTTTTTGCAGGGATTCTCTTTGCTCATTAGCATAACGCAATTCTAGTTCATATCGCTCTTGAGATGATCTTGCCAGTGCAAGGTCTGTAGCCAGGCTTAGCTTTTCATTCTCCAAGGTCTGATTCATTTCCTCCAACTTGCTGAATTTAGTTATCTGGAGCATCAGCTGGGCATCCAGCCATTTTTTTATCCTAAGCATAGTTGACTAGGACAGAAGACATATGCATACACTACAATAATAAAGCCAATGAAAAAATAGTCAATCAAGCACTTTGAAGAATTCAAAAAACATAAGAAGAGTTGTGAATAATACTTAAAGAAGCACACAGATCACCATTCGGAATATCTCAGGCCTATTCCGGCCCTCAGTTCTTTTCTTCTCTTTATCCCAAGATGGCTCCTACAAAAAGTTGATGGCATCATCGAAGATAGCATAGCGACCTGGGACAGAGAGCCCAACCTCATCAATGAGTTGGCGTATTTGTTATTTCGTTATACCCCGCTTACTGGAGGTCCTCTGGCCGGGTATTGGGGCTGGGAAGGTCTAATGATTAATAGAAGGAGGATTAGCAACAGGAATGTCTACTGACCTCGAAGTAGATTCTAGTTCCCTACGCTCTTGCAAGCTGGAAACGGGAGGGGGAAGAACCGCAACCGAAATTATCCTACTCCTACGTATACTCAAAGGCTGAGAATCATCATCTGATTCAACAACTTCTGGGTTAACATGATGGACAAGATGATGGACTTCTGGGGTAGCAGGAATCTTAGAACGATGGGTCGTTGGACTAGCAACAGTTGTGGGAGTGGGTTGGGAAGATGATTATCCAATCTTCTTAGTGAGCCTCTTGGATAGCCTTTTTCTTTTCTTTGTGCCAAGTTGCAGCTCAGCCAGATCATTGAAGTGAGATAGATCCATTTCAGGCTTGTTAAACGGACGATGAGTTAGTTCCTTGTAAGAACGCTCCGCTGGGACTAGCAACCTCCCCAATTCTTCTTCGATTCTAGATGTGAGGCCAAGATTTTGACAAGCACTATCACCTACATCAGAAACCCCAGAAAAGAGATTAATATCAGTTGAGCAGAATTTCAAATAGGAAATAGACTATGAAATAGATGATGAGGAAAATTACTTGGAGTATTGAAGTGCCTCAGCACAATTGAGGGCTGCCTTACTTCTTCTGGAAAAAAATCCCAACCACCGGAGAAGAAAAAGGTACCATTGTTTCCAGTCTCTTACTTTGATTGGAAGGTCGATGAGAAACGAATTTTTTTTTTAGAAAAGAAAGGTAATACCTTCCGACATTAGAAAGGAATTTGAGGTGTCCTATACTTCTAATTGTATCAACAGTGAGAAATGTCTCATTTATTCTAGCAAGGGCAATGGCTCCATGATTTGGTGAAAAATATTTGGGGTTAACTGGGCGAGAGTAATTCCTAGTTGAGAAAAAGATTACAAAGAAGTGAACAAAAAGGAAGAGCAGGACCATATTCAAACATCCATAAAAAGAGGCATATTTTATTCTCTCCAGCATCATAGGGGCATTCATTTTCAGATGGAACCCTAATTGACACTGAGATATGAATGTTATACTATTCTTTAAATGATGGAAGCCATTCTTGTGGGAACTTTCTTGCGCCATTGTCTTGCATGCTTTTTGAAGGATTAGAGGGTTGAGTAGCCTGAGATGTCATCGTCTGCTCCGCTATGCGATTTGACAACGAACTGGCTTCAACAGGACTATTCGATTAACTTAACAACGTATTGCAATTGAGCAAACAGCAAAATATGTATATATATATATATATATATAAAATAGAAACACCACTGAAGGATCAAGGGAAGATAAGAACTTAAACGTAATGGAAGTGATCTTTCGCCTCTCTTCTCTTGAATCGTGGCAAAAGTCAAGAGGGAAAATGATATGGGAAAACTCCTGCTCATAACTAACATAGGCGTATAGCCTTAAACAAGTCGGATAGGGTATGAAACTTGATCCAGAATAGACAAACCCAATAGGTTATCTAGACCGAAGAATGACAGGCCCAATTGGGTGCTAATTTCGACAATCTTCTGAGTAAAACTCATGGCCCATTAAGAAGGTGCATATTTGTGTATACTCAAACCCATGGTGTACAAGGCCAACGAACAAACAGGTCAGTCCAATGTGAACATTTTCCCTATACTTGAAGAGATGAGCTAGATTGATTGTAACGGCCCATATTTAATGGGGACAGCTATAGAGATCTCTCCTGAAATCATAGAGATATCGGTTATCTTCCAAGCTGTTAGGAACGAATCACAGGATTGACAATCTCTCCAAAGTAATGGTAACATATCTCTGAGCCTATAAAAATGGCAGATATCACTGGTAACGTTTCACGATTCAATCTGTGTACTACTTTCTTCATATAGCATATTAACCTATTCTCAAGCCGGAGGTTCTTTGACGGACACCACACCGATTGTAAGACCCTAAATTTTGACCTACATAAAATTCAAGCCGCGTTTTATATATTTCAAAAATACCAGGGTAGATTTTGATATTTATTATATGAATTAAAATTTTAGGAGGTTGTATTGAAATTTTGTATAAACATTAAAACATAGATTGGGTTTAATTGCTACCCCAACATAATATAAGGGAAGGTTTGTGTAATATTACAAAAATATCTTCATTATATATATAGAGAGAGAATGGGAGTTGGTGAAAATGATAAGGGGAGGCATGGTCTTTGTCCGGCCGGTGAGCACATACACATTTCTTATTGGTGTGTGTGTGTATATATACACACACACACACACAAAGATAAACGGGAAGAGGGGTCCGAAATCGAAGAGAGAGAAAGGAAGAGAAGGAAGAGAGAGAAAGGAAGAGAAGGAAGAGGGAGAAGAGTCGTCGGCGGTGGGCTTGCGGTGTGGATACCTCGTCTCCGGTAAATGGGTGTGCGTGTGTTCTGTGTTTCTATTTCCATTCTATTCCTACTCCCGTTTTGTGTCTGTTTCCGTTCCATTTCTATTTCGGGTGTGGGTGGTAGTCGGTTGTAGGGCGGTTGTGAGGATTGTGGGTGTTGGTTGTGTGAGCTGTTACTTGTGGTGGTTGCCGGAGTTGGGGAGAAGAGAGAGAGAGAGAGAGAGAGAGAAACTGGGAGTTCAAAACAGAGCAGAAAGAGGGGGATGGCCATCGCTGCGGCAGTACGATCCTTTACCGCGGCGGTGAGAAATCAGTGTAGTTGGAAAGAAAGAAACTGTTGAGCGTCCGCCTAGGCGGTGGTTTTTCGCCCAGGCGGTAGGTGGTTAGTGTGCATCAGGGTGATCCACCGCTTAGGCGGTGGAAGGTCCGCCTAAGCGGTAAGACTGCAGTGGGGTTTTGTTTTATGGAAGAGAGGTGTTGGTTCACCGCAGAGGCGGGTTTGGCACTGCGGCGGTGGACACTGTGCATAATGGCAAGGTTTGAAAGAGATCGATGAGTGGTTCGAATCGGGTAACACTTATAAATTACAATTATGATTTCTAAACTTGGTTTGTTTTACTTTAAAATTCTGTAAGTAATTATCAATAGGATCGTTCATGCGAATAGAGTTTATACAATTAATAGTAACTAAATAGACCTCGTTGAATGATATTTTTATATATCAAAACGCGGAGAGTGGGAAACTAAGGAACGTAGGATTCGTATTACGTGATTGGGTTGTCTAACTCTAAAACATTGATTTAGGTTCTAGCATACATAGGTTTGCAGTACTGGAAGTTCAATAGCGGGAAGTTGGTGGAGTTTTAAGAGCAAGTTATCAGGTGGGTATACTGTCTTCTTGCAAAATTATTCTTTATATATATATGATGGAAAATGATTATATTTACATTAGATGATTTCAAAATAATATGGATCAAACAAGTTTTTGGAGTGAGTTGGTAAAACGATTTTTTGGGGAATTGTGTTGGTTTCTGAAAAGAAGAATTTAAAATAATTTTATGGATTTTGGGTGAGTTGGCGGAAAGGGATTTTCGTTAAAATATGGTGGTTTTAAAAGAAAGTTAAAAAATGAGTTTTGTTGAATTTGGTGGTTTTAAAAGAGGATAAAAAATATTTGGTTTTCATTAAAATATAAAGGGGAAAAATAGTTCTGTTAAAATTAGACGGTTTTCAATCAAAAGTGAAAAATATAATTTTCGGATTTAAAAGTTGGTTTTGTGGAAAAGATGTGGACATTGGTGATTTTGACAATATTGATGAGGTGGTGATTTATATTATGGTCTGTCTAGAGGGTGGTCCGACAGATGGATATTGATTGTGATTTGATTAGACTATACCATAGCTTATGACCTGTCTGGAGGTATAGTCCGGCAGGTGGTGATTCATATTATGGTCTGTCCGGAGGGTGGTCCGGTAGATGGATATTTATTATGGTGATTGATATTATGGCGATTGATATTATGGCTTCCGAAGACGTCCGGTAGGCAGTAATCTGCGCAGTTAGGTCCCCTAGGAAGACATATCCTACGGATGGTTACGGTATCATTGCAACTCCTGATCGTGAGGTTAAACGATCACTATGGCTAGACAGTGAGTGGTGTGGTGTTTTGAGATATGGTGTTTTAATTTATTATATTTGGAGATTTATTTTATACAGTGATTGATATTATATACTGGATCGGTTTGAATGAAAATTTATACTTGTTATTTTATTTTCACTGCTTATATTATGGAGATTTTTACTAGCTATGTGATGTTTATATATTTACATTTGATCCATTTAGATGTTGTAGAATGAATTATTATTATTATTATTATTATTATTATTATTATTATTATAAAATATTTTTACTAAGAAGACAGTACACTTGCAGGTAAAATAGTTAAGAAACGGTCGATCCCCTACTGGTGCTAGGTAGAGTCCTATGGTGGAGTCGCGGGGAAGTTTGAAATGAACTATCTGAGGCGAACCTGTGAGAGTTTCAAGGTTTTATATTTTGTTGTTGTTATATTTGGGGCCAGGTGTGTCCCCGTAACAGAATTATGTATAACTTATTATTAGTAATGTTTGCATAAAGTGGAGAGAAAAAAAATGGTTAGTTGTTTTGGGTGATGTCGTGGTGTCCTCACGCCAGTCCGGGATGTTGGATGTCCGGGTCGAGTCGGGTTGTGACACCGGTGTTCCCCATTAGAATTCACGGTTCTACAGATAATAGGAGGAATGTGAAGAGATTTTCAGCACGTGCAAAACTGTTATACGTGTCTAGAATTTGTGATAACATCATAAATTAAATATTTAATGTTAAGATATATAAAGTTCTTATATCTTTTAATTTAAAATTAACATATAAGTAACTGCAAAAAGATCATAAACAAGCAACTCGTTGGAGAATTTGAACGATAACTAAATTCATTGGTATCCCTAGTTCGTCACTCCTCACTCCTCTTCCCTTCTTCATTTTGTCTCTCTTTCAAATTAAAAACTAAATATAAATTTTATAATAAATTATAAAGTTTATTTCTCCGATAAAAGTATTTTCAAATTTTTTAATATTGCAAAATTAAGTATAAAAAATTATAATTTCTTAAAGTACCCATTTAATCACAATAAAGTATTAAATTAAGTTGATAATTTATAATATATAAATTAAATATACAATATTAAAAAATCAACTTACAGTGTAAAATCATATTTGACATTTTTATTTTTAAATCACGAACCCAAACACCAACAATATTTATATTTCAAAAGTAATCCCAAATATTTTCTACCAAACTCATTCTAATTGATTTTAGAAATGAATCATTTTTACAACTTTATAACGGGGATCCCTTCTAACTAAAACGAGAAGCAATCGTAAAAAAAGATAAAGCCTAAATCAACTTTTATTACCAAACATTGAAATAGCGTAACAAAAAAATAAAAATAAAAAATAAAAATCTCTAACGAATTCGACAAGCTATAAAATACATTCTTAACCATCAATTACAAGAAAAAAAAAAAAAAAAAAAGGCATAAGTTCATGATAACGCCTACATTTTCAAAAAACAGTAAACTTCATACAACAATTCTGTCATTTTATCAAATTACACAAAATTGACAGCAAATTCACCATACAACTAATTATAAATATACATAACTAACAATGAATTTATAAAAGGCACAATTTCATATAAACCCCTAATTTCTGAAAAACATTACACATAAAAACCCTAAATTGCGCATTTACAAAATTGAACACAATTCTAGGTAAATTCACAACATATGTATATTATATCATCAAAATGGAAAACTAACATAGGGTTTCAACCATTCAATCACAACAAAAATAAAGAAATTTCAACAAAATAACCTAGGTTCCAAAATATACCTAAATTGAAAAAAAAAGATACACAGACGAGAAGGTTTTGATGAACACGTCGAATAGCAAGAGCATTCGGTAGCAATGGAGGTGTAATTCGGCTTAGGACGAAGAAGAAGAAGAAGAACAGAGGGAAAGGTTAGAAGGCGATAGCAAATTCAAGCTTCTAGGCACTGGTTATAAGATGCAGAAAATGCTATTGCTAATAATGTCTTCACTTAAATGAAAACGGTACTTAAAATAGCATCTTTAGTAGAAAACGTTGTTTTAAATATCGCTTTCAACCAAAAAACACTCAACCAATTTCAAGATTTGGAATTTTTCGAATGAGTGGATACACTTTCCTAAACAACGTCTTTTTCGTTCAAGGCGCTATTTAGGATAACGTTTTAATGCATAAAATATTACTTAAGATAGAGTTTTCTATAAGTGCAGTACTTGAGGAAATAAGTTCCCAAGTACCCTGAAGAGAGAAAAAGCCAAACTTTGGCACTATTAGGGGAAAACCCCACCCTAAAACTCTAGTTTCCAAAGGGAACATCAAATATGGCCCAAACAGACAAAGTTGAAGGGTCCAAATCGAGAGAAACATCTTTCAAAATCTACTTGATTCTATAGTGAACATTCACTAATCTCTTGATTACTCACGATTTAGCGAATCAAATATCATATTATTTTATCATTTTAAACATTCACTAATTAATAAAGTTTTTCTTATCAGTGAAAATTCACTTATTAATATGATGTTACAATTCATTTGAAGCGAACATTCACTAACAACCGATGATAGTGAACATTCACTATAATACTAAAATTTTCACTTTATCAATGTGCATTCACTTGATCTACATTGTTGTTTGTCAATTTAGAAGTGTAAACATTCAATTGAATATATTAATAGGTGAACATTCACCGGACAAAACCATAAAATGAAGTTTCGAATCTACTTGAGAAATTTATTGGAATGCGAACGTTCACTAAGAATCCACATACTCTTGACGGAGAACTACAATTGCGATCCAATATTATTTGTTAAACATAATCAAACTTTTTCGGTGCACAAAATTGATTCTCTACAAAAGAAACTAAATACAAAAATACACTGACGTTAAATGGAACAAAACTCGTCGATGCCAAAACTTAATAGTTGACAAAAAGTTTCCTTGTTCTGGATTAATATTTCACGAAAAAGTAATCGACTCAAGAATTCATAAAACCATACTTACGAGAGAAGAATGATCAATATTGCGTAATTGATTTGAAACTTTCAATGAATATGAAAATGAAAGAGAGAATAATAAAAATCAAAATGTGCAGCACATGAATGGAAATTCCAACAAAATTAATTTAATTATAACTTACCATGGTCAAGCCTTTAAAAAATGTTTTCTGAATGACTAATAACAAAGAACATTAATTGAAACAGGACTAAAAACTAAGTATTAATTATGAAAGACTAATAATTAAATTATAGGGTATTTTATCATGGCCCAAAATCCATTACTAATTTATTCTTATATCCATGTATCCATTTAAATTTACAGAAAAACTCAATTCACATATTGTTTATTGTGCAATAATATTAATATCATCATATTGATTATGTTGAGTTGACATAGTTGTTGTCCAGCAATATTTACATCCTTCCATTCATTATGTTACTATTAATATTACTGTTAGGCAGTAACAATTGTATCTTCTCATTTATTATATTGTAATTGATGTAGTGAAAGAATATGTATTTAAGTTTATCTTAAATAATAAATATATAGGTGATGTTTTCTTAATATAGACGTACAAGTAGTAATTCATTTTAATTTTAATAGTAAAAATGAGGTTGTCTAATTTTTCGTAAATTATAATGGTGGGTAATTTAATGTATGCATAGAGGATAAAATAATAAAAAGCCTTAAAAGAAAAAACAGAAATTCAAAGCCTTAAACGAAAAAAGAAATTCAAAGTCAATGACAAGAATCTCAATTAGATACGTACATGGTGGCGGCTCTTTGAGTGAAACTTCTTAGGAATTGAAGTATTCTAAGAAGTCTTTATTGGCAGGCAAAATGTAGTCCGCTATATATTAACTTGTACAAACAATATATGCAAAAATTTAATGAGAAAGGACAACAAAGAATTTGGCAATAAAATTCAAGATGTCTCAATCCTTTCCTTTTGTCTGTGATTGATCCTTAGCCGCCTTGTGGGAGTGGTCGCCGCTGCTATTGATCAGGGCCTCCACATCCTTGTCCAATTCTTCAACCTTAATTTTCATTTGCAAAAATCAACATTTATTTAAAGTAAATAATTAGTTAGAAATATATCTATAATAAAATAGAAATCTTTATATATTCCGGCTATAATTGTCTTTTAAGGTGTCGTCTGGTGGCATCTATTTGCGTTCTGGAGTGGGAATTCTATTTGCATTCTGGAGTATCTCAAAAATATATCCGGCCATAATTGTCTTTTAAGGTTGCGTTTTGTTAGTATTTCTATTTTTCAGTTTCTACTTCTAATAAATTATAATAGGATAGGATGAAAACTCGGTTTCTTTTTTGAAGTATTCCGGAAATAGAAATATATTTGGTCACGACCATTGTCCTGAAATTATTATTTTTAATTTATGAGAACATAAACAAGAAACACGTTTGATTGTAACATTTGTTCGATTTTTTTTTCTTTAAATGTATGATGATAGGCGGGATGGTAGTGAGAATAGTTTTGTGAAAAAAAATAGAAATCAATATTTTTTTATTTCTCAAATATTTAAGATCTTCAGAAAATTGTTTCAAATTACTTTCAAAATTTTGGGAATAGAAACTTTTTTTATCAAACACGTTTATATGTTATTCCAAAATTTTGGGAGTAGTAACATGAATCAGGGAACAAAAACAATGGGGCCTAATCTTCTACATTGATCTTATGTTATTTTCTATTTTCTATTTTAGAAATCTATTCTTTAACCTTTTTATTTATAATAAATTAAAAAAATATTTTTTTAATTTAAAATTAAAAATTTCATCAAATTTTTATATAAATTAAATTAAATTATTTTATATTTTATTTTATTGTCTTACAAAAAACTAAAAGAAAATAAAAAGTTTAGGTTTTTTCTCTTTTCACAATAATTCGCTTGTTTCTTCATTTAATTAAAAGTAAAATGAGGTGATATTAAAGCAAACGGGTTACAATAAAGTAAAAGTAAAGTATAAGGGGATAATGTGTAAATTTGATTACTGACATAGACATAATCGGGTGATTATCGTCCATTTAAAGTAGATTAATAAAGGTGGGGAGTTGGTAAAAAGAACCTTGTCCATTAGGTCTTCGACTTTCTGGGCGTCCTTTGCAGCTCGTTCGGCCACGTTTTCAACGTAACTGAGCATAGTTTTCAGCTTCCCGCCGGCCGGCAGGTTCTCCGCCACCTCTTCGGCCATGTCATCCACTTCCTCCGCCACCTTCTCCACCGCATCCGCCATCTTTTCTACCGTCTCAGCCGCGGTGTCAACCTCCTCTGCCCTTGATAAATTAATCAACATTAAAAAGAAAAGATTGTAAATGATTTTCGGAGGCTGATGATCTCTAACTTACTTATAACTTTTAATACCCATTGGATGGCCAAGGGTAGTGCTATCGCCGCTCCCATGATCAAATTCACCCTGCAAATTTAGATTTTTTAAACTCCAATTCAGAAGGAAAAGAAACAGAGCAAATAAATAAATGATGTTTAAAATCGATGATGATATTTACCAAGAATTTTCTTGGGGCCAAAAAGGAAGAAGAGGGCCTCCAGGCTGACCAGTGCAGTAGATAGACAAGTCCCTGGATCAAGAACAAATAACTCTCATCTTTTTACAGGTCAAAACAGAGTATTTTTCTTCGAAACAAAGTTAAAAAAAAAAACCACATACATCTTTGATTTGTATTTACTTTTTGAAATCTCTCCATGGCCGAGAAATCGGAAACTTCGAGCGGCCGGAGAAGACCAGCCGGCGCAGTGGGTTGGGATCGGAGAGCAGAAACTGTGATCGGAGGAGAATGACTGACGAGATCTTTGATCGGAAACTTTAAAACGGAGATTTGTGCTGGTCGAACCACATGAAACTATGGATCTTGCCGCCATTGCCTTTGATCGATGACTTTTGGAGTTTTAGCTGTAGGATCGATTTCTGAAATTGGGTACAGCTATGGAAATAGATGAGTAAAGGTTTGAGTTTTGGGAGGAGGACATTAATTGGCTGCTTGATAATAATGAATTTGAGGGGAGGGGTCAGACCATTTGGTCAGTGGCCAGTTGGGTTTGTGTTATTGTGTGCCTCACCTTCTAAACATTACTTTCACAATGAAAACAAATTGCGAAAAGTCAAGTTGAAAATTCTTTATGTAACTCAATAATTAGGTTGCATGTGTTTTATTATTTCCAATACTATTAAATATGAATTGAATACTGATATTATCATCTCAAATTTATAATCTCTTTAGCCAAAAGGATCCTCCTTGTGAAAACTGTCTCCGCGGCCATCCCCAACTATTCCGATACAAACTAATTTGTTCTCTAGAAAGATTTGTGATGATCTTTACAAAATGAGAAGAAATTTTTTCTTGGGGGAGGATGACCACAATAGAAAATTCCACCTTTTGCAAAATCAAAGTTCAGGGTGACCTAGACATAAGAAAATCTAGGATCCTTAATGATGAGTATGTGATGAAATTTGGATAGAAAAATACCTAAATATAATCTAGAAAAGAGCCCCTAGCAATTGGAAACACAAGCTGAAAAGATCTCATATCTGTAAAGGAATCTTCAAATCAAAATACCCTCTCTTAAAAGAAATCGAATGGAAAGTGAGGAACAGAGTCAAAATCAATTTTTGGACTAACCGGTGGTGTGGAGAGAGCCGCTTGGGTGACCAGTCTAACCAAGATTCTTGGGATCTCAAAGTTTCTGATATCATTGATGACTTTGGGAACTGGTACCTCTTTCCCATTCTCCATATCGGATTCTCAAAGACTTAAAAATATCCAAATGAACCCTCCCCTCTTCTTCCAAGAAGATACCCCTTTTCGGAACCTTGTATTAGAGTATTTCATATATACAAAAGAAATGTTTCATTTTGTATATTTGGAATTATGACATTATCTTAATTAATTTTGTGTTAATATTATTTTCTTATTTTATATTGTTTCCTTTTGTAATTCTTTTCTCCACTTGTATAAATAGTGGAGATTGTTATCAATAAAGATACAACTCATTTCATTATTTACATGGTATCAGAGCTTACGAGCCATAAACCTTAGCCGCCTATAAAGAGGGAGAGTTTACAGTCGTCACCGGCCTTCATGGCCTCCGGCTACGAAATCCGACGGCGGCGGCCATGAAACAAGTTCTTTTAGCCAATTTTAATTTTTTTTTTTCAACTATTTGATCTTTTGAACCTTCTACCTCACCTCCATGAACCCTTTTGTTATAGCCTACCCTAATCCGCCGTTTCGCATAGCAGAGAAAACCACCAATCGCCGCCGCAATCTCAATCCCAACCTCAGTTTTGCGTCAACCTCAATTTCTTTGGAGACCCAGATCCAACGTTACCCACATCCTATAATTGGCTTAAACCGGCCACCCGGGACTCACCCAATGTCCGCGCCCTGTTCAAAAAGCTCTCTGTTGCTCTCTCTCTTTCTCTCTCTCTACAATTTTCTCATACTTAGTTTTAGTTTTGGCCTTCTCCCTCTTACGCTACGTTTGGTACGCTGGAATGGAATAGAATGAGTGTGGTATTAGAATGAATGTGGTATTGGAATGAAATGTCCATTGCCATTCATATATTTGGTGACAAACAGGATTAAACATGGTATTGCAATGATCATTACCATTCCTACGTTTGATTACAAAATACATTAAATATGGTATTATAATGACCGATAAAAACATAAATATGGGAACAAAATCTGGGAACAAAAATAAAAATAGAAATCTGGGAACAAAACAAAAACATAAATATGGGAACAAAAACAGAAACCTGGGAACAAAACAAAAACAGAAATTTAGGAACAAAAATAGAAATCTGGGAACAAAATAAAAACAGAAATCTGGGAACAAAAACAGAAACCAAAATTTGGGAACATATTTCTGTTTTTGTTCCCAGATTTCTGTTTTTGTTCTCATATTTATGTTTTTGTTCCCAGATTTCGATTTTTGTTTTGTTCCCAGATTTTTTTTGTTCTCATATTTCTGTTTTTCTTCCCAATTTTTGTTTTTGTTCCCAGATTTCTATTTTTGTTTTTGTTCCCATATTTCTGTTTTTGTTTTGTTCCTAGATTTCTGTTTTTGTTCCCATATTTTTGTTTTTATTTTGTTCCCAAATTTTTGTTTTTGTTCCCATATTTTTGTTTTTGTTTTATTCCCAGATTTCTGTTTTTGTTCTTATATTTTTGTTTTTGTTTTATTCCCAGATTTATGTTTTTGTTTTTGTTCCCAGATTTTGTTCCCATATTTCGATTTCTGTTTTTGTTCTCATATTTCTATTTTTCTTCTCAGATTTCTATTTTTGTTTTTGTTCCCATATTTCTGTTTTTCTTCCCATATTTCTATTTTTGTTTTGTTCCCAGATTTCTATTTTTATTTTTGTTCCTAGATTTCATTCTCATATTTTTGTTTCTATTCCATGTTTCCTGGGAACAGAAATATAAAAGTAACACCACCATATTTTTGTTTTTATTTCCAGAATTTTATTTCCTATTATGAAAAATACGGAAACACAAGTATAGGTCATTCTTCTTACATAATATTTCATTTCATTTAAAATTAGGTAATCCCGGGATTACCTAATACCTCATTTCATTTGGGATTAACTAATCCCAAGAATTGTGGGATTAGTCATTACTTAGGAATGAGAATAAAAATCAATCCCACCAATGAAACATAGGAATGGAATGACCATTCCAATGGTCATTCGAATCCCATCTTGAATCCCGCGTACCAAACGCCACCTTATAGTCTTCAAATCCACCAACTTCCGAGCCTTCTCAAGTCTTCGAATCCCTTCGAATTTCTGCTTCTCCTTCTCTTTGGTTTAGCAGCAACACCTCGGATGTTTTGTTGGCGGTGGTGACTGTCCACCGCCTACAGCCGCCGCCACCCTCTTGATTCTCCTTCCATTTCAGCTGCAATGAAGCTCTCTCTATCCCTCTCTCTTCTCTCTCTGTAGATCTCGATCTCGAGATTAGCTCCCCCCCCCTCCGTCTTCCTCCTTTAGTCCCTCACGGCTGCAAAACAGTGCAGAAACCCTAAGCTTCTCCCACCCCCTTCAACCGGCAGCAGCCCCTCTTTCTCGCTACCTCACGAAACCCCTCTCTCTCCCTCCACCTCACGGACGCAGATCTGAACCACCTAAGCCGACTGCAGCTCTTCTCTCTTTCCCCTCTTTCCTCTTCCTCACGACTGCAGTAGTGCCCAACCCCCACCGTCTCCAACCACCACCGTCCCTCCTTCCTCACACCAAAACCCCCAGCTACTGTTATCTCCTAATTTGCCCCGTTACGAAATTCATGCAGAAAAACTCGTGCTCCACTTTCCTAACTCAAGAGTCCTTCGGTAGAGATTCAATCTCTCTCTTTCACGCACGCACACAAGATATATCTATTAGTATTTCTCAGATCTCAGGACTACTTGTGGTTCACTGTATTTGTGGTTCATCTCTCTCCCTCTCTTTTAAATAAAAAATCCGTCTATTTACAGATTCTAACCATGGTGATTTCTACTATATCACAGATAAACCCAGCCAATTATGGCACTCCTCCAACCTACAAGATGTAGCAATTGAGGGGTCTCTGCAAGTCAGGGGTTCGTGCCTGCGGCAAAACACTTTTTTTGGAGAGCCAGTCATTACTTGTTACGTACTACGGTGCACCACTGTTCGCTATAGTGAACTCCCAGATGTTAAACAAATCGTTGGATATTTGTTAGGGGATTATGTTAAACAAATTGATTGGGATGTTACGATCTTATATCCTTGAAGATGGAGTTGATAGAATTTTGAAGTTAAAGTGTAGAGTTCTTTACCTAATAAATAGAAAAAAAAAAATAAAAAAATTATTAACAACACATTTCTTTCAACTTATTTACGCAACGCATGTATTTTCGGGTTGGCAATCCCGGGAACTGAGATCCCGGACATGCCAACCCCGGGATATATATATATATATATATATATATATATATATATATATATATATATATATTTTTTTTTTTTTTTTTTTTTTTTTTTTTTTTTTTTTTTACAGGTGGGATGTCCCGGGGTTGGTAACCCCGGGACCTTCTGGTCAAACCATAGGTGCAAAAGCAGCTGCTTTTGCAGCTGATTTTCAGCTGCTTTAAGCAGCTGCAGACGTGCAGCTACTGCTGCACGTCCGACCGTCCGGTGGTGGTAACACCTGGACGGTTTGGACCCCTACCACCACCACCTAAAGCCTTATAAATCCCAACCCTCCTCTTTCATTTCATGCAACTCCTTCCTCTCTCAGCCTTCTCCTTGCTCCTTCCTCATTTTCATAAGTTTTGATCATTCAATTTTTTTTTTCAATTTAACCGAGATTGTTCATCATTTATTTGCTTGATTTTCTTCATCAACATTTGACAAATTTCACAACTTCACAACACCTTCCTCCTACTACAAAAGGTAAGTTTATTTTAATTTTTTTAAATTTATTTGTTAATTAGATTAATATGTTTTTTACTTATTAAATTTACTTACTTGTTTAATTGTTAATTTAATTTTTTTGTTTAATTTTTTTGTTTGTTAGTTTCATTGATTACTTGTTTTTTACACATTATATAATACACTACTTAATAAATTAGTTAGTTTAATTGTTAATTTAATTTTTTTAAAACATGAAAAAAACATTAGAGGATAGTTTAATTTTAATTTGTTACTTGTCTAATTTGTTAGTTAATTTTGTTTGTTTTGTTAATTACTTTACTTGTTTAATTTGTTGGTTCGTTAGTCAAATTAATTTGTAAATTAGTTGGTTAGTTTAATTTGTTAATTTAGTTGTTAAATTAAAAATTACACTATGGCCCCTTTCACATGTGTAGAAAAATATAGATTAATATATTATTTAAAAACATTGTTAGTTAGTTAGAAAATGCACTTTGATCCCTCAAAGTATAACAATTAGAAAAATATAAAATTTAATGTATTGTTTTAGAAAAGTCTTAAAATAAATTGTTAGTTTTTTGTTTTTTTTTTCTTTAATTTAGTTAAAATATTGAATTATTTAGTTTAATTTATGAATTTAGTTGTTTAATTATAAAATTTTAATTAAAAATTGTGCACTTTGACCCCTCAAAATTTGACAAATTAGAAAAATAAAAATAAAAATACATTGGTTTAAAATAAATTCTAAGTTAATTTGAGTTTATTTTTTAAATTTAGTAGTTTAATTAAAAAAAAATACATTTTGACCCCTCAAAGTATGACAATTAGAAAAATATAAAATTTAATGTATTGTTTTAGAAAAATATAAAATTTAATGTATTATTTTAAAATAAATTGTTAGTTGGTTTTTTTTTTTTTTTTTTTTGTTAATTTAGTTAAAATTGTTAATTAGTTAGTTTAATTTATGAATTTAATTGTTTAATTATCAATTTTTAATTAAAAATTGTGTACTTTGACCCCTCAAAATTTTGCAAATTAGAAAAATATAAATTAAAATATATTGGTTTAAAATAAATTGTAAGTTAATTTGAGTTTGATTAAAAAAATGCACTTTGACCCCTCAAAGTATGACAATTAGAAAATATATAAAATTTAATTTATTGTTTTAAAATAAATTGTTAGTTGCTTATTTTTTTTATTTAGTTAAAATTGTGAATTAGTTAGTTAAATTTTAAGTTAAATTTTTGAATTTAGTTGTTTAATTTTAAAAATTTTAATTAAAAAGTGTGCACTTTGACACCTCAAAATTTTTCAAATTAGAAAAATATATATATTGGTTTAAAATAAATTGTAAGTTAATTTGAGTTTAATTAAAAAAAATGCACTTTGACCCCTCAAAGTATGACAATTAAAAAAATATAAAATTTAATGTATTGTTTTAGAAAAATATAAAATTTAATGTATTATTTTAAAATAAATTGTTAGTTGGTTTTTTTTTTTTTTTGTTAATTTAGTTAAAATTGTTAATTAGTTAGTTTAATTTATGAATTTAATTGTTTAATTATCAATTTTTAATTAAAAATTGTGCACTTTGACCCCTCAAAATTTTGCAAATTAGAAAAATATAAATTAAAATATATTGGTTTAAAATAAATTGTAAGTTAATTTGAGTTTAATTAAAAAAATGCACTTTGACCCCTCAAAATATGACAATTAGAAAAATATAAAATTTAATTTATTGTTTTAAAATAAATTGTTAGTTGTTTATTTTTATTTTTTTTGATTTAGTTAAAATTGTGAATTAGTTAGTTAAATTTTAAGTTAAATTTTTGAATTTAGTTGTTTAATTTTAAAATTTTTAATTAAAAATTGTGTATTTTGACCCCTCAAAATTTTGCAAATTAGAAAAATATATATATTGGTTTAAAATAAATTGTAAGTTAATTTGAGTTTAATTAAAAAAATCCATTTTGACCCCTCAAGGTATGACAATTTGAAAAATATAAAATTTATTTTATTGTTTTAAAATAAATTGTTAGTTGTTTATTTTTTTTTATTTAGTTAAAATTGTGAATTAGTTAGTTAAATTTTAAGTTAAATTTTTGAATTTAGTTGTTTAATTTTAAAATTTTTAATTAAAAATTGTGCACTTTGACCCCTCAAAATTTTGCAAATTAGGAAAATATAAATTCGAATATGCATTTTGGCCCCTAAAAAATATTTTAAAAAATATGCACTTTAACCCCTCAAACTATGACAATCCGAAAACATACTCAAAGCCATAAAAAATTAACACTATAAACATTGGTATAAGAACATATTTTTGTGATTGAGTTTTAGTGGACGATATTATTTTCTTGTTTTGTTTTGCCTTTTGAAATGATAGCCACTTGAAATAGATCACGTTCGTTTGTTATTGTATTTGAGTGGTAGAATATTGGAAGGTACTGAATTCGGGATTTGTTACAGTACATCAGCTATAAAATCTTTGATTGTTCGTAAGGGAACAACCTTAAATGAATTAATTGAGATGATAAAACCGTGTGTTATTGAGAATGATGCTGATGGGAATTTGAAACTGAAGTGTAGGATGCCGATGACACTTTTCGAGGTGAATTATAAATATACCCTATTTTCTATCGGGGATGACTCAGCATTAAATCAAGTATTTGAGTTACCTCTTTACATACCCTCGCTTCTTGCTATTGAGGTGTATGTAGAGGTAGAACGAGCATTTGCTGATGGTTCAATTTTTTTCCCTCAAAGTGGTCATTTTACCAACTTAATGAGTCATAGTTTTAATCGATACAGTAGCCAATCTGATTGCCAATTTTTCGGCACCTTCCCCCAAGCAGTCCAGTCTAATTATATTGTCCCACCCCCTTACATTCCAGAACAATATCATTCACACAGTACTCCCATGTCGCACCCCCAATCTGATCATGATCAGGGCACCAGCTCTGGTCTTCCACATCACCATTATTCATCGAGTAGTCCACCGCAGCATGACACAAGTAATTATGGTGGTGAGTTTGATACAATTGATACTTGTCACGATATGTCAGAAGAAGAGTTAGATACAGATGTTGCGTTTGACCCAGACGAAGATGTAGATGCTGGGTCTAGTGGGCAAAGGAGTGAGAATCAGCAATTGGAGTTAGAAAGAGATATTCCATTTTTCAGTAACTTGGAATGGGGTGACGACGATGATATGGCGAAATACGAGCCAAAATTGCCGAAGAATTTTTGGACACCAGAGATAGACGAATTTCGTATTGGTATGGTCTTTAAGGATAAGGAACATGTCCAGCAGGCCGTTAATATTACCATGTGAAGAAGAACAAAGAGTTTCGTGTGTTGGAAACGAATAAAAAGGTCTGGTCGGTTCATTGTTTGCATGGATGCAGTTAAAGGTTACGGGCGGGTAGGAAAAAAAGCCACGGTATGTTTCAGATTACGCAGTATGAAGGGCAGCACACATGTTTTTATAATCATACTGTTGTAGATCATAAAAATTTGGATTATGGACTCATTGCGAACCTAATACTTGGACAAGTCGAACAGGATCCAGAATTGAAGATTGGCGTGATTGTGGCTTACGTCAAGGAGTCTCAGGGATTCACCATCTCCTACCGAAAAGCTTGGATGGCTAGAGCTAAAGCCATCAAGACCTTGTTCGTAGATTGGGACGAATCTTATCGGAAGTTGCCGAAGTTTATGTTCGCATTGCAGCACTATAATCCGGGAACGATTGTCGAGTGGAGGACTGTGTTGACTGATATGCCTGCCTAAAAGACGTTCGACATGGTATTTTGGGCATTCAAAGCTTCAGTTGATGGATGGCGTTATTGTCGCTTCGTAATCACCATCGACGGGACGCACTTGTATGGTAAATACGAGAGAAAGATTTTAATCGCCATTGGAATAACGCCGTCTAACAAGTGCTATCCATTGGCTTTCGCCATCGTACTGATAGAGGACTATCGCTGCTGGCGATAGTTCATCTATATGCTTAAGAGGCATATTATCGGAAATCGTCCTGAGGTAACATTGATATCGGACAGACACAGTGGCATTACTAGTGCAGTTGACAGTATTTGGCTTAATCAACATAATAAGTCTGTCCGACATCATCGATTTTGTTTGCAGCACCTTTGCAGCAATTTCAACAAGATTACTAAAAATTAGCTTCTCAAAGATCTTACTTGGAATGCGGGTGCTGCGACACAAATTCGAAAATACAATGCTATCATGGAAGAGATAAAACAAATTGATGTTCAGGCGCATGCATGGTTGAGCAATCATCCACCTTACAAATGGACCAAGGCATACGACGATGGTAAGCGTTGGGGAGTAATGATGACCAATTACGCAAAGGTATTTAACAATTGTTTGAAGGGTGCAAGAAATGTTCTAATTACTGCATCTGTGAAGATTACGTTCTATATGATGGTTAAATACTTTGATATTGGTCGACAACAAGCTCTAAAGGACTCGGCCAATGGTTATGTATATGCTAAACACGTCGTTGAAAAAATACTGAAATCTCAAGTCAAGTCTAAAACATACGAAATTCAAATATTCAATCGGTAATTTATTATTTTTTTAATTATTTTCATGTTACATATAACTGTCGCGACACATATTTAATGTAATATAATTTGTTTTCTAGAGAGAACATGATCTATTACGTGAAAACTAGAAAGACTCTCATTGGGAGCCTGATTGCTCACGAAGTTACATTAGGGGATGACGCTAATTATACATGTGTCAAGTATAAAATTTGGCGATATTCGTGCTCCCATATGCTTGCGGCCACCGAGTATAGTGGAGTTGATACATTTCACTATATTGCAACTGAGTACACAATGACAAATCAATTGATGGCATGAGAGTCATCATTTCACCCGATTATTCACGAGGACTACTGGCCAGAGACCAATTGTTCGAACCTGATTCCAGATCATGACAGACTTCGGGTTGTGCATCGTGGTCGACCAAATTCCACTCGCATTCAAAACGAGATGGATCAATTGTGGAGAATAATGACAAATTGTTGTGATTTATGTTCCCAAACTGGACATGATAGGCGGAGTTGTCCATCCCAACCCCATCATACGCCCAATTGATCTTGTCGGTTCATTATAATTATGTTTATACTACTTTATTTGTTTGTTTTGTCAATTTTTATGTATTATAAATTTCATTAACTTATCGCACACATTTCTTTGTAATCAATGCTATATTTTGTTTATAAATGTCATTAAATTTTAATTTCATATTAACAAATTTACCACAAGTGTTGACGGGCCAAATTTCAGTTATATCAATCCCTGAACCCGAAGATATTTCAGTTCTACATATGCATGCGGAGCATAGGTTTGAAGTAGTCTGGGCAACACAGGTAAATATTTAGGCTATTGCATTGCATTAATTTTTTTATTTTAGTTTTTAAAAAATTTAATGTAATTTATTGTGTCTTATTTAATATTTCAGGATATTCGTTCTCTTGACTATCCTGGATCCGATGGAGGAGAATGGAGAGAAAACATCCCCCCTCAAGTTATACAATTGATAGAATCAGCCGGTTTCTACGGCCCATTCAGGTTGTGGCCAAAGCGGTTAGATAGGGCCCTTATAACCGCATTGGTAGAGAGATGACGTCTGGAAACACACATTTTCTATCTACCCATCGGAGAGATAACCATCACATTACAGGACGTTGCCGTCTTGTTGGGGTTACCCGTGCATAGAAAGCTGATTATCACCAATGAGCCAGCGCGAAAGGGAGCTGACTGGCAAGCACTTTGCCTCCAGCTCCTTGGAGTGGTACCGCCAAAGCCACAGATAAGGAATGGGTGTTTGAAGCTCAAGTGGTTACGGAACACTTTTTTGCCAAAGTTCCTGAGGATGCCGACGAGGAAGTCATGCATTACTACGCACGTGCGTATTGCTTGATTATACTTGGCCAGATGTTGCTGCCTGATAAATCGCAGAACAACGTCAGGCTAATCTACCTCCCATTGCTTGGTGGCTTGACACCTCCCGTCAAGTATAGCTGGGGCAGTGCGACGCTAGCAGTCCTCTATCACAAGCTATGTAAGGCGTTGAAGGCCAACACGAAAGACATAGCCGGTTGTCTATTTTTGTTGGAGTGTTGGGCCTGGGAGCGGTTGCCGAGGCTTCGACCTGGCGTTATCCCTGAACCCCAGTATGGCATCACAATCAAAGAGCTGGACTTCGGTAATGGTGTGACGTTTCCAGCTGCTCCGAGGGGTGCTCGGTAACTAATTCGTATTTTATTTTTAATTTCATTTACCATGTAATGGATATTTATTTATGGATATTAAACTTATGATTTATATGTTTGTTGTACAGGTGGACCCTTGAGTTCAATTTAGAAAACTTGTCGATATATGTTTTAGTGGTGTATCGCGATCAGTTAGATCGCTTGCAGAATGACGAGGTTAGTTATTTGTTTATATCAAAATTTAAATAAATTTATTTCTTTATTTATTTAAATAAATTTATATTTTATTTTGACAGGTTATTTGGATGCCCTATATCTTGCCGACTTTGCCTCCATATACTAAAGATGGAGAAGATATATGGATGGCATCGCTGCCTCTCATTTGTTTTGAGGTCGTCGAGTGTATGTATCCCCTGCCCGTGCTACGACAGTTTGGTTATCGCCAAGGGGTTCCTCAGCAGGTAATTATGGATCGGGACTTGCACAAAATGACTCGGCGAGAATACTTTGGTGTAAACTGGACTGAGAAGCCCCACGCACATATAGTTGCGTGGAATAGACGACGAGCACCAGATGTGTGCATATTTTAGCAAGGGATAGGGGTTGACCAAGGATACATGGACTGGTATTGGAGAATCACACGAAGGATCTTGGTTAACCCGGAGTACCGACCTCAGTTTGGATATCTAGCAACGGGAGGATGAGCTGTGTTAGAAGTATGGCCCCTATTTGAGTATACTATCTGTTTAGTTATATGAGTTTGATTATCTTGTTGTTATTCATGTATTAACTTAACGTTTATATATGTTTCGTAGGATCCAGAGGTATCGCAACTGATGCGCATGAGTCATCTTTCTCTGCGAACACGTACTATAGACTCATACGAAGAGTTAGCTCATGCCGTGTACGATGCCACCTCTGGGGCGATGTACCGACGGGTACCGCGCTATGTGCCAGCTGACGTTTCTCCATCTCTTCAGGCTGCTCATCAGTCTCCTCCTCAGCTATGGACTTCTGATGCCTACCATCCAGATAGTGTGGGTGATATCGGACCATCCACATCGTACAACATGGGGGCTTAGAACGGACCATCTAGCACGTACGAATTGGGTGACGGTGCTGGGCTTTCTGACGTATACCAGATGCATGACCCTTATTCGCATGAGCCATTGCAGCTAGGTACACAATTGTCATCGTCATTCTTCACTCCTACAATGGACGAAATTGTCTCAACTTCAGGCGTGATTCCTCCAATGGCATTTGTCCAACTGACAAAATTGGAAAGACAAGTGTCATCAGTGCCATGGTTGGGGGACGATGGACAAGTTACACAGCTTCATGACGAGGTTGAGGAACCTCCGATTGCTCAATGCCGAGGGCGGAGGAACGTCCGATGTAGGCCTTGTGGTACATAGTTAGTTAAATAGTAGATAGTTTAAATATAGGATTGTAAATACAATTTTTTGTAAATAATTTTTTTTTTCTTTTTTTTTGTAACGTTTGTAGAAATTAAAAAGTTGTTAATCTACCGTATTTATTTATTCATCTTGAATTTGAAAGAAAATTTTTCGAAGGTAGACATAATATAGACAAGGTATAACGAACACAATACATATCAAAGATAATACATAAGAAATACAGTACATAACATCACGAAAAATAGTTGCCAAAAAAACACTAAAGTAACAAACTAACTAAGAAATTAAACAAGTAATCTAACAAATTAAATTAACTAACTACTTAACAAATTAAATAAGTAAAGTAAATAACAAACAAATTAACTAAATAATAATTTATTCAAATTTTGAGATGTTAAAGTGCATAATTTTTAATTAAATAACTAAATTAACAAATTAAACTAGCAAAATAAATTAAAAAATAAATTAACTAAATTAACAAATTAATTATAAATTAAGTAAACTAATTGATTAAATAAGTAAAAAAATATAATAATCAAATTAACAAATATATTAAAATTACCTGAAGATCCGAGAGTTGAAGGAGTTGCAAGGAGAGGTTGATTGGAGAAGGCTAAGAGAGGAAGGAGTTGCATGCATGAAATAAGAGGGAGGAAGGAGTTGCAAGTGTGGTTGGGATGGGGTCCCGATGATACCATCACCGGGATGTAGCTACAACTACAAGGTGCAGCAACTGCTTCAAGCAGCAGCTGCACGTCTGCTTCAAGAGCAGCTGCTTTTTTAGCTGCACAAGCAACTGCTTGTGTAGCTGAGGCCAGAAGGTCTCGGGATTACCAACCCCGGGACCATCCCACTTGTAAAAATATATATATATATCCCGGGGTTGGCATGCCCCTGATCTCGGTTCCCGAGATTACCAACCCCGAAATACATGCGTTGCATAAATAAGTGGAAAGAAATGTGTTGTCAGAAATTTTTATGTTTTTTTTCTATTTATTAGGTAAAGAACTCTTAAAGTGTAGGTTGTCGATAGTTACCATTGGGCTGGGAAATTATAGATACATGTTGTTTTCAATCGATGACGACACGACATTAGACCATGTGCTTCAGTTATCTCTTAAGGTGCCCTCGTTGCTTGGTGTTGAGGTGTGTGTCGAGGTAGAGCAAGCATTTAATCATGCTCCAATATTTTCTTCCCACCTGATCTTTTTACCCATTTTTTAAGTCAGAGTTTCAATCCTCATGTTATCACGTTATCCGAATAATTTTCTTCTTATAATACCCCCATGTTCGACCCCCAAGTTGTTCAATCCAGTTACACTCTCTGATCGCCCTACATTCCTGAAGAATATCATCACCATACAATGATTGAACGTGATGCAAGAACCAGTTTTGCCGCTCCACATCACTATCATTCGCCAACTAGTCCCCTGCATGATAACAATTGTGGTAGGTATGATAGGAACATGGAAGGTAGACTAAATACATGCGATAGTTTCCACGATGTTGAACAGACAGAGTTAGATGATGTTGTTGTGTTGGAGGAAGAGGAGAATGATGGAGATAGAGATAAAGATATGGATGTAGAGTCGAGCGGGGAGAATGAATAGTTGTTGTTGCACAAGGTTCCTTCATTCTACAATCAGTTGGAATGGGGGTGATGACGATGACATGGCAAAATATGAGCCAACATTACTTCAATAATGTTGTGAAGTATTACCATGTTATGAAAAATAACGAGTTTTCTATGGTGGAGACACACCCTAAAGTTTGGTTAATTAAATGCAAGCGCGGTTGCGAGTGGAGGATGCGGGCGGCTCTGAAAAAGTGTCACGGAATGTTCCAGATTATGCAGTACAATGGGCGACACACGTGTTTCTACAATCATACGACATTGGATCATGGAAACTTGGATTCGGGTGTCATTTCTGACAAGATACTTGGACAGGTCAAAGAGGATCCAGAAGTGAAGATGGGCGTTATCGTTGCCTCTATGAAAGAGTCTCGGTGATTCACTATCTCCTATCGAAAGGCTTGGTTAGCTAGATCTAAATCTATCAAGACCTTGTTCAGCGATTGAGACGAATCGTATCGAAAGTTGTTGAAATTCATGTTGGCATTACAGTACTTTAATTCGGGGACGATTGTTGAATAGAGTATCATTCCAATTCCAACCGCTCAACTTGGCTATTCGACGTTCAACATGGTGTTTTGGGTATTCGAACCTTCTATTATCGGATGGAGATATTGTCAACCTGTCTTCACAATTGACGGGACCTATCTGTATGGTAAGTACGAGGGGAAGATCTTGATCGCCAATGGGATGACACCATCTAATAAGTGTTATCCTTTGGCGTTCACGGTCGTACCGACGGAGAACCATCGTTGTTGGTCCTAGTTTATTTCGATGTTGAAGTACCATATTGTTAAAGATCGTCCAAATGTTACATTGATATTTGACAGTCATATAGTTATTATTAGTACAGTCAGAACTTTATGGCTTAGTCAATCGAACAAGCCCTCTCGGTATCATCGATCTTGTCTACGGCACCTTTGCAACAATTTCAACAAGGTGTATAAAAATCAATAACTAAAAGATCTTGCTTGGAATGCGGGTGTTGCAACACAAGTTCGGAAGTACAACGCCATCATGGAAGAGATAATATATATATATATATATATATATATATATATATATACGCGAGCATATATGTGGTTGGATCATATAGACGTAGAGAAATGGACTAAGGCACACGATAATGGTAAAAGTTGGCATGTGTTGACGACCAACTATGCCGAAGTATTTAACAATTGTTTGAAAAGTGCAAGGAATGTCCCAATTACAGCAACCGTTTTGATAACCTTCTACAGGTTGGTGAAATACTTTGATGTCAGTCGACAAGAACCTCTAAAAGACTCAGCTATGGATGTGGAGTATGTAAAACATATCATTGACAAAATTCATAAATCTCAAGTTAAGTCCAAAACATATGACGTCCAAATATTTAATCGGTAATGTTTTTTAACTTGCAATTTATTAATTACTTTTTTTTTTATATATTTATAATAAAAATGATGCAACTCATTATCTAATTTGATACATATATATATATATATGTGTGTGTGTGTGTGTGTGTGTGTGTGTGTGTGTGTGTGTGTGTATATTCAACAATAGGGAGAATGCATGTTACCACATAAAAACAAGACTTTAGCCGGTGGTATTGTTACATAAAGTTACTTTAGGGGATAACCTTGATTGCACTAGTGGAAAATATAAGGCCTTCAGATATTCATGCTCCCACATGCTTGCGCTGACCGAGTATTGTGGCATTGATGTGTTCCACTACATCGCTCCTAAGTACACAATAGCAAACTTGCTGAAAGTTTGGGAGTCATTGTTTGACCCGATTATTCACGAGGACTATTGGCCAGTGTTTAGTTTTTCAATCCTTCTTCCTAACAAGAATAGTCTTCGAGTTGTGAAGCGTGGACGACCAAAATTCACTCCCATTCGAAACGAGATGGATGTGTCGCAGAGGACAATGACAAATTGGTGTGGCTTGTGTGGTCAAATTGGCTATGATAGGCGAACATGTTCATCCCAACCTCAATGAGTATTTTCAATTAATTCATTTATTTCATTGTAATAGAGACAACAATTTTTCTTTTTAATTTTTGGTTTATGGTTGTATTAACATTTGTCTTGTATTGTATTCTATTGTCACTTAGTTCATAAACGTAATATTTATTTCGTATAATAGTAGTTGATAAAATTTAAGTTTCGTACTAATATTTTGTACACAATTTTCAGATTTTTTTATTGGAAATGTAAACAAGAAAAAAAATATAAGCCCCAAGTGTGATTTAAATTATAGTGAAAATTCTAAATGAAATTGAATTCTATTTTCCTTTTAGTATAGTATTTTATTTTGTGTTGTGTAGATAGATCATATTTTTTGTAAACGCTCCAATTTCTTCGGATTCTTGCAGTTATGCCTTAACTTGAGCCCGTGGATCAGTCGTTACTTTATTTGAAAAGAGGAACCTTTATGAGGCAATGTCTCATATGTACCACCTTAAGATTCCGAAATTACAGTTTTTCAAAATTTTGAAAAACGAACAGGATAACATTACCAAAATTTGTCACACATTGAAACGAGAAAATAAAACAAATAGAAAAATGAATTCATGTCAAACAGAAACTTCATCAGATTCAGAACACCAAGGCACCAAATGCAAACGAGTAGACATTGGAGTACTTTACCGATCCCAAATACACCGATGACCCAGAACTGTCAGATTACGAAGACGGGGAGATTTACTATGAATGGTTTGATAAAACTAAGTAGTTATCGATGTTAAAAAAGTTCAATGATGGATAGTATTTTCTAATTTATGTAATGTTTTATTTTTTTATTTTTATGATTACTACTTGTACTTGTCGTCGCGTTTAATTTTAATTTGATATCTATCTCGGTTATTTTAAGTTCTTTTCTCTTTTATTGTGACCTATTATATTGCTTAAAAGCTAACCTTAAAAACAAAATTAAAAAAACTACAAATAAATAAATAAAATTGTCATTCAAACACGCATTGAAAAATTAAAAATATATATATATATATATAACTTAATACTTAAAGTTTTTTTTATCTGTTTATTGTTTTATTTTTTAGGTGTGAAAACAAATGAGAACCATCTAAAGAAGAAATAACACTCTAAATGTTATAACCACATTAAATATCTTTACTTCCTATACTTTAAAAGATTCAATTTTAAGTAGTGTTAAAAAATTTACGCTATAATTCAATATTTAAAAAATATCATCCAAACATGTACTAAACAATAACGTTATAATTTGACCTAAAGTTTTTTGGGACTTTCATTTTTAATGTGAACCGATACAATACTGGTATTCTCATTGAAAACTAAAATTTTTGTTTCTCAGTAACACCCATTGTCTTGAAGTTGTTGGTTTTTTTGTTTTTTTTTTCATGAGAATAGAAATAAAAAACACTTTTGATTGAAAAATAAAATAAAATAAAAAAAATAGGAATCAACATTTTTTCAAAAAAAAAAAAATGTGAAGAAGAATCGGAGCAGATCTCCGATTTAGTTCAAAAAAAAAATCGAATAAGCGGAATTCAGTTTTCCGTTTCACTTTTTTTTTTTTTTTTGAAATGGATATTGGAAATCTGTTTCTCAAGAAATGGATTTCCAATGTTCGTTTTATAAGTGTTTGGTATGTATGTTTATATACATGTGATTTTAGGTTTTTTTTTTTTTAATTTATAATTATTAAAGAACTCTCGTTAAAATGTCTTTATGTCTAAATTCATTTTTCCATATTTTTAATTGCTCGAGTCCAACTACCATTTGATAAACGTTAATCACAATTCACTAACCACTACATTTGAAAATGAACAACGATTCGTCACCTCCACTACTTTTTGGTCCATTCATCAAATTTCTAATTATATTCAAGTTGAGGATTATAATTTTACACGCTGTCTTTTTATACGTCAACAACGTTCATTACAAGATGCATGCACGTGGCTGCTAAATAAACTATTGAGGGAAAAAAAAATTAACAAATAAATTTAAAGAATTAAATTATTTTATTTTTAAATTTTTCTTGAACATCTATTAACTCTTTTTCACGGGGTCCTTCTTCTCAGGGTCCTTCGCCGCCTTGGCGATCTCCTCGTCGTCGTCAACCACCGCATCAACCAAAGATTCCACTTCTTTCTCAGCCTCTTCAACCTATAAAAAAATAAAAAAATAAATTGTGAATATTTGAAATGAAATAAACATTAGAGGCGGTGGCTAGAGATTAATTACTATGGTCTTTCTTGGAAGCATCCCATGAACAAGTTGTTGCTTATACTTTTCTACGGCAACTTGAGAATATTATTTTATCTATTTTGCATGTGTGACAATTTGAATAATCCAATTAATTAATTAATGACTAGGTTAGGTTTAAGGGAAAAAAACTTGTTACCTAAACCACTTATGTTAATAGTATTATTAATTAGGCTTATTAGCATTTATACCCCTAAATTTTACCATTATCTCACATAGGGCCTCATATATTCAATTTGAACAAATAACACCCTGAAGTTTCTTCATGATCTCACTATAGCCTAAATTATCATTCCCGTTGCAATTTAATCCAACAAACAGTCACTTGTCGTACATGTGAATATTTTTAGGCAACTTTATAATCATTTCAAGTCTCCTCTTGTCCGCCCAAATACTAACAACTAAATATGTGTGTGTGTGTAAATATTTGGGAGAAGAGAGAAAGATGTTGAAAATATCCATTAAGATCCCTTAAAAACAATAAGGTGCAGGACAAGAGACACTTGACATAAATAATTTGTAAATAGAATGATTAGGAAAATTGAAGGTGTCATTAGGGGTATAAAGTGTAAAAACACCTATTAATTCATGTTTAGTTGTAAAACATAAAATAAAGGGCCATAACATTACCTTGTCAATGATGTCCCCGGCAAGGTGAGCCTCCCTTGCGGTTGCTTCTGCCACATTTTCAATAAATTCAACGGCATTTCTGAGTTTTCCACCTTTCGGCAGCTCCTCCAACACGTCTTCAGCAAATTTCTCCACCCCCTCCGCCACTTTCTCCACCGCCTCAACTATTTCTTCTGCCGTCTCCACCGCGGTTTCCACTTGGTCTGTACATATAAAACGACATTGAATTAGCCAAAAATCAATACCCAGAAAAGGGAAAAGATCATATTGTGATTTTTTCTTCTTACTTTTCAGTTTGAGCAGTGACCCCACTGGGTGACTTAAAAATGGTATAATTACTGTAATCGCAATTCCCAGAATCCAACCTTTCCTGTTACATTTACAGAAAAAAATATATATTTAAAAATAAATAAAAATTAAACACTTTATTCTCTTTAAAAAAAAAAAAAATTGAAAACAAGAGTTAAGAAGCATGAAAAAACAGATTAATTAGTGAATAAATTTGACTTACCAAGAACCCGGAGGGCCAGGCGGGAGAGGAACTCCGTTCGGATGCCAACTATGCACAACAAAGTCCCTACACAAACACCCAAATTAATTTCATTTAAAAAAATAAAAAAGAAGAAGAAGAAGAAGATGATTATTCAGCTGCGAAGAAATTAAAGAGCTTAAAGAAGTACATGTTCTTTGTCCCGTTTCTTCCTCTACTCCACTGGCTCCGGTCATTGAACTGCCACAAACTCCGGTTACCCGGAGCCTGAAATCCGGCTTTTGGGGCTGAGACAGCTAAACAGCGCATCGGGTTGTAGAAAGTAGGTTGAGATCTTTGAAGTGGCTTCAAAATAGGGTTAAAACGAAAAGAAACCAAAGATTTTGCCATAAAAAAGCTTTGTATTTTCGCTCTTGATGAATGTTTTGCTATATATATGTATATTTAAAATTATGAATGGAAGGTTTTTTGTCTAACGATCAATGGAAGGAAGATGGGATTTTTTGTACAAGCTTCTTAATGAGATGCATAGGCTTTTATAGGTGATATGCGGTGGGTCAAAAAAGAAAAATGGATAATTGGATGACTTTTGTGGACCGGGTTTTGGAGAATTTTGAGAGCATGTCAAACGCGGTTTATTTTTTCATTGCATTGTGCATGTCAAACGCGGGAAAAGACAGATTAAAATTGGTGGTCAATTTTGAAAATTCTATTCTTATGAGCCACACGTTTCTTGTTCTTCATAATTAATTAAAAGGGTTTAATTTCAATGGTGTATTCAAATAGAATACATTCAGACTTTAAAGTAGAAAAGAAAATGACAAAACACGTGTTTGTTTTTTTTTTACTCATTTTAGTGTTGATACTCTGGTAAACACAAAAAATGGCCACCAATTTTCAAGTGCCAACACTAGAACGAAAATTGTCCATGAGGATTTTTTTTTTTTTTTTTTTAGAAATTACGTCTAATGTGTCTTATAAAGTTATTCTTTGAGACACAAAATTGAAAATGTTGCATAAAAATCAACTTGATACTTTTATAATCATGTTAATATTTACAGTACAAAAAGTAGTGCCTTAATAATATTAAATTAGTAATAATAGAAAATTATATTTATATATAATATATATGAGGACTAAAAGTAGTGTTTTAAAAACAAAAACCATATTATCATGTCACAAGTCGTGTCTTATTATAATTGAACTATATTTTTAAAAGGACAAATAATAGTGCGTGATCTTAAAATTTCTGAAAAACTTGTTAATGAAAATCAAACGGCACTTGATCAAAGTTTGTCAACTTACTATCTAAAGTTTATTGTGATTTAACCTTCCGAACATAATCCAGTGAGATCGATTTATATTTGTTTTCGTGCTTAACTCGATTATCTATTCATGAGTAATCTAGATTAAATGTTGATTTCTGATTGATCTAAAGAATCTCTGCAATATTGACCTTAAATTGGTTGTCACTCTTATGCTTTGTTGGAAAAATTATTACTCGAGTATACATATATATATACATATATATATATATATATACATATATATATATATATATATATATATTCTGAAATTCTTGTGATTTAATTGATTCTAAAACATAGAACTACGCGCACACTGAATTGGAACTAAATTGTTCTTATCGAGTAAAATGTGTTTTTAGTTTCATTCATTTTGATCTGGAATATTTGAGATTCATATTGAACTTTTTAGGTGTATAAATTTGAGCATCATAATACTTATTCTTATGACGATTGAATTTTTTAAAAAAAGAGTATTCACTTCTACACGACACTTAGATCAAGTCATCTAATATATTTGCATTGTAAGTGTTGGTAGAAGTTAATGTGATAAAACAATATAAATTCAAATGAGAAATTTGATTGTAATCTTGAACTAAGGTGTTGGTTCAAGCAACATTTATTGCGTCTGTTAAGATAATTGAGAAGTGGGATATTATGAAAAGTGATACATAAATAATACAACGATATACACATATTTATAGGAGAAGTGAGGGCTAGGGTTTTCCCCTAATGGGCCACGTGGGCCAAGCCCATATAATACATTAACATCCCCCCTCAAACTCAAGGCGGTAAGTGAGAGGTGAACTTGAGTTTGGAAACCAGAGAGTGAAAATGTTCGGGTGGATGAGCCTTAGTGAAAATGTCTACTGTCTGATCGGCTGAACTGACGGATTGTAGACGAACTATATTCTGGAGAATATGATGACGGATGAAGTGACAATCAGTCTCGATGGGTTTTGTACGCTCATGAAATACATCATTGTGAGTGATCTGAATAGCACTTATATTGTCACAGTGTAGCATAGTGGCAGCAGGAGAAGAGATGCCCATGTCAGTGAGGAACCATCGAAGTCAGAGAAGTTCTTGAGTTGCATCAGCCATAGGACGATATTTAGCTTCAGTACTGGAGCGAGCAACTACAGTTTGTTTCTTACTACGCCAGGAAATGAGAGAATTGTCCAAAAAGAAATAATAACCAGTGATTGAACGTCTGTCGGTGGGTCTCTAGCCCAATCGACATCAGAATAAACTTGTAAGATGGGAGCAAACTGAACTAAGAAATGAAGCCCGTGAAATAATGTACCCTTGATATACCGAAGAATGTGAACAACCGAGTAATGGGTGGTCCGAGGAGTGGACAAGAACTGGCTAACCTAATGAACGACAAAGGCAATGTCAAGGCAAGTGACAGTGAGGTATACAAGACTTCCAACCAATTAGCGATATAAGGTGGTATCCTGAAGAGGTGAACCATCAAGTGGGGTAAGTCTAACATTTGGCTCGAAAAGAGTAGTGACAGTAGTTGAGTCAGTGATCCCAGCATTGGAAAGAAGATCCGAGGCATATTTGGCCTGAGAGAGAAAATATCCATCAAAACCCGATGAGACTTCAAGGCCAAGAAAATAGGTGAGCACGCCAAGGTCCTTTATCTCGAATTGGCTACTTAGAAATTTTTTGAGTTTAGAAATATTGCGTATATTATCTCCAGTAATAACTATATCGTCCACGTACAGTAAAAGAAGGATAATACCATTGGCAGTATGGTAAATAAATAGAGTCGAATCATGAGCACTAGGTGTGAACCCAAACTAATGAATTGTAGTACTGAATTTTGCAAACCAGGCACGCGCAGCTTGTTTCAAATCATTTAGAGCACGACAGAGGCGACAAACTTTATTTCGAGGGGCAACCAAGCTTGGATGGGTATGTATATATACTTCCTCAAGAAGATCGCCATTGAGAAATTCATTTTTGACATCCATTTGAAATAGAGTCCATTTTCGAATGGCGGTGACAATAAGAAGTGTACGGACAGATGTTAGCCTCGCCACGGAAGCAAATGTCTCTTCATAGTCAATACCATATTCCTGAGCAAATTCCTTGGCAACAAGTCGGGCTTTATATCGTTCAACAGAGCCATCAGAAAGCGTCTTGGTTTTAAACACCCATTTACACCCAATAGGAGTTTTGCCAGGGGGCAGATCTACAATATCCCAGGAATGAGTTTTAGTGAGGGCCTGAAGTTCTTAATCCATTGCTTTCTGTCAAAGAGGATTAATACTAGCCTCCTTATAGGATTGAAACTCATGCAGATAAAGTATAGTAGAAAAATAATTAAAATCAGAAAGGTAATGTGGATAATAAGTTACCCTGGTAGAACGGCGAGGGTGATTGAGGGCGTAGGTGTCAACAGAAGGCAGTACGTGATCATTAACCATAGGAGAAGTCTCAAGCATGGTCGCTGGAGTTGGAAGGGTGAGATCAGCTAATGGTTCTGGAGTCGGTTCGGCTAGTGGTTCTAGGATAGACTTAGCATAAGGTATAGGGCTAGGCTCAACTGGTGGTGCTGGAGTGGACTCAACAGTAACTGAAACTGTATCATTTGGAAATAACTCAATAAATGGATCAGTGAAGAATCTGGATTGGTGAGGGTTGATATGTCAAATGATTGTAAGGAAGAAAACATTTGATGTTCCCAAAAGACAACATGTCGCAAGATACGAAGGGTTTTAAAAATAGGATCCCAGCACCGATACCCTTTATGTTCGATGTCATATCCAAGAAAACAACACAGACGAGCCATTGGTTCTAGTTTGTTGTGTTCATGTGGTTTCAGAAGAACAAAACAGGCACAACCAAATACTCTAAGTTCAGAATTATCGGGAGTTTTACCGAAAAAGCGTTTAAATAGAGACTGGTTTTGGATTGTAGCGGAAAGAACATGATTTATTGTATAGACGGCGGTGAAAGCAGCCTCACCCCAAAAATGCTCATGACATGATGAAGAAATGAGGAGAGCGCGAACTGTGTCAAGAATATGTCTATATTTGCGTTCGACTCGTCTATTTTGTTGGGATGTACTAGGACACAAGCGATGGGAGAGCGTGCCATTTTTGCGAAGTAGGTTAAGAAAAGCATGATCCTTATATTCCATTGCATTTTCTAAGCGAAAAACTTTGATATTTCTAGAAAATTGAATTTGAACCATAGAATAAAACTCAGAATATATTTGGAATAGTTCGGATCGATGTCTCATAAAAAACAACCATGTATATCGAAAATAGTCGTCTACAAAGATAACAAAGTAACGAAGGCCACCCATTGAGGCATGAGGAGAGGGCCCCCAAATATCAGAATGAATTAGATTAAAAGGTATAAGGGAAATAGACTGACTGACTTTGAAAGGTAAGGTTGGTTGTTTTGCAAGTTGGCAATGAATACATTTGAAGAACTCATGCTGAATTAAACCTAGCTAACCGCTAGAGATAAGCAATTGGAGTCGGTTAGATGAAGTATGGCCTAAACGAGCATACCAAAGTTGGGATGGTGAGAGAGACACTGGTGGTTGTAGAGATAAGGATGAGGAAGATGATAGTGGCAATAGTGGTGAGGTTGCACAGGTTGATGAAGGAATATTTGGTTGTGGTGATGGTGGAGTTGGAGATGGAAGATGTAAACTGGTAAGTTCAAATAGGCGTCCAACCTTACGACCAGTCCCAAGAGTTTTTCCTGTCCGAGGATCCTACACACGACAACCACTATTAGAAAATATGACTTCAAATCCCAATTCACAAAGTTGCCCAACAGACAAGAGATTTAAGGTGAGTTTTGGAATCAAATACGTGCCAAGAATAGAAATATGGGAGGTAGAAACCTGACCGATATGTGTAATAGGCATTTGAGAACTATCAACAGTATGAATACTAGGGATATTCATCACGGATAGTTTGGTTGAAAAATATTGGGATCAGATGCCATATGATTACAACAGGCAGATCAAATAACCAAGAGGAATTACCTGTAGTAAGATTTGTACTAGTACCAATTTTGAAAAATATATGAAGGATGAATGAGACCAAATCTGCAATAGACATGGTGACAGTAGTGGAAGTAGGGTCCGAACCCTCTTTGACTTTGAAAATGAGCGAAGAACCTATAGGCATCGCTGTTGAACCTGAAGAAGCTGTTGTCACTGATGGATTTAGAATGTCAAAATTATTCATGAACTGATATGAAATCTTCAAGAACTGGGCGAAAAAACGGGTAAATCGGTGTAGAAACCACACGAATATAAACGAAAATATATTATGTGAGTCTCAAATCACAAAACGGAGGCTGGAAACAAAATCAGAACATCGAAAAACCCCAAGAACAGGTCCAAGTTTGCAGAAAACCGATCAACAAAAGCCTGAACCGAGACAAAGAAGTATTGATCACGTGGCAGGGGTGAGGTGACAGTCAACGTTGATGTGGCAAAGGTTAACACTGATGTGGCAAAGGTCAACGCCGATGTGTTAAAGTCAACGCTGGCGTGGCAATGATGTGACGATGACTTGGCGCTAACGTGAGCGCTGAATAGGTGTTGATTGGGCACTAGGGCTGACGTGGTAGCAACAAAGAAGAACAGCCGCGCGTAGATCTGACGCGATTTTGCAGCAGTCTGTTCAAGCCGCGTGTGTGGGCGTGTAAACAGTAACCAGGCAACGAGACTTATGTTTTTGGAATGTCTTGGCGATACGGTTCCAATGGTATATTGTGAGTTTAATTTGGAGCTCTGATTGAGGCGGTAGAGCCCAAAATCCGAGACGTCGCGGCTAGTTGTTATTGCTGGCTGTTAGTGGTGTGTGGGAGTGAGTGAATACTCCGATGGCGGTGATTTTGGTGGCGTTGTGTTCGTTTTGACAAGACGAATTCGATGGTGTGGTGATTGTTTATACCTGAGTGATGTTGAAGCCTGTAGCAGTGATGAAATCCGCTGGAGAAAAGAGACGGCGGCAGTAGCGGAAGCGTTAGGGTAGCAAAATTTTTATTGAGAATAGATCCATGAAAGACTTGCTCTTGATACCATGTTAAGATAATTGAGAAGTGGAAGAAAAATCATGAATTGATATTATGAAAAGTTATACAGAAATAATACAACGATATACACATATTTATAGGAGAAATGAGGGTTAGGGTTTTGCCCTAATAGGCCACGTGGGTCAAACCCATATAATACATTAACAGGGTAAATGAAAAGAAAATTTTATTCAAGAGTTGTAATGGTTTGATTCTCACCTAGGATGATAAAAAATTAGTGGAATTAGCTCGATTTTTTGGTGGGAGCTTGGAGGAGTAGATGTAGGCAAGGAAGTCTTATCGAACTATATTATAAATTTGTGTCAAATGGCGCTCTCTCTCTATATATATTGTGTTTGTGTATGCTTGGTTATGTGATTATTTGCTTAACGTTTTTGCTGAATTTGTACTAAGCATTCATATTTATTAAAATTGTCAAAAATCGTAATTCATTTTAATGATTAATTTAGTGAACTTTTAAGACCTACTTAATTCACCCTTTTTTTTTTGGTAGCTTTTGGGCCAATAAAATATTTTTTTATTTTGTAAAAATCATATTACAGATTGTCTCTCCACCCGAAAATTCAATAAAATTTGATATTTGATATAAATTTGTAGTATCGATTTTCAGTAGGCAAAATTCTTGGGCACAAGTCCAGTCATATATTTTTAATGAAAATATAATTTAAAAAAAACACTTTTTAGTTTTTAATTTTTATCCTACCGTTTGTCCTCATAACTCTGATTTCCACGTCAGGCCTAACTTATTGGAATTTCGATATTATCTTAACACGTCATTAATTTCGAAGGGAGAAGAATTGTCAAACGCCCTGCAAAGAGGGGAAATAAACAACGAAGGTAATGTTCAAATAATTTATCCACATAGATTAAAGGCTTGGTCAAATTTCATTTTTGACTTTAGTCCATTCTTTATTCACTTGAACTTTATATTAAAAGAGAAAATCTAAAAGAAAGAGTGTAGTGTGTAATTAAATAATTGGGAAAATTACATTTTAAACCTTCTAGGTATTGGCATTTTTCTATATAGTCTCTTTCCGTTTGAGCGTTTTATTTTAAACTCTCTAGGTATCAACACATTTTTATTCGATCATTCCGTCAGAAATTCTATCAAAACTAACCGAATTTTGAGGGCTAAATCGTCATTTTATATTTTTTAATCATTTTTTAATATATTTTTTTTTCTTTTTCATTTTTCTTGTTTGACTTCTCTCTCTCTCTCTTCTCCCTCCCTCCCTTCCCCTGCCGGTCCCTGTTACGGGGGGTGGAATCGCCCCTATTATGGAGGTGATTCCAACCCCCCGTAACAGGGGGAGTTCACCCCCCTTGATGAAACACCCCTTCACCCCCTGTTACGGGGGTGTTTGCACCCCCTCAACAAGGGGTAAACATCCCCTGTGAAATGAATGAGAGAGGGAGGGAGGGAGAGGGAGGAAGAAGGAAGAGAGAGGGAGATGATCGGGATGAAAAAGGAAGAGATAGATGATCGGGAGAGAGAGAGAGAGAAATTAAGGAAAAAATAAAAAAATAATAATTAAAAAATAAAAAATAAGTAAAAAGACTATTTTATCCTTACATTCTGTTAGTTTAGATGGAATTTTTGACGGAATGACCGAATAAAAACGTGTTGATATTTAGAGAGTTTAAAATGAAGGAAAAATTACCGGCCAATCCCAATTTTAGCATGAAACTACCAATTAAACCTGCATGTTTGAAAATAAACCAAATAATCCCAATTTACAGATTTTTTGAACCATCTAATCCCAAATTATAAAAAACGCGAAAATTATATGACAAAATTACTCCCGTATGATTTTCCTTTTTATAGCTTCTTTATTTAGAGGTTTCACACAAAATCATTTTATTCAAATCAAAATAACTTTTATTGTTAATATTTTTTTACGATATAATTATATATTTAGATTCGTGTTAATAAAATCTTCAAAATGATATCACATTCAATATTTATTTATTTTTATTTCGGATTCGCGTTACATTCAACATAGATGTTACATGTAACATTATTATTACATGGATGTTACATGTAACATTACTATTACATCATGTTACATGTAACATTCACACTCATTATGATATCTGATTCAATACATGCAATGTTACTTTCCATATGCAATATGTTTTTCATTGACAGATTTGCCCTTGTATTATATGTAGGTTTCTTTAATAGGGATTGAGAGTTTCCATATTCAACAAAATCATTTTATTAAAACGAAAATAACTATTATTGTATACATTTTTTTACAATCTAATTATATATTCAGATTCGTCTAAATCAGATCTTCAAAACGATATCCAACTCACTATTTTTTTTTCATTAGTTTCAATTTTCACATTCATATTACATGTAACATGATATTTTTTAAATTTTTAGTTCCTATGAATTATAAGATGTTACATGTAACATCCCCTGAAATGTAATATTGATGTTACATGAATATTAAATGTAACATGGTGTAGTTACTAATCTTTTTATTTTTGTTTTGATTTGATTTTGATTAATGTTACATGTAACATCCTCTGAATTATAGATGTTACATTTCCCATGTGGAATGTAACATGAATATGAAAACTGAAAACTAATGAAAAAAAATAGTGAATTTGATATCGTTTTGAAGATCTTGTTTAGATGAATCTGAATATATAATTATATTGTAAAAAAATTGTATACAACAATAGTTATTTTCATTTTAATAAATGATTATCTATTACCTAAATTAATTCCGCAAAATAGGGATGTATTATGTAGGTACAATAATTAGGGGTATTTTCGTCACAAAAATGGCAAAAGGACCGCTCAGTTTATGAAAAAAGGAGCGGGTGTAATTGGTAGTTTTCAACTATTTTTTGGATCTCCCGATAAATGCCCCTAAAATGAAATGCTCAAACGGAGAGAAACCATATAGAAAAATGCCAATACCTAGAAGATTTAAAATGTAATTTTCCCTAAATAATTTTATGATACAACCAAAACAAGGTAAAATTACAAATGTACTCTTTAGAAGTTTTGTTGTTATATTTTTCTCATTCTTTCAATATTTGCATATATAATATTTTAAAATATATATTATTTTTAATTTTTTAATATTTTTATATTAGTTCGAAATATATTATTATTTTTTAATTAGTCATTTCAATTTTTAATAGTCATCATTTTGACTAATTAGGAGTGGCCAAGTGATAAGGCCTATTCCTCCCCAAACCATGAGTCTCAAGTTCAAATCTCATCGATTGTGTGAGTGAAAAAAAAATAAAAAAAATGTCTTATTTTCAATTAAAGAAATATACTTTTTATCTTATAGTTTACATTAAATTCTATTTTCATTTTCAAATTTAAAGAAAGAAACTGAAATCGACATTACAATTAGACAGTTCAATTTTCAAATTGAATAAATTACTGATTTTACACTAATTCTGACCTGCTTAATTTAGTAATTTTTTATTTTGTTTTTCAATTTTATTCTTTTAGATATTTTCATGGTCCAGCAAAAAATTGTGACAAAACTATAAATATATCATTACAAGTTTGAACATAGTTACATTTTTTTTTCAATACTTATAATTTTTACATATTACTCTCAAATATATATCTTTTTTAACTTATTAATGTTTTCAAATATATTTTTTTTTTCTCTAATTGACCGATCTTATCTAGTTAATAATCATCATTTAACTCAACAGAAATTAAGAAATAAAAACGTTATTTAGAATTGAAAATAAAATTCAATCCAAAAAGCAAATAGAAATAAATACTTCAGATTTATATTAGACTTTGAGCCAAAAATGATTTATCTTCCCAGAACTGAAATTCAAGCCGATTGAATAAAAAAAAAAAAAAAAAAAAAAAAAAAAAGACTTATAGATGAATTAAAATCTGGGAAATCAGCCCAACAATCTCTCTTTGCTCATAGATCGTAATACGATTCTGCAAAATGGTAAAGAACAAAACGCAAATTCTCAACATAGGATTATTGTGTAAGAGACTTTACCAACAGATTAAATAATAAAAGATAAAAATTTCTATTCTGATGCTAACTTTGTGATATAAAAATACTGTCTCTATATCCCAAATCTAAACTCTTTATTTATATCAAAGAATCAGGTACAAATCTCATTTTTGTTTATGAATTATAAATTTATAATTGAGTTTGAGTTTTTAATTTGGTGATTGTTATTAATATATATTAATTATTAGTTATGGTTATTTATCTTGAAATGTATATATTTTCTTTCCTTTTTTTTTTTAATGCATTTTTTAGTTTGTTTTTATTTTTTAAAAAATAATATATTTTTAATAACGTTATTATGACATTACAGTTCAATCACGAATCGCCAACAAGTTAAACAGGTAACACATGACCTGGTGACTCTTCCAGTTTGTTGTCCGATCTAGATCTTAAAATTCTAGTTAGGCTAGCCTTAGATCTCTCATACTCTCCTTAAATAAATAAAGGGTTTTCTTTTACAACTCCCCCCCCCCCAAAAAAAAAAGCAACCATTTTAAGAACCACTTAAATTAGAGTTCAAAAGTACAAAAATAATAATCATTCAAAAATTGCTCCTATTTTATTTACACAAATTCCACTTAATTTTTTTAAAATTCCATTGAAAGTTTATTTATTTAGTAAAAAATCTATTTTTCTAAATATACAATTTAAATAGCATAAATACCCTTATCTATGTTCCACTTAATTTTATTTTACTTTTTATAATATCCACTGAAAATTTTTAAACGTCATTCAATCGAATTTTTATAATTTCACTTAATTTTAATAATTCTACTCAAATTACACAATTCTACTGAAATCAAACGATTTCACTAAGTCAAACGGTTTCACATAGTATTCCAATTATATAATTCCACTAAAAATTATACAATTCCACTAAAATCAAACAATTACACTGAATCTAACAATTTCACATAATATTCAAATTACACAATTCCACTTAAATCAACCAATTTCCCTGAAATCAAAACAATTCCACTAAAAATTTCAAAACCAATGAAAATTTATCAACAATAAAACAAGAGGATTTTGAGTATACATTCATAAAGATTTGAATCATTTATAAACAAATTAATTACAAAAAATCAACAAACATCATTCCATTAAATTTTTACAATTCCACCTAATATTAACAATTCCACTAAAATCAAACAATTCTCCCAAAATTAAAAAACTCCACTTAAAATTTCAAAACAAAAGGAAATTTACCAACAATTAACGATGTATAATAAAAAAATATTTTTTAAAAAAAAAAAAAACAAACTAAAAGTCCGATCAAATCGGAGAGAAAATAAAATAAAAAATCAAATTTGCAATTGATTTGCAGATTTGCAAAATAAATCAAACTTGCATTTGATTTGTAGATTAGCAAATCAAATGAGAAGAATTCAGGTATAAAACGCAGAAGAAATCAAATTAGATAAAAAATGTTGACGAAGAAGAAGAATTCACAATTAATTCACAAAAAACCGATAAGAAGAAGTCACGCAGATCTACTTAGATCTTGATAGATTTGTCTAAATCTTGAAAAATCTCTAACTAGGAAGATTTGGTGGTCACGAAGGAAGAGGAGGAAATCGAAGAAGATAGCGGCAGCAAAGGCGATGGGGATGGCAACAATTGTAGACGGCGACAAGTGGGAAGGGATTGCGATGACAAGCGACAAGAGAGAGTTCTTGTTCATCCTCAAAGAGAGAGAGATTATGAAAATGGAAACATCAAATGAGTGTTTGTATATTTTTAAATAATGCCCACAAAAATATATGTTATGTCCCAATCAACAAATCATATCATATCATATCATATACTATATATTAAAAATGAAAGTCTTCTCTTGTGAATGAATGAAAGCAAAACATTTATCATCTTCTCAATCCTATTCTCTCATCCAAATATAGGGCTACGATTAATTCTCACAGTTTGTCTCTTCGTCTAATCTTCCAAAATCAATAGTCACCATTAATTCTCTCCACTAATCCTATTTTAATTTTAATTCTCTTCAATATTCTAATCTAAATCCATTTAATTGTCTATTTATTTTTTATATTTATAAATTGTCATTACTTAATAAAATTTATACATCCACTTCCGGATATTACTACCAAAGTAACTAAATACTACATATGTATTTCATGTTTCAATATTAAAATTTTATTATAATTTTTTTCCTAAACCCGCGCAATGCACGAGTCTACACTAATTTAATACTAATTCCTAAAATTGGAAGACTTTACCTTAGAATACATGAGAGTTCATCAAATGTAATTTTTGTCCTTTCATTGATTCTCCATTCCAAATTCATTAAATGATAAAATAAAAAATAAAAAATAAAAAAAATCTCATCTTTTTATTTTTCTCAATTTATCTCTCTTTACTATTTTTTTAATTAAATGAATTTTAAATATTATTTATCAATAATTTAATGGTTTTAATGAATTTAATTGTTATTTATTATTAATATAGTGTGTTGAGTGAATTTTAAATTTTTTTATTTATTAAGTATTTTCATGAGTAAATTTCACTGACATCTCATGTCATATAGAAAACCCTACGAAAACACCTCATTTTATTTTGAAAAATATTTTTGCTCTCCCCTGTCATTTTAGAAACCCAATAATAATACAATCATATAACAAAAACTAAAAGTGAAAGCTTAAATTTTCAAATGAATGAGAGTCAATCAATTCTATTTTCTTTATTTCTCATAATTTTGAGTATATTCTAATTACTAGAAGAATTTTTCAATTGATTTTATTATCATAATTCTACCAATTTAATGCTTTTAATATGTGAGTATGTTAAAGGCTTTTTAATCATTTTATTGTCATAATTTCATTAAAAGCATATAATGTCACTAATGGTTAGAATTTGAGAGGACTCCAAAATACTCTCTATATGAGGATTTTTTTTTATTTTTTTTTCACCCATTAATTGGTCACACTTTAAAATTATCTAAATTTTTATATATTCTTTTACTTATTCTTTAAACTTTTGCTATTATCAATACCTTGCCAACATATATGTTAAAATTTGTCAACATCTTGTCATTCAATTGTAAAACAATTAGTTCGGGTTATGTGCAATTCTTTATACGAGGGCTTTGGGATTGAGATCGACTTTAATTGAAAAAGCGGGATCATTAATTGATATGTCAAGTTAAAAGTGAGAAATGTATTAATTGTTTTTATTTTTATTTTATTTTGCATGAAATTCAGGTCCGATTTATGTGTAAAGCGTTGAGTTTTCTTTGTATGTGTTTTCATTTATTGGTTTAAAGATTTTATTAATATTATCATTTTATTTTGTTTTAGGAGATAAATAAATGATATTTTCGAACATCATAGCATCAAATAGAACGATTTATCTTTTAATTGTATATTTGAAATTAGGGCATCTTATTAAAATACATAAATTATGAAGTAAGTCATATTTCTTGGAATTTTCATGTATTAGTAACTTAGTAACGAAATCCGTAATAATGACGTCTATTTGATTTTGTTTCGGTGCAATTTTTAGGGACTCATATTGTCTCTTTCTCTTCCTTCTATAACATCCCAACTTTTTTAGAGTTCACCAACACTATTGTCTTTTTTTCTCAACATTTTGAGTATATTGAAATTATTAAAAGTATTTGTTAATTAATTTCATTTTAAATAATTTGAACACACATATTTCTTTAAAATTAAAATTATGTTGAACTAAAATTTTATCATTTATCAAACATTAAACAATACTTTTAATTTCTACACCTAAAAGTAAAATATTCATAACACTAATTAAAAATAAATATTACAAAATAGAAAAAAATAAATATTTCCAACAGTACAAAATAATACATAATTCACTCATTGAAATAATAATAATAATAATAATAAATAAATAAATAAATAAATAACTATACAAACTCTACTAACTAATACAAAATAATTTTTCAAAAACAACAAATAAAAATTATATTTAAATAATCAAATAAAATAAACGAAAAAATTATTTCAAAAATCACGATTAGCGCGAGGCTAAAATTAGTAAGAAATTAAAATTAGAAGACTACACTTAGAATGAGTGAGAGCTCGCAAAACAATTTCTCTCAATTCTCCTAAATTTTTCTTTTCTTTTTAATAATTTATTTTATTTAAATGAATTTTCAATATTATTTATCATTAATATAGTAATTGTAATGAATTTAATTGTTATTTATTATTATCATAATCATAGTGAGTTTAATGAATTTTAATTTTTTTTTATATATTTAAAATAGTAAGTTTTTTTCATTTAAATAAAAGATAATTTTTTAAATAAATAACAAAAAACAATAATGCCTCACTTATTAGACTTTTTAATTTTAAAAATATATTTTTTAAAATTTTTATATTCTTTGTTTCTCATATAAGTGTTGATAAAAGTAATTAAAAAATAATTTTTTTTTGATGCCACAAATTTCTTTTTTATTTCCTTAGTTTCTCTCTTTTTTAATATTTTATTTATTTAAATGAATTTTAAATATTATTTATCATTAATATAGTGATTTTAATGAATTTAATTGTTATTTATTATTATCATAGTGAGTTTAATTCATTTTAATTTTTTTATATGTTTAAAATAGTGAAATTTTCTATTTAAATAAAAGATAATTTTTTACAATATCTATATTCTATATCTATATCTATATCTATATCATATAACAAAAACTAAAAGCGAAAACTGAAACTTTCAAATGAATGAGAGCTCACCAATTTTATTTTCTTTATTTCTCAAATTTTGAGTGCATTTTAATTAATAGGAGTATTTTTTAATTGATTTTATTGTCATAATTCTACCAATTTAATGCTTTTATGTATGAGTATGTCAAAAAATTTCAATCATTTTATTATCATAATTCCACTAAAAGTTTTACATTGATTTAACATAATTCCAGTAATGATTAGAATTTGGAAGGACTCCAAAATATGACAATATAGATAAGTATTTTTCTTTCTTTTTTCACACCATAATTGCACACTTTTTAAAGTTGTCTATTTTTTCTATATATATTAATTCTTTTGTTTATTCTTCAAACTTTTGCTATTATCAATATATTGTCAATTTATATGCCAAGAACTTGTCAATTCTTGTCATTCAATTGTAAAACAATTAGTTCAAGTTATATGCAATCCTTGAGATGAGGGGTTTGAGATTGAGATCGACGTCAAGACCGAAAGAGCCCAATCATAAGGTCATATGTCAATCTAAAAGTAAGAAATTTATTCATCATTTTATTGTTTTTTTTTTTTTTTTGGCATGAAATTTAAGTTCGATTTGTGTATGAAGCTCATGTTTTCTTTGTATGTTTTTCATTTTTTAGTTTAAAGTTTTTATTAATATTGTGACTTTATTTTATTTTAGGGAATGGATAAATGATATTATGGAACGTTGTACCATGAAATTGAATTATTTATCTTTTATAGGTAGTTATACATTTGGAATTAAGACACCCTATTAAAATATTTAAATTATGAACTAAGTTGTATTTCTTGGGATTTCATGTACTAACAACTTAGTAATGAAATTTGTAATGATGAACGTATGTTGGATATTATTTCATGCAATTTTTAGGGACTCATATTGTATTGTGAAAAAAAAATCCATGCATTTGTTAAAAAACTAAAAAGTGAAAGAAACTACTCATGGGTTGTTGAACCTCTACCAAAAATAAATAAATAAATAACTCAATCATTTTATTCCACCTAAACATTTAAAAAATGTTATCATATGCTATATACTAAAAATAGAAGACAAAACTAAGAATGAATCACGGTTCAAAGCAAAACATATCTCAAATCTCTTTATTTTTATTAAATCACTAGCCAAGATCTTATTTCCCACTATTAATATGTTAACCCTAGATCTTCTATAAACTAACTAATCAATCTTAATTTTTTGAAAATATACATTGTTACCCCTTTATTTTTAGAAAAAATAAATTACAATTTTTTAAATTTCATATAATTCTTCTCTAATTTATAGAAATTTCAAATGAACCCCTAAAACAATTTATCTTTTAAAAAATACTCTCTGTTTTTTTGTTATATGTAAATCAAGAATCAAAATTATAATATCAAAATATTCAAATTAAAAGTATGTATTAATATATTTTTTTATAGACCAGCATATTATGCGGGTCTAAAACTAGTAGCAATATGAATGATAGAAATATAATACAATACCAAAACAAAGCCAAAAGAAAAAAAAAATGTAAGTAAATGAAGAATGGAAACCGACCTTTTTTTTTCCAGCAAGCTCTTTAATCCTGTCAGTGACTTTCATGCCAATTCTTATTCTTACTTAGATTAGAAAATAAACAAAATTAAGCAGTAAATGAGCGAGGAAAATGATTAGCTAGTGAAGAAACACATGAATCTGCTTAATATCATGAAACATTAAAAGCCTTTGTATCATTTTTGCTTGTGATCCTACTTTCCCCGACCCCAACCTAAGGGAGCCTTGTGGGAATATGTCTTATTGTTGATTAAATATATAATTATTAATGGTTATAATAAATCGCGGTGTGTCCCTCCAGTGGCAAATTCGTAACTCCGCGACAAATGACAGAAGAACATCAAATTTCAAAACAGAGTTGTCTAAACAAAGTTGAAAATGTGAGCTCCGCCTTGTTTTCACTCAATTAAGTGAAATATCACATATTCACATCTATAATCCCCACAAAAATTTCTTTCACTTGAAACAACATTGACATTTGATTGAAAATGGGCAATCTTCACACCACAGGTGAACTGCAATTTTGATTCGAAAATATCCAATAATTAAGGTCCAGTTTGGTAACCATTTCTATTCTCATCTCATGCAGTGAGACGAGAATGGGATGGGATGAGATGAGAATTTTGTTTCTTTCTTGGGGGTAGAATCGCGTTTAGTAACGATAATTTTTTTTTTGCTTTTAGATACAAAATTGCGTTTGGTAACAATTTTATCCTAAAATCAAGAATTATTTTTTTTATTTTGGGAACAATTTTTTTTTTGTTTTGGCCGGCAGCGGCAACCGGAAGGTGGTTAGATGGTGGCGGCGACCGGACGGTAGCTGGACGATGACGGACGGTGGCCGACTGGCGGCTGACGGCGGCGGCAGTGGCCTCTTTAATTTTTGGGAATGGGATGAGAATGTTTAGTAATAATTTTTTTTTGTTTCTCAAATCTTAAAAAAAATGGGCACAATTCCCATTTTAGAATGGGATGGGAATAGAAACAAAAAAATTGTAGTAGTTACTAAACGCTATACCCAATAAAAATTTGGGAATGGGATGAGAATTTTTAGGATGGGAGTGGCTACCAAACGGGGCTAAACTGAGACAAGATAATCTACTCACAAAAAAAATATTAGTTGAAGCAAACAAAAAAATAATAGTAGAGATATTTTAGTGTACTGTAAGAGTGTAAAATTATGAATTATGATAAGATGTTTCACATACCAACGATGTTTTCCATTGTTTGTATGATTCAGTAATTTCTGTGTGGAAAACAATCAACTCTAAGCATTACCTCTTGAGGAAGACGAGAGGATGAAGAAACAAGAAGAAGAAAGCCATGGCATAAATGAAATCTCAAGTAATTCTCTTAATTAATTCATCAAATATAAAGTATGCAAAGTGGTATTTATAGAATATACCAACTATAAGAATAATACAAGGGAAAATTGGAGAAAAAAATTTGTTGCAAAACAAATTTAGAAACTGTCTAACAAACTAACAACTTGAGTTTAACGTTCTAGGGCATTCTAATCATACACACGCATAATGTGTGCTTTCTTTTTCCTCTTCTTGTGTTGCATGTGTGCTTTCTCTGCTTGTATGTTGTTGCTGTTATCAGCCCCACGCAAACTCATGATTGGATTTCCAATTCTAAGTTTGTGTCGAAGAAACATAATTGATTTATAGTGAGAGCTTTGGTTAAGATATCAACAATTTGTTCATGAGAGCTAACATAATCAACTTGGATTTCACCATGAAGAACTTTTTCTCTAATAAAACGATAATCCACTTCAATATGTTTGGTTTGAGCATGAAATATTGGATTAGCTGCTAAGGACAAGGCTGATTGATTATTACACCACAGGGTAGGAGTAGAATTGAGCTACACCTTAAGGTCCTTAAGTAGGAAAGTGAGCATGAACCAGGTTTTTTTGCACAATCATATCCGGAAAGTAAATTCTAGTGAGAGAGGCTCCAAGATTCCATTTTTTGTTTCTTGCTCGTTTCTTAATTTTTCTCATTTTTTTTTCAGCCATGGAGGCTTCTAGTGCTGGGGATCCTCCCCAGCACCTTGTTCTTCAATCTAAATCAAATCTTCAATTCATAAATATTTCGAAAGATCTTTCTCATTCAGAGGCACCAATTTCATTTGCGCAAAAATCATTTGCTAGCATTCTTCAAAACAAGTCCTCTGTTCTTTCAAAGAAACCGGTGCAATTTTACAAGGGTGAGCTTGCTATTTTCTTTTCAGAAGAAAAAGTTGCAAAATTACAATTCCATTCAAATATGCACTGGTTGCCAAATTTACTAATGGGAGGCCTTCTTTTGAAGCCATCAATAAGATGTTTTTTGCTCTCAATCTCTCAGCAGGTTTTGAAATTGGATTTCTTGATCAACGTAATCTACTTATTCAATTGCATTCTGAATAGGATTTTCAACGGTTATGGATCAAAGATCAATGGCTCATCCATCAATATCCAATCAAGATGTTCAAATAGACTCCTGATTTTTAAGCAAATGTCGAATCTCCTTTGGCACCAGTATGGGTTGTTTTTTATTTTCTTCCAATTCATTTCCACAACAAAGAGGCTATTTTTTCTATTGCTTCAACTATTGGAGCTCCGTTAAAGATTGATGCTGTTACGGTGAATTTGTCCAAACCAAAGGTAGCTCGTATTTGTGTTGAAATTGATTTACGTCGACCTCTGTTAAAACGCATCTGGATTGGAACTGGTTTTAAGGGGTTCTAACAGGCCGTTTCGTACGAATCTAATTTGTCTTATTGTAATGTTTACTTCAAGATAGGTCATTATGAGGCCAATTGCAAATCCAAGATTCCTTCTTCCATTCCGCCTAAAGATCCGGAAATCTCTGTACGTTCCTGTGACAAGAAAATAGAATAATTCTAATTCTGATTAGCTTGATATGTCCAAATGTATTGTTTCCAATTCAGTTAAAATTCCTCCTTCCAATCTTTCTTTGGATAATTCAAAATCTTTTCCTCAATGGTTTCTGGAAAATTATGATGACAAATCGGATGATAAGGATCCTGATTTTTCACTTAAGAATTCAAATTCAGCTAAAAAATATTTTTCTCAATCAAAGCCTCATTCTTCCCATTCTTTGCATTCAAAAGATAATATTACTACTTCTAAGGCTATTAATGCTTTAAATTCATCTCATAATCTTTTGAATTCTCATTCTCTTGAAATTGCTAATTTTGGGATACTCTTTGTCTTGATCCTTCTGTTGAGCTTCAAAATGCTAAATTGCAGGCTATGGCAATATTGGCTAAAACTTATTCTTTATCCATCCACAAAAATTCTAGCTTATGTGTCATAAATAATTCTACATCTTTGGATGCTTCAAATATTCATTCTTTCTCTCCTGCTATTTTGGATTATCCTACTGTTCCTCAGGCTGAAAAGATCCAAATTCCCAATGGTAGCTTTCCTGAGTCATTTGTTGATAATAATCATTCTCACACGTCCATTTTACCTTCTAAATCTATTTTTGAAGGTTCAATTTCTCTTCCAAATGATTCTTCTCAAATTGGATCACCTACTATTTTTCATGTTGAAAATTCTAGAAAATGCAGGTCTAAAGCTAATTCTTCTAAAAAAGATGCCTCTTTGTTTGTTCCATCTTTCTCCAATACCATTTTTTCCTTTGAAACTTCAGTAAATTGCCCTAATTCTCAATTGGAACTTCCTTTTGTTTTAGCAGCTTCTGCTGGCAGTCCTAGCCTGCTTAAGTCTAACAACATTCTTTCTAAGTCTTCATCCATTAAAGCCAAATCCTCTTCTCACATACTTTCATTACCTTCCACTTCCACCTCTAATCTTGTTCCACTTCATTTTACTTGTCCATCAAATATTGATCATCCCACAATTTTGCCCAAAAATCGAAATTTAAAGCCTGCAACTTCTTTACCTTCTAAGTCTAAAAGCTTGCATTTTTCTTCCTCATCTTCAAGTCATTATTTCTCTACTGATAATGAGTTGATTCACAAATTCACTTTTTCCCCTAGAAGAGTTACAAATGAGGATGTTTCCCTTGAACATGAGGATATTGAATGGATCATTCCAAAAAAGACCATCAGGCATAAATCACTCATCTTCAAGTCATTATTTCTCTACTGATAATGAGTTGATTCACAAATTCACTTTTTCCCCTAGAAGAGTTACAAATGAGGATGTTTCCCTTGAACATGAGGATATTGAATGGATCATTCCAAAAAAGACCATCAGGCATAAATCACAATTTCAATCCAGTGTAATGACTAGATCTGGTTTGAGAAGTAAGACTTCTTCCTCTATGGTTTCTAATGATTAAATGTCTTATTTAGAATATAAGAGGTGCCTCTAAAGGGGTTGCAAGAGTCAGATTGAAGAAATTTGTTAAAGATCATAAGCTGCAGTTTTTTATTCTTCTGAGCCTATGCTTGCTAGGGAAGTTTTATTACCTCTTGCTCAATATTTGAAATATGATGATTCCTATTCTAATTATTCAAGTAAAATATGGATGTTTTGGAATAATCCATTGGCTTGCTCAATAAAATTTTCATCCATTCAGCTGGTGATTACTGAATGTACCAATCCTGTTTTTGATTTCAACATGATTTTAGTAACTGTTTATGCTAAATGTAGCTATCCAGATAGAATACCTCTTTGGACTGATTTAGAATCTTATATTATTCCATTGAGCCATCCTTACATTATTTCAGGTGATTTCAATTGTTATACTAGTAATGAAAATAGAAATGATTGTTCTTCCAATTCTCATATTAGCTGCTTGGAATTTAATACCTGCATTCAGAATTGTGGTTTGCTGCACATCCCTTTCACTGGTTCCAAATTTACTTGGGGTAATCTTAATAAAGGCAATGCTAGAAAATGGTGTAGATTGGATTGGTTATTCATGAATTCAGTCTGGTTATCCAAATTTCAAAACTCCATTGTTGTTCATTTGTCTAAAACAGGTTCTGATCATTATCCTCAGCTCATTTCCTTTTCTTCCCATACTTCTAAAGGTCCTATTTCTTTTAAATTTCAGTACTTTTGGTCTAATCATGTTTTTTCCACAATTGTTGTTGCTCATTGAAAAAAGCCTTTTATTGGATCAGTCTTTGCCTATAAGCTTAAATCCTTAAAACCTGTTCTCAAACAATGGAGTTCTTCTTTTTATGGAAACATTCTCACTGTTGTAAACAAATCTGAAATGAAGGTCTCTAGATTAGAAGAATTTTGTCTCATCCATGATACTTGTGAAAATTGGGCAGCTTATAGCCGTGCCTTGGCTAAGCATAAACAGGCCATTTTGATTGAGGAGCAATTTTGGAAACAAAAGTCTGATTTTAAATGGCTTGAAAATGGGGATGCAAATTCTAAATTCTTTCATGCTACTGTTGAAGATCAAAGAAAAGAATTCATTTGATTAAGGATAAAAATTAAGTATCTTTTACTGAAGGTCAGGACATCAAAAACTATTTTTTGCAGCATTTTCAGGAAGTTCTTTGTGATCCTTATCCTCTTCCTAATTTGAACTTCTTAGATATGATTCCTTCTTTGGTTAGTGATTTGGATAATGATGTTCTACTAGTTACTCCTACTATGGAGGAAATCAAAGAAGTAGTTTTCAATCTAAAAGGGGATAGTGCAACAGGTCCTGATGGATTTACTAGCAAATTCTTTACTCATTGTTGAGATATCATTAAAGATGATTTGTTTCAAGCTATTAGAGAATTCTTTTGTGGAGCTGAGATTTCTAAGTCTTGTTCTAGTACTTTGTTGGCTCTGATCCCCAAAATTGAATGTCTTTCTCCAGCATATTTTAGGCCTATAAGCCTCTGTAACTTCTTCAACAAGATTATTTCTGAATTTCTGGCTAATAGAATTAAGGGAAAAGTACGATTTAGACCCTCTAACTATTGACACATTTCTAAGTGGTCCCTCTAAGTTTAAACATTTCATTTTAAACCCTCTACGTATCATAACGTTTCAAATTCGTCCCTCCGTCAGAGATTCAGTTAAAACTAACAGAATCTCAGGGGCAAAATGGTCTTTTCACATTTTTTAAATTTTTTAATCATTTTTAATTATTTTTTTTTTTTTAATTTTTTTTTCTCTCTCTTCCTCCCCTTCTTCTCTCTCTCCTGCCACCTCCTTCTCCCTCCTTCCCTCTCCCCGCCACCTCTCTCTCCCTCTCCCTTTTCCTCCCTTTCCCCTCTCTCCCTCCCACCCCACCCCCTGCAACAGGGGGTGATTCCACCCCCCCCTGCAATAAGGGGTGGTTGCACCCCCTGTTTCAGGGGGGGTGGAACCACCCCCTGAAAAATGGGGTATTTTCACCCCCTGTTTCAGGGGTTGGTTCCACATCCCTGAAACAGGGGATGGTGCCACCCCCGTAACAGGGGTGAAAACACCCCCTGTTGCAGGGGGTGCAACCACCCCTGTTACAGAGGTGAGGTGGGAGGGAGAGAAGGGAAGGGAAGGAAGAAGGAGAGAGAGGTGGCGGGAGAGAGAGAGGAATGGGAGGAAGAGAGAGAAAAAAAAATTAAAAAAAAAATTAATTAAAAATGATTAAAAAATTAAAAAAATGTGAAAAGACCATTTTGCTCCTGAGATTCTGTTAGTTTTAACGGAATTTCTGACAGAGGGACGAATTTGAAACGTTATGATACGTAGAGAGTTTAAAATAAAACGTTTAAACTTAGAAGGACCACTTAGAAATGTGTCAATAGTTAGAGGGTCTAAATCGTACTTTTCCCTAGAATTAAAGATGTTCTTCCCAAAATTATATCCCTTGAGCAAAGCACTTATGTGGAGGGGGAAAATATCTTTGATAATATTTTTCTTGCTTAATAAATGGCTCATCTTCTTCCCAAAAAGTTTATTGAAGGGAATCTCATTATTAAACTTGATATGGCTAAAGCTTTTGATAGAGTATCCTAGTTCTTCCTTATTTCCACCATGAGAAAGTTTGATTTTCATGAAAGAATCATTGATATAGTGTGGAGGCTCATCTCCAATTGTTATTTATCTTTGATCACTAATGACAACTCTTTTGGTTTCTTTCAATCCAAGAGAGGATTAAGGCAGGGTGATCCATTATCACCTCTTCTTTTCATCATTATGGCTTAATCCTTTTCTAGAGGTCTTAAAACTCTTGTTCAAAATAATTCCATTTTCCCATTCTCTCAAACCCAAAGCTTTAATGCCTATTTCTCATCTTGCATATGCTGATGACATGATCCTTTTTGTCAATGGTTCTAAATCCTCCATCATTAAATTGCTGACTTTTTTGAATTCTTATCAAACCAATTTTGGGCAACTAATTAATTTCACCAAAAGAAGCTTTATCCCTTCACCTTATATTCCTTCTAATAAGCTATCTTGATTGGTCTCAAAAACTGGCTTTACCAAGAGCTTCTTCCCAATGAAATATTTAGGATGTTCAATTTATGCAGGTAAGAAGAAAGTTGGCCTCTTTGATTCACTGATTGCTAAAATCAGACAAAAGTTGCAAGGATGGTAGTTTAAGCTTCTTTCTAGTGGTGGAATGTTGGTGTTGATCAAACATGTGTTGATTTCACAAATTATATTTCTGTTCATGACCCTTTTTCCTCCAGTCAAAGTTATCAAAACTTTGGAAGGGCTCTTCTCTAAATTCTTTTGGAATGGGAAGCATCACTGGAAATACTGGCAGGCTATGTGTTTACCTATTGAAGAAGGAGGTTTGGGTCTTAGGCAGCTTAAGGATATGGTGATGGCTTTCAAAGCTAAACTTTGGTAAAATTTTAGAGCTGGTCAATCTTTTTAGGCTAATTTCACGAAGCTGAAATACAGTTCTAGAAAACAGGCTTGTTTTTGTAGTGTCACTTCTTCTCATCAGAGTCTTAAATGGACGAATGTTATTGAACGAAAGGTTTTGGCTGAAGATTATATCTTGTTTCAAATTGGGAAAGGTGATGTTTTTCTTTGGTGGGATCATTGGTTAATTGATTTTTCTCTTGGTGAAGTCATGTTGGTGCAGGATCAATTTGCTAAACTGCTAGTCAAAGATTTGCTTACTGTTGATGGTTCTTGGAATTGGAATAAGGTAGATCAGTTTCTTCCTAATTTCAAATCTGATTTTATGAATCGTCATAAGCTTCCCTATGGTGTTTCTGATAAAATGTACGGGATGCCCTCTTAAATTGGTCAATTCACAGTTGTTTCTGCCTAGAAATTCTTTAGGTAGTGTTCTGAAGCTCCTTCATATTTCAAGTTCATTTGGCACTCTTCCATTCTTCTTAAGGCGTCTATTTTTATGTGGAAAGTGCTTAAAGGCATTGTGTCATTTTATTAAAAAATTCAAACTTTGGGCTTTTATATGATTTCTATTTGTGCTTGTTGTGCTTAGGCTGCAGATTCTCAGGACCATGTACTGTCTGCCTATATTTTTGCTCAGAAAGTTTGGGCATATTTTGGTAGTACTTTTCAGGACGAACCTTTGTTGTCTAGACTACTGAGTTGGTGGCAAAATAAGCATCTTAATGTAGGACTACCAGTGTTGATCTGTTGGGAATTATGGAAATGCAGATACCAGGCCAATTTTGATCAAATTGCTCCTTTTTTTCCTACTGTGATCAGAACAATTGAGTTTCTTTTTCAAGCCAAGTCTACTAAAAAGCCTTCTTCTATTAAGTTTGTTTTGCTAAAATGGATTAAGCCTTTCATTGGTTATTTGAAGCTAAATACTAATGGTAGTTCTTTGGGTAATCCAGGTTCTTCTAGTGCTAGAGGTATTATCAGAAATCATAATGGGCAGCTATGTTATGCTTTTGCTTCTCCTTTAGGCTTTCAAACTAATTTGTTTGCTGAAGTATATGCTCTTCAGAGAGATCTTACACACTGTATTGAGCATAATTGGTTGATGACAATTTTATAAGTTGATAACAAGATTTTGGTTGATATGGTACTGAATCAAGCCGCAATTCCTTGGAGAGTTTATCCATTTATTGCTGAAATCATTTTCTTGAGAAGTAAGGGTGATTTTCTAATTCAACATATTTTTAGAGAAACTAATGGTATAGCTGATGGGCTGTCCAAGCATGCTAGTGCAGGAAACACTATTGATACTTTTGATTTTAATGATTTACCTCATTTTGTTAGAGGTTGTTTGAAAATTGATGCTTGTGGTCTTTCTAGCTTTCGAAGGATTAAACATTTGTAATGTTTAGGGGTTTTTAATTCCTCCTTGTTGATTTCAATATAATTCTTTTTTTCTAAAAAAAAAAGTAGGAAAGTTTGCCAAGTCAGTTCAGAGGTTATTTGGGTCATAGCTCGATATTCAGCTTCAGTAGAGGATATGGAAACAGTTGGTTGTTCCTTGGAAGACCATGAAATAAGATTAGATCCTAAGAATACACAATAACCCCTATAGACCTTCTATCAATAGGACAACCAGCCTAGTCAGAGTTTGAATAAGCATTCAAGTCAAATATACTGGGAGTAAACTGAAGACCCTGTGTAGTAGTGCCTTTTAGATACCCAAGTATCCGTTTTACAGCTGTGAAGTCCTTGTTGCTTGGATGATACATCTGTTAACGAACACTATTGACAGCATAAGCAATGTCTTGTCTAGTGTATGTCAAGTATTATAAGGCGCCAATAATGCTCCAAAAATAAGTAGGGTTTTCATAGGCTTGTTCATCAAAAGATGTGGAAACAATATACTTGGTAGAAGTAGGAGTAGGAGATGGTTTACAACTTGACATACCAGCCTTGTTGAGAATGTTTGTGCAATACTTTCTTTGATGTAAGAGGAGTCCATTTGTATTGTATGCCACCTCAAGACCTAGGAAATAGGACAGTTTCCCTAGATCTTTAATAGCAAACATAGTGTTCATGTCCTTGATAATCTGAGAGACCTGGTGAAGATCATTGTCAGTAATGAGAATATCATCAACATAGACTAGGAGAAAAATACACTATGATCAACATGTTGAATGAACAAAGAAGTGTCTGTCTTGCTAGCCTGAAAACCCTTCAAAGTGAGATAAGAAGATAACATGGAGAACCAATTTCTAGGTTCCTATTTGAGTCCATAAAGAGAATTATTCAACTTACAGACATGAGAAGGAAGGTAAACAAAACCCAGAGGTTGAACCATATAAACTTCTTCATCTAGAACTCCATGTAGAAAGGCATTAGATACATCCAACTATTTGATGTCCCACTGATGGTGTAGAGTTAATGAGAGCAAGATTTTAATTGTAGCATGTTTGGCAACAGGACTAAAGGTTTCAGAATAATCAATGCCAAACTGTTGATGAAATCTATTGGCTACTAATCAAGCTTTATATCTTGCTATTGTTCCATCGGAGGCCCTTTTTATTTTGCACACCCATTTACACCCTATGGGTTTCCTGCCTTGTGGTAGAGGAACCAATATCCAAGTTCCTTGTCTAAGTAGAGCATTGTGCTCACTGGTCATTGCATCAATCTACTGTGAACACTGAGCAGTCTCATTATAAGTTGTTGGTTCACATTCAAGGTTACAAGAAGATGCTAAATTTACATACTTAGGATTAGGTTTATAGACTCACGCCTTGGATTTGGTAACCATTAGATGATTAGAAGATGAGAGATTTGGTAATGGTGAGGATATAGAAGATGAAAGTGGAGAAGATAATGGTATAAATGACTCATTCTGTGGTACTTGAGTAACTGTCTTTGTGGAATTGGATGATGATGGAGAAGATAATGGTGCAGGAGTGGTTGGTAAATGAGGGAAATGAACAGGAGTGATAAGGTGAGATTGTGAGGATGAGTAAGACAGAAGTTTAGATGAGAACATGGATTCAATAGGTTGAATGGAGAAATCTTGTGATTGAGGTGTAGGATGATGGAGAGGGAAGATATGTTCATAGAATTTAACATGTCTTGAGACATAGACCCTGTGTGTTTTGATATTCAAACATCTATACCCTTTGGTGGTAGAGCAGTAACCAAGAAAAATGCACTCAATTGATCTTGGTTGAAGTTTATGACACTGATATGGTCTTAACCAGGGAAAACACAATGATCCAAAGGCTTTTAGATGATGATAGGAGGAAGGAAACTTATAGAGACATTGGTATGGAGACTGAAACTATAGAATTGGTTTAGGAAGTCTATTGATTAGATAATTTGCAGTTGACAAAGAATCTAACCAGTAGGTAGGAAGAAGATTAGCTTTTTATAACAATGTTATGGATGTCTCAACAAGGTGTCTATGTTTTCTTTCAACCAATCCATTTTGTTCAAGTTTATGGGGACATGATTTTTTATGCTCAGTTCCTTGAGATGAAAGATAGGCTGCAAATTCATAACTTAGGTATTCCTTTTATTATTAGTTCTAAACTTCGGAATTTCAGTTTTAAATTGAGTTTTGATCATGGCAGTAAAGTGAACATAAGATTTGTAGGCCTCAGATTTCTGTTTAAGATGATAAAGCCATGAAAACCTTGAGAAATCATTTATGAACACAACATAATATCTAAAACCTTTAAATGATGTGATTAGAGAAGGACCCCATACATCTGAATGCACAAGTTCAAATTCATGTTTTGTTTTAGATATTGAAACTAGAAATGGTAGTTTGTGGTTCTTTGCAATTGCACAAGGCACACATACACATTTTTTGGAAATAACAGGAAACTAAAGAGACTTTGCTAAGTTGTTGTGGACTTCAACAGTGGGATGGCCTAATCTTACATGCCATAGTAGTGGATTAGGCTCTTGGAACATCAAAGCAATGGCTCCAACTTTATTTGAGTGGAATGGTGTGTTTGGCTGCAGTAGATAGAAACTATGCCTAGAGGGTCCCTGAAACAGAAGCTACTTGGTGGAATTGTCTAGAATTTGAAATCTCTTGAAATGAAAGAGAATGGAACAATCATTATCAGTAGTGAATTTATGCACTAACATTAGATTAGAAGAAATTGATGGAACATGAAGTATATGATTGAGAATAAAATCATGCCTAGAGGTGTGAAGTTTACCAGATCCAGAGTTTTGTATAGATAAACCTTTTCCGTTACCAATATGAACCTGATCTGAACCTTGATAAGGTTGAGTCAATTGCAAATTGGCCAATTCATTGGTGATGTGATTGTTTGCTCCTGAATCAAGAAACCATTCTCCTGGAATATTCTTTGTGCTGATTTGTTCAATAGTGGCAACATTGTTTGCTTGAGGTTGAAATGAAATCCTCTGAGGCTGTGAGGTTAGAGTCTCCTGAGTTTTAGTGTTCTGATAATTGTGATCATGCCTGTACCAGCAATCTAAGGCACTGTGATTAGGTTTACCACAAATTTGACATATGAGTCTTTCAGAATTTGGAGTAAAATTGTGGTGCTGATGATTGTATCTGATCGTATCACATTTTACGCGATCTAATACCATTAGTCTAAGTTTTGTTAATCTTTTAATTTAATTTGTATAATTGATTTATTTTATTTGATTTTATAAATTTGAAGAATTGGAGCAAAAAACAATATAATTCGAAGCAAAATGGAACAAAAAAAAGAAAAAAAAATGGATAAGAAGACGACTCGCGAATCAGCACAACCCACGACCTGTACCTACGACCCAGGCCAAGTCAAGCACAATAACTATTACAAAACTTAATCCCTAGCACCCAAGTTCCCATAAATTCCTTATTAACTATTTCATTACCTATTCATTTCATTAAGGGGATTTTCCATTCTTAATGTAATTTTTATTTATTCACATGGAAAGTTGAATTTGAGGGAAGCCTACATTAGGATATTTATGGACGTTACAATTGGCTTCATTAGGAAATGCCATTCAATTGGCATTTATGGGAATTGAAAGAGTGAAAAGAGAGTGAAGAATAAAAATGATAGTTTTTCAGACTGTAGGGGGAAGGCTGGAGGGCTATTCCATCTTCTTTTTTTTTCTTTTTTTCTTTTTTTTTCAAATTTCTTTCGTCCGAAACTCTTTTGGAAATTCTTTATGTTGGAACAATTATTGAACCTCTGTTGAATTGAAGAAAACTCCATGAACGGCTAATTTCCCTTCAATCGGGTTTGGATTCAGGTAAATATTTTAGGTTTCATGTAATATTTTACTTTTAATTTAATTTTGGATTGTGTGTGATGAGGAATATTGTGTTTGAAATAATTTCATTGTAGTTGGATTTATTTTTCAAAGTTTTCTTGTAAAGATTTTGAATTTTAGATTCAATTACTTCTAGAACATTAGATTTAGTACATGTGGTCTAGATCTAACGATCATACAAACGTATTATTGGAATTTAATTATTGATTTGGATGATTTATGCTTAGATTGTTATTCACCCTAAATTAGAGTAACGTAGGAATTACATACCGAAGATAAATCATGCCGAAAAATAATAAATCGAATCTTTCTGAGTAGTTCCGGCTTGTAATTAGAAACACTCGTTTACACAAATATGAATTAAAAAGAAAATACAAAACCCACATGAGCCCAAAATACGAAACCCACAATTCCTAACCTAACTATCTATTTTCATTTGTTTTAAATTAGTATTTTATTTTTTTCTTATAGTAAAACCCAAAACTCAAATCAAAATTTGTTTTCATTTCAAAAAGAAGAATAATTAGAAATTGATCATTATAATAAGACGGATCTCTGTGGTTCGACACCCTATCTGAACTCGTACTATATCAGTATCGCGGTACCATTTTAAGGGTATTAAATTTGAGCGATCAAATTGTGGTGCCGTTGTCGGGGATCGGCATCGCTAATTATTGAATTTAATTATTATTTTTCTATTTCTTACTTGTTTAATAATAATAAATAAATAAAAATAAAAACAGTATTAACATTAACGAACACAGAAAATAATAAATTAATTAAAAAAAAAAAAAAACAGAAACTGTAATCTAAAAAAAAACTTGTCTTTGTTATTTTTTTTGTAGTGTTTATTTCCTTTTTTTCCGAACACTGTTTGTTAGATTTGTTTTCTTTTATTTCCATTCTCATTAATTCTTTTGTGTTTTTCCACTCATTTCTCAAAAAAAAAAAAAAGTAACAGTTATTTTTTTTTTTTAGTAATAATAGTAATAATAATATTAAACTAAGAAATAATACAATAATCATAACATAAAAATAAAAAAAAATTACAAGTGATCTTTGTGCTGTGCTCATTTTTATGCCCAAGGAAATACAACCCAACCTTTCAAACAAAATTGACCTTGATAAAATATTAGAAAACGTTCCTAGGAGACTTGGAACTAAAAATAAAACCAATAGACTTGCAACCATTGAACCCACCGGAATGGCTACAGAACCACCTAGACTATTGAGAGAATACTACGTTCCCTCAGTTTATACATCACCTTCATGAATTAAGTTGCCAAAAGTAGGGGGTGTGACTTCATTTGAAATTAAGCCCTTAACTATCCAAATGCTTCTGTCATTTGATGGGCTTAGTCTTGATCATCCCTATAGGCACCTTAATGATTTCCTCGAAATTTGCACCACATTTAAATTGCCCCACCTATCTGAGGATGTTGTTTATCTCAAACTTTTTTCGTTCTCCCTAACAGATTAGGCAAATGAATGGATCCACTCTTTACCCCCAGGATCCACCACTACCTAGGAAGGGCTTCAAAAATCTTTCTTACAAAAATTCTTCCTAATCGGGAAAACCAATCAAATTAGGAAAGCAATGACTTCATTCTCCCAACAACCTACTAAACAATTCCATGAATGTTGGGATCGAATGAAGGATATTTTGAGGCAATGCCCACATCACGGGGTATCGAAGTGGCAAATAGTGCAAAGTTTCTATGAGGGCCTAATTGAACGTAATCGCCATATAGTGGATGCGTCTTGCGAAAGAACGTTCCTCGCAAAAAGTGAGGATGAGGCTTGGACCATGTCTGAGAATTTAAGTGAAAATTCTTTACAACATGCATCCTCTAGTAGGCAAGAGGGCCTTGGACAAACACGAGGAGGAGGGATGTACGAGATCAAACAAGTAGACCTCGCTACACAAGTTGATTTGATTTCTCAAAAGTTAGATCGAATCATTTTACAAAATCAACCGCCTCTTTCTCTTCCTCCAGCTACGGCATGTTCAATTTGCCTAAACCTATCCCATACTGTCGTCGAGTGTCCTGTGGGGGCGCAATTTCCTAAATACGTTCAAGAACGTATTAATGTTGCACAAATGTATCCCCGACAGGACAACAACCTGTACTCCAACACTTATAATCCGGGGTAGTGAAATTACCCTAATTTTTCATGGATGATACCCACTCAAGGACAGTCTTTTGTTCTACCCTCTAGGCCTTAGTACCAGAACCCACCCCCCAAGATTTAACCAATCCCAAGGTTAAGCAAATACACAACCAACTGAGATGCAACAATTTCTTAAACTTTATCAAGAGCAAAATCAAAAGGTGAATTTGCATTCTCAATCCCTAGCTAGGCTAGAAGCCCAAATCAACAAAAGAGTAAATTTGCACTCTTAGACCCTAGCTAGGCTAGAAGCCCAAATTAGGAAGCTCGCTGAAGCTTTGAATAAGAAGGATGAAGGGAAGTTACCTAGCTAGCTAATTAATAATCCTAGGGGTCAACATTTTATAAGAGAAATGAGCGAGTCTCACGAGCACGTTTAATCGATTATGAACCTTAGGAGTGGCAAAAAGATTGCTAATCAGGTAGGTATTGATGAGAGAATCCAAGAGGATGAGAATGAAAATAAAGAGATGGTAGAAGAATCACAGCCAAGCAAGAAAGTTGAGAAGCCCAAAAGTTCAAAATCCGAACTTGATATACCTAAAGAAATACGTTATGTTCCTCAGGCTTCATTTCCACAATGCTTGACTCAACCTTCACCATTAAATAGAGATAGTGCGAGAATGGAAGATATCCTAGAAACATTCAAACAAGTAAAGATTAATCTTCCATTCTTGGACGCTATTAAACAAGTCCCTGGGTATGCAAAATTCTTGAAGGACCATTATACACGGAAAACAAAATCTAGAACACATGTGTCAAAGAAGGTCTTACTAACACAACAAGTGAGTTCCATCTTAGGATGTGAAATACCACCGAAGTTTAAAGACCCTAGAGTCCTGACTATAGCATGTGTGATAGGAGACTAGCCCATCGCAAGGGCTCTCCTAGATTTGGGTACAAATGTAAATTTGTTGTCATTTTTCGTGTATGAGCGGCTAGGCTTGGGAGAACTAAAGCCAACATCGGTGACACTCCAGTTAGTTGATAGGTCAGTTAGAAGACCGAGGGGCATAATTGAAGATGTACTCGTAGGAGTAGAGAAGTTTTTCTATCCCGTAGATTTCATAGTCCTAGACATGTAACCAGTCCCCAACCCTAGCCATCATATCCCAGTTATATTGGGATGTCCATTCCTAGCCACAAGCAATGCTTGCATTGATTGTAGGTCGGGAGTCATAGATGTGTCAGTCGAAAATATGAAGCTACGACTCATTGTTTTTAAGGCAATTAACCAACCCCCAGATGAGAACTCGTCAGAGTATTTTGGCGTTGATCAAATTGATGAATTAGTGGAAGAGTCTTTACCTTCTATGTTGTCTAGGGATCCTCGTAAAGCAACCATCATGTACATGGAGGATAAGGGGTTGGGACTTGAGGAGTTATGTGAGGAAGTCCATAACGTGTTAGGGATACACCATGATGAAACCCCATGGTTTAGGAAACCTGAACTGTTATCATCACTAGCAAGTAAGCCACTAAAACCATCAATTGAATCCCCACCAATACTTGAGTAGAAACCTCTTCCGGATTCACTCAAGTATGTCTTCCTCAACGACGATCATACGCTACGTGTGATTATTTTGGCTGAACTCACAGGTGAGCAAGAAGAAAAGTTGGTTAATATCCTTAAATGATATAAAAGGGCTATAGGATGGGTAGTGGCAGATTTGAAGGGGATCAACCCTTTCGGTGTGTATGCATCCACTTCGAAGAGAGTTTCAACAAAAGTTGAACCCGAACATGAGAGAGGCAGTGAAGAAAGAAGTTTTGAAGCTATTGGATGCATGTATCATTTACCCGATTTCTAATAGCAAGTATGTGAGTCCCATTCAAGTGGTGCCCAAAAAGTCAAGAATCACAGTGGTAAAGAATTTTGGGGGGGAGTTGGTCCGTACCAGAGAAACCACAGAATGGCAAGTTTGTATTGATTATTGAAAACTCAAAGCCATGATGAGAAATGATCACTTTCTGCTACCATATATTGATCAGATTGTAGAGAAGTTAGTGGGATTTCCTTATTATTGTTTCCTTGACGAATACTTGGGATATAACCAAGTCTCAGTATTTCCCGAAGATCAAAAGAAAACCACATTCACGTGCCCCTTCGATACGTTTGCATACCGAAGGATGTCCTTTGGACTGTGCAATGCACCATCAACCTTTCATAGGTGCATATTAGCAATTTTCTCTAATATGATCAACAACTTCCTAGAAGTCTTTATGGACGACTTTTCAGTTTTTGGGACATTATTCGAATGATGTCTTAACAATCTAGAGAAAGTTCTAGAAAGGTGTGAAAAAACTAATTTGGTGTTGAGCTGGGAGAAAATCCATTTTTTGGTTTAGCAAGGTATTGTGTTGGGACATGTGGTCTCAAAGAAAAAGATTCAGGTGGATCATGCTAAGGTTGATGTCATCGCAAATTTTCCACCACCCACAACGGTGAAGTAAATTCAATCCTTTCTGGGGCACGCGGGATTTTATCGATGCTTCATCAAGGATTTTAGCAAGATTGCATGTCTCCTCTGCAATCTTCTCGCTATAGATGTGCCTTTTGTTTCTGATGAGTCATACCGAAAGGTATTTGAGACGCTAAGGACACACTAGTCTCCGCTCATATCATTCTACCCCCAGATTACTCTCGACCCTTCGAGATTATGTGTGATGCCTCTGACTATGCTGTTGGTGTTGTTTTGGGACAGAGAGTGGACAAAGTACCTCATGTGATATATTATGCAAGTAAGACACTTGTGAAAGCACAAGTGAATTACACTACTATCAAGAAAGAGCTGTTGACCATCGTTTTTGCATTGGATAAATTTTGATCTTATATCCTAGGGTAAAAAATTATCATATTTTCTAATCATGCAACTTTGAGGTACCTATTGTCGAAGAAAGAAATAAAACCTCGGTTGATTAGGTAGATTCTTTTACTCCAAGAATTTGACATTGAGATCAAAGATGAAAAAATAAAAAATAAAAAAAAGTAGAGAATATAGTGGCCGACCACCTATCTCGAGTTTTTATCAATGAGAGCAAGAAAGAAGAGCACATTAGGGATTCATTTCCTGATGAACAACTCTTCTCTGTAGCTCACGTGTCCCCACCTTGGTTTGTGAACATTGGAAACTACCTCACTACAGGTGAGATTCCTTTTTAGTGGACCAAACAAGATAGAGACTGTTTCTTCTTACAGGTCAAACATTTTTACTGGGAGGATCCTTACTTATTCAAGCATTGTGCGGATCAAGTGGTAAGGAGATGTGTGCCAGAGTGCAAGTTTGATAGTATCCTGAATTTTTGTCACCCTCAGGCATGCAGATGACACTTTGGGGAAAAAAAGAATGGCTGCAAAAGTGCTACAATGTGGATTTTATTGGCCGCCTTTATTTAAAGATGTGCACTGATTTTGTTAGGCTTGTCACAAGTGTCAGCGCACGGGATCAATATCCTGCCGAGATAGGATGCCCCTCCAACCTATCCTGGTAGTCAAGATCTTTGATGTATAGGGCATCGATTTCATGGGACCGTTCCCAACATCTTTTAGTCATGAGTATATCTTATTAGTTGTAGACTATGTGTCGAAATGGGTTGAGGCCATAGCTACCAGAACTAATGACCATAGGGTAGTGCTCCACTTTTTGAGGGAGCATATGTTTAGCAGGTTCGGGACACCCCGGGCGATCATTAATGATAAGGGATTGCATTTTTGTAATAGGCCATTTGAGGCATTGGTACTCAAGTACTCCGTGACTCACAAAGTAGCCACATCTTATCAACCTCAAACTAATGGTCAAGTAGAGGTGTCCAATAGAGAGGTGAAGTAGATCTTTGAGAAAATGGTACGTCCCAACCATAAAGATTGGTCGAAATGTTTGGCTAACACTTGATGGGCATACCGTACAATCTACAAAACTCTTATCAGTATGTCACCTTACTGATTGGTGTATGGAAAATCATGTCATTTACCTATTGAGCTAGAACATCATGCTTATTGGCCTACGAGAGCGTTGAACTTTGAGATGAAACAAGCAGGGGATGAACGCAAGCTTCAACTCTCAGAGTTGGACAAGTTACGCAATGAAGCCTTCGAGAATTCTAGAATTTATAAGGAGAGAACGAGAGCGTTTTATGATAACATTATTAATATGAAGTCTTTCCATCCTAATCAGAAGGTGTGGTTGTTCAACACAAAGTTCAGACTTTTCCCGGGCAAACTTCGATCCAAATAGAATGGTCTATTTATGGACGAAAGAGCACACCCCAGTAGGGTAGTCAAAATAATCGACTTAAGAGACAATTGAAAACTTAAGGTTAACGGCCAAAGATTGAAGCATATGGTAGGCTTTGAGGAGCAAGGTGTCATCGAGGCGGTCAACGTAGTTGACCCGATTTATTCATGATGCCCCATTACGTCTGGTTGAAGTCGTTAAACTTAGCGCTAAGTGGAAGGCAACCCACTGTTATTTTAGAGTATTGTGTTATTTCATTTTAGTTATTCTAGTTTTATTGTTATTATACTTTATTTTAATGATTTTCCTTGAGTACATTGGTAGACAGGTTTGCAGGCATTCTACACCTACTTAGTTATGCTATACCAATAGACACACCAGGTAGTATCCTGCCTTGTCAAAGCTATTTCGTGCTTTTATCATTCAGGACATTGCTAAATTTAGGTTTGGGGGGGGAGGTGAATGCTTGTATTCCTACTAATATTTGTATTTTATTCCGTACTTAAATTTGTCAATCTATCCATTGATAGCATATCTATCGGGTTCCAACTTGAGTTTACTGGAGAGTCATTAGAACATTGCACCGATTTTTAGAAAAATAATTCATTTTTAGACCCATACATGCATGCTAGCTTTCTTTTATTCTAAATTTAGTACATGAGCTGGTTTATTAAGTTTTGGCATGAGAATAACTTATATATATAATAAATAAATAAATAAATAAAACTGTTAATTATAATTATTTTATGTCTTAATGATGAACTTTCGCTGGGTAACAGGGCCTCTTGCCTTAGTAAGTTTTGAGTGTTCGCATCAAAAGGAAGAAGCAATTTGTTAAGAAAATAAGTTACTCGTTAAACTAGAAGCCTAAGATGTTCGAGTCATTAATCCTTAAGGGTGCCTTACCACCTAATGCCTCGAGCCAACTGGATTGGGATCATTGGCCTAACACTCGCTACATGGACATCTTAGAAAGCCCAGTGGGGTTAACATTGCACACGTCACTTATTAAAAGAGAATTACTTATTTTTATTTCCAAAAAAAAAAAAAAAAAACTATTTAAACAAATATATTTTTATTTCAGGGAATAGATTTTTGATTGTTTAAAACCAGTTAACTAATTACTTGTTCTAAATTCATTATAAATAAGAGTTACAAGTATGTTGTGGGTGCAAAAATAAATATTGCTAGAAATCGCGTGCTATGATATCAATAAATATTTCATTAACTCTTGAATGATCCCGGTTTGATTTGTTAGCATTAGACAAGATTGATAAAAAAATTGTGAGGAATAAAATTCATAATGAGGAACTCGAGATGTTTGTGGGTATCATCTCTGTAAACCCTTACGAGACAACACTCGTCCACTAGGGGTGACTTAGGGGTTTAATGGCTTATTGCATATGCTAAATGCGATCGTGTTTCCTATGAAAGTGGTTTTTCGCTAAATAAGTATATTTAGTTTTGCTCAAGAATTGACAAAATTTAGGTTTGGGGGTGTGATTGCGTCACATTTTATGTGATCTAATACCATTAGTCTAAGTTTTGTTAATCTTTTAATTTAATTAAATTAATATAATTGATTTATTTTATTTGCTTTTTTAGATTTGAAGAATTGGAGCAAAAAACAATACAATTTGAAGCAAAGCGAAACAAAAAAATGAAAAAAAAAACAAACAAATGGATGACATAACAAGAAGACGACTCGTGAATCGGCACAACCCATAACCCACACCTGCGACCCGGGCCAGTTCAAGCACAATAACCATTACAAAACTTAATACCTAGCACCCAATTTCCCATAAATTCATCATGACTATTTCATTACATATTAATTTCATTAAGGGGATTTTTCATTCTTAATATAGTTTTTATTTATTCACATGGAAAGTTGAATTTGAGGGAAGCCTACATTAGAGTATTTATGGACGTTATAATTGGCTTCATTAGGAAATGGCATTCAATTGGCATTTATAGGAATTGAAAGAGTGAAAAAGAGGGTGAAGAATAAAAATGATAGTTTTTCAGACTGTAGGGGGAAGGCTGGAGGGCTATTCCATCTTCTTCTTCTTCTTCTTCTTCTTTTCAAATTTATTTCGTCTGAAACTCTTCTGGAAATTCTTCATGTTGGAACAATTGGTGAACATCTGTTGGATTGAAGAAAACTCCATGAACGGCTAATCTCCCTTTAACCGGGTTAGGATTCGGGTAAGTATTTTAGGTTTCATGTAATATTCTACTTTAAAATAATTTTGGATTGTGTGTGAATAATTGTGTAATGAGGAATATTGTATTTGAAATAGTTTCAATGTGGTTGGATTTATTTTTCAAAGTTTTCTTGTAGAGATTTTGAATTTTAGATTCAATTGCTTCTTTAACGTTAGATCTAGTACCTGTGGTCTAGATCTAACGATCATAAAAAAGTATTATTGGAATTTAATTATTGATTTGGATGATTTATATCTAGATTGTAATTCACCCTAGATTAGAGTAACGTAGGAATTACATACCAAAGATAAATCATGCCGAAGAATAATAATTCGAATCTTTCTGAGTAGTTCCGGCTTGTAGTTAGAAACACTCGTTTACACAAATCTGAATTAAAAAGAAAATACAAAACCCACATGAGTCTAAAATACAAAATCCGTAATTCCTAACCCGGCTATCTATTTTCATTTGTTTTAGATTAATATTTTATTTTTTTCTTATATTAAAACCCAAAACTCAAATCAAAAAAACTTTTCATTTCGGAAAGAAGAATAATTAGAAATCGATAATTATAAGATCGATCTCTGTGATTCGACACCCTACTTGAACCCATAATATATTAGTATCGCGGTACCATTTTAAGGGTATTAAATTTGAGCAATCAGTATCTTCCTCTATGCAAATTGTGATTTTGATGATTATATCTTCCTCTACTATTTATTCCTTTTCTGCCATTTTTATTGAAGTACCTTCCTCTTCTTATTCCTCTTTAATTGTCAATCATTCCCCTATTATTTTGATGATAAGCAGTAAATTATTCCTCAGCAAAATTTGTTGTTATGATGGATTAAACCTGATCCTCTTCATCTAACAGTCTAGAATTAACTTGACCAATGGTTAGAGGCTTCTTTTTAGACCTAATATAGGTTTTAATGGAATCATACTCCTTGGGTAATCCTTTGAGAGTGTAATATATTAGGCCTGATGATAGGTGTGAAAACCTATCTATTTCGAAACCGAATTTGTTAGTTTTCAAGCGTATTAGTTATATTTAATTGTGTTTTAGTTTGTTTTACTGTAAAATAGGTAAAGGGATGTTAAAGGGCGATAAACAAGTGAAAACGGTGGAGAAACGGTGAACAAAATGTGAAAAATAGGGTTTCGGTGAATGAAGACCACCGCCTAGGCGAAAAAAAGGCAGAATATTGGAGTGTTGAAGTACTGAACCACCGTCTAGGCAAGAAAACCACCGCCTAGGCGAGAAAATGCCAGATTGTTATGCCAACAGCCACTGCCTAGGCGGAGAAACCACCGCCTAGGCGAAGATCCGACAGAGGCTTAAATCGACTTAAACCACCGCCTAAGCGGTGACACTCTGCGCAGAAATATCTGTTTTCAGATATTTTGAAGATATTTTCCAAACCTTGCCTATTAAACCCTTTTCTCTCCCAATTGTTAAAAAGGCTAGAAGAGAACTAGAGAGGCCCCGGTTGATATTTGGAGAACTCTTTCCAACTTAGTTAGGTTTAGATAATTTAGGAAGTAGATTAGATTAGTTTTAGGAAGTGTTCTTGGCCAATTCTTGAAGAGCTAAAAGAGTAAGTTCATCAATGGAGAAGATGAAGCTCGGGAGGATTGTTCTTTGACGAAAGTGGACTACTCCACTTTGAGATTTGATCTAGCTTCCCTTGTTTCCATTTTTGTACTTAATGTTTATTGTTGATATTGATGATCTCCTCTTGATTTAATGTTGTATTGGCTAAGAACATTTTAGTTTAATTAAAGATTAGTTAGGGAAAGATGTAGTTGTGTAAATACTCATTTGGTTTAATATATGTTTCTTTAACGGTTGTTGCTTTTAAGTCCGATTGTGTTTATCATTTGATGACGATCTTAGTATGCTTGTAATGGTATTAGGGTTGGATTTGAGAAACTAGGGTTTGACACTCGGGAGAGATAAGGATTCGGATTAGGGTAAACACATCGTTACGACCTAACGACCCAAGAGGGCGTTAGTTAGTGTGCAATCGATGACGTTGGGTCAAGACTCACGTGGCCTAGAGTCGTTAAGACATTGAGGGGGACCTCTTCGTCGACACGAAATCGCATATTCCCTCGTCTTACACTCGGAAGAGGTGACGGAGGAGTTTACGAACCGAGATTATCGGATACCTAAACTCCGTTATTGTTAACAAAACGAGATCAAACATGTATTAAGTGAACGAAATCAATCCCTAATTAATCAACTTAATTAAGATTAACCTACTAATTGTAGTTTAGCTTAATTTAATTTTAAATCATGTCTTTCATCGTCAGGATAACATGAGACTACGTAAATTGAGGTATTCAATTATTCATACTTTTCTCTGTTGGAATGATATTCGATCTTCAAGATCCACTATATTAAAACTTAGACCTCGTATACTTGCGAGAGTAAGTAGCGGTGTATTTCACGCCCTACCACCTGAATCATCAAGGGCTATAGGTTTAATAGACAAAATGTTTTCTGCTATATTTTTTTTTATCTCAGTAAAGTATTCATGCATGGTTGAAGTACCTATGGTTACTGTTTGAAGTCTGAGTGTTAGATGATGAACATGTGTTATGGAGACTGGATTGAACCTCCTCTCCAGAATTTGCAGAACATCTACAGTGTGAGGCAACTTTCTAACTAGTAGAAGAACTGCTCTTGAGATTGTACTCATGATGTAGGTCCTTAGATGTTTATCCACCATAATCCATTTGGTGTATTCTTGATTGTCCATTGTTTGACCTTCAGTGTTCTTCACTTGTGGTTCTGGGCAGAGCTTCTTTCCAGTAGCAAGCTCAAGTAGATTGTTGGTGTCTAAAGCATTCCTCACATGTGACTGCCACATTACATAGTTGTTGGTGTCTAATTTAACATTGATAAGAGATTTGAGATTTGAGGCCAGAAAACTAAATTCTAGAGAAATGTTTGCCATGTTGATTTTCTATGAATTAGTGATTAATTTTGTTGTGTATTGAACAGGTTTCAGCAGCGGAATAAATCATGGATCAAAACTCAATGACGAGTCATGAGCCCTAATACCATCTTGAGGAAGAAGAGATGATGAAGAAACAAAAAGAAGAAGACCATAGCAGAAATGAAATCTCAAGTAATTCTCTTAATCAATTCATCAAATATAAAGTACGCAAAGTGGTATTTATAGAATATACCAACTGTAAGAATAATTAATACAAGGGAAAATTGGAGAAGAAATTATGTTACAAAACAAATTTAGAAACTGTCTAACAAACTAACAACTTGAGTTGAACCTTCTAGGGCATTCTGATCACACACACACATAATGTGTGCTTTCTTCTTCTTCTTCTTCTTATGTTGCATGTGTGCCTTCTACTTCTGCTTGTATGTTGTTGTTGTTATCATTACCTTTGCAACAATTGACTTCGATGACTACAGTAATTGCTCCAAAATTGAATTCGAACCTCAAATGTCAGATCCGTCGAATTTATCACATCAAGAGAAACCTAAAAAATAAGCACATGAGATTTTGTTCAATGAAATGAACGAGATTACCAGACCTAAAATTCGACCCAAAATAAATCTATTAAAAAAATGGAAAATGGATAAGAACAATGGTTCAACATTTAAAGAAAACTCCTAAATTCCAACTAATCAGAAAATAAAGGTCAAGGGCGAACGATTAAGATGAAAAATAGAATCAAGGCCGAAAAAAAAGAAAAAAAAAATTGAAAAATTAGTGCATCTCATTCCCCTCCAAAATCATTTGGCATGAATATTCTCCTAAACAACACTCAAATCAAATCGAAAGACCACATGAAAGCAGCCACTCCCAATACGCTGAAAACAGATAACACCAATAGACCCAACTTATAACAAAAACACCTAATCAAACATCAATAAAAGTAATTGAAACGTCATTTCAATACGAAAAAAATAAATGAGTACACAATTACTTCCTGACTTCCTATTCCCTATAGACCAATTCATAAATTTTCTCTTTGACATCCAATTATTTGAGCTTACGGGAAGTCCAATACTTCTCCCTATCTCTAATACTTTAACTATTCTCTGAAAAACAATCCCAGAACAAATACTTATCTTCTCATCCGAAAATAAAAAATTTCGAATGAGATCGTAGTTCACAAAATCAGTTGAATTCTTCCATCTCTTCCCCTTAAAGTGTATCTTAGGATATCCACTAGACACTTTTCTTTAGTTTAAATCTTTTAGATAAGGAATTCTTCCCTGATTTACTAAAGATATATGATTAATCTCCTATCACCTTCGGAATGTTTAACTCTATTGTTATTGGACTCAACACTTGGAAGGTCACAAACTAAACTCCCAATATCCTACCCAAACACCCATTTTGATACATCACCTAATTTACACTCCTCTTTACCCATTCAAATGACACTATTTTTTTCTTTAATTCTCCAAATAAGTTGACTTTGGCTTTTGCAAAAAGCGGATTCCTACATCACTTGAAACACTTATCCAGGGCACTAATACAGATGGGCTCTATATAGTTTTTGTAGGTTCTCAAGGCTTCGCAATCGAGGATTTCTAGCCTAAATTTCCAAATTCGAGCACCTCTTAAAGTACTCCTCTGCTCCGTGATCTGATTCAAGTTCCTGGGTAGTGAAAATGCTCTTTAGAACAGTTAAAAACTCCAGATAAAGCCAAGAACAGTTAATCGGAGGTTGTCATAAGTCAGAGGACGGTCATAAATCTTTCATGATCTAATAAGTTCATGTTTGTGTTTTTTGATCTGTAATTTTTGAAGAAAATGGTCTTTTTTTGGGTATATGGAGGTGCTTTTTCTAAGGAGAGTGGTGGAGATGAGGATGGGTTGCGGTAGAGAACTGGGCTGGGAGACTTGCTGAAAAACTGTGTAGTGTTGATTCTCGCATGTTTGGAGCCGCCTAAGATATGTAGATTGACGGGTTTGCATCGAGTGTTCTGGCGGGCTTCATCGGCAGATTCGGTTTGGGAGTCGAAGTTGTTGGAGGATTATGAGGTTCTTGTGAGGAGATTGCCAAAGACCGTCAAATCATCCATATTCGGCGGTCTACCGTATCTGCCCAGATTCGACGGTCCGCCGTATCTGCATAGAGGTTTAAGGGAGAGAGATGAGAGGAGAAGAAGAATAAGAAGATGAACAACAACAAAGAAGGGTGGGATGGGTGGCAATGGTGGTGGCGGTTTAAAGATGGTAGTGATGGTGATGGTGATGGTGATGGTGATGGTGATAAGTTGTAAGTGGGTTTGGGAGAGATCGAGAGAGAGAAAAGAAAACAAAAAAATTAAAAGAGTAAAATAATAATTTTATTAATTTTATTAAAAAATTATTTATAAAAGAGAAATAGGTAATTGCTTTTCTTTTTCTTTTTCTTTTTTTGGCCTGGAGTCACCGTGATATTTGGCGTGGAGTCACCATGATATTTGTCTCAAAGACTAGGGTGTGAGTAGTAATTTCCCCCACATATGTGCATACTAATGGGACATAATGTTAATGTATCAATTATTTAGCAAATCACCCATTACTATACTTAATTGATACAAATTGAAATTGATATTATCTGAGAACAATAATAAGGTTTTAGTGATCATGCAATTTGAGCAAAAAATGGAAGGAAATGGAAAAAAAATCACTCCACGCCCTTGAAGAATCGGTTCCAGATTGCATCCTAAACTTTTAAGTGCATCATCTTCCAACAGATCGATCTACAAAACCCTACATGCAAAATCAAAATACCATCAAATCAAAACATTAAACCCCCCCTCGATCTTAAAGTAAAAAGGGAGATGACAGGAGGAGAGAGAGAGAGAAAGATGAACAAACCTGGGGTGAGTTGCGAGAGCTTGTGGTGGTGAGTTGTGGCCAGAGAGAGAGAGATCGTCACTTTGGTTATAGGCCATAGTGAGAGAAAGATTTTGATGAAACTTCATCGCGGCGAACAATGTCGTTCTCTGAGGGAAGAGGCAAAAAAAGAAACTGAGGCTAAGAGAGAGAGATATAGCGACAGGATAGTTGAGACTCTGGGGAAAGAGAGCGGTTAGAGAGAGATTGAGAGTGATGATGCGAGGGGGCTGAAGTGCTGAAGTAGAAACACCAAACAAACAAGGGAAGAGGCAAAAAAAGAAACTGAGGCTAAGAGAGAGAGATATAGAGACAGGATAGTTGAGACTCTGGGGAAAGAGAGCGGTTAGAGAGAGATTGAGAGTGATGATGCGAGGGGGCTGAAGTGTTGAAGTAGAAACACCAAACAAACAGTAGCAGAAACACTAAACAAATGCAACGAAAGTAGAAATAAACAAAAAAATTCATTACATAGTTTGACGTAACCTTCTTTTTGGAAAGGTTGAGTTAAGTTATTCAGAATAATTGAAGTAGTTTGAACCTATCAAATAAATTCACATATAGGCTGTAAGACCCCGACTTACCAAGTACGTCATTTATAATTACATTCTAGAGCATGAAAAAATTCGGGGAGAAATTGGATTAATTAAAATTCAAATCAAACATTTAGGGGTCAATTTGCAAATGTAGAAAATATTCAAGCCAAAATTGGCATTTGACTTTTGAATTAAAACTTTTTGGGTGGAATCACAATTTAAGAAACTCATAAGTGATAAATTGAACTAAAAAGGAGAATTATAGAAATTAGGGGGGAGGAAAGAGAAATTAACCGAAAGATTTATATATATGTGTGTGAGTATAATTGTGACGTTCAGCTGGCCGGCAGGGAGAGAGGAAGAGTGGGCGACGTGGCTTGAAGAGAAAACATGATCAATCCACTAGATCTATGCATATAAATTGCACACATGCATGTAGTGATAGGAAAATAAAAAAGAATCATCCAGAAACAGGAAAACCGAAGAGAGAGAAAGGAAGTGGTCGGCGGTGGGTTACCGTTCGACTGTGAGAAAACCAGAGAGAGAGAGGCTCGGGCGGTTGTCCGACAGTGTTCGGTCGATCGTTCATCCTGTGTGATCATCGTTCGTGTATGTGTGCGCGTCAGTCGTTTGTCGTCGCCGGAATGGGTGGGTTGCTGGTGACGAGTTGTGTGTGTTGTCCGTTCATTCGACGACCAGGTGGGTGGGTGGGTGTGTGCGCCTGCTGTGTGTGGGTATGTGTGTGTTTAGTTGTAGGTACATGAACGGTGGTATGTATGTGTGTGATCAGTGTGTGTTTGTGTGTGCATGGTGGTTGCCATCGTCGCCGGAATGGAGGGTAGAGAGAGAAAGAGAGAGATTGGTCGGAGGAGTGGTCGATCGCTGTGGTTTGGGGAGTTTCCATTCGCCGTTATCATTGATGGGTTGTGGGTGTGTGTTCCGTTCGGTTTAAGTAGGCGATTGTGTGTGTGTCGAGTCGACGCTGCTCGACTGAGTTGAAGCAGAAGCAGAAACAGAGAAAGGAGAGAGAGGTGGGTCGCCGGTAGTGAGGGCCAGTGGTGGTGTCGGCGGCTGAACCAGGAACACAAACGAAAAACAGAAGAAGAAAAAGGAAAAGGAAGAGAAAAAAAAAGTGGTCGTCGCCGGTAGTGCAGGCCGGCGGAAGAGATAAAGAGGGTCGGTGAATGGGACGTAGACCAGAAAAACGAAGAAGAAACAGGAAGAAAAGAAGAAAAATAAAGAAAAAGAAAAAAATGGGGAAAATTCCACAAACCACTCCGACAAAAATTAAAAATCCAATTTTGCTACTGACGGAAAAGTCGAAAGAGATAAAATTGCTATCACTTTTAATATATGCATTTAATTGTGCTTAAATTGTCTCGTGGGTGATTGTAAAATTAATTTCTAGTACCGAAATGTCGAAATGACGATAATAAATATTGAAACCATTCGCATGAATGAATTCGATATCGTAAACTATAACGGAACAATACTCGTTAAATAGTAATATAGAATGCGGGGAATAGGAAATTACGAAAATTAGAGCTTGTATTTAATGGTTAGGTTATTTTTACATAAAATATTAATTTAGGCCTTGTCACGAATAGTTTCCCGATTTCCAGAGGATCAGTACAGAGAGTCGGTGGAACTTTCGGAAACGGACATTCAAGTGAGTGTACTGTCTTCTTGCCAAATTATTTTCATACATATATATGCGTATAAAAATGGCCTTACTGAGACTAGATGATTTTATAGACAATATGGATCAAGCAGGTTTTGGGGTGAGTGAGTAAAAATAGATTTTCGTGAAATTATGATAGTTTTTGAAAGAAAGTTGAGAATGAATTTCGTTGGATTTGGTGGTTTTAAAAGAGAGTAGAAAAATATCTGGTTTTCTAAAAAATAAAGAGTGAAAAAAAATAGTTTTGGTGAAATCAGACGTTTTTTTAAAGAAAGTGAAAAATATGATTTTGGATTAAAAATCGATTTTGGAAATAGAGGGTAATGTTTGAGATTTAACGATGTTGATTATACGATGTTATTGATTTGTGATTTGATGATGACGTTATTGATTTGACGATACCATAGTAGTTATCCGCTTCGGCGGAGTGATATTTATCTACTTCAGCAGAGTGATGTTAGACGTTTATACTGCGCAGTGATTATCCGCTTCAGCGGAGTGATGGGTATTCGTAAGAAGGCATATCCTACGGATGGTATGGTACCGTTGCAAACTCCCGATCGTGAGATTAAAATGATCACTATGGCTAGCCAGTATGTGTTGTGGTGGAGTGGTGGTTTGAGATGTGTGTTTAAGATGTGGTGTTTTACTTATATTTGGTGATTTATTATTTATTATATGGTGATTGGTATTATTTTATACTAGATGGATTTGGATGGAACTTGTCTATATCACTTTATTTTCACTGCTTATATACTGAAAATTTTATGAGTTATGTGGTGTTTATATACTTACGCTTGATCCATTTAGATGTTGTAGAAATGAATTATTATTATAAAATATTTTTACTAACAAGGCAGTACACTCGCAGGTGGAGCAGATAGGAGTCGGTTGGTCCCCTACTGGCACTAGTTAGAGTTATGCGGGTCAGGCGTTGGAGTCATACGAGAGTAATTTGAGATGAACTGTCAGAGGATGAACCTAAGAGAGGCTTATGGGATTTATTTTGTTGTTCTTATTTTTGGAATAGATGTATCCCTATAGTATGAAGTTATTATATATATATGACGTGTAGATGGAAGTTTGTATATCGTCACATTTAAGTTGGTTAGTCAAGTGATGTTATGTCAACATCACGCCGGCCCCACAGTGACGGGTGTCCAGGGTGGGGGGTGTGACATAGGCATTTGTTAATATAAATAACATAATACAATAATACATCGATGATGATAAAATTTAAGGATGCATTTTTCCATATTGGCCTGTTGCGTTCAGAATTAGATTAAAGATTTAATTTTTGGAGTACTCTATATGAGAGTCAAACTATGATTTCTAGGTAATGAAACTCTAATCATCTAGAACTAAGTGTTACTAGGTAATGAAACTCTAATCCTAGGTGTTCATTAAAAGTGTGAGAAAAATAAAAAATAAATAAATAAATAAATAAATAGAGCATTTCGGTTAACTGATACATAAATCAGTCAATCGATACCTCTCGGATAAAATAATAGCATCCACGGGTCTACTCCCATCCAGTCGACCGAACCTACCCATCCAGTTGACTGATGTACGCATATTAAATTTCTCCTGTACTCATTAATAAGACCTTAAGCCTTTAATATCTCATTCTTTCCATAGTCTCTCTCCTTCTCCTAATTCTGAAATGTCAAAACGTATAAGAAAACTCTTATATTCCATCACTATCTTTACAAGAATACATGAGTATTTAACAGGAATGAAACCCAAATATGGAATATAACAAAAAGGAAACATCCAAATATAGCTATCCATGAATCAAGCCTTAATTGGCTAAATTGAAAGTGTTTCCCAAAACTTCCTCCAATAATCCTGCGAAGGACAACTCACGCCAACACTCTCCGTCAAGTTGGTGCATATAGATCTCGGATGCCCAACTTACCAAGTGAGTTGTTGAAGCTTTTGCTATATACAGTTTTTGTAAGAATGTCTGCCAACTAGTCTTTGGATTTAACAACTGGGAATCAAATTATCTTGACCTCAAGATTTTGTTTGATGAACTGTCGGTCTACTTCCATGTGTTTACTCTTATCATGCTAGATTGGATTATAAGATATGTTAATTGCAGCCTAGTTATCACAGAATATGTCTATTTCACAGCCAGGAGCAAAGTCAATTTTAGTCAATGCTCTTCAAAGCCAGAGAACTTCACAAAGACCCTTAGCCATCCCACGAAACTTGGTTTCAGCACTTGATAATACTACCACCTTTTGCTTCTTACTTCTCCATGTAACCAGGTTCCCTCCAACAAACGTGAAATAGCCTGAGGTGGATTTTCTATCAGAGATATTTCCTGCCCAGTGAGCATCTCTATAACCTTCTACCCGTAGGTGATTGTTTCTTGTAAATATAAGTCATTTTCCAGAGGAGGATTTTAGGTATCGGAGAATTTGAATCACCGCATTCATATGATCTTTACTTAGACAGTGCATAAATTGGCTTACTACATTCACTGCATAGGCGATGTTAGGTCGGGTATGAGAGAGATAAATAAGTTTTTCAACTAATATCTGGTACCTTCCTTTGTCTTTTGGCACTTGATCTGGGTATTCTCTAAGCTTGTAATTTTAGATTCTCGGTGTATCTACAGGCTTACAATCTAGTAATCCAACTTCTGATAATAAATCTAGGATATATATCCGTTGGGAAGAATATGCCTTGCTTCGACCTAACAACTTTAATTCCCAGAAAATATTTAAGTCTTCCTAGATTTTTCATCCCAAATTTTGTGGCCAATTGCTTTTGAAGTCTTGCTATTTCCTTTTGGTCATCTCCTGTAATGATCATATCATCTACATAGACTATCAAAGTTGTTATCTTACCCCGGTAATACTTTAAGAATAGAATATGGTCTGAGGTGCTTTGTTAGTAGCCATACTTCCTCATTGTCAAGTTGAAGCACCCAAACCATGCTCTAGGAGATTATTTTAAGCTATACAATGTTTAATGTAGTTTGCACACAATCTTAACTTTAGAGCTTGCGATATATCCTGGAGGGACATCCATGTAGATTTCTTCTTCAAGATCTCCATGGAGAAAGACATTTTTAACGTCAAATTGGTGCAATGGCAATCAAGATTTGTTGCAAGAGATAGTATAACCCTAACAGTACTCAACTTGGCCACAAGTGAGAATCTTTCTTGATAGTCTATGTCATATGTTTGCGTATAACCCTTTTGCCACCAGTCCTACTATTGTATCTTTCAACTGATCCATCAGTTTTGTACTTGATCGAGAATACCCACTTATACCCCACTATTTTTCGACCTTCTGGTAGGAGAACAAGAGTCCACGTCTTATTTTCCAATAATGTCTCCATTTCTTCCTTTATAGCTTGGATCCAACTAGGGTCTTCTAGAGCCTCTTTAACACTTGTGGGAATATGATATGAGTAGAGTTCTTTCACAAAGTTATTGAGAGGTTCGGACAGCTCCTTTATAGAAACATAATTGGCATTTAGATATCTTGATCTTTGGTCCTCCAATTCCTGAGAATACATGTTCGGTGGTTTGCCCCGATTGTGCCTGAAAGGTAATTCATAGCCAACAAGAGTACCCAAATCATTACAAATGTGAGGTGTGATAGGAAAACTTACCTCAATTATATTCTCAGAAGATGGGTCATTGGATATTAGAGAGTAAGGGGTACTGCTACTTCAGCTTCTAGAGATGTCGGCTCTAGATTAGGTTCCTCAATGATCGACTGAGAAGCATTAGGTGTCATATCAGTATACTTGATCCAGTCAAATGTTAACCAATTTATCTCTTCTTCTCGTGTCTCCCCCTGAAGAGAAGAATTGGATGCGACAAGAGGGTAGAAAGTGTCGGATTTAAGGAATGTAACATCCATAGTCACATAGGTGTGTCGAGTAGTTGGGTCATAGCATAGGTACCCTTTTTGGTGTACAGCGTATCCCAAAAAGAGACAATGAATGGCACAGGGATCAAGTTTCGTGTGTTGGTTCTTGTAGAGGTGAACAAACGCAACACAAACAAAGACGTGAGGTGAAAGCATCGGTATTGTGGGTAATTGTAAGACCCCGATTTCCTAGAGACAAATAGTTTTGGTTGCATTTTTATAATATTTCGAAAATAGCAGGGAGGATTTTGAAAACAAAGATGTAATTTAAAAAGTTTAGGGGACCAAATGGTAAACTTTCAAAAACATTAAAATAAAAATTTGTTTTAATTCATAAACTTAACTAAAATGAAGGGGGTTTAAGTGCAATTATATATACATACTATAAGAGAAGTGGTGGAGATGAGGATCGGACCCTTAAGACTCTAACTTCCGCGCATGTATAGTTATTAGCCGCATTTTAACATTTAGAAAAAATGGGGTAGGATGTGTTATTTTGAAATAAAGGGGTGAATTTATGATTTTAAGAAAAAATTAAAAACTTGGATGGGGATTTAAATAAAGAACTTAAAGGAATTAGGGGGTGGTTAATGTAAATAGGATATATATATATATATATATATATACACACACATACGAGAACCGCCGGTAGGAGCTAGAGACACAGAGAACCGAACGGAGGCTTTGACGTGGCAAGCTAGGATCAAACGTAACCACCCAATTCATGCAATTCACTCATGTAAGAAGGATCGAGAAGAAAGAAAACAGAAGGAAATCCGAGAAAAATAAAAGAAAATGGGAGAGAGAGAGAATGCGTCGTTGTTCGTCGGCGGTGACGTCGGTCGTACGGTCGGGCATGGCATGATTCGTCCGTTCAGTCCCGTCCGGGTGTGGGTATGTTTTTATTTGTTCATTCGACGGTTGTGGGTGGGCGGTCGTTGACAGAGAGACGGTGTATGTGGGTATCGTCGGCGACGGAGTGGTCGATTGTTCAGGTGGTAGGTGATCGTCGTCGACCGGTCGTAGGGTATGTGTTTGTCGTTCAGCTGGAGTGCGTGTGTGTGTGTAATCGTCGTTGTCCATCCGGCCATGTATGTGTGTGGGTGTCCTGTTCATCCGACCGTGTATGTATGTGTGTGTCCTGTTGATCCAACCGTGTGTGTGTGTGTACTGTTCAACTGACGTGGGTATGTGTGGGGGACCGTCGGTTTGGTCGGTGAGTGAGTGTGAGGGCGTGGGTGGACGGGAGGTGGTCGCCGGCGGTCAGTGAAGGAGGAGTGAGAGAGTGGTCGGCGGCAGACACGGTCGAAAGAAGGAAAAAGAACAGGAACAGTAGACGCAACCAGGACGAAAAAGAAGAAAAAAGAAGAAAAAAAAAAAAGAGAGAGAAAATTGCAGAAACCACCCCAGGAAAATTCAAAACCCATCTTGTGGTTGCCAAATATTTCGGAAACAGGTAAAACTTCAATCGATTATTAATTCTCGTTAAATTAAATTTTAATTAGTGTTACAAATCCTAAAATCATAATAATTTCGTGACGACTAATTAATTTTAGGTACGTGGTACATAAAATTAGTAACGATTCGGTATATAGGGTCTGCATTGCATGATTAGGATGTTTTAGATAAGATATTAATTTAGACTCTGTCACTATTAGGTTCGCAGGCACTGGCGTCCAGATAGAGTGCGGTCAGTGTCAGTTTTGCAAAACGGATATCGAGGTGAGTGTACTGTCTTCTTGCCAAACTATTTTCTATGAATATACATGATGAAACATGTGATTATTTAAACTGTATGAATTTATAAATGATATGGATCAGGCAGTATTTGAGTGAGTTGGTAAACTAGATTTTTCGGAAGATTTCGATGGTTTTCGGAAAGAAGTTGAAAATAAATTTTTGTTGGTTTCGATGAAATCAGACGGTGTTTTTCTAACGGAGAATAGAAAATATCTGTTTTTCTAAAAATGCCAGGGTTTTCTATAAATGAAAAGGGGGAAAAGTGATTGTGATAAAATTAGACGTTTTCTTTAAAAGAAGGTATGAAATATGATTTTTGGATTTAAATGTTGGTGTTGAGGAAAAGAGATAGACAGGATAATTCGATGATATTGTATTTGATTTTGACGATGCTATAGTTGTTTCTCCCCGTAAGGGGTGTGGATTCTGTTTCTCCCCGTAAGGGTGTGGATTATATTTCTCCCCAAAAGGGGTGTGGATATTTCGTAGGAAGGCATTCCTACAGATGTTACGGTACCGTTATAACTCCCGATCGTGAGGTTAAAACGATCACTAGGGCTGGCCAGTGTGTGTGTGTTGGAGGTGTGTGTTTGAGATTGGTGCTTGAGATGTGGTGTTTTACGTATATTGATTGATTTGATATTATGTATTATGATGATTGGTATGATTTCATACTAGATGGATTTGGCTGGAACTTATCTATATCGCTTTATTTCCATGGTTTATATACCTGTGCTTGATCCATACTAAATTGTGGAAATATTTAAAACGTATTGATATTTTAAAAAATAGAAAAAAAAAATATTTTACTAAGAAGACAATACACTCGCAGGTACAACAGCTAGGAGTCGGTCCCCTACTGGCACTAGGTAGAGCTTTGTGATGGAGTCAGGTGGACGATTGAGAGAAGCTGTCAAAGGAGAACCTAAGAAGGTTCATGGATGAACACTTTTAGTTAGAAAAATTTTGGGCCGGGTGTGCCCCCATAATAGATGTATGTATCATACAGTGGGTGTATTTTATTTTATTAATTGGGTTATTTGGGGATTAGTGATGTCATGTTGTAGTCACGCCAGCCTCGAGATGATGAGTACCCGGGACGGGTTGTGACAGTAATAGTACATAGGTTGACAAGGCCTGTAGCGGAGTCTTGAATCCAAAAACTTTTGAGGGCATGCGGTTAATCACATGGATGGTCGTGGCAACAGCATCAGCCTAGTATTGGCTAGGTACATGAGCTCCAAGTAACAAAGCTCGAGCAGTTACCATTTTGCTGCAGAGTCTGGGGGCATAAGGTCTCATGAATTAGTCTATGGTGCTGGAAATAATCACGGAACTATTGATTCACATATTCTCCACCATTATCGAATCAACGAGTCCGAATTTCAGCATCGAACCGAAGAGTTTGAATCTTAGCAGAGAACTGAGTTTGAATCATTTTATGAAATGATAGAAATACATAATAATTAAAAAAAAAATCTCATTTTTATGTTTCAACAGATAAAGCCAAGTCATTCGAGTACAATCATCGATAAATATCACAAACTAGCGGAAACTAAACATAGTAGATTTTGGGAAATGACCCTATACATCAGAGTGAATCAAAGTAAAAGGAACATTGCACTTATTCATACTCGACGAATAAGTGACCCGATGACTTTTAGCTAAAATGCGAGTTTCACATTTAAAATCCAATATTGACAAACCCGAAAATAAATAAGGATACACATGTTGTAGATAGAAAAACCAATGTTTTAAAAATCGGACTGGACCGGCCGGTTGAACTGTCAACCGGTTAAATCCTAAAACCTGGCCAACCGTCTGGTTCGAACCGGTTCGACCACTGAATCGGTAAACCAGAACGATCCTCGTTGAACCGGCCAATTTTTCGTCATTTCCCATTCATATAAATACTTTTCTCAAAAAACCTAAAGTATTACCAAAATCGTTGCCTTTCTCCTTGTTTATGTTTCTCTCGTTCAAACCCATCTCAGATTTCAGTTAAGGCGACGACGAACAAACAAAGGCATCATTGCTAGTGCAACCTCCAACGACGACGGGCTCCGACGTCATTGCAATCTGTATTATGGTCATATTCTCGGTCGCCTCCTAGTAGCAGCTTAGAGTTTAGCGCCGGTGACGACGTTTATCGATTCTGGTAAGGTCATCTATATTGTGGAATTGAGAGATAGGCACCGGTAGATGGAATGGAGGAGACTGAAAGGTGAAATGAATCTCAAGCACATTAGGGTATAGTTGAGGTTGGCAAGTAAAATTACATATAAGGACATGAAATGTTATAGTAAATGACGCCTGAGGAATAGAGATTCCACTGAATTACAACTTTGCCATGATAAAATCAGTTTTATTATTACTTACCAAATCAATGTTCTGTTATATATGTTATATTATATATATATTGCATTTTTTAATATTTTTTATTTAAATAAATATATGTAAAACTATTAATGACGTAATGATGACGTCACCAATTCAATTGCGGTTCACCTACCGGTAAAACCAGTAACCTGTGGCCCGATAATTTTTTTGGTTCAATGTCAGGGCCGATTTTTAAAATATTGAGCCAAATGACAGATGGCCTAACCGATGGTGTCAAAGCAAAATCTGTTCCATTTTGAGGTCATGTTGATCCTAAGATTTTGATGAACAATTAAATGTTGATATTTTTTGTGGAATTAATGGTTTAATTGAGTGTTTCAGTTTATTAAGTTCCAAATGATGAAGATATGATGACAAATATAATGAATGATTAAGAGGTTGAAGAATTTGAAGAACCTAGGAAAAACAACTCAAGTTACATTTCAACTCTTAATATCCCAATTAGGATCACACACGACACAAAAAGATTTTTAAATGATTTTTATAAATATGTGTGTTTTTAATAGGATCCTATTTAGCTAAATTATTTGTTCCTATGAGTAATTGAAAAAGAAATATTAATAATTGATTAAAATTGAATTTAAGTATTTAGTAGAGCTAACCAAGAAAATAAATTAGTTAAAGGGGCAAAAACGTCAATAAAAATGGATTAAAAACGAGTTGAGAAAAGTGTTCTAGCATCTATAAGTCAACAGGTAAGTCGATCGGAGCATAGAATGAAAAGTTTTTGTATCTCTCAGTCGATAGGTAGATCGACATGTGCTTAAATATGAATTCTCTGTATCTATAAGGAGACAGAGCGGTCGACCTGTGATAAGAAATAGAACTCTCTGAATCGCTAGGTCGACAGATAGATCGACCGATGGGCACAAATTTTTTTGGCTTGGCTACATCCTGAATCAATCAGTCAACAGCTGATCTTGGTCAGTCGACTTATGGGATTATTTCAGGATATTATGGAATTCCGGATTTTATTCTAAAAGTAGCCGTTACTAGCCCTTTTTTTGTTAAGATTCACGAGAGATTTTAAGGATTTAATGTTATTTGAGATATGCAACATATATTATGATATCCTTATAGATTTGGTTCATTAAGTTTGAATATGTTTCAATTTGGTACATGTAAAACTTTATATCATATTTAATTGTGATTGAAAAATATTTGGGGGACTTAATTGAGAAGTTTAAAAGCTATAATTAAGTGATTTGAACCAGAATAAAGTCTTAATGATATAAAAGGTCTATAAGAGCAATTAAGTGTCGTAATAAGTGGGAACTAGCCGTTAGAGAGTTTATTTTATTCTCATATATATAGACCTGGGTTTTTCATATCAGTGAGAGAGATAAAGAGTATTATACTGAGCTTTTCTAAGAGAAATCTCATTGAGAATTGTGAGAGCTTTTCTAAGAGTTATTCTTGAGTATTATTTGTTGTGAATCACTGCTACTACCGAATCTGAAGTAACATTGTTATAATTATTCTTTCGATGGATTCTGGGTGAGATTTTTCCAAATTACTTTTTATTTAGTATTACTTGATTATATTTGGAATTTGATATTTAGAAATTATTTTCTGATTTTTTATTGAAAAATATTTTTGAAACAATTTCTTAAATCAATCTGATTATATACTCAATTACGTGCTACCCATTTTTGTTAAAAATCAGATTTTAAATATCTCACTTTTCTATCACTAGTTTTGGGATATTAATTGAGTTCTAATTTATCTGGGGTGGTAGAAGCTCCAAGTGAGAAAAATTACTTGTCAATTTTTTAATTGGTAAGTTGAGTGACGGATTATATACTGTTGGAAGTATTTAATCTAAGGGTAGTTGGTTTCAGTCTCTTCCTGTAAAAAGATTGAGATAATAATTCTTCTTAAATTGAATTATTTTATGAGTAATTTTGTAACGGTGCAATTCTTACCAGGTAAAAAGATATTTGGAGTGCTTGAGAGGTTTTTATTCTTTAGCCTTTGTTTAAAAAAGAATTAGGTTATTCTTGAGCTTGTAAAAAATAGAGATTATTCCTAAGCCTGTGAAAAGAAATTTTGTAAAGGTTGATTCTGAGCCTGTAAAAGAATCTTTATGAGGGTTTGGTTCCTACCTTTAAAGGGATCTTGAGTTTAGTAGGTGCGACTCTCCGTGGGGCTCGGAGGATTAGATTAGCCAAGAGTAGTTTGGTGAACTAGGATATATCATGGTGTGTTGTTTTATTTATTTTACTTATATTGTTATTTGGTGTGCATCTAGTTGATAACACATATCCACTGCTATAAAGATAATAATTAATTTTAGGATAAAATTAATTGTTAGAATTTTTGAAGTGTTATTATTATTCTGATAATTTTTTAATACTATCCAATTCACCCCCCCCCCCCTCTTGGGTAGCTCATTGGGCCAACAGGTCACTTGAGCAATGCATGTGATGTGCTTGGCCGACACTAAAATCTTCCATATAATAGAGCCCCCCTCTTAGTACCACGCCCAATGATCTCCTTGGTAAGAATATCCTGAATAAGACAAAACGTAGGATAAATGAGCACAACACAATTCAAGTCTTTAGTAACTTGACTCACTGACAGTAATTTATGAGAAATGGAAGGCACAAGTAAAGTATTAGATAATGGTAGGGCTAGTGATAACATCACAGTCCCAATCCCTATTATCGAAGAGATGCTTCCATTAGCATTGCCAATGGTAGTTCGCTCAGGGGGGAGTGCTGAGAAAAATCATTTACATCAAACCTCATATGGTTCGTTGCTCCAAAATCAAGTATCCAAGTATTGCAGTCAGCCTCCCAATTAGAACCAAGTAAAGCATTACCTGGGTTAGAGTTTGAACTATCGACTGGAATGAGGAAAAAATGTGGTTCTGCTACAACTACCACAGCCTTGCCGATGCTATCATCATTCCCACCTTCATCACAGCGCTTCTGAGCCTAAAGTTCGTGCCACCAATCGAGATACCTGTGAAGCTTGAAGCAGGTCTCAAGAGTATGCTTTGTACTCCCACAGTAAGAGCATTTAGTGCTATCAGAGGTGGCTCAGGATTTGGAATTGGAACTAAATTTGCCATCATGCAAAGAGAGAGACCTGGAGGATGCTTGAGGCTACGAACCTTGCTTGAGAATTTTGGACGCCAAACCCGATCATGGTACATCATCGGGGCTACTCGTCGTCATCACCGCTTGACGAAGAGCTTCTCTCCAAACGTGTACATAGGTTTACTCCACTGTTGGGAATAACTTTATCTGTAGGACATCACTCCTGATATGGTCTAAGCAGTCATCGAGACTATCCAGGAATACATATACTCAATCTTCTTGAATTAGGGTATTGTAATGTTGAATATTGGTTGGGCATTCCATTGGGTTTGGACGACGGAAGTCAATTTCACGCCAAGGTCAAATAAGTTAAATCCATCTCCGTCGACTTGAAACGGAGGCGAGATCCTCTTGCCTCCCAGGTTAGTGTTCTAAACCCCCTTCGTCAGCATGCTTTATATTCATATGTTGGGATTGATGATTGGGATCACTGAGGACACTGTCCATTTTAAGTTCGGAAGTGATATGTAGTATATTAGTTTATGTGTTACTATTTTCTTGTATTGCATGTGTGTTTAGGTTAGAATGTGTTTATGTTTTTGTGTGGTGTTGTTTTATGATGAGTTTTGCATTCATCTGAGCTGTTACATGATGATGATAATTACCCCTGGTTATTTTCAAGGTCAAGGGTAATACCCTTGCATGTGTGATTCTGTGTGCTTGACTAAGCGTTTTAGTCAAAATTATTGTAGATCCTAATTTTTACAAGCACATAAACTCAATGTATTTCTATTCAATTGACTTAACAAAGATTATCAATTAGCCAAACTCATGACATATTAAGGATTCTGAAACTTGATTGAGGGAAAGCTTGAGGCAAAATCCTAGGTGAGATAGTTCAAGAGACGTGATTTAGGCATTCGTTTTGTCGCTTGAGCCTTTTTAAGCCTACCTTGTAATATGTTTGTCCTTCGTTATCCTGTCGAAGCCTTAATGAAAATTCAATTCAGAACACATAAACTAATACCATGGCCAGTGGATCTTTTTTCAAACCTAAATCGCTGAATTTAAAGGCACATTTGAGTGAATCAAGTTAGCAATTGTAAATGCTACTTGATGTGAGCAGTTGGGTTTAGGACGAACTTCTAATTGGTTCGGTATTTGAGTACTCACTTGTCGTTTTTCAATTGTATTTCACACACTCCTTCAATTGTAACAATCAAATAAGTTTGGGGGTGTGTTCGTTGAAAAGAAAAAGAAAAAAAATATATAGAAAAAAAAAGAATCAAATGTAAATACAGTTTTTAATTTCCGTTTCTTTTTGACAAGTGAGTATGTCGGTCTTTAAATACATGTTCGGGATTGTTTCCAATCTAAGTATGGGAGTTCTAGAGTGAATATGCCAAGCGTTGAGCCTTGGGTAATGTTAAGTTAACAACGTTAACCCATTTTCAATTCCAAAATACCCTCGGCCAAATATTCCTTAACCGAACCAAATCCTAATGATCTCTACGAACTACTTAACCTACATTAGTGGAGAGTGGACCACAATCAGGCTTATGGAAATCCTAGTCCTTCACGGTCCAAGTCATGAATTTAGTTGGTGAATGATCCAATCCGGTCGTTGTATAGTTATATTATTGAGTCACACACTAACACGTTTACACGATCTAGAATAGCGTTCACCATTATTGCATGCCGAAATTCTAGAACCTCATGATGTGTTTTACCCCCTAAACTCGATATGACTGGCAGTTGTTGAGGGACAATAATAACTTGGCCGTTAGAAGAATTTAAAACTCGCATGTTGTTATGTTTAGATTGTTTTTAGGATTTTTGTTATTTAATTCAGTTTGTGTATTTTCATTTTCGTGTGTGTGTTTAGCCCGAGGACTAGCCAAATTTCAAATTTGGGGGTATTTGATAGGTGTGACAAACCTACATATTTCCAAAGTGAATTAAGTTAATTTTTGAGCGTTTATATAGTATTTTATTATGTTTTAATTAATTTTTGTACTTTTTGTATAAATTAGGTGTGGGGGTAAAAAGATAGGAAACTGGAGCGAAAACGATGAGATCAAACCAAAAGCGATTGAAGAACGATGGAAAAAAAAGCTCGCAGGCAAAATTGTGAAACAAGCCCACCGCTACGGCATCCAGACCACTGTCACGGCACTGAAGATGCTGAGAAAAGAATAAATGTTACTGATGGACCACTACCTAGGCGGAGAATTCCACTGCGTAGGCGAAAATCCAGCAAAGAAAACAAAAATAGGCTACTAACAGCCCACCGCCTAGGCGGAGAATTCCAGCGCCTAGGCAAAAATCCAGCAGAATGTTCTTCCTAAGCCACCGCTATCTTCATGACCGCAACGATCACCAAACCGGCCTAGGCAGTGGATCCCTTCGCCTAGGCGTAGACCCTCTGCACAACCTAGATATTTTTAGGATATTTATTTAGATATTTTGCTTATAAATACCATCCCCTCTCCCCCTATCTTGAACCCCCCCCCCCCCCCCCCCCCCCCCGGCCATTTGGGTACCTTAAGCCATATTTAGGCTAGGGTTTAGGGGTTTTAGAGGTGGAGCTCACATCCTAAAGTAGAGAAGACGGTGAATTGATCGTTGAGCGTTCTTAGCGGTTCATCTTCAGACGAGGCTAAGTTCTTTGATTGTTTTTCCTTATTTCTTTATCTTAGGATATTGTGAGCATGTTTAGCTTGTTATTTCATTATAAATGCGGCTATGGCCATAGCTAAACATGGATTGTAGTAGGGATTAACACTATATTTATAAATACGTTATTTGGATGATTTCGGTGTTGCATTTGTGATTGTTCTTCGTAGTTTGATTGTATTTATCGTATTGTTTGTTTATCATGCTTAGTTAAATAAATGGAGAATAAGAGTTTTGACAAACCCCGGATTCGGATTTGGGTAAACAAACGTCATGATTCAATAACCCGGTCGGGGTTTGAATCGTAGACAGTCGATGACGTTGGGGCAAGACTCACACGACCTAGGGTCGTTAAAACGTTGAGGAGGACTTCTTCGTTGACGCAAAGTCTCGTTATATCCCCCGTCTTACACTCGGGAGAAGTGTTAGGGAGTTTTTAAACGGAGATTGTTGATAGGGTAAATACAACGCACGATCCAATGACCCAATCGGGAGTTGGATTGTGTGCAATCAATGACACTGGGTGAGACTCACGTGACCTAAGGTCGTTAAGACGTTGAGGGAGATTTCTTCGTTGACTCGAAATCATGTATTCTCCCGTCTTACACTCGAGAGAGGTGGCGGTGGAGTTTACGTACCGAGGTTGTCAAATAGGTCGAACACCGTAAACGTGAGTAAATCGAGATCGAACACGTATTGTAAATACGTTAATCCCTAGGCAGTTCTTGACCCTAAAACATATTAGCATATTAGTGTAGTTAATTTAAGATATATTAGTATTAGTTTAATTAATTAAATACATTTGTTTTTTGCCTAGATAGAGTTAGGTCACGACAACCGCGGTATTCAATAGTAACGACACCAATCCCTGTGGATACGATAACCCGATCTTAACGATCACACTCTACTAAAACTTAGATTTCATATACTTGAGAGTGTAAGTAGCGGCGTATTCCTACGGGCTCCTACCACTTGGGCTGAGATAAGAGAAAAGGAACGAAATCTAATCCCGAAAAATACTTGAGTGCTAAATAATTGATCTAGAATATTTTGTTGGGTAAAATATTTTATGTAATCAAAGTGAGGAAATTGATCTAGAATTCATGGGATTTATATTGAAATCATTACTTGCCTATGTTATAGTATCACTATACTCTGGAATATCACTAAACCTTATTGGAAAAGGTAGAACGTCTACTCGACGTATTCAAACTGTATGGTGATCTTGGATCTCTTTCAACCCCAAAAATTAGCTTATGAAGTAAAGTTTTTCCTCATACTTATAATATAACTATCAGCCTCTTCCACATTTGATGCCTCATACATCGGGTATTTGGTCGACTAACCCTCAACTAATCTTTCCCTTTGTAGTTATTGGGTTAGAGTTGTCATAGCCTGGGGCTTAGTACTAGTGTAAGGTGGTCTTGGGCCCTCTCTACCTTAAAAGCCAACTCATGAGTTGAAACTTTTCCTCACACTTATAATCTGACCAACGGCCCTTTTTACATCCGATGTGAGATAAACACAACATGAACTACTATAAATTAGGGTCTCTAACCCTCTCTATATTATATTGTGTGCTGGCTTATTTGATTATTTGCTAAAACATTTACGTTCATCATTTGCTAAGTACTCACTTAGACTTATATTAAAATTGTATCAGTTTTTAAATGATTAGAAAATTATTAATTTTTTATCTATCCAATTCACCATCTCTTGGTAATTGTTTGGACCAACATAATGTTTTATAGTTGTATAGTAAATTGTAACTAAAAAAATAAATTGATTATAACTAAAATTACTACAAAATATTTTAGCTACAAAACTTTTAGTTACAGAAGTGGCTAGAGCTCGATTGGTTCTAATTGTTAAATTTGTATAGTTTGTATGAATTAAGATTAAAAAAAAAAAAAAACAATTTGTAAAAACGACTCTATTTTTGCATTATCTTTACAATTGAATCTCATCGTTTTGTAGTCTTATAGTATATTGTAATAAATTGACTGTAGCTAAAATTACTAAAGAATATTTTAGTTACAAAAGTGGTATTGTTGACGGCGATGACCATACGACCAGTGGAACTAAAATTAAATCAAAAGAAAAGTGGAACATAAATTAAAAGTATAGTGTAAAAAGGAACATGCACATAATTTCCCCTAAAATAAACTAAAAAATTGTTCTAGAATTAAAAATAAAAATAAAAAAATTATAAGAAATCGCCTGAATTATTTTGATTTTTCTTATGAATAAAAATATTAATTAATATCAGACATACAAGTATATGGTAAACAAGATTGAGTGGGAGCAAGCATTTTTGGGATGTGATTGGGGGTGGATGAAGGATAAACATATATGGTCGATGTGAGGTCCATTTCCCTTGCAGGAACAAGCTGCCCTCATCTTACTGTATAACCTACCTACTTCTTCTTAATCACACACACACACACACACACACACACACACACATATATATATATAGTTCACCAACCAAACCAAAAAATATATATATTTATTGATTGTATAATATAAGTGTGATTTGGACTTCCTACCAAATTAGACAAGGGCTGTGCCAAACTGCTCTCATCATTACGGGCGACTGTGTTTTATATATATATATATATATATATATATAAAATAAAATTAATTAATCAATTTATTGTTTAAAATTATATTTATATTTTATTAAGAAAATTAGACACTAAGATTCATTATTGGTGTCACTTAAAATTTTTATTTCGTACTTAAATGTGTAATTATATGGTGAAAATTATATAACAATCAATTATAGATCAAAATATTTTATTTTTTTTGGTGGCGGTGTGTTTTTACACTTTGTTCCCCTGAAGTTTGAACATATAAAGTTTCATAATCATCCCACTACAATTTAAGCTATCATCTCCATTACAATTTTGGATGAAAAACAGTCATATGTCATGCACTTAATTGTTTTTTAGAGATTTTATGAAAAATCTTATCTCTTCCTTCTTTCTCATTCTCTTGTCTGTTCAAATACTCATAAATATACATATATATACGATTTTTCGTTAAAAATTTGTAGGCAAAAAAAGAATAAGATCGAAAATGCCTATAAAAATAGTTAGGTGCAAGACAATTAACTATTTATCTTCTAAAATTTTAGTGAATTTATTCATCTAGAATAAAATGGGATGAGTAAAGAATTTTAGGATATTATGTGTTCAAATTAAAATTGTAGGGACCAAATTGATGAAGACCCGAAGAGTATGGATAAGTTAAACCATAAAGTGCATGTTAACCTTCCCCAGATGTTTCAAATCAAAATCTTAGACCAACCCGGGAAGAAACAAATAAATTATTTTTTTTAGAAAACAATCAATTAGCCGAAAAGTCTCCAACCTTCCTCTCTCTCTCTCTCTCTCTCTCTTTTTCTCTCTCTTCAATGGCGATGAAGATCAGAAAACTGTTTCCAAGAGAACCCACGAATCAGTCAGTCGGGTGTCTAGATTTCTGCGATCCAACATGCCCGTATAACTGCTACCCGGACTCCGATTCATACGGCTTCATCCCACCGTTTCCGGCACCGCCGCCGCCACCCACCTCATCCGACAACGGCAGCCATATATCCTCGCCGTACGTGATCATCATCGTCACGCTTCTCTCCAGTCTCTTCCTTCTCCTCAGCTACTACGTCATCATGGTCAAGTATTGCTCCGCGTGGAACCCTTTCAGGCGGCAACGAGCCCCTCGTGATCATCGGAACGAAGAGTTTCTGGATGAAAATCATGGCCCCGCCGCCGCCATCGACCACCACATCTGGTACATCGCCACCGTCGGTCTGAACCCGTCCGTCATCAACTCAATCACGGTTTTCAAGTACAAGAAAGGAGAGGGGTTGGTGGAAGACACAGTTTGTTCGGTCTGCCTGAACGAGTTTCGGGACGACGAGACTCTCCGGCTGCTACCCAAGTGCAACCACGCGTTTCACGTCCCCTGTATCGACACGTGGTTAAGGTCGCACACCAATTGCCCCATGTGCCGTGCCAGAATTTTATCCACTGCTGCGAACTCCAATCCCCGCTCAAACGACCGGATTTCCAATGACTTGGGTCGGAATCAAGATACCCACATGGAGAATTCGGAGAATCGCGGCGTAACGAATAACAATCCGATCAGAGCCGGTGGAAATTGCGAAAACAGGGCAGGAACAGAGGACGAACACGAACTCGATTTGCCACATGCTGGTGAAGAAATTACCGGTTCCGATCGAAATTCAAAAGAGAATTCAAATTCCAGAGGAAGTTTTGGGTTTGGGGTAGCCGGTGACTTCGCTTACCATAGCACTACTGCCGTGGTCGATGAAATTCAACCATTAAGGAGGTCAGTTTCAATGGATTCTCCGGCCACCGCAAAGATCGGCGAAATCGTGAGTAACGTTGGTATAACTGAATCCGAAGGAACTTCTCTTAATCCAGGCGCTAAGCCTTCGGATTCTTCTCCTACCATTAACGATGATAAGCATTCAAGGGCATACGCACACTCATCACCGGCGCCATTGCTGCCTCAAACCCCTGTTTCAATGAAGAGATCATTCTCATATGCTCCAGGGAAGTCATTCTTGTCAAGGCATCACCATAGAATACCATAGTTCAATTGTGAAGTCTTAGTTTTTGATTTCTGCGATTGTCTGCAGAAATTGAGAAAGATAAAGCTCCATAAATTGGATGGAAAATTTCTCATAATAGAAGAATGCCGGATCGGTTAATTGCTTAGAACTAAGATTGAAGAACAAGGTAGAATAAAAGCAAAACTCTGGATTGTTTTTTTCCGAACCGACTCCTGGAGAGTAATAATGTACACAGATTGTTTCTGGGAATGAAAATTTCTTGGCATTTTTTTGATGCTAAGGTATTCAATAATCTAATTTCTTGGTTTTTCTAATTGTATATTTTGAATGTCAATTGCTAAATTATGCGAAATCAATCATAAAAGTGAATTGCAGGGTACGCATGAACAGTAATGTGTTTTCACCGTGAATAATACAACACGCGTAGAGTGACGTGCTTCCACTGAACAATACCATATGCGCGAACAGCAACAAATTTTTAACTACAGTAAACAACGTTCTACACGTAAATAGTACCGTTTTTATACCAATAGTGAACAATATTATGCGCGTGAAAAGTATCATGTTTCCATCGATAGTGAACACTCATACGTAGAGACTGTGACGTGTTTCTACCAACCGTGAACATTATCATATACATGAAGATTAATAGTAATGTATTTTCACCGACTGTGAACAATACTATACTCGTGAGCAGTTATGTGTTTTCACGGATTATAAAAATAGTACCATATGTGTGAATAGTAACATATACTTGAAAAGTACGCGCTTCCACCGCCAAGTGAATAGGTAAATATGTGCGAAGAATCAAACTTGTGAATACACATGAAAAGTAAAACATGATTTGGGATTTTTTTTCAAAATGTCCATTTTATCCTTGTCATATTATAATTATGAGTTTTGGTTTACTGTGAGCATTTAATTAATATTTCTAAATCTGTTGGCTTGTTCTTTTCAATTCATTTTAGTTTTTTAATATGAAAAATGTTAATAAAAAAATGTATAGTACTTAAAAAAGGAAAAAATGAAAGACTGAAAAAGATAAAGATGTGTTAAAATGGAAGTTGGGCTCTTCTGATAATCTTCTTAGTTGGCCTTTTATTAGAACTACGTAACGGGCCGGTGCAACCCTTCTTAATTAGGCTTGGATTAATCCCCACCCCTAAATAGGCTTGAATTAATGGGATGTTTTCTTTTTAATTTTTACTTTTTTGGATATACAATTGTAACAAAAAATATAATAGAAAACAAAAATGTAGGTTCGAAAATATATGGGAGTTTTGGAAGAAGAAATCGGATATTAAAACTATTAGATTAATGTAGCAGAATATAAAAAAAGAATAATGACTTTTTTAATCTGATAAATGACTTGAATGCTCAATTGGCCTCTGGTATTTGGAAAATGACACATTTGGTTCTTCACATATCATTTTCATTCCAATTTGGTCTCTCAGTTAAATTTTTTGTTAATTACTGTTAAATTATATTTAAACCCTTTAAAAATTTTAATAAGTGTCATTTTATTTTCTATCTAAAATTTATGGATGCAAAATGTAATTACCATCATCACTATCTCTTTCTTCTCTGCAAATTAACCAAAACCAACCCATTATCCATTTCCCTTTATCCAATGATTTAAAAACCAGACCGGACCGGCTGGTTGAACCGTCGACCGGCCCTATTTTCGGTCCGTAAATACCCTAGAAACCGTTTACCTGGTTAAACCGTTCAACCGGCCGGTTCAAACCAGTTTAACCGCGAACCGGTGAACCGGTCCGGTTTTCGTCGAACCGGGGCAGTTTTCACCATAGCGGCAGTTACGGCTCTGTAAAGGATGTGAAAAAATTCCAGGCGGCGAAAAGGATGAAGGCGATTTCACAAACCAAAGAACAGTTCGAAAGGTTTGTTTACCGATTTCCGGAGAGAGAATCCGCCGCCAACGTGTACGATCGGGTCTCCGATAAGCGTAATACTTCATTTGCTTTGTAGGTAACCAAAAACCTTTTTCAGCAACCCTTTAGAGGATAAGGACCAGTCAGTGATGGAGGAGAAGCCCAAAAACCTTTTTCACCAATTGTCGCTTTTAGGCTCTAGTTCCAACCCCTTTTTACATGGCTGTGCAACTCTTTTGAAAAATATCAGTAAAAAATATCACATGGCTGCAGTACCTTTCCACTTTTCAGCTATCAAATTCATTATTAATTTTATAACCAAATTTTGAAACTCATCTACTCCAAACATATAAAATTATCAATTTTCTCTCAATTTATTTAGTTATAGTTATATGGTTAGATTTATATTTTCTTTCTTTTATATATATATATATATATATATATATGACATAATTATGACGTCACCGGTTCAACCGCGGTTCACCTACCAGTTGAACCAGTGACCCGTGACCCAGTAATTTTTCCGGTTCAACGTCCGGTCCGATTTTAAAAACATTGCCTTCATCCTCAACCAACCAAATACCACCACCACTCTAACAAAGAACCACCACAGCCATTCCAATAACGAACCACGTACGATCTCTCTCTCTTCTCTCATTTGACCTCTCTCTTTCTATCTATATGTATATAAATATCCTAGCCCCGGCCAAACGAGCAACGAAAGATTGTTCATATGGGTTTTTGATTTGCATATGAATTGGAGCCTCCGGCCACCCTCAACCATCCACCACGCCGGCCACGCCCATCCCCCCTGTTTTCTCTCTCTCCCCCTATATTTCTCTCTCCATCTTCAGGGTGTACATATTTCTCTCCCACGCCCGCAATTGCCACCACCGATCCATCTCCCACCCCACCCCTATCTCGCCTTCGGTTGCATGGAATTGAAGTGCGTGGGAGGAACAATAGGGGCGTAACCTGGGGGTTGACATCGGTGATCGGAATACGAAGGGAGATGGAGGATGTTGTGGCCGTAGTTTCCGGGTTCATGTCAATCACGTGCGATCACATGGGAGGATGTACGGCTCTTGGTTCGAGAACCTCCGGCGAGATCTCGCCGTTTCATTTCTTCGGCGTTTATGATGGCCACGGTGGCTCTCAGGTACTCAAACATCATTCAAAACTCGATCTCCACCCCTATCTTCAGCGACCCACCCAAATCCTTGCTCCATCTCGATCTCCATCTCCAACGGCCACCGTCATCATCAATACAATTGGCCACCACCACTACTCTTATCTTCTTTCATTGCCAAAACAACCAACCACCACTCCATCTTCCTTTTGCATATGGAGCATCCTATGCAGAAGATCCGTGAACAAGAGGCCCAGTTGAAGCAATCCAACAAACAGGACATTCCTCACATTCCCATATTCGCCTTCTCCTCGCCGCCGCCAAGGATCTCAAATCCGACACCAACAAATGAACGTCGGAGATTTCTTACATCTAGCATAATCCATGGCTGAATTCATCGAATCCAAAACCAAACTCAATTCATCGAATCCAAAACCAAACTCACCGTCGGTTTGATCCGCTACCCACCCATCATTTCCAAGAAACAGGTAACCCTCATTGCAATTTAGAAAGAGAATATGACAAAGGCACCGATGTTAGAATATTTTATGGGCTAACATTAATTGAATTAATTGTTTTACAAAAATGGGTTAATGGATAATTTATTATTTAAGCAACCCAAATAATCAGTGATCATATTTTGATTTGGGCTGTGGCGACTTTTATGTAGAAGCCTAGTTAAGTGGCAAGTGTAAGTTTAAGATTTCATTGAAACCCGTTATGGGAGGATCCAACAAGAAACCCTAATATATATAATTAGGTCATGTCCCTAATCTAGATTAAGGGTTTCTTCCCATTGAGAGCCGCCACCACAATAATCTAGATCATAGAGAGAAAGACCTAGTTAGTAATCCGCTGTGACATATTCAATCTCCTACAATGGCCCAAACAGGTACGTATTCGATTACCATTCTTTATTGTTGTGTCCTAATATTCATGTATGTTTACAATTATTAAGTCAACTCCATTTTATTGTGATTATGATAAATAATCAACATGTGGTATCGGAGCCTACATACGTGATTTAGGATCTACAATTAATTTTTCAAAATTTGTTTCTTGTTTCTGTTCATTCACGAAACCGAAAATTGCGGCCACGATTTGATGAGATTTTTCATTTCAATTAGATATGAAACATTAGGGTTTTTGTTGATCTTGCTTCAAGCTTTAATTTAATGTAAGATACATGTGATTTGGTTGTATAATCAGAGAGAATTTTGTGTTTGAAGTTTCGGTTACGAACCCCAGAAAACTACTAAAACCGAAATTGGGGCCGTGATTTTATGTATATTTTTGCTTCTATTGAGTCCAAAAACTTAGGGTTTTTACTCCCCTTGATTCAAGTTTTAATTTGATATATTACACATGTTATTTGGTTGTGTAATTATGAAGTATTTCGTGATTTAATTTTCGAATTCGAAACCTTAGTGAAACCGAGATTCGTTTTTTAAAATCGATAGATATAGACGCGTTTTTGGTTTAATTAAATGTTGTATATAAATTTTGAATTAGTATTAGGTACAAACCCATACAACATTCAGTAGAAATAAGGGTTCAAATCAAGTTTTAGTTTTTTGGCCATGGGTGAGTGAGAAAAACTAAAATCGCGAATTGTTCTTCATGTTTAGGGATGATTTTATACGTTTTCCTTCAATTAATTGTTATAGGAATGTTAGGAAAACATAAATATACATAAACCCATAAAAAATTGGAGAAAACGGCGACATTTTTAGGGTTTTGAGAAACCGGGTCTTACGACCCTGTTCAGACCCGACTGGAGGTTGAAGACAACCTCCAGCCGCCGTCCCGTATCCCACACGCGTAGAGAGGCGTATGCGGGCTAAATCGAGGCCCGTTTTGGGTCCCCTTTTTTTTCTGTGCACTTGTTTTTTCATCCTCTATTTTTTTTGTAAAATTTATTTTATTTTTTGAAAGCTAAAAATAATATTTAATTAATTATTACTTATTATACGAATTAATTAGCTTAAAATTATTTTTAAGCATTATTTTTTGTTGAAAATTTTATAAAAATTATATTGGATGATTTGGAATATAATTGTTATACTCACTCTCCCTAAATTAAGATTTATTGATGTGTACTCTCTTAATTAGTTTTAAATCACAAAATAAATAAATAAATAAATAAATAACTAATTTAATAGTTTCAGTTGTTCCAATTTCTTAGATTTTGGGTTGAATGGAATATGATATAAGAACTTCCAATAATCTAGGATGAAATGGGATATGAATTATGTTTTCATTTTGGAGTATTCCAGAAATAGAAACAAGTTTGACAAATTATTCTGTGCAGAACTATTGCAATCAATTTGGATTTTGATGTCATCCTTATGATTTTAGCTTGTCTATGGTGCTTTCATCACTGAATTTTTCTTGAAATATCTTATTATTTTTCAACAGTCCAAATCTGTTATTATTGGTTTTTCTATATATCATTTAACTTTTTACCGTTTTTTGGTTAATATGAAATAAAAATGAGATAGTAAACAATTCTACTATTGAATTGAAGTTCTATTTTGCCGTTGATCGTGAATTGCCTAACTTTTCTAATCATAATTTCTTGATATCACTTGGAGCATATCAAATTTTTTTTTGGGTGGATTCTTTTAGCAGTTATGATTGAATTATTTTAATAATCAGTTATAATTTCTGATTGTTGCATTTAATTTTCAAATTTATACTAAAGAAAATTATGGTATCGTAATTTAAGTACGCTGTAACATTACGATTCTTTTGACGAACTCTCTAATTTTATTTAATTACATTGTACTACCGTAATCTCTTACTACAAACATGAAGGTTAAATGTATGAATATGAAATGTACAAATCTGAAAGTTAAATGGAGGAATATGAAATACGACCGACTGCTAAAAATTAGGCATTAATAAATCAACACATTGATATATTTGAGGAAGTTATTTTGTTGCTGTAAATGGATTATAAGCATATACCTATTAATTGTTAATTAGTGCTAATCTTCTAGTAAAAGGTGGATAAATTCTACTTTATTTTATTTGCTGCCTCATTTTAGATAATTGAATTGATTTATGATAATGGAAATTATAGGAGAAATTGGACATTGATTTCTCATACACCCTCTTGCTTCATTGCTATTTATATACAATAAACTCCATATTACCTGAGTAGTTCTTATTAATTGTAAATGGATAGAGTAAGCATTATAGAGATAATGCATATATCCCTTTCTTGGATTGGTTATATGATTAATAGACTACGATAAATTATTATTCGTGTAAAAAAGAGGGTTTGTCTCTATCATTTTAAAGAGCAAATATGAGGGTTCAAAGAAGTCAACTCATACTTTGAGTTTTATAATTTTGGCTCATGAGGAGGCATCCCAAAGTCTTCTTCATACCCTAAGTACTTTTCAATTGATCATGAAGATGTAGCCCTAGTTCGGATTAGATGATTGGGTAGTTGCATATTACTCACAAAATAAGTTATAAATGGTGTGTTTATTTTATTTTAGGGATATTATTCCTTGTTGAATTCCACACCAATTGTGTTACCTAATCCTAAACTAAGATTTTCTTTGAGACTGAATTAGACTCATTGGGTTTTCTACTTTAAGACTCTTGTTTGATATTGGGTGTATTGAATTCCAAGTCAATGTTGGGTTTTCACTCGATATTCGTTTGTAGTAGTTTGTCCAAAGTCCACCTTGCCCCTGATAAAAACGTCGACATTCATTTAATAGAGTCGAATTGTGACAACGAGGTGGTGGCAACATTTAGGTGGTATGGCAGAGGAGATTGAAATTAGGGTTAGGGATTTTGACACTAAGTGCCCCAGAAATTTAACTAGAATCTCACTTATTTCAAGTAGTTTCAATTTCAACGTATAAGATGTCTTATTAACTTTATATGTTCTTTTCTGAAGTGCAATGAACTGAAACTAGTAAGAATGGTTAATTACACAATTAACACCTAAAGTTTAGAGGTTGTGTAAATCTGGTTGTTTTGATTATTGTCCATATGATTATTTTATTCATGTATTTGATGATTAGGAATCATAAAGTGGATCGACTCCTTATCTTTCTATTTGTTATCTTTGTGAAATACTTACATGATGAGTGACATGATTAAAAGAATTATATCCTTGTTTTATTTTGATAACCTAATGGAAACAAAATTAAATAGAGCACTGTTGAAAAGTGGTCATAGTGATATGTATTCAGGATTTTAGTGATTTAAGTATGATGTTAATAACTAATTTGGTTATTACGAAAATGAGATATTTCATTTTCCGAATTTGGGCTATGTTTAGAGCAATATATTTGTGTTTTGGAATGATAGAAAAGTACTGAGTTATTTTTATACAATTTCGTATGGATTTCTGCTTATATTGCCTAGGCCTTAAAGTGTTTAATGGGTTATACATATATATTCTGATAGGCCTGTTGGGCTATTAATTATTTATTAATTAAGAAATCTGATGGAATTACTAATATGGGTAAATTATTCATGAACATATGAGAACGCTTTGAATCGAACACACTATCATTGTGACCAGAACATCTTGGTAGGGATCCAGATTTGGACTCATTATATAGATATTGATTTTGTGTTTTGGGCCTATGTAATATTTCAACCAATTGAATTTTTTTCTAGTTACAACTTTCGGCCTTTGAGATTCATATTTAGGAACCCATAAAAACACTAATTATGATTAATTATAATTTACCAATTTTTAATCCCTTAATTTTCTTTATTCTATATAGAGACTAATTTAATAATTAGTTTCAGAGTGCAGTAAAAATGTTCAAATTTTTGCAACTATAATTGCTTGTTGATCACTGAAAGTACATTTTGTAACGTACTTCATCTTATTTTGATCATATGCATATATGTCGCTAATATGCACTGTTATGATTGGACAATATTGTTTAATTTTTTCAATTTGAAATAGTTGCTTGTGAATTATTAAGGTTATTTTACCAAAGTGATTTAACCAACATAGTTCATAAGTTTTCGGGTTCCTATTTTGTTGATGGGAAAATTTTTAGATTAATTTTTGTATTCACCTGCCAAAAAGGGGTTATTGTGCAGATTAATTTAATTGTTAGGCAATATAGCTTAATTTTTTTAACTTAGAACGTTTACTTGTCAATTATTGAGGTTATTTTACCAAAGTGATTTAAGCAATATAATTTGTAAGTTTTCGAGTTCCTATTTTGTTGATGAAATTTTTTTTTAGATTAATTTGTACATTCACCTACCCAAAGAGAGTTATTGTACAGATTAATTTAATTGTTGGGTAATATAACTTAATTTTTCTCAATTTGAAACGTTTGTTTGTGAATTGTTGAGATTATTTTACCAAAGTTATTTAACCAATATAGTTTGCAAGTTTTCGAGTTCTTATTTTGTTGATGGGAAATTTTTTAGATTAATTTGTATATTCACCTGTCCAAAGGAGATTATTGTGCAAATTAATTTAATTATTGAGTAATATAACTTAATTTTTTTTATTTTGGAACGTTTACTTGTGAATTGTTGATGTTATTTTACCAAAGTGATTTAACCAACATAGTTTGTAAGTTTTCGAGTTTCAATTTTGTTGATGAAAAAATTTTAAATTATTTTGTGCATTCACCTATCCAAATAGGGTTATTGTGCAAATTAATTTAATTGCATGAGGATATCATGTAAAATAAATGATTTGATAAATTTGTTTACCCAAAGAGAATGAATTTTGAAAGATTATTTATTTCATTATATTTTGAAAGAAATATATAGATTTGAAAGTCAATCTACTCAAATAGAATGAATTTTTAAATCTGTAAAAATAAAATTATTTTGTTAATCCTCGTGATTAAAGAATAATTGTTTATTATAAACTCTACCCAAAGGGGAGTTTATGATAATATAATTGATTCTTATATTATATTATCTATACTTAATTGAGTATTTTGCTCCATTACCCATAATTGATCTAGTTGCAATTTTTTGTGAAAGCAATTTTTTTTTTTTCTGTGAACAACAATAACGCCACAATGAAATTCTAAATTGATTCCTTGATTTAATGAGAGTATTTGTAATCTTCTTATTTCAATGATTGTGTCGTGTAAGCATTAATCACTATTGTTATAAAGTTTTTATTATTTTGTTGATCTTTATACTTAAAGAATAATTGTTTATTGTAGAACTCTACCCAAATGAGAGTTTATGATGATACAATTGATTCTTATATTGTGTCGCTTATACTTATTTGAGCATTTTGATTCTCCGATTTAGTGGGAGTTTTCTTGTATTTTTCTTTAATTTGATGATACGTTGTGACCACTATTGTTATGCGTTTTGCAAAATTGAATTCTATTTTATGATTATCATTATTGCACATTATATTATTGCGTATTATATTATTTGAATCGATTATACCAAACTAAGGTTTAAAACCCATAAAGTTCAAAGAACATGTTGTGAATATGGGTGTCATTGAGTCTTTTTTATTCTCTGATTTAGTGAGAGCTTTTGTATTTCTCTTTATTTCGATGATTACGTTATGACCACTATTGTTATGTATTTTACAAAATTGAAATCTATTTAATGATCATCATTATTGCGTATTATATTGTCGCATATCATATTATTTGAATTGATTATACAATATGATATCTTAAGATATTATGCCTTAAAAATTATAATTGCATATTTTTTGCTGTTATTAATCACTATTTTGAGATCTTGTGATGTGTTGTTAGTGACAGATGACTTGTTAAAGTCAAGCAATTTCATATTGTTGAAAAATTGCAACAGTTTTATTTTGTTGAGAAACTGCAATTAGCAATTTCATATTATTGAGAAATTGCAGCAGTTTCATATTGTTGAGAAATTGCAGCAGTTTCATTTTGTTGAGAAACTGCAATTACAATTTTATTTTGTTGAGAAATTGTAATGAGGACTCGCCTAGGCGGTCGTCCGTCAGTAACATTTTGCTCTTCTCTGCATCTTCACCGGTTAGGCGGTGGTCTGGACGCCTAAGCGGTAGGCCTATTTCATCTTTTAGCCTCCGAGCTTGTTTATCCACCGTAACTTTGAACCGCTTTGATTCGATCTCATCGTTTTAGCTCCAGTTTCTTATCTTTTTGCCCCACACACCTGATTTATACAAAAAGTATGAAAACTAATTAAAACATAATAAAAATAACTATAAACATATTCGAAAACTAACCAATTCGGATTGGAAATAGATAGATTTTTTATACCTATCAAGGACCGATAAGAACAATGTATATTGATAATGATCACATGTTAGCATTGGTTTCTTACTACACTACTGGGTTTACGATCCATGTCGATATGATTATAAGTATTTGTGAATATGAAAGTCTTATGCTTGTTGAGATTAACATATAGACTATCATAATCCAATATTAAAATCATGTTGGACCGGATAAGTTTATCAAGATGCTACTTATAAACTATCATTTCTTTAAACAAAAAGTGTGGCCAAACTAAAAATAAAAAATTTATGTTATTAACCCAAAAGGTCTTAATTTCAAAATTAAATTCATTCAATTAATGTAGCTCAAGTAGGAGAATGTTAGAATATTTTATGGGCTTACATTAACTGAATTAATTATTTTACAAAAACGAATTAATGGATAGTCTATTTTTTAAGCAGCCCAAATAATCAGTGATCATATTTTGATTTGGGCTGTGGCGTTTTTTATGTAGAAGCCCAGTTAAGTAGCAAGTGTAAGTTCAGGATTTCGTTGAAACCCGTTATGGGAGGGCCCAACAAGAAACCCTAGTATATATAACTAAGTCCCCTCCCTAATCTAGATTAAGGGTTTCTTCCCATTGAGAGCCGCCACTACAATAATCTAAATCATAGGGAGAAAAACCTAGTTAGTAATCCGCTGCGACAGATTCAATCTTCTGCGATAGCCCAATCAGGTACGTATCCGATTACCGTTCTTTATTATTGTGTCATAATATTCATGTATGTTTACGATTGTTAAGTCAATTCCGTTTTATTGTGATTATGAGAAATAATTAACAACCAACTCCGTAAATTCGAGATACAACAAGGACACCACCTTGGGCGCCGAGATCACCGGAAGTGTAGGGGTTGCGGCGGTCATTGCAATTTGCGTCACCAAAGCAGGGAGAAAATGGGGGTGTGGTAGGGAAATCATGAAGTTGAGCAGGAAGGATGTGGGTTTTTAGGATGGGCAAATACATTTTTGACCATTTATATTTAACCAAATATTCAAATAGGTCCCATTAAATTAGTTAAAGTAAAAAGACAAAATTATCCCTTTTTAAACAAGAAATTACCAAAATACTCTTACTTTCAAGTTGACCGTTAACGTTGACCTAATAGAAATATCAATTTGGAACAAAAATAAAATGTGAAGAACCAAATATGTCATCTTCCAAATATTAAGGGTCAATTGAGGACCGAGCCATTTATCAGGGACTAAAAATGTCATTATCCTTATAAAAAATTAAATCACATTTATTAGGTCAAATTATAAATTTTGTCCTCCTATTTGCAGCGTGTTTCCTATGTGGACCTCTAATTTATTTATTTTTTAATGTGGACCTCCCATTTGCACATGATTTTTCATATGGTCCTTATGTTAAAAATATGGGTTAATTTTGATAGAATTTCGTCATGTGACTTTCACATGCCATCTTTAAGGTAAAAATGTAATTTATTTATTTTTTGGTTTTCTTTTTATTTTTTCTTTACTTTCTCACTTTCTTCTTCTCTCTTCTCTTTTAATGAGAGAGAAGTTGATATTTTAGAGAGGGAGACAAGCGAGTCTTATTTTTTATGTATCTAACACCCAATTCATTTCACTCATTCAGAATGAAAAAGATCAGGCATAATAGTAATTGATATACCAATTTTCATTGATATTTTCTCTTTTTTTTCTCCTTTATTAGTGATTGATTAGTTGACACATATTATATCTATTCATCTCTTATCCAATAATTATTGATCTCAATCCCCAAAAAATAGCAACATTTCCAAACAAATCACCTCTCTCTCTCTCTCTCATTAACATGTTAAACCCCATTTATATGAAGTAAGTTTCACTTTGCCTAATAATATACATAAGAAATATGTATGAAGTATGTATAAATTGGGTGTTAAATACGTCAAAGATAAGACCCACTTGTCTCTCTCTCTCTCTAATATCAACTTCTCTCTCATTAAAAGAGAAGAGAGAAGAAGAATAAGAAAAAGTAAAGGGAACAAAATATGTTTCTACCCGTAAAAAAATGGCATGTGTAAGTCACATGATGAAATTCCATCAAAGTTAACCCCTATTTTAACAGAAGAGCCACATAAAAAATTGCATGCAAATAAGAGGGTCACATTGAAAAATAAATATATTAAAGGGTCACATAGAAAATACGCTACAAATAAGATGATCAAATTTATAATTTATCCAATTTAATGTAATGGTTCTCTAAGTGGAATCTATCTATATCAACATAAACAAATGAACAAGGTATTATTAATTGCATTTAATTAAATATAGCTTCTTCCGGTACTTCAGTCTCAAAATTAGTAGTTTACGAGACGTGATCTAAAAAGGCTATTTCCAAAGCAGCTGGACACAATGAACAATAGGTAATCAAGAACAATTCTCTTACAAGCAACACAAGTGTATTGCCTCTAACAGAGTAACAGTATCTACGTAGAAAACTTAGAAAGAAAAGTGTCCTTGGAATTTCTAAGAATCTAAATTTTTAATCCGAAGAAGATACGGTAGTTCTGATTTGAATTTAGGTGATTGTAAGATTCAAATCACTAATGCAGATAATTGAAAACAGAAAAACTTAGGCAAGCAAAAAGGGGTGGCCTAACTCTTCCGAGGGTGGTTGGATTCTTCCTAGGGTGACCAAATTTTGCATTGAAGGCAGTCATTATTGGTCCTCCTCTATTTATATGACATGTTCAGGGTTTAGAACCCTGGACCCTTTCTTTCCATATCAAAGCATATGAACTTTTAAAGTTCAGCATTACTACTATTTTTTTAAAGATTTATTTTAACTTTTATTTTTTATTGTGTGTGACCTATTAGATTCATATAAAAAATTAGATAATAAAAATAATTAATTAATTAATCAATTAAAATTGTTCTGAACTTCTAGAAGAAAACACTTTTCTCGTAAGACATTTTTTCCGACTGTGAGTCACGTCTTCCCATATATCACAACCATATCCAGTTGGTAGGAATTTCACAAAAAGAACCTCCTCAGGTGTATGATTTTCATATTATACAATCTCTCTTTTTTGTGTTCTCGATAGGACCAACGTGGTATAGATGATGTCAAAAACCTTAATTGAATCATATGTGCATTGATTGATAACATAATTCCTTGTAACACCATTTGAAATATCATCTCAATTGTCACACTACTCTGGCCAGAGACATGGGTGAATGATTTTAATTCGAATTACATAGGACACGTCTCTCTTCGCTAAGAGTGATAGATCATATCTTGCATATGTATGTCACTTATACCCAATGAATATATTTGAAGTCTCAAGGTAAGAGTACAACATTTAGTATCATCAATGCATAACAATTCATACATGTAACGTACAATACCTAAGTCTAAAGATCACATATATAATCATATTTTAGATATCCTATTTTGATATGAAGTAAACTTACCATGTAGGATATCAAGGATGATCCCGTACTACACTAATAAGTCATCTTGTGATTGTTTTTGTATCTCATACTAATAATTTAAAATTCACTATTCTAAAAAAAAAAAAAAAAAAACTAGACTAGATTGTTGAACGCTAATTTTCAACAATCGAATACCGACTATAAACAATTAAGAATATTAAGTTACCAAATGTGTTTGATCTTCGCCTTTTAATCACATTAAAGAGTTAAAACATTTCAACTTAATATTCAAGATCTACAGCAACATTAATATAATTAAATAATAATATCAAAAATATTTTTTTTATTAATACTTGAGATTGAAATATTTTACAACCAAGGGCATATACGTATGAATACAAAATTGATTATATTACATCCAATACTATGTTCCTCTGTCCACTTCATTTACAGTACAATATGTTTGTAAGAAATGACCAAATGGACCTATTAGGAGATCCAATCTATCCATTTATCCAACACCCTTTTAACTAACCAATTAAATCTTATAAAGACTCGTTAAATATACCGTTTAGTTCTAGTTTTAAAACTGGACCAAATTCAGTGACAATAATGCTCCGGAGTAGGATGTTTGACAAACTATATATTGGGTTGAATTCATAATAATGGAGAATAATTTATTTTTTAATAAATAAAATGATGTGATTGAATGCATTCCTTATTTACTGATATTTCAAAATTCAAATTTACACACTACCATATTATCCCAGTTGCACTTCATAACAAAATTATTTTGCTAGAAAAATATTTAGAGGCAATGTTAAAATGAACGCAAATTTTTCTAATTAAATGAAAAATAATAATAATTTGTATGTTAGATTCAATTCAAGTTTCGAATTCCAATAATTGAACTTTTTAGTCAAGTGACCATGTTAAATTTCACACAGGTTAGTTTTGTTTGCTAAAATGGTTGATTGAGATGTCATTTTGAAGCTACGAATGTAACGACTCAGTTTCCCAGAGTCGCTACTGCGGTTTCTCCCCTTAGAGAATTAACACTAGAATCGAGCGACCAATATTTTATTACTCATAAATCCGAGAATTTCTACAAACTACGGTAAAAATTATAATTATCCAATTATCGCATCGATTTTACAACTATAAATAATAAATGCAACTATTACAAATTTAATAGAAATTTAAATATAGTCCAAATGTAATTTTATAATGTAATTATCGTATTTTATAATGTCATCAATTTTAATAATAAATTATTAAAACAGATAACTCTATAAAAATTATAATAATAAATTATTATTATAAAATTAACAGAGTTTGAATTATCGCTAGGATAATTCAAACTGAGATTCTATTTTCAGATTTTTGTAATGGATTTTAGTAATAAATAATAAAATTCTAAAAATAATTTATTAGAAAATAAATTCTAAATTCAATTGCATATTTATATAATTATAGAATTCCAGCTACAACAATTACAACTATTTCGAATTTCTAATTCCGTGCCGGGTAGGATAAATTAAATAATTCCGATCGATTGATCACAATAATAAATAATTCCAAATTTTACCGTTGATTTTACCATAGTAAATAATAGTTACAATTCTTACAAATAAAAGTTCTAATATAATTCATCTCGCAGTTTCGCTTTCACCGGCCCTACAATTAAATCTGTAAGGTTATGAGCTAATACTCAGTAGAATTTTTAACCCCTTTAATATATATACCCAACCAATTGTTCACCACACATAACACGTATTACACATAAAATATGTTTATCACATAATCAACAATGAAAATTAATCAAACATTATCAATATAATTATAAAAGGTTAAATACAATATTAAAGAGAATAAAAATCCTACATGGAATAGGAAATTATAGAGAAGATATGCGAGATCAAATTACTGCAACGTTAATATTTCTTTCTTTTTTTTCGTCTTGCCTTTCTTCTTTATCTTTATCTAAACATAAAGATAGGGTCTCTCTTTATTCAATGATCACTCATCCATTCTCTCCTCATTCTAAAAGCATAGGGTCTCTCTTTATCTAAACATAAATACCATCTACACTTATTCCAACACAAGGAAGATGATGTGGCAAAATCTCCAAAGCATGCTTTTAAGATAACTCCACGTATACCTAAACATGGATTGAGGTAATGACTAAAACGTAATTAATCTACACCTTTAACTCTTGTATTTCTTCCAAAGTACATTTGCACCCCACAAGTTTCATGATATAAGCTACTTACTCCAAAAGATAACAATATATGCGGATTAACCCCACATGTAATGATAACTTTACCACCTATACACATCTATAAATAGATATTAATTACCCTTATAACCCCATAGTTATTAAAAATTTAATTACACCATAAATTTATAAAATAATTTCAAAAATATTAAATTTATATAAAATAATATTTTCAAAAACATAAATTTTCAGGGTACTACAACGAATGTATTTTTGTAATTAAAACAAACAAACAAGTAACCAAAATATAGTTATTTTGGTTTTGTTAAAATTGTTGATTGAGATGCCATTTTGAAGCTATTATTTATACGAATGTGTTTCTGTAATTAAAACAAACAAACAAGTAACCAAAATATAGTTATTTTGACTTGCTAAAATTGTTGATTGAGATGTCATTTGGAAACTATTATTTATACGAATGTGTTTATGTAATTAAATTAAACAAACAAGTAATCAAAATATAATTATTTATGATTATATTAGAGATGATTAATGAAATTGTAATTGGTAATTGTCCATTTTTTCGAAGATATATTTTTGGTACATATTTAACCGGTATTTTGGGTATGTAACTGTTGGGGGACGAAACAATGACATTCCCTAACCCAAGGATCAATCACACAAATGCAAATTCACACACAAGAGATTTAACTTGGTTCAGCCAATAATTTATCTACGTCCACAAAGAAAAACTAATTCCACTATATCAAAAGGAATTATAAAAGGAGAGGTAAATATCCACACTCTCAACTCACCCACTCAATTATCTCCCTATCAAGCTCTCTATATGTGTTTATTCAATGCATTAGCATATCCCTCTCTTTCTGAAGGCTCAACCATGGCCTCTCCTTGGCCATAGCCAAAGGCTCTTGTCTTTCTCTCTCAAAGACTACATCTTGCATTTTTTCATATAAAATTATGAATTTGACGCCTATTTAAAAATATAAGAGAATGGAAAAATTGATATTCTTGGAAAGTCCAAAACGCGTTTTATTGCTCATGTGTACACGGTTTACTATTCACGCATATTCTACTGTTTATCGTCGGTGGAAATGTGTATTGTTCACGCATATGACACTATTCACTCGTTGAAAAAATCACGATAATACCCAACAATAATGACATAAAATGACGGCAAATATGTTCGGATAATGCAAAAGATGTGGAATACAAATAGAAAAGGTGATATGATAATTTGGTAGTTTTATTCCTTATTTGAGATCCTGGTAACTACCCCATGTTTGTATTGTAAGCACTGATTCAACATTTTTCTTTAAAAAAATTATAGATATGGAAACATATTACATTACATAATTGGTAAAATGAAACATCCAATACATACATGAGCCTAATTTTTGTGGAAGGGGAGGTTTGAGCAGGCAAATGTTTTAATGGGTGCCGTTACCAATATATATATATATATATATATATATATATATATATATATATATATATCGAACAATATTATCACCAAACAAGGAAACAAGAGTTCCATTGACATATACATATCATTTTAAGCATGTAGCGTTGTTAGCCTTTCAATTTTATTGTTGAAAGGAATATATATATATATATATATATATATATATATATATATATATATATATGGGTAAGCCAAATATAAAGATAAACAAGTTTTGAAGAGGATAAGTACATAATAAATAAGGATTTAATTATTTTTTTTAAAAATAACGAGAGAGAGAGAGAAAGAGTCAAGGATTACCAATATCTATGTGCAGGATATTGAGGCCTGAGAATGGTCACCTAAAAATGAGTTTAGTCATTCCATTTACAGGGTTTGACGAACATTCAGATGAGGATGAGGTTGTCACGTTAATTATTATTATTTTTATTTATTTATTATTTGATTTTCAACTCCAAATAAATAAATATTAAAGCCCCTGAAAGGGCACATCTGACCGGAGCTAGCTAGACAAATGAGATCGAATGTGTTGTTTTGAATGGGTGAATGACAGTTATTGCTGCTAAGATGAATATACAGACATACACTGATATTTTTATCTTCGTTTCAACAATTTATGTTTCCAAATTTGTCATTGTTCTCTGTTGCTTCCTACCGCATTTTTGGATTTGGCCGGACAAAGATAATAAGTGATAAAAAAAAAATTAATAATTGTTTGCTTGGTCAATAATTAGAATCCTAAGAAGATATACACAGGGGGAGAGAGGGGGGAGGATAAATAAGTAATAAAAAATTAATAATTGTTTGCTTGGTCAATAAATTAAAATCATAAGAAGATACACAAGAGAGAGGTGAGAGAGAGAGAGAGAGAGGGAGAGAGAGGAGAAATAAGTAATAAAAAACTAATAATTGTTTGCTTGTTCAATAAATTAAAAGGGTGCTCACCACCCGATCCTAATTGGATATCTAATTTACTGAATGAATCCAACTATATTTCATTGAACCGAAAAATTTTGTTAACAAATATGGAATGATTTGTCCCTATTAATTAATGTCTTGTTGCATTTCATTCTAGATTAGTCAATAATTCTGTTTATACAGTCCCTGAATTTGTAGAACAATTATGCAGTAATTTTGCAGAATTTAAAAAAAAAAAAATCACAGATTTTTCCCTTACCGCCTTGGTTGATCCATCATTCATTTATGCATAATGATCTCCATTTTGTTGTCTTTAAAATGAGATGTTAATCATTTTTTAGCACTGGATAGAAATCCATTTATATTTAGCATGGTATGTATTGCAAGACGAAAAAATATATTGTTACATTTGTTTGTTGGTGTTGCTGCTTGTAAAGTAGAATATATATCTTTTACGAAGTACACAATCATAATTCTCGTCTTTATTTAGATGTTGAATATAATATTAATTAATTCGTTGATTACGATACTTGTTATTTGTGATTTTTTTTTTTTTTTTTAACATCGTTTAATAAGAAAAATTATTAAATTCTGGAAATCTTTTCGAGGTATTTTAGTCATGAATTTTTGTCTTTTTTAAATTGGGATTAAACAGTACAAAATTAGGATTAAAGAGTTCAAAAAGTCAAATCAATGAGATTAGTTGGTTTAACCACAAACAATTAGTATTAATTGGTAATTTGATTTTTCAATATTTGTTCTCTGGAAGGCAAGTTGAATAATCGGACCAACCCATTGATAATTTTTACATATGTTTCTCATTAATTTGGTATTAATAAAGTTTACTTACTTTTATAAAACATTTACAGAAAAAAAGTTAATGAAGCATCATAAGCTTCGTTAATTGTTAAATATTTTTTAAGTTACTTAAACACCCAAATGAAAGTGATGGCATGGAAGTGGAAATTAAAGTTACTTGTGTAGCAAGCTTTTAAGGCAAAAAGAACATAACATATCTTAATTGTATGATGAGTTCACTTATTGCTGTGAGGAACGAAACATTGATGTAGGACATGTCTGAGAACTTTTAACATGAGAACGTCAGTAATTATTGATTATATGCCTTAGCTGTTTGGTTATTATTATTTGATTGAAATCTAGCTGGTGTACCGGCTTCCCTTGAGTTTGACTATTCCTTTAAAACAAAAAATATTCTCGCTTTTTCAACTAATTAATCCATTTAATTTCAATGTCTCAATTTTCCTTAATTTTATCAATTTTTTCATGGTTAAAACTAAGCATTGATATTATTTAAAAAAACTAAAGGCATATTTGGTATGTGAAATTCAACAAAAGATAGGAATAATTATGACATTCTTATATTTATTACATGTGATTGAATATCATTTCCATTAATAAGAATTTTCTAATTTTGATTAATTAATCTCAAATTAAACTTTGTACTAGTTAATCCAGAGATTAAGTTTTATTCCATTTATCCAATGTACTCAACTACTCGCCGTTGAAACACATTTGAGGTTGAGTGAGAGAGACATGCCTCCATGGCCACACCATCACATCGAAAAAGATCGAGCTAGTGGTACTTCAACACAAGTATTGATTGAAATGACAGATAAAACGGAAAAAGAAGAAAATGATAAAAAAACGAAAGAGACAAAGTGAATGGAACCATGTCATCTACTAATCCACCTACGCAAGAAATATACAGAAGCACAAAACGAAAGAAAAAAAAAAAGAAATAACGAAGACAAGAAATATTAATGAATGTTGCATCAATCCTTGGTAAGGAAATTCGAGATGCCACTATTTCATTCAGTCGTGTCTTAGGGTTTGATGAAACAAAACTTGAAGCGAGAAAAATGGTTTGTGAATAATTAATCAAAAATCTAGAATTGTCTGCACTTAAGAGACACAAAAGTCTTGAGTGTTCTACTCTAAAATCCAGATCTTAATGACTTGTTATGGAACATTCTTAATGATGAAAAGTAAGAATATGTTCAAAGTACATTGAAAGGTGATCTTTGAAAATTAATTATTATTTTTTTCTTCAAGAATTGGTGTGGTAGTATGTGTACGGTTTCTTTTGAACTATGGACTTGTCATTTTATTTTGTAGGTTGATTTCAATTGATTTATTTTTGAATATTTTCTATTTAAAAAAATGTATATTTTTCTAGTGGAGACGTTATTATATATTTGCATTATATTCTTGATTTATTCCTAAAACTAACCAAGTACTAGAATAGGAATAATTATTGCAATACCACATTTAATCCCTTTTATCATCAAATATAATAATGGTAATAATCATTCCATTCCAATATTACAGTAGTTCCAATCGTATCATTCTATTATATTCCAGCGTACCAAATGCAACATAAGGTAATGATACTTTTTATAATTAAAAATAAATAAATACAAACTTTTTCATTTTTCAAGGGAAAATTATATTTTAACCTAAAGTATGGGGTGAGTGTCTATATGGAGGTAGAGATGCAATGAAAACCGAATCCATGGGTAACCAAACGAAACCGAACCAACGGCCCGATTTTGAAACCGACTAATGGTTTTTGTCATTTTATTATTTTATTAAACCTAAAACGTTTTTTCCTAATCGTCTCTAACAACGTTTCATTTGAAAAATGTGAGGGAGAATGAATAATTGTTAGGAAAAGGTTAAGATAAAACGTTTTAAGTTCAATAAAATGATGAAATGAAATGACAAAAATAACTCTATTGAAAAGTCATGTGCAGAGTACAATCCATTTAATGTGCATCATCATTAACAATATTTCAAATTTTGTGGGGTTGATGTACATGTGGAACTTGAGGAATCAAATATATAATTTGGTAAACCTAAGCGTACAATTTTATGACAAAAAATATAATCTTTCCTTGTTTCAAAGGGGAAAAAAAAAGTGTGTTTGGTATATTGAGATAATATTTTAATATTTATCTATAAAGATAGAGCAAATTATAAATTTAGTCTTCCTATTTGCAGCGTATTTTTTATGTGGTCTTTTAATTTTATTTTATGTTATTTTATTTTTAAATGTAATCCTCTTTATTGCAGTCAATTTTTTATGTAGTCTTTTGTCAAATATTGGGATTAAGTTGAACGAATTTTAGCATGTGAGATGCACAAGCAGTATTTTAAGGGTAAAAACATAACTATTATTTTTTTTCTTCTTCTTTCTGTCGCTGGAGACACTTGCGCCGAAACCACTCGCCAGAGAAACTCCTGGGTTGAGTCAGTAATACAACCTCTGCCATGTTGTGCCTTCTCTGCCTCCACCATCATCTCATCTGCCTGTACACTACGGTCGCCACCCTTAGTTCCATCTCCTCCACCACCATGGATTCTCTCTCCACCTCCGCCAGATATCTCAATATTTTTCCTACCACCACTTATCCCTTCTTCGTCAAAACAAAGGTATTTCAGAACTTTCTTGGAAATACGCGATTTGGGTGATTCCTTAATTGTTTGCTTAGGTGGCATTTGGTAACCATTTCGTGCCCATCCTATGCAGTGGGATGGAAATGGGATGAGATGGGATGGAATGAGATGAGAATTTTGTTTCCTTCTTGGTAATAGAATTGCGTTTGGTAACGACAATTTTTTTTTAGATCCAGGAACAGAATTGCATTTGGTAACGACAATTTTTTTTGGATCCGGGAACAGAATCGCATTTGGTAACAACAATTTTATTTTATTTTTATCTGGGAACATAATCGCGTTTGGTAACAATTTTATCTAAGAAATCAAGAATGAAGCCTAAACCACAATCAAGAAATTATCATGTAATCAAACCCTAAACCCCAATCGAAATCCTAAAATCCAATCGAAATCAAAATTGAAATCCTAAACCTCAATCGAAATCGAAATCCTAAAATCCAATTGAATTCGAAATTGAAATCAAAACTATTTTAACAATCGAAATCCGATTTGGGTTTCGAAATGGAAATCGAAATTCGAAATCGATTTCGATTTCGAAAACAAAATTGAAATCGAAAGGGTTCAATTGATGAGAAGGTCGAAGGGTGACGATGGAAATCGAAATCGAAATTGAAATAAGGTTTTGATTTCTATTTCGAAATCGAAACCTTGTTTGGATTTCAAAATCGAAACCCTATAAGCACCGGACAACGACGAACGACGGACAATAGAGGATGGACAGACGAAGACGACGACGGAGGACGCGAAGAAGACAACGATGACGAACGTGATAGAGACGACGATGGAGATGATGAGGAAGCAGACGATGGAGATGAAGGAGAATGGAGAAGACGACGAAGAACCAGACGAAATAGAGGAGGAGGACGAAAACGAAGATGATGGAGCGAACGACAATGAGCGAACGAAGTAGACAAATACGAAGAACCATATGAAGCCGATAGAGGATGATGGAGGTGATGAACACAAAGGACGACGTTGGAGATGATGAACACGAAGGCAACAGCTAGAATGGTTTGTTTTTTGTTGGGAATGGGATGGGAATAGGTAGAAACAAATAAAAAAAAAGTTTCTCAATTCTATACAAAAAATTGGGATGGATTCCCATTTTGAAATGGAATGAAAACGGAAACAAAAAAAGTGGGATGGATTACCAAAAGCTATGTCCAAAATAAATCCCAAAAATCTGAGAATAGGATGAGAATTTTTCGGATGAGAGTGGTTACCAAATGGGGCCTTACGCTCTCAACTTTCCAATCCAGAAATTCTTACAATCACGAAGCAAAATCTGGGTCATGACCGTGATTTCATTGGTGTTGGGATTACATGTCGCTATGAATTAGGTGTTTATCACAAAGCTTGTTATGGCCAACTTTGTTGTGGGAAAAATATGGGATATCCATCAAAGGTGGAAAGGGAATTGATGGTGATAGAGGAGATGGAACTAAGGGTGGCCGGCGGTAGTATAGGTGGAGAAAGTAATGGTGGAGGCGGAAAAGGCACAACAGGTGGCAGAGGTGATGGTATTACTAGCAGTGGTGAAGATACAATCGGTGGAGGAGACGGCGAAGGTACAACTGCAAGCGGTAAGAGAACAACGGGTGGAGGAGACGACAGGGGAATAACCGGCGGGTGGTGAAGGGACTAACAGCGGCATTAGGAGAATTAGCGAAAAAGAAGGAACAAGCGATGACAACACTAAATTACAACGACAGTAGCAAGGGAATCGACTCCGGCTCAACCCAGGATTTTCTTCGGCAAATAGTTCTGGCGCAAATGCTTCCAGCAACGAAAAGAAAAAGAAAAAAAATAAAATTACATTTTTACTCCTAAAATATGACATGTTTATTTTACATGCTAAAATCCATCAAACTTAGCCTCAATATTTGACAGAAGAGTTATATAAACAATTGGCTACAAAAAAGAATTCCATATTAAATGTTAATGTATTATATGGGCTTGGCCCACGTGGCCCATTAGTGCAAAACCCTAACCCCCACTCTCTTATAAATATATGTATATCGTTTTATCATGTAACTCTTTCTCACATATCAAGATATGATTCATTCTCTCACTTCTCAATCATCTTAACATGGTATCAAGAGTAAATCTTTCATAAACCTGTTCTTCCTAAATTTTTCACAATCCTAAAGCTTCCGTTGCAGTCGCCGCTCTCTTTATTCTTCCGAGACTTTCGTCACTACTGTAAGCTTCATCCCTACTTCAGTATCAACAACCACTACAGCATCATCTTCGTCTCGCAGAAACGAACACAACGCCACCAAACTCACCACCACCGGAGCTTAGATGTACCCTCACGTGCACCAAACAGCCTGCAATACCACCTCACCTCGTCGTCTCGAAATTTGGATTCCATCGCCTCAACCAAGGCTCCAAATCCATCAAACAATATACCATCACAACTGTCTCGACAAGACGATTCCAACGACGCAAATAAAAGCCAAATCCGACCATCCACACCCCCACACACGTGGCTTCATCGTATTGGCCTAGATCCACGCGCTACCTCAAGAATTGTTTCAGCATACCATTGCCACATCAGCCCTAAAACCCAATCAGCTACCACGTCATCTCCACGCCAGCTTCCACGTCATCGTCACATCAATGCCACGTCATTGCCACGTCATCTGTTGACCGCCACGTCATCAGTTGACCGCCACGTCAATTCTAGTCAATCTTTGAACTGCCACGCCATTGGTTTGTTTTAGGTACTTTATCTGACTGATTCAGGCATTTTTAAACTGGTTTTCTACGAAGTTGGATCGGTTCTTGGGATTTTTCGACGTTATGATTCTGTTTTCGGCCTCTGTTTTGTGATTTGAGGCTTACGGAACATACTTCCTTTTATATTTTTGTGGTTTCTACACCAGTTCACCTCTTTCTTTGCACCTATGGCTGAATCGGACTTACCTCGAGTTATCACTACTATTTTGGATGAATCTAATTATATTGTGTAGGCTCAAGAAATGTCTGGTTTCCTCTGTGGACGAAAACTGTGGCGTTTCGTGACTGGAGATATTACTGAACCCAAGAAGAAGGACGACGAAGATGCTGACAAATACATTGACCATTTATAGGACTGGGATAGCAAAAATCACCGGATTCTTACATGGTTTCGTGCCACCATTATACCAGAGGTCAAATTTCAATTTGGTACACTCCATACAGCTAAAAAAGTTTGGGATCTTCTCCAATACCGCTACACCAGAGCAGACATCTAAAATCGATATCGTCTTCTTTCCATCCTTCATAGCATACGCCAAGAACCTAGGCAAACTGTCAGTAATTTCCTATCTTAGATAACTGTCGTGTAGAACTAGTTGGCCCTCATTGAGCTAACCTGAGAATGCACAAAAGACACTGATGTTCATGGAAAGTACGGAACTGAGACATGCATTATGCAATTCCTGATGGGCTTGAAAAAAAAATTTGAGCCTGTACGAACTTCAATCCTACACCAGGGTGTGATATCTTCCGTAAATTACGTCTTTTCTGATCTACTCAGTGAGGAAATACGTATTGCCACATTACAAGGATCTCGTACAGATGTTACCCTTGCAGCACTAATTACTCCTACAGCACCACTTGCTCTTGCCACACCAACTGCCAAGGTCAACCCATCCCAGAGGCCCTTATACTGCAGGTATTGTTATTCATAAAGGCATGAGTTGCTCAAATGTCTTTCTCGCCTGTGTAAAGTTTGCAAATAACCAAGTCATTATCTGGGAGATTGCCCTAAACTTCCATCTGGAAATTAGTCCAATGGGAACCAATATCGCTCTTGAGTCTCTCACAATCGGTTCTATTCCAAGCCAAAGAATGTTATTGTTGTAACCACTGATGCTACACCAACTTCATCTAGATTTTCACCTAATTGGAGTAGTCTATGCACCATGTTTACCAAGGCTCTAAATAAAATTGGTAACAATATAGTCATGTCAACTACACCAGGTACATCCTGATAGTATTTTGATTCTGCCTGTTACAATCATATGACTTCTAATACCTCTAACTTTTTCTCTAAAACCCATGATGAGCATGCACGTACTATTCACACTACCAATAGATCAAATATGTTGGTCAGCCACACTGGACATGTTGACAGTTCTTATTTGTCTTTCCTTGACACATATTTGGTCCCTAATCTTATACTTAACTTCATATCAATTGGACAACTATGTCATCTTGGACTTAACTTTTATTTTTCTTCTACTAGTTGTCATGTGCAGGACCCTCGAACAGGAAAACTCCTTGGAACCGGCTGTAAAGTTGGACGCCTCTTTGAGCTCACTCACCTCCAAGTCCCATCCTCACCATCACCAAACCAATCAGTCGCATCCATCCCAACACTCTCACCCGTGGAATTGTAGCACTCTCGGTTAGGTTACATTTCATCCAGCCGTCTACGTTCTCTTATATCTAGTGTTCAGTTAGGTTCATTTCAGCATGAGTCTTTTCATTGTATTCATTGTCAACTTGCAAAACAATCAGCTTTACCTTTTAATGAAAGTTAATATGTTTCCCTTGCAGTTTTTGATTTAGTACATTCTAATGTTTGAGGGCCTTCTCCTCATGCATCAATGGGTGGTGCTCGCTATTTTGTTATATTTATGGATGACTATTCTCGTTATACGTGGTTGTTTTTTATGAAAAATAGATCTGAACTCTTTCAAATATATTCTGATTTTTCTTCTATAGTTCAAACTCAATTCTCTCGGAATATCAAAGTTTTTCGTTCAGATAATGCAATGGAATATAAAGACTGCGTTTTTCTAAACCTTCTTCAAAAAAATGGCACGCTCCCCCACCACTCATGCCTTAGAACCTCCCAACAAAATGGACGAGTCGAACCCAAACATAGATATATTCTTAATACCATTCGTGCTCTACTTATTTCGTCATCATGTCCTGAACGTTTCTGGGCTAATGTTATCTTAACCACAGTATACACAATTAACCGTGTACCTTCCTCCACAATCTAAAATCAGTTCCCATTCGAGCACTTTTTCGGTAAACCTCCTGATTACTCTGAACTCAGAGTCTTTAGTTGCGCTTGTTTTGTGCTTCTCAAACTACATGAATACAACAAACTGCAACCAATGGCTCACTTGTGTTGTTTCATTAGATATAGTATTTAACATAAGGGGTATCGATGCTGGGATCCTCTATCTAAAACTCTTTGTATCTCTCGTCATATCATTTTTTGGGAACATCAAATATTTTCTTCCTTACGGTCATTTGACATATCGATCATTACTAACTCTAAATTCTTTACTGATCCATCTATTGAGTTATTTCTTGATAATCCAGTTTCAGCTACTGTTAAGTCCACCTCAAAATCACCAACTAATATCACCCATTCCGTTCCGGAACCACCAGCTGATTTTACCTCTCCAGACCCAACTCTAGCTCCAGAACCATCAGTTAACCTTACCCCTCCGACTCAATCGATCGTGCCCGAGGATATTCCTATGTCTGATAAGTCTGCACCGACTCCCTCTAAGAGCCATCCTCCAGATCACTCCCGTAGATCTACTAAGGTAACTCGTTGCCATTCTTATCTTGTTGATTATCATTGTTTTTCCACTATACTTCATCTAGATGAGCCTCAATCCTATAAGAAGGCTAGTACTAATCCTCTTTGGCAGAAAGCAATAAATGAATAACTTCATGCCCTAGCTAAAACTCATACCAGGGATATTATTGATCTGTCCCTAGAAAAACTCCCATTGGGTACAAATGGGTGCTTAAGATCAAGACGCTTTCTAATAACTCTATTGAACGATATAAAGCCTGACTTGTTGCCAAGGGATTTTCTCAGGAATATAACATTGACTATAAAGAGACATTTGCTCCAGTGGCGAAGCTTACATCTGTCCGTACACTCCTTGTCGTCGCCACCATTTGAAGATGAACTCTGTTTCAAATGGATGTCAAAAATGCATTTCTAAATGGAGATCTTCTTGAGGAAGTCTATATGCAAACCCCTCCTGGCCTAAATGACCCTCGAAATAAAGTTTGTCGCTTTCGTCATGCCCTATATAGTTTTAAACAAGCTCTACGTGCTTGGTTTGCCAAATTCAGCACTATCATTCATCAGTTTGGGTTCACACCAAGTGCTCATAATTCGGCTCTATTTATTCTCTATACTGCCAACGGTATTATCATTTTCTTACTATATGTGGATGATATAGTTATTACTAGAGATGATCTACATGGTATTTCTGAACTCAAAAAACTTCTTAGTGGCCAATTTGAGATGAAAGATCTTGGTGTGTTCACCTATTTTCTTGGCCTCAAAGTCTCATCTGGTTCTGATGAATATTTTCTCTCAGGCCAAATATGCCTCGGATCTTCTTTCCAAGGCTGGGATTACTGACTCAACCACTGTCACTATTTCTCTCGAGCCAAACGTCAGACTTACCCCACTCGATGGTTCACCTCTTCAAGATGCCACTCTATATCACCAACTGGTTGAAAGTCTTGTATCTCTTACTATCACTCACCCCGACATTGCCTATGTCGTTCATCAAGTCAGTCAGTTCTTGTCCGCTTCTCGGACCACCCATTACTTAATTGTTCTTCGCATTCTTCGGTATGTCAAGGGCACTTTATTTCATGGGCTTCATTTCTCAACTCAGTCTGCTCCTGTCTTACAAACTTATTCTGATGTCGATTGTGCTGGAGACTCCACCGACATACGTTCAACCACTGGTTACTATTTTTTTTTTTTGAGCAATTCTCTTATTTCCTAGCATAGTAAAAAACAAATTGTGGCTGCTCGCTCCAGTATTGAAGCTGAATATCGTGTCATGGCTGATTCCACTCAAGAACTTCTTTGGCTTCAATGGCTACTTGCTGACATAGGCATTTCTTCTCCTGTTACCATTATACTACACTGTGACAACTAGAGTACTATTCAGATCGCTCACAATAATGTCTTCCACGAGCGTATAAAACACATCGAAACTGATTGTCACTTCATCCGTCATCGCATTCTCCAGAATAAGATCCGCCTACAATCCATCAGTTCAGCCAATCAGACAATTGACATTTTCACTAAGGCTCGTCAACCCGAACGTTTTCACTCTCTGGTTTCCAAACTCAAGTTTACCTCTTATTTACTGCATTGAATTTGAGGAGAGATGTTAATATGTTATATGAGTTTGGCCCACGTGGCCCATTAGGGCAAAATCCTAACCCCTACTCCCCTATAAATATGTGTATATATTGTTGTATCCTGTAACTCTTCCTCACATATCAATATGTAATTCATTCTCTCACTTCTTAATCATCTTAACATTGGGAAAAAAATGAACTGAAGGAAAAAAAAAAAAAAAAAAAAAAAAAAAAAAAACTTTGCAAATATTAGGACCAAATTAATAACTTGTCCATATAAATAATATTTTAAAATATAATAAATATTTAAAGAGAAAGGTTCGATTTTATCAATCTCCTAAAATATAAATAAATAAATAAAAAAATATTTTAATTCTCTTTCAACTTTTAAAATTATTTTTTAGAAAATAAACACTTAGAAAAAAGTAATATCAAACGGTACTTGGATAAATTAGGAGATTTTTTCAGAACAAATTTCGTGCAGGCTGTAAATTATTCTAAATTCTGGGACATTTGTTGGGACGATCGCTCACTTCCAAAGTGAAACTCTTGGTTAAATCGTGAATCATCCCATTTAACTATGATAGTCCACGCAATATAAACTCCCATTTGAAGGTTAAGATGCTGTGATAAATTAATAAAATAAACACCTTAAATAAGAGTTGTTACAACAAACCCATTATATATAATTTTTCATTTTCTTTGATAACTCACTTCCATCGAACCAACCAAAACAATACGGTGGTCTTAAATCTCTCTCAATCTCAAAAACTAGTTCATGAGATAAGATTTTTTATTTTTTTCACATTCATAACTTGAATACAAATCTCTTCCACATTCAATGTGAAATAAAACCCAACAATCTCTCATTCATACATTGAACTTTTAGATCGGCCAACACTCAATAAGTTCCTATCTGTGTGGCTATTGAAAGATTTTAGAATCTGACTTCTGATATCAATAGAAGGTGATCTTTTTTTTTCTTTTAATCCTAAAAATTAATTTATAAAATGATTTTTTTTTTTTACCTTTATAACTTCATCACTAATTTCTTATGCGCAGGTTAAATCCGATAATAATTTTCATCAAAACATACGGATTTAACTTCGCTTTTTTAAAAGGATAGATAAAATTAGAGTCAAAACTACTCAATTAGCCTCCAAATTTATCTTAAACCCTACGATACCTTACACAGCTCACGTGTTTGTCAGGCGCGTGAATTGCCGATGACCTGCCTCCATATATATCACCGGCACTCACAGTTTCAACTGCCAAACAGTTACCCTGCTGTTACGCGCGCAGGTTAGCCGGCTGATCTCAGCTCATGAAGAAAAATCGCAGCCGGTTAGTTGTCGGACTTGTTTGTTTCACCCATGGATGCAATTGGGTCTTCTTGTTGGTCTTATGTTTGACGCAGCATGTCAGAGCGCAGCCGTCGCAGTCGTCGTCGGACGGTTACGAGTACGGCCCGAGCGTCAAAGTCAGCCCGTCGATGGCGGTTGTTCTGGTTAGTCTCGTGAGCGCCTTCTTCCTCATGGGATGTATATCAGTTTACGTCCGGCGATGCGCCGAACGACGAATGGCAAACGGTCTCGGTGTCTACGGCACCAACAGATCCATCCTTTCGCGACGCGCCGCCGCGCGCGGTCTAGACTCGAGCATCGTCGACACATTCCCCATGTTTCAGTACTCGGAAGTGAAAGGGCTTAAGATAGGGAAGGAATCTCTAGAGTGCGCCGTGTGCTTAAACGAGTTCGAAGACGAGGAGACTCTCCGTTTGTTACCCAAGTGCTCTCACGCGTTTCACCCGGATTGCATCGACGCGTGGTTGGTCGCTCACGTGACGTGCCCCGTCTGCCGAGCAAATCTCGTCCCTAAACCCGGCGAACTCGGTAAATCTAACTCACCGAGTCATAATTTGGATGCTGAGTCCCAAACAGACGACTCAGTGCTTCCGCAGGTTCATGACTCGGTTATAGTTCACAACGATGTACGGTCGCCGGATATTAATATTACAAGCCCTCTCGGGACACCCAATCACAACCGTACACGTAAGTCGACCCCACGTAGACCGCCACGCATTATGAAATTTCCTCGGTCGCACTCGACGGGTCACTCACTGATTCAACCCGGCGAGAATTGTGAAAGGTTCACCCTAAGGTTGCCGGAGGATGTCCGAAACCGATTGGTCAACACCGGGTTGAACCGGACCAAGAGTTGCGTGGCGTTTCCGAGAGCGATGAGTTCGAAGAAAGGATACCGGAGTAGTAGCTGTGGGACCGGTCAGGGTAGGGCCGGCGTTATGTCTTATGAACGGCTAGACCAGGAGGAGCGGTGGGGGTTCGGTTCGAAAAAGGCCGGGGAGGGTGATGACGGGGCGGCGGCATCTAAGAATTTGTTGAAGTCCGTTAAGTTACCGTTTGAACGACTATTTAGCTTGAAGGAGAAGGACAACGTGGGAGAGAGGTCATTTGATAGGCTGAGGCCGGATGATCAAGTTTAGGAAGGTGGGGTCCATCTCTGTCTCTGTCTTCCTTCTCTGTACATAATTTGATGACGTTTACACAATTCAATTATCAATTTAATTTGGTAAAAAGGATCGTTTTGTTTCTTAAGCATTTGAGTTTGTCAAGCACTTCATTTTTTTTTACTCAAACTTAATAAAATTTTCAGACCATTATCTCTATGTTGGTTTTAGCTGGGGGCATGAGAATTAGGAAAGCTAGATACCTTAACCATGTTTTTATGTTCAAATTAGGTTGGAAGATTGTGGAAAATGGAAAAAAAAAAGACTCTTGGTCTGAAATTCTTAGAAACAAATACGAAAATAATGAGAGTTCTCGTTCTTGTAAGAAAAAACTTTGTTGCTCTCATATAAAGAAAGGTATCTACAATACCAGAAATCTATTTGTATGTAGGATTAAGTGGAAGGTAACAGTATCAACATTAACACATGTATCAATTGGTGGTGTGGGGATGGACCCTTGAGGAAAATCGGATTGCAAAATTACTAGGATCTTAAAGTCTAAGACATTATTGACAATGATGGAAAGTGGTTTCTCCTGCCAATCCTTCACATTATCTCGGATACACAAAAATCTATCATTTTGAATTTGAATCCTCCTTTAGTGTTTCAAGAAGATAAGCCTGCGTAGAATGCTGAAATGTCGGGGATCTTATCGGTAAGACATGTCTATAATTTAGCTTACCTGGATCAAAATGAAGATAAAGATTCGATATGGAACTGACTATGGAAGATAAAAATTTCTCAAAATTTAAAATTCTTTTTTTGGCAATTGTTTCATAAAAGATTGGTTCCCAACGATTATAGAGCCCAAAGGTCCGAGGATGTTTCGGCCTTGTGCCTTAGATATAAATCAGAAACTGAAACACTGGACGATGTACTGAGGACATGCTTTAAAGCAAAAAGAATTTGGGCTAGGTCACGGAGCAAATAAAAGAGAGGTCTTCTTCCCCGTACAATCTTTATATTTTTTTGGTAACTTTTTGGGAAATTTGGAAAGACAGAAAGAAAGAATCTATCGAAGGAAATACCAAGATCTATTCCTAGTGAGCAAGAAAATATCTCAACTCAGTGGAGATATGTTGGAGGCGTTCTGTCAAAACCAAAATTCCCAGGAAGTTGATGGTTTGGTTAGAACTAATTGTGATTTTGATGTTTCAGAATTTTTCAAATTAAGCACTGATGGATGTGCTCGGGGCAACCCAGGACCAAGAAGATAACGAGGGCTGCTAAGAGATCAACTCAGATTCTAGTAGGATGGATACTATGGAGCCATCAATCATTGCAATAGTCTTAAAGCGGAGATCATGGGAATCTACAAAGGTTTAAATATAGCAACCAATGAAGGATATCCTAGAATCATGGTGGAGACAGATATGGCAAAAGCAATGAAGCTAATAGAAGAAGAATGTCCAAGCAACCATTAGTTTTGATCCTGGATCTAGGACTGCAAAAGGATCATAAGAGAAAAGGGATATATTATCTAACTTATCCTGAGAGTGAAAAATAGGTGTGACGATTTTCTGGCTAATTTAGGAATGGATAAGAGGGAGGACTTTAAGTTAATGTTTAACCGGACTTTAAGTTAATGTTTAACCCTCCTGAAATAATGGAGAACTTGATTTCTATTGAGATGATACTGGAGGCCTTTGATAGGTGTCCGTAATCTCAGTTTAGTTCTTATGTACCAAAAAAAAATCTCTATGTTGGTTTTGTAGTGTTACTTGCATTTTTTTTCCCCTTAAATTTAGTTGAAAGTTTTGGAAGAACCCTTACATCAACCCATAACCTATAAAACTTCATAAAAATATATGTCCAAACTATACTAAAGTTTGTTACCTCATGTTCTTTTTCTTTTTTTTAGGTACAAAGGATACAACAAAAGTATAGTGTCACGGGCTCACATTTTTGTAGCGATAACTGTCAGTGCGGTACCCCTAATGCATCAGGTACAGGGGGATAAATCAGCATTCACATACGATGCTTATTGATTTTTCCCTGCCTCAAGTTCATTATGAGAGTGGCGTCCAGGTTTGTGCAGGGGTGGCCATGCCCTTTATCTGGTCCTTGACCAGGACACACTTTCCAAACTTATCCGAGTCAGTATACGTCGATTCTGAAAGGATGACTATGCCTAGACGCCATTTGGCTGAGAGACATATATCAACATCACAATCCTCTAGCTAGCATACGTTCTCATTCTATACCGTCATGTTAGAAAGTGGTCTGGGACAATATGGACACTTATCAAAAAGTCTATGCTCTTATCTCAACAAACAAAATATTAATGATATCATCCACGAGAGTATCATTAATATTGGAGAATATAATAATTCATTTTTAAGAACCATTTACAATCTTTCACCCATGGTTTGACATTGTGTGTTTCTTGGCAATGCTTAAGGATAAGTCTACCACTCCAGCTGAATCTGTCTTTTACAAGTCTCTTCCAAACACCACTCTAATTCTAGTGTGTATGTCTCTCAGTTTCGCTTCAAATCCCGTGCATGCGGAGATTTGTTCATAATAGCCAACCATCCATGCTCCTAAGGGATCACTGAACAATCCTCCAATTCTTCCTCCTAGGTTTTCCTTTAAACTTCCATTTATATTGAGTTTTTAGAAAGATATTTGAAGAGAAGACCAATTAGTCATGCGCTAAATATTCTTTTTAGGGGTGATGGGGAAGGAAAGCTTCCATGAGATCTCTTGTAAGGTGAGAAATTCTGGAAGCAATAAGAAAGAGCTCTTGAGTAGTGCCTTCAATCATTTTCTTATTCTTATGTTACCGTACCCCCTAGAGTATGGCTATGAAGGGAAAAAAAAAATGAGGGTTTAAGATTACTCCCTTTAGTGTGCTTTCGAATTTAGTCAAGTGTCCCTTGTTTGTGAATCGTTGTATAGGATCATGCTCCAACCAAAATAAGCATTGATTTAGGGCAAGTCCTCAGTACATGGTCGATGTTTTCATTTGATTTATTACACCTTTGGCACAAGGTTGAGACTAAAGAAAATTAAACTTATGTGAACGTAAAAAAAATTGAAATTTAATGATTTTATTTCACAATTAATTTCCTAAACTTTAATCAATTTGCGATAATACGAAATAATAATATAACAAGAACCTAATAAAAGATTTAACACTTTTTTTGTGCACTTCAATCTCTTAGCCTGTAGTTTTCGAGACGTAATTTGAGTTGACTCTTTCAATAGCAGCGTTAACAAATCATATAGAGTATAAAACTCCTAATTGCGGCACAAGTATCTCGCCTCTAATAGTATTCACACAAAGAATTCCATTTGAATGATGTTTACCGATTACCTAAGCATTTCAATATAAATCGGTAAAAGTATGGTAGGCTTGGCTTGATTTTAAGTGATACTAAAAATCAAATTGAAGGCAAAGGAGAGGAAGAAAGAAAAGTAGCCGAAATGAGGCCATCTCTTTGATGCGTGCGACCACAACTTGTGGCCCCCCTATTTATAAGTTGTCTAGGGTAAAACACTAGACTCCCTCTTTTCTTTAATTGCACTTTGCCCTAAATTTTTAAATAGTTTGACATTATTATCCAATTCTTTTATAAGGATTGTTCAAACTTCGTTCTCCATTTGTGTGTGTCCCACTAGGTTCATGTCAAAAGTGGATGGTAAATTAATTAATTGATTGATTGATTAACCAATTGATTCATTAAAATTGAAACAGATCAAATCTTTCATTTGTAAATAACTTTTTCTTTATGGTATCTCCATCAACTGTGAGTCACATCGACTCATATATAATAGTTATATCTATTTTACATGAATTTAATCAGAGATCTCTCTCAATTGTAAACATCAACATTGCTAGACACAACAATGATATGGGAAGGATTCACTTTTGAAATACGTAAGTTAAAAAAGTAAGGGATTGACCGTAGGGAGGAACATGTTGAGATATTTTGCATTCCAACATAAATTTTTATATGAGAACTAAAGATCAACATATGTGTACTCTGTAAATCGATCTCTATATATCTGTCCCTAGTTCGATCATATGTGTCAATCAATGGTATATTACTTTCGATACTGATTAAATCTAATTCGAATCATCGTAATATTTTGACCAAAGATTTTACTAAAGTACATCTAAGCACATAGAACATCTTCCTTTTTGCTAAAGGGTGATATATCCATTATTATATATTTGAATAATCATAAGCATGTACACTATACTCAATGAATATCTTTGAAATTTTCTTGTTAGAAGACAATCCTTCGTATTCTCAAAGCATAAGCGTGCACACACATAACAAACCGTCTCTTCTAATCGGGTTTGGGTTTTTTTTTTTTTTTTTTTTTTCACCTGTCTCAATGGACAAGGTGGTGCTACCACTCAAGTTTCGTGACCATCAGGCAACATTTGGGAAAATTGGACCACAGACCCCATTTTAATAATTATAAGTCTCTAAAATCTAAATTTTTGCAACTTAGAAACCATTTGTCCTAATCTGGTTGGATTTTGTCCTATGCGTCCCAATGGTCTGGGTGGCACTACCCCACAAGTTTTGCGGCCATCGAGTCTCGTTCAGAAAATTCAAACGCCAAACCCAAATTTTAAAGTTGTAAGCTTTTAGATTTCTAGATTTTTGCACAACTCATAAACCATATATTCTAATCAAGTTCTATTTTTTCCACACCTCCTAATGGTTGGGGTGGTACTATCCCTGAAGTTTTGCGGCGATAGGGCCTCGTTTGGAAAATCCAAACCTCATAACCCTATTTTAAAAATCTAAGTTTTTCAATTTCTAGATTTTCGCACAACGTACAAATTGCCTATCTTAATTGAGATTTGTTTTTTTCTTTTCACGCATCCCAATGATCGTGGGGGCACTACCCCTCGAGGTGCAACCATTGGGCCATGTTTGGAAAATTTCGACCCCAGTCCCCATTTTCATAAGTCTCCAAAATCTAGTTTTTCGCACAATTCACAAACCGTCTATCTTAATCCAATTTTATTTTTTCCCACACATCCCAATGGCCAGCATGACACTGCCCCTCAAATTTTATGGCCATTAGACCATGTTCGAGAAATTTAGACCCCGGATCCCATTTTCATAACTATAAGTCTCTAAAATCTAGATTTATGCATGTCTATCCTAATTGAGTTCCATGTTTCCACATTTTCCAATGGTCGGGGTGGCAGTACTCCTCAAGTTTCGTGGTCATCGGGTCACGTTTGGAAAATTAGGACCCCGGATCCCATTTTCATAAGTCTCCAAAATTTAGATTATTGCACACAACTCACAAATCATATCCTAATTGAGTTTCCCTTTTCTTTTCAACGTGTCTCAATAGTTGGGGACAGCTACACCTAAAGTCCTGCGGCCATTGGGCCTCATTTGGAAAATTTGACCCCTGGCGGTAGGAATTATATGACATAGTTATAATCGGCAATGCAATACTACGTAAGAATATATATTTTTAAAATTAAAATTAACCCAGGTAGTAAGGCGACAATGGAATGGCGACAAGAAAGTGTGGAAATGTCTCCGTAGGGAACATGGCTTTGAGTTGTTCAAACAATGATTGCATACCGCTCTTCCAATCGACTTGGGCTTCGAGAAACAATGCCAAAGCAAGTATGACAGTGATGGTGCGTCTACGTGTACACCTGCTCCCCGACTTGCCAAACGTCGCCCACTAAGACAATCCACTACCAACGCGCCAGGTAAGCCCGGGATGCTCTTCCCCCATGACTCGATTTCAAACTTGTTGCTTGAACTCGGGTGTCCTCTCAGCCTCAGTAACCATTTCGAGCTCTCTCATTAAAGCACCCCGAAATAACCAAAGTCATTTTGTTAAATTTGAAATTTGAGATAAAAAGTAAGAATGTGTAGTACTCACCACCCAAGCCTTTGAGGTATCATGAGTCAGTCTACCACTAGGACCAACCCGAGTCCTGCAAAATATGGCTATCTGATCTGTAGGCAACCTAGCATTCACATGATAATATACTTTGTTAGTCAAACATGTTTATTGTTTTAGTGACATATCCAAACATCAAGTATATCCTATTAACTCTTGTATAACGTGTATAACGATTGGAAAGACATTCTGGTCATTCCTATGCCAATAGTGTTGATAAATTGTGATATTGAGGATTTAACCTTGAATCATTTTTTTGCAGGAAAACTCCTGTGAAGTATTGGTCATATATAAGGAGAGTTGTCTTGAGACCGTGACTATGGAAATTGGATTGTTCACTGGTAACTTTCATGAGAATCAAGATCAAAACACATAGTCATTCATAGCACTAACCCTCAAACCTTGTTTAAATATTGAGGTTGTGTGTAACAGTAGAACTTAGACTCAAATGGTCTAATTCATGGTATGATTAATTATGATTCTTCAAAGGAAAATTGTGTTAACACCAAGTGAGATTCAAGTTCTAAAGACACCTTCACCTATTGTATGCCATAAAGTTGCCATATTTTTCGATATCGATTGATTAAAGGTTTTAAAATTTGTCGGGGATTTTTATACCTTTTTTTAAGTATTAAGTAACAACTCAAAACCTCAATTTTAATGTGTTAAATTTTTAGTTTTTACTTGATAACTGTTATAATATTTTGTTTTTTTTTATTATTTGATTTATTGTCACTTATTGTAATTGATTATTCTTTTGTAACTCCTAGATTTTTTATCGAGGGAAGTTGGCTACTCTCTAGCATATATAAATCATCAAAGTCTCCTTTTTTTTTCTTCTTAGTTATATACCTTCATATTTCTTATATGGACAATTCGATACAGATTGATTATTAGTCTTCCGATGGACGCCAACTCCAAAAGGATGTGCATTTGAGCATTGGTTGTATCTTTGAAGAGTAATCATTGTCGTCAGTACCATCACATAAAGAGTCAATCGTTATTTTAGGATAATGATCATTCATGTCTCCTTAAATTCACAAGACAGTTTATTTATTCGTTCTTATTTTATTATTTATATTCTGAACGTTTATTTAAATTTTTTGTCAAAATTGTATTATTTTCCTAACAGATTGTAACTATAAAGTATAGTAAGTGTAACTAAAAAGTATAGCTAAGTGTTAACTGAAATCACTGAGGAATATTTTAGTTACAAACTTTTTAAGTACAAAGTGGGTTGTGACAACGGCAGCAACCAGAGGGGCAGCAGATAATGGCGGCCAGCGGCTGACGCTAAAACTACAAATTAATTATAAAAGATGATGGGACACAAATTAAAACTATAGTACCAAATGGGATATAGAATTAATTATATCCCTAAGGTAGCATTTGGTTCCACGGAATTGATGGGTTAGAAATTAGAATTGGAAATGAAGGCATATAAATTTTTAGATTTTTACGTGTGTTCATTTCTAATTCCAATTCTGAAGCTGCAACTCCATGAAACCAAACGCGACCTAAAATAAAAATGGAGTGTGGTCAGGATAAAAAATCGCTGAGTACCAAAAGAAAATTGAACATCTTGCAAACAAAGTAAAAGATAAAATCAAAAACCTTATCAATGAAAGTATCATATTTCTTTTTGCCAAACAAATGTGCAGTTTATAAATATTGTTCATGTCGTGTTTGAAACCTGTTTTGAGCAGACTGAAACTGCAGTTTGAACTAAAGCTAGGCCATATGAATGCGAGCTTTCTTCACCTGTAAATAAAACACCAACCAATTCAAACGTTGAAACATTAACGAGGAAAGACTCAATTCAGTCCTTATTCTTCTTTTGAATATTTACCTCTTTTTCCCACTGACATCTTACAGTAATGATACCCAGTATCAATGTCTGAACCACAGTCCCACTGATCATTCCAGACCAGACACCCTGACAATAACATCAATTTTGATGCATATTAAAATTTTACAAACTCCCCCCCCCCCCCCCCCCCCCCCCCCCCACCCCTCACCCCCAAAAAAAAAACACACAAAAAAAAAAAGAGAATAAGAAGCCTGTTTCTAAATCTATCTATATAAATTAACAACAAACCTTAATCCCAAGACGAAGAAACCATCCCAAGAGAACTCCAATGGGTATTCCGACAAAGTAGTAGCTACCTATGTTTATAACCGCCACCATTGCTTGCCAACCAGATCCAACCGCCACTCCTAAACAACAAAATTCACTGGCAAAACATGAAACCTCAAAAACACTTTCGGTTTGTAAGAATCGAAGGCTTAGCTTCTTGTACCTGAAAGAACTGGCTGAATGGAATTTAGGAGAATGGTTAATCCCAATATGAAGGAGAGTTCATTGACCATTTTCATAACGTTAGTGCTTGAAGTGAAGATCATTGCAAAGCTGTTGGGGAAGGCTATGATCGATGAACAAAAGAAAAGACCGACTATAACGGATGTTATGAGGGAGACCCCCCTTTTGCATTGCCTGCTCCGACCTCATTTGCCACTCTTACTCTGCATTTTATTATAGGAAACATCAACAATGTTTGAAGATGAAAGTAGTGGTTTATATATATAGTGTTGAAATATTTAGTTTTAGTGTATTATTTATGTTGAACTATTTGGTTTTGATGATTTCATAGTTGATTTAGTAATGATGTAATGGATTAGGTATTGACACAAATTATATAGAAAAAATTACGTGATAGGCATCTTGGTAAATGCTCGGTGAATGTTGTTTATGTCCATGTGCTTATAATGTGCTCTAGCCCTATTCAAATGTGTTGAGTGAACTCATTCTTAAAGGGGAGCCCCAACAAGAATCAACGAAGAGTTGAAGAGTGCAATGAAGATGTTGAGTCTTAGGTAATAAGATTCTTACTAAGATTACACATTGTCGGACTCTCTAGATTCACATACAATGCATGATCACATACAACAACAACTAAGCTTTTATCCCACTTATGTAGGGTCAACTACATAAATCCATTTACGCCGCCATAAAGATCGATCAAAGGTCATCCCCTCCGTCAGGTTTAATGTCGCCAAATCATTTCTAATAGTCCTGTCCAACGTCTTCTTAAGTCTACATCTCCCTCTAATAGTTCCCTGAACTTGAACTAAATCACTTTTTTCACTGGTACTTCTATGGACCTTGTATGCACATGCGCAAACTATCGTAAACGATTTTCTTTAATTTTCTCTTCGATAGGTGTTATTCTTAAATTCTCTCTAATAGTTTCATTCTTAATTTTATCAATTCTCGTCTTCCCACTCATCTACCTCAGCATCCTCATTTCTGTCACCCCAATTTTCTGAACATGATTCATTTTTACCGTCCAACATTTTGAACCACAAAGAAACGTTGGTCTTATAACAGTTTTGAAGAATTTTCCTTTAAGTTTCAACGAAATCCTACGATCACAAATCACCCCAACTGCATTTTTCCACTTTAACCAACCTGTCATGATTTTATGCATAATATCCTCCTCGATTTCGTTATTACTCTAAATCATTGAACCTAAATATCTAAAATGATCAACCTTTAGCACCTCCTCGTCTCTAATTTTGACCGCACCACCCTCTTTCCAGAAATTACAAAAATTGCAATACATATATTCCGTCTTACTTCTACTAACCTTCAAACTCTAACGCTTCTCTCAATCTTTTTAACTTAGTATTAAGACCTATTCTACTTTCGTCCACTAATATGATGTTATCCGCAAACAACATACTCCAAGGAACTCCAACTTGAATATGTTTTGTGAGCTCATCCATCACTAGAACGAAGAAGTAAGGACTTAAAGATGATCTTTGATGTAAACCTATATTAATAGAAAATGCACAAGTATCGTCTCTTTCTGTTCGAACACTAGTGACTATACCTTTATACATATTCTTAATTACATCGATGTACACATTGGATACATGTTTCTTTTCTAACACCCACCACAAAACTTCAATGGGTATCCTATCATAAGACTTTTCCAAGTCCACAAATACCATATGTAAATCTCTCTTATTTTCTCTATATTTTTTCATTAATCTCCTGAGTAAATAGATAGTTTCAATGGTTGATCGGCTGGGTATAAATCCAAATTGGTTCTCTTCTATGCTCATTTGATATCTTATTCTATATTCTATCACTCTCTCCTAAAGTTTCATAGTATAACTCATAAGTTTTACACCCCGATAGTTTGTACAACTTTGAACATCCGTTTTATTTTTTATAAATGGGCACTAATATACTCCTCCTCCAGTCGTCAGGCATTCTCTTAGTTCTCAAAATATCATTGAAAAGTCTAGTCAACCACTCTATTCTAATATCTCCTAAATTTTTCCACCCCTGTATAGGGATTTCATCTGACCCTACTGTTTTTCAAATTCGCATCTTCTTTAATGCTATTCTAACTTCCGAAACCCTAATTTTTCTATGAAACCAATAAATCTTATCAGAAGATAAACTAGGCAACTTTAATCTAGATTCCCCGACGTCATTCTCATTAAATAAATTTTAAAAATAGCTTCTCCATCGTTCCAAAATCTCCCCATCTTTCACTTGTACCTTTGCATTAGTATCTTTGATGCATCTAATACTTCTAATATCTCTATTCTTTCGTTCACGTTGCCTAACAAGTTTAAATATATCCCTTTCTCTCTCTTTTGTATCTAACATTTGATACAAATTATCATATGCCCTAAATTTTGATTCTTTAATTACTTTTCTTGCCTCCATTTTTGCATTTTTATACTTCTCCAAATTCTCCCGACTTCGATATTTTTATCATTCTTTATAAGCTATTTTCTTGTCTTGAACAGCTTTTTGGACTTCCTCATTCCACCACCAACTTTTTTTATATCGTGGTCCTCCTCCTCTACAAACTCCTAAAACTCCTTCCTATCTCTCTAATACGACACACCATATCAATCCACATTTTGTTCACATCCTCATGTCTCTTCCATAATTCATCATTGCTAATTTTTAAACAACCCCATCTTTTCACCTCTTAGATCTCTCCAACATATCCTTGCATGCTTACTTATCTTAGACTCCCGTTTCGACCCCTGAAACTTGAGATCAATTACCATTAGTCTATGATCACATAGATGATTCATATTGTATAGTTACATGCTTATGAGGCATAATATTATGTAGTTGAAATCCATACTAATTCAGTCGACTGCCTTGTCCCAAACAATAACCAACTCAAGCAAGAATTGAATGGTTTTGAGCAAAACCTTAACACGGCCAACCGAATTTAGTATCCAATCAACTGTTTTGACCAGAACTAATATTGTTCTTCACATTTTTATTCAAATCTTTAAACCGTTCTTTATGTTTATTTATTATAAATTATTTCTAAAAATGTTTAAATGATTTCTGAATATGTATAATTGATTTTGAAGAGTTCTTTAGTATATATATTAATATTCCAATCATGTTTCCTTAATTCTCTCTTAACCAATCACCTATTCTTAAAACCTTGGACTGACCACTTAAGGTTGCACGTTTGTAATACTTTTACTAATGACTTGTACAGGTATTCTTGGATGCAGCCTTGCCTCTATCCCTATGGACATGAACCATAAGTTAACAGCAGAATCACAGGAACCATTACAAGAGTCATCGGTATATCACAGACTAGTGGGTTGTCTCATCTACTTGACCAACACGAGGTCGGATCTTACATATGCCATGAGTGTTGTAAGCCAGTTTAAGCACTTACCTCTCATTTCTCATCTAGACACACCTTCCGGTACCTAAAGACTTGTCCCTGCCTTGATCTCTTCGATGTGACAGGTGCACAGAAAAGACTCTCATGCTTCGTAGACGTCGATTATTCAAGGTTTAAGAGTGATAGGCATTACTTCAGGTCATTGTGCATTCCATAGTAGTCATCTCATATTGTGGTAGAGAAAGAAACAAGCAATCGTCTCCCACTCCTCTACTGAAAATGAGTATTGTACTATCGACCAAGGAATATGTGAACTTCTTTGGCTTCATTCCCTTTAGACTAAGTTGGGATTTCTATGACAGACTCATCTACGTTATTTTATGATAATAAACTCGCCATCAATCTATCTTCTGACTCGGTTCTTCATGAAAGAATGAAACACATCGAAATTGATATTCACTTTATTCGAGAGAAAGTTCGCTCTGGAGTTATCACACCCAGCTTTGTTTCATCCTCTGAGCAAATTGCCAATATGTTTACCAAATAAGTTGACCCATTCCTTCTTTAGTCAACTCTTATCAAGTTGGGGCTCAAAAACATCTTCACCTAAACTTGAGAGAGAATGTTAAAATATTTATTTTTAGTGCATCGTTCATTATTTAGTATTTTAGGTTATATTGGCCAATACATTAGTTTCTTTTATTCCATTTAGTAGGCCATTTATTTGCGTTGATTTTCTTTCTTGTTCAGCCTAGTGTCAACGCTATTTAAGTAGGGAAGTATAGCCTCAATATAATACAAAAAGGTTTTTTTCTCCTATATTCATCTTATAGTATTAGCTAATGTTGAAACAAAAGACGAAGAAAAAAAAAGTGAAATTGTTGATCCATTCCAAGCTTTCAAGACGTTTGTTCTATAATGTAGCGTTTTGTTTTTATGGAATTAAAGCCTAATATTTGGAATCAGAAATGAACACATCTAAAAATTTACATGCACGCATTCATTTCCAATCCTAATTCGAAATCTTCTCAAATTGTACAGTTTCAAAGTGCTATTAGCAGTGCCAATTGTTAATCTTATGTTCATAAGGAAACCATCAGTGTGTGTTTGTGTCTAAGAGAGAGAGAGAGACTTGCAAACATCAACATACCCTGTTGCAGCGAAGAATCCCAATTGAATCATGGACTCCCAGCCATAGATAGTGATGCTGTAAAATAAAAAGAAATAAACTACATTAACACTAGAAAGACACAAATACTAATACAGCTTTTGATTTTCAACCAGAAACCTACCAGATAGACAGGGCATCAATTGCAACCTCCGAGCTCTTCATATTACCAGATACTATGATCAATACTCTGTAATAAAAGTTCTCCAACCTGAAATCATTACATATAACACTCAATATTGTTCAAGGATCAATCACACAAACGTAAATTCACACACAAGACATTTAAGGTGGTTTGGCCAACAATTTGCTTACATCCACAGAGAAAAACTAATTCTACTATATCAATAGGAATTACAGAAGAGGAGGTGAATCTCCACACTCTCAACTCACCCACTCAATTCACTATTTGAACATATCCCCTCTCTCTCCGAAAACTCACCCATGGCCTCTCCTTGGCCATAGCCAAAGGCCCTTACCTTTTTCTTTCAAAGGCTACTTGCCTTTTCGTTCATGTAAACTTATAAATTCGAAACCTATTTAAAATCCGAGGAAAGGGCAAAATTGGTATTCTAAAAAAGTCCAAAAAGCATTTTTCTGTTCACACAGAATTCACTATTCACTCTTATTTTATTATTCACCTCGGTGGAACCACATACTATTCACGCGTGTTATTCACTCATTAAAAATATCTAGAAAATACCCAACAAATATCAAATTCTACATTGAATTCCATTCCGTGTGTGTTTGTGTGTGTGAGAGAGAGAGAGAGCATACGAGAGCATGACCCCAGAGGCAATGGAGAGTTTGAAGAAATCCCAAAGCCCAACAAAAGCTTGCTCAGAGAAACCAATCCAAGAATGGGGACAGCCGCCACAAACAATGTACAGAAACAATCCCAAAACAGACAACCACCACGAGAAATCAAGTGTAATAGCGGTTCCCACTAGGCCAACTCTTAGCCTATAAACGAAGAGCCAACTAACAAACACATGGACTGCAACTGTACCGCCGGAGATCCAGGCAATCACGGCTGTCTTCAGCTGGCACTGCAAGAACCTCATCAGTGTAAACTGAAATGCAAAGCTCATGTGCATTGGGATCAACCACATCGCCACCGTTCCCGTCAGCTCCGCCACGGCCGTCGACACTCCGGTGAGCTTCAGTATTGGTGTAGCGAACACGAAAAGCGGCAATAAAAAAATTGAACTAAGAAACAGAACAACCCACGAGCGCTGCATATATATCCCCAACATGTGGTACTGTTTTGCACCATAAGCTTGGCCACAGATTGTTTCGAGTGCGCTTGCCATACCTAACTACTGACCAGAGAACGTAAACGACAACTGACATAACTGGAAAGCGAAGAAAATGGGAGCGATCAAATTGATTAGTTTACTTTACCAAGAATCCAAAGCTGATGGAGATGATAACGGTGGTGGCAATGGATATGGCCGCGAGATCATTGTCTCCCAGGTGACCGGAGAATGCCTGCGTAATGACGGTGAGTGAGAACATGGCGAGGCGGCTGAAGATCGACGGAGCCGCAATTTGCCAAATCTTCTTCAATTCCAACCATATTGGCCGGATCGACTGTTTGATTTCCCATTCTTGTTCTTCTCCTCGTGGTTCATCGAGGTTTGGGTGGTGGAAATCATCAGCTATGGAAGTTGAAATTATGAGAGGCTCGTTCTCTTCTCCAATACCCATTGGATCTCTGATACAGTTGAACCACTAGTAGCAGATTGAGACCAAGGAAAAAGGATGGAGAGGTGGGATTCACAGATGAAGGATACCGGAAAGGTGCTGTTTAATTGAGGTGGGTGCCTAATTTAGCCCATTGTCAAATAGAAATATCTAATTTCAATTGTCAGATCGAGATGTCTAATTTTATCGACTTACATGTTTTCTTTGAAGCCAATATAAATTTCGGTGGTGTTTAGTAACCGTTTTTGTTTACATTTCAGCAATGGGATTGGAAAGGGATGGAAATTTTGTTTTCTTCTTAGGAGTAGAATCGCGTTTAGTAACGATAATTTTTTTTTTATTTTAAGAAGAGAATTGTGTTTGGTAAGGTTTTTATCCTAAAATCTTTGGTTGTTTTTTTTTTTTTTTTTTTTCTTGTTTTTGGGTTGTGAGATTGTGAGTACTTATAAACACTTTGTAATTTTTTTTCTTTTAGCGAAAGATCTGCAGTAGCTCTGGAGACGTAGGCATAATTGGCTGAACTCCATTATCAATCTTGTGTGTTAATTTTTTGGCTCTTATTTTCGTTAATCTGGTTATAGGGAAATTGCTCTTTATTTCCCAACAACTGATATCAGGAGCTCTGATTATGATTTCTAATAGTATTTTATCAAGGTTACTATTCACGTAAATAGTTAATTTCGTGAACAGTGAAAAATTGTCGGCCAAATTCGTTGACAACAGTATTCTAACACACGGTAGTACGTTGGAATAGTCAGAAACGATCCAAAAGAAGCCAGATTCGAGTGGGAGTGATAGTCCCAGATGAATGGAAGGTGAAAATTGAAAAGTTCGATGGTGTCGACTTCGGCTTTTGGAAGATGTGGATTAAAGATTATCTATACCAAAAAAAGGTGTATCAACCTCTCTCAGGAAATAAACCAGAGTGCATGAAGGATGAAGACTGGGCTTTTCTCGATAAACAAGCTCTCGGAGTTATCCGATTATCGCTATCCCGTAATGTTGCTTTCAACATAGCAACGGAAAGACCATGGTGGGTCTTATGGCGACTCTCTCCAGTATGTATGAGAAGCCATCGGTGTAAGACCTCGATTTGTTATATACGAATAATTTACGTCGCGTTTTAAAAATATTTTGAAAATATCGAGGGGACTACAATAGTAATTATGTGAATTAAAATTTTAAGAGGTTGTATTGATTTTGGTATCAGAGCCTAGGTTATAGGTTCTGTAGACTTGCCAGTGGTTGCGTCAGTAGAAGACCATGAGATAGGAGGACGTGCCAGTCGTCTAGTCAGTAGGAGACTTGAGATAGAGTGTCAATAAGTTAGTTTGGTGTGTGAGTGTTAGGCCTTTCATTTCATTAGTTTGTACTTTGGTATGGTGCATGGAGGGTTGTCTTGTTGGCAAACAGTGATACGACCTGTGGTGATATTGCTAGTAGCGAATTTGAGTAATGTTATGATGTTAGTGAGGGTAATAGGTGCATCGTGATGGTGAAAGAATACATTATTGGAAAATGTAAGCTATAAATTGAGAAACAATTATATGAAAATGGCGTAAGAATGAGATAATGATCGGTAGCACTTAGTAAGTCGTTCTTAATTACTAGATAGTAAAGTAGAGCACTGAAGTTGGAAAGAATCTTATAATAATATTAAGAAGGGAAGTCGAATAGTTGGAACTAAGAATGTGAGAAAGCTGTGGCGAGAAAAATGTTTTGGATTGACAAAAAGGTAGAGTAAAAGTGAGGAAACGAGGAAATATAACAAATAAAATAAAATATGATATGTAGAAAGTAGCTGAGAATTGTGGGTCTGGAAGGATAGTAGGTGCGTGTAAATATAATCTATTTAAGTGAGTAATATAAAGTTGCGGGTGAAGTCAAATTTGTGATGAATAAAAGTATGTATCGTGGAGGAAGGCGTATCTATTTCCTCCACTAGTCCGGTAGTGGGTCTAGGAGGTTAGAAAAGTGTTAAAGAAAGGATATCACAATTCAGTATACAGGTGCTAGGCATCAGTTCAAACAAGTTTTGGCAGTGGATACTGTAGTAAATAGGGATTTTCCCTATGTAGGTCCGAGAAATTGACGAGGTGCTAGTAGGCATGATTAATAATTGCAGTTGTTGTTAAATAAGTTCTATAATTTTGAGGAAGTGAACATTCGGCTCATTAAGTTGGTTAATTATACTCGTGTTGATAAAACGTGGAAAATTGAGTTTCAAACTTATAACTTTGGAACTTTAAAGGTGATAGTCATAATAAGAAAGCTTTTAATAGGAAAAACTTAGTGACGGCCCTGGGGAAACCGGGTCGTTACAATAAGTTAGACCATCAACTCATGATTTACACAGACCTGGGGTGTTGCTTCATGAAGATTCGATGTTGGTAACTCATCAGTTAGAATGGATGGGTTATTAAAAATCAATTGCAACAAAGTATAGTGTTAGATTTTTGAGTGAGGTATTTATAATTGAAGATTAGAGATTGTGGCGTGGTGAAAACGGTAATCCGACCGAGAGTAGAAAAAGAGCATGTAGAACATTTCCAGAATGTGTACTAAGACTGTGAAAAGAAATTGTAAGCCAAATGCCATAAATATGAGTATTAGTTGGTTTGAGTGGTAATGTTGGGGTTAGTACTCTTGAGGCATAGTATTCAAGTAAATGCAAAGGGAGTTGAAGTGATGGGTTGACGAAATATGGAGAAGGCCTAGAACATGTGACTGGAACTTGAAACCTTTTGGAACTAGTAGTGATTGTATTTGTTTTAACGTTTAGCGACATTTTCAGTATGATGGGATTTGTGCTTTAGTTGCAAGGCTGGCTGTAGCAAATACTTTGGGTCGGAAGTTGGTAAGTTGGTTGTCTATATTAAATTATGGGTTGAGTTGAGACCCTTATAAGTACTGGGTGGTTGGTCAGATGGTAATGTTGTGTGAAAATTTGTTCAAAAACGGCATGATGTGAGAGTCGGACATCCAGCTAAGAAGATTTTGTGATACCATAGGGAATTTACTGTAGAACTGAAATGTGTGTCCAAACGAATGATGAAGTTGTGAGGTTTTGGAAATAAAAGTGTATAGGGTTAACAATGCCAATTGACGGAAAAGATCTTAAAAGAGGTGAATAGAATAATATATGCAATGCCCGGTGATGCTAAATTATTGAAATTGTGTAAGTATTTTATTAATGTGTAACAGAAATGGAAAATCGCAGTATTTGTAATTAGGCGTTTTTATTTGTTAGTAAAGTTAAGGTTGAAAGGTAGTGTAATCTCTAGGTGAGTTTTTGTAGCTTTGACCTCTTCTAGAAGGAAAAGTGGAGAGTAATTCGAGGAATATTCTCCTAGTACGTATACCCAGTATATATACATATATGTGTTGATGGGATTGTTCGATTGCATGATACACAAATTCAATGCAAATATTAAATTAAGATGGGATAAGCTATTCCTTTAAATAAAAAATGATAAGGATTAATGACTTGGAATTTTATTAATCGGTTATTCGAAATTTTGGAAATAGAATTCTGAAATCATAAGTGTTGTCGCCGTATTGTGATCTGGATAATAATTGTTATCAAAATGAAGTAAGCCGTCAGTGTATGAACAGACCGTGGAGAAAACTCATGCAGTAGTAAAGGGTGTTAACTTAAATTGGCATTTTCTTTTTAAAAAAGTCGGGTAGCTCATTCCAGGTAAGATTTCTCTATTGGAGAAACTGTAATACCATGAGTTAATATTTATTTTTATGTTCTAGTCAAATTTCCTACCACTTTGAGTGCCAAGAGATTAGTGTCTTGTTTTGTTTGTATATTTGCGATCAATCGATAAGGGTAATACAAATGTTGGAAGATATGTTGAGAGTTGTGTCTTGGGAATTTTTTTGGTAGCAAGGAGGACTTTGTAACGCTAATAAAATGTGTTTATAATAATAAATATTTTACGGTAAGCAAGGTGGCATTGTACACGCGCTGTACGAAAATGATACATGATTTTAGTTAAATAGACTGATCTGATATAGGAGAATGGGAAATGATTGAGTTTTGGGGATAACCGGTGTGGTTACATTTTTATTTGGAAAGGGATTTTGATAGAAAAGAACTCAACTAGATGTATTGATCCACTATTAATATTAGGCGGAGTCGACATGTGGTGGTCATTGAGATTTCATACGACGAGGATAATTTGAATTATACTGTAGGAAGAGTTTAAATGAAATTAAAACACGTGGCCTTGTTAGGAACTTAATTAAATGTGGAGGCATGAAGGGAATTCTTATAGATGACCCGTTTGACGTATTTGGATATGTAGTGAGGTGGTTGGTGATATCTATGTGTTGAAGGACATTGTTATGTTTTGGATTTGATTTAAAACATATTTATGTGATTTTGACGTGGTGCAAAAGATCTATCGATAATATTAGAAACGTTTATAAGAGAATTGAAGTTCTGAGGCAGATACTGAGGTTGATAATTTTGGGCTAATTGTGCTTATGAAACTGCTTATGCACTTAGTTGTAAGTGTTGTTAGTTTAATTGTTAAACGGTGATATCATTGCAAACTGATCGACTGGAAGATGTTGGATGAAATAAATAAGTGTTGGTTATGGAAGAAATTTTTTTAGCCAGAATGAATAGGCTCAATCAATTGAGATTCTTTGATATCATTGGTTGTTCGTGTTTAGCGTGATCGACCGAGTGCACCCTATTCGTTAGGTAGTGAATATAATATCGATCACTACAAACTGAGGTATTACAATAGATGAGTATATTTTGATGAAATAAAAAATTATTATAAATTTTGGGCGACTTGTAATTATGAGACCCTAAATAGGAAGCAGTTGTTCTAAAATCATGTGAGGCGAACATAACCATGTGATGCGACTTTGTCATACTAGTAGATTGACGAAAATTTCGGGACGGAATTTCTTTTAGGAGGGAAGTATTGTAAGACCCCTATTTGTTATATACGAATAATTTAAGTTGCGTTTTAAAAATATTTTGAAAATATCGGGAGGACTACGATAGTAATTATGTGAATTAAAATTTTAAGGGGTTGTATTGAAATTTTTTTAAACATTAAAAAATATAGATTTGGGTTTAATTGCTACCACAACATAATAAGGGGAGGTTTGTGTAATATTATAAAAATTCTTAATATATATAGAGAGAGAGAAAGAATGGGAGTGGGTAAATTGATGGGGGGAGGTATGGCTTTTGTCCAGCTGGAAAAAATGGGAAGAAGGGTCCGGAACCAAAGAGAGAGAAAGGAAGAGAAGGAAGGGAGAGAAAGGAAGAGAAAGGAGAGAGAGAAGGGTCACCGGTGGTGGGTTTGCACGTTCCATCAGCGTGTATGGGCTTGCGGTGTATATACCTCGTCGCCAGTAAGTGGGTGTGTGTGTGTGTTCCTTGTTACTGTTTTCGTTCTATTTCTGCTCCCGTTCCATGTCTGTTTCCGTTTTATTTTTGTTCCAGTTGTGGGTGGTGGTCGGTTGTTGGCTGGTTGTTTAGTTGGTGGGTGTTGGTTGTGTGTGAGCAATTGGTGGTGGTGACTGCCGGAGTTAGTGAGGAGAGAGAGAGTGGTCGGCTGGAAAATTGACAAAACAGAACAGAAGAGAGAAGGAGCGCCCGCTTAGGCGATGGAAAGTTCGCCTAGGCGGTGGAAGATCAGTGTGCAGAATGAGAGAAAGTTCACCTGGCGGAAGTTTCTCGCCTAGGCGGTGGGTCGTCAGTGTGTAACTTAGAATTGTAAAGGAGTTCATTCGCTTAGGCGGTGGATCGCCCGCTTAGGCGGTAGGCAGCAGTAAGCAAAAATCAAGGAATTCGTGTTGAGGTCAACAACCGATTCGGAGCGGGTAACGTTTCTCGTTAAAATTTTCGTGATTTGTTAATTTAATTACTAGCGTCGAAGTTGTCAAAATAATGGAAAACAAATATTGAGATTGTTTATAAGAACAAAGTTATATATAGTAAACCGTAATGAAGCGATACTAGTTGAATAGTTATATTTCGTAATAAAAGATGGGAAATAGGAAATTAGGATTTCATGGCGTGATTAGTTTGTTTTATACAAAAATATTAATTTAGGCCCTGTCACCGTTAGGTTCGCAGGCACCGGAGTTCGGATAGGGGATAGTCAGTTAAAGTTTACGAAAGCAGATATCATGTGAGTGTACTATCTTCTTGCCAAATTATTCTCTATATATATATATGATGGAAAATTATTGTGTTTAATTTAGATGATTTCAAAATAATATGGATCAAGTAGATTTTTTGGAGTGAGTTGGTAAAACGATCTTTTTGGGAAATTATGTTGGTTTCTAAAAAGAAAGATTTAAAATAATTATCGTGGATTTTTGGGTGAGTTGGCAGAAATGGACTTTCGTTGAATTTGGTGGTTTTAAAAGAAGACAGAAAATATTGGGTTTCCATAAAAAAAATAGAGAGGGGAAAAATGGTTGTGTTAAAATTAGACGGTTTTCAATCAAAAGTTAAAAATATGATTTTCGGATGTAAAAGTTGGTTTTTGTTAAAAAGAAGTGGACGTTGGTGATTTTGACGATATTGATGAAGTGGTGATTTATATTATGGTCTGTCCGGAGGGTGGTCCGGCAGATGGATAATTATTTGTGTTTTGGTGATAATATTATTGAATTAACTATGCCATAGTTTATGATGTCTTGTCCGGAGGGTGGTCCGGCAGGTGGTGATTTATATTATGATATGTTCGGAGGGTGGTTCGACAGATGGATATTTATTATGTGGTGATTATATTATTGGCCTCCGGAGACGTCCGATGGGCGGTGATCTGCGCAATTAGGTCCGCTAGGAAGGCATATCCTACGGATGGTTACGGTATCGTTGCAACTCCCTATCGTGAGGTTAAAACGATCACTATGGCTTAGCCGGTGGGTATGGGATTGAGATGTGTGTTTGAGTTGGGGTGTTTTATACATATATTGGGTGACTTATTATTAATTTTGGTGTTTAGAAACTGAATTATACTGCTTTACTTTCACTGCTTATTTGATACTGGAGATTTTATCAACTGTGTGGTGGATATTTATTTACGCTTGATCCATTTAATAGTTGTATTATTTAGAATGTATTATTGTTATGTTAAAATAAAAAAAAATGATTTTTACTAAGAAGGCAATACACTCGCAGGTGAATCTTTTAGGAGACGGTCCTCTACTGGCATTAGGTGGAGTCATCTGAGAATAATTTGAGTTGAGCTGTTTAAAGGTGAACCATATGAAAGTAAAAGATTATGTATGTCTTGTAAATTGAATTGTATAGTAATGCATGCACTTTTTGATGTATAAGAAGTAGTATATATAATAGATGATGTCATGTTATCGTCACGCCAGCCCTGGGATGACGGGTGTCCCAGGCGGGTCGTGACAATCGACCTCAAACAAGGTTCACTTGATGAGGCGGCTATTCAATTTGCGGATGGTGGAAGGTACATTGGTGGCTCAACATTTGAATGAACTCAACACAATCAAAACTCAGTTGAATTCAGTGAAAATTGAATTTGATGATAAAATTCAAGCTTTAATTCTTTTGTCATCTCTACTAGACAATTGGAATGTTACTGTTACAGCAGTCAGCAACTCAATGGGAAACAATCAATTAAAATTCGACGATGTTCGAGATCTAGTATTGAATGATGAAATTTGGAGGAAAGAATCAGGTGAAACATCAAACTCATCAGCCTTGCACACAGAATCTAGAGGGAAAACTTCAAAAAGAAACTCAAATTACAGTAGATCGAAATCTAGATGGGGTAAATCCAGATCGGGAATGAAAGATTTTAGCTGCTACAATTGCGGCAAGAATGGTCACTTCAAGAGGGATTATTGAGCATCGAAGAAAGATACCGACGCACAGGAATCTGCCAATGTAACCGAGGAAGTAGGTGATGCTGTAATTCTAAGCATCAACAGTCCAATTGAATCATGGATTTTGGACTCAGGGGCATCATTCCACTCCACCCTATGTCTAGAATTCATGGAGAATTATGTCAATGGTAATTTCGGGAAGGTTCATATAGCCGATGAAGAAACCTTGAAGATTGTGGGAAAATGAAACATCTGACTAAAACTGCCAAGCCAGACCACTTGGAAGCTGTAAAGAGTGAGACATATTCCTGGTCTTAAAAGGAATTTGATCTCTGTGGACAACTTGACGGAGAGGGTTACTGTACAACCTTCTCAGGTTGTGAATGGAACATTATCAAAGAAGCACTCGTCATTGCTCGTAGTAATAAGACCGGTACTCTCTATGTAACTTCAAACATAGAGAATATCATTGCAGTAGCAAATGCTGATGGAAAATCAAACCTATGGCACCAACGGCTTGGCCATATGAGCGAGAAAGAGATGAAAACACTTCTATCAAAAGGAAAGTTTCTAGATCTGAAGAATGTAGATATCAGCCTATATGAGAATTGTATCTTTGGCAAACAAAAGAAAGTTAGTTTTGCAAAGAATGACAAGACAAATAGAAAAGTTAGAGTTAGTTCATACCGATGTATGGAGACCATCTCCGATTCTATCTCTTGCGGGCTCACTATATTACGTCACCTTCATCGATGATTCTACATAGAAGGTGTGGGTCTATTTTCTGAAGAAGAAATCAGAAGTCTTCGATACCTTCAGAAAATGAAAAGCTATGGTGGAAAATGAAACTAGTTTGAAAGTCAAGCGATTGAGGTTTGACAATAGAGTAGAATACAGAGATAGTGGATTCAGATAATTTTGCGCAAACAACAGGATCAAGTCCATAACACCGCAGCAAAATGATATAGTAGAGCACATGAACAGAACTTTGAATGAACATACCAGAAGCATGAGGATACGTGTCGGCTTACCCAAAATGTTTTGGCTGAAGCCGTCAACACCGCAGCCTACCTAATCAATCATGGGCCCTCAGTTCCTTTGGATGGTGGAATACCAGAGGAAGTTTAGAGCCAAAAAAAGGTAAACCTTTCACACGTGAATGTGTTTGGTTGTATCTCCTATGTGCATATTGATTTTGCTGAAAGAAGTATTTTAGACCCAAAGTCTAAGAAATTTGTTTTTGTCGGATATGGTGGTGATGATTTCGATTACCGATTTTGGGACTACGAAAATCGAAAGATCATCAAAAGTTGGAATGTCATATTCTTTGAGAATGTGATGTATAAAGACAAGTCAAGTGCAGATTCAACCAGCTCTAGTACCGAAGCTGAAATAAAGGAATTTGTTGAGTTGGAAGAGATTTCTAGAAACGATGTCCAAACTAGTCTTGAAGCAGTTCAAGAAGAACCAGTCACACCAAAATTGAGACGCTCCTCCAGAATTCCTAACCCAATCCAACGGTATTCATATTCTTTACACTACTTACTGTTGACTGATAGTGGAGAACCAAAGTGTTATGATGAAACAATGCAAGTGGAGGATTCAGTCAAGTGAGAGTCTACCATGAAAAATGAGATGGACTCACTCATGTCAAATCAGATATGGGAATTTGCTGAACTACCACCAGGCAAGAAAGCTTTCCATAACAAGTGGGTTTTTAGGATCAAAGAAGAACAAGATGGAACCAAGCGCTACAAAGCGAGATTGGTTGTCAAAGGATTTCAACAAAAAGAAAGTTGTGACTACAATGAAATTTTATCTCCCATCATAAAGCTGAAAACTATTAGACTGGTATTGAAAATTGTAGCTGCAGAGAATTTACATATTGAGCAATTAGATTTAAAGACAGTTTTCCTTTATGGTGATTTGGAGGAAGAGATTTATATGAGACAACTAGAAGGCTTCATAAAGGTAGGCAAGAAAAATCTGGTATGCAAGTTGAATAAGAGCTTGTATGGTTTAAAATAAGCTCCCAGACAGTAGTACAAGAAGTTTGATAGCTTCATGGACAGTAGCGGTTTCACGAGATGCCAAGAAAATAATTGTTGCTATATCAAAAAGTTCAATAATAGCTCCATCATTCTATTGTTGTACGTAGATGACATGCTCGTTGCAGAATCAGACATGTAAGAGATCATCAATTTGAAGCGGGAATTGTCGAAGCACTTTGCAATGAAAGATTTAGGCGTTGCAAATCAAATTTTTGGAATGAGAATCAAGAGAGACACGAAGTCGAGGATTTTGATGTTATCACAGGCTGAGTACATTAACAAAGTATTCTTCAGGTTTAACATACAAGATACTAAACCAGTGGGTACACCTTTGGGTGTTCATTTCAGACTCTCCAAAGAGCAGTCACCTCAAAACGGAGGAAGAACATGCACACATGGCGAAGGTTCCATATGTCTCAGCAATTGGAAGTCAGATGTATGCTATGGTTTGTACCAGACCAGATATTGCTCAAGCAGTGAGAGTTGTCACCAGGTACATGAATAATCCGAGCAAGGTACACTGGGAAGCAGTCAAATGGATTCTCAGATATCTGCAAGGTACCACAGACAAGTCACTTTATTTCAAAGGTGGAGATACGACACTAACAGGCTATGTGGATGTTGATTTAGCCGAAAATGTCAATGTCAGAAAGAGCACTACAGGGTATGTCTATACTCTAGGATGTACAACAGTGAGTTGGGTTTCTCAGCTATAGAAGATAGTTGCTCTCTCCACAACTGAAGAGAATATGTTGCTGTTACGGAAGCCAGCAAGGAAATGATTTGACTTCAAAGTTTCTTGGAGGAATTAGGTAAGAAACAAGAAAATTATATCCTGTATTGCGACAATCAAAGTACTATTCATCTAGCAAAGAATTCGTCTTTTCATTCCAGAACAAAGCACATACAATCGTGGTATCATTTTATTCGGTCACTTCTGGAAGATGGGATTTCGAAACCAATTGTTGGTTAATTGAGGTGGGTGCCTAACTTAGGCAATTATTAAATGAAGATGTCTAACTCCAATTGTCAAATGGAGATGCATAATTTCACCAACCTATATGTTTCCTTTGAAATCTATATAAACCCCTTAACCTCAATTGCTTTTGAAATCCATCCAAAAAACCTAATTGAGGGAGAAATAAGTAGAGTGTTTTTCTGAGAGAATTTTGTGAGGAAATTCTTGGGCATAATTGGGTTGTGAGTTTGTGAGTGTTTGTAAACACTTTGTAATTTCCCTTCTTTTAGTGAAAGATTTGCAGCAACACCGGAGACATAGGCATAATTGGCCGAACTCCATCATCAACCTTGTGTGTTAATTTTTCGGCTCTTATATTCGTTAATCTGGTTATAGGGAAATTGTTCTTTATTTCCTAACAAAAGGTATTTGAATATTGGGCTTCTCACGACAGTGGGCTAGTTTACACCAAAGCTAACAGCCGCACACCATGCCTAGTTCTCAACGGGGCGTAGTTTTGAGACCAAAAGAAAAATGGGCTCTAATACTCTCATTACTTTAAAAAACAATTACATGAAAAATAATTTTATTTTATTATTTAATTTAACAAAATAGGGTTAAAATAGATAGAATTTTGGATTACATAGATAAAATTGTATTTTTATTTTTATTTCAATTAATTTTTCTATCATAAATATTTTTAAAAAATTAAATCAAAATTATACTGTCACCATTACCACCTCAGCAAACATTCCTAACACCGCCACCACTATTATTACCATGACAAATATTCACTATCACCACCATCACAATAATAAATATTAACTATCACCACCACCACAACAACTATTTGTGGTCACCGTCACTATCAAAGCAAATATTCCCTTCATGAAAGAATTTCGTAAATGGTTAAAGAAAAGTTTGTATAAAAAAGTCATTGGCGAGATATCCCTTTAAAATATGAAATTCAAAAAAGAGTGTTAAATTTTAATTTTCAAAAGGGGCAAATAATATTTTATTTCTCTGTAATTTAATCAAATTATATTTTATCTCTATTTTATCATATTTTCGTAAACACACGACTCTCGTGTTCGTATATTTCATAAGCACGTAATTCTTTATGGGTGCCCAAGAAATATAATCACAATTAGTTATATGTTCACCAAAAAAAATAGAGAGAGAGAGAAGTAAGCTCATTTATTTATTTTAAATATACTTAAAAATATATATTTATTTTTGAAAAACATCTTTTTCAAAACGTAAAATGAATGTTATTTTTATTTTTTTAAAAAAATACTAAAAAAAATAGTGCCAAATTATTGTCCGTCCTTTTTTTGTTAGTACCAAACCTCGTTTTCATCAATCCGGACCTTCGAGAGTGCATAGTTTGATCAATTGACAAACAATAGAGAAAGAAATGATGAGAAAACAGAATATGTCCACAATTATCATGTTGTAATTAATCAAAGACTTATTGGAGATCATAATTACCTCCCGACTAATATGAACTATGACTATACCTACCAAGTAATGGGGTGTTCAAAGGGTCTGAGTCTACACACAAAAAATACAAATATACTTCAAGCACATGCATTCATGATGACTGAACCACTTGCTATCTGGCTTTCCATTTATTTAATGCAACTATCACTATAATAATAATAATAATATAAATACTACAATTATATTGTATTGTTCATTAGGTGACAAGGTTCCTGCCATGAGGCCATAAAATATATATACATGTGCCAAAAATAAAAATATAATGACTTTAACGGTATGCAGTCTTTATGGAAACTGGAAAAAAAAAAAAAATAACAGAAATCTCGATACCACATATTCTTTATCTTTAGTCAGTAACTTAATACAAGATTTAGATTTTGAGGTTAAGAGGATTAGTGTAAAATTTTTGGGACTTATATATATTAAAAAATATATATTTCATGTAAGTTTTTGGGGTTTTGACACTTTGTACCTATGAAGTTTGATAAAAATTTCACAAATGGAGTTTATATTAGACTAAAAACTTCTATTAGTCAGATTTTATTGCCGTTTATTACCAGATTCAAAAAATCCTAATTTTCAGCAGACAAATTTGTGCTTGCAAAATACTAGGGATTGAGAGTTTCCATGTTCAACCAAATCATTTTATTAAAATCAAAATAACTATGGTTATACACATTTTTTTCACGATCTATTTATATATTCAAATTTGTCTAAATAAGATCTTCAAAACGTAGTGATGTTGCATTAGTTTCAGTGTTCATATTCATGTTATATTCAACGCGATACCTTTAGAATTTTTAGTTTTCATATTTCATATTACATTAACATAGTACTTCTAGAATTTTCAATTTTCACATGTTACATTTAACATTCAAATTACATTTATCCGTAAGTCATGTTACATCCAATACACATAATTTGTTCTATTATCAACATTAATTAACATTATTTTTATTACATTGTATATTATATTCAACAATTAAGAGGACACACATAATGTAGTGATGTTATATATGACATTAATATCAAAGGTAATGTAATATATAACATCCACATGTATCCCAATTAGAAAAAAAAAATATCAATATCAATCAATGAATGTTACATTTAATATTGGTACTACACGAATTATAAGATGTTACATGTAATATTTATATATGAAATACGATTCACATCTAAAAAAATTTATTAATATCTTATTTTAAAGAGGACGATCCCCTGAAATGTGATGATTACTAGACCTTCAAGGTGTTCCGTGTTCAAATTTCAACTATGAGGACCAAAGTAAAATAATGGCCAAACTTTAAGGGTGCATATTAAAATTACTAATTTTTTAAAACAATTATATAAAATTTTGAAATATTTGGAATACCGTCTGCCAATCTAACTACCCAGTAATGCATGTGTTTGGGAAATATATTAAATTGGAGATAATTTGTCTTGGAAACGTATGACTGCATGAATTTTCATCAAGTTGGCTATTTTTTTTTTGTCAATGTTCAAGTCTAGCAAGTATGAGCATACGACTAACTGATTGCGTGACAGGGCATGCATGCCTTGATGTTTAAGAAATTGAATAAATAGGTTTTCATTTTTAAGAAATCAAGTACGAAACTGCATGATGCTTTTTTCTCTCTCTTTTTTTTTTTAAAATAAAAAATAAAAAATAAAAGAATTTAAAATACAGTTGTGTAATATTGAGTTTATCATACATCGAATGTGAAAAAGTTTAATAGTCAGGTTATAAGTGTAAGATAAAATCTTACCTTATTAATTATTTTTTGGAGATTGAGAAATGATCAAAATCACTCCTACACTGATATCACAATGCAGGTTACAATGACTCTAGTCGAATAGCCATAAATAGAGAAAATGGTCGAGGGTTAACCGATCAAAGGTCCGATATATGGCGGGAAGATTGTTAGATTTATCTCGCATGAGAGATATAGAAAGGGATTAAAAAAAAAAAAAAAAAAAAAAAAAAAAAAAAAAAAAAAAGGGGGGGGTTGTTTCGATTTTTAATATATTTTTTGTGAGGTAATAATGATTATATCCTAGCATAGGATACATACGTCAATTATACATAGGTCGTGAATATGGTAGAAGTCAAAAGTACTCTCCAAAATGAACTGTATTTCTTTCTACGACTCACGTGGGCTGCTTATTGGGATTAACCATTAATTTCTTAAAAGAAAGTGTGTTCATTATTATCCTCTTCTCGTTTCCCTCGTCATTTCTATGGTTTTTTTTTTTTACCCAACAACTACATTATTTATTTATTTCCACTGTCTCAGCTTCCTTGACTTCTTTTCAGTTATATTATTTGAATAAATAAAAAAGTTAGTTTCTTTAATCGTGAATGGATTAGGTAGATGAGGAAACCTCCTGTATTAGCTAGCTAGGCATGTGCACACACTTAGTGCCACAAACGCCTACCAAAGTTGATGCATTTTCTAAGCACCCAAAAGCATAAAAATAGTAACAATTCCCCTAAAGTATGAAATAGGTGTCCACATGAATTCCGAGATTTGTCTTTAACACCAAAGAGGCGTTTGTCCAGTTGACAATGAGAGGTGTCCCCTTTCTTTTAACTCTCCTTGAGAGCATTATATGAATTAAATCTTAAATTTAATTTTGAAGACATCAAAACGATATGGAGGACTGTGCCCTTAAGTTTGCTGGGGGATGATTAGTCGAGATGAGTGTAAGTTGGTCCAAATATATCTTACTTTAAAACCAAAAAAAAATAAAATGATTTTAAATGACTTTTTAATTTCTGATATTTTTGTCAAATAAATGAATCGTTGTTAGGAAAAAATATTAATTAAGAAAAAATGTAGTAGAGGAGTGATAAAAGGGGAAAAAAAATATCTCCATTAGAAGATCACATCCCGAAAATAATTCATTTCTCATCCAAATCATTAATAACTTTTTAATTTGCAAAATTAAAATAAATGTGAAACTTGAGGGATTAAATGTACAATAAGATAAACCTCAAGTCGATATAGACACCGACCAAAAATATAAATTTCCCAAATAATTTACCTATTGAAAATAAATAAAAATAACAATTTTAATTACAATGACAAAATAGAAAAAATTTATTATACTTGTGTTTGTAATGTGTATATATGTAGAGTTCGAGTACTTCACAACTGTGCTATATATGTAGGCATGAGAGGAAACCCTACAACCATTATCCACATCCCATTTGCGCCATTTAGAGGAGCACTTTAGCATTTTCACATCTCAAAGATGCCTCTTCTCAAAAGCACCCGCTGGGCTAATTATCCCTATTATTCTCCACCGCCGCCACCACCATCAGTACTTTGCCCACCTCCGCCACCACCATCAGTACTTTGCCCACCCCCACCACCACCATCACACCCTCACCATCCTTATCATCCTCCTCCAAAATCATCACCTCCGCCACCCCCTCCACCTCCACAGGCTCCGACACCACAGCACCCACCAAAGCCAACACCTCCCGGTGGCCCAAATGCACCTTCATCACCGCCGGAATATTACCCGCACCCACCAAAACATTCACCTCCAGGTGGGCCGCAGTCACCTGCTTCACCCCCAAATGGTCACGCAACACCGCCTACGCCAACGCCACCTGGTGGTGGTCCAACCGCGCCACCACAAGCTCCTCCAAGTGGTCCCGTTTCGCCACCAACTCCCACCACACAACCTCCGGAAAACTCTCCACCCGCAGGGCCACCAGGTGGTTCCGTTGTGCCACCACCAACTCCAACTTCACAGCCACCACATAACTGGCCGCCGGCAACAATTCCTCCGACGCCGATTTACCCGAGTGTCCCGCCTGCCTTCGGTCCAGTTCCTCCTTTTTCCTCCATCCCACCATCGTCAAACGACGTCACCCCATCACCACCCGGCGGTGGCGGCGGCAACAACCACACCACAATCATCGTAGTATGTGTCACTCTCGGCGGATTTTTCTTCCTCGCTTTCCTCGCAGTCGGCCTCTTCTGCTTGGCCAAGAAGAAAAAGAAGCCGGTCTTGATTCCACCAGCCGCGGCGGCTTGCGTTGAAGAAGGATCGGGCTCAGGTCACGTGGGAAGTGCGGCGGTACCGGTCGGAGAAGCCGGTGGAATTCACGGAGGTTATGGAGGAGGCGGAGCGGCAGCTGGTGGCGGTGGTTATGGAGGAGGAGTAGCCGAAGGTTATGGTCATGATCCAGGTCATCAGCACCACAGTTAGTGCTGCCATTTTTAAATTGGTGTGTCACAAGAGAAAATGATCTATTAAACTAGATTTCTCTCTCTCTCTCTCTCTTTTAATTGATTTGTGTGGAGTTTGATGAAAATTTATTCATATAAATGATTCATTATATGCGCTGTAATTCATTCATTTTGTATTATCAAAGTAATAAGGAAATGGATTGTTTATAAATCAACACCGGATTTTAATGTTATACTGGGTCTCATCTTTATAATAATCTTAAAAAAAAGAACGAAAATAAATAACATGAGATCACATGCTTGAACAACTTGGCCCAATTTTTTTTTAATATTATGGTGAGTTTGAATCAATTTATGCAAATCTTCAGTAATTATTTTTTCAAATGATTTTAAAAGCGTCTTCTCCTATGAGTGCTCTTTAAGAAGATAGAAACTTGGTTGACAAAACAAAAAGTATCTTCTTTTATTAATCGGATCAACCCTCTTGGGTAGCTAAGTAGCTTGGACCCAACAAATAATATAAATAAAATATTAATTCATTTTTTAATTATAAAACAAAAATCAACGTAACTAATAAAATGATAAATTTAAAACGAGCTGAAATATTATCTTTTATTATTTTATGATTTATGTTTAGTCCAAATTTTATACTATCTCTCTCTCCTTAATAAATTTTTGAAATAAAAATGTTATTATTTAGTTCCTTATAAAAATATTATTAGTATTTAATCTTTGTAGATAGTGAACTGACAATTATAACCCTAAGTATAACCAACATGAGTTGACTCAAGCGGAAGGGGTTTAGGTTCTTTTAAATAACGTTTAGGGATCGAAACTTGGGGTTGTGTATGGAGTGTACTCTGTTGGGAGAGGTCTCCGTTTCGACGCCCGACCGTACCTCGAGGGATTAGTTTCTGCCGATCGTGGTACGGGATACCCTGGTATATACCTAAAAAAAATAAAAAAATAACCCTAAGTATAAAAATTAGCCCTAATTATGTAGCCGTATCCCTCTTTTTTCCATTTCTCAATTCTCAGTTGTTTCTTCTCTCCTCTCCATCTCTCTCCATTTTCACCGTTCTTCATCGCCGTATCTCACAGCAGCGACCGTCGGTCACTCTCCGTCGACAGTCGCTCTCTCTCCACCGCCGTCCTAGCTCTATCGTCGTGCTCTCTTTCTCTCTCCGCCGCCGGCTGTTCGTGACCGTCGTTCTCTGTCCACCGCCGGCCGTTTGTGACCGTCGCTCTCTCTCCGTCGCCGTCCTAGCCAGAGTCATCGGCTGCCGTTCGTTCGTGACCGGTTGATTACCGGATTCGTCGATGAGTAGGTTTGGGGCTTGAGGTCACGATGGGCGATGGTTCATTCCAAATCTGGAACGATGAAGACCGATGGACGATCCGACAATGAAGCGGTGACGACAACGAAAATACGAGACGGAAATAGGAGCTTCGCATGTGTCCTCTGTTTTGTTTCAGTCTCTGTTTTGTTTCTGAAAGTGAAGATTTTTTTTTGCTGTTCAATGGTGAAATGATTATCAATTACATTTTTCACCCCTTTATTTAGTTTTAGTTTTGGTTTTGATTTTTCTTCTTTTCTTTTCTTTTTTTTAACATTTTCCCCTTAAACTTTCACCAACTACTAAAATAATAGTTGGAATGTTTCATACGTTTTGTTTTTTTTTTTTTTTTGGTGAATCTTATTGTGTTTGGTGAACCTTCATTCTAATTTTTTTTAGAACCTATTACAAAATTATATTTTGATTCTGTTGTTATCGTTGATTTGTAAATGTTTTGTAATTGTTTTTGCTTGTGTTTTTGTGATCGTTCATACCAGGTTTTTTTGTTTTGTCAATATTCATTGAAATGTTCACATTGATTTGTTTTTTATCAATCTTTTTTATTCGGTTTTGATTTTTGGTGAATATTCATATCGGTTTGTTTTGTTGGTCTCAGTGTTTTATTTTCAACATTTTTTATTCGCTGTTCTTGATTGTCTTTAGAATTTTTTTTAATGTTTTACAATTTTTTCTTTGAATATTCACAACTATTTTAAATTTAAATAGTAGGGTGAATGATCTTAACACAAGAAAGTGAATGTTATTTTCTTTCATTTTCGTGAGCATAACAAAAAAAAATGTAAAATAGAAGAACATATGACTGTCACAACCCACCCCGGTTACCCGATCCACAGGGGCCGGTGTGACAACGACACAATTTATCCAAAAATGACTAACACTATTTAAAATAACTTACACATAAAAATATTATTTACTAAGACCAACAAAATTACATATACCCCTTCTTTTGGGAATTCTCTTGATCTTACAACAAAAATATTAGTTCATTTTTACTAACCAACATATACAACTCAAACCAAAAATCACTATCAAGATACTCCTCGCTACGGCCCTTCTGGATTTGACCTACTGCCAGTAGGGGACAAAAATTTCTCTACAACACCTGCGAGTGTACTGTCTTCTTAGTAATTTAAAACATAATTTTTGAAATAATAATACATTCTCAATACCTTTTAAAAAAGATCAAGTGTAATTATACGAATACCATAATATAAACATCTCTTCTTAAAACAAACAGTGAAAATAAATAAACGAATACATATAAATATCTTTCCAATCCATTCAGTGTAAAACCATACCAATCACTAAATGAAATAAATTGCCAATCTTAGTAAAACCACCGCATTTCAAAATTTACTTATCACCCACATACACACCGGCTAAACCATAGTGATCGTTTTAACCTCACGATCAGGAGTTGCAACGGTACCATAACCATCCGTAGGATATGCCTTCCTATCAGACCTAACTGCGCAGATCACCGCCTGCCGGACGTCTCCGGAGGCCATAATATAAACCACCACATGTTATCAATAATCACCTGCCGGACCACCCTCTGGACAGGACATAAACTATGGCATAGTCTAACCAACAACACTAATCAAGATAATAACACCATCATCAAATCAATTATCGTCAATTTCTAACAAAATTATTTGTAATATCTTTCTTTTTAAAACCCTAACAATTCAACGGAAATTCATTTTACCAACTCACACAAAAATCTGCTCGATCCACAACATTTATAAAATCATGCAGTTTAAATAAACACTTAAGTCATCATATATGTTCATAGAAAACTATTTTAGTAAGAAGACAGTACACTCACCTGAAAATTCGTACTTACAAGCTCTCCTGACTCCCTGCTACTAAGTCTCCGAAAATTATGAACCTATTTGTGACAGGATCTAAATTAATAGTATAGCTAAAAACAACCTAATCGTGTGATGCAAGCCCTACATTTATTTATTTCCCAAACCCCACATTTTGTCATTTGATATGGTAAGAGTATAAAACTAATTTAGTGAATCATAAAAACTAATAAGAGACGTTACTTACTTCGGAACGGTTGTCAATTTCCTTAGAAATTCCTTAGAATATGATTCTGCTCCCTACCGCCTAGGCGAACAAGAAATTTCTTGCTCTCTGTTCTTTTACCGCTTAAGAGAACTTCCACCGCCCAAGCTATCCTGCGATTTCTTGCTCTCTGTTCTTTTACCGCCTAAGCGAACTTCCACCGCCCAAGCGATCTTGCGATTTCTTGCTTTCTGTTTTTTTACCGCCTAAGCGAGCTTCCACCGCCTAAGTGATCATTGCTTCGTCCCTAACAGAACAGAACAGAACAGACCAGTCTTTTGTCTTTTCGCGTCACCAGCTCCGGCCCTTAAATTCCTCACTCTACCTCCACGATCAAACATCCCAAATTTACAACTGATACTACCAACCTCATTCCCTTCAACCCAACTAAAACAACACCCCAACCCACCGATTGTAACCCCAAACAGTAAAACAGAGCACACACCCTTCACATACACATACCAGCTTCTATATGACCCCAAAAATGTCACACTAACATACTCCTACAGCCCAGACGACTATCAACCCTGAGAAAACACCCTGAACCATCATCAGTGATCTCCGACAGCTTCTCCGATGACTTCTTCTCCTTCACTCTTCTCTCTCTCTCTCTCTCTCTTTCTCTTGGTTGTTTCTTCTAGAATGATGGTGATCATTCATTACCACGTTTATGTGTGTGTGTGTGTGTGTGTGTGTATATATATATATATATATATATATAGATTTGTGGGGCAAACCATGCCATGTTGCACTTCCTCTCTCTTTCTCCCATTCCGCCCGTCGTGGTCTCAAGGCACAAACACACATGTGCACTATATGTATATATAAAATATCTTTAGTCAAAAATACTCTTTCCTCTCCCAAACTTCTAATTTTTCTTACCTTTGTCTTTTTTCTTTTTTCTTTTTTTGAAAACACACTTAAATGGCGCACAAGTATGAAATCAAGGTCTTACAATGACCATAACAAATAATGTAACTGTTTACAAAAAAATTGTGAATATTTACTGATGAGGGTATTTTTTGGCTTCTCCGAGTCAACACCTGGGCCCCGATGGCCCCATGTCCACTATCGCCAACATTTTCACACAGGCCTAACAAAGGCCAGTTGGCTTCGCCAGATGGGCCTAAAAGCCCAAGCCCAGTGATTATCTCCTAAACACCCCGAATTATCGGCTTAATACAGAATTTCGACTGATTAATCATGTTTAGGCCCAACTAATCGTCTCCAACTCCTATATATATCAAGGGCTATGCAAGCCCGAGGTACACTTGAATACACTTTATATTACGCACGAGTTCATTTGTTTACTTACTGCATTACTGTACTTTTTTTCTCTGAGTACTGATTACCACATCGGAGGGATTTCATTGGGACCAATCCCGGTCTAAGCTTTATGCAGGTATATTCCCTAAGGAGCAGGACTCGGGACACAACAGGTCAGTCATCCCAAGACCTAGTACAACTCACTCGAAGACTTTTCAACCGACGACTTCACCTCAGCAAGAGGACCCACCCGTCATCCGACTAGACCATACTTGAGGTGTGTACCATTTTTACGCACCAACATTTACAATAGCACAATTCGCTTTAAAATATATTAAAATGTCTAAAAATAGTAAAATAAAAATATGAATGTTTACGTCTTTTTTCTTTCTTTTTTTTATACAAAATAACATTGTTTGTAAATAATAAAAAATAAAAAATAAATAAAAAAAAGAGTTAAAAAATAGAGAACTATTTTCTAAAACATCTTTGGGGACTAAAAAAATTATTATAGTTGTTGGGAGTCTATTTTTTTTATTTCTATATCTCTTAGGGTCTATATATTAAATTTCCCATTGATAAAAAATGAATATTCTACAAAATAGCATTTTGTATAAATTATGGGTAAAAGATGGTAAAAAAACAGAGAACTATTTTCTAAGAACTAAAAAATTTATTACAGTAATGGAATGTTCACTTTTTTATTTCTATATCTCTTGAAGTTTAAACAATAAATTTCCTTTTTTTATTCATTGTTCTTGATTTAATTTTTTTTTTTTTTAATGTTTTACAATTTTTTCTTTGAATGTTCACAACTATTTTAAATTTAAATAGTAGGTTGAATGATCTTAACACAAGAAGGTGAATGTTATTTTCTATCATTTTCCTGAGCATAACAAAAAAAATGTAAAATAGAATAACGTATGACCATAACAAATAACGTAATTGTTTACATAAAATTGTGAATATTTACAGTAGCACAATTCACATTAAAATATATTAAAAATGTCTAAAAATAGTAAAATAAAAATATGAATGTTCACATCTTACTTTTTTTTTTTTTTTTTTTTAGAATGACATTGTATATAAATAATAATACAAAAAAAGAAGTTAAAAAACAGAGGACTATTTTCTAAAACATCTATGAGGACTAAAAAATTTATTATAGTAGTTGAGAGTCTATTTTTTTTATTTCTATATCTCTTAGGGTCTATATATTAAATTTTTCTTTGTTAAAAAATGAATATTCTACAAAATGGCATTTTGTATAAATTATGGGTAAACGATGGTAAAAAAAACAGAAGACTATTTGCTAAGAACTAAAAAATTTATTACAGTAATAAAAGGTTCATTTTTTTATTTTTATATCTCTTGATATCTAAACAATAAATTTTTCTTATTTTATCTCATTGTTTTATATTTAAATTTAATTTTAAAATTATTTTTTAATTTGAATACTTACCATTCCTCCCTCTTTTATTTTATTTTTTCTCTATAAAAAAATAATAACATTTATATTTACTTTGTAAATAATAGTTCATGCTTTCAAATAGTATAAAATATATTTATTATAGAGCTTTTAGCATAATTAGGAGGATAATGGATAGTTATATAACTAATTTATTTGGACGCCGCATGGAGAAAAACAAAAGCAAAGTAGTAGGTGACAACTTGCAGCCAATTGACTTTGAAAAACATGGCTCCATTTCATGATAGAACCCGGTTTTTTCGCGGAATTATTTACATTAAATAACTCGATTTTAATTTAATATATCCAAATTTTGTGTCTCTATTGTATGATATGCATCCAACCGTTATACAGCTTAATGGGGGTGGGTTTCTACTTTGAGACCAACACTTGATACAATGATCTCTACTTAGATTCACCTTATCCTCTGTGATTCCATGGCGCCCATCTATGTCTCCCTCACCGTTCATTGACTTGCGATCAAAGTAACCTCTGGCGTGACGCTTGCTATGATCGCCGATCAGCAAGCAGAGGCCTACTGACTTCATTGACTCTCCCCTACTAAGCACCGACCTTGAGATGCCGGTCTCGCATGATCCTTCATGCCGAGCACCGACCTCATGATGCCAACCTCATATTTCTTTTCATGATGTGACCAAGCTCATCGTGACGAGTATCGCCTAACGACCAACACTAAGAGATTCTCCACCAAGGCTTTCAGGTTGGCTTCCGACCAGTGACGTCAGGACAATGATTTCCTATGCTACCAGTAAAGGCTCCGCCATCCCCACGAGCTAGGCTCTCTCTCTCCTGATCATTTAAGCCAACCTATGAGCTCTTCCTGGTGGGTCTCGAAGGACAAGACCCAATGGCCTAATCTCTTGATGTGGCTCCTCATTGGCCACACACCGAATTATCGTAATGAACCGTGCTCAGAGTCCTAATTTCGCAACGCTAATTATTCTCATCGTCTATAAATAGCCTGATATTCAATATCTCAGGTAATGCTCAACTACTCACTTGAAGCATATAATTATTTTTTTTTTCCCCTGAACTCTTACTCTTACACTGAAAGAACTTCGTTGGGCACAACCTAGTAGGTCTTTGTGCAAGTACCAACTTGGATTTTAAGAATTTTTGACCGTTGAACGATTGATTATTGACCGAGGACCACCTAGAGAACAGTGAACTCGCACTGAAGACCTCCACCTTAGTAAAAAAATCTCTACGTGTGTGTTGATCGGATCAACTGAGAGTGTTAACCAATTTTAAACGCTAACATGAAAAAGGTTTTATCTAATCAACAAAAAATATTAAAATGGTTTAATTTCCTTTTACCTCTTATACTTTTTATTTTATTTTTTCTCCTCTACCTTAAAAACTTACATTTTATCTCTTTCTACTTATAATAAATATACAAAAAATAAAATTAAAAAATTCACCAAATATATCGATAAAACTATTTAATTTAATTTAAATTTTACATGAAATGAATAAAAATATTTTTATTTTTATTTATTTTATCTTTATTAAAAAAATAAAAGTGGAGAGAGAGAGTGTGTGTTAGGGGGAAAATGTTAATTTTTCTCTTTTATTATCTTTAATATTAAATTTAAAATAAAAAATTAATTTAATTTATATTTTTTAAATAAAATATGAATTTTTTTCCTAGGGATGTATAGATTTTTAAAATAGAAGGATTAAAATTAGAGAAAATAAGTGCAAAGGGTAAAAAGAAATTAACCCAATAAAAAATAAACAATGGGATTAAAGTAGGAGGAGCTTGATTCACTTTTCTTCCTTTCTCTTTTTACTTACAATAAAATGAGTTAGAGAATTTTATTTTTGTTTTGGAGTATTATAATAATAAAATCGCGTTTGATAATGATAATTATTTTTATAATTTCTCACAACAAAACAAAAAAATGCATTTGGTTGCAACTAAGCTTAAATTGCTTTTATATGTATGTGTGTCATAGATAGAGATTGAGAGAAAATGAGAGAAGAAGATAAAGATGTGCGGTGGTGTTGTGGTTCGGTGTGATAGCAATTGGCATACTATTATATAAAATGATTTTTGGGTATTTTATGATTCAATTATTTGTGGGACTCCGTCTTAAATTGTGACATATGAATATACCAATATATTATCTTTGGTAAGAAAATGAATGTGGTATATTTATTTATGAAAAAATTATTTAGAGGTGAATTAAAATTGTTACTTAAAATACCCACTTAAAATTATTGATTGATCTGTCGTATAGGTTATCCTACATTGGTCACCGAAGAATATAAATAGTCATTTATTAAGGCTCAAGTTACCTCTTGAAGGTAAGTCTCCTAAAGCGTTGAATTAATATGGACAGAAAGTAGCCTAAAAGTTATAACATAAATAAAGTCATACCAGTGCGAGTGTGCCGCCACCGACCGACCAATCGATTAGGCTCAGGCTCGGGCTCGGGCCTAGTCCTTGGTCCTTGGCTTGTGGCCTTGGGGGCTTGGAGGATGCTTGGTCTTAGTACCCTTTTAGACAAAATCCAAAAATCAGATTCATCCCAAACTGAACAGAGCCTAACTATTCAGGTTTGTAACTGTAAAGAGTTAAAAATTTGGAGGTTGTTTATGTGTGTAACTGCAGCAAGTTATAGAAATTAACTCCTGGATCTTAATTCAGGAGTTATAAGAGCTTTTTTACCACCTTCAGTTACTATTTCTGCTACATATAAAATAGCAGGCATTCCTCAGCATATAGACATTGACACATAAGTTTGCATTTTTTGTTTTTTTCTTCTACGTGTTTTAAGAGATTTCATTGTTCTTGAGAGAGTTCAATACATTTTCATTCGTTGAGTTTTTGGTTTCTAGTGTTGGTATCTTAGTGAAGGTGAAATTTGCTTTAAGGAGAAATTGTTAAACGATTGCCTTGATCTCATTTTCTGGTATTCTATTTTAATTTTTGTTCAGTAATAAATTAAGTGTCACATTTTTTTCCATTCAGTATTTTATCAATAGAATGTAATATAAATTTCAATTATGTCATTTTATGTTGTAATTTGTTCATATAAAGTGTTTTTTTTTTTTTTTGTAACAAATAACTTTTATCTGTTTCATTTTTATTTCTCTACTTTCTTTGCTTAATTATTTAAGTAATTTCTGAATCAACTTTTCCAACATTGATCAGTGAGGTAATGGTGGCCGGCGTGGGTGGTGGCCAACATAGTAGTAAAAGGCATAATGGTGGTGGCCGACGTGGGTGGCAGCGGCGGCGTGGATGATGGCGGCCGGAGTAGTTGGTGGCCGATGTGGATGGTGATTATCAACATTTACCTCATGAAATATTGTGGCAATAAATTTATAGGAGTGATATGACTTATTATTTTTTGTTTCTAAAATTCTTAAGAAATTCTAGAATTACTCCAAAAAATTGAGAATATTTGGGAACATATACATGTTTACCAAATACATTTTTGTATATTAATTCCAAAATTCTGAGAACAAGAATAGAAATTAGGGAGCAAAAACATTAATCAAACAGGGCCGGACCGGTTCAAACCATTTGTTGTGCCCATTATTTGAGTTTAAATCAGAAATCATTTCGAGAAAATACCAAAGACATCCCTTGTTGTTTTCATAATAACTAAGAGTTAAGAGACCCCTTATATTTTGAGTTTAGTTATCTAGACATCATCTATCACATTTTGTTGACAAAAGTAGCCTTACAACATAATATTTTTTTGTTGTTTATTTCATATTTTCTATGTTGTACTCTTATATATATAACGTTCATGATCTCCTAGATATTTAAGCTGATATTAAAGAAACCTTTAAACATATGGGAGACTTCAAAGCGCCAGGACATGATGGCTATCAAGCTGTCTTCTTTAAAAAGAATTGGGACATTGTTGGTAAAGAAACTACTGACTTTGTTGTGAATTGTTTCAAAAATCTCAAAATGCCTAAAAATAACAACAAAACTTTTATTGCTTTAATTCCAAAGATGGACATGACTGAATTCGTTAGCCAAATTCGTCCCATTAGCCAATGCAATACTTCTTACAAATTGGTCACTAAAATTCTTGTCGCTAGATTAAGGCCTCTCCTCAAGGAAATTATAGGGTCATAGTTTCATTCCGTGTAGAATGACCTTGGATAACATTATTATAACCCAGGAAGTAATACATAGCCTCTGTAAAACTAAAAGTAAACAGGGAGGCATGGTCATCAAAAACGATCTTGAAAAAGACTAAGGTAGAATTAATTGAGATTTTCTGGAAGATACACTTAACTTTTTCAATTTTCCCCTAACTAGATTAAATTAACCATGAGCTGTGTTAGAAATGTCTCTTTTCGAATATTATGGAATAGGGAACCTCTTGATGAATTTAAAGCAACGAGGAGCCTGAGACAAGGAGACTTGCTCTTCCCCTATCTCTTTGTGTTATACATGAAAAGACTATCTCACCTTATTGATAATAAAGTTAAAAAAGGGGAATTAGAAAGGTATTAAAATTTCCAAAAAAAATAGGCCTTGCTTATCCCACCTCTTTTTTGCTGATGATCTAATTCTTTTTTCTAAAGTTGGAGAGAATTGGTGTGATAGTATTATGGTAGTCCTAGAATCTTTTTCTAAAAGTTTTGGTCATAAAATCAATTTACATAAATCTAAATTATTTGTCTCCCCTACTATCAAAAGAATTTAAGTGAAAAATATCAGCAATAAATTGGGGATTCTACTAATGAATGATTTAGAGAAGTATTTGAGTGTCAATATTGTCCACAGTAGGAATACTAAAAGTTACTACAATCATGTCATTGAAAAAAAAATCCAAAAACGGCTTACATCTTGGAAATCAAAGTTTTTATCTATGACTGGTAGAACTATGCTAATCAAATATGTTGTCACTGCTATCCCTAGCTATGTGATTCAAACTAATATTCTTCCCAAGAAAACTTGTGATGACATTGATAAAATTAATAGAAGATTTTTGTGGGGAGAGTCTTATAAAACAAGAAAATACCACTTCCTTAACAAGGACACAATTTATTCTAGTAAAGAAAATGGGAGCCTAGGAATAAGAAAGGCTAAAAATGTAAATGATGCTTATATGGCTAAACTTGGTTGGAATATTCTTACTAATAATGAGAATCTCTAGACTAAGATGTTCAAAGCTAAGTACAAAATGGAAGATTGCCCTAGTTTTTTATTGAATAAAGCGAATAGCTCACATGTATGGAAATGAACGTTTAAAAACAAAAATGTTCTAATAAAAGGGACCAAATGGAAAATTGGCAACAACGCGAAAATAAATCTTTGATCTGATTAGTGGTGTGGAGATGGGCCGTTGGGAGATAATGCGAACCATTGTGATAATAATATAAGTGGTAATTGATATCTCCTACCGATTCTACATATTATCTCAGATAAAAAAAATAAAAAAAAATAAAAATAAAAAAATAAAAAAAATAGGTATACTAAGGATAAATCTGCTCCTTTTTTTCAAGAGGATTTGGCGGTGTGGCAACCTGAACAATTAGGATTATTTTCTATCAAAACTGCCTATGTCAAAACAGAGAAATAGGAAAAACTAAAGTACTAATCCTATATTGAACTGGATTAGGAAACTCAAAATTCCTCAAATCATGAAGCATTGTATCTGACTTATCTTTCATGGGAAATTGGTTACAAAGGAATACTTGTCGAGATGGTCCAATGATGTCACAACATTATGTCAAAGATGCAAAATGGCTAATGAATCCATTGACCATGTGTGCTAAGGACATGCCCCAAAGCAAACAAGTTCTGGAGAGCTTACCAGAATCCAAACCAAGTACTGCATTGTTGCAACAGTGGCATGCTAGGTTGCACTAAAAGAAATTTATCAGATAAGTCTTATGGGCCTAATTCTTCTAGATTCTATCTCTTTATTGCTATATTGTGGGAAATTTGGAAGGACAGAAATAGTGAAGTCATATAGGAAACTATCTGAGATGAATTCTCTATTTTGAATAAAATTAATAGGCTAAAAAATAATTTGCTTGAAGCATTCCATCCTTCCATCATTCCCCAATATGATTTTAATAGTTCTAACTGGATTCTACTATGTATAGGGTACTTTAAACTAAATACTAATGGCGGTGCGAAAGAAAATTCAGGAGTCAGAGGATAGGGAGGACTTCTAAGAGATCATCAAAGAGCTTGGAAGTTTGGATTCCATGGTCACCTTAGAAGCTACAATTGTCATACCCTATCCCGGGCCTTAATGCCCGAGATCAGGCGTGACCTCAACTTCATGCTACTCAACCAACCACAAATATACATTACTATCAATTGATATAGATTTTCAAAATATTTACCAACTCAAAATTCAGAGATACACGTGTCCAAAAAATATCCCATAACAAAACTACAAAAACTGAACCCTTTATGATTCACACATGTCCTGTCAACCTATAAAACGACACCACTCTCTAACTCTACCTAGCGCCAGTAATAGACCCGTTTCTACTTGAAGTACCTGAAATAAAATATTTTATCGGTGTACTATATTCATAATATAAAATAATTTATGGATCAAGTACATTTATCAAAATCATTTTCCAAAACAGAATGTAATCACAATAATACTTTTCAAAACAAAATATAATCACACTGAATAACATCAAAATTCACAAATATTATCAAGAAATAGCAACTAAATATAAATCAATCGATCAAGTCAATTTATATAATAAAATACCACAAATATATTTTTCTACTAGTCATAGGATCATTTTAGCTCACGATCGGGAGTTATAACAGTACCGTAACCTGTACAACTATGCAATCTAAGGTTGTCAGCAGTGCCTGAGTTATTCAATATCTCTAATGGTAGGATCCAACATGTGGTATAAATCACTTTATCATGATAATAATCATTATCATCATCAACAACAACATATATCAACCACTTGCAGCACTTGTCCTCCTGTCATATCACAACACAACGTCGTATAGGACATACCCTCCTGTTAAGACCAACAACATCTCGCAGGACATGCTCTCCTGTCGGGCCCACATAATGGCATAGTCGGATAATAATAAAAAAAGAAAATATTACACAAATTATCCCTCTTAAAATAAAGAAAATATTAATTATATGCTAAAATTATTAAAAATATTATTTTAATATAACATAATAATCCCTAAACTTATAAAAGTCAAAATTAAAATTAACATATTAACCCCTAAAGTTCTTAAAACTACATTTTTAAATACTGTTGATGTATAAAATTGGTAAACACCTCGAGTATGGTCCGGTCAAGTAAGAGATGTCTTTTTTTCGAGGTGGAGTTGATGGTTGAAAATTCTTTAAGTGAGCTGTAAGGGGTCCTGGGAAGACTGACCTATTATGCCAGAGTCATGTTCCTCAAGGAGTGGTACCAACAGAAGGCTCAAATCAGGATTTGTCCCAACGAAACCTCTCCGGTGTGAGAATAAGAGCTCAAACATAAGAGGTACAAAAATGTGTCAAGTAAGCAAGTGAACTCAATGCATGCGCGTAATAAGGCGTACCTCGGGTTTTCATAACCCTTGGTATATATAGGCATTAGAGATGATTAGTCAGGCCTAAATATTGTTAATTAGTCAAAACACTGTATTTAGCCGATAATACGGGACGTTAAGGAGATAATTGTTGATCTCAAGATTTTGATAGACAATTAAAAGTTGATGTTTTTAGTGGAACTAATGTGTTTGTTGAGTGTTTCAGTAATAGAGTTCCAATTATTGATTGAATCATGAATAAATTATCAAGGGTGCAAAGATGAAAATTGAAGAAATGAAAAGTATGAAAATCCTGCAGAAATTAAGTGAAAACAACTCAATAACTTTATACTCTTAATGTAACCCGAATTAGGATCACATATAACACTATTATATGAATTATATTTTTTTGTGTTTAATTTGATGAAATTTAGGATCCTAATTAGTGTTAAAATATATACTCCTATGTGAAATTGAAAAATGAAAATTGACCTTAACTGAGGATAATGTTTAAAATTGAATTTTAGAGTTAATTGTGTTAACCGAGAAAAGCAATCAGTTAACGAGATTAAACAATGAATTTTGGAGTTGAAATAAGAGAGAAAGTGACTAACCAGCATTAATCGATCAACTAATCCGAGGAGGATGGGTCAACTGATTCAAACAATGAGGTTTCAGAGAAAATTGGAGAGATCCTACATCGATCGATCAACCGACTAGTTTGGGGCTGGAAAGTGGAAACTCTTTGAAACAATCAGTCAACCGATTGTAGGTCAATCGGTCAACTGAATGTGTCATAGTTTGGCTTGGAAAATATCATGAATCAATATGTTAACCGATCGTGGAAGGTTCAGTCAATCGACTGCCTTTTGGTTTTGGCCTAGGTTAAACGCTGAATCATTCAGTCAACCGACTGACAGGGTTTCGATTAATCGACTGTTTCGGTTAAGATCTCGAGGAACTTGGACTTTTGGTAAAAAAAAAAATAGCCATTTTTTATGGTTCCAAGGGAGAGATTCAGGGGATCTGATATTGTGGAAGATGTGATCTATATGTTTTAAATTATTACTGATTTGGTTCATCTATTAAATAATTTTCTCAATTTGGTTTATTAAATACTTCCTATCTATGTAATTAGTAATTGAGAAATAATTTGTGAACTTAATCGAGAGTTTTAAAAGATATTTTTAAGTGAAATATACCAGGATGAAATGGATATGATATATAGGGTCTATAGGTGCCTTTTAGAGGCCTATCATTTGAAAATTAACAATTGAAGGACTTGTCCCAAATCTGTTTAAATAGACCTGCGAATTTAGACCTCATTATATCAAGAATTATCAAGTTCCTAAGTTTTCTAAGTGTTATAATTTTGCAGAGATTATTTTGACAGATCATTTGTATGAAAAGTTCTTGAGCTGAAGCGCTGTTAAATTAGTGTCACCGATCTGTGTTGTTTTGCAATCAGATTTTCATATTTCAGTGTTTTCCTGGTGAGATCTTTCCAAGTTATTGTTCTTAAATTTGATTTCTTATAATTGTTGATTATTAGGATTTAAGATCATTGAAAAATTATTTTTAAACTTAAGAGCATCAAAATTCTTTTTAAACGATTTTGTGATATTATATGATTACGTGCTTAATTTTGTACTACCCATACTTATTTATAATCAAATATTAATTTACCTCACTTTAATTCTATCACTTAATAAATTTCGGGACATTAATTGAATATAACTATTTTGAGGTTATTCTTTTCATTTGAAAAGAATTAGATTTTCTTCTTAAATTGGTTTATTTTTTAGTAAATTGTAAAGGTTCAATCCTTGACTGGGAAAAAGGATACTTGTGAGTGTGGTGAGATTTGATCTTTAGCCTATTAAAAAAATTAGATTGTGATTCTTCCTGTAATAGAATTAGGTTAGTCTTTAGCTTGGTAAAAAATATAAGGTTATTTCTTAATCTGGAAAAATAAAATTGTAAAGTTTGATTTTGAACCTAGAAAAATAATCATTGTAAAGATTTGGTTCCTACACTTAAAGGAATCAGGGGTTTGAAGGTTGATTCTGTGCGACATTATTTACTTTCTTTATATTTTGTTTGAGTGTGCACCTATTCGCTGCATAACAAATATAATAATTGATTTATGATAAATTGATTATTTGATTAATTAAGTATTGAAAGATTTAAATTGTTTAAATTTTTATAACTACCCAATTCACCCTCTCTCTTGGGTAGCTCACTGGGCCAACAGAGATAACTATTGAGCTTGGGCTTTGGGGCCCATTTGGCGAAGCCCGCAGGTCTCTGTTAAGCCTATGGTGGTGAGCTGGTCAAAAAGAGTGGAGATTCGTAGAGTCTTGAAAGAGAAACAAGCTGGAATGAGGAGCTAGTCGAGGTGCACAACTGAGTCCCCAAAGCTAGCCACCTGAAGTACGGTGTAGAGCCCAAGGTGGCACGTCCTTGCAGGGCACCTTATTCCGCCCTGGGTAAAAAATGAGATTCCAAGGAGAAGCCATGGTCGGCGTATGTTTCAGCGTGGCGCTCAGATTCCGGAATGCGTCAATGTCACTACGAGGACAGACGTGTGACTAGGTACTAGATGCTAACTCAATGGTGCCCGAAAATACCCCCATTAATTACCCCTAATCCTGTGTGGCAAGGGAATCAAGACGGTCATGGATATCAATTTTTAGCTGAAAGGAGCTTCCTGGAGACTTTGAAGCTTGAGAAACACCTCTAATCGACATTTTTCCAGGAGTTGACTTTTTCTAGAAAGGGAATTCAAGATAGGCCCCCACACGATCAGGGTCTGGGATCAGTTAGCATAGAAAGGTAACTTTGAATTTCTTCGATTTTTTGGGCGACACTTTTTTAATAGTTAGCATTTTCTGAGAAACTAATTTGAAATAAGCCCCCATACGACCGGGGTCCGGGGTCAGGTAGTACTGTAGGGCAACCTCGACTTTTTTCGATTTTTAGGGTGGCATTTTTCCCACGACTGAACTTTTTCTAAGGAGCTAATTTGAAATAGGCCCCTAAACGGCTAGGGTCCGGGGTCAAGTAGCATTGTAGGACGACCCCGAATTTTTTCTTTTTTCAGGGCATCACCCGTTTATCGTGAATAAGCCCCTAGTACGGACTAGCCTGTACCGTGGAGAAAATAGAGGCATGCCACAAATGATTTCGCGACGAGCGTACATGGGATCGAGTAAGGCCTATCTATGAGGGTGCCCAACAATCCTACTAATCGACCAAGGGGTGGACCGCCTGTCGCCAAGCTGGATGCACTGGCTTGGTTGGGGCTAGCCCTGCTACTGACCCTTGGGCCAGCACATACTGACCTAGGAGGCCAGTAAGCTACTGGCCTCAAACCCTAAAACCACATCCTTGTTGCACCTGTGAGGGTGATGGGAAAAGCTCTACATCGCAAAGTTACAGAGGCCACTTGCATGTCCATATAAGACTTAAACATGAATACGTGGTCAATAGGATCTAACGTCCCATCATACAGACTCATCTGGGGGTAAGTAAAGGGCCTCCACGTTATTTCTTCCGGAACTTCATCCACAAATGGAGATCTCACCTCCGGAATAGCACTCGGTCCTACTTGACCTCCTTGTACCTCCTAGAGGCGGGCCCCCATGTCAGTCGGGTGACGTTCCACAGTCTCCCCTACTCGGGGCTCCTCTTATACCTAACTACCCGTAGCTCGGGCGACAGTGTGATGGGAGGGAGGTGAGTATGAACCAACCTTATGTTCACGCCGGCCTCTGAGCTAATTGGCAGATGAAGAGCTCGACCATTAGAGGCCACTGACAAGTCCCCTGGCACAAATTTACACAGTGGATGAGGTGGAAATCTCAACATTATAGGGGGCCCTCTCTTTTCCCGCAAACTTAGGGTCTTGAGGTGGCTCTTTAGTCACTGTGGTCTGGAGAGCTAGTCCACCCTGCACAGAGGACAGCGACAAGCGTGCGAGGGAGAGCTATACACACGACTTGAACTCATTCATTTGGCATTCAAGGAGATCGACCCGAGATACCTCCACGGCTCCCAAGGTCTGTCCCGTAGCCCCAAGTGGCAGAGTGGATGGTCATGCCCGGTTCTGGGGACAATTTTTCTCGTTGGTGGGAGCTGGGGGGTGTACCCTTGGAGTTCTTGACATGTCTTCTCTTTCTTTTATTCTAGGTCTGTCTGTCCGACCAGACCTTACAATTATTCAGGCTTAGCTGAGTAGAGAGCACTGATTAGGAAAAGTCTTTTTGCATAGTTTCCCTATTGACGGCGCTAAACTATTGGTATATAAAAATAGTACACATCCCGAGTTGGTTTAGTCGGATGACAGATAGGTCCTCTTGTTGAGGTGGAGTCATCGGTTGAAAATTCTTTAAGTGTGTTGTACTGGATCCTAGGAGGACTAACCTGTTGTGCCAGAGTCCTACTCCTCAAGGAGTGATACCTGTAGAAGGCTCAGATTAGGATTTGTCCCAACGAAACTCTTCCGACGTGAAAATAAGAGCTTAAAGAGGAGAGGTACAGAAATGCGTTAAGTAAGTAAGTGAACTCAATGCATGCACATAATAAAGCGTACATCGGGCTTGCATAACCCCTACTATATGTAGGCATTGGAGATGATTAGTCGTTCCTAAACACGGTTAATTAATCGAAACCCTGTGTTTACCTAATAATTCGGGGCGTTTAGGAGATAACTGTTGGGCTTGGGCTTAGGCTTTTGGGCCAATTTGGTGTAGCTCGCAAGCCTCTATCAGGCCTGTGATGGTGAGCTGGTGGAGGAGGGTGGAGATCCGTGGAGTCTTGGAGAAGAAACGAGTTAGAATGAAGAGTCGGTTGGGGTGAACGGCTGAGCCCTTGAAGCTAGTCGCCTGGGGCGCAGCGTAGAGTCTAGGGTGACATGTCCCTGTGAGGCACCTTGCTCTGCCTTGAGTGCAAAATGAAATTTCACATAGGAATCGTGGTCAACGTATGTTCTAGCGTGGCGTTCGGATTCTGAAATGCGTCTATGTCACTACGAGGACAGATACGTGATTGGATCTCAAATACTAACTCAGTGGTGCCCAAAAATATCTTTATCAAATACCAAAGTAACACTTAAAAATTTTAGAGTAAAATTTAAATAGCATAATGAACCCAACTATTTTTCTAAATGTTCTAAAAAACAATTAGAAATTATACGTATGCAAGATCAGGTCTTACAACAACAGTCTAGAAGCAGAGATTAGAGATTAGAGGAGTGCATAAAGAAATCACAAATAACCAACAATGGATACTCTAAAGTTATCATTGAAATCGATGCCATTTAAGTCGCTAAGCTAATTCAAGAGGACTGTCCTAACAACCATAGATTCAAGTGAGAGATCGATGATTGCAAAAAGATAATGAGAGCTAAAGACTTTGTTACTCAAGTTACATCTAGGGATAATAATCAACGCGTGATTACCTTACTAAGATGGGAGCGGAGATTGAGGAAGATATTAAGTATGTTTTTTAATCCTCCTGAGGGTTTACTTGAATTGTTGCTTGCATAGACCACGGGAACAATTGCTATGGTTCTGTGTTTCGTTTGAACTCTTATTATGCACCAAAAAAAGCAGTATAAGGGGGTGATTTTAATATTTGTTGAGATGACACGGATAAATTATTTAGAACAATATAGTAAGGCCCAGCATAGTTATTCGGGTTTGGGTTCCCGTCGATGACTCGGTAGAGCTGCGATCGGAGAAACGACTGCTCACCGAAGGCAACTATGGCGATCCGCTCGCTCTTCCCCAATCTCAGAAGGTAAATCCCATCCATCCTCCACACACACACACGCACACGTAGTTTGTGCCGGACCCAATATCTTGAAATTAATCTAATAAACTCGCAGAATCAACATTGCGTACAGTCCTAGCTCTCGGAGGCTCTTCTCCTCTCGCACTTTTCCAGGCCACTTCTCTGACGAATCATCGGAAGCACCTTACAACGACCACGGAAACGACCTCAAAGGCAGTCTGGTCTCCGGGATTTTATCCTCCCGACGAAGCGCAACGGCCGTGCTTCAGAACTGGGTTGACGAAGGCCGCCGGGTTTCTCGTTACGAGCTTCGGCGCATTTCCAGACAGCTCATGATAATCAGCCGGTACCGGCATGCTCTTGAGGTTTGTATGCCTTTTTAAAGTGAAAGAAATTAAAAATTTATTGAGCTTCATAAGGTTTATGAATCAATCCTCTATTATATGATCAATCTCTGGGAATATATAAAGGAGAAGTGAATTTGTCCTTATTTTCATAATATCTGTGCATGAATTGGATTAGATTCTGGTTTCAAACTCGAATGAGTATTGATTCTATTGAACACCAAGAAGGTTAGTTGGAATTAGAAAAGAAGGGTTGTTTACGTCCAATTAGTGCTGGAATTATGTCACTGTTACCTGGATCATTATGGTTGTTGAATGATTTTCATATGGATTTCTATAATTATTTTCAGAAATCCAGTTTACAGACGAGTTCTTGAATAATTTAGTCCATGTATGTTTCAGTTTTCAAAAACTGTTATGTTGTTAATAAATATCCCCATTTCATGACCATTTTTCAAAAGTAAACCGAAGCTTCCTCACAATTTTCAGAAACTGTTTTCAAAATTTTTGGAAACAAATATTTCCTGGTTTTGAATATTTAATCACATTGATTCATTCATAGATAGTGACGTGGATGGAAAATCAAGACAAGTTCCGAATGTCACCTTCAGACCATGCTTTGAGGTTGGAATTAATCATCAAGGTACATGGCTCACGAGAAGCAGAACAATACTTTGCAAACATACAAGAAACAGCTTCACAGAAGGCCGCCGCTCTCCCTCTTCTTCACTCTTACGTAAAACAAAAAGCCATTGACAAAGCTGAAGCTCTAATGGTGAAGATCAATCAATTAGGTTTAGCTGTCAGCCCTCATCCATTCAATGAGATGATGAAACTCTATGCAGCCACATCTCAATTCGAAAAAGCAATCTCCATGATCCATCAAATGAATCGAAACAAAATACCCAAAAACGTCCTCTCCTACAATCTCTGGATGAATTCGTGTTGGGAGGTATCGGGAGTTGAATCAGCCGAAATGGTTTATAGAGAAATGGTGAATGATGTCACCATTGAAGTGGGATGGAGCTCTCTCTCTACACTGGCCAATATCTACATAAAAGCAGGGCTTCTTGACAAGGCAAATTTGGCTCTTGAAAGTGCTGAAAACAAGCTTTCGACTCGTAATCGTCTAGGTTACTTCTTCCTCATCACTCTCTATTCATCCCTAAACAATAGAGATGGAGTTCTTCGACTTTGGGAAGCTTCTAAAGAGGTGGAGGGTAGAAGTACATGTGCAAACTACATGTGTATATTGTCTTGTTTGGTGAAGCTTGGTGATATTGAGGAAGCCGAGAAGATATTTAAGGAATGGGAGTCTTGTCCTGCGAAGTATGACATAAGGGTTTCGAACGTTCTTTTGGGTGCCTATATGAGGAATGGGTTAATGGAAAAAGGCGAGGCATTTCATCATTACACACTGGCGAGAGGGGGGTGTCCGAATTATAAAACGTGGGAGATACTCATGGAAGGATGGGTGAAAATAAAAAGCATGGATAAAGCTATTGATGCCATGAAAAAGGGGTTTTCTATGTTGAAACATTGTGATTGGAGACCTTCGCCTGGTATTGTAGTGGCCATTGCTGAGTACTTTGAGAAGAGCAGAAATTATGAAGATGCCAAACGGTACCTTAAGGATGTTAGACGTTTGGGAGTTGCTAGTTTGGAAGTTTATAAGCCCTTGCTTAGAATGCATGCACACGACCTAAGGCCGATGCTGGACATTGTTAAGATGATGGAGAAGGATGGAATAGTGATGGATGATGAAACTTTAACTATTGTCCAGGATTTGAACTTGTGATTGTGAGTAAGTGTTTGGGCGATTATTTATTTATTTAATCTCAACTGGAGAAATGGGTTTTTTCTTCCATATCCCGCGGTATATCCAATATTCCAATGGCACTTTACTGATACATAAATTACGCATCTTTAATCTCTTATATCATCCTTGTACTTCGCTACATTAACTCGCACACTTAAAATTTGAACAGGAGATTAAGCATCCAACACCAAGTGCCCGAGATCCCGAGATTCAGAGAAATCCAATCCTCCTGCAAAGAGTTTTCAGGTCAGAAATACAAATTTCCTCTTCTTCTTAACTTTTTCTTGTTGAAAAGTCATGCCTCTATGCTTGTTATTTATCAGACGAAGCTCCCAGTTTCTCAGATAATTACTGTAGAAATCCAATAGGCCTAACTCACTCTCAAAACACGGCTTGTAAGAGGAGAATTGCCCTAGGCTTTATATATAGCTCAAGATCAAGTAACACAAGCAATGTGGGAGTCAACACACCCCTCACATGCAGATAGACTTTGCCAAACTACTGCAAATAGATATCGGGAGGGCCAACATTAATGTGGGATTCGACAATTACTTTAAACTAGCGCCTCCAGGATTATAGGAAAGGTCAATAAAGGAGATATCGTAGTAATAGTATTCATATGACAATCATTGTACAGTATCACAGAAATATAGGGAGTAAAACTGCCTTTGATCTTATGTTACACCATATTCTCCAAACAGACGACTATTATTTGCACACAAAAAAGGACTCCAACTTTAAGTTGTTTGCGAAGCCGTTAAAACCTTGTGGAAATCTTTGTTGTGGTCCAGCAGTTTGTCCTCAGGAGGCATACATTCTTTGATGATCGGAGTTTCAAGGACTAATTGAAACCAAGAATTGAGAGCAGACATTGTCTCTTCGTCTATTATTTTTACGTCCACTACTTTTTCAACGACGCTAATCCAGCATCCAAGCCAGGCAGTAGCTATGTCCACAAACCCTATTGAGTCACCTCCAAAGAAGCGCTTTCCCTCTGGACCACCCTCCAGTGTCTTCAGACTTTCCTGGGCTTTTTCTACTGCTTTCTTCTTCTCCTCTCCTGACTTGGTAAATACACTCATCACCAGCGGCACACACTGTAAAGATGATTTTATTTTTTAAAAGTTACATGAATTCATTTTGATATCCAAACTAAGGGCTTGTTTGGTTGTCTTTCAATTTGCAGATTGAACCATTTTATCATGAGTTTATATAAAGTGTTATATAGTTTGAGAAGGTAATTTAATTTTTTCTAAGGAAAATTCTTTAAAAAATATTACAAATCTCTTTTTGGAAATCAAATATTTTTTTTGAATACCTCACTGAAACTGACTCTTATATAGTATTTTTCTTTTGGTTCTGAAACATTAATTAAATTCAATAAAATCATTTCTAAATAAAAACAAATACATCAAAGATAAGATAATTAATAATTTAGACAGCCAATTAGACTCTAAAGCTTCAATGTTGTATTACCAAAAGCTTTGGCACTTTTTGTTTTGTGTTCTGGGAACAGAAACAGAATTAGTGTTTAGATCTTCTTCAAGGTACTCGTATTCTATCCCTTTCAGTTTCAGAGCCCACCCAACTCTCAGGGCATAAGGACTCGCCCAATATCCAAATGACTTCACTTTTTCTCCTCCCATCTTTTTTTCTCCCTTAGGCCTTTGCTCAATCCTCTCATTTCAATTATATTACGGAAACCTTAGTCAATCTTGGAAGCTCCCTCTTGTCAAATCATATCTATGTAATACTATATCTACACCAATAATAAAGGGGAAGAGTGGAGCTGTCTTATTTGTTCATTTTTCTCATCATTCAACAATGAAAGATCAATTTCAAAAAAGCCATTAGCACTAAAATATAGGGGTTTTGACACTTTGTACCCCTGAAGTTTGACCAAAATCTCAATTTGATCTCCATGGTTTCAATTTAAACATATAACATCTTAAAGTTTCCTAATCATCCCACTACAGTTTAAAGTTTCCTAATCATCCTACTACAGTTCAAGTCATTATTCTCATTACAATTTTGGACAAAAAATAGACAATTGATGTGCGTGTGACTATTTTTAAGAGGCTTTATGATCCATAGGAAATGATCGAGGCAATCACTTGACAATTTGTTCTTAAAGCAGATTTCGTCCTCCGCTAGGTGTTTATGACTTGAATGAGCGTCTGTTTCTTAGGATACAATGGTTAAACTGTTACAAGTACCTACTCTAGCAAGCTTATGGGGTGCCTATTATACTGAGAATACAAGCCTTTTACAATCCTCCAATTAGGCTTTTCAGGCTTTGTCTGGGTTGGATTTTCGGATTCTGTACAAAACATGCCAAGTCCAAGCATTCCCCAAGATCTACAAGTCCCAAGGCCCTAGGCCCAGGGCCCTGGACCTAGACCCAACATGGCCTGGTAGGGTCAGTCGGCAGCAGCGTGCACGTGTGGGTTTATTTATTTTATAGTCTTTGACCTACTTTATGTTCATTTGATTTCAATGCCCTAGAGGGCTTACCTTCAAGAGGTAACCCGTCTAGGGCTTATCTTCAAGAGGTAATCCAAACCTTAATAAATGGCCTCATATTCTTCTGTTACCAATGTGGGATAACGCACACAACATATCAATCAACATCTTCAAGTGGATATTCTAATAAACAATTTTAATTCATCTCTTAAATGATTTTTACATAAATAAATATACCACATTCATATTTTCACCAATTAGAATACATTGGTATATTCATCTGTCTCAAATTAATATTGGGTCTCACAAATAATTAGGTGATAAAATACTTAAAAAATCATTTTTATATAACATACTTTTCAATGAAATGTGAGAAATACTTTTATTAAAATAAAACTTTAAATTGTTAGTTTGTGATGCAGATCGCAATAGAAAAAAAAAATAGTCAATTTGGTTATGCATAAGGCGCTGTCATAATGGCTTAAGCGGTAAGACACGCTTGAGTTAAAATAATTGAGAGGCCTCTGCAAAGTTAGGGAGTTAGAGCCTAAGGAAAAGCACTTGTTGGAAGGGATAATCACGGAATTCCGAATGAAATTAGTCTCACATCTTGTATGGGTGTAGAGACATTCGTGAGTATACTAAAATAAATAAGGCGCTGTCGGAGAACCCAAACATTATCCGGAAGCACAAAAATCATCGTAATATTTTTTTCCCTACTTTGCTCGAGTATAATAAAATGTGAATATTATTTATATTAAACTAAAAGTTTAGAATGTTAATTCCTGATGTGGATTATAGAGAAAAAGAATTAGGGTCAATTTGACAATTATAAATTACTTTCAAATTCTAAATATTAGCGGGATTGTGACAGTAAAATCAATGTTAATATTTTATGGAATTATGAGAGTTCATTACATATACAATATAAAAAATTGCTCTGAAAACACGTGAATTCTAGCTTATTTACATAACTCGAGTATTCTGGTGTTCGGCAACACCTTCGGGATCTAGTCCCTCTGTTCCAAACACCGGGACTAATTGAATTTTTTTTGGGTCAATCGCTCGGTGGTCTTCAATTTCGCAGCTATTTGTTAAAAACTCCCAAAGCCAAAAGTCACTTTCATTTTAGTCCCACTCAATATAAAAAGGCGGGATGCTAAATCACACGCGCCAATGTACGCGCCTTGCCAGTGCCCCCGCCGAACTGCAAACCGCATTCGTTGTGCTACGCGAAAATTCAGAGGTCAGACCATCATGGCGCAGCGTGTCAGACCGCAGGGCGACTTTCTATGCAACACCACTAAGACGCAAAAATGTCTCGTCGTCTTCTTCCTCCGAGAAACCCTAATAAAACCCTCTAAAAAACCGTGTCTTCTTCTACACTAAAGAAATTATGTTTTCAAAAAACTCTCAAAAAAATTCTTCTTCCTTCAAAAAATGTCGAGCACACACTCCGGTGCCGACTCACCTTCTGCTCCGAAAAGAGGTAAAAACTCGTTCATTTCTTCATGATTCTACTCTGTTTTTTGAGACTACCAGTACATATATCTACTATTACACGATTTAGTAATTTATTGAGACTACAATAGTTACATGCACCTCGAAACATTTTGTGACATGTGACTAGAAATATATATATGTCATTATCGAAACATATAACTGAATATTACCCATTTTTGTACAATTTTCGACTTATATCTGCGACTTATATCTTTTTTGTTTATGAAAATAGTTACTTGTAATTAATATTACAGAAATACGTGTTCTTATGCACATGCAAAACGTATTCGAGATATATCAGAAATATCAAACTTTTTAGTTACATGATATTAGAGACATGTAACTAAAAAATTACATATTATTAGAACATGTAACTGAATATTACTTTTTTTTGTACTACTTCCGACTTATATGTGTGAAAATAGTTATGTGTAACTAATATTACTGAAAATATAAATTAAAAAAAGTTACAGGAAAATATCAAATTTTTTAATTACATATCAAAGATATGTAACTGAAAAAGTTACACATAACTGAATATTATCCTTTTGTCTGAAAAGTTACATGTAACTGAATAACAGAGACATGTAACTTAAAAAAGTTACATGTAACTATTTCCTCCTTCTATGTCTGATCCTATTTGTTTTCAAATAAAATAGTTATGTGTCACTAATATTACTGAAATACCTGTCGTAATGAACATATAACTAAAAATGTTTGTAATATTTATCATATTACAACTAACTTATATTGTTATAGATCCAAGAAAAGGAAAGGCACCAGTATCTGAAGAAGAAGATGTAGAAAATGTTGTTGCCTTGACTCCAAGTCAAGAAAAAAAAGTGGTACCATCAGTTCAGATCATCATTGAATTAGATGATAGATCTTTTGAACGAGCTAAACCTTAGAGACGACCACAAGGAATGTTTAGCCAAAACACCTTTTTGGCAAATATTTAGAGCCCTAATTGAGAAAGAAGTCACTCCGCAACAGTGTAAAAAAAAATGATCACCTAATTCTAGACATCATTTCTCGATATAATCCCCATAGAAATGCATTCAAAGTCGCTGGGAAGTACATCAGGCTGAAGCCCTGTGATGTACGGCTCATATTTGGGATTAGTTCTGGAATAAAAGTGATCAATTACAACCACGGGACGCGAGTGTCGTCAAATTTTGTAATCAGAAATAGATTGGAAGGCGTACTGAAATTTACAGTCCGCATGATCAAAGAGATGGCAAAAAACAAAGTAACGGGTACAACACCACTTAGAGTTAGTGATGTTGTCTGCCTACTATGCATGCATTTGTTTGCAACTTGTTTTTATGCAAACAAGGGACAATTTATTCCCTATGGCTTGGTCAAGTATGTGGATGACATTGACAAGATGATGATATACGCTTGGGCTGAGTCGATACATGAGAATCTGATGGCGTCTATTCGCTCAGACTACAGTAATCCAGTAGCAGTGAAAGGATGTGTCTTTGTTCTCCTAGTAAGTACATATTCTAACAAAAAAAGTCCTTAAATTGTCAAGCTGCTAAAAATATTATTGTATTCTGACATAAAATGCAATCTTTGTTGAAAAAAAATGCAGTATTGGTTGTGCGAGCATACGACAATACAAAAACCAATTTCGAGAAGGCTGAAAGCAATTCCACGTTTCACAAGAAGTTAAGGAAATTGGGATTGCTCTATGTCACACCAAATCAGGTACCAGATCTCTGTTTTTCTCATATTTCTTACAAAAAATACTAAAAAAAAATGTAAAGTAAAAAGAGTCAAAACATGCATACAATTACTACAAAGAAACTAGACACATATAACCAAAAAAATTTGAGAAAAATGTAACTAAAAAAACTAAGAGAAAATCAGTGAAAAGTCTCATGTTTAAAGTCTAATTATTGAAACATGTAATTGAAAAATATCAAATTTTTTAGTTATATATCAGAGATATATAATTAAAAAGTTACATGTAACTAATAAAATACTATTACATACAAAATAGTTAGATGTAACTATGTAACTTATTAGAGACATGTAATTAAAATACTTATATTTATGATTACAGGTTTTGTCGATTGAGGTATCTGAGAAACTAGGTGAATTCAACAAGGAATTTGCAAGCTGGTAGAGAGAAAGACAACGGAATATGATTCAGATATTGTGATAATAGAAGAGCGTACTGCGAAGGAAAAAGTAACTGATGATACTCATGTTGGAAAAATAAGGAGAAAATTAAGGAAATCTGTTCATCTGCCAGATATACCCAATTTTGATTTAGGATTTCTGAATCTGACACTAGAGCCCCAAGGGTAGATCGAGAGAAAGAACAACTCAAGGAAAGAATTCTGCATCTGAAAGAACAGAATCAGGAGCTGAAAATGCAATGTGCCCAATCTGCTGAGAGGATTGAGGAATTGAATGGAGTTATTGAAGTGTTTACTGAAAAACAAGACAAGTTGGAGAAAGAGATAACGAAATTGAGCGTGCAGCTTGTCACTCAGCAATATCGTATTGAGCAATCCATTGAGAGAGCAGATCCAAGACCTCGATTGCTACTACAAACAGTTGGTGGCAAGAAAAGATGAAGAAATTGAGAGTTTGAAAGATCAACTTGCTGGACTTGGTGGTAGAGAGCCAAATGTTAAGGTAAAAGAGTCCTTTGACGATGAAGAATCATACGTGCCAATAGCACATTTGGGTGCAACTTGTGACTTCAGACACAATCCAACAGAGGAATCTTTTTAGCAGAAACTACATATTCAGGACGTAATGAAAAAAGACGCCACGCCACAAATGGAAGAGACAGTTAGGCTGTCTGCTGATTCGATTGATGATGGAAAAAGACAGTTTATTCAAGAAGAAAGTCCTGTTGTCAAGCCTTCACACCATAAACAGAAGGTGAAATCGAAAGACAAAAAAACTGGTGACCCAAACTCTTTCATTAAACGAATCAAATCAAGATCACAGAAGCAAAAGGCACATGAAGAAGAATATGTATATAATAATCATGTGAAAAGGATAAAGATAAGAAAAAATGATGAAGAGAAAGTGGATGAACCCATGAAAGTGGACAATTATCCAGTCCCTGATGAAAATCCCACAAAAATGCCATCAAAGAGGAAGAGTTATGTTGCGCTGTTCTTGGATGACGAGGACTGGACACTCATGCAGACCATTTATGATCTTCAGCAATCAGGGTACTAATTTACATCTGACATACGTTTTTTTTTTACTAACTACATTACTAAATACAAAAAAAAAAAGGTGAAAAATCCTGCAAGTGTTTTGTGTTTGGAGGTGAAGGAGTAGAAGCACAAGTGTCGTTGCGTGATTTGTTTGGAATGCTTGTCGAAACAGAAGTTTCGAATTTTGTAAGTTTCTAAAATGTCTCTAAATTCTAAATTTATAATGTTACTCATATATAACGTATAAAAAGAATTACTATTTTTGTAGATTATAAATGCATATGCTGAAGTTCTAATGAATAAGAGCAAAAGATTATGGAGCTTATTCTAACGCAACAGACTTTGTTGAGCAAATCATTCTTCACAATTAGCTCAGTATGGGTAATTTTGTATATTATTATAAATTTATTATGTTTTAGCGAAAAATATCTAACATCTTATCAAAAAAATTGCAGAAAATGATGAATGACAATTCAACAAAATACTTTGAAGATTATTTCTATCCACAGTTGGTAAAAGCTTTAAGCGAGGATTATAGATACATCTATTTCCCAATGAATTCTCTAGGACGAAGTACAATAGAGAACCATTGGACATTACTCGTTCTGGATACGCATGAGAATACATGGAGATTTTATAACTTGTTGCAGCCTAGAACTGGAAAACAAGAGGTTGACTACTATTTCAAAGATGCAAGGAAATTGTTATGTTAAAAACATGGAAGCAATACACATTTGTTTAATTTTTATTTTTATTTTTTTAATATAGTTTCATTTATGTCTGTTTTTTTACAGAAATTGTTTGTTTAAACATTTATTAAGAAACATCGAAACTAGGATGCATTAGACCCCAAGTCTGAATCTAGGAAGACATATGTCAAGAAAACTCCACAACAGCACCCCGGCAGGTTAAAAAAAAAAACTTTTATTTTCTCTGTATGCTAGTCGTCTTAGTGTGATAACACTATTTTTTTCTTAAAAAAAAAATACAGCAAAGATTGTAAAGTATTTGTGATGTACTTCATGAAACAAATAGCATTGAGAGAGAAAATTGATTCAGATTTCACAAGGGATGAGATTAGAAGAAAGAAGACATTAGTCATTGAATCTCTATTACATCATCCAACAAAATCTTGGACAATGAATGACTATTTGGCAAAAACATTAGCAGCAAAACTGGATCAACAAACTGTACGCTAATTATTTTGAACAAAAATCGTTTCATGTGCGTAATGTTTTTTTATGGTTTGTTTTCATGTAAGTTTTGCTATCAATTTCATTTTGCAATTATCGTATTCCAGATGCATGTCTATCCAACGATTTTCGTAGTAATATATTTCATGTTTTCTTGTTTCTAGACTATTATAACTAAAATAATAGTAATCTAGTTACATGTCACTAAAACGATACACAGTTATTGTAAGTATTTAAATAAAACAAAAGTAAATAACAAATAGTTACGAGGAGCTAGAATCCCTATCATTTAATTGCACCTATGTTTTATTAGAAAAAATAAATAATTTAAATAAACACTAGTTACAAGTAACTAGAATTTTCTAACCATCATTACTTCTAATTACATGTATCTGCACCTCTTCTTTATTTTAAATATAAAAATAAATATTTTTATAGGTTTCAAGTGAATGTGAAAAAACACACAAAAACATATCATGCGCCATATGTATATTTATATATTTAAATAAACAAAAATAAAAAAATTATTTACACCTTAACACGTTTCCCTAGTTACAAAAGTAACAAAAAATCTCTAATTATAATTAATTATGTATTTGTTAATTAAAAAAAAATCTAGTTACATGTACCTACACCTGTTGTTTATATAGATATATACATAAACACTTCTATATATTTTCAAAAAGTGAACTGTGAAAAGATACTAAAAACATAGCATTCGACATCATTGCAAAAATCAATATATTTATTATATATTTATAAAAATATATAAATCTCTTCATATTTATATATTTTAATAATTTAAAAATAAAAAATTATTTAAAATAGAACACGTGTCCCTAGTTATAAATCTCTTAAATGCACTCAAATACTAAAAAAAACATCTTCATATTTATATATTAAAAAATTAAACTAACACGTGTCCAAAGTTACAAGTAACAAAAAATAAAAAAAACTCTAAAAGTTAATTAAAAAATAAATTTAAAATAAAATATAATAATTAAACGTAATAATTATTTCTATAATTTAGTACTATTAAACCACTATACCTAGTTACATGTACCTAAAAATCTTGAATTACAATTAAATCTAGTTACATGTAATCATAAATAAACTTCCAATATATTCAAAAATAAAAGTAAATAAATGGTAAAAAATAAAAATAAAAATGATTTAAATAAAAATTAATGTAAATTTAAAAATTACTCCTATTAATAATTTAATAATTCCAAAAAATGAATAATTTAACGATAATATACTCACATGTAAAATAAAAAAATAAAAAACACATTATGTCTAATTACATGTGCTTAGAATGTGTAAATTGTATAGATTCTAATTACATATAATCATGATAAACGTATTTATTATATACGAAACGACGTGATGGATGTTGTATGAAAGAAAATAATTCGTATGCTACATGTAATCGTTGTTGTATCTAAAAAATTGACTATAAATACAAAATCGCCGTCGTTCGTGTTCATATCTTCTGCACAAAAAACTCCTAGAGCAAAAACAAATGGAAAGCAAGTTTGAAACTTGCATGAAGATATGTTTATCAAAGTGCAACCATTTCAGGAAGACGATAAAAGAACTAATGTGAAAACTGAGCGCATGTTAAACAACTTATCGGTCAATGAGACAAGAGAGAGATCAAGCAATAAAAGCGACAGAAGATATGCAATGGAAACTGGGTGCAGCGCAGTCAGAGTGCTGACGGATGAAGGATGAACGAGATGAAGCACAATGACAAGCACGTTGGCATGAGATAGAGATCAAACTCCTCAAAGATGATGTCAACTTTTACAATAACATTCTGGCAGGACAAATCGCAAACAAGTAGTACCACAATTGTTTTTTGTCTTTTTAAAGTTTTTATATGTATTTTGTTCAGTGAAAAAAACTACTTTTGTTTATATATATATATATAGGCCTCTTTTTTGTATATGTCTATGGATGTTTTTGTTATATATATTTTGAATTTTTATACTGTAACCATATATGCCTAAAAAAATGTTACATATTAAACAATGCACAAAAAAACGCAGATTTCAGTGACATGTAACTAAAATTTATTTCAATTAAAATTGAAAACAACTGAAAAAATTAAGTAACACTTGCTAAAAAAATCAGAAACTGAAAAAAAAAATCAAAAAATGTAAAAACGTTGTTAAACTAAAGCACAAGTTTGCACATTTTCCTATTGTGTCTACTTATTCGACTACACTTATGCTTCTTCATCTCACCCCTAGAAGGGATTATTTGCTTTTTCGGTCGTCCAGGTTGCCTTCTTGATAAAGGTGGCAATATGACAGGCTCTGTCTGTTCGAAAATAGGTCTTTCCATTGTTGGCACTGGGTATATGCTTTTCGAATAACTCTCACGATAGAAACTACAATGAAAGTAGTCTTCCACAAAACCATATACCAACGAGCCTGTTCTCATAATTGTTGCACATGCATGCAAACACGGGAAGGAATTCAATTGCCACAATTGACATGAACATTTTCTTTTATTTAGGCCAACATAAACAGAAGAGTGGCAGTGCACTTCATAGACTCCTTCTGCACCCTTGCTGACCAACCATGTTCGACACTCACTTATATGTCGTGATAGTTTCGCATCCCAAGGAGGACATATAATTCCACTTTAGCGTAATGAATCATTCCTCCGTTGAGACATTTGTTCCATTAATGAAATCCTTATCTTGTCAACCATCATAATAATTGGCATATGCTTGTAATTCCTAATCCATGCATTAAAAGACTTAGCCAAATTTGAGGACATCTCGCCATACCTTGTGCCTCGAAAAAACGCTCGACTATATCTTTCTTTTGGCAACTCTTCCATAAACTTCTCCACATGTGCTCCCCCTTGAACAATCATGTCATTATATGCAACATCGTATAATTCCGGGATAACTGCATAAGCACACTCAGATAATTTGACAACAAAAAATTCCTTTGTTTTGGTACTCTGTCCACTTAATGCAGCTTTCAAGTTCATTTTGAGATGGTGTAAATAAAATGCATGATAACAATGTGGAAAGACATTTTGGACTCCTTGAATAATGTCGTTGTGCCGATCATAAATGAATGTTATGACACGTTCCGGAGGTAATATAACAGACAATTGTGTAAAAAACCAGAACCAATTATCATCATTTTCAACATCAACAATGGCAAATGCAAGTGGAAACATACCAAAACAAAATGAAAAACACAAAAAATAACAGTAAAAAATCAAAAAATTTATAAATGTATACAAAACAAAAAAAAAAAAAAAACATCATGAAAAAGTATAAAAAAAATTAGATAACAATAAGAAGAAAAAGTATAATGTGATTAAAATGGTATAAAAAACTTATATTGTATTTTGTTAACAAAAAAATATTAAAATAAATTATTGACATGTCACTAATATTACATATTGAAAATATAATATAAAACTGTGACATATCACTAATATTACAAATGACTCTAATTTAAATGACATGTAACTAAAAAATGAGTTAAAAACAAAAAATGTAAAACTTAGATACATATAACGGAAATGTGTTAATTTAAGTACCTTGATTGCCGTCTTTACCACAAGCAGCAAGAAGAACTCATTTGTATCTACCAGTCAAAAATGTCTCATCCAGAAATAACATGAGGCGTATAAACTGAAATCCATGAATACACCCATGGAAAGCAACAAAAAAAAAAAAACGCTTAAAACGATTTGTGTCGCCTTCATACTCCAACAACAAATAACTGTTTGGATTTGTTCTATTGCATGCTTCTACATACCATCTCAATTAATTATATGCAAATATATGATCCCCCAAAAGGCTATCCCTCGCCTTTTCAACTCCAAGCCAAGCATGATTGTATGTAATATCAAGACCATAACTTTTCTTGAACTCATGAAGAATATCAATAGGCTATGTTTCAAGTTTATCCTTGATAGTTTCCAACAAACAACTAGCGACAACATTAAAACTCATCCTCTTGTTCTTCATAGTTCTACATGTTGCACCACATGTATGTTCATTCAACAACTCTTTTATCTTAAAAAATCTATTCAAAGTATCAGTACACGCATGTACAAACTACTTGCAATCTCTGGTATCTCTAAATGAACAATATGCAGTGGTACAGACTTTTTCATTTTTCTTATACTTGTAACTAAATCCAATTTCAATCGAATACTTCCTTAAGACAGTACGAAATTCTTCCGCCTCACCTTTAAAACACTGCCCCACACAATTAATACCTTTTGCCCACTCCAAAGATTGCAAGTATTTCTTCTCATGACGCCAAGAATAAGGCAACATATCATCATCCTCATCATTATAAACACATAAACTTGATTCCCCTAATTCACTAAGACCACTATTTGATACATTACTTGAACCCCAACCAAATGTAGCACTAAAAATATGTCTAGGTATTATAGTATTGCACTTTATTACAACTTCCACAAAATCAACACTAAATGATCTAATCAACACAATCATACCATCATAGTCATCTTGATCACATATCATACAGTTTGGATGACTAGGCAAAGAATAATGCATATCAAAAGAGATTGATGACAAGTTATTCCATCAATAGATAATCTTTTCCACGAAACTAACAAAATTCGTCTCACTATCAATTTTCACAATTCCAATGTAATCCTCGTATTTGCACTAAGCAATCACCAAGTTTAACATTTTATATCTAAATGCAGATATTGCTACAAGAAAAACATACCAAGACATGTATGAAAAAACACAGAATTACAAAATGTAACTAAACTTACTCTAAAACTGGTAAAATGTAACAAGTTTTGAACTAAACTTATAACATAAAAAAACAGAACAAAAACAACACACAATTAAAAATGTAATTAAAAGAGTTACACTAAAACTAGTAGCATGTAACTAAATTTGCACTAAAAAGTTTCTAAGGTCATAACACAGATCACGCAATTAGTATGTAAACTAAAAACTTACACTAAAACTAGTAGAATGTAACAAATATTTCACTAAAAAAATTCAGCTAAAGATCCGAACACGTACTCTAAAAATCCAGCAAAAGGATCAAACACATCAACGAAGTTCAAAATCTGTCGCGTTTATCAAACGTATATGTCACCTTACTAAAAGATCTCATCCTATATGCAAAAAGACTTAAAGATTCAATAATAAATCAATCAGATACTTTGCGAAAAAATACAGTCAATTTATATCCCAAAAAATCAAGATCTAACCAAAATTGCGTCATAAAAAACCAACGATCAATAAACAAATCACTAAAAACAGTGCAAAAAAATATATATGTTACTTACATTCGATTCTCTGATCGTTAGTCGATTTCTTGAATCAATAGAATCCGAGATCTCTAAAACCCTAACTCGCCGACGAACAAAATCACCGAAAAATAGAAGCCAAAAGAACTCTGAAATTGAAACTATATATAGACGCGAATTCAAAATACAACGACTAAACGATCTCAAAGAATTGCTTTCTACGCTCAAAGAATCATACGTGAGCACGCACGGGACTAAAACAGGGGAGAAAAAAAATAGATTTAGAGACTAATTCTAAACCTAATCATAAAAAAGAACTAATTGCGGATTAGACCATATAATTTGGACTAATTGCCAATTTTCCTTCTCTTTTTTTTGAAGTTGTTGGTCCCAGCGTTGTGAAAACCGGGACTATTTTTTTTTTTTTTTTTAATTTTCATTAAAAGCTTGGTCCCGGTTTTTAAAACGCCAGGACCAAGTTTCCATGTATTCCACTTACCAAGTGTGAATCCTTTCACTTGCGTGAACCCACTTCCTCTGCCCCTCTCTCTCTCTTTAATAAGTAGAATACATGGAAACTTGGTCCTCGGGGTTTTAAATGCCTGGACTAAGCTATTAATGAATATTAAAAAAAAAAATCCCGACGTTCACAATGTCGGGACCAAGAACTTAAAAATAAAAAATAAAAAATCAATTAGTTTCCGTGTTCAAAACACCGGGATACTCGGGTTATGTAAATAAGTGAGAATTCACGTGTTTTCAGAACTTTTTTTTAAAAAATTATATTTATTATGTAAAGAACTTCCTCCACTCCCAACCCCCAAATTTGGGGTGAACACGAAGGGTCGGTGGGGAAAATTATCCAAAATTACCATTATACCCCTTTATTTTAAATGCATATTATTTTTTTCTTTTACCATTAATATGTAGTAAGGGTAAAATAGTGCATATTATTTTTTCTTTTATTTTTCTTTCTTTAATACATATAAAATATTATTTTTCTTCCTTTTATATCCCTCTAACCAAACAAAATGATTTTTCCTTTACAAACGATAAAGAAATTTTCTTTTTCCATCCTTTCGATCAAACAAACCCTTAGAGAGAGAGAAAAAAAAAATAGTTCTCCGAGAAGTTGTTTCCAATTTTTTTTTTGCAAAAATCAACTTTCCTAAGGCTGACGATTTATATAGTGTGAAAAAGTGTAATGGTACCCTTGTCAGATATTAAAGTTATTTTTCTATATCATGTGTAAAGAACTCGACAGTAAAATGATTGAAAACAGTTGAAATAATCACACAATGAAAGCATTGAATATGTTAGAATAATTGAGAGACGGAATATTGAGAGAGAATATGAATTGATTGCATTTGTACGTCTGAAAGATACAATAGACAATTACTATGATTCTAACCTAATGAGTGAAGAATTTCATCGAGTGAGCCGAAATCTATAAATAAATTTATTAACAAAATCAGTGAAATTATGATAATGAAATTAATTGAAGAGTGCTCTTAATAATTAAAATATATTCAAAATTATGAAGAAAAAAAAATGGAGTTGATAAACCTGGTTCATTTGAAAGCTTGAATTTTGCCTTCTAATTTTTATGATATGCAAGTGGCTACGTTTTTTTTCTCTCTCTCCATTTAGAGTTCTGTTATGTTTTTCACAGATTTTTGGGAATACAAAAATAAGAATAGAAACGATCACCAAACACCACCTTATAAGTTCATCTCTCTCTCTCTCATATTGGCATAAAGACACTTTTGCCCCCTAACAAATGATTCCGGTGCTCAATTGCCCCCCTATATTTAAAAGTCGATAAATTTGTCTCACATTTAAAAATTGTTTCAATTTTGCTCCAATTAAGGACAAAGGTTATTTCGGTCATTTTGGTCATTTTCACTATTCAATGAATTACACTTTGCAACCTATTATTTTTAAAAATTATATTTTTTACCCTTAATTTTTAAAATAATTATATTTATCTCTCACCCTACCCCACTCTCTCACCAACCACCACCGCCAACACTACCCACCACCGCTAACCGCCACCACCAACCGCCACCGCTGGAAAGATAGTATAATTATATTTTATTTTGTTTAATAAAAGGGTAAAAAGGTAGATTTATTTAAATGAGGATGTTAGTGTAAAAAGATATTTTATTTTGTTATTTTATTTAATAGAAGGGTAAAAAAAAAAAAAAAAAATCTTTTTACACTAATATTCTCATTTAAATAAATCTATTTTTTTTACCCTTTTATTAAACAAAATAAAATATAATTATACTATCTCTCCGTCGGTGGCGGTTGGCGGTGGGCGGATGGCGGTTGGCAGTGGTGGTTAGCGGTTGTTTTTGGAATTGGATGTTGGCGGTGGTGGGTGGTGTTGGCGGTTGGTAGTGGCGGCGGTGGCGGTTGGCGGTGGTGGCGGTTGGCGCTGGTGGTTGGTGGAGGTGATGGCGGCGGGTGTTGTTGGTGGTTGGTGGTGATGATGGTTGGTAGTGGCGGCAGCGGTGGTGGTGGCGATTGACGGTTGCGATTGGTGGGGGTGGTGGCTGTGTCAGTTGGCAGTGGTGGTTGGTGGAGGTGGTGGTGGCGGTGGCGGTTGGTGGTGACTGTGGTGGGTGGTGGCTGGCGATGGTGGCGGTGGGGTAGGGTGAGAAATAGATATAATTATTTAAAAAATCAAGAGTAAAACTAAAAATAATAAGGTGCAAAGTAATTAATTGAATAGTAGAAATGACCAAAATAACCTTTAACCACAACCATTGACTTTAATTGGAGCAAAATTGACACAATTTTCAAATGTGAGGGAGAAATGTGTTGACTTTCAAATATGGGAGGACAATTGAGCACCGGAATTATTTGTCAGGGGACGGAAATGTCTTTATCTCCTCATATTAAGTTGATCACGTTAAAGGCCCTAGATGGTGGATCTCGAGAGAATTCATGGAACACTATTTTAACCTAAACTTCAAAAACTCCGGCAACCCATCGCACTATAATACTCTCTCTCCCTCTCTCTCCCTCTCTATATATATATATGTGGGATAAAGACACTTTTGTCTGTAACAAATGGTTTTTGTGTTCAATAGTCCTCTCATATTTGAAAATCGACACATTTGTCCCTCACATTTGAAAATTGTTTCAATTTTGCTCCAATTACAATTCTGTTAAAGGTATTTTGGTCATCCTATAAAGATTAATTACACTTTGCACCCTATTATTTTTTAAATTATATTTTTTACCGCCACCACTATCATCCAACTCCAAAAACAATCGCTAACCACCACCACCGCCGAAGAGATAGTATAATTATATTTTATTTTGTTTAATAAAAAGGTAAAAAAAATAGATTTTTTTAAATGAGGATGTTAGTGTAAAAAGATATTTTGTTATTTTGTTACTAACATCCTCATTCAAAAAAATCTATTTTTTGACCTTTTATTAAACAAAATAACAAAATAAAATATTTTTTTACACAAACATCCTCGTTTAAAAAATCTTTTTTTTTTATCCTTTTATTAAACAAAATAAAATATAATTATACTATCTCTCTAGCGGTTGGCGGTGGGCGGTTGGTGGTGGTGGAGGCGGTGAGAGGGTGGTGGTGGAGGCGGTGAGAGGGCAGTGAGCGATAAATATAATTATTTAAAAAATTAAGAGTAAAAAATATAATTTTAAAAATAATGAGGTGCAAAGTGTAATTAATCTTTATAGGATGACCAAAATACCCTTAACAGAATTGTAATTAGAGCGAAATTGAAACAATTTTTAAATGTGAGGGACAAATGTGTTGACTTTCAAATATGGGGGACAATTGAACACTGGATATATGTATGTGTGTGTGTACATATATATTGAGCTCTCAATCTTGTCATAAACCGCCTCTTGGGTGTTACTCATTCACTCATAAAAATGGAGAGCAAGTCTTGCACCTTAAACAAGATCTCAATCCAAACAATAAAACTCATAACTTCCCTCTCCTTCATACTCTTTCTAACACTCATCTTCATCCAACTCATACTCTTCATGGACATTCTTTAACTAATTGAAAAGAGGAGTAGCCGGTACGTCCGACCATTTTGAGACCTTGTTAGCAAAGCTGAGCCTAAAGAGGAGTAGCCAGTACGTCCGACCATTCTGAGACCTTGTCAGCAAAGCTGAGAGACTTGGTCACTTTCCTCCCCCTGAAGAACCTCCAGTTCACCGAAACCGCCATGACCGGCCACACCTGGTTCATGAGCTCCCTCAATGACACCCGCGAACCCAATGAAGCTGAGCACCTCTACTTCCCCTTGGAAGCTTCCAAGGGTCGACTCCTATGCATCCGTGGGTGGGACCCGCATGACGGCTCTAAAGACTCCTATGCCTTAGCGTGGCCCAAGAGCCTTTCGGAATCATCCAGCCTCGTGGAGGGCCTAACGTTCATCTCCGACACCTACTTCAACTACCAGAACCTCTGGCACGGGCTGTGCGCGGTCACACCCTTTGTGAGGTGAGCCACTAAAAATAGGTGTCTCAGGCTAGCCAAATGGGTGTTGTTCCACTGGGGAGAGCTCGGGACAAGAATGGGATCATGGGTTTATCAGATAACGAGAGCGAATTTTGGAGATGTTAAGATAGAAGGATTCGAGGGAGGAGACGGGCTGTACTGTTTCGAGAAGGAGGAGGTGATGAGGCACGACGTGGGATCGATGGGGGAGGGTAACAAATTGGAGGTTTTCAATTCGTTGAGATGTAAAGCTAGAAAAAACTGTGGTTTGAACCCGGAAGGAAGAGGAAAGGAAGTAGATGACAAAGGGAGACCGATCATAAGATTGACTTTGCTGTTGAGAAGGGGTTCGAGGTTGTTCAAGAACACGACGGTGGTTAGTGATATATTTGTGAGGGAATGTTCAAAGGTTGAGTGATGTAGATTGAATTTAGTTCAGTATGAAGATCTTGACTTCTGTGATCAGGTATGAGCTGTATGGAAAGTGTGTGTTCAGAAAAGAGCATGGAACAATATGTTTTTGTTCTATTTTTTGATTATAAAACAAATTTCTGGGAGAAAAATAATGGTTTTTTGTTCTCGGATTTCTATTGTTGTTCCATGGTTGTTTGTTTTTGTTTGCAGAATACTCTTTTTTGTTTGAAGTTTTGCAGAGAATGAAAACAAAAATCTGGGAACATATACTCTGAATTCTATTCTATTCCCAGAATTTTGTTCTAAAAAAACCAAACAAAAACAGTTATTTTGCTCCCATACCTTTTGTTTCTGTTTTCGAACACTAGACAAGTTTGTTTTCTTGTTCCTGTTTCTATTTACATCCCAAGTTTCCAGACAATAAAAACAAAAATCGGAACAGACACAAAACAAACGGCAAAAAATTTATGTTCCCCAATTTCAGTTTCTTTTCCTAGAAAATTTGCAAAAGACAAAGAAAGGGAAAACTAGGAACAATTATATTATTTTTCCCACTAATTCGTTCTAATGATCAAGGAATGATTCTGTTATATTCCAAGAAACCTTCTTTTGATTTTTTGTTTCCATATTTCAGTTTCTGTTCCCAATGTTTTTGTTTACCTTTTGCTTCCCCAGGTGAGAGTAATGACATACACAGACATAGGAGCATCTCCACACGGGGCACAGCTAACGAACATGCCCTTCATGGACAGAGGCAGCGGCATGATGGAGTTCTTCCCCAAAGGATGGTTGGAGAACGCCGGGGTAGGACAGTACGCCCACCACTGGATGGCCAACCAATCAGGGATGTGACACCTGGGAGCCTGGTGGGACCCACACGGCCACGATTGCCCAAACCCTAACAACCAATTAGACTGCTCCCTCTTCCACAAAGACGGCAAAGTAGGTTACAACGAGACTCACTTTGCGGATTGGACCAGAAAAGTTCTCGATCAGTTCAGAACAAGGAAGCTGGAACAGGCGAAACCGAAATCTGATTCAAATTCATGTATATGTTAAATACTTACAAAAATAGTAATACTATTCTTGCAATAAGAGAGATTTTACATTGTTTTTCTTTTTCTCGGTTTCATGTTGGTGAAAACTTGAACCACAAGTAAAGTAGGGTAAAACACAGGAGCCCGAAAAGAACGACATGCATAACATGGCTTGATCCCTGCTGGATGATGCTCTTGTTCAGTTTTCTCATGTTGTTCTTCACGCCTGCTTGAGCTTTCATCAGCGTTGTTTGCTGTATTTTTTTAAAAAGGGAAAAATCATTAAAAAAAAATAATAATAAAATAAATAAATTGTAAATAAACTGGGACTTAGTAACAGAAAGAATGATTTACAGTCAAAAGAAACATACCAATTGGTCGATGAAATCATTTTGAAACTTGGCTTCCGATTCAATCTCTTGAGCTACCTGAAATGGCAAAAACCTTTATAAGAACATAAATAATTACAAACATGACTTCAGAACATCGTAATAATCGACCTGATAATATCAAAAGCATCTAATCTATTAAGAATAAGAATACTTAAAAACATAAGCTTAGAGAATGAATAAAGGAGGATGGAGAATTGCTCTTTTTTAGTTCCTTGTGCTCTTAGAGACACTTTTCTTTTTTTGTATTTGGATGACTTCTCTCATTTATTTTTTTTTCCACTCTTTTAATAATAATTTTTTTTTTTTTTTTTTTTTTTTTTTTTTTTTTTTTTTTTAAGTTATGCTTTAAATGCAAATGTTCTCTTCATCTATCTCCAACATTCTAACTGATTATCACCATTTCAATTGCCTCTTCGACTTCTGAAGTTTAAATTTTACAACAATCAGACTAAATTAAAGCAAGTAGTTTCTAAATTTTCACAAAATATATAAAATTTAAGGATCATTGTGCGTCATGTGTAATATTTAAATAAAAAATATATGTTAATATAATTTTTTTTTCTAAACCCCCATTATATGCGGATCTAAACCTAGTAGAAGTTTAAAATGCATATTCCAAAACCATTAAAACGCAAAATGTTCCAATAAAGGAATCAAATTCACATAAGACAAGAGAAGGCAAAATAAAAGGGACTTTCAATAAATTCTTTCTTTCAGCCTTTCTGATCAGGGTGGAAAAGAATAAGCACAGGGTTGTATGTATGCAAGTATTTGATCTAACTCTTACAGAGAGAGAGAGACGCATCCTTATAAATGTAGATTACCCTACTATTTCTTACTAATCCACCATGGCAAATAGGTCTGTCTACTGATCAAATATTATATTTACACGTTAATTTCTATTTTTGGTATCTTTATTGTAAAGTTTTGTTAGCCCACTTATTCCAATAATATTCTTCCCAATTGAGCCTACTCCTGCGGCTATATAATTAGGGAAATAAAATTCATTCTAAATGTACAAAACAACCAATATATTTTCTTTCTCTGCTCCCTATATCTTTTATGGTATCACGAGCCAATTTTTCCCACCCAAACCCTATTGGCAACAGTCACTAGCTGTTGAAACCACCAACCACCACCGCTGCCACCAGCCCCAAAACCCTAGCCGCCAACCCCCTTTTGTGAAACCCTAGCTGCATCCACCCCTTCCGTCGCTTTGCAAAACCACCTTTGCAAAACCGTTGCCCATCGCGAACCACACCCACCCCTGCGAAACCCTAGCCGCCACAAACCATTGCGAACCACTGCCCATTCGCAAACCGTAAACCCAAACCCTAGCCGCCGCTGTTGTCACATCGCGAACCAAGATATTGCGAACTAGTTCTTCGCACTCCATCTCACGCATCGCACACTGACGTGCTTTTGTCTACTGCTGGAACGTTGCGGATTGTTCTTCATGTAAATCTCAACTGCTCATCGCGGTTGTTCTCCATCCGTTGGTGTTCCGGATGTCTTAAATACACGGCCATCTCTCAATGATCTGGTGACGAAGTTAAGGTTACCTTTCTCATATTGTACCTTCTTTTTTCGGAGCCCCATCAATCTTCTGTAGCATTTGTCCGCCTGTTTCATTACTACGATCTCATCTCGTCTGTATTAATGGCATTCGAAATAGAAGGAAACGTCCCATCTCGAATCTTTCCTGCTCCACAACTACCCACCCATTCAGACTCTATCTGTGCCCCTGAGACCACGGTCCAACGTGTTACCACCGTCTTATTCAATTGAGCGAATTTTCCTGCCTGGTCTCGCTCTCTCCGTCTCTACCTTGGTGGAAAACGTAAGACCGGATGACTCAACAGCACTGAGCCAAAGCCAAATATCAATGATTCCAAGTTTGCTCAGTGGGACTCTGATAATTGTACCATCCTCGAGTGGATCTTTAATTCTATGGAAGAACGGATCTATAATATCTTCATATTCCACGAGATTGTCAGCGGATTATGGTCTGCTCTTGCGAAGATGTATGCCCATTCTCGCAATGAATCACGGATCTTCAAGCTTTACCGTGAGATTTCTCATACCTCCCAAGCATCCTTAAGACTTTCAGTTGCGGATTACTCCCTCTGGTCCTCGCCCATCAGGCACGCGACCATAATGTCAGCACTGCTGAAAGCCTAGTCACAACATTGATCGTTGTTACAATCTTTATCCTGAATTGAAACCCCGAAACCTAGGAGGGAGGAAAGGAAGAAGAGCTCCACATACTGGTGCTATTGCTGATATTGTCCATGGTCCAACAGATCCTCCACCAACTTCCCCTGGATATTTCCCTCGTCCAGGCCCAACTTGTCCAGCTTCAAGCTCAGTTAACCACTTTCGCATCGTCTTCCGGCCCCATGGCTACTCTTGCCTCGGGTACTCCTGCGCTTCATGGTAAGTCTGGTCGCCCTACTTGAATTTTGGATTTCGGGGCTAACAATCACATAACTGGTGAGTTTTTTACCTTCACCTCCCCTGTTTCGCCTATCAACCAATCTGTACGCATTGCTGATGGTATCTCTATCCCTATTCGTTATCAGGGAGATGTCTGCTTGTCCCTTGATATCACTCTTCACTCTGTTTACAATGTTCCTAAATTTGCCTATCATCTTCTATCAGTTAGTCATCTTGCTAAAAATCTTAACTGTGCCGTCGTTTTCTTACCTACTCGTTGCTTCTTGCAAGACCTGACTACAAAGAAATTTTTTGGCAGTGGATATGAACGCGATGGCCTCTACTACTTCGGCAGCCCTTCACCTCCACCCGTTCCATCTTTTAGTATGCAAGCTTTTGTATTACCTATTTTTTATTCTTCTATCTGTTCTTTCAAAAATTTAAACTTGTGGCATGCCCATCTAGGACATGCAAATTTTCAGTATTTGTATTGATTGTTTCTGTCTATTAATAAAACTTGCAAGGACTTTAAATTTCACTGTGTGCTTTGTGAATTGTCTAAACACACACGTACCTCTTATATTCCTCGCATGTACCTTGCCTCCCAAGGATATAGGTGCTACGATCCAGTTACCCACCGTACTTACCACTCTCTCGATATTACGTTCCTTGACACTGTACTCTACTTTTCTGGTACCGTACCTTCTCCACCTATTGAGATAGCCACTACCGAGGATCATACCTCACTTCTGCGTCCTATTCTTATCTTAGATATATCTTCCCCGCCCACATCACACCCACCGCCTGACCCCTCACCCGTCCCCTTACTACTCTACTCTCGTCGTCCACGTGTCTCACTTCTGCTGCTGACATCTTCTCTAGACTCAGGTATATCTCCATCTCCCATTATCTCTGACCCTATTTCCCGCCGTTACCCGACTCAGGAACGTCGCCCACCATATCGCTATCTTCTTTCATGTTCTACTAATCATTCGATTTCCAAGTATTTTCCTTTTCAAGATCTCTCGGCTCAATATAAATCCTTATTTGGACAACTTGATTCGATTGTCATTCCTCGTTCCGTTCATGAGGCCCTCCAGAATCCAAAGTGGGTTGAAACTATGCAAGCAGAGATGGATGCCCTATAGTGGAATCACACATGCGACTTGGTTGACTTGTCGACTTGTGAACAGTCGATTAGTTGTAAGTGGGTCTTCAGTGTTAAATATCTGGCTGATGGATCGATTGATCGGTACAAAGCACGACTTGTTCCTAACAGCTACACACAAATCCCAGGCAAAGACTTCGGTGCCACCTTTGCCTCGATTGCTAAGTTGACTATTGTCCGATTTCTTGTTTCGTTAGCTGCATTCCATTCTTGGCCTCTGCACCAGTTGGATGTCAAGAATGTCTTTCTTGATGGTGACCTGACTGAGACTATCTATATAGAGCCTCCATCGGGAATCATCACACCAGCCTTCGTCCCATCTTTAGAACAGGTTGTTGATAAGTTCACCAAGTCTACAAGACCATCTCTTCTTCAGTTAGCTATTAGTAAGCTAGGGCTCATCAACATTTTCGCCCCAGTTTGAAGGGGAGTGTTGAAATATTATATTTATGCGTTAATTTCTATTTTTGGTGTCTTTATTGTAAGGTTTTATTAGCCCATTTATTTCAATAGTATTCTTCTTAATTTAGCCTGCTCCTACAGCTATAAAATTAGGAGAATAAGACTTATTCTGAATGTACAAAACAATCAATATATTTTCTTTCTCTTCTCCCTATATCCTTTATCTACAAAATTAAAAATAAATAAATATATTTGATGAAGATGAAGATTAAACATCAATGATCAGGCCTCATTGCATTTTATATATTCTTCCTCTTTTTTATCATATGGATTTATGCTTTTCTTCCCCCATTTTGGATTTTACATCAATTCTGCAAAAACCAAATTCATGTCCACAATCAATATTTGGGGATAACTTACGTTCTTGAGCAGCCCAACTTGGTTATGGAGACGAGTAATGTGATCATCCAAGTCCCCGTGCACCGGATCAATTCGCAATTGGATTTCATCGGAACTGGCAACCGCTCTCGTGCTTAGACCTTCTCTGTTCTCCCAAATTTACAACACGAAGAAACAAAATGCTCCTCCCGTTAGATATTTAAAACGCCATATCAAAATTTCACACATTTATTCCTCTTTTCAGATTATATCGAGAATCAATCGTGGCAAAAGAGAAAAAATGATCGGGAAATTGCGATTAATAAAATACCTCGATCTGTAATAATCGCCGCCTCTGTGCGAACTAGAGGCCATGTGCGAAAACAGAAATCGGAACGATCAAGCTTTGAATTGAAGACCCAGGGGACAAACGGCAATCGACGACGTTATAAAACCCTTGAGGAACTGTTAATTTTTGAGAGGAGAGGTGGTGGTGGCCATGAGCTTTTCGCATCCGGGCCTACACGGAGTGATGATGCTGTTGGATGATAGATCCACCGATTGATGATCCGATTGTTGACTGATAACGGTGGGCCACACTACTGCAATTGTTCTAACGTGGCAACAAATTATTGGTTTGTTAATACTATTTTATTACATGTCAATCTTAATTAATTCTAGAATTTTTAGTTAAAAAAATTAATGTTTTATCATCTACTAAAGATAGTAATTTAGCTGGCGGTTGGTTAGGTGGCGTTTGGTTAGTGTTTTTATTTTTCTAACCCAACTGAAATGAGTTGGATTAAGTTGAATTAGGTTAGGTTGAGAATTTTGGAAACAGAATTGCGTTTAGTAACGACAATTCTTGTTTTGTGCTGAGAACAAAATGTGTTTGGTAACGATTTTACCCTAAAATTTTTTTTTTTTTTTTTGTTTTTTTTTTTTTTTGTGTTGGGCGGCGATGCCGGCGGTGTCAGACGGTGGCCGGACGGGCGGCGGAGGTGGCCGGCGACGGTCGCCGGAGGTGAACGCCGGCGGCGCGGACGGTGGCCGGAGATGGCGGTCAGTCGCCGGCGATGGTCGTCGGACGGTGACCGGCGACGGCGAATGGCGGCTGGTGGTAGTGGTCGGCCGGAGATGAAGACGAAAGTTGAGAACTTTGGGTTGAATTTTTTGGGCACAAAAAGAAACATTTTTTTTTTTTATTTCTGATTTCTTTAGGATTTTGAGAATTAATTACTATTTTTTGGGTTGGGTTGAGTTGAGTTTTGTGTTTGCCAAACGCGTTCCCAAAAATCAAACCCAAAATTTTTGGGTTGGGTTGAGTTGGGTTTGGTTAGGAACACTAACCAAACGGGGCCTTAGTGTTTCCACTTTTCTGAACCCAATTGGAATGGATTGGGTTGGGTTGAGAATTTTGGAAACAGAATTGCGTTTAGCAACGACAATTTTTATTTTGTGCTAAGAACAGAATGTGTTTGGTAACGATTTTATCCTAAAACTAATTTTTTTTTTGAAATTTTTTTTTGAAGAATTTTTTTTATCCTTTTTAGAAGAAAAATCATTTTCCTTAGTACGTTTGGTTGAAAGGATATTGAAGGAGGAGAAATAATATTTTGTGTTGAAAGGATATTGAAGGAGGAGAAATAATATTTTGTGTGTATTAAAAATAAAATAATATGTTTTTTTGCTTAATTTACTATTTTATCTTTAGTACAAATGAAAATTGTATTTGTTATACAAAATAAAAGAGTAAAATAGTCATTTTCACATTTTTCCTCCACCCTTTCTTCATTTTCATCCCATATATTTTTTTTTTTGGAGGGGGGGGGGAGAAAATGGCGGGAAAGCTCTTTATCCACCCTATTATCATTTCCCTTTTTCATTTCACCCCAAACCAAACATAGCCTTTGTATTGCCCTTTTTTTTTTCTTATTTCTTATTAGTACCTAATTTAGAAAAAAAAAAAAAAAAAAAAAAAAAATATATATATATATATATATATATATATATATATATATATATATATATTATAATAAGTTTTCGCATAATGAATGTTCACTACTAATAATAATAATTCCAGTCTTGATTTACTTTTTCAGATCATCCAAGGAGAAAACTAGTCAATGTGCACGTAAGTTGATTTAGACACGTTTTACCGTGAAACGAAGAAAAAAAGTCACCATTATAAATAGTGAACTAGTTTTAGACTAGCATAATATGCGAGTCTAAAAAAAATCATATCAATATATATTTTTTATTTGAATATTACACGTACAACATTTTATTGTTTAATTTTATATTTAATTTATCTTATAAAAGTATTAAAAAAAAAAAAAAGTTAATGCTAAAATGTAAAAATAAAATTGTAAGCTAAAAAATAAATAATGTCAACCCCTGAAATAATTATTGTTCATCACTCACATTTATTTTTAGAAAATAATATATAATATGTAAATAATCCCCTGAGGATTTTTAAAATTTTCTATTTTCTTTAAATAATAGTTTTAAAATAAACTAATAGGTCTTTTTTTATATTGTTTAAAAGTTATATGTAACTAATTGATGGAGAGAAATAATTTTATTTTATTAAATGATTGGAGAATGAGAGGGAAATGAAGAAATAAGGTTATGTATAATTAGTTATAATGAAAACAATCTTCAATTAAAATATAGATAAATTTCAGTGAAGGTTTTAGTCATTGTCATTGAAAAAATTTACAATGATATCCTCTGTCATTTGGAAAATATCTCTGACCCTCACTTCCTTTGATATTAAATATAAAATTACATATTTATCCTTGATACTATATTATTAAAAAAATTAATTAAAACTATTTAATATAAAATTATTCTTATAACCATCTTAAAAGAATTACAATTTTGGCTTTTAAATTCTATTTATGTAAAAAAAAAAAAAAAAAAAAATTAATACTTTTGAGATCAAATAATGATTGCTACATGTTTTTAAATATTTAAAAAGTACTTCGTGCTAATTTTTTAGAATTTAAAATTATTATAAGAATTAAAATTTGTTGGTGATGTTTTCACCAATAATTAAAAATTGTTTTATCTATGAAATTTAATTACACTTTATATATAAGTTGTTTATTTATTTTTTTAATTTTTAGAATTATTTGGTGATGTTTTCATATAAGATTTTATTTACTAATAATTTCACTCAGTTAAAAAATATTAGACTTGTGGATTTTCTAATTGTAATTATAATTATTTTTTGAAATTAAAATAATTATAGATTTTAATATTATTATTATTATTATTTATTTATTTATTATGAAATTTAAAAATGACTTGAAGGAGGTTTATTGACGAAAAAAGAAAAAGGGGAAAAAAAAAAAAAAAACATGATAACTTAAAAATGAAAACTCACCAAAAGACTTGAAAGAGTCATTTTCAAATCTCATTGAAAATTTATCTCTCCTTCCACTTTTATATATTAGTATTAAATATTTACTTATAAATCAATCTCTCATGTGTGATAACAAAAAACGCATTTTAGTTGTTCACATTAAATATTATTATGCTAATCTCATAATGTCAATAGTAATATGCATATTATACTAACTTTTAGATGAACCAAATATTATAATTGTCTACACAGTGATATGTGCACTGCATATATAAATATTATTTGTGATTTACCATTTTCATTTTTAATGCAGATTTTTCTAAATGAATGTTAATTATTTGGTAGCAAATAACATGTGCTACGTGCACATTGAATGTTAACTAATTAGTATTAAATAACAAATGATAATAGTATAAAATCCTTAGTAGTAAACATTCAATAGATAAAAATATATTGAAAATATAAAATTTAGATCAAATAGAAAATGAATTTATGGTTCAGTTAGAGTTTCAGATAAGTGTATATCGAGGGTAACAGTTTACTGATTTGCAAGAACTATTTAGTGAATAGTTTTTAAACCTAATTTTTTTCTTTTTTATAGAATATATAAAATTTAAAAAAAAAAAATTATATAGCACTGAAGGTATCATTTTTTTTATAAAAAGATAACGACAATTAATTTTTAGTCCTCGTGTCTATTTCACCAAAAAATAAATAAAAAACTCATAAGGTCGCCACTAATATTATTACGAAATGTGTCTTCTTTAATAATAAAAAAATATAATTGTAAACGTAGGTCAATAAAAAAAATAACGAACAAAAAAAATTTGTTAACGTTCACTATTGATTTGATCTAAACGAATCACACCATATTAATCATCTCCGCTTCCTTTTTGACTTAATATATATCCACTATTTTCTAGGGGGAAAAAAATGTGGCAAATAGTGAATGTTCAATTGTTTACATCAATTGCTCATATGTAAATAAGGATAGATATGACTATTAATATATCCTTCACTAATTACACACAAAAAAAAAAAAAAAAAAATAGTTAACGATAACTTTGCTGACAAATACTCACATTACTGGTTTAATGAAAATACTTAACTAAGGGAATTCCACTAGTAAGTCATGTAAATCATTTGTGATATGAAAACACCTAAAAAATGATGTAATTTTAAGTTAACGAAATCATGTATTTACCATTTTCTAATTAGGTAGGAATGTATCACAATACTAACGAAATATCTAACAATGAAAACACATAAGTTAACGTTCGCTAATAAACTCATGTAGTTAATGTTCACTATGTAAATATAAGTACTATGTAAAAACAATTTTTAATTAGCGTTCAAACCTGAATTGCAATAGAATCAACGACTACAACTATTTCACCGAAGAAATTTGAGAAAAAAAAATGACAAAGAATAAGATGAAATTAAGCAATTAAAGCTTTTCTAAAACTTAAAAAATTCTAAAAATATGCTTACATCACAAAAAGATAAAATGCTCAACAGAATATACCGGTTAACTAAACATAGGAGTAAAAAATAAGTCAAATTACATAGGGATATAAAACCAACTAAAAACAAATGTAAGGATAAAAAAACACCCTATTTTTTTAAAAAACAAAAAAAAAATCCTATTTATAGAAAATATATATTTTTTGTCAAATATAAATTTAACACGAGTAGCATGAAAATAATAATTAAATTAAATTTATTTGATGTTAATGAAAAATTAAGAATAAAAAGTTATAAACAACTCATTTAAAAAAAAAAAATGGTACCACAACAATTTAGTAAAAGGTCCTCACAATCCTCTGCTCCCGTTAGGCTTGCACAAATTCTTATACCGGGAATGTGAATCCCAATGAAAAACCTCCGGTGCGAGAATAAGTATCCCAGGCGAAAAAAATTCTAAGTTGAATGTATATCAAATTGTGCGTACATCTCTCAGATCAACCATAGGTATTTTTAGTTCTTCATTAAGCCAAAAAAAAAGAGAGAGCATGCAATCATAAATCATGGTATGCTCAGATTCCAGGTGTGATCAACATGACTTCTCTAACAAATATTCTAACTGGTCGGGCTGTTGGTTCCAAGCTCTCATGGACCCGACCTGCATACAGACCCGGGTGTTGGGTGCTCATGGGCCTAACCGGTGCAATGCCCATATCCAAGACTTTAATCCACTGATGCGGAGGTCCTAGGACGGTGGAGAGAACTTGGACTTTCCTAACAATCTTATTATGAACGTATTCAAGGCCAAACCTAATAGAAGCCCACATAGATGGCCCATGATTAAATTCACCATCATCCTTAGTGTATTTTTTTCTCCATAATAATCTAATTGTTGACCACTAAAAAGTCAATATTGAATAAAAATATGCTTAATCCTTTAAAATGGCTGCCAGAGCAAAGTGTAGCAGGTAGAACAACCGATATTCTTCTTCTTTTTTGTAGCAAGTAGAACGACCGTTATTTTTTTTTTTTTATTTTCAAATGGTTGGGGGAGAGAGTTTGAATTCTAAACCTCCCACTAAGAAAACACGCAAGATAATCACTTAGCTACAAGCTTTAGATTTTATTTTCCTTCTATGAATGTAACTTAAAAGTTAAAACGTTGAAAAAAAAAGAGTTTCGTAAATTAAGTTAAACCATAATTTATCTTAAAATGCATAACTGTCATGTAATAAATACCCATAATTTGGGAATTAAACTAGAAGAGATGTGTTTAAAACGAGAAAGAAAAAAGAAAAAAATAAATAAGAGAGAAAGATGCGAAAACCCAGATTTCTGTGCCTGCATGGGTTTCGAACAAGTGGCGAAATATTGAAGAAACAGCTTGAAAAATGGCCGGAGTCGATTCCTGAGAAGATGGATCTAGTGTTCGTCGATGCACCTTTTCCAGCAACAGGTGGTTCCGACGTCGAAGAAATCTTTGATCCTCCCTATTATGAATGGTTCCAATTCAACAAGGTCTTCTTCTTTTTTCACGTTAATTACATTTATGTTCAAGAGGCAACTGCTCATTTTTTTTTTTTTTTTAATGTTAAAAAAATAGAAAAAAAACTAATTTGTAGGGTTTTTAGGAATTTACAGAATACACAAACTTCGAGGATTGTGTTGCTTATATTGAAGATTGCATGATAAAGCATGGGCCTTTTGATGGTCTTCTTGGCTTCTCCCAGGTTTCAATTTCAAAGTATATATATTATAGTCATTTTTTATTTGGATTGCATAATTCCAAATTTATTTTCTCTTTTTACCTTTTCTTTTTTTAATTCATGTTAAAAATGTTCAAAAATATTGCAGGGTGCAATTTTATCTGCTGCCTTGCCACGTCTGCAGGCCAATGTAAGATTCATTGTTCAAAAAAAAAAAAGTGCGATTAAAAAAAAAGAAATAAAAAAAATGAAGAGTAAAATTATAGATGCTAGATCAAATTTGGGATTGTTATTGTATAGTTCTCTAATTTTTTTTTTACTTTTTTTTTTTTTTCTTATTTAGATAATTTATTTTTTAATCCTTATTAATTTATTTTTATAATTTACTGGTGTTTCAGTTAATGTTAACTACACTGACGGAGCTATATAAGAATGATAGGAACTCAAGTTTCCCTTAGACTTTTGATTTATTTTTTTTTCTTTTTAATTTTATCTCTACATGTTTAAAAAGTTTTTTAAAAAAAAAAATTGTAGGTCTTCTTGATTTATCTAAATACATAAAAAAAATGGGAAAAAGACCTTTTTGGTTCCTGAAAGATAACAAAAATGTCCAATTGGCCCCTAAGATTTGAAACTCAACACATTTGATCTCAACATTTCAAAATCGTTCTAAATTGACCCCTGAGGCAGATTCCGTTAAGTCAACTGACGGTCAATGTTTCATTAAGGGTATTTTAGTTTTTTTATTCAAAGGGGTTAATTTGAGAAGTCATCTAAATTTCTAGGGCGAAATCGAAATCGTTTTCGATTTCGATGCTAAGTAGACAACGAAGATGATGACAGTTAAAGCGATGGAGGATAGAGAAGAAGCGGATGATGACGACGGTGACGGAGGACGGAGAAGAAGCAGACGAAGGCGATGGAGGATGTAGAAGAAACAGACGACGACGATTGAGGATGGAGAAGAAGCAGACGATGGAGGATGGCGAAGAAGAAGCAGACGACAATGGTCGAGGCGGTTGTGTGGTGGCGTGGTGGTGCTCGGTGGTGCAGAGAAACGGAGGGTATGAGGAGCCAAAAAAAAAAAAAAAAAAAAAGAGAAGAAAATGGTTTGGAAAAAAACATTTTGACCCCCTTAGTTTAACAACATATGCAAATAGATCCCACTAAATTAATAAGAATGAAATGACGCATGTACCTTTGACCAAACGTCATGTGCTTGTCACGTGACTTTTTCCATCCAATTCCCTCAAATTTTACTAACGGAACCCAACCCAAACCCGACCCAAGGGTCAATTTGGAACAATTTTGAAATGTTGAGATCAAATGTGTCGAGTTTCAAATTTTAGGGGCCAATTGAACACTTTCGCCATCTTTCAGGGACAAAAAAAGTCTTTTTCCCTAAAAAAAATAGTCTCAAATCAATTTTTTGAATGTGTCGCTTATTAACTATGATATTAAATACAAATTCAATATCATTTAACATTAATTTGACAGATTCAGTATGATTGATGTTAATAAAATGATTAAAACAAAGAAAATAGTAAACAAAATATTATAATGACTTATTTTAAGAAAAAAAAAATAATGTTTTCATTAAAATTTGCAGGGTGCAGCTCTTACAAGGGTGGGAAAAGTGAAATATGTGATAATAATAGGAGGGGCAACACTAAGGTTGTGTTTGGATGAAGGATTTGTAGGAGGGATTTCAATTGGTTAGGGGATTTTGAAATCTATTTTAGGCAAATCCCTTGTTTGGGGAGTGGAAGGATTTTAACAAAAGGAATTTGTCAAATCCTTTTTGGGGTGAAAGGAAGGATTTCAAAATAACTTTGGGAGAGGCTGAATTTGTGAAATCCTTCCTATCATTGTTCTTCGTTCTTCTGCTGCTTCTACCTCTTCTTCGTTCTTCTGCCTCTTCTTCGTTCTTCTGCTGGTGGTTCGAAATCGATTTAGGTTCGATTTCGTTTTAGGTTCGATTTCTATTCAGGGTTCGAATTCGTTTTAGGTTCGATTTCGAAATCAAACCCTATTTAGGGTTCGAAATCGAAATCGAAATCGAACCCTATTTAGAACGGCGAACGATTGAGTTTCTGTTTTTGTTCCCATCATTTGCTTCTTCATCGTCCTCCATGGCCATCGTCGTTGCATCGAGTTCGACTTCGAAATTAAAATTGGGTTTCGATTGATTTCAAAAATGAAATTGTCGTGGGTTTTCAGCTGTGATTCCTGGGTTTGAAAAATGAAATCGATTTCTTCTTCGTCGTTTTCGAAATTGAAATTGTCGTGGGTTTTCAGATGTGATTTCAATTTCGATTTCGTTTTTGAAATCGAAATCGAACAACACGTTCGATTTCAACTACGAAATCGATTTTGATTTCGAATATATTCTTCGATTTCGAAAACGAGTTTGTTCTTGAATTTGTTTGAAGATTTGTTCATCTTCTCGTCGCCTCTTCTTCGTCTTCTGTTTCTGTCTTTTTTTTATGTTTTTTCAGAAGTGATAAAAAATAAAAAATAAAAAAAATATATTCCAAATACTTCAGTTCAAACAATTATTCAAACAACGGATTTGTGAAATGAAGGGATTTCAAAATCCAGGATTTTGAAATCCCTTCATTTTGCAAATTTCTTGAATTTATCAAATTCCTTACCCAAACGCAACTTAAAGGATCCTTTACTAGCTGAGAAGGCATATTCACCTCCTATTCAATGCCCTTCCCTCCACTTTATAGGTTAGTACTACTAATTCATTTTATTTATTTTGAAAATTAAATTTGAGAATATTAAGGTTAGATAAGGGATTTAGGGCAGAGATTTAATTTGTTCACATAATTTTAAAAATTTATTTTTAACAAATTCTTTATTTGGATATTATTAGGAAGAATTTGTAAAATCCCTTAAATCAAAAAAATAGGGTAAATAAAGGATTTCTAAATCTTTTTGTTTTAGATGTCATTTATAAATCAATCCAATGAGGGATTTCAGATCCGATTATTGCCACTGCCGACCATCACCACTGCCACCCGCCGATGCCGACCCCACGGTGGTGATGTTGGTTATCCAAATAAGAAAATTATAAAATTATACAATTAAATTTTTCGTCTAAAATAGTTATCCAAACAAAAAATTTGTAAATGATGGAATTTCAAAATTCCAATCATTTATAAATTTTTTGGATTTGCAAATTTCTTACGCTAATGCAACTAAGAACATTAATGTTATTTTGATAATATTCAGAAAGTTGGGAATTATTAATTGCAGGAGAAATGGATTATTTTATAAGAGAATATGGAATTAAACTCTTGGAATTTTACGTACAACCCCTTGTCATTCACCATCCAATGGGCCACATTGTTCTAAAATTAGGTAAATTTAGCGGATTTTTCTATTTTTTTAAACTTCTTAAACACGATTATAATTGGATATTTTATTTTATTTTTATTTTCAGATGAGACAAGTTCGTCGACAATGCTGAACTTTCTCCAAAGAATTCAAAACGACATGTAATTCATGTTGAAAGAATGACCACCCATCAAAATTACATGTTAATGAGTTATGTTTTCGAATTCAAACTTTGATTTTATTTAAATTAAATTTATGGTATGTTTTTACTTTTTTTTTCTTCTTCTTTTTTCTTCTTGTAATTCCAAAAACGTCAAATATCTATTAATAAATTAGGATGCTTATTTTTTCTTTAATGTTGGCTTGGATTATTTTGCGGATAATAGATGGTTGTGATGAGTATTTAGGAGGATAAAAATTTGCCTAAAAATTTTATACTTTACTTACAAAATGATTGAGTTTACTTACATTTTATACATTTTCAATTTCACACACACACACACACACATATATATATATATATATTTTTTTTATTAGTTAATTATTTATTATTATTTTTTAAATAATTATAAATTTGAAAACCGATATATTGCCTTTAGGCACTGAAAATTCCTATTCTATTGAAATCACGATGAATTTTAAATATAAAGGCATTTTAAAAGTCAAAACTTAATTTTACAAAATGAATTTTGGAATTGAACTTAATTTTAGTTAAAAAAAAAAAATTAGGTGGAGAGTACGTGCCAATTATCTCTTTTATTTGATTTACTTATAATCTTTGTATATTATTTATTCATTGGACATCACACTGAAAATTTGTATATTAATTTTTTATAAAAAAAAAAATCAACGAAAAAATATGGTATATCAAAATTTCTATTTCTTATAATGTTAAATGTTGAAACTTATTTAAAACAATTAATGAAAGTCATATAAAGATATGACAATGTTATAGTTAGCTAAAACTTTTAAATTAAATTGATACAGACGTTATGCTTTAGATTTAAAAAAAAAAAAAAACACAAAAATATAGTGCAAATGGAATTTATCATGTCTACTAATTAGGGGTGTAAATGTTTTCCCAAAAACCCGGTCCTACCCTCCCGACTCGATGGCGTGTCAGTTATGAGAAGTTTTTTTTTTTTTTCCACCCGAACCCGACCCATCTGAACCCAGAAACACTTCGGCTCAATTTTCCATCTATCCATACCCAATGTACCTGAACCTGACTGAACCCTAAACCCTAGGAGTAAAAGGAATACCCGCCTGACCACCCCGCCCCGCTCAAATTCGGTCAGTTGCACACCTAAAAAAACCTAGCCCATACCCGAACCCGCCCCGACCAATTACAGAGAGAAATCAGTCAGATACCCACATGCCCAACCCAAAATCCCCGAACCCGACCGAAATCCCATGTTAATTACCAAATACCCCTACTAAACTTGCTATATTACAAACCAACCCCACAATCGCCACTTCTCCGATTTCGGTCGTGCTTCTCCGTCGATTCTCTTCACCGCTGTCGTTGATGCATGACTGGATTGATCGTACTGTCATCACTTCTCTGATCAATCACTACTTCTTCAATCAATCGATGCATGATTGGATCAACTGTCGTCTTCGTTCTCTCAATCCTAACCTCAGGTACGTGATTCTTGTTTAGATCTTGTTCATACAATTGTTTCATTTATGTTTAGATTTGCTTGCTGAATTTCTTGTATGTTTCACTTTTTCCTTCCTCACACCGTCTTCTTCTCTGACCAAAACCCTTGTTTTATCCCGTCCAAAAACCGCCCACACCCGAAGCACCCGAACCCGCTTAGATGGTCGACTGTTTTGGCTCAGGGACGATCGGATTTCGATCCCTCAAAATCACTCAGGTCGGCCACCAAAACACTCCATCCCCGACCGATCCGACCGACTTTCTCCCCTACTAAACCCTAATAATATATATTTACCAAATACCCCCTAAAACATGATATATTACGAAAAGACCCCATATATAAATATAACCCTAGTTATATTTATATCACTCCATTTCCAAATTCCAATCCTAATGTCGCTCTCTTCCTCCTCCTCCTTTCTCTCTCTCTCAATTCCAAAGTCATCTTCTATCAAACCTTAATAGATGATTTCGTAATGATTCCTGATTTGTCCAATAATCTCGCCGTCTAATAGTCATGTGTCTATCAAACCCTAATAATCTTGTCGTCGATAATTCTTGCGACATTGTTCGTCGCTGTTGATGGTTTCTGCTATTTTTCCATCTCCTGCTCTGATCTAATGATATGTAAGATTTTTTTTATTCTTTAATATGTTTCTTGATTTTTTCTCCATCTCCGACTTAGATCTAAAAAAAATCACATCTACAATTTTTTAGTATTTTATCTATGTTTTTTTGTTCTTGTTACCCGACAACCGGCAGACCCGACCAATCCCGAATTAGAACAGGGTATGAGAGCACACAGTTAGCTTCGGTTAGGGGAGCTATCAAAATTTTTCTTCGGGTCAACTAATTGAAATCCTTCAACCTCGATCCAACCAATCGATTTACACCCCTATTCTTAATAATAAGAATGCGCACATGACATAATCGAAAGATAAAGGATACTTCCATAGACAAGAATTGTAAATTTTGAAGTTGTTTACGATGCATGTCATTGCATATATTGTTTTCCATGAGTTATGATAAAAAAAAAAAAAAAAAAAAAAAAAAAAAAAAAGAAGAAAGGTGAATGAAATAAATTTAGTAACAAAGTTTTGAGATTGAAATTTTCAGTAAACATATGTGAAAATATCACAATTAAGATAACAAAATAAACCATGTAATAATAGTAGAGTCACATGAATTTCATCGCAGTTAGCTAACAGTGTTGATTTATTTTATATGTTATAATCAAAAAAATAAATGACCAAATGTATGAAAGTACTAAAAATAAAATCTATAACAATTGTGAAAGTAAAAAAAAAAAAAAATCTCTAACTATTATGGAAGAACAAAAATCAAATCAATAATTATCATAATTATCAAATTAATATAAATTTTGTTTTAAATAGAGCGAAAAATATAATTTATTATTTTCAATATGTATTTTAAAACTACTTCAAAAATTCTTAAATAAAATATCCATATTTATGTCTGTGGTTACATTTTTTTTTTAATTATTTTTATATTTTATATTTTTATTGAAGACTTTGAGTTTTTTTTATATACCAAATAGTATTACTTTTAAGTATGCAATACAAAAAATGGGCAGACTAATTTTTAAAATTTTTATGTACAATTTGTAAATCTACTTTGTGTATAAAATTATTGTACAAAAAACTTATCTATGTTGATATATATATATTATTACTATAATATATAGAAATAGTAAATGCTTTTCTTTCAAAAAATTAAAAAGTGAACTTTTAATTTTAAGGCTTTTTTTTTTTTTTTTTTAATGGATAAATTTATTATTTTACTTACACGTATATGAATGATAAAAGAAAAACAAATTAACTTTGATAGTTTATAGACAAAAGCTAATCTCCCCCCAACACACACACACATATAAAATAAAATAGGGCAAAAAATTGACCTTTAGTTTTCACAAATCTAGAGGACAAATATGTAATTTTACATGTGAAAATGAATAGTAACCTAAACTTGCTTAAGGATAAATTTATAATTTTTCTTATACAAATAAATAGGATAAAAAATTTGACTATTATAAAAGTTAATAGGCATAGAATGTGTGTATATATATATAAGAAAAAGGAAAAAGAAATAAGTGAAAAGTGTATTTTAGTTTTCAAAAACTTGGAGAACAATTATGTAATTTTGCTTATTCCAATGAATAGTAACTCAAATTTGCTCTATATAATAGAATAGAGATAGATATAAATATAGATATAGATACATATAGATTTTTCTTTAAATTTTGAAAAGTGTACCTTAAGGATAAATTGATTTTGTTTTTAAAATTTTGAAGGACACTTTGATAATTTTACTCAGACAAATGAATGATAAACTAAATATAAGAGTATGGATTAGAGTTTTCTTATAAATATTTATAAGAGTATGGATTAGAGTTTTCTTATAAATATTTAAAGATGAGAATGACAATGACAATTATGTAAATTTACATAGCTAAATAAATAGTAACAGAATGAAATATGGATATGCTATTTGTAAATTAATTTTCTTGTTCATTAAAAAATAATTAGACATCTAGCAGTTGAAATGAAAATAGAAACCCGACTGAATGAATGACATTGAATTTCAAAATATAAATTTAATAAAGCGGTTTTTAATATATAATTATATGTTTTTCATTTTATTTTTTATTCATTTATAAAACAATATATTTTTAGTTTTTTATCTTCAATTTATTTTTTAATTCTTATTAATGTTATTTTATATATATCGAAAATAAATATACTATTAAAAATTATATAAATTGATGTGGGAGAAATTCTCACTCATGAATTAGGAAACCGATGTTAAGAAGGAAGGCTAGGTCGGTGGATAAAATCCAACCCGATAGGAGTGATCTGAGAACCAACCATGGGCCGAGTGTGTTGACGGCCCATATGTAAATACGCATAACCTACGCAAGAAGCACAACCATGCATGGGCTGATCCAGTATAGAATGAGGCCTTCTGAGAGGCTTGGTTTCCCGTACTAAAGATGGCAAGTCAACCTTACCTATTCTCCCCTCACGCTCATGGGCGTGATCACCACGATAGCCCATAATAGGAGCATGGACAACAATCACTACAACTATATATTGAACGCTGATAAAATCATGAGAACAACGGCTACGAGGTAAATTGGCTCAATTATATACAAGAAAGATAGGTATCATACACACAACTCTTGATATTACATTCATAATACTCTCTAAAGTTTTTTATCTCTCAGAGGGTAGTCTGATCTTATTCTTACGCCAGAGGTTCTTTGACCAATACCACACTGGTGTCCCGCCCCCCCCCGCCCCCCCCCCCCCAATAGAACTAACTAGGGGTTTGCAACAGGCAATTTGGGGATGTTTGGACCAAAACCAAAGACTAAACTAATACTAGGCGGATTGGACTAATTTGAACCGTGGATCGCCCAATGACGTACGGGTTGAGGCAGGTTGGAGTGTGCGGATTGACTAGTTTAAACCGTAGAATACCCAATAGTGTGCGGGTTGAGCCTATTTTCGGGTTGAGCTAATTAGAACCATGGATTGCATAAGGTGACGAATGAATTTAGAAAGAAATTTTCATAAAGGCGGAAAATGAATTAGAATTTAGAAAGAACGAAGAGAACAAAATGTAAAGATGAATGATCGACAATGGTTGGAACAGATAGAAACCGTAGGCAACAACTTAGATACTATTTATATCATAACAAAATGACGTCCTTTTGTATTCAACTTGGCGGACAGGTTGAACCTGTAAGAAAATGGATCAAACCGTAACCCGTCTATTCATGTATGGGTTTCAAGGTTTATGACCCGTGCAATGTGCGGTTTAGTACTGGATGGGTTTTTTGCGGTGCGATTTGGACGGTTTGGACGGTTTTGGCGAGTTGGACAGATCCGTTGCACACCCCCTAGAACTAACTGGTTTTGCAGGTTGGATTGCAGGTTGCGGAGGTTTCATGCATGTAAGGAGTTGTAGCACGTACTAAATTTTTTTTTGCAACATCATTTGGCGTCGTCTATGGGATATTGAATAAAAAGTTCTCCAATTAAATGAGACAATTACGATCAAGAGTGACTGGTCTAAGTCAAGGAAGTGAAATCTCACTACCAGTAAGCATGGGGAAGCATATGAAGACCTTAAGTGGGGTGCTGACGAATGAATTTAGAAAGAAATTTTCACAAAGGCGAAAAATGAATTAGAATTTAGAAAGAACAAAGAGAACAAAATGTAAAGATGAATGATCGACAATAGTTGGAACAGATAGAAACCATAGGCAACAACTTAGATACTATTTATATCATCACAAAATGACGTCCTTTTGTGTTCAACTTGGCGGGCGGGTTGAACCCGTAAGAAAATGGACCAAACCGTAACCCGTCTATTCATGTGCGGGTTTCAAGGTTTATGACCTGTGCAATGTGCGGTTTAGTACTGGACGGGTTTTTTGCGGTGCGATTTGGGCGGTTTGGACGGTTTTGGCGAGTGTGACAGATCCGTTGCACACCCCTAGAACTAACTGGTTTTGCAGGTTGGATTGCAGGTTGCGAAGGTTTCATGCACGTAAGGAGCTGTAGCACGTACCGAAATTTTTTTTGCAATATCATTTGGCACCGTCTGTGGGATATTGAATAAAAAGAAGTTCTCCAACGAGATGAGACAATTACGATCAAGAGTGACTGGTCTGAGTCAGGGAAGTGAAATCTCACTACCAGTAAGCATAGGGGGAGCATATAGAGACCTTAAGTGGGGTGCATACCGTTCTCCCCCTGAGATGCAAACGACCGACGCAAGAATCAACGCGTTAACGGAGAAGGTTGTTGCGATATAAGGGATGTTGATGAGGATGGCCCAACAAATTGGTGGAAATGCTTAGCATACCCCTCCCGTCGACAATGGTTATGGAGAGCAGGTAGAGTCTCCAGAATCCCTGGCCCATCACAAGGAGGACAAACCAACCAAAGGGCCCAAGAGTTCTGTACACGGCTACTGACGTCTCTACTATTACCTCAGCTTGGCCGACAGAGCATCAACCTTAAAGTCCAACTCAATCTTCGCTAAATTTGACTCAATCAAGAGGTCTGGGGTTATGGTTGAGTAATGTCAGAATTACAACCTCAGAAAATTTCACACCAAGGAACGGAAATAAAAGAAAAGTTATATCCCGTCTCGCTTCGATGAATCGCCACGGAAGTCAGGATAGCAAATGATGTGGGAGAAATTCTCACTTATGAATTATGAAACCAGTGTTAAGAAGGCAGGTCGAGTCGATGGATAAAATCCAACCCGATAGGAGTGATCCGAGAATCAACCATGGGCCGAGCGTGTTGATAGCCCAGATGTAAATACGCATAATATGCTTAGGAAACTCAACCATGCATGGGCTGATCCGGTATAGAATGAGTTTTTTCGAGAGGCCTGGTTTCCCCTTCTAAGGATGGCAAGTCAACCTCACCTACTCTCCCCCCATGCTCATGGGCGTGATCGCCGCGATAGCCCATAATGGGAGCATGGACAACAATCACTGCAACTAAATATGGAACGTGGATAAAATCATGGGAACGACGGTTACGAGATAAATCAGCTCAATTATATATAGGAAAGATAGGTATCATACACACAACTCCAGATATTAAATTCATAATACACTCTAAAGCTTTTTTTCTCTCAAAGAGTAGTCTGACTTTATTCTCACGCCGGAGGTTCTTTAGCCAACACCCTCTCCCCCCCCCCCCCCCCCCCCCCCCCCCGAACTAACTGATTTTGCAGGATTGTGGGTTGCAGAGGTTTTCGGCACGTGAGGAGCTATAACACGTACCGGGGATTTTTTGGCAACATCATAAATAATCATAAAAGTGAAATAATACTTATACAAAATAACTTTTACTAATATACCATAAAATACCATATAAATAATCATAAATTAGGATTAATTTTATTAATTTTTGCAAGTCGTCAAATTCTAATTTAATTAATTTATATCGGATCATCGGTAACGGTAACTTGAGCAAACATGAAAGATACATTAATAAAGATTGATATGGAAGAAACAGATCAGAGATTACCGTAAAGGAGGCAACGGAGATTTTAGGAGACGGCAGGAAGTTGAAACGGATAGTTGATTAGGAAGGGTCAATGATGATGATGGTAAAAGAGTAAATAAATAAAAGTAAAGATTGTGAGAGAAATGATAATTGTAATAGAGGCAACAATCAACTACTACGATTGATGCTTGAGACAATGAGCAATGAGATGATAGGATGAACGAATTTTGAACTCTTCTTCTTCATTCATGTTTGGTTTTGAATCTTACATATAGATATTGATTAATTGTGGTATCAAATTTAAAGTTAACATTTCTTAGAAAATTGGATTTATTTTATTTTATTTTTTAATTAACGTGTGAGGTCGAAATAATTTGAAGTGAAGGATTCAGCCCATTTATACACCTGCCCCCCACGCCTCTATCTACCTTACGTTACACACCTACCGGCATTGCCATGCCACGTCTCTGAGTCTCTATCCTATGCCTTGTACTCATCTCCCAGTCTTTCTTACTTGTGCTTCCACCCCCACCCATATATACACTCACCTCATTTTTGCATTTGCCTCATTTCCTCTCTCAATCTGTTCAACCCCCCACCCCACCTTCCATCCCCTCCTTCCTCAATTGGCCCCATCAACGAAACAAGACGCTCTCAAGTTACCTCAGGTACTGTTGAGAAAACTTTAAAGCACACAATTATAACTTTACCACTCAAAGAAGAAATTCACTTGAACATTGGTGAATTTTATTTGGGTTGATATTGAATCTTAACAGGTACACCCGCCACACTCTCTCTCTCCAACTTTCTCTTTCTTTGCAAATTCGAAGTTCGAAGCAGCCAAATATGCTCTCTTTCTCTCTTCCATTTTCCTCTTCCACATCGTCAACAGCTCAATAGCCACGCACCAGAAACTTCCAGCGATCCCATAGCGCACCACCATATCCACATGTTCAGGAGGAGCAAAATGGAGCATACATCCACCTACCACCAGTACCATGGCTAATAGAAGATCACGACTGTCATTGCTCACAGCCTTAGAGCATCTCCAAAAGTCCCTCTATTTTCATTATTTAGTTAAAATATGGAGAATTTAACCAATTACTAATTTCAAAAAGCTTCTCATCACATTTGGTTCTCCAAATGCAAAGAAGCACGGTGTGATTCTCTATATTTTTTTAAATTAAGTGTCAATTAAAATTGTTCTTTTTCTATGTTAGACTTATTTTTAATTTTAGAATTAGAGTTGACACACAATACATTGAAATAAATTATAATTTTTTTTTAAAATTACAATAAAAAACAAATACAAATTAATTTTTATGCAAATTTGTATATTTTCTATTTTTGTATAGATATAAGTGATTTAAGTCACGGTACATCAATTGGGCTAGCGGTTATGTAGTGTGTCATTGGGGGTTCAAAAAACGCTCCCAAAAAGAGTGATGGTGCATCAACTAGCCTAATTAATATTAGATCCATTCAATTTAATTAATATTAATTGAAATAGTAACAAAAATACTCAAAAAAATAAAATAAATAACCATAGAAATTAAAAAATAAGAGCAAGATATTTATTTGACCGTTAGAATCCGGACGCCACGATCATGTGCATAATATTGTATTGAAACGTGCGCGTTTTTGTTTCACACGTTATGACGTCACTCGTGACCGTCCAGATGTCCATTACAGCTCCCGGCTTCAATTTAAGGAGGAGAGAGAAGAACATGGAATTCCCAGATTTTTCCGCCTCCATAGTCGACTCCAAAGTAATCGGAACTCGAAGCAATAGAGGCCCGTTTTCCGAGAGAAATCAAATCGGAATCCAACCATTGGAAATGGGGAGTGAAGGACGCAGCGAGAGGAAACCCAGATTCCTGTGCCTTCATGGATTCCGAACCAGCGCTGATATTCTCCGGACACAGGTCACCGGAAAGTGGCCGGAATCGGTGCTCCGGCAAATCGATCTCGTGTTTCTAGACGCCCCATTTCCGTCCCGTGGAAAATCCGAAGTCGAAGGAATCTTCGATCCTCCCTACTATGAATGGTTCCAATTCAACAAGGTAACAATTTATTTATTTATTTCTAACTTGAAGATTTTGTTAATTAATTTCTCTTTTATAAAATCCCCAGGAATTTACGGAGTACGAGAATTTCGATGAATGTCTTGCATATATAGAAGATTACATGATCAAATGTGGGCCGTTCGATGGTCTCCTTGGTTTCTCACAGGTATTCTTTATGTTTTTGATGCTCCAAATTGTTTTCCTTTCTATTTTCCAAGTTGGCGTTTTGTTATTTCGGGAATAATAATGTGTTTTGTGTTCTCCTAATTTTTTTTTTTTTATTTTAATTTATGAGAATAAAAATTAGAAATACCTTTGGTGGTAACATTTATCTTCTTCTTTTTTTTTCTTTAAATTATGGTGGCTAGTGTGGTGGTGATAGCCTCGGGTGCTGGCGGCTGTAGGTTGGTATTGAGAATAATTTTATAGAAATCAACATTTGGTTGTTTCTCATACTCATGAAGAATTCAGGAATACTCTTAAACTACCCTCAAAATTTTGGAAATAGAAGCATGTTTACTAAACGCGTTTTTTTTTTATTAATTCTGAATTTTTAAAAGCGAAAATAGAAATTAGGGAACAAAAATACGGGCCTAACTAATCCAACCAATACCTTATAAAATTCAAGCCCAATTTTTATTTATTATTATTATTTATGAATTAACCAAAATAGTCTAGTATTGAAGAGGTGATACGCTTTTTTTGTTCCCATATTAAATATACTAGTGAGAATTAGTTCCTTGTCTTTCCCAATATTGAATCTTTAACAAAATTTAGTGAAATTCCTTATCTTTCAATTAGATACAACGATCTAATTTTAGTACAACAACATCAACCTCAATCTAATTCATGTATTGGATTTATACTATTTATCTTCTCTATTTTTTTACTGTTAACTAGATACCTCTGCATTCTCCCCCGGATCTCTACCCATTTCTCTTGAGTCATTTCTCTCTGGTCTTAAGTCTTGACGCTGTCCACTTCTCACTCATCTCCTAGCTAACCCCCCCTTCTCCCACCCTCTTTTTTTCTCTATATCTTTTCCTTGAACTCTACCTATTTCTCTGCCCCTGGCCTTTCTCTCTTAGCCGCCGATATCTGTCTCCCCCTTATTTCGTGCCTTCAGCACGTTGTATATTACTAGTTACATATAACACAACATCGATCTTATGGTGATGGTCTTTTTGTGTAACGCAGGGTGCGATTTTATCTGCTGCATTGCCAGGCTTGCAAGAGAAGGTTTTTTTTTTTTTTTGTTTTTTTAAATAGTTATTGAGAAATGAAGGTAGTTGGACATAATTGAGGTGGTGATTTTTGCAGGGTGTGGCACTAACAAAGGTACCCAAAATTGAATTTCTAATAATAATTGGAGGAGCTAAGCTGAAAAACCAATCCCTGGCCGACAAGGCATATTCATCTACCATCCAATGTCCCTCTGTCCACTTCTTAGGTATCATCTTCACTTACCCTTTTCTTTTATGTATTTTCCAAATTAAACTTAAATTGATTGTCCTAAAGTGCAGGTTGGTATCTATGTAAACTCTGAGATTTGTCAAATTGTATATTTGGTCATTCAAATTTCACATTTTGTTTCAATTTCACAAAATAAAAACTGTTGATAATGATTTTGGATAGAAAATGAGTTGTACTCAGGACGTGGACTTCTAATATATTTCGTCATTTCACCACTCTACTAATTGTAAGACGTTTTTTTTTCTAGCATTTCCCTAGTAACGATTTGTCTGAAAAATGAGGGAAAACTTGAGAGATCTAATTGAATCTCATGGTTAATTTGATCTAATTGAAACTTGATTTCTCTAGTAACGGTTAATAATATTTTTTATTTAATCTAATTGAAACAAATGTAAAACTCGAGAGATCAAATGTGCAATTTGACGAATCTCAAGATTCACGTAGACACCTACCCATACTTCATGAACAAACAATGTAATTTCCCTTTTTGAATGGATTTGTTTACTCACCAAGAAAAAATGTTTGTTCTTGCAGGAGAAACGGATTTTCTAAAGCCTTACGGGACGGTGCTTTTAGAATCATTTGTAGAGCCTGTCGTAATTCACCATCCAAAGGGACACACTATACCAAGATTTGGTATTTCCCTTCAGTCAATTTCCCCTCTCTCTCTTGAATTTACACAAACATCCCCTCATTTTCTTCTCAATTTGTGTTTTAGATGATAAAGGTTTGGAGCTGATGCACAGATTCCTTGAAGGAATTCAAAATGCAGTGGAGAGGAAGGATGAACAAGCAATAGACGTGGATAAAGCTGTTTAGTGGTAGTACACCATTTAGGCCATGTCATTATGATACGAAGTCATAAGTGCTAAAAAATTAAATGTGAGATATCACTTAAAATTTTAAATAATTTTTAAAGTGATATTTATTTTTTAAATAATTATTTAATAATAATTAAATATATATTAATTTGATAAATATTTAATCCATTAGATTTTAAGTATTTAATTTCTCACCAAATTGGCTTAGATAGTAATATTAAAAGGAGAGAGGAAGAGGAAAAATAAAAGCGGAAAACATGATTCTACATTTATTATCCAACGAGTAGCCACCTTTTTCTTGACCTCTTGTTTGTTTGTTTGTTTGTTTTTTTTTTTTTTTTTTTTTTGAGCATAGGGAATCTGACTCCTTAGTTCCTAATATTGATTTTAGATTTTTAAGAGTTGTTGGTGCTCAATTTTTTGGTTATAATATTTTTATTGTATTTATTTATAGAATTATTTATTTTTTAGTTTTCGCTAATTTATTTTTAACATTAATAATGACTCTCCCAACACAATCTCCATTGTCCTGATACCAGGCTCTAACAATCAATTCTCTAGTCCCGATGGGATTTTAGCCAACGATTGTTGAAATTCAACGTCAATTACTAAACCTTCAGCCAAGTTGTTATTGGACCTTGGCAGTCGAATGTTGAACCTCCAGCTAACTGTTGGACTCTGGTCTTAATTGTCGGATTCTGGTCGATGGTTCCCGATCTTTGTCTCAATCACTGAACCTCTAGTCGACTTGTTACTAGACTTTGACAGTCGGTTAGTGGACCTCCATTACCAAATGTTGGACACTAGTGCCTGTTTTTGGATTTTGGTCAGCGGTTGTCGAAATTCGACCTCACTCACTGAACCCTTCGTCTGACCTATTACTGGACTTCATTAGTCGATTGTTGGATCTTTGTTGTCAACAGTCGAACTCTAGTCGATGGTTGTCGAAATCCAGCCTCAATCACTAACCCTCCAGCCTAAACTATCACTAATCATCACCACCAACTATCGTATTAAATACAAAATTTATATCTAGTTAACACTAAGTCGATAGATTCAATTTGATTAACAAGGAGTAAAAATTATTTAAAGTACCAATGAATAAAGGAAAGCCATTCAATGTATCCCCTCAATGTTTCAATTTTTGTAACGTACCTTCCAAAGTTTGAATTTTCTCTCTAATTGGTTCAATCGTTTCATTCATTTTTGTTGATCTTAAAATTTTGATGAACAATTAAATGTTAATATTTTTTGTAGAACTAACGATTTTATTGAGTATTTCAGTTTATAAGTTTCAATGAAGATCATGAAGAAGTTGAAATGGATGTTAAATACTAAAGAGACTGACAAATATGACGGATACTAAAAGTTTTAAGAATTTGAAAATCTAGGAAAAATAACTCAGGTTAAATTTTTACTCTTAATGATTCCCGATTAGGATCACACACAACACAATTTTATTTTATTTTTACAAATATGTGTATTTTTTTATAGGATCCTAATTAGTTAAATAATTTACTTCTATATGTAATTGAAAAAGAAACATTGATAGTTAATTAAAAGTGAATTTAAGAATTTAGTGGAACTAATCGAGAAAAGAAATCGATTAAAGGGGCGAAAACGTCGAAGAAAATAAATTAAAATTGAATTGAGAGAAGTGTTCCAATAATAGTCAGTCAACTGATAAGTCGACCTGAGGTTATAAGGCTAACTCTCTGGATCATTTGGTTGACAGGTAAGTCGACCTAACTCTCTAGATCGTTAAGTCAACAGGTAGGTCGACTTGTAAAAGTCTCTGTATCGTTCGGTCGACAGATAAAGGTTGGGTGGTCAACCGATGTGCGAATAGTTTTTGGCTTGGGCTACGTCCTGAATTGGGCAATCGACTGGTGGATGTTGGTCGATCAACCGACGGCCTGTTTCAAGTTTTGAGGAATTTCAGATTTTATTCAAAAACTAGTCGTTATTTTGTTTACTTAATTGAGATATCTTAGGGATATGGATATATTTAAGATATGATGCTCTTATTTGAATATTCCTATAAATATGATTCAAATATTTTAGATATCTCTCAATTTGGTATATGTAATTCTTTCTATCTTATCTTATTGAGATTTAGTAAATGTGTAATTGACTAAATTGAATATTTTAAAAGATATATTTAAGTGAATTACATCTGGATTGAGTCTTAATAATATAAGGGCGCTTATGAAGTAATTATTTATCATGATATATGGTAACTAGCCGTTAGAGGGCTTTTTTATAATCCCCTATAAATAAACCTGCGTTTTTTAGGTTTAAAATATACAATAATCTAAATCAATCAAAATTCAAGAGTTATTCAGTTCTTAAGTTTTCTGAAAATCATCATTCTAAAATCATACTCAGTGCATTGTGAGATCATTCTTGAGATTTATTCTTAAGAAACATTTGTTATAGATTATTGCTACTACCGATCTGAAGTGTCATTGTTATTCTAATCATTATTCTTTCAATGAATTCCTGGTGAGATTGTTCCAAGTTATTTGCTTATTTGGTATTATTATTATTTTTTTGGAAGTTGATATTTAAAATTGTTTTTCAAATTTTTATTGAAACATAATTTTTTAAACAATTTCTTTAGAAAATTTGATTACGTGCTAAATTGCTTGCTACCCGTTTTTTTTTTTTTTTTTTTTTTTTTTAAATCAGATTTTGAATTTTCACACTTTATTGCTATCACTAGTTTCGAGACATTAATTGAGTATTAATTAATTTGAGGTAGTAAAAGCTCCGAGTGGGAATAACTTGTTAATTTTTGTAATTGGTGAGTTGTGTGCGGATTAGATACTATTGGGAGTGTTTAATCAGGGATAGCTGGTTTCAATCTTTTCCAGTAAAGAGATTGAGGTTTTTATATTTGCCTAGAGTATAAAAAGATTAGTTTTTAATTCTTCCTTTATAGAATTGTGAGTGAATTGTAACGGTTCAATCCTTACCGGGTAAAGCGTGTTTGTGTGAGATTTAATTCTTGATCCTAAGGTATTAAAAGAATTAGGTCACGATTCTCCTTGTAATAGAATTAGGTTAATCTTCCGCTTAGTAAAAAGATAAAGGTTATTCCTTAACCTGTGAAAAGGAATTGTAAAGGTTGATTCTGAGCCTGCGAAAAAAATCATTGTAAGGGTTTAGTTCCTACCTTTAAAGAGATCTTAAGTTTAGTGGGTGCGACTCTCCATAGGGCTCAGAGGACTAGATTAGCCAAGAGTAACTTAATGAACCAATATAAATTTATGTGTGTTGCATTATTTATATTGTTTATAGGAAAAAGTACGATTTAGACCCTCTAACTATTGACACATTTCTAAGTGGTCCCTCTAAGTTTAAACGTTTCATTTTAAACCCTTTACGTATCATAACGTTTCAAATTCGTCCCTCCGTCAGAGATTCCGTTAAAACTAACAAAATCTCAGGGGCAAAATGGTCTTTTCACGTTTTTTTAATTTTTTAATCATTTTTAATTATTATTTTTTTTTAATTTTTTTTCCTCTCTCTCTCCCGCCACCTCCCTCTCCCTCCTTCCCTCTCCCCGCTACCTCCCTCTCCCTCTCCCTCTTCCTCCCCTTCCCTCTCTCCCTCCCACCCCACCCCCTGCAACAGGGGGTGGTTCCACCCCCCTTGTTTCAGGGGGTGATTCCACCCCCTGCAACAGGGTGTGGTTTTATCCGTGATTAGTACAAGGTTTTTCAAGATGGGTGTTGGGCAAAGATTAATTTTGGAAGAGATGAATCTCAACTGAACAGAGAAGAAAACTCTTGTGCTCATTTTCTGAATCCATGGATCAGACATTTCAGGTCTCAGCATAAACATCAAACCGTAACATCTCATGATCCATGCGAACGAGCTGAATTAGCTGATAATTCGCATTGGTTCATGGATCTTCGTCTCATTTGTACCGCCAAGATTCAGTTGGTAACAATTCAGGTAGCTCTCCGCTCTAGAAATGACTCAAGGCAACATTTGGATTCATGGAATTAGAGATTCTGAAATTGGAATTGGAAGTGAACCCCCTGCAACAGGGGGTGGCACCACCTCCTGTTTTAGGGAGGGGTGGAACCACCCCCTGAAACAGGGGGTGTTTTCACCCCCTGTTGCAGGTGGTGGGGTGGGAGGGAGAGAGAGGAAGGGAAGGAAGAGGGAGAGAGAGAGGAAGAGGGAGGTGGCGGGGAGAGGGAAGGAGGAAGAGGGAGGTGGCGGGAGAGAGAGAGAGGAAGGGGAAGAAGAGAGAGAGAGAGAGAGAGAGAGAGAGAGAAAAATTAAAAAAAAATTAATTAAAAATGATTAAAAAAATTTTAAAACGTGAAAAGACCATTTTGCCCCTGAGATTCTGTTAGTTTTAACGAAATCTCTGACGGAGGGACGAATTTGAAACGTTATGATACGTAGAGGGTTTAAAATGAAACGTTTAAACTTAGAGGTATCACTTAGAAATGTGTCAATAGTTAGAGGGTCTAAATCGTACTTTTCCCTTGTTTATATTTTGTTGTTTGGGCGTACACCTAGTTGATAACACATAATCCGCTGTTATAAAAGATAATAATTAATTTTAGGATAATATTAATTGTTTGGTTTTTTAAGTGTTATATTCTAATACTTTTTAATACTACCAAATTCATCCCCCCCTCTTGGGTAGCTCATTGAGCCAATAATTGGTATCAAAGCTAGTTTAACTCGACACACTTAGCAAACAAAGATCATATGGCGCACATAATTGGCACACTAGCTGAAGGGCAGTCTATGCACCGACCACCATTATTTGTAGGTGAAAATTATTCGTTCTGGAAGGACAGAAAAATAGTCTTCCTTTAAGTCACAAATTATAATGTATGGTTAACAATCAAGGATGGTCCGTTTGTTCCAATAGAAAACGGAGTCGAGAAGAAGAAAGAGCAGTTGACTGCTTCCGATAAGTAGAAACTTTCTATGAACTCTCAAACTATTAATATTTTATTTTGTTATTTGGATACTAATGAATACTCGAGAATTTCAAGTTGTAAATTAGCAAAAGAGATGTGAGACAAACTACAAGTTACTCACGAAGGGACAAGTCAAGTGAAACAATGAAAATCAATGCTTTTATGAGAAAATTTGAATTGTTTAGAATGGGAGAAATTGAATCGATTCAAGAGATGTATACTCGTTTCAACAACATTTGCAATCACTTGAGTCAACTTGGAAAGCCATACTTCATGGAGGATAGAGTTTGAAAGGAGCTAAGATCTTTAACAAAAGTATCTTGGCAAATACAAAATTGATGATCTCATAGGCAACTTGATGACTCATGAAATGGAGATTAAAGGATATGAGGATGACACCGAAAATAGCAAAAGAAAATCCTTAGCGCTAAAGGCTCAGAAAATTGAAGAAGATGATGACAGTGATAATGAAAGTTTTGACCGTAAGCAAGAGAAAGACGTGGCGCTTCTCACAAAGAATTTTAGAAGAATGACGTAGCGTACATTGCGCGAGAGAAAAAACTTCAATATGAACAATGTGGAATGCTACAAATGTCACAAGACCAGTCACTTTCAAACTAATTATCCCAAACCGAAGAAGGATAAAGAAAAAGAGAAGAAGAAGAAAGGAAAGAAGAGCAAGAAGAAGTCTATGAAGGCTACTTGGGATGATACTGAATCAAGTAGCTCCGAAAAATCAGAAAGTGAATAAATGTCCATGTTTGCATTGATAGCTACTGGTGGTGAAGTAACAAAATGTTCAAGTTCTTATCCTTTAGATTTTGATGAATTATTTTATGTTTATTAAGAACTTTTGCATAATTACAAAAATCAGTGTATTAAAATAAATACCCTTCAAAGTACAATTAATACATTAAACAAACAAGTAATGGATTACTAATCTGAAAACAATGAATTGAAATCCAAGATGTTAGATTTACATTCAATTGTTCTCAAATTCTTTAACGGTGAGAATAACTTGAAAATGCTTTTGGGAAGTACACGTGGTATTTTTGATAAAGCCGGTATTGGATTTCAGAAAAATCATAAACAAAAATGTTTTCAAAAATTCTTTTCTAAAACCAAGGATCTTGTTAAATGTTTTAAATGTAATGTTGTATGACATACTATTCGTAAATATTTTGGTAAAATATTTAATTGTAGACAAGTTTGGGTTCTAAAATTAACTAAAATTATCCTGACTAACAAAATCGGACCCACATAGTCTGGGTACCACTTAGGAACTATTTGAAATGCTCTTTTCATGTTATTCTAAAAGCATCAAGAAGTAAGGACAAATGGTTCCTAGACAGCGGTTGTTCTCGACACATGACAGGAGATAAATCAAAATTCACATCTTTGACATATAAGGATGGAGGTCATGTGACTTTTAGAGACAACACAAAGAATAAAATTATCGGTATAGGTAATATCGATAATGGTACTACTATTATTAAATATGTGTTACTAGTTGATGGACTCAAACATAATTTGCTTAGTATTTGCCAACTATGTGACAAGGACTATAATGTGATATTTGATCATGATAAATGAATTATTAAGAATAGTCATGATAGTAGTATCTTGTTAGTTGCATCACATTTTGAGAATGTTTGTACCTGCTCATTTGATGATTTTACTCCTCAAAATTTATCCTATTTGAATACTTTATCTGAAAATAGTTGGTTATGGTATAAGAGACTTAAGCATGCTAATATGAAGCTAATTTCTAAATTATCTAAAAAGAGTCTCGTACGTGATCTACCTAATTTGCAATTTGTGAAAGATAAAGTATGTGATGTATGTCAATTAGGCTAGCAGTCTAAATCATCATTTAAGAAAAAGATGCACACGTCCACGTCTAGATGTCTTGAATTGTTGCATCTTAATTTATTTGGACCAAATTTTGTTGTTAGTCTTGGTGGTAAGTTTTATGCCTTCGTAATAGTTGATGATTATTCTAGACTTACGTGGGTATTTTTCCTTACTAAGAAAAGTGAGGTTACTTCTGTATTTGCTAAATTTTGTAAATGTGTTCAAAATGAGAAACAATGTTCTATTATTAATATTCGTAGTGACAGATGAAGAAAGGTTAAGAATGATGATGTTATTAGTTACTGTGATGAGCATGGTTATGCTCATAACTTCTCCGCACCAAGATCACCACAACAAAATGGTGTAGTGAAAAGGAAGAACAATACGCTTCAAGAAATGGTCAGAACAATGCTTAATGAAAATCGCTTACTAACCTACTTCTAGGCCAAAGCAGTAAGTACAACTTGCTATGTGATATGAATCGGGTATCAATTCGTAGAGGGTTTAACAAAATCCCATATTAAATCTAGATAGGTAAGACTCCTAACATTTGTTATTTTAAAGTATTTGGGTATAAATGCTTCATTCTAAATGATAAGGATAATCTAGATAAATTTGATGCTAAGTCTGATTATGAGATTTTCCTTGGATATGCTACTAACAGTAAAACTTACAGAGTTTACAATAAAAGTACGTTAGTAGAAGAAAAATCTATGCATATTGTATTTGAGGAAGCTGACCCATTTTTATCGAGAAATGTTTTGGATAATGATAATATAGGTATTTCGAATAACCAAAACCAATGTGAAAATGCGGCTAAGGAGTCTCAAAAAGAGGAGAAGGCTAAGGAAGAGAATTCGACGTTACCACGAGTTATAAAGACAGTACCGGAACATTCGGTAAAAGAAATTATTGGTAATTTCGAAAGAGGTGTAAGTACTCGTTCCTCTATTAGAAATATAATTAATCTTGCTTTCTTATCTCAAATTGAGCCTACAAATATAAATGAGTCATTAACTGATGAATCTTGGATTTTCGCAATGCAAGATGAGTTAGTTCAATTTGAGCAGAACAAAGTATGGTGTCTCGTTCCTAGACCAGATTTTTATCTTGTTATTGGTACTAAATGATTTTTTTGAAATAAAAAGGATGAGTTTGGTATGGTAATTAGAAATAAAGCAAGATTAGTAGCACAAGACTATAATAAAGAGGAATGAATTGATTATGATGAAACCTATACTCATGTGGTTAGATTAGAAGCTATTAGAATTCTACTCGCTTTTACATACTCACGTAATTTTAAGCTATATCAAATGGATGTTAAAAGTGTATTTCTAAATGGCTTCCTAGCGGAATAAGTTTATGTGGAACAGCCCCCGAGATTTGAAAGTGATAAATTTTCTGATCACGTATTTAAACTTCGTAACGCTTTGTATGGGCTCATACAAGCTCCTAGAGCTTGGTATGAGAGACTTAGCTGATATTTGATCGAAAAAGGTTTTCGAAAGGGTATTTGTGATATAACACTATTTGTTAAGCAAACTGACTCTGATATCCTATTAGTACAAGTTTATGTTGATGACATTATTTTTGGATCTAGTAATGAGGATCTTTGCCAAGAGTTTTCTAAGATAATGCAGGTCGAATTTGAAATGAGCATGATGGGAGAATTGAATTTTTTTCTTGGGTTGCAAATTAAGCAAACCAAAGAGGGAATATTCATAAACCAAGCTAAATACACTAAGGAGCTGTTAAAGAAATATGACTTGGATGGTGCTAAAGAATACAAAACTCCCATGACAATGGCCACAAAGATAGACAAAAATTATACGAGCAAAAGTGTTAATGAAAAAATGTATCGAGGTATAATTGGTAGCCTGTTATACTTAACTGCTAGTAGACCTGATATTATGTATAGTGTTTGTTTATTGGCTAGATTTCAGTCTTATCCTAAAGAATCTCACTTGACTGTGATTAAGCGAATTTTTCGATATTTAAAGTGGACGACTGACCTAGGATTGTGGTATCCTAGGGGGAGTGATTTTAAATTAATAAGTTACTCCGACGCTAATTTTTTCGATTACAAAGTTGAGCGAAAAAGAACAAGTGGGTTATGTCATTTATTAGGATATGCCTTGGTTTCTTGGTCAAGCAAGAAACAGAATTCGATAACCTTATCCAATACTGAGGCTAAGTATATGGCAGCTGGTAATTGTTGTGTTCAAATTTTATATATTAAGTAACAGTTAAATGATTTTAGAATCTGTATGAAGGAGGTCCCGATTTATTATGTTAATAAAAGTATTATTTGTCTAAGTAAGAATTCTACACAGCACTCACGAACTAAGTACATAGAGATTAGACATCACTTTATTCATGATCACATTCAAAAAAGAGATATTATTATTGAATATATTGATACCTCCGACTAGCTAGCTGATATTTTTACCAAACCATTAGCAGAAAATCAGTTTGTAAAAATCATTCGTGATTTGGGTATGGCTAAGCATAACAATGTATGCCTAGAGTTGTGTTTCTTTCTGTTCCCTTTCCCCATTTTTTTTAGATGACAAAGGGAGAGAATTAGTAGATATTTTAATGAATATCTTAAGGGGGAGCTTGGATTATATTGTTGAATATCTTAAGGGGAAATTTATTATATATTGAAATTTGGTCTTTGTTGAAAATCTTATGATATGTTTTAATGAATATCTTAAGGGGGAGCTTAAATTATTTTGTTAAATATCTTAAGGGGGAGTTTATTATGTGTTGAAATTTGTTCTTTGTTAAAAAACTTATGATTATCTTCATTACTTTGCCTTCATGAGTTAAAAAAAACCGTCCTCGGATTAGGGGGAGTGTGTTTACATTTTTGTTTTGAAGAAAACGTCAAAATTAATTGTCATCATCAAAAAGGGATAGATTGTTGATTTTAATATTTTGATGAATAATTAAATATTGATATTTTTTGTGGAACTAACGATTTTATTTAGTGTTTCAGTTTACAAGTTCCAATGAAGATATTATCATGAAAAAATTGAAATTGATGATAAATACTAAAGAGACTGATAAAGATGACGGATACTAAGAGTTTGAAGAAATCGAAGAACTTAGAAAAAATAGCTCAGGTTAAATTTTTACTCTTAATGATTCTCGATTAGGATCACACACGACAAAAAATATTTTTTTACAAATATGTGTGTTTTTTTATAGGATTCTAATTAGTTAAATTATTTGCTTCTATGTGTAATTGAAAAAGAAACATTGATAGCTAATTAAAATTGAATTTAAGAATTTAGTGGAGCTAATCAAGAAAAAAAAATCGATTAAAGGGGCAAAAACGTCGAAGAAAATGAATTAAAATTGAATTGAGAAAAGTGTTCCAACAATGGTCAGTCAACTGATAAGTCAACCTAAGGTTATAAAACTAACTCTCTGGATCATTCGGTCGACAGGTAAGTCGACCTATACTTAGGGGATGAACTCTCTGGATCATTAGGTCGACAAGTAGGTCGACTTGTGAAAGTCTCTGTATCGTTTGGTTGACAGATAAAGGTTGGGCGGTCGACCGATGAGCGAATAGTTTTTGGCTTGGGGTATGTCCTGAATTGGGCGGTCAACTGGTGGGTGTTGGTCGATCAAGCGACAACCTGTTTCAGATTTTGAGGAATTTCAGATTTTATTAAAAAATTAGCCGTTATTTGTTTACTTGATTGAGATATCTTAGGGATATGGATATATTTAAGATATGATACTCCTATTTGAATATTCCTATAGATATAGTTCAAGTATTTTAGATATCTCTCAATTTGGTATATGTAATTCTTTCTATCTTATGTTATTGAGATTTAGTAAAAGTGTGAGGGATTAAATTGAATGTTTTGAAAGATATATTTAAGTGAATTATACTTGAATTGAGTCTTAATGATATAAGGAGACTTATGGAGTAATTATTTGTCATGATATATAGTAACTAGCCGTTAGAGGGCTTGTTATAATCCTCTATAAATAAACCTGCGTTTTTTAGGTTTAAAATATACAATAATCCAAATCAATTAAAATTCAAGAGTTATTCAGTTCTTGAGTTTTCTGAGAGTCATCATTTTAAAATTATACTGAGTGTATTGTGAGATATTTCTTGAGATTTGTTCTTAAGAAATATTTGTTGTGAATTATTGCTACTATCGATTTGAAGTGTCATTGTTATTCTAATCATTATTCTTTTAGTGGATTCCTTGTGAAATTGTTCCAAGTTATTTGTTTATTTGCTATTATTATTATTATTATTTTCTTGGAAGTGATCTTTGAAATTGTTTTCCGATTTTTTATTGAAAAATAATTTTTGAAACAATTTCTTTAGAAAATCTGATTACATATTAAATTGTTTGCTACCCATTTTTTTTTTTTTTTTTTGTTTAAAATCAGATTTTGAATTTCCTCACTTTATTTCTATCACTAGTTTCGGGATATTAATTGAGTATTAATTAATCTAAGGTGATAGAAGCTCTGAGTGGGAAGAACTTATCATTTTTTGTAATTGGTGAGTTGTGTGCGGATTAGATACTATTTGGAATGTCTAATCAAGGGTAGTTGGTTTCAATCTCTTCCGGTAAAGAGATTGAGATTTTTATCTTTGCCTAGAGTATAAAAAGATTAGGTTTTAATTCTTCCTTTATAGAATTGTGAGTGAATTATAACGATTCAATCTTTACCAGGTAAAATGATATTTGGAGCGTATTTGTGTGAGATTTAATTCTTGATCCTAAGGTATTAAAAGAATTAGGTCGTGATTCTCCCTGTAATAGAATTAGATTAATCTTCCGCCTGATAAAAAGATAAAGGTTATTCCTTAGCCTGTGAAAAGTAATTGTAAAGGTTGATTCTGAGCCTGCGAAAAGAATCATTGTGAGGGTTTGGTTCCTACCTTTAAAGGGATCTTGAGTTTAGTGGGTATGACTCTCTATGGGGCTCGGGGGACTGGATTAGCCAAGAGTAGCGTAGTAAACCAGTATAAATTTATGTGTGCTGCATTATTTATATTGTTTATATTTTATTATTTGGATGTGCACCTTTAATAACATATAATCCGCTGCTATAAAAGATAATAATTAATTTTAGGATAATATTAATTATTTAATTTTTTAAGTGTTATATTCTGATAATTTTTAATACTACCCAATTCACCCTCATTTTTAAGTAGCTCACTGGGCCAACAATTTTAACTATTGAAACAACAATACATACATAATAATTGTGAAAAAAAATTTAACAAGTGTGATGTATGTGTTGCTATCCAAAGAAGACAAAAATGTTGTGATTAGACTAAATAGATGCAAAATTCATAAGGTATAGTGAAAAAAACACGAAATATTAAGAAACACGTTAAAGTCACACTCGAAGGTAATGTTTGGTATACGTGATTCAATTAAGGAATGTAATAGTTTCAGGAATGATTATTCAATTTTCATGTTTGGTAGGTGAGACTTGTTTTTATTTTCATTCCTAAGTATTTATTAATTCCACAAATCATGGGATAAATCAATCCCAAGTAAAATGTGGCATTTCTTAATCCAATGATTAGGGAATTAAAAGGAGTGGTGCTAATCATTTAGTTGGTTTACTTTTTAATATTCTATATTTTAAAAAAAATGAAATTATTTCTAACACTAACCAAATATTGAAATGGGAATGGTAATTCCAATACCACATTTAATCATTTTTATTACCAAATATAAGAATAGTAATGAACATTTCATTCTAATTCTATTATTATTCTATTTCATTCTATTTTAGTTTAGCAAAGGTAGGAAAAACGTATAAAGTATAATTTAATGAATTTTTTTCAACTATGTTTTCTTTTTGAGAAATTTATTATTTAATCTTTCAAAGTTAGGGAAACCATAAAAAGACCTCCAACTATTTTAATTAAGTTTTCCGTTTCCAAAGATTTTTTTTAGAAAATAGTCATTGTTCTTTGACCATCTTTTCACCTTAATTTACATAAAATGTTATTCTATGAGGTATTTCACTGAATGTTCACTTCTGTGTGAATGTTCACTTGATATTTCAGAATAATATTTTACTCCATGTTCACTCAATATTTAACTCATTTAATCAAAAACCTATTATGAATATACATTTTTGAGTGAATGTTCACTCATTATTTCAGAATAAATAAAAAATATTGAAAAATTCCTGATATGAATGTACATTTATGGGTAAATGTTCAATCAAAATTTTCAGATTAAATAAAAAATAAATGTCCATTAAAAAATGTTCAGAATAAATGTTTACTCAAAATTTCTGATCTGGAAATTCCATATCTAAAATTTTGACCACTCACAGAACATTCACTAAAGAACACAAGATCATGTTGAAACAAATGAATTTTAATTAAAAAATTTTGAATAGAAAGTGCCAATTGTGAAATTTCCTCTAACCCTTTTATCCCACATTGGTTGGGAGAGGTGAAATTAAGGTGGATATCTAGGGGCATGTGAGACTCTTGGGGTGTGCCCCAAGGGGTACCCACATTTTGTGGAGGGGAGAGGAGTTACATCCCTACCGGTTTACCACACGCGAGCGCGCCGCCGCCGCCGTCCGTCCGTCCGGCCGTGCCGAGTCGAGTCGAGTCGTGCGTGTGATGAGGTGCCACTTATTTATTTTTTAGAAAATAGTTTATTTAAAAAAAAAATTACCGTTTGAAAAAAAAAAAAACAAAAAAAAAAACCGTTTTGATTTAAAAAAAAAATTAAAAAACGTTTGAACGTTAAATAAAAAAAAACGTTTCATTTGTTAAAAAACGTTTTGATTAATAAACGTTTTAATAAATTAAATGTTTTATTAATTTCAGTTTTTAATTTTTTTTTAACGGCTTATTTTTTTTTTCCCTATAAATACAAGTTTTTTTCCCACATTTTTAAGAACGAAAACAGTGTGTTCTGCTCCTGTTTCTAAACTGTTTCTGTTTCTGCACTGTTTTTGTTTCTGCACTGTTTTTGTTTCTGCTTCTGATCTGTTTCTGTTTCTGTTCCGAACTGTTCTGAAACAGTTTCGGTTTACACTGTTTTGCTCTTCCGGAATTGTTCCGATCTGTTCCGGTACTGTTTCTTCAGTTCGATTTTGGTTTCCGAGCAGTTTGTTCGTTTTGCGAACAGTGTGTGGGGGTGTTTGGTTTTCGGGATTTCTACAGTGCAAAGAACGTCCTAGACAGAGAAGAATTCTGGGTTGTTTTATCCTGGGGATGACGGGACTGATACACTGCTTACACGTTCTTGGGCAGAGCCGCGAAACGTCTTAAAGAGAGCGACCTAGTCCGCGACTCATCCCAAGAAATTTTGGTAAACTCGTACTTTATTTATTTTCTGCAATAACAATTTTAAGACGTTCAATATCTGCTAACATGTCTGCTAATCACGATTTTAAACAAGTAACTGTTGATCTCAACAAACCCTTTCGTTTTGAAGGGTTTCATTTTAAAAGATGGAGACAAAAAATGTTATTTTTTCTTACTATCGAAAAAGTAGCTTATGTCTGTATAACCAAAAAACCTCAATTACCTCAAGTTCCTACAGACGCTCAGATTCAAGAAGTTAAGTCTTGGGAGGAAAATGATTTCTGTTGTAAGAATTTTATTCTTAATGGTATGTCTGATGATCTGTATGATTATTACTGCTCTAACAAAATTGCAAAGGAAATTTGGGATGCTCTTTCGAAGAAATACGACACTGAGGAGGCTGGAAGTAAAAAATATGCTGTTAGTCGGTATCTGAAATACCAAATAACCGACGACAAATCAGTGGAGGTTCAGTCTCATGAACTTCAGAAAATCGCTCACGAAATAATTGCTGAAGGTATGTCCCTTGATGAACAATTTCAAGTTGTTGTTTTAATTGACAAATTACCCCCTTCTTGGAAAGATTTTAAGAATACTCTAAGGCATAAAACTAAAGAGTTTTCTTTAGAAAGTTTGATCACTCGTCTTCGGATTGAGGAGGAGGCCCCAAAACAAGATCAGAAAGATGAAGTGCTTGTTGTTTCTAACAACGTTCACAAAAAATCATCTTACGCAATTCTGAAACCTAAAGGGAAAAATATGAAAAATCAAAATCAGAATCGCAACCACAACAACCAGAACAGAAATGTACATCAAAATCAGAATAGAAACAAACTCCCTTTAAGAAATAATTCTGAACAGTTTACTTGTTATAATTGTGGGAAGGCGGGCCATTTGGCTCGGAATTGCCGGCAAAGACGTCGTCCTGTTCCACAGGCGAATCTTACCGAGGACCAACTTATAGCTATGATTTCTGAAATCAATATAGTTGGTGGATCCGAAGGGTGGTGGGTAGACACTGGTGCTTCACGCCATGTCTATTATGTTCAAGTCTTATTCTGAAAGTGAAGACAAGAAGTGTTGCTGGGTGATTCCCACTCCACTATTGTTGCCGGTTCTGGTGAAGTGGAATTAAAGTTTACCTCTGGAAAGACAGTCATCCTTAAAGATGTTCTGCATACTCCAGAGATGAGAAAGAATTTGGTTTCGGGCTATCTTCTAAACAAGGCGGGTTTCACTCAAACTATTGGGGCTGATTTGTACACCTTAACCAAAAATAATATTTTTGTTGGGAAGGGATATGCAACTGATGGAATGTTCAAATTAAATGTTGAAATTAATAAAATTTCTTCTTCTGCTTACATGTTGTGTTCTTTTAATATTTGGCATGCTAGACTTTGTCATGTTAACAAGCGCATTATTAAAAACTTAAGCAACTTAGAACTAATTCCTAAATTGTTTTTGAATGATTTTGAAAAATGTGAATTTTGTAGTCAAGCTAAAATTACTAAAACCCCTCATAAATCAGTAATTAGAGAATCTGAATCTCTTGACTTAATACATTTTGATATTTGTGAATTTGATAGAGTCTTGACTAGGAATGGTAAACGCTATTTTATTACATTCATAGATGATAGTTCTGATTTTACTTATGTTTATCTCATGAAAAATAAAAGTGAAGCTTTTGAAATGTTTAAGAATTTTGTAACTGAGATTGAAAATCAATGCAATAAGAAAATTAAGAGATTACGTAGTGATAGAGGAACAGAATATGATTCTGATATTTTTATTGATTTTTATAAATCTCATGGGATTATTCATGAAAAAGCTGCACCGTATTCTCCTGAAATGAATGGTAAGGCTGAAAGGAAAGATAGAACTTTTGCTGAATCAGTAGTTGCTATTTTACTTAATTCCGGTGCAGCTTCTCACTGGTGGGATGAAATTTTATTAACGGTTTGCTATGTACTTAATAGAGTTCCCAAATCGAAAAGTAAAATTTCACCTTATGAAGTTTTCAAAAATAAGAAACCAAATTTGTCTTATTTTAAAACTTGGGGTTGTTTGGCATATGTTCGAATTCCTGACCCCAAAAGAAGAAAACTCGCCAGTAGAGCTTATGAATGTGTTTTTATTGGTTATGCGGTAAATAGTAAAGCTTATAGATTTTATGATTTGAAAGATAGAGTTATCATTGAATCAAATGATGCTGTTTTTATGAATATAAATTTCCTTTCAAATTGAAGAATAGTGGGGGCTCGACTTCTAGTAATGAACTTATCATTAGGATTAATGAATCTAATAAGGAATTAGATATTGAACCTAGAAGGAGTAAACGACCTCGTATAGCTAAAGACTTTGGTTCGGATTTCTATGCATATACCTTAGAGGAAGATCCACTTACCCTCCAAGAGGCATTGTCCTCTATAGATGCCAATTTATGGCAAGAAGCTATAGATGATGAGTTAGACTCTCTCGAGTCAAATAGAACTTGGCATTTGGTAGATTTACCTCCTGGTTGAAAAACAATAGGATGTAAATGGATTCTTAAGAAGAAATTGAATCCCGATGGAACCATTGATAAATATAAGGCTCGTCTTGTAGCCAAAGGGTTTAGACAAAGAGAGAATGTAGATTTCTTTGATACTTTCTCACCTGTCTCTAGAATTACATCTATTTGTGTACTTTTATCTCTTGCTGCAATTCATGATCTTATTGTGCACCAAATGGATGTTAAAACTGCTTTTTTAAATGGTGAATTAGAAGAAAAGATTTATATGGACCAACCTGAAGGATTTGTTATTCCTGGTCAAGAAAACAAAGTATGCAAATTAGATAAATCTCTTTATGGTTTGAAACAAGCACCTAAGTAATGGCATGAGAAATTTGATAATCTAGTCATTTCACATGATTTTAAAGTAAATGAAAGTGACAAATGCATTTACTATAAATCTGAAAATGATGTTTGTACTATTATATGTATTTATGTGGATGACTTGCTGATTTTTGGTTCCAATATTCATGTTGTGAATAATGTAAAATCCATGCTATGTGCTAATTTTGATATGAAAGATGTTGGTGAAGCAAGTGTAATCCTTGGTATTAAAATAACTAGGTCTAAACATGGAATTTCTTTGGATCAATCTCATTATATAGAGAAGATTCTAAAGAAATACAATTATTTTGATTGTAAACCAGCATGTACTCCTTATGACCCTAGTGTGAAGTTGTTCAAGAACACCGGTGACGGTGTTAGACAAACTGAGTATGCGAGCATCATAGGCAGTCTCCGATATGCCACTAACTGCACTAGGCCCGACATAACGTATGCTGTGGGATTACTATGCAGGTTTACAAGTAGACCTAGTATTGAGCATTGACATACTATAGATAGGATTATGAGATATCTAAAGAGAACTATGAACCTTGGATTACATTATCAGAAGTTTCCTGCTGTTCTGGAAGGATATAGCGATGCTGATTAGAACACCCTTTCAGATGACTCCAAGGCAACTAGCGGTTATATATTTAGTATAGCTGGTGGAGCTGTTTCTTGAAAATCTAATAAACAGACTATTTTGGCTCAATCTACTATGGAGTCTGAGATGATTGCACTAGCTTCGGCTAGCGAGGAAGCAGGGTGGTTAAAGAGCCTGCTTTCTGATACCCCTTTATGGGAGAGACCGATTCCAGCTGTCTTGATCCATTGTGATAGTACCGCGGCTATTGCAAAGATTCAGAACCGTTATTATAACGGAAAAAGCGACAAATACGTCGCAAACACAACACTATATCTCTACAGGGGCTGTGAGAGTAGATCATGTACGGTTTGATGATAACTTAGCCGATCTTTTGACGAAAGGATTAGCTCGAGAAAAGGTTTACAAAACCTCAAAAGGAATGGGACTCAAGCCCATAGATTGACAAGTCACTTGTGAGGGAAACCCAACCTATAGACTGGAGATCCCAAGAAATAGGTTCAAAGGGTAATAACAACTCATGAAGTGATATGAGAAAAATCATGCTAGAAATTTGAGTTCTATTTCATAAATGTGATGTTTGAAGCATGATATCTTGAAGCGATAGAAGGTTGAATTTTTATTAACTTTTAATGAGATCTATACTCTATTTGGAGTGGAGTACCTAGCTACAAGAGTACTCTTGATAGATTCACCTATGTGAATGTGGAAGTGTGGCCGCTTCCTATGGAATTTTGGGCAAAATTCTCTAGAGCATTCACTATATTGGGATACACGTGCATGGCCGTAAAGCACGGGCTTTTGGACTACACCCTGATAGGGTTGTGTGTGTGATGTTGTTAGAGATAGAGTTCAAAACTACGAGTTACTCTAGTATAATCTAAAGCATCTTCACTATGTAAAGGTTCAAGTCGATAGACACCTTTTCTTATGCACAATCTTATATTGAATTATACTGCTCGATGAAAAAATTGTTTTTAAAAATTCAAGTGGGAGATTGTTGAAACAAATTAATTTTAATTAAAAAAATTTGAATAGAAAGTGCCAATTGTGAAATTTCCTCTAGCCCTTTTATCCCACATTGGTTGGGAGAGGTGAAATTAAGGTAGATATCTAGGGGTATGTGAGACTCTTGGGGTGTGCCCCAAGGGGTACCCACATTTTGTGGAGGGGAGAGAAGTTACATCCCTACCGGTTTACCACGCGCGCGCGCGCCGTCGCCGCCGTCCGTCCGGCCGTGCCGAGTCGAGTCGAGTCGCGCGTGTGATGAGGTGCCACTTATTTATTTTTTAGAAAATAGTTTATTTAAAAAAAAAATTTACCGTTTGAATAAAAAAAAAAACCGTTTTGATTTTAAAAAAAAATTAAAAAACGTTTGAACGTTAAATAAAAAAAAAAAGTTTCATTTGTTAAAAAACGTTTTGATTAATAAACGTTTTAATAAATTAAACGTTTTATTAATTTCGGGTTTTAATTTTTTTTTTTAACGGTTTATTTTTTTTTTCCCTATAAATACAAGTTTTTTTTCCCACATTTTTAAGAACGAAAACAGTGTGTTCTGCTCCTGTTTCTAAACTGTTTCTGTTTCTGCACTGTTTTTGTTTCTGCTTCTGATCTGTTTCTGTTCCGAACTGTTCTGAAACAGTTTCGGTTTATACTGTTTTGTTCTTCTGGAATTGTTCCGATCTGTTCCGGTACTATTTCTTCAGTTCGATTTTGGTTTCCGAGCAGTTTGTTCGTTTTGCGAACAGTGTGTGGGGTGTTTGGTTTTCGGGACTTCTATAGTGCAAAGAACGTCTTAGACAGAGAAGAATTCTGGGCTGTTTTATCCTGAGGACGACGGGGCTGATACACTGCTTGCACGTTCTTAGGCAGAGCCGCGAAACGTCTTAAAGAGAGCGACCTAGTCCGCGACTCATCCCAAGAAATTTTGGTAAACTCGTACTTTATTTATTTTCTGCAACAACATATCATCCAAGAACAATCACAATCAATATACAACAAATGTGAAACGAGAATGTTCAAGAAAAAAGGTGTAAAAACAAACAAAATAGATGTGAACGTTTAGGGAAAAAAATGTAAAAAAAAAGAAGAAGTTAAAACTAAAACAAAATAGGAGATATAAAATGTAATTACTAAACCCTAAAAATAACAAGTTAAAACTAAAATAAAATAGAGGGTAAAAAACGTGATTACTAAACCTAAACCTATTGTGCAAGAATCTTCATTGCGCCGCACCTCAATGTGACTCAGTTCTGTATTGCCCCTCAACACGAACCTTCAAGATTTGGCACAATTGATCCTTCCCTTCGAATGTTGGTGAGTAAAACGGAGGCAACATAGGTTTTCAAATGGAAGCGGTGGTGGTGGCGAACGGAGGTGAAGACGAAATCCGAAGAGAGAGAGAGGGGGCGGCGAGGTGAAGAAGAAATCGGAAGAGGCGATGAATGATGGAGGCGATGACAAACAACGGCGACAAACTCGTGACCAACAGTTTGCAAACAAGGTTGGATCTGGACTGGGGGTGATCGAAAGAATCCAGATTTAGAGAGAGAGATGTCGCTTCCAGACACAATGGTTGCAAACAAGGTCGGATTTGGACTGGTGATCATTATGACAAGGGTTTGTTGCACGGCGGTTGCAGCGGTGGTGGGCCTTGCGACTAAGGAAGAGAGATGTTGAGATAACGGTTGAAAATGAAAAAGAGTAGAGAAATTAGAGTTTTATAAATTTATACAAAGTTATAACCGCCTATTCATTAATTTGGTCAATAGTTAAAGGATTAAACAATAATAATATTTCACAAAAAGAATAAATTACAATATAACTTTTTGAAAAGAATTTTTTTTTTTTTTTTCGGTTAACTCTTAAATAAAGGTTGAACAATAACTTTTTTGGGGGTTATTGTAATTATAATATGGTAAACGGGTATAAAAAATGTAGCAAGAGGCCCAATAGAAAGGAGCCCAAGTAAGTATAAGGTGGAGACATAGCGTTTGAGTGGGAGGCAGAGAAAGAAAGGCTGCAAAAAGCAAGGCATGGAAATAGAAACAAGGGTCAGACAGACACATTCAGGCACACCCCCTTCCCCTTTCCTCGTCTTGTCAACATCGTTTTTTGTCCTCTTTCTCTTAGGACTACACACCAATCAGAGAGTTACCCTTTTTAAATTTACAAACGAGAATAAAATTTGCTTTTCATACTTATTATTGCTGTAAATCATCATTATTTATTTCTTTTTTTTTTTTATGGTGGTACAATCAAATTGTTTTGAACCAATCTTCAATAATTTTTAATAAAATAGGTTTAATAAATAAATTTAGACACTTGTACAATTTTTCAAGTAAAAGTTGGTGTGTTTTAATTCAAGATACAATTGTTTAATGAAAATGATTTCACTGTTTACGAATTAAAATTTTAGATCATATAATTTATATATTGTAATAATTTTTTTTAAAATTTAAAATTAATATTAAAAATTTAAAAATTATTGTACATCATAAAAATTTAAAAATTATTGTACGTTATAAAAAGTATAATAAATTTTAATTTTTTAAAGGAATTACTTTAATCGATAGACCACATGAACTAAATGTTAAAAAAAACATAATTTCTGATACAAAATCATTTGTTTGTACCATAGTTAGACCTAGGTTAGGTTTACTTTGTGAGTATTACGTTACATTATATATGCATGATCTCATAAATGACCTCATCCCCACGAACACTTGTTTTTATAAGTAGGTTTGGTTGGAAGGATGAAAAAGAAATTAAAAAAAATAATAATAATATTCTTATTAAAAAAATTATTTTAATTTTTTTTTTATTTTAATGTAATTTATTATTTTATTAATATTTTTATTTATTATGAAAGAAAAATTATTTTTTCTACTGTCGTTTGATTAGAGTATCTCTAAGAAATATGCTAAAATTTGATGTGTTATTTGCCTAATTGGCACACATTAAAAAAAAAAAAAAAAAAAAAAAAAAAAAAAAAAAAAAAAAAAAAAAAAAAAAAAAGAAAAAAAACTCCAAGAGATGTACTATTAGGGATGTACAATTTTTTTTTAATTAAAAACTAAAATTAACAAATTAATTTAATTAAATTTTTTAATTTTAAATTAACCACTAAATATTAGTTTTTAGTTTCAAACTAAAGCGTAAAAGTTAATATTTTAAATTTTAATTAAACCACTAAAAAATATAATTAACTAAACATGGAAAAAACAATTAAACAAATTAACCCAATTGCCCTAATTCACACAAATTAACCCAATCGCCCCAATTAAACAAATTAACCCAGTCCTAATTCACCTAAGTTAACCCAATTGTCCTAATTACATTAATTGCCCCCACTTGCCCTAATTACATTTTATGCCCCCATTGCAATCAAATAAATTGTATTATTTACATTATGCCCTAATTTCTCAAATTGCAAGAAAGAAATATATATATATATATATATATATATATATATATATATAGAGAGAGAGAGAGAGAGAGAGAGAGAGAGAGGGCATCGACGTTTAGGCTGCGACGGAGATTTGAGGCGATGGCAGTGGAGGCTTGCGAACTGCGGTGGTGATGGAGAAGGTTGCGACTGCGATGGAGAAAGCTACGATCTGTGCGATGGGGCTACGATCTAGCAACGGCGATGGGGCTGTGATTGATCGAGATCTCATGGGACTGCGATTTAGCGACGGGTGCTGCGATTGATGGAGATTTGGTAACGTGCCTCTGATTTTCTCATTTTACTTCTTGTTGCTACTGGATTTCAGACCGTTGGAGTAGCCGTTGCTACTCCAACGATCAAATGATACAGGCAAGAGGCTGTGCCGAATATGACATAGCAGAGCTAGTGTGCCATTTTTGGCACACCAGATAGCATAGTTGTTGGAGCTGATTTTTTACTTCAAAAATGCCATTTTTGGGATGGCAGAGCTGTTGGAGATGCTCTTAGGAAAGAAAAATGAAAGAGAAAAAATAATTTATTTTAATATAATTTATAAGAGAAAAAAATAATTTACTTTAATATAATTTACTATTTTAATCTCATATATTACAAAAATAAATTAAAAAATTTATTATTAAAGGTATAATTGTAATTTTATTTATTTCCTTATTTTTCTTCATATTCCTTCCAAATTTGTGTGAAAAAGAATTGCTTCGAAATAAGTTCATTTTCCTTCCTATTTTATCCTCCCATTTTTCATCCATACCAAACAATTTTATTTTTTCAGTTTTCATTCCATTATCTTTTTCATTTTCTTATCTATTATTTTTCTACCCAACTAAACACACCTAAGAGTGTTTTTCCTATGAATTTTTTAATTTGTAACTATAAAAAAATAAAATAAAAAATTACTAATTAAATACAAAACTTAAAGGTATAAAAATATATTGGTCTAAAATTTTTTTGTTCCAAAAATTTCTATAATTAATTCAATATTATCCATCTATTCCCTTCAAATCAATCTCAACTCTAACAACAAAATTTTTAATAAATGGCCCTAATTTATAACATTGAGATCATGAATTTTTTAATGACATCCATCCAAAAAAAAATTCTAAATTAATAAAATTATTATTTTGTGCATTAACCGTTTTAGATTGAATTAAGTGTTTTAAAATTAAAGAAAATCCTAAGAAATGGTATTCAATTTTAAAAAAAAAAAAAGGGTTCATTTCATCAAAGAAATTTATTTATTTGTCTAAGCATTTTCAAAATCATATGAAATTGAATTAAAAAATTAATTTCAACCTTTCAAATTTATTTTCGTGTCTAAGCAATATCATTACATACTTTTATCCGTGTCTTTTTAATAAAAAAAATAAATATATAAGTCCTTTATATAATTTTAGAAAAAATCTCAATGGTTAATTAGAATAAGAGAGTAAAAATATGAAATTTTTGGTGAACAATCAAGAATTTAAAAATTTATTGAAGCGGTTGAATGGTACGAATGAACTCCCTAGCAACAGACAGTGCGCCAGAAGATCATCAATATAGTGCACGTGCTAAAGTAAGTTCAAACTTACTATAGTACCACTTTTATGAAGTACAATTAATTTTAATTTTTGGCAAAATTATTGCATTTTTTAAAAAAGTTAGTGGACTGCAAATTATAGAATTCGAGATTATGAAGAAAAAAAACTCTAAAAACATTATGTGATAAAAGGTGTGTGGCCTTATTTTAGGTCGGTAGGTCCTTAAAATTTGTACATTTGGCTGTCTTAGTCACCTTTGTGTGCCCCTATTATACAACCAGGAGTTGGATATCTAACGTAGGGACAATTAATAATAGGCCAAGATTTTCTTTGATGCAGATCATTTGCATTGAAATTTTTCTACCCTACCCCTGCAAAATTAGTACCTACATTTTTTATTTTTTTTTTAAAAATAATAAATAAACAATTTTTTAATTGATTGGACAATGAATTTACTTCTTTTGCTTTTATAATTCCATGAATGGAGTCTGAAATTCTTAAGCTATTCAAATGCATATAAGGATTTGATGGTAGCGGAGGGTCTAGAAAATTAATTTAAGTGGAGGCTCAATTTTCTAAAAAAACTTACTCGAAATTTTTATAATTCAAGAAGATTTATGTCAAAATTTGAAGAATTTTAATTGATTTCCCCCCCCCCTAAAATTATAGAAATAATAATAAAAAATTTCAAAAATTAAAGGGAGATTTGAGTCTCCCTGTACTCTCGTAATAGCTCCGTCCCTCTTGAATCTGATTTCAAAATTTAAAATTTGATGTCTATCTCATATGATATAACTAGAGATTTCACAATTCAAATTAGCTCAAAATATGACAAATGTAAGGAAATGATTTAAAAATTAAAACGTTTTGCTGAAAGCAAAGCAAGCGATGAAAAAAAAAAACGAAGAAAGAACTTTAAATCATGGGCTTAGCGTTAGTCTTTCTTGATATAATACATAATTATGATTTTTTCAAATATTAGTTTTTCTTTACATCTCGTTCTTAATATCCACAGTAGAATTATAGTATTTATATTGTTTTGAAATTAACATAATCTGAAAATGATAAGAGTAGAGTGATAAATCATTAGTTTTTTTAATATTTATTACAATATTTGAAATGTCATTAGTTGCTAACATGACATAAAAATGAATTTGAAATGTTTTACAATATTTATTTTATTTTATTTTTTGTGTTGATGCTAACACAACATGATAATTATATCAATTTAAAATGTTAACACATTATACTAATTACATTAATTAGAGTAAAAAATCTCAATTACTAATAAAAACTTTATTTAAAAAAAATTACATTATTAAAAGTAATATTTGATTTATTTGATAAAAAATCAACGTGAATAAAAAATACTTTTGATTTATTAAATTCTAAAATAATAATAATAATAAATCGTTTTTCTTGAAAAAAAAATTCATAACAATAAAATATCGATATTATAAAACAATTGGAATTTATTTATGAAATGTAAACTAAATTTTAAACCTTCTATTTTCTTCTCTTAGGTTATATATTTAAAAAATTATAATTTTTGTATTTACGATTTTAATTATTATTTTGTAGAGTTCATGCCATATAATATAAAATAAATATTTTAAAATAATATATTGATTATTTTAATTTATATAAGATTAATATATTAAAATACGAGATTTGCGCTTAAGAGTATCTGTGTGGAAAACTGGGCAGACAGACAATTTTAACTAGCCGAACGATGGTTTTAACTAGACGAAGCGTAATTAGTAGGGCAATTAAATTTGAGAAAACACGGAAAAAAAGAAGAAGGGATATTGATACGAGAGGAGAATACGCGAACACGGAATTTGAGTCGTCACCCCCATTTGACCTATTACCTTATTTTCGCTTACCTGCTGACTGACAAAGTAATTTCAGAGCCTCCCACAATTTCACCATTCACCGGAAATCGACAAATTAAACCAACAGGAAACACCAACACTCCATGCTCCGACCCGAGGGAGCAAAATATTTACCGACAACCACCGTACCTTCATTAACCCACAACCCAAGCCAAGGGTTAATTACTGCTTACTAGAGAGAGAGAGGAGAGAGAGAAGCTGTGTGTTTAAGTAAAGAGGGCTCCTTTTTATTGCAGGCGGGTAATTCAGGTCCACTCCTTCCTCTCGCTCTTATCTTCTCTTCTGAACAATCCTATCAATTCATTACCCATTTCAAATAATTATATTCCTAAACATTTATTTGCTCCGAATTGCCCGCGATTGTGCTGTTTGATGTCGTCGGCGATGTATGTGTAGATCTTTCTTCACTCTCGTGTTAGGGAAAGTTTAAAAAAAAAAAAAAAGGTGATTTACTGTGTGGTGTGTGTGTGTGTGTGTGTGTGTGAGAGAGAGAGAGAGATAGGAAAGTAGAGGAAAAAAATGGATTTTGATGAGCAGGAAGATCAGGAAGAAGAAATTGGGATCCAAATTCCTACGAATTTCCCGACTCTGGGGAATTCTGGGAGGGCCGGAGGGGAAGGGGCTTCGACGGCAACGAGAAAAAGTGGCGCCGGAGTGGCTTTCAGGTACAGGGAGTGCCTGAAGAATCACGCCGTCACTATAGGCGGTAACGCGGTGGACGGCTGCGGAGAATTCATGCCCGCTGGAGAGGAAGGAACCCTAGATGCCCTCCGTTGCGCGGCCTGCAATTGCCACCGTAACTTCCACCGCAAGGAGGCTGAAGGCGAGGGGGGATTCCTACACCACTCCCATCAGCAGCATCACCATTTCCAACCGTTCTACCACCGCCCGGCTCCTCCTTCGGGATATCTCCACTTGACCCCAACGCCGCATCATCAGCGGCCACTAGCGCTCCCTTCCACTTCGAGGGACGACGAGGATATTTCGAACCCGAGTAGCAGCGGAGGCGGCGGCGGCGGCGGAGGAGGAAGTGGCGGTTCAAAGAAAAGATTCAGGACCAAGTTTACGGCGGAGCAAAAGGAAAAGATGCTGGCTTTCTCGGAGCGGGTGGGGTGGCGCATCCAGAAGCAGGATGAAGCGGCGGTGCAGCAATTCTGCGCCGAAGCTAACGTGAAACGCCATGTCCTCAAGGTTTGGATGCACAATAACAAGCACACTCTTGGTAGAAAACCCTAATTTTAATTTCTTCAAGGTTCTAATTCAGCATGTATTCGGAGAGATTTTACAATGAGGGTCACTTCCATTTCCTCAAGTTTGAGGCTTAAGTTAGGGTTCATTAGTTGTTTATTTTACCTTAATCTTCTTCCATTTTCGCCCTTTTTTAGTTTTGATCATGATTTGTTCCTCTTATATTTCATTTTTCTTCTAGGGCTAAAACTGTTTAATGTTGTTTATGATGAGCAATTGCTCAGAAATTATGAAGCAACATTTGACTGTAACTTGTTTGTTTAACCCATCTATAACTAGTTCTGCAGTTAAGATCAAGAATCACCTAATTCATGTTCATCGTTGTTCTTGGTTCTAGCTTACTGTGCCAAAAACTGAAGTTCTCTCTCTCTCACACACAAACACGCATTACACGGGAGAGAGAGAATGCATTAAATTGATGAAGATGATGATGAAGGATAAGAGTGAGAGGATAGAGGCTCAGACGTGGTTGACATGCGCGAAGGGCTGAATTTCTGAGTCGGTTAAGTTTTGTCCTCTTGTGCTTTACTCTCTCACTAAATTACTAAATGCAGTTCATCTTCTTCTTGCTCCTATTTATTTCTCCGCATCTAAATTTGCTGATGCCTATGAATAGCACAGCCATATATATGTGCCTAAAAAACATGTAATCACCACCCACACCCAGTTTTGTTTTTTGGTGCCAAATTTGGAATTACATTATTGTTTTGATTTGTTTAATTTAAAGTCAAATTATGCATAAATAAAAATAATAAAGAAATCTTCATTTGTATTAATTCTGTGTTGGATATATTTCAGTCTTAAGAAATTAAATTTTAAATTTAATCATGAATTTTATTATGAATGCATTAAGTCGATACGAGGGAGTGTACTTTTAAGATTGTCTGGCTTGATGATTAGTAGAAATGCGCTTAAACTAGTTTGAAACTTACAGTAAAATCCGGAAAAAAAAAAATTTATCTGCTCAGAAGCTTTTAGGTAATTAAGCCTGAATTTCAGCCCAGACTTTATCCCCCCAAAAATAAGACATGTTCATCTCTCTCTCACACACACACACACTCATACAGCACTACACATTACTTATTTTTGCAGCCATTGGTTTGGTTTTATTTCTTTAGATTTCATGTTCTTAGAAAATTATTTAGAAACCCTTTCTTGGTCTTAGCTTTTTTTCTCAATCCATATACAGAAACCGTTCCCAATAGAATAAAAAGTACACTATTTTTATTTTATTTATTTTAATCTTATCATGGTTAAAAAGGCATTTAATTCTTCTAATCTATAGTTTCTATGTCTAACCCTAGCTTCTCTAGCCACCCTTGCCTTGTTTATTTTATTTATTTTGACAAAGAAATCCAATAGAATCCATTATATTATTATTATTATTCATCTGGCACTTACCACAAATGTACTTGTTATATATATATATATATATATGTATCAACATGCATGCAGCACTCTCAATGTATATATAATATGAGCAAGAACAATAGAACATGCACTGAAAGGAGTCTAGATGAAAAGAATGTGTGGATTCAATATGTATACACACACATATATGTGTTTAGATAAAATTAAAAAAGAGACAGTGAAGTTGTCTATATGACTGTGTATATATATATATAGATACATATAGATGGAGATGTTGGAGAAAGAGAAGTCCAGTCGCAACGCTGTCGGAATATTGATCACAGAGAAATACTTTTTGAGCCTCATTCATATCTCATCTGTAAATATATGTAGTTGCTTACTACATTTATTCTGTTTAAATAGGAACATGTGGGTCTCTCTCTCTCTCTCTCTCTCTCTCTCTCTCTATATATATATATAACATGTTACAGCTCATTTATATGTGTACATGTCTTCTTGTCTGAAATTTGATGTTTCAATTCATTTAATCCTTCCATTTTCTTAAACTGTAAGTTCATGCATGCACCACCTACTTTCCTTGATTTTCTTCGTCTTCACATTTTATTTTTCTCTAACATTAATTAATATCCACTAATTAATTAGGGTCCTTAGTTAGGGTCCTACCTAGAATTAGGCTTACAAAGTTCAACTTTGAACTCAAAATTATGCTCCTTCTTGTCATTATATATATAGTCCTCCCAAGGCATAACTAGCGGTTATGTAGTCTGCCTTTCTAGTAGAAATTCTAGTGTTCGAACTTTTCTCCAACCGTTTGTACAAAACATATTTGTATACTGATTGCAAAAGATGAGAAATTGGCCAATATATATATACAGTCCCCTCTACTTTGTTTTTAAATTTTAAATTTTATTTAAATAAGATCTTCAAATGCTACTAAAATTATCGAACGATCCCAATATTTTTTCAATGAAAATTATGAATGTTTTGAAAGATACGACATATTTGCCTTCATTAATTGCTATTACATTTCATATTGATTGTTCAAAATTTCTCCAAATGGAACCGTCATCACATTTAATTAAAGTATTTTTTTTAAAAATAATTAAATAATTAATCAAGTTTGCTTTGTTATTTTGTTGATTATATTACATAGATATGATCACCTGTTTAGAGCTTCAAAATAATAATAGCTAAATCCTTTTTCTTTTAATCAAAACCATATTCGTTTTTATTCACATTTACCTAAATTGGGTTTAAGCCCGAAGGCCGTAGAGATGAAGGATAATAGTTTCCTGTGAAAATACGGGCTTGCCAGAGCCCAAATCTATTACAATAGTCGGGCCCATCTTATGAAAAGGCCCATTTAAGGGTCATTACGGGCTCGCTCTCATTACATTGATGAACCAAACACACCGACTGTGAGAACAACTTGTTTCCCGTGATAGAGGTGCAAACCGTCGGATTAAATGCATTTAAGGTTTGGGCGGACTATGTAAATAATATTCAGTCATGAAAGGCTTTTTTTTCAAGGGTCATTAATATATAGACCTCAACATTTTTTGAGGTAATAATTTATTTTATATTTTTATATAATAATTTATTTATCTAGTCTCACTCATTTATTTTGACTTATTTCTAACGTAAATTATGACGGCAATTAACTCTAACACTCATTGTTATTCTTGGTTGCTAGATTTCGTTGCTAACTTTCGAAATTTGACCGCTAGTTGTAGGAATCCGATGCTCGTTGCCAGACCTTCGAATCTAGTCGCCAGAACGCCAACAATCACCACCACGAACTAATGTATCAAATAAAAATTTCATGCCATCTAGTTAATATTAATTGGATATATTCAATTGCTATTAATAGTCACAGACAAGAGACGCCAGAATCTTCAATAACAACTGTTAGGCATGTTTGGATTCTTAGGCACAAATCTTCGTCTCATACTCACCATCGTCGCTTATGGATCGTTAGTGAAAAAGGGTTTTCTCGGTCAAGAATGAGTAGAATAATATGAAAGGATTTTGTGTGTGCGCGCAATCAATTTAGAGTTCCCATATGTGATCATACATTGCCGTTTATTCATAAATAACTGTCAAATAAAAGTCTCCATCTTGTTTGGATGATTTTAAAGAGTGACAGTTCTTCAAACGAGAAGAAATCTAGTGTCATGCAATCCATGTGGATATCATACAACAATGTGTTGATTTCAACACACCTCCACAAATTTTAAAAGATAAAACGAATATATAATTTGATGATGGCAAAGTCACCCCTAAATCACCCACTGAAGGCCTTCGCGTGGATTGACATTTTGACCAAATTTGACTGAATAGCTGATCAGTGGATGGCTGACTAGGGGACGACCGAGCACAAACCTCGAGACCTGGCCAAGCTTAGACCTTAAAATCCGATCTCCGACTAGGGGTCGCCAACTAGAGTCCACCGACCTGTCGGACAAACCTCCTCAAAGGCAAATGGGGCCAAAAAGCCTAAGTCCATCACTGTACACTCTTCATTTCTATAAATACTAGAGCATTTCAATGCCCAAAGGTAATACTCAGCTACCGTCCTGAAGCGTATTAATTGCCATTTCCCTCCGAGCTCTTACTTTCATGCCGGAGGAGTTTTGCCGGGCAACATCCCGGTGGATCCTTGTGCAGGTACAAGCTTGGAGCTCAGCTCGGATCAAACTCACGAAGACGTCGGACTCTGGACACCATTGAACCGTGGACTCGAAAGGACTAGCTTTAGGACTTCTGCACCTCCACTTTAGCAAGAAAAATTCATGTGTTCTCTGATCGGATCAACTGAAGGTGTTAACCAATTTTTGATACCAACATAATTGATCGCTTTCTCATGGATATCATACACGAAAACTACAAATTTCATAATATAGTTGTTCAAAAATCAAGTTATCTACAAACGTTTGTTTTAATAAATGATTTATGAATTTTATATTTTTTTTTGGGTTCTTACATAAAGGTGTGTTCAGGCCATTTTATACGCACACCTTGTCTATTCATCTCATCAGGCGATCTTAAGGGCGTATTCATGTATATCAGCCTAGTGCATTAATGATTAATTTCAAGATTTAATTCATTGATTGTTTTGAAGTGTTAATAAAAAAAATTAATGAGAGGTATTTGTGAAAGATATATTTGAAGAATGTGGTAAGGAACAAGAAGGGAATTTTTTTTTAGGTGTAAACCAAGATATCCCCGTACTACGATCGGCGGTCCCTCGAGGTACTAGTCGGGTGCCAAAACGGACACCTCTCCCAACGGAGCACTCTCCATACACAACTCTTAGATTTCGATCCCTAGACGTTAGGGAACCTAAGTTCCTTCTACTTGAGCCAACTAGTGTTGGTGAACAAGAAGGGCATTGAAGTCCATATCTTGTGAAAGCATTGTTCCTCGCACGGTTATTAAAAGTGGGACATTTCGTGATAGGGGTGAAAATTGGTCGGATGGAGGCCCATTTCATGGGCTGACCCGGGAAAAAATAGACGGTTAGACCCACCCGTACTAGAAGTGAATGGCCCAAGCACCCGATCGAGTTCGGGCGATTCGGGTTCGAGCGGGTTTCGGGTTTCATTTATTTTTTTCCCCATGAAACACTGAAATGTAGGGTTTCGATTGAGCTCACTGGTCTGATCGAAGCTGGAGAAAGAGCTTAAACAACTAAACAATTAAACCTTAAATTACAGATCAGAGACGGTGAAGGAGCACTGGAGCGGCACACAACGAGCACTGGAGCAGAAACTGCTGCAGGAAACAGAGAAGGAGAAGGAGCACGGAGGCAGCAGGTAGACGAAGCACGGGGGGAGGAGATGAAAGCATGATCTTCGCCGGAGGGAGAAGAGAGGACTGAGAGAAAGAGATGACTGAAAGAGTGAGGTCTGAGGCAGTGCTGGTTACTTGAGTGGGTAGGGATTTGGGATTCTATCCAACGATAGAATGAGAGAGGATTTAGAGCTGATGGACTGGCGGTTTCCAGACATGTGCAGTGCATGTGTGAGCAGTTCTTGGGCGGTTTTGGTTGGTTTTCAGACAGGAAAACCAACTCCTGTGGTGCTGACATGTGTCGGACATGTGTCATCTTTCTGCCTAGGCAGTTGGGGCTGTCAACTGCTGTTTTTGCCTATAAATTGTAACGTATGGTCTGTTTTTAGGGGTTAGAATGCTGGCCTGCGGATTTTACAGACAGTGTGTTGTATTTGGTTCCTTGTAACCGGAGTTTATTAATACAAGGTTGGGTTTTCCCGTAATACGTGTGTGTACTGTTGCGTGTGTGCCCTTTTGGTAATGTGGCATGATTTAGGGGGACTATTTGTTAAATTGAGATGGACTAGGCCCTTGCGCTAACACTCATCAACAATGCTTGCCCTTTCGAGCTCCCTCACAAACCTCTGGTGGAAAATTGCAAAACTCTCTTTAGAGAGGTGGAAGGAACAATCCAAAATGCTTTTCGGGAAAGTAATCAACATGTGGATTTTCTTGCGAAGAAGGGTATGGACGAGGAAAGTGCCTTTGCATTTCTGGATTTTCCTCTGGCCGATATGCAAGCGACTATTGAGGCAGACACGGTGGGTTTGGCCTATGTGAGGCGCTAGTTTTTTCTTTTTTGGTTGTGTCTGAACCCTTTTATTCAACAAAAAAAAAGTTATCATCCGCTCGGAGCTCATAGTAAAATTCCATGAGCACTTAAAACCGTAACGCAACACCACAAAATTTCGAAAGGCTTCAAGAACAAATCGAGATTTGACTATTGAGTAGACATATATGACTGTGATGTCAAAAACAATCCACTATTTACAGTCAACACCCCCAAAATATGGCATAAAGTCCACAAAGGAACCAACAAATAATAAGTAGACACACTCTTAGAGTGAAATATTTTGAAATTAAAATCAAATTGGTGGAGTAATCAATTTTAGAGGTAAAAAATATAAAAACAATTTTTACTCTTATCAGCAATTACCTTCGTACTGTATCTCCGTTCTGTTGTCCCTTTTCTAAATTTATCAACAATTTAGACTCCTCCTTCTCTCTACAGTTAGGGTTCTTCACAACCTCCTCCAATACAACCCCATGATTGCTTACCAGTCTTGTACCTTGAAGTACACTCATGGACCTTGATTTGTTCAGTCTTACTGTAGTCATTCTCACAGCCAATCCCACTCTCCGCCTAGCAATCCCACTCCTATTATTACTATTAATTGAGTTAATGGAATCGAACGGTCCAAATTTAATCTCCCGGACAGAACCAATCGATTTGGAGCGACCCACACGATCTGTGGGGCCATCGGAAATATCGATTCCCGACTCCACGCACGATATCTTCCGGTTCCTCCGGCTCCCACTGCGCGTCGTCTTGATCGCCTCCGTGCTCTCATCCAGAGACTCATACTTCACCAGACGTTTCGTCTCCCTCGCGCCTCCCACGCGCCACCCTATGTTGTTCCAGATCGGCGAGTTGAGCCTCTTCATCGCCGCTTTCAAGCATTCCACAACCTCCGTCATCGCCGGCCTCTTCTCCGGCTTCGGCGTCACGCACCTCGCCGCGATAACCGCGAGCTGCCGCATTGCGGCCTCGTCATTCGGCCGACTGATCCGCGTATCGCAGATGCCGGAAAAATCTCCGACTTTAATCATCGGTACGGCCCAATCCACCACCGACGGGGGACTGTAGTTGACGTCGATAGCGTTTCGGCCGCTTATGATCTCCAACAGAAGAATGCCGAAACTGAATACGTCACTCTTGGTGCTGAGATCACCTGGCGCAAGATAGCCAGGGTCCAGGTACCCCAACGTCCCCGCCGGCGGCGTACACTTCGCTCTAACGTCCTCCACGTGTCCTCTCAAAGCCAAGCCGAAGTCGCCGAGCCGAGCGTCCCATTTGGCGTCGATCAACACGTTCGACGATTTAATATCCCGGTGAATCACCGGCGTGCTCGACAAATGCAAGTGCTGAACCGCTCTGGCAATTTGCAACGCGAACCGGACTCGTCGACTCCAACCGGGCGGTTTGCCCGAACCGTGAAGCAAATCGTATAACGAACCGTTCGGCATGAACTCGACGACGATCAATTTCCTCTCCGTCGAATCCACAGCGAATCCCAACAGATTGACGAGCCTTGGATTCCGAACCCGGGAGAGAATTTCGATCTCGTTCTCCGCGGGAGTGTTTGTGCAGTTTCTACAGTTTTGATTCGACGGTGCCGAAGTGGTTCTCTTCACGGCGGCGATGAGCTTTCCGTCGTCGAGTTGGGCTTTGTACACAGAACCGTGACTCCCTTTTCCAAGAAACTTGTCCCGGGAGAAGCCATTGGTGGCGGAATGAAGATCAGAGTAAGAGAATTCTCTGATCTTAAACGTCTTGTTACGAATCTTTCTGGGTTTATTGGTTAGGTCCCAGTTATATGGGTCGCATACTGCGATTGCAGACTTGCCATTGCAGGAGAAATAACCCATAACCATAAATAAATTGCAGAGCGATAGTTAGAAACAGGGGAATTGCATATACACAGTAATTTGGAGAAGGAGAGTATGAATATAGAGAGAGAAAAAAACGTAGAGGTGGGGAAAGGCCATGATTGGAGGGTGGTGGGGGGGATGTTGTAGAGAAGTCGTAAAGGACTCTGTTTATGATTTACAGCTTTAGGAATTTGATTAGTTTTAGATTAATGGGAAAAAGTAATGAAATTAAGAATTTGAAAATTTAAAAAGGTGGGTTAAGTATGAATATAGTGTTAATTTTCAATGCTTTTTGACATGCAAGGGCGTGCTAAAGGTGAGAGAGAGAGAGAGAGAGAATATATTGGTATTATTAAAGAAGAAGGGGGTCACAGTTGTTGCCCCCATCTCCAGAAGACGGTTGCTTTTGAAGTGGCCGTCTCATCGCTTTCCAGACTTTTGTGAATTATTACTACTAATACATTAATCTAATTTTAATTTCTTTTAATCATTTTCTTTTATAAAATTGATTCAGATAGCATTCAAATTTTTAGAAGTTTTGACATTTTGCAGCTACGACATTTGACTATTATTTCATTTTCATCCTTATAGTTGCAATTTGAACACATAACATCTTGTAGTTCGATAATCATCTTACTCCAATTCAAATCAATGCACCGTCACAATTTACAATTATACACCTAACTATTTTTTTAAAAAAAATTATGGACATTTTTAACCTCTTCACATTGCTCCATTAAAAATTTTCTAAAATAAATAAACCAATATATATATATATATATTCACGAGTGTTTTTCCGCGTGGTTGTTCTTTCCAACAAGTGTTTTTCCGCAGACTTAAACTCTTGACCTTATATATATATATAAAATGTTATACGCATATTCAGAGTATTTGGGCATATGAAGTGTAAGACCCCGATCTTTAATATATGCATAGTTTAAGTTGCGTTTTAAAATATTTCAAAAATAACGAGGCTGATGGTGTTATTTATTGTTTAATCGAAAATTTGAGGGGGTTAATTTGTAATTTTAAAAACATTAAAATTAGAGTTGGTTTAATTAATATCTTAACTAAAATAAAGGGGATGATTGTGTAAATTAAATATTATATATATATATATATATATATATATATATATATATATATATATATATATATATATATATATATATATAGAGGGAGAGAGAGAAGAGGAGGAACGAAAGGTGAAGAACGGGCCACTTGGGCGGTCGATTGATCACACACACACACACACATATATATATATGTACATATATACATATATATATTCATACATATCCACACACCTCAGGGAGGATGAAGAAGAATCCAGAGAAAATGAGAGAGAGAGGTTCGTCGGTGGGCTGTCGCCGATCGTGTGGGACTCGCCAGCGGTGGGTTGCGTGTTTTGTCTGTGTGTGTGAATGCTTGTTGTGTGTGTGTGTTCCTTTGTCTGTTTCGGCGAATGAGTGTGTGTTTTGGTCGAATTGGTTGTGTGGATGTGTGTTCTATTCTTGGTGAGGAAGTTGTGGGTTGTGGGTGAGTCGTCGTTGGTAAGTTGGCCAGCGGTGAGCGAAAGTTAGAGAGAGAAAGCAGTGGATGTGTGTGTTCCCTGTTTTCCGTTTCCATTTAGTGATGCTGTGTATGCATGTGTTCCGACGGTGGTATTACCGTGAGTGTGTGTGTGTGTGTCGGACGCTGTGTGTGTGGGTGTTGTGCCGTCGTTCAGACTGGTCTGACAGTGGTTGGTTGTGTGGTGTTGTGCGTATAGGTTTTGTCATGCACGTGTGTGTGTTGATCCTGCGGGGTATGTGTGTGTATGTGTGTGTGTATGTATGTGTTATTACCGTATGCATTTGGGTGTGTTCTGTGTGTGTTGGGTGTGTATGGATGTTCGTGGGTGGTAGTTGCTGGAGTTGGTGAGGAGAGAGAGAGATGGCCGGTGCAAAATAGAAATGGGAAGCAGAAAAACAGAGGAGCAGGCAAGGAGGCGTTCGCCGCAGCAGTGGAACTTTATGGAGCAAAGATGAGCGGCTTCGCCGTGGTGGTAAGATTTCCGCTGCAACGGTGAAGCATCAGTGTGCAAAAGCAGAACAATAGGAGCGTGTTCGCCTAGGCAGAGTAACTACGGCCTAGGCGGTGGAGCGTCAGTGAGTAAACTAGAGAAGGGAGGAAGCGTGTTTGCCGCGACGGTGGATCTCTCGCCGAGACGGAGGGAGCAAGAGCATAAACTAAGAAATTTTAAAGGAAATCGACAACCGTTTCGGAATGGGTAACGTTTCTCGTTAAATTTTATTTTTTTCGAATTAATTACTAGCATCGAAAATGCCAAAATTGCGATAATAAATATTGAGAACGTTCACATGAATAAATTCGATATAGTAAACTATAACAGAGCAAAACTCGTTGAATAGTAATATTTCATAATAAAAGGCGGGGAATAGGAAATTACGGAAACTAGGGCCTACATTGCATGGTTAGGTTATTTTTACATAAAATATTAATTTAGACCTTGTCACTATTAGGTTCGCAGGCACCGGATTACGGTAGAGGATAGTCGGTAAAAGTTTTCGAAAGCGGATAACCAGGTGAGTGTACTGTCTTCTAGTAAATTTCAAAAATCTATTTTTGTATAAATTATGAAAAATGTGTTTATTTAAAAATGGACGAATTTGCAACTTATATGGATCAAGCGGTTTTGGGTGTTGGTGGAAATTAAAAATGTTTTGTGGATTTCGTTAGTTTTTTAAAAAGGGGTGGAAAATAATTTGTTGAATCTAGTTGGTTTCTAAAGTGGTGGAAATTGATTGTGAACAAGTCGGTTGAGGTTGAGGTTGAGGTTGAGGTGGAAATTAGTGGTTGGTTCGACTACGCCATAGTATTTCTTCCTGAAAGGGATGTGGATTACCTGCTTGGCATAGTCTGGCAGAGCGTTGTTCATCTGCTTGGTATAGTCTGGTAGAGCGTTGTTTATCTGCTACGGCAGAGCGTTGTTATGTCCCGCTAGAAAGGCAAATCCTACGGATGGTACGGTACCGTTGTAACTCCCGATCGTGAGGTTAAAACGATCCTATGGCTAGTCGGAGGGTGAGGTGGTGTTTGTCGTATACGAGGAACTGATTGGATATACATATATATATATATATATATATATATATATATATATATATATATATATATATATATATGTTTTACTTTAATTAGATTAATTCAGTTTGGCTACAGATTACTTTAAAATAATTGGCGTATAAATATATATTATTTTGGTTGACTGGTGAGATATTTTATTATGTGTTGAGACGTTGGACTAGTGGGTCTAAAATACGTGGACGGGTCGTTTTAAAATATTTGGATTGGCGTATGCATTTATATTAGTATATCTACTGTTCTGATTTTCATCACACCATATGGTTAGCTGTAATATTCTGGTTGCTCATAACTGCTTTGTTGGGGTATGATATATATATATATATATATATATATATAGACGTTGATTTTGTGGTGACAGGAAAAATGAGTTTTCCTTGTGGTATGAGAAATTTATATTATGAGATTTTTATATTATTGTTCGATATGTAATATTCATATATTTTATGCTTGATCCATCCAAAATATTTTTATTAAGAAGACAGTACACTCGCAAGTGCAACAGTTAGGAGTCGGTCCCCTACTGGCATTAAGTAGAGTCCTACGATGGTGTCGTGTGAGAGTTTTTGAGACGAACTGTTTGAGGCGAACCCGTGAGGGGTTAAGGGTTATTATATCTTTGTTGTTATTATATTATAATCAGATATTGAATTTCTCACTTAATTTCTATCACGTAGTAATTATTGAGACATTAATTGAGTTTAATTGGTTTGAGGTGGTAGAAGTTTCGAGTGGAAAGAAACTCAGTGATTTTTTTGTAATTGGTGAGTTTGTGCGGATTGGATACGGTTGGGACTGTATCTAATCGGGATAACTTGGGTTTCAATCTTTTTTGGGAAAAAGATTGAGATTTGATCTTTACCTAATGAATAAAAGTGTTAGGTTATTCTTTTCCCTTGAAAAGAATTAGGTGTGAATTCTTCCTGAATAGAGTTCGTTTTTGAGTGAATTGTAATGGTTTCATCCTTATTAAGAAGACAATACACTCGTAGGTGCAACAGTTAGGAGTCGATCCCCTACTGGCACTAGGTAGAGTCCTGCGATTGTGTCGTGTGGGAGTTTTTGAGACGAACTATCTGAGGCGAACCCGTGAGGGGTTCAGAGTTATTATATCTTTGTTGTTATTATATTCGAGGACAGGTGTGTCCCCCATATGAGAGGATGTATATAGCATGTATTTGTGATTTTATATTTATGTATGCATATTGTTGTTTTCTAGTTGGTTGGATATCTAGGTGATGTTGTGTTGATGTCACGTCGGTCCCAGGGTGACGGATGTCCAGGGTGGGGTGTGACATGAAGCCTCTTAAAAATAATAAGGTATATATCATATGATTATTTTCTATCTAAAATTATAATGGTAATAATGACTTAGATTGTTGTGTGATAATTAAGAAGTTTGAGGTATTTAATTTATGTTTCAATTGAAATTAAGAGGACCAAAATGAAATTTTTGTTAAACATGAAGAATAGCGTGTCAAAGTCCTTTTTTTTTTTTTTTAATATTATTATTATTATTATTATTAAAACTACTTTGATTTGATTTAAGAGATATACAACTCATAAAATGACCCTTTCACTATTGTAATAAAATTTTTAGTTCTTAAAAAATAGTCCCTTGTTCTTTGACTATCTTTTGCCCATAATTTACATAAAATGCCATTTTATAGAATATTCACATTTTAAATTTTTTTTTTTTACTATTTTTAAAATATTTTAATATATGGTAGGACTGATTTTGGTGTAGTGAATGTTTACAATTTTATATGAACAAATACATTTTTGGAAAAAGTACAATTTAGTCCCTCTAACTATTGACACATTTCTAAGTGGTCCCTCTAAGTTTAAACATTTGAAATAAACTCTCTACGTATCATAACGTTTCAAATTGGTCATTTCGTTAGAAAATCAGTTAAAACTAACGGAATTTAGGGACAAAATGGTATTTTCATCTTTTTTTAATTTTTTAATCATTTTTAATTATTTTTTAATTTTTTTTATCTCTCTCTCTCTTCTTCTCCCTCTCTCTCCCACCACCTCCCTCTTCCTCTTCCTCTTCCTCCCCTTCCCCTTTCTCCCTCCCCTTCCCCTTTCTCCCGCCCACCCCACTCCCTGCAACAGGGGTGATTTTTCACCCTATGTTGCAGGGGGTGGTTGCACCCCCTGCAACAGGGGGTGTTTTCACCCCCTGTTTCAGGGGGTGCAACCACCCCCTGTTGCACCCCCTGTTGCAGGGGGTGGGAGGGAGAGGGAGAGGGAGGTGGCGGGAGAGAGAGGGAGAGGAAGGGGAGGAAGAGAGAGAGAAATAAAAAAATTTAATTAAAAATGATTAAAAAATTAAAAAAACGTGAAAAAACCATTTTACTCCTGAGATTCTGTTAGTTTTAACGGAATCTCTAACGGAGGGACCATTTTGAAACGTTATGATACGTAGAGGGTTTAAAATGAAATGTTTAAACTTAGAGGGACCACTTAGAAATGTGTCAATAGTTAGAGAGTCTAAATTGTATTTTTTCCTATATTTTTTGCTATGTTCGCACGATTCTCTCTATTTTACGATTACAAATCACAACAAACTTTCATCAAAAAATAAATCGATATGAATATTTATAGAGAACAACAAAAAGAAAACATTCACAACTAATAAACAACTCTATCAAAATTCAAAACAAATCAAAACAAATTTGACCATTATGATCTTCACCAAATCACAACGAATATTCACAAAACAATAAAAATTTGATATGAACATTCGTAAAGAAAAAGAAAAGTCAACAATTTTTTTTTTTTCACAAATGAATAAATAATTCCACCAAAAGTAACAAAAATCAAACAAATCAAAATAAAATAGTAAAGAATAAGAAAAATCAACAAAAAAATAAAAAAATCACAAATGAATAAACAACTCCACCAAAATTAACAAAAATCAAACAAATCAAAATAAATATGAACCAAACGTTCACTAAACAAAACACAACGAACATTCACTTAGAAATAAACAAAAAAAATATTCACAATCGAATAGACCCAAAAAACTCCCCCCAAAAATCAATAAAGACCAACAAAACAGATCTAAACAACGGTTTGAATATTCACAAAATTCACATAAAATCACATGACCATTCCGGATCTGAAATATATCTGATAGAGATATGAAAAATTCAATCACTCATCCAGATTTGGAAGACGAACGTCCACCACAATCGTGGAACAGCAGCAAATGACGTCCACCGCAATCGTCTGCCAGCTCCAATTAGAGCCAAACCACAACAAACCCCCCATCGATTCACTGAGAAATCAAACAAAAAAACACTCACAAACGAAAATAAACCCAAAAAGCTCCCCAAAAAATCAGAAAATCAAATGAACATCGCAGTTGGAATATTCACCTCTCTCAAATTTGAAATTTTTCAGATCTGAGAGAGAGAGAGAGAGAAAGAAAGAATCAACATACTATGCGCCGTTGGTAAGGCCCATGAAGCCGAGCGTCGTCGTCGCATTGGCGAGCGATAGCAAAATAGTGGAAATCGATTCGAATCAGCAATCTTAAGCTGAAGAAAAATGTCGTCGACGTTTAGTGGTGACGAAACTGTGTTGTTCTTTGGCTTCCTCGGCGTCACAATTGCTCTCGTTTTCTCTTATAAACAAAAAAGTCTTGCGTTTTCTCCTCTCGGGCCCTAACTCACTCGTCTTGCATTTTGTACCACAGATAAGGCAGCAAAATCCCATGTATGATTTGAATTTTTGTTTTTTTGGGTATGGGAGCTGTATATGGAACAGCAAATAGCGGCACTTTTTTGTGCACAGGGTGGTCTAGAGAGAGAAGAAGATGAAATGGGTATTCACGAATTAGGGTTTGGTTGTTTTAGTTTTTTTTGATAATATATATAGAAGGGTCTATATGTGCCTTTACTATAGATAAATGATTAAATATTAACAATGTTTTGATGGAGACTTAAATAATAACTTTTTTGCTTGAAAAGTTTATTGAAGAGAGAGAGTATGAATTTTGGTCCAAACATTAAAAAACCCTTAATTTAATAGTGAACTTTGTGCTAGGAATTTAACTTAGTTGTTGAGAAAGAACTGTTAAAAATGGGCTTGTTAAAAAAAGTTGTTAACTGTTTAATAATTCTGTCAAAAAATACTTATTAAAAATAAGAAGTATGTAATGAGCGTTTGGTAAACATCTGAATAAAAATATCAAAGATTATTAGATTATTAAAATAAACACGTGTTATATTTATGGGTTAATTACTCTTTGCTCCTATGGTTAGACTGTTTTGCACTTTATCCCCTGTATTATTTTTGTCACCACTTACTCCCTGTGCTGATGGACTAAGTATAAAAAACAAGAGACATATAAAAGTGTTGGTGTAAAAAATCTGGAATCTTGCTGGCGTGGATGTGACGAACTGGTGACTGTGAGACCAATGAACTTTTGACACTTTGGAAATTCTTGCGATCTGACCTGAGCTCCTCACTATACCCTGAGATCCTGTTCAGACTTTGAGCTGAACTCCTCCCTTGACTCTGTTCTGATCTTCGAGCTGAGCTCCAATATAGCACTCCGAGCACCTACACAAAGGCCTACCGGGGGTATGCCCAGTAAGACCCCTTAGGCGTAAAAATAAGCATCCGGGAGAGAATGCTAAAGTGCTCTAGGGTGAATTAGAAGCATCTACCTTTGGGCATTGGATACTAAGGGGTATTTATAGGATGCAGGACTCAATTAGCGCTGCGAAATTAGGGACCTCAGCCAGGTTAATTAGCTTAATTCAGCTGGCAGCCAATGAGTTTGCAGATTAAGGCCTTAAAAATCTGGACTGGGCTTTTAGGCCCATTTGTAGAAGTCAATGGAGCGTAATGGCTCGTTTTTAGACCTTCTAGATGATTAGAAGGTGGAGAGGGCATCAAAACAGCGTCGTAAGATTTAAAACGACCGTAAAGGGCTTCATATGTAGGAGAATCCGAGTTAAGGGTGCTCGGACACCCTAGCTCGGTTCGCTGATCTTCAGCGAGAAAATGGGTTAGGGTGCTTGGACACGTCTCTTCGTCCTTCGCTGATAGGCCCTTCTTTATGCATAAGTCCAAGTTGAGAATGCTAGAAAACCTCAGCTCGGCGGCGTAGCTTGAATTTTCCTTTTGAGGCTCTATTCTTCATAAGTTTGAGCTGAGAGTGCTCGAACACCTCAGCTCAGCATTGAGTCTTCAAACACATTTGAGGGCTCCCTTTTTGAGTAAATCTAAGCTGAGGGTGCTCAGACACCCCAACTTGGGATTGTGGGTTTACTTTCTTTGGAGGGCTCCCCATGTTGGGTAGGTTTGAGCTGAGGGTGCTCAAACACCCTAACTCGGCGTTGTATCTTCAATCTCACTTAAGGGTTCCAATTTTGGAGTCAGTCCGAGCTGAGGGTGCACGGACACCTCAACTCAACCAAGAGACTTCGTTCTCCACTTGAGGGGGTCCCTTTTTGGATAATATCCGAGCTGAGAGTGTTTGGACACCTTAGCTCGGCCAAGTAGCTTTGATCTTCACTTGGGATGCCAATTGGAGAGAGTCCGAGCTAAGGGTGCCCGGACACGTCAGTTCGGCCATGCTGTTTCATCCTTCGTTTGAGCTCTCAATTTGGATATTTTCTAGTTGAAGGTGCTCGGGCTGAAATCCAATTTACAAAAAAAAAAAAAAAAAAAAAAAAAAAAAAAAAAAAAAAAAAGGAAAGAAAAAAAAGAAAAATAAAATAAAAATGAAGATGCCCTGGTTCAGTGAAATGTTAGTTGTAAAGCCATCTCGGCTTAGCCATGTTGGTTGGATCTTCAATTGAGAGGTCTTTTTGCATAAGTCAAAGCTGAGGGTGCTCGGAGCCCTCAGCTCAGCCACTTTTTCATACTTGGACAACTTGGCGAAGTGAAGGGTTTGAGGCTCCCCCTTCTGCATATGTCCGAGCTGAGGGTGCTCGCACCCCGCACCTTAGACCCATCTTCACAAATTGGCGATTCTGGAGGAGCTAGGAGGCTTAAAGGTTCCCTCTTTTGCATATGCTCGAGCAGAGGGTGCTCGGACACCTTAACTAGAACAATTATCCATACTTGGCCTAGGGAGGAGTCTCCCTGCATGTGTGACTTTCACGACCAAATTTACCTCCATCAAAAAGAAATATTTATGTGTATAAACGTATGATTAATATAAAATTTTATAATTAAAAATATCTTTTACTTTGGAAATAAAAATTTAATTTTTTTTGTAAAATAAATATTTTTAGATATATTTCATGTTTCAAATAAAAATTTAAAATATCATTAAATACAAAAATTAAATATAATTATGTAATAAGAACATAAAAATAAAGTAATCTTGTCGCACAAAATTTTATTAATTAAAAAAATAAAGCTCATTTTGACTTTTAAAAATTTCTCCCGACTTTTAAAAGCAATTCAAAAAGAGAGAAGCTTACCTATAGATTTTTTTTTTTTTTTAAAAAAAATTGATTAACAAACGCACTTGTATCGAGTACCAATAAAAGGAGATTAAATTAAACCGTAGTTGATTGTGCATATTTGATGTAGCTATTGTCTGATATAACGAATTTTTCAATAATTGATATTAATCATTTTTTTCTTATCCCAAAAAATAGGTAATTTGTTATATGTATATTTAGATATATAATAATTTTACTAATATTTCATTTGATAATAATTGCTCAATCAATCTTTTCACTATTGGTAGAGTTCCAACCGCTTTTTCTTAGCATTGTATGATTTGGAGCATAGCAATTATATTAGGTCCGAAAGGGACTTAATTATTATTATTAATCATATTTCCATATAAATTAATATCAATATTCTGCGCCATTCCTTTTCATTAATCTTACACCCATAACGAAAATGGTTTATGGAATATTTTTCGGGATAACTTTATATTAATTCTACCTTTTTTTATTTTTATTCATTTATATTTTATATTTTATAGAATTGTTGGTGATGGATATGGACATAAACAATAATCAGTTGGGACGTCTCATTAATAACTCTTTGGTGAAAAAATAAATAATAAATTGGGTTTTGTGTTTATTTCAAAGTTTAGGCGACCGTTTTCCACCTATATATGTTTTGCGTTCTTATTTAAAATTGAAGGAACAATAATTCCTCTACTCTTTCACACTGTGTACATCAAAATCAACAATATAATTATATAATTAAAAAAGAATATATGTTAAATATTGATAAATAACATATCAAGATTTGGGAGGTGTGTCCAAAAATTATCCCTTAAGCTGCTTTAATTTGATCCCTTCGCCGACGGCATCTGGCGATCAAGGGAATTCTCTAATACCAACAAACTCCAGGCGTGGCCGTTAAAGTAGCTCCATTGCGGTGTCTACGGGTACCATAACTGACTCTCTCTTCCGCAACACGATTTCTAACTTTCAGATCTACAATCTTATAGTCCAGGGAGCTGATTGAGAACATGTGGAGCTTCCCCACCGCACTGAGAAGGGAGGATCGGACCTAGAACACATGATCGAACCTGAGGAGTGTTTGGGACTGTTGGAGATGATTTGATCAGAATACAATTGGCGGTGGATAAATTGAGAGGTGTAGATTAGAAGAGGTACTATGGAGATCTTGTCTCTGTCCTGGGCTTTGGAGAAGAATGTGGTCTGGGGCATCAGATCGTAGTCGGTGGGTTGAAGCCTATTTGATCTTCGTTGCAGTGGTGGAGTGAATTGGGTGGTGTGCCATCCAATTCCAATGTTGAATTTAGATCGTGAAAGTGGGCGAGTGCGATAATTATATGTATATATCAATTTGTGTGTAGGTTTAGGATGAGTTTTTGTTATAGTTTTAGTTTCTTGGCATTTCTTAGTGCTCTCTGTTTGGGATTTCTATTTGTCCAGTAGCTATGATTGTTAATTTATTTGGAGTTTATGTTCGTTGGTGATGAAAAAACACTGAAAATTACGAAAATAAATAAATTAATGTTTGTTTTTGTTGATAATTTGTCAAAAAAGACGAACTGAATTTGGGTTTGTGGGTGGATCTAAATTTGGGTTTGTGAGCTATGCTACAATGAATGAAGCAAATAGGGCAATTAAAATTCTCGATGGGTTAAAAGCTATGGGAGGGATTTTGAGTGTCAATATTGCTTCTCGTGGTATGGGGGATAGAAGAATCCCAATCCTTAAAGATAAATCTAAAACGTTTGTCTTAAAAATGTAGACTCTTCTCTGGGTTCTTTCCTCTTTGTAGACTCTTCTTGATATAAAAAAAATGGTTGATATTTGATTATACTTCCTTTTCTACAACTAATAGTTGTGTAGGTTTAATGTTTAGTTTAGTAAATTTGGTAGTGAATTCTATGGAGTAGGAGGTGTGTAGTAAAGTAGATTTGCACAATCAATCTAGTATTGCGGAACTCATTGGGATTGAGATAGTTAGGAGGGATGAGATAAATTTCGGATTTGGTAGCTTGATAACCAATTGTATGGAAAATGATTTGTTGAACTCAACAGTTTATTAAAAGTCTTCTGGAAGCAACAAGTGTGGTGCTTTGTTGGACCCATTACTTGAGAAAGGGGAGTCTAACCCATGCACTATGTATGAAAATATTATCTTAAAGAGGATTGAGGGTGATGAGGTGTTTGAGTTGGGAATGAGGCTTGGCTAGAATGATCAACAAGAGTTAGTGAACTTGGAGTTAGAGACTAGATCTAATATTGTAGAGGGGCTTGGCATATTAGAAATGGATTATGATTCAAGTTCTAATGGTTGGCAGGTGATGGAAGATGACGATGAAATTATAAAAGCATATTTTTTTTTGAAAAAATTGGCCTCCATAAAAAGGGTGAGACCAGTTGTTCATTCTAGATTAAATAATTATATTTCCCCATCACTTTGTTTAGCGCAAGAAACACCTTTAAGTAGTATCAGGTGGGAGTTGATGTGCCTTTCTTTCAAGATGAGATCAATGAGTTTTTTTCTTTTCCACAATTGAAGGTATTGATTAAAAAAAGAAACTCATCTTGATCCCTAAAAAACTAGGAAAGAAGAAGTCACTTGTCGTTTGGATGTATTAAGAGTAGCTTGTTTGGTTCTCCGAGGTTCATTATTCTATATTCGATTGTTATGTTTCATTAAATTGTATTTTTTTTTTTTTTCAAGTGATGGTCCATGGATTGATGGGCCAAATTAGTGACATAAAGACTTTTGGCTAGGAAATTCCTGAAGTTGAGGAAGGTGTTGGGTGTATATTCAAGGGAGATAGTTATCTGGGAACAAAAACTGCCAACATTTGGGATGGATATATGGCGGGGGATGGTAGCTGCCCAACAACTGGTGTGATATCTACTGTGGAATAGACTCCTAATTTAGTGATCATTGAAGCAGTTATTTAATGGTGTTTATCTCTTATTTTGATTTTATTTGTTGTTGGTACCCCTCCTTAAGGATACCTGTATTTGCAAGGTTTATTGGGGAGTGGCGAGGCATTCTTCCAACAAGGTTCAAGGATTCCACTTTGATTAGGTTTGGATAGTGGGAGGGCGTTCCTATTGCAAGGCTTAAAGCAACTGACTTGTGTTTATCCTAAATTTGTTGTTTCTTGTTAGTGTGAGTATTATAACTTCTTTGCAGTCATGTGTAGTTTTGGTGTCCTGTTTCGATGTGCAGCAAGGCATTATTTTTTGTATATCAGGATTAGAATATGCTCAAGATGTAACTTGGTGGCATTGGAAAAATCTCTCTAAGTTGTGTAAAATAGTGTTGATAAGGGATACCCTTCTCTTCAATTGTAATATAATTAACTGCTTATAAAAAACAAAACAAAATAAAATGTATCAAGGTCCACGCTTGGGGTAGTCCACAATTATATTTTTTATTATTTTTTTAATTTTCTACAATATAAATTATTTTAAATAAAAACTCAATTTCAATCACCACATCGTATGTGTTTTTCAAATAAATATTTTAAGCCTATTTTCATTTTCTTGGCATATTTTTATTCTTAATGAATTATTTTATCACGTTAATTGACGGATTATAATTTTTCTTAACAACTATATATGATGGCGTATGAAGAACGAAAATCGATATATAAATGTTTTATCTATAATAAAAATTACAAATATATATAGAAAAAAAATATATAATTAAAGAAGCACCACTTTTAAACTCTTTCACCTCCAAAACATTGAGGACCTACATAAACTTTAAATACTCATAAATTAAAAAGATGAAAGAACAACTCTTAAAGATGGAATCTATGATTGCAATATATAAAGCATTCATCAAACAACTCTGGGGTATAACTGATACATATAGCCATTCGAGGTGGTCCAGCTCAGCATTCATCCGCAATGGCTTCTGCTGTTGTGACCTTCCCGCTAGTAGTTTTAACTAGACGAAGTAAGTAAAGAGGAAACCAGATCTCTATGTGGTCGGATTTGGAAAAAAAAAAATTTCAAAAATAAAAATCAGGGTTGACTATTTGAAGTTACTGCGGGCTCCCATATCAAGAAGTAATGGTTCATGAAGTCGAGTGCATAGCATACCTACACCGCCCGAAGTATTGAAATGTTATAGTAAAAAAAATATATTAGGACTGAAAGTTCATTTTGAATTTTAATCATAATACATATCACTTTTGAAAAAGAAAAAAAAAAGGAATAAAAGATAAGTCCAAGTGGTGTGGGTGTGGTGTGAAGTAGATTCTGCTTTTGAATTTGAGTGTATAGGGCCATTGACTTACAGGCATTGATTTTAGATCCTTTTTGGACTTTTCACTATCCTCCAAAACAGCAAAAGTTTAAAAATGAAATGAGATGGAGGGGTAGGGACAAATATTAAATGGCTTTGAAGTTAGTGGTTGAATGCCAGGGAACAGGCATGTCAAAAATTCAAAATCTTAACCTCCCCCATCCATCCATCGCTAAAACATTGATATGATATGACTACAGTTAAATTTGGGAGTTAATTGTCTTATACTTTATCATGTTTTATTTTGTTATCTCCCTTTTGAAAATCAGATTTTTATTGTTTAGTCTCATATATTGTATTAAAATAATTTTTCTAATGTTTTATTATTATAATTTTTTTTTTTTATAATTAATATTTATTTTTTTCGGGGTTCGAGAGGATTTTGAGTTATGTTAAGAGACCATATGGGTCTTTGGCATATGGATTTCACTAGATTCTTACTTAACTGTAGTAGTTTGAAAGCTGAAATTAGAGAAATACACAAAGGACTAACACTCGTACGTCATCAAGGATAATAACAAAGGAGAGTGTCCAAGTAATCATCAATTTAAACCGTGGATCGATGACTGTAAAAGAATGACGAGGGAGAGGAACTACATCGCCCAACTCATTCTTAGAGATGATAATAAGTATGCGAATCACCTTGCCAAGAAAAGAGCAGAGAGAGAAGTTGAATACACGCTAATTTTCAATCCTCTTGAGGATATTAATGATACTGTATTTGCTAATATGTGCCCGAAAGCATTTGATAGGCATCCGTAGACTTTTTTTGTTTTCATCTATACCAAAAAAAGAAAAAATTAAAATTTATTTTTTAACCTTTCTATTAGTTAATACTATCCACATTATACTTTAATACCCTTGTATGATTTCAAGATCATTAATTTTTTTCCTCTCTCTCTATATATAGGAAAATAATTTTTTTAGTCTCTCATAAATGGGGTCGGTGTCGGTGTTCAATTGGTCCCTACTATTTAATGTTCGACACATTTGGTCCCCCATAATTGAAAATTAGGTTCAATTTGATCCAAATTACAAATATGTTAGTCAAAGTTGACAGTTAACCATTAGTGTAAGGGTATTTTGGTAATTTTGTGAGCAAATTTATTTTCTTCTCTTCAACCTATATGAGTTAATTACACTTTGCACGCTATGTTTTATTTTACAACTTTTAAAAATTCATATTTTTATTTTTAACCTTAATTTGGTATATTTTGGTTACGAAAGTAAAATTTTATTTCCAAATTTGACCATAATATGTTAATGTTAAAGACTATATTGCCCTTTAATAATAGTTTTAAGGAATAATATAAGATAATTAAGACAAAGAGGTGTAAAATAATATATAATCAAAATTTTTAGGGTTCAAACTGTAATTTTTAAGGTCCATGCCTTCTTCTTCTTCCTTGCACGGCCACCCCCACTCCACCACCGGCGGCACAACTCCCTCTCTCTCTATCTCCCACCAGAACCGTCGTAGCAACAGAGCTGTTGGCAGCAATAGATTTTCCTTTTGTTTTTTTTGGGTTGCTATTTGCTTCTCTGTTTTTTTTTATATTGTTGGGTTGAAGAAGATGATCACACCAAAATGACGCATATACTCCTGATTCTAGGGTCACGTGTATATCATTTGACTTATTTACGTCCAAATTGGCTAACACCGTTACCAATTGAGTTAAAATGAATGCAATTTCAATTATGAGGGACCAAATATGTCAAACACTAAATAGTGGGGCACAATTGAACATCGACCACATTTATGAGGGACCAAAAAAATCACTTCCCTATATACATACACTCTTGTAGATCCTTAATGTTCAACCAATTCTGGAAATAAACACTAATAAAAAAATATTTTGTAAACGTTCACAATGGATTAATTTCATGAAAATGTTATATCATTTTAATTTATATTTCATTCTTTTCATTTTGATATTTATATTGATTTTTTTTTTTTTTTACTTACTCATTGAATGTTCACTTAGACAATGTCATTAGTCAACATTTCATTTGTTCAGTGAATGTTAAACAATGATTTTTTGGGCATGACTCTAAATTTTACAATTCACTATTCATCCAACCTACTCGATACAATAATTTTTTGAGAAATCCAATAATTCTGTTAAAACTCCAAAGTCACTATATACCATAAAAATTACAACAATTTTTTACATGAAAAGATTATAGTAACTTTTATATAAGCACAAAATTTTAGACTTTTGAAAAAATTATTATAGCACATGAACTGCATGATAAAATTTTTTAAGTTTGTGAATTGTTCACTAAAAATCCCTAAAATAATTACCCTAAAACAACATTTATTACTTAATTTTGTGTATATTACCCCAAATATAGAATCTGACTTAATTTAGTGAACATTTACTAAATCAACTTCATGTCGTAATCATATTTTCATTTTAGTAAATGTTCACTAAGACAATTAACCCAACATATGATATAACTTACATTGGTTAAGTGTTCACTAAAAACAATTACAAAAGTTAAAAGATTTCAATTAGTGAATGTTCACTGAATCAATTATCCCTAACAAAATACGACTTGTTTTAGTAAACATTTACTAAGTCAATCCACTAACACAATAAAATATTGCTTAGTAAATATTCACTTAGACAATTTCATTAGTAAACATTTATCTGCTTAGGAAGTATCATTTATAGTTTTGAATTTTACAAAGACCTCTCAACCACTTGTAAAGTTAATGTTCATTTTTTTTTTATATCAAAATAAAGATGATGAAATGTACATTAAATGATATAATTTTATGAATTTAATTCATTATGAATGTTCACAAAATGAGTTTGTTTATTGGTGTTTATTTCTACAAGTAGTGAGTGATTCAAGGAGGAGATGTTGACCATTTTAGTGAACAATCACATCTAAAAACATCACGCAAAAATAATTAATATGGATATCGAAATGAAGATGATGAAATGCAGATTAAAATGAAATAATTTTAATGAATTTAATCCATTGTGAACGCTCACAAAAATAGTTTTTTTAGTCCGTGTTTATTTTTTGTTGGTCATTAATGACGTTTAACCATTTTTTACGGAGAGAGTCGTCAGTTGTAAATTAGATGACATATAGGGAGAATGGTTAAAGGAAATGTGAAATATATGGTTTAAAAAATTATCTAAAATACTTAAAATGATGACATCAACCTAATTGCTAACGGCCACCACATTTTGGTTGTGGTGGCTCTGTGTGTGTGTGTGTGTGTGAGAGAGAGAGAGAGAGAGAGAGAGAGAGAGAGAGGGTTGTTTTGGTGAGGTCCGCTCCACTAGTTGTTTTGGTGGCTGTGTAAAAAAGATTGAAGGCTCCGGTAGTAGTAGTTCAACGACTATGTGTAAGACCCTAATTGTTGCGCATACATATTCACTAGTTTCATTTTAGAACGTTTAGCAAATAATGGGGTAGAATGTGTTATTTTCAATTTGAAATAAAATTTTAAGGGGTGAATTTATAATTTTAAGAAATATTAAATCTTGAATTGGGTTAAAATGATAACCTAAAGAAAATGGAGGGGAGGTTAGTGTAATTTGGGAAAAAGATATTATATATATATACACACACATACACACACACACCTATATATTCACTCATACGACAGTGGGATCAAAAAACCAAGAAATGGAAGAGGAAATTTGACGTGGCAACGCAAAGGTTCATGAACCACCACAATTCTCATGCATATAAATATATTCATGCGATTGTAATCATAAAACCTCAAAAGAAGGAGAAATCTGAAAACATAGAGAAGAGAGGAGAAGGTTCAAGGTGGTGGGTTCGGATTGTCAACGTTTCTTCGGCGTGGGTGTGTGTATGTCATCTTCGCCGTTCCTCCAACAATTGCGTGTGTGTGTGTGAGAGAGTTGATGGTGTGTGGGTGTGCTAATCAGAAACGGCGTGTGTGTGTGTGTGTTGTTGGTCGGCTGTGTGTGTGTGTGCTCTGTTTTTGCCGACTGTGTGTATGGGTGTGTGTGTGCGCATGTGTGTCCAATCGATTAGATGAGAGAATGTGTGTGTGTGTTTCGACGTGTGTTCTAATCGTTGGTCGGTCGGCTGTGGCAGGGTATGACTGTGTGTGTGTGTATGTGATCAAACGGTGTGTGTGTGTATGTGTTGTCGACGGTGGGTTTCATGGTGAGGGTGGTTTGATCAGGTTTGTGGGGGTGTTGTGGGTCGACGGTCTGCTGTGCGTGTGTGTGATCGGTATAGGGTGGTTGCTGGTGAGTGAAGAGTAGTGAGAGAGGGAGTGTCGGTGGCGGTGAGAACACAAACCGAAACAGAAAACAGGAGAGAGAGAGAGAGATGTATGAGCTCCAACAGAACTGAAACAGAGAAAAATGGACTGTCGCCGTAGCGGTGAGATTAGTCGCCACTGCGGTAGGGATCTAACGACCAAAACAAAGCGGGAAAGAAGGAGAAAGAAAGGAAGAAGAAGAAAAGGAAAAGAAAAAAGAAAAAAAAGAGGAAAAAAAAAAAAAAAAAGGAAAAAAAAAAGGGAAATCCAATAAAAATCAAAAACTCGAAAATTCAATTTCTCGGTCGTAAGAGATTCGGAGCAGGTAACGATTTCGTTGGTTAATATTTTAATCGTTAACTATTGTTCTCGTTAAAATCAGTCGATTATTATTTCCGTTAAAAAAAATTAATTAATTAAATTATTAGCATTAAAATTTTTGCAACCAGGATAATAATTTCGTAATCGTTAATATTAATAATTGTGTATGATAAATATTAACGGAACGAAACGAATGAAATAAAAATTTTTCATTACTAAATTCGGGGAAAGAGAAATTTTGCATTCTAGGGCCATGCATTTAATAGTAGGATTATTTTAAATAAAGTATTAATTTAGGCCCTATCGCTATTAGGTTTGCAGGCGCCAACGTCTCGATAGTTTTTTGCGGTGATATTTTTTTAGAAGTGCGGAAATCGAGGTGAGTGTACTGTCTTCTATGTAAATTTACAAATCTTATTTTCGTATAGATTGTAGAAAATGTGCTTATTTTAAATGGACGATTTTGCAACTTATATGGATAAAGTCGATTTTAAAGGTAGAAAATGATTTTTGGAATCAAGTTGATTTTAAAGGTGAAAAAAATAATTTTTAGATCAAGTTGGTTTTAAAGGTGGAAAAATAATTTTTGGATCAAGTCGGTTTTTAAAGTGGAGAGTGATGTTTGGTCCGACTCTGCCATAGTTTCTTCTTGTTAGGCAGGTGTGACCTACGAGATGTTGATTTTCTTTTCGTTAGACGGGTATGACTTACGAAATGTGATTTTTTTTTTCTCGTTAGGCATGTCTGACCTACGAGATGTGGATTTTTTTTTCGTCAGGCTGGTAGGACCTACAAGATGTGAATGTTTTTCTCGTTAGGCGAGTATGACCTACGAGATGTAGATTTTCTTCTCGTTAGGCGGGTATGACCTACGAGATGTGGATTTTCTTCTCGTCAGGAGGATATGTCCAACGAGATGTGGATTACCTACTAGACAAAGTCCTGCAGGGTGGTATGGTACCGTTGCAACTCCCGATCGTGAGATAAAAACGATCCTATGACTAGTAAGAGAGGATGCGAGAAGTATTTTATATTATGTTGAAATGTTTGGATTGGTTGGTTTAAAATACTCGGACAGGTTGATTTAAAATATTTAGATGGGCTAATTTAAAATATTTAGATTGGTTAGCTTAAAATATTTATATTGGGTGTTTTAAATGAATTATTTCTTTACATTGGTGGCAGTTGGAAATTGGTTTCAAATATGGTATGCGATGTACGATATTATCTTTATAGTATTTCATTTCATTGGTGGCAGTGAAACTGAATTTTTAATCGGGTATGTGACTATAAAATATTATATTTTGAAAGGTGGTATTTAACATTTGTGCTTGATCCATTAAATATTTTTTATTTATTATGAAGACAATACACCGATAAATTTTTTTGGTTTCAAGTACCGTGGTTAGGAGTTGGTCCACTATTGGCATTAGGTAGAGTTCAGAGGTAGTGTTGTGTTGGAGGTGAGCCGGTCGGACGGGAATCATGGAGAGTTCAAGTACTAATATTTTTGGCTTTGTGAATACTTGGGACTGGTATGTTTTTCAAATATTTAGATATGAGTAGATATATACTTTTGGAAAAAAATATTTTTACAATACTGCGAGTGGGTATGTGTATATGTATGTATGGATATTCGTAGATTGGTCAGGTAGCGTCAGGTCGACGTCACGCCCGGCCTCGGGTGCCGGGTGCCGGGGTGGGGTGTGACACTATGGCTTGATGGTGATGGCGTGGGAGATAGAGAGAGATAGCAAAAAGATGAAGAAAAATCTGGAATGGAATAGGAAGAAACATTTTTTTTTCTTAAGAAAATGGTAATTTTAGAATGTTGAATGTAATTTATGGGTTTGTTTTTTTTTTTTTTAAATAAATTGTGTTTTATTCAAAATAAATTTTGCCATATTACCCATTCTATTTTTTCTTAAAACCGGGATACCTCCAATCATTTTTGTTTATAAATGTGCAATTATTCAATGCCTTTAGTCTTCAAATTTCGACCCGTAAGTAAAACATTTGGAATTTAGGTAAAGCCCAGAAATTAAGAAACATTTTAAGATGGAACGATAAAAGAATTGTGGAAAAATTGAGAGAGAGAGGTGTACCTAAAAATGGCCAGCCACCACCACCGTCACTGCAAGATCTGCCAAGAGTTGTGACGATTGGCGAGAGAGGGAGCTTCTCAAGAGGCATAAAATGGAAGACATGAAAATCATTTAGGGGCGTTAGGGTTAGTGATATAAGAGGGCAGAAGAGGAAACATAGAGGGCAAATGCGTGATTTCATATCGGAGATGGGAAAGAGAGTTTCTCCATCGAAGAATTTCCATAAAGGGAGAGATTGTGGCAATTGATCAAGAGAGAAGGGCTAGAATTAGGGTAATCTCTTTAATGAACTTTTTAATTATTTTTTCAAAAATGTAAGTTTTATATTTTTTTACGAAGAAGACTTACCATAGGAGATATTAAATAGACAGAGTTTTAGACTTAAAATAATTATCTATTTTAAGTTATACTTCATTAATAGATTTATAAACATAAATCATCCCTTTGTGTTTCAATTTGTCCTTAATTGGTGCCTTAAAATATGTAGGCAAAATATCTCGAGCAAAATATATTCCGTCCTATTTTATTATAAAGATTATTACTTAATTAGACAATTTAAAAATATCAAGTGAGATTTAACAGTTTAGTATGCTTGATTTAGTATGTTAAAAAATTGAATTAATTTTTTTTATATTTAATTTGGAAATTAAAAAAAGAAAAAAAGAGTTAAAACTAGTTCTATTATTTACTTGATAAAATAAATTTATAAATTTTTAGTTTTTATTAAACTTTATTTGTGACAGATAAACATATTAATTATTAGTAAGATATAAAAACTAAGAAAGTTAGTGGTAGGTATTGGGGGCTTGGGTCTTCCAGGCCAACTAACAAAAGACAACTTCCTGCCCGTGGACTAAGGCTTGCCCATTGAAAATTTGAAAAGCCCAGAGGACTTTGTGGGTTGGACTACGTTGTTTGCAGTCTTATCATATGAGTATTGACCCACTAGTAATTAATTACCACTTCATTTTAACATTTTATGTAATCATAAACTTAAAATATAATTAATTGATTATTTTAAATTATTAAATATATATTATAAAGGTTTTTTTTTTTTTTTTTTTTTTTTTTTTTTTTTTTTTTTTTTTTTTATTGTTTACGCCTTTTTTAGGTTTCTCTCTCCTCATCTAACCGTTTTTTGAAAAAGATTATTTTTCAAACCCTTTTCAAAAGATTGTTAGAGAAAAGTCCTTGTTAAAAAAATAAAAAATTGAATGGACATTTATACCCCTATATATAAATACATAACCTCTCTCATTTTTACCAAATCCTAATTTTCATCAACACTCTTTTCTCTCTCAAACACTCTCCATCGCCATCCCCTCTCTCAATACTGCTAGACAATGGCTGCCGAATAATGAACAGACGATGACCGCCGCCACCGCCGAACGATTGCCGTCAACCACCACCGCTCCTGCCAAACGAACGATTGCCGCCCACCTCCGTCTCTGTTGGAGGAGCGAGCAGATCTGACTGGAATGATGAACGGCGAAGCTTGCCAAGCTGCCTCTGTGCTCCGATTTGTGAAGAACTCATTCCTTTCCAAGCCGTCGCCGCCATACGATTCACAGAAATTCAACAGATCTGAATGGGACGACGAACGGACGAAGTTCGCCAAGCCGCCGTCGTGCTCTTATTCGCGAAGAAGATGGACAACGGTGGTCAATTGACGATGAACAGATGAAGCTCGATGTTGTCGTCGTCGTCGTCTCTGTTGGAGCATTTGATCACCACCGAAGACGATAAATAGCCATCGCCGCCATGCTTCGATTTGCGAAGATGATGACGATAAATTACCATTGCCGTCGTGCTCCGATGACGATAAACGACCATCGCCGCCATGTTTTGTTGATTTGTTTGTTTTGTGATTTGTTTGTTTTGTTTTCTCAAGGAATGCGATTTGTTTGTTTTCTGCGATTTGTTTTGTTTTGTTTTCTCAGCCTTGTTCCGATTTGTTTGTCCATATTATTTTTTTGCTGATTTTGGCCTTCTAGTGCTCGATTTGAGGATTAACGGGTGGTGGAACCACTACCGTGGCCACCCATCAATCAATGTGTCAATCATTCATCGGTGACTGGTTCGGTTTTTGTTTTTTTGTTGAATGTTCATTGTTTGTTTTTTGTGTTGCGGTTTTTGGTGTTGCGGTTGTTCATCGTTTTGTGAATATTCTTGTGGTTAGGTTTTGTATTTTTATTTTTTGAATGTTCATTGTTTTGTGAATATTTATGTAGTTAAGTTTTGTTTGACCGGTTTGTTTTTGTGAATGTTTCATTATTATTTTTTTGGTGTGAAAGTTCATATTAGTGTATTTTTCATAAATGTTTATATTGTTGTATTTTTGGTATTTAGTGAATGTATATTTTTGATGCGTTTTGGTGAAAGTGTGAATATTCACAACAATACAATTAAGATAAATATGTATTAAATATCTAAAAAATAATAAAAATAAAAATGTGAATATTCATATTTTTAGTATATTTTATAGAATCATACAGAATGACATGAATTATAAATATAACACAAATAAGGGACAATGACCAGGGACTAAACTCTAAGAAAGTTATGGGGACAAAAAATTTAATGTAGGCATTTTCCAGGATCATTTTCTCAATACACTCTCTTCTAAAAACCAAATAATGAAATCCCCTAAATAGTGTGGACTCCACCAAATAATTAATCTCATGAATACAAAAATTAAGATATCTTCAAATATAAAATATCTCTTGAATTAAATGGTTAGGAGTTATTTTGCATCTCTTCTAATGGATATCATACATTTTATTTAATGAAAAATAATGTGTGTAAACTACACTATCCTGATTTATAATATACTAGTGTATAACCTGTGTCTGAAGGCGCGTGCTTAAAAAAAACGAACTTAAAAAAAAAAATCATATAATCCCCACAAAGAATCGAACCAAGACTTCATGGTCATAATAGAACAATCTTACCCTTAAGCATATTCCCTTTTATTTATATGACATTCCAAATTCTCTATTGTTATTTTATAACAACACGACACTAAAACACGACCAATAACATTCAGACACGACAATAACTGACACGATCACATAATAAACAAATATTTTCTAATGGACAATAATAACAAAGTATACAATACGATAAACTTAGTCATATAAATCTACCACCCAAAGCCATTGAAACTTTAATTCTAGACTGTCATGCCATAGATTATCTCCATTTGGCTAAAGTGCTACATGTTTGCATATTGTCTAATGAAAAAGAAACACAATAATGATCAATTGGATAAATAAATTAGTATCATATTAAAGACAAACAAATAAATAAGTCCACCACTCATGGTTACTTGAAATTACCTTAAACATACTCTGAAACCAAATTATGGGAGCCTCAATCAATAAAAAGTACAAAAAATTGAACTTCCCCATGTTTACGATGGCTGAAACAAAAAGGAAACTTCATCTAATGTGATAAATGAACTCTAAAGTTATTGTAAGATAATAGATCTCTGTATACAAAATTCATAGTAATATTTGAAAATCAAAGAAAATTTCATCCAATTATTAGGTTAACTAATTTAATCCTAATTAGAATATTAAGCACAAATTTTGCAAACACAATAAGACCTTCTCATCTTAACATAGACTGAATTACTAAGTTATCTAAACTTGCATGAGTATATGATCCTTGCCCTAAATGGGAGTGAACAACAGAAATACAACAGGCGAAAAAAAAAAAAAAAAAAAAACAGAATTGAAAAAAACGAAAAAGAAAGAAAGAATGGTTTTACCTGAGAGAGTGACACTACCTCCACAATATGTATTTTGTTTCAATAATTTCTGCATAAAATAAAAAGGAAAAAAATTCAATATCGTAAATTAGGAGTAGAAAGTGATGCTTAAAAGAGATAAAATAGTTTAATAAACAATTTTTTCTGTTAAAGCGTTTTCTCTCTCGAGCCCCGATATGAAATCCCATCGCATAAAAACTTTGGCTTGATAACTACTTATATTAGTTTATCAAACACCCCTTAAATTGTGGCATATTACAAAAACACCCCCTAATATACAAACCCTAAATTGTTTTCATTCATTTACAAGTTCTCTCTCTCTCTCTCTCTCTCTCAAATTAAACCTTTTTCTTGGGAACAACCATGAGTTTCAAAGAGCCACAGCTAACGGAGAAACTCAGGACTACGAATTCGATGTTTGTCGTTGGCTCTGTTGTCGTGATTGGTACAAAAACACTAAACAAACATCACCTTTTGGCAATAAAAAACCAAAAAGCGTTCCATCCAAATTGTGTATTTTTTGTGTATAAAAAAAGCCCGACAAATCCATGCATTCTTTATTTCGCGCCTTTCTTTATCTCTACTTGCGATTAAATCTATATAGAACACAAAAAATACATAAAAATGCTCGACAACATAAATTAGCACCCACACACAATTTAAAATTTTTGATTGAAAAACGAAAAAAAAATAGAGCGGAACACACAGAACTGGGAACGTTGTAAATCTGGGAACAAAAATACAAAAATATGGGAACAAAAAATTGGAAGCAGAAAAATCTAGGAACAGAACCGAAACTTAGCTTGGAACAAAAAAACTAAAAAACACCACCTATTCAATTTTGTTCTTGGTTTTTGAAATTCTTATTAGGTTTAATATGGCAATTAATTGCTTAGAACAGAAACATAAAGCAAACAACACCTACAAAAAATGTATGGGATTTTTTTCATGGAATTATTGTTTGGAGAAGGTAGTTCCATGCTCGAGTGGAACATAAATCTGGGAACAATCAGAAAAACAAAAATTTGAGAAAAAAAAAATTCAAAAAACTGTCTATCAATTGGATGTAAATTAATATTTCACAATAATTATTTATCGGTTGGTTGTTTATCGATAAAAAAAGAGAATGAATAATTACCTTTATTGAAATTATAAAAGAAAAATCACTGAACAATTAAAAAAAATTACAAAAAATTACAGAACACAAAAACCTTCAAAAAATGCACACACCTAATGAGGTGGGTATATAAATAGTGGATATCAATATACTTTTGCTTGTTTGAAAATTTAGAATCCGAAAGTGGAGGTAACAATTTTGAAAAATAATATGAACAAATTTAGATTTTTTTTATTCAAACAATTTAAACTATAATTCAAGCATTCCAATTGGGGGGATGAAAATCATATTTATTTTAGAAGTGAATGCTGCATTTTTTTTTTTGAAATCAAACAAAAAAACAAAAAGAATGGTGCAGATTAATTTTAAATGCAGATGCTCACCTGATAGAAGCCGTTGCAGCAAGGCGTTTGCAGCCTTTTTTTAATTAGTTGAATATATTCTTCAACACTGCAATATAACATCAAACACTAAAGAAAGTAGATATGATTTTGATATTGAACTTTTATAAATCTCAAACCAACTAACCAAGCAAGATTTGGGTAATAATATAACCGACCAAGATATGGGCAACTGATTTATAAAACAACATTTTCAAGTTTAAAACATATTCACCAACTAATGAGGACTAACCAAATAGGAACAGAAACAGAAACAGGGAACAGAAACAGAAACAAAAATGGGGACAGAAACAGGGAACAAAAACATAAACAAAAAACAGGGAATTTATTGTAAATCAACTAAATAGAAATCTGAGTTCACAACAAAATACAAATGTAGGATCAAGCTTGATAATATGTTCTCAACAACATCGCAAAGGACACACACAAAAGAGAAACAGAAACAGGGAAATCAAACACATTTAGGATCAAAGAATGTTGAATGCTTGTGAAATCAAAACTCAACTAACAGATTTCTATAAACTTGGAATGACTTCTTCATAATATATCAAATTTTGAATGACAAAATTATGCATTTATTATTAAAAAATTAGACAAACAGAATCCTAAACAGATTGCATTCCTAAAAACCTTTCAACCTTTCAAGAGCTAAGATTTAACCTGATTCTACAGCCGTTTCCCTCCCTCGTTGCTAGCTTGTCTCTCTTCCCTCTAATTCTACAATAGAACAGAAAATAAATTAAAAAAAAGAACATTGAAATAATATATAAAATAATTATTATTTAGGCAATATATAAATTAATATATAAAATAACAAAACAGGAACAAAAGTGGAACAGAACAGGGAAAAAAATAACAAAATTATAAATCTGAGAAATAAATAACCTAATATTTAGGCAATTAAGCAAAAAAATAAAGAAACAAATATGAAAAATAAATCACTCACTTTGAGGGGGCGAGAAATCAACTGGAACATCATCGCCGATCGTCGTCATCTTTCCGATTGGTGGCAAGTCAGGAACAGAACAGAAACTGGAACAGGAACGGGAACAGAACTACACCAGAACAGAAACAGAAACAGCAAAAGAACCGAAACAGGAACAAAACAGAAACAGGAACATGTAACTTTCTCTACAATATAATCCTAAAAAAAGATTCAAACTGTACCTGGATTATCACTACTATGATAATCTAAAACCCATAAAGTAACTTAATCAAAACATAAAAATAAAAAACTGAGACAATGCTAAGAAAAATTCCATGGTCAAGCCGGCCCGAATTAAAGCAATGAATGACAATAAAAGCATGAAACGGTAAAATTATGCTCAATAATCCCTACTCTTCTTTTGCATAGTCAGGTCCCAAATCAAATAATCAATGTAAAGAGCTAATAAAAGTACTCTCACGGAAAATAGCAAATCCCATTACCAAAACATATATATAATGGGAGAGGGGGAAGGGAATACTTTGTAATGCAATATCCTTTATTCTAGAGTCTATATGATTTCGAACTCCAAACCTGATAACCACATTGGCAGGGCTTAAATTGCAGATCCATCCAGTCCATCTCCTCTACATAGAGGGTACCCCTATTCTTTTCTTCGTTGCTCGTTATTGCCCTACAATATCCCAAAAGCACATAAACAACAAATACGTATAAAAAAAAAAGAAAAGACATGTGCATGCACTTCTCCTCTAATTTCAAATCCCAAAAACACTAAAATCCATTACATAAATCCTAATTTCAATCGCCAAATGTCCCAAAAACAATGAAAAACCAAAACAGGCCCTCGGAAATGTGTTTCGTTTTAGCAAACAAATCGACTGAAATGAACAATAGGGTCTAAGAGAAAAATGAACAATAGAAGGCGTAAAGGCAGAGAAAGAGAGGGCGTACTTGCAGAGGGCATTGGAAGTGGTGGTAGCTGCACAAGGAACTTCGATTTGGCCAAATCTGGCCGCTATCGTCGAGGGAAGGAGGAACCGAGGGTGATCTAGCAGCCGTCGTCGAGGGAGGTAGGAACCGAGGGTGGATTGGGTGGAGTCGAGAGCGACGGAGACGGCAGTGGCGGTGGCGGTGGCGATGGCGATGGACATGGTTGCGATTGGCCAATTTCAGTGGCGACGTCGGAGGTGGGAGCGAGAGAGAGCGAGAGAGAGAGAGAGAGAAAGAGAGGAAGAGGACTGGGGGCGATGAATTCGGTGGAGAAAAAGATGGTAAGTCTTGGAGTCCATGAAGTAAATGTAGGGCAAGGACACTATTGATGATGGTAAGTGTTAAAAAGTAAGGTTGATGATAAGTGTTGCATGTTGTATATTATTATAGATAGATATATTATATAGATATGTTGTATATAGATGTTGTATATATCCAGAAACATCCAACGGTTACGAATATCCAGATACATCCGACGGCCCTAGATGTAAATGAACTAATTTATTATATAGATATTTTATTTGTATGTGTTTTCTAATAAGTTTATTAAAAACTAACATTAATGCCTTCTCATCAATGTTTTAGAACTAGAACCGGACCATCTGGTTGAACAAGTTGGACAGTGACATGGACAATAAATGGATCCGAGTTTAAACGTAAAACCACGAATTATCAAGAAACCATTCATTTTCTAAAACCCTAAAAAGAAAAACATCGGTTAAACTGTCCAAACCAATGAACTGAACACCAACTTAACAGACCAACTAGCAACTTTGTTTGAAAAATTGGGCTTCTCATGCAAATGAAACTCAAGTTTCATAATGGATTGACCCAACTCTATGACAGTAGTTGAACGACTTCTTTATCTTTTTGGGTCTAAAAAGTTAAAAAATCATTAAATTGGGTCTGTTTTCATCTTCTTTACTCAATGGGACCTTCCCGACCTCGTCACAACTGATTTTATTTATTTTCTCTAAAACAGGCCTTGTGAAGGCTGGTTTTAGAAAAGGGGGCTGCCCCCCCTGGTTTTAGAAAAGGGGGCTGCCCCCCCCCCCTCCCATCTACATTCCCATCCCATTAAAGAAAATGGTTTTAGCCGATTGTTTGTAATTTTGATGATTGTTTTATTTATATATATATATATATATATATATATATATATATATATATATATATATTGATAATTTTAAAGTTTGTTTAACATTTTTAAATTAAAAATTATATATAAATTATAATTATTTTGTAACATGTAATTATTTTTAAAAAATATTGAAAAAAGTTTATTTCAAAAAAGAAATAGGATTTTAAAATGTAATTTATGAAAAATGATATTTTCAGACTTACAATTTATGTGTGTTATATTTGTTCGGAACTTATAATTTATGTGTGTTATATTTGTTAGGAACTTTCAACCATGAATTTATCTATTTTTTTTTTATAAATATTAATATCTAAAAATATTAATTATTATTTTTTAAATATTATATGAAAGAGTATGATCTTAAAGGCGAAACAACTTAAAATAATAATAAACATCATACTAAAATTAAATGCGTTAACTAGTACAATTAATCATAAAAAAGAAAAAAAAATATTAGATAAATTAGAAAATAGTACCCATAATTAAACTTTTATAGCATTGGCAACAATTTAGTTTTATTGAACCATTTGTAGTGAATCTCTTTGTTGGCCCAGTAAGCTACCCAAGAGGGGGGTGGCTTGGGTAGATATAAAAATTTAAACAATTTAAATTCTTTCAACACTTAATAAATCAAATAATCAATTTATACTAAATCAATTATTATATTTGTTATGCAGCGGATAAGTGTACTTTAAGTGTACACCCAAACAAAATGTAAGGAAAATAAACAAAGCATAAAACCACGATATTTTTTGGTTCAGCAAGTTAGTCTTGCCTAATCTAGTCTCTCGAACTTCACAGAGATTCGCACCCACTATCAACCCAAATTCCTTTAAAGGTAGGAACCAAACCCTCATAATGATTATTTTCACAGACTCAGAATCAACTTTTACAATTCCCTTTTCACAGGCTAAAGAAGAATCCTATCTTTTTGCAGGCTTAAGACTAACCTAATTCTATTACAAGAAGAATCACAACCTAATATTTTTAATAGACTTAAGATCAAACCTCACAAACACTCACAAATATCATTTTGCTAGGTAAAAATTGAACCTTTACAATTCTCTCAAATTAAATTCTGTTCAGAAAGAATTCACTCCTAATTCTTTTTAAGGGAAAAGAATAAACTATTTTTTTTATACTCTAGGTAAAAATTAAACCTCAATCTTTTTTTCCAAAAAAGATTTAAACCTATCTACTTTGACTAGATACAACCCCAACTATATCTTATCCGCACAAACTCGCAAAAAAAACAAAACATGAGTTTCTTTCCATTCGGAGTTTCTACCACTTTAAACAAAATTATACTCAATTAATGTCTCGAAATTTACTAGTGATAAAATTTAAGTGAGGAATTCAATATCCTGATTATAATAAGTGTGGGTAACATGAAATTAAGCCCGTAATCAGATAATCATAAAATTGTTTTAAAAAGATTTTTATACTCTTTAAGTTTGAAAACGATTTTACTACGATCTTATAACCAAATAATCAATAATAATATGAAATCAAATGTAAGCACAACAACTTGGAAAGATCTCACCAAGAAACCACCGAAAGAATGTAATAAGAATTGCAAGACAGCACAGATTAGTGACGCTAACTCACCAACACTTTAACTCAAGAATTTTTTCACACAATAATCTTACGAATGATCTCTCGAATAAATCTCAAAATAATATCTCTTAGAAAATCTCAGGAACTTGATAGTTTTTGATGATGTGGTGTTGTTATAATATGAAATACGCATGCCTATTTAAACAAGTTTGAAACAAGCCCTCCAATGGCTAGTTTTCACAAGATATGACTTTAAAGTGTATCTATAGACCCCATATATCATAACCATTAAATCTTGGTATGATTCATTCAAATATGGCTTTTAAAACTTCCAATTAAGTTCACAAATTATTTCTCAATTACAAATCGCATAGATAGGAAGTATTTAATGAACCAAAGTGAAAAACTCTTCAATTATATGTACTATATCTATAGGGATATCAAAATAGATGTGTTATATCTTTAATATATTCAAATCCCCAGAATATATCTTTAACGACTATTCATTTGCATTTGGTGCATTGGTCTTCCGAATCTGGTGGAGTCTTTGTTTGACATGAATTTATTTCTCCATTTGTTTTATTTCTCGTTTCAATGCGTGACAAATTTTGTCAATGTTATCCGGTTTGTTTTTCAATATTTCAAATAACCGCAATTTCGGAATCTTGAGGTGATACATATGAGACCTTGTCTCATAAAGGTTCATTTTTGCCATTAGCGTTGGCCATTATAAATTCTTTGCCTCTTCACTATATTTACCCCATTCAGTGTAGTTATAGCTCTAGTGGTAATGACGATTAACTCATTGAACAGTTTGTTTGAAAGGATCACTGTGTACTAAGAAAATTAGTTTACTCGTGATGGGATTCAATCACGCGCCAAAGAGATCTAATTGCCGTTGAACACTAGTGCAATATGTAATAACATTCCACAGACTGTACACATCCTGGAGGTAACACAACCTCTCTCAGGCGACGTGCCATAGTAGTGGGCGTCGCGGTTCATCTTCGCTCCAATGTATAACTTTTGATCGGCGTATTTGGATTCCATACCACGTACCTATCTCATCTTGGTACCTGGCATGGTCCCTTGTCCTTCAACCCTCATCAGTGCAATGAATCTTCATTTTTTCCTTACTTTTACCCTTACCCTTATCGTTTCTACACCTGCTTGCCATTTGAACTGCTTTTATGAAACAAATAAAATTGTTTATATTATTTATTTTTAAAAAGTTAAATTATTAAAAAAAAAAGTTGTTTAGAATTTGTTTATTACGTAAATTTTGATTTGTTATTTATTATTTATAAAAAGAAGAAAAATTGTTTAAAAAAATAGTCGAGGATAGAAAAAAAAAATTAGAAAAAGTAAAATCCAGCCCTGGCAAGGCCGGATTTGATTGTCCAGTGATTATTTGGCCCAGTCCTGTTAGGGCTGGATTTGACTGCATGGTGAGATTTGTTTTTTTTTAGTTGTGTAATTTGTTTAATATTTTTAAATTTAAAATCTAATAAAAATTATAATTTTTGTATAAGTTTTTATATTAGGTTAAATGACATTATATTAAAGTTAATAAATTATTTTTTTGTCTAAATCTAAACATATCCATTAACATAAAAATATAACTATATTAAGGATAAAAACATAAGTATACAAAATCTAATCTAAAAATATATATTAACATTTAAAAAAATTAACCAACAAGTAACCTTATAAATGTAAAAACATAATTACACAAATTCTAACCTAAAAACATATATTAACATCTAAAATACTTAACTAAAACAATATAGATTAAGCCCAAACTCCAAAATTTTCAATCAACACAAAAGTAAAGAATTTTAAAGAATTCTAAGTAAGAATGGGATAAATGTAATGAAAAAAATGAAAGAGAATAGGAAGGTATTTATAGAAAAAAATTAAATTTTGAAAAATGGACAGTATCCATCAAATATACAATTTATTTAATGGTTAATATCCAAATTCAAAAAATTTATTCAAACCGTATCTTTGACTGTACTATTCTGAATCTTTCTTTCTTCTTTTTCTTTTTCAAATGTACGAGTCTTATTATCCATTTTCTTTTCGTACAGGTTAAAGTGGTTTTTTTTTTTTTTTTTTTTTGTACATGAGAAAGTATTTTGTCTTTCCCATTTTTTTTTAAAGATTTTGATTTTTAATTATTTTCTCGAATTTCATTTATTCTTAAATTATTTTATTGAAATAATTTTTATTTCAATATTATTTTCTAAAATAATTACATGTTACAAAATAAATATAATTTATATATAGTTTTTAATTTTAAAATATTAAAAAAAAAATTAAAAAAATTATATATATTAAAATCAAAGTTATTTTAACAATCTATATATCTATATCTGTCTATATATATATATTTATAATTATAATTTTTTTTTAATATTTTGAAAATAAAATTATATATAAAATTATAATTATTTTGTAACTGGTAATTATTTTAAAAAAATATTATAAAAAAATTATTTCAAAAATTATATTATTTTTTAAATTAATAAAAATATTTTACGAATAAATAAAATACCATCAAATAATTAAAAATAAAAATTAAAAAGAAAAAAGAAAAATGTATTCTCCAAGACAAGATTTGACATTTGACTGTAAAAAATCAGAATCTTTAAAGTAATTTTTGAATTTGGATATTAACCATCGAATAAATTGTATATTTGATGGATAATATCCAATTTTAAAATTCAAAATCGTTAATTTTTTTTATTTTTTTTATTTTTTATAAATACCTTCCTATCATTTGTTTTTCACTATACTCATCCTATTATTACTTGCGTTCATTAGAGTTATTTAGTTTTGTGTTGATTGAAGATTTTGGAGTTTCAGCTTGATCTACCATTTGAGGTTAGTAATAATATATTATTTTAGTTAAATTTTTTAGATGTTAATATATGTTTTTAGGTTAGAATTTTGTAATTATGTTTTTATGTTTATAAGATTATTTGTTGGTAATTTTTTAAAATTTTAATATATGTTTTTAGGTTAGATTTTTGTGTAATTATTATTTTATAGTTAATATAGTTATGTTTTTATGTTAATCATTTAGATTTAGACAAAAAGTTAAATTATTAACTTTAGTATAATATGTCTTTTAACCAAACAAGTTCTATTATGTTTTTAACAACAAAAATATATATTAAATTACTAATCTTAGTAAAATATATCATTGATAAATTTTATTAGGAAAAAATTGTTTAAAATTATTTAAAAGTAGTTTAGGACTTGTTTATTAGAGAAAAAATATTTCTGAAAAATTTGTTTACAAATTTTGTTACTTATTATTCATTAAAACTAGAAGAAGAAGCCGAGAAAAGAAAAAAAAGAAAAAAAATTGATATTGAATCCAACCCTATCATGCCCAGATTTTATTATGCAACTTTTGAATCAACAGTATCCGGCCCCTGCGTGGCCGGATTTGACTGTCTAGTATTTTTTTTATAATTTTTTTTAAAACAAATAAAATTATTTATAATATTATATAATTGTTTAATAATTATTTATAGAATATATAATGAAAATGAAAAATAATTAAAAGAAATCCGAAATAAATGGTTTTAAAAAATAAACAGAGAAAAAAATTAAATATATTTGACTTATATATATATGGTTCGGAAAGGCATGACACGTGCAAGATTGGTGCTGACGTGGTGGACTGGAGAATTTGAAGCTTTTAACGCCTTAGAGGTGACCGCAATCTGACCTGAGCTCTTGGATCCGACTTGAGATCTTGTTCAGACTTCGAGATGAATACATCTTTGGACTCTGTTTCGATCTTCGAGCCGAGCTCCAATCTTTTACTTCGAGCACCTGCACACAGACTCACGGGGGTTGTGTCTGGTGAAGTCCCTCTGGCGTGAGAGTAAGTATCCGAGAAAAAGGGCTAAGAGTGCTTTAGAGTGAGTAGAGAGTGTGTACCTCGGGGCATTCGATGCCGTGGTGTATTTATAGGCGCTGAGCTCAATTAACGCCACGAGATTAGGGAGCTGAACTCGGGTTAATTAACCTAATTCGTCTAGCAACCAATGAGCTAGCGGATTAGGGCTCCAAACATCTAGATTGGGCTTTTGGGCCCATTTGCAGAAGTCCATGGGCCGACCTACTCGAAATAGAGAGCAAGAGTTTCAAAATGGCCTGGAGAAACCCCAGATACGGAGAATTCGAGCTGAGAGTGCTCGGGCTCGTCAGCTCGGCTTGGACTCCATCATTTCAACACAACGATCTTCTGTTCAGCCTGGAGATATTCAAGGAGAATATAAGATGCTCGATTGGAGGGAATCCCAACTCCCAGCTCGACCGTTTTCCTATCCTTGTTGCGATATCCTCCACGTGGCATTTGTGATGAAATTTTCCTACATCATTTGCCTCCTAAGTTCTGAGGGCAAGAGCGGAACGTGATGGGTTTGGGATAGTCATGAATGAATTTTGCATAGATTTGGCCTTTGCTTGTTGTTTTGGAGAATGTTTCTATCGCGGTTGCTGACCAATGACTTCGTTGGCCAAAAATACTCATGGCCTGGTACATTGGAGTATGTCGAGGCCGTCCCGTCGATGTCGATTTTGCTCAGCCCTTCCGTTTGGTGATTTAACCGTCCAAAAATTGAATCCGGTGGCTAATAACCAAATCCGCAAACCCAAAACACATTTTCCAATGGCTCAGAATTTGATTTATCTGATAGCACACTTGGAATAGAGAGTAGTATCCTATTTTTAACCCCTCGGGATGATCAGAAGGTGGAAAGGGCGTCAAAATGGATTTAAAAACTTCAAAAATGGCCTTAAGAGACCCCAAGTGTGCAGGATCCGAGCTAAGAGTGCTCGGGTTCGTCAGTTCTGCTCGCCAATATTCAATGCGAATTGGAAGGGTCCCATATTTGCGAAATCAGAGCTGAGAGTCCTCGGGCTCGTAAGCTCGGACTAGACTTCAATCTTTTTTGGCTTTCTATTTTTATCCAAGTCCGAGTTGAGAATGCTCGGTCTTGTCAGCTCGGATAAGACTTCAATCCTTATTGGCTTTACATTTTGGAATAGGTCTGAGCTGAGAATGCTCGGGTTCGTTATCTCGGTCAAGACCTCATTCTCTATTGGCTTTCTATTTTTGGCCACGTCTGAGCTGAGAGTGCTCGGGCTCATCAGCTCGGACCCTTCATCAATCTTCATTGCCTTACCATTTTTAGTCAAATCCGAGCTGAGAGTGCTCAGGCTCGTCAGCTCGGACAAGACTCCAATCTTCATTGGCTTTCTATTTCTAGCCAAGTCCAAGCCGAGAGTGCTCGGGCTTATCAACTCGAATCCTTTACCAATATTCAAGGCTTCATATTTTGAACATGTCCGAGTTGAGAGTGCTCAGGCTTGTCAGTTCAGAGTATTTCTTCAATCTTCAAGATGCTTCCATTCTTGACCATGTCCGCGCTGAGAGTGCTTGGGCTCGTCAGCTCGAACCAGTCTTCAAACTTCAAAAGGCTTCCCAATTTGATCACGTCTGAGATGAGAGTGTTTGGGCTCGTCAGCTCGGGTCATTTTTTTAATCTTCAAAATGCTTCCCCATTTTGGATGTATCCTAGCTAAAGGTGTTCGGACTTGGTAGCTTGGACAATCTTTCACACTTGGCCTATTTTGAAGAAGAAAGGATTTGAGGCTTCCCCATTTTGGATGTCTCCGAGCTGAGGGTGTTCAGACTCGGTAGCTCGGATAATCTTTTACACTTGGCCGATTTTGAAGAAAGAAGGGCTTGAGGCTTCCCTATTTTGGATGTATCTGAGCTGAAGGTGTTCGGACTTTGTAGCTCGGACAATCTTTCACACTTGGCCGATTTGAAAGAATGAAAGATTTGAGGCTTCCTCATTTTGGCTGTATCCGAGATGACGGTGTTCGGACTCAGTAGCTCAGACAATCTTTCACACTTGGCCGATTTTGAAAAATGAATGGTTTGAGGCTTTCCTATTTTGGATGTATCCGAATTGAGGGTGTTTGGACTTGGTAACTTGGATAATCTTTCACACTTAGCCAATTTTGAAGAAGGAAGAGACTCCGAGCTCTCAGACTGGCCAATTCGTAATAGTTGTGATCTAAGAGGCTTTGCCCATGCCAGCATTTGGCGCGTGGATGGCACGTGCTTTTATTATCCCCCCCAGCACGTGGCGCGTGAGTGGCACGTGCCCCTACTAATCGCTAAAAAATAATACCCTTTTAATGGTACCACGATACTGATGTAGTACGGTATTCAAGTAGGGTATTCAAGTAGTTAGCTCGGACAATCTTTCACACTTGGCCGATTTGAAAGAATAAAAGGTTTGAGGCTTCCTCATTTTGGATGTATCCGAGCTGAGGGTGTTCGGACTCGGTAGCTCGGACAATCTTTCATACTTGGCCGATTTTGAAAAATGAATGGTTTGAGGCTTTCCTATTTTGGATGTATCCGAATTGAGGGTGTTTGGACTTGGTAACTTGGATAATCTTTCACACTTAGCCGATTTTGAAGAAGGAAGAGACTCCGAGCTCTCAGACTGGCCAATTTGTAATAGTTGTGATCTAAGAGGCTTTACATATGCGAACATTTGGCACGTGGATGGCACGTGCTTTTATTATCCCCCCAGTACGTGGCGCGTGAGTGGCACGTGCCCCTACTAATCGCTAAAAAACAATACCCTTTTAATGGTACCGCGATACTGATGTAGTACGGTATTCAAGTAGGGTGTTCGGACTTGGTAGCTCGGGCAATCTTTCACACTTGGCTAATTTGAAAGAATAAAAGGTTTGAGGCTTCCTCATTTTGGATGTATCCGAGCTGAGGGTGTTCGGACTCAGTAGCTCGGACAATCTTTCATACTTGGTCGATTTTGAAAAAAGAAGGGTTTGAGGCTTTCCTATTTTGGATGTATCTGAGTTGAGGGTGTTCGGACTTGGTAACTTGGATAATCTTTCACACTTAGCCAATTTTGAAGAAGGAAGAGACTCCGAGCTCTCAGACTGGCCAATTCGTAATAGTTGTGATCTAAGAGGCTTTGCCCATACCAACATTTGGCGCGTGGATGGAACGTGCTTTGATTATCCCCCCAGCACGTGGCGCGTAAGTGGCACGTGCCCCTACTAATCGCTAAAAAATAATACCCTTTTAATGGTACCGCGATACTGATGTAGTACGGTATTCAAGTAGGGTGTTTGGACTTGGTAGCTCGGACAATCTTTCACACTTGGCCGATTTGAAAGAATAAAGGGTTTGAGGCTTCCTCATTTTGGATGTATCCGAGCTGATGGTGTTCGGACTTAGTAGCTCAGACAATCTTTCACACTTGGCTGATTTTGAAAAAGGAAGGGTTTGAGGCTTTCCTATTTTGGATGTATCATAGCTGAGGGTGTTCGGACTTGGTAACACGGATAATCTTTCATACTTAGCCGATTTTGAAGAAGGAAGAGACTCCGAGCTCTCAGACTGGCCAATTCGTAATAGTTGTGATTTAAGAGGCTTTACCCATGCCAACATTTGGCGCGTGGATGGCACGTGCTTTCATTACCCCCCCAGCACGTGGCGCGTGGGTGGCACGTGCCCCTACTAATCGCTAAAAAATAATACATTTTTAATGGTATCGTGATACTGATGTAGTATGGTATTCAAGTAGGGTGTCGAACCACATGGATCGGTATTGTAATTATCGATTTCTAATTATTCTTCTTTCCGAAATGAAAATAAATTTGATTTGAGTTTTGGGTTTTAATATAAGAAAAATAAAATACTAATCTAAAACAAATGAAAATAGGTAACAGGGTTAGGAATTGCGGGGTTCGTATTTTGAACTCATGTAGATTTTGTATTTTCTTTTTAATTCAGATTTGTGTAAACGAGTGTTTCTAACTACAAGCCGGAACTACTCAGAAAGATTTGATTTATTATTCTTCGACATGATTTATCTTCGGTATGTAATTCCTATGTTACTCTAATCTAGAGTGAATTACAATCTAGGTATAAACCATTCAAACCAATAATTAAATCCCAATAATACCATTGTATGATCGTTAAATCTAGATCACAGTTACTAGATCTAACGTTCTAGAAGCAATTGAATCTAAAATTCAAAATCTCTATAAGAACACTTTGAAAATAAATCCAACCACAATGAAACTATTTCAAACACAATATTCCTCATCACATATTTGTTCACACACAATCTGAAATTAAATTAAAAACACAATATTACTTGAAATACAAAATACTTACCCGAATCCTAACCCAGTTGAAGGGAATAGCCTTCCATGGATAGTTATTCCAAAATATGATCAAGAATAGTGTCCATGTTGAACTCCCCAAAACAGTCCGGCAGAAGGAAAAAAACTCAAAAAAAAAAACTAAAAGATGAAAACTAAAACTCTCAAAGATGAAAATAATGAAAGAATAGAAAGGGAATCATCTATGGTCAATGACCATGGTTGATCTTCCTCTCCCCGCTTATTGCTCCGCATATCCCCATATTGCCAAACCATTTCCCTTTTCCACTAATGTCATTTAGTGGAAATAATGACCATTAAATGGCTAAATGACCATTTCATTTTTTTACAAGAAGTAATCGACAAACTAAGAAGTGAAAATAGGAAATTGAAAATTACTCTTTTGATCCCCAAATTTTCCTTTATTTTGATTCCTTATCCAATGCTCATATTACTTTCCTTTTATTTTAATGGCAATTAATGACTCCTGATTCTATCTTGTGTGTAATGGATGGGCTGCCGAATTTTCCATATAATTGTCTTTAATGTCTCTTTAATAGAATAATAGCCCTTTCAATGTAATGGTTAGGGTCACGAGTCGGGGGTTCGGATCGAATCACATGCCATTTTGGTTTTCCTTGATTTTGTTTTGTCATTTTAGCCCCGTTTTACTCCAAATTATAGTATTTTTGCTTAAATTCTTCAAATCTACAAAATAAATAAAATAAATAAATTAAACTAATTTAATTAATTCAAATGATTAACAAAACTTAGATTAACGGTATTAAATCGCGTAAAATGTGACGCGATCACACCCCAAACCTACATTTTGCTAGTCCTCGAGCAAAACTAAATATCTAATTAAATGAAACGCCACTTCCGTAGGGAACAAAGTTGCATTTAACGCATGCAACAAGCCTTTAAACCCCTAGGTCACCTCTAGTGGACGAGTTTTAGTCTCTTGAGAGTTTATAGTGATGCTACCCACAAACATCCCAAATTCCTTATTGTGAATTTTATTCCTCACAAAATGTTAATTAGTTCTATCTAATGCAAACATATCAAGTCGAGATCATACAAGAATTACTAAAACAATCATTAATCTCACAGCACGTGATTCTTAACATTATTAATTTTTGTACCCACAACATTCATGCAACTCTAATTTATAATGAATTTAGCACAAGTAGCTAGTCAACTGGTTCTAAACAATCAAGCAGCTTTTTTCTGAAATTAGAATGTATTTGTCTATATCTTTTTTTTTTTGGGGGGGGGGGTATATAAAACAAACATTTTTTTATAAGTGACTTGTGTGATACTAACCTCACTGAGTTTTCTAAGATGATTGTGTAGCAAGTGTTGGGCCAATGATCCGAATCTAGTTGGCTCGGGACATTAGGTGTTAAGGCACCCTTCAGACTTAATAACTCGAACATTTTAGGCTTAGAGGTTAACGAGTCACTTATTATCTTAATAAATCGCTTCTCCCTTTTGACGCGAACACTCAAAGCTTATTGAGGCAAGAAGTCCGGTTACTTAGCGAAAGTTCATTATTAAGACAGATAATAATTATTATTAACACATTTTTTTTTAATTTAAATTTTAGGATTAAGTTAGTCTCATGTCGAAACTTAGCAAACCAGCTCATGTACTAAATTTAGAATAAAAGAAAGTTAGCATGCATGTAAGGGTCGAAAAATAAAATATTTTTTAAAAATCAGTCCTATGTTCCAATGATTATTTTAGGAAACTCAAGTTCGTACCCAACATACATGTTATCATAGGATGAATTGATAAAATTAAGTACGGAATAAAATACAAATATCAGCAAGAATATAAGCATTTACCTTCCTCCCCAAATCTAAATTTAGCATTGTCCTCAATGATAAAAGCACAAAATAGCTTTGACAATGAAGGATACTACCTGGTGTGTCCATAAGTATAGCATGGCTGAGTAGTTGTAGAATGCCTGCAAACCTGTGTACTAATGTACTTAAGGAAAATCATTAAAATAAAGTATAATACAGTAAAACTATAAAAACTAAAATGAAATAAACTCAAAACTCTAAAACAACAGTGGGTTATCTCCCACTTAGTGCTAAATTTAATGTCTTTATCTAGACAAAATGGGCCATTATGAATAAATCGAGTCAACCAAGTTGACCGCCTCGATGACGCCCCGCTCCTCAAAGCTACCATATGCTTCAATCTTTGGCCGTTAACCTTAAGTTTTCAACCGTCTCTTAAATAGATTATTTCTACTACCCCACTAGAGTGTGCTCTATCGACCATAAATGGACCATCTCATTTAGATCGAAGTTTGCCCGGGAAAAGTCTCAACTTTGAGTTGAACAACCATACCTTCTGATTAGGATGAAAAGAATTCCTATTAATAATGTTATCATGAAACGCTCTTGTCCTCTCCTTATAAATTCTAGAATTCTCGAAGGCTTCATTTCACAATTCGTCCAACTTCGAGAGTTGAAGCTTGCGTTCATCCCTTGCTCATTTCATCTTGAAATTTAATACTCTTGAAGCCCAATAAGCATGATGCTCTAGCTCAACAGGTAAATGCACACTTTTCCATACACGAATCAGTAAGATGACATACCGATAGGAGTTTTGTAGGTTGTACGGTACGCCCATAAAGCATCAACCAAATGTTCCGACCAATCTTTATGGTAGGGACGTATCGTTTTCTCTAGCATCTGCTTCACCTCTCTATTGGACACCTCCGCTTAACCATTAGTTTGAGGGTGATAAGATGTGGCCACCTTGTGAGTCATGGAGTGTAACGACTTGATTTTCTAGGGCCGCCATTCGGTTTCTCCCATTGGAGAATTTATACCAAAATCTGACTGACCAATTTTTTTATTCTATAAAATATGATAAATTTATAATGCGACGGTGAAAATGGTAATTATCTACCATTTTTATAAATCAAAATTCAAATATATTTTTCGGTCGTCGCTTTATGTGTGCGACCGATATTCTAATCTATAAAATTCGATAAATTTTCAACGCCTCGGCGACCAATTATATTTATCGAATAATTATAATTGAATAACGAATAATTTATTACTAATAAATCCAATAAATTTTACATATGATGGAGACAATCACAAATGTCAAATTGATCTATTCAATTTTTACACCGGTAAATAATAAATTCAACTATTATGAATTAAATAGAAATTCAGCTGAAATTCTTATCGTCGCATTATTTTCAAATACATTCAAATAAATGCCAAGCGCCTGTCAATTTAATACTAAAGTTTAAATTTGTAATTCAATATACAATTACGGCGATCGTTATAATTATCGAATTTATAGTTTATCGATTTATCAAATCTATTCTACAATGGCGATTAATAAATACAATTATTACAATTTTAAAATAAAATTTCAAATGAGATTCTTGGCGCCATTCTCATTCTCACCGGCCCTGCAATCAAAGCTGTGGGGTTGTAGGCCAACGCTCAGTAGAACTCTAACTCCTCTAATATGTGCATTTAATTAACTCAATAAATAAAACACCTTGACATAATTTTCATATAATTTTCACATAGTTATAATTATTTCATAAAATTTAATAGTTAAAATTCCACAACAACAACAATATAAATCACACAATAAAAAAATTAAATACATGTATTAAAAGAGTTAGAAATTCTACTTGAAATCCGAAGTCAAAATCTGAATCGAAATCGGAATACTAAAAAACACTCAAAATCCACTACGATGAAATAACTAAATTGATTATATAGATGAAAATGGTAATTTCTCTTCCAATTCTTGTTAAGCGGTTGATAGGTGTAAAATACCTATCTAATTCTAAATCGAATTTGCCAATTTTGAGTATTTTATTGGAGTTTGAATACCTTTTTAGCTGTTTTTATTAGTCAGGAGAAGGGACGTAAACAATCGACAAACTGAGCGAAATGGTGGAGAAAAGGGTAGCCAAAAAGATGAAAAAAAGAGGTTTCAAAGAACAGTGCAATTCCGCCTAGGCGAAGTATCCACCGCCTAGGTGGAAATTCATCTGAAAGTTGCAAAAGCTGAAGAGTTGAAATACGCCTAGGCGAAGTTTTCACCGCCTAGGCGAAAATCCGTCATAAGGTTGCAAGGGCTGAAGTATCGAAATCCGCCTAGGCAAAGTTTCTACTGCCTAGGCGAAAATCCATCAGAACGTTGGAAGTACTGAACTGCTGGAAGAGTTGCATTGTTGTAAATTCGCCTAGGCGAAGTAGCTACCGCCTAGGCGGAAATCCGTCAGAAAGAAAGGGGGCCCAAGAAGTTAGTCCTCCGCCTAGGCGAAGAAACCATCGCCTAGGCGGAATTCTAACCAACTTAAACTCTACCTAGGTGAAGATTCTATCGCTTAGGCGGAATTCGCAGAATAGCCCAAAATATCTGTTTAGATATTTTTAAACCCCTAGGCCTATATATACCCCTTTCCCACGTCTGAAATAGGTGGTTGATAAACCCTAACCCTAGTAGAGAGTTCTTAAGCTATATTTTGAAGACCAAGAAGGAGATTCATCATTCGGACAAAGACAAATCACTTGCGGATCGATCATTAGAGACCATGGACCGTTTCACTTCCAGATTTAATCGTTCTTCTCTTATTTTTATCTTTGTAATTACTTTTTCATATCAAAGAATGTTGAATCCCTCTTATTTTGTATGGTATATGGCTAAGATCTTGTAGTAGTAGTTAAATGTTACTTAGGTGTAGTTGAAATCATGTAATCGTATATGGCTAAGATCTTGTAGTAGTAGTTAAATGTTACTTAGGTGTAGTTGAAATCATGTAATCGTTTAGTTGAATGAATTAATGTTACTTTAACATGTTGTTTGTCTAAATCCGATTGTATTTACCGTTATTCTTGATATTATGCTTATATTGATAAATCGAGAAAACGGGGTTTGATACTCGAGCCCGGATTCGGATTAGGGTAAATACAACGTGACGTTCTAACGACCCGGGAGGGCGTTAGAACGTATGCAACTCATGATGTTGGCTCAAAACTCACGCGACCCAGGGTCTCTAAGGCGTTGAAGGGGACTTCTTCGTTGACACGAAGTCGTGTAATCCCCCGTCTTACACTCGGGAGAGGTAGCGGAGGAGTTTTTGATACAGAGATTGTCGGATTAGATAAAAACCGTTATAGCTAACTAAATGACGTCGATTATGCATTATATGAAAGAGATTAATACCTAAGTAATTAGTGTAATTAGAACTAACCTAATAGTTGTCGTTTATCTTAGTATAGTAAATAGAAAACAAACAAATTATGATTAGTTGAGATAATATGAAACTATTGAAATCGCAATACTCAACCGAATTACCTGCCATTCCCAGTGGAACGATATCCAATCTTACAAGATCCATTATATTAAAACTAGATCTCGTACACTTGCAGTAGTCCAATTACCGCGAGGAGGATGGTTATGAATCCTCGCGCGTACAAGTTTTTGGTGCCGTTGCCGGGGAAAGGTGTCGTAATTTGGTTGATATTTTGACCAAGTGGTTGAATATTAATCTTGACAATTCTTTTCTTTTAAATTATTTGTTTAATTTGTTTCGAGAGATGTGATCAAATAGAGCATACAACGAAGAAGGAGTTTGGAATTCTTGGCTCTTGATCCCAAGATTGAGCATATGTTGAAAAGGATATGGAGAGGGAGAAGAAACCAACTTCAATACAATGAATCATGATCAAAGAAATCATTATATCCAAAATACCTTGTCTATGAGGGATTTTGGTGAAAAATGCTCAAGCAAATGTCCCATAGGTGCTATCGAGCTAGAAGGCGAAGACAAACGAACTTTCCGAGTCAACGAGAAGTGGATCAAGCACTTCGTCAAGGAGGAAGAGTGAGTTGTGGAGAACATCTCCCTCGTTGAAGGATAGAGCCGGAATTCATAAACGTCCATGCTAGGAACGTAAAACCAAGCAACATCTTTTGATATGTCATCGAGGGTAACGAATATTCCCAACTTTTATATAAATTACTTTTTGGAGATCGTATTGATCTTGTAATACTATTTTTTTTTTTGTGGTGAATTGATGAGGCTAGACACTTAGGATTGATTTGCATGCTAAAACTCAATTGTGGAATGAAGAAGAAATAAGAGGTATAGAGCAAAAACGTGAAAACTTGAAGGAATCCAGCTAAAGTCCACACTGGCATAAATTCGCCTAGGCAGAAAAATCACTGCCCAGGTAAAAATTGGACAAAAAGGCTGAGGAAACATACTGGCATAAATTTGCCTAGGCGAAAAAAACCACTGCCGAGGCAGAAATAGGAAGCAAAAACCTGAAGTTATACACTGCCGTAATTTCTCCCAGGCAGTAAAACCACCGCCTAAGTGGAAAATTGAAGAAAATCTAAGCTCCTACACTAGTGTAAATTCGCTCAGGCGGAAAACCCATTGCCTAAGTGGATTTACAAAGAAATCAGGGGTTTCACACTGGTGTAAACTCGCCCCGGCGAAAAAATCACTGCTTAGGCGAATTAACACCAAAATATTTTTAAAAAGAAAAAGACACTACTTCGCCTAGGCAGAAAAACCACGACCTAGGCGAATTCACGCGAGCCCTGTTTTAAAACGCACAGTCCTCTTCGCAAACAACATTTCCCTCCTAAAAATTTCAAGAAACCTCTCAACTTTACCATCCCAAATTCCTTCCTCCCGTTAAAGATTCATTCTATATTGCTAAAAACTTGGATTTTCACCAAGAATCTTCGTCCAAACGTGGAATTCCTCTTCCTATTCTCGAAAATTAGGGTTTGAACGGTGAAACAGTGCGAAATCGCCATTCTCCAGTGATTTGATCAAAAATTTTCAACAAGTAAGGGTCAATGATCCTATTGTTCATTTAGTTGTTGAAATATTTGCCCATTTGCTTATTTATTTCAAAAATCATTGGATTTGATTAGAACCCTAAACCCCTTTAAACCCTAAGTTGCAGTTTTCATGCTATTTGGGATTGAGGAATGATAAATGGTAAACCCTATCATATTTTTGTGTTGATATACAATGTAAATCATTTAGTTTGCACTACATTGCGACAAAAATGTGATTTGGTTATGGTTGGTGGGATATCTTGTGAGATTTGTATTGTTTGGCTTTGGTTGGCATATGTTTGATAAAATAGGGCATTGTGTGTTCGTTGACAAGGGTTTGAATTTCTTGTTCTATTGTTATTATTGTGGTTGGTGTTGTGATTTTGATTTACAGGGAAAATGATAAAGCGCCGTGCAGCTAAGCAACCACGAACAGACGAACCTCCGCCTGCTTCGGATTACAACTCCCTCAAATTTGTCTCAAAGTAGGCTGAGGACCGTTACAAAGAGAATGAAAGTAAGCGGCCTGGCATCCATCAGAGGGGCTTTGAACCTTTGAATGAACTATCTGAAGAAATCAGGACTGTTATTCTATAAAGACGATGGGAACAGTTCTGTGCTCCACCCCTACCAGGGGAGTTGGTCCTTGTACAAAAATTCTATGTGAACATTGCAGAGGCCACGGGATTTCAAACAAGGGTCCGAAACATTCCCATTTTGTTTAGTGCCGACCATTTCAATGAGTTGCTGGGATTGAAGGGGCCCGAAGCCTCCAGAGATTTATCCGATGCCGCTATACCGACTATGAGTGCGGTGATTCAGACCCTGATGACGGGAAATGCCCTGTGGAAAAACACATGGCAAGGTCAGGCAATCTTCAAGTCTTGGTTTCTGAAATCGATCCCAAAGATTTGGCATTCATTTATCTGTGCCAATCTGCTCCCGACCACCCATGTGTCTGATGTGTCCAAGGAGCGAGCGTTTATGCTTTACGGCATTGATAGAGGGACGCCCATCAATGTCGGCTGGCATATTTATTCTTCCATAATTCATACTGCCAGGACGAAGAAGGGCGACCTTCCTTTTTCCTCCTTCCTCACCGCGCTCTTTCAATGAGCCGGAGTTCGTATCACGTCCACAAGCCCCTTTCCACCTGTAAAGCCACTGGATCTTGCAATGATTAATAGGGTATGGAAAGGCGGACCAAGTGAAGGAGAAGAGGGTCAGGAAGAGAAAGAAGCCGGCCCTTCGGAGCCACTGACGCCCTCAACCAGCCGCGACCAACTCATCCAAATTTCACGAGATATCCGTAGTCTCCAGTCCGATATGAGCCAACTTCAAGCTAATTTGGCTCGGATGGAGAACTACATGGATTCCTACATCCGGCAACAAAATCAAAACCAAAGAGTTATATTCGAACATCTCAGAATCGACATCGCGCGTTATACGCCGGTGCCGCCTTCCGAGACTGATGAGCTACCACTGCCTTCCAAGACTGATGAGCCGCCACCGCCATCTCCTCCACAATGAATGGTAGGAGGTTAGAATTGTATGTCTTCCCTCCTAGGTATGTGTCCACCCTAGTTTTCCATACATATTTGTCTATTTTGCTATTGGGTTCCCTACTTAGGCAGTGAGGACACTACCTCGTTTGAGTTTGGGAGTATATGATATGCAATGCAAGCATGTAGTTTTTTGTTTTTTTGGGGGGGATATGAAAAAAAAAAAATTGATGTAAAAAGGGACAAAATTCTTTTTGTGTACAAATTGTAGTTTATAATGATATTAATGTTAAATTTTTTTGTAAAGTTTGAAATTCTTTTTGTTATGCATGTGTAATGTTTAGCTATGTATGTGTAAGAATCATTAGTATAAGTAATGTTAGTTTGTAGAATTAGAGTAGATTTGTTAATGAATATAGTTGTACGTGCATGCTGAGTTTTTGAGTTCGTCCGAACCATGTCCTGATGATGAAAAGTACCCCCTAAATTGCATATTGAGGTCGGGGGGTAATGCCATTCACGTGTGTTTTGTGTGCTTAGCATGTTGATTAGGTGAAAATTGTTTTGATCCTAAATCGCATGATCGCATAAACTCATTGTATAACTAGTTGAACGATTTGACGTCGATTATTCAGTAATAAGTTCATGACAAAAATGAGGAATTTAGAACTTGACTGGGGGAGGCTTGAGGCGAAATTATAGGTAAGGTAATTCCGGAGGCATGATATAGGCCTTCATTTTTGTCGCTTGAACCGTTTGAAACTAACCTGAAAAGTTATTCCCTCGTTCTCCTGTCGAAGCCATAAAATTTTTTCACTTCTGAACTTGTTTCTATACTTTAACCAAGTAAATCTTTTAGAACCATTGTCGCTAGGAATAAAAGTGAAAATTGAGTGAAAACAAGTAGCATTAGATTATGCTAACTTGAAGCAGGCAATCGGGGTTTCAGTTTAAAATATTTTTGGTTAAGTATAAGAGTATTCACTTGTCAATCCTTTAGTTGTATTAACGTGCCCCTAAAATTGTATAAATTTGAATAAGTTTGGGGGTATGTGTAAAAAAAAAAAAAAAAAAAAAAAAAAAAAAAAAACTTATGTAAATATAGTGTTTAATTTCGGTTGTTGTGACAAGTGAATACAAGTTTACTAAATCTTGTTTAAGGTAATATCTTCAAAGATAAGGGGATTATGAGAGAGATTTAGCGACAAGCGTTTGTACCTCGGGTATCGTTAAAAATTATAACGAGTTTCTATTTCTACGATACCCTTGGTTGTTCTCCAAAGCCAAACCAAGCCTTATTGACCTCGGTGAATGTCCAAACCTACATTAGTGGATAGTTGAGCCCAGTCAAGTATATGGCTTTCCTGAATGTTTTAACAAGTTTAAGTCATGACCTTATTTATTGAATAATCCAATCTGGCGTTTGATTAGTTATATATCCGAGTTCTCCCACACATATATTTCAATAGGATCTAAAATAATTTTAACTAATATTGAGTGTTGAAATTCTGGAATACCACGTGGTGTGTGTTATTCCTTAACCAGATCTGATTACGGGTTGTTGAGGGAAGAATAACATGGTTTCTTTGACTAAACTTAAATCTCACAGGTGTGTACTTCTTATTTGTTAATGATTACGTATTTGTAGTTTAGAATGTAGCTAATTAGTGTAGTTAGTGTTATTTAACATTAGGGTGTTTTGCTCGAGGACTAGCAAAATTTCAAGTTTGGGGGTATTTGATAGGTGTAAAATACCTATCTAATTCTAAATCGAATTTGCCAGTTTTCGAGTATTTTATTGGAGTTTGAATACCTTTTTAGCTGTTTTTATTAGTTAGGAGAAGGGACGTAAACAATCGGCAAACCAAGCGAAATGGTGGAGAAAAGAATAGCCAAAAAGATGAAAAAAAGAGGTTTCAAAGAACAGTGCAATTCTGCCTAGGCGAAGTATCCACCGCCTAGGCGAAAATTCATCAGAAAGTTGCAAAAGCTGAAGAGTTGAAATCCGCCTAGGCGAAGTTTCCACGGCCTAGGCAAAAATCCATCAGAACGCTGGAAGTGCTGAACTACTGGAAGAGCTGCGCTGTTGTAAATCCGCCTAGGCAAAGTAGCTACCGCCTAGGCGGAAATCCGTCAGAAAGAAAGGGGGCCCAAGAAGTTAGTCCTCCGCTTAGGCGAAGAAACCATCGCCTAGGAAGAATTCTAACCGACTTAAACTCCGCCTAGGCGAAGATTCCACCGCTTAGGCGGAATTTGCAGAACAGCCCAAAATATCTGTTTAGATATTTTTAAACCCCTAGGCCTATATATACCCCTTTCCCACGTCTGAAACAGGTGGTTGATAAACCCTAACCCTAGTAGAGAGTTCTTAAGCTATATTTTGAAGACCAAGAATGAGATTCATCATTCGGACAAAGACAAATCACTTGCGGATCGATCATTAGTGACAGTGGACCGTTTCACTTCCAGATTTGATCGTTCTTCTCTTATTTTTATCTTTGTAATTACTTTTTCATATCAAAGAATGTTGAATCCCTCTTATTTTGTATGGTATATGGCTAAGATCTTGTAGTAGTAGTTAAATGTTACTTAGGTGTAGTTGAAATCATGTAATCGTTTAGTTGAATGAATTAATGTTACTTTAACGTGTTGTTTGTCTAAATTCGATTGTGTTTACCGTTATTCTTAATATTATACTTGTATTGATAAACCTAGAATATGGGGTTTGACACTCAGGAGAGGTAACCCCGGATTAGGACTAGGGTAAATACAAAGTGACGTTCTAACGACCCGGGAGGGCGTTAGAACGTATGCAATCCATGACGTTGGCTCAAAACTCACACGACCTAGGGTCGTTAAGGCGTTGAAGGGGACTTCTTCGTTGACACGAAGTCGTGTAATCCCCCGTCTTACACTCGGGAGAGGTAGCGGAGGAGTTTTTGATACAGAGATTGTCGGATTAGATAAAAATCGGTTTAGCTAACTAAATGACATCGATTATGCATTATATGAAAGAGATTAATACCTAAGTAATTAGTGTAATTAGAACTAACCTAATAGTTATTGTTTATCTTAGTATAGTAAATAGAAAACAAACAAATTATGATTAGTCGAGATTATATGAAACTATTGAAATCGCAATACTCAACCGAATTACCTGCCATTCCCAGTGGAACGATATCCGATCTTACAAGATCCATTATATTAAAACTAGACCTTGTACACTTGCGAGTAGTCCAATTACCGCGGGGAGGATGGTTGTGAATCCTCGCGCATACAGCGGTCGAGCGGATTCCTTTGTTTTTTGTCCCTCCTATATAAGCATATATTAGATTTGTTATGAAATCCTCAACCTTTTGCCTATATAAATAATTATATAAGCATATCTTAGATTTGTTCTGAAATCCTTGATATGATTATTATGATTTTCATTCCAATGATTCCACATGCGCTATGCACGTATAATATAAATTTGTGGTTACGTTTGTTTCCTTTCATACGAATGAAACAAAACTGATCACTTATTTATTTATTTATTTATACAATATCCCCTCTTGAAATAAAGAAAATATTAATTATACCCAAAACTCTTAAAAATATATTTTAAATAACACATTGGTCCCAAACTATTTAAAATCACTTTAAAATAAACATTTAACTTCCAAAAAATTATCAAATATTATTTATACAATAAATTTGCAAAACAATCCAAAAAATATTAAAATTATCTAAAATAATATTTTCAAAAATATAAATTTTTGGGGTATTACACGGAGTACTTGCGTACCAATGCCTCAAATGACCTATTACAAAAATGTGAACACTTATCACTAATGATCGCCCGGGGTGTCCTGAACCTGCTAAAAATCTGCTCTCTCAAAAAGTAAAACACCACCCTATGGTTATTAGTTCTGGTAGCTATGGCTTCAACCCACTTCGACACATAGTCTACAGTTAACAAGATATACTCATGACCAAAGGATGTTGGGAATGGTTCCATGAAATCGATGCCCCATACATCAAAGATTTCGACTACCAGGATACGTTGGAGGGGCATCATATCTCGGAGGGATATTGATCCCATGCGTTGTCACAAGCTTGACAGAATTGATGCGCATCTTTGAATAAATATGGCCAATAAAATCCACATTGTAGTACTTTTGCGACCGTCTTCTTTCTCCCAAAGTGTCCTCTGTATGCCTGTGAGTGACAAAAATTTAGGATACTATCAAACTTACACTCTAGCACACATCTCCTTATTACTTGATCCGCACAATGCTTGAATAAGTGAGGATCTTCCCAGTAAAAATGTTTGACCTGTGAGAAGAAATAGTCTGTATCTTGTTTAGTCCACTGGGAAGGAATCTCACATGTAGCAAGGTAGTTCGTAATGTTCGCAAACCAAGGTGGGGATACTTGGGCTACAGAAAAGAGTTGTTCATTGGCAAATAAATCCCCAATGGGCTCTTCTTTCTTGCTCTCATTGATAAAAACTAGAGATAGGTGGTCGGCCACGACATTCTCTACTTCCTTTTTATCTTTGATCTCAATATCAAATTCTTAGAGTAAGAGAATCCACCTAATCAACCGATGTTTTATTTTTTTCTTCGACAATAGGTACCTCAAAGCTGCATGATCGGACAATATGATAAGGAATCTCATAGCATAGTCGGAGGCATCACACATAATCTCGAAGGGTCGAGAGTAATCTGGGAGCTGGATGATAGGAACGAAAACTAGTGTGGCCTCAAGCATCTCAAATGCCTTCTGGCATGACTCATAAAAAAACAAAAGGCACATCTATAGCTAGCAGATTGCATAGGGGACGTGCAATCTTGCTAAACTCTTTAATGAAGCGTCGATAAAATCCTGCATGCCCCAGAAAGGATTGAATTTGCTTCACTGTTGTGGGCAATGGAAAATTTACGATAACATCAACCTTAGCACGATCCACCTCGATCCCTTTCTTTGAGACCACATGTCCCAACACAATGCCTTGTTGAACCATAAAATGGATTTTCTCCCAACTCAACACCAAATTAGTTTCCTTACACCTTTCTAGAACCTTCTCTAGATTGTTAAGATATCCTTCGAATGATGTCCCAAAAACTGAAAAGTCGTCCATGAAGACTTCTAGGAAGTTGTTGATCATATCAGAAAAAAATGCTAACATGCATATTTGAAAGGTTGCAAGTGCATTGCACAATCTAAAGGGTATTCTTCGGTATGCAGAGGTATCAAAGGGGCACGTGAATGTGGTTTTCTCTTGATCTTCAGGACACACCGGGACTTGGTTATATCCCGAGTATCCGTCAAGGAAATAGTAGTAAGGAAATCTCGCTAACTTTTCTACAATCTGATCAATATATAGTAGCAAAAAATGATATTTTCTTGTCATGGCGTTGAGTTTTTGATAATCAATACAAACTCGTCATCTTGTGGTTTCTTTGGTAGGGATCAACTCTCCTCCAGAATTCTTTACCACTGTGATTCCCGATTTTTTCGGCACCACCTGAACGGGACTCACATACTTGTTATCAGAAATCGGGTAAATGATACCTGCATCCAATAGATTCAAAACTTATTTCTTCACCATCTCTCTAATGTTCGGGTTCAATTTTTGTTGAAACTCTCTCGTCGATTTTGGATCGTCTTCGAGGTGGATTTTATGCATACATACTGAAGGATTGATCCCATTCAGATATTCTACTCCCCATTCTATAGCCCTTTTATGTCGTTTAAGAACATTGACCAACTTTTCTTCTTGCTCACCTGTTAGTTCCGCTGAAATATTCACAGGTAGCATATCATCGTGGCCAAGGAAGACATATTTGAGTGAATCCAGAAGAGGTTTCAACTCCAGTATCGGTGGGGATTCAATTGATGGTTTCAGTGGCTCACTCATTCGTGGTGGTAACGGTTCAAGTTTCTTAAACCATGGGGTTTCATCATGGTGTATACCTAACACGTCATTGACTTCCTTACATAATTCCTCATGTCCCAACCCCTTATCCTCCATGTACATGATGGTTGCTTCAAGGGGATCCCGGGACAACATAGAAGGTAAAGACTCTTCCACTAATTCATTGATTTGATCAAACCCAAAGCACTATGATGAGTTCTCATCCAGGGGTTGGTTAATCGCCTTAAAAACATTAAGTCGCACCTTCATGTTTCTTAATGACACATCCATGACTCCCGACCTTCAGTCAATGCAAGCATTGGCTGTGGCTAGAATGGACGTCCCAATATAACCGGGATATGATGGCTAGGGTTGGGGACTAGTTCCATGTCTAGGACTATAAAATCCACAGGCTAGAAAAACTTCTCTACTCCTATGAGCACATCTTCAATTATACCCCTCGGTCTTCTGACTGACCTATCGGCTAACTGGAGTGCCACCAATGTGGGCTTTAGATCCCCTAAACCTAGATGCTCATACACAGAAAATGGCAGCAAATTTACACTTGCTCCCAAATCTAGGAGAGCCCTTGCGATGGGCTGGTCTCCTCTCACGCATACTATAGTCGGGACTCCAGGGTCTTTAAACTTTGGTGGGGTTTCACATCCTAAGATCGATCTCACTTGTTGTGTTAGTAAAACCTTATTTGACACATGTGTTTTAGATTTTCTTTTTCGTGTACAAAGGTCCTTTAGAAATTTTGTATATGCAGGGACCTGTTTAATAGCGTCTAAGAATGGAAGATTAATATTCTAGGATATCTTCCATTCTAGCACTATCTTGACTGAACGGTGAAGGTTGAGTAAAACATTGAGAAAATAGAGCCCGAGGAATATAATGTATTTCCTTAGGTGTATCAAGTTCAGAGTTTGAACTTTTGGGCTCCTCAACTTTCTTGCTTGGCTGTGGTTCTTCTACCATCTCTTCATTTTCATTCTCATCATCTTAGATTCTCTCATCAATACCTACCCGATTGTCAACGTTTTTGCCACTCCTAAGGGTCGTAATCAATTGAACGTGCCCGTGAGACTTGCTCATTTCTCCAATAAAGTGTTGACCCCTAGGATTATTTATTGGTTGGCTAGGTAACTTCTCTTCGTCCCTCTTATTCAAAGCTTCAACGAGTTTCCAGATTTGGGCTTCTAGCCTAGCTAGGGTTTGAGAGTGTGAATTCATTTTTTGATTTTGCTCTTGATAAAGTTTAAGAAATTGTTGCATCTCAGTTGGCTGTCTATTTGCTTGACCTTGGGATTGGTTAAATCCTGGGGGTGGGTTCTGGTAGTGAGGTATAGAGGGTGGAACAAAAGATTGTCCCTGAGTGAGTGTCTTGTTAAGATAAAAAAAAAAAAAAAAAAACCAGGGGAAAAAAACGTGGCATCACATCATGCCACTCTCTCATGTGTGTGTGTGTATATATATATATATATATATACCATTCATGCACACACACTTCACAACAATCTAAAAAAAAAGAGAAAAGAGAGCGAAGAGGGTCGACCGGAGGTGAGTGTGTCGTCTGTGGGTTTCTGTGTGCAGTCCGGTTACTGTGCGTTTGTGTCTCCGATTGGTTATTTGACGGTCGTGGGTGTGTGGGTGTTGTCGGTCGTTTGGTCATTTCGTCGAACAGTGGGTAGTGTATGTCGCCAATCTCGTGTGGGTATGTGTGAGCAGACTGTTGGGTGTCGGCGGTGGGTGTACCATTTGGACGGTCGCCGTGTGTGTGTGTGTGTGTGTTGTTTGACTGAAACCCAACAGGGCCGGCGGTGTGTATTTGTGTGATCGGTCGGTTGTGTGTGTGTGTTTGGCCGTGTGTGTATGTGCTCTGTTCTGCTACTGTGGTATGTGGGTTGTTGATCGACGGCAATATGGGTGAACGATCGACGATTATATGTATGTGTGTGGTTGGTTGTGTGGTTGCCGGCGATGGGACATCGTCAGTGGGTATATGGTTGTCTTTTTTGGTCCGGTGGTGTGTGGGTATCCGGCGAAGTGTGTATGTGTGTGTCGGAGTGGTTTGTGTGTGTGCTTTGATCGTTGGGGAGGGCGACGCGTGAGATTGTCGGAGCTGGTGAGGAGAGAGAGAGAGGGACGGTCGGCTAAAACAAAGCAGAACAGAGAAAAAAGGCATTCGCCGCGACGGTGAGGTCCAGCAACTAGAAACAAGAAACGGAAGAAGGGAAAGAAAAGAAGAAGAGAGAAGAAAAAAAAAAGAAAAAAAAAAAGAAAAAGAAAAAAAAGAAAATCAAATAAAAACAAAAAAAAAAACCGAAAATAACCCCTCGACAAGCAAAAAATTCAGGAACAGGTAAAAACATTTTAATCGATTATTATGTTCGTTAAAATAAAATTATTAGCATTAAAATTTTTGTAATCGTGATAATAATTTTTGTAACCATAAATTTTAATAAATGTTGTACAGTAACTATTAACATAACGAATTGGGGTGAATAATAATTTTTCATAATTAAATTTGGGGAATGAGAAATTATGTAATTTAGGGCCATGCATTGCATATTAGGGTTGTTTTAAATAAAATGTTAATTTAAGTCTGTTACTGTTAGGCTCATAGGCACCAGTGTCCCGGTAGGTTTTGGACGATGATATTTTTGTAGTGTGAAAAACGAGGTGAGTGTACTGTCTTCTATGTAAATTTACAAATCTAATTTTCGTATAAATTGTGGAAAATGTGTTTAAATGGGCGATTTTGCAACTTATATGGATCAAGTTGGTTTTAAAGGTGGAAAATGATTAGTTGGATTTAAAAGTGGAAAATGATTTTTGGATCAAGTTGGTTTTAAAGGTGGAAAATGATTTTTGGATCAAGTTGGTTTTAAAGGTGGAAAATGATTTTTGGATCAAGTGGGTTTTAAAGGTGGAAAGTGATTTTTATCCGACCATACCATAGTTTTGATCCCGTCAGGAGGGCATGTCCTGTGGGATGGTTTTGACCTGTTAGGAGGATTAGTCCTGTAGGTGGTTGATGATATTATGACCTGTCAGGAGGGTATGTCCTGCATGTGGTTGGTGATATTTTGACCTGTTAGGAGGATTAGTTCTACAGGTAGTTGATTATTATGATCTGACATGAGGGCATGTCCTGCAGGTGGTTGATGATATTATGACCTATCAAGAGGATTAGTCCTGCAGGTGGTTGATTACATTATGACCTGTCAAGAGGGTAGTCTTGCAGGTGGTTAATTATTATGACATGTTTGGAGGATTAGTCCGGCATGTGGTTTGATTGACCCATCAGGAGTGCAAATTCTGTGGGTGGTACCCCTACCATTAGGGATAATAAATGGCCCTGACACTGATAGTCACTTTAGATGACACAGTTGTACAGGTTACAGTACCGTTGTGACTCCCGATCGTGAGGTAAAAACGATCCTATAGCTAGTAGGAGAGGAGGTGTCGTGTATTTTATTATACGTTTAAAATATTTGGATTAGTGAATTTAAAATATTTGAATTGGTTGACTTAAAATATTTGAGTTGGATGTTAATTATATTACTTCATTTCATTGGTGGTAGTGGAACTGATTTTTTTTTTAACATAGTATTCGGTTATATTATTATATTTTGAAACGTGGTGTTTAATACTTCTACTTGTTTTGAACATTTTAGTATCCTTACATTGGTGACAGTAGAGCTGGATTCTCAACCTGGTATGTGATTATAAAATATTATATTTTGAAAGGTGATATTTAAGAATTGTACTTGCTCCATTAAATGTTTTTATTATGAAGATAGTATACCGATAAAAATTATTTGGTTTCAGGTGCCTCAGCTAGAAGTGGGTCCACTAGTGGCACTAGGTAGAGTTCGAAGGTAGTGTCATTTTGGAGGTGAGCGGGTCGGATGGCAATCGTGGAAGGTTCATGTTGTTTTGTGATTTTGATTGTGGACATTTAGGACATGAGTGCTCCCATATTATTAAAATAGGTATATATATATATATATATATATATATATATATATATATATATATATATATATATATAAAGAGTATGGTAGTGCGCGTATGTATGTCTGGATATTAGTTGATTGGTCAGGTAGCATCATGTCGACGTCATGCCCGACCTCGGGCGGTAGGGGCCCAGGGTAGGGGTGTGACATTTGTGGTATCAGAGCTTAGGTTATAGGTTCTGTAGACATGTCAGTTTGTCGAGCCAGTGGTGGACCATGAAGATAGGATGTTGATAGGTGGGTTCAGCACGTAAGTGATAGTTATTGCATTGCATTAGATAGTGCATTGGTGTCATGCATGGTTGTTTATCTTGTTGGCCTTCCCTTAACATCTAATAAATTAGTAATAGATAAATAGGAGAGCCTGACCCCTAATTAAAGTTGTTGCCTTATTTTCTTAGTCTCGTTTTTCGTTAACAGAAATAACTATAAAGTTGACAATTAATGGTGTGAAGAAATGGTGACACTGCTAATTGGTGGATTGGGTGGTGGTGGTGATGGATGGATTACGATTGTGGGGGTGCTAGTGGTTTTAAATGTTGAATTATAACTGATAAGTAATCATATTCGTATTACTTGACATTGAGATTCAGTATCGGTAGCACTTAATGTTTTAGTTGTTAAACCGATAGTGTGACAGAGCACACTTAAGTTGGATTAGTAGACATCAACTTACTGGTATTATGGGACTACACAACACATTGCGTTATTATTTGATATACATGGATTTTATCCTAATGTACAACATCCAAGAGTGTGCATAAAACTGCCTTCTAAGCAATACTAAGGAAACCTTGTAATTTTAGTTGAGGAGGAGTGTATATTATTGAAACAAAAAAAAAAAATGAACATTCTGCAGTATGAAATTAAATTCGATGCCATGTCCTGATTTGTTCCTGATTTGGTCAAAACGGAAGAAGCAAGATGTAAAGTATTCCAAAATGGACTCGATCTAGAAATACGTTCTAGGATAACAGGTAGGCAGATCAAAAGTTATGCGAAAATTAGTAAATCCAGCGAAATTAATAGAAAATGATGTGCAGGAAGCAGCTGAGAATTGTGAGTCAGTGTTAATAGATAGCGCATATACAGACAGTCTGTTTCGGGTTGGTGATAGAGAATTATTGGTAGATCTATTACCCCTGAGTACTCACGATTTTGATGTGATACTGGGTATACATTTGCTATTCGGTTATCATGCCACTGTGGATTATTTTAAAAGGGAGTTACTTTTCGGATCTTAAGCGAATCAGAGTTTGTATTTTTGGGAGATGTAATTATTACCCCTGTCCGTTTGATATCGGTCCTAGAGGCCAGGAGGTTATCAAAAAAGGGATGTTAAGGATACCTCGCACACATGATTGACACCAGACAGAATGAAGTTTAGGTGGCAGATGTTCTAGTGGTCGGAGATTTTCCCGTTGTTTTTCCAGAAGAATTTTCAGGTTTGCCAGTAGAGAGGGAGATGAAATTCACTATCGAGTTACCTCTCGGAATTACTCTGATATCAATTTCACCCTATCGTATGGCACCTATCGAGCTGAAGGAATTAAAGATTCAGTTGCAAGATCTGTTAGACCGCGGATTTATCAGACCTTGCATTTCTCTATGGGGAACCCCGATGTTATTCGTAAAGAAGAAGGGCGGCACGCTAAAGATGTGTATTGATTACCGACAATTGAATAAGGTGACAGTTCGTAATAAATACCCGTTACCTAGGATTGATGATTTGTTCGACCAACTGTAGAAGGCCAGGGTGTTTTCCAAAATAGATCTTCGATCAGGATATCACCAGTTGAAAGTCAGAGACAGTGACGTGGCGAAGACGGCATTTCGTACGAGGTATGGGCATTATGAATTCTTAGTTTTGCCATTTGGGTTGACGAATGCCCTTGCTGCCTTTATGGATTTGATGAATTGGATCTTCCAACCCTATCTAGATCAGTTTATTATCGTGTTCATTAATGATATACTGACTCCCAAAATAAAGAAGATCATGCAAAGCATCTCAAGATTGTGTTGCAGACCTTGCGAGCGAAACAGTTGTATGCGAAATTTAGTAAATGCGAGTTTTAGTTGGATAGAGTCGTGTTCTTGGGGCATGTTATCTCGGGGGATGGTTTTCAAGTAGATCCAAAGAAAGTCGAAACGGATTATTATCGTCGATTTGTGCAGGGATTTTCTGTTATGGCTGCCCTGTTGACCCGATTGACCCGCAAGGAATCCAAATTCGAGTGGACTAACAAATGTGAGTAGAGTTTTCAGGAGTTGAAAAATAGATTGATATCTAGGCCAATACTTTTCCTTCCGACTGAAGGTGGTGGCTTTATTATCTACAGGGATACTTCACACCAAGGGCTAGGGTGTGTAGTGATGCAACATGGTCACATGATTACATATGTCTCTCGGCAATTAAAGAATCATGAGTGTAATTACCCGATGCATGATTTGGAATTGGCGGCGATTGTGTTTGCCTTGAAGATCTAGAGACATTACCTGTAGTGGAGATTAATGTAATTTGGGAAAAAAATTTAATATATACATATATATATATACACACACACACACATACATATACACATATATTAATTGATAAGATTCTTTCATGCATATATATGTACCATTCATGCACACACACGTCACAACAATCTAAAAAGAAGAGAAAAGAGAGAGAAGAGGGTCAGTTGGAGGTGAGTGTGTCGCTCGTGGGTTTCTATGTTCAGTTCGATCACTGTGCGTGTGTGTCTCCAATTGGTCATTCGACGGTCGTGGGTGTGTGGGTGTTGTTGGTCGTTCCGTCGAACGGTGGGTTGTGTATATCATCAATCTCGTGTGGATATGTGTGAGTGGACTGTTGGGTACCGGTGGTGGGTGTGTCGTTTGGACAGTCGCCGTGTGTGTGTGTGTGTGTGTGTGTGTGTTGTTTGATTGAAACCTAACAGGGCCGACGGGGTGTGTGTGTGTATGATCGGTCGGTTGTGTGTGTGTGTGTTTGGCCGTGTGTGCGCTTTGTTCTGCTGCTGTGGTGCATGGGTTGTTGATCGTCGGCGGTGTGGGTAAACGATCAATGATTGTATGTGTGTGTGTGGTCGGTTGTGTGGTTGCCGGCGGTGGGACGTCGTCAGTGGATGTGTGATCGTCGTTGTTGGTCTAGTGGTGTGTGGGTATCTGGCGAAGTACGTATGTGTGTGTCGGAGTGGGGTGTGTGTGTGCTCTGATCGTTGGGGAGGGGCGGCGAGTGAGATCGCTGGAGCTGGTGAAGATAGAGAGAGAGGGATGGTCGGCTGAAACAAAACAGAACGAAGAAAGAAGGCGTTCGCCGCCGTGGTGAAGTCCAGCAACCAGAAACAAGAAACGGAAGAAGGGAAAGAAAAGAAGAAGAGAGAAGAAAAAAAAAAGGAAAAAAAAAAAAAAAAAAAGAAAAAAAAAAGAAAATCAAATAAAAACCCAAAAAAAAACCCGGAAATCAACCCCTTGGCAAGCAGAAAATTCGGGAACAGGTAAAAACATTTTAATCGATTATTATGTTCGTTAAAATAAAATTATTAGCATTACAATTTTTGTAATCGTGATAATAATGTTTGTAACCATAAATTTTAATAAATGTTGTACAGTAACTATTAACATAACAAAATGGGGTGAATAATAATTTTTTATAATTAAATGGGGAATGAGAAATTATGTAATTTAGGGCCATTTATTGCATATTAGGTTTATTTTAAATAATATGTTAATTTAAGTTTGTCACTGTTAGGTTCACTAGCACCAACGTCCCAATAGGTTTTGGATGGTGATATTTTTGCAGTACAGAAAACGAGGTAAGTGTACTGTCTTTTATGTAAATTTATAAATCTTATTTTCGTATAAATTGTGGAAAATGTGTTTATTTGAAATGTACGATTTTGCAACTTATATGGATCAAGTTGATTTTAAAGGTGGAAAATAATTTTTGGATCAAGTTGGTTTTAAAGGTGGAAAATGATTTTTGGACGACTATGCCATAGTTTTGATCCCGTCAGGAGGGCATGTCCTTTTGGATGGTTTTGACCTGTTAGGAGGATTAGTCCTGCTAGTAGTTGATGATATTATGACCTGTCAGGAGGGCATGTCCTGCAGGTGGTTGGTGATATTTTGACGTGTTAGAAGAATTAGTCCTATAGGTGGTTGATTATTATAACTTGTCAGGAGGGCATGTTCTGCAGGTGGTTGATGATATTATGACCTGTCAGGAGGATTAGTCCTGCAGGTGGTTGATTACATTATGACCTGTCAAGAGGGTAGTCTTGCAGGTAGTTAATTATTATGACATGTTTGGAGGATTAGTCCGGCATGTGGTTTGATTGACCCGTCAGGAGTGCAAATTCTGTGGGTGGTACCCCTACCATTGGAGATAATAAATGGCCCTGACACTGATAGTCACTTTAGATAACACAGTTGTACAGGTTACAGTAACGTTGTGACTCCCGATCGTAAGGTAAAAACGATCCTATAGCCAGTAGGAGAGGAGGTGTCGTGTATTTTATTATACGTTTAAAATATTTGGATTAGTGAATTTAAAATATTTGAATTGGTCGACTTAAAATATTTGAGTTGGATGTTAATTATATTACTTCATTTCATTGGTGGTAGTGGAATTGATTTTTTTTTAACATAGTATTCGGTTATATTATTATATTTTGAAACGTGGTGTTTAATACTTCTACTTGTTTTGAACATTTTAGTATCTTTACATTGGTGACAGTAGAGCTGGATTCTCAACCTGGTATGTGATTATAAAATATTATATTTTGAAAGGTGATATTTAAGAATTGTACTTGCTCCATTAAATGTTTTTATTATGAAGATAGTATACCGATAAAAATTATTTGGTTTCAAGTGCCTCAGCTAGAAGTGGGTCCACTAGTGGCACTAGGTAGAGTTCGAAGGTAGTGTCATTTTGGAGGTGAGCGGGTCGGATGGCAACCGTGGAAGGTTCATGTTGTTTTGTGATTTTGATTGTGGACATTTAGGACATGAGTGCTCCCATATTATTAATATATATATATATATATATATATATATATATATATATATATATATATATATATATATATATATATATATATATAAAGAGTATGGTAGTGCGCGTATGTATGTATGGATATTAGTTGATTGGTTAGGTAGTGTCATGTCGACGTCACATCCGGCCTCGGGCGGTGGGGGCCCAGGGTGGGGGTGTGACATGTCTTCCATGAAAAATTAGGGTGATTTCGCCACGCCGGATTATATGTGTTGGAGTACAGGTTGTTGTCTTGTCGGGGATACATTTGTGCAACATTAATTTGTTCTTGAACATATTCAGGAAATTGCACCCCCGTAGGACACTCAAGGATAGTATGGGATGGGTTTAGGCAAATTGAACATGCCGTAGCTAGAGGAAGAGAAGGAGGTGGTTGATTTTGTAAAATGGTTTGATCTAAGTGGTTGATTTTGTAAAATGATTCGATCTAACTTTTGGGAAATCAAATCAACTTGTGTAGCGAGGTCTACTTGTTTAATCTCGTACTTCCCTCCTCCTAGTGTTTGTTTAAGGCCTTCTTGCCTACTAGCGGGCACATGTTGTAAAGAATTGTCACTTAAATTCTCAAACATGGTCTAAGCCTCGTCTTCGCTTTTTGTGAGGAACATTTCTCCATGTGACGCGTCCAACATATGGCGATTGCGTTCAATTAGGCTCTCATAGAAACTTTACACTATTTTTCCATTTCGGTACCTCGTGATGTGGGCATTGCCACAAAAGATCCTTCATTCAATCCCAATATTCATGGAATTGTTCAGTAGGTTGTTAAGAGAATGAAGTTATTGCTTTCCTAATTTGGTTGGTTCTTCCGATTGGGAAGAATTTTTGTAGGAAAGCTTTTTGAAGCCCTTCCCAGGTAGTAATGGATCCCGGGGGTTAAGAGTGGAGTCATTCATTTGCCCGATCTTTTAGGGAGAACGGGAAAAGTTTGAGATAAACAGCATCCTCAAATAGATGGGGCAATTTGAATGTGGTGCAAATTTCTAGAAAATCATTAAGATGTCTATAGGGATGATCGAGACTAAGCCTATGAAATGATAGAAGCATTTGGATAGTCGAGGGCTTAATTTCAAATGAACTCGCACCCTCTAATTTAGGCAACTTAATGCATGAAGGCGATGTATAAACTGACGGAACGTAATACTGCCTCAATGGTCTAGGTGGTTCCGCAACCATTTCGGTGGGTTCAGTGGTTGTAAGTTTATTGATTTTATTTTCAGTTCTAAGTCTCTTAGGAACGTTTTCTAGTATTTCATCAAGGTCAATTTCGTTCGGAATGAGTTATTTTTCCCTTGGCATAAAAGTGAACACACCCCCAAAAACCACTTGTAAATTTTAATTTATTATTATTTTTTTCTTTCTTAGTTTAAGATTATTATTACTATAATTGTCAACAAAAAAAAATAAAATTAACAATTACTGTTTTTTTTTTCTTTTCAGAAATTAGAGGAAAAACACAAAAGAATTAATAAGCATTGAAATAAGAAAACAAGCCAAGCTAGGAAGATGAGTTGCTTTTTTTTTTTTTTTTTTTTTCTTTTTTCACTGTTTTTTTTAGATAGAAGTGGGAAAATAAAAAAATAATGAACACATAAACAAAAAAAATAATCTCGCCAAACTACTGTTTCTGGCGCCGAAGAAAAAAAAAACAACTAAAAAGGGAAAATGTTTGAATGTTCTAATGCCTAGAAGCTACTGTTTTTTACTGTTTCCCTTTCACTTCTTTTGTTATTATTTTCTTTATTTATTTTTTTGCTGTTTTCTTTTTTCTTTTTATTTTCGAACAATGTTTGGTGTTTTTTTTTTTAATTATTATTATTATTAAACAAGAAAACGAAAAATAATAATTGAATTCAATAATTAGCGACGCCGATCTCCGGCAACAGCGCCAAAATTTGATCGCTAAAAAATAATATCTATTAGCCCAGTGAGCAATCCAAGAGAGGGGGTGAATTGGGTAGCAGCGGATATGTGTTATCAACTAAGTGCATATCCAAATAACAGAATATAAATAATATAAAGAAACAAAGTAGAATACCACAACATATCCTAGTTCATCAAGTTACTCTTGGCTAATCAAATCATCCGAGTCCCACGGAGATTCGCACACACTAAACTCAAGATTTATTTACAGGTAGGAACAAAACCCTCACAATGATTCTTTTCGCAGGCTCAGAATCAACTTTTACAATCTCTATTCACAGGCTCAGAAATAACCTTATCTTTTTCTCAGGCTCAAGACTAACTTAATCCTTTTAAAGACTGAGGATTAACCTAATTTTATTACAGGAAGAATCACGACCTAATTTTTTTTATACTTTAGGCTCAAGAATTAAACATCACAATTACTCCAAGTATCATTTTCCCAGGAAAAGATGGAACCTTTACAATTCACTCACAATTGAACTTAATCAGAAATAATCACACCAAAGTTCTTTTCAAGGGAAAAGAGTAACCTAACTTTTTTGTACTCTAGGCAAAGATCAAATCTCAATCTCTTTACAAAAAGAGATCGAAATCCAAAACTACCCTTGATTAAATATTCCCAATAATATTTAATCCGCACACAACTCACCAATTACAGAATTGATAAGCTTTTTTCCACTCAGAGTTTCTACCAACCCAGATTAATTAATACTCAATTAATATCCCGATACTAGTGATAGAAACAAAATAAGAAAACAAAATCTGATTATAATAAAGAATGCGAGTAGCACAATTAAGCACGTAATCACAAATCATTTTTAAAAGATTTTTATGCTTTTAAAGTTTAAAAATGATTTCTCAAAAACATCAATTCACTAAACAAATAATAATAATAATAAAATACTCAATTAAAGAATAAGCTTGGACGATCTCACCAGAAAAAACACCAATGGATTGCAAAATAGATTGCTAGACAGCTCAGATTGGTGACGTCAAATAAATTAGCCCTTTAACTCAAGAACTTTAACTTCAGAATAATCTCACAATATTTTTTAGTATAACACCAGAATGATAGCTCTCAGAAAGCTATATATTCAGAGATCATGCAGATTAATAAATCATGCAATATATCTATATAATAAAACATGACGTACTTAAGTTCTCTAGGCAGATTTCAACCGTTCTTTATACCCACCATAAAGAGCTGTTCAGATTAATCTGCTAATCTAACCCTAATATCAAAACCCTAATATCCCTAATTGAGAATCTCTCTCTCTTTTTCTCTCTCTCTCTCTCACTCTACCCGATCTCTTTCTGTCTCACTTTCACTCTCGATCTTCATCCCCATTGCCACCCTTATCTCGATCTCAATTATTATCACATCCCCAGCTGTCGCTGTCGAATCTGCCACCTCCGATCTCGCTGCCGCTCTCACTATCGATCTCACCGCTCACCGTCGTTACACTCACTGCTCCTGATCTCACTGCCGATCTGGTTCGAAATGACTAAATCTTGACACCGGTGGTTAGATTTGAAGACAATGAAGTTCAGCGACGGTCTAGATAGCGATGTCTAGCGATGGTCGTGGCAAGGTCAGATCTGGATGGCGATGTGTCACGATGGTCGGATTTGGGGGCGATGAAGTTCATGGTGGTCGGATCTGGATGGCGATGGTCGGCGGTTGTTGGTCGGTGTTCATTGAGGGTCTTGAAGGTGATGGTCACCGTTAACTACTCATCGTCCTCATTCAGACCTAGGGTTCTTATTTCAGTCGTTCCATAGCGTAGACAAATTCTTCTCTCTTCCTCTATCACCATCAAGTAGCGCCATCGCCACCATCGCTTCGTGATTTTCATGTAGATAAATCGTCAATGTATTTTCTCTTTAATTGGACCGAGAATCCACACCATCGTTGTCGAGGCTACTCACGTAACTCTGCCGTTACTGCTGCTTACACAATACTGTGGCAATCACTAAACATCTTCATATTTGACTTTGGTTGATTTGGTAAGCTCAAACATCTTTGATAATTTTGTTAGTACTGTTATATAATTATATTGGTGTGGATTGATACCATGCTATCTGTAGTCCACAATTTTAGAGTTTACCTAATTTTCAAGTGTGCAAATAATACATGATTTTTTTACATATTGTACTTGCGAACATTATATTTATTGTTCAGTTGGCTAAGTTTATCCTCCCAACCCCGCCTCACTTACATGAAGATGTGTTGCCTAAGCTTCACTTGGCTACCTGGCAGTGAAACATTGTCTTTAGCATGGTTAATTATGTTGAGGAACACATATTTTTTGTGCGTGGTTTATACTCTCTTTATTGAATTTGTGAAAATATAAAAGGTTGTTTTTTAACCCTGAACAAAAGTTTATTTAGAGATTTTCTTTAAAAGCTAACGTAAAACTCGATTTTGGAGATTGGGATGGATGTACTTTGATTTGGGATTTTTGGATTGAGAATCTACAAGTTCGGGAATGATTGGATGAATGCAGGGTTGTATTTTGCTTTGAAATGTAAGATAAAACGAAGAATATGGATGAGAAAGTTGTTTCTGAAAAGAAAGAAAAATGATACTCCATCCATCACATGAAGAGTTAATTTTTCTGTTGGTGGTTCTTTTGAGGCTTTTGACTTTTGTGTTTGTGATTGAATTGAATAGGTATCTTGATGGTTGAAGGATGGATGTTTAATTGAATTTGCGAAGATTAGTTTTAACCTTATACTAAAGTTTTTTGGTTAAACGTAGTATTTGAAAGAATGGATAAAACTAGAATTTGGGGATTCGGATGAGTATAGTTTGCTTTGGTAGGGTTGAGAATTTACAGGTTTTGGGATGATTGGATGAATGTTTGGATGAGTATTCCGGGCTCATCTGATGAAAACTGTTAGTTTAATTGCGTTTACTACATTATTGGGTAATGATTAGCTTAAAGTGTTCATGGGAGATAGTGTGCGTGTGTGAATATTCATGTTTATTAATTATCTATTTTTTTGAATTAGAATGTGTGAATTAAATTATTTTGTGGATACTGTGTGCATTTACGATTATCTCCACATCATTTTAAGTCAATGAAAAAATCACTTGCATTTATTTTAGTTGTTATATAGTTAGTTTTTTTGTTTCAAACAATTTTACAAGGTGTGCTTCTAATTGCTGAACTTAAATTTTCTATGGAACTATGTTTCGATTTTTGAATTATTAATTATTTTGTTGCATATATGGTATATGGAGTATTGAAATAATGAGAATTGGATGTGCAATACACGTTTATCGCTTTCATTTTGTTCGGTTTACCTCATTTTTAATTGTGGTATTATTTTAATAGCCGAATATCTGTGTTATTAAATACTGATTATGTTGTATTTGCAATATATATTGTTTGCTGGTGACGATATTTAAATGTTAATTATTGTTGGTTTTTAATAAAACAGGTATAGAATGTTGTATAAACCTAAAATCATATCAATTTTTTAGGTTTATTTTTTTGTACGCCCATACCTTCAGGCACGGGTTATACGCTAATATATCATTAAATCAATAGAAATCCATGTAGGCATATAATCAAAGCATGATATTTAAATTTCTTACATAATTGTATAAGAATGAGATTATTTTACCATTGAGTTGAATGAAGATTCAACTCTAATTAATTATCTCCTTCAATTCACCTTATTTGTATTCTTGACTCAACTTTGAGTTTTGATATGAATATTTGTTTCTCCTTGAGTAATCTTATAACCTGAAACTTTTTGTAATATACTTGGAAGAAGATCATTAGCAGAAATTAAGTGAACATATATTTATCAATTATTCTCATCAACATGTATGATCATTAATTAATTCCAAGCAATCTTAATCCTATCAATTAATGAAGTTATCTCAAGTAACATGCTCCCTATAATCATTAACGCATAAGAACATGAATCTTAATGATAACATGCATAATAAAATTTTAAAACCCTTCCAAAATAATAATCATTTGAAAACCTTTAATATCATGATATTATGCATTATAATAAATCAAGATATCATTTTAAGAAGCATAACATATTAGCTCAATCCAACACATTTGTAAAAAAAAGAATATTCATGAATAAGAGCACATTATACAAATGATTTTGCTAACATGTAACAAATGATTAGCACTACTTCATGGGAGCTCTAACACTTAATTTATTTTTCAAAATCACGTAACATGTTTAAAAATTAAACACATGATAACTACTCGATATAAGTATATTATAAAACATGTTAATATACTTTAACTAAATATGATTACCATAATTGCCATGTAATGTTCTAAGACAACAGGTGAACACATCATTGAAAATAAGTCTTAGAAACCATCATCAACTTACCTATTTAGTAAGTTGGTCACCTCCCTATTTAACAAATTTAATGAATTTAAAATGTGGCGGGTTAAGAGTACATTTTCTATCCTTTGGGACAACTTTGCTCTTTACCACATTTATACCGATGATTGATTTGGGTGCGCAATTCTTCTTGGCCTGTTTGTATCCTCTATGCCTTTGATTATTTTCATTTGATACATTGATGATTCTCTTTGCACCTATCCTCTGTGACTTCTTGGTAATATCCCTTCTTGGTTTTGGTAAATCTTTTCGCTTTGCACGTGTCTCTTGTGGTTTTCTTGCAATTTCACACTTTGTCTTTGGTGCGTTTTTTTATTTTGAACGCGTCGCTTGTGGATCCTTGATGACATCTTGTCTTGGCTTTGATATAACTTCTTTGTTTCTTCCTTAGGATCCATTTTCAACATTATGTAACTCTGCACAAGACATTTCAACAACTTTCTTCGGTATCCATTTCATTTTGGATCCATTTTTGCTAGACATAAACTTAGGGTTCTGAAATGGACATGGTACTTTAAAATTCCCAACCCTATTACAATAATAACATCTCAAATCCAATTTATCATAGAAAGCACGAGATGTAAAGCAAGAATCATTTATAACAATACCAACAAAACTATCACTGGCTTGTGATGAAGGATGAGACGATGAAGTATATCCATTTTGTCTAGAAAAATCATTCTCAGAATCTCTTGAAATAGTCTTAAGGTCGAATTTTGATTTTTCAAAATTTTTCTTAAGTAAATCGATTTTAGAAACAAGATCTGACATTTACCTGGAAATTATATCAAAATTATTTTTTAAAAATCTATTTTTATTTTCAAGAGAATCCACTTTAGAGAGCAAATTATTAATTTAAAAAACAACATCTGAAAAATTCTTTTGTACCACAATAATCATCCAAATGCACTTTAAATTTTCGGACACTTTTTCCACCATTTTCAAAAGAATCAATTTTTCTTTTTAAACTCAAACTCTCTTTAGCAAAAAATAGTGTAAAAGAAAGTAATTTCTTTATAACAATATGAACATTTTCATTATCATTATCTCCATCACTACCACGAGAATCACAAGAATCATAAACCATATTTTCATATATGAATTTACCACTATCAAAAAAGGATACATAGAACACATCATCCATGGTGTGTGCACGTGATCTGTTTAGTTAGGATGTTAAGCTTAATCGAGTTAAAACTAACTCTGATGTCAATTGTTAGCCCAGTGAACTACCTAAGAGTGGGGGTGAATTGGGTAGTATTAAAATTTAATCCAAATTTAACACTTCAAAAATCAAACAATTAATTTTATCCTAAAATTAATTATTATTTTTATAGCAGTGGATATATGTTATCAACTAGGTACGCACCCAAACAACAGAATATAAATAATATAAAGAAACAAAATAGAACACCATAATATATCTTGGTTCACCGAGCTACTCTTGGCTAATCCAGTCGTTCAAGCCCCACGGAGTTTTGCACCCACCTAAATTCAAGATTCCTTTATAGGTAGGAACCAAACCCTCACAATGATTATTTTCGCATGCTCAGAATCAAACTTTGCAATCCTTTTTCACAGGCTCAGAAATAACTTTATCTTTTTCCTGGGCTCAAAACTAATCTAATCCTTTTACAGGTTAAGGATTAACTTAATTCTATTATAGGGAGAATCACGACCTAATTGTTTTTATACCTTACGCTCAAGAATTAAACCTCACAATCACTCCAAGTATCTTTTTCTCATGTAAGGATGAAACCTTTACAATTCACTCACAATTGATCCTAATCAAGGAGAATCACACCTAAGCTCTTTTCAAGGGAAAAGAGTAACCTAACCATTTTGTACTCTAGGCAAAGATCAAACCTCAATCTCTTTACAGAAAGAGATCGAAATCCAAAGCTACTCCTGATTAGATATTCCCAATAATATCTAATTTGCACATAACTCACCAATTACAGAATTGATAAGTTTTTTTCCACTTGGAGCTTTTACCACCCCAGATTAATTAATATTCAATTAATGTCCCAATATTAGTGATAGAAATAAAGTGAGGAAACAAAATTTGATTACAATAAAGAATACAAGTAGCACAATTAAGCACGTAATCAGATTAACACACAAATCGTTTTTAAAAGATTTTTTTATGCTTTTAAAGTTCAAAAATGATTTCTTAAAAAGATCAATTCACTGAGAAAATAATAATAATAAAATATTTAATTAAAGAATAAGCTTGGAACGATCTCACCAGAAAAAACACCAATGGATTGCAAAACAGATCGCTAGGCAGCTTAGATTGGTGACGCCAAATAAATTAACGCTTTAACTCAAGAACTTTAACACCAAAATAATCTCACAATATTTTTCTATATAATATTATAATGATAACTCTCAGAAAGCTCATGAACATAATAGTTCTTGATATTGATGTATTAACATGTGAAATCCGCAGGTCTATTTAAAACCACTTGAAACAAATCCTATAACGGCTAGTTTTTACAAAATATGTCATTTAAAATCACCTATAGACCCCCATATATTGATTTCTTTCAATCCTGGTACATTTAACTTAATAATATAACTTTTAAAACTCTCAATTTAGTCCCCAAAATAATTTGATCTTAATCAATAAAAGTATAGAAATAATTATATTTAAATATATGGACTAAATCGTAAGATCAAAATAAAATCCCTTAAATCTCTCTCATATTTTAGGCCTAAAATATTCTCTACCAAAGTAGCAATATTTAAACTCAAAACATAAGTTTACATATAGGGGTTTTAAAGATATCTTATAACAATTACTTTTCAAATACTATGTCATTAAATGACACCCCCAAGACCTCATATATCATATATGTTCAAAATAGATATTTTTCATTTAAAACTATTCTTGGAAAATCTCAATTTGGTCCTTTAACATTTTTAAATCGAAATTCATCAAAATAGAAAGTATTAAAGCACTTTAATTAAAATAACATTTAATTGAATTGACCAAATTAATAGGGATAATAGAATAGATAGATCATATCTCAATTAAATTTAGATTCCTAAGATATCTCTCATATCCTAACCATAAAACGGCTAGTATTTGAATAAATTCCGAAATTCTACAAATCTTGAAACTGACCATTGGTTGACTGGCCAACACCCAGCGGTTGACCGCCCAGTTCAGGACGTAGCCCAAGCCGAAATTGTTTCACCATCAGTTGACTTACCTGTTAACCGGACGATCCAGAGACTTTCACAAGTCGACCTACCTGTCAACCGGAAGATCTAGAGAGTTCATCCTCTAAGCACAAGTCGACTTACCTGTCGACTGGACAATTTATAGAGTTCCACAAGTTGACTTACCTGTCGACCGAATGATCCAGAGAGTTCGCCATATAACCACAGGTTGACTTACCTGTCGACCGACCATTGCTGGAACACCTCTCCTTAATTCATTTTCATTCAATTTCTTCAACATTTTCACCCCTTTAATCGATTTCTTTTCTCGATTAACTCTACTAAATCCTTAAATTTAATTTTAATCAGTTATGTTTCTTCAATTGCAAATTGGAACAAATAATTTAACTAATTAGGATCTTTATAAAAAACACACATAATTATAAAAAAATATTTTGTGTCATGTGTGATCCTAATTGGGATACATTAAGAATAAAAATTTAACCTGAGTTATTTTTTCTAGGTTCTTCAATTTCTTCGGTCTCTTAACGTCCATCATCTTTGTCAGTTTCTTCAGAATTCATCTTTTTCATGATAATATCTTCACTGGAACTTATAAACTGAAACACTCAATAAATCCATTATTTCCACAAAAAACATCAACATTTAATTTTTCATCAAAATTTTAGGATCAATAATACCATTTTAATGGTATCGCGATACTGATATAGTACGGTATTCAAGTAGGGTGTCGAACCACAGGGATAGGTATTGTAATTATCGATTTCGAATTCTTCTTCTTTCTGAAATGAAAATAAATTTGATTTGAGTTTTGGGTTTTAATATAAGAAAAATAAAATACTAATCTAAAACAAATGAAAATAGGTAACCGGGTTAGGAATTGCGGTGTTCGTATTTTGAACTCATGTGGGTTTTGTATTTTCTTTTTAATTCAGATTTATGTAAATGAGTGTTTCTAACTATAAGCTGGAACTACTCAGAAAGATTCGATTTATTATTCTTTGACATGATTTATCTTCAGTATGTAATTCCTACGTTACTCTAATTTAGGGTGAATTACAATCTCGGCATAAACCATCCAAACCAATAATTAAATCCCAATAATACCATTGTATGATCGTTAGATCTAAACCACATGTACTAGATCTAATATTCTAGAAACAATTGAATCTAAAATTCAAAATCTCTACAAGAACACTTTGAAAATAAATCCAACCACAACAAAACTATTTCAAACACAATATTCTTCATCTCACAATTGTTCACACAGAATCTGAAATTAAATTAAAAATACAATATTACATGAAACACAAAATACTTGCCCGAATCCTAACCCAGTTAAAGGGACTAGCCTTCCATGGATTTTTCTTCCAAAATATGATTAAGAATAGTGTCCATGGTAAAATCCCCCAAAACAGTTTGGCAGAAGGAAAAAAACACCAAAAACAAAAAATAAAAGAAAGGATGAAAACTAAAACTCACAAAGATGAAAATAATGAAATACTATAAAGGGAATCCTCTATGGTCAATGACCACTGTTGTGTGTAATGGCTCTTGATGCTATCTTGTGTGTAATGGATGGGCCGCTGAATTTTTCATATAATTATCTTTAATGTCTCTTTAATAGAATAATAACCCCTTTAATGCAATGGTTTGGGTCACGGGTCGGGGGTTCGGGTCGGATCACATGCCATTTTGGGTTTCCTTGATTTTTTTTTTGGTCATTTTTAGCTCCGTTTTGCTCCAAATTATTGTATTTTTACTCAAATTCTTCAAATCTACAAAAATAAATAAAATAAATCAATTAAACTAATTTAATTAATTTAAATGATTAACAAAACTTAGATTAACGGTATTAGATCGCTTAAAATGTGGCACGATCACCTACCCAGGCTTGTTAAGGAAGCCAAGAGTACAATTATTGGATGGACGCCACGTAGCACCTGGCACATCAATCGATGCAACTGTGACCGTTGGGTTGGGCGACTCTTTGTATGGGCACTTTTCTTTTTATAAAAAGGGGGTATCTTCATTTACTTGACACATACAAAATTTCGAGAGTTTTCTCTTCTCTTTGGCACCGGTACAAAATTTTGAGAGCTTTCCTCTCTCTTCGGTACTGGTACATTTTTTTCTCATTCGTCCGAACAAAATGTCGGTCTCTTTTTCTTCTTTTTCTTCGATCTCTAGCTCAGGGTCTGGTTCCTTGGAATAGACATCCACCAACTCCTTGTCCTTCAGGGTCAAGCATTGTCCCGCTCCAGGAGATGCCTCGTCGACTACTATGGCCAGGGTCCACGAAACGAGCGGTGTGGTCCAGTCCACTCTAGTTAACTGCGCGATCGCAGTGAGCCGTGCCGACGAGAGCAAAGGTGTGCCTACGTCACATGATCTTGGTGTCAACGTTTCTCCTGGTATCATTATGGTGGCAGAGATTTCCCAGGCCATCGCCTTATTCCAATTATTTCGTGAAAATGAGGTGCATAATACTGGGTCGGAGAAGCTCTACATAAAGGTCCCGATCTAGAGCTCGGTATGGAATACAAAGACGATTATGAATAGAGAATCCATTCTTGAATGCTGAAGTAAATAATTCTTCCCGGAGGGGGTTCAAACTATCGCTCCCAGGCCCGAAGATCAGGCGTGTATACCATCGACGGGCTACATAATCGTTTACAAACATCAAATTGAGGCGGGTCTCTGATTCTCGATCCACTAGTGGATTTGGGCCCTCTACACGGAGTATCATTTGTGTCCATTACAAATTGCTCCTAAAGGCATGCGGGCCATGGTGGAGTCGTATATCATCTTCCAGGCCAAGAGACTCGAGCTGAACATTGAGCTCTTCAAGGCTCTATTCTACCCCAAGCCGGTTCCTCGAGGTGCTGGGTGGTGCTACATCTTGTCCAGGTCGACCTTCTTGAAGGACCTGGACTCTTCTATTAACAACTGGAAGCCCTAGTTCTTCTATATCGGAGGGTGTGGTTGGCAGTCCAGCCTAGAGAAAGACAAAAAATACCCCGTTCAGATGGAATGGAAAAAAGTTGATAAGACTATGGTCCCCTGGGGATGGATTCTTATTCTCGGTTTTATCATCATACTCGAACTAATTTCCCTAATTTCCCATTATGGTTTGTGCAGCGAAAGAAGTACCTAAGAAGCAAAGACCTGAGTTGAACAAAGAGCTTATCAAGTAGAGGGACAAAGTTCTGAAGTCAGCCTTCAGGGACGAGAATACCTTGATCGTGTCTTACCTCTTCACCATCTATTGGTACATACCACCGGGCACTCCACTCATTCTCGAGATCCCAGCTGATTCAACAAACAGTAAGTTATTTTGGCCCTGTCAATTTTTCATACTTGAAATCTTTTACTCCTGGAAAAACCACATAGATCATCTTATGTAGAACTAGATGCTGTCGGCCTGGACAAAGGAATTTCTAAATATCTTATTAAATATTGCAGCTATAGACAAAATCAATGGTTATCCTAAGGCTTATGGAGAAGAAGGCATGAGAGGCCGCCGAGATGGCTAAGGCCGGTGGCTTAGAGCACGCAGGGGGTTCCCAGGCCGGCCCAACAACACAAACCTCTTCACCACTGTCCCAGCAACAACAACAACAGCGTTCGGTGACACCTACCTGGAGTCGTTCCTCGGCTCTTCCTGGGGTTGTAATAAAAGAAACCCAGCAGTCGAAGTCATGGTCCCGTTAGTCCACCCGTACTAGGAGCGGAGCCACTTCCCTTCTCAATCCGTTCGACAAGGAGAAGAGGAAGGTTCATGAGGGAAAACACAAGAAGCAAAAATCATCAAAGAGGTCCAAGCTCATGTCTGGGGCCACTTCCGAGCTGCCGATTAATGGCTCATTTTTAGGGATCCCGAACACAGGGCTCTCATCTGATCGGGCCCTGTTAAGGAGTCTAGATGTGATACCGGGCTATCTCTATCGGATCACCCCTCCCAACGATAAAAACTTGATAGCGGATGAAGACACCGACAACATCATACGCCAGGCTATCTGCAACCAAATCACAGTAAGGACTCATATCCTCATTTAAATTCAAGTTTTAATCTCGTTTTCCCTAAATTTTCCAAGTGTCATGACTTTGACGTCTTGGTACAGAGCATGCTCTGGATGTTCGTCGTCTTTGATAGGATCTCCAAGAGGGCCATGGAGAAGTCCATCTTCCGGTCTGAGAAGAAAGCAGCAGAAAAGAAAGTGAACCGACTAATTGATGACCTCTTTCTCGCCACCGAAGCTCACAATAGCCTCCAAGCCAGGCATATCCTCGTTATACAGGAACGGGACAACTTTGAGAAGTAAAAGACCGAACTGGAGAAGAAGGTAGAAGAGCTGGAGAAGAGGCTGAAGAAAGAGGAGCTGCTGATGGCGAAGGTAGTTTGGAAGGCAGCAAAGAATACTATTGCAAAATACTAGGAGAGTAAGGAATTTAAGAACCTAAAATATGATCTTGCCACCGATTACATGGATGATGGTCACCAGGCTACACTTCGCTTCATTCGGCATCATTACCCAAAATTCAACTACTCTCAAGTCGGCATAGAGTTCCCCAACCAAGGGGAATTGGCCGGGGAGAAGGTGGCCTAGGGGGCCCAACTGGAGCAAGCCGGGGATACTGAGGTAGAAGAGGGCAGTGATGAGAAGGCTGAAGGCGAGGAAGAAGATGGAGAAGAGGACGCTGCCGAAGGCGTCATGGACTTCGAAGGTATCTTTGATGAAGAATAGGCCCCTCGTTCCTCATGGTGGTCACGAGTGTGGTGCCAGATCCTCAGCCCAGATATTTTTGAAGACTTGGTTGAAACCATTTTTTTTTTTTTTTTTTGTGTGTTTGGCATAATTGTGTGCATGGGTATGAACCCCACTAATGTAAGCCCTCATTTTGGATTATAATACACAAAATATTTTTTTAGCAATCACTTGTGTCTAATCTTTTCTCTATTCTTCATTCTCTTCCAATACAGAAAGTAGACCGTTTCTCCATTCAACCCGAGACGATGTTCTCGAAGTTATGTAGTCAGCTACTTTGGTAGACTTGAATAACTTTCACTCTTTTCAAAATTCAGAACCCATGTTGAGCGCTCGTAGGTCTTAGCTTGGCAGACATTTAATGGATACCCAAATTCATGGATCCGAGCTGGTGTTGCCTGGAGAGCGGAGCTTGGCCAAACATTCCCACTTGGGAAATATTCCACGCTATTTTCTTTTGGGATCTTCTTGGTTGAAAAATCCAAGCTAAGTGCTTGGAGAGCTAGGCTCGATCAAAATTCCACATTCGTAAAATATTTGTCTTTGTCAAGGCTGTACTTATTCTTCTCCCTAGCCTGTAGCGGGAGTAGTTTCAATGCTCGTGCTGCTGGCTAGAAAAGTACTTCTTTGGGATAATCCTTAACCTTTGCGGGCTATTCCAATAATTCTTAGAGTCGGCACTCTCGACGGGCTACGTTGGAGTGTTACCTCGGTAGATATGTGTACGGGCTAGAAGATTATTGTTTCTTGAATAGTCATTTCAATGATATTAAAATACATTACACTTGGTAGAAAAATGAAATGTTTACAAAATGACCTTGATGTTACAAAAGGAGCTAATCTCTATAGTAGTACTGCTTGAGATGTTCGGTATTCCATAAGTGTTGCAGCGGGACTCCCTTTTCTGTCTCGAGTTCGTATGTGCCCGGTCTTGCAATTTTGGTGACACGATAAGGTCCCTCCCAGTTGGGGACTAACTTCTCCGCGTTTGTCTCTTTGGTTTCCAAGGTCACTTTTCTCAGGACGAGATCACCTACTTTAAAGTAACGGGGATGTACTATTCTGTTGTAGTACAGAGCCGCTTGTTGTTGATAAGACGTTTGTTGGATTCTTAGCGCTTTCTAGCAGGTTTAAGTTGAGAGCTAGCATGGTGTCATTCGTTTTTTGGTCATGATCCCTACTAGCCATTCTTAGGATCGACATTCCTATCTCAACAGGGATTACAGACTCAGATCTGAATGTCATTGCGAATGGTGTTTCTCCTGTTGGGGTTTGTGAGATGGTGTGATATGCCCAGAGATCTGGTGACCTGGTGATGCGAAGTGAGTTCAGATATTGAGGCCAGAGTAAAATTCTACAAATAAGTCGTTGTTGAACTGAGTGTCGTAGTCGGATACGATCGCCTTTGGGATTCTTAACCGGTAGACCATCAATTTCCGGATGAAGTCTCATATCTTCTCTTTTGTGATACACGCCAGGGGCTCGGCCTCGACCCACTTGGTGAAGTAATCAATGGCGACGACCAAGAACTTTCTTTGGCCGGTGTCCTGAGAAAAAAAGGCCAAGCATATCTATTCCCCACTGGGCGAATGGTCACGGGCTCATAATTGGGACCATGGTTGTTGGTGGTACGCGAGGGTGGGGGCCCAATCGTTAGCATCTGTCGTATTTTTTTTTTAATTCAGTTGCGTCTTCGAGCATCTTGGGCCAAAAGTACCCTTGTCGAAGTAATTTGCTAGCTAGAGCTTTACTCCCTGAGTGATTGTCACATATCCCCTTATGGACTTCTCTCATGATGTAGTCAGCTTCTTCTAGTCGGAGGGACCGAGAATATGGGCCCAAAAAGTAGTGTCGGTATAGGATTCCGTCCATGATGCAATATCTGGCTAATCGGTATCGCATCCTTCTTGCCTCATTGGTGGCGAAATATTACGTCGCCACTTTCACCACAAATGTACGGGTTAAGTTTTAGTATAGATGGGAAGAGTAAGAGTTATCGTGTCCACAAGAATTGGTTGAGATTATTTTTGAGTATTGTAATTATCATAACCTAATTTTATCTAGGCGATAAAAAATGATATATAATTAATTAATACTAATACTAACTTAATTAATCTAATTAAACTATAATACTAATATGATATGTTTTGGGGGAAAAGATTATCTTGGGATTAACTTCGTTTACAAAAAACGTGTTTGGTCTCATTTAGTTTACAATAACGGTATTCAACCTATTCGACAATCTCTGTATCGTAAACTCACTCACCACCTCTCCCGAGTGTAAAATGAGTAAATATGTAACTTTGTGTCAACGTATAAGTCCCCCTCAATGTCTTAACAACTATGTCACACGAGTCTCGCCCCAACGTCATGGACTGCACATTTTCTAACTCCGTCCCGGGTTATTAGATCGTCGCGTTGTGTTTACCCTAGTCCGAATTCAGGGTTACCTCTCCCGAGTGTCAAACTCTATATTCTCAATATATATAAACAAACATAAAATCATAGAATAATGGTAGACGCAATCAAATAACGAAGAACAACCATTAACGAAACATAACTCAAACAAATGATATTTTTATAAATTACATTAATCCCTGGACAAAATCTATTTAGCTCATGGCCATAACCATTTATACAATGAAAAATGAAATAAACATGCACAACAAACCATCGAAGTTAAGAAATTAAAGAGAAAAATGAAAGAAACTTAGCCGTAGTTCGCAGATTTGGCGCTAAAACCGTTCAACGATCGCTTCTCTTTCTTCGCAACGTGTTTTTCTCCTTTAAAATTGGTTGAACACTGCCCAAAACACTCTCAAAATATTATAAACCCTAAGGGGGTCTCTTATGTCTGAATTGAAAGGAATGAGGAAGAAATAAAGAACAAAAATATCTAAATAAATATCTAAAATCTGTGCAGAGTGACCGCAGCGGCGGTAGGCATGTCAGCTGTGTCTTCGCCGCAGCGGTGGACATAGAGATATTTTTGTTGTCTCACTGCCACGATGGTGAGTTTGCAGAGACTTTAGAGCCTTCTCTGCATCTTGACAGCCGCGATGGTAGGCTGCAGGTTCTAAATTTTACAATTTTTCTTGTTTTCCTACCGTTCTTCCACTGTTCCTAATCCGATTTGATCTTTTATGATCCGTTTTTATGCCTTTTCACCCCAAACACCTGATTTATACCAAAAAGAATAAAAACGTATTAAAACGTAATAAAACATAATAAACATACTAAAAAATTAACAAGTTCGGTTTGAAAATAGATAGGTAAATTACACCTATCACTCATTACGGTCTTTAGCCAGTGTCCTATCCTCCAAGTACTATCATATCAAATTCATCTAGGTGGGCTGATCGTTGAACTCACAGATTGGTACAACCTGGTCGGATATCGCCGTGCTCGGAGTATCTAGGTACTCAATGGGCATGCTCATCTTTAGGGTCCATTCTACCGCCTAGGCGAGGTTTGCTAAGGCATCAACATGTCTGTTATCTTCCCAGGGTATTTGGGTCACTTGGATTTTTTCAAAGTTCTCCATCAATGCCTTAACCCTCTCCAGATATGCGGTCATACTTGGGTCCTTAGCTAAATAATCCCCATTGACCTGGTTAACGACGAGCTGAGAGCCGCAGAAGATGATCAGTGCGCTCACATTAAATTCTCAGGCTAAGCGGAGGCTCGCGAGCTGAGCCTCATACTTAGCCTCGCTGTTGGTTACTCTAAACCCCAGCCTCAGGGCATATTCGATCTCTTCTTTGTTGGGGGCCATATCACCACTCTCACTCCACAACCGTTGATATTGGATGGTCTATCGGTGAAAAGCTTCCATGTGGTCGGATCGGAGTTTGGATTCGAGGTTATCAACATTTCTTCCATTTCTATGGGTTTTGTTCTTTGGTCATCAGTAGATGGCTCAGTATCATCTTGGAAGGTGAGCTCGACAATGAAGTCTATTAGGACCTGGCCTTTGATGGCGGTCGTAGGGCGATATTCAATATGGAATTGACCGAGATCGAGGTTGTACTTCATCAGTTGTCCCGAGATGTTTGATGAATGTAGAATCTGTCTTATTAGCTGGTCAGTTAGCACAATGATCGTATGGGCTTGGAAGTACTATTTTAGCTTCCTCGAGGCCACTAGTAGGGTGTAAGCAAGCTTTTTAAATTTGGTGTACCTCATCTTGGCATCTATGAGGACTCTGCTGGAGTAATAGACCGAGTGCTAAACAGTAGTGTCTTTTTTTACCAGAGTCGAGCTAACCGCCGTTGGAGTAACGAAAATATACAAGTATAGAGTTTTTATCATCTTCGGGGTATTGAGTAAGGGATCAGATAAGAAATACCCTTTGAGCTCCTAGAAAGATGTTTCGCATTTCTTTGTCTATCCGAAGTTGTTTCCTCTGAGAACCTTGAAGAAGGGCAAACATTTCTCTGACGCTCGTGAGATGAACTGATTCAGGGCAACGAGCCTCCCCGTAAGCATCTATACTTCCTTCTTATTCTGATGAGAGGTCATTCTCAGTACAGTGTTTATATGGTCTGGATTAGCATCGATTCCGCACTAGGAGACCATGTACTTGATGAACTTCCCAGTAGAAACTCCAAAGATGCACTTGTTCGGGTTGAGTTTCATGTGCTGAGTCCTGAGCTCGTCAAAGTCGTTCTGGAGGTGTTCGATGTAGTCAAGGGCCCTTGAGCTCTTGACTAACTTTTCATCGATATAAATCTCCATCGTCTCCCCAATCTCCTCTTTGAACATTTTGTTCACGAGCTACTAGTAAGTCGGCCCGGTGTTGCGCAAGTCGAATGGCTTGACCTTGTAGCAGTATGTCCTCTTGTCCATGATGAAATATGTCTTGCTCTTGTCGGGAGAGAACATAGGGATTTGGTTGTACCTGGTATAAGCGTCAAAGAAGCTCAAGCGCTCGTACCATGCCGTGGCGTCGATGATGATGTTGATTTTTGATAGGGGAAAGAAGTCTTTCGGGCATGATTTGTTTAGGTCGTTGAAGTCGACACAGAGGTACCACTTGTGTGCTGGCTTTGGGTGCCAGGACCATATTTGCGAGCCAGTCCAGAAAATTGACTTCCTCCACTACATTTGATTTGATCAACTTGTCTATTTCTTCTTCAATAATCTTCTAGTGCTCTGGATGAAACTTTCTTCTCTTCTGTCTCATGGGTGGGTAGTATGGGTCAACGTATAGGCGATGCATCACCACACTTGGATCAATCCCCGGTAGCTCATATGTGACCACGCGAAGACCTCATAATTTTTTCGGAGCAACTCAGTAAGTTCAGCTCTCTGCTCGGGTGTGAGACTACCTCCGATCCTTATTGTCCTTTATTCGATTGTTGGGTGAATGGTAATCTCCACTAGCTCCTCATATGGCCGGGACCGGCCTCATCTTCTCATGGATCATCAATGGGTACCGGTTCGGGTCCCTGGTCTAGAGCCGTGAGCTCGGGTTCTCCGAACTCTGGCTCTGTCTTTGATTGCTACTTCTTTTTTCTAGTGCCCTTTGAGCATAGGTCTATGAAGACTCCTAGTCTCCTCTCACCTCTCTCACATCTTTCTCGGTGGAGAACTTCATTGACTGGTGATGTGAGGAGTAGACTACCTTGAGAGCCAGCCGCATTGACGACGTCTCTCCCAAAATCGACCAGAGGGCCATTGAAGACTTCCCGGCGCTGGGGTTCACATTAATATTCTAGAATGCCCACTTGAAGATGATATTGGCAAAGCTCCACCATCCACCAACATCCTCCCTATTTCGAAGTGATTAATGAGAGTGACTACGATGAGGGCATCGTCATGAGAGATGTGTACACCCTGGAGATCAGCCTCGCTGAAACAAATGACGTTGTATAGAGTAGCGATAATCATACTTACTTCAATGATATTTTTGTCTGCTTTTCATTTGGCTTTGTGCACATATTTTCTCCTGGAAGAGAGAGTCTCTCCCCCAGGCTGAGTCCGCCGTGGACGACATTGATCTCGCCATCCACTCTCTACTCATCTTCGTTTCTTGCTCCTTCTGGTCGGGGAGAGAAATATGATTGCATCTTATTCTCTGACCCCTGTGCTCTTCACGGGGGTCGTTCTCCTTGTATCTAGGAGCCTATCCGCCTCTTCGGACATAGTGGCCAAGATATTCCCTGTTGATAAGAGCTTCAATTTCCTCCCAGAGTCGAAAACAACTTTCGGTACAATAGTCTCGGTCCCGATGGAATTCATAATATTTATCCATCGACCTCTCCATCGGCTTTTCGCTCGGTACAAGAGGCGGAAGAAATAACTCTCTTTCGGATTTCTCGGCCAAGATGGTCGCAACCGAGGTTGTGAGCAAAGTGAAGCCCTGCTGGAGATACCCTGGGTGTGGGAATGGTCTCCTGTCCCCAAGTAGTGGGCTCAATCTCCCTTCTATTTGCAGTCATTTAGATCCATGACTTCTGCTTTGCCCTTCCTTGACTTTTCTCTTTTTCTTTTGATCCATTTCACGATCTTTTCAAGCGGATTCCCTCATGTTGGCATTATGAAATCGCATGCCCCTCTTTAGTGCAACATCCAAACTCAGAGCTCGGTTAGAGCATAGGTCGTATGAGAGTCGTTGATGCTTTAGACCATCGATGAATGCGTTCATCGTGACGACGTCACTAAGTTCATCGCAACTAATAACCTCAACCTCTCCACATAATCGCCCAGGGGCTCACTGAGCAGCTGCTGGAGTGCAAGGATGTACGCTATGGTCTTCGGCCTATGCTGTAAGCACCCGAATCATAAGAGAAAGAGCTGCTCGAGCTCACAGAAAGTGGAGAAGGACACCGAGGCCAAAGTCCTAAACCACGTACCAGCAGCCCCAATGAGTGTGAGAGGAAAAACTTTGTACCTCATTGTCACTGGTACTGCGTGCAGGTCCATATAGGACCTAAAGATAGATATGTAGTTCCCCGGGTTGGAAATCCCGTCGTAAGTGATCATTTGGGGATGGGTGAATCATGCAGGCAACGGTTCTTCCAATATTTCATCAATGAAAGAAGACCTTACCTCGAAATAAAGCCTAGTTGGGCCCCTCACTCCTTGGATTTGGTGCAAAGTGGCCTCTATGTATGCTAAACGTTTTTCAACCACCACTTCGACCCTTGGAGAAGCTTGAACCCAGCTTACAGCGGCACAAAGAGCTTGTTGTCTCGGTGGAAAATGTGAGTCCACATCCTGAATGTGCTGGGATCTGTGCTCGAAACGTATTGTATGGCTCTAAGCTCAGCCCAGTGGTAACTTGGTACGATCACCTCTCATTTGTCTCGAAGAAGGCAGAGATGGAGATCTTGAGGCTTGAGGAGGTACCAAATCAACTTCCCTCCGCCCGTTGTTACGGGCTCAGGGTCTCGAGACGTGTCCGTTGGAATGGACGACGTGATCTTCATATTCTGGTGGCAGGCAGGCCAGAACGATCAAGGAAGAAGGTTTGGAACTCGCAGAGCTGGCGTTCCAAGATGTCGATGTGGGACGCTTCAAGGGCCCTAGAGGTCTGCCTAATGAACGATCTAGAGGGTAGGGTAGAAGGACCAGTCTGGCCGATGGGCTAAATTGTGGGCTGGTAGGCTGCCCAGCGGGATGGTGGGCTACTGGTGATGCTTCATGGTTGGGGCCTGGGAATCCATCCTAGGAGTCTTCGACATGTCGTTGAAGGATTGAAGTGGCGGATTGTTGTTCGCAGTGGAAATTTAATCTACTTGGCGAATTTTCTTTCTAGACCTTGTGATCACCAAGTCTTAACCTCGTGTGGTGCTGATGATCAGGGGAGGCCTTTAGTGCGTTCCCACATATGGCGCTAAACTGTTAGTGTCAAAAAATGATGAGCAACCAGTAGTATTGTCCGGAAAGGCATGACACGTGCGAGATTGTTGATGGTGTAGTAGACTGGAGAATCTGAAGCTTTTAATGCCTTGGAGGTGACTGCAACCTGACCAGAGCTCCTGGACCCGACCTGAGATCCTATTCAAACTCCGAGATTAATACTTCTCCAGACTTTGTTCCGATCTCTGAGCCGAGCTCCACTCTTTCACTCCGAGCACCTGCACACAAACTCACCGAGATTATGTCCGGTAAAGTCCCTCTAGCATGAGAGTAAGTATCCGGGAAAAAGGGCTAAAAGTTCTCTAGTATGAGTAGAAAGTGTGTACCTTTGGGCATTGGATACCATGGTATATTTATAGGTGTTGGGCTCAATTGGCATCGCGAGATTAGGGAACTGAACTCAGGTTAATTAACCTAACTCGTCTGGCAGCCAACGAGCTAGAGGATTAGGACTATAAACATCTGGATTGGGCTTTTGGGCCCATTTACAGAAGTCCATGGGCCAACCCACTCGAAATAGAGATTATGAGCTTTCAAATGGCCTGGAGAGACCCCAAATACAGAGAATTCAAGCAGAGAGTGCTTGGGCTCGTCATCTCAGCTTAGATTCAATCAACTCGGGACAATGATCATAAGTTCGGCCCAGAGATCTTCAAGGAGAATATGAGAGGCCCGATTAGAGGGAATCCTGGCTCCCTTCTTAGCTATTTTCCCATACTTGTTGCGATATCCTTCACGTTGCGTATGTGACGAAATTTCCCCACATCATATATATATTCAAATTTTTGTATAAATTTTTATATAATTATAAACATTATATAAAAAATTTGTAGAAGTAAGAAAAATGTTTGTTTTTTTTTTTTTTTTATTTATTTATACAAAAATTGGAGAGAAAAAAATAAATAACTTAGCTTTTTTAATTGCAAAATTTGTTTAAGATATATATTTTTAAATATCGGCACGACGTTAGACGAGTTTCTAGATACAATTAGGCTGAAGGTAATTTTAGATGGTCAAAATGTATGTTTGAAGGTTCAATGCCGATACCCACTGTATCAATGGCACTCACATTGGATGCGTACATTGTATCCGGTTGAGGATGACGATGCGCTTATAGTGTGCTTGTGTATACCTTTACAATTTCCCGAGGTATATACAGTTGAATTTTATGTGGAGAAGGAATTCATTAGAATATAATATTTTGGTCTTGCGTTGACTAATGAAGTCGGATCATATAGTAGGACACTAATGGAAGAATGCAATTTGAACGATTTTTCGAGTGCTTCCCAGTACAGTCCCTCAGGTTACTCTCAAGACCATGTTGGAAACTTCCAATCCCAGTCAGTTTACTAGGCTGACGTAGGGCCTAGTGGAAGTTTCGAGCGAGGCCTATCTCGTATTTGTGGAGATTCGACGGATGCAGTTCGACAGCTAGTGGCTGAGCTTGAGACGACGATGGACAATCCATCTGCGATGGAAAACCATTTTGACGCAAGAGATTTCGATGAGAATGTTGATGGCAAACGATCTGATAGATGATTCGAACAAGGATGACATCAATGCTGCAGTAGCAGACGTTGGACCTGTGGATCACGACGAGATTTATGATGTCATCGATGATGCCGATGATGATAATATACAGATAACCTACGAGAACCCGATCCCGTACATGTTAGAATACGACTGTGGAGATACAACCATTATCAGAGACTATAAGTGCAAATTGAACATAAAGACTTGGGATCCTAAAAACCCGGAGCACAGCGTTGAGATGGTTTTTAAGGATAAAGATTCACTTCAAAATACAGTCAAGATGTAAAACGTCAAAGTCAATGGTGAGTACGTCATCAAGGAAATCAAACTCAAAAAGTAGATTGTTGAGTGCAAAAATAGTTGTCGGTGGCAGTTGCGTGCCATTTGGAAAAAGAATCACAATTACTTTAAGGTCACTAGATACGGTGGAAAACATACGTGTCTGTCTTCGAAGACGAATCGGGATCATTCCAATTTAGATTCGATAGTGATTTATCATATATTGCTTAACCAAATTGTTGTAAGTTTCTGATTGTTTTCAATATAAATAGCTTTGTAAGTATACTTTTAATTTTAAATAACAAGGATCTTTGCATCAATTAATGTTGCAACGTGATCCCGAACTTAAGATAGCTATTATCTGACAGAATATATGTGACAACTATAAGTTCAAGGTATCATATCGCTAGGCTTGGTTGGCGAGGACCAAAGTAGTAGGGTTGCTGTTTTGGGATTGGGACGAGTCATATCAAAAGTTGCCTCAATATGTTGTTGCCTTACAACATTTCAACCCCGGTATTGTGGTGCAATTTGACTACTTTCTAAGTAATACCCCCCGCTTCTTTATATTGGACAAGTTCTTCTGGGCATTCAAGCCCGCAATAGAATGATTCAAGCATTGCCGATCGGTGATCTGCATTGACAACACATTTCTTAGCGGAAAGTATAAAGGCAAATTGCTTACCATTGTTGGCGTTCTGTCATCTAATAGGGTCTTTCCCATTGCTTTTGCACTCGTGGAGGAAGAAACATATGAATGTTAGCATTGGTGTTTGACAAAGCTCCATGTTCATGTCGTTGGCCAGTTGCCTGACATCACGCTCATATCGGATCGACACCAGTCCATCAATATTTGTGAAAATCCATCCCGTGGACCACGTGGACATCACCGATATTGTCTACGTTACATCCAAAGCAACTTCATCAAAATATAACAAAATCAACAATTGAAGGACCTTGTTTGGAAAGCCGGTAGTGTCCACTAGATTAGAAAATTTGATCAAATCATGGAAAAGATTAGAGACCTTAAACTAGAGGCGAAGGCTTGGTTATAAAAAATACCAGCAAAAAAATGGGCACTGTCCTACAATGAGGGTAGACGTTGGGTATATTAACTACAAATTTCGCCGAAATATTTAACAGCGTGCTTAAAAGGGCGAGAAATGTTCCAATCACTGCAGGAGTTCAAATTACGTTTTATCGCATTGTCAAATATGTTAATGAGCGACGTTTTCAGGCAGCCAGGGATAATACCAATGAAGCTAAGTATACTTGCCGTGTCTTTGAGGAACTAAGAAAGAATAAAGTAAGGGGAAATACACATGAAGGTGTTTAGTTTCAATAGGTAATTTTGTATTACTTGTTTTGAGTTCAAGCTAAGTATACTCGCCAAGTCGTTCAATTTGTATATTTAAATTACCACAGGATTGACGGGAGCTTTGAAGTAAAAACTAGGCAACGGGATTCTAGGGGACACAATCAACAAGTTGTCTTCCTTAGATCGGAACCTAGTTATTCTTATGGTAAATATACCATATATTGCTTTCCATGCTCGCACATGATGGCGATGACTACTGCTATTGGAGAGGATCCATTTTCACCCGTGGATCCTACGTACACAATGGATGTATATTCATAGATTTGGGAGAACTACTTCAATCCGATGCTGCACAAAGTTTATTGGCCACCGATGAACATACCAATCTTGCTTCCTTATCCACACCGTCTTAGGACTGTTAGATGTGGACGACCATCTACATCAAGAATTCAAAACGAGATGGACGATTTTGAGGAGGACGTTGACTAATAGATGTACTTTCTGTACACAATCTGGGCATGACAAACAAAGATGTCCCCAGTGGTAATAACCCGTGGATGGAGTTGTGCTTCCACAATAGTCGTAGAGTAGAAATATTAATTTGCTATAATTTATTATTATAGTTTAGTTTAATGTCATTACCTTATGTAATCTTTATTTTAATGTTACTATTGTATTTTTGTTTATCGCTAAATGTTATTAGTATGTACCTGTTATGAAATTTTCAATTACTATGGACAATACCATTTTAGTAGTACAACAGAAATATTATTTTTTTTATAAGTTATTATTATAGTTTAGTTTAATGTCATTACCTTATGCAATCTTTATTTTAATGTTACTATTATATTTTTGTTTATTGGTAAATGTTATTACTGTATACCTGTTACGATATTTTTTAATTACTATGGACGATATTATTGCTAGACCCATTGATCTTACACTGTTGTTGAATCAAGCAAACCACAAGTCCTCTACTATTGGGTATTTGGAGGTACAAACTTCAAGGTATAATTTTAATTCATAAATATTATATCATATTTGTTATATTTAAAAAAAGTTTGCTTTTTATGTTGGGCAAGACGGCGTTTTCCCATTGAGGTGCAGACAAACAAAGTTAGGAAATTGGTGTGAGGAGTTGGACCTCAGGATAATTTATTATTTCCACATTGTGGGTTTCTACGGGATATATCGTCTCGGTAGTAGGAGATTAGACCACGCCTTAATTCCTACGTTGGTTAAGAGATGGAGACACGAGACACATACATTCCACTTGTCGGGTGGAGAGTGCACGGTAACGTTGGTAGATGTGAAAATTTTATTGGGCCTCCCTATAGAAGGTCGTGCTGTGACCGACACAAATAATAATTACGAGCCTAGCTAGCTAGCAAGATATGTACAAGGATGTCATTGAAGTGGTACTTTTACTTGAACAAATCAAAGATAATGTGCTGAAGTTGAACTGGATATTAGAGACCTTTAGCCAATTACCAGATGATGTAGATGATGAGACGATCAGGCAATATGCTCAGGTGTATATACTCCACATGATTGGAGGAGTATTACTCCCGGACAAATCGACCACAACTATGAAGCTTACGTGCTCTTACTACAAGACTTTGATTTCATTGGGACTTACAATTGGGGCGTTGCTTGTCTAGCAATATTGTACAGAGAGTTGTATCGAGTTATTACGCTATCGGCAAACCAGATTGTAGGATGTTTAATTTTATTGCAAGTTATTTAATATATATATCTATACACACACACACACACACACATATGGGCATATTATATTAAAATGTTAACTATATAAATTTGTTTTTGTGTATTCATAGATTGGGGCATGAGAGCGTTTAACTCAAATCAGACCACACAAATTGCAGGTTATGACAGAATGTGACAATGTAATTGATCTCAGGGAAATAGTGCTCTCACGTGATCTTTACGGATACCGATGGATGTCACAAATCAATCTTGATAGGACAACTGTTTATGTGTTAGATGTGTACCGAGATCAGATTGACTATCTTGAACTCGATGAGGTGTATTAATTTACGATTGATCAACTTAAGTTATAGTTATTAGTCATTATTGTCTCATTGACATTTTTTTATTTATATGTCGTAGTTTGTATAGACGTCGTACACAGACGATGTGATAACCACCTTGCCTGAGTACTGCCTCATTGGCCACGCTAGTTGGAGGAGTGTTTGTCTCCTTATATGTTTCGATGTAGTAGAGTGACATCGACCAAATCGTGTCTTGCAATAGTTTGGATTTCGACAGCCTATTCCAACCACCCCTTTAGAGACGAAAAACTTCACAAGATCGATCGTCGCGATCGATCGAATTTCAATTGGGTAGAATATCACTATTCCTACGTTGACGTGTGGAACAACATACTTGCAATGGTTGTTACAAGAGAGCCTACTTTCAAACCGATGGCGCGTGACGATCTTTATTACATATGGTATCAACGCGTCACTCGCATGTTTGTTGGTAATTCATTTGCGACGTCCGGACCAAGGGTATCGTGAAGCAACAGTTATGGCACTCTTATTGGTAAGTTAGAATATTTATTACTATATAATTGTTGCCATTATTCATTTATAATGTAACTTTACTTATGGATATTGTTTAATTTAGGGTTAAGGGATGCTCCAAGTATAAGAACAAGTTAGCGATATTGTACGTACTAGAAGACTACATCCTACAGATCTTCCTCGGATGCAGAATGTGCTATCCACTTGTAACTCAACACTTAAATATTATCATCGTGAGGAGACAACCAGTACACAGCAAGGATTCTCTTCCCCTGCCCAACCTTCGGCGCCTGTTCCATCCCCCGGCCATTATTCGACGCATGTTCTGTCTCCTACCCAACCTTCGGCGCCTTTCCCGACGGTAATCTTTCATCCTGCGAGCTTCACACTTCCAGACCACCAAACACCTTACAGCTCTTGGCAAGGCCATGTAGAGGCTTCAATATCAACATTCTATAATCCACAACAATCTGCGTTTCATTAGTATGAACTTATGCATGCGTCAAGTGGTGGCCCCTATTATACTCCAACCGATGATATTTACCGCGTGTTGATTGATTTCCCACCACCCCATCAACCAATTTCACATGGCAATCCTATACGACAAGTATCACCTATGTCGTGGACATTTGGGGATTCGAACATGGGCTTTATTACGCAGATGGCAAAGTTAAGAGATGAATATATTCAACAAAGGTTACATCAACATTCTACCTATGGTAGGAAAGTCGAGACATAGGCGAGAGATGACGAGTCTATGCCTGTTCGGAGGCCCAGAAGGAATACACGAGGGTCCCGTTTTGGGACTGACTAGATTTTATATTTCTTGTATTTATGTAATTTAAAATTTTTTCAATTAATAAAATGACCTATTTTAATTTCTAGAAATTGGTTTTTTAGAAATTTTGAATGAAAAAACGGTAGTTAGTTCTTGTCCAAGATTAGGAATTTTTTTTTTTACATAAACTACGTTCATATGACTGTAAAACAAAACTTACAAAACTAAAATCAGAACTTACATTTGCGAAATATTAAACACCTGTCCCATTCAAATGCTTTATCAATTTCAAAAGCAGTAATATATACGGTAGATTAACTACCCAAATGTAAATTACCTTTATTTGTACGTTATTGTACACGTTGGTTGTATTTTCTACTCTATCTTCAAGACATGCATATAAATATTTATTCATCGTTAAACATATATTCTTTCTATATGTATTAAGCGAGTACATAAGTATTAAAAAACTCATGACAAAGACAATAAATAAGAATATAAAACTCAAATACATAATGACCCAAAAATAGCCACAAAAAACACTTAAAAAGACAATTCAGTTGCCCAAATATTTTTATTCTTCATTGGATATGTATCCCTTAGACAAATATTTATTGTTGGTTATCACATTATGGTATTCGTTCGGAGAGAGTGATTTGTTACTTGTGGCAACCATTATATTAGCTAGTTGGAGTAGATAATATCGACTCATGTACAACAACATTCTATTATTCTCCAGGTGAATTCATGTAATAGCATCTTCGATTTCGGTTGTGTTATCAATTATACATCGTCGAGGCATTTGAAGACTTTGACGATGCAGAACTTGTGCATTAAGAGATCTCAAATAAGATACAACGTTGTCAGACTCTTTCACCCTATATTCCCATTATTGTTGTAGATCGACGCGATACTCCATCGGATTAGTGTCTTGATCGCTCTAGTAGTCATCATAATATAGTTGTAGAACCCAACGAATATAGTGATCCAAGGGTCTAGGCCAACCCCAAACACCATATGAGCTTTTCTCATTTGAATAAATATTTGAAGACATCATGAAAATTATAGGATGAAAAATTCCTATACAAAACTTAGTTTTTATAGTAGCATGTTGATTGACAGGTCTTGTCCTTTTGTTATGATTGATTGGTATTTCAAAACAACTTTTTTCAGTGTTGATTGACATTTCGTGACAAACTTTTTCAATGTTTTGAACAATTTGACCAGTTGCCTTTACAGTCTTTTTCCACTATTTCTTGACGTTTCGGAGCAACTTTCCTCAGTTTTTGTCAACAGTATTTTGAACAACGTTTCCATTGTTTTAAACAACTTTTTCAGACATGACTTTACCATATTTTTTCACTGTTCTTTGACATTTTGTGGCATGTTTCTTCAGCCTTATTCAGCCATTGTCAGCATTGTTTTGAACAACTTTTTCATTGATGTTTCGGGTAATAATTCTTCACCCTTCTTCAGCCTTTGTCAGCAGCTTGAACAAAATTTTCAGACATGTCTTTATAGTTTGTTTTTCACTGTTGATTGAAGTTTTGGGGCATGCTTCTTTAGGCTTGTTTCAGCCTTTGTCGACAGTATTTTGAACAACTTTACTACGATTGATTGGACCATTCGGTTTAATGTTTATATCTACATATGTGTGTATATCTACATAAGACTTTATGTCAATTTCAATCACTCTAAACACAAAATAAATCAAAGTCAGAAGTTTTCATATCGTGTTTCACAAGAATAAAATGTACATGGTGAGATATCTGTATCGTTCAATGGGACGTCACTAGCTTTTGGAAGATGATATCTCATCCTTTTTAGATCCAAGAGTTTGTTACTTTTCACGGTGGGTTGCAAGGATGTAGGAGGAATACACTTATCGTGTGAACTAAGCAGATACTATCATCGATGGATACAGGCAATACAGTATTCCAATAGTGCGTCAATTAGCCAGAACAATACCAATAGAAACGCCACATGATCTTCAAATGGTGCTGCATTGCTATCACAGAGAAAATAACCGAATGCAAATTCGAATATTTTGACACAAGTTTCAAATTATGGCACATGAGTGTCTCCAAGAAGGTTTGGTTGACGAAGCTCGTATTTACATGCTATGCTCAAGGGAACCTTTATATTAGTTAGATATTGAATTATCTGATGATGAGAATAATGTTTAATGTTTTCGCATTTGTGATTTACAGTTTAACTATGTATTTCTTTTCAAGTCTAATGTATCGTATCTCCATTAAATTATAATAACGCTACGTTAAATTATAAGAATGCTATTTTTTTCACGTTGGTCAGCCATCATTACCATGAGAGTTGTCTCAAAAAAAAAAAAAAACGTTTCAAAAAAACCATATAAATGGTTTATTGTTCTACATTGTAAGTGTTTTTTTTTTAAGAAAAGCATAAAGGAATTGCGTTTTTATGGGAAACACAATTCTTTTCTACGTTTTATCATCTTTTGGTACATAAGTTTATGTATATCATTTTTTAGAATTTATTTATTTAAAAAATAATTAAACTGTAAAGAACTAAAATCACAAACGCATTTATCTAATGTTTTTTTTTTCCTTTTTATGATTAATTATACTAGTTAACGTGTTTAATTTCAGTATGATGTTTATTATTATTTTAAGTTGTTTCGCCTTAAAGATCATACTCTTTCATATGATTTTTTTTTAAAATTAAATTAATATTTTTTTATATTAATATTTATAAAAAAAGAAAAAGAAAAAGAAGGTAAATTCATGGTTAAAAGTTCCTAACAAATATAACACACATAAATTATAAGTCTGAAAATATCATTTTTCACAAATTATGTTTTAAAATCTTATTTCTTTTTTGAAATAATTTTTTTAAATATTTAAAAAAAAAATAATTACATGTTACTAAATAATTATAATTTATATATAATTTTTAAATTTAAAATATTAAACAAATTTTAAAGTTATCAATATATATATATATATATATATATATATATATATATATATATATATATATATATATATATATATATATATATATATAAAATAAAACAATCATCTAATATAACAAACAATCGGCCAAAATCATTTTTTTAAGGGAAAAGTACATTTTACCCTTCGGTATTAGTATTTTTCTAAATGACCCCTCTCCATTTGAGCATTTCATTTTAAACCCTCTAGGTATCAACACGTTTTTATTCGGTCCTTCCATTAGAAATTCTATCAAAACTAACCAAATGTTGAGGGCAAATCCTTTATTTTATATTTTATATTTTTAAATTATTTTTTAATATATTTTTTCTTTTCTTTTCTTTTTTCTTTGTTTTGACTTCTCTCTCTCTTTCCTTCTCCCTCCATCCCTTTATTGGCCGTATTATGGGGGGTGAAATCACCCCTTTTTATGGGGGTGTTTTCACCCCCTTCAATAGGGGGTTAATACCCCTTGTGAAAACAAGGGGTGAAAAATGAGGGAAAGAGGAAAAAAGAAAGAGAGAGAGAGAGGTAAGAAAAAAAATCATTAAAAAATTAAAAATAAGTAAAAATATTGTTTTGCCCCTATATTCTGTTAGTTTAAATGAAATTTCTGACAGAAGGACCAAATAAAAACGTGCTTATACCTAGAGGGTTTGAAATGAAACGCTCAAACAAAAAGAGATCATTTAGAAAAGTGTCAATACCTAGAGGATTTAAAATGTATTTTTTCCTTTTTTAATGGGATTCGGGTGAGGAGGAGGGAAAGGGTTTTCCATGGTGGCAGCCCTCTTTTCTAAAATCGTCCTTCACAAGGCCGATTTTAGGAAAAATAAAATCGATCGTGACAAGGCCGGGAAGACCCCCATTGCGTAAATAAGATGAAAACAGACCCAATTTAGTGATTTTCTAACTTTTTAAACCAAAAAAGGTAAAGAACTCGTAATAAAACGACATACATTTGGCGCTTTAAAGAGACAATTACTCACTATTATTCTAATCCTATCAATGTCGAATAAGGAAAACGTGGTTTTGGATCTTTCTCTCACTTTTTTGTTGTATAAAAAAAAATTAGGTGTTTTATCACCCAATTGAGACCTAATCTTAAATTGAGACATATAAATATTCAAATATATTATCCTTCATGAAAAATGAATATAGTATTATTTGTGAAAAAATCAAGATGAATTAAAATTGTTCCTTAAAGTACTCACTTGAAATTGAAGTGTTGTACATGTTATCCTACATTGGTCACTAAAGAATAGAAAAAATCATTTATTAATACTTGGATTACCTCTTGAAGGTGTAAGCCCCCTAGGGCATTGAACTAATATGGACAGAATGTAAGCTAATTGCTATAAAAAATAAATAAAGCCACAAGCGCGCGCGCCACTAACTTGGCTGGGATCAAGATCGGGGCCGGTATTGGGATCTTGGAGAATGCTTAGCTTGGTCTTGGTATCATTTTAGAAAGAAACAAAATTAATCCAAAATTAGATTTATTTCAAACAAAGCCTAACTATTCAAGCTCATAGCTGCAGAGAGTTATAAATCTAGAGGTTTTTCATGTGCATAACGGGTAAGAGTTACATGATTAATTTCTAATTCTTAATTTAGGAGTCACATAATTCATCTCTTCTGCTAGCCCAAAGAGTTATCCAAGAAAGGGGTAAATTGGGTAGTTAGAAAAATTAAACAATTAATTCTTTTTAAACACTTAATGTCAAACAATCAATTATTCTAAATTAATTATTATCTTTATTGCGTAGCGGATATGTATTTAACACTTCATATCTCTATCGTTTTAAGTTGAGCATAGTTTTATGGACTTAATTGAGAGAATTGAAAGTTATTTTTAAGTGAAATACACCTGAAATGAAAGGTTATCATATATGGGGTCTAAGAGTGTCATTAAGTGGCATATTTTTAAGAAACTAGCCGTTGGAGGACTAGTTATTTGTTTATTAATATAGACCTGCGGGAATTGAGTTGAGTACATAAAAAACAATTAGTTTTGAGTTATTCTAAGAGTGATATTTACGCTAAGATTTCTACGAGAGATTCTATTCAACTTCTTGATCTAAAGCTCTAGCTGTTTGGCACCATTGATTTGAGTTTTAATTGCGATGTTATCATTATCTTTGATGTTTCCTGGTGAGATCCATCCAATCTTTATTATTTGCCTTCTAAAGTTATATTTATATTGATTACTTCATTTAGGATTGTTAGAAAATTGTTTTCAACTTAAAAGCCTAAAAAATATTTTTAAATGATTTTTACCTGATTATCTTATTACGTGCTAAATTTTTGCTACCCACATTATTTATTAATCAGATTTGAATTGCCTCACATTGTATATATCACGTAGTAATTATTCGGGATATTAATCAAGTATATTTGTATTGAGGTGGTAGAAGTTCCATGTGGGAAAAAACTTACATTTTTTTTTTTGTAATTGTGAGTTTTAGAGGATTAGACACGTTTGGGACGGTGTCTAGATATGGTAGCTAGATTTCGATCTTTTTTTATGTGAAAAATATCAGGCTTTGATTTTTGTCTTGGTAACAAAGTTAGGTTATTCTTTTTCCTTGAAAATAATTAGCTTTTGATTCTCCCTATAATAGAATTGAGTGATTGTAAAGGTTCTTCCTAAACCTGAGAAAAGAATAAGTGTAAAAGTTTGAGGAAGTAGTTGGTTTGATCTTTAGCCTGTTAAAAGGATTAGGTTTTGATTTTTTCTGTAATAGAATTAGATTAATCTTGAGTCTGATAAAAAGATAAGGTTCTTCCTGAGCCTAGAAAAACGATAATTGTTAAGGTTGATTCTGAGTTTGTGAAAATGATTGAGATTGTAAGAGTTTGGTTCCTACTTGAGAAAGAAATCAAGGGTTTAGTGGATTGCGAATTTTTGTGGAGCTCAGAGGACTAAATGTAGTTAAGAGTAACTTACCAAACAAGAATATATTGTTGTCTGCTACATTGCTTATATTCTTATATTATGTTTGGGTGTGCATTTAGAAGTAAACACATTTCCGCTGCGTATCAAGATAATAATCTATTTAGAAAATTCATTATTTATATTTAATTGATTTGATTGTTTAAATTTTAGTAACTATCCAATTCACCCATTCTCTTTGGTAACTCTTTAGGCCAACAATTGACATCAGAACTGGTTTTAACTCGATTAGGCTTAACATCATAACTACACCGATCACGTGGCATATATCATGGATAATATTTTTTGTGTATCATCTCTTGATGGTAATAGATTTGTAAATAATAATGTTATTTATGATTCTTGTGGCATTAGTGGTAGTGATAGAAATTATGATAATAAAAATGTCCATATTATCATAGAAAAATTACTTACTCTTATATTTATTTTTGCTAAAGAAAACTTGAGTTTAAAAAGAAAAATTGATTCTTTTGAAAATAGAAGAAAAAGTGTTCAGAAATTTGAAATACATTTGGATGACTGTTGTGGAATAAAAGAGTTTTCGGATGTTATTTTTTAAATAAATAAATTGCTCTCTAAAGTAAATTTTCTTGAAAATGAAAACAGAGTTTTGAAAAATGATTTTGAAGTGGTTTCCATGCAAATGTCAGATCTTGAATTAAATATTATTATTTAAGAAAAAATTTGAATAATCAAAATCCGACCTCAAGTCTTAAAATATTCTGAAAATGTTTCTTAATCTTTTAAAATAATCTATGGAAATTGATATGTTTCATCATCTCATTCTTCATCACAAGCCAATGATTATAATTTTGATATTGTTAGAAATGATTCATTCTTTACTTCTCGTGCTATCTATGATAATCAATCGAAGTTGAGATGTAATTATTGCAATAGGGTTGAGCATTTTAAAATATCATGTCCGTTCAAGAACCCAAAGTTTATTTCTAAAAAGAATGGATCAAAAATAAAATGGATATCAAAGAGGGCTACGCAAATGTCTTATGCAAAATTACATAATGACAGGACCTGAACGAAAGGAACAAATAAAAAAGTTATATCAAAGACAAGATGGGAAGCCACCAAGAATCGACAAATAAACCAAAAAGATATATCAAAGCCAATATATGATGTTACATAAAAGCCAGAAGCGACACGTGCAAAAAGAAAAAAAAAAGTACCAAATTCAAGATGAGATATCTTCAAGAAGCCACAAGCGACACGTGTAAATAAAAAAGATGTACCAAAGCCAAGATGAGATATCACCAAGAAATCTCAAGTAACACGTCCAAATAGAAATATCATTAAATCAAATGGCAACAATCAAAAGCTTAGAGGATACGGACAGGCCAATAGAAATTATGCATCTAATTCAACCGTCGGTACAAATGAGGTATAAAGTAAAGTTGCACTTAAGGATATAAGAGGTACTCCTAACCCTTCGTAATTTAAGTTTATTAAATTTGTTAAAGAGAGAGGTGTCTAGCATGCCAATTAGGTTAGTCGGTAATGGTTTCTAAGGCATATATTAAATCATGTGTTTACTTGTTGTCTCAGATTCTCAGAATCATATTTAGTTAAAGTATATTAACATATTTTTATAATATGCTTATATCAAGTATTGTTTATTTATTTGATTATATGAAGCATTTTATGTGATTTAAATTGTTAAATAACACTGATTTATTGATGAATATTGAGTCAATGTGATGGTTATTAAGCTTATCGTATTTCTTGTATTACATGTTCTATGTTTTTTAATATTATTATTTAGCATGGTCTACTTTGACAACCTGATCGTATAAATTTAAATTTGCATGGTTGGTATCTCTTTATGAAATTGTATTAATATATTTTCGGTACTATTTGAATGATCATCTAAATATACATGACATATCAATTCATGCTTAGTGTTTTGAACGTGGATATCTTTATAAATATCAAGTGCCTAGTTGAATGTATGATAATATGAACTTAGCATACATGTTATTTCTCTTGGTTTTAAATGATTATTATTCTATAAGGGATCTAGAATTTTGTGAGATAACATCTTTAGTGTGCAATTATCCATGCATTAGATTTATGTCAATGGTTTCATAAATAATTTAAATTATTATTGAGATATGCTTTATGTCCTAGTGCATTAAGGATTATATGTTTTTTTTTATTTAATCTAAAGAGAAGATATTAATTGGTGTCATGAAATAAAACATGTTGACTTAATTGAAATTTTATGATTTCATGCTATATTTTTGAAATGTTTTGATGATCTCTTAAAATTGTCTCAAGATGATTATATTAATCTTAAAAGTTGTTCTCTTTATGATCTCCACTTTTTGATATAACGAAGGGGAAGAGAATACGATATTAAGGGAGAAACGTTATATGATGTTTTGATATTGTATGTGTTCTCCTAAGCATGAATTAATGTTTACAATTATATAGGGGGAAAGTTTTTATGATTGAGGCAATAATATGTTATGCTTAAATTGAATATGTTGATACCTCCGATCAGCCTGCTGATATTTTCACCAAACCTCTAATTGAAGATCAATTCGTGAAAATCATTTGAGATTTAGGTATGGCTAGGTATAGTGATGTATGCCTAAATTAATGTTTTTGATTCTCCGTCCTCACTTTTGAGATGACAAAGAGGGAGAAGTTGTGTTTAATGGTTAGTTGATGTTTAGAAATTTGTTTGCCTAAGTATTGCATTGATTAAAATGAGACGTTATTGTGAAGCTTAATGTTGAATATCATTATTAATTAATTAGGCTTATATTGAATATCTTTATTGTTTGCTTATGTTCTCATATTTATGCTTAAATGAGTTTAAATACCCGTCCTTGAATTTAGGGGGTGTGGTTATATTTTTTATTGAAGAAAATATCAAAATTAATTGTAATCATCTAAAAATGGGAGATTGTTAAACTTAAGTTTTTGATAAACAGTTAAGTATTGATATTTTTTGTGGAACTAATTATTCTTATCGAGTGTTTCAGATTCCATGAATGTGATTAAGAAGAAGGTCGTATAAAGAAAACATAAAGGGTGCAAGATGGATGTAATTAAAATGTGAAGAGTTTTGAAGACCTTGAAGAAAAATAGATGAAAATAACTCTCTAGCTACTTATATACTCTTAATGCAATCAGAATTAAAATCACACACAACACTTAAAACGAGTTAATTATATGTGTATCATGATAAGAAGTCATAAGTTTAAGATTAAAAAATGAGATATTTTATGTGCTCCTTATACTACCCACATTATTTATTAATCAAAATTGAATTGTCTCAAATTGTATATAGCACGTAGTAATTATTCGGGACATTAATTGAGTATATAAATTGAATTGAATTGTCTCAAATTGTATTGAAGTTGTAGAACCTCCTTGTGAGCAAAAACTTACTTTTTTTTTTTTTTTTTTTTTTGTATTTGTGAGTTTGAGTGAATTAAACACGTTTGGGACGATATCTAATCAGGGTAGTTAGGTTTTGATTTTTTTCACGCGAAAAAAATTAGGGTTTGATTTTTGTCTTGGTAAAAAGGTTAAGTTATTCTTTTCCCTTGGAAAAAATCAGATTTTGATTCTCCTTGTAATAGAATTGAGTGATTGTAAAGGTTCTTACTAAACTTAAGAAAATTATAAGTGTTAAAGTGTGAGAGAGTGGTAGGTTTGATCTTTAGTCTGTTAAAAGAATTATGTTTTGATTCTTCTGGTACTAGAATTAGGTTAGTCTTGAGCCTAGTAAAAATATAAGGTTCTTCCTGAGTCTGAAAAATAGATAATTGTAAATGTTGATTCTAAGCTAGTGAAAAGGATCGAGATTGTAAGGGTTTGGTTCCTACTTGGGAAAAGAATCAGGGGTTTAGTGGATTGAGAATCTTCGTGGAGCTCGGGGGACTGGATGTAGGTAAGAGCCGAACTAAGATATATTGTCGTGTGCTGCATTATTAATTTCTTATATTGTATTTGGGTGTGCATTTAGAAGTAAACACATTTCTGTTGCTGATCAAGATAATAATCTATTTAGGAAAATTGATTGTTTGTGTTTAATTTATTTAATTGTTTAAATTTTAGTAACTACCTAATTCACTCCCCTCTTGGATAACTCTTTGGGCAAACATTTTCATTATCTTCAGTTACTGTTTTTACGACATTCCTTAGCATATAGGCATTCAAAACGTAAGCTTTCATTCACGTTTTTCATTAATTGTTCTAGAGAGAGTAAGGTAGTTTCAGTACTTTTCTGTTCGTTGAGCTTTTGGTTTCTAGTGTTGGTACCAATAGTTCCTGATTGTTGTATCATGGGAGGTAGACACTCAATCAAAACTGTAAGTACCATAACGGGGGTGAAATTTGCTTTAAAGAGAAATCGTTAAACAATTGCCTCAATCTCCTTTGTTCTGGTATTTTGTTTTAGTTTATGTTCGGTAATACAATATATCACACCCTACCCCGGACACCCGTCACCCCGGGGTAGACATGATATCGACATGACCTCCCCTGAACAACCAACCAACTAGAAACCACGACATATATATATATAAACACATACAGGTGAACAACCATATACATCCTATCAAATTGGGACATATCCGTCCCTGAATATATACAACAAAAATAGTTACAACGAAATAATAATGATGAACTACCCACGGGTTCGCCTCAGACAGCCTACTCCCAAAACAACGCTACAGCAGGACTCTACCTAGTGCCAGTAAGGGACCGACTCTTAGCTGCTACACCTAAAACCAAAATTTTTATCGGTGTATTGTCTTCATAATAAAAAAATATTTTTTTTTATATTGATCAAGTATAATAATAATTTAAATACCCTATTTCAAATAATAATACAAAAATCACATATCACTTGAAAAACTCTGTTTTCCTGTCACCACAGAAATAAACTCATAGATTTATAACATTTCAACCAAGCAGTGAAAATCCACCAGAATACTATATCTAACCAAATAATGTAAAACAACCAAAATAATAGATACACCAATCCAGTGTAAAGTAATATACATAAATTTATTCAACCGGTTCACCGTATATGACAAAATACCACACCACCCTCCGACTAGCCATAGGATCGTTTTAACCTCACAATCGGGAGTTACAATAATACCATACCCCCCATAGGTTTTGTTTTCCTAACGGGTCACAACAACGCTCAGCCGGACTTTGTCTAGAAAATAATCAATGCTCTGCAAGACTATGCCTAGCAGATAAACAACACTCTGTCGGACTATGTCTAGTAGGTAATCAACGCTCTGCTGGACTTTGCCTAGCAGGTAATCAACGCTCTGCTGGACTTTGCCTAGCAGGTAATCCACATCCCTTTCGGGAAGAAATACTATGGCATAATCGAACCAAATATCAATTTCCACTTCAAAAACAAACGACTCAGTCCACAATCATTTTCCATCCCTTTTAGAAACCAACTAGATTCAACGAATCATTTTTCACCCTTTTAAAACCAACGTAATCCTCAAAAAAAAATTCCACAAACACCAAAAATCGCTTGATCCATATAAGTTGCAAATTCGTCCAATTTTAAATAAACATATTTTCCAAAATATATACGAAAATACAATTTGTAATTTACGTAGAAGATAGTAAACTCACCTCGATATCCACTCTGCAAAATTGCTATTGACCACATTCTATCATTACGTTGGTGCCTGCAAACCTAATAGTAATAGGGCCTAAATTAATATTTTATTCAACATAACATAATCATGCAATGCAGACCCTATATTTCGCCATTTTTTTATTCCCCACATTTTATTACGAAAAATTATTATTTCGTTAATTTTTGCTCCGTTAATAATTACGGTACACAATTTATTAACATGGACGGTAACAAAATTTATTATCGTAGTTACGAAATTTTGATTCTAGCAATTAAATTTAACAAAATTAGAAATCGTTCAAAATTTTACCCTTTTTCAAATGGTTGAAGTTTAACTATTTTTCTAATTTTGGCTCACCGCCACTGCGACACGCTCCTTAATTTCTTTAATCTACTTACTGACTCGTCACCGTCTCGGCACTACGTCCATCGCCTCGGCGAACGCTAAAGTGGCTCTATTTCTACTTTAGTTCAGCGTCTCACCGCCGCAGTGAACGCTCGTCTTCATTGTTTTGTTATTGGTTCGCTCCCAATTGACCGCCTCTCTCTCTCTCTTCTCACCAACTCCGACAACTCACGCTCCTCGCCCTTCTTCACAACCAGAGCACATACTCTCCCATACAAAGTGGAGCACGCACATGCACACTCCCAGCTCACACCCACACTGCCGGATTGCCAACAATGATCACACCCACATGCACAACGACACACACACACCTCATTCCAACACACACACTTTGCCGACGACATACATACCCCACATGCACAGCAGAAACTCGACGACTGATCACACACACATACACATACACAACAATCACACATACCCTCACACCGATTACACACACACATACAGAGAACATATACACGCAGTAGCAGCGACGCCAAACAGGGCACACACACACACCGTCACTATCTGAACAGAGCAGAGCACACACATTTACACACAGCTACCACACATACACGACGAACACACACCGAACGACAACGCCTCACCCATACCCGCCGGAGAATCGCACTGCCAGCCGTTCTCCGATTCTCTTTCTCTCTCTAGATTTTTGTGTATCTGATTTCCTCCCTTTGAGATTTTTTATCATGATGTTTGCATGGATCCTTTTATATGCATGATTTAAGTGGTTACAATTGATTTCCCACTGCCACATCGCCCATTTCCTCTCTCTCTGTCTCTGGCAGTCTTCACGGCACACACACGCACAAATATGTATGTATATATATATATATATATATATATATATATATATATATATATTTATAAATCAGGACATATTTACATTTTGAGACATTTTGAGCCGTCGGATCGAATATCTGACGGCTGAGATTACATTTGGAGACATTTTATATTTGAGACATTTTGGGCCCTTGGATCGAATATCCAACGAACAAAATTAAATGATACCAATACACATTTTTGGCCATCCGATCAATTTTAGATCTAACGGTTGAGATTTTTTGATCATTTTTTAACATGAGATCGTTTCGATCCAACGGTTGTGGTTGACTATTTTTTTTAAAAATCTCTCAAGTCACAACACTATAGTTTCCCTATCTACAACTAAATCCCCCAAATCTCTCAAAATCCCGCCATAATCGTAACAGCCATCTCAATTCTCAAGTCACAACAGTATACAACCCTATAGTTTGCTCTCTCAATCTTTCATATAGCCATCTCCATTCCCAAAGCGTGAGCTCCACCTTACCTCTTCAGATCATCCCCAATCCATCGTCGCCGTCGGTCTCGCCAACTCCAGCTCATCCGCTACTGCCATTGCCGTCGTCGCCTCGCCATCTCCGTCGCTTCCGTCGCTGTCATCGTCTCCTCGAACGAACGCTGCCTTCAGGTACGGTTTTCTCCGATTTTCTCCGATTAATCTCAGATCTGTAATCAAGAATTGACCAACGATTTTTTTCTTTCATTTCATCTCCAGCCCATCCGCTACTGCCGTCGCCGTCGTCGTCGCCTCGACATCTCCATCGCACCTGCAATTTCCGTCGCCTTCGTCGTCTCCTAGAACAAACGCTGCCTTCAGGTAGTATTTTCTCAGTTCATCTCAGATCCATAATCAAGATTGACCTCCGATTTTCTTATTTCATTTCGTGGCAGAGGAATCGATCCAGATTTTCTCAATTCGCCATCCCGTTCTATCGCCATCGGAGATTCAATCGCCATCGGAGATTCTTCATCTCAAGAAATCAACCACCGAATCACTGATTCTCCCCCTTCATCAGGTACCGCCGTCACTATCGTGCCTCGAACCTGATGTTTTGGTTTGTGTGTTATGGTTTTTGTATATATCAATCACCTGATTCTTCATCAATCACCTGATTTTTGTATATATAGTTTTTGTATATATCAATCACCTGATTTTTGTAGATATTTATCAATCACCTGATTCTTCATCTCAAGAAATCAATCACTGAATCACTGAATATTCGATTGTGAGAACCTGCATTATTCAGGTCAGTGTATATATCTTTGGTTTGTGTGTTATGGTTTTTGATGCATGCATATTCGATTGTGAGAGATTTCGTGGCAGAGGAATCGATCAGACCTGATGTTTCTCGAGCTAATTTTGAGTGTCTTTTGAATTGGTGTCCATAGATTCCATCTTGAACTAAATCACCCTAGATCTAAATCTGAATTTGGTATCTTAGAGTGAGAAAAAAATGTGAAGTTAATATTCAATTTCAAGATGGAATTTCTTAGTTATTGGTGGTGTTTAGTTCAGTTATACTTTTTATTGTTTTTTTGTTCTATTGTCTGTTTAAGTATTACTTTGAAGGGAGATAAGACGTGGTTTGAGTATAACTTTGATTGTTTGATTATTCTTTGTTATTCCATACCTCAGTGCTGACCTGATTCAGTGTAGCTTAGATATGAAGATCATTGTCATAAATGGGTAAAGAACTCTTACCTTTGGTTCTATACACGACCGCTCAAGCAGCACTGAGGTATTCCAGTTTAAAATTGTAATATTAGGATGAAATCTAGATTTGGGAGGATGTGATACACAAATCTGAATAATGGGGCTTTTTTAATCTTCAATTTGGGTTCCGCTTTGATATCCATGTTTGGCCTCAAATCTCAATTTTCATCCTTTAGGTATGTTTCATTTATTTTTTCATTCAATATTTTTCCTAATTACTTTCATTTTGATTTGCGATTGGTTTCATTTTGATTTTCTGCATGTTTCGTTTTCGTTTGTAAGAGTGATATGAGAAAAGGTTGAATGGTGAAGAAGTTTATATACTCCCCCCATACTATAATGTGATTTTATTTTATTTTTTGCATCCTGCAGTTCATTTATGTTTTCAAGTTATTTTCATTTTGATCTTCAATTTGGGTTTCGTTTAGGGATGGCCTACCACTTTCTATTTCTTACTCTTCCAAGAGGCTAGATTTCCTCCAACAAATACACAATAGCCTATTGTGGATTTTCTATCTGAAGCAGATTTGATCCATTCAGCATTTGTATATCCCTCGACTTGCGTGTATCCATGATTTCTGTACAACAGAACATATCCCGATGCACCTTTCAGATATCTAAAAATGCGGACAATAACTCATCTTTCACTATCTTATTTTTGGGTGTTTAGTGAAACAGAAACACTTACACGCGGGAAATAGAAACATAAACATTGAACAACGTTCTTTGATTGAATTCTTTTCTTCTTTTGAAGAAGAAGAATAGTTTAAATAACAGTTTCTGTTCCGATTGATCTATGTAACCATTTTATGAACACAATGTTGTAAAAAATGATGATTTTCTCATATTCAGAGCCAAAATCATGGAAAATTGTTTTCCTAATGTATCAAGAATATCTGGAAAAAAATTATGCATTTCTTTAATTCTTTGATGGCGTTTGTTTAGTGTTTATTTTTAAAGGCAAATCAAGATTGATGGCATTTGTTTAGTGTCTATGTTTCTGTTTAATGTTTCTACATAGCATTTATTTCATTTTTGTGTGTTTAGTGAAGCAAAAACACTTACACTCGAGAAATAGAAACAGAAACAGTTCGTCGATAGCAGCCTGATCAGGTATATTTTGCTTCTTCAGTGTATGTATTTGAAAAATGCTGATTTTCTCAGATTCATATTAGATTCAAAGCCAAAATCATGAAAAATTATATTAGATTCAAAGCCAAAATCATGAAAAATTATGTAAGTCAAGTATCAAGAATATCTGGAAAAAATTAATCACTTCTTTGATTCTTTGATGAAGTTTGTTTAGCGTTTATTTTTAAAGACAATTCAGGAATGATGACATTTTTTTAGTGTCTGTGTTTCTGTTTAATGTTTCTGCTTAGCGTTTGTTTCGTTTTTGTATATTTAGTGAAGTAGAAATATTTACATGCGAGAAATAGAAACAGAAACATTGAACAACCTTCTTTGATTGCATTATTTTCTTCTTTTGAATAAGATGAACAATTTAAAGAACAATTCTTGGTAATTATGAAATGATGAAACCGTCGTTTTATCATTGATAATTACTGTATTGACTTCAATTTCCTTTTGATTCAACGCAGATTTTATTTCGCTCAGATCCTGCTGCCATTTCATTAGACCTCACTGATTTGTGGTCGTTCTTAATTTCTATTTTTTTTTCTTTCTCCTCGCATTTGTTCTGCAGATTTCTTACGGATTTCAGGTTCTTCAATTTTCCGTTTGCCCTTTCTCAATTAGAGCTTCCAATGTTGTTGCCCACCTGTGAGTACTGAGTACCCCTGTTTTCCTTATCTATCATTCACTTGCACAATTACAATTCAATTTCTATTGTGAAGTCAATCGCCATTGGTGATTATGAAATAATAATAATATTATTATTATTTTTCTTCATTTTCTCCATATTAGCAATTAAAAAAAAATTAGGGTATTGGAAGGTAGAAAACTCATTCGTCACAATCTTAGATACAAGGTCAAACGTTCTCCAGTTACCAAATCTGGACAACTATAATGGTAGGGGGTTATTATTTAAGTTAGCGTGTGTATAGCACGTGTATGCTTGCATTGCTACAGAGACGTTGATCACCACTACAAACCACCGTCACCAACCACCACTAACAGTCATCATCGACCATGTTTGAGCACCGCCGTTGATCATCGTATCATTGAGATAGATGGAGGCGAAGGAAACAATAATTTATCAAATGAAAATTGATAGTTGGTCAATGCTCCCGATTAAGCAATCCAATTCATGTTTTAACCTTGAGTAGGGGTACTATTTTCACCGACAACCGTGAACTGATCACAACACGACACGTGGCAAGGTAGGGACCCCAGAGAGGTCGGCTAACCGGTCAATGTCTATCAAACATGATGAGTGGACCCTCGGCCCATACCGTTCACGCATGAAGTATAGGTCCAATTTCTGTTTCTGTCATGCTGCCATTTGAGTCTGCATTAGTTTTGTTTTTTGTAAATTACGCAAATCTTTATTCACTAATTTGATCAAATATTATTATTTTGGTTTTATTTTTGCAGGTTATTAACTACTGCCAATGGATAAAATAACTCTTTACGGAAATGTAAATTCATTATATCTCAAATTTTAAATTTTTTCTTTAACAATGAATATTGATAATCATTTTTGTATTATCTTGCAGGAAACTACTGAATTGAATGAAACGGTTTGGTCAAATCATTCTTTATTGAAAATACTCTATTTAACCATTTAATTTATTATTTTATATTTATATACATAAATTTTGACAGGTTGAATTTCTTCAACAAAGAAATGTCCAAGTTGAAGTTCACACCGAACAAGAATACAACGCAATGTGTATTTCAAGAGTAAGGATGCTATAATTTTGTTGAGTAATTTTTTTATTATTATTTCAAATCTTTCTATTGATGTGGTATATTTGTACCATTAATGATTGTTCATTCTTATTTGATTTTGGGCAAATCCCCTTTAAGCCCTATTACTATTACCTTACTACCACCTAACCCCAATCTAATTTTAATATGTTTTAAGTCCAAGCTCAACATAACATCTTCTTTTTCAATTTTATAAAATTGAATGAGTTGTTAAGCATGTGGTTAGTTCATATTAAGATAAAGTAGAAGGGTTGACTATAAGTTGTGTGATATAAGTTGTTAATGTAGTTCTACTTCTTTAATAGGTTGTAAATTTTGATTGGCTTGGATCTTCTTTTAACTGTTTGTGGTAATGCATTTCATTCTTATAAGGATAAACATTTGGCAATGCAAAAGAAAGATGCAAACTACAAAGGAAAAGGAAAGGAAAAAGAGAATGTCTCTTCTAATGTGGTATGTATGCGTTATTTATTAAATAGACGATTGACTATTTTTAATGATCGAACATGGTTCATTCTATTTCCACACACCATGTTTATCTCATTATTATACTTTGCAATTATTTTATCCGTTATCTACAACCAAAAAAAAAATCTCATATTTAATCCTAATTAAAATTAATTTTAATAAAATCCTAATTTTATAAAGTTGATTATTGGTACAAAAAAAATTATTCATAATTCATTCTTATTTTATTTTGGGCAAATCACCTGTAACCCCTATTACTTTTATCTCACTATCACTTAACCCTAATCTAATTTCACACCCTCATATTGAGGTGAGAAATTTATATGTTTAAGTTCAAACTCAATATAACATCTCCTTTTTTCAATTTTATAAAATTGAATGAGTTGTTAAGCATGTGAAATCTAGGGAATGTGGTTAGTTCATATTAAGATAAAATAGAAGAGTTTAAAGGAATTTTACTTGAAATTTGCGTGATATAAGTTGGTAATGTAGTTCTACTTCTTTAATAGGTTATAAATTTTGATTGGTTTGAATCTTCTTTTAACTATTTGTGGTTATATATTTCATTCTTATAAGGAAATAAACTACAAAGGAAAAGGAAAGGGAAAAGAGAATGTCCTTTCTGATGTGGTATGTATGCGTTATTTATTAAAATTTCTTTATGAATGGTCATAGTATTATTTCATAATTTTATTAGATATATGATTGATTATTTTTTAATGTTCGAACATGGTTCATTCTATTTCCACACACCATGTTTATGTCATTATTATACGTTGTAATTTTTTTATTTGTTATCTACAACAAAAGACTTGAATTACATTAAAAAATAATTTCTCATATTTAATCCTAATTAAAATTAATTTTAATAAGATCATAATTTTATTAAGTTGATTATTAGTACAAAAAAATTATTCATAATTAATTATATAGAGAGAATCTTGACCTCCGCTCACTTTTACCTTACTATTACTTAACCCCAATCTAATTTTAAAACATACATTTTACACCCAAGGTGATAAATGCATATGTTTAAGCGCAAACTCAACATAACATCTTTTCTATCAATTTTCTAAAATTGAATGAGTTGTTAAGCACGTGAATTCTAGGAGATGTGGTTAGTTGATATTAAGATAAAGTAGAAGGTATTACAAGGGCATTTGCCCTTCAAATTTGTGTGATATAAGTTGGGAATGTAGTTTTACCACTTTAACAAGTCATACATTTTGATTGCTTTAGAACTTCTTTTAACTATTTGTGATTATGCATTTCATTATTTTAAGGATAAACATTTGACCATGCAAAATAATGAAGCAAACTACAAAGGAAAAGGAAAGGAAAAAGAGAATGTCCCATTTAATGTGGTATGTATGCTTTATTTACTAAACTTTCTTTATGAATGGTAATAGTATTATTTCGTAATTATGTTAGATAGATGATTGATTGTTTTTTTATTATTGAAATAGTTAATTTTATTTCCATACACACTGATTATGTAATTATATAATTTTTGCAATTTTTTTTATCTGTTTTCTAAATAAATAAATACTTAAACTATACTGGAAAAAAAAAACAAAACATTTTTTTAATCCTAATTAAATGAAGGGATTTCATAATTAATTACATACAGTGAATCTTGATAGCAAAATTACACTTTTCGCTCCTATATCATTCTATATCCCTAACAATCGTGGCCAATTTTTTCCAAATCTCTCCGAATCCCACATATCTATCTACCTACACACCATAATCATTGTGCGTACAACTCGAAGCCGTTTTATGATTGATTAATTGTTGCCTCGATCTGGTACCTTTGATATTGATCCCAGATTCAGATCCAGATTCATATCCAGTTTACGATCGATCTTGATTTCTAATCTTAGATCCGTTGACCTATGTGTGTTGATCATTGTTCGCGATCCGTCGTCGCCGTCACTATCTCCATCAAGAAAATGAATCAAATCATCACTTAAATTTTCAAAATAAAATGTGTTAAAATACTATAAACAGTCACTAATCTCTAACTATAGTTTGCTATAGTTATTTGAGTTTGATAATTGTGTTACGATTATATATAGAACATATCAAAAGCTACTATTGCACAACAAGCTAGAAGGGAACGTGAGAGATTAAATCGTCTAACGATGTGTCCTGCAATTGGTCAATCATCTATGATTGCAAATCCACAAGCACCCATGGTTGTGGACATCTTCCAGAATCAAACTACTACATTAATGGTGGATTCCGAAACGAGAGGTGCTATTCATGAAGAATCTATAGTGCAAGATGAACAGGTATGTTTTTCTCTCTGTGTTTCGAATAAAATGAATCAATAAATCACTTAAATTCCAAAAAAAATTGTGTTAAACTACTAAAAACAATCACTAATATCTAACTATAGTTTCCTATAGTTATTTTAGTTCAATCAATAATTGTATTACAATTATATATAGAAAATATCAAAAGCTGCTATTGCACAACGAGCGAGAAGGGAACGTGAGAGATTAAATCGTCGAACGACGTGTCTTGGAAATGGTCCATCTATGACTTCAAATCCACAAGCACCAATAAACCAGGACGTCTTTCAAAATTAAACTACTACACCAATGGTGGATGCTGAAACAAGAGGTGCTATTGATGAAGAATCTATTGTGCAAGATGAACAGGTGTGCTTTTCTCATTCATTGTGTTTCCAAGAAAATGGATCAATAAATCACTTTAATTCCAAAAAGAATTTTTGTTACACTACTAAAACATTCACTACTCTTTAACTATTGTTTCCTATAGTTGTTTTATTTCAATTGATAATTGTATGACAATTACATATAGAACATATCAAGAGCTACTATTGCACAACGAGCGAGAAGGGAACGTGAGAGATTAAATCGTCGGACGATGTGTCCTGCAAATGGTCCATCTATGACTGCAAATCCACAAGCACCCATGGTTGTCGATGTCTTCCAGAATCAAATTACTACACCAATGGTGGATAATGAAACAAGAGGTGCTATCGATGAAGAATCTATTGTGCAAGATGAACATGTGTGCTTTTCTCATTCATTTTGTTTCCAAGAAAATGAATCAATAAATCACTTCAATTCCAAAAAGAATTTTTGTTACACTACTAAAACATTCACTACTCTTTAACTATTGTTTCCTATAGTTGTTTTATTTCAATTGATAATTATATGACAATTACATATAGAACATATCAAGAGCTACTATTGCACAACGAGCGAGAAGGGAATGTGAGAGATTAAATCGTCGGACGATGTGTCCTGCAAATGGTCCATCTATGACTGCAAATCCACAAGCGCCCACGGTTGTCGACGTCTTCCAGAATCAAACTACTACACCAATGGTGGATGCCGAAATGAGAGGTGCTACTGATATAAATTTACCTTCTGAGGCCAATATTGATGAAGAATCTATAGTGCAAGATAAATAGGTGTGATTTTCTCATTGTATTTTAAGAAAATTAATCAAAACATTACTTAAATTTCAAAAAGAAAATATGTAACTACTAAAAACAATCACTAATCTCTAACTATAGTTTGTTACAGTTATTTTAGTTTAATTGATAATTGTATTACAATTATGTATAGAAGATATCAAAAGCTGCTATTGCACAACGAGCAAGAAGAGAACGTGAGAGATCAAATCGTCAGATCACGTGTCTTGCTAATGGTCCATCTATGACTGCAAATCAACTAGCACCCGCGGTTGTGGATGTTGTTAACAATCAAACTATTCCAGCTATAGAGGGTCCACGAAATATTGATGAAGCTTTCTATGCTGAATCAAACTTAAATTCTACTCGCAATCTCTGTGAAGAATCCAGAGTGGAAGTTGAACCACCTATTTTATTTGAACGTATATGGTAAAAAAAATATCCCTTAATCATTTAGGTTGTTATGATCAAATGAATGAATCTAATTTTTCTTTGATGCAGGCCAACGTCTGCGGATGAATATCTTGATGTAAGTCAAAACAATGATGACTTAGAAAATTTATCAATCAATCCTTTGAATGATATAATTTCTAATCGTTATAGTCTCGGCCAAATGGATGTTGTTTGTACTTACTATTCAGCTTTGCATTGGATGGATGAAAGATTGTCAAAATCAACCACAACGCGTCCTTTATTGGGAACATGTTGTTTACAAGGTAAAGTTAAATTACCTTTACTAACAATACCACCTCCACACATTAAAGCGTTATTTGATGGTGGAGATGTTAAGTCAAAATCATTTCGTCGTTACATTCGAGAGTACAACGCAACAAATGCTTTTACAAGTCTCGGTGCTAAATTAGATCAAAGGGTATTTAGCGGAAGAGGTCCAACATCATTTACTATACATGGTGAATTACGCCATCAAACGGGATCATTGATTCCTGAACACGGACAAAATCCAATTTACTCTCAATTGTATATTTATGATCCTGCATATGCTCATAGCGTTAGATGTCGGAGAAATCCTCATTTGAGAAATGATGTTTTGCAAATTATTCAAGATAGTTTGTTGCAACACAATGCCTTCATGGATAAGTTTCATCAGGCTCACGCAATTCTAAATCAGATGGATTTGAATATGCAAACTTTGCCTGCTATTCTCCAGTACAATGCATCTACAGATCGTCGACGGTATAATTTGCCTGCAACAGATGAGATAGCTGTAATATTACCGGGGGATGGAACTCAGTTCTGTGGTATGAGAGATATTGTTCTACATTTAAGGGGCGGTAATGAATTAATGCGAATTAATGAATGTCATCCGGCTTATTTACCGTTGCACTATGTTTTGTTGTTTCCTTTTGGTGAGCTTGGATGGGAACCCGGATTTAGACAATGGGATGCGTTAAATGGCCAACATACAGATGATCGATTAACTCAGATGCAATTTTATAGTAATCGATTATTTGAAAGACCGACCGAGTATTCAACGATTCTAAGGGGTGGAAAGTTATTCCAAGAATTTTTGGTAGATGCTTGGGCTGCAACAGAGCAAAATCGGTTGAATTACTTTCGACTTAATCAATCAAATCTACGTGGTGAACTATATCAAAATCTTACCGATTTACCATTTGATGGGTTGAGACCTGATCAAATAGGTAAGCGAATAGTTTTGCCATCTTCATTTATTGGTGGTCCAAGGCATATGTTTGAAATATTTCAAGATTCAATGGCTATAACGCGGCACAACCATCATCCGGACGTTTTTCTAACTATGACTGCAAATCCTGATTGGAATGAAGTAACTTAGCCTTATTACCGCATCAAACGCCAAGTGATCGCCCAGATTTGATTGCCCGTGTTTTTCAACAAAAGAGGATTGCTTTGATGAAAGAGGTTGAAAACACTCAAGTTTTCGGGAAAAAGGTTGCCCATGTTTTTACAATTGAATACCAAAAAAGAGGTCTTCCACATATGCACTTGCTTATTTTTCTTGATGGTCCACACAAAATTCGAACATGTGCTCAAGTGGATCGAATAGTTTGTGCAGAATTTCCTAACTCAGAAGAAGAACCAGAACTTTTTGAAACTGTCAAGAAATGTATGGTGCATGGGCCATGCGGTGCTCGAAATCCACAAGCTCCTTGCATGGAAAATGGTAGATGCACAAAAAGGTATCCACGGGTTTGGGCAGATGAAACAACCATGGATCAAGATGGTTATCCAATTTACCGTCGTCGTAATTATGGTAAAGTTTATACTGTTAGGGGACAAGAAGTTGATAATAGGGATATTGTTCCTTACAATTCATACCTTTCAAAAATGTTTGATTGTCATATTAATGTTGAGGTTTGCGAGGGAATTAGATGCGTGAAATATATTCACAAGTATATCTACAAAGGTGGCGATCGAGGTACATTAACTTTGGGAGAAATAGATGAAATCAAACAATATCTTGATACAAGATACATTGGACCATCAGAAGCGGCTTGGCGACTTTTTAGTTTTCCTTTACATGAAGAGATTTCAACTGTTGTTCGATTGGAACTCCATTTGCCTGGAATGCATCACGTTCTTTTCAATCCTAATGAAACTATGGAAGCTATTGTTTCTAGGGCTCAATTACAAGTATCAACACTAACGGGTTATTTTGCCTATTGTGCAGCACATGAAGATGCGCGTGCGTATACTTATCAGGAGTTTCCTCAACACTTTGTTTGGAATAAAAATGAAAAAGTATGGAAACCAAGACAGAGGGGATTTGCTATTGGTAGAATGTACTTTGTACCTCCTAATTCGGGTGAACGATTTTATTTGCGTCTGCTATTAACAGTTGTCAAAGGACCAAAATCGTTTAAGTGTTTACGTACAGTGGACAACTTTGAACATGAAACATTTAAGGCTGCATGTGTGGCAATGGGACTCTTAGAAGATGATAGTGAATGGATACAATGTCTTCAAGAAGCGTCCATAATGAGAACTGGTCATCAGTTAAGGAGATTATTTTGTATACTTCTTACTCAGTGTTCTCCAGTAAATCCACATGAATTATGGGATCGATTTTCAATGTATATTTGTGACGATATTCCACATAAACTTCGCACCTCATTTGCAATTTCTGATCCAACTGAAGAGCAAATTAAAGATTATGGTTTGTATCTTTTGAATCAGCTACTGCAAGAATCAGGCAAAAGTTTAATCGATTTTCCATCAATGCCACTACCGGTAGAAAATTGGAATATGGATGTTGGAAATAGGCTAATATTGGAACACAGACAATTACAACATAATGCGCAACAATTGAATGTTGACACCAACATCGAACGCCTTAATGTTGAACAACGAGTTTCTTATGAAGCTATAATTTCCTCTGTATTTGCTAATCGAGGAACTATGTTCTTCCTTAATGGTGGTGCGGGTATTGGAAAAACATTTCTCTATAATACAGTTGCAACAAAATGTCGTAGTCTTGGTCATATTGTTGTTGCAGTCGCATCGTCTGGTATAGCATCGCTATTGTTAGAAGGAGGTCGAACAGCACATTCTACATTCCGTATTCCGTTGGATATCCTTGATAATTCAGTGTGTGGATTTAGTATACAGTCGTTGTATTCCGAGTTGTTCAGAGAAACCAAACTTATCATTTGGGATGAAGTTCCTATGCAACATAGGTACTGCGTTGAAGCTGTCAATCGCACGTTGCAAGATATTCGCGATAACAAAAAACCATTTAGGGGTATAACCGTAGTTCTTGGGGGAGATTTCAGGCAGATCTTGCCTGTTATACCCAAAGGAGTCCGCCAACAAATTGTTGCTGCGACATTGAGACGTTCTAACCTTTGGAAAGATGTTAATGTCTTGACTTTAGAATTAAACATGCGCTTAAGCAGCACAAATAATAGAAATACTGAGTTTTCAGAATTTCTGCTACAGGTAAATTTTAAATATTATTTTTGTGAATACATATTTACTTATAGATAGTAACTAAATTGGGCGTTATTGTTTTATATTTCAGATTGGAAACAATCCACAAGAAACTATACAATTGCCATCAACCATACAAAGTTTCCGTAATATGGATGAATTAATATCAACTGTTTATCCAGATCTTAATACATCGGGTATTGTTACTCCTACGTTTCTAACAGAACGTACAATTCTTTCTGCGTGAAACAATGATGTAAGTGTTGTAAATTCAACTGCATTAGACAGATTTCCTGGAGATACAATTACGTATTTGGCTGCGGATAAAATGTCTGAAGATGATGGATCTAATTCTCAAATTACAAATCGGTATCCTAATGAATATTTGAATTCATTAGACCCTCCTGGGTTGCCCCCGTTCAAGTTAGATCTGAAAGTAGGTTCTCCAATTATGTTGCTGCGAAATATCGCACCGAATGAGGGGCTTTGTAATGGCACAAGATTGATGGTTGTAAGATGTGCCTTGCGTGTAATAGAGGCTCGAATTTTAACTGGTGAAAAAGCTGGAAATATGGCATTCATTCCCAGAATTTCATTGACACCGTCAAGTACTGAATTTCCATTTCAAATGACAAGACGTCAATTTCCAGTTCGTCTGGCGTATGCCATGACGATAAATAAATCCCAAGGACAGTCAGTCAAATTTGTCGGAGTCGACTTGACCACACCGGTTTTCAGTCATGGCTAACTTTATGTCGCTTTATCAAGATGTACATCTTTCGATCGATTAAGTATCCTACTTCCTGATCCGGGATCTTTATCAACTACGAATATTGTATATCCTGAAGTTCTGTTATAGTTTGTCTTAAAAAAAAAAGGTACCACAATTAAGCATACAATTATATTAATTTTTGTTTAAATGAACAAAACAATAATTCGAATTTGATTTTACAGGATTAGGAGGAAATGGCTCGAGAGCTTGGACGAGTAAATAAGAGGAATTTATTAAAATGGGGATTTAAACAAGAGGTATTCAATTATATTTATTGTTTCAAACTAAAATAATTTAATTTATTGCCTTGATTTTTTTTTTTTAACTAATTTGTATATTTGTAAATTGTAGATTATTGTGGTGGTTCCTAATTGGCCAAGCTACATTCGCATCTCTCTCCAAACATTCCGAAATGTGATGGAGAGAATTTATAGTTAAGTGCTTCCATAAAATTGAAATTGATGTTTTTTAAAATTATTATCGAAGGTTTTTAGAAATGGTGGATTATAGATAGATGTAATAATTTGTTATTATTTTGTCATTTAGGTGGCCACGATACTTTCATACCAGACTATTAAGAAATTAGTTGTACTCAGAACAATTCAGGTAAGTTCTTGAACTTCAATTCAGCTAAGTTCAACTAATTTTCTTTTTCTTTTTTCAAACATCAATTCTTTGGTTAATGAAATATTGTTACAAACATTACGTTGGTTATTTGTCATGTCTGTTATTGTTGTTTCCATTTGATAAACAAAGTTGACTATATCAAATTCTTTTTAAATTTTGTAATTCGTCCTTACAGTTCTAAGATAGATTTCAAAACAATCATTTATTATTTTTAGAATTAGTTGTCTTAATTTCAAAAAGTAAGTGAAATCCTAGGTAATATTGAATAAATAAAGTTTATTTCGTAAAAGTAATTGTGTATTATTTGAAATGGTTGAGTTTATTTCACAAAAAGTGGAGAAATTACAAATTATAATATTTTTTCTTTGTGCAAATTTTAAACTGTATTTTATATTGGTGCTTTATTGTGTTATTATAGTTAAATTGTGATAACTTTGCTATTTATTATATGGAATTTTATTCAATGTTGTTAGTATTGGCTTACTAGCAAAAGTTATTTAAAGTAATAGTTACTTTAATATTTAACAACCCTTTCGGTAGATATGTGAGCTATTATTTGGATTTTAAAATTAAATGAAAATTTCTTTTATGATAGTATTCTACCACTATTTAGTTATAACTAAATAGTGACCAAAAAACAAAAAGAAGAAATGCTCCCTACTTGAGTTACATTAACTATTGAATGAGAATTTTTTGCAATTTTTCTAATTTACTTTTTTAATTGATTTCGGTATTCACTGATTTCTGTTCATACAATTGGTACGTCTTCTACATGATTGTCTTTCCATTTGGTTTCAATTTCAGTTTGTTCAAGTTATCTCTGATTTTAATAACATGTAAAATGATAATGCACACTCTTTCTTTTGTTTCCAATCACATTTCCTTGATGTTAACAGTGATTTTCTTACCTATTAACTTGAATGTGAAATTTAATGCTCCTTTTGATATTTGAAGAGGAATTTTCCCTATTTGATTTGCATTAACAATTTCGGTCAATAAATGAGACAAATTATAGTTAAATATGTAACTCTTTCAAATTTTTGGTTAAAATAGCAATATCACATATATTATCACAATTTTAAAGTAGTTCAATGAAAATACGTGATTTATCAATCAATTTCATCACAAATATCAAAATTTTGTAATCATTTCTTATAGTAAACTTATGATTTAGTTTTTACCACTTAAAAATATTGTGTTGAAGCACACAACTATACTCTCATTAAAGATAAAATAATGCCTTCAAATAATGGATAATTTATTTCACTTTTGAGGTCCAATAACATCAACAATTGTTTTCATATTTTATTTGATTTTTATAGCATTAGATTGAATTCTATGATTGCTTAAATATGGTAAATTAGATTACTCTAAATAGTTGGGGTACCATCATGAGGTAATTGCGTTATTTTTATTGTTTAATTTAATTCAACTTATTGTTGTCACTATATTATTAATTTAGTCTCTTATTTATTTGTATTTCTTATTTGTCGAGATATATATATGTGTCACTTCAATCATTTCAAATTTTGAGTAACAGAATTTATGGTTTTAAAGTATGTTTAAGGTAATTTCCAGTAGTCCTTAATCGTGGATTTATTTTTTTATTTATTTGTCTTCAATATTATACTAATTTATTTGTTCGTCCAGTTGACAATTATTGTGTTTCTTTTTTATTGGCCGAGATACATATGTTTGTCACTTCAAATATTTCAAAAATATTTGAAGAGAATCAATGGTTTCCCCATAAAACACGCAAAAAGAGAGGCAAAAACAATTTGGAAAGTATGGTAATGTCGGAAGCCAAAGTATGGTCTTAGGAATGAATTGATTGATTTGGACTCTCCAAATATCAATATTTTTGGATCCAAGTCTTCATACTGTGAAGACAGCAAGCCATATATGGACCATGATGTAGGGTAAATCTAATACCACCGAATTCACCACTTTAGGATTATTTTTTTCATATGGTTATAAAAATCAAGTCAGATTGTATTTATCTATTTTTTTCACCTGTTTTTGTTTGTTATGATCGATAGAAAATATTATTATTTGAAGACCAGATGAAAAGTTTACTGATCTTGGCATGTGGAAGCCTGAGAAAAGACTCAGTATAGTGTACATTGCCGATGACAATATTGTAGCCACTTGGAGATTAGCACTCAAGGAAACTATTAGCATCCCAAGGTAAACATGTTTATAGAATGTTCAGAATGTCGCGTAGAAATACCAAAAAAAAACTTATAAACTGACCAGTAGTACCCTATTAATGGGTATGTAATAGACACATATATAATATATTGCAATAGTATATATGTTTTCTCGATTATAACTTGCATAGTCAAGAAAATGATTATTGTTTATGACATGATTGTGTTAGTTATTGTCGTGCTTCATTGTCATTGATCATGTTTGTTAATGTGTTTAAAATTTGTAATGTACTATAAATAAAGGGGATTATATCCAATTTTTTCATAACATATTTTTTTTAGTTTTGGTTCTGGTACCTGTTGAACAGTTGCTTCTTGCCTGCTTCCTGTGTTTTTAGAAATATTATCATTTTTTTACTTATGCATTTAAATTAAATCTAATTATTTGTCATTTTTTTCTTTCTGCGCAGTGATAATTTTTTTACAAGATTATTAAAAGTGGAGTTATATTTGTAATATTTAGTGTAAATTCCAATTGTTTAGTATGCTCTAATGTCGTCTTTAATTTTTGGTTTGAGAGTTCATGTTTAAGGTAATTTTTCCTAACCATGAGTTGACTTATTTATTTGTTTGTCTTAAATATGATTATAATTTATTTGTCCAGTTGATAATTATTATGTTTGATTTTCACTAGACGATATACAAATATTTGCCACTTCAAATATTGAAGACAAATGGAGAAATCTATGGCTTGACACAGTATAATTAAGGTAAGTTCCAGTAGTCCTGGGTGGTGGGCTCCAGTGTCCTGGGTGGTGGACTTATATTACTAAATTTATAATATATATACATAGTTATTATTCGTCGTATTGTTAAATTTCATATTGTAGATTATGGTCTTATTGTTGTATGATATGATTGTGTTTGTTGTTTTCGTACTTGATTGATATTGGTTGTTTGTCAGTGTTGTGTTATAAAACAGGAGTTAATAATTTTGAATGTCATATAAATAAAGGAAGTTATGTCCAATTTTATTTTTTTTACATTAATTATTAATCGTCTTCAATATTTGAATAACTTTCAAATATTGGAGTGTGTCGTATAAACAAAGTAAATTATGTCAATATTTTTAATTTTTTAATGGTGCTTATTCGATAGGGAGCATGGTTGATTCATTGCCCAAACTAGAAGTGTTTATTCGATATGGAGCATGGCTGATTCATTGTCCAAACTAAGCAATATGAATAATATACAAGTGCATCAAATGTCAACAGTAATGTTAACATTGATAGTCATACTAAAAATTCAAATCTTGGAGGTTCAACTATGATGAATATGACTGAAATTGGAAGTGGTATTAGTTCGAATAAAGATCCATCTGGTTCGTTGTTCGATTTTGGATCAAAACGTGGTGTGTGTCACTTCAGGAACTATAACCTGTTTGAGAGACGGATAATTTAAGAATTTTCAAAATTTTACAAAATCAAGTTGATCATCTATTAAAAAGGTGAACATCAAAAGTAGAAAATATTTTTTCTTTATATAATTTTTTAAAATCAACATGATATTAGTCCTAAGGGTTGTTTGGTTTGCAATTTCATTTCCAAAGTATTTGGAATATATATTAATAGGGTAATGCTATTAATTTAAAAAAAAAAAAAATTAAAGTAACAGATAAAAAATTATAAATTGTGGTATTATTTTAATAGATAAATATCTAGGTTATTAGATAGTGATATTTAAATGTTAATTATTGTTGATTTTTAATAAAACATGTGTAGAATGTTGTATAAATAGAGGAGTTTATATTGGTTTCTTTTAGGTTCAATTTTTTTTTTCGCCCGTGCCTTCAGGCACGGGTTATGCCCTAGTATATATATATATATATGTTTATATATAAAAAATATTTTGTTTAATTACTCTTTTTCCCCCTAACTTCTTTAAATTTCATTTTTAGTCCAATTCATCATTTATAATTTTCTTACATTGCAATTTCACCCCCTTACATTTAAATTTTTATAATTTAGGTGACAATTTGCATCTCAAGTTTAGAATAAATGTTTCTAAATTTGTAATTTGACCCATAAACTTTTAATTTGGATATGAATTAAGAAAAAAAAATTCCATATTTTCCCAATTGCTCTAAAATGCAACTAGAATGACGTACGTGCTAAAATCCGGGTCTTACAACCCTTCCCTCCTAAAGAAATTTTGTCCCGATATTTTTATTACCTTAGACGAACAATTGCGTGTATCTTTTTCTCATCTCTTCCTCTCTCTCCCATGTCGCCTATTCCACTGAATGACTACGCCATATCACCTTGACAAATGGAATCATTTTCGTCCGCAACACCTGGTCTTTATGGCTTAGGATTTGGACCGGCTCCTTAACGTATGTCAAATCTTCTTCTAATTCGATTGGTTGCAAAGTCAACACATGCAAAGGGTCTAGCACATATTTTTGGAGCATCGATACATGGAAAACGTCGTGTAGTAGAGACAACTCTAGTGGTAAAGCAAGTCTATAAGCTGTCGTGCCAACCTGATCTAAATTTTCATATAGTCTAATGTACCTAGGACTTAACTTTATTTTCTTCCCAAACCTCATTATGCCCTTCCACGGAGAAATACGCAAAAACACATAATCCCCCACTTAGAACTCCAACTCTCGTCGGCGCTTGTCTGTATAACTATTTTGTCGACTCTGAGCAATTTTTTATTTTTCCCAAATCACCTTGACTTTGTCAGCTGTCATCTAGGTTATGTCCAACATCAACAATTTCTTTTCCCTTACCTCAGTCCAACAGACTGGGGTTCTGCATCTCCTACCATACAACGCTTCATACGGGGCCATCTCGATTGCCGAATGGTCGCTGTTGTTGTAGGCAAATTCTATCAACAACAAATGATCATCCCAACTACCAGAAAATTCCAGAACACTTCCCTTCAATATATCCTCCAACGTTATATCCTCCAACGTCTTAATCGTACGCTCTGATTGTCCGTCCGTCTGAGGATGGAAAGCGGTGCTAAATTTTAGCTTGGTACCAAAAGTAGTCTGGAGACTTGGGCAGAACCTCGAAGTAAATCTCGGATCTCTATCCAACACTATAGAAATCGATGCGCCATACAATCTAACAATCTTATCAATATATAGTTGGGCATACTTATCAAGAGAGTACGTCGTCTTTGCGGCCAGAAAATGAGCAGACTTGGTAAGCCCATCAACGATCACCCAAATGGAATTATGCCCCTTTTGAGTACGGGGTAGTCCCAAAACGAAATTCATCGTCATATACTCCCACTTTTACTCTAGAATAGGTAAAGGCTACAATAACCCAATTGGACGTTGGTGCTCAATCTTAACTTGTTGACAAATAAGACACCTGGCAACAAATTCTGTAATTTTTTGTTTCATTCCGATTCACCAATAATGCTCACACAAATCTCGATAAATTTTGGTACTGCCCGGATGCATCGCGTACGCTAAGCTATGCGCTTCCTCCAAGATATCTCTTTTCAAATTGACGTCATCAGGCACACACAATCTATTTCTAATCATCAAGGCTTCATCACTATCCCTAACAAGATAATCAATTTTGTGACCATTTTTCACTTCATCTCGAATCCTCTCTAATTGAACGTCTGACTTTTGTGCTTTAATAATATGGTCAATCAACGTCAGCCTCAAAGTCAAAGTCGCAAGTAACGCTGTCATCTGACCAACCGCTAACTGAACTCGTAACGATCTCAACTCGGCATACAGATTAGTATGAACAACTTTAATGTGTGCGATCAAACCCGTCGATTTCTGACTCAACGCATCCGCTACAATATTAGCCTTTCTTAGATGATAGTGGATGGTACAATCATAGTCTTTGATTAATTCTATCCAATGTCTCTCCCTCAGATTCAGATCCTTTTGAGTAAACAAATACTTCAAACTCTGGTGGTCGGTGTATATTTCACAAGTTTCGCCATACAAGTAGTGCCTCCAAATCTTCAAGGCGAACACAATCGCTGTCAACTCCAAATCATGTGTCAGGTAATTACGCTCGTGGTTCTTCAATTGCTGAGATGCATATGCGATTACGTGACCATACTGCATCAGTAAACATCCCAGCCCTTGGTGTGACGTGTCTCTATAAATCACGAAACCACCTCCTTCTGATGGGAGGGACAGTATTAGCGCTGATATCAACCTTCTTTTTAGCTCTTCGAAACTCTACTCACATTTATCAGTCCACTCAAATTTAGACTTTTTGCGAGTCAATCGGGTCAACGGGGCAGTTATAACAAAAAATCCTTGTACAAACCGTCGATAATAACCCGTCAATCCTAAAAAGCTTCGGACTTTAGTCACATTTTTCGGTATTTCCTATTGGACAACAGCTTCCACTTTCTTTGGGTCCACCTGAATACCATCTCCTGAGATAACATGCCCCAAAAATACCACATAATCTAACGAAAATTCGCATTTACTGAGTTTCGCATACAACTGCTTCTCCCGCAACATCTGCAACTCAATCTGGAGATGTTTCACATACTCTTTTCTAGTTTGGGAATAGACCAATATGTCGTCAATGAACACGATAATAAATTGATCCAGATAAGGTTGGAAGATATGGTTCATTAAGTCCATGAAAGCAGCAGGGGCATTTGTCAATCCGAAGGACATAACCAGAAATTCATAATATCCATATCTCGTACGGAACGTTGTTTTTACCACGTCACTATCTCTGACTTTCAATTAGTGATACCCCGATCAAAGATCTATCTTGGAAAATACTTTAGCCCTCTGGAGCTGGTCGAACAAATCATCGATTCTAGGCAACGGATATTTGTTACGAACCGTCACCCTATTCAGCTGTCGATAATCGATACACATTCTCAACGTGCCATTCTTCTTCTTCACAAACAACACTGGGGCTCCCCATGGGAAAACACATGGTCTGATAAACCCACAGTCTAATAAATCTTACAACTGCACTTTCAATTCTTTCAGCTCGGTAGGCACCATACGATCAGGTGGAATCGATATAGGAGCAGTTCCTAGAATCAACTCGATAGTGAATTCCATCTCCCTATCTGTTGGAAACCTTGACAATACTTTTGGAAACATGTCAGAAAAATCTCTGACCACTGGAATATCCGTCATCTGAACTTCTTTCTAACTAGTGTCAATCACGTGCACGAGGTATCCCTGACATCATTTCTTCAATAATTTCTTGGCTTCTAAAGCTGAAATCAAACTGACAAGGGTGATAATTCTATCTCCCGAGAATACGAACTCTGGCTCGCCTGTGATTTGAAAGATCACTTCCTTCTGAAAACAATCCACTATGATATGATATCCGGATAACAAATCCATACCCAATATCACATCAAAATCGTGAATACTCAGGGATAATAGATCTGCGAACAATTCCCTATCATCAATCCGATGTGGACTGTCTTTATACACACTATCGATCCATACCGACTCACCCACCGGAGTAGAGATAACAATACGATATGATAAAGAAATAGAAAACTTGCCTACATGCATCATTAAAGTTGCCGAAACACATGAATGAGTAGAATCGGGATCAATAAGTACATGGGCATCTCTATCATATAAAGACATAATATATGTGACCACATTTGGAGTAGCTTGCGCATTCTGTCTAGTAATAGCAAAAACACGGCCCCGCGTCGGAGGTCTACCAACAGATCCTCTACCACGCCCCTAGATAGTGCTAGGACCAACACTACCCATACTGCTCATAAAAGGTATAGATGTAGAAGCAAATTTCGGACAATTCGTATATATATGACCCGACTCATGACAACGAAAACATATTGGTCCTCCCATGGGACAGTCTCTGATGAAGTGATCCGGTGCCTACACTGATAGCATCTATCTACTCCAGCTTGATTAGACGGCTGATTCCTTCCCTGCCTCTGCGGCCCAATACTTGATTCAGATACACTCTGTTGTCGCCCGGAGTATGATTGTCGGGGACCAAGACTCCTAACGGATTGGTCAAATAATGGGGCCTGAGTAACTGGCGGTCGAGGTACCCCCCCCATGAAGTGCCACCTGAAAATCTGTTGGGCGACTCAAATCTGCTATTTTTGTACTGCTCACGACTCTCAACGGCTTCCTGAATATTCTTCTCTACTAGTTTTGCCGTATTCACCAACTCTGCATAACTCTTAATCTGTCTGCTTGTCAACCTGGAACGAATCTCTAAATAAAGTCCCTTTTGGAATTGTCTATATTTCGCCTCTTTCGTTTTCACCAGATCCGGGGCAAAACGAAACAAAGCATCAAATTTGACTTCGTATTGTTGAACGGTCAGCTTCTCCTGTTTCAGCACTATAAATTCTTCTTCCATCTGGAACTAGTATGACTCGAGGAAATACTTTTCATTGAACACGGCAACAAAATGATCCCACATGATCTCATCGCGAGAACCGATAATCAGTCTTTTCATCTCTTCCCACCAATGTTCGGCTTCCTCCCTCAGCTAGAAAGTGGCAAGGGGAACTCGACTATCGTCAACAATCCCCATAGCCTCGAATACGTGACCCACACCTCTAATCCAATTCTCAGTATCCGCTGGACCCGCTGTTCTGGTAAAAACCGGAGGGTCTAACTCCTTAAATCTCTTCAAGTGTACTGCCTGGGACATAGCAGTATCAGTTTGGGCCTTTTGACTTTCCATGATTTTCGCCTACTGCTCTGTCAACAAGGCAGTAGCCTGCAAAATTCTTTCGACAACATCCAAGCTCCCTTGCACCCTATCACCCTGTTCTTGGGGTTCCACTTGCCTCTGGGGTCCCACAATCCCAGAGCTCTCGTTTCCACGCTCCATACCAATTATCTGCAAAAGAATTCAACTCAACACCCACCTAGGCCAACCAAAAAATGACAGAAATTAATTGACGCAAATAACTACCATGCGAGTGCCAAAATCATCCACCGACACCCCTATCTCAAAGTCCCTTACCGACTAGATGATTGGCATGTCTTCCTATCTCATGGCCCTCTACTGACATAACAACTGGAAAGTTTACAGAACCTATAACCTAGGCTCTAATACCACAAATTGTTACACCCTATCCTGGACACTTGTTACCCTGGGGCCGGCGTGACGTCGACATGACCTCTCCTGAACAACCAACCAACTAGAAACCATGACATATATATATATATATATATATATATATATATATATATATATATATATATATATATATATATAAACACATACAGGCACACAACCATATACATCCTCTCAAACTGGGACACATCCGTCCCTAAATATAAATACAACAAAAATAGTAACAACGAAATAATAATGTTGAACCTCCTACGGGTTCACCTCAGACAATCTACTCTCAAAACAACGCTACAGCAGGACTCTACCTAGTGCCAGTAGGGGATCAACTCCTAGCCGTTGCACCTGAAACCAAAATTTTTATTGGTGTACTGTCTTCATAATAACAATATTTTTTGTATACGGATTAAGTATAATAATAATTTAAATACCCCATTTCAAATAATAATACAAAAATCACATATCACCTAGAAAACTCCGTTTCCCTGTCACCAAAGAAATAAACTCATAGATTTATAACATGCCAACCAAGCAGTGAAAATCCACCAGAATACTATATCTAACCAATTAGTGTAAAGCAACCAAAATAATAGATACACCAATATATATGGATACACCAATCCAGTGTAAAGTAATATATATAAATTTATTCAACCGGTTCACCATATACGACAAAACACCACACCACCCTCCGACCAGCCATAGGATCGTTTTAACCTCACGATCGGGAGTTGCAACGGTACCGTACCCCCCGTAGGATTTGCCTTCCTAACAAGTCACAACAACGCTCTGCCGAACTTTGTCTAGCAGATAATCAACGCTCTGTAGGACTATACCTAGCAGATAAACAACGCTCTGCTAGACCATGCCTAGCAGGTAATCAACACTCTACCGGACTTTGCCTAGCAGATAATCAACGCTCTGCCGGACTTTGCCTAGTAGGTAATTAACTCTCTGCCAAACTTTGCCTAGCAGGTAATCCACATCCCTTTCGGGAAGAAATACTATGGCATAATCGGACCAAACATCAATTTTCACCTCAAAAGCAAACAACTCGGTCCATAATTAGTTTTCCTTCCTTTTAGAAACCAACTAGATTCAACAAATCATTTTCCACTCTTTTAAAACCAACGTAATCCACAAAATATTTTTCCACAAACACTCAAAACCGCTTGATCCATATAAGTTGTAAATATGTCCAATTTTAAATAAACACATTTTTCATAATATATACGAAAATACAATTTGTAATTTACATAAAAGACAGTACACTCACCTCGATATCCGCTCTGCAAAATTGCTACTAACCACACTCTATCAGTACGCCGATGCCTGTGAACCTAATAGTGATAGGACCTAAATTAATTATTATTTTTAACATAACCTAATAATGCAATGCAGGCCCTATATTTCACCAATTTCCCATTCCCCACATTTTATTATGAAAAATTATTATTTGGTTAATTTTTGCTCCGTTAATAATTACGATACACAATTTATTAATATGGACGGTCACAAAATTTATTATCGTAGTTACGAAATTTTAATGCTAGCAGTTAAATTTAACAAAAAAAATTCAAATGGTTGAAGTTTAACTGTTTTTTTTTATTCTGGCTCACCGTCGCGGCGACACACTCCTTCCTTTCTTTAATCTGCTTACTGACTCGTCACCGCCTCGGCGCTACGTCCACCATCTCAGTGAATGCTATAGTGGCTCTGTTTCTGCTTCAATTCAGAGCCTCACCGCCGCGACGAACGCTCGTCTTCATCGTTTTGTTACTGGTTCGCTCCCAATTGACCATCTCTCTCTTCTCACCAACTCTGACGACTCAAGCACCTCACCCCTTCCTTACAACCAGAGCACACACTCTCCTATACACACCGAAGCACACACATGCACACTCCCAACTCATACCCATACTGCCGAATTGCCAACAACGATCACACCCACATACACAACGACACACACACACACCTCATTCCAACATATACACTTTGTCAACAACACACACATACCCCACATGCACGACAGAAACTCAACGATTGATCACATACACACACACATACACAACAATCACATATACCCACACGTCGATTACACACACAGCAACAGCAGCGGCAACGCCGAACATGGCACACACACACCGTCACCGTCTGAATAGAGCAGAGCACACACATTTACACACAGCTATCACACATACACGATGAATACACACTGAACGGCAACGCCTCACCCACACCCGCCGGAGAATTGCACTGCCGGCCATTTTTCGATTCTTTCTCTCTCTCTAGATTTTTGTGTATCTGATTTCCTCCCTTTGAGATTTTTGATCATGATGTTTGCATGGATCCTTTTATATGCATGATTTAAGTGGTTACAATTGATTTTCCACTGCCACGTCGCCCATTTTCTCTCTCTCTCTATCTCCGGCGGTCTTCATGGCACACACACGCACAAATATGCATATGTATATGTTTATATATAAAAAATATTCTATTTAATTACTCTTTTCTCCCCCTAACTTCTTTAAATCTCCTTTTTAGTCCAATTCATCATTTATAATTTTCTTAAATTGCAATTTCACCACCTAACATTTAATTTTTTATAAATTAGGTGACAATTTGCATCTCAAGTTTAGAATAAATGTTTCTAAATTTTTAATTTGACCCATAAACTTTTAATTTGGATATGAATTAACAAAAAAAAAAATCCGTATTTTTCCAATTGCTCTAAAATGCAACTAGAATGACGTATGAGTTAAAATTCGGGTCTTACACAATAAGTGTCTTCTTCTTATTTTATATTCAGTATTTTATCAATACATTGTAATACAAATTTCATTTATGTCTTTTCATGTTGTAATCAGCAAATCTAAAATATTTCTGTAACCAATGATTATGATTTGTTTTATTTTCATTTCTCAAATTTCTTCTCTATAGTTAATTAAATAATCAATTATTTAATTAATTTATGAACCACTTTTCTAACAGCTTACTGGTTAGATTTCACTCAAGTATTTTATGATAAGTGTATATTTTTCTCATCTATGGTTTATTTTTCTATCGTACCAAAAATAAATTTCTATAGTTAGTATGTTACGTACGATTCACCAATAGTTCGCCCAACAATTGAAGTGGTGACCCTTGACCTTGTCATTCTTCCAATAAGTAATAACATGCTTCATATTATCCTCGTTTAACATATCATTTTTCATATATTCATACCTTATTTTTTTTCTATGAATACATTTTTTTTCGTTGGTATGATATCAACTATATCGAATTTATTTAGTTGATATCGAATACATTAAATCAATCTGCTGAATTTGTATGTAATATCATGGTTGAAATTAGATAAAATAATCGAGTTAGAACCCGTAATATAAAAATCTAAAATTAATCAACTTCTCAAAATAATTTTGAAACTTCCGAAAATGTACATTAAAGAAGCAATAAATTGTCATAATAAAATTTGTGAAGAGTAGAAATTAAAGTAGAGACCATCCATAATCATAAGAAGAACAACTCCTTTAACAGCTCACTTATTGCAGCCGTAATGATTCCAACATTCAACCAACTTGTATGTTTAATTAAATCAATTAAGTACATAATTGGAGTCCTTTTCTTACCAAAATATTTAATCACTATTGCCATTCTAATGGTACGCAAATCTTTTTATTTACTTTTACGGAGATTATAAGATTGTCATGGATTTTTATTTTTAGTTTTTCAAATATATTTTTTATTTCTTCTATTAATGTTAACTAAATTGAATTTAACGAGTTATTATTAAGTGTTAACTATATGTAAAATTTGTATTTTATATGATAGTGATGGTTAACTAAAATATTGATAACAGTTCAAAAAAAAAAAAAAAGTTAAAAATAAGTTACTTTACTTTCAGGGTAAAAAATTTTAAAAAATAAAAATAAAGGAATATATAATAATAACTTCTTAACTTTTTTGTTCTTTTAATGTTAAATTAATAATTAACATGATATGTATCTGTAAGGAAATATGGGTATATTAGGGTGAGAATAAATGTATTTATCCATAGAAATAAAAATATTGTTTTGGTATTAAAATGATAAAAAAATAGTAGGAATAATTTTTGAGTTCAAAATTTATAAAACAACATTTTTTAAATTATTTTTAATTCTTGCAACCAGATTTTTTTATTTTTATTAATTTTCCTATAAAAAGACAATATATGATTGAGGAGATGATTATTGATCATTCATTATCGTATAAATAGATTCATAAAATCGACTCTACTTAAATAAAACAAAGACTTTCTGGGTGTTATAATAAAAATTAAAAACCATTGCTATATATAATTATAGGAAATACAGTCAAACCCTAGATAACAGTCCTTTCTTCTCCTGCGTTGTGTAGTCCTTTAGGTCAATTCAGTTTATGGGACCAAAATGAGGAAAAAACATAAGAGGACAAAACCATCGCTCGGCCTCGGGCCTTGGGGGTATCATATTCACCCACAATCACCGCCCTGAAACCTCATCCAACATTTTATACCTTCTCACCTTATAATTCCTAAACACCTGTCGCTTTATCCTACCACCACCACCATCTGGGGTGACTCTCTTCTGTGCTGACGACGCCGGAGATAACTCCGGCGACCTTTGTTTCTTCATTGGACTGTCGGGTTGCAGCCTCAACCTATTTCCCAATTTGTCCTTCGGACTTCCATGAATATTACGATCAGTAGTAGTGGGAGTTGGAGGAGTAGGAGTCGTATCACCTTTCTTACCCTTCTTCTTCATGTTATCTTCATTTAGGGTTCTATAAGATGGAGATGGAGTAGAAATATTTTGTGTTGTCTCTGTGGTTTTTGGGTTTAGATTAATGAGGAGGCACCAATTGCACACACCGTAAGACTTGGCTTTTGGGTAGAGATTGCTGCAATAACTGCAAACAATAACATAACCCCAATTTTTTTTTTAAAAAAAATAGAGAACCTTTTTTTTTTTTCTGACTCAAGAAGATATATATATATGTATAACAGAAACTCAATTTGAAACCCAAATAACATAAAATACAAAGGATTTATGTTTTTACCCGAAAAAGAGAAAAACAAAACAAAAAAAAGCGATAATTACCGGTGTTGAGATCTGAATTGGCAGACTTTGCATATGAAGAGCTCATGAGATATGCCATGGTCTCCACACATGCAGCAATCAGGGGTAGGTTTACTGGTTTCCTTCGTTTCCTTGGTTTTTGTCATCCTCCTCTATGTATTAGTATCATCTAGAGAGAGAGAAAGAGAGAAGGAGAGAGAAACTGATATCATGTACGGAGAGAGAGAGAGAGAGAGAGAGACATATCATCTAGCCAGAAAGACAGAAACTTATATCATGTATAGAGACAGAGAGAACACATCATCTAGCTAGAGAGAGAAAGAGGAGAAATTAATGGATATTGAATAGGCGGCCAGGAAAATATATGAAAAAAAAAAAAATCTGATTCCGTGTGTTATTCGTGTGACAGTTTGCATTTTAATAGTTATGAATTAATTGGCATTGAAATGGTTTGTGGTGGGGGCTGATAGCTGCGTTCTTCACTTCATTATTCTTTTCAGATTAAATAATTAACATTTAAATATTAAAATATTAATAAAATTAAAGGCGTCCAAAAAGAAAAGTTGATTAGATATCTAGGAAAGAACAATTACTTTGATTACATATAAAATAAATAATTAGGTCTTGAAATTATTTTTTTAATGAGGAGACGTGGATGCTCATCATACTTTTGTATAAAAGAGAATCTCAGAAGTAATTAATTTCTTGCCACACAAGTTAATATAATATCGTATGCATAAATACATGGACCGCGAGTTGACCCATAGGAAAAGTAATTTACGGAGAAATTTCACTTTAAAAAAATTATAGTTTTTGTTTAAAAAAATTTCATTTGGATATGATCAAAAGAAAATTTTCAATTCCTTGAACTTATAAAATAAAATTTAAAAAGAAAAAAAATATTCTAATTTTTTTTTTATAAAAAAATGTGTTATTTCCAAATCTCTCCCAATAAGATTTTACTATTTTTAATAGGTATGATTAAAATTATATTATTAAAATAAATATAAAAATTATAGTATTAGGTATATTTTTACAATTTTTATTTTTAATATTTAATAAATTTTAAAATTTGCGTACAAATATTTATCTATTCAAATAAGGAAGTTATAAAATTACATAATTAAATTGTTCATTTAAATTTTTTTATGGTAACTTTAGAGATTTTGATTTTAAAAAAAAAAAAAAAATTGTTTTGTGTTAGGGAAAACATTAAAAAATAAAAGAAAAATATTTATGAGAGCATTTTAAAGGAAAGTGTGGTTTAATAATATGGTCGAAGAACATAAAATGATAAAAGTAATTCATAATTCAAAAAGAAAATGGCTAAATATAGGGAGAAAGACATATTCGTGAATGGACCAAAAGAAGTGTGAAAGGCGACATAAACATTTAAAATAAGAGGTTTTGCTAAAGGAAATTTTATTATTTAGTATGTAGAAGTATAAAATAGACTTCCAACTACTTTAATTAAATTTTTGGTCTCCAAATATTTTTTTAAAAAAATATTTTTGTTCTTTGACTATCATTTTTCACTAATTTACATAAAATGTCATTTTGTAAAATATAGTAATACGTGAACATTCACGTTTTGTAACGTGTGTATATATGAATATTCATGTTCATATGATTTGTATGAATGTTCGTGTATCGTTTGTGTGTGGATGTTAACGTATTTGTCCAGTATGATCTTCGTCCACTTTACAACTTAATTTACGAATATTCGTGAATATTTTTGTTCTTCGAGTATGTAAACATTTTCGAAATTTCTAACATTCTTCTTAATGTATCATTTGCGTGAATATTCGCGTATCATTACAGAGGCACAACCAAGAACAAATCAATATTGAAAAACAATTAAAATTAACAAAAAACCGTTGTGAACATTTCACCCAACCACAATTGAATATTCACCAAACACATACTGGTATGAACATTCACAAAAATTAAAACTCAAGGCAAACAGTAGTGGTGAACATCAAAAGGTAGCGGTGAACAACAACGATGAAGCAGCGACTATGGTGCCAGCAAATTCCACGGAGGCGAAAATCCAGATTAGAGAGAGAGATCGTGGCTCTGACGTCGCGAACGCTAATACTTCCAAGATCCAAAGTTTCTAGCACCTTCAGCGTTGAGATCTAAAGATTCTAGCACCGCCAGATGCATAAATCTAAGGCCTCCACTGCCTTCATCCAAATCTTATGCGGTCGTCTACCGAATGGCAATGAAACCGTCACGTAGATCATGGCTCCGATGTCGCGAACACCAATGCTTTCAAGATCCAAAGTTTCTAGCACCATCGACGTCTAGATCCAAAGTTTCTAGCACCGCCAGATCTATAAATCCGATGACTCCACTGGTTCGCAAGTCTAAAGAGAGAGAGGGCGGCGACGATACCGAACACAACGACAGTGGCGAACACAAAGAGAGAGAGTGTGAGAACACGAACAGAAAGAGAGAGAACACGAATAGAGAGGGTTGCAGCTGAAAATGGAGAAAGAGGGAGAGAAAAAGAGTTTAGTTGTAAAAATAAAGGGAATGTTAGGGTTTTTCATTATATACCCGAGGGCACATTTATCCATCTATTGTTTTTTTTTTCAACTGCTAAGGATTAAAAAATAAATTACTTGTACGAATTGGACTAACAAACAACCTAGCTATTTGTTCGGTTTAATTTCTATATTAACTCTTAGATAAGGGTTAAAGAATAAAATTCTCTTTATTATATAACGGTTAATTTTTTGAATTTTATTTATGGAAAAATATTTTTTATTTTATTTATGAAAAAATATTTTCTAGCCCTTAGTAATTTATTTCTTAGTTTTTATCAAATTATTTGTCATTTTTTCGTATTTTAATTAATATTTACTGTGACATCAAATACAAATTGAATGGTTAGGTAACAACTCGATAGATATTTTTTTACAATAAAATGTGTTCAGGTAATTTTATGTGCACTTTAATTAATCATATCTCCGTGCAATTTTAAAGGCGCACTCTTATACATCTGTTTGGTGCATTCAAGATTTAATTTTTACACTGCTCTCTAAAAGAGTTAAAGCCTGATTGACAAAGAAACGAAGATTTTATATAATTGATGCTTAGTCAAAAAAAAAAGGGAGAAGCCATTATTTCAAAAACAATCTAATAATTGAATTTTTTTACTACAATAGGCACTAGATGGGCTTACTAATCAATTGGTGGGCTTGGCTCGAATAGCCCGTCGATTCCTCTCTACTATAGGCAAAGGTTCAAGTTACGGTTAATATGGGCCCCGGCCCGTATTGCTGTTTATGGTTTCATATTTGTTTCAATTCAACAAAATTATAAACATTATTTATGATTTTGTAAGAAAAATTTAATTGTGCTCAACACGTAATTTTTTTATGGATATAATTTTGTCATTTCATCAATCTATTAAACCTAAGACGTCTTCCATTGGTAATAATTTAAATTTCTCTCTTATTTTTTATACGAATCGTTACTAGAAAAATATTAGAAAAAAATATTTTATGTTAATAGAGTAATAAAATGATGAAATATCTCTATTAGAAGGCCACATGTCGAGCATAACTTATTTTCCCATTTTGCGATATTGAAATAATTGTGAAATTTGAGAGACCAAATGTATAATTTGATAAATCTTAGGATCCACGTAGACACCCAATTAGTAAAAATATAATTTTCCCAAATGGATAAATTTGAGAATTAAAAAAAAATCTAATTCTGTCCAGTTCGCAAAATTGTGGGAACAATTTTTTTTTTTTGGACAGAACAGATTTGTTCTCAGAACTTTGTTTCTATTACATTTTTTTTTTTTTTTTGGAAAAAAAAAAAAAAAAATCTAAAACAACTCCTACTAATTTCGGAGTGGTTTATGGGATTAATTTTCGTGATAAACGCCATCAATCGTTTTCGATCAGTACACGGTCCTAATCTCGTATGCATCAACTCGTTCACACCTTGAAGTTACAGAGATGGTTAACACGAGAATCATGCCCTAACTTTTTATTTTGACAGCGAATACTTCTGTAACAAAATCAGATCTGGTTACTTGAATAGTGTATTTGATTACAGAAATTACTCACACGTTATGTACACTTCGATTGGAGCATGATTAGCCCAGAATTTAGATCCTAAAATATGGTTTTTGAGATTCGAAATATGATATTCCTAAAGTCTAGGTTCATGCAAAACATATCGCGCGTGGGTCTGCCGACTTTGCAACTCTAGTATGAGAATCCGTAGTGTTGTGAATGAATTTTTGCAGAATAATGGCTAGGAAAAGTCTATATTTTGGCTACACCCCCAAGTAATATTTGTAGGAGATGGAAAATTTGTTTGACAATTCTTCCATAAATCATTATCAATCTTCCCAAATTGGGGGGATTATGGGATTAACAGGTTGTTACTTTTTGCTCATTCCATATATAAAGTGATAGTCGTACTGCTCCCAAGCGCAAGGCACGCCTAGCTGGAAATAGTACAGAGTTATCTTCGGTTATCCCGAGGATGAACTCATCACTAAACTGAGTGTATGGTCTCAATTAAGGCATTCTTGCTCCTCGGTATTCTTGTGCCTTTGATTCTCTTCGGGTACCATATATCCTCAGTTACCAATTGATAGGCTTGGGATCACGTACATGAACATTATCCAAAGTTGTTCAAGAGCAGATGCTTCAGACGTGATTTTGTGCTTACACGTGGTAGTATTTTGGATTGGTCAGGAAAATCCCTCTTCGAATGCCTCCTATTCTTGAGGTTCAAATTTAAAGGAGCTTGGGAATATTTGTTTTTAGTTTATCCCGAACTCTTGAATACTGTGCTCGAGTGGAGTCTGATTGGTGATGTCCGTTTTGATTTAGGCACTTCACAATAAAAATTTTGAGCCCCATGTCTCTTTGAAGTTTGTGGGCAAAGTCTACCATGCATTTAATGCATGGCATGATTGGATAGGGAGAGTCTTTTCACGCACTGCGTGGCAGTAGACATTTTGTTGTCTCAAAGATTCCTTATTTAAGCGAAGGATCCCCATCATCAGAACCCTTCTATATATCTTGAGCTTTCGCGCGCTCCACTTCTCTGGAACCTCTGCAATTTTCGAAAACTTGTTTGCATTCTGGCGACGGTTCTTTCCAATTCTAGTAAAATTTTACATTTTCGCTCCATCTAATCTTCTTTAATTTGCACTTCTTAAGTTTCTATTGTGTTGTTTATAGTTTGAAGACTTCTCATCTCTCTTTTCTATCTTTTGTCGTTTTTTTATGGCTTTTACATTTTTTTCATTCTTTTTCTCATTTCCCTTATTTCTCTACTCTAACTGTCTTCTCCGGAAATGTCTAGGAGGAGATGTAGATCCCGTTTTATGGCATTGGCTTTGCCTTGACCCTAAAGAAGTGGTTGAGTCATCTGATGTGGCCAACTCAAGCTCCCAAGATAGTGATGGTGTTGGGCCTTCTGTTCGGCTCAATCCCACCATAGGCGTTGAGCCTTCAGGTTGGAGTAAGACATCTCGTTCCAAGCCTCTCGTTGGGGATGAAGGTGCATCTCCTCCTGCTATTGCTATTGTGCCCCCCTCAACCAGAGTACCAGCAATATCTCATTGAGGACTACACATCCCAGTCAATCGAGGCCGACCTAATTTTCTTCGAATGAATTGTTATATCCTAGATTTTATGGAGTTGACTCTTCCTAAGAAGTTCATCTCGGGGCTCATGAACGTTTCCTGGGTAAGATTGTCTTCTACAAAGAAGCGATGGTTGGGGGGGCTCATTTTTCCCTATATGTCTTTATTTGTGAGTTTTTACACCAGTTTAACGTCTATCCTCCCCTCTTAGCCTCCAATGCTTGGAGGATGATGGTCAAATTGTTTGTGCTATGTCGGGTCTAATTGTCCATAGTGTGGTCGTGGTTCCACATATGTCTTTGTCATTCATTCTCTTATTTGATAAGGTATCATCCAGACCAGATTTGTTGTAACTTGGTTCTTTCATTTTTATTTTCACTTTCTAGCCTTTTTACTCCTCAACTCGGGCTCGATACACGTCTTCAGTGGAGATGAATTTAGTACAAAGGGCGAAAGCTACGGCTAGGGTCTTTGGTAGCGCATTAGTCATTTCATGGAGGTATGCGCCCTTTCTTACACCTACGATCAATGCTGCTACCACTATCCTGTCTTCCAAATCTTTCACCTGGTCGAATTCATGGCGGAATCTTTGTAGAAAAGTCTCTAGCCTTTCATTTTTCCTTTGCTTTAAGGACATCAAGTGTGTCTCAACCTACCCTTGGCCCCACGCCTGAGGCTAGACGTGATATCACCTTGATATTACCCAACTAATAACAAATATACACTAATTTTCAATAGACATAGATTTTCAAAAGCAAAATTACCAACTCAAAATTCAAGGATTACACACATCTAACTATTCTGCAACAAAACTACAACAGTTCAAACTCTTCATTACCAACAACTGTCTTGACTGCCTCAAAAGCCACACCACCCTCTAACTCTATCTAACGCCAGTAATCGACCCGTCTCTAACTGCAGTACCTGAGACAAAATATTTTATCAGTGTATTGTCTTCATAATATAAAAATAGTTTATGGATCAAGTAAATTTATCAAAATTCATTTTCCAAAACATAATATAACCACACACTGAACAGTATCAAAATCCCACAGTTATCATCAAATTGATCCACTTATTTTAATATGATAAAATACCACACACTTATTTTCATACTAACCATAGGATTGTTTTACCTCACGATCAGGAGTTATGATGGTATTGTAACCTATACATCTGCGCAATCTAAGGTTACCAATGTCAGGGTCATTCAATATCTCCAATAGTAGGAGCTAACGAGTGGTGAATACTACTATATCATATCGATAATCACAACTCCTGGTAAAAATCACCATATCATACTGATAATCAACAACAAAAACAACAATAATATATATCAACTACCTGTTGAACTTGCCTTCCTATTAGGTCACAACACACCCCTAGGACATCCCCTCCTATCGAGTCACAACACAACGTCCTACTGGACATACCCTACTGTTTTGACCAACAACATCCCGCAGGACATACTCTTCTACCAGGGACCACATTACGACATATTAGACTAATAATAAAAATTATTTTCCACATTTAACTTTATACTTAATTTATCTAACATTATAAAACAACCAATTTTAATAAATCTTTTATTTTCTACAATTTAGTACGAAAATATAATTTGATAATTTACATAGAAGGCAATGCACTCACCACGACATTTGCATTTCTATTACGCTATTGTTGAAATATTGACGTGTCGACGTCTCTTGAGAACCTAATAACGACAGGGCCTAAACTATGAATTTATCTAAATAAATTTAATATGAAATGTAATGCATGAGATGTGAGACACTAAAATTGAATATTTTCCATCCCCAAATTTTCCTAATTATATGGAATTTATTAAAATTAAATGTCCTATTTCTCAAATCCAATATTAATTGTACAAGGAAAACATTATAGCTTCTTTTACAAGTAAAATATTATAGATTCGTTTATAAAATTTAACAATTAACAATCTACTTATAGAAAAATATTAACTGACCACTAACAACATTACTAGTCAATAAAATACCAAAAATATCATTCAAATAAGATTTATGATTTTTACTTGAAATTAAAATTTTCAAAAATTAAATATTTTGTATTTATAAACATAACTCAAGGAATCTATATTTTACTGCATACATATATATGCCCCCATATATGTGTGTGTATGTGTGTGTGTGTGTGTGTGTGTGTTAAACTTGTCTAGGTATAAATGATAAAATTCATACCTTGAAGGAGTTTAAGAGAGAGAACTAGAATTTTTTTTTATCAATTACTCAATATATATAGAAAGAGAGAAAGAATCAAGAGACGATGAGGGAGATAAAACAAAAAGGTCAAACAATTTTGTCTAATATATATACACATATGCATTAACAGTGATTCGTTTTCGCCCCTTTAATATATATATATTTGAAAATCTATGTGTATTGACAGTTAGTGTATATTTGTTATTGATTGGATAATATCAAGTCGAGGTCACGCCTAACTTTGGGTGTGGGGCCCAGGATGGGATGTGACAATTTTATACCAACTACCCCTTCTAAAATAAAGAAAATATTAATTACATCCAAAAATGCTTAAAATTATATTTCAAATAATATAATAATTTTTAAACTTTTAAAAGTCAAAATTTAAAACCCTCCAAAGTTCCTAAAATCAAATTTTAAATGCCATAATAATTCCTAAAAAAATTAAAGTGCAATTTAAATAACATACTAGACCCAAATATTTTTTAAATATTCTAAAATGCAATTAAAATATGTCAATTCCAAAAAAATCGGGTCTTACAAAGTGCGACAGATTCTTGGCCCGTCGTTTGTTGCTTATGAACCTCGTGTACGAGCACGATACTCTGATATTCGAACAAGTTGAACATTCCAAGATTCAAAGTTTTGTACCATTTTCTCGTTTTCCCAGTCAAAGTCACCTAGAAAGCCTAGCATTTCTTCAAATCTGACGTTCCTCGAAGGTCCATGTAGGCATAGTAAGTGTTGAGGGGCTCAATTGGATCGTTGTTGTCCTGGTACATCCCGATCTGCTATGGGAGTTTAAAGTTGGTAGGGACTTTCTCCTGCAATACTCCAGTAATAAACGAAGGCGCGTTCTCTTTAACTATCTCATAAATGTAAGGCTTATTTTTCCCGATATGTCCAAGTTTCTCGTTGATGGCATTAACTTGGTCTCGGAGATCGTTGTTCCCCTACTAATTTTGGTTGCGTTTTTGGATCCTTGAGCGGGTGCCCCATGAGTCTTCCATGGAATAGGAAAGATTATCACAGGACTTTGGGGTCCCCTCGGTCGCTGGAAAGGGATACGCCTTATTCCTCGGGGCAGGCGTCCCATTTCTTTTTTCTTTCATTTGTGTAGATGGTACATGAGGTTCAAACCGCTAGTGCATGTTGGGCACCCTTCTGGACTATAACACCTCAGGCTCTTGATGACCATTAAGGTTCTTATACTACAGTTTATCTCTTCATCTTTTCATCTTTTCTAGCTCACACCGGAGATCGCCATGATCGCACCATTGTTCCTCTTCATGGCGTCGTTCATACCATAACCTTCATCATTTGTTCATGATCGTTTACGCCTCGCTGTAAGGTAGTACGTACCCTTATAGGACTGGAGGAGGCAGAGGCAATTCGTTTTGTCTTGCAACCTTTGCACCTTCTAGGGGAAGTCGTGTATCTCTCTCATTAATTATATAATAAGTGAGGGTGATTATCCGAAAGGACCAATACCAAGGTCAGTTGTACAGAATGGATGTCTTTCACATTCTTTCTCTTTTGTCATTATTCTAGATCTCAAAGTAACCATAATGTTTTTTGAGTTTTGAGGAATCAATCGTTCCCTACAGACGACGCCAATCTGATGAAGCCAAAACCAGATTCGTCATGAATTATAGTTTGGGATTCAGGATGTATGATCTTCTTAGCTTTAACTCCTGGAAAATAATGCATTACGAGTGGGCCTGTCAGTGTTGTACATCTGATGTGAGAATTGACAATGTTTTTCTCAGTAAAATTTAGTAAAGTATTGGCTAGGAAAAAACATGTGTATCTAGCTAAGCCTCCTATGTAGTATCTCTAGGTGATGGATTGGTAAGTCTTCCGTGAATCTCAATTTGTTCCTTATTGATGTTGTGGATATTGTGGGATACAGAGTAATGGGCGGTGTAAGACCCTGTTTTTTTTTTTTTATTTATTTAAGACGCGTTTTCTCACATTCAAGAAATTATGGGGTAGATGGTGTTATAGTTTGTAATTTAAAATTTGAGGGGTTAATTAGCAATTTTCAAAATGCAAATTGTAAACTTTTGGACTTAAATGATTTTAAATTTTTAATTAGGGGGAGATTTATGTAATTAAAACTAAAATAAATAAATAAATAATATATATATATATATATATATATATATATATATATATATATATATATATATATATATTGTCACAATTGTGATAAGATCAAAAGGAAGAAAAAAAACAGAGAGAAGAGAGAGGGAAGTCGGTCAGCTACAGTAAGAAGAGAGAGAGATAAGGTCGGTAGGGCTTGGGCCTCTTTTTCAACTCATATATATATATATATATATATATATATATATATATATATATATATATAACTTCATACACACGCATGACAGTAGAAGGAAAAAGATAAAACAGATGAGAGAGAGAGGTGCGACGTCATCGTTGACGGTGTGGGTTTCAGTTGTCCGTCATTTGGTCAACGGTGTAATAGGCGTGATTCAGTCTAGCGTCCGTGTATGTATTTTCTACATATTCATCGCATGGGGGTGTTCCGTTGAGAGTAGTCGTCGGTTGTGGGTGTGGGTTCGTCAGTGGTGCATGTTTTGATCGTCGTCGGAGTGGAGAGAAGAGAGAGAAAAGGCAATCCGGCATGGGTTCGTCGTCATAGTTCGCCGGCGGTAAGTGTGTGAACTGTCGTGTGTGTGTTGTGTGTGTGTGCGCTTCTAATCAGTTGACGATGACTGTGTCTGTGCGTTTGTTTAGCGTGTGTATGAGTAGTGGGTGTGGTCAATAGGTGATCGACGGGGGTGGCGATGGTGTGAGTTGGTCCGACGGCGGTCGGTGGTGGTCCATTGATGGTAGTCGTCGGCCGTGGAGTTAAGTCGGTGGAGAAGTATGTGTGTGTGTGTATGTGTGCGTGTGTGTGTGTGTGTGTGTGTGTGTGTGTTTAGTGTGGGTATGTAATCGGGGTGTGTGTGAGAGTTTTCTGTGTGTGTATGTGTGCTCGGATCGTTGAGGAAGAGCGGCGAGGGTGATCGTCGGAGCTGGTCGAGAGAGAGAGAGTCGGCGGCTGGTTCCAAACCGGAAAAATAGAGCGGAAAAACGACGACCATCGCCGTAGCGGTGAGGCGTTCGCCACAGTGGTGAGAATTCAGTGAGTAGAGCAAAGATGGGGTGGCATTCGCCGCGGCGGTGAGCCCGGTGCCGCAGCAGTGTCGGCTGTCCCAAAACAGAAAACAAAAAACGGGAAAAGAAATAAAAAGAAAAAGAAAAAAAAATAAGAATTACAGAAACAACCCCAATAAAATCCATCTTGCAGAAAACAGACGATTCAGAGCAGGTAGAATTTCGAACTCTCTTAATATATTTATTTAATTGTCTCATGGTGTGATGATAAAATTATTTGATAAATCGTTGTGACATTTTACCTGTTTAATTACATTAAATAATTTGGACAATGTGGAATTTATGTGAAAAGTATGCTAATGTGGTTTATGTGTTATATTAATTAAATGCATGTATTAGAGGGGTTGGAGTTCTACTGAGCGTTGGCTCACAATCCCATAATTTTTGGTTGCAGGGTTGGCGGAAACAAAACGACGAAGAGACTTTTATTTAAATTTCCATTTGTAATAATTGTATTTATTTATTATTTTAAACTGAAAAAGGAAAGAGAGAATATTTGCAGAAGATTATTTATTTAATTCTTTCAAATTGATGAGAAATGAAAAGAAAGAGAGAAAGTAGGACGACGATGGATAAATTAGTTGAATTTCATTATCTATATTTTGAAATAGTTGTATTGTATAAATTTGTATTATTACTAGAATTATAAATGGATGGATATAAATTGGAGAAAACGGTAATTATAATTATCGTAGTCGGATGTAAAATATCTCAATTTTGAAAATATTGAATATTTGATTTTAATATAATTAATTTAAGATAATTGATTTAAATAAAATCGTGGGAATTGGGTTTTTAAATTATAAATTCGGTAATTATAAATTTTGTCGCGACATTATAAATTAAAAGATGTGTTTTTTTTAATAAACGAATTTTTAAGTTCTTGTCGCTATATATATGTATAATTTGCGGATTAAATTAAAATAGATGATTGATTTTATTTGGTATTTAAAATGGTGATTATTATACATAATAACTTCTGTTGTAAAATCGGCAACTGGAGTTATTGCCATTATTATAAAATTTACCAAATTTTGCAGATTGAAAATTTTGGTCAGTTGGTTTTAGGTAGAATTCTCTATAGGAGAAACCATAGTAGCGGCCCTGGGAAATTGGATTGTGACAGGTTGGTATCAGAGCTTAGGTTATAGATTCTGCAAACTCAGAATTTAGATTTGTGAGTACTTTGAACCGGGGTTATGATACACATCATTCATAATATACTGTTAATAAATAATAATAATAATAATAATAATAATAATAATAATAATAATAATTTTAGTAGAAATTGCGAAATAAAAGTGAAATATGTTTTATGTGTGTATTTATGAAATTAATATAATACGTAATTTATGTGCTCTTCATGGATTCATGATATATGATCTATATGTCGTATTTGTCCCCATCTAGAATTACGTGATATTATCAAGTGGCGATGTATGTGCATTAATATTTTCATATGTACACCAATTGCTCACACATATATATGTAGAAATAAACGTGAATAATATTATGAGGTCAATAATATATATACAAACATTGACGTCTCTGTTATGTTTTTGAGAGGTTAGACACATTGCACCAATGTGTTATTACCATTATTTCACTTTGGTCCCTATCGTTTTAAATTTGAACATATTAGCATCTGAGATGACGATGCATTTATGAAACTACTCAATAATGAGTTAAATAAGTCTGAGTGAGTGCCGTGTTAGTTGTGGACTATTGAAAATTATCGCTAAATTTGAGTTATTAATTTAAAGGTGTATATTGTCTTCTATATAAATTATGAAATTATATTTTCGTATTAAATTATGGGAAAAAAGGGGGGGTTGATAAAATGGATGATTTTACGATAATTCAGGAATCAAGTAAAATTTTAAAGGGTGAAAAATGATTTTATTATCCTGCTATGCCATAACTTTCTTCTCGTCTGGCGGATATGACCGACGAGATATGGATTTTTTCTCGTTAGGCGGAGACCTACGAGATGTGGATTTCTTCTCGTTAGGCGGGTATGGCCTACAAGATGTGAATTTCTTCTTAGCGAGATGTGGATTGACCCGTCTAGAGTGCAAATCTCACGGGTGGTACCCCTACCATTGGGGAGAATAAATGGCCCTGACACTGTTGATCACATTATATGACACAGTTGGACAGGTCACGATACTGTCGTAACTCCCGATCATGAGGTTAAATGATTCTATGGCTAGTCGGAGAATGGTGTGCGGTATTTTATTATATGACGAGATGTTTGGATTGGTGGATTTAAAATGTTTCAAATGGTTGACTTAAAATATTTGGATGGGGTGTTAAATATATTATTTCATTTCATTGGTAGCAGTATAATTAGATTTTCAACACTGTATACGTATATATATTATATTATATTTTGAAAAGTGGTGTTTGAAAAAAACAAATTGATCCATAAATTCTTTTTGTATTATGGAGACAGCATATGCACTGTCTTCTATAAATTACAAAATTATATTTTCATATAAAATGTGAAGAACGTGTTTATTTAAAACTGGGCGAATTTGCAACTTATATGGATCAAGTGGAATTTGATTTTAAAAGTAGAAGAGGATTTTTTGGACCAAGTTGATTTTAAAAAGGTGGAAAATGATTTTTGGATTGTGTTGGTTTTAAAGGTGAAAAAAAAAAAAGGATTTTTGGATCGAGTCGATTTTTTTTAAGGTGGAAAGTGATGTTTGGTCCAACTATGCCATAATTTCTTCTCGTAAGAGATGTGTATTTTCTTCCCGTAAGGGATGTGGATTGACTCGTCAGGAGTGTAAATCCTGCGGGTGACTGCCCCTACCATTGGGGATATATAATGGCCCTAGCACTGATAATCACTGTAGATGGCACAGTCGTACAAGTTACGATTGCTAGTCACTGTAGATGGCACAGTCGTATAGATTGCAGTACTTTCGTAACTCTCGATCGTGAGATAAAAACGATCTTATGGCTAGCGAGAAAGTATGTTATTTTATTATATATACATAAGTTGATTAGTCGATTTAAAACTAGTTCTATGTTGAAGATATTTGGTTGAGATTTTGATATTGATGGTGCATTGATTATATTTTGTTGAGATTTGGATACAGCTGGTATGGCTACATTTTATTGGAAAGTGAATTTTGATAAAAATAAAAACTTGATCCACAGAACACTTTTATACTACGAAGACAGTACACCAAAAAAATAAAAATAAATAACTCAGTTATATGTATTGGTCCACTACTAACAGTAAATAGAGCCAGAATGTAGGGTCATTGGGATTTCATGGGGAAAGGATAATCTGAATTATCCTTAAGTTGATGAGTATTTTAGAAATTTATTGATATAATATTTTTATATACAGTGACTATTGACTTTTTATGACGTATCAAATTTTTGTAGTTATGACGTATTTATGTATTTCGATAGATATTTATATGTGAATTGAGACGTATTTGAAGCGGTTGGCCTTGTCAATGACTTGATTAAATGTGGAGGCATAAAGGAAATTCTTATAGATGACTCGTTTGACGTAATTTGATACGTATTGATGTGGTTTAGTGATATTTATATGTCTTGAGAGACAGTTATGTGATTTTGACGTATTGCGAAAAAATTTATTATTTAAAGTTAGATTGTAATAATTTTTATAAAACGTTTACAAGATTGTTGAAAATTTTGATATGAATATTGAAATTGATGATTTTTTATCTCAAGGGCCAGTTCACGTGGACTTTGAGTTATCTGTTGGCTACGATATTGGTTGCGAGCATTGTTGGTTTAAATGTAAGATGGAAATATTGTTGCGAATTGGTTGACTGAAAATGTCAGATAAAATGAATAAATGTTGGTTATGAAAAAAAAAATTACTGAGGTTGTAGACCTACTGAGAATGAGATAGACCCAATCCACTAAGACTACCGTGATATTTTCAGGATATCTTGTATTGATTGTTATTTTTATTAGAGTAGCGCAGCGGAAGCATTTAGAAACATGAGATTCTTTGACAGTTGATTATCTGTGTTAGGTGTTATCGACCGAAGTGCACCTTATTTGCTGGTTACTAGATATAATATGGGCCACTGAGAATGGAAGTGTTGCGATGTATGGAAATGAGTTGACGGTAAAAAATTATGGGTGATTTTTTGTTATGGGACCCTACAAAAAAGACAATTGTTCTGAATCAAATGTAAGTAACATGACCATGCAGTTCGAATATGAAATGTTATAGTTTTGACCAAAATTTTAATTCCTATTGTTTTGAACGAAAATTTCGGGACAAAATTTCTTTTAGGAAGGAAGGGTTGTAAGACCCTATTTTTTATTATTATTATTATTTAAGACGCATTTTCGCACATTCAGGAAATTATAGGGTAGATGGTGTTATAGTTTTTAATTTAAAATTTGAGAAGTTAATTAGCAATTTTCAAAATGCATATTGTAAACTTTTGGACTTAAATGATTTCAAATTTTTAATTAGGGGAAGATTTATGTAATTAAAACTAAAATAAATAATATATATATATATATGAGTTGAAAAAGAGGCCCAAGCCCTACCTTTCTCTCTCTCTCTCCTTACTGTCGCTGACCGACTTCCTTCTCTCTTCTCTCTATTTTTTTTTTCCTTTTGATCTTATCACAATTGTGACAATATATATATATGTATAACTTCATACACACGCATGACAGTAGAAGGAAAAAAGATAAAACAGATGAGAGAGAGAGAGAGGTGTGGCGCCGTCATTAACGGTGTGGGTTTCGGTTGTCCGTCGTTCGGCCGGCGGTGTGATCAGCGTGATTTAGTCTAGCGTGCATGTATGTGTATTTTATGCTCGTTCATCGGTGTGGGGTCGTCGGTGGTGCGTGTTTTGATCGTCGCCGGAGTGAAGAGAAGAAGGAGAGAGAAGGCAGTCCAACATAGGTTCATCGTCATGGTTCGCCGACGTTGAGTATGTGCGTTGTCGTGTGTGTGTTGTGTGTGCCGTGTGTGTGCTGTTGATCAGTCGACGGTGACTGTGTGGGTACGTTTGTTTGGTGTATGTATAAGTAATGGGTGTGGTCAGTGGGTGATCGACGGGGGTGGCGGTGGTGTGAGTTGGTCCGATGGCGGTCGGTGGTAGTCCATTGATGGTGGTCGTCGGCCGTGGAGTTAAGTCGGCGGAGAAGTGAGGGTGTGTGTGTTTAGTGTGGTTTCATGATCGGGGGTGTGTGTGTGTGAGTTTTCTGTGTGTGTATGTGTGCTCGGATTGTTGAGGAAGAGCGGCAAGGGTGATTGTCGAAGTTGGTGGGGAGAGAGAGAGTCGGCGGCTGGTTCCAAACCGAAAAAATAGAGCGGAAAAACGACGACCATCGTCGCAGCGGTGAGGCGTTCTTCGCGGCGATGAGAATTCAGTAAGTAGAGTAGAAATGGGGTGGCGTTCGCCGCGGCGGTGAACCCGGTACCGCAGCGGTGCCAACTGTCGCAGAACAGAAAACGGGAAAAGAAAAACAAGAATTACACAAACAACCCTAATAAAATCCATTTTGTGGCAAACGGACGATTCGAAGCAGGTAGAATTCCGAACTCTCTTAATATATGTATTTAATTGTCTCATGGTGTGATGATGAAATTATTTGGTAAATCGTTGTGACATTTTACCTGTTTAATCACACGAAATAATTTGGATAATGTGGAATTTAAGTAACAAACATGCTAATGTGGTTTATGTGTTATATTAATAAAATGCATGTATTAGAGGGGTTGGAGTTCTACTGAGCGTTGGCTCACAACCCCATAATTTTTTGTTACAGGGTTGACGGGGATAAAACGACGAAGAGACTTTTTTTAAAATTTTCATTTGTAATAATTGTATTTATTTATTATTTTAAACTGAAAAAGGAAAAGAAAAATATTTGCAGAAGATTATTTATTTAATTCTTTCAAATTGATGGGAAAGGGAAATAAAAAGAGAAAGTAAGACGACGATAGATAAATTAGTTGAATTTCATTATCTATATTTTGAAATAGTTGTATTGTATAAATTTGTATTATTACTAGTATTATAAATGAATGGATATAAATTTGAGGAAACGATAATTATAATTATCGTAGTCGGTTATAAAATATCTCAATTTAAAAAATATTGAATATTCGATTTTAATATAATTAATTTAAGATAAATGATTTAAATAAAATGGTGAGAATTGGGTTTTTAAATTATAAATTCGGTAATTATAAATTTTGCCACGACATTGTAAATTAAAAGATGTTTTTTTTAATAAATGAATTTCTAAGTTCTTGTCACTATATATATGTATAATTTGTGGATTAAATTAAAATAGATGATTGATTTTATTTGGTATTTAAAATGGTGATTATTATACATAATAATTTCCGTTGTAAAATCAGCAACTAGAGTTATTGTCATTATTATAAAATTTACCGAATTTTGTAGATCGAAAATTTTGTCCAGTTGGTTTTAGGTAGAATTGTCTATAGGAGAAACCATAGTAGCAGCCCTAGGAAACCAGGTCGTGACAAGCGGTTATTCCAGAATTGTAGTGGCTCTTTCCCAAATAGGAGTAGGTCATTACAATTGTCCCCGAGAGGGCGCAGTGATGGCTAAGCGCATCTCAGGGTCGATGACCATGCCCGAGGTAATGTGGTTGAGGTATTGGACTTGTTATCTTGAGCGGAGACGACGGTCGTAGTCTTTCTACCCGGAAGTAGTATTGCTCAGCGTAGTAGCTTTCTTGAGTCATGGGTAGAGCTTCTCGTGCGCCAATCTACAGGCCATGTTCATCTTTACGACCGATCGTAGAGGTTGTGGTCTGTGCAATGTCACACCTATGACGCGTGATTAGTGACAAGAGACACGTTGTGGAGATTTGGGTCCAATTGAATTCTCCCTTATCTGCTACTTTTTCTGTTAAATCTCACTAAATTGGCGAAAGGACTTAAGTGCCCTTCATGTAGATAAGTTCTTAATATTGGAATTGAAATTGACTACTCAAACGAAGTCTGTTCTTTACATTATCTATATATGCATGGATTCATTTTAAAAAATACTTTAACTTGAAACTAAGAATTTGACAAAAATATTAAGATTTTACACCCAAATTTCTCCCCATTATAAGAAATATTTATTTTACAGGAAAAACAAAAATTTAAAGCACGAAAATGATATTTTGTTTTCAAAAATCCATATATGCTTTCCTAAGCTTCAAGGGATGAAGAATCCAGATTTTCAATTAATTTTGATATGAAATTTCTGTATCAAAATCAATTTATTTTAGAAACCCCAAAATATTATTTTTTTTAGGGTGTTTTTGTGGCAAGTCCCTAAACCCTAAACCCTAAGTCCCATATGCAATTACAAATTGTGTTTTAGTCCCATGTATTAAAAAAAACGAAAAATCTAATATATGCATTGCACTCTCACAATTATATGTATCTATTTTTCTGTAAAATATTTGTTAGATGTAATAAATATTACACAAACACATATAATTTGTAACATCCAACTATAATTACACAGGTACATATAACTAATATTACACATATGTAAGTATATGTAGGATTAATACAACAACAATTAAGCCTTTGCCGCACTTATGTAGGGTCGACTACATAAATCCGTAAACGCCATAGTGATCGATCAAGAATCATCTTCTCAGTCAGGTTTAATGTCATTAAATCAATTATAATAGTCTTGTCCAACGTCATCTTAATTCTACCTGTCCCTCCAGTAACTCCCTGCATTTGAACTAAATCACATTTTCTTACTAGTGTTTCAATGGGTCTTTTATACATATGCCCAAACCATCGTAAACGATTTTCTCTAATTTTCTCTTCGAATGATGTTTTTCCTAAATTCTCTCTAATAGTTCCATTCTTAATTTTATTCATTCTCATCTTCTCACTCATCCATCGCAGTATCTTCATTTCTGTTACCCCAATTTTCTGGACATGTGTCGTTTTTACCGCCCAACATTCAGAACCATACAGAAGCACTAGTCTTATAGCAATTTTGTATAATTTTCTTTTAAGTTTCAATGGAATCCTACAATCACAAATCACCCCAACTGCACTCCTCCACTTTAACTAACCTGTCTTGACTTTATACGTAATATCATCCTCGATTTCGCCATTACTCTGAATCATTGAACCTAAATATCTAAAATGATCAACCTTTGGCACCTCCTTATCTCCAATTTTGACTGCACCAATATCTCTCCGGGTATTACTAAAATTGCAATACATGTATTCGTTCTTGCTTTGACTAACCTTCAAACCTTTAGACTCTAAAACTTCTCTCCATCTTTCTAACTTAGTATTACGACCTATTTTACTTTCGTCAACTAATATTATGTCATCCGCAAACAACATACTCCAAGGTATTCTATCTTGAATATGTTTTGTGAGCTCATCCATCACTAAAACAAAAAGGTAAGGACTTAAAGATGATCCTTGATATAAGCCTATATTAATAGAAAATGCACAAATATCTCATCCTCATATTCGAACACTAGTAACTATACCTTCATACATATCTTTAATTACCTCAATGCACACATTGGACACCTGTTTTTTTTTTTTTTTTCTAGCATCCACTACAAAACTTTTCTAGGTACTCGATCATAAGCCTTTTCTAGATCCACAAAGACCATATGTATACCTTCATACATATCTTTAATTGCCTCAATGCACACATTGGACACTTATTTCTTTTCTAACACCCAACACAAAACTTCTCTGCGTACCTGATCATAAGCCTTTTCCAGGTTCACAAATATCATATGTAAATCTTTACATAAACCTTTTCCAGGTCCACAAATAGATAGTTTCAATGGTTAATCGGCTGGACATAAATTCAAATTGGTTCTCTTCTATGCTCGTTTGATGTCTTACTCAATATTCTATCACCCTCTCCTAAAGTTTCATAGTATGACTCATAAATTTTATACCCCGATAGTTCATACAATTTTGAACATCTCATTCATTTTTATAGATGGCCACTAAGATACTCATCCTCCAGTCGTCAGACATTCTCTTAGTTCTCAAAATTTCATTAGAAAGTCTAGTCAACCAATCTATCCCAATATCTCCTAAACTTTTCCACACCTCTATAGGAATTTCATCTGACTCTACTGGTTTTTCAATCTTCATTTTCCTTAGTGCTATTCTAACTTTAGAGATCCTAATTCTTCTATGAAACCTATAAATCCTATATGAAGATAAGTTAGACAACTCTAGTCTTGATTTCCTGGTATTGTTCTCATTAAATAAATTATAAAAATAACTTCTCCATCGTTCCATAATCTCCTCATCCTTCACCAGAACCTTTTAATCTGTGTCTTTGATGCATTTGACACTTCTAATATCTCTATTAATTCATTCACGTCATATAGCAAATTTAAATATATCTATCTTTCCCTCTTTTGTTTCTAACTTTTGGTACAAATTATCGTACGCCCTAAATTTTGATTCCTTAATTACTTTTCTCACATCCGTTTTTGCATGTTTATACTTAACCAAACTCTCCCTACTTCAACATTTTTGTCATTCTTTATAGGCTATTTTCTTGTCCCGAATGGCTATTTGGACCTTCTCAATCCACCACCAACTTTCCTTATATCGTGGTCCTCCTCCTCTACAAACTCCTAAAACTTTTCTTCTTATCTGACATACCCCAAATTATGAAAAATGAAATAAAATAAATAAATATAAAACATTTTTGTTTTTTGCTTTTTTATTTTTTATTTTTTAAAAATATTAAAGAGAGGATTTTTAAAACGTCGATTTTCTCATAAAATAATTTAAACCAATTTTAGAAAAATGAGTCGCCACCTAGTATTGAGTTTAAATAGTATACTAGGTCACCGGATTTTTTTGAAAAAATGATTTGAAAATTGTTTAAGTAAAATTTTGATTCCAAAAAGTACGGTCCGACCAGAGATTCGTTTTTAAGGGTTCAGGGGTCAGTTACGCTCGAAGAAGGTGTTAGGCACCCCAAGACGCCCGTCCAAAGACGGTATCTTATCCAATTAAATCCAATCAAAATTTAAAATCCGAATATTTTATTTGAATTTGAAATCTCTTCTCATAATTTTTTTTTTCTATTTTTTTTTTTTAAAAAAAAATCTCTTTTATTTTTTCTAAAAAAATGAGAAAACTATTTTTTTTTTTTTAAATTTTCATGAAATAAAATAGGAAAACAATTTTTGTTTTGTTTTAGTTTTTTGAAATGTTCCCTCCGGTATAAAATACCAGTGATTTAATAAGGATGACCCTCGGGGGTGTTTAATATCTTGGGTTTTAAATTTTGGTTATTTTGATAAAAGGAATGAATATGGATGCCAAAATGTATTTTTTGAAAAACTCTTCTTCTTCTTTTTTGTCTTTTTTTTCATAAATTTTCTCCTTTTTTTTTTAAACAAAACATAGATGAGTTGATTTGATTTAGAAAACATGATAAATCAAATTTTTTGAGAAAATTTCATTCTTTAAAAAAAATATCATTTTTTAGTGACAATAATTTGGAATGACTTCGTTTTAAGTGCTTTTTCAAAAAAAAAAAAATTACTCCCTCTTGAAAAGACTTTTTTTTTTTTTTTATTCACAAATTATTATTTTTTCATACTTTTTAAAAAATAAATAAAAAATGTTTGATTTTTTTAGAAAACTCATTTTTACAAAAAAAAAAAAAAAAACTAACTAACTTTTTACGTATTTTATAATAAAACATATATGAGATACAAATAAAAAAAAAAATCTTCTATTTTATCAATTTATCCCAAGCTCAAAATCGGCTTAGGGAAGTGTCCTCCTAAACCCACCGTTTGAAAATTTCACACTGGTTGGGAAATCCAAAATGGTGGTACGAAAAACTCTCCATTTCTCAAATTTCAAGTTAAGATTTTTATTTTTTTTATTTTTCGCTTTTTGCGATTTTTCATTTTTTCATTTTTTCGGATTTTCGAATTTTTTTTTTTTTTTTTTTTTTTTTTTTGTTTTTTAAGTTTTTTGGAACAATAAAGATCAATGCATTTTTTTCATTTTTCTTATGAGAGAAAAGTTGTAAAGCCTAATTTTTGCACATAGAAAAATAATGGGATTCATTGTGCTATTTAAATTGTACCTTAAAAATTTGAGGGGTTATTAGGGTATTTAAAAATTTGACTTTAAAAACTTTAGGGGTTAATATGTTAATTTTAATTCTGACTTTTAAAATTTTAGGAATTATTAAGTCATTTAAAATATAATTTTAAAAGATATAATTAACATTTTTTTTTTATTTCAAGAGGGATAATTAGTATATATAAAATAAATTAAAAAAATATATATGTTGTAGAATTTGTTTCCTTGGAAACAAATTTTAACCACATATATATTGGATTAATATTTAATTTGTGTGAAAATTAATTTAATATAAAATTATAAATTTTATTAAAATGGTAACTTTAGTATTTCATTGACTAATAATATTGTTGATAGTCAAATAATATTTTGTAGGAATTAAATTATTAATTGATAAAATTTATAAATATAACTATAATATTTTAGTTGTGTAATAAATTTTGGGTTGAGAAAATAGAATGTTTAATTTTAATAAATTTTATATAATTAGAGAAAATTTGAGAATGAGAAAAATTGTATTTTAGTGTCACACATTGCATATTAAATTTATTTAAAATAAATTTGTAGTTTAGGCCTTATTGTTGTTAGGTTCACAAGTAACGCTAACAACGTCCGCGTTACGACGGTAGTGTATTCAGTAGCGCAGAATTGAGGTGAGTGTATTGTCTTCTATGTAAATTATTAAATTATATTTTCGTACTAAGTTGTGAAAAAAAAAAATATTAAAATGAACGATTTTATAATGTTACGTGGATTGAGTAAATTTTTAAGCATGAAAAGTAATTTTATTTAGTATCCGACTATGCCATAGTGTGATCTCGACAGGAGGGCATATTCTGCGAGATGTCGTTGGTCTTGACAAGAAGGCATGTCCTGTAGGACGTTTGTGTTGTGACTTGACGGTAGGACAAGTCCTGCAGGTGATTGTTATTGTTATCGTTGTCATTGTTGTTGTCGTTGTTGACTATTAATATGGTAGAGTCGGATATAGTATTGATTATCAATATGGTGGAGTTGAATATGGTATTGACAATAAAATGTGGTGGAGTTGAATATATTGATGATATGGTGGTTTATACCACACATGGGCTCCTACTATTAGAGATATTGAATGGCACTGACATTGATGTCAACCTTAGATTGCATAGGTTACAATACCGTTATAACTCCCGATCGTGAGGTGAAACGATCCTATGGCTAGTAGGAAAATATATTTCTGGTAGTTTATTATATAAAAGTAATTTGATTAGTTGATTTATATTTGACTGCTATGTTTTGATTATATCTGTGAATTTTAATACTGTTCATTGCGGTTAGATTTTGTATTGAAAAATAGATTTTGTAAAATGTACTTGATCCATAAATTATTTTTTAATTATGAAGACAGTATACCGATAAAATATTTTGTCTCAGGTACCTCAGTTAGAGACAAGTCCACTATTAACACTAGGTAAAGTTAGAAGGTGATGTCATTTTTTGAGGATTAGCAGGAGATGTGTGAATCGTAGAAAGTTTAGTTTTTTTGTAGTTTGTTATGGATATTTGGGACACGTGTATTTCTAAGTTTTGAAATTGGTAAATATTTTTGAAAAAAAAAAAATTCTACATCATTACATATTTATATATGTAATGTTGTTGGTTAGGTAACATCAAGTCGACATCACGCCCGACATCGGGGGTTGGGGGCCCGAGGTGAGGTGTGACAAAAGTAAATATTTGTAGAAACACCACAACAGTACATAAAGTGCATAAAATAAAATTACAGAAATAGAAGCACGGAAAGGCACAGAACAGAAAAATAAATACAATCAAAATTAAAGCGCGGAAAGGCACAGAACATAAAATAAATACAACAAAATTAAAGCGCGGAAAGGCACAGAACAGAAAATAAATACAACAAAATAAAAGCGCGGAAAAACGCATAATAGGAAAATAAATGTTGAAAAGTAAACTGGTTTTTTAAGTGTTCTAGTGGAATGTTCTCTTAAGTTTTATCTAATTTTAGTTCTATCATTTCAAGTGATTTAAGCAAAAATAAAAGTGCAGTTGAAGAGTAGAAAAAACTTACCTGGGTGTGAAGTGTTTCTTCCCCTTCTTCTTCTCTGCGTCTTCAAAACTCTTATCACTTTCCTTTTTGTTCAGCTGATTACCTCTTTTTAAAAAAAATCAATTTCCCACTCCCTCCTTTAATTTTTGGTAAAACTTCAATATAACCCCACAAGAGATTTCAAACCAAAATAAAAAAAATTCTCTCACTTCTCTCTTTCTCTCCGTTTTTTGTTAACCAAAAGAAAATTTCCCCCCAAAATGAGGAGAGTGATTGACTTTTATAAGCAACCACTACCCCCAAAATTTTTAATTTTTTTTTGGGGAGGGGCGCCTTCCCCTCCCCCCCCCCCCCCCCCCCCCCTCTTTTTGATTTTGTAGGGCTCCAATTCTAGCCTTGGGTTGTGTAGAAGTGTTGTATACACACACACACACACACACATATATATATATATTTGCTCTTTAAAAAAAAATCAGATTATTTAAATTTTAATCGAATCATTTGTTCCCCAATTTCATGAATTTTCAAAAATTTTGGGGTCAAAATGAAAAAATCAAAGAAAAAATGAGTTCACTTTATTTAAATTTTGAAGACTAAAATTGACCATATAAAACATAATAATTTTTCAAAATTCATTTCTATTTGATCAATTTTGCCGAAGAAATAAATTTTATAAATTTTTATTTTGACCCCAAAACTTTCTCTTTAACTCCCCGAATCTCAATTGGAGTTCCGACTTGAGTTTTCAAGAGTTAATCATTTTCAAAGATTTAGAAAAACAAAATTGCCTCAATTGGCTTATTCGAGTTACTAACTGGAATTATGATACTTTTATTTAACTTGTTTTGAGGATAATTGAACATTCCAAAGATTAATTTCAAAGTCCGAGTCTAAATATCAATCTTTCAAATTTTCAATTTAGTCCCAATTTTTTTTCAAAATGAACAATTTTGATTCAAAACCCTCAATTGGATAACCTTTTGTCTTAATTGGATTTTTGAGATATTAATTTAAATCCTAGAGACTTAATTTATTATTTCAAACCTCCAATTAAACCATTCTCATTTGGACATTTTTCGAAATTCATGAATAATTGACTTGGCAAAATTTTCTTATTTATTTATTATTTTTTATTTTTTAAAAAATGACATGCATGGATGGGACAAAATGCACAACTGGCCCTCGTTGTCATGCGAGTTTATTCGTGATGGCAAAGATAGAAGACACACCCTATTTTGTTCCGCCAATTAAGTCAGTGCAATGCAAAAGGATAATAAATGAAATTTGTAAAATGTGCCCCAGCCTATGACTAAGGCAATGCATGGTTGGGGAAAAAAAAGACTTACCTAGGAATCTACCCGAAAATTAGGACAAAAATATGATCGAACCCATGTGGGTTGCCTACGTACCTTGGAGATACCAAAGATCAAGTTAAACATATATCAGAACCAGATAAAATTTAGATACCTCCTAGCCTTGGGGCAATGGAAGATTGACACGAAATGGAATTGACCTACCTTCATGTCTCTTGACAGAGAATGATTGACAATAGATTAAATTGACTTACCTCCTACTTTTAGGACGAATGAGGATTAACACGAAATGAAATTGACATACCTCTCGCCTTTGGGGCAAGAAGGACTGACACAAGGCGAAATGAACATACCTTTGGCTTTTGGGCAATAGAGGACTAACGCAAGATAAAGTTGACATACCTCCCGGCCTTAGGGCAAGGGAAGATTGACACGAAAAGAAATGAACATACCTCCGGCTTTTGGGCAAATAAGGACTGACATGGGAAGACATTGATATATCTCTCGGTCTTTAATAGGGGAAGATTAACACAAGATGAAATTGACATACTCCCCGGCTTTTAGCAAAGAAAGACTAACACAAGATTAAATTAAAAATATTTCCCGGCTTTTGGCAAGATAAGACTAACACGAGACGAACTTGACATATCTCCTGGATTTTGAACCAGAGAGGATTAACACAAGATGATGTTGACTTACCTCCCAACTTTAGGCAATGGAGGATTGACACACAATGAAACTGGCATACCTCATTTATGGGTAAGGGAGGATTGACACGAGATGAAATTAACATACTTCTTAGCTTTCGACAAGGGAAAATTGACACAAGAAGAGATCGACGTGCCTCCAAGCTTTTGGGCAAATGAGGATTGACACAAGATAAAATTGAACATACCTCCTAACTTTTGGGCCATGGAGGATTAACGTACAATGAAATTGATATACCTCCCGGCCTGTGGCAGGGGAAGATTGACACAATATGGGATTCATATACCTCTAGGCTTTTGGGCCAAAGAGGATTGACACGAGATAAATAAACATACCTCCCAACCTGTGGCAGGGGAAGATTGACACAAAACAAAATAAACATACCTCCCGACTTGGCAAGAGAGGATTGACAGAAGATGAAATTAACTTACCTCCTGACTTTTGGGCAAAGAAGGATTGACACAAAACGAACTTGTCATACCTCCCAACTTTTGGCAAGGGAGGACTGATGCAAGATAAAATTGACATACCTCCCGGCCTTAGGGAAAGGAAAGATTGACACGAAAAGAAATGAACATTCCTTCGGCTTTTGGGCAAAGAAGGACTGAAATGCGAAGACATTGATTTACCTCCTGGCTTTTGACAAGGGAAGATTGACACAAGATGAAATCAACATATTTCTCGGCTTTTGGCAGAGGAAGACTGACACAAGATGAAATTGAAAATATTTTTTTGGCTTTTGGAAAGGGAAGACTGACACGAGACGAACTTAACATACTTCCTAACTTTTGGAAGGGATGACTGACATGAAACAAAATAAACATACCTCCAGACTTTTGGAAAAATGAGGATTAACATAAGATGAAATTGAATATACCTCTCGGTTCTTGAAAAAATGAGGATTGACACACAATGAAATCGACATACCTCTTGGAGGAGGACTGACACAAGATGAAATTGGCATTACCTTCCGGCTTGTGGCAGGAGAGGATTAACACAAGACGAAATGAACATACCTCAAGACTTGGCAGAGGAGGATTGACACAAAAGGAAATTGAAAATACTTCCCGACTTTTGGCAAGGGAAGACTAACACGAGATAAACTTAACATGCCTCTTGGAATTTGGGCCAGAGAGGATTGACACAAGATGAAATTGACTTATCTCCTAACTTTAGGTAAGAGAAAGTTGACATACCTTTTGACCTTTAGACCGGGGAGGATTGACATAAGATGAAATTAACATACTTCCCGACTTTTGGTAGGGGAAGACTGACACAAGATAAGATTAACATACTTCTCAACTTTTGGCATGGGAAGACTGACGCAAGATAAAATTGAAAATATTTCCTGTCTTTTGGCAAGAGAAGACTGACACGAGACAAAATGAACATAGCTCCAGGCTTTTGGGCAAAAGATGATTGATACACAATGAAATTGACATACCTTCAGGAGGAGGTTTGATACAAGATGAAATTGACATTATCTCCTGGCCTGTGGTAGAGGAGGATTGACACAAGATAAAATGAACATACCTCCCAACTTGGTAGGGAAGGATTGACATAAGATGAAATTAACTTACCTACTTATTTTTGGGCAAATGAGGATTGACACAAGACGAACTAGACATACCTCCCGGCTTTTGGCAGGTAATGACTGACATAAGATTAAATTGACTTACCTCCCAGTGGAAGGATTGAAAACACTTATATGGGAAGTAATGGTAAGATCAACTCGCTGGGAGGTAACGACAAAATACACTCACTAGGAGGTAATGGTGAAATACAATCACTAAAAGGATGAAGGTAAAATGCACTCACTGGGAGACAATAGAAAACACTCGTTGAGAAGTAATTTATGAAACAAGGGATACTCATGGGGAGGCGATGTAAAATGGAGGACACTTATGGCGAGACAATTATGAGATAGAGAACACTCATAGAGAGAAGATGTGAAACGGAGGACACTTATGGAGAGGTAATGTGTAATACGAAATAGGATTATAGAACTTGCTTGGGCCTATGGTTGGGGTGAGAATGACAAGAACAATTACAAAATTGCCCCAGCTTGTGGCTGGGAAATAATAGATTCAAAATCTCAACAATGGGTAGATATCACATAATGTGCCATAACTTGTGGCTGGGGCTGACAAGCTTAAATTTCAGGACTGAGAGATGGGTATACACCACATAATGGGCCCCAGCCTGTGGCTAGGGTGAATAAAAGATCAAAGGTGTAACATGTGCCCCAACCTGTGGTTGGGGCTGATACTTGGATGACCAAACCTTAATAGGTTGCCTACGTATCTCAATATTATGCCGAGGATCAGGTCAAGCGTAGTTCCCTCAACAAAAACACTCAAACCCATGGCTAACGTTGACACAATTAGAATGAACCCATAGAGGGGCCACCCATTAAGTCAACAAGTGTCACAAAATGAAATATTACCTCGATTACCAAACCACTTAGGTGAATGGTAGCGGTAGATGAGTCTCAACTTTTGGATATCCCGCAAATGGACAACACAATACATTCAAAACATGACGAAAAATTAGTTCCTTTTAAGTGATCCAGTTCCCGTCCCCTTCAAATTCTAACTTCATCCCAATTTGTCAAGCTCTAATCTGGAGAATATTCGGTTGTCAACAAAATTAGACAATGCGGGGGGTGTGGAGGGGAAATCCTCAAGCAAATCGACCTATCCATTTTCTTTTCTTTTCTTTTTTACAATTTTTTCCCTCAGTGTCCATTCGGATTTTCACCAAGGCCAACTCCCATATTTTTGCACCTCAATGCCCTTTCAGGTTTTCACTAGGTCGGTGGTTTTGTATCTTGCTATGATCCCTACAATCTTTTCATCGTGCTCTTTCGAATTTTCACCACGTTTAGGTCGTACTTATATTTTTTTTTCCCTCTTTTGCCCTCGTCACCTTTCGGTTAAAAGTCTAGGATTTTTTTTAACAGATGATCATGATGATTCGGGAGTAATCGAGTGCAATAGGCGTGTTGATCTCCTCAATCAATTGGGATCTGATTACAACCTGAGAGTCGATCCATCAATGAGAAGGCAATCGGGTGTCTGACAGTTTTGTTGGTAGCGACATAGACATTCGCCTGAAAGCCCTTTTATGATGTGCTATGGAGATCATGACAACCCATGTTGGCTTGTAATCTTTCTTGAAAGGTCATATCGATGATACATTCGGGGGATGTGAGACGAAAAAATTTTCTTTCGTTAGCTGGCCTACTTGATGAAAAACTTAGGATGTACCACTTCTTGCGACAACACGAGATCAACCAGACTCCTCTTCTTTTTCCAAATTCTGAACTTGAATCCAGTGCTTGAGGTGTTATACCCCTATATGTTATGTGTTTCTTTCAAATCCATGCAAGATCGTTTTAGCCCAAATACAGTCAAATAAATAAATTCAAAATAATTGAGTATCTTTCTGGTTCGTCAAAATTTATGTATTAGATGGATCCGAAGTTGTGATAATATGATTTCAATAGTATTCTAGCTCATTTCTCCGTAGTTCTTATCCATATATTTGACTCTCTAACACATTGAATTCTAAACAAACAATTTGATTACTCGAAAATTGAGAAAATAAGAATTTGAAAATATTTGCGCGAAGACAACATACACAAGAGGCCTCAATTTTATCAGAATAGTTTGAGATTTGGAAAAAGGTTAAAGTGCGGGTAAAAATGACCTTTCTGGAGGGAGTAGGGACCTCAAGAATTCCAACTCGGTTTCAAGGTAACGAATGCGCTTTTGCTGCTCAACCATGGTAACATCTTGTTTCTCTATCTTTTCCAGGTAACCTTGAAGAAGCACAACCCCTACCTCGGACAATGACTCTGTAGAGGTTGTATTCTGAATCATGCTGCTTGAATGTTGTATTAGTGATTGAATCCATGCCGGGTCCACACCTAGATGTTCAGAGTGATTTATGGAATCCGTATTTAGTCGATATAACTTCCACTGCACAAAGGCTTCAACTTCTAATGAGGGGTTCTTGAAGTCGAAAGTAAAACGCCTTACAGCTTCCTCGTCTAAGTCAAGGACTCGCTGATTTCTTTTAAACTGTCGTAGGACGCAGAGTGGGATATAAGGAACACAACCCTGTAATCCCAATATTGGTATCAGAAGAAGACCCACGCTATCAAGCTAAATACCCGAGGCTATCGTTCAGCGAGTAGTCCAAACCACGGATGTCTCAACAAGTTGATGTAGCATTCGAACCCAATCTAGAGGGGAACCCACCTTGCGCTGAATTAAGGCCATTTTTTCAATGAGCCTCCCGATGACTAAGTCCATTGTGCACTAGATTATATCAGGATTTTTTGTCAAGTGTGATATAAACCAGACCTCGAGCAACGCACAACTCCCAAAAAAGAAATGCCCCCCCTCCCCCAAATGGCAAGCTGTTAAAGAGCAATACAATTCTTCCAACACCACTGGAACTATAGTATATGACAGATCTTTAGTCATCTTTTCTGCCAGATCGAACAATTGCATACGGATGACTGAGCCTTTGCAAGAAAACAAGATATATTGCAGTAAGCACAAACCCAACATAGTCACATGGTGTTGTTGCCATTCCTTATAGGTACCACAACTTTTTTTGCATCGATGATACCCAGTATTGTCTGCGAATCAGCTGAGGACCACATCTATGGCGATAGATTGATCGTAGCCCTTTCCATACCAACGACGGTGGTTTCGTTTCATTCCCAGTACCTGGGCCACATGATTCTTTTTGAGAATTATTGAAATAACGTGGGATTTCACCAACAAGGGGAAGGCGTAAAAGGTATGCCACTTCCTCAAGACAAGGGGTCAACTCTATCATGCCGAACTGAAAACAAGAGGTCTCAAGAACCCAATATCGAACTAGTGCTTTGAGCATCCCTCCATTGACTTTGATATGTCTTAAATCTGAGATGTGGCAAAAATGTCTACTCAGCGTGTCTATCTCCATCGATGTTAACGATTCGATCCAACTAGTCAATCGTAGGTTGTTGGGTTCTCTGAACTCGAGGTGGGTGCACTCCGATGGAGTAAGCTTGTGAATCTAAAAAATAGCCTCTAGATCATGCACTCGGGACCTTTTTCTAGTGTTAGGCTGGTTCAATATCACTGCTTCGGTGTTCGATATTTGTCCAAAGGCCATTTCTATGGGAAGCGGCCTCCTCGTGCTAGAATATTCGAGATTGCTTTCAGATGCCATTTTAAAATTGTTGATCCTAAGATTTTAATGAACAATTAAAGGTTGATGTTTTTGATGGAACTAACGATTTGACTAAGTGTTTCAGTTTATTAGTTCCAATGATGAAGATATGATGACAAGTAATGAATGAATGCAAAAGAGACTGACTAAGACAATGGACATTAAGAGACCGAAGATTTTGAAGAATCTAATGGAAAACAACTCAAGTTAATTTTTACTCTTAACGTATCCCGATTAGGATCACACACGACACAAAAAGTTTTTAAATTTATGTGTGTTTTGATAGAATCCTAATTAGTGAAATTCTTTGTTCCTACGTGTAATTGAAAAATAAATATTGATGATTAATTAAAATTGAATTTAAGAATTTAGTGGAGCTAAGTAAGAAAAGAAATCAGTTAAAGGGGCGAAAACGTTGAAGAAAATGAATTAAAAATGAATTTAGAAGAGATTCCCAACATTGACAAGTCAACAGGTAAGTCGACCTGATCATAGAAGAAGAAGTCTCTGAATCTCTCAATTGACAGGTAAGTCGACCTATACTTAAAAGATGAACTCTCTGAATCGTCCGGCCGACAAATGATTGATGGGCGGTTGACCGATGGGCGAAGAAATTTTGGCTTAGCTAGTATCCTGAATCGAGCGATCGACTTATGGGGGTTTATCGGTCGACTAATGAGTCCGTTTCAGGTTTAGAGGATTTCAAGGATTTTGATTCAAAACTAGTTGTTACCAAGTCGTTTTTAGATTACCTGATTGAGATATTCTAGGAATCTATACTTAATTGAGATATGGTCTATATATTTTCTTATCCTTATTAATTTGGTCTATTTAATTAAATGTTCTTTTAATTAAAGTACTTTAATACTTTCTATTTTGATGAATTTCGATTTAAAAATGTTTAAGGACCAAAATGAGATTTTCCAAGAATAATTTTAAATGAAAAAGATCTATTTTGATTATTTATGATGTATGGGGTCTTAAAGTGTCATTTAATGACACAATATTTGAAAAGTAGTAGTTATAAAATATCTTTGAAATTCCTATATTTAAACCTGCGAATTTTGAGTTTAAATATTGTTATTTTGGTGGAGAATATTTTGGGCCTAAAATATGGGAGAGATTTAAGGAATTTTATTTTGATCTTACGATTTAGTCCATATATTTAAATATAATTCTTTCTATACTTTCTTTGATTAAGATCAAATTATTTTGGGGACTAAATTGAGAGCTTTAGAAGTTATATTATTGGTTAAATATAGTCGTTATAAATCTATATGATATATGAGGTCCATATGTGTCATTTATTGACATAATATTTGAAAACTAGTCGTTAGAGATCTAGTTTGAGGACTATTAAAATATACTAACGAATTTCACATGTTAATATACAATATTAAGAACTATTCAGTTCCTAAACTTTTCTAAGAGTTATCATTTTGATATTATACTAAAAAATATTATGAAATTATTCTGGAGTTAAAATTCTTGAGTGAAAGTGTTAATTTATTTTGCGTCACCAATCTGAACTGTCTAGCGATCTTTTTTGCAATCCATTGGTATTTTCCTGGTGAGATCATTCCAAACTTATTCTTTAATTGAGTATTTGATTATTATTACTTGCTTGCTGAATTGATTTTTTGAGAAATTGTTTTTGAACTTTAAAAGCATAAAAAAAAAATTTAAAATGATTCATGTGTTAATCTGATTACATGCTTAATTGTGCTACCCGTATTCTTTATTATAATCAGATTTTATTTTCTTACTTTTTTTCTATCGCTAGTATCGAGACATTAATTGAGTATTAATTAATCTGAAGTGGTAGAAGCTCCGAATGAGAAAAATCACTTGTCAATTTTTAATTGGTAAATTGAGTGACGGATTAAATACTGTTGGGAGTATTTAATCTAAGGGTAGTTGGTTTCAGTCTCTTCCTGTAAAGAGATTGAGGTGATAATTCTTCCTGAATTGAATTTTTTTTTGAGAATTTTATAACGGTTCAATCTTTACCGGGTAAAAGGTTATTTGGAGTGTTTTTTAGGTTTTGATTCTTTAGCCTAAGGTATAAAAAGAATTAGGTTATTCTCAATTTTGTAAAAATTAGAGGTTATTCCTAAGCCTGCGAAAAGAAAAAATTTTAAAGATTGATTCTGAGCCTGTAAAATAATCTTTGTGAGAGTTTGGTTCCTACCTTTAAAGGGATCTTGAGTTTAGTGGGTGCGAATCTCCGTGGGGCTCAGAGGACTGGATTAGCCAAGAGTAGCTTGATGAACTAAGATATATCGGTGTGTACTGTATTGTTTATTTCCTTTATTTTATCTTGTATTGTTTAGGTGTGCATCTAGAGTTTATTACACTTATCCGCTGTTATAAAGATAATAATTAATTTTAAGATAAAATTAATTGTTTGATTTTTTATGTGTTATTATTCTGATAATTTTTTAATACTACCCAATTCACCTCCCCTCTTGGGTAGCTCACTGAGCCAACAAAAACAGTTTCAAGTTTGGATGTGAGTGAAGATTAAACTTTGGAGCGAGGAACAAGGATCACTTTTCGAGACCAATTCTCCTTCCAAACACTGAACGGAATTCAATTTGTTAGTTCACATGAATCCAAGGTAGCCTGAGACCCAATCGAGTTTAAAGTTTCCAATTTTGGTGATGATTATCTATAACAACAACTATTTGACGAAAGAACTTTCATTTGTCTCAAGGAACATAACATATTTATACAACCATATCGAATAGCACTGAGCCAATGACATACATCCTTGAAATGAAATTACAGACTCGATAACAGTTACCTTGAGACTTATGGAAATTCATTCGTCATTGAATTCTTCACCGATATTGAAAACTTAATTCTTGTTCGGTTCTAAGACTCCTTAAAACATCATCATTCCAAACACAATATACAAAGTCCTCTTCCATTTCCTAGAATCAAGCATCCTATAAAGGTTCAAACGACACCTAGACCTAGGATTACTATATAAGGCTTATGGCTTCTAACTGATGCATCTTATTAAAGGCTCAGTTCCCAGATCTTCAAACTTCTAGCGTCCTGAAGGAACATCCATCGTTGGTTGGTGATCCAAGCAAGGTGAGTTTCAAAACCGGTCCCGACGGATAAACACGCGCGGCCTAGCTCCTACTATCAACCTCTTTCTAGTCCTACATGGTTTTAGAACCGGACCCAATAGATGAACCGCACGATCTAGCTCCTACTATCGACCCTTCTAAAGGGTTGCAATTGACATAAATATGGATGCAATGCAATTGTGCTCGTGCCTTGGAAGAGTGTACAATATAACAACAATAAAAAAAATAAATAAGAAGTAGATATATGTACAAAAATAACATGGGGAAGGGGAAACAAATATATACATCACAAAAGAAAATTAAACCCCAATACAAACAAACACACATAATTATTTACAAATAAAAATGAGATAATAAAATAAAACACAACATTCAGATTTAAATTTTTTGGACTTATTTGAATATCGCAGGCTCGACCCTCAAAAATAAATTCCCAGTGGAGTCGACAGCTGACACACCCCGGATTTTGAAAAGGAAATAAAATAAATAAATATAAAGCATTTTTTATTTTTTGTTTTTTTACTTTTTAAAAAAAAATATTAAAGAGGGAATTTTTAAAGCGTCGATTTTCTCATAAAATAACTCAAGCCAATTTTAGAAAAATGAGACGCCACCTAACATTGAGTTTAAATGGTGTGCTAGATCATCGGATTTTTTGAAAAAAACGATTTGAAAATGGCCTAAGTAAAATTTTGGCTCCAAAAAGTACGGTACAACCAGAGATACGTTTTTAAGGGTTCGGGGATCAGTTACGCTCGGGGAAAGTATTAGGCACCCCAAGACGCCCAATCGAAGACAGTACCTTATCTAATTAAATCAAATTCAAATTTAAATCTGAATGTTTTATTTGAATTTGAAATCTCTTCTCAAAAAAGAAAAAAAAAAATTGTTTTTTTATTTTTATTTTTTTTTAATTAATTTTTTTTCATTTTTTTTAATTTCGTTTTCTCTGTTATTTTTTTAAAAAAATAAGGAGAAAACGTTTTGTTTTTTTTTTCATGAAATAAAATGTAAAAACAATTTTTGTTTTGTTTTAATTTTTGGAAATATTCCCCAGGTATGATCGCTTATAAAATATCAGTGATTTAATAAGGATGACCATGGGGGGTTTAATGTCCCAGGTTTTAAACTTATTTTTAAGTGTTCCAGTGAAAACGTCCTCTTAAGTTTTGTCCAATTTTTTATCCATCATTTTAAGCAGTTTAAGCAAAAATAAAAGTGTAGTTGGAGAGTAGAAAAAATTTACCTGGGCGTGGAGTGTTTCTTTTCTTTCTTCTTCAAAACTCTCATCTCTTCCCTTTCTGTTCAGTTGATTCCCCTTTTAAAAAAAAATCAATCTCTCTCTCTAATCTCTCTCTCCTTACTAGAAGAACAAATTTCTCTCACTTCTCTCTTCCTCTCCTTTTTTTGTTGACCAAAAGAAATTCTAAACCCCCCCCCCCCTCTTTTTTTGACTTTGTAGGGCTGCAATTGCAGCCTTGTGTTGTATGCAACCCTTATATATATATAACTCTTTTTTTATATGAAAAATAAAATTAGATTATTTAAAATTTAATCGAATCATTTGTTCGATAATTTCATGAATTTTCGAAAATAACTAAATTTTGGGGTCAAAATGAAAAATTCAAAAAAAAATTGAGTTCACTTGATTAAATTTTGAAGACTAAAATTGACCATATAAAACATGATAATTTCTATTTGATCAATTTTGTTCAAGAAATAAATTTTCATTTTAACCTCAAAATTTTCTTTTTAACTCCCTGAATCTCAATTGGAGTTCCAATTCGAGTTTTCAAAAGTTAAATATTTTCAAATATTTAAAAGAAGAAAAAAATGAATAAAAATTGATCCATCGTAGATGTCGATTTTAAGTTTCCTCAAAATTTCAATTAAGCCCCCCTAAATTTTCAATTCAACAAATTTGGACATTTTTTAAAATTCATGAATGGATTATCCTCATTTTGAATAATTATTATTTTTTTAAATGCCATGAATGGATTGTCCTCATTTGGACATTTTTTTAAATTCATGAATAATTGACTCGTCAAAATTTTCTATTTATTTATTTATTTTTATTTTTTTTTAAATGTCATACATGAATGGGATAAAATGTGGTGTCTACAGTATTTCTCTAATACGACGAGCAATATCACTCCATATTTTGTTCACATCCTTATGTCTCTTCCTTAACTCATCATTACTAATTGTATCATTAAACAACTCCATTTATTCACACTTTAGATCTCTCCAACGCATCTTTGCATGCCTACTTATCTTAGACTCTCATTTCCACCCCTAAAATTTCAAATCGGTTACCATCAATCTATGTTGGGTAGTAATACTCTCTCTGAGTATGACTTTACAGTTTTTACATATTAAATCATCACTCGTTCTAGTAGGGACAAAATCTATCTGGTTATTCCTCTGTCCACTCTTAAATTTAGTGTTCATCCATCTTCCTGAAACATGTATTTAGAAGGATTAAATCACACGCCATAGCAAAATCTAAAATCATCTCATCCATTACATACTTCTCTCCAAATCCATAACCACTATGTACTTTCTCAAAAGTCTCAATTTCCTTCTCTACATGTGCATTTAAGTCTCCTCCAAAAAATTTTCTTGGTTAGATATATTTTGAACAACTTCGTTCATTTTCTTCCAAAATTCTTGTCTAACACGTTCTTGCTTTTTTTTTTTTTTTTTGAAGTAAGCAATTTGAATATTAAATTTGAATATTTCTATTAAATTATTAATTTAAAGCCTGTAATTTTTCTCTAAGACAAATTCATGGACATATATATATATATATATACATATTGATCAAAATAAAAAAAAAATTAAATAGTCAATTTCTATTCTAAATTTAAGAATATATAATATGTATCAAGAGCATTTAAGTGTTTTTTTCATTTCCTCAAAATTAAAATTTAACAAAAAATACTACCTTCACACACGAGTCAAGAGTATAAATTTGATACATGTAAAAATAAATTGTAATTACAAAATCTTAAATTAGAATTGTCCCTATCAAGAATAGCATACAAAAATCCAAGAATGGCATACAAAAATGCGAGTACGAATCAAAAGTAGAACCCCTCGTAGAAGCAAATCACAATATATACAATAACAATACGTTTGTCTCATACGACAACATCACATAAACATAAAATGCGTGCAAACAACACCACGATAATCTTGTACCAAACGAGAGTTTCTTAAATCACACTTTAAAAACAAAAACTTAAACACACACAATGATTGCTTTGGCTTCCAATTCAAAAGGCTAATAATTCCCAGAATTCATCATACCTTCAAGAGATATAAAATCCAAACGCGCCATGATTAACCTTGCAGAAGCTTTTATTCTACTCCATACTTAACAAGCCAAAATAGCAAGTACCAATTCAGAGAGAGGCAAGCCCTAAGGCCTTCGCCTTGACTTTCAAAGATCTCAAGTAATCAATGGCTTCATCAATAACAGCTACCGCGTCTTTCCCCTCCCCACCGCCACCAGGAATTATGCCCTGGAGAATGCTTACTGTCTCCCTTATCTTCTCCTTCCTCCAGCTCTTGTTTTCCGATAAACACCCACAACTAGAGGAAGATTCAGCATCATCTTCATCATACTCGGTACATCCATAAGGGGCCATAAGTGGGGGAACATCGTAATCACCGTCAAGCAATTTCCGCTTCTTGATGGGACCTGCCGAACTGGCCACCTCCTCACCCGTTTCCTCACAGCTAGGCGAATGGCCTGTGCTGACTTCCTCATCATCATCATCAGAAGAAGAATCATCACCATCATCATCATCTGAATACAGCAAAGCATTGATTTCTTCAGTGTCTTCATGCATCTCACTACTTAAATCATATCCACGACTTTCATCGTCATTATAACAATTCATTTCTCTTTTGATTTCCAGATCTTCTTTGATCAGATCACAAGCCCGAACGGGTTTCGGGTTCCAAGAAGCAGGGCAATGAACAGGCTTTCCGATACCCGGACTAAAAATTAGGGTTTGATCACCGGTCTGATCAAACACAAGGAACCTCTTCTGCTGACCAACTCCGGGCCCCGTAATGAAATTTTCATTGCCAACGGTTGGCAATTTGTCCTTAGGAACAGTGTCCAGAAGAGGAGGAGCAAATGCCTGACGAAAACGGGGCATACAATAGAACCAGCCGCGTGGTGGTTCATCCGGTTGGCTTGCCTTGAAATAAGGCAGCCCAGAGAAGTCGTAAACGGGCAAGGTCCCATTGGCATTGGGATTCATATGAGAAAAAGGGACCGCGTTTTGCGAGTTCAAGTTGGTTAGAACGTTGAAGGAGTTCAGGTCGAACTCTTGTTTAGGGGAATGCTGGTGAAAAACCCAGGATTCAAAACCCTTTTCCATCAAACCACAAGAATCACCTGAAAAAATAAACGAGTAATCAGAGAGGAAAAGAAAGAGAAAAATCCATGGAAAATCAAGCTTGAAGGCATAACATAACTTACCAGATATATCAATATCAATAGTTTTCACCAGATCACTGAATTTGTAGTTGACTTTTCCAGGCGCAAGAACGAAAAAAAAAAAAAACCAAGAACAGACGAAAAAGACACCAGCCTAATTTGCAGGAGCGAGAGAGAGTGAGCGAGAGAGAGAGTAACAAACTACGTTACAGGTTTAAGCAAGTGACGGAAATATTCGGCCTGCAAAAAGCAAAGGAATAAAAATGTCCACATTAGATTTATTAAAAGAGAACAATGGAGAAGATAATTCTTGCATAAAGAGAAGCTGAACATTTCAATGTTTAGTTAATCGACCTGGCAATCTTGGAGAGGTTGAAAGCACGCGATGACTCTAACGATTATGGTGGCATTCCCAGCAATCCCATTTTCATGTTTCAACGCCCGAAATCTTGTTTGTCCAGCTGCTTGGCACACCATAACTACAACTTCCCCAACTCTTTTTTCCAATACACCAAAAGACCGGAATACAGAATATTCAAACAAACAGAAATTGACGAAATCTACCGACAGAAATATAAAATTCAAGAAGCTAATCGAAACCGAGACAAGAAGAATGATTGAACAATAGGTTAAGAACAGATTCAATGTTAAGATTTATGATTAATCAGAGAAGTTCAGCTAATCCTGCGAACGTAGCAGGGAATGACTATGAGGAGACTAGATCCCATGGAAATAGAAGTTGAGGAACGTCTTTGAGAAGGAAGAGTAATACAATGAAGAGATATAACTGAATGAATCGAGGCAATTACAGAATCACTCGACAGTACAAGTTTAGAGACACGACTTTCCGAAAAACATCTACAGATAAGCTACACCACGGCATGCTTTTCTTCAACAAATACGATCGCCACGACTACTGATTTTCCTGCAACCATTATAAGAAACGTGAGTGAGATTATGCGGATCTATGATCAGATTTCACTATCAACATGCGATAATCATACTTCAGCCCTAAAATGATCCAAAAACCATCTCATTGAAAGGGAAATATAGCGCTACGCTTAATCAGGTCGGAATCCGTGCAATAGATGGCGCCTAATACTCGAGAATCTTTAATTCGACGCGAAAAACGTATCATATACTTAGAATTCCCAACATTACCTCAGAAAAAATGAAAGAAAATACAAAAATGGGGACTACAAAAAGCTCAAAATTGGATAAACATTCCACTGCTGAATCAAACATGAACCGGAAATCAAAACAAATCAGAATCCATAAAAGAGAGGACTGAAACGAATTCCAAAAAAGAAGGGCGAAAATCAAAGGTAGTATTCAACCAGATTGTTACAAACAGAAACATAACAGCAAATTTGACTTCAAATATAGAAAGAGAAAAAGAGAATAACTTACAGATAAACCAATCCCCAAATCGATTATCCTCGCAAAGAACAAGAGCCTCAGATCGAACTGAAGAAATCCCAAAAAGGCAGAGCAGATGGATAGGAGGATAGAGAATGGTAGAGAGAGAGAGAGAGTACAGTCAAAGGCGGAGTAGAATGCACGCTGGGGGAGACTAAATAGAGAAATAAAATGACATGAATACCCTCCCTCCCGTGAGTGGTTCGTACGTGCGTGTGGGAAGGAGGGAGTGGTGGGTTCATTGTCTTCGTACGTGCGAAGGCGCACGCTCGGGTGGTGCGCATTATTAGACGTGCTTTTACTCCTAAAAATACCTTCGCGGGTGGACCCGGTGGGTGGTTTGTATCATGATTCCACCACTTTCGGGTTTGGGTCGGGTCTCTGGGCTGACCCGACTCTGGTTGGGTTCCAACCACCCTCCCTGGTTCCGCTTTCGGTTAATTTTCGACTTTTCCTTTTGTTTTTTTTTTCACTTCATCTGGGTTTGGGCTGCTACTACTACTGTATTACAGTACACCAGAATCTTCCTCTCAATCAATCCGTATTTTTAATTCCAAAAATACCCCCAAAAATTGGATTTCACTTTTTTATTTAATAGTTAACCTATTTTCAGAATAATTTATTTTTAATTGATATCAATTAAATTATTATTTTATATTAACTAGATGAATTCCATAAACGGTTCCTTTTAATTGAGAGATAATAAATTTATTTAAAAATTAAAAAAAAAAAAGACAATAATTATATTAAAAAATTAAAAAATAAAGGGAATCTGAAGATAAAAAAAATAATAAACTATAATAATAAATCTTACCCAAAAGTCAATTTTCTCGTGGATCATTTTGAAAGTCTAATTTTGAATACACCAGATTAATGTGAGGGAGGGTTTTATTAAGATTGTCCGGAGAAGTGATTAATTAAAGTACGCATAAATTGACACAGACACATCTTACCGTTAATCCAAAAATAAAAATAAATCTATTTTTTTTTAAGATTTTTGTGAGAGCTCCATGGATTTGAACGTTAACCATGCTCTCCTCTAATGAACTAGTACTGTTAACCTAAAGCGATCGATGTCTGTCTCTCTCTCTCTGTGTTTGCAGTTCTTACATCTCATTAGTTGCTGGTTTCATAGTTTAGGGTTTGAAGTCTGAAAAAGAGTGGAAATTGCTCCCATCAAAACCCATATCAGAGAAACGGAAATGGAATTGTTTCCACCTTTTGCGCTCCGCTTGGGTGGTGTATAAAAAAGGGTGGCATCCTATGTTCTCTAACATGAATATCAATACCAATGATTTTGAGCTTGACCGTTCAAACCCATGAATCATACAATCTCTCTCTGACCCTACTACTCTCTCTCTCACACACAGACACACAAAACACACACTGTATCTCAAGTTATTCATCAAGAACCTACTACTTTAAAGAGTGAGTTAGAAAGGAAAGGAAGGGGGAGTATAGAGGTGGGGGGGTCAGTGGCCTACCCCCAAGAGTACAATAATACTTTACATTGATGTGATCTATGGCCATGTCTCAACCATCAAGAGAGTCATCAATGGATGCCAGAAAATCAGGGATGGAGACACCCTCTTTTTTTTTTTTTTTTTTTTTTTTTTTTTTTAATTTTTGTTTATGTATATAGAGCTTAGTCACAAAAACTTTATACACACTTTCGCTTTATTTAGTAATTCTTTTTGATGATTGCTTGGGATGGTGAAACAGTAAATGGTGAATTAATTAAATGCATTCCCTTCTCCAGTTAAAAAAAATGTGGAGTATAAAGGAAAGGTATGCTAGTTGGCATGATTAAAAGAGTTTAAGAACATGATGTTATAAACTGTACTGTGCCTAGTTTGAATTTTTGTTGACTGCACTTTCAAGTATTTACCTCATCTGTTCAAGCAACAAATCATGCAAACTCTACATATATGTATATATATATATATATATATAAATAAAAATGATTACTTTGGGTTGTTCTCGCACACTGAGAGGTTATATGTTTGGTTGAAAGCAAGAATAAAAAAGTTGGAAGAAAAATTATTTTCTCTATTGCTATTGCTGTTTAGGTACAAAGAAAAATAATTCAATTTAATTTAATATTTTACCAACATTTATTACAAAATTAAATTAAATTAATTTTTTTTATCATTAATCGTATAATTGTAATTTTCTTTTCCTCTCGAAAAACTCTCCCTCATTTTATTTCATTTTCTTCCTAAATTAGCGAAGAAAAAAAGCTCATAGGAAATTGTGTATTATCTTTCCTTTTTTTTTTTTTCTCTCTCATTTTTCATTAATACCAAACAAGTCTTTTTCTTATTTTTCATCTTTTTTTATTTTATTATCCATCATTTTTCCACCCAAATAAACGCACCAAGAAGATTAACTATACCTAAAATTGACATATAAAGTAAAACCCTAATCTAAAATTTCAATTTCACTGCTATTATTTGAAGAGTTTGTCCCAAGAAATATTGATTAGATATATATTCACGATAATTTCTAGAACGTCTTATATAAATTTAATTTTATATTTTGCTAGTTACATACTTAAGATAGTAGGTATCTCTACGACAACGATAGTCAAATCTTATAATGGTTTCAATTTCTAAAACAAATAATATTTTTATGACTAATAAATTTAAAAAAATTATTTATAATTAGAGAGATATGATACGAATTGGGGGCAGATAGAACCACCACCTTCCATGACTTTGGTTTAAAAATTGTTTTATGTTGGACAAATAATAATTGGAAGTAACAAGCCTACGTGAACCAAACAAAAAATAAATAATGTAAATTAAAGGGTGAAAAAGGTGGGTTAATCAGGGCACGGTTCCACTAATTAAAGGGGAAAAAATTAAGATGGGCATGATTTGATCACCTGAAAGAGATCTTGTGCACAGAAAAAGAAGATCCATTGGCAGACAATTAATTAATTAATTTGTTTAATGGAAAAACAGATGGTAATGGATAAATAAATATGTATACTTTCATGCTCTCATGTTTGGAGTGGAGGGAACAATAAACACATGTCCAATCAAAGCTTCTACTCTTCTTCCCCCCAATCCCTTTTTGTAGCACTAATACACAATTCCTTATACTTAAAACATCTAAAGCAAAACACTTAGTATTTCTTGTTTAAAAATACTATATTAATTTCCTAATTTACCAAAACAAAAATAAAAATTTAAAATTTAAAATATACAAAATAAAATTTAATTTAAATTTCTTTATACACCAATTTCGGACAAAATTTTTAATTTAAATATAATTTAATATAAAATACAAAGTACAGATTTTCGGATGAAAATTTTCCCCTAATAAGATTCTACACCAATTTCTCACAAGTCAATCACAAGCCTCAATGAAAAGATATTTTTAAAAAATTATCCTAATATATGATATAGATTATCCGATCATGAATATTTAATTTGCATATTTTTCTTTTATTTTTTTCCATAAATAATTATAAATGCGTAAAATGGACAAAAAATATTCCAGAATTAGTATTATTTTTTTTTTTTTGTTACATAAGTTGGGTGAAAAGTTTGAACTCTTCTTAACCTTCCACAAGAGATGTAACTAAATATCCACTAGACTACAAATTTTAGGATTTCCTGAATTAGTGTCAATTTATAACTTTTGTTGGTTAATTTAATTTGAAGTAGAGAGTTTAGTATTTTAATAATGGAGTTATTGATATATATATATATATATATATATATATATATATATATATATATATATTACTTTGTGATTTTTCTTTAATATTTAATTTTTATTATGATGGGTTGGTTAACCATTAAAAGAAAAACATGTTTGAGATATTAAGAGCATAATTTTGTGTGTTTATAGGCAGATTATGACTCATAATGTGTGTGTATATATATATACCTATATACTACACTTTTATATATATATTGTAATTTTTACTTTTTATAGGCAACTAAATTGTTTGCTAGAAAAATGTGCTAAATTAAATGGACGTCAAGAAGAAGGGTGATAAACAAATAGCACACATGTGAGTGAGCAATTAGTATTCATCTCAATATATGGACATTAATTTTATAATCAAAGTGTCAATTCTCATATATAAATATATATTGATGTTGCTATCGCAAACTAATTGCATGATGAAGGGATTACTCGTGGCAAACTTTGAATGGGGGGGTTTCAATGATTAAATCAACCAAACATATTTTGATCATATAAAATTTTCAAATGCAATCCTAATTGCTTCATTAATTACTTATAGAAGTTTTGAGTATATATATATATATATATATATATATATATATATATATATATATATATATACTTGTAGAATAATAATAAATTAGGACGGATTTTTCAAAATGTCTTCCTATCAACGGTTTAGATTCATTTGAGAAGAATAGATGATAAGAATCAGTTGATATTTAGGAGGAAAAAAATTTTGCCTAAAAATTTTTGTCATCCATCTTGCCAAGCGGTTGAATATAGTTATATTTTGTACCCTGTAAATTTTATATTTTTATTTTATTAACTAATTTTTTAATTTTTTTTTTTTAAGTTATATAAATTTAAAAATTGATAGCAAGGTTACTCTGATAAATTAAAGGACCAAAGCGAAATTTGAAAATAGTATCTTTCAATGTTTATTTTTTAATACTCAAAATTATTTTATAAAATTAAAATTTTTAAAAAATAATTAATATAGTGGTTAATTAATAAAAAAAATTTATATTTTTTTATTCCACATAATATATTAATAAAAATATTTTAAGATAAAATATATATATATATATATATATATAAGAATCAATTTGAAGGGACTCCAAAATTTGGGTTCTTAAGTGACCGTTATGTCACTTTGAGCAAGGACCAACCCTAATTGAAATAGTACTTTTACACACGGAGAATCCTGTTTGTGATTTCTTAGCCACATAAAATTTAAATAAAAAAAATGTTATGCTCCATCCAAATCACTAAATATTAAAAATTTGCATCATCTATTTTCTAGGGTTGGTCATGAGCCGGGCCGGGCCGGGCTTTAGGTAGGATATTACAAAAAAGTGCCCGGCCCTAAGTTCGGGCCTTGTTTTTATTCCCAAACCCGGCCCTATCAAAGTAATTAGGGCCCTAGCCCAACCCTCGGGCCGGCCCGGCCCTATAATTTTATTTTTTTTTTTCAAACCAAATCAACCCAAATCAAACACAATCACATTCAAACCAAAAAAAAAACTGCAGTTGATACATTTGCTACAAGATTCATCTACAAATACAGCATTCAAACCAAATCAAACACACTCACAAACAAACAAAAAAAAAACAGCAAGTCTAAACATCCAAAAAAAAAAAAAAACTGCAAGTGTAAACATCCAAAAAAAAAAAAAAAAACTGCAAGTCTAAACATCAAAAAAAAAACCTGCAAGTCTAAACATCCAAAAAAAAAAACTACAGGGGGTGAACATAAAAAAAACTGCAGCGGTAACATCAAAAAAAAAAAAAAAACTGCAGGGGTAAACAAACAAGGAAACATCATATATAAACCTAAAATATTAATAATCATCGTCGTCATCTTTGCTAGAGTTTGAAACATCATCTAGTTGTTGCCCTAAAACACCTGATTTACCTGTATTTGAGAATTAAAAATATCATACTTTAATAAAGAATCATGCGTAAATAAAATTCACAAATGTCGATAATAATTGTAACGTTTACCTGTTGAATCATAAGCAAGAAACCAATCTTGCAAACAAATTAAAGCTTGTATGGTTTTGGACTTCAACAAGTATCGATAAGGACTAATGACTCGACGGCCTGTACTGAAAGCTCTTTCAGAAGCAACAGAACATACAGGAATAGTCAAAACATCCCGAGCCATTTTTGCCAAATCGGGATACCTCAATGAAGAAGAACACCAATACTCCAAGATTTCAATCTCGCTATTCACATCAAGATTAGGTTCTTCTAAGTACAAGTCTAGTTGAGATTTTTCAACTTGTTGGCGAGACCTATTACCTTCAAATCTTGCGTAATCTTCAAATTCGTCGTCCGTTCTTTCCACAAGATTAGACTCGCCCATTGACATGCCAGAAGACCCACAACTAGTAGAAGAGCTCGATTTTTTCATGTACTCGCCAAACAACGAATAAAGAGTGGCAATAGTGGTGTTTATGTACTGATCTGCTTCTTCACCATATATTTTGGTATAACAATATTCAACAAATTTAAGCTTATACCTTGGATCTAAAATTGCACCGCAAGACAAGATTAAACTATAATCCGACCAATATTTGTTGAACTTCAAATGCATTTCATGCACCATGTCAGACAAAAAATTAGGCGGCCCTTTCAAAACATCCAACAATTTCATGTGAACTCTCCACACACCTTTAAAGTACAAATTTGAAGTTGGATATTTCATTTCAGAAAAAGTACATGTTACTTCATAAAACACGTTCAAGAAGTTGCACAAAACACTTACTCGCTTCCATTCATCCTCCAACAAATTATACTTGAAATTTCTATCACGGTCACCCAAATATAAAAATGCATCTTTATAGTGAAGAGCAACTTCAAGCATGTGATAAATAGCATTCCACCTTGTCGGACAATCAAGACACAATTTCTTCCTAGTATCCATGTTTAAACTTGTAGCAAGAGCAAAAAACTTCTTTCTCCTAATAGGTGAAAGTTTCACATATTTGACTCCAAGTCTAAGTTTTCCAATAATATCACTTATTGCATTAAAACCAGCTTGTACTATCAAATTAAGAATGTGTGCACAACAACGTACATGGAAAAATACACCATTACAAGGAAGAAGCTTTTTAGAGGAAAGCCGTGCTTGAATTCTACTCGCCACACGATCATTTGTAGACAAGTTATCCAAAGTAATGCTAAAAACCTTATTCTCAATATTCCATCGGGACAAACACGAGGTCAACTCATCCTCAATTGACAATGTATCATATGGAGGCGGTATAAGCTTAAAACATATGATCCTTTTATGCAATTTCCATTGATTATCAATAAAATGAGCAGTCACACAAATATAATGATCATCAGTAAGAGATGATCATGTATCAGACGTCAAACAAATGCTACCCGGACATGCACTTAACTCTAGAAGTACCTTTTCTTTTTCTATAGTGTACATGGCCATAATATCTCTCTTAATTGTAGATCTACTCATCATCCTAAATTCAGGACGGGCTTTAGACATTACACGTCTAAAACCTACAGCTTCAACTGCTTTAAACGGACGCTCATCCACCACAATCATCTTTGCAATCTCTCTACGAAGTTCAACAGGATCATATTTATAATTTCTTAAAGTCTTAGTTCCATCAGATTTTGATTCACATTGAATTGTAAAATTCGTAATATCATGATTCGATCTTTTAACACAGTACTCATTCATGTGACGTCTCAAATGTGAAGTACCACTACTACTTTTAGCAGAAAGTACCTTAAAGCAATGTTCGCATTTGGCTTTCAACTGATCATTCGAATCCGATGGTAACTTTGTAAACCAATCCCAAACTTTAGATGTTGTTCTACTTTTTTTGGTCACCGGTGTTTAATCCTCGTCACCATCTAAATTGATTGTAGAAGAAGCACTAGCCATTGACAAATTACTGTAAATAACAGAAACAATAATATGGTAAGACAAAATACCATATGTGCTAACGAAACAGAAATCACTGCAAAAAAAGGGTAAACAAATCACTGCAAAAAAAGGGTAAACACTAAACAGAAATCACTGCAACAAAAGGTAAACAAATCACTTCAAAAAAACAGAATCAGTTATTACAAATGCTAAGAATCAACATTGAATGAACGCAATTACAAACAATATATGCAAACATATATTCGTAAACCAACCAACAACAGAGTTCGACGACCAACAGGCAACAGCAGAGTTTGACAACCAACAGTATATTCCTAAACAATATTCATAAACAATATATGCAAACAAGTGAAACAACATACCTGAAATGGCCGAAATCAATCACAGGAAGAGCAATGATCGATCGACACTCGACAGCGACGACAGCACACAGCAGAGACTCGAAATCGACGGCGAACGGCGAACGGCGAACGGAACAGATTCAACGCGAACGGAAGCGATTCACGGCGAACGGAAGCGATTCACGCACTCGACAGCGACGACAGCACACAGCAGAGACTCGAAATCGACGGCGAACGGCGAACGGAACAGATTCAACGCGAACGGAAGCGATTCACGGCGAACGGAAGCGATTCAACGTGAACTGAAGCGATTCAACGCGAACGGAAGCGATTCACAAGCAGAGAGGGAGAGATGGAGGTTGCGGATGAAACGGGAGGGAGAGAGGGAGGTTGCGAGCAGCGGAGCAGGAGGCTATTTAGGGTTCAGGCGACAGAGGAGCGGCGGGTTCAGTGAATCAGTGTTTTGTTCATTAGGGACTTAGGGTATTTGACTATTTGGTATTTGCCTATATTTAATTTTTTTTTTATATATATATATATATTAAATTAAATCCTCGGGCCGGGCCTATAAAAATTGGCCTTGCCCAAACCCGGCCCTAATTTTACTCGGGCCCAATTTTTTTAGTCCAAGCCCGGCCCACGGGCTCAAAACACATACCCAAACTCTAAAAAATAGTGGGCGGGCTTGGCGGGCCGGGCGGGCCCCCAAGCCCATGACCATCCCTACTATTTTCCAATTAAAAATGATCATTGCTTAATTAAGAACATCATTTTACGTAAAAATAAATTAACAAATATGATGAAGCCATTGTGTTTTCATGTGTGCAACGACTTGAGCAGTTTACTTAATATTCTAGAGAGAGAGAGAGAGAAGGCATTAAGAGATATAATTGAGTTTCGGTGGGACATGGACTCCATGGGGAGCCATTTGGTTGTGGATTCTCCAACAAAAACCTCCACGCTTGGAAAGCTAAAACATCCCACCCCCAGCCCCCACTCAAAAACAAAAACAAAAAAAGATTAATTAAATAATAATTAATTAAAAGATTACCCAAACCCCAATACCCAAAAAAAAACAAAAGGCAGCGCAAAAGGAGGAGAATCCATGCTCCCCTCACCTCACCCATTATGTAACACACCACCCACTTTCTTAGACTTTTATCCCCTTTCCTAATCACCTTTTTTTTCCCAAAAAAAAAAAAACTTAAATCTATATTTAAATCACATTTTTTATTTTAAAAAAAAACCCACAATTACAAAGTGTCAACCCCTCCTCCCAAACAATTTATTTAAGGTTAATTTTGGAGATTAGTGCATTGTGTGGAGCCTAATTTATGTAATTAGGGGGGGTGTATTAGGTTTGAAATTTCATCATCAAACACGTGTGAAGGTCACGACAATGACGAACAAACCCTAATTTAAGAAGACTTGGTGAGAGAGTTCACACTTGAAAGAGGTGGTGATGATGTTGCATGAAAAGGATTTTTTACTTTTATTTTTTATTTTTTTGGGGGTAATTTAATAATGATTTTGGTGAATATAGGGTTAATAATGATAATTAAGTTGGTTTGTTAAGGAAGAACAAACATTAATGGAGATGGTTGTTGCACGTTTTCGTCACTTGCATTCCAAGAAAACATGAAAACCTTCTCATCATGGTTTCTAATATGTGACGTTCAAGGTGCCCGCCCGCCCGGTTTAAATTTTAACCTTTCTAGAAGAGTTTTAATTTGTAGGTTGTAATTTGATAAATACATAGAGAATTGATCGATCACTATGGCGTGAACGGATTCATATAGCTGACCTTACATAAGTGGGATAAAAGTGGTTGTTGTTGTTTGTAATTTGATAAATCTATAAAATTTATAAATGATAGATTTTAAAATTTTGAATTTTTAAATTATGTTATTTACTAATAATTTGTTTGGATAATTTTTTTTACATGAAGAAATTGATTGTGTAATTTCATAATTTCTTTATATGGATAGACAAGTATTTGTATCTAGAATTTTAAAATCTATTAAATTTTAATAATAAAAAATATATTTCATAATATAATTTTTATTTAATAATTTTAATAATATAATTTGTATACCTATTTTAATAATATAACTTAATTATACAAAATTATTTTAATTATATGATTTTTAAATCTGTTTTACAAATATTATTATAAACTATGTATAGAGAAAAGAGAGAATTTTGAAATTCATATAATTACAAAATAAAAATTGAGATTTAAATGACATGAATGAAAAATTGAAAAAATAATAAATTCTTTTTTGGAGGAATTTAAAAATAACATGTGTTTTGAATGATTTTATAAAAAAAAAATATTATCTTATTTTACAAATGGATTGATTTCATAAATTTCTCGTACTCAAATAAAGAATTTTTTATATAGAATTTATGAAATTCCTTGTGCATGTGATTTCTTCCTTGAATTATCTTATCCAAACGTGATATTAATTGTGATGATATTTTTTAATTTTATTAATTATAGAAATTAATTATTTTCAAAAGTCAACACCACTTCTGGAAGCACTATAAATGGACTTCAAATTGGATCTCAAGGTATAAGGAAGGCTGAAGATGCATGCTCTGCCGGTGGAGAATTGGGAAAGTTCGACAAAGGGTCTTGCGACATTGAAAATCACATGCACAGAGACTAAAATCGAAGTGGTGATACATGATGATCCCAATTCAGACTACACCGGATCTTTGTCTCGTGTCTCTTATCACTGGACACACGTCGCTATTGAAAAAATTTCACGTAATTATATAAATATAAATTAAATAACACATAAATATCGCATACAATTTTAATTAAAAAAAAAAAATCAATAATTAAATAAATAATAAAATAAAATAAAAAATAGAGAGAGAATATATATCTGATTGATCGAGACATGTTAACACTATCTTAAGAAGAAATGTATCCCCAGCATGTGATTAAATGACAAACTCTTCTCAAGATATAATGATCTAAAGAGTCAAGGTGCAAACAAAATAGTCTTATATTGAACTGATCGCAAACTATATTGCTCGTATAAAATCAAATGTATATATAAAATACAAAAAAAATAAAAATAAAAAATCATTTCTCTCTATTTCTATACGCCAATAGAATCATATTTAATATTTTATATAGTATCATACTTCTTTCTTTATTTTTTTTTATATTATTTTCAATCATCCTGACACGCCTATAGATAATGTGTATGGAATATGTAACTCACTCATAATATTATAATTAATAAAATTACTAAGTATACAAATTAATATTATAGTAATTACAATGTAACATATATATATTTATAATGAAATTCATAAAGTAATATCTAATAAACATGCAATTACAACACATAAATACCACCATTATTAGTAAATATTAATAATAATTCTATTAAATAAAATAATATAATTTATATATATAATATAATAACAAAATATTTAATTCTAAATTATTTTCTTAAAAATCCCCACGTCATTTAAATTAAATAGAAAATAATAAAATAAAATAAAATAATGGGTAATATGATATTGTGTAATAGGTGTAGGTGTCTTCAGGATATGAACCTCACTTGGTGTAACAGACTTTCATCCGAAGCAACCACAATGAACTATATCGAACTCGGTCCTTTTGGTCGAACTTCATAAATATGATGACAGAAATGAGATTTTGAGAAATCAGATGAGAGAAAGAGAGAGAGAATTGGCAACAATGGCCAAGAAGTTGTGACAACAATGAGTAAGGAGGCGTGATTTGCGATTGACAATGAGAGATGAGAAAGGGTTAAGCCTGCAACTGCAAGGATCCGTGATGTCCAAGCCTCCAATGATCTCGGCAGCACATGAGTTGACGGGGATTGCGAATTGTGGATAAGAGGGAAGAGACTGCGGGGAGAAGGAAAAGGTTCTGAAAGGTGCTAAAGCTCGGAGGGAAAAGACTGACAACTAGGGTTAGCAAATGAATTGAGGAATTTCTCTTAAGGCATACACACACACACACCCCTACTCAGAACAACGTCATTTTGAATAGAGTGGTTCAATTCGGTTTGAACTGAACTATTCTCTGACCAAAATTGAAAATTGAATCGGAGGTTCAAGTTTTTCCTCAGGTTTAAACCAAACCGCTCGATTTTTCACTAGGAAGTCCAGTTTTGTTTTTGGTTTTTTTATCCGATCGGTTCTTTTGGTTCGATCGATTTTCTGCATACACCTACTCCTGAACAGACTACCACTTTTGAGCAAACAGACTCCAATCATCGCCCAAGGAAGAGAAAAGGGGCTAAAGGCCTCAACCACCTCACCCCAAGCAGAGCATTCAACCCTGAGACGCGCCACTACCACCGTTCCTGCTAGGGAATAGGTGTAACGATCCCCTCTTGTTTAGAAACGAATTATTACTATCCCAAAAATAACGACTCATTACTCTATATCCCACCAAATCTGAGTTAAATAATTTATTACAAATTTTATTTGAGTTAAACAATTTATTTGATCTTATCTGGAAAACTTGAGATCTCGTTCACATTAAATATTGTTTCAGATTACTGGTAGAAGCTCATGAGAGAAAAACAAATTATTGGTGAGAAATTGAATTTTAACTTGAATGTTTTGTTTGTTTTTTTTTAAATTTGGTTTGAGTGTGAGGGTAACTCACTCAAATAGGATGCAAGGGATTTGATTCTTACCTGAGAAGATGATCAAATTTAGTGGATTGAATTCTCTGCGAGACTCGTAGGAGTATCGTTGGCAAGTGTAACTTGTTGAACTACCATAAAAACAGTGCATATCATTGTCCCTATTCATACTCTTGTGTGTGCTTGTTTAATCGTTTATGCTAGTAGTTATGGATTGTTCTCAATCTTGTACAAAATTTCCATTATTAATCTATAATTAGTCTTTTTATCAAATTAATTTGTAATAATACAATTTAAAATTTTGTGGCAGAAATAAAGTCCAAGAAACAGAGGTGATGATTTGAAAGACAAGAAGGATGAAATATAAAGCGAAACTCACGATCCGTGAACCGACCCGACTTGACGGGCAACCTACCCAGCACAACCCGAACCATCCTGGCCAGGATTGTGGGCGCAGCCAAGGTCAGCTGACCCATGTTAATGGTTCCCTAATTTAGGGAACCCTTACAATTAGGAGATCAAAATTTGGGGGATATTTTTGGGAATTTTCGGCAGTTCAAATGAGTCTTTATTCTCCATTTATTAGGGATTCTTTTTATTATTCATGCTTCATTCCTTATTCATTATTCTTCATCTTCTTCACTTATGACATGTTTGGTTGGATGGAATCGAGGGCGGAATGGAATTGCATTCCGCCCTCGATTCTTATTCCGTTGTTTGGTTCTTCAATGGAATCACTTTTGTGATTCCATTGGAATGAAATTGGATGGAGTAGGATTCCATTTGAAATGGGGTGAAATGAGATTCCAACCTAATGGAATCAATATCTTAAATTACATGATAACTCTTATAATTAAACCCTTGAAAATTGAGAACAAAAATAGAAATTAGATAACATAAATTGAAATTAGAGAACAAAAAGTTGGGAATAGAAATAGAAAATTGAGAAAAAAAAATTGAGAATAGAACTAGAAAATTGATAACAGAATCTGAAAATTGAGAATAGAAACAGAAAATTGAGAACATATATCGAAAATTGAGAACAAAAATAGAAAATCAGAGAACATGAAATTGAGAACATAAAGTAAAAATTGAGAACAAAAATATAAAATTAGATAAAAAAAAAATTGAAAACATAAACTGAAAATTGAGAATAAAAATATAAAATTAGAGAACAGAAAATTAAGAACGAAAACTGAAAATTGAGAACAAAAACATAAAATTAGATAATAGAAACAAAAAATTGAGAACAAAAACATAAAATTAGATAATAAAAAATTGAGAATATAAATTAAAAATTGAGAACAAAAAATAGAAAATTAGATAACGGAAAATTAAAAAAGAAAACTGAAAATTGAGAATAAAAACAGAAATTAAAGAATAGAAACTGAAAATTAAGAACAAAAATAGAAATTAGAGAACAAAAACTTAAAATTGAGTTGAATAGTGAAATATAATAAAATGAGGAAAGGAATAGAATAGTGAAATATAATAAAATTTTATTACAACCAATCAAGAAGAGAATGGAATAATAATTTTATAAGGGCAAAATATAAATTTTACTATATTTCACTATTCCATTCTTTCTTTCATTCCGTACCAACCAAACAAAAGAATAAAATAGTGATTCCATTCACAATTCTATTCCATTCTTTCTCTCATTCCATTACTTTTTCCATTCCATTCCACTCTCATTCCATTCCATCCAACCAACATGCCGTTAGGTTAGACACAAAAATGCTCTATTGAAAGATATTGGGAACAAGGATCAATATCAAAAAAGAAACTCGTGGAGTCTAACGATTCCATGAACAACTAAGGTGTTAAGATTGTTGGTCAATATGGTCAGAAATTAATTAAATAATTAAACGATTAATTATTTAATCAATTATTAATTGGAGAATAAAAAATAAAAACAGTTTTGATTTCTTTATTACAAAAACATTCTAGATGACATTATAAGAAAATAAATTACAATTCAGAATGGAAAAAACAGAAAGAAGAATAGTTATTATATAATAATAAATCAAACAGAAATAGAATAGTTATTATGTAATAACAAGAAACAGAAACAGAAATATCAGGAAAAAAAAAGATCGAGGAAAACGTTTGACGATTTGTCCTTAAACCAAATTTCGCCCCCGCTAGGTTCTTACGGTTGAATGAGCGTCTGCCTCCCAAGATACAACGATAAAACTACTACTAGTACCAGCGCTAGAAACCATAAGCCGGATGAACAAGAGAAGTGCATAACTCTCTAAAATACAAGAACAAAGAAGAAGAAACTTTCTGCTGAAAATAACAATGTTATGCAACTTATGGGATGCCTAATGCTCAGAATGCATACCATTTTATAGGGAACAAAAACCAACCTAAATAAGTTTGAAATTTTAAGACATTCAATGGACAGCAGTAACTTTCATGCAATTATACATCTGAAGAGCGTTCAGATTTTTGTAACTTTCAACAATTATACACCTGAATAGACAACCTTTGGAGTTATAACTTCTCCTAAGTTATAAAACTTATAGTACAAATTTGTACTTTAGGCTGTGTTTGGCTAGGAACTTTTCGAATTTAGTACAGAACATACCAAATCCAAGCCAAGAGCCCCAAGATCTACAAGGCCCAAGGACCCAGACCCGAGCCTGAGCTCGCGCCCGGCCTGGCGGGCAGTTAGCGACGGCGAGCATGCGTATGGCTTTATCTATTTTATAGCCTTTAGCCTACTTTTTGTTCATATATTTCAACACCCTAAAGGGCTTACCTATAAGGTATCTTGAGCCTTAATAAATGACTTTTTATCTTCTTAGGTTACCGATATGGGATAACCCACACTACACATCAATCAATATCTTCAAGTGGGTACTTTAATGAACAATTTTAATTCACCTATTAAATGATTTTACGTAAATAAATATACCATATTCATCTACTCACCAAGGAGAATACATTAGTATATTTATATGTCCCAAATTATTATTGGGTTCCACAAATAATTGGGTCACAAAATACCCAAAAAAATCATTTAATACAACATTCTCCACATAAATAAAAATTGATTGAATAAATATACATATTGTTGATGTCAAAAAGTGGTGACAGGTCAACAATATGGTCTGGGAGGATATCGGGGACACATGATCGCTGGTGATGTAATTAATTGGTTAGATTTAGGGGTGATGATGATCTCCGAGCTGAGCTCCAATCTTCCACTCCGAGTACCTGCACAAAGACTCACCGGGGTTGTGCCTTGTGAAGTCTCTCCGGCATGAGAGTAAGTATCCAGGAGAAAAGGGCTAAAAGTGTTATGATCTCAATAGAGAAAACGTATCGTAGGGCATTGGATGCCACGGTGTATTTATAGGCACTGGACTCAATTAGCGCTGCGAATTTAGGAAGTTAAGCTCGGATTAATCATCTAACTCGCTAGGAAGCCAATGAGCAGACAAATTAGTGCTCTAATCAGTTAGTTTGGGCTTATGGGCCCATCTGTAGAGGCCCATGAGCTGTAGCTTCCCCACAGCCTGAAGAGGTCCTCAGTGGCCAAGAATCCGAGCTGGGAGTATTTGAGTTTGTCAACTCGGCACAGACTCCACCAGCTCGATACGATGGTCTTCAGCTCAGTTTAGAGGAAACCTAGCTCCCAACTTGGCCATTTTTCCATACTTGGAGCGATATCTTTCACGTGGCATATGTGACGAAATTCCCCCACATCAATTGCCCCCAAGTCCTAAGGGCGAGAGCGGAACGTAACGGGCTCAAGATTTCTATGAAGTAATTCCGTATAGATGTGGCGTTTGTTTGTTGTTCGTTTTGTTGGATGTCGCTGTTGTGGTTGTTTATCAATTACCCTGTTAGCCACAAATACGCGTGACTCGGTATATTGGAGTATGCCGGGACCACCTCATTGATGTCGATTTCGCTCGGCGGTTCCATTTGGTGATTTCACCGTCTAAAAATTGAGTTCGGTGGCTAAGGACTGAATTTGCTGATCAAAAATGCATTTTCCAACAGCCCAAAATTTGATTCATGTAATGACCCTCTCAAAATGGAGAGTAGTAGCCCGTTTTTAGCCTCTTGGGATGATCGGAAGGTGGAGAGGGCTTAAAACGGCTTCGGAAACTTCAAAATGGCCTTAAGAGACCCAAAATATGCAAGATTCAAGTTGAGGTCGTCAGTTCGGAACTTTTTTTGCACTTAGAGATTTTTTTGGCAGAGGCAGTCTTCACCTCGGCTAGGAATCGTAAGCTCAGTTCGGCGGTCTTCACCTCAGCTCGGATATGAGAGTCCCATATTTTTCCAAAGTCTGAGCTGAGAGTATGTCGGCTCGTCAGCTCGGCACTTTTTTCACACTTGCATATTTTTTTTTTGGGCGACGGAGGACCCTTGAGATTTTTGGCCATTACCTCGGCTCGGAGTCGCGAGCTCAGTTCGTGGTCTTTACCTCGACTCGGACTCGTCAGCTCGGTTCGGAGGTCTTCACCTTGGCTCGGACTCATGAGCTCGGTTTGGCAGTCTTCACCTCGGCTCGGACATGAGAGTCTCATATTTTTCATAAGTCCGAGCTGAGAGCACGTAGGCTCGTGAGCTCGGCCATTTTCCATGCCTTAGAATTTTTCACCTCGACTCGGACACGAGGGCTGATATTTTTGGCGGAAGAAGACTAGCGATTTTTTGCCTTCACCTCAACTCGACCTCGTGAGCTCAGTTCAGCGGTCTTCACTTCGGCTCAGACATAAGGGCCGATATTTTTAGCGGAGGAAGACTCGCAGTTTTTGGCCTTCACCTCAGCTCGAACTCGTGAGCTCGATTCGGCGGTCTTAACCTCGGCTTGGACATGAGAGTCCCATATTTTTCATAAGTCTGAGCTGAGAGCACGTAGGTTCGTGAGCTCGGCCATTTTCCATGCCTTAGAATTTTTCACCTCGACTTGGCCTCATAAGCTCGGTTCGACAGTTTTCACCTCGGCTCATACATGAGAGTCCCATATTTTTGGCGGAAGAAAACTCGCAGTTTTTGGTCTTCACCTCGGCTCGGACATGAGGGCCGATATTTTTCATAAGTCCGAGCTGAGAGCTTGTCGGTTCGTCAGGTCGTCAGCTCGGCACGTTTTCAATACTTAGAATTTTTGAAGGGTGAGAAGTTTGAGCCTTCCCCCTTTTTGATTTTATCTGAGCTGAGAGTACGTAGGCACGTCAACTCGGACATTTTCCATACCTTGAACTTTTTGAAAGGTGGAAAGTTTGAGCTTTCCCCCTTTTTGATTGTGTCCGAGCTGAGAGTACGTAGGCTCGTGAGCTCGGACATTTTCCACGCCTTGAACTTTCTGAAAGGTGGGAAGTTTTAGCCTTTTCCCTTTTGATTTTGTCCGAATTGAGAGGACGTAAACTCGTCAGCTCGGACATTTTCCATGCCTTGAACTTTCTGAAGGGTGGGAAGTTTGAGCCTTCCCCCTTTCGATTTTGTCTGAGTTGAGAGGACGTAGGCTCGTGAGCTTGGATATTTTCCATGCCTTGAACTTTTTGAGGTTGTGGAAGTTTGGCCTTTCCCTTTTTTGATTTTGTTCGGGCTGAGAGTATATAGGCTCGTCAGCTCGGACATTTTCCATGCCTTGAACTTTTTGGAGGGTGGAAAGTTTGAACCTTCCCCTTTTTTCATTTTGTCCAAGCTGAGAGTACATAGGCTCGTCAGCTCGGACATTTTCCATGCCTTGAACTATTTGGAAGGTGGGAAGTTAGGCCTTCCCCCTTTTTGATTTTGTCCGAGCTGAGAGTACGTAAGCTCGTGAGCTCGGACATTTTCCATGCCTTGAACTTTTGGGAGGTTGGGAAGTTTGAGCCTTCCCCCTTTTTGATTTTGTCCAAGCTAAGAGTACGTAGGCTCGTGAGCTCGAACATTTTCCATGCCTTGAACTTTTTGAAGGGTGGGAAGTTTAAGCCTTCTCCCTTTTAATTTTGTCCAAGCTGAGAGGACGTAGGTTCGTGAGCTTGGACATTTTCCTTGCCTTAGAATTTTTTAGAGAGTGGGAAGTTTGAGCCTTCCCCCTTTTTGATTTTGTCCGAGCTAAGAGGACATAGGCTCATGAACTCGGACATTTTCCATGCCTTGAACTTTTTGGAGGGTGGGAAGTTTGAGCCTTTCCTCTTTTTATTTTGTCCGAGCTGAGAGCACGTAGGCCCGTGAGCTCGGACATTTTCCATGCCTTGAACTTTTTGGAGGGCGAGAAGTTTGAGCCTTCCTCCTTTTTAATTTTGTCCAAGCTGAGAGCACGTAGGCTCGTGAGCTCAGACATTTTCCATGCCTTTAACTTTTTGGAGTGCGGGAAGTTTGAGCCTTCCCCCTTTTCAATTGTGTCCGAGCTAAGAGTACGTCAGCTCGGACAAATCTTTATACTTGACCGTTTTTTCTCACTTGCTAAAATTTGAAAAGATTTTAAATCTTCATTTTTCTTTGTCTTTACTTGTTTCCACTCAGGTCCAGGGCTATCTTGCCCCCCAGCCCAGGATACGAGATGACAAAGTTGAATTCGTGTCGTGGGTTTAAGGCAATGAGTTCTCCACAGCACCTGGTGTTTAACGGAGCGGCTGAAGGGCTGCCCATCTACGTTTGTGGTGGGACGGAGGACTGCACGTCTCCACCTTCATATGGGGAAGCGGCTGGAGGGCTATCCGTCCATGTCCGCGGTGGGAATGGAGAGCTGCACGTGGAGGCCTTTGGATAATGTCCGAGTTGGGAGTACATAGGCTCGTCAGCTCGGACATTTCTTCTGCCTTGGTCTTCTTTGAAGAGTGGAAAGTTTGAGCCTCCCCCCTTTTTTATGATGTTCGAGTTGGGCGTATGTCGGCTAGTCAGCTTGAACAAATTTTATTACTAGACCTTTTTTCCTCACTTGCTAAAATTCGAAAAAAAATTCAAATCTTCATTTTTCTTCGTCTTTACTTGTTTCCACTCAGGTCCAGGGCCATCTTGCCCCCCAGCCCAGGACACGAGTTGACAAAATTGAATTCGTGTCGTAGGTTTAAGGCAATGAGCTCTCCACAACACCTGGTGTTTAACGGAGCGGCTAGAGGGCTGCCCATCTATGTCCGCGGTGGGACGGAGGACTATACGTCTTCGCCTTCATATGGGGAAGCGACTGGAGGGCTACCCGTCTACGTCCGCGGTGGGACGGAGGGTTGCAAGTCTCCGCCTTTGTGCCGTACTTAGTGTTCAACGAAGCGGCTGGAGGGCTGCCCGTCTACGTCCGTGGTGGGATGGAAGACTGCATGTCTCCGCCTTCGTTTGGGGAACAGCTGAAGAGTGGCTCATCCTCGTCCAAGATGGGACAGAGGGCTGCTCGGCTCCACCGTTGTTTGGAGAAGCGGCTAGAGCACTGCTTGTCTACGTCCGTGGTGGGAATGGAGGGCTGCACGTCTCCGCCTTTGGATAATGTTCGAGTTGGGAGTACATAGGCTCGTCAGCTCAGACATTTCTTCCGCCTTGGTTATCTTTGAAAGGTGGAAAGTTTGAGTTTCTCCCCCTTTTTGATAATGTCCGAGCTGAGAGTTCATTAGCTCGGACATTTCTTCTGCCTTGAAGTTCTTTGAAGGGTAGAAAGTCTAAGCCTCCTCCTCTTTTTTTTTTTTTTTTTTTTTATGATGTCCGAGCTGAAAGTAAGTCAGCTCGTTAGCTCGGACAAATATTCATACTTGGACAATTTTGAAGAATGAATGATCAAATGCTTCCCCATTTTAGTGATGTCCGAGCTGAGAGTACGCCAGCTTGTCAGCTCGGACAAATCTTCGTACTTGGACAATGTTGAGGAAAAATGAACAAATTTTTTCCCATTTTGATGAAGCCCGAGCTGAGAGTAAATCACCTCATCAGCTCAGACAAATCTTCGCACTTAGAAAATGTTGAGGAAGAAGGAACAAAGGCTTCCCCATTTTGGTGATATTCGAGCTGAGAGTATGTCAGCTCGTCAACTCGGACAAATCTTCGTACTTGACCTTTGACATGTCGTTGAAGGACTAAGGTGACGGATTGTTGTTCACAACGGGAGTGTAATTTGTTTGGCGGATTTCCCTTCCAAACCTTGTGATTATCAAGTCTTAGCCTCGTGGGGAGCTGACGATCAGGGAAGGCTTTCAGTGCATTCCCACATACAGCGCCAAACTGTTGATGTCAAAAAGTGGTGACAGGTCAACAATATGGTCTAGGAGGATATCGGGGACACATGATCGCTAGTGATGTAATTAATTGGTTAGATTTAGGGGTGATAACGATCTCCGAGCTAAGTCCAATCTTCCACTCCGAGTACCTGCACAAAGACCCACCAGGGTTGTGCCCGATGAAGTGCCTCCGGCGTAAGAGTAAGTATCCGGGAGAGAAGGGCTAAAAGTGTTATGATCTCAATAGATAAGACGTACTATAGGGCATTAGATGTCATGGTGTATTTATAGGTGCTGGATTCAATTAGCGCCGCGAATTTAGGGAGTTAAGCTCGGATTAATCTCCTAACTCGCTAGGCAGCCAATGAGCAGGCATATTAGTGCTCTAATCAGCCAACGAGCAGGCATATTGACTATCACAATGTATGCAGATAGCTGGCACAAACTTAGTCCACGTTAGAATATCTTCCAAAAATTGTCGAAGCCACTCTGCTTCTTCTCCTACTTTATCTAAAGCAATAAATTCAGATTTTATTGTAGATCTAGTAATACATGTTTTCTTAGAGGATTTTCATGCCCATTAAACGGTTGATTAAATAATACATTTAATAGGATGAACTATGCTTAGAGATTGACTCACCACAAATTAGGAACCGAATCCTAAAAATAATCCTTATCATCTTACACTAATCGAAAGGTATTTTTTTTTTTTGAAATTATTAATTAAATTCATTGTTTGATTGAACCTCTCCAACAATAAATTGAGACAACCCAATGAAAAAAATAGTTTTCTATATTTACAACTTGTTTCAATTAAAACAAAATTTTCATTTCTCAACTACTAAAGAGAATGACAAACTATAAAGAGATGCAGGGTTTCCATTTGATTATTTAATGGGAAAACAATTGTGGTTGTTAGCTACTAGAAAATGGAAGAAAAAGGTGTTTTGGTATGTCAACCCAAGAAAGTCGGATTCAATCACTAGCCATTTGGTGGTAATAGTGACACCCACTCCTCTTCCACTCCAAACTCAATTCTTTTGCAAATCATAACCCAAAAAAAGGGGGAAAAAATAAAAATCATCATAGTCCATGGAAAACGAACATAGGTAAAAAAATAAAATAAATAAATTAAAAAAATAATAATATATATATATATATATATATATATATGTGCCCTCTATCTTTTTTTTAAAAAATGTTATTTTAAACAATGAAAAGATTTATATTAGCGCCTTTAAATCTTATTTTATAAGATTTATAAAATCACATAATCTGAAATCATAAAAATATTTTACCAAACGATTATTTTAGGTTAAATTTTATTTTGTATTCTTAATATTTAGGTGAAATCTTATTTGCCTCCCTAATGTTTTAATTATTATAATTTGTCTCTTAAAATTTACGTTTTGTATCAATTTAGTCCAATTGCTTAATTCAGATCATTTGAATTGCCGGAATTCGTCATGTGACCTATGCAAGAGAGCAAATTAATACTATTAAAAAATATTAGGTTTCACTCTATACTCTTAAAGTTTGAGTGTTGTAACACTTTGTCTCTTACTCTATTTTTTCCAAAACTAGTTAATTGGTCCAAATTAATATGAAAAACAAACTTTAAAACACACACTACAACAATTAAAATCGTAAGGGGAGAAAATCAAACTACACCCAAATTTTAAAGATACTTTATGTTTTGTGTAAATTGAAAATAAAATACCCAACGAGGTATTAGTCCAATTGACAAGTGAATGTGTTCATTTTCTTGTCAACCATGGTTTGATCTTTTTGGAAAATGTTACAAGAATTAAATTTTGAATTTAATTCTGAATGCATCAGGTCGATGTTGGGGAGTGCATCCTTAAAATCGCTAGCGAGGTTAATAGTCGAAGTGCGTGTAAGCTAATCTGTACACACTTACACTTTTACTGTAAAACCAAAAAAACAAGAAAAAAATGATTCAATTTAGTGTTCATAACAGTAATTATTCTAATGTTTAAATTTGCTTCTATCCAAAATGAAGAGTGCCACCAAACTCAACTAATCAAAGTAACAAAGAAAAAAAAAATAGAATTAATTAATGGTAATCATAATAGAGGTTTTTGATGACATTAAAGTCAGGCGAATTTAGCGGAAATCATTAGTTTTAAAGTCACTTAATATATATTTTTCAATCGTTTCCACCAAATAAAAAGAGTAAATTATATATCTTTTGGTTTGTTGTAATGAATAAAAAGTTATGTAATTAATTAATTAATTTTGGTCATAAGTGATTCAAACCCCATTTTTCTACGCAAAAATAGTTAGGATGCAACACACGTGCTTTGGTGGGTAAGTACTAATCTAAGTAGTTCCATATAGACCTTAGTTATGTTAAAAGTTAATTAATCAAGTCATGTAATTAATGCACCCAATGATTGTTTCCTTCTCTACTATATCATTTCATAGCTTTTATTTAGAAGTTATGGACTCTACGTTTATTATTTAATTCTTGTAGAATTAATTAAAAACAACAAACAAAAAAATGATATTTCGGCAACGTACCCGCTTACAATCTCGGAGCGTGGGGCACCTTTCTTCAAACGAAGAATGAGAAAAAACAAGAATGCAAAACGAAAGAGTGAATGGAACGTACAAACAACAAAAATAAATAACTGCAGGTTATGTGCTAGGAATCCCATAAAAAATTTATGTAAACAATGTTTATTAGAAATCTTGTTTATTAGTCTCCGTGCAAACTATATTTTTTGTTAAAAAATTCTCCATGATCCACTTGATATATGCCGAATATCCTAAAAATATCAATTTTAGAGATCAATAGCATTAGAGATTGAAGCTAAAATTTCACCTATCAATAGGTTTAGCCATGGTTTTCATGCTGCTAATTGTTGCTTGTATAGTCAACCCACTTGAAAAGGGCAATTTTATTTTAGAAAAATACCATGATTATGGGAATGTCACGTTTGGCATATGCCTACTCTGACCGAGATCTTTGGATACAATTAACTCATTCAAGCATAGAGGATAAGGTAATCTACACCTTTATTCATAGAATAAGTTGATATATATACACAATAGGTTTAGAGGAAGATCTAGACTGGATTAAGGAAACTACCAAAAATACCTAATAATCAAATCCTAATCACACCCTAATCAAAAGTAATTATAGCCAATTTACACCCAAATCAGTGGAGAGATTTAACTTTCCTTATACGCCCCCTCAAGATGACGGGTGATTACAGACGCCAATTTTGCGCCGACAATCGTCAAATGTAGAGTTAGGAAGAGGTTTCATGAGTAAATCTGCAAGTTATTCTTTCCCAAAATTATGAGACACATGTAGTTAACCGTTTTGAATCATAGTGCAGACAAAATGATAATCAACCTCAAGATACTTCATTCGCGAATGAAAGATAGGCTTAGCAACAAGATATGTGGCCTCGAAATTATCACAATAGACAACCGACTACTTTGGTAATGAGATTGTAAGCTCGTGGAGTAAGTTTGTAACGGCTCGGTTTTCCAGGACCGCCATGTGGTTTCTCCACTCGGAGAATTAAAATTAACACCGAACGACCAATATTTTATTCTATAAAATCCGATAAATTTTACAACGCTACGGCAACCAATTATATTTATCGAATACATCGATTCAATTTTTTTCAAACAGTAATTAATAACTACAATTATTATAAATAGAAGTTGTAATATAATTCCTGACATAGTTTCGCTCTCACGGACCCTGCAATTAAAACTGTAGTGCTGTGAGTCAACGCTTAGTAGAATTTAAACCCCCCTAATACGTGCATTTAATCAAATCCCAAGTAAAACACATAAACATGTTTTTCACATAAATTCCACGTGATAATCCTAAATATTTCACGAAAACTAACAACTAAAATTAACGACAACTTTTGCATGAATAACATAATGAGATTAAATATAATCACTAAAAGAGTTAGAAATTCTATCTGAAATTGAAATCGAAATCCTAAACCAAAATATTATCTAATATGAACCGAGCTTCGCATGCACTATTTACATCTTTTTCTCTTAAGCCTCATAAGGATAATTAGTTTTCATATTACTCCATATTGTCTTATGTATTTGAATGCATTAGTGATAAATGAAGGCTGGCATCCCACTTCGTCTTTTTTTTTAGAGGTGGATAGATAAAAATTATTATTATTATATATATATATATATATATACACGTATCACCTTATACGCATTTATATATATATATGGTGGAGTTTGATTTCCTTCTTTAAGAAGAAAATCATTCTCATTTATTTATTAACACAAATATCTCTTTTAAAATAAAAAATTAATTATACTTCAAAATTCTTAAAAATATATTTTAAATAATACAATAGTCTCGAGACTTTTAAAGTCAATATAAAATTAAGATTTAACCTCCAAAAATTATCAAATATTATCTACACCCAAAATTTACAAAATAATCCCGAAAATATTAAATTTATATAAAATAATATTTTCAGAATATAAATTTTCGGAGTATTACAAAATTCTTGACCCATTGAATTTCAGCAGTAGCGGAGGCAACATAACAATATTCTGCTTTAATTGATGACATTTCTACACTCCTTTGTTTCTTTGAACTCCAAGATATTAGATTTTTACCAAGATAAGCAAGAAATGCACTTGTGGAAGAATGATCATCCTTGTTACTCGCCCAATCTGCATCATTAAATGCATGAAGATCAAGTGGAGACTTACGATGAATGATGAGACCATAGTTCACCGTGCCAACTAGGTAACGAATAACACGCTTAGCTGCAAACTAAAGATTCTCCGTTGGACGGTAAGCAAATTGTGCAATCTTATTAACGGCAAAGGCAATATCCGGTTAGGTTAATGCCAAATACCGTAACGTGCCAACAATAGTGTGATAGAGCTTGGCATCAGTAAGATGGGTGCTATCCTCCAAGCACAATGAATTTCCTGTAGACATATGAGTATTGACTGCCTTTGCACCTGCCATATATGTCTTATCAAAGATATCTTGGATATACTTCTTTTGTGATAAGAAGAGTCCATTGGAGTTTCGCACAACCTGAACACCAAGAAAATAATTAAGAGAACCAAGATCTTTAATAGAGAAGCGCTGCCCAAATTTTGAAATGAACTGATTGACTACATTTGGATTGCGCCAAGTGACAATCAAGTCATCAACATAGACGACCAAGTAAATAATAATGCCCGATTGACTATAAATGAAGAGGCAATGATCAGCATGAGAGACTTTAAAGCTCAAAGTAAGAAGATAGTTTCATAATTCCGAATACTATACCCATGAGGCCTATTTTAGACCATAGATTGCCTTCTTGAGTTTGCAAACATATGTGAACTTTGTAGGATCAACAAAACCTCTAGGTTGAGCAATAGAAACCTTCTCGGTCAGATGTCCACATAAGAAGGCATTATTGGCATCCAACTGTCGTAAGGGCCAATCTCGTGTGACTACGATTGTGAGAACAACTCTAACAGTAGTGTGCTTGGCAACGAGGGAGAAGGTCTTAATATAATCAATTCCCGATCGTTGGGTAAATCCTTGAGTAACAAGACGTGCTTTATATTTGTTTAAGGATCCATCCGAATTGAGCTTGACTCGAAAATCCATTTAGAGCCAACTAAGTTCTGATTCGCAGTAGAGGGAACGAGCTCCCACATGCCTTGTTTCTGTAAGACTTGAATTTTGTCATTCATAGCTGTTTTTTAATCAGGATTACTGAGTGCTTTTGACACAAATTTTGGCTCATATTTGATGGTGGGCAATGATGTTGGCTTAGGTAGTAGAGCACGGTGGGTAGTGGAGGCATAACTTTTGAACTGATTTATGGATATTGTTCTTCGCCCAAGTGATCATGGGATGAAAATTTCTTGGAGGATCCCTGTAAGGTTAGAAGGTAAAAAAGTAGTGGATAAATTTGGTGAGAAGCTCGTACTTGAATCAAACATTGATGAACTTAAGGATTCGGTGGAAGACGGGTTACAGTCAGGGATAACCACTGGAGCAAGTGTACCTGAGAAAGATAATCCATGAGTGACCAAATTATAACTGGGACTTGATAGATTGGCCATCAGTGGGGGAGGAACAAACTGGCGATCTTGCAAGTAGATGAAGATGGAACAATGAAATGAGGAGTCCACTTATAAATAGTAGCATCCTGGACTTGAGTAGCATTAAGGTGTAAGGGTTTAAATAGAAACTCATGTTCTACAAAATCCACATGTCTGGAGATAAAAATCTTCGAGGTGATTGGATCATAGCATTTATACGCACTTTGATTTAGAGAATACCCAAGAAACACACCTAGAGTAGAACGACGTTCTAGTTTGTGCTGTGCATATAGTCGCAACCAGGGATAACACAAACAACTAAAAACCCGAAGCTTGTTGTAGTTTGGAAGAGATCCAAAAATTCGAAAATATGGGGAGTTATTATTCAATAAAAGGGTGGGCATTCTGTTTATCAGATATGTGACAGTTTGGAATGCATATGATAAAAAAGATAATGAAAGATTTGCAATATGAAGAAGGGTGATACATGTTTCAACAATGTATCTATGTTGTCTTTCAGCTGTGCCATTGTACTCAGGAGTGCGGGGAAGAGACAAAAAATATAAGATTTCATTAAAGGCAAAAAATTCTTTCAAGTGAATAAATTCACCACCGATGTCAGAATAGAAGGAAACAATGGTGTAGTTAAAGAATTTTTCCACAAAAGCCTTAAATTTTGTAAAGATATAAGAAACCTTAGATTTTCGTTTCATAGGATAGAACCAGACGTATTTTGTATAGTGATTCATAAAAAATGAGATAATATTTAAAATCATCAATAGAATCGATAGGAGAAGGTCTCCACACATCGGAATAAATGAATTTTAGAGGTCGCGTCGATGTTATTGAAGAAACTTGAAAGGGAATCTTGTGCATTTTATTGCACTTACAGGAATTATGGAATTTTTTTTGAAGTGTTTGATGGAGGAGATATGCCAAGTAAATGTAAAGTGCGATGTAAAATAGGAGAAGACGGGTGATTAAGACAACAATGTCATTGTGAAACAGTAGAGAGCTCGGTGGAGTTGACAATTGGTACAGAGATAGTAGATGATGCTTGGCCACTCATAAACACCGTCCTTAGGTTTTTCTTTTACCAAAGGCTCCCCCTCTGTGTTGTAATCCTTCACAATAAACGAAAAAGGTGAGAATTCAACAGGGATATTATTTCTAGAGCATAAGTAATAAACATAAATAAGGTTCTTCTGTATTCGAGAGACGCAAATAACATTGTTAAGATATAAAGGTCTAGAGCACGAAGGTAGAGAGGTAGAGTCAGAATGTGTCACTACCAATTTTTTACCATTACCCAACATCACATCTTCACCACTATCATAGTCAAAATGAAGAGACAGGTTTTGAAGATTTGCAGTCACATGATGAGACACACCCGAGTCGACCAACCAATTAGAATTATTATTAGTGGCGGTTTGAGCAAATTTGGCTCTAGGTAGAGACCTTATGTTGGTGGCATGGGAGGAACCCGAGCTACTCATAGATGACGGCTTCAATCGGGAAAACAACTTCTAGCACTGTTTTACTGTATGTCCAGGTTTATTGCCATATTGGCAAATCACACTGGGGCCATCTTTATGATTATATGTCGAGCTGGAGTAAAGGTACTGCGAATTTAAGAGAGCTTGACCTTGGGAGGCCAATTGAGGATTTGTGCGGTTGGTGCAATTATAAGATCCACCATTGCGAGAAGTGTAGTTTGTCATTATTGGAATGGAAACAGAAAAGAGGTCTCGAGTAATATTACTCTCATGATCACAAATCTTTTCATGGAGTTCATCAAAAGAGAGAAGAGTTTCTTGAATGCGTATCGCAGCTGATATCATCTTATATTCAGAGAGAAGGCCATTAAGAACATGGATAGTAACATCATCCATGGTAAGATTTGCACCAGATGCATTCAGAGTGGTGACAAGCTACTTCACATGTTCAAGATAGGCAGCCATCAGTTTGGTGCCTTTATTAAGTCGTGGAAGAGATTCCTTAAGAGTAAGAAGTCGAGCTCGTGACGGGCGGGCATAAAGATTGTGGAGGGTAGTCCACACGGTATAGGAAGTTGCATTGGATAGCACATAGGATGTCACATCTTCGGTAAGAGAAGCGACGAGTTCACTTCAATGCAATTGATCTTGTCGAACCCAACACAAAGAGATTAATTGCATTTTCGTGAGTGGAGCAACAATGTACGAAGTGAAGTTGTATCCAATTAGGAGAGATCACCATTGAGAGTACCAAAATTGGTAGTTGGAGGAGGAGAGTTTTATAGGAGCTTGAGCATGGGTATTAATGGAGATAAGTTGCAAGTCATTTTTTGGTATAATGATGTTTGTGTATGGCATGGATGGTATAGCAATGTAGTGGGTATTTGGGATGGACGGAAGACATGGAAGGGTGGGGAAGAGGGAGGGAGTGGTGATAAGAGGAGGCAAAGGAATAGCCGCTAAAAGCACTATTGGTGTTGCCTAGGGCTGGCAAAACAGGTAACAGGTCGTGTAACAGGTCATTACACGATAACACGAAACACGATAAGACCCAAATACGAACATGACACGATAAGCTTATCGTGTCAGACTACCCAAACACGAACACGACACGAAAATTATCGTGTCGACACGACACGACACGATAATTTTTCGTGTCACACAATAACACGAAACCTATCAGGTAAACACGACACGATAAGACCTGATAGGTTTCTATTATACATTAACCTACCCATTACACGTTAACCCATTACACGTTAACGACCTGTTAACCTGTTAATTTAAAACTATCTTAACAAATTATTACAAAAGCAAAAAACAAAAAAAAAAAACCAATTTCAACCAAAACAAACCAAACCAAAAAATAAATCCATCATTACATTTACAATGTCACACACAAAAAAAAAAAGAAAATACCCACACAAACATCATTCACATAACACCACCAAATATGGAATATCTTAAATTAATTGTCAATAGATCCATAATAAACATAATAAACTAGCGACTTTCCAATTGTCAAACACCTTAGTCCTGTACAACAAAAAAAAAAAAATATTTTAGAAAGACAATTTATAATATCAATATTCAACAATTAATGAATTTTTTATAAGTAACAAAATGCAAGAAAAAAAATCAATAAACCTGCATAATGTTTGAGCATTGAGTCAAAGGGATGTTTGAGCATTGAGTCGAATGCGACGTTACCGACGTATCTTCTTTGTTGATATCTAAATTCAAAACGTCTTCAGTAAGTTCGTCCAATCGAACTTTTGCAGTTTCTGCATTTAAATTTTTGTGAAAAAAAACATTACTAATAAAATTATAATTGTAAGACAAATATAAACTCAAATGAAATATAATCTCCAAAAAAAGAAAAGATTACCCATAGCCCCAAATAACCAATCTTTTGTACAAAGTAAAGCTTCAACGGTTTCAGGCTTGAGTGAACTTCGATGTTGATCAATTACTCTCCCACTTATACTAAATGCAGATTCAGAAGCAACAGTGGACACAGGAATACTCAACACATCACGGGCCATAGAAGAAAGTTCTGGATAACGAAATTGATTCGCTTTACAAAATTTCAAAATATCCAATTTCGAATTTCTATCTATTCTTCGTTCATCCAAGTATAATTCCAATTCAGTTTTTTGTGCATCCGAACCAAATTCACCACTTTCAAAAGAATCGAACTCCTATAATTAAAAATATTTAGAAAAAATATCAACGTAAATTAAGATATCAATAAAAATTAAAAATATTTAGAAAAAATACAAATTAATAACTTACCCTCAATACATCTCGATTTTCTTTACTAAGAAGATTTTCATTGAGGTCGCCTTGGTCACTACACTTGTCGGGACAGGATGATGCGGTCGAAGACTTAGAAGATTTCATATATTCATTAAAAAGCAAATTCAAATTATCTCGGACACGCAAGAACTCAACTGAACCACTCCCATATAGTTTTCGGTAGCTAAAATCAACAAATTGAATCTTATACCGAGGATCCAAGATCAAAGCAATAGCCAATATCATACTAAACTCCGACCAATATTTCTCAAATTTCTCAAGCATTTTAATAGCCATATTCACCATATATTCATCATCGGAATTTCTGTATTCTCTCAAAGTCAAATAGGTCATGAAAACCGAAGGAAAATACAAATTGGCAGTAGGGTACTTCGTTCCAGAAAATTGACAAGTAATATCATAAAACAAGGTCAAGAACTTCTTAATTTTTTCTCCTTTCTCCCATTCACAAGCAGAAGGATTATGCTTATAATTAGAGTCACTTAATTCCAAATGACAAAATGCACTACGAAAATATAATGCACTTTCAAGCATTAGGTAAGTTGAATTCCATCGAATATCTTGTCGTAAACTTTTCTTAGTATTTAAAGACAAGAAATTCACACATTCTAAGAACTTATGCTTTCTCACTTGTGACCCTTTAATATATTTCACACTCTCACGAATCTTCTCAATGCATGAACTTATTTCTTTTAAACCATCTTACACTACCAAGTTGAGAATGTGGGCACAACACCTTAAATGAAAAAATACACCCTTGCACAAAAGATTGTTTCTCAAATTCAATTGACTTGTCAACATTCTCACAAACGCATCATTGCACGATGCATTATCCAAAGTCAAAGAAAACAGTTTATTATCTATTCCCCAATCAGATAACAAAGCATAAGCTTTCTCACTCATAGAAACACCATTATGTGGAGGTGGCATGCAACAAAAACTTACTACCCTTTTATGTAAAATCCAATCACTATCAATAAAATGCCCTGTGACACATACATAGCCATCAGTAGTGAGGGATGACCACATATCAAAGGTTAAGCAAACTCTACCAGGGCATTTTTCAAACATATAGTTTACTTTTACTTTCTCTCTCTTATGCATTTTGAAAAGATCAGCCTTAGCAGTATTCCTAGAGATATGAACCACATCCTCATTCAAATACGATAATAAATCTCGTATGCCCTTGTACTCAACAAACGATAATGGTAAATCATGCATGACAATAGCGGCAATCAACAACTCACGAAATTTCTCTTGATCAATTTTTCGACTTCTAGTTGATAGTGAGCTTTGACTGTGATCTAATATCATTTGTCCTACATCTTGTGAATTGATTCCAGGACAAGATTTAATATGACGGTTCATGTTACCGGTACCATACCGGCTATCACCGACCATTGTTTTCCCACATTTCTTACACTTACATAATTGCTTACCATCTTGATTCTTCTCATTGATTGTCACAAAGAATCTCCAAACTTGACTTCTTTTTACTCTCTTTCGTTTTCCGATTGTGTTGTTTTTGACATCATCCTCCACCTCTTGCGACTCATCATCATTTTCAGTTTCCACCGTTATTGGTAAATCATTTGAATCTATGGTATCCATCTACATGTAATTACAAAACATAATTAGAAACATTACGGATTTGTGGAGAAAATATCACCAATGCGGATTTCACTCACCAATTCAAAGAAATTTAACGTTATATCATGTAAAAAGACTAGCGATGTTCTATGTCTAAACACACTAATATATTATTTAGCTTTGGGTTATTTGAGTGCCACAAATTAGGAGTGAGAGTAGACAGTGATCGGTTTTGGTCGCCGCAGCGGTAATCGGAATCATAGGGAGAGGTGGTATCGCAACTTTGTCCCACAGCAGACAAAATCACAGAGAAGAAGTAGAAGAAGATGAAAAAGAAAGAGAAAGATGTTGATTGCAGATCAGTGATCATTTTTTTACTGAAAGAATTTGAAGGACCACTTGAACAGTTTATATATTATTGTATAAACACTACGGATTCTTGGGGTTTTCATATATATATTAATATATGGAGGTGTTTGGGTAATAGTAATACACACATATACAGGTTCTTAGGAGTCGTCTTGGGGTTGATTCCACCGGCCAATGGAAACAATCAAATGATGGATTGGAAACAATCAAAACAAAATCGACACAGTTGAACTAAAGCCAATCAAATAGTTATGCAAATGAAACTGTAAAATCCAATTATTAACCTCAACATTCAGATCTCAAACTGTAAGACCCCATATCGAAAGATTTATATCGTATATTCGTATGACCTACTAAAATGATACCAGAAATTATTAACCTTAACATTCAAATCTCAAATGTACCTGAATCGAATGAAAGAGCAGCAGCGCAGGAACGATTGGAATCTCAAATGTACCTGGAATCGATCACAAATGTACCTGGAATCAAACAAATGACTTCAAAATCTCAGATCTACCTGGAATCGAAGGAATGAGCAGCGGCGGTCATCGTCCCGTGACTCTTGTGGAGCAACGATGGTCGTCGGCGTCGTCTTGTGGAGCAGCGACGGTCGTAGGCGTCTTGTGGCGAAGGGAGCACGGCAGTCACGGACTGAGCAAGCAGCGGCGATAATGAAATGAATTATCAAATGGGTTAGGGAATTAGGGTTTGAGAAATGTGGTTATATATATTAAGTACTAATTTGTAATATTTGATAATTTGGGGGGTGTAAAAATAATTTATTAAATTAACAGGTAACCTATTGGGTCACAGGTTATCGTGTAACCTGAATACACGAAATTCTTATCGTATCTTATCGTGTAACCTATTGGGTTATCAGGTCAACCTGATAACCTGCACTATTTCTTATCAAGTTATCGGGTCTGACACGATATCGACCCGATACCTGATAAGCAAAACCTAGACCTGCTAATTTCGTGTCGGTCTCGTGTCGTGTCATCGTGTAAATACCTGTTTTGCCAGCCCTAGTGTTGCCGGTGGATGGGCAATAGGGTTGTTTGTTTGTGCAACTATTGGTTCACAAACATGGAGTACTCAAGAGGGAGTTCTGAAAATAGGGATGCACCAGTAATGAGCTTATATGTAGATCCAACCGGCTTCAAATGGTATGAGAAAACAACAAACATTAAAAAATTAATCAATTTTCATCATCGATGTAGAATCGTACTAAGAGTCGTGAACATTGATGAAGACTTGCAATAACCGAAACTTTATGACGAAAGATGTGTTTGAGATACGTGTGTTTAACCCACGAAATACAAAAAATACCCACGGATCGAACACATGACGATCCTAAAGTTATTAAAAGACTTCAACGTGAAATTGATAGATAAAAACATGTTCAAAAAGATTTTATGGTATTAAAAATGCAAAGAAGACAAGTACAATACATAATCATTAATCGGGGAGATTTACCAAATTCCACAAACCCGAAATGATGCAGATCTTTCTGATTATAGCCATAACAAAGATGACGACTTTGAGCAAAGTGTTATTGATAACATCTTAAAAAAAAAAAAAAAAAAAAAAAAAAAAAAAAAGGGTAAAAGGAGGAGAAACAATGTGTTGTTTTAAATTTTGATTCAATATTTAAATATTGTTATTGTGAATTTTTAATAAATATTGAAACTTATTTATTATTAATCATTGTTATAAATCGAAATTTTAATTAGATAATTTTATTTTATTTTTTTGTTAAGTATCTTTTGCTTACTAAATATTCCCAACAAAAGTCATCTATCATAAAACAAGACTTCAATTAGTATTTTCTCCATTATTAATTTTTATTTAAAGTCGTTGTAAGACTTAGAAGTTTTTCATGAAATCTATTACAAATGGCGTCTTAAAATTTTCAAGAAATATACTTTGGTTACTATAAGCCATCCAGACTTCGGCATACTTCAATCAAAATTTTAATAGAGTTTTCAAGTCTGAAGTCACCATTAGAGACCCATTTTTTTAAACCCTAACGCAAATATAGTAAAATAATTTCGCAGCTAAAGGTGTTAATTGAAATGACGTTTTCATACTTGATCAAAAATATTATCTCCAATATCATTTTCAATTGCAACTTAAAAGCCTTTTTTTATATATATATACTAGGGTATAACCCGTACCCGAGGGCACAGGTATAAAAAAATACACTTAAAAAAAATTGATATTATGAAAATATATTACTCATGCATATAATTTCATTTTTCCTAATCCCATAAAATTAGGTACATAGAGACTAAATTAATAGCATAATTTTTCATAAAAAATCAGACAATTGTCATACCTTAATGTTTACCCAAGATTCTTCAAATTCAAATTATTCATAAGATCATAATCACAATAGTTGCAGCCTTGCCAAATCAAAGAGAGGACAGTTAAAAAAAAGGGGGTATATTAGATTTATAAAAAAAATTATGGACAATGTCGTTTCTTGAAATCGTAGCTGGATGAAAACAAAATAATAACCGATAAACATGACAAATATAAATAACAAAATTAAGCAACCAATGCGAAAAAAAAATAAAATAAAATAAAATAAAATAAAATAAAATTCTCTTATCAAGAGGAAATAATTTACTAATTTTAACAATTGTTAAAATGCCAAAAGGTCTTAACACTAATTTTATTAATTAACAATTCCACTAATTTTTGCCCGGATAAAAAAAAAAGTTTTGACACTACATCACTCATCACTACCCTTATATATTTTTTTTAAGAGTTAAGTAGATGGTAATTTGATTTTATTTTTGTATTATTCAATTTGACTTAACCCAAATAAGGAGAAGAGAGAGAAAGAGATGGAGGATCCAATTAAGAGCGGGAATTAATTTATTATTTTAAGTTTTTTTTTTTCACTTCATATTTTTTTATAATTTTCAATCAATCCATCACATACCTTCTCTCCTATTTGTTCAAAACAATATTAATAAACATTCTATTTAAATAAAAATAACTTCTTAAAACCCAAATAATTTTTCAATTTTCAAAGATTATTTTCAAAAAAATGTTAACCCCCACCACATAACCAAGCTCACATACCCGCCTCACCTTTGTCCGCCTCAGACTGAAATTCATGCATTTCGATATCAATATCAAAACCTCATTCCTTTACTTATTTATATATGAAAACAACTCTTTTTTTTGCCTCAAACACCCCCACCCTCAATCATTCTCTCTCTCTCTCTCTCTCTCTTAAATTTGAAAAAAAAAAAAAAAAAGTGAAAATGGATCATGAAGATGATCTTAACCTCAAAGCGACTGAGCTAAGGTTAGATTTATTCGGAGGCGTTTCGGTAAAATCTATTTACTTATTCATTTGAATGAAGATTTGAAGAAAAAACAAAAAAAAAAAAAAAAAAAAAAAAGTTAGCTTTTTTCAATCATCCATGATGCAGGCATTTCCCTCAACCGATCGATGGCAGCCGCTCAGCCGCCGCATCGAGTGCCGATCCGAAGATCAATGATGAGAGTGAAAGTGTCGAGATCCGACCACCGCCATCATACGCCGTCTGGATCCAACCACATGCCATTTTACGCCGTAAAGATCCGACCACCGCTGGCCATCGCCATCTAGAACCAACCAAGTTGAATTCAGATTTGGCCAATCCAAACTCAAATCTAGCCGAATCGACGGCAACGGCTACTGCGACAGATCGGAGAGGCATAGATGACGTGTGAGTACGATTTGAACTGGCCACATGATGACATATGAATCCGACCACTGCCGGCCAATTGAGGGATCTACGATGGCGGTGATAGAGCATCGGTGCTTCGGTTGTGGCCGCGATGAGGGACGGCGATGACAATAGTGAAGGAAACAGCAACAAATCAGTAGTGCTCAGAGATTAATATTTTTGGGCATGATCAGTCGTCGAACCAATTGTCGACCACCGCCATCCGAGCCCTCGCCGAACCAACCACCAACTATCGTCATCTACATCTAAGCACTATCACCATCCAAATCTGAATAAAAGTTCAGATTGATAATAATAAAAATAATAATAGCACAAAACTAAATAAATATAATTATTTGTTAAAAAATAATTTTATTTTAATGAAAATTAATTTAATTTTTAAAAAAAATCAATATTATAAAAATATTTATTTAAAAAAATAAAATAAAATAAAATTTTGAATTGATAATATAAAATAAAAATAAATAAATATTATAATTAATTTCAATACAAATTTTTATTCATCTAATGTCATTGTAAGAGATAAGATATTAGCAATTTAAAACACCACTTTCTAGGTCCCATCCCAAAGGCGAAAAAATCCCTTGGATAGAACTTCCATAAGTAGTGTTTTTCACTTATGGGACCTTTAGAGAAATTTCCTTTTATTTTTATTTAATAAGAATAAAAACTTTTAAAACTTGTCTTCTTCCACTAATAAGATAATAAGATTATGGATTAAAATTAATCTTTAGATTATGGATTAAAATTAAACATTGTTCAACTCCACACATGGACATGCTCTTCCCATACCCAACATCCCCGATCTCTCAAAACAAACACCCCATGCTTGTCCAACTCTTGTCCCAAAATGTAGAATCATTTTGCTTCAAATGTGCTGCTAATACTACCGACAGCTTTAGCCCAAACTTTGTCCAAAATTCATGCACTTTGATATTTACACAAACACCCCCTTACAAACAAAAAATAGTAATCGAAATTCAAAAACAGTAATTAAGAAACCAAAAAATACCAATTTGGGAGTCGGTTCAGCTTCAGCTCTTTCAAAATAGAGATGAAGTTTTTTTTGCCAAAGGGTCAATTAGAGAAAATAGAGGTATGTTTTTTGTTAAATTAAGATAGAGTAAAATTTTAAAATAGATGGTTTGAAAATTAATTAAAATAAAAATATAGGGAAGTAAGAGACAATTAACCCAATAATAAATGACGTCAAGCACTCCAATATCCCTACCCGTCCATCAAAAAACTATACCCATTGAGATGCAGCCGATGGTTTATTCCGACGACCAAATTGGTACCTTGCATCACCATCTCAATAGGCAAAATGTACCTCAATACCTTCACCTCCGTCCCCTTCATCGGAATCTCCAGGTTCAACAACAGATACGATGCCGTGAAATTGAACACATGCGGCTAAAATTTCGGGAATCATTTGAAAGTGATCAAATGTTTAAAATGACCCAAATTCAAAATGTGTAGACATTTTCAAATGAGTTAATTCAAAGGCCCAAAACATCTCTCTCCAAAAATATGCAGAAGACATTTTCAGTCAACCACAACCTAATTTTTTCGGAAACTGTTAATTTAATACTATAAAGTGCGTTGCAATTTCAAAAAAATGGACAAATGGACAAACACAGATATTTTATTAAAACATAGGCTATCTAACACATCAATATCTAATAACACAGATATTAGAATATTAAAATAATACCACAATTAAGCAAAAAATGCTAACTAACTATCCAAATTTTAGTACTTTAATGCTACATTTTGCATATGGAACTAAATAATTAATTAATAATTCAAAAATCAAAACATGGTACTTTATCTATGACTTCTATTTTGTTCTTCACCAACAAAAATCACCTTCAAGTTTTTTGATTTAATTACGTTGGCCTAAAAGTACAATGAAGTTGAAGCAAGACAATGAAACCTGTAAAAGGAAAAGATATAAAAACTTAATTGGACATGTGAATCAATAAAAATAAAAAATTAATATTGATGTATTATAACAAAAGTCGTTGAAACACATAGGGAATCACTCAATTTAGAATAAAATAATTTAAAAAGAAGATTCAATGGATAGGTTAAAATCACAAATTCTTACCTATATTCATTGGTGGATTTGAGACACTATAGCCAATTCATCCAAAAAAAAATGGTAAAAATATAAAGAAATTGTTTAACACAAAAAAATAATAATCATCATTAGAAAATATTTTGACCCAAAATTAAAAACAAATATAATGAAGCCCAATGAAAACAAATAAATTGAAAATAGTGGTAGGTTTAAAGTGTAATTTGACCCCAAAAAACATAATCACACTTGATTTTTGTTGCCTAAAAAAGTGGGAGAGAAAAAACTATTTTTTTTTTGTTTGGCAAAATAAAAAAAAAAAAAAAAACATTTCAGCTGCCATCTTTAAGCTCTCTCTCAAAAGGAGGAGAAAAAATGAAAAGGGAGGTTAAAGGTGAGGGCAAAAATGTAAATAAATGGTTCAAATTTCATAATGTTGAAAGATTTTTAGAAAACAGAGCATCGGTCTGTGTTCCAATGATGAAACAGAGTTGAGCAAAAAAAATGAAGAAACAGAGCATTCTTTGGCTACACAATATTAAAATACCCCATTTGTTTCAGCAGTAGTTGTTGAAGCAAGGAATATCCTTTACATAGTATCCTGCAAAATATTCGAACAAATTTGAATTACCTTAGTTCCTGCAAAATTCACTTGATGAATATTTGTTCTCGATTTAGTTCATAGCATACCTTTTATAGCCTTTCATTCAAAACAGCTGAGCACAGAAATATCAATAGGATTTTAACTAATTAAATTAGTAAACAATTAAAGCTAACTAAATTATCAAACTAAACACTACATTTAACATCCTAACTACTAATTTCAACAATTACTCATACCTGAACATTGAACATTGTTGTACTTCTCCTTTATGTAAAGAAACAAATTTTTAATCCCTCTTGGATACACAAAGCAAGCACTCACTCCAGTCTGAAACTCACCAAGATCATGATAATTAAATTTACATTTTGCACCCCCTAATTATAAGAATAACCAACATTTTGCACCCTCAACTATCATGTTCGATTTCTAATAACCAGACAATAAGAATAAAATTAATGATTTATAGGTGATAAATTTAAAAATTAAATTAATTAACTTTTTTTTATTAATTAAAATATCAAACCAATCATAGAAAAAATAAATAAAAGATCAATAAATTCAATACCCAAAATGGATGTCACCCTCTCATCCACTCTTTAGAATGTCAAAAGAGCAATAGTGAAATTGGGGAGCAAAGAGAATTGGAGAGAGAGAGAGAGAGGCGTGCAAGCAAAGCGAGACATTGTTATGGGTTCCAGACCTTTGGGTTTCTTGGAGGAGATGATGTAAACGGCCGAGGCAACGGTGAACACGGCATCGACGACACCCAAAATCTGAATTTCAAGCGTACCCATAAAATCCATCGCTACTGAAACCTGTGTATACCAAGGATGTTTCGATCAGAAATGAGAAACGGATATATTCATCGCTGCTATGAAATTGAGATCGTGATGGCATACCTGGGAGATGAACAGCAAGGGAGGTCGTCAGATCTGGCCAAAGCAACGATAGCAAGTAGCGGCGATGGACCGACGACAGCAAGCGGCGAAGGAGATGGTTCTTGGAGGTGATGGCAAGCGGACCTCGGCGGTGATGGCCGGTGGTTTATGGATGGCGATTGCGATGGCAAGAGCGCTCAAATCTACACAAATCGGTGGTAGATCTAAACAAATCTAAGATCAGACAGCGAACCGTCATCGCGCAACGACGAAAGATTGGCCCGCCATCACCATCACCTTCAACATCGGGGCAGGGGCTTCAATGACAGGGTGATGGAGGATGTGATGATGGAGAGAAGAAGAAAGAATGGCTGCAATTTTTGTGGATGAGAGTTTGGGGTCGATAAAGATGAAGGGGGTGGAGTGCTTTTAGGAGAGAGGTTACACTTGATTAGCGAGATTTGGGGGGAGATTTTGACCGAGACCCTTGCTAAGTGAGATTTATGTGAAAAAGTAATTAATATAATTTAATATTTGATCTCAACCGTTAGATCTAAAATTGATCCGATGGTCGATAAAGATGAAGGGGGCGGAGTGTTTTTAGGAGAGAGGTTACACTTGATTAGCGAGATTTGGGGGGAGATTTTGACCGAGACCCTTGCTAAGTGAGATTTATGTGAAAAAGTAATTAATATAATTTAATATTTGATCTCAACCGTTAGATCTAAAATTGATCGGATGACCAATTATGTCTATTGGAATCATTTAATTTTGTCCGCTGGATATTCAATCCAATGGCCTAAAATGTCTCAAATATAAAATCTCTCAAAATGTAATCTCAGCCGTCAGATATTCGATCCGACGGTTAAAAATGTCTCAAAATGTAAATATGTCCTGATTTATAAATATATATATATATATATATATAGCGATTTCAGCATATTGTTATAGCGATTTCCCCTATTCTGGGAAAAGAAAGTTGATATTTGAAATCTATCCGCCAAAAGGCGTGGCGGAGCCATACGCAAGAAAGGAAGAGACTCCTAAAATGACAGAAGCAAATAGAATTTTTGCACATATTCGTTAATCTATGAATAAGATAGATACATAGAAATAGATAGAGAAAACGGGTTCATTGTCGTTTACGTGACCCCCCTTCTGCTTACAATACATGAAAAAGATTGTCTTCTTATTTTTATTTAACTATGCTGAAAAATGTGTGAAATTAAATTTTTTGTCTACATTTTATATGAAATAGACAAACTTATAATTTTATTTTATTTTTATTAAAAATAATAGAAAAATAGAAATAAATAGAGAAATCGATCTCTTTAATTTTTTCTTATTTTTATTTTTGAATATTAATTTTGAATTGAAAATTAATTCATTTTATATATTTTGTATAATAAAATGTATATTTCTCTTAAGATGGTGATATATATATTAAAGTAGGGAGATTTAAAAAGATAAAACTAGTTTATTCTATTTCTTTGAAAAATTAATAAAAAAAATTAAGGCCGAGCCCAAATGCTTAATTTTAATACCACTTGTCATTAAGGTAAAAAAATTTAGGGAGACTTTTTGAGAAATCTAAAATTTTAAAAATAATTTTTTAAAGATCATCTTCTGTGTTAAAAAATCACTATTACAGGACTCCATAAAGTGCTGTTTTTTATGGGATGGAATTTTTGAAAAAATTTCCCAAAAATTTATATATTTTTTTGGAATAAAATGTATATTGATATATATATTTTTAAAACAAACAAGAGTTGGTTCAAGCGGAATGACTCTTTAAGCAACACCTCCAGAGATCGAACCTAAGAAGATTGTGAATGAAAGGTGCTCTATTGGGAGAGGTGTCATGCTTCTAGTACCTGACAATACCTCGAGAGAGATACTAGTCTCCGTCGATCATAGTGCGGGAATATCCTGAAAATCGAAAATAAAATAAAATATATATATATATATATATATATTTAAAGTAGAGACATTCAAGTAGAAACAAATAAATTTAATACCACTTGTTTATTCTGTTTCTTTTGAAAAATTAATTGAAAAAAATAAAATTACGAGGCAAAGTAAGGTCATGATGTGGTGGAAATGGGGAAAAAACAAAAAATGAAAATAATAATAATCAATAATTACTAGAAAAATGGGATTAAATCTTTGATTTCCGACCGTGAAATCTATAGTACAGTATGGTACTGCAGACTTTTGAGCAAAAAGTCCTTCACGCGGCTCCCTCCCTTTTCATTAACACAAGCCGTCTTTTCTCACTCTTACATCAATTCACTTCGTCAAATATTCCCCTCCTCCTCGCCTCTACATCAGCCTTCCATCATCACCGTTCAAATCCTTTACTACCCCTGATCAACGGCTATACACTCATCACAAAGGTCGTACACCAGTTCCAATATATTAAAATCGAGAGCGAGTTTCGAAGCCGTTGGATTTGGGGAAGACTTTTTGACTTACGACATTGGTCATCCAAACCAACGACGTTGAATTGTCGGGAGTGTATTGTAATAAAATACGTCCTGAAGCGGGGGGGCCACGTGGAGGGAGGGAGGGAGAAAAAGGGAGGCACGCTTCGGTTACAGCCCGGTACAGCGATGGAAGATGCAACAATAATTGGCGTGAAAAGTGATCCGTGTTTCTCTCTCTCTCTCTCCGTGTTAGAGAGGGATGCGCATTGCGCACCACGGTCGAGATATAGCCGCGTGCGTTAGTGCACGCTTCGGCTCGTGGATCCAAAAGAGAGAGAGAGAGAGAGAGAGTGGGGGTAAAATGGTAAATTAAGTGTTACCGTAGTCTGTAGTCCCCTATATGGTAGGTGTTAAAAAGGTCAAACGATATTTTAATGAGGGGGTGAAAGACGCACGCGAGGTTATTTACTGCTTCGCAGAGTAAGGCTGGACATGGGGTCTGACGTGCTGATTGTTACACGTGTCGAGATATGGGGTGATTCAGAAAGTGGGGTCCAGATTCCGCGGCTCTACCGGACGGGTAAGCCGCCAGTGGCGTGCGCGTTTTAGCTGGAGAATTTATTTTAATTCTTTTTAGGTCCTTTGTCTTCCGTGTATTTAAGTTTTATTCATAAATATTTTGATTTGCTGTTAATAATATGTTGGTCAATTTACTTATCATGAAAAGGCACACGCATGATGAACATATCCTTTCAAAGTATTGAGCTGTTTTTGACCCCCTCCTCCTCCTCCTCTTTTTATTTTTAATACAATAAACATTTTCACCCTTTCAAACCGACACCATTTATCCTAAATTAATTATCACTCTTTTTACAATATTTCAAATTAGTAAATTTATTTTATTATTTATTTAATATAGAACTCTTCTATTTTATTTTTCAATTAATATAAGAAATTAAATCACTACACAAATTTAAAATTTTTGTTCATTCAACAATAATTCTTGCATAACTCTAAAACCACTACATTATATAAAAATTATTACAATTTTTATGCCGTAAAAATTTCAGTAACTTTTATATCATTTAGTGATTTTCGACGTTTTACAGAATTATTGAATTTTTCTAAAAATAGTTTTAGCGAGTGAGTTCAGTGAATAGTGAGTTTTAAAATTTAAAATCATAGCACAAAAAACTCTTAATATAACATTCTTCTCAATCGTGTGTGTGTGTGTGTATATTCAAATTTTAAGAAATTTTATTACATTAACAGTACTTGCAATGTGGATATTATAGTAAAATCAAAAAATAATGAAATATTATTTAAAAAGTTTATAAAAAATTAAATGTGATTGATGTGGATTATTTTGGTCGGATGTCACTACTCACTTGGGACATCACACATAGAATAAAAGAGTTGTCACCCTGGAAACATGCAAAATTAGATAAGTATGGAACCCTCACCCAAACTTCATTCTCCGAACACCCTCTGGGCGGTAAATCTGAAGGGGGGACCCTTGGATTCTTTGACCGAGCTCCATCCTCCGTTCAGCCTCTGCTCGGTAATCATTGAAAGGGAGACCCTTCACCCATAGTCCAAGCAGGGTTCTCCATACAATCCTTACTTTGACCAAGGTCTTCAAAGACCTTTGGAGGCCAGTTCCGAGCTTGGGGGTCTGAGCTCCATTCTTTGAACACCCCTTGCTCGGATTCTCCACTTGGCAAGTCCCTCTGGAGACCTATTTGACCTTTGAAAGAAGAATTTTGCCCCGGGATGAACATCAATGGTGGAATGACTTATCTCAGCACCACCAGTTTCGGGGGGCCATACCTGTCCTCCTTAATTGTTTTGAGCCAACCGATGGACTCTCTTTGATGGGCATGAAAGGCAAGTCCAAATGCTTAATCTCCTTACGCACCCGTTCATTGGCCACGCGCCGAGTTATGGTAATTAACCGAGTTCAGACCCCTAATCTTGTGGAGCTAATTGAGCTCTTCGCCTATATATACTCAGACATTTGATGCCCCCGGTAATGCTAATCATTTGACTTGAAGCACTCTATAGTCTTCTCTCCCAAGTTCTTACTCTCATGCCGAAGAGACTTCATTTAGCACAATCTCGGTGGGTTTTTGTGTTGGTATCAACTTAGAATCTTTGCTCGGATTGTTTGAAAGTGACTCTAGACCAAGAAGCGTGAAAAGAATACCGTTCAAAGAATCTTACCTTATTGTCCCTATGAAAGGGATGCACGTGAATTGAGTGCATATTTTTTGAATACCCGATGTTATCCCTAGTGAATTGAGTCGTTGGCTTGCTTCAATGAAATTTACTTATTAAATAAATTAAAAAATAAATAAATAAAATAAAAATAAAGAGACAATTCATTCAACTAATTTATTATTTCTCAAGTCGCCGGCCGGCACAATGCGGGCTAGGATGGCGACCGGAGACGAAAATTTGAAGAAACTCAAGTTTGTAATGATATAGATCTTGAAAGTGATACATGTTTGGTTGTTTTTTTATTTTGCGATTTGGACTAATTTTTAATTATTATTCAATTTATGCTTTGTTAAAATACTCAACTTTTTTCCTATCAAATTAGAGTAAACTTTAATTTAAAAATTAATTAACTTAAGACAATCACACACACACACACACACACATATATATATATATATTAACTAAACAATATGTAAATTTAATTAAATTATATGTAAATTTTCCGAGAAAGAAAAATGAATGCATTCAAAAGATAATAATTTAGTCCATCAAACGGACATTTTTTTGAAACAGTCTTGTCATACAATTTTTTTTGGATTAAACGATGACGCGTGTATAGGTTAGTTTACTCGCATATCGACCGATTATTTCTCTAAATAATTTTAAGGATATATTCTTTTACATCGGCATAGTGCATCTTATATAAACTTTCACTTTTGATGAGAGTGAATTGAACCAAGGATCACAGTCTGGCAAACCCTAGGTCGAACTCAACATTGATATGGGAGACGACCCTATCAATAAACACATCGACAGGTAGCCGGCGTCGTGGTGATGAAGAAGATGAAGATGTGCGGTGGTGGTGATGGCCGACGTGGAGCTAGTTCTCAACTTTTACCCGAACGAAATAAATTGAGAATATTTTTGTCGGAGTAAATAGAAATCAAGATGTTTTTTTTATTTCTCAAATTTGTACAAAATTCCGGAATTACTCCAAAGAATTTGAGAATATTTGAGAACAAAAACATGTTTACCGAATACGTTTTTGTATATTAATCCGAAAACTCTGGGAGCAAGAACAGAAATGAAAGAGTGAAAACACTAACAAACGGGGGCTTATATACTCCAAGCCATAAAATTTCACCAAAGAACAAATTTGCTGAGTAAAATTTAACTTTGTTTTGCAGGATTTGGTGCCATCTTTATAAAATTATTATGTTCACGACTCACTAGAAGATCTTTGATCCAGCACTATTTTTTTTCAGAAAAGAGAAAAAAACCCTCATTCATTCATGCCTTCATCCAAAGGGGAAAAGAGAAAGACAGACACACACTAAAAGGAATATTCGATGGAGCTGCTTGAGGAAGAGGGAGTTTGATTGAAGCAGGGAATAGGGCGTACGTACAATGGTGCATGCATGCATGGGGATGGGGGTGGAGAAGGAAGCAAGAGATCAAGCATGGAGAAGGAGAGGGGTACTAGTACTATATATTAGGGTACGGGGTACGGGATGGGGATGTTGTTTGGCCTGGGTAGATGCTGTGCTGGTGCCCTGACGGGACTCAGAGATCCTTCACCCGTAAGCGTGGATTAGATTCCCCCACGACTCCACTCAGTTCCTACTTCCATCACATTATTCTCCTCAACATTACTTACTTTCACTCGCCTTTTTCTTTTTGCTATTCCTGATTCCCTCTCTCCTTTTTTTCCATTCAATTTAAATATTTGCTAATTTTAGACTCGCAAAATATGCGGATCTAGAAAAAATATATATTAATATATATTTTTTCATTTGAATACTTTTATGTTATAATTTTGATTTTGGATTTGCATATAACAAAAAACATTAAGCATTTTTTAAAGGATAATTTTTTTTAGGGAATGATTTGAAATTTATATAAAGTTGAGGAGTAGTAAATAAAATTTAAAAGATTGTAATTGATTTTTTCTAAAAATAAAAAGGTGAAAATGTATATTTAAAAAAAATTAAGGATGATTAGTTCATAGAAGATCTAGGATCATAATATTAATAGTGGAAAAGAAGATATTGGCCATTGATTTGATAAGAATAAAGAGATTAGAAAGATACCTTATTTTAAATAAAAAAGATTTTGTTTTGAGATCGGAGAGAATAGTATATGATGCTTCAAAGGATAATTTTTTTTTTAGGGGTTCACTTGAAATTTATATAAATTAGAGGAGGAGTATTTAAAATTTTAAATATTGTAATTGATTTTTCCTAAAATTCAATGGGTGAAAATATATATATTTTTAGAAAATTAAGGACGATTAGTTTATAGAAAATCTAGAGTCGGAATAGTAATAGTGGAATATAAGATATTGACCATTGATTTAATAAGAATAAAGAGACTAAAGAGATGTCTGATTTTGAGTTGTGGTTCATTCTTAATTTTGATTTCCATTTTTAGTATATAGTATATGATTGTATCAAAGGTGACGAGTTTTCCTTTTTCTCCTAAAATTTTTTATTAAAAACAAGAAAAAAAATTATTATATATTTTTAAAATTATTCACTTATCATCTTTTATTTCGATTTTCTCTTCTTATTTTTTTTTTTGTCTTTTCAAGCAAGTATATATATAGCCTTTTGGTTAATAATATGAACTAAGATTGAATATATGTGCTTGACATCATTTAAATGTGAGTTCTATAATCTATACAGGGCCAATCCTGGTCCAAAGCAGTTATTTTGGACTCCAAATTTTGAGGGCTACCATAACTATGAACCAGTCAATTTGTAATTTTTAATGTAGGCTCTAAACAAATCAAAAAGCCTCATTTAAAAAGGTTCATCTGAAAAAAAGGACCAAAAATTAAAGAAAGAAAGAAAAAATTAAAAAAAAAACACTTGAAAAAAAACCCCCAAAATTAAACATTTAAAAAAATGGGTAAAAAAAAATATAAATATTAAATTATTTAAAAAATAATTTTCAGATTCAAAAAATATTTTTACCCATAAAAAAATAGATACGATATAAGTTAATTAAATTTGAATTTGTCGACTTATAAAAATTAATAAAATTAATCATAATTTATGCGTTTGTTATTTTATACTATATCAATAATAAAGTTAATTTATACATAGCTAATTTTACTTTTATTATTACTCATGTAATTTTTTTAGTACTATTTTTATTTTGGTATTCATAAATGCCTCCACTTACTAAAACTTTTGTGTACATCCCAAGACTGACTAATTAGTTAAAATTCCTAAAATATAAGAGACTTTAGATACATGGAAAATTAATAAATAAATTCGAAGGGAAAGACAATATGATAAGAACTACACCAAAAAATTAAGAACAATAACGTAAAAAAACAAATGATTTGTATTACGTTTCTTGACTTTATTTATTTTTGTTCTCCAATGGTATAATTTTGGAGATTTTATTATTTAATTCTCTATAGAGATGCTATTAAGAATTTAGATCTCACTAAATCTTTAGAAAAAAGTCTTTCATTTTAATTATATGTTAACGTTTATTTACGATTTCCGCCATTTATCCTATGTAAAAAGACAAAATATGCACACTTGATGTTAACGTTAACTTAATCCTCATTTTCAATAATATACCCCCTTGTGATTTTATTTTATTTTTTTCGTATTTTTTTTTGTGTGTGCGTTAACTCATTTTTTAGTGTATTAAACGTTAACTCATTTTGTGTGTGTTAATTCATTTTTTATGTGCATTAACGTTAATGTATTTTTATTTTTATTTTATTTTTTTGTGTTTCAAGTTACCGTATCTTTCTTCATATGTTTTTGTGCATTAAACGTTAACGTATTTTTTTACTATCGCGCTGTGGGTTTTAACGTTAACGTATATTAATTTTTTAGGGGTTATGTATGTTAACATATTTTACTTGAATATTTACGTTAACGTCCTCTCACATACTTTTGTCTTGTGTGCGTTAACGTTAACTACTATATATGATATTTTTGTATTTTGAGCTGAATGTGTATTTAGATTGAGTTTGCATTAATATTAATACACATTTTTTGGTGACTCTTTTTGCGTTAACGTTAACGCATTCATGTTATCTAGAAAATCATATGTGAGACATGAAAAATAAAACACTGACGTTAGCATTAAATACACGTTTTTTGGGATCTCATTTGTATTAATGTTAACACGTTAAGCATTGTCCAGAAACACGTGTGCAAAAATTAAAATTTGGTGTGTGTTAACGTTAACTACCATATATGATATTTATCCTTTTGAGTTGAATATGGGTTTGGGTTGGGTTTGCGTTAATGTTAATGCACATTTTGTTACCTCTCTGTGTGTTAACGTTAACGCATTTAATGTTATCTAGAAAACATATGTAGACAAAAATCACGTAAAACACACAACGTTAAGGTAAATTTAACACCCCCTCACCTCCACCACCATTCATAGCCACAACAAAAAACTAATTCAGATATAAAAATTCTGTAAAAAAAATCAAGAACCAAACAAACGGTACAAAAAATTCCAATTCAGATCTGAATATATGTTTGGATCGTGTTTGCGTTAACATTAATGCACATTTTTGGAGGGTCTTTTCTGTGTTAATGTTAACACATTCACGTTATCCCAGAACACATATGTGAAAGAAATCATATAACTACTAACGTTAACGTAAAAAAATGAACACACCATCCACCTCCACCACAAATCGAGCAAAAATTACACAACCACTAACGTTAACGTTAATCTGGTTGGTTGCCGGCGGTGGTTGCTGGATCTGGCTAGTAGTGACTGATGGTTGTCCAAATCGAAAATGAACATTATCACCGCCAAACAACATCGTCGAATCGAGCATCAACACCGCCAAAGAATACCACGAAAACGAACAACATCGCTGAATGACACCATGAAAATGAACAAAACCGCCGAATCGAACAACAAAACTAGAAAACAAACAACCAAACAAAAAAAACAGAAACAAATAATAAATTCCACTATTTTCCTCTTGCTCTATTTTTGCACCTCGATGTCCATGGTTGAGAGAGAAAAATATTTGCCCACCGCCACCATCCATCACCACCACCACAAAACAGTGTCATCAACACAGTTTTGGGTTGTCTCAGAGCCACTTTCGTTCTCAAAACAGACCAACCTAGACCTTTAGCCTAAACCATCGCTCTAAGGATCCACCAACCCAGATGAAAACCCAAATTTGGGTTTCTAGATCTAACTTGAGAGAGAGAAAAAAAAATCATGGGAGAAAAAAAATGAAGATGACGAAGGCTTGAGGTGAATAGCTCACGAAGATGACGAAACCAAAATACCCACAAATCCAAAACAAATTGTGAAATTTGGAACCCTAGAGAAAAACACATGCCTACAAATTCAGATCAAATCGTGGATGAAGATGACCATGGTGAGATGAGAAAGAAAAATAGAGAGAAACGGTTGCTAAACACAACCAAGCTTTGGTGGTGGGATTTAGCGGCGATGGCATTCGATGGCGGTGGTTGCCGGATCTGGCTAGTGGTGGCCGACGGTTGTCTGATCTGGATGGCAGTGGCATTCGGTGGTCGGATCTAGTGGCGGTGGTGTTCGATGGTCGTGATTAGCTATGGCCGGCCATTAGAGAAAAGAAAGAGAGACAAGTTAGAGAGAGAGAGTGAGGTCCAACCAATTTAGAGAGAGAGACAATATAGTGAGGTGAGTGAACATTGACCTGATTGTTCAGAGTTATATATGTTTTTTCACCTCCTATTTTGTCTACCAAAAAGATTAAAAGCTTAATTGAATACACTAAAGGTCTTTTTTCCTACATGATCTTTTAAATCAAAACTAAATAATAAAAACCTCTATAATTTTTGGGGAGGTTTTGGTCAACAATCTACGAATTTAAAATTTTTGCTTAATCAGTAAACGTTACTATAATTTTTGTATGTAAAAAATTGCAGTAATTTTGAATTTTTGATAGAATTAGTAAACTTTTTAAAAAAATATTGTACCGAATGAATTGGATGGATATTGAATTGTAAAATTTGGGTGTGATGGCAAAAAAAAAACTCTATTTTTTTTTTTTTTTTTTGCTTTTTCTACCCCACCATTAGCCCTAGGAATCTCATTGCCCAATTCTAATTTAATGCAGGATGGTGTCTTTTCGCCCAAATAATGGATTTAAGCCCAACACAATTTTAAATGGACCTCATTGAAGGCCATCCTGGCAGCCCACCTTTAAATAAGGATATATTCGTAAATTTGTTCATATTCAAACACCGACTTTATATTTTTGAAGTTAAATCGTTGCGATTTTGCCGCCTTATATCTCTATATAGTGATCTGCTCTCCCGGCACATTCGTTTTCCCTCCCAGATGCATATTGGCGTACGTTATGTATTATAGAGAGAGGTAGAGATAGAGAGCGAGAGAGGGAGATTCTTCTGATGCTCAAATTCTCGATCGACGCAGATCCGCCAGAATCACAACCAGTCTCGTCCGAGCCGGCTTGTGCAAGTAAGATTGATCGTCTTAATTTTTTTTTTAATTTTTACCCTACACCGCTTAGAGCGTCATGTTCGCATGCTCGAACGAATTTGATAAGCAATGCCTGGACATGGATGAATTACATCGGATCTTCTTTGCCAACGAATTATACAACTCCTGATTCGAAATTATTCCTATCGAAAGTCTTATATCAGAATATGTTGTTTGTGTTAGGGTTTTCGTGGAGAGAGAAAAATGAATTGAGAATTTCTCAAGTATGAATCCGTTTATGATCAGAGTTGAGGTTACTTATGATTTGACAGAAAATATCACAATGAATTGCCGAATGGATCTCGTGATCTTTTAAATTTGAATCATGTAAATGTCATTTAAATCGAGTGTTATGAATGGAGACACTAGGTTTTAAGTTCTTCTAGGCAGCACATCAAGGAGCTTGTCTTCATTTGTTCGATCATTCATTTATTCATCCATAATTCGGGCTACTTACCACGGTACAAACCTCACTGTTATTCAATTGATATAACTCAGAATGAAAAGTGCAGATATGATCTACTAGTACGAACAATCGATGTGCGTGTTAATAGATGCTGAGTACTGCTGACTTTGCTGTGTCTGTGTATACACAAAAATAATACTGAATAAAAAATAAATGGCAAACAGATGAGCCAAGGAAATTGAAAATTGGAGCTCAATCGGAGCCTAAAACTTCAGACGGTAGAGTGATTCTCCAATTAGTTTTCCGAAGAAATAGATGGCGATGGTAGGATGTTATGTTACATATTTATATCATATACTTGATAGATACCTCTCTTGATGGGATGAGTTGGTGGGCAGTGGGCTACATGAACCATGGATTCAATAGAAGATTCAGTTTGGTGACACGGAAATCATTTTAGAGCTTGTAAGTAAAAATTATTAGTGACAGAAAAATGGGCGAAAGAGGAAAAACAAACCAAAACAAATCGAAACCTCAGAACACAAGAAAAGAAGAAGAAAGAACCTAAATGAAGAAAAGAAAGAAAACAAACAAAGAAACAACTACCTATGTAACATCCCATTTGAAATTACACCTCCTAGCTGCTGGCATAATTTTAGGTCTGGCCATGGCAAATATCAACCTTTGCACACCTTCAACTTGCATTCCTTTCCATCCAGACATAATAGACCACCACAGCAAGAACAATTCGGCAAAGCATATGCATACCATGATAGCCTTCCCAACTTACAGCAGCCCAAACTATAAAATGATTCCAATTAATATCTTGTACCACACTTCCTCATAAAGAAGCTCCAACTTTGCTGCACAATGGAGCACTCAAAGAACAGGTGGTCATGACATTCATCAGCAGAATTACATGTTAGAAATTGTTAAAATGCTAGTAACTTAATTCCAAGCATTCTGAAGCAATATTACAACCACTAGGCAGATTGATGCATCGGAGATCAGTAGAGAGTTATGTGGTTTCATACCTTTGTTTATTTTTGGTGGAAGAGATTTGAAGATCTTCGCTAACGTTTTTGAATAATTTTTTTAATTTATCTGGGAACTAATGACAGTGGGAGCTGAAAAGCGAGAAACCAATTGCGGCCTGTGATACTAATATCGGATCAGTCAAATAAGCTTATTCATCTATATGAAATGGAACTTTTAGTCACAAGTTAGATTCGAGGGAAAATTGCTGTGTCAAGGAGAATGCCTAGTCGGTTACAGATTTATAGGCCAGTCTTATCCAATTTTTGGTTGCAATGGGAGTTTTGGTTCTGGTGAATTTAGTTCTTGTCTGAAAGTAGGACAAAGAATTGATTATAGACTACGGACAGTGGTACCATCAATGTCATTTCCCCCATTGCAAACACGGAGATCTTTTGATCTTCATACCAATTGCAGGACATTTCTGCCCATGAAAAGAATGATAGAGAGAGAATCCATGATGATTTTGTGGGGGAAAAATATCTTTAAAAGTTACCGCTACTGTGTGCTTTGTAATTATAAGTTCTAGGCCACCTGATTGATCAATATGAGCCTTGTTCTCATGTCTAGTTCTTTGATTGCCTTTCGGACATCTATACTTTGTAGTCATTTATCAGGCCTATTATCATTGTTGTGGAAACTTTGTGCACCGTTTGAAAGCTATTGGTATGTCGAATGCTGCATGGTGATTTGCACTGGAAAATGTAATTTTTGGGTTGTAGCAACTATTATTACCTTGTTTTCTATTACTTCGAAAGAAATTCAAGTAAATTTGAAAAACCGTTTCAAATTGAATTTAAAGCAATAATGCAATCTCTTGAGAAAATATCTATTCTTTCAATATTTGAATTGGCATTGTTGCATTCTCTCTTGCACTTTTCACTTTGCTGAATTCGAAACCTGCATTCTTTTGCAATGTTCTTTCCAGTATCCAAATTTGACATCTTCAGATATTTTTTTCAGGCCCATCCCCATTTGAAGTAGCAGCTAAACTGTCTTATTCAATCCGTGGTCTACATGCTCGAAGAGCCTCTTTGCTGGAAAATGCATTTTTTAATGGACATGCTTCAACAAAATTCTGCTTCATGTAAATCTAAGGTATGATTCTCCTTCTGACACCCTTATTGAATGCTCTTTTTGGTGAATTCGATACCTGTTATGAGATAATAATAGATGGCATTTAATACCCATGTCTTGTAATTCATCAGCTTCCTTCTTACCATCCAAAGGAACTGACAAATGAAACAGGTCTGCTACCTTTTTGGCCCACCACCACCACCCCGATTACCCCCATTATCTATCTTGGGCCCCCTTCTCTCCCTCTCAAACCAGTGTTATTACGCCCGTTATATTTATTGAAACAGGCACAACTCAACAGAGTCTTTTTATTTCTTCTCACATCTCAAACACATTCAACTTCCCGTGACAAATTTAAAGAACCCCTTGAACATTCACCATCATTTCACTGCTTCCTAGTTGGGACGCATGTCTATCTGGTTTTCTAGCTTCTTCTTTAGATTTTTGCATTGATGATTGTACCTCAAATTTTTAGCTTCTGCCCAGTGACTTTAACGAAATATAGAGCTGTCCCAACGTATAGTCATAAATCATGTAAAACAATATTTGTGAGGATTATACTCTAGTTACGGCTCATATGGTTAAACGGAATCGAGGTAGAATGGAATTGTCATTTGACCATCGATTCCAATTCCGTTGTTTGGTTGTTCAATGGAAACAAAAATCTGATTCCACTAGAATGAAAAATAATGCAATTGTATTTCATGGGCTGGAATCAATCCAACCTAATGAAATCAAAACCAATTTCTACAAAAGCTCATTCCCAAAAGATCATCCCTGTTATTAGAAATAATTTATTTTGTAGTCATTGTTTTTTCAAATAATCTATTATTATATATATTCAAAACTGATATCTAAAAGGGCACTATGGAAATTTTCTATATTTCATTATTTTATTTATTCTCTCATTTCATAATAACCAAACAAGATAATATAATAGTGATTTCCATTCCATTCTTTCTCTCGTTCTATTCCATTTCACCTTTATTTCATTTTATCCAACTAAACGAGCCATAACTTAGAAAAACTCCACCACTTCACCGCTAATGGATTTGTGAAGGTACTAAAAATGGCTTTAGTTATCCTATCTAATACGCCTGTGGCACATATGTCCGTACAGAGCCCAAAAAGAAATGTGTGCGAGAGTGATGAATAATGGCAACTTATTCGTTCAAACTGACCATTCTGAGAATTGATTTTTATAAGGCATGGGTGTTTTATAGTTTCAAGGCTATTGTCTTCGGTTTCATCTATTTGTTGTGTACCTTGCATATGCATTTATCATACGAAACACCCCTTGAATTTAAAAAATCCCCATACTTGATTGTTCACTACTTTTAAATTTCCATTACATTTTCCCTCGGATAACTCTGTAACCACATAGAAGATGTCAGAAGCATAACATCTCCACTTAAGACATGATATTTTCAAACTTCTTTTAGGAAGGTACTTAGGATTCTGTTACCGTTAATCCATTAAAAACCATCTCCCACTTCTATATTTGTTAAAATAGAGAATGAAACAGAAAGAACAGGGAATGATAAAGTAGTTTGCTCGAACAATACTACCTATATCAACTGAAATTGATTTTTTTTATTTGCCTTCAACATATTAATTTGAAATAATATGAAATGAGAGAGAAATAGAGAGATAAAAGGAGACAAACTTTAGGTGTGGTTATCGACATTTGGGGAACCAAATTTGCCCTTTTGTTTCCGGAAAGAAGAACCCCGGTATAAATATGTTCAATCAAACAGTAACAACTACTCTAAACACACACAATAAGTCAATCGATCTCATAATCTCTAGAAAAAGAGTCACTACATGACCGCTAGACAAAAAATCTTGGGACAAATGTGACCTCTTCAAAATATAGGGTCAGAGAGAGAATTGGTTGGAGTTCAATATTTGTATAAAATGCCCATATTTTCCAAAAACCTTAGAATAGGGAAAATTGTTGTGACTTAATTGGTGATTGTAAAAGTAGGTATAATTTTGAAGTTCTTGTCAGTCTGAATTCTATATTGACTAGTAAAATCCAGGTAATGCGTTTTCCACTCCTCTCTATAAATAATTGTCAGGAGTAGTTAGGAAGGGTAGGGGGAACGTATGATCTTGGGTCCATTTAGGTAAGGGTTTTTGTGCATTGCATTTCCCAAGTCCATCGAGTCAGAGCTAACCCTTCTCTATCATGTCCCAACGGCAAACCCTAGGTTCCAACCAGACATACAGTCAAACATACAACTGGTAAAATGGGCTCCACACAGAGCACATGATGAGTTCAGTCGTTTTTGAGTTGGCCTCTTTTTTCAATTTATTTTGGGTTTGGAGGGGGTGCCAAACAACAATGAAGAAATTAAAGAAGTATCCTGATTAGAAAAAGGCTAAATTACATTTTGTACCCCTGAAGTTTCAACTTTTGCAGTGCATACTGTGGTGTTTCAATTCTTGCTCTTAATCCATCTAATTGATAAATTTCAACTATTTTAATTGCTGGAGCAACAACACGTGTTTTCTCTCCATGTTGCTAGTATGGCTCTAAATTCTGTCAATTGGGCTAATTAGAGACCATAATCAAAGTTGAGGGGGTCAGTTGCAAAAAATTAAATATTAGAGGTGCGTTGATATCATATTCAAACCTCAGAGGTGCTAAGTGTGATGAAGTCTAATTAGAAAAATAATAAAGAGAACAAATTTTATGGTTCTACTCATGACTCCTTTTACTCCTCGTTTTATGTTTTTTTTAATCAATCCTCATAACAAATTAAAAATTCAAAACTACAACAAACTCTTTATCTCCAAAAAAAAAAAAAAAAAAAAAAAAAAAATTTAAAAAAATAAATAAAAAATCTATGTATTTTTTCTTTTCTCCCTTCCTGTAGCTGTTAAGAAGTCTAATATTTTAACAGCTGGTAAATGTTCCTCTCATGCCAGGGCAATAAACTCTCCTCCTTTACACCCGTACCCCACGTTTTCCAAAATTCCCAATTTTAACCCATCATTTTGTTCTAACCCTCTACTTCCTCACAGGGATCATTTAACCTCCTCCTTTTGGTACCAAGGGTACTATGAGAAGAGTTTGAACATGATCCAACCGTTGTCCCATCACTTAAATAGCTCAAGCAAGCTGCATCCAGTACACCTATTGGACTTTGGGGAACTGATTGTACTGATGCATTACTTAGAACCTTAACAGACCCATTTAGCAATGATAACCCATTGATCAACCCAACACACTTCATCACTCTCTCCTGCAAAACAAGCAGGTTCATTTTCTTGTCAGTTTCTCATAGTAATCAAACTCAAAATGATAGGAGGGAAAACAAAATCATTTTCTGTTGTTTGGACCACAAACTTTACCTTGTCTACAGCTTTCTCAGCGTCCATTGCTTGTTCTTCTCCCACAACAGACATTGCCACAGCTTCTGCAATCTCAGAAGGCCTGAATTCCAAGAAATCAATCCCTGCAATACAATTTCACAAAACCCTAACATTAATACCCTCTAATGCCTCAAAATCAAACGAAATTGAAATTGAAAGTACTTAAAAAGTGATGTTATGTACCATTTAATGTGCTTAAAATAAGTTGGGTCGATCGAAATATAAAGGCTCTTGAAGCGATTTGATCGGCACCCTTCATCTGTTTAATGAAATAGTCTATGAAAGAAAATGGGGTGATTGCCTGCATCCTCCACTTCAATGTGCTTAGAACAAGTAGCTCCATTCTCTGGATGGTCTTAGCTTCAAACAAAAATCTTGATTCACCCACCTGTAGAATGAATAATGCATAAGCCACCCCCAATCCATCAATTAAGCCTCAAAACATTTAAGTAATAGATTTCGAAACACTCTTGTTACCTGTAGATCTAAGGAAAGAGGAACCTCAGTCTCTTCCAATTTAGCAGCCAGAGACAAACAGGCTACAGCCAGCAATTGCATCATCCAATTGCTACCCTCCTGCAAATAAAACATCAAGAATATTAGATTCATTTCACATTAAATTTTTTCAAAAAAATTATACAGTAAAAATTTAGAATGTGATTATGAACTTACAGGCAATTCATAGGAAGAAAGGAATCGATCCAGGTAGTTTATGGACAAGTATAAACATAGAGGGCCAAAGCCAAAATGGGCATGAACCTGTCATAATTACCAAACAGCCCATCAGCATTGAACAGTGAAAAGAGATTTCAGTTCCCCAAAAAAAAAAACAAATTAATAAAACAAATATAGAGAGATTATTTATAAGAAAATATGATTAAGACAAAGGAAAAATGAAAATTTAATTGGGTTTTAAGAAAAGGAAGAACATTAAAAATAGATAAATACAGTTAACCCATCACCATCAAGCCAAAATGGTGATAAAGAGAAAAGGAAAGATTCACCTAACCCCTTCTCATGCTTTGTGTGAATGTAATAAAAAGGAGGACCCGGAAATTAAAAAAACCCGAAACCCATTTCACCAAACATCCTTAAAGATTAATCATATCATTAACCTCAACCCAGAAAGAACCTAGAGAGAAAAACATCATCAAAAACTCCGACTGCAAATTCTATAACGACCCGAATCCATTACCAAAATCCGAATACCCAATTTGAGGACCATCAAAATCAATCTAACAGATGAAAAAAAACAATGTCGGATTAAAAAAACTTGATGAACCAACCTTGGCAATCCAATCGATAGCCTCCTGTCTAGCGACCAAGTCTAAGTCCCCATTCCTCAACCTTCCCAAATAACCATTAGCAGGCAATTGATCGAATTCTCTTTTCATGAGTAAAGCCAAAAACTCCTCACTCTGCAATGGCAGATCATTAAAGGGCACCTCACCATTAAAGCTCTGGTTCTGATTATCGATTCGATGATTCCCAGGATGCCATCTATCGTCTTGAAATCCCTCACAAACATCATAACCAACGTCGTCGTAGAAGATGCTATCGTTGTCTTCAGCACAGAGAAGGCTCGGGACGGCCCAATCAAAACTAGGGGCCATTGAAATACCTCGAAAAATGCTTCCTAGTACCAATAAATTGTTTCTCCAATAACTTTTTTTTAAAGTCTCTGTGTTTATACCGACTCGTTTCAGGATTCTCCACAGATGAAAGATTACAGAAAACTGAGGTTTGGTTGGGTTTTTTTGTTGAAGTTGTAAGAAAAAAAGAGTTTCTTTAATCAAATATTGAATCGAGAAACCAAAGAAACGATGATGAAATATGAACAATAAAAACACCACCAGACCAGATGATGCTCTCTCTCTCTCTCTCTGTATGTTTTCCTGGGGAGTGCTTCAATAGCGGCTTATGTAGGGGAAGTGGGTGCCCCTTGTATTGGTTAGGGTAAACGAGGAGAGACGGGTAGAGGGGGCAGTGACGCAGAGTTGAGGTTCCACGATACATAACGCGCGATATATATGCAGAGCAGGGGCAGTTTGGGGCGTAGTGGAAGAATTGCCCCAATTTTTCCTTTTCTATAAACTAATTTTATTACGTATTCTTTTCTCCCTTTTTCGTTCTGAATTCTATTTTATATTTTCTGGAAAAATACGTTTTCTAGTCGGATGGACGACCATGGATAAAAAAAAAAATTAGCATAGGGTTGCGAAAATCTATGTAAGAAGTTAGGACAGTGTAAATAGAATCATCCGATAAAAAATAAACTAACTTTTATATTTTGGAGCATTAAATGATCCTAATATATAAACATAAATACTAATATATTAATCTCACGCTCTATGAGGACACTTGTTGAGAGGAGTAATTACGCATTAGGGACTAATCTTATACACAGGAGACATTTGTGAGTATACAAAATAAAATAAAATAAACCAATTTAAATTTTATAGATAATCCTAATTTATAAAATAAAAAAATGAAAAATTAAGATACTCATAATATAAGTTGTCGGATCAAAAGACAAACCAATTTATATTTTGAACCATCGAATCATTCTAATTTATAAAATAAAATAAAATTATACATTAAGATACTCATAATGAGGACTATCGGAACATCCTAATTTATAATTACAAAAAAATAAGAAATTATGATACTCATAACGAGGACCACCAAATCCAAAGACAAACTAACTTATATTTTAGACTGTCGGATCATTCTAATTTTAAATAAAAAAAAAAATACGATATTCATAAAGCAGACCATCAGATCAAAAGACAAATCAATTTATATTTTGAACTGTCAAATCAAAAGATAAACCAACTTATATTTTGGACCGTTGGATCATCCTAACTTATAGAAAAAAATAATAAGTTAGGATAAACTTATAAAGAGGACCGACGGATCAAAAGACAAATCAACTTATATTTTGAACCGTCAGATCATTTTAATTTATAAATAAGCAAATATGATACAAGAGGCAAACTAACTTATATTTTGGATCGTCGGATCAAAATACAAACTAAGTTATATTTTAAATAGTTGGATCATCCTAATTTATAAATAAATAAATTATAATAGGTTAATATACTCATACAGAGAATTGCTGAATCAGAAAATAAATTAACTTATATTTTGGACCGTCGAATCATTATATTTTTTTTTTCAAAAAAATAATAAGTTAAGATACTCATAAAAAAGACCGGTGGATCAAAAGACAAACACATTTATATTTTAGACCACCAGACCATCCTAATTTATAAATTAAAAAAAATAAGGTATGATACTCATAAAGAGGATTGTTGAATCAAAAGATAAACTAATTTATATTTTAAATCGTCAGATCAAAAGACAAAGCAACTTATAGTTTGTACTGTTAGATCATTCCAATTTATAAATAAAAAAAATTAATAAGTTAGAATACTCATAAAGAGGATCGTCAGATCATCTTAATTTATATATAAAAAAATTAATTGATTTTTTTTTCATGGTCAACTATGTGTGGTGTTATTAAAATGTATATTATATGATATATTAAATGTATTTCTCACTAAGAATGATCTATATGCATTACAAATATTGTTTATCTGGAAGTTTTATTGTGATTGTCTCAAATTATTATATTAAAATTTCTACTAAATTTTTTTTCGAGTTATTAAAAAGTGATGTAAGTGTTTTGCTATATGATAAAATTTTAACTTGATTTTATGGTTCATAATAATTTTATTGTGTTTTAAAATTATTTAATTTAAAAAAGTGTCATTCAACACGAATACATACTTGCTATTAATAATGATGGAAGTATATGCATTATAAAGAAAAGATGAGTTATATTAAAACATCCTCTATTTTAAAATATAGTAATAGATATTTAAAGTTTTTAATTTGAAACACCAAAAATAATATTTTTATGGATATCCATGGAATGAAAATCAAATATATGTGTTAATGAACATCGGTTTGATTTACCCCCCCAAAAAAAAAAGTCAGTTTAGTTGTTCTTCAATTTATAATTTGTGCTATTCTCTAATTAGTTAATTTGCGAATTGTTATGTTTTATTGTTTGTTTATAAGAATTAATTACGAATTGTTATATTTTATTATTTGTTTATAAGAATTAAAAATACTTAAATTAACTAGTAATCATTTTAGTTCTCGTAGAGATATTATCTTTTATGTAATAGAATTAAATACATTTTAAAAATTATATTAAACTAAAATATTTTATATATTTTAAAGAAACGATATGTAAAATTTGTTTGTCATAGGTAAATCAAAAAATATAAAAAATAAGTAAGATAATTCATAAAATTGAATAACTTGCACAATCAAAGGGATCAAAATTTTTAAGATAAGTAGTTCATGTCCCATAGCTAACGGCACTCTTAATTATTTTATATATATTTTAAAATAAATTAAATAATATTTTAAAAAAAAAGAGAAAAGAAACTGGTCAATATTCACATCCTACAAACTCAAGATTTAATCTAGTACACAACTATCAATCAAATTGAGAGGCGAACAAAAAAAAAAAAATCAACAAAATTTAAACGGAAACATCAAGAAACCAATCTTCGTCAGAAAACCTATTCTTGCATGAACTTGAAAGAGTGGGTGAGTGAAGAAGAAAGTGGGAGTAGTAGATTTTCATATTGACAAAAATGATTTGAGCTTCTTATTTAATTTAATTTAATGTAGACCGTTAGAATGTTTTTGAATTTAAAAATATTCATGAATCGTTAATAGATTTTTTAAAATTGGGCCATCTGAATTTTCAATTTTTATACTCGGCGAGTTCAACTTATAACATCAAAATGATCTTTCAAATCTAGGACCAAAAAATGGGTTCATTGTAATTTTAAAAAGAAAAAGGAATAATCACTAAATATGCTGAAAATCTCTAAAATTTGGGGGGACGAAGATCATCTATTTTAATTTTTGTACTTGATTTGTGCTCAATAAAATTTAATGATTGATGAATGTTGCAATAGCTATTCTATTGTGTTTAATGTAATGAAGCACAATGTTTACCAAAGCACAATCTGAACTGACTTTTTATGGGGAGGATTGTGTTAAGTAATTATTTTCTTTCTCGTTATTCTAGATTTTTTATCCAAAGAAAGAAAATTTGTCTTGAAAAATAAAACATGAAAGATTTTGAATTATTCCCATCTTTAATTTTGAAAATTCGTTGTATATAAATTACCAACATAGAGAGGTATTCTTGATACTCAATTATAATCGCTCTATTAAAAGGATTAAAGCAATTAATTGATCATGTAAATAAATAAAGCAATATTAATTGAATCTACTTGTATTTTCTATGCAAATTTAAATTAATATCTCTATAAAATTTCAGTTTACTTCTATGTACTTTCACGAAAAAATACTTTACCTCCATACACTACAATGTGACACAATAAACTTCCATCAACTTTGACAAAATGTGTTCCTTCCTTGTTGTATTTTTTTTTTAAAAACTAAATTATTACTAAAATTATTTTTTTGGTATACGGACGAGTGTCTCCACACCCACATATGTCAGAATGTTGTAAGACTAAAATTATTACTTATAATTTTTTTGATAAATCGTTGGGATAAATTTTTGATATAAGAGAACGAAAAGGTAATTTTAATTTTACGAAGAACATAATTTTAAGCTCGTTTTGATTAAGGGCAAAATAGGGGTCTACTTAAAAAGACCTTTAAATGCGTGAACTTTTGAAGACTCGGAATTAGTAAAAATGGAACTTCTTTTCCGAACTTCAAAAAGGCAAAAAGAGAGAAAATGTTGCTTGCGATGCTGTCATCCTTTGTAGGATTCCATCGACCAGTAATATTGTCCAACTTTGGGGGTGTATATGTAAAAAAGCGAACAGCGAGAACTTTGTCTTTCTTCTCGGGTAATGACACGTGGGCTCCGGTTATTAAGTAGTTAATGGGGGCGTTCCAGTCCGTAAATGCAATTATGACTGTGTTCGCCTCTCTCTCTCTCTACACGTACTTTGTACATACTTCCACTATTTATGTTTTATTCTTTTTCTCATTATGTTGTTTTACCATTTATTGTCACTCGGTACCCAAAAAAACTCATTCTATTTTTTTTTTTTTTTTATATCCACGAGTGCCTCTATACTTATCCAAGGTGTGAGACTAATCTCGTTTGAGTTCTGTATACAATTCTCAATTTTAGTTTTTGGCTTATAATTTTTTTAATGTTTATCAATTTATTTTTATTTTTTAGTATTTAGTTAACATTAACTATGATGCCCATCAACGAACTCTAGTTGTAGTCTGTTGGACTCAAGTTACCGGTGGTCGATTGGTCATCGAACCTCTGATTGTCAGACCTATGCCATCGGGCATTGAACTGATATCATACACTACATCAAATTCACAATTCTTATCTGGTTAATATTAACTTGATAAATTTGATGTAGTTATTGTTAACTTAAAGACTTAGAATTATAGAAAACTATTTAAGGAATAAAAATTAAATCAAAATGACGAGTTATGTTTAGATTGACGTCCTGTTGTATTTTAAAATGAACTATTAAAAAAGAGCTGTAAACTGTTATGTAAAATCTGTCTAAAAATAGTTAACAAAAAAAATTCGCAATGAGTATTTGATAAACATCTGTGTAAAAACATCAAATGATTATTAAATAACTAAAATAGACATATCCTCGATTTATTCATTTATTCCTAATGTTAACTGAGTATAAAAACCAAAATATTTAGAAAAAAAAATATCTGCATGTACAAATTTATGATTAATATAAAAATTGAAAATTGAAAATATATTATATATATGTTGGAAATAAAAAAAAAAAATATTATAAAATAATTATTTCATAAAATATATTATATTTTTAAATAAATATTAAAATATACTAAAATAAAAAAAATTAAATATAATTTCATAATATAAAAATAAAAATAAGGGTAATCTTGTTATACAAAATGTTATAGTCTTCTGTTAACTTTTAAAAATAATTTAGAAAAAAATAATTCATGTGTGATTTTTTCTGGAAAAATTGATTATCAAGTACACTTATGTAAAGAACACTTCTAAAAAAGCGAAACTAAACATAGATAAATATAACCAACTATTTTTATAGATACCCTACTAATTTCGTCCAAAATATTATAAAGATATTTCCCTCTCGGTGCACTTTTATTGTCGGTCTCACTTCTTGAACAGTAATGAAAATTATCAGACAAATACATCAGATTTAGTGATGAAAAAAAATAAAAGGTGGTAACATTAACCAAGAAGCAAAGTTGGGAGGAGATTTAAAGGGGTGGTTTCTTTAGGCAGACCCACAAATCGCTAAAAGAGAAGTCCTCTTTTCCTTTTTGTTACTTTTGGGAGCGTCTCTCCCTCTCTCTCTTTTTCTTCTAATAAGAACACAAAGTTCCCTATTATTCAGCGTTTTATCAAGACTAATGAATACTTCTTGACAAGATCCCCAAGACAGTCAAGTCATTAATGATAGTTCTAATTTTTCATAGTTCAACCTTGTCGATTTTCCGCCGATTTCAATATTCGTTTAGTAGACTGTTTAAAAATTCCTATTTTTTTTTTTGTGCACAAAAAAAAAATGACAATTACAGTTGAAAATTTTTGGTTTCATTTCTGCTAACAAAGGATCAGTCAGGTTCTCAGGAGAATTAAATAAAAGTGTGAATTCTTCATTTGACTTCGCTCCTCTCTTAGCCAGGTTGTCTGCACATCTGTTGTTTTCTCTTAGCGTTACTTGGATGATGTAGTTCTTGTCTCTTATCATTCTTTTGTAGTCATCTATCCAGGGTTTGAATTGATAAGAGGCAAGGCATTCATCCATAATGAGCTTGTAAACAAGTTTCGCGTATGTTTCGACAACCACCCGAGGAATTAGATAATTCCCATTAGCTGCAATTGTGATGCCCTTGTGGATGGCACTAATATTTACTTTCAAGCTATTACATTGGCTTAGGGCTATGCAAAATTCCACATGCCAGACACCAAACTGATCTTCTGAGAAGACCTCCGATTCCTCTAGGCTCTGTTTGAAAACCTTTAACGTTGATTTAGATATCTATATCAGTAATAATTCCTAAAAACTTTGTAATTTAGGGCTAGTTAATATTTTGAGTTGATAATTTTACAAGAAAACCTAATTTTGCGACTTTCACACCGTAATTTAGAGCATTTAACATTTTACAAATCTACCCTTGTCATGAAAGTACAATTTGTGCAGTCAAAAGTCATAATAGCCCCATAGACCAATGAAATTGTTCCTCGATCAGCATCAGTAAATTCTATATCTATATATATATGAATCATAATTTTGACCCAAAATTTGTTAGTTCCTAATCCAACAAGTCATGATGAGTTAATTCAACGGTAAATGTTACTAGCGTTTTTAACCTGGGATTCCCTGCTTGGTTCCTCCTTGATGCGTTTAAACGTGCTAAGCAAAAGGATGAGTTAAAGAGACTTTTTTTTTTTTTTGACACAAAATTCCAACACTTTTTTCTCTTTGAAAATTCTCTCTTTCTTTTGGTCTTTGATTTGAAATTCGCTCCTTTTTTTTTTCTCTCTCGCCCCCCAAACCCTTTTGCAGCCTAGTTTCTCTTTTGTATTATTTGGTTGAGAATCATATGGATCATGTCAGTTTATCACTATGCTCTGCTTTTATAAATCAATTCTGTGGGTTTTACGTCTTTTATTATATAGTAAAGCACGGGTGGGCACCCTAGTAGAGTATTTTTTTTTTTTTTTTTTTAGCAAATTCTATTTATTTATTTTCGGGGTGGGTGGAACTAGATATTCTATTTTGTGTGTATATATATATTTTACTAAGAATCTAACCCAAAAAAATGAATAATTAAATAAATTTGCATATGCATTATTTTATATTAAATCAAAATTTTGCATTCAGGGATTCTCTTGGCTTAAAAGTATTATATCAATTTTTAAATTTGTAAGTGTAAAAAAATAGTAAATAATAAAAAATCATCTAATAAAATACACGTATGAAACTTTATAAAGTGCAATTAAATTCAACGGTTTTGGAAGTGAGTGTGAAATTTTTAAATAAGTATTTTCCCTCTAAATATTTCATCTCTTCATTTAAGCCATTAATTCATCTCAATTTAATTTAAATCATCGAGTTACTTAAGTTAAAAGGTTGCACAAATTTAATTTTAACTATTCATCGTTTAAATTAAAAATTAAATGGTTAAAATGTTTTTCATTCTAATTGATTAATAGATAATAGGCGTTGAATTATTTTGACAAATTTGGTCCTAATAAATCTTGTGAGGTCGGTCTGGAGTCATTTTTTAATCTTTTTAATTTTTTTTTTCAATTTATAAGGCTGGTCTAAAGAGAGAGGGGCCTTGGAAGTACTGTTTGAGATCCGAGCTCCCCAGATCACACCCACTATCTATTTCTTTAACTCTTATTTATCATTTTAGTTTCTGTCCCCCCCCCCCCCCCCCCCCCCCCCCTTTTTTTTTCCTGCTGCAAAGCCCAATGCTTGGTCCATGACCACCTCTCTCTCTCTCTCTCTCTCTCTCTCATTAAAATCTACTATCAAAATAATAAAATAGAATTTACATAAACCCCTTAAATAATTTCTTTATCTCCAGAGCAATCCACATAATTCTCTAATTTAACATAAATATAAATGTTATATATATATTTTACCTAATTTATATTATACTCAAGAAGAGATAATATATTTTATTTTTGTATAATTAAGAGTAAATAATTTTTTTTTTTTAAATATACAAATTTATATATGGATATTAAATTTACGAAAACTATAGTAATAATATTTGTATATTAAATTTTGTAAATTAAACATTAAATTTATATAAATTAAATTAAGAGAAATAATATAAAAGAGGAAATATAATATACATAAATTATGGAGAATAAATTTATGAAAAATTTAAAAATAATATATAAGATATTAAATTTAGGAATAAATTAAAATATCAAATTTATAGAAATTAAATTAAAGAAGTTATATAAAAGAGGAAATATAATATATGGTAATTATGGACATTAAATTTATGAAAATAATATTAGGATATTAAATTTACAAAAATTATACTAATAATATATGGACATTAAATTTAATAATAATACTAGATTATCAAATTTAAGAAAATTATAGAAATAATATATCGACATTAAATTTAGAGAAATTAAAATGAGAAAATAATTTGAAAGAGGAAACATAATATACGGAAATTATAGAAAAAATATATAGAAATTAAATTTAGTAATAATACAAAAATAATATTAAAGAAAATAATATAAAAAAGAAAATATACGAAAATTATGGACATTTGACAAACCACTGTGAACTGATGTCGGGGGAAAAACCCAACATCAATGTGAGATTTAACACACCTAACATTATAGAAGAGTTCTTCCCTTGACAACATGTTAAAATTTAATGGGCCTAACTCACTCTCAAAAGATACTTTCTAAGATGAACATTGTCCTAGACTTCATACATAGATCACGTAACACAAGCGATGCGAGATTCGGCGGTTTATACTAGTTATAGAAATAATATATCGACATTAAATTTAGAGAAATTAAAATGAGAACATAATATGAACGGGGAAATATAATGTACGAAAATTATAGAAATAATATATAGAAATTAAATTTTGTAATAATATAGAAATATTAAATATGCAGAAATCAAATTAAGAAAATAATATAAAAGGAAAAATATAATATATGAAAATTATGGTAATTAAATTTATAAAAATTATAGAAATAATATATTAATATTAAATTTAGTAACAATATTAAAATATTACATGTATAGAAATTAAATTTAAAAAATAATATAAAAAGAAAAATAAAATACGAAAATTATGAATATTAAATTTATGAAAATGAAAAAATATATATAAAAATTAAATTAAAGAAATAATATAAAAAATGAAACATAATATACAAATTATGAATATTAAATTTATGAAAATTATAGAAATAATATATGGATAATAAACTTAATAATAATAATGAAATATTAAATTTACAAAAATTATGTTAAAGAAATAATAAAAAAAAAAATATAATATACAGAAATTATGGATATTAAATTAATAATATTGAAATATTAATTTACAAAAATTAAATTAAAAAAATTATATTAAATTAGGTTAGACGAGACATACGCTAGTTAATATATATATTTTGGCCTTGCATTCATATTTAGAACTAGGAAAAAGAGTTTACTTACAAAGAGTGCAAAATTTATGAGATTATTTACGAACTTTTGTCTGTATTACTATTGTACAATATACACATAGAGAGAGAGAGAGACAGAGTAGGCAATTTTAGTCAGGCATGTGCAACAAGAAGTCCACCATCACGGTGGTCCGCCATCCCAAACCGCCCCCTAACATCCGCCGTATCATCTTCTGTGTCTCCACCATAAGGTCTACCCACCCCCATTAAACAATTGACTCATTAACAATACATTAAACACGCATTCTTAATCTAATCTTCTTTTCAATTGGTCAATTATGCCCATTACTTAAATACTTGTATGGAATCGCCTTTAAGCTGGCATAGGCAAACCCATTTGTCTTGCTTAAGCCATGTCTTAATTCAAGTATAAAAACAAGCTGTTTGTTTCAGCTTTTTGGCAAGGGACCACAACGGATTAGGCAAAATATGTAACATATTCGTCTGTTCAAATTTTAAGGAGTATTGTCCCCATGGGGCTCGTTTTTACATGTTTGATCTGTATCTCAAGGTTTATATTATTAGTCAAATTGCACTCTTACTGTCGAGATGCTGTAATTTAAGCAGTGGATTTCGTCCATTTTATAGTTACTTGTCAGTGAGCCTTTTATGCTGCTTCGACCAATGACTAGTAACTGATTTTGTGTTAACGTTTTAGTGTGGAATCTAGGGATTCTCTTATCGGCTCCATTTGATGGAGTTAGTATTGCTTCAGTGATTTGTTCCTAAATTTATGTTTCTGTTCTCACATTATTTGGGAAAAAAAATCAGATTTTTAGAACAAATTTTTGAGAGATGAATATAATTGTTCCCATATTGGTATTTATGTTCTAAGATCATGTCCAACATTTTGGCCAAATTTGGTCTTGGTGTTCCATTTGCCTAATATGACATAGTAATAGTAGTATGACACACTTTGATTTTGGGTGGGTACTCTAACAGTTGTTGCAAAAATGGTGTGCCATTTTTTAGATGTATTTTTGTATTAAAATTGAAAATCACGGTCAAATTTCAATTTTATGTTTAAACTAAAACACCAAAATTCAAATTTTAGATTTTAATTTGACCACCAAATGTTAATTTTTTGTTTGAAACTAAAGTGTCAAAATTAAAAGTTTAGATTATCAAATTAAACAAATAAATCAGATCAACTTGAATATAAATAAAACTAAAAAATTATGTTAAATTAAATTATAACAATAACTTAAATTGACCCAAGTAAAATATAATAAAATTAAAAAACTAATCCAACCCAAAAGAAATAAAATTAACCAATTAATCTAATCCAACCTAAATAAAATAAAGTTAATAAACTAAATTCCACCAAATCTAATTAAGCACAACCCAACTAAACCTAATTAAATTCAATTAATATTAAAAAAAAAGAAAAAGGACAGTCCGTTGCTACAAAGCTCTTGCTATGTGCAGGGTCCGTGTAAGGCCCAAGTCAATTTGCAATTTTCAAAATATTAAATTTAAATTTGGGTTCCACTAAAGATCTAATGAAAACTGAGGGGGAGATAATGTAATTTTGGCAAATGAATTAATAAACATATATATATATATATATATATATATATATATATATATATATGCGTATATGCCGTCGGTGGAATCCAAAGCAAATCGAGCTCACTACGTGGCAGCGTTATGATCAACAAATACCACTCAATTCATGCATATAAATGCATCTGTGCAGGGATCATGATAAAAAACGAGGTAAGAAAATCTGAAAACACAACATTCTAAGAGAGAGAGAGAGAGGAAGCTTGGCCGGCGGTGATGGGATCGGAGCGACGGCGCTGTTCTGGCGTGGGTGTGTCGGTCGTTGTTGGTGAGTAGGTGTGTGTGTGTGTTGCTTGTGTGTTCTGTGCAAGTCGACGTCGGGAGGGAATCGGTGGAATTGTCATTTGCTCCTCCGGCGATTTTTGTGGGTATACGAGGGTGTGCCGTTCGGCTTTTCCAGTTTGGGACAGTGTGTGTGCGTGTGCGTTTCTTGATCGATTGACGGTGACCCCCAACGTTGTGAGGAGGTGGGGTTCGTCGGTTTGGTTTGGTCGGAGGTACGGTTTTGTCCGACGAGTGTGTGTGTGGGTGTGATTTGCAATCGGCTTGTGTGTGTAGTCTGATGCGTGTGTGGGTGATCGTGTCTTGTGGGTGCGGCGTGGACGGCGGTGGTTGTGTGGGTGTCGCCGGACGTTCGCCGGCGGTAAGCTTAGAGAGAGAAATGGATGAGTTTTCCGTTGGCCGTGTGTGGGTCTGGGCATCCATGTGTGTTGTGTGTGTGCTGTACGTGAGAGGGTGTATTTGGTCCGATGGTGTTGCCATTCGACGGTGTATGTGTAGATCGCCGGAGAGTTAGAGAGAGAGGAAGTGGGTATGTGTGTGTGGGTGTGTGGTTGTCTCGGTATGAGTGCTGTGTGTGTGCTGCTACGATTGTAGGCGGGTGGTCGGTTGTGGGTTGGCCGGCGGACGGTGGCCGGGTGGAATGGAAGAGGCCGGCGGCTGCAGGGAACAACAAACAGAAACGGAAAGCAAAAGCAAGAAACGGGAAGGAAAAGAAAAGAAAAAAAAAGAAAGAAAGAAAAAGGAAAAAAAATGGGAATTTGCATGAACCACCCTAGGAAAATCTAAAATCAATCACGTGATCGCCAAACGACTTGGAAACAGGTGAAATTTCAATCGATGAATAATTTTCATGAAATTAAATTTTATCTAGCGTTACAAATCCTAAAATCGTAATAATTTCGTAACGATTAATTACTTTTAATTACGTGGTGCATAAAATAGTAACGATTCGAAATATAGGGTCTGCATTACACGATTAAGATGTTTTAGATAAGATATTAATTTAGGCTCTGTTACTATTAGGTTCGCAGGCACCAGTGTCCCGATAGAGTATGGTCAGGGAAGGTTTGGGAGAGCAGATAACGAGGTGAGTGTACTGTCTTCTTGCCAAATTAATTTTGTATATATATATATATGATGAAATGTTGGTTTACTTAAACTGTACAATTTTATAAATTATATGGATCAAGCAGGATGTGGGTGAGTTGGTAAACTGGATTTTCGGAAGATTTCGGTGGTTTTCGAAATGAAGTTGAAAATGAATTTTTGTTGGATTTAGTGAAATCAGACGGTGTTTTTAAAAGAGAATAGAAAACATCTGTTTTTCTATAAATGCCTGGTTTTCTAAAAAATAAAGGGTGGAAAAGTGGTTTTAATAAAATCAGACGTTTTCTTTAAAAGAAAGTGTGAAATATGATTTTTGGATTTAAAAGTTGGTTTTGAGAAAAAGAGATAGACGTGGTGATTTGACGATATTGAGTAGACGATATTTATTGAGTTGTGATTCAATGATGCTATATTTGATTTGACGATGCCATAGTATTTATCTGTTTCGATAGAGTGAGGTTATCCGTTTCGGCGGAGTGATGTTATCCTTTTCGGTGGAGTGTTGTTTATCTGCTTCGGCAAAGTGATGTTAAATGTTTATACTGCACAGTGATTATCCGCTTCGACGGAGTGATGAGTGTTCGTAGGAAGGCATATCCTACGAATGATACGGTACCGTTGCAAACTCCCGATCGTGAGATTAAAACGATCACTAGGGCTGGCCAGTGTGTATGTTTGAGATGTGGTGTTTTACTTATATTGAGTAATTTATTATTTACCCTGGTGATTGTTATGATTTTATATTAGATGGATTTGGATGAAACTTATACTTATGGGTTTATTTCCACTGCTTATATTATGGAGAATTTTACTAGTTACGCGTTGTTTACATACTTACGCTTGATCCATTTAGATGTTGTAGAATGATTTATTATTATAAAATGTTTTTACTAAGAAAACAGTACACTCGCAGGTAAAATAGTTAGGAGTCCATTGGTTCCCTACTGGCGCTAGATAGAGTTATGCGGGTCATGCGATGGAGTCATTTGAGAAGGATTTTGAGGCAAGGTGTCAAAGATGAATCTAAGTGAGATTCATGGGATTCGAATTTTGATTATTCTTATAGTTCAGACAGTGTGTCCCTATCAATGAGAATTATGTATATGTTGTACATATCATTTGTTTGTATATTATTTTTATTGTGGTTGTCTAGTCAGTTAGGTGATGTTATGTCGACGTCACGCCGACCCCAGGGTGACAGGAGTTCGGGGTGGGGTGTGACAGTCTGGAAAAGGGTCGGACCCCACGCATATTAATTAAATTAATTAATATTTATCAATTAATATTAATTAAACTAAATTTTATATAAACTCAACCAAATCCAAAATATGACACAAGGTATTGCTTGTGCCATATTTGGCACAGATCATCCAACAACTGTTGGGATGCATTTTTCCTTCAAAATTATTGAAAATGAGATGGCACAACATCAACAACAATTGTTGGAGATGCTCTACGTAATTTGTAGAAACACTAGCATATATCCAGTGTCTGAAGACACAAGTTTTAATTTTCTCATTGTTAAGTTAATAGTTAATTTAATATAAAAAATAATACAATTGATTAAGCAAAATGAACAATACAACAGGAAAAAAATCAGCAAATGTATGCAATCAATACGAAAAGTAATGAGTTGAAAATACAAAGATAATTTTTTTTTTTTTTTTTTTTTTTTTTTACAGTTTACTTTATTTATACATTCCAAAATTCAAATCTCATCCCTGAAATGAATTAAAAAATATATATATTTTTTATTTTCTTTATAAGAATCAGTTAGAAATTTCGAAGGTTGCGAACACCGATTATTAGTATTGAAAAACAGACAAATTGCTTGAAATGGAGCCAATCAATCTGATTTCCATGGAGCAACCAAAAATACCGAGTTTCACAGTGAAAGAAAGGCACACCATGAAATGGGTAAACTAGATTTTCCACCTGAAAGCAGAATCACGTGTTGGGATGATGGTTTCTGGAGTAATAGTCTAGGACTCGAAAACCGGTGATTTGAGTAGAATGATGTACGAAGGTTTCACGTCGGAGTTGTTCATCTCGTGCGTGGATCCCAACTAAAGGTGGTACTTCAAAACGTACATAGACGCTAGTGAGTACGGGATGAGGGTCATGGCCATAGTAAATAAGGTGCCTGTGGGTGTGTATGACGAAACTAGAGGTTGAGAGATATAGGAAGTTGATCGAGACGTGGGGCGGTGATCGATGTAGAGAGATGGAGAAAGGAACGGAGAGAGAGTTTTATGTTTGGGTGGGCTTCTTACATAGTGTAGAAGGGTTGGTTTGGGTGTATATGCGAATTGGTGGGTTACCGGGGGTGTTTATTTGGGTGTAATGTAGAGGGATGGGTGGGAGTGTTTTGAGGGTAGTGGGTAAGTGGTTGTGTTTGAAGGTGTTCGAACCTTAGATTCGTCGTGAATCAATCACAATCATTAAGATGTATTGTGGTCTGGATTTATTTATAGATTAAACAAATGTATCTGTTTGGTGTCTTTGTTCTCATGTCTATATTTATATTCTAAAAAAGTAAAAATGAACATATAGGGGAACAAGAAAAATGTCTTTGTGCTAGATTTAGATTGTCAGAACAAATTTATAAGAATAGGAAAAAAATCCTTTATTTCTATTTTTTTTTTCAAAATTTTGATGAATAAACACAAATTTGAGAAGAAAACACTACTCAGTTACCCATTTTGCTTGAAACAATGCAATTGTCTTTGAAATGTCAATTGTTCGTGTGCGGTCATGGGTCCAGGAGCTCACTAAGTCCGATATCCTTTTTTTAGGACTTAGACTTGAGTTTTAAGTCAATGGACAGGGCTATAACTTAGATTTCAAGGCCCGATCAAATTTAGGGTTGAGCTTAGATAAGGCCAACTTTTTTTAAAGACAGCCTGTCCTGGCGTGATCAATAATATATACACACACACACACACATACATCGACAGGGTTATAGCTTAGATTTCAAGGCTCGATCAAATTTAGGGCCAAGCTTGGATAAGGCCAAATTTTTTTAGAGACAGTCTGTCCTGGCCCGATCAATAATATATATATATATATATATATAGTGATATAAAATAAACCTTATTATATAAGATATTGTCTTTTCATGTGAACTAATTAATATGGAATTATGGATGAATATATTTTCTTTTAGTGTGGAATGTGGATGAATGTATTTTATAATTTTGATTTATTATTTTAGTATTTATGTTTTAAATTAAAAAAAAAAAAGTACAGGGAAAGGCTTGGGCTTGATATTTTTTCGGTAGGGTTGGGCTTGGCATGAAAATAGGGCCCCATATAGGGCTCGGGTGGGTTAGGGTCTAATATTTTTTTGCAATACCCTAGGTAAAGTCTGGCCCGGCCCAGCCCATGACCACTCCTAGTGTGCATTTCGTGTCTTTTTTTTTTGGGTACAAAAGAAGTGACAAAGTAGCCCGGTCTGCCTATCAAAAGTTTATGTCTTTAATTTAGTAAATAGAAGGTTAGTCATATCTTCCGGAGATATCCATTATCTTCAAATTCACTTCACTTTATATTCCTTTGCCAAAAAATCCGCACGCTCATTATCATCCCTCGCAATGAATTGGAGAATATAATTGCTCGTCTCCTAGAACCTCTTACAATTTTTGACCCAAGGTTTAAACCGATGTATTTTTGGACAGTCCCCAAGAATGAGTGTCGTTGGTACTGAGTCTGTCTCTCCACAACCTCTGTGGCATAGTCTCTTCCATACACAACTTAAATTCTAGTGTATATGCTCCTCAGCTTTGCTTTTAATCCTGTGCACTAAGGAATAACCATCTTCTCCTTCCTAGCTTACATCTATATTAAGTTTGTAGATACATGATTGAGGAAAAGGCCAATTCGTCAAATTTGCACAATAAATTCTTTCTGGGGAGGTTGTGGGGAAGGAAAACTTCCATAAGTTCTTTTTCAAGACGAGAATTTCTGGAAGCAATAAAGAAGGGATGTTGGATAGTGCCTATAATCACTTTTGATCCTTTCAAACCTCCTAGATAATGGCTACGAGGCATAACAACTAGAAGGGTTAAGATTACTCCATTTTGTATGTTTTTGGATCCAGTCTAAAGTCCCAAAGTTCCAGGATTACTGCGAAGTGTCGTGGCCCATGAACAAGGCCGAAATACGCATTGCTTTGGGGGCAAGTTCTCTGTACATGATCAATGTTTTTATCTAATTCATTGCACCTTTGGCACAAAGCCGAGACATCATAGGATCTATTTTCCTTGAATTGGTTAGTCATCAACCTGGAAAACAATCTACAAGAAGAATTTGATGTTTTCCGGAATTTTCAGTTTCCATATCAAATTCCATTGGGAATTTCTTACTAGATGGGTGCCAAGTGTAATTAACCCTTTGATTTATAACTCATTGCTTCTTGTTAGTAGTGGTAGTGCTTTACCTTAAATTGTATCATATCAATTCCGTGTTAGTGTTTCCTTCAAATTTTGTAAATGTTTATTTATTTATTTTTTTTGTACATAACACAGACAAAGAAAAGCTACATTTGCATCAAGTCCTCATTCTCTTGGCTTGATTTGGATGATGTAGTTCTTTGCTTTCATCATGCGTGTGCATCATCAATCTATGATTTGAACCTGTAATTTCTTGGGCATTCTTCTAATAACAATTTGCCCACTTCTGTCACATCAATTTCAATGATGACGTCTTTGTAATTTTCGTGATGCCTTTGTGGACTCCTCTGATCTTCGCCTCAAGGCTGTTGCAACTCTTCAGATGGTCATGGAAGCCAAATTGCCAATCACTCACTAATCCTTCATGTCCACCTTTCCCTGAATTTCCTTTGGCACTGTCATCCGTGTTCAGTTTAAAGTACCCTGCAATCGGAGGATTCCAATTAGATAGAAGATCATTTACTTGGGGAGGATTTGGAGGATAGAAAGCTTCCACCAAATCGTTCTTAAGCCTATTAATTTTCATGATTGTAGTGACTTCATTGTGGGTTTTCCCCTCGATTACTTCCCTATTTCTGTCCTTCTAAGTTTCCCAAAAAATAGCAATGAACAAAAAGGGAGAAATAGAAGAACAAAGTGGAGAAGACTTCCCTAAAATATTTGTTTTGATCCATGCCAACAGATCACCCCTTGACAGATTTTGAAACTTAACCGGAGCCAAGAAGGCTTTCCATTTTTTTTTTTGCTTTTGGATAAGTCCTCAGCACGTGTTTGAACAATTCAACCTCAATTTTGCATCTCATACAAATAGTCGTGACATCATTGAACCATTTAGCAATAAATTCATTTGTAATAAGCTTTCTATAAAAAAATCATCCAGAGAAAATGCCTCATATTTTTGGGAATCTTAAGGTTCCAAATCCAATTCCAGATTGGATTGGTGTCCAAATCTCCATCCTTATCAATTCCAGCATAAGCGGAATTAAGCAAAAAAATACCTGACTTTTCCAACTACCGTACTGCCATATCCTCTTGAAAGAACAAGGGAATTTTTGCTTTCAAAATTGTAAATTTAGTCTCAACAGAAATGATGTGAAGAACAGGATTGAGAGACCAGTTTTCATAGTCATCAATGATATCAGAAACTCTCATATCATAGAGGTAACGGTTTCCGGTTTCTCCAATCGACCTTGAGCCACACCACCAATCAAATAAGATCAATCAATTTAGAACAAAAACGCAAATGTGGAAATATATATTAGTTTCGGTTGAGAGATTTTTAATATATTCTCAAATATTTATTTATACTCTTCAGAATAAAAAATACATAGAAACGAAAACGATAAACAAATGCCATAGCCACCTAATGAAGCAATATAGTTGGGTGAATATGTCATTGTCCAAAGATGAGATTGAAAACAAGAATCAAATAGTCATCATGTTACAAGCCAAACCTAATTTTCCTGATTTTGAAGACTACTAAACATTAAAACTTACCTACAGTCAAATTTGGCTTCCTAAAAACTGAATATCTCCAACTCTGACCTGATTCAACACCTCTTAAAAATTTCTTCCCTCGTACGCCTGACCTGATTGCCAGTTCGCCGGAACAACATTATCCGACTGCACCGTCTTCCCGTCGCTCGTCGTCACTCTGAAGGATAAGCTCTGCCCCTGCAGTTTCTCCCAGGTCTGCCAATTCTGCCCCCAATTCCTCGACATTGCCCTCCAATCGCCGCCGTTAGAGCCCCTGATCTTCACCGCCGAAACGTCGCCGGCACCTCCGACGTTGTACACCAGCACGAGCATCCAGTACGGGTTCCCCCTAATCAGGAACCTGATTCCGCCCTTCTTGTAGCACATCACTCGCCGGAACGCCACTGGAACGATTCCGGCCTCGTACTTGGCGATCTTCAGGAACATCGGCATCGCCAGATCGAAGTGCTTCTGCGGCGGATTGCACCAGAGATCCTTGGTTTTCGTGTAGTTTGGAGGGCAGAAATTGGTCGCGGTTACTCTGATGGTCGACGACACGCACCATTGGGGATCAGCGACGCAGATTAGTTCGAAACAGGCGCCGCAAGCGCCGCCGTCGTTGAAGAGTGCGGTGCTTAGCGCTGTCGTCTGGAGGCCATAGCCTTGATCGAATAGGTCACCATAGCCACAAGCTCCCTCTACAATGGGATTTGAAATCATCAACGAAATGAGTCAAATTGTCATTTTCTTTGGGTTTCATTTTGTTTTCTTCAAAATAATTTTTAGTTTTGTCTATCTTTGCAAATTCAATTGTTTATCGTTCACTTCACAAAAATTATCATTTAATGTGCTAAAAATTAAAGTAAAATTAGTATGGTTAATTGAAAATTATGATGGTGGAAAAAGAAATTTTGATTAAATTTGAAGGAGTAAAATAAAATTAGAGCTAAAAGGAACAAATATTTATCTTATGTACTCGTATTAGATACACATGTCGGACATGATATTTCATAGATACGTACTGGTGTGCATTTTCTATATGTCCTATAAAATGACGTGTTGAAGTCATATCTTAACATATCGAAAGCATATCCTAACGTATCATACTCATGTCGGATACGACATGCATGTCCGTATCTTTACTTCCTAGATGAGAAATTATAAAAACTCTTTTTGTAGAGTATTTTTAAAAAATCTATTTCTTTTAAAAATAATTATTAAAAACCTTAACCGAAAATTACACAATGGCCAACGCTTTTATCTTTCAGAAACATATACCTAATTTTTTTTTTTAAATATAATTACAAACCAAATTAATTTGATAATCTTAGTGTAAACTTGATAACATAACATAATTACACATTCAACCAAGTTGATTTTAACTCTAAATAGACAAAAATACAAAAATATTTCAGTTGATGATCCTCTTTCCAATGTTGAAAACCCTAAAATCTTTGTTCCCTCTCTTTCACCTATTTTCTCTTCTCTCCACTTTGAGATTACCAAAAAATGAAAATAAAAAAATAAAAAACAGAAAACTAAGGCACCATTTAATAATGTTTTTTGGTGTTTTTTTTTTAGAAGTCCAGAAGTAAAAAAAAAAAAAACATATTTCTAGGGACTATAAAAGTAAACTTATTTAAAAGTACCAAAATAGTTATCATTCCAAAATTATCTTTCCTTTATTTACACAAATTCTACTTAATTTTGAAATTTCACTTGTCTACTTTATATATTAGTAGGAGTCCATGCATATTTTTTTTTTTTAAAAAAAAAAATAGGGATTTTGAACAATGTTTTATTTGTGTGGGTGTGAAAAATTAGTTTTGTTTTAAAATAGGACTTGTGAAAGAAAACTCCATGTTTTTTTAATTATTTTTTGCTTTTAACTAAAAAAATGATTATTTTCAAAAAGAACAGGTTGTTTCGCAATAAAAAAATTAAAAAAACAAATTAAATTGTTAAAAAAATATCATTTTTTTTATATTATAAGAGATTAATGGAGATCTATGCATTACGATTTCTCCACACATTTTTGTTTTCAATCACCAATAAAAAAAATGAATCAAGAGACCATAATAAGGATAATATTAAGATATAATCGCTATCAGATATATTTCTTATTTTTGTTTTATTTTTAAATAAAAACAATGTTTTGTTTAAAAAAGTGATACTAACACACATATTTTTATTTCCGACCAAAGAAGAAGTGCAAGGCAAAAATAGTAACTTACGCATGGTTTCACCACCATTGATGTCTCCATAGAATGTTGCATGAGCAAAGTCCCAGCCATGGCCTCTAAGGTATGTGATCTTATTATCTTCCATTGCAGAAGTTGTATACACAAAAGCCATAGCCATTAAACAAGAAGCTATAATTTGAGACAAATCCATCTTCGATCAAATCTCTACCAAAAAAAAGAATAATTAATTACCTTTATATTTATAGACATGGGAATATTATATATGGGTGCAATTTTAATAAATAAAAATAAAGCCCCAATGTTTATACTCTATTACACATTGTACCCCAAAGTTTCATTACACGTTATGTTTTCGGTTTGATTTTTTTTCGAAGAGACCGAGTGTAAACTATTAGATACAATTTATAAACGTTTTGGTGCAATGTGAAGCAATTGTTAAGTTGAGATTCCATAGTGCAAGTACATTAAGGGGTGCAAACTGTAATTATTTATGTAAGAACATATTTTTAGTAGCTGTACTTGCCTTAAGAGATGGCGGCAATTTAATATGGAACCAGATACGGTTTCCAATTTTAACCTGTCATTTTAAATTTTGAGATCCCATAATATCATGGGATGAGTAATTTTCCATGGATATTTTTTGAAAGTATCTAATCAAATATGTGATCGTTAATAATTTGATAAGATAAAAGGCAATTTGATTTTTTGTACATAGGCGTTTTTGGAAAGTTTTTAGTGAGTCCTCATTGCTCTTGATGCTGTTATTAACGGTAACTTTTCATTTAATTTTGAGTTTTTTGCACTTTGCATCTATTAAGTTCTTGAGAAATTCCACTTTAACTGCTTCTTTTCTTTTAATTTAGAAACATTGAATTCTGAAATATCCAAACCGTGTCAATTTGTTAACGTCATCATTATTTTTTACGGAAATCAGCCACGTGGGTGATTTGCATACTTTATACAGGTGATTTGTGAAAGATTTTGCCTTTTAAGATGAAGGTTTCATTTCATTTTTCTCTTTGTTAAGTATGTGAGGTGGTATTTTGTGACAGGGGCTCCGAATTTTGGTTCATCCCCTGTTTCACCCTCATCCATGTTTTCTAGGTTATCCTCCTTTTCCATGTTCATGATACTATCATTCTCTTCAGTATAGAGATGGCTCACGGATTATTTAGGTGAAGTGGGCGCCCCTTCATCGCCATGCACCGACTACATGCTAACCCTCACCATCTCCCAGTGAGGTAAAAAAAGAGGAAATTCCACCCAGATCGTTAAAAACTCGTTGAGCAGAAAATGAATAAGTTGGTAAAATCTGTCGTGGAAGAGGAGGTGAAATTTCCAGAATGGCTCTCTAATGTTGTCCTTGCCCCTAAGGCCGGAAACAAATGGTGCTTTTGCGTAGACTTCAAAGACCTTAACAAAGCATGCCCTAAAGATTTATTCTCTTTGTCGAGAATAGACTTGGTCATTGATGCAATGGAGGGGCATGAACTCTTGAGTTTTCTCAATGCATATGTTGGGAATAATCAAATTCCCATGTTCTCTCCCGACAAAGGGAAAAACCTCATTCATTACGGATAGGGTACATACTGCTACAAGGTGATGCCCTTCGGCTTTCGCAATGCTAGGCTACCTACCAGAGACTCGTTAACAAAATGTTTAAGAAGGAGATTGGCTCGACAATGGAAGTTTACATTAACGACATGCTCGTGAAAAACACTAAAGCGTATGTTCATCTCTCTCCAAAACTGCTTCAACAAACTCCGAGCCCATCGCATGAAATTGAACCCCACTAAATGTATCTTTGCGGTTTCAACAGGGAAATTCTTGGGCTATATGGTATCCCAAAGGGGCATCGACGCCAATCTTGACCAAATCAGTGCATTCTCGGAATGACCTCTCCACGAACAAAAAATGAAGTCTAAATGCTCACTGAAAGGTTGGCTGCCCCGAATCACTTTATTTCACGATCATCGGAAAAATGCCTCCCATTCTTCAAAAGTTTTGCGGGGAAACAAGACCCTTGAGTGGATGGATGAATGTGAGGCCGCCTTTAAGTGCTTAAGGCATACCTCTCCTCGACGCCACTACTGAGTACATCGAAGAACGGGGAGGAAATGTTTATGTATATAGCTGCTTCAAGTACTGCAGTCAGTGCGGCGCTGGTCCGGGAAGAGGAAGGGGTTCAACTGCCCGTGTATTATGCAAGTCGAGTGTTGATTGATGCTGAAACTAGATATCAATGCTTTGAGAAGTTGGCCTATGCCCTTCTCGTCGCACACGAAAATTGAGGCAATACTTCCAAGCTCATGTGATAATTGTGCTCACTGACCAACCTTTGTGGCAAGTTTTGCACTCGCCCGATGTTTCTAGCCGGCTAATGAAATATAGCCTTGAACTTGGCTAATTTCATATTAAATACCAACCAAGGACAACCATCAAGAGACAAGTCCTGGCCGATTTTATTGTTGAAATGACTTTCCCCGGAGAGTCCATCCCAGATGGTCTTGACCCTTCCCAGCTGGAGCCGCATCTCGGCCCGGCATAGGCGTTGATCCCGGAAGGGTCACCTACTCATCCCGGACCAAATGATGATCTTGTTTCGGATACCTGGCAGCTGTTCACGGATGGTTTTTCCAATATGGGAGGTGGTAACGCGTAAATACGCCGCTACTTACACTCGCAAGTATACGAGGTCTAAGTTTTAGTATAGTGTGATCGTTAAGATCGAGTTATCGTATCCACAGGGATTATTGTCGTTACTATCGAATACCGCGTTTGTCGTGACCTAATTTTATCTAGGCGAAAACAAATGTAATTAATTACTTAAACTAATACTAATATATCCTAAATTAACTACACTATTATGTTAATATATTTTAGGGTGAAGAATTGCATAGGGATTAACGTGTTTACAAATACGTGTTCGATTCCGATTTACTTACGTTTACGTTGTTCGACCTATTTGACAATCTCGGTACGTAAACTCCACCGCCACTTCTTCCGAGTGTAAAACGGGAGAATACATGACTTTGAGTCAACGAAGAAGTCCCCCTCAACGTCTTAATGACCCTAGATCACATGAGTCTAGCCCAACATCATTGATTGCACACAATCCAACTCCCTCCCGGGTTATTGGATCGTCGCGTTGTATTTACCCTATTGATAATCTCTATTCTAAAACTCCCTCGCCACTTCTTCTGAGTGTAAGACAAGGGATATAACTCAACTTCTAGCCAACGAAGAAGTCCCCCTCAATGTCTTAACGACCCTAGGTAGCGTGTGTCTTGCCCCACGTCATCGATTGTCCACGATTCAAACCCCGACCGGGTTATAGAATCGTGGTGTTTGTTTACCTTAATCCGAATCCGGGGTTTTGTCAAAATCCCGTATTCTCCATTTATCAATCCAAGCATAATAAACAAACAATACGATAAATACAATCAAACTACGAAAGACAATCACAAAAGAAGCCCCGAAATCATCCAAACAACGTATTTATAAATATTAGGTTAATCCCTACTACAATCCATATTTAACTCGGGGCCATAGCCGCATATACAATGAAATAATGAGCTAAATATGCTCACATGCTCCTAAGATAAAGAAATAAGAAAAAACGATCGAAGAACTTAGCCTCGTCCGAAGATAAACCGCTAAGAACGCTCAACGATCGATTCGCCGTCTTCTCCACTTCGGGATGCGATCTCCACCACTAAAATTCCTTACCCTCGGCTTAAATATAGCCTAAGGGGCTCAAAAATGCAAGAGAGGAAAGAGAGATACCAGCCAAGGGGGAGGAGATGGGGTATTTATAGCAAAAATATCTAAAAATATCTCAAGACTGTGCAGGGCAAATCCGCCTAGGCGGTGGAATTTTCGCTTAGGCGGAGTTAGGTTGGTTAAGTCTGATCACCTGGGCGGTGAAGTAGGCAGTGGACTAGAGAACATTCTGTTGAAATTCCGCCTAGGCGAGGAAAACTTCGCCTAGGCGAGTTGCTGTCAGTAGTCCTTATTCATCCTCTGCTGGATTTCCGCCTAAGCGGTAGAATTTTCACTCAGGCGATCATCCATCAGTAACATTTTGCTCTTCTCTGCATTTTCACCGCTTAAGCGGTGGTCTGGACGCCTAAGCGGTGGGTTAGTTTCATCTTTTAGCCTCCGAGCTTGTTTATCCACCGTAACTTCGAACTGCTTTGGTTCGATCTCATCATTTTAGCTCCAGTTTTCTATCTTTTTGCCCCACACACCTGATTTATATAAAAAGTATGAAAACTAATTAAAACATAATAAAAATAACTATAAATATATTCGAAAACTAACAAATTTGGATTGGAAATACATAGGTTTTTCACACCTATCAGGGGGTTGTAGGGCCGACATAATCCCAGTAGCCCCTGATCGGGAAGAAATTGAATACATACTCCAACTCTGATTTAGAACTACCAATAATGAAGCAGAGTATGAATCCCTTCTTGCGGGACTCAGATTAGCGCGAGAATTTAACACCTAAAACTTACACGTTTTCTGTGACTCACAACTAGTCGTGAACCTAGTCAACGGTTAATACTCGACTAAGGACCCTAGTATGGCCACCTATTTCGGTAGGGTAAAAGCACTTATGGAAAATTTCGAGAAAATCCAAGTGTGCCAAATCCTCCGGGAAAAGAATCGATACGTTGATGCCTTGGCTAACCTAGCCTCCACTTGGAATTCATCTTGAAATGGAGGGTCTCCGTGGAATATTTGGAAGCACTGAGCACCACCATCTCTAATCAAGTTACTACCATATGTGTTCTTTCCAATGCACCTACCTTGATAGACCCAATAAAGAAATATCTCCTGCACAAGACACTCATCTCTGATCGAGTGGAGGTGAGGCGTATGCGATATCGGGCATCACGATACACCATCATCGATGGAGTGATTTACCAGAGATCTTTCTCGGGTCCCTATTCACGCTATCTCAGGTCGGAAGAATCAGACTGTGTTATGAAGAAAGTTCATGAAGGACTGTGTGACAACCACTCTAAAGGAAGGTCCATGGTTCACAAGCTTATTCGTCACGGATACTTCTGGCCAGACATGTACAGAGACTCTATGGAGTTTGTCAAGAAATACGATAAATGTTAGAGATTCGCCCTTCATTCCCAACAACCCCCTACCGTTCTCGTCCCCATTACGAGTCCATAGCCTTTCGCCTAGTGGGGCATTGACTTTCTCAGTCCATTCCCCTAAGGGACCGGGCAAAGAAAGTTTCTCGTTGTGACCATCGACTATTTCACGAAATGAGTAGAAGCCAAACTACTTGCACGAATCACCAATGAAATGATCCAAGATTTTTTTATGGGAAAATGTTGTGTGTCGCTTTAGCATACCCAGGGCTATTGTTTCCAACAACGGGAAGTAGTTCGACAAAGACCTCTATGTAGAATTCTGCACCGGGTTGGGGATTCAGATCCACTTTGCCTCTCTAGGGCACCCCCAGTCCAACGGACAAGTAGAAGTCACTAACCGTACCATTGTCCACGGAAATAAAACCAGACTTGATAGATCAAAGGGAAGATGGGTTGAGGATGTATACCATATCCTTTGGGCTTACCACACCACAATAAGAACCCCTACGGGGGAAACTTCTTTCGCAATGACCTTCGGGTCAGAAGCGGTAATCCTCGCCAAGATTGGCATGCCCTTTTCCCGAATGGCGATGATTTTCAACCAAGATGAAAAAAACTCTTCTTTGGCCCTTAACCTTGATCTACTTGAGGAAAAAAAAGGAACGCGCACGTGTTTGACAAACAGCCTACCAACAAACTGTAGCTAAATATTACAATAGAAGGGTCCATCCTCGATCCTTCGACATTGGAGACCTTGTCCTCCGTAAAGTAGCCCTGGACACTAAGGATATGGCCGCTGGTAAACTCGTTCCATTATGGAAAGGGCTATATTACATCACCCGTATTGCCTGCCCAGGCACTTATGAGTTAGAAACCGAGAAGAGCATCCCCCTAAGGCACCTGTGGAATCCAAAATATTTGAAGCGATATTACCTTGAAGAGGAAGGACCAATGGAATTGTAAAGTTTTTTTTTTTAATGTTTGTAACATGTGTCCTTATGAATGGAAGCTCTATTTTGATCAACTATCAACTATCACTCCATTCTCCAAATTTCGTTGGTGGCGGTGAAGTGCAGCCCCCATTCCATTTTTGGTTTGGGATGAGTAGCCCTCCCCACCATTCTCCAAAATGAAAGTAAAGCTGGGATGAGCAGCCCTCGTCCCATCTCGGATGAAGTAGTGCCACCCCCAGCTCTACGTTTAAGCCAAACGGTATCCCGGTGCACAACGTCGAGGGTAATCTCATTTACAAACCTCATCCCGACATGCTACGTCAGGGGTGTAACCGGACCCTCTCCACAGATTGATAGTTTGGAGCCCGGGGATAGATAGCTATCGTCCTTCGATTGCAGAACATCGATTGGGTCTAAGGACCTACAGGTAAACATCTCACCCTTTATAGCCAAGCCTAGCTTAGGCGACATAAAGGGAGAATGTCCCTGGCTATCCAATTTTGGGATAACCTGAATGGGCTCGGAAATGAGACATAATAAGGAGAACCCATCTATGACTGGCCATAGGGGGCCGACTTGAGGTAACCCCTCTTGGGGACCGCGAGGGCCAAATTTCACACCAGTACCACCCCTATATATTTAACCTACCACTCGATCTCTGGTCGGCTACTACGCTGGGTGGTAGGGAGGCTGTGGATATGGTGAAACAACATAAAATTGTGTTCCCCGAGAAGGGGGGGTGCACGATTTCAACAACATGAAATTGTGTTCCCCGAGAAGAGGCGGTGCACGATCTTTTCTGGGGAGTAAACCTCCCAAGAAGATAAAGCACGATACCTTCGAGAATTTCTTCTCGATCGTCTACCCGAGTAGAGGCGCAAGGTTAAGCGACAAAGGGTCTTGAAACTTGAATTTTTTCAAGCAAAATATCACAACGATTTTTTTCCGAAATCAGGAAGAAAACACATATTATGGCTCGAAATGACCAAGTCTCCAAAAACAATCGAGAAGGGGATGTGATGGTTAAATCATCTCCTTAGTGATCAAGTCTACAAATTTGGCAGAGTTGGGGCTCAGGTCCTTCTCCAAAACAAGTTCAAAAAAGCTCCCTAATTTCCCAAGTACATTTCCTAAGTAAAGGCCGCCTCTAATAATCTAGACATGACCAAGACAAGGATGACAGAAAAGTTCCACCACCGTGAAAGAGAACTCTCTCTGTTTTCAAATAAGTCACTCCCCCTTGGCAAAAGAGATGGACGAGAACAAATGTGTATTGAGGCATGCATTCACAAAGATCAAAGGAGCAGAGAGAGAAAAATACAAGTATTCATAATCCACCAGGAAGAGATAAAGAAATATCCATCTATTAATTTATCGTTTAAATTACATTCCCAAGAAGAAGGGGTCCCCATGCCCATTGCAAAAAGGCCCTCATTCAGGCAAAAAGGGGTTCGGGCACCACACACACAAACCAACAATAACAACAACAACAAACAAACATGTTGGGTTCAGGTTTTTCTTGGATCATAGCTAGGGGGGCTGAAGTTTCTTTTTGGTTGAGGGGGGATAGAGCAGTTTCACTTCGACCAACAGGGGGTTCATCTTGCCCGATAGTAAGGTTCTCTGGAAAGGTACCCGTTTTGCTCATGCCGACGTTTACTATACCCATAACGGTTTCAGCACTTCCATGATCAACTCTGGCTCCCCCTATCTCGGCACCAACTGTCGTCTCTACTGTTTCTTCACCTTCTCCTTCCACCACAACATCCCTCATCCCAGGATCGACATTCTCAGTATCGGAGTAATCCATTCCTATGTCGTCCATTGGAAAGTTAGGATGTTGCTGGCGAAGATTTCGGATAGTGTACCTATGACCACTTTCTACTATCTCAACGACCATTAGCATCTTTACCTCCTCAAAATTAGGGGAATTCTTCCACTCACTTATGGACTCTTCCTTGGTCTTGGTAATGACAGCTTCACGTTCTCTCTTTACCTTCTTTATTTTCTCCTCAACAAAGGCAAGATCAGTCTTGTGCCTACTGTAAAGGAATTCCAGGGTTGATTTATCCTCGATGGCCTTCCTGGCCTCCTCCTTGGCACTTTTCTCAACAGCTGTCATAATTTTTCTCTATTTATGCCATTGTCTTGCTTGCTCCACATGCTCTTTGTGCAACGCAAAGAGTTGTTTGTGTTTTTTATCAAGATTTTGCTCCCTTTCATGGGCAGTATTGATACGGCCTAAAACAAAGGAGACTCTAGACAACACCTGTAAGATAAAACCAAATGAGAAGGTAGTCGTATGAGTTGTTTGAAGAAAAGTTACAATAAAGACCCAAATAAAACTTCATCTTAACCTTACCAGCATTGCATCCATTTCCAGCTTCGCAAAGATCTGTGCATCCGTCTTGGTAATGATTATTTCTCTGTCCCTGGGCGGTATGATGTGGTTGATATAAGCAGACAACATCTTTGGATATTCCATGATTCCCTGCTCGAGGATAGTGCTAGTGCTTGAGGTCAGGCCTGGTCCTAGGGTAGAGACCTTACTCGGCTGGGGGGCTGCGGAGGCCCCCTCAGCCCTTGCCTTTTTGGACCCCTACTACGGACCGTCCTGCCTTTCTCTTTCATTTTTCTTAACCGACCCCTAGGCTGCCCGTCCTGTATGAGGGTGTGGGCACCTGTTCAGGTCGTGGTAAAGCATCTCTCCCTGCAGCAGCTTCGGCTTCTCGCAGCTATTGCTCTCTCCTTGTGATCCGCCTCGGCAAGCTTCTTATACCGGAAGGGGCCTCTTCAGCTGAGCTTCTTTTGTTAGTTCCATCTTTCTCCTCGGCAGTCCCTCCCTGGGGGACCTCTGCCTAAGAAGGGAGGCCTATCTTTTTCTCCACTTCTGCCTTCGTAACTGCGGCCCTCTTCCTCAATAGCTGTGCTAGTGCAATCTTGTCCATTTCTGCCAACATAATGTAAGGTGGTGAATAAATGGTAAGCAACAAAAAATTTTGGACACAATAAAACAATTTTCGAGAAGGAAGAACTTTACAATTTGTGGTATCCTCCTCAATCTCTGGAACTGAAAGCCCTGGCGCATAATAAAAGTGACGGCAATATAACGTTGACTCCAGTAATTTGTTCACGTTCTTGTACTCCGTCCCCCAGACGATCTCCCTTTGTTGTTTGATCAAGGCACTAGGTCTTACCATTTTCCTGCTTGCTTTCTTTGGAACTATTTCAAAAACCATGACGAGAAAAGAAACAAGTAGATTAATAAAGAAACAGAACACTCACAGATGGGGACATGCTCACCTACAACACCCCATTCCTTGGGAACGGGGTTGACCCTCTCCTCATCAGGACCGAATTCCCAGCCATCTCCTCCCAGGAAGCAGTACTGGGGTTTCCAGTTCTTCATCGACTCTTCTAAGCCCACAAAGAATTGTCGTCATAAAGCAACGTAGCACCACCCCTTCCCGAAGGACATGGATTTTGGAAAGAACAAGGATTTAAACAATTCTAGGGATGGTTCCAGTCCCTCAATCTTGAAGATAATAAAAGAAACCACTAAGGCCCGGATGTAGTTAGGAAAATGCTGTGACGGATACAACTTGTACTCCGCGCAAAGGGTTCGAATCCACGGATGGATTGGGAATCGTAAATCTCCGCTCAGATGCTCCACGTACACCGTAATGAACCCCTCGGGCGGGGCACAAGCCCTGTCCTCCAGACGAGGGAGATGAGTCACCACCCCCTTAGGGATGGTGTAAAGGCTCAGAGCTTTTTGAATTTTCTTTTCCGTCATTACCGTTTCGATCTCCCAAATGGGGCTATCTCTTGGCACCGCCTCCTCCCACATCTCAATCTCATCACTTGGGCTCTGAACCACCTCCATGGTGGGGCCACTACTAGACCCAGCACCATTACTGTCACCATGATGGCCGGAGGGCTCTTCACCGCCTGGCGAGTCTGTACGTCCTTCTGAGCAGGGAGGTAAGGCAAGAGAGGGATCGATCTAACGAAGGGGAAGAACATTCAGGGCCTACCTAGAAGTAGCAGACCCTGATGCGGACCCAACACCAAAAGAAGAAGAAACAAACATTTTGGAAAGAAGGAGTTACCTGCCAGAAGATTGGTAGTCCGCCAAGTCAAAATCGAGAAAAAAGTGAGAAGGGAATTCAGATAGTCTCCTTAATATAGTGGGGACACTTGTCCATCCCAATCGTTGCTCCCGGCAGCACTATAAAGGTGCCTGGAAAAGGTACGCCGTGTAATAGCCATAGCCGTACAACCACGTGTCTTCTCCCCGACGATTTGGTAGGTGGCAGGCTTGCTCGTATTAAAGGGGCGCCACCGAAGAGGCGCCAGCAGAGAGACGCGGCGTGAGGGGATGCATGCGTGACCATTCGCAACCTTTCACGCCATTCTAGGGCGAGCCACTCATTATTGTTCTTGGGCAACCCGTTTGACTTTTCGGGCCGTCCTCCCCGTGCTCGGATCAATCGTTCCACCCCAAATCGCCCACTCTCTTCCTGGAAAAATGACCTGTTCCCTGCATAATGCTTCGAAAAGGTTGAAAAAGGTTAAACACCTCGGAACACTTCAATAGCAACATGGAAGCTCTAGAAAAAAACTCACTCTAGAGTCCCCAGACTCTCGAAGCTTCTTATCAACACTAAGGACTAGGGGCTACAGATGAGAACAAAAATGGTCACTCCAACGCACATAATCGAAGACCACCACGTGTGCTTAACTTCCTATAAGATCCAAAGCTCGAAGAACACCCTAGTCTAATTATAGGAAATGTACCGAGAAGGGGAATCTCTTTCACCGTACCAGTCGCCCCAGAGGGCTCAGTATTACCTGGGGTAATCCTCAAGCGAATACCGGGATAGTCAGTTATTCCCCATCTCGGTGTCCTCCGCTGAAGCAACACCCCTTTCGCGTCTCCGTCTGCTCGGGAAGGGCAATAACTTATCTCCTTACCCCAGCCGCAGCAGGGTAGTGCCTTTCTTCGTTTTTCCCTGGGCTATTTCAGCTTTCCACCTTTTAAACCCCCCAAAATATCCCATACTGCCCCAAAATATCCCACATTACCCCAAAATATCCCACCTTATTCCAAAATATCCCGCATTATTCCAAAATAGTCAGGCTCATCATGATGACCCTCTTTCCAAGCTAAAATACCTCTCAAATGTGGCCAAGAAAAAGGCCTTTTGGCATGTTTTCATTGGATGGAAACCAAGTAGCCACCATGATGTCATCATTAAGGAGACACTAAACCCTGCGTTGGCTCCAAAATCTATCTCCACCTTGCCTATAAATAGGAGGTGTATATAATTGCCCAAAGATAGATGCACTAGGCTCACTACTCTCTCTCTCTCTCTCTTCCATCTTCTCGGTAAATTACATTATAAACGTTTTCCCCCGTACGTTGATTCTCACGTTGGAGGGGACCTGCTGGGAAAAACCCGGCAAGTCCTTTGTGCAGGTCTTCAGGTGCTCGCTCTTCCCGGGACTGCTCAACATTAGAATTATAATTCGTTCAAGGTACTAATTCATACCTCCAAAAATCATATAGCCTCTTGTTCCTCCTCTTCTCGGTTCGAAAGGCCAATGACCCCTTCCCGATCTTGGTTTTCCCCTTTCCGGCTAGAGGATTTTTCACGGATAAGAAGCTACCCAGACCCATAATCTCCATCACAGGGCTCCCCAATGCCCCCCAAGGGCTGACTGGACCATACAGTTGGTGTCGACCAAAATTTGACATCAATAGAAGGTAATAAAAAAATAAAACTATTCCAAAATATTTTTACTTTCATTCCAAAATATTTTTATTTCAAAAATCCAAGTGAAATTCAACTATTACTTTATATCATGGATTTTTATTTTATTTTTAAATTTTTTTTATTATTAATAAATTAATTTTTTTTAATTTTTATTTTAATTTTCAATTGAATTCAAGTAAAAATTTAATTTGGTAGACAAGATGTCATATTCGATTGACAGATTAGATCATGACATGCAATTTAAACTCACTATTTCAACGGTTGACTAATTTGTCAAGTTGGTCGACCGTCTAGATTAGTTTTCAAAATATTTTGCCTTACTATTTTAACCAGTTAAACGTTTGACTTATTCGATCGATCGTTTAACTTCATTTTTAAGTTTAAATTACAATAATCAAAGAAATTAAAATTAACAAACAAAAAAAGTTTTCTTTATAAAAAACACGATTTTTTTTTTTTTTTAAAAAAAAAAAGAGTAAAAACTAAAAAAAAAAAAATGTTCAAAATGAAATAATGGTCAAACTTTAGGGGTATAAAGTGTAAAAAATGCTTGAATTTTTTCAATTGCCTTTGTTCATTTCGTTCTTTCTCTGCCCTTTCTCTCTCTCTCTCTCTTGGCAATGAAAAATGGGACTTAGTCTCGGCGTTTTGAACGTCGGGACTAAGCCCCTTGGGCTTGGTCACCACAAACGGTGTTTGATAAACATCGTTTGTGGTTTTTTGGTCCTGGCATTCTGAACGCCAGAACCAAAAAAAAAAATGTTTTAGGTCCCGGTGTTGTAAACACTGGGATGCTCAAGTTGCGTAAATAAGTTGAAAAGCACCATTTGTTAGAATTTTGTTTTAAAAAAATATTTATTACGTAAACAACTCAAGTGTAGTGAGAGAGGAGTAAATTTAGAGAGAGAGAGAGACATACAGAGAAGCATAAGAGTGAATGTATTGGGATTGTTAGGGTTTTGTTGATTATATATTCAGGTGTATATTTGTCTATTTATAATTATTTTTTAGCAAAATCTAGACTATTTGTACGGAAGGGATTAAAGGCTAACCCACTTCTTTTTTTGGATTCTTTTCTAAGGTTATGTTTGGTTGGAGGTGAAAATGAAAATAAAAATGAAAATAGGAGGTGAAATGATCAATTTTTCTCCCTCGATTGTGTTTGGTTGGAGGTGAAAAGGAAAAGGAAAAGGAAAATCAAAATAGGGGGCAAAATGATCCATTTTTTTAACTCCCAAATTTAGGGAAAAAATGAAAAGAGGGTGGAGGTAAAAGTCAAAATTATCGTTTTATCCCTTTATTTTATATAACAAACTTATTTCATTTATAGTAAGGGTAAAATAGTAAATTAAATAAAAACATATTACTTTTTTTTTTTCTTTTTTAATACACACAAAATATTATTTCCCCTCCTTTTATATCCCTCCAACCAAACATACTAAGGAAAATGATTTTTCCTCTACAAATGATACATTTTTTTTTCATTTCCCTTTTCTTTTCCTTTCCCACCTTTCGAACCAAACATACCCTTAGTTTACGTCTATATAATAAATATCTCTTATATAAATCTTTGTACACCCACAAACAAAAAATTAAATATGTATGCCTTCATACACTCACAAACAATTTTTCAATTTTCTTTTTCAAAATTACATTAACAATTTTTTTTAATACATCAAATTTTCATTTTTTTTTTTCAAAATTACATCAACAATTTTTTTTTTCCCCAAAATACATCAAAATTACATCTAGAAAATATTAACTTATTTTAAATAAGATATTCTAAACATATATTTTTGTTTCGACTCAAGTATTTTAGGGAACAAAAATAGAAATATGAGAATAGAAACACAAAACTGATCGGTCTGATAAAAAAAAATTAATAAAGACCAATCATAATTTTTGCCACATATATTAATATGAAATTTAAGGTTTAATGCGAAGCATAAATTCAAATTTGACTTAGACAAGTCCATGACCATCCATTTTACTTTAATATAATTAACAGAATCTTAATAGTAGAATAAGTTAATATTGACCGTTGTCACAAATTTAACTTTTCAACCACGAATTTTTAGCCGAGTGATGACTTAGTTTCTACTACAACTAGTCAGCCACGTGAAAGCCCTGCAATGCAGCGGAACCACACCTAAACAGTATGTAAAACGTACCCCCACACAGACACAAAATTTACAGGCAATGCCCAACCTTGTATTTATAATCCAGGAAACAAGGAATCAGTTTACATTTTCAATCTGGAAAATGGGCAGGGACACTTCCACACTCAATTTAGACATACAAAATGACTATATATAGAGAAACTATAGCAGTTGACAACCCCAACTACATAGGCAGATTTATGACACCTATCCAACACTGGTCTAGCCCACAGAAGATAGTTTTTAAGTCTAAAAACTGTCCAAAACTATCCATAAACTGACCAGCATGCTTTACACATGTCGATAACTTCTAATCCTTCAACTCACCATGAGCTAGACCTCCTGCTAGCGTCCTTGTTTCATGCCAACATTCTGCCCGTTCGCCATCTTGTTTCTTCGTCAAGTCGACGCCTCATCATTCTAATTGCATGGCCAAAACATGTCTTGCGTGCACGTTTTGTCTCATTAGCTTAGCCTCTTGCTCAAGCTTTCATTTATGTTGTCTCCGTGAATACCGATCCTAGCATTGCGCCTAGGATCACCACACCTTTTTTTTATTGACGCCCGATATCTACGCACATCGTCCAGTGACACCATTGTGTGCCTACGCATGCCACTGTCCATGAGTCTTGATCTTAGCTACATGCCCAGGATCACCTTGTTTCATGCCTCGGTGTCACCCAATGCCCGCTAGCATTGACCCGTAACACCCCATTTTGTTGACGCTTATTGTGTCCAGTTTTGACTTGTGCCGTGATAGGTGTAAATTACCTACGTATTTCCAATCTAAATTTGTTAGTTTTCGAGTACGTTTATATAGTATTTTATTGTATTTTAATTAGTTTTCATACTTTTTGTATAAATCAAGTGTGGGGGGGGCATAAAGATAGGAAACTGGAGCTAAAATGATGAGATCGAACCAAAGCGAGTCGAAGTTACGGTGGATAAACAAGCTCGGAGGCTAAAATATGAAACAGGCCCATCGCCTAGGTGTCCAGACCACCGCCTAGGCGGTGAAGAAGCTGAGAAAAGAGCAAAATGTTACTAACGGACGACCGCCTAGACAGAAATCCAGCAGGAAACGAAGATGGGCTATTAACAGCCGCTCGCCTAGGCGGAGAAATCCACCACCTAGGCGAAAATCCAACAGAATGTTCTTCCACATCTACCGCCTACTTCACCGCCTAGGCGATCAACCGAACTGACCTAACTTCGCCTAGACGGAATTACCCTGCACAATCTTGAGATATTTTTAGATATTTTTAGGACATTTTGGCTATAAATATCCCATCTCCTCCCCCTTCTCCGGGCTCTCTCTGCCTCTCTTGGTTATTTGAGCACCTTAGGCTATATTTAAGCCTAGGTTTAGGAGTTTTAGAGGTGGAGCTCACATCCCGAAGTGGAGAAGACAACGAATCGATCGTTGAGCTTTCTTAGTGGTTTATCTTCGGACAAGGCTAAGTTCTTCGATTGTTTTTTCTTATTTCTTTATCTTAGGATCATGTGAGCATGTTTAGCTCGATTTATATGTTTATGCAGCTATGGCCACGAGTTAAATATGGATTATAGTAAGGATTAACGGTATATTTATAAATATGTTGTTTGGATGATTTTGGTGTTGCATTTATGTTTGTTCTTCGTAATTTGATTGTGTTTATCGTATTGTTTGTTTTTTATGCTTAATTAGATAAATGGAGAATACGGGATTTTGACAAACCCTGGATTCGGATTAGGGTAGACAAACGCCATGATTCTATAACCCGGTCGGGGTTTGAATCGTGGACAATCGATGACGTTGGGGTAAGACTTACACGACCTAGGGTCATTAAGATGTTGAAGGGGATTTCTTCGTTGGCTCGAAATTGCGTTATATCCCTTGTTTTACACTCGGGAGTTTTAGAATGGAGATTGTCGATAGGGTAAATACAACGCAACAATCCAATAACCCGGGAGGGAGTTGGATTGTGTGCAATCAATGATGCTGGGCGAGACTCATGTGACCTAGGGTCGTTAAGACGTTGAGGATGACTTCTTCGTTGACTCGAAATCATGTATTCTCCCGTCTTACACTGGAAAGAGGTGGCAGTGGAGTTTACGTATCGAGGTTGTCAAATAGGTCGAACACTATAAAAGTGAGTAAATCGAAATCGAACACGTATTTGTAAACACGTTAATCCTTAGGCAATTCTTCATCCTAAAATATATTAGCATATTAATGTAGTTAATTTAGTTTATATTAGTATTAGTTTAATTAATTAATTACATTTGTTTTTCGCCTAGATAAAATTAGGTCACGACAAACGCGGTATTCGATAGTAACGACACCAATCCTTATGGATACGATAACTCGATCTTAACGATCACACTATACTAAAACTTAGACCTCGTATACTTGCGAGTATAAGTAGTGGCGTATTTTACGCACTACCATGCCGCATGCACTAAGTCTAGTAACCGAGTGCACCAAGTCTGTGTCACGTGGTCCTCCAGCTTTATTAGGGGCTAACAGCCATCCACTTCACATTTCAATAGAATTGAAGAGATAACTAATAATTAACTCTTATTCATTCCAAGATATTGTCTTTCACTTTTAAGTTTTACTATTAGATGAAAGAAGTATATGTAGTATCCACTTTAAGTTTTACTATTAGATGACAGAAGTATATGCAGTAAAAAAAAAAATACCTATAAGTCGTACATGAAGTCACAGATGAAAAATGATAACTTTAATTCCAGAATATTAACTTTTTTTATTTAATTAATAAAATAAAAATTAATGAAATTAACAATAAAAATATTATTTGAGAATAATATATTATCTCTTTTAATATAGAACAAAGTTTTTACATAGTTTCTTTCTTACAGATAAATATCAAGGATAAAATTTTAAAATTTAAATTTAAAGAGACAATCCCGAACACTTTAGGACACGTTGTGAACACGTTTTAGAACACAACAAGAGGAAAGAGGGCAAGAAAAGAATAAAAAGAAGTTAAATCTTTTTAATTTGGAAAAAATTCGAAGTTACTAATTTACAATTATTAATTTATTTTATTACAAACATAAAGTTTTTTTCGATTGTATATATATATAATTAAAATGTATTAAAAATTATGGCTATAATAAATAGTTAAGATGACCGAAATATCCTTATTTCTTTTTATTATTTTTCTCACTTTTTGAAATAATTTAATTTCAAAATATGATTTTTGTGATTAAACCTTAATTTTCTCTACCAGTTACCGGTAAGGGTGAAAATCGGTCGGATCGATTGGGGGGAGAGTCATTTTTTGGCCGACCCGAAGTTTTTTTGAGTATTGATGACCAACCAACCCCGATCCTAAGCAACTCGAAGTTCAATTGGGTTAGGATCTGTCGGATGTGGTCGAATTTCGGTCGAGTTTCAGGTGAGAATTCAAAGTGAATGATGAACAAATCAGAATTCTAGATCAGATGAACAGCGAAGCAAACAACTAAAAAGATTAAAAACTCTAACTAAAAAGATGAACAGCTTCGACGACGACGAAGATGACGACAGCTTCGGGATTGAGAGAGAAAAAGCGGAAGCACATAGACAGATCTTCGCTGGAGGACGGGAGTTAATGACATATCTTCGCCGGAGGACAACGAAGATGATGACGGCTTCCATGGAGGACAGGAGTTAGCTTGAGAGAAAGAACAGAGAGAGAGAGAGAGAGAGGAGGAGGAGGATCGAGTGAAATGGCGGCCACAAATGAGAGAATGAGACATTAGGGTTTTTATCACTTGATATATATATCTATAGGGTATTTTTGTAATATGAAAGGTTTAGTGTGGGGGGGGGGCGGGGTTGGGGGTTGTTAGTGAACAGTGTATTCGGTTGGGTTCGGGCTGGGCGGGCGGTGGGAATGGTAAATCCGATTCTTTTTCTCTCTGTTGTCGGGTGGGCGGGTCGGGTGAAAAATCAAAAAATAGAGAGTGAAATCCAACCGACCCGAGGGCGGGTTGGTTAGGTGGGTAATTATTTCACCCCTAATTAGCGGATAATATTGAAGTTTTTTTTTTTTTTTATGTAATTTTAAAAAACATATATAAAATATTAATTACACAAATTAACTTCTAGGGAATTAAAATCCCCCAGGGAGAGCATGGTCTACCCAACCTATTGGGCTAGGCATGACCTATTGTGGTAGCTGCAAGCCACAAGGAGGCAGGAAAATCAACTCTGTGTGAGTCGATTTTCCTTGTATTTGAAAAAAAAAACGTTGGGGTTTGGCTGATTTTAAATCCGGACTTTCCCTAATTTTGAAAATATATTAAAAAGTGTATGTGTCAAGTAATTGTTTTTTCTTTTTTAACATTACTAGGTAAAGAACTCAACATAATCAAAACAATACCCTTAAAATTATAGCGAATTATTTCAATGGAAATGCAATATTTTTTTTCCAAATTCTATCGCATATAATTCTATTTATATTTACTTTTACGGTGATTTTTGGGCTCTAAAAGTCCACTACATATTAAGTTTATCCTCAACTTTCTTTTTTATTTTTATAAAAATCTCAATTAAAAAATTATATTATTTTTATGACAAGAATACCCCTAATTTTTTTTTTTTTAAGTAATAAACATTAACCACCACAAAATATATATTCACTATCCCTTCACAACTATAACAAATATTCCTATTATTGTCACCACCAAAGCATTCGTTATTACCGTTGTCACCACTACAAGCAAATATTTGTTATCATCACCACCATCACCATGACTGGAAATATTTATTATCATCACTACCATCATCACGACAAATATTCACCACTATTACCGCCACCATCAAACAAATATCCACTGTCATCACCCCTATAGTCAATATTCACCATCACTTCCTTCACAATCACAACAAACATTTTTATCTTCATCATCACAATAAAATTGTGCTTGGGTAAGGGATTTGGAGGAGAGATATCATTTAGGTGAGGGATTTCAGAATATTTTTTTAACAAATAGCTTATTTGGGTATTTATAATTTTTTTTTTGTCAAATCCTTGTATCTTAAAAAAAAGGGTGAAATGAGGAATTTAGAAATAATTTTAAAATATGTGTCATTTCCAAATCCATCAAAGAGAGGATTTCACAAATCACCTCTCCCGCTCCCTCATAGTCTTTTTCTTCCTTCGTCTTCTTCCATCTCCTTCGCTCTTTTGCTCTTTTGCAGTCTTCTCTTGCTTCTTGGTCGTCCGTCGTCTTCTAGTTCATCAGCCATCATTCGGTCGTTATCCAATTTGGTGTACATCTAGGTTTTAGGGTTCAAATTTCACCGTCGTCTTCATCTGCAGCTTCGTCCATCTCCGTCATCTTTGTCTTCGTTTTTATATCGTCGTCCTTCGTCTAATTTGATCATCGTACAGAGGCGGGAATTGAAGCTTCATTTGGTCATCGTCATCCTTCGTCCAATTTAGTCATCGTCGTCCTTTGTCAATTCGATCGTCGTCCAATTTGTGCATTTTGTGAAAATCCGATGTAGTGATTTTTGTGAATTTTTGAGAATTTTTGTTAATTAGGGTTTTTTGTTATTTTGTGAATTTTGTAAATTTTGAGAATTTCGTCTACAAATACTTCACTTATCCAAATAAAGAAATTATAAAATTATACGATCAAATCCTTCAGATAAAATAGTTATCCAAATAAGAGATTTGAAAATTATAGGATTTCAAAATCCAAGATTTTAAAATCTAATCATTTACAAATCTCTTAGATTTGTCAAATACCTATCCAAACGCAACCTAATATAATTAACTATCACTACAACAAATATTAACTGTCACCACGAACACTAACAAGAAAAATAAAAATAAAACATCATTATCACCTCCACAACTATCACAACAATTAATCAGCGACAAATATAAAAATTATACAATTAAAAAATAATAAATAAATAAAATCATTTTAATATAGAAAAAATCAGCAAATTAATGGGGAAAAAAATCATTTCAACATATACCAAAAAAAAATCTGGAAATTACATAGCTAAGAAAAGAAAATAGGGGGGGAGGGGAGACTATGGCCAAATTTGATAAATTAAAAAAGAAACACTCCAAAATTCCCTCACCAACAAAATCAAGCCGGCAATGGCCCATAATTGGACATCCAAGCCATATTAAGAACAAGAGAGGAAAAATATATCTTCTCATTGGGAACTCAAAAATTATGATTTACATGAGAGGTTAGAGTGCTATTTATAGACAATGAAGATAGCTACTCAACTAAATAAATTAGTTACAATAATGGACAATTGTAATCCTAACTAACTAACAGAAATAACTAATTGTAACTAATTGATTATGGTTTAATACTCCCCCTAAAGATGGATTGTGAAGATCTTTAACAGCCATCTTGGATAGAAGTGGAAGCATGAAGGTCGAGGGAAAAGCCTTTGTAAAAAGGTCTGCAAATTGATGTTGAGTTCTAACTGGCATAAGTTGAATAACTTTGTCTATAACTTTAACCCGGATAAAATGACAATCGAGCTCGATATGTTTTGTTCTTTCATAAAAAATGGGATTTGAAGTTATGTGTATGACAACTTGATTATCACAAAACAAAAGAGCTGGCGATGAGATATCAATCTGAACATCATGTAATAACTGTCGAAGCCACACTAATTCACTAGCAGTAGATGCCAGTGCATGATATTCCGCTTCAGCTGAAGATCTGGATATGGTTGTTTGCTTTTTAGCCTTCCAAGAGACCAAAGAATTACCAAGGAACACACAAAATCCAGTAACAGATTTCCTTGTATCCAAACATGATCCCCAGTCAACATCCGAAAAAGCCTTGAGTTGAAGAGAAGAACGGGCAGAGAAGAATAATCCTTGACTAGGATTTGATTTGAGATATCTAAGCAAATGATGAGGGGCTTGCATGTCATTTGAAGATGAGCCAAAAATTGACTTAGTTTATGCACAACAAATGTAATATCAGGTCTGGTAATGGTAAGGCAAAACAATTTACCAATGAATCTGCGATACTGAGAAATATCAGTGAGCAGTTCACCATCATTGCCATTCAACTTGACTTTGGGATCTAAAGGAACATTAGCAGGCCTACAAGCTAAGTAGCCAGAATCTTCCAGTAATTGAAGGGCATAATGGCATTGAGAAAGCACCATGCCATGAGCAGATCTTGCAATTTCGAGACCAAGAAAGTACTTCAATTAGCTTAGGTCTTTAAGTTTAAACTGGCTATGGAGAAAATTCTTCAGAGAATCTATAACTTGAATATTAGGACCAACAATGATGATATCACCAACATATTCCAGTAATGCAACAAAAGATGAACCTAATCCTTTGGTAAATAAGGAGTAATCGGCCTTTGATTGAACAAAACTAAATTGGATAAGAGCATGAGTAAACTTTAAATTCCACTGTCGTGAAGCTTGTTTAAGTCCATATATAGACTTATGAAGCTTACAAACAAGTCGTTCACCTTGTTTGAAATTCTCCCCCTTTCGGCTATAATCAAAAGAAAGATCCATGTATACATCTTCAAACAAATCTCCATTAAGAAACGCATTATTAACATCTAGTTGAGTTAGATGCCAACGTTGACTTGTAGCAAGTGCCAATAAGATTTTGACAGTGACTAACTTTGCTACGGGTGAGAAAGCTTCAGTGAAATCAACACCTTCTTGTTGAGTATATCCCTTAGCAACTAAACGTGTTTTATGTCTCTTCAGAGTACCATCGGAATGATACTTAATCTTGTAAATCCATTTACAACCAATAGAGTATTTTCCTTAAGGCAAGGAAACAATTGATCAAGTGTTGTTGGATTCCATTGCATCTAATTTTGCTTGCATGGCTTCTCTCCATTGTGGTAACTTGACAACTTGATAATAATATTGGGGCTCATAATGAGAAGAAAATGTCAGCACAAATTCCCTATGAGATGAAAACAAGGAATCATAAGACAAAAACTTGGATAGAGGATATGAGGTATTGCAAGATTGAAACTCATGATGCATCAATAATTTGTAATGATAATCATGAAGATATGGAGTTTTAGAAACTCGTGAAGACTTCCGAGGAGAAAGAACATCAGAAGAAGCCAAGTCGGGAATAAAAGAGGCTTCATTTTCTGGAACAGGTGAAGAAGTTCGTGAAATAGATGGAGTTGGATCTTGATACGGCATAGTGCTGTCAAGAAAAGGCATAGGTAATGCAAGGTTAGGAAAATGATCAATGGGGGTATTAGGAGCTACAACTGAATGGAATGGAAAGATATCCTCATGAAAAACAACATCCTTTGAGATGAAAACCTGTTTAGATTGAATATCATAGAGTTTGTAGCCTTTTATACCTGGAGGATATCCCAAAAAAATGCAGATCCTAGACCTTGGGTGGAACTTGGTACGATGAGCCTTAAGAGTAAAAGTAAATGCATGGCATCCAAAAACTCTAAAAGAAGAGTAATCAATTGCATGTCGATAAAGAACTTCATAAGGAGTCTTTTGATGCAACAGAGGTGAAGAAGTTCGATTGATAATATATGTGGTTGTAAGAATGCATTCATTCCAGAATTGAATGGGTACGCGAGACTGAAAGAATAAATCCCTAGCCACATTGAATAAATGCTAATGTTTTCTTTTGACAACTGAATTTTGTTGTGGTATGTCCACACAAGAAAATTGATGAAGAACTCCTTTATCATTGAAAAATTCAAGAAATGCTAACTCCCGCGCATTATCAGATCGGAAAATCTTGATATTAGCATTGAATTGAGTTGCCACCATATTGAAAAACTTGGGAATAATGTTGTTGACATCATATTTTTGTTTGAGTAAAAATATCCATGTGAACCTTGTACAATCATCAACCAAGGTAACAAAGTACCGATAGCCAGCATAAGATGAGATATGATAGGGCCCCCAAATATCACAGTGTATCAAATCAAACGGAGATGGAGACATATGATTATTAAAAACAAAGGATAATCTTTGTTGTTTAGCCAGAGGACACACATAACAAGGAGCATTTTTAAACGTCAAAATATCACAATGTAAACGGGCTTGCAAACCATCTGAGGACAAATGTCCAAGTCGATTGTGCCATGTATGAGCAGACAAGTGGTTGACATACACTGTCGAAGTAGAATGTAAAGTTCCAGTATCCAGAACATAGAGACCATCAATGAAATCACCTTTGCCAATCATTGTCTTACTGGTAAGATCTTGAAGCATGAAGCAATCAAAAAGAAAACTAATAGTAAGATGAGAATCTTTTGTAAGAGCACCCACAGAAATTAAATGGAGCTTGAACTGGGGTACAAATAATACGTCTTTGAGAACAAGCAAGGAACTCAGTCGAACATATCTACTGTATCTGACTGGTATATGAGTGTGGTTCGATAAGGTGACAAAGGAATTCTAAATGGACTTCATAGAGATAAAGTTGGCAGCATTGGAACATATGTGTCGAGTGACTCATGAATCAACTATCCAATATTGATTGGAAAAAAGGACGTGATTTAAAGATACCAAGAAACAAATACCTGTAGTGTGAGTAGTAGAAGATATTGAAATTTTTTCTCTCTGCCTGGACTTAAAACCAGGTGGATAGCCATGGAGCTTATAATATCGCTCAACAGTGTGACCATTAACATGGCAATGTGTACAAAGCCGCATATATTTTCTTTGACTTTTGTAACCACCAGAAGAACTAGAGGATTCCATGAATGCCAGTAATAGTAGATCAAATAATCTTGAGATCAAGGATGAACATAACCGAACGCAAATGCCAAAACTACCAGGTGGAAAGTGCAATTTTTGAAACCGTGGCCTATTGCACTCAAGAATCGACAAATGGTGATTGAAGAAAGGCAGCTAGATCACACAAGCTCCTGATCGAATCTGAGAATCAGATGTCAAAGATCACGCAAAAAAAAAAAAAAAAAAATCATCAAAGATCATCAAGCTGCGAAGCAAAATCGGTGTAGCTTGACAAGCAAAATCGGACAGATCGAAAAACGGTCAATCTATAATTCCATTGACAAACAATATCCAACAAGTCGAATTTAATCGACAATTTCAATCGAGGATGAAACGGTCACGAAGAACAACAATTGACAAATCAAATCGATTCAACAGCAACAACAATCTAAGGCATTGAATTTGCAAATCAATTAATCGAATCTGCAAATCGAGCTGGAGGACAAATCAACGAAGAACAGATCGATGATCAAAGACAACAATTGGCAATCTTTGAAGAAGAAGCCGGCGGAGCTGAGAATCAATCGTGGATAAACGTCGATAATCAATGATCGAACATGAGGAAAAGGAATTGACAATCGTCGACGAACGATTGAGGATAACCGAAACAATAGCCTAGAAGACAGATTGAGAGAGAAACTAATCTCAATCGAAGATCAATCCACAGTCGTCGATGAACAAAAGCAAGCAAAAGAGGAAGAAGAAAAATCAGTCCTCAGATCTGATCTGAGCAGTCCTCTCAATTGATTCACGAAGAATATAACGAAAAGCTTCAAGAATTGTTCACGAAAGATCAACCAAGCTATCCTTAAGAATTGTTCACGAATGGAGCAATCTCAATGGAGCAGAATGAAGCAACATCAATCTCAGTTGATGAATTGAAGCAACATCAATGATGATGAGTAAAAGAAAGGAGATATGTCATCTGATACCATATTAAGAACAAGAGAGGAAAAATATCTCTTCTCATAGAGACCTCAAAAATTATGATTCACATGAGAGGTTAGAGTGCTATTTATAGACAATCAAGATATCTACTCAACTAAATAAATCAGTTACAAAAATGGACAGCTGTAATCTTAACTAACTAATAGAAATATCTAACCTAACTAACTGATTATGGTTTAATAAGCCAACCGCTGCCCAAATTTGGCCAAAGTGATCAAACCTTGGTCGTCGCTGGCCAAATTGGCCAGCGACGACGATAATATGGAGTGAGAGAGAGAGGTTGTTGAGAGGGAGTGGTGGTTCTATTGGTGGTGGCGGTCGAAGTGTTGATGGAAGTGGTGGTGCAGTTTGGGCCTACAGCCCATTTTAATTAAAAATGGGGATGTCTTCGATTATTCCTTTAAAAAGAACAGCTTGCACTCTCCTTTGCATCACTATTGGCCACAAACAAGTAAGAAAAATATCGAAGAGCGGGTTCTTCGACTTGGCACAAATTCCATAGCCTGGCACAAACACATTAACATTGAATCCTCCAATACTTGCATTAAAAAACCACCCTTCAAAATTCGAAAACAGTTTCGAGTCCAAACAGAAAACACACAACTATCTTTCATAAGTTGATCCTACATTTTAAACACATCAGCAAATAACAAAATGACATTTGAAGCCCACCTCCCTCAAGGAGACAACAATCACAAATCCCACCCCCACCCCATCTCATTCTCATCATGGCTCGTCTAATTGGTCCTGCATACACCCGAAAAGTGAAAATTAGATCTTACAACGTTTCAACTGCCCCTATGTGCGTTTGTGTGTGAGAGAGAGGAGAGAGTAGAGAGTAGAGAGTAGAGAGGAGAGAGAGACCTGGGCATCAGAAGTCCAGAGAGTGAGATTGTCCCTTAGGAGTTGCATGATGAGAGTGCTGTCCTTGTATGATTCTTCACCCAAAGTGTCCAGCTCAGCTATGGCTTCCTCAAACGCCTGCCACAATTAACGCTTGTGTCGTGTATTTTACCCAAGCTTGAAGATTAAGTAGGAGCAGCATTTAAATCAAAACAAATATATCTTCACAACAAACATCATTATTTGTACCTTCATCTTTTAAGAGATTATACACTTATATAACACTAGGATTCCTCGTGACTACATGATTTTCTAATTTACAAGTGTAAATATAATTTAATTTAACCGTCTTAAAAGTGATGATGTGAAATTTTTGGACGAGAATTTCCCCCGAAATCTCATCCATACATTCTCCTTAAATAAATCCAACCCTCAATAAAAAGACATTTTAAAAAACCGTTGTAATTTATAACATGCACACACACGTCTATAAAATAAAACACAGCTCAATTATGTTCTCAAGAGACATTTTATGCTTTTGGATCAGATTTTTTATCTAACGATTAAGGTCAAACAACATTTTAACATTAACGTTAGCCATCGCCTCATCTTTTTCTTAAATCTCACATATGCATCTCTCAAACTCGTGCCTTAAGGCTATTTTAGACAATTACTAAGTGTGGCTAGATACCCGCGAATTATATTTGATTGTTTGCCCCATAAATTGACTTGTAACATAGGGATTTAGCTCCTATTTTCTAAAACACACTAAGTGGCATCCATGACCTACCACAAAAATATGTGCCACCAAAGTCAACAGCCAACTACTACAAAAAATAAGCAACCACACCTCAAGAATTTCATTTTTATTCACTTTCAAGAACACCTGTGCAGTGAAATCCTACCTATTCTCTCCTTCCTAGTAAACCATATGTACAAAACCTCAATCTATATCTATGTCTTAAAAATAGACCCAGTTTTTGGTTTAGCAAACTTTTTTTTTTTTTTTTTTTTTTTTTTTTTTCAGTAACATGTGTCCGGGCCAACTTACGCGCACCTTGACTAATCACCACAGGGCGATCTTAAGAGCACACTCTCCCACATTGGCCCGGTGCATTCAGGATTAAATTCAAAATTAAATTCCTAAAGTGCTCCCCAAAAGAGTTGAACTCTGGTTGATAAGAAAATGGCTGACCTCCCCTAGTATAATCAGTTCAATAAATAAAAATAAATAAAAGAATGAAAAAAATTGCACTATGACATGGAATGAGTAACCAAATTCAGTGAAAATATTGAAATGGGTAAATGGGGAAGAAAGAAGCATACCTGTTTTGCCATACCACAGGCTTTATCAGATGAATTAAGGATCTCATAATAGAAGACTGAGAAATTGAGTGCTAGACCCAACCTTATCGGATGTGTTGGAGCCAGATCAGCCAATGCAATATCCTTCAATAACAAAAAAGCATGACCATAACAATCATATATAAAAACACAAATATTCAACCCAGAATAACTAACATAATGTTTACATGAAAGTTGTAATCAATATTACCTTACAAACTAATTGAGAATAAGTTGGGAATGTTTTTTGGGGAAAGGAATGGAAAAAAAAATGTCTCTCAAATCCCAAGAATATTGGGATTAATTTCAAAATTTTAGGGAATATTTTAAATTTTAAAAGTTTGGGAACGAAAACAAGAATTTGGGAGCAAAAACACTAAACAAACGGCGCCATATGGTAACACTTTTTTAAAGTACTTTAGTGTAGTGTTTGTTTTAGATTAAAAAAATACTTCAAAAATTAGAAAAATAGAAATATAATTTTAAGTACTTTTTTCGAAGAGCAAAAACTAATTACTTTTTGTTTTTCGATTTTTAAATTATCAGAGATCAATAGAGATTGATTGACTAGCGACTTTGTTTCAATCATTTCTGATTTTTTTTTTTAATAAGAGATCAAAGGCTCAGTTGTTGTATTAAGAGATCACTTACAATAGGATAATACCAATATATTATATCTACACTATCAAACATACTTTTTAAGTAGAGGTAATTTTTTCTTTTAAAAAGTACTTAAATTAAGTGTTACCAAATGGTGTGCATAAATTATAAGATCATAATTTTGTAAATCCATCAGATTCACCATATCCAACAATCAAAGAAGAAAATAAAGCCCAAGACTATCACATAAAGAACAAATTTAAACTTACATATAAATCAGCAATAATTAAAATCTTTTTATGTTTGCAAATCCATATGCAAAAATTCACAAAACAACCGCAATTTCAAGCACAGTTATTGTACTTTGCCTTAAATCCCTAACTCATAAGATCATAGCGCTCTTTAAATCCTGTGTGTATAGACTAGAGAGTGCTTGTTTAATCAATTTCACCATAGATGATAGAACATCACATATAAACACCAAATTAACAGCAACAGAAAAAAAGAATTCGCGTTAATTCAAGTATTCCAAACACAAGCACTGAAAAAGTTGAAACAGTAGTTACCTGAGCTGCCTTGTAGGCGTTCATAGTGTCCTCAGCAGCCTCCTTACGCTCATCGCCGACTTTGAACTCTGCCAGATACCGATGATAATCTCCCTTCATCTTCAGATAGAAGACCTTTGACTCGCTTGTGGAAGCCGACGGCACGAGATTCGAGTCCAGCAACTTAAGAATCCCGGCACAAATTTCCGAGAGCTCCGATTCGACCTTAGATCTGTAGTCCTTGACTAGGGAGACGTGTTCGTCGTTCTTGCGGGACTCCTCCTTCTGCTCTATGGACGAGACGATGCGCCACGAGGCCCGAAGCGATCCGATGACGTTCTTGTAGGCCACGGAGAGAAGGTTTCTCTCCTCGACGGTCAGTTCTCCGGCTGGAGTGGCGTCAAGCACGAGCTTCTCCATGTACTGGACCATCTCTTCGTATCGTTCGGCTTGCTCGGCCAGCTTAGCCATGTAGACATACTGGTCTCTGGTGGGATTTTCTGTTCCGACGGCCACCATTATTGACGAAAGGAAGGTGCAGTCTAGAGACAGAGAAAGGGGAGGAGGTTGAGGGATCCTCGTTTTTACTTGTGACATGTTTGGATCTCAGATTTATGTTTACTCCGCGTTGATTCTTTTCTTTTCAGAGAAATAATAGCCGTTGGATTGAAATTATTTATATGGTGACGAACGGCAGCGATCATTGATGTCGTCTAAAACGATGACGTATGATAAGGAAACGGCCGTTTTGGTGACATTTCCCGTGTGAGAACTGACGATTTGTATTCGACGGAAAATGACTTTATTGGTCTTTTTAAGTAGTTTGAAACTTGGCTCATATATTTGCTCTTTAAATTATTAAATTAATTTTAATATGATCTAAATATTATTTTACTCTCCGATTACATAAATGTACAAATTATATTACTGCTATAACTTCCGACCTTGAGTAAAACGATTTTATGAGGAATATGTTAGTATATTTATGGTATTTTTTAAATAAAAATGAAAATAATCAATTGATTCAAATTTAATTGTTTCATTATGAATTTGTTATATAAAAATAATTTTTAACTATTTTATGACCCATTAATAGTGGGACCCATTCTTAAATTGGAACACATGTATATAACAATATATTTTTAGTGTTAAGGAAATAAATGTAGTATATTTATTTGTGAAAAAATTATTTAGAGATGAATTAAAATTATTATTTAAAATGCACACTTGAAATTGTTGATTGATGTGTCGTATGGACTATCCCACATAGGTCACTACATTGTACGAAAAATTATTTATTAATGTTTGGATTACCTCTTGAAAGTAAGCCTCATAGGACATTGAACTGGTATGGACAAAAAAATAGGGTAAACACTATAACATAAATAAATCCATACACACACATGCCGCCGCCGACCGATCGACTGCCCGGGCCCGGGTCCAAGGCTTGGTGTTGAGGTCTTGGTATTCTTTTAGACAAAATCTGAAAATTAGAATCATCACATGCCAAATAAAGCCTAACTATTCAGGTTTGTATCTGCACAGAGTTACAAATCTAGAAGTTGTCCATATGTGTAAGTAACTGTAGAGAGTTACAAAAATTAAATCTTGCATCTTAATTCAGGAGTTACATGAGTCTCTTCAGTTATTGTTTCTGCTCTTCATAAAAAGACAGATGTTCCTTAGCATATAGGATAAACACATAAGCTTGCATTTATGTTTTCCTTCAGAGTATTTTGAGAGTTTTTATTGTTTTTAAGAGTTCTTAAGAGAGTTCAACACTTTTTCCTTTATTCAACTTTCGATTTTCAGTGTTGGTAACAATAGTTGTTGGTCGTTGTATCCTCGGAAACAGAAGCTCATTCAAATCGTAAGCACGTAGCGGGTCAAAATCTGTTTTAAGGAGAAATTTTCAAACGATTGTCTTGATCTCCTTTTTCTAGTATTTTTTTTTTGTTTACGTTCGGTAATACGATAAGTATCTTCTTTTTGTTTTTCATTAAGTATTTTATAAACACATTGAAATAGAAATTCAAATTCTATTATTTTAAGTAGTAAACGGTTAATCTAGAGTGTTCTGCAAGAAATAATTTTGATTTGTTTCATTTTTATTTCTCAACTTCTTCTTTATAATTAATTATTTAATTAATTTGTGAATCATTTTTCCAATAAACTTAAAGCATATTTCCAATATGCATATACAATTCTGATTTTTGTTTGATAAAACATTATAGTTACAAAATTCTTATATTTTTATTGATTTCTTTTATAGAAAAAAATTCTTTTTATAATAATATTGTTGCTATTGTTATTGCGGCTGCAAGCGTCACACCAACCGCCGTGACTGATCGCAACATTTTTTGTGCGATTTCATACTACTAAATTTAGTTTTGTTAATCGTTCAATTAGATTAAAATATTATAAATTAAATTATTCTATTTGTTTTTAAAAGGTTTTTGAATTTAGAACCAAACGACGATAATTTGGAGTAAAATGGATGAAAAACAAACAAATCACAACGAACTGAATGAAAGCCGTCGAAGAGGCCTCAAAAGGGAACAAGCGGCTCAGCAGGAGCCGCGTAACGCGCGGCTCCTGCACCACCAAGTTGGCCCAGCTTCTGAAGCCGAGCCAAATTGGTTGCGGAAGCCGAGCGCAGTGGCTCAACTTCCGCCTTTTGGGAAGAGCCGCGCATGGCTCATGGCTACTTGGCCAGCCTCTTCTAGCCATTTCTAGCCCTTTTTGTACTTTTTTTTTTTTTTTTCCATCACACTTGGCCAGTCTTTCTTCAACTTGTTTAATGTCGTTTTCATCCAATTTGGGGGCGGTTTTGGCCAATTTACATCCCACAAACCCTTTTTTAGGTCCCTATATATAGGACTTGAGGTTTTGGGAATAGGGAGAGAATTTTTCCAGACCATTTCCACTTCATTTTCTAGATATTTTGTAGCATAATTCTCCATTGAAGGTGGAAGTCAAGTTCCTAAAGGCAAACTAGTAATAGTGGTTTAAAGGATTGTATCTGAGAAAATGTCGTTCTACACGACGATGAACGTCTAATGTTCTTTTAACCGGGTTAGGATCGTGGTGAGATATTTTGTGGTTTATGTAATATTGTACTTTTCTATTTCATTTTGGATTATGTGTAACTATTGTGTGATGAGGATTTGTTGATCTTTATATTGATTTCATTGTGGTTGGATTTATTTACAAAGTATTCTTGTAGAGATTTTGATTTAGGTCCAATTACTTTTAAAAATATTAGATCTAATACATGTGGTCTAGATCTAATGATCACAATCATTTTCTTGGGGATTGATTATTGGTCTTGATGATTTATTTTTATATTTTAATTCACCGTAGATTAGTGTAGTGTAGGAATTAAATATAAAAAATAAATCATGCTAGAGAATAGCAATCCAATCTTTCTGAGTAGTTCTGACTTGTAGTTGGGAACACTTGTTTGCACAAATTCGATTTGAATAGAAAATACAAAAACAACATAATTCTCAAAATACGTAAACCCAAGATTCCTAACTTGGTTCTCTATTTTATTTTGTTTGTATATTTAATAGTTTCTTTTCTTATTTTTTAAATTAAAACTCATTTTCGACATGGAAAGAAAAATAATAGAAAATTGATAATTACAAGACCGATTTCTCTGGTTCAACACCCTACTTGAATACCGTACTACATCAATATCGTTGTACCATTTAAAGGTATTATTTTTTAGCGATCAAATTTTGGCTCTGTTGTCAGGGATTAGCATAACTAATTGTTGATTTCTGTTATTATTTTTTCTTTCTTCGCCTGTATATATTCATCTCTTTTCTTTTTTGAGTTTTATTTTTGCAGGTTAACCGAGATCCGATCTTTAAGTTCAGATCTTCAAGTAAGGATTCAGGTTATTCTATCTATTTTTTTAGAAAATTAAAATATATGTAATTAAAAAAATAAAAAATAAATAAAAATTTTGGACAAGGGTAGATGGATGATGTTTTTGGGAGGTTAGCCACTTTGATTGAGAAATCAGATCAATCTAACACAACAAGACCCCAAGTTTACCCTCATTCATGTATTGTATGCCAAAACCCTAATCATATCACTGACCAATGCACCTTTAATTGGCAATATCCCACATGTTTGTATGATAATATTTATCCCGATCCATAGTATTCGTCAAATTAATATAATCAAAATTCAAACAATTATGGGTTGGATCAACACTATTATAGTGAACCTTCAGGGTCATATTTTTACAATCTAACCTTTTACTAACCCCAAACGCAACCATCATTTTCCCAAGAAATTAGGAATAAGGAGATCGATTATATGGAAAACATCCTTAAAATCTTGGAGGGGATCCAAGACCAAGACAAAACAATGGATTTAAATTCCGAATCCATAGATCGGCTATAAGCCCAAATCGGGCATCTCATTAAAGCTTTGAATAAGAAAAATACAGAGAATAGTCTAGAGGTTGACAACCGGGTAGATGATGAGGAGCGTGGTTTAGTGCATGAGCATAAAATTGAATAGTTATCGAAAGGATCACAACCGAGCGAACCTGGTGAGGAACCCCAACGTTATGATCTCGAGCTTGAGCCGTGTTTGGCTCAACCATCACTGTCTAGTGAGTCAGAGGCAGAAAAGCAACTAGGATACGAGAGTGAAGGTAAGGGGATGAGCTTAGGAGTTGAGAATACGTACATAGAAGAGGTCGGGGTAGAAAATCATGGAAAATATGAGATCCAACCCTTAGAGACACATTTAGATAATATTCCTATGATTGAAACATATATTATACTTATGCCACCGCATCCCAAAATTAATGTTTATCTTTTTTATGCGATGGACCAATCTCAACCTTGATCAAGGACGATTTTTATCATATTCGGTGGGTTGACAAAAGTCAACTTCTCTTGGGGGTCTTAACAAAAAGACCACCGAGTATGTCCCACATGAAAGAAATGAGATTTAATCTGGGAAAGAAGTTGAGAAATTTGAGTATCACTCGCGACTTATCTTTGACCGATTGGAGGATAACTAAACAAAAGGTGAGGAGCTGGTTACTGCACTACGATTAGGGGCTTAAGATACTTATTGTTCGGCTGAAGACATCAAATTTAGTTCTAAGTGGGAGGAAACCCATTGTCATTTTAGCTTTCTTATTTTAGTTTTATATTTTATTTGATGAGTTTCCTTTATTGTTTTGACAGACAGGTTTACAAGCATCCAGTCAGGGTACATTTCAGTTACGTCAGGTTGTATCTTTTCTTGCGAAATTAATTTTGTACTTTTCTCATTGAGGACAATGCAAGATTTAGGTTTGGAGGGATAAATGTTTGTTTTCCTTTAGTTATTTTTTTTCACGCTTAAATTTTATCAATCCATCTTGTGATAGCATGTCTGTTGAGTATAAACATAAGTTTGTTGAATAGTCATTGAAGCATAGCACTGATTTTAAAAAAAATAAAAATTCATTTTTCGTCACCTTACATGCATGATAATTTTCTTTTATTTTCAATTTAGTAGATGAACTGGTTTACTGAATTTTGGCATGATTGATTCACTTCGGATTTTGAAAAACAAAATATAATAAATACAAATATAAGCTTCTCTTTTTTCTTTTTGACAAAAAATATATTAATGAGATGGGCTTTTTAAAGCGTTAGTTTTCTCATAAAATAACTTAAGTCAATTTTAGAAAAAGAAGTCGCCACTTATCATTGAGTTTAAATGGATTAAGTAAAATTTTGACTCCAAAAAGCACAGTTCAACTAAAGATACATTTTTAAGGGTTCAGGGGTCAATTACACTCGGGGAAGGTGTTAGACACCCCAAGACGCCCGTCCGAGGACGGTATCTTATCCAATTAAGTCCAATTAAAATTTAAATCCAAATGCTTTATTGTATTTTGAAATTTCTTCTTAATTTTTTTTTTGTTTTTTTTAACAAAAAAAAAATTGTTTTTTTTTTTTTTAATTAAGGAGAATTTTTTTTTTTGAATTTCATGAAATAAAATGGGAAAACAAATTTTGTTTTATTTTAATTTTTTAAAATGTTCCCCCCAGTATGACCGATTATAAAATATCGAAAATTTAATAAGGATGACCCCCAGGGGGTTTAATGCCTTGAGTTTTAAGTTTGGGTTATTTTGACAAAAGGAAGGAACATGAACGCCAAAATATATTTTTGAAAAACTTCTTTTTGTTTTTATGTTTCTTTTTTTAGTTTTAATAATTTTTTCTCTATTTTTTTTTTAAGCAAAAACATAGGGGAGTTGATTTGATTCAGAAAACATGATAAATCACATTTTTTAGAAAATTTCATTCTTGAAAAAAAAAAAAAAAAGTCCATTTATTAGTGAAAATAATTTGGAATGATTTCATTTTTAGTAAATTTTTTTTTAAAAAATACTCCCCTCTTAAAAAGACTATATTTTTCTTATTCACAATTTTTTTTTTTTTTTTACTTTTTAAAAAACCAAAATGATTTTTTTTTTTTTAGAAAACTCACTTTTACAAAAACTAATTTTTTTACATATTTTTATAATAAAACATATATGAAATGAAAATAAATTTATTTTTTTTCCATTTTATCAATTTATCCCAAACTCGGAAACCCGGCTTAGGAAAGTGCCCTCCTAAATCCACCATTTGAAAATTTTACATTGGTTGGAAAATCCGAAACGGTGGTATGAAAAACTTTTCATTTCTCACATTTCAAGTTAAGAGCTTTCATTTTTTTTTATTTTTTTTTATTTTTTTGGTTTTTTTTTTGTGATTTTCATTTTTTTTGGATTTTTTATTTTTATTTTTTATTTTTGGAACAATAAAGATCAATTCAATTTTTATTTTTTTTTCATTTTTCTTATGCGAGAAAATAAATATTTACAGAAAAATAATAACAATACATAAAGTGTATAAAATAAAATTATAGAAAGAAAAGTGCGGAAAGGCACAAAATTAGAAAAAAAAAAGTGCGGAAAGACGCAGAATAGAAAAATAAATGCAACTAAAATAAAAAACGTGGAAAGACACATAGTAGAAAATACGTACAACAAAATAAAAGTGCGAAAATGTACAGAACAAAAAATAAATATAACAAAATAAAAGTACGGAAAAGCGCAGAACATGAAAATAAATGCAGAAAAGTAAATTAATTTTTAAGTGTTCTAATGGAACGTCCTTTTAAATTTTGTCCAATTTAGGTCTATCCTTTTAAGCTGTATAAGCAAAATTAATGTGTGATTGGAGGGTAGGAGAAACTTATTTGAGCTTGGACAATTTCTTCTCCTTTTCTACACTCTCTCCCCATATATATATATATGAAGAAAGTCTTCTGTCAAAAAAAGGCCAAAAATCTTGAAAGAAAAAAACTATCCCTCTAGGCCCTTTTTACATTACACCTTTTTTTGTGTTTGAAGAAATTCTTTTCCCAAAAAAAGGCCCAAAAATCTTGAAAGAAAAAAACTATCCCTCTAAGCCCTTTTTAAACTACACCTCCTTTTGTGTTTTTTGTGACCCAAGAATTCCCAGCCCCCAAAAAAACCCACACAAACATAACACCAAAAATAATTTCTCTCTTCCCTCAGTCTTTTGTTTTTCTCTATTCAATATTCTTTTTTTTTTTTTTTTCCTGCCCCAACGCGTTGACAAGTGTTCACGAGAGGCAGGCTGAACGGCATGTGCCCGTCCAATTTTTTTTTTTTTAATAGTATTATATATTTTCTTAAAATATAAACAATATCTTAAAATGCACCCACGAATACTTGATCCCTATATCACCTACATGGAAAGAGAAAGTTTTACCAACAATCCAGTCATAGAATCTTTATCTTATTTCTCTTTTCCTTTCCCTTTCCCTTTCTCTTCCTATTTTCTTTTTCCTTATTCTTTTTCTTCATTTTAATTTCTTTTGTTGGCCCAAAGAGCTACCCAAGAGGAGTAAATTGGATAGTTACTAAATTTAAACAATTAATTCCTTTAAACACTTAATATCAAAAATTAATTTTTCTAAATTAATTATTATCTTAGTCACGTAGCGATTATGTGTTTAATATTAAGTGTATACTTAAACACAATATAAGAAAATAAGTAATGTAGCACACAACAATATATCCTGATTCGGTAATCTACTCTTACCTGCATCCAGTCCCTCAAACTCTACAGAGATTCATAATCCACTAAACCTTTGATTCCTTTCTCAAGTAGGAACCAAACCCTTACAATCTCAATATTTTTCACAGGTTTAGAATCAACCTTTACAATTATCATTTTCCTAAGTTCAGGAAGAACCTTATCTTTTTACTAGGCTCAAGACTAACCTAATTCGATTACAGGATGAATCAAAACCTAATCCTTTTAATAGGTGAAAGATCAAACCTATTACTTCTTCATACTTTTACACTTATTATTTTATCAGGTTTAGGAAGAACCTTTACAATTATTCAATTCTATTACAGAGAGAATCAAAACATAATTATTTTCAAGGGAAAAAAATAACCTAACTTTTTCACAGGAAACAAATCGAAACCTAACTACCCTAACTAGACACCGTCCCAAATGTGTCTAATCCGCTCAATCTCACAAGCACAAAAAATGTAAGTTTCTTCCCATAAGGAGCTTTTACCACCTCAATACAAATATACTCGATTAATGTCTTGAATAATTACTACATAATAGATATAATGTGAGGCAAACAAAATCTGATTAATTAACAAAATGGGTAGCACAATTTAAGCACGTAATCAGATAATCAAATAAAATCGTTTAAAAATATTTTTAGGATTTTAAATTTAAAGCAATTTTCTTATCAACCTTATACCAAGCAATCAATAAAAATATAACTTCAAAGTAAGCAATAAAGCTTGGATAGATCTTACCGAGAAACACCCAAGATAATGACAGTACATCAATGGAACTCAAGTCAATAACGTCACACCACAAGCGCTTTAGATCAAGAACTTAGAATAAATTTCTCACAAAAATGTCTGGGTAAATATCACTCTTAGAATAGCTCAAACAGATTGTTCTTGATGTCCATTAACTCATTCCTACAGGTCTCTTTAAGTAAACCTAAAAGTAACTTTCCTATGACTAGTTTTCAAATGTTGTATCAATAATTAACACATTTAGACCCCATATAACATTACTTTTCATTTCAGGTGTATTTCACATTAAAATATTTTTCAATTCTCTCATATATTCGATAAAACAATTCTCAATTTAAAACCATACAAATAGAAAGTATTAATACATTTAAATTAAGAGAATCCATAAGTATGTGGACCAAATCATTAGGGATAATAGAATAGGTACACCATATCTTAATTAGGTTTAAATCTCCCAAATCTCTTCCTCGGAATCCTAAAAAACGGATAGTTTTTTACCAAGAGACCAAGTCACATGAAACCTCAACCGACTTAGTCGGTTGACCGAGCCCTGACGATCGGTTGATCGACCGATCTTGCACCATATTTCAACCATTAGCTTTAGGTCATTCTGTTGACTGACTACCTTCAATCGATTGACCAATTAGCAGAGTGATCCAATTTTCCTTCAACTCTCCATCTGACTCAAACGGTTGACCGATCCATTTTATTCAGTTGACCAATTGAATCAGTGTGCTCATTTTCTTCGCTAATTCAGCCACTGTTTCAAATGGTTGACCGACCTACTTATTCGGTTAACCGAGTTGATTAGTAGCACTTCATTTTAGCTGCAGAACTCACTATTTGATTCAATTAACTGATTGTTTTTCTCAATTGACCGAATTTATTCAAAAACTCAACTTATTATACTTTAAAACATTTTTAATTAGGTCGATTATCAAACTCATTTTACATAAGGAGCACATAATAATTCACATATTAGGATCTTAAATTATCGCTTAACACTCATAAAATTAATTTTATGTGTCATGCATGATCCTAATTCGGGTTGCATTAAGAGTATATAGGTAAAAAGTTGTTTTTACCTAGTTGTCTTTAATGTCTTGAAAACTATTCACGTTTTCATCATTTCTATCTTGCACCCGTTATATTTTCTTCAATGATTTTTCTTTGACGATTCCTTTTTTTAAACACATTACGTGGAACTATAAATCTAAAACCACTCAGTAAAAACATTAGTCTCATAAAAACATCAACACTTAATTGTTCATCAAAATATTAGATTCAACATCTTTTATTCTTAATATTATTTTCCCTAATCAATTATAAGAAAACAAAATTGGATTATCCAAAGTTCAGTCGATTTCAAAATGGTTATCAATTGTTTTCCAGTTTCATGAATTTCGAAAATACCCAAACATTGGGGTCAAAATGAAAATTTCTTAACATTTTCGATTTCACTTGTTTTTCGCCAAGTCGAACTTTGAAAACCAGACTTGACGAAATAAAACATGAAAATTTTTATGAGATTAATTTCAATCTGTTCAATTTAGCCCCAATATAAATTTTCATTTTGACCCTAAAATCCTCTTTTGACTTTCCAAACTTCAATTAGAGTTTTGATTCGAGTTCTTTTTAAAAAAATAATCCTTTTAAGAGATTCTATAAGAAAAATTTAAATCAAAATTGGTCCTTGTTAAATGACGATTTGAAGTTTCTCAAAATTTCAATTAGGCCCCTAAATTTTCTATTTCGACAAAATGTCTCAATTGATTTATTTGGGGGCCCAATTGGGATTATGAGACTTTTATTTAACTTGTTTTAAGATAACATGAACCTTTCCAAAAATTAATTTTGAACTCCGGGTTCAAATGTCAATATTTTGAATTTTTAATTTAGTCCCAAAACTTTTCAAAATGAACAATTTTGATTTAAAACCCTCAATTTGATAACCTTTCGGCTTAATTGGATTTTTGAGTTATTAATTTAAACCTTAGAAACTTAATTTATTATTTCAAACCTCTAATGAAGCCAATAAGATTTTCAATTGCAAAATTCAAGTTTGAATTAATTCCTGAAACCTTCGAATCAACCCTTCATTTTTATTTGGATATTCTCAAAATTCGTGAATCATTGACTCGGCAAAAGTATTTTTTTTTTTTTTTTTATTTCTTTTGAAATGTCATGCATGAGTGGGATAAAATGCGGTGTCTACAACTGTCATTCTTTGTCATTCGAGTTTACTCGTAATGACAACGATAGAAGACACACACTATTTTGTTCCGCTACTCGATTAGTAGCGATGCAAGAAGATGATGAATGAAATCCTGTGAAATGTGCCCCAGCCTATGGCTAGGGTAGTGCATGCTTGGAGAAAGAAAAACTTACCTGGGAATCAAGAGGTGTTGTTCTATTTGTGGAAGCTTTGGCAAAGATATGACCGAATTCATGTAGGTTACCTACGTACTTTTGGGAAACTAAAGATCAGGTCAAACGTAGTTCAGCGAATGCCCCTTGTGAGGCAGAAAAGAATATTCACGATGAACTCATGACGAACAATGTTCGTATAGATGATCGTTTAGTGAAAATGAGAAGGAAGTGGCTTATGACAAACATGATTTGTTCAGAGGGGTGACACATTGATAGGTATGAAAAACCTATCTATTTCCAATCCGAATTTGTTAGTTTTCGAATATGTTTATATAGTATTTTATTATGTTTTAATTAGTTTTCATACCTTTTGTATAACTCAGGTGTGTGAGGCAAAAAGATAGGAAACTGGAGCTAAAACGATGAGATCGAACCAAAGTGGTTCGAAGTTATGGTGGATAAACAAGGTCGGAGGCTAAAAGATGAAACAGGCCCATCGCTTAGGTGTCCAGACCACCGCCTAAGCGGTGAAAATGCTGAGAAGAGAAAAATGTTACTGATGGAAGACCGCCTAAGCGGAAATTCTACTGCTTAGGCAGAAATCCAGCAGAGGACGAAGAAGGGCTACTGACAGCCGTTCGCCTAGGTGGAATTTCAACAGAATGTTCTCCAGTCTACTGCCTACTTCACCGCCCAGGTAATCAGACTTAACCGACCTAACTCTGCCTAGGCGCAATTTCCACCGCCTAGGCGGATTTGCCCTGCACAGCCTTTAGATATTTTTAGGATATTTTTGATATAAATATCCCCTCTCCTCCCCCTTGGCTGGTATCTCTCTTCTTTCTCTTGCATTTTTTAGCCCCTTAGGCTATATTTAAGCCAAGGGTTAGGAATTTTAGTGGTGGAGCTCGCATCCCGAAGTAGAGAAAACGGCGAATCGATCGTGGAACGTTCTTAGCGGTTTATCTTCGGACGAGGCTAAGTTCTTCGATCGTTTTTTCTTATTTCTTTATCTTAGGAGCATGTGAGCATATTTAGCTCGTTATTTTCTTGTATATGCGGCTATGGCCACAAGTTAAATATGGATTGTAGTAGGGATTAATACAATATTTATAAATACGTTGTTTGGATGATTTCGGTGTTTTGTTTGTGATTGTTCTTCATAGTTTGATTATATTTATCGTATTGTTTGTTTATTATGCTTGGATTGATAAATGGAGAATACGGGTGATAGGTGTGTAAAACCTATCTATTTCTAAACCGGATTTGTTAGTTCTCAAGCATTTTAGTTATATTTAATTTTGTTTTAGTGTGTTTTAGTGTAGAACAGGGAAAGGACCTCAAAGGGAGAGAAACAAGTGAAAACAGTGGAGAAACGGTGAAGAAAATGTGTAAAATAGGGTTTAGGTGAATGAAGACCACCGCCTAAGTGGAAGTTCCACCGCCTAAGCAGAAGTTCCACTGCTTAGGCGAAAAAGAGGCAGAATGTTGGAGTGCTGAAGGGCTGAACCACCGCCTAGGCGAGAAAACAACAGAATATCTTGCCAGCAGTCATCGCCTAAACGGAAAAACCATCGCTTAGGCGAAATCACTGACAAACTTTAACTGACTTAAAGCTACCGCCCGAGCGGTGAACCACCGCTTAGGCGATGACACTCTGCACAGAAATATCTATTTTCAGATATTTTGATGATATTTCCAACCCTTGTCTATAAAACCCCTTTCTCCCCCAATTGCTCAGAGGTTAGAACCCCTTAGACGTGAGAGGAGGCTCCGGTTGTTCTTTGGGAGCTCTCTTCCACTTTAGTTAGATTAGATTAGTTTAGGAAGTAGATTAGATTAGTTGTAAAGAGTGGTCTTGGCCAATCCTTGAAGAGCTAGAAGAGGAAGTTCATCAAGCGAGAAGAGGAAGCTCGGGAGGATCATTCTTTGGTGAAAATGGACTACTCCACTTTGAGATTTGGCTTTTCTTCCCTTGTTTTCATCTTTGTATTTAATATTTATAGTTGGTAATTATGATCTCCTCTTGATTTGTGTTGTATTGGCTAAGAATATGTTAGTGTAATTTAGAGATTAGTTAGGGAAAGGTGTAGTTGTGTAAATACTCGTTTGGTTCAATATATGTTTCTTTAACGGTTGTTGTTTTAAGTCCGATTGTGTTTATCATTTGATGAGAATCTTAATATGCTTGTAACGGTATTAGGGTTGGATTTGAGAATCTAGGGTTTGACACTCGGGAGAGGTAACCCTGGATTCGGACTAGGGTAAATACATCGTTACGACCTAACGACCCGGGAGGGCGTTAGTTAGTATGCAATCGATGACGTTGGGTCAAGACTCACGTGTCCTAGAGTCGTTAAGACATCGAGGGGGACCTCGGCGTCGACTCGAAGTCATGTATTCCCTCGTCTTACACTCGAAAAAGGTGGGGGAGGAGTTTACGAACTGAGATTGTCGGATACCTAAACTCCGTTATTGTTAACCGAACGAAATCAAACGTGTATTAAGTGAACGAAATCAATCCATAATTAATCAACTTAGTTAGAATTAACTCACTAATTGTAATTTAGCTTAGTTTAATTCCAATTCACGCTCTCCGTCGTCAGGATAATACGAGATTACGTCAATTGCGGTATTCAATCCAATTATTCATACTTTTCTCTGTGGGAACGATATCCGATCTTCAAAGATCCACTATATTAAAACTTTAGACCTCGTATACTTGCGAGCGTAAGTAGGCTTGTGAAAATCGCCCCTACCAAGTTTTTGACGCCGTTGCCGGGGATTAGTGTGAATTTTATTTGATTATTGTCAAATTTTGTTCCCGTCAACATATACCAAGTTTTTGGCATTGTTGACGTGGGATGAGTTTGAATTTAATTGAATATTACAAAAGAAACGCGGTATCGGCTCAAAACTTAAGTTTTATATAGGACAAGCAAATTGATCGTTTCCTAGTCCGTCAACATACACCAAGTCTTTGGCGTTGCAGACGTGGGATTAGTGTGAATTCTAAGTTGATATTGCGACTAAGTAGTCGAGTGTTAATCCTGACATTTATTTTTGTTTTGTTTTTAATTTTTATTTTTTTGTTTTATTGTGTTAATGAGATCAAGCGGTGCGAGAAATGATGAAGATTGGAACTCTTAAATCTCAATCCCGAGATGGAGCTTATTGCAAATGATAAGGACTGAGAAGAGAAGCCGATTTCAAAGCCATGATCTTGATCCAACTAAGCATTTGAGCCCAAATTCCTTGTCTATGGGGAATTTTGGTGAAAAATACTTAGTGACACAAAAGTCCAGCTGGGGACGGTAATCCAAATGCTATTCTTTTGAAATGAAATTTAGGGTATCAAATTACCCGATTTTTGTTACTATTTATTTGATTATTTATTCTTTTTGGAAGCCGGCATGGCTTCGGAATGTGTTCGGCAGTGAATTTAGGAGTGTGGAAGTTTGGGAAGGTATTTCAAATTTAAAACACAGTGAACAAGCGAAGTGAAAATGAACGGGGTGGAGTCGTCTTTTGAAAATTTGAGAAAAACATTAAAGTGGGAGCTAAAGGCCCACCGCCCAAGCGGTTAACCACCGCTCAGGCAGGTAAAAGTACAAAGAAGGTGTTTTTCAGCAAAAAAAAAAAAAGGCCCACCGCCCAAGCAGTAAACCACCGCTCAGGCAGTAAAAATACAGAGTGGGTGAAAACAGCCCACCGCCCAAGCAGTTAACCACCGCTTAGGCGGTAAAAATACAGGATGCACCAAATTTTCAAAATATACTCCACCGCTTAGGCGGAAAAATCACCGCCTAGGCGGATTAACAGCAGAACAAAACGTTTGCACACTGGTGTAATTTCGCTAAGGCGTAAAAACCACCGCCTAAGCGGAATTTCATCAGAAGGTTTGATTTTAAAGAAAAGAGTTCCACCGCTCAAGCGGTTAATGCACTGCCTAAGCGGTGGATCTTCTGTTGTTAAAAATAGCCCGTCGCCTAAAAATTAAAAATGCAAGTTCCCTCCCCAATCCTCCACATTCTCTCTAAAACTTCACTCCCAAACCGTTCCAAATCTCTAAAATCATCCATCCATTACAAAACGTGGTCATTTCCATCATGATTCAACCTCCAAGAATCGGATTTCAACCCCCATTTCTGAAAATCAGGGGTTTCGCGTGAAAGGTGCGATTTCTTCCATTTCTTTTGATTGGACCATTATTTTTCAACAAGTAAGTTTCTTTTACATTACATTTAGTTTAGTTGTTGAAATTATTGGTTGGTTTTCATGATTCTATCAAAGAAATCAATGGATTTTGAGATTTTGCCCAAAAACCTAAAACCCTAGTTTCGCGATTTCGAAGTTCAATGGGTTTTTGGTTTGATTCTTGATGATACGCATGTTTAATTGGATTGGTTGTGTGTGTGGATTAATATAGGATGTCACATTTGTGAAAAATAGTTTGAAAAATTCAAATGGGTATTCGTTTTGGGATGAATTTGTTCATGACAATGTGATTAGGGAAGTTTATGTTTTTCAAATGTTCATATATGATGAGGTTGTATTGGGTTTTTGTGATTGTAGGAAATGCCAAAAAGAGCAGCTAAGAAGAGGGCTAGAGGCGAAGGGTCGAGTTCAAACCCTAGGTTGCCGACCGACGTTGACTTTGATGCTACCCGCTTTGTGTCAAAACAAGCGGCGGACCACTTCAAACAACACAAAAACATTGTGCTTGCATACGTCAATGGGGATTCGGCCCGATCGAGGAGCTCTTGGAGGAATTTCAGAATGAAATCCAAAGCCACCACTGGGAGCAATTCTGCAAATCGCCACCCCCAGGCGAAATTGCTTTGGTCAAAGAGTTCTATGCAAATGCTACCGAGGCCATCGACGATCTAGCAAGGGTTCGGAACCAACCCATTATCTTCAGCCCCGACTTCATAAATCATCTCTTCGGGCTTTCGGCACCGGAGTCAATTGAAAGCCAGGAACTTACTTTACAAAGGGTCATCCAATATATCACATCTGGCCTGGTAAAGTGGAAACATCAGGGGCCGAACGTTGCTACATTTTCAGTGAGATGCCTCAAGCCGATTTCAAAAATCTGGCACAACTTCATCTGTGGAAGCCTCCTGCCGACATCACATTTGTCAGACGTCTCGAAGGACATGGCCTATTTGATCTATAAAATCCAGACTGGACAACCCATAAACGTTGGATTTCTGATCTATTCATCAATTCTTCATGCTTTGAAATCGGTAAAGGGTGGGCTCCTGTTTCCGTCACTTTTGACCCATATATTCAGATAAGCTGATGTGACTGTATCCGGGGGAAGCCAGTGTGAACCTATCTCTCCACTTACGCTGTTAGTGATAAATCGGTTGTGGAGGAATGGGGCATAAGAGGCACCCGAGCCTGAGCCGGAGGAAGGAGAAGAGCAACCAGACGATACGGCTGGACCTTCTGGAGCCCGAGCTGAAAACTCCCAAGAGCGGAAGCTTCAGATGGTCCTCCAGAATCAATACGAGATTGCCTCTTTCCTGGACCAATTTTCGAGGCAACAAGATCGAGTCCAACGGAAGATTTGAGAGGGCCTTGGCCTTGAGATGGACGATTTCCCACCGATGCCATCTGTGCCACCACATTTACTCTAGAGACCACATTCTCCTTCTCAGAGTGATGATGGTGATGACTCGTTTTCAGGTGAACAGTAGGGAATAAATCTTATTCCCTAGGTATGTGTTCAACCCATTTTTTGTGCAACCATGCTATATGTTTATTGGGTTCGCTGCTATTGGAACACTACCGTGTTCAGGCCTGAATGGTATGGATCGGATGATAGCTTAGTGGATGTTCATCCATTTTGACTTTTTGTAGAAAATGATGAACAATTATTATTATTTTTGAACAAAATGAATTTTTTTTTGGTGTACAGACCTTTATTTATTTATATATTATGAATGTTTTAATTTTTAATTTTGTTTTTGTTTAGTTTAAATTAATGTTTGTTTTTGAACGTGTAGTGTTAGATTAGTATGTATGTTAGTATTAGAATTAGTTTAGTATTGTGTATGTATAAAGTTGTGTTTGCATGATTAGATGTAAGTTCATTTGGGCCAAGACCCGATGATGAGAATTATCCCCTAATTGCATATTGAGGTCGGGGGTAATACCTTCCTGATGTGTTTTGTGTGCTTAACATGTCAATTGGGTAAAAATTATCTCGATCCAAAAATTGCACGACATTTGAACTCAATGAATAATTTTCTGAACGATTTGACGTTGATTATTCGATATTAAGTTCATGATATAAAATGAGGAAACTAGAACTTGATTTGGGGAAAACTTGAGGCGGAATCCTAGGTAAGATAATTCCGGAGACGTGATTTAGGCCGTAAATTTCTCGTTTGATCCGTTGTAGCTAACCTGAAAATATTCATTTCTTATTTCCCCTGTCAAAGCCGATAACATAATCAATTCTGAAAACGTTTCAAATACTCTTTTCATTTAGATTTTTCCTAAACCAAAGTCGCTAAGCCTAATTTTCAAAATTGAGTGAAATCAAGTGAGCGGTAGGGTTTTGGACGAATTTTCATTGATTCGGTATTAGTATATTCACTTGTCACTTTTGTATTTCTTTTTGCACGCTCCTAAAATAAGTTTGGGGGTGTGTTTCTATCATTTCTTTTTACATATTCCTAAAATTTTACAAATTTGACTAAGTTTGGGGGTGTGTTTCTTTAACTTCTTTTTGCACTCTCCTAAAACTGTAATAATTCGAATTAATTTAGGGGTATGTTAAAAAAAAAAAAAAAAAAAAAAAAAAAACGTGAATATAGTTTTTCATTTTTTTCTGTTTCGACAAGTGAATACAAGGATTTTCGTTTCTTATTCAGAGTTGTACTTTAAATGTGGGGTCATGAGAGAGGATAGCGACAAGCGATTTTACCTCGAGTATTGATTGATTAAACCAAATTGCTATTTTTATTCCAATAATACCCGTGGTCGTTCTCCAAAGCCAAACCAAGTCCTATTGATTTCCGTGAATATCCGAGCCTACATTAGTGGATAGTAGACTCCAATCAAGCGTATGGTTTTCCTGAATCCTTCAATGGTTTTAAATTATGAGCTTAACAATTGAATAATCGAATCTGGTATTTGACTAGTTATACATTTGAGTTCTCACACACATACTTCAAATGGATCTAGAATGGTTTTTATTGATATTGATAGTTGAAATTCTAGAACACCACTTGGTGTGGGTTACTTCCCGAACTTGATCCGATTTAGGGATGTTGAGAGAGGAATAAATTGGTCATTTCGATTGAACTCTATATTTACGTGCATATACTTCTTTTGTGTTAGTGTAATTTGTCATTTTTTGTTAGTTAGTTCATTAGTTAGTTTAGTTTAGTGTTAGTGTTTGGCTCGAGGACTAGCCAAATTCTAAGTTTGGGGGTATTAATAGGTGTGTAAAACCTATCTATTTCTAAACCGGATTTGTTAGTTCTCAAGCATTTTAGTTATATTTAATTTTGTTTTAGTGTGTTTTAGTGTAGAACAGGGAAAGGACCTCAAAGGGCGAGAAACAAGTGAAAACGGTGGAGAAACGGTAAAGAAAATGTGTAAAACAGGGTTTCGGTGAATGAAGACCACCGCCTAAGCGGAAGTTCCACTGCTTAGGCGAAAAAGAGGCAGAATGTTGGAGTGCTGAAGGGATGAACCACCGCCTAGGCGAGAAAACAACAGAATATCTTGCCAGCAGTCATCACCCAAACGGAAAAACCACCGCTTAGGCGAAATCACCGACAGACTTTAACCGACTTAAAGCTACCGCCCGAGCGGTGAACCACCGCTTAGGCGGTGACACTCTGCATAGAAATATCTGTTTTCAGATATTTTGAAGATATTTCCAACCCTTGTCTATAAAACCCTTTTCTCCCCCAATTGCTCAGAGGTTAGAACCCTTTAGACGTGAGAGGAGGCTCCGGTTGTTCTTTGGGAGCTCTCTTCCACTTTAGTTAGATTAGATTAGTTTAGGAAGTAGATTAGATTAGCTGTAAAGAGTGGTCTTGGCCAATCCTTGAAGAGCTAGAAGAGGAAGTTCATCAAGCGAGAAGAGGAAGCTCGGGAGGATCATTCTTTGGCGAAAGTGGACTACTCCGCTTTGAGATTTGGCTTTTCTTCCCTTGTTTTCATCTTTGTATTTAATATTTATAGTTGGTAATGACGATCTCCTCTTGATTTGTGTTGTATTGGCTAAGAACATGTTAGTGTAATTTAGAGATTAGTTAGGGAAAGGTGTAGTTGTGTAAATACTCGTTTGGTTCAATATACGTTTCTTTAACGGTTGTTGTTTTAAGTCCGATTGTGTTTATCATTTGATGATGACCTTAATATGCTTATAACGGTATTAGGGTTGGATTTGAGAATCTAGGGTTTAAGACTCGGAACAGGTAACCCTGGATTTGGACTAGGGTAAATACATCGTTACGACCTAACGACCCGGGAGGGCGTTAGTTAGTATGCAATCGATGACGTTGGGTCAAGACTCACGCGGCCTAGAGTCATTAAGACATCGAGGGAGACCTCGGCGTCGACTCGAAGTCATGTATTCCCTCGTCTTACACTTGGAAGAGGTGGCGGAGGAGTTTACGAACTGAGATTGTCGGATACCTAAACTCCGTTATTGTTAACCAAACGAAATTAAACGTGTATTAAGTGAACGAAATCAATCCCTAATTAATAAACTTAGTTAGAATTAACCCACTAATTGTAATTTAGCTTAGTTTAATTTCAATTCACACTTTCCGTCGTCAGGATAACACGAGACTACGTCAATTGCGGTATTCAATCCAATTATTCACACTTTTCTCTGTGGGAACGATATCCGATCTTCAAAGATCCACTATATTAAAACTTTAGACCTCGTATACTTGCGAGCGTAAGTAGGCGTGTGAAAATCGCCTCTACCAACGGGGTTTTGACAAAACCCCAGATTCAGATTAAGGTAAACAAACGCCACGATTCTATAACCCGGTCGGGGTTTGAATCGTGGACAATCGATGACGTGGGGCAAGACACACGCTATCTAGGGTCGTTAAGACGTTGTGGGGGACCTCTTCATTGACTCAAAGTTGCATTATATCCCTCGTCTTACACTCGAAAGAAGTGGTGAGGGAGTTTTAGAACGGAGATTGTCGATAGGGTAAATACAACGCGATGATCCAATAACCCGAGAGGGAGTTGGATGGTATGCAATCAATGACGCTGGGCTAGATTCACGTGACCTAGGGTCGTTAAGACGTTGAGGGGGACTTCTTCGTTGGCTCGAAGTCATGTATTCTCCCGTCTTACACTCGGAAGAGGTGGCGGTGGAGTTTACGTACCGAGATTGTTAAATAAGTCGAACAACGTAAACACGAGTAAATCAGAATCGAACACGTATTTATAAACACGTTAATCCCTATGCAATTCTTCACCTTAAAACATATTAACATAATAGTGTAGTTAATTTAGGATATATTAGTATTAGTTTAATTAATTAAATACATTTGTTTTTCACCTAGATAAACTTAGGTCACGACAAACACGGTATTTGATAGTAACGATAACAATTCCTGTGGATACGATAACCCGATCTTAACGATTACACTATACTAAAACTTAAACCTCGTATACTTGCGAGTGTAAGTAGCAATGTGTCATTTTTGCGCATTACCACACATGAAGAACGGAGTTTGTTTAGAGAAATAAGAGACAACTTATGACGGACAAAGTTCGTTTAGAGTAATGGGAGACAATTTATGACAAACAAGGTTCGTTTCGAGGAATGGGTACAACTCATGATGAACAAAATTCATTTTGAGGAATGAGAGATCACTCATGATGAACAAAGTTCATTAAGATGAATGGGGGACCACTCATGACGAACGAAATCTATTTAGAGAAATGAGAGATTACTCATGACGAACAAAGTTCGTTTAGAGGGACGGAGACGACTCATGATAAACAAGGTTCGTTTAGAGGAATTGGAAACAATACATAACAAACAACGTCCGTTTAGAGGAATGGAGACAACTCGTGATGAATAGAGTTCGTTTAGAGGAATGGGTACAATGCATGACGAACAAAGCCCGTTTAAAAGAATGGGAGATCACTCATAACGAACAAAGATCATTTAGAAGAACACATACAACTCATAACAAACAAAGTCTATTTAGAGGAACACTTAGTAGAAAGAACAATAAATATTGTTGACAAGAATCAAGCCACTATCCTGCGAGATGATTAAGAAAATTTATGAAAAAACTAACAATACCCCTAGCTTTTGGTAGGAGATGACTGACACAAGGTGAAATTGACATATCTTCCGGTCTGTGGCAGGAGAGGACTGACACAAGATGAAATTAGAAATACTTCGTGGACTTGGGCAAGGGAAGACTGACACGAATTTGAACTTGACATACCTCCTGGCTTCTGGGCCAAGGAGGAGTAATACAAAACAAACTTGACATACCTCTCGGCTTATGGTAGAGGAAGATTGACACAAGATGAAATTCACTTACATCCTGGCTTTTGGGTAAATGAGGATTGATACAAGATGAACTTGATATACCTTCTGGCTTTTAGTAGGCGATGACTGACACAAGATGAAATTCATTTGCCTCTTGGCCTTTGGGCTAGAAAGGATTGACACAAGATGAAATCAACATACCTCCCGACTTTTGAGTAAGGGAGGATTGAAACAAGATGAAATTACCATACTTCTCGACTTTTGACAAGGGAAGACTGACAAAAGAAGAGATTGGCATACCTCTAGGATTTTGGACGAAAGAGGATTGACACAAGACGAACTTGATCTACCTCTTGGCTTTTGGCTGGAAAGGACTGAGACAAGGTGAAATTGACTTACCTCCTAGTGGGAGGATTGAAGGGACAATATCACTACCTCACAACGGGAGGATTGACACATGATAGAATCAACATACCTCCCAGAGGATGATGAACACAAGATGAAATTAACATACCTCCCTGCCTGTGGCAATGGAGGATTGACACAAGATAAAATAAACATACCTCCCAATTTTTGGGTGGAAGAGGACTGATGTGAGACGAAATTGAACATACTTCCTGACTTTTGGCAGGGAAATACTGACACAATAAGAGATCGATATACCTCCGAGCTTTTGACAATGGAGGATTGACACGAAATAAAACTAATATACCTCCCAGCTTTTGGGCCAGGAAGGATTGACACGAGATGAAATCAACGTATCTCACAGTTTTTGGGCAAGAGAGAATTGACACAGTAGGTCTAATACAATGGCGAACAAATTTCATAACATGCTTCTAGCTTGCGACTGGGACGAGAATGACAAGATCAATTACAAAAGTGCCTAAGCCTATGGATGGGGAAATAACAAATTCAGAGCGTCGACGATGGGTATACCTGACATAACGTGCCTAGCTTGTGGCTATGCTGACAAGCTCAAATATTTAGAACCTAAAGACGGGTGGACATTGCATAATGTGTCACAGCTTGTGGCTGGGCGAATACGAGATCAAAGGTGTAAAATGTGCCCCAACCTGTGGCTGGGGTTGACATTTGGATGATCGAAACTTAATAGGTTCATACCTCAATATTACGCCGAGGATTAGGCCAAGCATAGTTACATCCACGAAAATGCTCAAACCCATAGCTAACAATGACACAATCAGAACAATTATAGGGGCACCTATTAAGTCAACAAGCATCATAAAATGGAAGATTACCTTAATTTGTAAACCATTTAGGCGAATGACAACGGTAGATGAATCTCAACTTTTGGATCTCCTGCAAATAGACAATACAATACCTTCAAAACATGACTAAAAATTGGACGCTTTTGAGTGATCCAGTCCCCATTCCCTTCAAATTCTAACTTCACCCCAATCTGTCAAGCTCTAATCTGGAGAATCGTCAGCTATCAACAAAATTGGCCAATGCAGGTGTCCGGAGGAGAAATCCTTAAGCAAATCGACCTGTCTTTTTTTTTTTTTTTCTTTCTATTTTTACCCTTAGCGTCCTTTCGAATTTTCACCAAGGCTGGCTCCCACATTTTTGCACCTTAGCGCCCTTTCAGATTTTCACTGGGTTAGTGGTTTTGTATCTTGTTACGATCCTTACAGTCTTTTCATGGTGCTCTTTCGAGTTTTCACCACATTCGGTTAAGAGTCAAAATGTTTTTTAACAGATGATCATGATGATTTAGGAGTAACTGAGTTTGGTAGGCATGTTGATCTCCTCATTCAATTGAGACCTGATTATAACCCGAGACTCGATGCATCAATGAAAAGCAATCGGGTGCCTGGTAGTTTTGTTGATAGCGACATTGATATTCGTCAGAAAGTACTTATTATGATGTGCTATGGAGAGCATGACAATACATGTTGACTTGTAATATTTCTTGAAAGGGCGCACCAGTGATACATTTTGTGGATATGAGACAGAAAACTTTTCTTTCGTTAACTGGTCTGTTTGATGGAAACCTTGGGATGTACCACTTTTTGTGAGAACATATGATCGACCAAACTCATTTTCATTTTCCAAATTTAAGACTTGATTCCAGTGCTTGAGGTGTTATACCCCTATTTGTTTTGTGTTCTTTCAAATCTATGCAAGATTGTTTTAGTCCAAATACAGTCAAATAGATAAATTCAAAATAATCGAGCATCTTTTTGTTCGTCAAAATTTGTGTATTAGACTGATCCGAGTTGTGATAATATGATTTCGAAAGTATTTTAGTTCATTTCTCTGTAGCTCTTATCCATAGATTTGATTCTCTCAAACCCATCAAGTTCTAATATCTAGTCCTAACTGAGATCATTGTTGGAGGAGACTTGGCCCTATATTTTTTTGCGGGGGACTCTTAGGGCGAACACTTTTCCTTCTTGTACCTTCTTCGATTCTAGCCACATCTTCTAGAACTACTCGAGATGATTTCTCTTAGAACAAAAACACAAAATAAATAATTAAAATTTTGATTGCCCAATTGATAGGTGTAATTTACCTATCTATTTCCAAAATAAACTTGTTAGTTTTCAAGTGTTATTATAGTATTTTAATACGTTTTAATTTTTTTTTTTTTTATTCTTTTTGTATTAAAACAGGTGTGTGGGGTGAAAAGGGTTAAAAACGAATCATAAACTATCAAATCGGATCAAGAATGAAGGGAAAACAAGCATAAAGAAAAAATTATGAAAAGCAGCTCACCGCCGCGGCGTTCAGACCACCACCGCGGCAGTCAATATGCAAAGAGGGGTCTAAAACTGCTAGAAACCCACCGTTGAGGTAGTGAAACAACAGCAAGGTCTCTGATTCCACCACTAAGTCCACCGCCAAGGCCGTGGCTTAACTGACATACCCACCGCCGCGGCGGTGACTCTGCACACGCTTTGGATATTTATTTAGATATTTTTGAGTCCTATATCTTCATCCTCTTCTCTAGTTCGGCAATAAGAGAGATCCTAGGCTTAGAATAGGGTTGAGAGGTTTTTGGGGAATGCTCCACCAAATCCGAAGGAGAAGATTACAAGGCGAAGAATGAGAAGCCATCTCGGAACAATTTTAGTGCCAAATCTTCGGACTACGGCTAGTTTCTCTCATTTATTTCTTTATTCTTTAACTTCGGATTATGGTTTGAGTATGTTTAGCTCGTTTATCATTGTATATACGGTTATGCCCATTAGCTAAACGAATATTGTCTAGGGATTACTATATTTTATGAATATGTGATTTTGAAATCGGTGTTTCATTAATAGTTGTTCTTCATTATTTGATTGTGTTTGTCGTGCTTGTATTTCCATTATATGCTTGTTTAGGTATATTGAGAAATCAGGGTTTGACACTCGGGAGAAGTAACCCTAGATTCGGATTAAGGTTTAAACACAACGCGACGATCTAATAACCTGGGAGGAAGTTAGAGAGTGTGCAATCAATGACGTTGGGGCAAGACTCATGTGACTATTTGTTCTAGAAAATGCTAGAGGGGGACTTCAGTGTTAACGCAAAGTCACATATTCATTCACTTATTACTCGGGAGAAGGAGTGAATGAGTTTACGATACAGAGATTATTTGATAAGTCGAACACCGTTAACATAAGTTAAACGAGATCAAACGCGTATTTGTAAACGAAGTTAATCCCTAGATAATCCATTCTCTTAAACATCTCAAAATAGTAATATAGTTTAATTAGATAAATTAGTATTTTAGTATTAGTATATTATTAATTATAAACTTCATTTTCTATCGCCTAGATAAAATTAGGTTATGATAATTACGATACTCGACAATATTCTCAACCAATCCCTATAGAAACGATAACCCTTACTCTTCTCACTCTACTAAAACTTGACCCGTACACTTGCGGTGAAAGTGGCGACATGATATTTACGCGCCACCACCAGTTTTTCTACAACTCTCATTTTTCATTTTTTTTTTTTTTTTTTTTTTTTTTTTTTTTTTTTTTTTAGTGTGTGTGTGTTTTTCTTTATTGTTATTTTTTTAATTGTTCTCTCAATATATACATCTTCACAATCAAAGTAGACACAAATAAGCTCATATCGAGATGCTTGCTAAAAATTACCCTTTATTGGATTAGACAATATCTTTGACAACTCTTCTGGCCAAAGGGAAGCTCGTATTGCGATTCTTTGGGATTAAATGATTTTTCAGCTACTGAATTTCTAAATTACTTCAAAGGCTTGGTCAGTTCATGGATTGTTGCTCTCACTTTGAATTTCCTAGAGTCCCCAAATTGGAATATATGTAATGATTCCATTTTAAGGTTTGGTCTCGCTTTCCAATTTCCTTAAGCATTTCTAGCATCTCATAATCGTTTGGATGCTAAGAGTCATTTCTATTTTTGTCCCTTTGGATTATGTTCTAGCTTAGTTTTGAAATTAGATTATCACAACTCAGATCATTCTTAACACATTGAATTCTAAACAAACAATTTGATTACTCGAAATTTAAGAAAATAGGGATTTGAAAGTATTTGCGCGAAGACAACATGCATTTTATCAAAAGTTAGAAACCGTTACAGAATAAATTCCCTTGAACTTAAAAGGATAACTAAACTCTGGGGTGGCACAATAGGCCTCAATTTTATCAGAATAGTTTGAGATTTAGAAAAAGGTTAAGGTACCGGTGAAAATGACCTTTCTAGAGGGAGCAGGGACCTCAAAAATTCCAACTCGGTTTCAAGGTAACGAATGCGCTTCTGCTGCTCAGCCATGGCGACATCTCGTCTCTCTATCTTTTCCAGGTTACCTTGAGAAAGCACAACCCTGCCTCAGAGGCCATTCAACCAAGAAAAGATCATCAAGGCCAAGAGAAGGAAAAGTTCTAGGAGCGATTTTAGCATCGGATCTTCGGATAACGGCTAGTTTCCTTGTTTCGCTCATTTATTTCTTAGCTTGATTGAATGTTTTGAATATGTTTAGCTTGTTTCTAGTTGTATATAGGGCTATGGCCACGTGTAGCTAAACATATATTGTCTAGGGTTTGATTGATTTCATGTAAATGTTGTTTGTATAAAATCAATATTTTGTTAATGGTTGTTCATGTTTATCCAATTGTGTTTACCGTTATTCCACGTTTATATGCTTGTTATGATATATTGAGAATACGGGGTTTGACACTTGAAAGAGGTAACCTCGGATTTGGACTAGGGTTTAAACACAACGCGACAATCTAATAACCCGGGAGGGAGTTAAAAAGTGTGCAATTCATGACGTTGGGGCAAGACTCATGTGACTAAGTGTCGTATAGGCGCTCGAGCGGGACTTCGGCATTGACGCGAAGTAACATATTCATTCACTTTACACTCGGGAGAGGTAGTGAATGAGATTTTGATACAGAGATTGTCGGATAGGATGAATGCCATTAATGTAAACTAGATTGAAACGAACACATTTAAGTGAACGAAGTTAATCCTTAGGCAATAGTTTCGCATAAACGTCATACTAGTATATTAGTATAATTAGTTTAATTAACTTAATTTATTAAATTTTATTATAAAAACTATATTTTTATCTCCTAAATAAAGTTAGGTTTTAACGATTACGGTACTCAACGATAATCTACATCAATTCCTATGGATACGACAACCCTTACTTTTCCCACTCTACTAAAACTTGACCCGTACACTTGCGGTGAAAGTAGTGATGTATTTACGCACTACCAGCCACCTTCTCATGATAAGGGGTCAGCTCTGTCATATCGAACCGAAAACAAAAGGCATTTGGAACCCAATGTCGAACTAGTGCTTTGATCATCCCTCCATTGACTTTGACATTTCTCAAATTAGATATGTGACCAAAATGTCTGATTAGCACATCTATCTCCATCAATGTTAACGATTCGATCCAACTGGTTAGCCGTGGGTTGTTGGGTTGTTTGAACTCGAAGTGGGTGGATTTTGATGGAGTAGGCTTGCGAATAGAAAAATAAGCCTCTGGATCATGTACTCGGGACCTTTTGCTAGTGTTAGGTTGGTTCGACATCAAAGCTTCGGTGTTCGATGTTTGTCTAACGGCCATTTCTATGGGAAGCGACCTTCTTGTGCAAGAATATTTGAGACTGCTTTCAGATTCCATTTTAGAATAGTCTCGAGTTCGGTTGTGAGTGAAGATCATACTTCGGAGTGGGGGAACAAGGATCACTCTTTGGGACTAATTCTCTTTTAAAACACTGGACGGAATCCAATTTGTTAGTTCACATGAATCCAGGGTAGCCTGAGACTCAATCGAGTTTAAAATTTCCAATTTGGTGATGATTATCTATAAAAGCAACTATTTGGCAAAAGAACTTTCATTTGTCTCAAGGAACTTGACATATTATTAATACCATATCGAATGGCACTGAGCCGATGACGTACAACTTTGAAATGAAATTACAGACTTGATAACAATTACTTTGAGACTTATAGAAATTCATTCATCATTGAATTATTCACCGTTATTGTAAATCTTAAACTTGTTTGGTTCTAAGACTCCCTAAAACATCATCATTCCAAATACAGCATACAAAGTCCTCTTCCATTTCCTAGAATCAAGTATCCTATAAAGGTTCAGATGGTACCTAGACCTAGTATTACTATATGAGGCTCATAACTTCTAGCTAATGCATCCAATTAAGGGCTCGGTTCCCAGATCTTCAAACCTCCAGCGTTCCGAAGGAACATTCATTGTTGGTTGGTGATCCGAGCAAGGTGAGTTTCGAAACAGGTCCTGACAAATAAACATGCGTGGCCTAGTTTCTACTATCAACCTCTTTCTAGTCCTACAAGGTTTTAGAACCGAACCCAGTGGATGGACCGCACGGCCTAGCTCCTACTATCGGCCGTTCTAAAGGGTTACGATGGGTATAAATGTGGATACAATGAAATTGTGCTCGTGTCTTTGAAGAGTGTACAATATAACAATAATACAAGAAATAAGAAGCAAACATATGTACAAAAATAATATGGAGAAGAAGGAACAAATATATACATCATAAAAGAAAAGTAAAATCCAGCACACACAAATACACATAACTATTTACAAACAAAAATTAAGAGATAAAAAAAATAATACATAACATTCAGATTTAAATTTCTTGGACTTATTTGGATATCATAGGCTCGACCCTAAAAAATAAATCCCCAGCAGAATTGCCAACTGACGCACCCCAAATTTTTAAAAACAAAATATAATAAATAAACATATAAGCTTTTCTTTTCTTTTCTTTTTTGAAAAAAAAATATATTAAAAAAATGGGATTTTTAAAGCGTAGGTTTTCTCATAAAATAACTTAAACCAATTTTAGAAAAAGGAGTTGCCACCTAACATTAACTTTAAATAGTTTGCTAGGTCACTGAATTCTTGAAAAACGATTTGAAAAATGGCTTAAGTAAAATTTTTTACTCCAAAAAGTGTGGTCCAACCAGATATTCTTTTTTAAGGGTTCGGGGGTTAGTTACACTTGGGGAATGTATTAGGCACCTCAAGACGTCCGTCCCAATACTTTATTATATATATATATATATATATATATATATATATTTTCAAATTTTATTTTTTATTTTTAAATCATTTTTCATTTTTTTTTCTTTTTTAAATAAAGAGAATTTGTTTTTGAATTTCATGAAATAAAATAAAATAAAAAATGTTTTTGTTTTATTTTAAATTTTTGAAATATTCTCCCAGTATGATCGCTTATAAAATATCGAAGATTTAATAAAGATGACCCCAGGAGGGTTTAATATATCAGATTTTAAGTTTGGGTTATTTTGATAAAAAACAAGAACATGGATGCCAAAATATATTTTTGAAAAAACTCTTTTCATTTTTTTTTTCTTTTTTTAGTTTTAATAATTTTTTTTTTAAAACAAAACATAGGAGAGTTAATTTAGTTTATAAAACATGCTAAATCACATTTTTTAGAAAAAAAATTATTCTTACAAAAAACCCATTTTTTAGTGAAAATAATTTGGAACGTGTACTTCGTTTTTAGTTTTTTTTTTTCAAAAAAAATAATCCTCTCTTGAAAAAACTATATTTTTGTTATTCACAATTTTTTTTTTTTTTTACACATTTTAAAAAACCAAAATGATTGATTCTTTTCAGAAAACTAATTTTTTTACATGTTTTTATAATAAAACATATATGAAATGCAAATAAAATTTATTTCTTTCTATTTTATCAATTTATCCTAAGCTCAGAACCCGACTTAGGGAAGTGCCCTCCTAAACCCACCGTCCAAAAAGGTAGTACGAAAACTTTTTCTTTCTCAAATGTCAAGTTAAGATTTTTTTTTTTTTTTTTTGCAATTTTTCTTTTTTTTTTTTTTTTTTTTTTTTTGTCTTTTGATTTTTTTTTTTTTTTAGAACAATAAAGATCAATTCATTTTTTTTCATTTTTCTTATGCGAGAAAGTAAATATTTACAGAAATACAATAACAGTACATAAAGTGCATAAAATAAAATTACAGAAATAAAAACGCGGAAAAATGCAGAACAAAAAAATAAATGCAACCAAAATAAAAGTGCGGAAAGACACAAACTAAAAAATAAGGACAACAAAATAAAAATGCAGAAAGGTACAGAATATAAAATAAATATAACAAAATAAAAGCTCGGAAAGGCGTAGAACAGAAAAATAAATGTAAAAAAGTAAATTAATTTTTAAGTGTTGCAGTCGAATGTCCTTTTAAGTTTTGTCCAAATTTAGGTCAATTCTTTCAAGCGGTTTAAGCAAAAATAATGTGTAGTTGGAGAGTAGAAAAAACTTACCTGAACTTGGACAATTTCTTCTCCTTTTTCTTTTCTTCACTTGTTGTTGCACAATTAAAATAAAGAACGAAGTTATCGAATTTTCTTGGGTTGAGTTGCGGATTAGGTCGCTCTCTTTAAGACGTTTCGCAGCTCTACCCAAGAATCGCACAAGCAGTATAACAATACCGTCGTCCCCAGGATAAAACAGCATAAAATCACCTCTGTCTAGAACCTTCTTTGCACAGCAGAAGGCCTGAATACTAAACACCCCCACACAGTTCTAATGAAGAACAACTGCTCAGAAATCAAAGAAAAAATTGACGAAGAAACTGTTCAAATGAATCGGAACAGTGAAAGGAAAAACTGTTTCAGAATAGAATATTTTAGAACTAAATAGATCAGTTTTGAAACGAAAAAAAAAACAAAATTGTTTACTGTTTTACACAATTTCAGAACAAAATAAGTTTCTGATTTTTCTGAACATTTTCGTGTGTTTTAAAAATTGAAGTAATCACAGGTATTTATAGACCCAAAAACCGACACAAAATGTTTCCAATCGGTTAAAAAATAATGGAAACGTTTCGCAAATAATTAATTAACATTTTTAATGCTTTTAAAAAAACGTTCAGATAATGTTAATGAAACGTTAATAACGTTTTTTTTAATAAAATTGTTTCAAGAATAAAATGAATTTTGTCCAAAAAATAAATAAGTGTCATCTCATCACACGCGCGACTCGACACGGCACGGCTGGATGAACGGCGGCGGCAGCGCACGCGTCTGTGGTAAACTAGTAGGGATGTAACTCCTCTCCCCTCCACAAAATATGGGTACCCCTTGGGGCACATCCCAAGTATCCCACGTGCCCTTAATTATACTCCTCATCAACTCTTCTCCCAACCAATGTGGGATAGAGGAAATAGAGGAAAACCACTTTTGACACTTGTCTTTTATTAATAAAAACAATTAAAAATTCATATGTTCCAACAATCCCCCACTTGAATTTTTAAAAATAAATTTTCATCAAGCAGTCTTAAACAATATAAGATTGTGCATAAGCAAAGGTGTCCGTAGACTTGAACTTTTACATAATGAAGGTGCTTTAGATTATACTAGAGTAACTCGTAGTTTTGAACTATATCTCTAACAACATCATACACATAACCCTATCAGAGTATAGTTCAAAAGCCCGTGCTTTACGGCCATGCACGTATATCCCAATATAGTGAATGCTCTAAAGAATTTTGCCCAAAATTCCATAGGAAGCGGTCACACTTCCACATTCACATAGGTGAGTCTATCAAGAGTACTCCTATAGCTAGGTACTCTACTCCAAATAGAGTATAGATCTCATTAAGAGTTAATAAAAACTCAACCTTCTATCGCTTCAAGATGTCATGCTTCAATCAACACATGTAAGGAATAAAACTCAAAATTATTATTCGGTTAGTTTCACTCCGTTAAAATTTAATAATATGAACGGTCCCAAAATTTATTATTCTGGTTATGAAATTTTTTATGCTAGAATTCAATTTAAAAAAAATAAAATTTAACGAAAAACGTTACCCTTTTCAAAACGTTGGCGATTTTTCCTTTTTCCTAATTTTTTTTTTATTTTGGCTCCTGCGTTCACCGCCTAGGCGAAAAATCCACCGCCTCGGCGAACTGCGTCTTCTCTTCTTTGTTTTGCTATTGACTCACCACCGCCTAGGCCGTCGCCACCCCGCCTAGGCGAACACGCTCCCTGTCTTCTCTATTTTGAGTTTTGATGCTTCACCACCTAGGCGATGATCGTCTTCTTCCTGCCCCTCTGGTTCACTCCCAGTCGACCGTCTCCTTCTCTCTCTCTTCTCACCAGCTCCGACGATTCCCACATTACCTTCTGTTCATCCCATGCACCCACAACACTCTATTTGACGCTCTCCCACTCCTCAACCCACACCTTTACACACAACAATTTTCAGAAAACACACACACACACACACACACACACACATACCCCCATATGCACAACAGAAAAATCGGCGACTAATCACACTCCCTTTTCTCGTCGACGACGAGCAACTCACACACAACGACGAAATGAAATAGAACACACACATATGCCATTTCACCGTCTTTGTTTCTGTTTGGTTTCAGTAAATTAACAACGATACACACATACACACACACACACACACATATACCACTGGAGGAGCAGGACACACCCACACACCACGTCCGAACACACATACACACACATACTCCAGTGACCCCCCCACACACACAAACGAAACACACACACGACCATGCCGAAGTAACAGCAACGATCGACAACCCACCACCCCCGGTGATCACCACTGCTCCGACAACCCCCTCTCTCTCTAGCTTTCTGATATCTCCCATTGCTTTCCGACTTTGGATCATGATTTTTATGGATCATTTAATTGCATGAGTTTTTGTGAATTAGCTTTTGATTTTCTTCACGCCACGTCGCCCCTCTCCCATCCTCTCCTGTCTCCGGTTGATCTCACGGCACACGCACGCACAAACATATATATATATATATATATATATATATATGTGTATGTATGTATGTATGTATGTATAAATCGTTTGTTTTAATTACTCTTTTGTCCCCCTAATTTCTTTAACTCTTCATTTTAGTCCAATTCAACCTTTAGGATTTTCTTAAATTGTAATTTCACCCCTTAAAAATTTAACTTTTATAGATTAGGTGACAATTTGCATAACAAGCTTAGAATAAGTATTTTTAAATTTACAATTTGACCCAATAACTTTTAATTTGGATTTTAACTAACACAATTTTATCCCGCAATTTTCTAAATATTTTAAAATAAAATTAAAATGATGTACGTGCGAAATTTGGGTCTTACAACCCTTCCCTCCTAAAAAACATTTTGTCCCAAAATTTTTATTACCTTAGATGAACAAATACAGGTATCTGTTTTTCATCTTGTTTTCTCGCTCCCACGTCGCTTCCTTCATGGTGTGACTACGCCACAACACTTTTACTAATGGAATCGTCTTCGTCCGCAACACCTGGTCTTTACACCCTAAAATGTAGACTAGCTCCTCAATGTATGACAAATCTGCTTCCAATTCGATCGACTGTGAAGTCAACACATGCGAAGCGTCTGATACATATTTTTGGAGTATCGATACATGGAAAACGTTATGTAGTCGAGACAACTTTGGGGGTAAAGAAAGTCTATAAGCTGTCATGCCAACCCAATCTAAATTTTCATATGGTCCGATGTACCTTGGACTTAACTTCTCTTTCTTCCCGAACCTCATTATGCCTTTTCACGGAGAAATACGCAAAATGCATGATCGCCTACTTCCAATTCCAACTCTCGCATACACTTGTCAGCATAACTCTTTTGTTGACTCTGGGCAATTTTTAATTCTTTTTTTTTATTCTTTTTTCAAATCATCTTTAATTTGTCTGCTGTCATTTGGGCGATATCCGACATCAACAATTTTCTTTCTCCCACTTCAGTTCAGTCTGTTGGACTGGAATCATGTATCCCTTGCCATACAACGCTTCTTATGGTGTTACCTCAATTGTCGAATGATAGCTGTTATTATAGGTGAATTTTATCAACGTCGAATGATCATCCCAACAACTAGGAAAATCCCAGAACACAACCTCTCAATATATCCTTCGACGCCTGAATCGTATGCTCTAATTGACTATCAGTCTGAGAATGAAACGTTTCACTAAATTTCAGTTTGGAGACTCGGTCATAACTTCGAAGTAAATCTCGTGGAAACCGGTGCGCCATGCAACCTAACAATCTCATCAACATATAGTTGGGTATACTTATCAAGAGAATACGTCGTCTTCACGGCCAGAAAATGAGCAGACTTAGTAAGCCTATCAATGATCACCCAGATGAAATTATGCCCCCTTTTTAGTACGGGGTAATTTCGAAACGAAATCCATCGTAATATGCTCACACTTCCACTCTGGAATAGGTAAAGGCTGCAATAACTACTTGGACATTGGTGCTTAATCTTAACTTGCTGACAAACCAGACACCTAGCAACAAATTCTACAATTTTTCGTTTCATTCTGATCCACCAATAATGCTCACGCAAATCTCGATACATTTTGGTACTGCTCGGATGCATCGCGTACGCTGAGCTATGCGCTTCCTTCAAGATATTCCTTTTTAAATTGACGCCATCAGGCACACACAGTCTATTTCCAATTATCAAAGCTTCATCACTTTCTCTGACATGATAATCAGTTCTACGACCATTCTTCACTTCATCCCGAATCTTCTCTAATTGAACGTCTGACTTCTGTGCTTCAATAATACGGTTAATCAACGTCGGCCTCAAAGTCAAAGTCGCAAGCAACACTATCGTCTGACCAACCGCTAACTGAACTCACAACTATCTCAACTCAGTATACAGATTAGTATGAACAACTTTAATGTGTGCGACCGAACCCACCGATTTCTGACTCAACGCATCCGCTACAACATTAGCCTTTCCTGGATGATAGTGAATGGTGCAATCATAGTCTTTGATCAATTCTATCCAACGCCTCTGCCTCAGATTTAGATCCTTTTGAGTAAACAAATACTTTAAACTCTGGTGGTCAATGTATATTTCACAAGTTTTGGTATTACAGGTAATGCCTCCAAATCTTCAAGGCAACCACAATTATCGCCAACTCCAATTCATGCATTGGGAATGACGCTCATATTTTTCAATCTTCTCAAATTTAGATTTCTTGCGGGTCAATCGGGTCAACGAGGCATCCATAACAGAGAATCCTTACACAAATCGACGATAGTAACCCGTCAATCCTAAAAATTTCGAACTTCAATCACACTTTTTGGCCTTTCCCATTGAACCACAGCTTCGATTTCTTTTGGATTCACTTGAATACTATTTCCCAATATCACATGTCCCAAAATTACAACTCGATCCAACAAAAACCCATATTTATTGAATTTGGCATACAATTGTTTCTCTCGCAACGTCTGCAACACAATCTGGAGATGTTCTGTATGCTCTTCTCTACTCTCGACTAGAACGTTGTTTTCGCCACGTCAATGTCTTTGACCTCTAACTGGTGATACCCTAATCGAAAATCTATTTTGGAAAAACACCCTCGTCTTTTGCAGTTGGTCAAACCAATTATCAATCCTAGACGATGGGTATTTATTACAACTCGTCACCTTATTCAATTGTCGGTTACCAATACTCATCATCGGCATGCCCTTTTCTTTTTTTTTTTGGGCTACTTCCCACACATCATTCTCTATCAATTTCGATGTGTTTATTAATTTCGCATAACTTTTTAATTTGCATGCCTATCAACTTAGGACGTACTACTGAATTAAATCTTTTCCTAGAATCATCTACATCTTGTCTCTTCCGTTTTTTTTTTTTTTTTTTTGTTTTTTACCAAAATAGGAACAAATAAAAACTAGACATCGAATTTAATTTCATACTACTGAACGATCAGCTCTTCCTATTTTAACCATATGAACTCTTATCTCTAATACTATCACAAGGTTCCCTTGGTATTGCCTAGAAGGCAGTTTTATACGCACCCTTGGATGTTGTATGTTATGAAAGAATCCAGACGTCAAGTAATACGAATATAATTACTTATCAGTTATAATTTAATAATTAAAACTACTAATACCCCCACAAACATAATCCGTCCATCACTACTATCGACAACACCACCAATCCACCAACTAGCAGTATCATCACTTCGTCGCACCCACTAATTGCCAACCAAACAATTAACAATGCACGATACCAATGTACTATCTAATGCAATGCGATACTATCACTCTCGTGCCGAACTCACCTATCGACACCCTATCTCATGGTCCACCACTAGCTCGACAAATTGACATGCCTACAGAACCTATAACCTAGGCTCTGATACCACAAATTATAACACTCCACCCCGGGCACTCGTCACCCGAGGTCGGGCATGACGACAACCTAACATTACCGGACCAACCCACGAATATCCAAACAAACACATATACAAAAATATTCGCCTACTTGTAAATTTTCCTTATAAAATATATATATACCTAAACCTTCCACGGTTCACGTCTGACCGACTCACCTCCAACACGACATAACCTCCGGACTCTCCCTAGTGCCAGTAGTGGACCACACCTAGTCGCAGTACCTACACCCCAAAACTTTTATCGATGTACTGTCTTCATAAAAAAAATATTTTATGGATCAAGTATAGATAATAAACACCGTACTTCGAAATATAAAATAATATAAACACATATCCAGTTCCACTGCCACCAATGAAAAAATAATATAACGATAATACCACATATCGCACACCACATTCGTAACCAATTTTCCTCTACCCAGAATGTACAGAAATAATGTATTTAAAACACCCAATATAAATATAATAAAATCACACACCGTACGAAAATCCAATTTTTCTGTCCCCAATAAAATAAACCAATATATATAAATATATTGAAAATATTCAATCCAAACATTATAAATCAATCAACTCAATTATTTTAGATCAATTTATCCAGATATTTTAAAACATCCGATTCAAAATATTTTAAAGAAAAGTACAATTTAGACCCTCTAACTATTGACATATTTCTAAGTGGTCCCTCTAAGTTTAAATGTTTCATTTCAAACCCTCTACGTATCATAACGCTTCAAATTCGTCCCTCCGTTAGAGATTCCGTTAAAACTAACAGAATCTCAGGGGCAAAATGGTCTTTTTATATTTTTTTAATTTTTTAATCATTTTTAATTAATTTATTTTATTTTATTCTTTTTAATTTTTTTTATCTCTCTCTCTTCCTCCTCTTCCTCTCTCTCTCTCTCTCTCTCCCGCCACCTCCTTTTCTCTCATTCCCTCTCTCCGCTACCTCCCTCTCCCTCTCTTTCTCTTCCTCCCACCCCACCCCCTGTTTCAGGGGGTGGTTCCATCCCCCCTGAAACAGGGGACGCAACCACCCCATGTTGCAAGGGGTGATTCCACCCCCCTGCAACAGGGGGTGAGGGCGCAACCACCCCATGTTGCAGGGGGTGAGTTCACCCCCTGTTGTAGGAGGTGGGGTGGGAGGGAGAGAGGGGAAGGGGAGGGAGAGGGAGGTGGCGAGAGAGAGAGAGAGAGAGAGGAAGGGGAGGAAGAGAGAGAAAAACAAATTTTAAAAAAATTAAAAAAAAATAATTAAAAATGATTAAAAAATTTAAAAAACGTGAAAATACCATTTTGCTCCTAAATTTCGTCAGTTTTAACTGATTTTCTAACGGAATGACGAATTTGAAATGTTATGATAGGTAGAGGGTTTGAAATGAAACGTTTAAACTTAGAAGGACCATTTAGAAATGTGTCAATAGTTAGATGGTCTAAATTGTACTTTTTCCAATATTTTAAATCGACCCGTCCAAGTATTTTACACACACCAGTCCAACATATTGTCACCTCATAAAATATTCCACCAGTTAACCAAAATAATATATATTTATACGACAATCCATTTTCAAGTAATATATATATATCCAACCGAAACAATCCAAATAGTTCCTCGTATACTAACAATACACCACACCACCCTCCGACTAGCTATATGATCGTTTTAATCTCACGATCGGGAGTTGAAACGGTACCGTACCACCCATAGAATTTGCCTTCCTAATGGGTCACAACAACGCTCTGCCGGACTTTACCTAGCAGGTAAACAACGCTCTATCGGACTTTGCCTACCAGGTAATCAACGCTCTGCCGGACTTTGCCTAGCAAGTAATCCACATCCCTTTCGGGAAGAAATACTATGGCATAATCGGACCAAACATAATTTTTCCACCCTTTTAGAAATCAATTAGATTTAACAAATCATTTCCACCCTTTTAAAAACCAATGTACTCCACAAAATATTTTTTCACAAATACCCAAAATCCCTTGATCCATATAAGTTGCAATTTCATTCAATTTTAAACAAATACATTTTCCATAATATATATACAAAAATATAATTTGTAATTTGCGTAGAAGACAGTACACTCACCTGATTATCGGCTCCGCAAAACTTTCACTGACTACACTCTGCCGAGACTCCAATGCCTGTGAACCTAATAGTGATAGGGCCTAAATAATAATCTATTTAAAATAACTTAGTCATGCAATGCAGGTCCTAATTTTTACAATTTTTCCGTCCTCACATTTTATTATGAAAAATTATTATTCAGTTAGTTTCGCTCCATTAAAATTTAATAATACGAACGGTCCCAAAATTTATTATTCCAGTTACGAAATTTTTGATGTTAGAATTCAATTTAACAAAAAACGTTACACGTTTCGAAACATTGGTGATTTTCCTTTTTTCCTAAAAAAACAAATTGATTTTGGCTCCTACGTTCACCGCCTAGGCGAAGTGCGTCTCTCTTTTGTTTCGCTACTGACTCGCCACCACCTAGGCCGTCGCCACACCGCCTAGGCGAACACGTTCCCTGTCTTCTCTGTTTTGCGTTCTGAATTAACACAATTTTATCATGCAATTTTCTAAATGCTTTAAAATGAAATTAAAATGACGTACATGCGAAATTGGGGTCCTACATAAAATGGACGATTACGCAACTTACATGGATCAAGTTGGTTTTGGTTTAAAAGGTGGAAAATGATTTTTGGATCAAGTGGACTTTCTTCTCGTTAGGCGAGTATGACCTACGAGATGTGGATTTTCTTCTCGTTAGGCAGATATGACCTACGAGATGTGAATTTTCTTCTCGTTAAGCAGGTATGACCTACGAGATGTGGATTTTCTTCTCGTTAGGCGGATATGACCTATGAGATGCGGATTTTCTTCTCGTCATGAGGATATGACCTACTAGATGTGGATTACCTGCTAGACAAGTCCTGTAGGGTGGTTTGACCCGTCAGGAATGCAAATCTTGCGGGTGGTACGATATCTTTGCAACTCTCGATTGTGAGGTAAAAATGATCATATGGCTAGTAGGAGGGGAGGTATGGTGTACTTTATTATACGATTAAAATATTTGGATTGGTTAGTTTAAAATATTTGGATGGGTGGATTTAAAATATTTGAATTAGTTGACTTAAAATATTTGAGTTGGGTGTTAATTATATTACTTTATTTCATTGGTGGTGGTGGAACTAATTTTTTTTTTTTTAACATGGTATACGGTTATATTATTATATTTTGGAACTTGGTGTTTAATTCTTCTGCTTGTTTTAAACATATTAGTATTATTACATTGGTGGCAGTGGAACTAAATTCTCAACCTCGTATATGATTATAAAATATTATATTTTGAAAAGGTGATATTTAACAATTGTACTTGATCCATTAAATATTTTTATTTTTTATTATGAAGATAATACACCGATAAAAGTATTTGGTTTTAGGTACCGCGACTAGGAGTTGGCCCACTACTGGCACTAGGTAGAGTCCAGAGGTAGTTTTATTTTGGAGGTGAGCTGGTCGGATGTGAACCGTGGAAGGTTCAGGTATTTTTGTGTTGTTGGTTGTGAATATTTGGGATTGGTATATTTTCAAATTTTGAAACGAATATTTATATATGTATTTTTGGGAAACATTTATGGTAGCACGAGAATGTAGATATATATGCAAGGATGGATATTGGTGGATGAGTCAAGTAACATCAGGTCGATGCCACGCTGGCCTCGGGTGACAGGTGCCCGAGATGGGGTGTGACACTTAACACCTAATACCCCAAGCCAACTGGATTGAGAGCATTGGCTCAACACTCGCTACACAGATATCTTAGAAAGCCCAGTGAGATTAATATTGCACATATCACTTATTTAAATGGAATTGTTTATTTTTATATGCATTAAAAATAACGATATAGAAAAATATTTTTTTTATTTTAGGGAAAATATTTTTTGACTATTTAAAACCAGTTCACTGGTTACTTGTGCTAAATTCATTATAAATAAGAGTTGCATGTATGTTGTGGGTGCAAAAAGGAATATTGCTAGGAATCACGTGTTACGTGATCAATGACTATTCCACTAACTCTTGTATGATCTTGACTTGATATGTTAGCACTAGATATGAATGATAAATCTTTTATGAGGAATCAAATTCATAATAAAGAACTTCATATGTTTGTGGGTAGCATCACTGTAATCCTCACGAGACTATACTAATCCACTAGGGGAGACCTAAGAATTTAAAGACTTGTTGCATACGCTAAATGCAATTCTGTTTCCTATGAAAGTGGATTTTTATTTAATTTTTATATTTAATTTTGCTCAAAGACTAACAAAATTTAGGCTTGGGGGTGTGATCACACTGTTTTTTGTGCGATTTTGTACTACTAAATTTAGTTTTGTTAATTGTTCGATTAGATTAAAATATTATAAATTATTTTATTTTATTTTTTTTAAAGGTTTTTTAATTTGGAACAAAATGACTTTAATTTGGAGCAAAACGGATGAAAAACAAGTGAACCACGACGAACCAAGTGAAAACCGTCGAAGACAATTCAAAAGGCAACAAGTGGCTCAACAGGAGCCATGTGTCCTGCACAACCGAGTTGGCTCAGCTTTGGAAGTCGTGCCAGATCGATTACGGAAGCCGAGCATAGTAGCTTGGCTTCCGCCTTTTGGGATGAATGACTAATTTTTCTTCAACCGGGTTATGATCGTGGTGAGATATTTTGCAATTTATGTACTATTTTACTTTTCTATTTCATTTTGAATTATGTGTAACTATTGTGTGATGAGGATTTGGTGATCTTTGTATTGATTTCATTGTGGTTGTATTTATTTACAAAATGTTCTTGTAGAGATTTTGATCTAGGTCCAATTATTTCTAAAAATATTAGATCTAATACTTGTGTCTAGATTTAATGGTCATGCAATCATTTTATTGGGGATTAATTATTGGTCTGGATGATTTATGCCTAAATTTTAATTCACTGTAAATTAGTATAATGTGGGAATTAAATATCGAAGATAAATCATGCCCGAGAATAACAATCTAATATTTCTAAGTAGTTCCGACTTGTATTTGGGAACACTTGTTTGCACAAATCCAATTTGAAAAGAAAATACGAAAATAACATAATTCTCAAAATACGTAAACCCACAATTTCTAAATCGGTTCTCTATTTTATTTTGTTTGTAAATTTAATAGTTTCTTTTCTTATTTTTTAAATAAAAACAAAGTCAAAACTCATTTTCAACAAGGAAAGAAAAATAATAGGAAATTAATAATTACAAAACCGATCCCTGTGATTCGACATCCTACTTGAATACTGTACTACATCAGTATCGCGGTACCACTTAAGGGTATTATTTTTAAGAGATAAATGACTTTGATTGTTGCACATCCAATTCCTACTCCATATGGAAAGAAGATGGAGAAGTTTGATGGAAACTCATTCAAGAAATGGCAACAGAAAATGTTGTTTTATCTGACAATATTGATCTTGGCGAAGTTCCTCCGCGAGGATGCTCCGGCAATGGCCAAAGAGTTCGATAAACAAATTTTAGTTGTTGTGGATACATGAAAATCCTATGCAAGAATTACATTCTGAATAAACTGAGTAATACACTCCACAATGTGTATTTTCCTTAGGGATTTGAATACGCTATAGTCCATTTTCATTGGTTTTTCAATCTTTTTAGCAATTTTGAAAAATACTAGTTCAACATAATATTCAACCAGAAGTTCCGGTAGTTTGACCTAAATAGCCGTTTTTGTTTTTGTTGCCTGGAATGGCCTAAAATTTGGTTCCCATTTACGAACCGTGGGATAATGATCCATTATCACCTAGGGACCCCTAGTGTAAACATGGTGAGCATCATTTATAGACTCAAACTTAAACAAAAAAAAAAATCATGAACCCAAAGTTACCCTGGAGAGCCTAGAGAATTTTCACCCTAATTTTCTGATTATTGAAGCCAATGGTTTTTCCCGTTAACCTTACAATCAAAGCTTCTTGCCACTGCTGCCAAATTTCTGAAAGGAGATCCGTGGGAATTGAAATACTTGAGATTTTAGGGTTTAGTAAGAACAATCCCTCTGGGATACTAAGATCAAGAATTGTTTGATCCTTTATGGGATCATTCTCCCAGACTTGAGAATCAAAGAAGATGACTCTCAGGACTTGCGATTCTAGGGCTTCTTTAAAAGATTTCAATGCGGAAACTTAGAGCAACTCCAACCCAATAGGCAAAAGGCTAGACAAATGGATTAACTACCATTTTGGCTCATGAAGAATAGAAATAAGAACTCCAACTCACTAGGCATCATAGTAGGCAAAATGTCTCTTCCCTTACACATGAGCTATATTTGGAGAGCTTCCTTCCTCTAGGCAAAAACATTTAGCTCCAAAAAAGTTAGTTATTTTGGTTATTAGGTTACTTAATTTGGTTATTGAATTAAAGTAAGCTATTTTAATTGTAGCTCCAAATGCTTATAAGATAGCATATTGAGAAAATGGTTCTCTAAATGCTTACATTAAGTTTTTAGTCCCCGTAACCTTATTAGAGTTTAGTTCATGGTCATTATCCCTTATTTGTGTTGTATTTACAATTTATTCCATTATGTTAAAAAATGCGAGAATTCCCTTTTTCAAAAATCACCAAATTACCAAAATCATCCCACGCGATTCACGGTTGATAGAAATTAAAAAAAAAAAAAATACATCAAATTAATCTACGAAAAATTCTCTTTCTGACGATATGAATTTTATTTTTTTTGAGTAACTTTTTGCTAATTTATGAATGTTCATGTTTTTTTGAAAAATCAAGATCTGAGAACGAGAACAAATTAATATAAACATTCAAACCAATTCTAGATCTGAAATTTTTCAAATTTGGAAATGGAGAAACAAAAATTACATGAACATTCCTAATACACAACTTCATTGTCTGAGCAACAAATCAAAATCTGAGAATATTCACAAAATCATAAATTCAGAACATATCTAACAAAATCAACATCCACCAACCCACACTGAGAATGGACATTAGATTTATGTATTTTTACATATACATTCACCGAGATCTGAAAAATTGAGAGAGAGAAACCAGATCTAAGAATATTCAAAGCAGATATGAGAACGAGAAACAATCAAAATGAACATTCAAACAAAACAAATGAACAATCAACAAAAATAAAACAAACTAAATCCATTACAAAACATTCACAGAAAACAAAACATAAATTGACATTCACAGAAAACAAAATAGACACATCGGTGTGAATATTCACATACGATGTACAAACGACTGTTGTAAACATCCACTGCCAACCACCTCAAGATCGACTGTTGTGAACATCCACTATCGAATCAATAACCGTAACCCACCATTGCAATGGCCATCTACAGCGATGGTTCACCGACTATTGTTTGAATCAGATATGAACAATGGCCGTCTGAAGTGATGGTTCACCGACCGTCGTTTATCATCTTTGCAAAATCGGAGCACGGTGGCAATGGGCCATTCATGGTCTTCACAAATTGAAGCATGACGGTAATGTGCGGTTCATTGTCTTCACAAATCAGAAGCACGACGGCGATGAGGCAGTTCATAATGTAGTTCATTTCTGTCTTGCATCAACGAAAGCCCTTTTGGTTTATACCAATTGAAAAAAAAATTGTGTCATGGAAACAGGGGAAGAAAGGCTAGTCTAAAGACAACGAGAAGTAGCATAGCAACGGTAGCAGCTACTCAGAACCGATATTCAAGAGGTAGCCTAATAACCTGAGCTACTCAAATCGCTGCAACAAAGATGGTGGTTGGCGACAATCATTTGTCTGGTAGGAGTGGTGATCATCGTCTAGTAAGAGAGACTGTGGTGGATAGGTATGGAAGATAGGGGATGTGAACTCGAAACAAACAGGAGAGACGGCAAAATTGAGGTATTCGAAAGCATACCGCCGCCATCACCTAGGGTTTTTAGAGATAGAGAGAGTCTCACATCAGTAGTCGTTCAGCTATGGTAATTGGGAGAAGCGGCTGAGCAAATGGGAAAATGAAAACTAATTTAGAACCTAGGGTTTCATACATATATGTAAGGATATAATTGTCCATTCAGTTTTATGTTTTTAAAAAAATGATATTTCTAAGAATGTTTCCAAAATAGTTTAAAGATTAACATTTTTCAAAAATAGGTTAAATGAGGAAAGAGAAAAGTGAAAAAGGCCTAAACAATAAAAAGCCCTTCATTATATTAGTTTAAGTTATTTAATTAAAGTGTATTATTCAGTTATTTATTACTCAATTTTTTTTTATATTATTTCATTTAATTATATCTCATTGTGTTTTTATTGTTCAAATTTTAATAATTTGAAAGTCAGTTACTGTTTTTTTTATATATGTATATATATATTCAATTTATGTATTGGATTATTAGGTTTGGGCAAGTGTTTAGGTCGATTTAAGTATATTAAGTTATTTAATTAAAAGTTGAGTTATTTAATTAAGTGGGTATTTAGTTGAAAATTTCAAATAAAAATTAAAAAAATTAAAAAATGACTAACATAACTACCTATTTGAGTTGGAAGAACGAGACAGGGTGGGCACCACTGATGCCATAATTTGTTGGTGAAATGTTTGGAGCACTTTTAAAGAAAGGGGTCAAGTTGTTTACTCTCAAAAATGAAAGTGGATGTGATTGAAATTAACGTAAAAATAAAAATTAATTTGAGTACAAATGAAAAGATACAATGAATCCAAAATATACACAATTAATATATTTTAAATGTAACGTCTCCACCAGAGATTTGATATATGTAAATTTAGTGGGAAAAATGTTGATGTGTGTAAAACTCCCGTCCCAAACTGACCTAGGTATAAAATCCTAAACGGGTCAGTTTGGTTATATGGGCCCCAAATTGAAGAAAAATAAACCCGCTTGGTAAATAGGCTGGGGCAGCGTAAGCCTATGATTCAAACACTGATTAAGTTATCTATATGAATATATGGGAGACCATATGATAAGGCCTATAATTGGGTATGTACAAGCCCAAGGTGTCAAAATCCAAAGAGGAAACAGTCATTTCAGAGTTTGAGTCTAAACCTGTATACATTAAGATAAGTCTGAATTGACTGTAACAGCCCATGATTAATGGGGACCGTTACAGATATTCACCATTAAATACAGGGATAATGGCTAGTATACGAAATGGTAGAGAGATACGAATAACTAAATGATATTTTTATTCAAGACATAACAAGCAGATCACCCTATAAAAGGGAATAAGGTAACTGGGTATGGGGACTCGAATTTAAAGTGTGTAATTTATTCTCACTATATTCAGATTAACTTATTCTCACACCAGAGGTTCTTTAGTCGACACCACACCGGTGTTCCCCATTTGAATTCACAGTTTTGCAAGTAAGGAAGGAAGACAAAAGATTTTTTGACACGTGACCGAGGATTTTTTACTACATCATTTGGCGTCGTCGGTGGGATCACGAACGTAAAACACTACATTACTGATATGGGGCACTTGCGAGCTAGGGCACCGGTGACTAATCGGAATAATGACTTACCACCGCCGTCAGTCCTAGATGTACCTGAGGAACAGTACGAAGATGATCGTTCGCAGCAGCGTAAAGAGATTCCGTCTAATATTCCATCCATTGCAGTAAATATGGATGCAAAGATAGACGCTCTTAACGCGAAAATAGCCGAGATGGTAGAAACTATCAAGTACATGACTGGTATAATCGCTGATAACAGGTCACAGGTTAATACAAGCACTCATGGAGTCAGGGAGGATGTAGAAACTCCACGAAATGCTGATCCTCAATTTTGTAAAGAACGGCCTGCACATGGAGAGGCCAGTCATTAACTAGAACAAAGGACCAGTATTCAAATTGAGACTGTTGATTTACATCAACAGATCAGGAGTCAAGTGGAGAGAGTTCGGCCTCTGGACGAGCTGGATTCATTATTGAAAGGTACTGAGATGCCCTTCTTCCCGGAAATACTGGCTATCTACTTTCTGAAAGGATCGATCCAACGAAGTTTGAAAAGTATGATGGAAGAACTGATCCAGTGGACCATATCCGATAGTTCAAACATGTCATGAATTTGTATAATTCCAACGATTCCACCATTTGCAGAACTTTTGCGACCACTCTGAAGGGATCAGCTCTTGAATGACTGCATTCTCTTCCCGCGAACTCTATAACATCGTTTAATGAGTTCGGAAAGACGTTCATCAACCGTTTCATAACTTGTCAGAGGTTAATGAAATGACCAGATTTCCTACTAGCTCTGCGTCAGGAGAAACGAGAAACTTTGCGTCAGTATATGAGCCGATTTAATGAGGAACTGACTTGCATTGAACGTTGTGATACAAACCTTGTTATCAATGCTTTTACATTAGGTTTGCGTCCTGGCCAATTTTAAGATTCTTTAACCGAAAAATTCCCTCAGAGTATGACGGAGTTGATAGAGAAATCTAAGCCTCACATGAAATTAGAAGATGTAAAACTGGCTAGAGAAGGCAAAGGGTTAGTTCGTGATCATCCCAGGCAAAATGAGAAAGATATTGGCAAGGCTAAAACTGGCACGTCTAATAGGCGTAAAGATCAATCAAGGAATTCAAATTCCAAGCCAGCAGTTCGCCAGGAATCAAGTCTTCCTGGATTGCGCATGCCAATCTCACGCATCCTGCAAGAGATTTATACGTCTAATATAATTCAATGGCCTCCTAGACAGACCACTAAGTCAAATCGAAATAATCGTTCTAAGTATTGTGATTTCCATAAAGATTATAGTCACAATACAGATGATTGCTGGGAGCTTTAGAAGGAGATCAGGCGACTTGCGGACTTGGGATAATTGCAAGATTATATGCAAGACCATCTCAGGGACAAGAAGAGGCTCAGACGTGATAGCTGAGGTGAAGTACATCGAGAAAGAGAGCGGAAGGAAAAGCATCCTAAAGAAAATCGAGAGGTAATCTTTATGATAAATTCAGTCGGACCGAATACTAGAGAGTCCAATCATGCACGAAAAAGAAAGGTTCATGAAGTGATGTTGGAACGTTATTATGGGGAGTCATTGGCGGTAACAAAGTCAGGCCCTGTTATCACCTTTTCTGAGGATGATTGTAGAGGGATTGTTCACCCTCATGAAGATGTATTATTCATATCTTTGTAGATCTCAAGTTTCTAGGTCCGACGTATCTTGATTGATAATGGTAGCTCAGCAAATATTATCTTTGTTAGTACTTTGAAATAGATGGGAGTGTCGAGCTCAGACGTGAGCTCAACACAGACTGTTATGGTAGGATTTAATGACGAGTTTACTTCTCCTTATGGAAAAATTATTTTGTCAGTCACCTCCAATAAGGAAGAGCAAGGTTACACCAAGGCCACGGAGTTCATGGTGATAGACTCCATATCACCATACAATGCCATTCTAGTCCATCCATGGTTGCACTCGATGAGAGCTATAGCGTCAACGTATCACCAATGTGTGAAGTATGCCAGAGGAGATTCAGTGGCAGTTATAAGAGGAGATCAAGCCTCTTCAAGGCAGTGTTTTGCCATCACTATGAAGGGCAAAAGCTCTCCTTTATAGCAATCAAAGAAAGTTCATGAAGCAGGTCCATTTGTGGACTCAGCAGGAGAGATTGATGATTTCAGATAACACACCAGTGTGATTCAACCTGCTGAGCAAGTTAAACCGGTAACTTTCAATAACGGAACTCAGAAGCTTATGATTGGAGAATCATTAAGCCAGACTAAGGAAGCGGAGATCAGGAAACTGCTTCAAATGAACTTGGATATTTTTGCTTGGTCGCCGGCTGATATGAAAGGAATAAGTACTGATGTTGCTGTTCATCGTTTGGACATCTACAGATTGTATCCTCCAATTTGGCAAAAAAGAAGAATGTTCAGTCTTGAGAAAGAACAAGTAATTAAAGCTGAAGTGAAGAAATTTCTTTCTATTGGCCACATCAAGGAAGTGACATACCCCAGATGGTTGGTTAATCCAGTTCTTGTCAAAAAGAAGAATGAAAATAGAGGATGTGTGTAGATTTTACCGATCTGAATCAAGCATGCCCTAAAGATTGTTATCCAATACCAAGGATTAATCAGATGGTTGATGCTGCTTCTGGGCACCAACACTTGTCAATTATGGATGCTTACTCAGGCTACAATCAAATCCACATGGATCAGCAAGATGAGGAAGGAACATTATTTATCACACCAAAACGTACTTATTATTATAAAGTAATGCCTTTCGATTTGAGAAATGCAGGTGGTACTTATCAGCAGTTGGTGAATTGTATTTTTCAAGATCAAATTGGGACCACCATAGAAGTTTATATAGATAATATGCTGGTCAAAAGTTTGAAGAAACAGATCACCTCTCCCATTTGGCTGAAGTTTTTTCTGTTCTAAGAAGGTACGATATGAAGTTGAATCTTGAAAAGTACGCTTTTGGGGTCACTTCTGGCAAGTTTCTTGGTTTCGTAGTTAATTAGCTCGGTATTATAGTGGATTCAGGACATATAGAAGCTGTCAAGAATCTAAAATCCCTTTCTTCTATACGAGAAGTTCAAGTGTTGACTGAAAGATAGGCGACTTTAAACACATTTATCTCAAAATTTACTGATAGGTGTACTCCCTTCTTCAAAATTTTGAGGGGAAACAAGACCTTTCAGTGGGATGATGATTGTGAGCGTGCTTTTCAATCTATAAAAGATTATTTGGGCTCAATAGAAACATTGGCAAACGTATACCCAGGAGAAAAGTTGAAGCTATACTTGGCAGTAACCCCTGTAGCAGTAAGAGTTGCACTGGTTCAAGAACATGTAGGAGGGCAGAGGCCGGTCTACTACATCAGCAAATCGTTGGTTTCAGCTGAAACCCATTATACGGAGTTGGAAAAACTAGCATTAGCTTTGGTAATTGCTGCTAGGAAGCTCCGACCCTATTTTCAAGCACATGTAGTAACCGTGCTAACCTCATACCCACTCAGGGTGGTAATGCATAGACCAGAAGCATCTAGACGTCTAATGAAGTGGACTGTTGAGCTGGGTGAATTTTTCATCCAGTATAGACCCAGAACAACAATCAAAGGGCAAGCTTTAGCTGACTTCATTGCTGAATCTACTCTTTCATTAAATGAAAAAATAACATCCTGTTCTGCAGCCTAGTGGAAGTTATGGATTGATAGAGTCTCAAACATGAAAGATGTGGAGTGAGAATAATCATACAAACACCTAAGAGAGATCAACTTGAAAAAGCCAAACAGTTAGGTTTCCAAGCTTCCAATAACGAAGTGGAGTATGAAGTAGTGGTTCTCGGCCTAACTCTTGCCAAAGAGTTAAGTTCTTAGCATCTGAAAGTGAAGTCAGATTCTCAAGTGGTGATCAATCAGATCAATGGCCTGTTTCTTATAAACGGAGACAAATTACACCTCTATGCAAAGAAAGTAAAAGATCTCACTTCCCAGTTTTAGAGCTGCAAATTTGAAGCCATCCCAAGAACTGAAAACGCCAAGGCTGATGCTTTGTCCGTACTTGCTTTGACTTTGGGATCAGATCAGAAATCTGAACTAGTTGAGTTTCTAGATCAGCCATCGATCACTCCAACCCCTCAGTGTGCATGTATAGGTCAGCTGGATGAAGAAATTGATTGGAGGACTTCTATAGTTCAGTATCTGAAGAAAGGAGCCCTACCAGACGACATAGATGATGCCAGGAAAATTGTTTATAAATCGTCAAGGTACGTGTTATCCGACGATAAACTGTATAGGCGATCTTTTTCCCAATCTTTGTTGCTGTGTTTAGGACCAAAAGAAGCGAGTTATGTTCTATAAGAAATACATGAAGGCGTGTGTGGTAATCATCAAGGGGGAAGGTTATTAGTTCATAAAGTGTTGAGAGTGGGGTATTATTGGTCAACCATGAACACTGATATAGCAGAATATATACGAAAGTATGACAAGTACCAACGATTCTCTAATAATATCAAGGTCCCTGCTCAGCAACAAACTCTAATCACTAGTCCTTGGCCATTTGCTCAGTGGGGAATGAATGTTTTAGGTCCTTTTACTCCAACTCCTGGAAATAAAAAATACTTGTTGGTGGTGATAGACTATTTCACCAAGTGGGTTGAAGTAGAGGCTTTTGTAACAGTGGGTGAAAATGAAGTAAAGAATTTTCGGTGGAAACAAGTCATTTGCCATTTTGGCATACCTACTATTCTTATATCCGATAATGGAACTCCATTTACTGGAGGAAAAGTTGGTTGGATGTACAATGAGCTCAAGATACAACATTGAATACCCAGTCTGGCATATCCCCAAGCAAACGGATAAGCAGAGGTGACCAATTGTTTCATTAAAGAGGTACTCAAAAAATGCCTAGATGATGCTAAAGGCAAACGGGTAGAAGAACTTCCTGGAGCTTTGTGGGCTTATCGCACCACCCCAATGTCTACAACTAGATAAACACCATTTTCTTTAACTTATGGGACTGAAGCTGTCATTCTAGTTGAGATTGGGGTGCCAACTAGAAGAGTTGCTACTGCTGATTTAAGAAACAATGAAGGCTGCATACAAGAAGAATTGGATCAACTTGAAGAAAAGTACGATAAGGCATTAATGCGTATGGAAACATACAAGATTAAGATGGCACGCAAATTTAATCATGCAGTTCGCCTAAGGAGTTTCACCATTGGAGACTTGGTACTTCGACGGGTAATACCTCAATGACCAGAAGCTCTCTTGGGAACGCTTGCTCCAAACTGGGAGGGCCCTTATTGCGTCATTAAAGCTAATAGACTAGGAACTTATTAGCTTGAAGAACTTAATGGAGTCTCTATTCCTAGACCTTGGAACGTCTCCCATTTGTGAAAATATTTTGTATGAGTTCTTTATCTTAAATCTTTGTTTCTTTTTAAGTAAGTTGTCTTTTGAAGGCATTTTTTTTTAGAAAAATAAATAAATGTTTAATTCCATGAGATGTCTGTTTTTTTTTTTAACTGAGTTCTCCAACTCAAAATTTAACTGAGCACATCAGCTCAGCATTTAACTGGGCACCTCAACCCAGCAAACAACTGAGTTCTCCAACTCAGAATTTAACTGAGCAAATCAGCTTAGTATTTAAATGGGCACCTCAGCCCAGTAAACAACTGAGTTCTTCACTCAGAATTTAACTGAGCACATCAGCTCAGCATTTCACTGGGCACTTCAGCCCAACAAACAACTGAGTTCTCCAACTCAGAATTTAACTGAGCACATCAGCTCAGCATTCAATTGGGCACCTCAGCCCAGCAAACAATTGAGTTCTTCACTCAAAATTTAACTGAGTATATCAGCTCAACATTTCACTGGGCACCTACGCCCAACAAACAACTGAGTTCTTCAACTCAGAAGTTAACTGAGCACATCAGCTCAGTATTTAACTGTGCACCTAAGCCCAATAGGCAACTGAGTTCTTCAACTTCGAGTTCAACTCAGTATTCTATTAGGAAGTATTGGCTCAGCAAGCCCTTACATTTTTAAGTTTCTAATTAAGCTGTGTAGTTCAGTACAAGCGAATATTGTGCCCCTACAAGTCATTAAGTTTCATACTCAAATAAAGGGCAAACGAGGTATTATTCCAGAGTTTATCTTTCTACCGTCTTATGCTTGTTCAAAGATTCGTAACTAAATTATGTATCCTAATTTTGTTACGAAGAAGGGCAGACAAGGTAATATTATAAAAACCCATTCATATTATAAGGAAATTGATACATGGGTTCTTAAAAAAAAAAAAAAAAATCTTCTTCTTCTTCTTCTTCTTCTTCTTCTTCTTCTTCGCAGGGGAAGCACTTCAATCCAACTTTGCAAAAGCAAGAGAGTTAAGATCCTCAGAATCAGGATTAGAAAGGAAAAATTCATGATCTTCATAATAGTTGAGTTTCCGGATTAGTTCATGAATTTTTTCCCTCTTCTTCTCGTTGTTCTTCAGGAGTGTATCCCTCTTCGCTTTCATGGCATTAGCGTAAAGCTTCTAATAGTTGAAGTTAATAACCAGATCCTTTTTGCTTCTTTCAACATCTTTTAATTCATCTTTTGCTTCAAGGTAGTGAGAGGTGGCTTGGAAATGGGCTGATTCCATGGCAACGAAGATGGCAGAAGCTTCTTCCATAGCGCGAAGGCATGGATACTTGTCTTTGGTATTCATGGCAGTCTACATCAAAGAATGAAATCGCTCTCCTAGTTCGATCTCGTTGTTTCTCTCAACTTGGATTCTTAGATAGGCAGAAGGGCCGTTAATCTATATGGTGGAGCCCATGACTGTTAAAAGAAGGGTTTCTTGAAGATATGAAGAGCCCAGTGTGCCTTTAAATAGTCAAGCAAGAGGAATGGGGGAAGATAATTGAAGCGTTGAAAAAAACACGCATTAAATAAGGAAGTAACGTGCGCTGGTAAAAACGTACTATAATCATCATCACAAAAAAATCTTGAAAATTCTAACAGCGGTGACTATTCAATTACAGGTCATGATGATCAAAGATATGGTCATTAATAAATTTAATTACAGACTAATAGAAGATAAAGGTGAAAAGATATGGAAAAAAAAATACAGATCAGTAGCAATCAGTTGTTTTGACCAAAGTTTGGCTGAGTTATCAGTTGGTGTGATCAAGAGCAATATTCCATGTTGAGCTCACTGTTGGTACCTCAGCTGCTGAACTGGGTAGATCTTTATTTTCTTTGTTTACTTCTTCTGTTTTGTCATCAAGATCCAGGAAGGGAAGATCGTACTGAGGAAGCTCCTCTGACACCAGCCTTTGGCAGAAAGCAAAGCCGACCTTCTGAAGCCTCTTTGATTCTTTCTTAAAAGAAAAACAGAGGTCGTCAATATCTTTTTTGGCCTTCTCTTGTGCAACAGACAACTGAGCAGACATTTGCTCTTTTTCGGATTGAAGCCTTTCAATGACAGCCTCTTTCTCTTGGAATTGATCATGATTTCTCTAGAGGGTAGCATCTTTTTCTTTGATCTCGACATCCTTCTGGTCAATTATCAGACGTGCTGAGGAAAGTTCCTCTGAAAGGTTGCGGGATTCTTCTCTTAGAGACGTGCATTCTTCTCTGATTGCAGTGATTGACGTCCTAAGCTCGCTATTCTCATAATAAAAAAGTGCGTTACTCTTTTGAAGACCCTTCATTTGTTCATTGGCAGACTGCAATTCAGCCCTGAACTGTTCCTGAGAAGATCTAGATGAGGCAAGATCTGTGGCAAACCTTAATTTCTCATTTTCCAGATCTTGTGCCTTGGCCTCAACCTTGCTGAGCTCAGTCATTTGATGCATCAGTTGGGCATCCAGTTTGTTCTTATCCTTAGTAAAATTAACCAGAGCGAAGGACATATGCATACACTGATATGATAAGGTTGGCGTTAGATGAGGTTAAACAGTTAGATTATTCAGTAAGGATAGATTAAAATGAAGCAAATACCTGGAGAAGGGCACAGATCACCATTCAAAAGGTTTCAGGTTTGTTCTTGCCTTCAGTGTTTTTCTTGCCTCTGTCCCAGGATTGATCATAAAGGAATTTAATGGCGTCATCGAAAATAGCATGACGACCTGGAACAAAAGGACCAACTTCATCAATAAGTTGACACATTTGTTGTTTGGTCATTCATCGGCATGTTCTTTGGCTGGAAGTAGGGACTAGGGATGAGTGATGACTAGCTAAAGGAAGATCAGCAACTGGAGGATCAGCAACAGCAGGCTCTGTAGCAGGGATATCAGCTGATCTAGAAAGAAAAGCTGACCTAGAAGCAGAAGATGGTTCACCTTGAGCTTGTTCAGTAGTGCAAACCAATGATGGAACTGCGACTGGAATAACGCCTCTTCGGCGAAGGATGAGAGGTTGGCAGTCATCATCCAATACTGCTGTTTCAAGGTCATCATGACAAATTACTTGATGGATGGTTGGGCTGCCAGCAACATCACAAGGAATTTGGGATGTTGATTGATCATTCTTTTTAGCGAGTCTTTTTGTCGATCTCTTCCTTTTTCGGGTATTGATCTGAAATTCAGCTAATTCTTGAAGACGAGATGGATCTATTGAAGGTCGGACGAATGGCTGATATGCTAATTCTCTATAAAGGCAATCTTTGGGGATTAGAAGCTTATTCAATTCTTCTTTAAGTCTTGGAGTGAGACCGAGATTCTGAGAAACACTATCTCCTGCATTTGATAAATCAATAAATATGATCAAAATCACTTCAACAAAATTTCAAATAAGAAATAAATTGTTGGGTATATCATTACTTGGGGAGCTGAAGCATTTTGGCACCATTGAGGACTGTCCTATTTCCTCAGAAGAGAATTCCCAATTAACAGAAAAGAAAAGGTATTATGGCTGCCAATCTCTGAACTTCGCTGGAAGGTTTATAAGAAACGAAGATTATTTGGGGATAGAAAGGTAATACCTATCGATTTTAGCGAGGTACTTAAGTTAGCTTATACTTCTAAGTATGTCAACGGAAAGGGTAACGCCATTTCGTCTAGCGAGAACTATGGCTCTCATAATTTGGTGAAAACTATTTGGAGTTAGCTAAGCTGGAGTAATTTCCATTTAGCGAAAAAGATTGCGGAAGAATGAGGAAAAAGGAAGGGTAAGTCCATATTCAAACATCCAGAGGTAGAGGCACACCTCATTTTCTCTGGAATCTTGAGGATGTTCGTCTTTGGATGGAACCCTAATCAACACAGATAATGGGATACTGTATTGTTCCCCAAATGCTGAAAGTCAGTCTATTGGAAACTTACTTGATTCTAGATCTATATCAAGGGTAGAATGTAAAGGAGCTGGGGCAGTCGCCGTATGTTCCATTGCAGGATTTGACGATGAGCCCGCTTCGATGGAATTAATTGATTAATTTGATGATATTTTGTAAAATAATGAATAGCAACTTAAAATGCGAAGAAAAATGTCGAGAATCGAAGGGATGCAAGGAAGAACTTACTCAAAGAAGAAGTGATCTTTCGTTTCTCTTTGTCTGAATCGTTGCGAAAGTCAGGAGGGCAAATGATGTGTGTAAAACTCTCGCCCCAAACTATAAAATCCTAAAAGGGTCGGTTTGGTTATATGGGCCCCGAATTGAAGAAGAATAAACCCGCTTATTAAACAGGCTGGGGCAGCGTAAGCCCATCATTCAAACACTGATTAAGTGATCTATATAAATATATGGGCGGCCATATGATAAGGCCTATAATTGGGTATGTACAAGCCCAATGTGTCAAAAGCCAAAGAGGAAACAGTCATTTTAGAGTTTGAGTTTAAACCTGTATATGTTAAGATAAGTCTAAATTGACTGTAACAGCCCATGATTAATAGGGACCGTTATAGATATTCTCCCTTAAATACAGGGATAATGGCAAGTATACGAAACAGTAGAGAGATACGAATAACTTAATGATATTTTCATTCAAGAGATAACAAGTAGATCACCTTATAAAAGGGAAGAAGGTAACTGAGTATGGGGACTCAAAATTGAAGTGTGCAATTTACTCTCACTATATTCAGATTAACTTATTCTCACGCTAGAGATTCTTTGGCCGATACCACACCAGTGTTCCCCATTAGAATTCACGATTTTGCAAGTAAGAAAGGAAGATGAAAGATTTTCTGACACACGATTGAGGATTTTTTACTACAACAAATGTCAATAAAAATTTATCCAATTATAAAACAATATTAATCTCAAAAAGCAATAGGAAAATAATTTTTTTGTCCCTAATAAATGGTTTGGGTGCTTAATTAGCCTCTGGTAGTTGAAAGTCGACACGTTAGGTCCTTAATATTTTATTTTCGTTCCAAATTTACCCCTGAGCGAGATTCTGTTACATCAATTTAATGGTCAACTAGGACAGACAAAACAAATAACAGGTCATTACACGATAACACAAAACACGATAAAACCCAAACAGGAATACGACACGATAAGCATATCATGTCAGACTACTCAAACACGAACACAACACGAAAATTATCGTGTCAACACAACACAACACGATAATTTTTCTTGTCGCACGATGACACAAAACCTATCAGGTAAACACAACACGATAAGATCTGATAGGTTCCATTACACATTAACCTACCCATTAAACATTAATGACTTGTTAACCTGTTAAGTTGACACCATGTGAACAAAATTTATTTACAAAAAAAAAAAAAAAAAAAAAAAAAAAAAAAAAAACTAGTTCAACCAAAACAAACCAAACAAGAAAAAAAAAAATCCATCATTACATTTATAATGTCACGCAAAAAAAAAAAAAAAAAAAAATACCAACACAAACATCATTCACATAACCCCACTAAATATGGAATATCTTAAATTAATTGTCAATAGATCCATAATAAACATAGTAAACTAATGACTTTCCACTTGTCAAACACCTTACTCCTGTACAACAACAAAAATATATATTTTACAAAGACAAATTATAATATCAATATTCAACAATTAATGAATTTTTTATAAGTAACAAAATGCAAGAAAAAAATCAATAAACCTGCATAATGTTTGAGCATTGAGTCGAAGGAATGTTTGAGCATTGAGTCGAATGCGACATATCTTCTTTGTTGATATCTAAATTCAAAACGTCTTCAGTAAGTTCGTCCAATCGAACTTTTGCAGTTTTATTTTTGTGAAAAAGACATTACTAATAAAATTATAATTGCAAGACAAATACAAACTCAAATTAAATATAATCTCCAAAAAAAGAAAAGATTACCCATAGCCCCAAATAACCAATCTTTTGTGCAAAGTAAAGCTTCAACGGTTTCAGACTTGGGTAAACTTCGATGTTGATCAATTACTCTTCCACTTATACTAAATGCAGATTCAGAAGGAACAGCAGACACAGGTATGCTCAACACATCACGAGCCATGGAAGAAAGTTCTGGATAACGAAATTGATTCGCTTTCCAAAATTTCAAAATATTCAATTTTGAATTTCTATCTATTCTCCGTTCATTCAAGTATGATTCCAATTCGGTTTTTTGTGCACCCAAACCAAATTCACCACTTTCAAAAAAATCAAACTCCTATAATTAAAAATATTTAGAAAAAAATACAAATTAATAACTTACCCTCAATACATCTCGATTTTCCTTGTTAAGAAGATTTTCATTGAGGTCGCTTTGGTCGGGACAGGATGATATGGCCGAAGACTTAGAAGATTTCATATATTCATTAAAAAGCAAATTCAAATTATCTCGGACACGCGAGAACTTAACTGAACCACTCTCATATAGTTTTCGGTAGCTAAAATCAACAAATTGAATCTTATACCCAGGATCCAAGATCACAGCAATAGCCAATATCATACTAAACTCCAACCAATATTTCTCAAATTTCTTAAGCATTTTAATCGCCATATTTACCATATATTCATCCTCGGAATTTCTGTATTCTCTCAAAGTCAAATAGGTCATGAAAACCGAAGGAAAATACAAATTGGCAGTAAGGTACTTAGTTCCAGAAAATTGACAAGTTATATCATAAAACAAGATCAAGAACTTCTTAATTTTTTATCCTTTCTCCCAATCACAAGTAGAAGGATTATGCTTATAATCGCTAAAAAATAATATTCTTAAAGTGGTACCGCGATACTGATATAGTACGGTGTTCAAGTAGGGTGTCGAACCACATGGATCGGACTTGTAATTATCAATTTCCGATTATTTTCCTTTCTTTGGTGAAAATGATTGAGAATTTTGATTTGGTTTTGAAAATAGGAAAAGAAAATATTAAAAATAAAATAAAGAAAAGAACCAGGTTAAGAATTGTGGGTTTAGTATTTTGGAATTATGTTTTTTTTTATAATTTCTATTTAAATCGGATATATATAAACGAAAGTTCCTAACTACAAACCAGAACTACTCAGAAAGATTTGGATTATTATTCTTCGGCATGGAATATCTTCGATATTTAATTCCTATATTAAACTAATTTAAGGTGAATTAATATCTAGGCATAAACCATCCAGACCATTAATACGATTATGTGACCATTAAATCAAGACCACAGGTGCAAGATTTAATGTTCTAGCAGTGATTGGTTTAAAGCAAAATCTCTACAAGAATATTTTGACAATAAATTTAAGGGACAATGGGTAGGAGGTCCTATATTTAAGCTCTAATTGGTCAAAAGTCCTACATGTGGTAAAAACTTTTGATTTAGTCCCATCTCTTTTAAAAACGCGGAAACCTTACTCATGTGATAATCACGCGTTAGTTACATGTAACTATTTTCTATGTAATATCACTGTATTAGTTACAGTTAACTAATTTTTTTATTTTTTTTCAGTTATATATTCCAATAATATGTAACTTTTTAGTTACATGTCTCTGATATGTAATTAAAAAATTTAATATTTTTCAGTTACATGTTTTAATAATATGTAACTTTTTAGTTACATGTCTCCGATATGTAACTAAAAAGTTTGATATTTTTTCAGTAACATCACAAAATATTATATATATATATATATATATATATATATATATATATATATATATATATATATATATATATATATATATATATGTAACTTTTTAGTTACATATCTTTGATATGTAACTAAAAAATTTAATATTTTTCAGTTACATGTTTTAATAATATGTAACTTTTTAATTACATGTATCTGATATGTAACTAAAAAGTTTGATATTTTTTCAGTAACGTCACAAAATATTTTACATATATATATATTGTAACATGTAACTAATATTATATAAACACATGTAACTAAAAATATTCAAATATGTGTAAAAAGTAACAATTATGAAATTATAACTAACATTAGTTACATGTAACAGAATTCATTATAAAAATCGAATGTACTCACTAAAAGACTCCCTACAATCCCTGCAATATCCCTAGAATTCCTGCAATGCGGGACTAAAACACAAGTGAAATCTAACTTAAATGATTAAATCAAAACCTAATAATACAAAAGGATTTTTCACCAATTAGACTTAAAAAAAGGGACTTTTCACCAATTTTTCCTAAATTTAATCACAATTAAATTCATTTTCTAGAACGGAATTCCTGCCACATAATTATTTATACACTATCCAAATTTAAATAAGAAAAATACAATATTACATAATTTCAAAAATACAATACCACAACTCTAACCTGATAGAAAGAAGTTAGCCGCTCATCGTTGTGTAGAACAGTGTTTTCTTGAATATAATCTTCAAAATCACCGTTTACACTTTGTACCCTTTAAGATTCAAACTTCCTCAAAATAAAAAATAAAAAAAAGAAATAAAAAAAAAAAGAAATATATACAAATGGTGTAAAAAATAGAATATGAAATTGATTGATATAATAAGTGGATTCTTCTCCCTTTACAATTGATCCAAGCCCTCCTATTTATAGAAAAACTTTAGGGGTAAAAATGAAAAAAAAACAAAACAAAACAAAAGGGGGCAATTAGCCAACTTGGGCAACTGCTGGCCATTTTGGCCAGTTGGGCCGACCAAAAATGGTCAACCTAATGGCTGGCCGCCAGAGGTCTGGTATAGCCAGCCTACAAGTTGGCAGCCCACAGAGTGGGCTGCCAACCCAAATAGTGGGCGGCCAGCTGAGCCAGTGGCTCGGCTCCTCTCACAGGGACGGCTCGGTTGAGCCGCCCTGCTCCAAAATTTTTGGCTTCTCTTTGGCTTGACGTGGTTTGTTCATTTTTCATCTGATTTGTCCCAAATTAACGTCATTTTGTTCCAAATTCAAAATCCTACAAAAATAAATAAAACAAATTAATTTATAATATTTTAATTTATTTAAAAGATTAACAAAACTTAATTTAGTAGTATTAGATCGCACAAAATACTGTGCGATCACACCCCCAAACCTAAATTTTTCTAGTCCTCAAGTAAAACTAAATATAATAATTAAATAAAAGCCATTTTCGTAGAGAACACGATTGCATTTAGCATATTCAATAAGCCTTTAAACCCCTAGATCAACCCTAGTGGACAAGTATAGTCTCGTGAGGGTTTACAGTGATACTACCGAAAAACATCTCAAATTCTTTTTTGTGCATATTATTTCTCACAAAATTTCTATCAGTCCTATCGAATACTAACATATCAAATCAGGGGCAAACCAGAGTTACTGAAATAGTCATTAATCTCATAGCACGTGATTTCTAATAATATTCATTTTTGCACCCACAACATACATACAACTCTTGTTTATAATGAATTTAGCACATAGTAGCTAGTCAACTAAATTTAAACAATCCAACAATGTTTTCCCTTATATACGAAAATTTATAATGCAATTTTTTATTTTATTTTTATTATTTATTATTATTATTATTATTTTAATAAATATATAAATAAATAATTTTCTTTAAATAAATGATCGTGTAATGTTAATCCCACTGAGCTTTCTAAGATGTTCGTGTAGCAAGTGCTAGGCCAATGATACCAATCCAGTTAGGTCGGGACATTAGGTGTTAAGGCACCCCTCAGACTTAATAACTCGAACAAATTAGGCTTCGAAGCTAACGAGCCACTTATCATCTTAATAAGTCACTTCCCCCTATTGGCACAAATCTTGAAGCTTACTGAGGCAAGAGACTCGGTTACTCAGCGAAAATTCATTATTAAGACAAATTTTTTTATTTATTTAAATTTCAGGGATAGGTTATTTTCACGTCAAAATTCAGTAAATGGATTTATGTACTAAATTTAAAATAAAATAAAGTTGGCATGAATGTAAAGGTCGAGAAATAAAATATTTTTTAAAAATCAGTTCTCTGTTTCAATGATTATTTTAGCAAACTCAAGTTTGAATTTGACAGACATGTCAACATAGGATAGATTGACAAAGTTTTAGTGCAAAATAAAATATCAGCGAGAATACAAGCATTTACCCCCCCCAAACCTAAATCTAGCATTATCCTCAATGTGAAAATTACGAAATTAGATTTGGTAAGGAGAGAGACAACCTGACGTATCGGATTTGCTTATTTGTACCGAGTCGATGTAAACTGCTCGTAAACCTGTCTGACAGAACATTCAAGGAAACTTATCAAATCAAAAGTAAAATAAGAAAATTAAAACAACAGTGGGTTGCCTCCCACTCAGTGCTAATTTTAATGTCTTCAGCCAGACGATGAGTGTCTTAACCTCCTATCCATAGTAGAGTAACCTGTTTCTCACCCTCTATTGAGTTACTCTCCCAGTGAGTGATAAATAATAGGCGACACTCAAATTCATCAACTTCTTTCTCGGATCAAATCCCATTTCTTTTCTGTGGGACTTACTTGGTAACCTATTTACTAAGCCCCCAAATAGAAGTTGATTTACGTCAACCCATTCAATTTGACATGAATCGTTCATGATTTTGGTTGACGGTTGATCCACCGCATAAAAAAGATAAACATTAATTTTGGGATTCGGTGGCAATGGTATAATGGATGTTTTAATCATAAGAAGATTACTTGGATATGTCACTGGTGGTTGGACCTCATTTTTATAATTTCCAACCCTAACCTCCTCTACGTACGTATTTTCAACTTCTATGCTCACCAGCTCACCATCACTCTTGTATCCCACTTCCTTTTCTTCCTCACAAACTGGTGATAGTTGAGCCAAAAATGGCTCCAAGTCGGAATTATTTCGTCGGGGTTCCTCACCAGTTTTGCTCAACTGTGGTTCTTTTAACAACTTTTCATATTCAATTGCTTGTTCTAGACCACTCTCCTTATCACTTACCCGAATGTCAATCTTTAGACCATTTTTTGCAATTTTCTTTTTTACTAATTCAATTATTCGCCCAATTAGGTTTTATTTCCAATTTATCTCTTCAAATTGCTTTTTCAAGGATAGAGCTCGCTTTTCTAAGATTTGGTTTTACCTTTCTGAGATTTGGCCTTACTTTGCGAAGGATTGGTGGTTTTCTGCTGAGGTTTGACGTTGCTCTGCGAAGGCTTGGCTACTCTCTACTAGGGATTGATATTGCTCTTCCAAGATTATTAGAAATTGTTGCATTAAATTGGGTTCAGAATTCCTTGCTTCTTGGGGAAATGGTGGTTGACATCGGGGTTGATAATTGGATTGATCGTAAAGATACGACCCTGAAGGCTCACTATAATAATGTTGATCCTATTCATAATTATTCGAGTATTGATTACACTCAAGAGGCAGATAATACGGATCAGGATAAGCAATATTACAGAGATATGTGGGATTTTGGCAATTGTACGGATATTGATTGCTGAAATGGTTTGGGTTTTTGTATATTGTACGTAAATAAGGATCAAGTTATGGTTCTGAGAGAAAATATTGTTGAGAATCTACAAACGAAATGTCAAATCTCCCAAAGTAATTATCCATTTAACCTAGTCCCAATAATTTTTTATTTTTTTTATTTTTATTTTATTTTTTGAAAGAAATTAATTATCTTAACAATGAGAGTGGTGGTCTTAGCCAGCCGATCTCTACAATAATAATAAAAATACAAGAAAAATGAGGGTGGTGGTCTTAACCAGCCGATCTCTACAATAATAATAAATAGAAAAGAAAAATTAGGGTGGTGGTCTTAGCCAGCCGATCTCTACAATATATATATATATATATATATATATATATATATATATATATATATATATATACATATATATATATATAAGAAACTAAAAAGAAAAATAACATAATAACCTAAATCCTTACTTGAAGATGTAGAGTGAAAAATTAGATCATGGTTAACCTGAAAAAAATAAACTCAAGAAAGAAAACAAATGAATTTATACAGGCAGAGAAAAAAAATTTAATAATTAGCGATGCCGATCCCCCGGCAACAGTGCCAAAATTTGATCGCTCAAAAATAATACCCTTAAAGTGATACCGCGATACTAATATAGTATGGTGTTCAAGTAGGGTGTCGAACCACAGGGATCGGACTTGTAATTATCAATTTTCGATTATTTTTCTTTCGTTAGTGAAAACGATTGAGAATTTTGATTTGGTTTTGAAAATAGGAAAAGAAAATATTAAAAATAAAATAAATAAAAGAACCAAGTTAAGAATTGTGGGTTTAGTATTTTGGAATTATGTTTTTCTTATAATTTCTATTTAAATCGGATATGTATAAACGAGAGTTCCTAAGTACAAGTAGGAACTAGTCAGAAAGATTTGGATTATTATTCTCTGGCATGGACTATCTTCGATATTTAATTCCTACATTAAACTAATCTAAGGTGAATTAATATCTAGGAATAAACCATCCAGACCAATAATCAATATCCAAGAATATGATTATGTAATCATTAAATCAAAACCACAAGTGCAAGATTTAATATTCTAACAGTGATTGGTTTAAAGCAAAATCTCTACAAGAATATTTTGACAATAAATTCAATCACAATTAAATTCATTTTTGAGAACGGAATTCCTACCACATAATTATTTATACACTATCAAAATTTAAATAAGAAAAATAGAATATTAAATAATTTCAAAAATACAATACCACAACACTAACCTAATAGAAGGAAGTTAGCCGCTTATCGTTGTGTAGAACGGTGTTTTCTTGAATATAATCTTCAAAAGCACCGTTTACAATTTGCACCCTTTAAGATTCAAACTTCCTCAAAATATAAAAATAAAAATAAAAGAAAAAGAAATATATACAAATGGTGTAAAAAATGGAATATGGAATTGATATTATAAGTGGATTCTTCTCCCTCTACAATTGATCCAAGCCCTCCTATTTATAGAAAAACTTTAGGGGTAAAAATTAAAAAAGAAAAAAAAATAAGAGGGGGCCAATTAGCCAACTTGGCCAACTGCTGGTCGTTTTGGCTAGCTGGGCCAACCAAAAATGGTCGGCCCAATGGCTGGCCACCAGAGGGCTGGTATAGCCAGCCCACAAAGTGGGCTAGCTATACCAGCCCACAGAGTAGGCTGCCAACCCAAACAGTGGGCGACCAGTCTAACCGGTGGCTTGGCTCCTCTCACAGGAGCGGCTCAGTTGAGCCGCCTTGCTCCAAAATTTTTGGCTTCTCTTCGGTTTAACGTGGTTTATTCGTTTTTCATCCAATTTGTCCCAAATTAACGTCGTTTTGTTCCAAATTCAAAATCCTACAAAAACAAATAAAACAACTTAATTTATAATATTTTAATTTATTTAAAAGATTAACAAAACTTAATTTAGTGGTACTAGATCTCATAAAATGTGGTGCGATCAGCTTATAATTAAAGTCACTTAATTCCAAATGACAAAATGCACTACGAAAATATAATGTAATTTCAAGCATTAGGTAAGTTGAATTCCATCGAATAGGAACATCTTGTCGTAAACTTTTCTTACCATTTAAAGATAAGAAATTCACACATTCTAAGAACTTATGCTTTCTTCCCTGTGACCCTTTAATATATTTCACTCTCACGAATCTTCTCAAGGCATGAACTTATTTCTTTTAAACCATTTTGCACTACCAAGTTGAGAATGTGGGCACAACACCTTAAATAAAAAAATTCACCCTTACACAAGACTGTTTCTCAAATTCAATTGACTTGTTAACATTCTCACAAACGCATCATTGCACGATGCACTATCAAAGTCAAAGAAAACAATTTATTATCTATTCCCCAATCAGACAACAAAGCATAAGCTTTCTCACTCAAAGAAACACCATTATGTGGAGGTGGTATGCAACAAAAACTTACTACCATTTTTTGTAAAAATCCAATCACTATCAATAAAATGCCCTATGACAAATACATAGCCATCAGTAGTGAGGGATGACCACATATCAGAGGTTAATCAAACTCTACCAGGGTATTTTTCAAACATGTAGTTTACCTTTACCTTCTCTCTCTTATGCATTTTGAAAAGATCAGCCTTAGCAGTATTCCTAGAGAAACCACATCCTCAATCAAATACGATAATAAATCTCGTATGCCCTTGTACTCAACAATTGATAATGGTAAATCATGCATGTCAATAGTAGCAATTAACAACTCACGAAATTTCTCTTGATCAATTTTTCGACTTCTAGTTGATAGTGAGTTTTGTCCGTGATCTAATATCATTTGTCCTACTTCTTAAGAATTGATTCCAGGACAAGATTTAATATGACGGTTCATGTTATCGGTACCATACTGGTAATCACCGACCATTGTTTTCCCACATTTCTTACACTTACATAATTTCTTACCATCTTGATTCTTCTCATTGATTGTTACAAAAATTCTCCAAACTGGACTTTTTTTTACTCTCTTTCGTTTTTCGATTGTGTTGTTTTTGACATCATCCTCTACCTCTTGCGACTCATCATCATTTTCAGTTCCCACCGTGATTGGTAAATCATTTGAATCTATGGTATCTATCTACATGTAATTACAAAACATAATTAGAAACACTACGGATTTGTGGAGAAAATATCACCAATGCAGATTTCACTCACTAAGCCAAAGAATTTCAGATCAATCACAAATTAATAAGGTTCTGTGAAAAAAATATAAAGCACAAACACAAATAAGAATAATAACGTACTTTACAAAATAAAAACCTTGATTTCACTCCCTCACTTACCAAACAATTCGAGAACGGCGACTGAGATTCAAAAGACCAACTGTAGAACTGAGAAATTTGAGAACAATCACAAAAATAACATATTTTCAAAACAAAAACCCTAATTTCACTCACCAAATAATAGAAGATTCGACGAACGGTGGCTGAGATTCTGCTCAGATTCAAACGACAAATGGTGGAACTGAGAAATATAAAATAATTAGAAATTATAACAAATATCTGGACAAAAATAGATCTATTGATCCCTAACCCTTCAAATCTACCAAAAAAAATGAAATGTGATAATGACAACTACCTAGAGTCGAACGAACGGCTAAGATGCAAATAACGACGGTCGTCATCTTCTTATGGAGCAGCGGCGATCGTTGTCGTATTGTGGAGCAGCGGCAAAAGGAGAAAGAACAAAATGGAGCAGCGACGGTCGTCCTCGTCTTGTGGAGTAGCGGCTAAGGGAGAGAGAACGAAGTGGAGCAGTAGCGGTCCTCCGTCGTCGTCGTCTTGTGGAGCAGCGGCGAAGGGAAAAAGAATAGAGTAAACATTAAGCAGCTATGAGAACGAATATCGAATGGGTTAGGGTTAGATCAAATGGGTTAGGGAAATGTGAATATATATATATATATATATATATATATATATATATATATATATATATTAGGTACAAAATTATAATATTTGATAATTTGGGGGTGTAAAAATAATATATTCAATTAACGGGTAACCTATTAGATCTCAGATTATCGTGTAACCTGAATACACAAAATTCTTATCGTGTCTTATCGTGTAACCTATTGGGTTATCAGGTCAACCTGATAACCTGCATTATTTCTTATCAAGTTATCGAGTCTGACACGATAACGACCCGATACCTGATAAGTAAAACCTAGACCTGATAATTTTATGTCAGTCTCATGTCGTGTCATCGTGTAAATACTTGTTTTTCCAGCCCTACGGTCAACCATAAATTAAGGCTATTTTGGTCATTTCTTGTCAATAGGGTTAATTTGAAAAGTTATGTAAAATTTTAGGGGACAATTTATTTTTTTTCCTTTTCTTCCTAAATCCTAATCCACCATGGAAGTTTCTCTCTCTATCGTCTTCTGTGGGCGGTGGAAGCCGTGGCGGTGGTGGGGAGAGGGGGGAGAGGTGCGGGTGTTATTGGTGGTAGTTCTCTGGGTTTGTACTCTTCAAGGCCGGTGTGGCGGCGGAGCTTCAACATGTTCTGCCATCTCCAGAGATTGGAACCGGTGGAAGAGAGACAGCAGAGAAATGTGGGTTGGGGATGGAGGATTGGGTTTTCTACAACAATGGAAGAAAAATGGGTTTTCAACAACAATAGAAGCCAAACACAGAATATCTCTTGTTTGGAGAATCAAAAAGGGGATGTTTCTTCATCTCCATGGGCATGTTCAGGGTTGAAGGCTAAGACCCATCAAAAAGATCACCCAAAAATGGCTCCATTCTTTAAGATTTCATCAAATCCACAAGCTATGGAATTGAAAAATGCAAAATGTTAATGTATTATATGAGGTTGGCCCACGTGGCCCATTAGGGCAAAACTCTAGTCCCCATTTTCCCTATATCGTTGTATTATTTCTAGATGACTTTTCATAATATCAATTCATGATTCTTCTCCCACTTCTCAATTATCTTAACATGGTATCAAAAGGAAGTCTTTTCTGGACCTGTTCTCAATAAAATTTTTGCAACCCTAACGCTGTCACCACCGCTTTTATTCTCCCGAGACTTTCATCGTTACTGTAGGCTTCATCTCTACTCCGGTATCAACAATCATCACACCACCGTCTTCGTCTTGTAGAGACGAACACAACGCCATCAAAATCACTGTCACCAGATCCTAGATGCGCCCTCACGTGCCTCCAACAGCCAGCAGCTCTACCACCCTTCGCCGTATCGAATTTTGGGCTCCATTACCTCAACTAGGGATCCAAATCCACCTTACGATATAACATCGGAACCATCTCGACGAGACAATTCAAACGAAAAATAAATAAAGGCTTTACAACCCTACATGCGCCAGCACGCGTGGCTTAAAGATCCCAGCTGCTTCAAAACTCAGATCAGATCCACGCGCCAAGTTTCTCCTTGTCTTCATATAGCTACCACATCAGCCCTAAGATGCCTAGTCAGTAGCCTATTCAGCGCCACCTCAACTGCCATCTCAACTATATCATCGACACGTCATCATCCACGTCATCTGCCACCTTAGCATCATTGGCCCTTTATATGCCACGTGGCTGCCACGTCATCATTGACCAGCGTTGACCGTCGCCACGTCAGCGCCCATTCATCACTGGTTCTGCCACGTCACTAGTTATTTAAAGTAATCTTCTTTTGACCAGTTTAGATATTTTTTTACATGTTCTCTGCAAACTTGGACTGATTCCTAAGGTTTTTCGGCGTTCTGATTCTATTTTCGGCTTCTGTTTTATGATTTGAGCCTCACAGAATATACTTTCTGTTATATCCATGTGGTTCTTACACCGGTTCACTGAATTTTTACCCGGTCCTTAAAGATTCAATACCGGTTCATGGATAATTTTGGCATTCTGAATCTATCCGTGACAACAGTTTCTCCAGGTTCAACAGTGATGTCTATGGGTTCTTCGCTTATTTTCAATGCCAAAGAGGGTTCAAACCCTACCTCCTCTACTATCACCATGTTTATTGCATATTTGGCCTCATATGTTGATTCAGATTTTGCAGGGGATCTCTACAAAAGAAAATTTACTATTGGTTATGTGTTTACACTTGCAGGTGGAGCTGTAAGCTGGGTTTCAAAACTACAGACTGTTGTGGCTTTATCCACAATGAAAGCAGAATACATGGTTGCTATACAAGCTTGTAAGGAAGTAATTTGGATTCAAAGGTTATTGGAGGAGCTCGGGCACAAGCAGGAGAAGATTTTTCTGTTTTGTGACAGTCAAAGTGCCTTGCACATCGCAAGGAATCCAGCCTTTCATTCACGGACAAAGCACATAAGGATTCAATACCACTTTGTTCGAGAAGTAGTGGAGGAAGCAAGTGTGGATATGCAAAAGATTTACACCGATGAGAACCCAGTAGATGTCATGACCAAGCCGATCAACACTGACAAGTTTAAATGGTGTAGATCCTCTTGTGGTCTAGCAGAAATGTAAGCAAGCATGGTATTGGCAAGTGAAGAAGGATGGAAGGATTACAAAAGTGACTTTAAGTAGGAGAATGTGAGGTGTAAAGTCCCTTTTTGGTAAGTGGATGTGCATGTGGGAGTTTTGTTCATGAGGTGTGTATGTGGGAGTGCATGTGTGTTGTTACCCACATCAACAAAGGACTTGAAAGTATGCATACACGTGGGTTGTCACCCACATGATCAATAGGACTTCCAGCTCATTGTATATGAAGAATTGTTCCAATTCTCCTCCTATGAATAGGAGGAGATATTGAGAGCTTGTATATCCGAAGGCAAAGAGCATAGGCTCATTTAGAGAGAAATTCTTCCAAGTAATTTCTTGAGAAGAGTTTGAGAGTTTTCCCAAAATTGTGAGAGTGATTTCTTCTATTACAAGAGAGATTAGAATTGTTATCTCCTTGTAGTTAGAGAGAAAGTGTTGTAATCCCTATTTACAATAGTAAAATTCTCCTACACCTGCCCGTGGTTTTTACCTCAATTTGTTCGGAGGGTTTTCCACGTAAAACATTTGTGTCCAATTTCTTCATTTTCATTTTATTTTCTTATTTCGATTTAGTTATTAGTTGTCTTCCACATATAAATTCCCCGCCATTAACGAACATTTTTAAATAATTAAGAGTAAAATTGGTATTCTAATAAAAAAATTATTATTTTTTAATCAATAAGGGAGGTAAGTGGTATTTGAGCAAAAGGATAAGGGAAGTGATCGGTATTCACAAAAGAATAGGGTAGGTATCTGATATAGTGCAAAAGGACACGGAAAGGAAATAACATAAACCCTTTTTTTCTTATTCTTTTATTTTGAAATTTTATTTTTGTTTTTGTTTTCATTTTCTATTTTTTACTCTCTACTTTCTCTCTTGTGTTTTTTTTTTTTTATTTTTTTTATTTTTTATTTTTATTTTTTTTTGTTTTATTTTTACTTTTTTATTTTTTGTGTATGGTGTTTACAAAAAAGAAAAAAAATAAAAACGAAAATTAGAAATAAAAAACATAAATAAAATGAAAATGAAACTTTAAATTTAAAAACAAAGAGAGATATAAAAAGAACAAAAAATAGAAAATATATACTGTGTAGTAAAAAATTCCCAGTCACGTGTTAATCTCCACAAGTACTAGAAAGTCTTTTGTCTTCCTTCCTTACCTGCAAAACCGTGAATTCTAATGGGAACATCGGTGTGGTGTCAGCCAAAGAACCTCCGGCATGAGAATAAGTTAATCTGAATATAGTGAGAATAAAACAACACACTAGAAATCAGTCCCATTACATGTTACCTTCTTCCCTTTTATAGGGTGATCTGCTTGTTATCACTTGAATGGAAATATCATTCAGTTATTCGTATCTCTCTACCGTTACGTATAATAGCCATTATCCCCGTAATAAATGGAGAATATCTGTAACAATCACCATTAATCATGGACTGTTACAATCAACTCAGACTTACCTTAACATATATAGATTTTGATCCAAACTCTGAAATGATTGTTTCCTCTTTAGCTTTTGATATTGGGGGCTTATTTATACCCAACTATAGGCCTTATCATATGACAGCCCATATATTCATATAGATCACCTAACTAGTGTTTGAATCATAAGCTTATACTGCGCCAGCCCATTTAACAGGCGAGCTTATCCAACTTTAATTCGGAGCCCATATAACGAATCTGACCCGTTTAGAATTTTATACTTGGGTTAGTTTGGGGCGGGAGTTTTATACACATCGCGACGATTCAGATGAAAAGAAACGAAATATCACTTCTTCTTTGAGTAAGTTCTTCCTTGTACCCCTTCAATTCTCGACATTTTTCTTCGCATTTTGAGTTGTTGTTCATTATTTTACAAAATGTCGTTGAATCAATCAATTAATTCCATCGAAGCGAGATCATCGTCAAATCCTGCAATGGAACAGACGGCGACTGCCCCAGCTCCTTCACATTCTAACCCTGATATAGATCTAGAAACAAGTAAGTTTCCAATAGAATGGCTCTCAGCATTTAGCGAACAATATAGAATCCTATTATCTATGTCGATTAGGGTTCCATCTAAAGATGAACGTCCTCAGGATTCCAAGGAGAAATGACATTACATTTTCTGTTGATGCAATTAGAAGCATAAGCCAACTCAAGTACCTTGCCAAAATCGATAGGTATTACCTTTCTATCCCCAAAGAATTTTCATTTCTTATAGACCTTCCAGCGAAGGTCAGAGACTGGCAGCCATGGTACCTCTTCTTTTCTGGAGATTGAAAATTATCTTCTGAGGAAATGGGACAGTCCGCAATGGTGCCAAAACACTTCAACTCCCCAAGTAATGATACACCCAACAATCTATTTCTTATTTGAAATTCTGCCGAAGTGATTTTGATCATATTTATTGATGCAGGTGATAGTGCTTCTCGGAAAATCGATGTTACTCCAAGACTTAAAGAAGAGTTGAATAAGTTTCTAATCCCCAAAGACTGCCTTTATAGAGAATTAACATATCGGCCATTCATCCGACCTCCAATGGATCCGTCTCATCTTCAAGAATTAGCTGAACTTCAAATTACCACCCGAAAAAGAAGAGACCGGCAAAAAGACTCGCTAAAAAGAACGATCAACTGGCACCGCAACTTCCTGACAATACTGCTAGCAACCCAGCCATCCAGCAAGTCATATCTCATAATGATCCTGAAACAGCAGTATCGGATGATGACTACCAACCTCTCATCCTTCGCCGAAGAGGCGTTATTCCAATCTCAATTCTATCCTTGGTTCGCAATACTGAACAAGCTCAAGGCGAACCATCTTCTGTTTCCAGATTAGCTTTGCTATCAAGATCAGCTGATATCCCTGCCACAGAGCCTGTTGTTGCCGATCTTCCAGTTGATAATCCTCCAGTAGCTAGTCGGCATTCCTCCCCAGTCCCTACTTCCAATCAAAGAACTGGTCGAGGAATAACTAAACAAAAAATGTGTCAGCTCATTGATGAAGTCGATTCTTCTATTCCAAGTCATCACGCAATTTTCGATGATGCCATAAAGTTCCTTTATGATCAATCTTGGGACAAAGGCAAAAAAAGAACTGAAGGCAAGAACAAACCCTAAATCTTCCGAATGGTGATCTGTGCCCTTCTCCAGGTACTTGCATCATTTTAGTCTATCATTACTGAATAATTTGACTACTTATCCTCATCTAATAATCAACTTATCATGTTAGTATATGCATATGTCATTCGCTCTGGTTAATTGTGCTGAGGATGAGAACTAGCTAGATGCCCAACTGATGCATCAAATGACTGAGCTCAGTAAGGTTGAAGCCAAGGTATAGGATCTGGAGAATGAAAAATTAAGGTTTGCTGCTAATCTTGCCTTGTCAGATCCTCTCAAGAACAGTTCAAGGCCGAATTACAGTCTGCCAATGAGCAAAAGAAGGCTCTCCAAAAGAGTAATGCACTTTTCTGTTCTGAGAATAGCGAGCTTAGAATGTCGATCACAGCGATCAGAGAAGAATGCACGTGTCTAAGAGAAGAATCCCAAAATATTTTTGAGGAACTGGCCTCAGCACGTCTAATAATTGACCGGAAGGATGCTGAGATAAAGGAAAAAACTGTTGCCCTCCAGAGAGATCATGATCAACTCCAAGAGAAAGAGGTTGTTCTTCAAAGGCTTCATTCCGAAAAGAACAAATGTCTGTTGAGTTGTCTACTGCAAAAGAAAAAACTAAAAAAGAAATTGACGACCTCTGGTCTTCTTTCAAGAAAGAATCAAAGAGGCTTCAAAAGGTCGGCTTTGCTTTCTGTCAAAGGCTGGTGTCGAAGGAGCTTCCTAAAGCCGATCTCTCTTTCCTGGATCTTGATGAAGAAACAGAAGAAGAAACAGAAAAAGTGACTGAAGAACATCAAGATTTACCCAATTCAACAGACGAGGTGCCAGCAGAGAGCTCAGCATGGAATATTGCTACCGATCACACTAACTAACCACTCAGCTAAATTTTGGTCAAAACAACTGATTGTTGCCGATCTGTATTTTTTTTATATCTTTTCATATTTAATTTTATATTGGTCTGTAATAACTTTATTAATGACTGTATCTTTGATCATCATGACCTATAACTGAACAGCCACCACCGTTACAATTTTCAAGATTTTTTGCGATGATTACAGTATGTTTTTTACCAGCGCATATCACTTCCTTATTTAATGCGTGCTTTTTTCAACGCTTTAATTATCTGTCCCCATTCCTCTTGCTTGACTATTTAAAGGCACCACAGGTTCTTCATTTCCTCAAGAAACCCTTCTTTTAACAGCCATTTCTTTATATCTTCTAGAAATTTTTCTTTGAACAATTATGGGCTCCACTTCTACCATATGGATTAACGGCCCATATTCTTATTCAAGAATCCAAAATGAGATAAACAACGAGATCGAACTAGAAGAGCGATTTCGTTCTTTGATGCAGACTGCCATGGACACCAAAGACGAGTATCCACACCTTCGTGCGATGGAAAAAGCTTCTGCCATCTTTGCTGCGATGGAATCGGCCCATTTCCAAGCCGTTTCTCTCTACCTCGAAGCGAAAGATGAATTGAATGATGCTGAAAGAAGCAAGAAAGATCTGGTTGTCAATTTCAACTATCAGAAGCTTTACGCTAATGCCATGAAGGCGAAGAGGTATACACTCCTGAAAAAGAATGAAGAGAAGAGGAAAAAAATTCATGAACTAATCCAAAAACTCAACCAATACGAAGATCATGAATTTTTTCCTTTCCAACCCCGACACAGAGGATCTTGACTCTCTTGCTTCTACAGACTCGGATTGAAGTGCCTCCTCCTCAACCCTAGATGAAGAAGAAGAAGAAAAAATGAAACCTTTTTTTTTTTTTTTTTTTTTTCAAGAACCCATGTATCAATTTCCTTATAATATGAATGGGTTTTATAATAATACCTTGTCTATCTTGTCTGCCCTCCTTCGTAATGAAATTAGGATACATAAATTAGTTATATATTGTTGAACAAGCATAGGATAGTAAAAAGATAAACGCTGGATTAAAACCTCGTTTGCCCTCCATCTGAGTATGAAAGTGGATGACTTGTAGGGGCACAATAACTGTTTGTACTGAACTACCCAACTTAATTAGAAACTTAAAAATATAAGTGTTTGCTGAGCCAATACTTCCTGATAGAATATTGAGAAGAACTCAGTTATTTGCTAGGCTGAAGTGCCCGGTGGAATGTTGAGTTAATGTGCTCAGTTAAATTCTGAGTTAGAGAACTCAGTTACCTGTTGGCTGAGACGCCTAGTTGAATGCTGAGCTGGTGTGCTCAATTAAAGTCTGAGTTGCAGAACTCAATTATTTGCTTGGCTGAGGGGCCTAGTTAAATGCTGAGCTGATGTGCTCAGTTAAATTCTAAGTTGGAGAACTCAGTTATTTGCTGGACTGAGGTGCCCAGTTGAATGTTGAGCTGATATGCTCAGTTAAACTCTGAGTTGGAGAACTCAGTTATTTGTTGGGCTGAGGTACCCAGTTGAATGTTGAGCTGATGTGCTCAGTTAAATTCTGAGTTGGAGAACTCAATTATTTGTTGGGCTGAGATGTCCAGTTAAATGCTGAGCTGATGTGCTCAGTTAAATTCTGAGTTGGAGAACTCAGTTATTTGTTGGGCTGAGGTGCCCAGTTGAATGCTGAGCAGATGTGCTCAGTTAAATTTTGAGTTAGAGAACTCAGTTATTTGTTGGGCTGAGGTGCCCAGTTGAATGCTGAGCGGATGTGCTTAGTTAAATTCTGAGTTGGAGAACTCAATTATTTGTTGGGCTGAGGGGCCCAATTGAATGTTGAGCTGATGTGCTCAGTTAAACTCTGAGTTGGAGAACTCAATTAATAAGAAACACAAATCTCATGAAATTAAACATTTATTAATTTCTTAAAAAAAATGCCTTCAGGAGACAACTTATTTAAAAAGAAACAGAGATTTAAGATAAAGAACTCATACAAAATACTTCCGCAAATGGGAGATGTTCCAAGGTCTAGGAACAACAACTCCATCAAGTTCTTCAAGCCAATAAGTTCTTGGTCTATTAAATTTAATGACACAATAAGGGCCCTCCTAGTTTGGAGCAAGCTTCCCCAGGCGAGCTTCTGGTCGGTGAGGCATTACCCGTCGAAGTACCAAGTCTCCAATGGTAAAGCTCCTTGGGCGAACTACATGATTGAATCTGCGTGCCATTTTCATCTTGTAAGCTGCCATACGCATTAATGCCTCATCACACTTTTCTTCAAGTTGATCCAATTTCTCTCGTATGCAGCCTTCATTCTTCTTTAAATCAGCAGCAGCAACTCTTCTGGTTGGCAACCCAATCTCAATTGGAATGATAACTTCAGTTTCATAAGTTAAAGAAAATGGTGTTTTTCCAGTTGTAGACATTGGGGTGGTGCGATAGGCCCACAAAACTCCAGGAAGTTCTTCCACCCATTTGCCTTTAGCATCATCTAACGTTTTTTTTGAGTGCCTCTTTAATTAAGCGATTGGTCACCTCTGCTTGTCCGTTTACTTGGGGATATGCTGGACTGGACGTTCGATATTGTATCTTAAGCTTATTGTACATCCAGCCAACTTTTCCACCAGTAAATGGAGTTCCATTGTCAGATATAAGAACAGCAGGTATGCCAAAACGGCAAATGACTTGTTTTCACATAAAATTCTTTACTTCATTTTCACTCACTATTACAAAAGCCTCTATTTCAACCCATTTGGTGAAATAGTCTATCACCACCAACAAGTATTTTTTGTTTCCAGGAGCCGGAGTAAAAGGACCTAAAACATCCATACCCCCACTGAGTAAAGGGCCAAGGACTAGTGATTAGAGTTTGTTGCTGAGCTGGGACCTTGATATTGTTAGAGAATCCTTGGCACTTGTCGCATTTTTGTACATACTCTGTTGCATCAGTGCGCATGGTTGACCAATAATATCCCACTCTCAACACTTTATGAACCAAGGACCTTCTCCCTTGATGATTACCACACACGCCTTCATGTATTTCTTATAGAACATAGCTCTCTTCTGTTGGTCCTAAACATAGCAGCAAAGGTTGGGAAAAAGATCGTCTATATAATTTATCGTCAAATAGTACATACCTTGACGATTTATAAACAATTTTCCTTGTGTCATCTCTATCGTATGGTAGGTCTCATTTCTTCAGATACTGAACTATAGAAGTTCTTCAATCAATTTTCTATTCCAACTGACCTATACATGCACACTGAGGGGTTGGAGTGATCGATGGATGATCTTGAAACTCAACTAGTTCAGACTTCTGATCTGCTCTCAAAGTGGAAGCAAGTACGGACAAAGCATCAGCCTTGGCGTTTTCAGTTCTTGGAATGGCTTCAAATTTACAACTTTGAAACTAGGAAGTGAGATCTTTTACTTTTTCTGCATATAGGCGTAATTTGTCTCCGTTTATAAGAAACAAGCCATTAACTTGGTTGATCACCACTTGAGAGTCTGACTTTACTTCTAGATGTTGAGCACCTAACTCCTTGGCCAAAGTTAGCCCGAGAATCACTGCTTCATACTCCACTTCATTATTGGAAGCTTGAAAACCTAACTGCATGACTTTTTTAAGTTGATCTCCCTCAGGTGTCTGTATAATTATTCTCACTCCACATCCTTTCATGTTTGAGGCTCCATCAACCCATAACTTCCACTGGGCTACAGAACAGGATATTACCCTTCATTCAATGAAGGAGTAAATTCAACAATGAAGTCAGCTAAAGCTTGCCCTTTGATTTCTATTCTGGGTTTATATTGGATGAAAAATTCACCCAACTCTACAGTTCACTTCATTAGACATCCAGATGCCTCTAGTCTGTGCATTACTACCCAGAGTGGGTATGAAGTCAGCACGGTTACTACATGTGCTTGGAAATAGGGTCAGAGCTTTCTAACAGCAATTACCAAAGCTAATGCTAGTTTTTCCAACTCCGTATAACGGGTTTCAGCTGAAACTAACGATTTGCTGACGTAGTAGACCGGCCTCTGCCCTCCTGCGTGTTCTTAAACCAATGCAGCACTTACTGTCACTGAGGTTACTGCCAAGTACTGCTTCAATTCTTCTCCTGGGTATACCTTTGCTTAGCACTTTTGACCAGCATATCATCTATATAAATTTCCATGGTAGTCCCAATTTGATCTTGAAAAATACGATTCACCAGTCGCTGGTAAATAGCACCTGCATTTCTCAAACGGAAAGGCATTACCTTATAACAATAAGTACCTTTTGGTATGATAAATGATGTCCCTTACTCATCTTGCTGATCCATGCGGATTATTTGTAGCCTGAGTAAGCATCCATCATGGATAGGCATTGGTGCCCAACAGTAGCATCAACCATCTGATCAATCCTTGGCATCGAATAACAATCATTAGGGCATACTTGATTCAGATTGGTAAAATCCACATGCATCCTCCATTTACCATTCTTCTTTTTGACAAGAACTAGATTAGCCAACCATCTGGGGTATGTCACTTCCCTGATGTGACCAATAGAAAGCAATTTCTTCACTTCAGCTCCAATTACTTGTTCTTTCTCAGGGCTAGACATTCTTCTTTTTTGCCGAACTGGAGGATATGATCTGCAAATGTCCAAACGATGAACAACAACATCAGTACTTATTCCTTTCATATCAGCCGGCGACCAAGCAAAAATATCCAAGTTCATTTGAAGCAGTTTCCTAATCTCCTCCTCCTCAGTCTGGCTTAATAATTCGCCAATCATAAACTTCTGAGTACCGTTATTAAAAGTTATCTGTTTAACTTTCACAGCAGGTTGAATCACACTGGAGTGCTCTCTGAAATCATCAATCTCTCCTGCCGTGTCCACAGATGAACCTACTTCATAAACATTCTTTGATTGCTATTAAATGAGAGTTTTTGCCCTTCATAGCAATGGAAAAACAATGCCTTGAAGAGGCCTGATCTCCCTTTATAACTGCCACTGAATCTCCTCTGGCATACTTCACGCATTGATGATACGTTGACGCTACTGCTCTCATTACGTGCAACCATGGTTAGCCTAGAATGGCATTGTATGGCGATATAGAGTCTATCACCATGAACTCCGTGGCCTTGGTGTAACCTTGCTCCTCCTTATTAAAGGTGACTGACAAAATAATTTTGCCACAACGAGAAGTAAGCTCGCCATTAAATTCGACCATAACAGTCTGTGTTGAGCTCACGTCTTAGCTCAGCACTCTCATCTATTTCAAAGTACTAACGAATATAATATTTGTTGAGCTACCATTATCAATCAAGATACGTCGAACCTGGAAGCTTGAGATCCACAAAGATATAACTAAGGCATCTTCATGTGGGTGGACAATCCCTCTACAATCATCCTCAAAAAAATAGATAATAGGGTTTGGCTTTGTCACTGCTAACGACTCTCCATAGTAACGTTCCAACGTCACTTCACGAACTTTTCTTTTTCATGCACGATTGGATTCCTCAATATTTGGTCCGAAGGAATTTATCATAAAGATTACCTCTATTTTCTTTAGGATGCTCTTCCTTCCGCTCTCTGTCTCGACGTTCTTCTCCTCAGCTATCATTTATGGGCCTCTTCTTGTCTCTGGGACGATCTTGCATGTAGTCCTGCAATTGTCCCAAGTCCGCAAGTCACCTGGTCTCCTTTTGAAGCTCCCAGCAATCGTCTATATTGTGTTCATGATCTTTATGAAAATTGAAATACTTACAATGATTCTTCCAATTTGACTTAGTGGTCTGTTTGGGAGGCCATTGAATTATATCTGACGTATGAATCTCCTGCAGGATCCGTGATATCGGCATGCGCAATCTAGGAAGGCCTGGTTCCTGCCGAACTGCTGGCTTGGAATTTGAATTCCTTGATTGGTCTTTATACCGATCAGACGTGTCAGTTTTAGCTTTGCCAATATCTTTCTCATGTTGCCTGGGATGATCACGAAATAACCCTCTGTCTTCCCTAGTCAGTTTTACATCTTCTAACTTCATGTAAGGCTTGGATTTCTACATTAGCTCCATCATACTCCGAGGGCACTTTTTGGTTAAAGAATCTTGGAATCAGCCAGGACGCAAACTTGATGTAAAAGCATTAATAACGAGGTTTGTATCACATCCCTCAATGCAAGTCAGTTTTTCATTAAACCGGCTCATATACTGACGCAAAGTTTCTCATTTCTGCTGATGCAGGGCTAACAGAAAATTCGGTCCTTTCATTAACCTCTAACAGGTTATGAAACGGTTGATGAACGTCTTTCCGAACTCATTAAATGACGTTATAGAGTTCGCGGGAAGAGAATGCAGTCATTCAAGAGCTGATCCCTTCAAAGTGGTCGCAAAAGCTCTGCAAATAGTGGAATCACTGGAATTATACAAATTCATGACATGTTTGAACTACCGGATATCGTCCACTGGATCAGTTCTCCCATCGTACTTTTCAAACTTCGTTGGATCGAACCTTTCAGAAAGTGGAATAACCAGTATTTCAGGGGAGAAAGGCATCTCAGTTTCCTTTAATAGTGCATCCAGCTCGTCCAGAGGCCGAACTCTTTCCACTTGACTCCTGATCTGTCGATGTGGGTCAACAGTCTCAGTCTGAATACTGGTCCCTCGTTCTGGTTGATGACTGGCTTCTCCATGGGTAGGGCGTTCTTCATAAAATTGTAGATCAACATACCGTGGAGTTTCTACATCCTCCCTGACTCCATAAGTGCTCGTATTGAACTGCGACCTGTTGTCAGCGATTATGCTAGCCATGTATTTAATAGTTTCTGCAATCTCGGCCATTTTCTCGTTAAGAGCGTCTATTTTCGCATCCATATTTACTACAGCAGATGGCATATCAGACGGAATTTCTTCTTGATGCTGAAAATGATCATCTTCGTGTCGTTCCTTAGGTACGTCTAGGACTGAAGGTGGTGGCAAGTCATTATTCCGACAAGTCACCGGTGCCCTAGCTCGCAATTGCCTCGTATCAGTAACGTAGTGTTTTTTGTTCTTTTCCCACAGACGGCGCCAAATGATGTAGTCAAAAATTCCCAATCACATACTAGAAAGTCTTTCGTCTTCCTTCCTTAGCTGCAAAATTGTGAATTCTAATGGGAACACCGGTGTGGTGTCAGCCAAATAACCTCCGACGTGAGAATAAGTTAATCTGAATATAGTAAAAATAAAATAACACACTAAAAATCAGTCCCATTACATGTTACATTCTTCCCTTTTATAGGGTGATCTGCTTGTTATCACTTGAATAGAAACATCATTTAGTTATTCGTATCTCCCTATCGTTATGTATAATAGTCATTATCCCCGTAATAAATGGAGAATATCTGTAACAGTCACCATTAATCATGGACTGTTACAGTTAACTCAGACTTACCTTAACGTATATAGGTTTTGATCCAAACTCTGAAATAACTGTTTCCTCTTTGGTTTTTGACATTGTGGGCTTATTTATACCCAACTATAGGCCTTATCATATGACAGCCCATATATTCATATAAATCACCTAACCAGTGTTTGAATCATGGGCTTATGCTGCCCCAGCCCATTTAACAAGTGGGCTTATCCAACTTCAATTCGGAGCCCATATAACGAATCCAACCCATTTAGAATTTTATACCTAAGTCAATTTGGGGCGGGAGTTTTACACACATCATGTACTAAATAATAAAAAATTATTATATTTTAAAAATATTTTTGTCAATAAAATTTAATGAAATATGTTTTAAATAATCAAATTGAAAAAATAAGTGATATTTAAGATGAAAATGATAAGAAATCTTTATGATATTTGTTAAATTAAAACGAGGTAGGCATCTTGGCTATAGGGATGGTCATGGGCTTGAGGGCCTGCCCAGCCCGAACGGTCCGGCCCTATTTTTTTAGGGCTTGGGCTTAGAGTTTTAATCCCACGGGCCGGGCCTGAGCCTAGGTATTACGGCCCGATCAAAATTAGGGCCGAGTTTGGGTAAGACTCAAAAATTTTAGGCTCAGCTCGGCCCGGCCCGGCCCGAAGGATATTTAAAATATATATATATATACACACACACACATTATAATACAACCCTAATATTTAAAATATTGGTTTCCTTTAGAAATTATAATTTTAATATTTCTTATTGGTTTGATTTGTTTGGAATATTGGTTTATCTTTAGAAATTGTAATTTTAATATTTCTTATTGGTTTGGTATTAAATTTTTTATTTTTAAAATTTAAAAAAAAAAAAAAATAGGGTCGGGCTCTAGGCTTAAAATTTTCTTATAGAGCCGAGCTTGGGCATAGAATTAAGGCTCGATCACCTGGCCAGGCCTGGCTAGGGCCCAACGTTTTTTTGTAATATACTAGTCTAAGCCTGACCTGAACCCAGCCCGGCCCATAACCATCCCTACTTGGCTATAAACTAATTTTGTAAACTATATGAGATATAAAAGGGTTCATCATTTCCACTTGTTGGAAACTTACCATTTTGCTGTCTGAGCCCCTTAAATATCGAAATCTAGCTAGTCGACCTCTTTGGTTACTGTTCTTGTTTCCTAATTCATATAATACGATTCCAAAATGTTAAGATTAATATGTAAAAACGGATTTGGTAAATATATTTAGGCCCTGTTTGGTAACCATTTCCATCCCATTCCATTCCCAGATTTTTGGAAATTCTGTTTGGGAATAGCGTTTGGTAATTTTTGTTTCCGTTTCCATTTCATTCCCATTTGAGAATTGTGCCCACTTTTTTCTTAAGAAATGAGAAATAAAAAAAAGTTGTTTCTCATTATTCTCATTCCATTCCCAAAATCCATGGTTAATATTCATCTACCGGCCGGCCACCGTCCGCCGCCGCCGACCACCGCCCGCCGCCGTCGCCGGCCACTGCCGCCGCCGCCCACCGTCGCCGTCGCCGCCGTCGCCGTCCGACCGAAAATTTCCGGCGACTTCCGGCCGGCGTCGCTGGCGCCACCGCCATCCGGTCATCGCCGGCGGGGGCACCGCCGTCTCCGACGCCGGAGAACCGTCGGCGGCCGTTGCCGGAGCGCCGGCGGGCGGCGCCGGCGCCAGAGCACGGCCGGCCGGCCGGCGACGGCGCCATCGCCGTCAGGCCAAAACAGAAGAAGAAAAAAAAAAAAAAAAAAAAAGATTTTAGGAATTACCAAACACAATTCCCTTCCCAAAACAAAAAAAAAATTATTATTACCAAACGCGATTCTACTCCCAAAAAGAAAATAAAATTCTCATCACATCCCATCCCATTCCCATCCCATTGCTGAAATGGAAATAGAAACGGTTACCAAATGTCACCTTAGCTTATCAAAATTTGAGACTATTTCTAAAAAATTTGAAAAATAAAAAAATATTAATTTTCATTCACTCTTATAAAATTATTCTCACTATTATCCTGTCAGCTAGTCGTCACCACCTCATAACCACCATGTAATAAAACAAAAAATAAATAAATATTATAATCAAATGTGTTTCTTATTTATAAATTGAAAGAAATAATATTAGAATAATGATGGTTCCTAAATATAAATATAAATATGTTTCAATTTTCGGAATAGAACCTCCAAATCTCATCCCAATTTATTGAAAATAAAATTCGAAACACTAAGGCTCTGTTTGGTTAGTGTTCCCAACCAAACCCAATTCAACCCAATCCAAAAAAATTTGGTTTGATTTTTGGGAACGCGTTTGGCAAACACAAAACTCAACCCAACCCAACCCAAAAAATAGGAATTGATTTTCAAAATCCTAAACAAACCAGAAAATAAAAATAAAAAAGTTGTTTCTTTTTATGCCCAAAAAACTCAACCCAAAGTTCTCAACTTTCGCCTTCATCTGCCGGTCGACCACCACCACCCGCCGCCGGCCACCGTCCAACGACCATCTTCAGCCTCTGCCGCCGCCGTCCGGCGACCGACCGCCGTCTCCGGCCACCTTCCGCTGCCGCCGGCCACCTCCGGCGACCGTCCGCGCCACCGGCATCCACCTTCGGCGACCGTCCATCGCCTGCCGACGACCGTCGCCGGCCGGCTGGCCACCGCCACCGTCGCCTGCGTTCAGCTACCGTTTAACACTGCCGTCGCGGCCAAACACAAAAAAAAAATTCAAAAAAAAAAAAAATAGTTTTAAGATAAAATCGTTACCAAACACATTTTGTTCTCAGCACAAAATAAAAATTGTCGTTACCAAATGCAATTATGTTCTCAAAATTCTCAACTCAACCCAATTCAACTTAACCCAACTCATTCCAGTTGGGTTCAAAAAAGTGGGAACACTAACCAAACGCCACCTAAGGTCCCGTTTGATTAGTGTTCCCAACTAAACCCAACTCAACCCAACCCAAAAATTTTGAGTTTGATTTTTAGGAACGCGTTTGGCAAATACAAAACTCAACCCAACTCAACCCAAAAAATAGGAATTGATTCTCAAAATGTTAAGGAAATGAGAAACAAAAAAAAAAATCCCCAAAATACTCAATCCAAAGTTGTCAACTCCGGCCACTTCCGGCGACCGTCTCCAGACATCGTGCGTCGCCGTCCGTCCGCCGCCACAGGCCACCGTCCGGCCACCAACGCCGTCTCCGACGTCTAGCCGTTCGGCCACCGTCTGACACCGCCGCCGCCGCCGCCAAAAACAAAAAAAAAAAAATCAAAAAAAAAATTTAGTTTTAGGATAAAATTGTTACCAAACACGATTTTGTTCTCAGCACAAAACAAAAATTATCGTTACCAAATGTAATTTTGTTCTCAAAATTCTCAACCCAACCTATTCCAGTTGGGTTCAAAAAAGTGAGAACAATGACCAAATGTCACCTTCCTTTCCTCTCTTGATCCCTAGCCAGCCGCACCCAACCCAACAAAGCCACTGAACCCAAACCCTTCGCCCACCACGGCCGCCGAAGCACCACCGCCATACATTGAACCGCTATACCGAAGCCCCACCAACCGAATTCGCAGCGCTTAGGGATTCGTCCAGGACGGTAAGTCTCTCTTACTTTCTGGTTTCTGATAAACCCTTTTCCATTATGCTTTGGGGTTCTCAATTTCTGATTTCCAATTTGCAACCGAAAGGAAGTTGGGGGATCCTTGTTTTTCCTTGTGACATGTTTGGATCTCGGATTTCCGTTTTGGGGACATTTCAAGTGTGAGAAGGTCGCCCGCCTCCATTTCGAAAATGAAGCCAGCCGCGCCGGCGCCTCACTGTCTCTCTGCATCTCCCTTAGAGTTCAGTTTTCTCATCTGTACCGAATAGAATTGGTTTTGATATACCACAGTGAACTGATTCTCTGTGTTTTCCGTATGAATTCAACAAAAATCGGTGCCGGCAAAAATAACTTCTTCTCTTCTTCTCCTCGCCGGTCATCTTCTTCGGTTCCATGGATCTCTCCGCTTCAATACCTCAAAACAACCTCCCGTACACCAGATCCTCCACCGGAAACCACCATCGCAGTTACGGAAGCGCCAAGGAAACGCAGGTATATTTCTCACGAGTACGCCGTTAACTTGATGAAACGAGAGAAAGATCCTCGACAAGCCCTAGAAATATTCCACAAGGTAGCCGATCAGAAAGGATTTAATCACAATAACGATACTTACGCTACTATACTCTATAAGCTTGGTCAATCGAGACAGTTTCACGCCATTGATGCTGTGCTTCACCAAATGACCTACGAAACCTGCAAGTTCCATGAAGGTATATTCATCAACCTCATGAAGCATTTCGCAAACTCCTCTTTTCACCAAAGAGTAATTGAGATGTTCGATGCGATCCAGCGAATCGTCCGTGAAAAGCCTTCTCTCAAAGCCATCAGCACATGCCTCAATCTCTTGGTCGAGTCAAATCAAATCGAATTAGCAAGAACATTTCTCTTGAAAATGAAAAAGGAGCTCCACTTGAAGCCAAACACCTGCATCTTCAACATCCTGGTTAAGCATCACTGCAAGAATGGAAACATCGAGTCGGCATTTGAAGTGGTGAAAGAGATGAAAACGTCTGAAATCTCTCACCCAAACCTGATCACCTACTCAACCTTGATTTCTGCCCTCTGCAGAAGTGAAAGATTTCAAGATGCAATCCAACTGTTCGAAGAAATGGTATCGAAAGATCGAATCATGCCTGATGTCTTAACATACAACATCTTGATCAACGGATTTTGCCAAGCAGGGAAAGTTGATCGGGCCAATAAAATTGTGGAGTTCATGAAGAAGAATGGTTGCAACCCAAACGTATTCAATTACTCATCCCTAATGAACGGATTCTGTAAAGAGGGAAGACTGGAAGAAGCCAAACAGATCTTCAACAAGATGTGTGATGATGGACTAAAACCTGATATTGTTGGCTATACAACTCTGATAAACTCCATTTGTAGACTTGGCAAAACTGATGAAGCCATTGATTTGCTTCAAGAGATGAAGAAGAAGGAGGTTCGAGCTGATACAGTGATCTATAACATCATTCTTGATGGATTATGCAGGGAATGTAGATTCAACGAGGCTGTGGAAATGCTTGAGAGGCTGCCATACGAGGGTGTTTATCTGAACAAAGGGAGTTACAGGATTGTGTTGAATTCCTTGTGTAAAGAAGGTGAAATGGAGGCGGCACTATCACTATTGGGTATGATGTTGAGTAGGAGGTTTCTTCCCCATTTCGCGACTTCGAATGAGCTTCTGGTTCGGCTTTGTAAAGATGGAAGAGCAGCAGATGCAGCTGCCATTTTGTTTGAATTAGTGGAGATGGGGTTCAAACCGGAGACTCAATCATGGGGTATTTTGGTTGAGTTGATATGCAGAGAGCGAAAGCTTTTGCCTGTTTTTGAAGCACTTGATGAGTTGGTCATGGAAGAATAATGGGGTTTTGGCCTTTTTTGTCTTTCCAAATTGTAGAGGGTGTGTTTGAGAAGCACAAAATTGTAGAGGGTGCATGGATTTAAGTATAGGCCGACACGTAGCGTAATGACCGATAATTAATGGGTTTTCGACCCTCTGTTACCATTACTAGCCAATAAATCGATTGTAGACCGATTCACATCCGTGCTGATTTCTACGGGTAAACCGATACTCCCGATACCGTTACATCGTACTGTTACCTTGAGAAGGTGGGTGTGTTTGGGAAGCACAAAATTGAAGGGAGATTAAAGATTTATGAAACTCAAGGTGATCCTTTTCTTTTTTTCCTTACTGGCTTTTGTATAAATTCTTTGATTGGCATATGATAGATCAAAGAGAACTAACCGAGACTATGGTGAATTTGAGAACAAAATGGAAAGGAAATGAACTTGAATTTAGTAGTTCAATGAAAGAAATACAATTGAAAACATAAAACAATTCCAGAGTTTCGAGAGCCTGGCCTCTCCCTTTTATTCTTCACAATTTCGATACATTTCCTTTCCTCCCCTTTGCTATTTATACTTGAAGCACTCAACAAATACATAACAAACTTAACAACTTCAGCTCTTTCAACTAACTCCTCCAAAACAGAAACCGGAACTTCCCAAACAACTAATCCCTCAGCTTCTTTCTTTCTTGCCTTACATAAGTGCATTTAATCAATGGTCTATCAATACCTCCCCCTCGGAGTCGCACCTTGTCCTCATGGTGAAAGGTGGGAAATTGTGCGTTCAAAAGCTCAAACTCTTCCCACGACGTCTCAAAAGCCAGCAAATGTTTCCACTTAATCAATACCTCTAATTTTTCATGTGCATTGTAGCGTATTCTTTCTACTGATTCGGGTTCCACCCGCCACTCCATCTCTTCCGTAAGAACCTCAGGAATGGATTGCACCCTAGTAGCAACGCCCACTGCTTTCTTCAACATTGAAATATGAAACACTGGGTGACTGGAAGTTGTGGAAGGCAAGTCTAGTTTGTATACAACTTCTCCAACTCGAGAAAGCACCCGATAAGGACCGAAAAACTTAGGAGATAACTTCTCATTTGATTTCCTTGCCAAGGACTTGTGACGATAAGGTTGTAGCTCAACATAGACCCAATCTCCAACCGCAAACTCAACTTCACGTCGCTTCTTATCCTCATAGTCCTTCATACGCTTCCGAAAATGACTCAATTGATATTTGAGTTCCTCTAATATGTTATCTCTTGCATGTAGTTGAGCATCCACCTCGGACATAGAAGTTGAACCTATTTCAAAACGTAACAACGGTGGTGGATCAAGGCTAGAGAGAACTCGGTATGGAGTGGTATGTGTGGACGAATGGAATGAAGTATTGTATCAATATTCCACCCAAGGTAACCATTTAACCCACTGCTTGGGTTTTTCTCCGGCAAAACACCTTAAATAGGTCTCAATTCCTCTGTTTACCACTTCAGTTTGTCCATCTATTTGTGGATGATAAGCGGTGCTATGCTTCAATGAGGTGCCCTGTAAACGAAACAGCTCCGTCCAAAATTTGCTTAGAAACACCTTATCACGATTCGAAACAATGGAGCGTGGTATCCCATGTAAGCGGATAATTTCCTTTACGAATACTGCAACTACATCTTGGGCATTGAAAAGATGTTTGAGTGAAATAAAGTGAACGTATTTTGAAAGTCAATCAACCACCACAAATAAACAGTTGAAACCATCGAATTTAGGAAGACCCTCCACAAAGTCCATGGATAAATCTTCGAACACTTGTTCCGGAATTGGTAGTGGTTGTAGTAGTCCAGCTAGACTTAGAGCCACATTTTTATTCCGTTGACAAATGGAGCATTCTGCCACATAACGCTGCACTTGTTTTCTCATACCCCTCCAATAAACATCTCTGGATAGCCGTTGAAATGTCTTTAGGACTCCAGCGGATAATTTCCTTTACGAATACTGCAATTACATCTTGGACATTGAAATGATGTTTGAGTGGAATAAAGTGAGCGTATTTTGAAAGTCGATCAACCACCACAAATAAACAGTTGAAACCATCGAATTTAGGAAGACCCTCCACAAAGTCCATGGATAAATCTTCGAAAACTTGTTCCAGAATTGGTAATGGTTGTAGTAGTCCAGCTGGACTTAGAGCCACATTTTTATTCCTTTGACAAATGGAGCATTATGCCACATAACGCTACACTTGTTTTCTCATACCCCTCCAATAAACATCTCTGGATAGCCGCTGAAATGTCTTTAGGACTCCAGAATGTCCTCCCACTTTTCCCCCATGATACTCTGCTAGCAATTTCGAAATAAGATTATATTCCGACGGAATCACCACACGTCCCTTGTACAGTAAAATGTCGTACGGTATGCTATAGTCAGGAAACGAATCAGATCCTTGTAAGAGCTGTTGTTTGATGTGTCCAAAAAGGGGGTCGGAATTAACCTCATTTTGCAACTTTTCATCGTACGTACAACATGAAATCGTGAGGGCAGCTAGCTCGTACCTTTCTTCTCTTCTTGATAGCGCATCTACTACTTTGTTCTCATTCTTTGGTCGGTATTCAATGTCAAAGTTGTAGCCCCACAACTTGGAAACCCATTTCTAATGCTCGTCAGATACTAACCGTTGATCAAGCAAAACTCACAAACTCTTCTAGTCAGTACGCACAATGAATTTGCGTCCCAAAAGATAAGGACGCCACTTCTGGACTGCTAACACAATCGCCATCAGCTCATGTTCGTAGACCGACTTAGATCGATCCCTTTGGTCAAGGACTTGACTAAAGAATGCATTTGGTTGTTGGTTTTGCATTAACACCGCACCGATGCCAAAACCCGAAGCATCTATTTCCACCACAAACGGTTGATGGAAATTAGGAAGTGTTAATACAAGAACCGTTGTCATTGCTACTTTCAAAGCCTCAAATGCCTTTTGCGCTTCATCATTCCATCCAAAACGGTCCTTCTTGAGTTGATTGGTGAGTAGTGCTGCTATGTGCCCATAATTCTTTACAAATTTTCGATAGTACCCTGTTAAACCCAAGAATCCTCACAGGGCTTTCAGGGCAGTCGGAGTTGGCCATTCCACTATCGCTTGTATCTTCCTTGGGTTAGCTACCACTCCTTGAGCCGATACAATGTGACCCAAATACTCCAGCTCATTTTGTCCGAAAACGCATTTTTTGAGGTTAACCACCAATGAATGGATCTTCATAGTCTCCAAGACCACCCTCAAATGTTCCAGATGTTCCTTCATAAATTTACTATATATTAAAATATCATCAAAGAATACCAAAACAAACTTCCGTAATTATTGCTTAAATACCTCATTCATCAGAGCTTAAAAGGTCGCTGGTGCGTTCATCAACCCAAATGGCATAACCAAGAACTCGTGGTGGCCTTCATGAGTTCTGAAGGCTGTCTTAGGTACATCGTGAGGGCTCACTCGAATTTGGTGATATCCTGACTTGAGATCCAGTTTAGAAAATAACCTTACACCATATAGTTCATCTAAGAGCTCATCAATCACCGATATCATAAATTTGTCTGGAACGGTCACTCGGTTCAAAGCTCTATAGTCAACACAAAACCGCCAACTACCATATTTCTTTTTTACCAAGATGATTAGACTCGAAAATGGACTATAGCTCGATTTCATCTTTTTGCACTTGTAGACATCGATATGGTCTCACGCTCACCGATTCAACCCCTTCTTTTAAAGTAATACAATGGTCCAGCTCCCGTTGAGAGGGTAATCCCTTCGGCTCCTTCAACACTTCAGGATATTCGTGTAGCAGCTTGCTGACGGCTTGGGACACCTCCCTAGCTATTTCTTCTTTTCCGCTCCCTGACACTAGCGTGCCTAATTCCAACAAATACCCGTGTCCTTCATGTTGCACAGTACGTATCATTGCTTTGAGCGAAATCTGTTTTTTGCAAAGTCCCGGTTCTCCCTTTAGTGTTACCGTGTTTTGACCCAAGGTAAATTTCATGGTTAATGCTTTCCAATTAACTTGCATTGCTCCCAATTTTGTTAACCATTGCATGCCCAAAATTATATCTTCTTTTCCTAACTCCAATGATAAAAAAATCCTCCACCACCTCTACATTACTACTCCTTTGCAAATTCCATCAGCACACACTGTACCTCCTATTCCCATTATTACTTTGTATGCAGTAGTTGTCATTGTTCGTAGATTCAACCATTGTATTACCTCTTTAGAAATGAAGTGATGCGATGCGCCGCAATCTATCAACACCGTCACCATTTGCGTTCCAATCGCCCCTCCCAATTTCATAGCATGGTGATCAGTAAACCCCATTACAAAATTCATAGAAAGTTCAATTGCGCCTTCCACAGGCTCAAGCATTTCTTCTACCAGATCCTCCTCTTTTGCTTCCTCAATTGCTCTTGCATCAACAACAATTAGAACCTGTAATTGCCGATTTTTACATTTATGGCCAGGAGAATACTTCTCCTTACACCAAAAACATAATCCTCGCACTCGTCGACTCATCAGCTCAGAATCAATAAATTGCTTATAGTTCGACGAATTGCGTGACGCCGTCATCTCCTCCGGTGGTATTTGTCTCTGATCTTGTCACACCCCACCCGGGAAACCCGTTACTGTGGGGCTTGCGTGAGTCGACATGACAACACTAGACTAACCCAACTTAAATACAACAATACATATATATATATATATATATATATATATATATATATATATATATACATATATATATATATATATATATATATGATAAGTTCATACTATAGGGATACATCTGCCCCAAAATAAGAACAACAAAACAAATCTCATGAACCTCCCTTAGGTTCATCCTCTGACAGCTCATCTCAAATTTACTCTCGTATGACTCCAACGCCTGACCCGCATAACTCTAACTAGTGCCAGTAGGGGACCAACCGACTCCTATCTGCTCCACCTGCGAGTGTACTATCTTCTTAGTAAAAATATTTTATAATAAGAATTCATATCTACAACATCTAAATGGATCAAGCGTAAGTATATAAATACTACATAACTCGTAAAATCTCCAGTATATAAGCAGTGAAAATAAAGCGATATAGATAAGTTTAATTTAAATCCATCTAGTATAAAATCATGTCAATCATCATGATAATAAATATCAAACCAGCCAATATACGTAAAGCATCACATCTCAAGCACACATCTCAAACACACTTTTTAAGCATACAACTCAAACACACACACTGGTCAGCCCTAATGATCGTTTTAACCTCACGATTGGGAGTTGCAACGGTACTGTACCACCCGTAGGATTTGCCTTCCTAACGGAAACCCATCACTCCGTCGAAGCGGATAATCACTGCGCAGTATAAACGTCTAACATCACTCTGCCGAAGCAGATAAATATCACTCCGCCGAAGCGAATAAATACTATGGCAACGTCAAATTATGAATCAATAGTATCGTCTAATCAACAACATCAGATCACACATCCACCTCTCTTTTCCAAAATCACTCATATCCAACGAAAATTATTTTTAATCATTCTTTTTAGAAACCAACACAATTCCCCAGAAATTCATTTTACCAACTCACCCCAAAAACCTACTTAATCCATATCATTTATGAAATCATACAGTGTAAGTAAACACATATGTCATCATATATATACATAGAAAATAGTTTGGCAAGAAAACAGTACATTCACCTCGATATCCGTTTTGCAAAACTGACACTGACCACACTCTATCTGAACGTCGGTGCCTGCGAACCTAATAGTGACAGAGCCTAAATTAATATCTTATTTAAAACATCCTAATCATGCAATGCAGACCCTATATTCCGAATCGTTACTATTTTATGTACCACGTAATTAAAATTAATTAATCGTTAAGAAATTATTATGATTTTAGGATTTGTAATGCTAAATAAAATTTAATTTGATGAAAATTAATAATCGTTTGAAATTTCACCTGTTTCCGAATCGTTTGACGACCACAAGATGGGTTTTAGATTTTCCTGGGGTGGTTTCTGCAAATTCTCCATTTTTTTTCTTTTTCTTTTTCTCTTTTCTTCCTTCCTTTTTGCATTGTTTCGGTTTCTGCTCTGTTTTCTTATTCACAACGTATCCCGCCACCACCGACTCTCTCTCTATCTTTCTCTCTCTCTCCGACAACCTTCCGTCGACGATCAACATGCGCACACCCATAGCAGTAGACACAACACACACCCACACACACTGTCAAAACAGCACACGCACACCGGCGGATGAGTAGAAATACATACACACACACCCCGTTGGTCACCGAACACACACACTACCGCACCGCCGTTTCTGTTTCTGCTCTACTTCAGCCAGCATGGCAACACACACACACGCCGGAACACACCCCCACAAAACCGAACCCACCTTCTCTCTCTCTAACTTTTTGATGGCCAACTTCGATCACCCCCCTACATCCACAACGGCGAACGGCATAAATCCACTCACCAAACGACGGCAATCACGTACCCATAATTTGATCGGATCAAATACCCCCCCCCACACACACAATCGAAACACACACATACCGTAGCACACAAACCACGGCAATGAAATGCGACGATCCCACATCTCCGATGACGATGAATGGAAAACAGGACACACACACATAGTCACACACTGAACGACCGACCCAATTACTCCCGCTCACCGGTCGAATGGCGAATGCACACCAACGATGACAATACGCACATGCAATTCGTCAAACAAACACTCCCACACCGCGGGTGATCACAAGACAGCACCAACTCTCTGCTCCTCCGATTCTCTCTTTCTTTCTAGATTTCTGAATTTCTGGATTGTTCTTCACTGAAGCGATTGAAATAGTATGCATATGTATATATATGCATGGAAATGGTGGTGTGAAATTAATCAATTGCTCGCCACGTTGATCCCCACTCTTCTCGATCTCCCTGCCGGCCGGCTGAACTCACAAACGCACACATACATATATTTTTATATTAAAAAAAAAAAAAAAAAAAAACTTTGGTTAAATTGCACTTTTCTCCCCCTATCTTCCATTAAGTCTTTATTTTAATCCAATTCATCTTTTAGGATTTTCTTAAATTGCATTTTGATCCCTAAAATTTTTATTTTAGAATTCGACTACAAATTTTGCATCTCAAATTTAGAATAAGTTTCTAATTTTGCAATTTGACCTAATCATTTTTTTATTTTTTTTAACTTAATTTTTCCCCAAAATTTTCTAAATGCTCTCAATTGAAATTAAAATGACGTACGTGCTAAATCGGGGTCTTACAGATCTAGTCCAGCATGTCCGGTGAATGTCGTCGTCGATGGCCGAAATAAGTTTACAGGTCGATACGTCATCGTTGCTGAAGTCGACAAATGTTTTGAGTTCGAATAAGTTGAACTCGACCCAGAACCCGTTGTTCTGCTCCATGACCCAAATCCGACCCATGTGGATTGGAGAACTCTGTTCTTATCTTTGATCATCCGAGAAACCTCCATCATTTCTAACAGATTGTTAGGTCGGATTAAGCGTACCTCTGCTCTGATTAACGATTTCAAGCCGTTGAGGTAAGTGCTCTCCAATACTTCCTCTGAAAGGCCCTTCAATGGTACTGCCAAAACCTCGAAACGCTCCTAGTAATCCTCAACAAAAGATCCTTGACGTACAGCTAAAAACATTTCGCAAAGGGATCCCTCCATACTAGATCAGAAACTATGCAGAAAAGCTAGCTTAAATGCATTCCAGGTATGAAATCTAAGTTTATCTTCTATATATTGATACCATGCAAGAGCTTCTCACCATCGCTCATCTTGTTTATTGCAAAATATCTTTCTGTTCGAAAAATCCACCCATTAGGATCCATACCTGTGAAAATTGGCACTTCCAGTCTCCGAAATGCCCTATTTCCGAACGTTTCAGTAATAATTTCACCCCCCATGGTCTGTGACTCTATCACCTGAGACTGTTTTTGTTTTTCCTCCATTCGTGAAGTAGAACGCGAGTCTTCCCTCCTTGCCATTAGATCCAACTTCTCCATCATAAGAGCCATTGTTTTTTCTAAGCTTCCAATCTTCTGCACCTCAATATGTATGGAATCGATATCCTTATGAACAAGGTTCATTCTCTCCTCCAACGCTTCAACCTTCTTTTACGCCATTTTTCGCCAGAAAAGTTACTGCTCTGATTACTAATTTGATCAATCAAAGAGAACTAACTAAGACTATGGTGAATTTGAGAACAAAATGGAAAGGAAATGAACTTGAAATTAGTAGTTCAATGAAAGAAATACAACTAAAAATAGAAAACAATTCCAGAGTTTCGAGAGCCTGACCTCTCCCTTTTGTTCTTCATAATTTCGATACATTTCCCTTCCTCCCCTTTGCTATTTATACTTGAAGCACTCAACAAATACATAACAAACTTAACAACTTCAGCTCTTCTAACGAACTCCTCCAAAACAGAAACTGAAACTTCCCAAACAACTAATCCCTCAGATTCTTTCTTCCTTGTTGCACATAAGTGCATTTAATCAATGGTCTATCAGCATATTTAAGATACCAGAAGATAGGTCATTAAACATGCATAATAATAGTTCTCAAGTATTAACAAAGCGGCGTTGTATTGTAACATCGGCCTTGAAATAACTTTTTTTTTTTTTTTTTTAGATTTTTATTCTTGAGACCAAATTTTATACTCTCTCTCCTCAACAAACCAATATGGAAAAAAGGTTATTTTTTTACCCCTTCCTAAAACATTCTCACTAAATGATCCTTTGCGGTTGGAAATGAACAATGCATGGACGTCAATACCCTTCGGCAGGGCATATTGATGATTATGGTAAGTTTTTTGCAACTTAATTATGGTAATTCCCCTACCAATTTGAAATTACTTTGGGCATTGTTTCATTTCAATTCATCGTACGTTTTTGGAAACTGAGGAGACGCTAGACAATTTCGAATTTCAGAAGGGAGGGTGTAGGGGAAATCTTGGTTGCAGTCATGATTTTAGCATTTTTGGGTTTGAATCTTTGTTTTTGTATCAATACAGACGACGTGCTTTGTCGTGAGAGACTGCTTGCTGGAGTATCCATGAGAGACCGTTCCGATGAAATGAAATAAGAAATCACGTACCTTCAGGATCACGTTGCAAGCCTGGAGAAGGAGGTCAAGATGCTGAGGAGTCACCTCGAACCGGGGTTTGCTGCGCCGACACCCGGTGAGTATTCAATAGACATGCAGTCACGATGTTGTGGGGCTTATGTTTTTGTTATTTTGAAAGGTTTAAGTATTTTGTTAACTTTTAAGTCTCGAACAATTTTTTTTTTTTTTTATGCATGTATGTGAAATATTATCTGCTAGTTGGTTATTTTATGTCTGGTCTTGGTTATTATCTACCCTGGCTCATTTTGGCTTCGAAACAGGAATTTGATGACAACTGCTTTCTTAGTGCTAAAAAAGCAATTGCCAATATAAAAGTTTAGCTACGGTAACATGGCAAACCTCGTAGCCCTAATTTTGGCTGTTTTTTTTGGAATGTAAGATGTTGGTTTCTACACCCATCATTCATATTAATGTGAGCATTCACATTCTACACTAGCAATATAGTAATCCAGAATGCCTATTTAGCAAAATGTGCAGGTTGCCCCACAAATGGGAGTTTTTTTCACATTGAACTCGTTGAATGTTCATTGATTAAGACAAACAAAAAAAACACAGTTTCTAACCAATGAATGTTTATTTAGCATTTCTTGTAATTTTTCATGAATGTTCATTTTGTACGGTGAATTTTCAAGAATGCAAAATTTTGATACATGTATGTTCAATGCGTCCATGGACGGTCGTTGCATGCTCAAATTATCATACTTCCATATGTGTGAATGTTCTAATAATGTAACGTTTTGATCTTTTTAGTAGAATATAACACAAGTATAACCATTCACATATAAAACCCAAAACCAAAATGTAAAAACAACTTAATATAGAAGAAGAAAAAAACATGGAAGTCTGCAAACCGTTTCCAAAAAAACAAAAAACAAAACCAAAATAATAAGTATCCTAGTAATATGACTATCAAAGATGCATTGATATTTGAGTCAGCTAGTTAGTCTCTAGCTGCTTCTTCCTCAATTTTGTAGTCGATAAAGTCCAAGTTCGTTTCCGGTTGTTCAGCAAGTAATGAATGATTGTTTTACGGACATTCTTAATCTCTCCGGCTTTAAGCTTCTTCGCCATAGGTTTGTTCTTGGCGTGCTGGAGCATCATATACATCACATATACCCTGCAATTGGTCTTGCATCCGAAGAAGAAAATTTTTTATTCATAAATTTTGATTAACAAAGTTGGGGATGTGTAATATGTTTTATACTTACGACCCTTTCTGTTGCGGAGTCCCAAGACACTGTTCAATGGGAGCATCCCCGCAACCACGAAGGATTTGTATGCCAATAACCGACTCAATGGTCCCTTTATGTCAAACATTCACATTCAATTCTTTGTACACTTAATGTAAAAAATTTGTGTTTTTTAAGAAACTAATTATGATTTTTTCATACCACCCTAAGTAGATCGACTGCCTATTTGAGATTACATCGATACAAAGATTAACTGCCTTGAGATTGGGACTTATTCTCAATCTTCATTTTAATGTTCCGCATTGCTACAAACAATTATTTCAAAAATAGTCAGTGGATATAAAGCTCTTTAATTGAGAAGCTGTAATTTTTCAATTGAACGTCCAGGCGCTTGGCCCAAAAATAAACATGTTTAAGCATTCACTCTTAACCCGAACCATATACACGAATACATCAAACAAAATATAGGCAAGCATACAGGCATACATGAATCACATGCATGGTACATTCACACAAATAAGTTTTGAGAGAATAGAACATTCTCGTATGCAATAAATTTCAGAAAACAGGACATTTACAACTACATCATTGTCATACATAGATGAGCTGTTTTTCTTTGTTTCGATGACTGAACGTTCAATAAACCAATGTTCTCTTTAATTGAGAAGCTCTAAATTTTCTGCTGAGTAGGACATACACACAAAGTGAACGTTCAGGTGATTAGGAGAAAAATAAAAGGGTTAAAGCATTCACTCTTAACTCAAACCATAAGCACGAATACATCAAACAATATAGGGGACAAACATACGAGCATACATAGAGCACATGCATAGTGCATTCACACAGATAATTTTTCAGAGAACAGAACATTCACACAAAATCAATTTTGAGATACAGAACATTTACAAACCAAAACATTATGACATATTTGTTTTTCTGTGTCTGAACGTTCAATTAACCAAGTTCTACTTTATAAAATAGAGTTCCCCCATGTGCCCCACATTAACATTCAAATGCAAAAAACCAAAACACACATAAAAAGTCAAAAAACACATGCTCTTTCTATTTTACTCGACCAGTTAAAATATTGAAATGATGCATCAAGTTCCAACAATTTCAGCAGCGAAAACAAACCCTACGAACAAACCCAGCACGCAGAGTGAATACTGACAATCCATCGCTATACTCCATGTGGCAACAATACTAACCTTGTGAATGTTCTGGATTCTCTCTCCTTTTCAATGGTGTGTGTTGCATTTCAGTTATTTTCGCCATTTTTTTCTCGATGGAGGAACGCCCTTGCAATCGCACGCTAGGGTTTTTTGATTTTTCTGAAGAGAGGGGTGAATGCTTTTTGGCAATGAGCAATTATCGCCAATCAAGGAATCCCTATGTGGTAGGGGTGATTGATTAGTGGGATAGTGTTTGAGATATTTAAGGAATACAATTGTTGATTCCTTACAGAGAAATGGTGAATAGTTGACTGAACATTCTCAAATTACTCATCCCTCTTCCAAAAAATTTGAAAATTATGTCATTAGAAAGATAATTTTTTTCACATTAATTTGATGTTTTTGGTTTTGATTTTAAAACATGAAATAGAGGCAAATCGTTCGATTTCGTTGAGCTAGGTAGTATTTTGGGAACTCTCACTTCCCAAAAATTTTAATTAGGTAGTTGAAGATTCATTTTATCAGTTGTACATCTCTTAAAGTCTATATAATAAAAATCCTTTTTTTTGGCATGTGTTCTGAAAGTCAATGTATGATTTAGAAGTCCTAAAATAAATTGGGTTATTGACTAGTCACATATTTAAAATTTCTGCTTGTAGTTTATATGTTACAGTAAGTTTTTTAGAACTTCAAAATTGTTACGCTACATAAAAATAAATATAAATTTTGAATGTTCGAAATTATAACGATTTTTATGTAATATAATAATTTTAAACTTTTAATAGAATTATTAGAGGCATATTTAAGAGATCCTAAAATTGATATTAAAATTGCAATATGGCATTGGCACTAGGGCTGACAAAACAGGTATTTACACGATGACACGACATGAGACCGACACGAAATTAGCAGGTCTAGATTTTGCTTATCAGGTATCGGATCATTATCGTGTCAGACCCGATAACTTAATAAGAAATAGTGCAGGTTATCAGGTTGACCTGATAACCCAATAGGTTACACGATAAGACACGATAAGAATTTCGTGTATTCAGGTTACACGATAACCTGTGACCCAATAGATTACTCGTTAATTTAATAAATTATTTTTACACCGCCCAAATTATCAAATATTACAAATTAGTACTTAATATATATAATAATTTGTTAAGATGGTTTTAAATTAATAGGTTAACAGGTCGTTAACAGGTTAACAGGTCGTTAACGTGTAATGGGTTAACGTGTAATGGGTAGATTAATGTATAATAGAAACCTATCAGGTCTTATCGTGTCGTGTTTACCTGATAGGTTTCGTGTCATCGTGTGACACGAAAAATTATCGTGTCGTGTCGTGTCGACACGATAATTTTCGTGTCGTGTTCGTGTTTGGGTAGTCTGACACGCTAAGCTTATCGTGTCGTGTTCGTGTTAGGGTCTTATCGTGTTTCGTGTTATCGTGTAATGACCTCTTACACGACCTGTTACCTGTTTTGCCAGCCCTAATTGGCACCGTATGCGGCACTTTCGCAAGTAAATTTTTTTTTTTATTGCGTTTTGGTAGACTTTTCAAAAAATAAAACAAAATAAATTTTATTGGATAACTTTTCATGTGCACATATTGCAAGTAATTAAAAATATTATTTTTAACATTTTTTTTGGTCCAATGTATGAGAAAAGAATTTTAAACACTAAGGTGGCGTTTGGTTAGTGTTCCCACTTTTTTGAACCCAACTGTAATGGGTTGGGTTGAGTTGAATTGGGTTGGGTTGAGAATTTTGGGAATAGAATTACGTTTGGTAACGACAATTTTTATTTTGTACTGAGAACAGAATGTGTTTGGTAACGATTTTATCCTAAAACTAATTTTTTTTTTTTTAATTTTTTTTCTGTTTGGTGGTGGCCAGACGGCGGCGGCGGCGGCGGCAAGGTGGCCGGACGGCCGCCGGCAGCGGCGGAGGTGGCCGGCGACGGTCGCCGGAGGTAGCCGCGGCAATGGAAGGTCGCCGGAGACGGCGGAGGCGGCGGCCGGCGATGGTCGCCGGAGGTTGCCGGAGACGACGGTCGGTCGCTGGACGGCGGCGGCGGCGGCGGTGGTCGGCCGGCAGATGAAGTCGGAAGTTGAGAACTTTGGGTTGAGTTTTTTGGGCACAAAAAGAAACAACTTTTTTTTGTTTCTGGTTTCTTTAAGATTTTGAGAATCAATTCCTATTTTTTGGGTTGGGTTGGATTTTGTGCGTTGCCAAACGCGTTCCCAACAATCAATCCCTGAATTTTTGGGTTGGATTGAATTTGGTTGGGAACACTAACCAAACGGGGCCTTAAAAAATCTTCCACACACATTTGAACCAGCTTGATTGTTATTTGAACATTTTAAAGAGTTGTTCAACTCTTGAAAAGTGAAAAGCAAAATTACACTATTGGAACTAAATTACTTTAAAAAATTTGTTGGAACATAAACTTTTTATTTGTTAAATTATACTATAAGATGAGTCCAAATTACTTTACGCATATCTTAACTAATCACTGTTTCGATACTTCTCATATCAATTTGGTACATTTAAAATTAAATTTAACATATAATTCCTTGAGTGCTACTCAATAGAATTATAGTGAACCACAGAGCATGCATTCAAAAATGATTTTAGATAGTCCATCAAACAGGTACTCCTTGTACCCTCTCATAAACACCCATGTAAAAAAATATCAAACCCCAAAATGGCAATGTGAAAATAAAAGGGCATTGATACTTCCACACCAAAAGACCACCAAAAAGGTTTTAAAAAAAGATATAAACACGAGCTCAAATGAGGTCAAACGTGCAAGAAACACTACACTAGTAGGATTATAAGGTAAGCCGCGTTCATTTATACAAAGAGCAAAACCCTAATTTTTGGCACCATAATACAACTAGCTTTTCCAGCACTGCATCAACTAGAATCTCTCTCTCTCTCTCTCTAGTTGTACTGTGTTTTTACCATATGGAATGCTTCATCCCTAGACCATTGCATGTTAAAATAAGCCCCTTGTATCGGTTAAGATACTCCTGCACTCCAACCAAATAATATAAGCCAAATGGTAACAAAAAGAATGGATTTTTCTTATTTCTTCTTCTTCCCCTGGAAATTGAAACAAACCCATCACAGTTGAAGGTAGGAAAAAGAGACTTACAATGATATTATAATCATAGGCGTATAGCATCCCATTCTTGTCATACTCTTGCCTTTTGACGGGATCACTCAAAACTGTTGCATAAACCGAAATTTTATCAATCTTCAGAGTCTCCAGAGTTAATTTTTTCAAACAGTCAGGTAGTGTTTGGTTGCATGGACTTGGAGACTTGGAATTGGAATTAGAAATCCGGGCATGTAAACATCTAAAAATTTACAGGCATTCATTTCAAATTCCAATTCCATGGCTTCAACTCTATGCTTCCAAAAACTACCTAAGAAGAGACGCAAACTAATGCTTTAAAGAATATGACCAGACATTCTCAATCAGCAAAAGCCGATACCCACTCTGCAAAGCTTAAGTTCATCAAAAATCAGGTCAAAAGTGCAGGTTCTATGCAGGCCAACTCCATACAAGTTCTGATAAGACTAGGATTTAAAGTGTAACTGATCTGATGCTGGTTAATGAACAAAAGCCGGTACCATTCTTCCAATTTAACCATTAAAAAGATGAGTTAAAAACTGAATGTGTTGAAAAACAAATCATTTTCCTCTTTTATGGACATAAGAACACAAGGGGTTTGTATCATAAATAGCTATCAATATGAGGAAATCCATACTTAAGTTGAATTTCTTTTTGGGGGGTAAAATTAATTTCTTTTTTGGGGGTAAAATCATGTGTATGTTTCCATCAATTCATCTAAACAAAACGATCCGATATATCTTACTTACAAATTCAGCAGTGGCCCCATTCATGATCTCCTATGTTTTCCCACCTTCAAATCATCAAAAGAGCATTATGAAAATCAAACGACTGAATTCTTAAAATCCAGTTTTTTTCCCTGGTAGACATCATGTCTCCCCGTTCTAGACAAAGGCGAATGCATTAAGTACTCTATGGGGGCGGTGGCCCCAACAACTTTCATTTTTGTTGTTAATATACAATGTCTATTCTAAAATTCACATATATATCTCTATAATTGTGTTTTGCCCCCACTTAAATAAAGATTCTTATTTATTGCTCCAAGATAGTTATAATATGTAGTTCAGTTCTATAATGCATTATTGTGTTCAAATATAGTAATAGATTTCATGGACAAAAAAACTGAAAATCTAAGTTTTCATCTCATCCTCCAAATATCAAATCGTAGGCTTGTTATAGTAAACCGATTGGCAAAAAGAATTGATTAACGGAAAATGTCTCTTAAAATTTTTGTTTTTGTTTTTTCTTTTTTGTGATTTTAGTCTATCCAAGTTTTTAAATGATTTTGTTCAAAAATTACATTTTAATTTAAGTTGAATCCATATCTTGATAATTCGTTTCCATATTTTCTAAACCTAGCTATGGGTCTTTTTCTTATATAGTTTAGTATTTTTTTTCTTAACAATATTTATGTATTTTTCGGTTGAGAAAAGGCCAATATTTATTCTTTTATTCTTAAAAATGCCCCCACTCGATGAAATTGCTGAATGAGCCCCTGGTTCTCAACATTGAACTTTAAAAAACCCAAACATCCAAAAGAACACATAGAATTCCCTACTAAAGCACACTAGCGGAGCCACATAAGGACGAGAGGGGACTCAACCCGCCCTCAACTGTTGACATTTTTCACTTTTATCCCTATATTGTTAGAAAAAATCAATTAAGACCCTGAAATTTTTACATAAAGCCCCTCTTGATTTCCATAAATATTTAGCAAACATCTTAAAAGAATTTTTAGCCCCCCCTCAATCAATTTTCTGGATCTGCCATTGCTAAAACATATGAAGAACCCTAGACAAGCAACTTATGTTGTTAATATTACAAAATCGATGTCTACACATCAGAAACTGTGAGATGGCTCTAGAATGGATTAGAAATAACCGTTACCCCCACAAATAAATCGAATAAATAAACAATGACAGTACACTTACCCCGGTAAGCTTCGTTTATTTCTTGAAATCTTAAAGTGGCATGGTCTTGATCTTTCTGTTTATCTGGATGCCATTTCTGTCCAAATCAAGAGAAAGAATCAAAAGAGATATATGAGTGAAGGAAATCAAGCACAAAAAATAGTTCAGCCCTTTGAATTTTGATACAAGTAAATAACAAATTGAGCAAAAGCACATTTGAATTACACCGAAAAAAATGGCGGAGAGGAAGAAAAAGGCTTCAAAATTAGTATTATTCAATACGAACCAGAGCGAGACGGATGAAGTTCGATCGAATGGCCTCCTCCGAAGCATCATAATCCACTTCCAGTATACGGTAATAATCCTACACGCAATTACGAAACAGAGTGAAAACAATCCTAAATGCAAAATATACAAACAGATGGATAGAGAGACAAGACTCGATAAATGAAACCCTAATTTCACGAGGGGAAAAAAAAAACGGAAAAGAGAGGAACTACAAGTATAATAAACCTTGGGCTTGGACAGAACAGAGAGGAAATCGTAATTGAGATGAGAATCTTGTTGCTGATGCTGCTCTGATTCATGAGCGTGTTCTTGAGCGTAGTCTTCCCACATCATGGTTGCTGGTATTCGGGAGGCGAACAGGTTCGAATATTGAATCGATTTTCCGCCTCTTCAGCAGAAGAAGGAGGAGGAGTAAACCGTTGATTATCTAATTCAGCTAGTATCAGCGAGATTATCGTATAATGTATCTGAAATTCCTTCAGTTTTTTGAAGAATCTGGTTCCTGGTCCTGGATAAGAAAAGCAGAGAGAATCGGATTTGCCTGATATTTTGATATTCCCTTTTTTTTATTCTTAATTTAAAAAAAAAAATGTGGTACTCAAAATTTATATTTTAATCCAGCATATTAAAAAAAAAAAAAAATATTCAATACACACTTTGCACAAATACATGCAATATACTTACATGTAATTTATATCATATAACTAATATTACATAGCCATGAATGAACTAATATGCAAATAAAAATCAATTTAAAGGAATAAATCAGAATTTTTGTTTTAAATGGAACTAATAACAAATTACACATGTTATTTAGAACTAATCATCAATTATCCCAATAATTATTGTACGGGTGCATTCGACTGGTTGGAAAAAATTATAGATTAGAAAATGAAAAGAAAAATATAATGAAAATGAAAAAAAGAAAAAAAAACAGTTTGTTTGGTATAAATGAAAAATGAAAGGAAAAAAATAGGAAAGAAAATGCACATTTTCCTAAGCATTTTTTTTTTCTCTAATTTGGGATGAGAATGAAAGAAAATGAAGAGGAGTTTTTTAAAAGCAGAGGAAGATTATATAATGGGAAATTTATTACTTAGACCTCAAAAGATATAAAAACCAAAAAATTAACCTCCACAATTATAATAAAAATTTTAGTCCTTGAAGAATTTTTTTAAAATAGTCATATGTTCTTTGACCATCATTTTCCATAAGGGAAAATCGATGAAAAGTCAATTTTTTTAAGTCTAATTGGTGAAAAATTCTTTTGTGTTATTAGGTTTTGATTTAGTCCTTTAAGTTAGATTTCACTTATACTTTAGTCCCATATTACAGAAATTGTAGGAATATTGCAGGAATTGTAAGATGCCCTTAATGAGTACATTCAGTTTTTATAGTGAATTCTGTTACATGTAACTAATAATAGTTACAATTTTATAATTGTTACTTTTCACATATATTTAGGTATTTTTGGTTACATGTACTTTAGTTACATGTTACAATTACATATATATGTATAATATTTTGTGACGTAACTAAAAAAATATTAAACGTTTTAGTTACATATCAGAAACATATAACTAAAATGTTACACATTATTGAAACATATAACTGAAAAATATCAAACGTTTTAATTATATATCAGAGACATGTAACTAAAAAGCTACATATAATTAGTTACCTGTAATTAATTATATGTATTTTGTGACATCTAATAAATATTTTACACACAAAGTTGTTACATGTAAAAAAAAAAAAAAAAAAAAGAAAGAAAGACAGAAAGAAAATAGTTACCTATAACTAATACAGTAATATTACACACAAAATAGTTACATGTAATTGGCACGTGACTATCACATGCGCAAGGCTTTTGTCTTTTTAAAACAGATAGGATTAAATCAAAAGTTTTTATCACCTCTAAGATTTTTGATCAATTAGAGTTTAAATGTAGGACCTCCTACCCATTGTTCCTTTCCATAATTCACATAAAATGTCATTTAGAAAATGACCTATGTTCTTTGACCAATATTTTCATAATTCACATAAAATGTCATTCTGTAAAATATAACAAGATCTGAACATTCACATTTTTATTTTGCTATTTTTAAATATTTAATACATGTTTATAGGTTGATTGTGCTACTGTGAATGTTCACAATTTTCACCAAAATACACTGATATCAACTTTTACCAAAATACACCGATATGAAAGTTTGCAAAAAAAACACATCGATATGAACATTCATAAAATATACCAATGTATATTTTCACCAAAACATCAAAAACATATTGATATTAACATTCACAAAGAACACATCGATATGAACATTCACCAAAAGCAAAAACAAAATCAACAAAAAGACATTCACGTGAATAAATAAAAACTCCACAAAAATAAAAAAATTCCCATGAACATTCATATGTGAACATAAAATAATCAATAATAAATTCACATGAACATTTACGACGATCTTTTTTTTCGGATTTTTTTTTTTTTTTAAGGAGAGGATTTGGAAAACTTTTTTTTATTTTTTTAAGAAAATATCTGACAATTTTTTTTTAAAGATCTTTTTTTTCTTTTAAATCTTTTTTTTTTTTTTTTTGGTTATTTTTTAAAGAGAAAAGATTTAAAAACTCTCTTTTATTTTATTTAAAGAAAAAGATTTGAAACCCTTTTTTACTATTTTTTTTTTGTTTTTGGAAAAATTGTTTTATGAAGATTTTTTTTTTCTGAATTTTTTTAAGGAAAGAACAAAGAACAAAAAAAAAAAATATATATATATATATATATATATATATATTTCTTTCTTTTTTTTTTTTTTTGCCAACTTAACCTAACTTGAAATCTATTTAAGGGAAGTGTCTTCCTAAACTAATCATCTTAAAATTTCACACATAATGAGAAATCAAGAGCAACGGTATAGAAAACACTCCCTTACCGTAGGGTCTTAAGTTTTTATTTTTTATTTTTTTATGATAACAACATATTTTTGTATTTTTAAATTTAAATAAATGGCTTATAAATTAAATGATAAGATAATTTAAAAGCAAAAAAAAAAAATCCTCATCTAACACTCGGAGGCTAAGCTCGAAAGCGAAATCTCGTCCCGGTGTTTTATCAAATTAATAGATGATTTTAACAAGAATTAAATTTATAGGAATTCAAATTACGATAACTAAAAAAGCTATAAGAAGATAATTGATATTTTAAAGGGAAAAGCATACATGTTCAAGCAAGAATCCTCGACAAACATGTTTTTTCTCTTTCAAAGCGGCTTCTCGAATAAGTTTCCTCTTGAGAATCAATTCTATGAAGGGTTTCTCTCTGAATTTTGGCTCCCCCAAAGGATTTCTCTCTTAAAATCAACCATTGAATGATTTTTTTTCTCAATTTTTATGTCTCTCCAAAGGGTTTCTCTCTGAATTTTTGTGTCTCCCTGAAGGGTTCCTGTATGAATTTTTGTGCGCTTAAACTATGAGAATGAGGATGGAGAGTGAAAAACCACTCAAAAACCCTAACCATAGCCGCCAACCTTTTTTTTACCCATAATTTCTTTTTTAATTTATTTTATTTTATTTTGGATAAATAGAAATAAAAAAGTTAAAGAAACCAAAAGTGAGACTTGAAAAAATGTTAAGATTTATTAGATCTTTAGTTTAAATCTTGGAAGCTTTAGGCCCCGTTTGGTAACTGTTTCCATTCCAGAAATTCTTATTCCATTCCCAGATTTTTGGGATTTCTGTTTGAAAATAGCGTTTGGTAATTTTTGTTCTCGTTCCCATTCCATTCCAATTTGAGAATTGTGCCCATTTTTTTCTTAAGAAATGAGAAAAAAAAAAAATTATTTCTCATTATTCTCATCTCATTCCCAAAACCAAAGTTATTGTTCATCCGTTGTCCAACCACCATCCGTCGCCGCCGGTCACCTCCGACATCGCCGTTCGGCCACCGGCGCCGCTGGCCACCGTCCGGCAATTTTCGGCGTCACCTACTAGCCACCGTTAGCCCCCGGCCGTCCGGCCAAAACAAAAAAAAAAAATCTCAAAAAAAAAAATTGATTTTAGGATAAAATTGTTACCAAACGCAATTCTATTCCCCCAAAAAAAAAGTATCGTTACCAAACACAATTCTACTCCCAAGAAGAAAACAAAATTTTCATCTCATCACATTCCATTCCCATCACACTGCTGGGATAGAAACAGAAACGGTTACCAAACGCCACCTTACTTTATTACAATCCATTTTTTTCGACCTTTTTACTTTATTTTTTCTTCTTTCTTTTTTTTTCCTTCATTTCTTTTCTACTATTAGCATTTCTCTTGTCTTTATATTTCATTTTCTCTTCTTTTTTTTTCTTTTTTTTCTTCTTTTCTTTTTCCTATTTTTCTTTCTATTTTTCTTTTTTCAAAATAAAGTGAAAAAAATAATAATAATAAAAAAAAAAAAAACAGTCATATAAAATTTTTGAGACGGACAAAAATGGAGTTTTTATAGTTGTTCCTCTTTGTCATGCAAGTTTCACTCACTTGACAAAGATAAGAGACAACGTCATTTTGACCGGCGCCCTATTGTCTAAATGAAAGGCCTTCGCACGGGGGCAATAAAGAATGAAAGGCGCTCGTAGAAAGGTTATGCAAGATGAAGACGAAAAATAAATATACCCTCCGACCTGTGGTAGGGAGGAGTGATACCTTCCGGCTTGCGACCGTAGATGACTAGACTCAACATAAAAGTAAACATACCCCAAAATCTATAGTAGGGAAGAGTGACACATCCGACTTGTGGTCGCGAAGGACTGACTCGACATAAAAGTAAACATGTCCTCTATCCTGTAGTAGGAAATAATAAAACCTCCGGCCTGTGGCCTCGGAAGACTTACTCCACACAGAAAGTTAACATACCCCCATCCTATGGTAGAGAATGGTGATACTTTCGGCCTGTGGCCGTGGAGGACTAACTTAACACAAAAAGTAAACATACCCCCAACCTGTAGTAGGGAAGAGTTATATATCCGACTTGTGGCCACGGAGGGCTGACTCAAGATGAAAAGTAAACATACCCCCCAACTTGTGATAGGGAGGAGTGATATATCCGGTCAGTGACCCGTAGAGGACTTACTCAAGAAAAAAAAAAATATACCTCCCAACCTGTGGTAGAAATGAGTGTTACCTCTCGGCCTGTGGCTGTAGAGGACTAGCTCATGACAAAGATGTAAACATACCCCCAACCTGAGGTAGGGAAGAGTAATACTTTTGGCTGGTGTCCGCAAAGGACTGTCTCAAGATAAAAAGTTAGCATACCCCCAACTTGTGGTAAAGAAAAGTGTTACCTCCCAGCCTATGGCAAGGAGGTTTGACACAAAATGAAAACTAACATACCTCATGGCCTGGGGCAGGGGAGCACTGTTGTAAAATAAAAATTAACATACCTCCCGACTAGTGGCAGGGGAGGACAGACACAAAACGAAGACTCACTTATCTCCTGACCTGTGTTAAGAGAGGATTGACATAAAATGAACAATCTTTTAAAATGTGCCCACACTGTGGTTGGGGGCAAAATGAAAGAAGAAAAGTATAAAATATGCCTTAACCTACGACTAGGCCGAGGATGAAAAGGTAAAATATAAAATGTTCCACAACCTAGGGTTGTGGCTAAAAAACTCAAATTTCTTTACCTAGTGATGAAAAACCACCACATAATTTGCGCCAATCTATGGTTGGGGAAAAATGAGAGATTAAAGATATAAAATGTGCCACAGCCTGCAGTTGGGGCTGACACTTGGATGACTGAATCTTAATTGGGTTGCCTACACAGCTTAACATTACGCATAGGATCAAATTTAGCGTAGTTCACCGAACACCTCTTTCAGGGCAAGACATAAATAAAGATGCCACAAAAAACTGAACTGATGGGTAACCGCGAGAAATTAAACCGAATGGTTCGGTTTTAAAACTGACTAAATGGTTTGGTTGCGATTTTAGTTTTGAAATTAGCAACCGAAGCGATTTTGGTTTTGGGATAGAAACAGCGAAACCAAACCACGAAACCGAACCACAAAACCAAACTGCGAAACCTATATTTTAGATATATTTTTATTACATATAATACCTTGTTTTTTATATATATTTATAATTTAACCCTAATATATATGTATATTTTTATTTATGTATTTACACTTTTATCCCTCCTATATATATGTGTGTAAAGGGACTTAGGGTTTTATTTCTGATTAGTCATTTCATAGCCGTTCTCTCATTTCTTTAATTATGGTTCTTGGTTAGAAACTTTAATTATGGTTACCGGTTAGAATTTTTAATTGTGGTTTGGTTTTGTTTTTTAGAATTTATATTTTATATGTTAGTTACGTTTTTGTTTATATATAAAAAAACAACGGGCCGCGATTTTGCGGTTTTGGTTTTGTTTTTGGTTTTTATAAAATTAAAAAATCTTAAATGGTTTCATGGTTCCACGATTTTGGTTTTCTATAAATTTAAATAGTTTGGTTTTAAAATCATTTAAAAAAATCTAACAGTTTTGGTTGTGGTTTTGGTTTTGGTTTAATATATTTCTAATGGTTTTAGTTTTGATTTTATATGAAACCGGACCGAAACCAAACCAGTGGCATCCCTAGACATAAACACCCACGAGGACAACTGACCCATTCAAGAGACAAACATTCACACATTTTTTCAATTAAAGAAACATTAGCAATCCTTGGGTGATCCACAATTTTATTTTATTTTATTTTTTTATTATGTTTTCCCTTCTTTTAGGCTACCTTCATAATTTAAGGTCTTTCTATTTTTTTGGATTTAATGAGATTTTCTTTTGACCCATCGAGAAGATTGAAAAGAGTAGTGTACTTTTACTTTTGTGGTATAGATTTAGCTTAGTAATTTTATTTTTTCTCTTCTCTTGGCTATTAAGATTAATTCTGATGCTTGGGATTTGAATCCCTTTATACTTTGTATTTCAATCAACACTTGCAAACTGTATTAGCTATTTTTTTTTTAATTAAGAAACATCGGTAATCCTTGGGTGATTCACAATTTTTTTTTCTTTTTATTTTTTATTTTTTAGGCTACGTTTGTAATTTAAGGTCTTTCTCTACCTTTGGATTTAATGAGATTTTCTTTTGACCCATCGAGAAGATTGAAAAGAGTAGTGTACTTTTACTGTTGTGGCATAGATTTAGCTTGGCTTTTTATTTTCTCTCTTCTCTTTGCTACTAAGATTAATTCCGATGCTTGGTATTTGAATCCCTTTATGCTTTGTATTTCAATCCACACTTCGTGCAAATTGTATTAGCCAAGGTATGCACAAAAATTTAAAGTTTTTTTTTATCCAAATATTCATTTTTACCTAGTATGATTTTCTGTAGTGATTTGATTTGAGCTTGATAAACATGATTTAAATAATAATCAATACTTTCTCTACAACTCATATCACAAGATGATCCCCCAACTAATGAGCATTTGAACTATTCTTTCAAGATGAGACTTTCGAATAACTAAAGAAAGATGCCTCTCAATTTTTCCTATTTTTTTAGCATCGTGGAGTTCTAAGTAATTCATGTAACAAGCTTTGAGAAGTGATCCCGGTCTAGTTGGGCCAATTTACTAGGTGTTGAAGCACTCCTAAGGCTTAATACTCGATTTACCTAAATTCCCAATTTACTAATCTTTTTTCATTTTTTCTTTTTTCTTTTTGAGAAGTATCTTTCTACTATCATAGATGATGAACAAAACTCTTGAACTAAAAAGATTTTTTGGGATGGTGAATTTGCTTTATAACAGATAGCCTAATCGTGGGATAGGTCATTTAGGTACTAAATTTTTAAGTAAAGACTTTTCTGGGGATAGTTTAGCTTTATGAAAGATTATTTAGCAGTGGGATAGGCCATTTGAGCAATAGTTTTTCGGGTGATGATTTTTTGGATGATGACTTTTTGAGTAATAGATTTGCTTTATAGCGGATTGTCTGACTGATGGATGGGTCATTTGGGTAATGAATTTATAGCTAAGATGAGTCACCTTATTTCACTTTCTCTAAGATCAAAGTGTTATTTAGTATCAAAATCATATTCATCATGCTCAAGTTCATTCTCAACACATATATCAAACACAAACAAATTTAGAATATGTGAAAAATAAACACTAAACATTTTAGACACAGCTTAGGCAACACAATGAGCTTTATTAAAAGATTACAACCATTTACAAAGTAAGTCCTCTACTATCTAGAAGGCAAACTAGAAGGAGAAGTGGATTTTAGAATTTTCTCTGATTTTATTGAAATTTATTTTAGCAGATCAAGTTAACAAGTGGTACCTTTAGGTTAGGTTTTCACTTGTAATGGGATGGTGTCTTCCGATAAAGTTTAGGATTGATTAAAGTTTCATCCTAAGGTAGGTTCACTTGAAATCCCTTTATTGGTTGGCTGAATTTGTTTGGAAGATGGGGTATTGGGGGTTTGTGGCCATATTGTGTGGATAGGATGGTATCACGAGATGGAAGATGAGAAGATTTGGGCTATGCAAAGATGGGTATTTACGGACGACAATTAAAGGTATTGAGGTGGAAAATGGTTCTGATCTTGGTGAAGTTATAGGGGTACCACTTGATTTGGGGACAAAGCCAAATGAGTAATTTTAAGGTATTAGGTGGGGAGACTGGGATATTTCAGTTGGATGTGGTTTGGTTTGATTTTGGTATAACTGACAGGTAACGCGCTCCTTTTTTTCGAAAAGGAAAAGAATAATAAATAACAAATAATAATTAAGCTTAAGGAGGTGGAGGGTTTTAAAGCATCATTTTTCTCAAAAGATATACTTAGGCCGTTTTTAAAAAATAAAGAATCGCCACCTAGCATTGGGTTTAAATGGTGTGCTAGGTCACCGAATTTTTAGAAAACAATTTAAAAGGCCTAAGTAAAAAATTGACTCCAAAAAACAAATACGGTCAAACCAAAGATTCATTTAAAGGCTTGGTGGTCGGTTATGCTCGGGGAAGGTATTAGGCCACCCAAGACGCCCGTCCGAAAACGGTACCTTATATCCAATTAAGTCCAATTAGTTTAGTTCGAGTGTTTTGTTTTATTTTAAAATCATTTCCTTCTTATAAAATATTTTTGGTATTTTTCACAAATAAGGTGAGACAAATTTTTGAATTTTTAGGAATATTCCCCTGGTATAACCTTTTATCGAATATTAAGAATTCGACAAGGATGGTCCCCGGGGGGGTTTATGTATGTTTCCGAGAGACTTCTTTAATTTAAATAGGCAAACTAAAATAGATGAATGAGATTTGAAAATATAAATGCAAAACTAACATCTAAATGAGTTTTATTTTTTATGCAAAAGTGACTAAAAAAAACTAAACGATTTAATTTAAATATATCAATGCAAACTAATATGAATACGGGAATCGAATAAGGAACACTACGTGAATTAATGTGGTTATGCGTGACAATGATTTAATTTTAAAAAAAAATGGTGCACGTGTCATAACTAGATGTGAAAAAGTAGCGTGGATTCGAAAAAATAAATAAATAAATAAATAAAAATAAAAACTATATGTGTGAAAAGTGTAAGTGGTGAAAATATCCTAAACATGCCGTCTAAATGATACGAGAAATAAACATGCTAAATGGATGCAAAAAAATCTACTTTGAGTTCGCATGATTAATTTAAAGAAATTCCGTTTTGAAATTCCCTCAAATTCTATGGATAAGAGAATCGAGGGAGGTTCGCAGAAATAATTTAGTTGAAATTAATCTTTTCGATACTTTAAAAGAAATCCCACGGTGTCTGGATTGACTTGAATATCTCTAACTGAGCCTCCTCGCTCAGCCTAGGGACAACTTTGGTAGCTTCTTCTCTCCAGTGGGCAGTGTACTTTTAGAAGCTTTCATCTTTTCTCTTCAGTATCTGGTAGAGGGTATTACGGTCTGGTGCGGTATCTTTATTGTACACATACTGTTCACAGAAGGCCTATACCAAATCCTCGAACGTCTTAATATGTGCCAGGTCTAAGGTCATGTACCAGTTGAGAGCTGGTCCTTTCAATGATCGTCGAAACATCTTCAGGCAAAGGTCTTCGTTCCAAGCATGAACTCCCAACTCCTCCTTGTAGATACTGACATGCCATTCTGGGGGGGCTAGTACCATTATACTTCGTGAATTCCGGAACTATGAAATTTTCTGGATACACCACCCGAGGTGGTGCTGACAGCTCCTTGTATGCCGCTTTTCTGAATGGTTTCTCATTTTTTAGTTCTTCTATGGTTTTCTCCAATTCCTCCATTTTCATAACCCAGACTAGAGGGGGTCCATCTTCGTTTTCATTTGCAGTTTCAACGGCCGGGGCCGATCGATTGGCATTCAGATCATTCAGTGGAGCAACGACCCTCTCCGAGTAGATAAAGATCTGGGCTACGGAAGGGACCGAACCTTCGGGTAGAGCCTGATAAATATACCCCTGGCTGGGGTATATTGGTGCTTCATAGGCGAAAGGATGAGGGCCCATCTGGGGTCCATAGGAGACTAATCCCGCGAAGTCACGGAGTTCTCCATCTCGGTACTTAAAGGGTTTCCATTTGGTGATTCAGTCACGGGAGTTCCACTAGATGGGGGAACAGGCGCCTCCTGAGACCGGCTAAGTTCGTTGATCTTTTCCCTCAGCATGTCAATGGTTTCCTGCATACGAGCCATCTAGGCCGCACGGGGAGATTCGAGATTGCTTTATGATGTCATCCTGGAGTGAGTTTGGGCCTGGCTACGAGTAAAGACCGGACTTCGAATGGGGGGAACCATAATTATTTTTCTAGGACCAATTTTTCTGTCTCGTCCTATTCTGTTCTACAACAAACCCATTTATTAATCCACGTGGGTCTTAGGTAGCCTTAAAATCCATTTGAGTTTGAAGTGTTCAATTCTGATAATGACCGATCAAAACAGATAAATATTGATGAAAATTCTTTCGTTACTTAGTCAGTATTGAAAATTTTGAACTCGTTTGGTTTTTAAGGCTTCCTAAGACAACACCAATCCATCAAGTATGAACCCTCCCCCCCCCCCCCCCCCCCCGGCCTTGTATCATAGAATTCCAAGGGGATAATATGGATACAAGACAACCGTATAGGTGTCGAAGGGTTTATAACAATATAAGAGCCCAAGAGAGAAGAAAGAAAAGAAAAGAAATAAACATCACCACTTCTTTACAAAAAAATAGAAAGAAAAGATAACAAAATAAAATATAACATTCAGACATGGAATAGTTGGACTTATTCGGACATATTAGGCTCGACCCACTAAACGTAACCCCAGCGGAGTCGCCAGTTGACTCGCCCCGTTTTTTCAAAAAAAAAAAAGAATAATAAATAACAAATAATAATTAAGCTTAAGAAGATGTGGGTTTTTAAAGCGCCGGTTTTTTCAAAAGATATACTTAGGTCGTTTTTAAAAAATAAATATTTTTGGTATTTTTCACAAATAAGGTGAGACAAATTTTGGATTTTTGGGAATGTTCCCCCGGTAAAACCTCTTATCAAATATTAAGGATTTGACAAGGATGGTCCCCGAGGGGATTTATATATGTTTCCGAGAGACTTCTTTAATTTAAATAGGGAAACTAAAATAGATGAATGAGATTTGAAAATATGAATGCAAAACTAACATCTAAATGAGTTTTATTTTTTATGCAAAAGTGACTAAAAAAAACTAAGCGATTTAATTTAAATATGTCAATGCAAACTAATATGAATACGGGAATCGAGTAAGGAACACTACGTGAATTAATGTGGTTATGCGTGACAATGATTTAATTTTAAAAAAAGTGGTGCATGTGTCATGAGTAGATATGAAAAAGTAGCGTGGATTCGAAAAAAATAAAATAAAATAAATAAAAAATAAAAATAAAAACTATATGTATGAAAAGTGTAAGTGGTAAAAGTGTCCTAAACATGCCGTCTAAATGATAAGAGAAATAAACATGCTAAATGGATGCAAAAAAATCTACTTTGAGTTTACTCGACTAATTTAAAGAAATTCCGTTTTGAAATTCCCTCAAATTCTATGGATAAGAGAATCAAGGGAGGTTCGCAGAAACAATTTAGTTGAAATTAATCTTTTCGATACTTTAAAAGAAATCCCACGAAAAATTTACCGAGGAAAGAGATTTCCTAAAACCATTCGTTTCTAAATTCCACTCGAGCCGGGCAATGGAAACGAGGTCATGGAAAATTCTCCCACGATTTATCAAATCCTCGGATTCACTTTAAGGTTCGCAAGGATTAATTTTCACAAATAAAAGATTTTTTTATTTTTTTATTTTTTTATTTTTTAGGGTTTTGATAACAAGAATAAAAATAAATAAAGAAAATACAGAAAAATAAACAACGAAAACATTATTCACCTAACGATCGGGGTTTAGGTTTAAGCATGAGAAACCCACCCTGCCGTTTTCATCGGATCATCGGACGACTTTATTTTTTGTGTTTATGAATTTGTAAACAAAACAAAATAAAATAAATAATGAAAACGTCATTCACCTAACGATCGGGGGTTAAGTTTAAGCACGAGAAACCCACCCCGACATTTTCATCGGATCATCGGACGACAATACATAAATAAATAAAACTTGTAGAAATTTAAATTGCGAAAAAAATAAAATAAACTGAAAGAAGAATTAGAAATTAGGAAAACATACCTGTTCTAGGCCAAGAATCTCGATACCCGTATTTTCGTCTCTCGCAGACGGCTTCCCGAAAGAGTTTTGAGAATCATTCTTCTAAAGGGGGTGACTCCTCTTAATTTTTGAATGAATAAAGTGGGAGGAGGAGGGTCCTACTTATAGGAGAAGATCGGGCATGAAAAACTCTTTAGGAAATCCTAAAATTAGGTCTGGCCGCCAAAGCCCAGTCTAAATTGGACTGGGAAAGGGTAAAATTGTAAAAAGAACATAAAAAGAAAATTCCAAACTTTCGCACGCGCCTATCCACCGCCTTCAATCAGTGACACGTGGCAGCAAGCCATTGGTCCCTTCTTACTTCTTTTTTTTTCGTGAGCAACAGCCGACAAAAAGGGGTGGGCCACCCTTCTTTCTTCCCTTCTCTCTCTCTCTCTCCTCTCTCTCTCTCTCTCTGTGTTGCGTAGGCAGTGGGGCAGGTGGGCCCTACTGCTGCCTTTCTTTCTCTCCTCTCACTCTCTTTTTCTCTCTCCTCTCACCGACCTCTCTCTCTCTCTCTCTATTTCTTTCTCTCTCTCTTCTTCCTCTCTCTCTCTCTCTTTCTCTCTTCTCTCTTACAGTTTGGACCCCAAAAGGGGGGTCCCACACTTTTCTCTATTCACAATTTTCCCTTTCATTTTTCTCTTCTTTCAATTCCACCCCATTTCCTTATTTCGGATTTTCTCTTCTTTCACTTTCCTCCCTTTATTTTGCATTCTTTCAATTTCAGTCTCATTTTTCTTCTTCCAATTTCACACATTTTTTTTTATTTCATTTTCCTTTTCTTTTTTTAATTTATTTTTTTGCAGGATGGCCAAAATACCGTATCTACAACAAGACATCACTTGATTTGTGGACAAGACTAAGTAAATAATTTTAAGGTATTGGGTGAGAAGACTGGGGGATATTTCAGCTGGTTTGGCTTGGATTGTGGGTTTTATTTTGATAAAACTGGTTGGGTACTACTTGATTCAGAGTCATGTCTCAATATGAATTTCATTCAGAAGGGAAGCTTTGAAAGAATTTTTTGTAGCCTTTTTATTTTTCATTTTTTTTGCGCGATTTACTCTTGGATGATCAAATTTCTAAACAAATAAATAAAAAAATAAATAAAGGAAAGATAGGATATATGTTCAAAAAAGAAAAGCCCATCACAACTCACACTTCTTTAGAAGATGGAAGGAAAAGACAACAAAATAAAATACAACATTTGGATTTAGATTATTTGGACTTATTTGGGATAATGAATTTTGATGAGAATCAACAAGCATCATTAAATGATCCAATGTATGTTCTAGTTGGACCTATTACTAGAGCAAGATCTAATAAAATCAAAGAAGCACTTAATGGGTTGATTCAACAAACTTGGGTTGATTCTAAAATGGTGAAACTCAAATTAAATCCAAATCAAAATCAAGGTTTATTCCATCTCATCAAGGCAATTGAGTAGGAAAAGGCATGAATTTGAAAGGGAATAGGTGTGAAGGCTTGCCAATTTCAGATTGTTTCCTTAATCTCAGTTTCCAAATAAGGAGCACATTTATTTCCAAATAGATGGCTTTCTTATTCTCCAAGACAATTAATTAACATTTATAATCTTTATTTTTATTTCTTTAATTAGGTCATTGACTTGCTAATTTGTAAGGCATTAATACTAATTAGTTTGTTTCCTTTTTAAAGTAGGTGTAGAAGGCGAGAGTGGCCATATGAAGTTTTCTTTTGCTTTTTTCTTCTATTAGGCGTGTGTGATCGCGTCACAATTTATACAATGTAATACCGTTAATCAAAGTTGTGTTGTTCTTTTGAATAAATTAAATTAGTATAATTGATTTATTTTATTTGTTTTGTAGATTTGAAGAATTAAATAAAAAAATAAACTTTTGGAAGCAAAATAAGTAAGAAAATTATCAACCGGATAAAAACCATGGTTTATTGGCACTAGAACAAAAATTATTGTTCTCTCTTTCACTACAAATAATTATACAATTGGAATTTTGGGAGGAAAGAAATTTTATATGAAAGTAAACTTTCTAATCTTTTCAATGACTGATTATATAACAAAATTAGAGTTAAGATAATATGTTCCAAATTGACCATACATGTCTGCCATTTCTATTGTGCGCGTTGCGTGAGATTGGACAGCAGACCTTTGCCTTTTTGTTTTAAACAGTGTACAGGCCGTGAATGGGCTTGAATGCCCATTAAATATCTATTTAAGGCCATTCAAATAAAAATGGAAAATGATCTCGGTTAAAAAGGATCTGACAAACTTGAAAAATAAGACTATTTTTTTCCCTTTTTCTTTTTATTTGGTCTTTTTTTTGTTTGAATTATTTTTTTTATTCTTTCTTCTTGGCAGTGAGCCAGCAGTAGGGTAGATGATTTCTTTTTTCTGTTTAGTTTTTTTTTTTTTTTTTTTTTTAAGATTTTTTCTTGGGTGGTTGCTGTGATTTTTTTGTTTTGTCTTCTTCAATGAATTCTTGTTGAATATGTTGATGGCAATGAAAAACACATTCATGAGCAATTAACCTCCCTTCAATCGGGTTAAGATTAGGATAAGTGTTTTTGGTTTCATGTAATATTGTGTTTTTAATTTAATTCCGGATTAGTGTAAACAATTGTATGATGAGAAATTTTTGTTCATAATATTGGTTTAATTTGTAGTTGGATTTAATTTCAAAGTATTCTTGCAGATATTTTGATTTAGATCCAATTGCTACGAAAAACGTTAAATCTAGTCCCTGTTTCATGGACCATTGTCATCAAGGGGGTTAGAGAGAAGAATCATGCTGGCTGGAAGGTTGAGCACTCTGATTCAGCTCTCAACCAAGTGTAGGCGTTGACACAAGTGGGCGTCCATTCGGAGTCAAGGCGTACCGACCAGGTTAAGTTAGGAAAATACGTCGTTGGTCATGAACCTGACAAAATAAGAAGAGGTTAGGTTTCCCCTACACAAACTGGTCTGGAGTTGGAGCTGCTCTCCTAATGAGCCCAAGGCAGGGCGAAATCAGTCAGCATCCTATAGAAGACAAGCTTGCCCTCGCACTAGCGAACGCTTGGGGCACCGCACGGGCAAATACTGCTCCGAAAATATGAGCCCGTGACAAGTGGTATCAGAGCAAGGCACGATTAACTCCACCAAAGGGGTGACTCGCTCAAGCCATGGGGACGGCACTCCAAACAGGAAAGAGTTGAGCTGCAAAAGATATTGCACCTAGTGCCATCGGCGGATGGGCAGGGAGTCGTGATTCGCCAAGCACTCATGACAAGCAGGCAGGGTTTCGCAGAACATCACGTCGAATCGTGGATCGTGCGATCTAAGCACCTCACTCGGATTTCTCTCTATTGTGCAAAAGTGTGGAAGCATGGCGGGAGGCTCGAGACATCGAGAGTTGTTCGCATCACAAAGAGCATGTTTGCGATATTGGGTGGGGGAGAAAGTCACGGACCGTTGTCATCAAGGCGGTCAGAATGAAGAATCATAATGGCTAATAGGTTAAGCACTCTGATGTAGCTCTCAACCAGGTATAGGCGTCGACACAAGTTGGCGTTCATTCGGAGTTAAGGCATACCGACCCGGTTAAGTTTAGAGAATACGTTGCTGGTCGTAAACTTGACAAAAAAAAAAGGGTTTAGGCCTTCTCTGCAGAAACTGGTCGGGAATTGAAGCCACTCTTCTAATGAGCCCAAGGCATGGCGAAACCAGTCAGCATCCTAAAGAAGACAGGTTTGTCTCCGCCCTAGCGAACGCATTGGGGTGCCGCTCGAGCAAATACTGTTGCGCAAATAAGAGCCCACACGTTCGCAGCTCAACTCCTTCCCATTTGGAGTATCATCCCCACGACTCGAGCGAGTCACCCCCGTGATGGAGCTAATCGTGCCATGCTCTGATACCACTTGTCACGAGCTCATATTTTCGCAGCGGTATTTGCCCGTGCGGCATCCCAACGTGTTTGCTAGCGCGGAGGGCAAGCCTGCCTTCTTTAGGATGCTGACTGGTTTCATCCTGTCTTGGGCTCATCAGAAGAGCGACTCTAACTCCTAACCAGTTTGTGTAAAGTCCATGACCAGCGACGTATTCTCCGAACTTAACCGGGTCAGTACGCCTTGACTCCGAATAGACGCCTACTTGTGTCGACACCCATACCTAGTTGAGAGCCGCATGAGAGTGCTTAACCTGCTAGCCAACATGTTTCTTTATTCTGACTGCCTTGATAACAATGATCCGTGACATTATGGTCTAGATCTAACAATCATACAATAGTATTCTTAGGATTTGATTATTGGTTTGGATAGTTTATGCCTAAATTTTAATTCACCCTAGATTAAAGTAACGTATGAATTAAATACCGAATATAAACCATGCCAAAGAATAATAAATCTAACTTTTCTAAGTAATTCAGGCTTGTAGTTAGGAATACTTGTTTGCACTAATCCGAATTAAAAAGAAAATACGAAAACAACATAAATCCGAAATTCCTAACCCGGTCCTTTATTTTATATTTGTCTAGATTTATTATTTTATATTCTTGCACTTATCTGGTTAATTGGTTTTAAACAATCAAACAATCTCTTCCCTAAAATAAATATATTTGTCTATATCGATTATTATTATTATTATTTTCTTTATATATATATATATATAAACTTAATTTTTCTTTAAATAAGTGACTTGTGCAATGCTAACCTTACTGGGCTTTCTAAGTTGTCTGTGTAGAGAGTGTTGCGCCAATGATCCCAATCTAGTGGACAAAATAAGAGAGAGACCGTTTCTTCTCACAGGTCAAACATTTTTATTGGAAGGATCCTCAACTATTCAAGTATTTTGCAAATCAAGTGATAAGAAAGTGTGTACCAAAGTGCGAGTTTGAAAGTATTTCAATTTTTTGTCATTCTCAGGCACCCGGGGGAGGGGGGGGACATTTTGGAGGAAAGATGATGGTAGCAAAAGTGATTCAATGTGAATTTTATTAATCGTACTTATTCAAAGATACATGTAAGACCCCGATTTAGCACGCACGTCATTTTAATTACATTCTAGAGTATTGGGAAAATTCGGGGTAAATTTTTGTTAATTAAAAATTCAAATCAAAAGTTTAGGGGTAAAAATTGAAAATTTAGAAACATTAAATTTAAACATGAGATTCAAATTGACAAAAAAAAAAAAAAAAAATTAAATTAACATATTTAGGGTGAAATTATAATTTTTGAAACTTGTAAAATCTAAATTGATTAAAATGAAGATTTTAAGAAATTGAGGGGAGAAAAGAGCAATTAGACAAAATATTTTTATATATATAAACATAACAAGTCATGTGTGTGTTGTGTCGTGAAATTTAGCCGGAGACAAGGGAAGTGGGAAGTGGGCAACGTGGCATGAAGAGAACAAAACCCATCCACTATTATCATGCATATATATATATGTACATGCATGAAATTCATTAGGGGAGCACATCAAAAAAAGAAATCAGAAAAACCGAGAGAGAGAGAGTAGAAGGTTCGGGATGGTGGGTTCAGATCGTCGTCGTTGCTCTGGCATGAGTGTTGTGTGTGTCGTCGTCGTCGATCAACCGGCAATCGATAGCGTGTGTGAGGGTGTTTCGTTGTGTGTAGGTGATCAACTACGGGTGTGTGGGTGTACCGGTAGATTCTAAACAGAAACAGAGAGAGAGAGAGAGAAATTCGCCGGCGATGGGGTGCAATCCGGCGTGGGTGGTAGCCCTCCGTTCGGTCGGATTTGTGCATGTGTGTGGTTTATCCGTCGTTCAGACCATCATTCAGCCTAAGGTGTGTGTGTTCTGTTCCATTCCGTCGTTGTGTGTGGATGCTCTATTTTTTTGTACCTACTGCGTGTTTGTGTGTATGTATGTGCATGTGGGTTGCGTGTGGGTATGAGATCAAGTTGTGGGTGTGTTCTGTTCGGTCAGATGAGGGTGTCGGTGTGGTCGCCGCTGTCGTCGAAGTTTGCCGACGGTGAGTTAGAGAGAGAGAGCTGTGCGTGCGTGTGTGTGTCTGCTCTGTGTGTGTGGGTGTGCAGACAGTGGGGGGTCGTCCGGTGAGGGTGCGTGTGACTGTGAGTATTATGTTTGTTGTGTGTGTGTGTGTTCCGATCGTCGTGTGTGACCATGTGGGTGTATGGGGGGCAGCGTGAGTTCGGCCGTCAACGGTGGTGGCGGTAATTTTTGTGAGTAGGTGCGATTGGTGATAGGGTAGTCGGTGGTGGTTGGTGATCGGTAGTGGGGGATGGAGTAGGGCCGGCGGTGAGAGCGGCGAGACGTGGGAGGCCTCTAGTGGATGGTAATAGTAGAAAGAGAGAGGGGTGGCCGGCGGCATCAAAACGGGAAACAGAAACAGTAAATGCAAGCAGAAAATAAAGAAGAAGAAAAAAGAAGAAAAAGGGGAAGAAAAAGAAAAAAAATACACGAACCACCCTAGTAGAATCTAAAAATCCAATTCATGGCTGGCGGGGGATTCGGAATCAGGTAAAATTTTAATCAGGTACTATTTTTGTTAAATTAAATTGTTAGTATTAACAATTTCGTAATCATGAAAGAAATTTCAAAATCATATTAATATTTTGTTAATCGCCAACCTAAATAAATTGGTGCGGTGAATATCAACGTAACGGAATGGACAAAATAATAATTTTTCATAATAAAATCTGGGAAATAGGGAATTATGAAATTTAGGGTCTACATTGCATGTTGGGTTATTTAAAATAAAATATTAATTTAGATCATATCGCTATTAAGTTCGCAGGTGCCAGCGTCCCAGTAGGATTTGAACGGTGATAGTTTTTCAGCGCGGAAATCGAGGTGAGTGTACTATCTTCTTGCCAAAATATTCTTATATATATATATATATATATATATATATATATATATATATGATGGAAAATGATTGTAGTTAAATTAAATGATTTCAAAATGATATGGATCAAACAGGTTTTTGCGGTTAATTGGTAAAATGAATTTCCGGGGAATTGTGTTGGTTTCTAAAAAGAAGGATTAAAAATAATTTTCGTTGAATATAGGTGGTTTTGAAAAGAGATTGGAAAATATTTGGTTTTCTAAAAACAAAGATGGAAAAGTAGTTTTACTGAAATCGGTGGTACAAAGGTGAAAAACTAGTTCTTTTATTAAAGTGGTGGTACTTTTAAAAAGGAGAGGGAAAAACGCGATTTTAGAAATTCTCCCCATAAAGGGTGTGGATTTTTGACGATGTAGTGTGAAAATGTATTTCTCCCCGTAAGGGGTATGGATTATGTTTCTCCCTGTAAGGGGTGTGGATTATGTTTCTCCCCAAAAGGGGTGTGGATTATATTTCTCCCCAAAAGGGGTGTGGATATTTCGTAGGAAGGCATTCCTACGAATGTTATAGTACCGTTGCAACTCCTAATCGTGAGGTTAAACGATCACTATGGCTAGCCAGTGTGTGTTGTGGTAGAGTGGTGGTTGCGATATGGTGTTTTACTTTAATTGAGTGGTGTTTTGAGATGTGGTGTTTTACTTATACTGGGTGATTTATTTTTATTATGGTGAATGGTATTATTTTGTACTAGATGGGTGGAATAGAACTTATACTTATTGGTTTATTTTCACTGCTTATATTATGGAGAATTTTACTAGTTACGTGTTGTTTATATACTTACACTTGATCCATTTAGATGTTGTAGAATGATTTATTGTTACAAAATATTTTTACTAAGAAGGCAGTTCACTCGCAGGTAAAATAACTAGAAGTCGGTCGGTCCCCTACTGGCGGTAGATAGAGTTATGCAGGTCACGCAAAGGAGTCATTTGAGGAAAATTTTGGAAACGAGATACCAAAAATAAAATCTAAGTGAGGTTCAGGGGATTTGTTTGATTGTATTTATATTCGGGGCGGTGTATCCCGATCAGATGAGATTATTATATGTGTTGTATAGATTTATAATTTTGTTATTGACGTATTGAGGTTGGCTAGGCAGTTGGGAAGTATCATGTATACGTCACGCCGGCCCCACATGACGGGTGTTCGGAGTGGGCTGTGATAATTTTGGTATCAGAGTCTAAGTTATAGGTTCTGTAGACTTGTCGGTGGTTGTGTCAATAGAAGACCATGAGATAGGAGGACGTGCCAGTCGTCTAGTCAGTAAGGGACATAAGATAGGGTGTCGATAGGTGAGTTCGGTACGTGAGTGTTAGTTATTTCATTACTTTAGTTGGTGCATTGACATCATGCATGGTTGGTTGTCTTGTTGGCAAGTAGTGATGCGACCAAATGGTGATATTGCCAGACGATGGATTCAAGGGATGCTATGTTGATAATAGTGGTAATGGGTGGATCGCGATTGTGGGAGTACTATGAGAAACAACCATATGCGTATTCTTTGATGTTGAGAACTATTAGTAGCACTTAATATGTTAGTTGTTAAAATACTCGATAGTATAACAGAACACATTTAAGTCAGATTATGAAAACCAGATTGTGAAAACAAAAGGAGAGTTCATATTAGTTGAAAGTAAGGATGTGAGAAAACTGTGGCGATATTAGAAAGAATTTAACTTGGTGGTACGTTCTAAGTTGATGGACAGATAGAGTAGCAGTCTGTGGAACTAGTAAACATAATAGAAGTAATAGAGATTGATCTATAGAAAGTAGCCGAGAATTGTGGGTTGGTGATGATAGTAGGTGCGTATAAATATAGTTCGTTTCGTATGAGTAATATAGAGTTGTCGGTGGATTGTTTCAAAATGGAGTTACTTTTGCATCCTGTGATGAATCAAAGTTTATATTTTGGGAAAAGATGTAATAATTACTCTAGTCAATTTGATAGTTGGCTCAGAAGATTATAAAGGTGTTAAAGAAAGGATATCAGAATATTTTACACAATCAGTACTAGTTTTGGGCTGTAGATATTGTAGTAGCTAGGGAAAGGACTTGTCGGGGTGTCAGTAAGCATGAATAATAATCGTAGCCGTTGTGAAATAGTTTCCATAAGTTTAATGAATTGAACGTTCGACTCAATAAGTTGGCTAAATATAATTGTGTTGATAAAATGTGAGAAATTGGGATTCTAATTTTAACCTTGGAACTTTAAAGTTGGTCACCGTTGTGTAAAAAAAAAAAAACTGCAGTCAGACCATCCATTAGTATTAAGGAAAAGGCTAGTGTTGTAAGGGATTCTTGAGTTGGAAATTGGCAAGTTTGGTTGTGTAGTAATTTATGTGTTGAGTCAAGACCCTTGTGAGTGTAGTGGGTGTTTGGTTAGGTGGTAGCACTGTTTGAGAATTTGATTTTTGGAAACAACATTGATCGACTGTGAGGTAGAAGCGTAGAAGTTGGATATCCAGTTGAGAAAGATTAGAGATAAAGTGGAAAATGGTCGTAGAGTTGGTAATCGTATCAGAAATAATAATGAAGTCTTGATGATTGAAAATAGTTTGTGTGTTCCTAATGATGTCATTCAACAAAAGAGACCTTAAAAGAAGTACATCGTTCAATATACATAATGCACCCCGGTGATATCAAACTGTATCGAAATTGCATGAGATTATTGGTAGTTTAGGGATAATAAGAAATCGCAAAAAAAATAATAATAATAAAATAAAATAAAAATTGGTAATTAGGTGTCTTATATTGGCGGGATTGTTCGGTTGCATAAGGCATCGGTCCAATGTAATTGTCGAATAAAGTTGGGATAAGATACTAGTTAAAAAAATAAATAAATAAATAAATGGATGAGTGGATTAATTTGAAGTAGAAGAGTGATTGCAATTTAGAGTATGGGGAATTCGAGTGAGTTAGTTTTATGTGTAAGAAGTCACTATAGGAGAAGCTGTGTGACGGCCCTAGGAAACCGGGTGGTTACAATAAATTAAACTGTTAACTCATTATTAACTCAGACCTGATGTTTCTCTCCATGAAGACCCAGTGTTGGTAACTCATCGATTAAAATTGATGGTTACTCTAATCAACTGCGGAAGACCAGGGTGTTTTCCCAAATAGATTTTCGATTAGTATGGCATCAGTTGGAGGTTAGAGTTAGTGACATGGTGAAAACAGCGTTTCGGTCGAGAGTAGAGAAAATTATCCAGAGGCGTTGGCTAAAATTGAAAAAAAAAGGGCATGTTGTAAACATTGGAAGTCGGGTAGCAAATTTCAGGTAAAAAAAAAAATCTCCATCGAAGAAACTGTATAAGAGAAATTGTAGTACCGAGATATGATATTTATTTTGACATTTTGGTTGGGTTTCCATACAGCTTCGGGTGCCCAGTTGAAATTGGTACCTTGTTTTATTTGTAGACTAATGGCCAATCGAGAAGTGCAATTCAGATGTTGAAGGATATGCTGAAGAGTTGCATTTTGGAATTTTCTGATAGTGAAGCTAATTACGTGACACTGATGCAATTTGTTTAAAATAATAGATACTTTTTTGTCAATCAAAGTGGCATCGTATAAAGCGGTGTATGAAAAAAAATACATGACTTCAGTCAAATAGACTGAACTGTAATAGGGAAACAGAAGATTATCGAGTTTTGGAAGACAACCGATGTGACTATATTGAGACGTGGAATAGATGAAAAGAACTCAACTAGATGAGTTGATTCACTACCAATATTAGGCGGAGTTGGCATGAGGGGTTCATTAAGATTTCATACGGAAAGGATCATCTGAATTATCCTTAGGTAGAGTTAAACGTAATTGAAGCACATGGCCTTGTAAAGGACTTGATTAAATGTGGAGGCAGGAAGAGAATTCTTATAGATGACCCGTTTGTGGTATTTTGATACGTATCTACATAGTTGGTGTATTGTGAAAAAATTTAGTTAACGATTGGATTATGGTAATATTTATAGAACTTTTATAAGAGTATTGAAGATCTGATGTCAATATTGAGATTGGGGATTTTTACGCTATCCGTGCATATGAGATTGTTGGTAAGTATTGTTGGTTTAAATGTTGAATGGATAAGTGTTGGTTATAGAAAAATTATTGTTAGAATGAGATAGGTCCAATTAACTGAGATTACCGTGATATTTTAAGCATATATATTGTTCTTGATTGTTTCTTTTATCAGAGTAGCGCAGCGGAAGTAGTTAGAAACATGAGATTCTTTGACAGTTGGTTGTCCGTGTTAAGTGTAACCGACCAAGTGCACCCTGTTTGTTGGGTATTGGATATAATATTGACCACTGCAAATGAAAATGTTACAATGGGTGGATATGATTTGATGAAAACTATTGGTTATAAATTTTGAGCGACTTGTGATTATGGGACTCTACCTAGGAAACAGTTGTTCTAGAATTACGAGAGACAAATATAACCTTGTGATGTGACTTTGTCGTATTAGTAGCCTGACGAAAATTTCGGAACGAAATTTCTTTTAGGAGAGAAGAGTTGTAAGACCCTGATTTAGCACGCACGTCATTTTAATTACATTCTAGAGCATTGGGAAAAATCGGGGTAAATTTTTGTTAATTAAAAATTCAAATCAAAAGTTTAGGGGAAAAAATTAGAAATTTAGAAACATTAAATTTAAACATGAGATTCAAATTGACAAAAAAAATTAAATTAAATTAACATATTTAGGGTGAAATTATAATTTTTGAAACTTGTAAAAGCTAAATTGATTTAAATGAAGATTTTAAAAAACTGAAGGGAGAAAAGAGCAATTAGACAAAATATTTTTATATATATAAACATAACAAATCATGTGTGTGCTGTGCCGTGAAATTTAGCCGGAGACAAGGGAAGCGGGAAGTGGGCGACGTGGCATGAAGAGAACAAAATCCATCCACTATTATCATGCATATATATATATATATATATGTACATGCATGAAATTCATTAGAGGAGCACATCAAAAAAAGAAATTAGAAAAACCGAGAGAGAGAGAGGAGAAGGTTCGGGATGGTGGGTTCGGATCGTCGTCGTTGCTCTGGCGTGAGTGTTGTGTGTGTCGTCGCCGTCGATCAACCGGCAATCGATAGCGTGTGTGAGGGTGTTTCGTTGTGTGTAGGTGATCAACTACGGGTGCGTGGGTGTGCCGGTAGATTCCAAACAGAAACAGAGAGAGAGAGAGAGAAATTCGCCGGCAATGGGGTGCAGTCCGGCGTGGGTGGTAGCCCTCCGTTCGGTCGGATTTGTGCATGTGTGTGGTTTATCCGTCGTTCAGACCATCATTCAACCTGAGGTATGTGTGTTCTGTTCCATTCCGTCGTTGTGTGCGGATGCTCTATTTTTTTGTACCTACTGCGTGTTTGTGTGTATGTATGTGCATGTGGGTTGCGTGTGGGTATGAGATCAAGTTGTGGGTGTGTTCCGTTCGGTCAGATGAGGGTGTCGGTGTAGTCGCCACTGTCGCCGGAGTTCGCCGACGGTGAGTTAGAGAGAGAGAGATGTGCGTGCGTGTGTGTGTCTGCTGTGTGTGGGGGGGTGTGCAGACAGTGGGGGGTCGTCCGGTGAGGGTGCATGTGACTGTGAGTATTATGTTTGTTGTGTGTGTGTGTGTGTTCCGATCGTCGTGTGTGACCGTGTGGGTGTATGGGGGGCAGCGTGAGTTCGGCCATCAACGGTGGTGGCGGTAATTTTTGTGGGTAGGTGCGATTGGTGATAGGGTTGCCGGTGGTGGTTGGTGATCGGTAGTGGGGGATGGAGTAAGGCTTGCGATGAGAGCGGCGAGGCGTGGGAGGCCTCTAGTGGATGGTAATAGTAGAAAGAGAGAGGGGTGGCCAGCGGCATCAAAACGGGAAACAGAAACAGTAAATGCAAGCAGAAAAGAAAGAATTAGAGAAAAAAAAAAGAAAAAGAGGAAGAAAAAAGAAAAAAAATAAAAATACACGAACTACCCCAGTAGAATCTAAAAACCCAATTCGTGGCTGGCGGGGGATTCGGAATCAGGTAAAATTTTAATCAGGTACTATTTTTGTTAAATTAAATTGTTAGTATTAACAATTTCGTAATCATGAAAGAAATTTCAAAATCATATTAATATTTTGTTAATCGCCAATCTAAATAAATTGGTGCGGTGAATATCAACGTAACGGAATGGACAAAATAATAATTTTTCATAATAAACTTTGGGAAATAGGAAATTATGAAATTTAGGATCTACATTGCATGTTGGGTTATTTAAAATAAAATATTAATTTAAATCTTATTACTATTAAGTTCGCAGGCGCCAGCGTCTCAGTAGGATTTGAACGGTGATAGTTTTTCAGCGCGGGAATCGAGATGAGTGTACTGTCTTCTTGCCAAAATATTCTTATATATATATATATATATATGATGGAAAATTATTGTAGTTAAATTAAATGATTTCAAAATGATATGGATCAAGCAGGTTTTTGCGATTAGTTGGTAAAATGAATTTCTGAGGAATTGTGTTGGTTTCTAAAAAGAAGGATTAAAAATAATTTTCGTTGGATCTGGGTGGTTTTGAAAAGAAAGTGAAAAATATATGGTTTTCTAAAAATGCTTGATTTTCTAAAAACAAAGGTGGAAAAACAGTTTTACTGAAATCGGTGGTACAAAGGTGAAAAACTGGTTCTTTTATTAAAGTGGTGGTACTTTTAAAAATGAGAGGGAAAAATGCGATTTTGGAAATTCTCCCCATAAGAGGTGTGGATTTTTGACGATGTGGTGTGGAAATATGTTTCTCCCCGTAAGAGGTGTGGATTATGTTTCTCCCCGTAAGGGGTGTGGATTATATTTCTCCCCAAAACGGGTGTGGATATTTCGTAGGAAAGCATTCCTACGAATGTTACGGTACCGTTGCAACTCTTGATCGTGAGATTAAACGATCACTATGGTTAGCCAGTGTGTGTTGTGGTAGAGTGGTGGTTGTGATATGGTGTTTTACCTTAATTGAGTGGTGTTTTGAGATGTGGTGTTTTACTTATACTGGGTGATTTATTTTTATTATGGTGAATGGTATTATTTTATACTAGATAGGTGGAATGGAACTTATACTTATTGGTTTATTTTCACTGCTTATATTATGGAGAATTTTACTAGTTACGTGTTGTTTATATACTTACGCTTGATCCATTTAGATGTTGTAGAATGATTTATTATTACAAAATATTTTTACTAATAAGGCAGTACACTCGCATATAAAATAATTAGGAGTCGGTCGGTCCCCTACTGGAGTTAGATAGAGTTATGCGGGTCACGTAAATGAGTCATTTGAGAAAAAATTTAGAGACGAGATACCAAAAATAAAATCTAAGTGAGGTTCAGGGGATTTGTTTGATTGTATTTATATACGGGGCAGTGTATCTCTATCAGATGAGATTATTATTTGTGTTGTATAGATTTACAATTTTGTTATTGACGTATTGAGGTTGGCTAGGTAGTTGGGATGTGTCATGTCTACGTCACGTCGGTCCCACATGACGGGTGTCCGGGGTGGGGTGTGACAATACGCACCAATTCTGTCAGGCTTATTATAGGTGGCAGTGCACGGGATCAATATCCCACTGAGATATGATGTCCCTCCAACCTATCCTAGTAGTCGAGATCTTTGTTGTGTGGGGCATCGATTTCATGGGACTGTTCCTAACATCCTTTGGTCACGAATATATCTTGCTAACTGTAGACTATGTGTCGAAATGGGTTGAGGCCATAGCTGCTAGAATGAATGACCATAGGGTGGTGCTTTGCTTTTTAAGGGAGCATATTTTTAGTAGGTTCAAGACACCCCGGGCAATCATTAGTGATGAAGGATCACATTTTTGTAATAGGCTATTTGAGGCATTAGTACGCAAGTACTTCGTGACTCACAAGGTGGTCACACCTTATCATCCTCAAACTAATGGTCAAGTAGAAGTATCCAATAGAGAGGTGAAGTAGATCTTAGAGAAAACGATACGTCCCGACCGTGAAATGGGTTGAGGCCATAGCTACTAGAATGAATGACCATAGGGTGGTGCTTTACTTTTTAAGGGAGCATATTTTCAGTAGGTTCAGGGCATCCCGGATGATCATTAGTGATGAAGAATCGCATTTTTGTAATAGGCTATTTGAGGCATTAGTACGCAAGTATTCCGTGACTCACAAGGTGGTCACACCTTATCATCCTCAAACTAATGGTCAAGCAGAAGTATCCAATAGAGAGGTGAAGTAGATCTTAGAGAAAACGGTACGTCCCGACCGTAAAGATTGGTCAGAACGCTTGGTTGATACTTTATGGGTATATCGTACCGCCTACACTCCTACCGGTGTGTCACCGTACCAATTGGTGTATGAAAAGACATGTCATTTACCTGTTGAGTTAAAGTATCATGCTTATTGGGTTACGAGAGCGTTGAACTTTGAGATGAAACAAGCAGGGAATAAACGCAAGTTTCAACTCTTGGACTTGGACGAGTTGCGAAATGAAGCCTTCGAGAATTCAAAAAATTATAAGGAGAGAACGAGAGTATTTCATGATAACATTATTAATAAGAAGTCTTTTTATCCTAAACATAAGGTATGGTTGTTCAACTCAAAGTTGAGATTTTTTCCAGATAAAATTTTATCTAAGTGGGATGGTTCATTTATGGTTGAAAGAACGCACCCTAGTGGGGTAGTGGAGATAATCGACTTAACAGACAACCGAAAACTTAAGGTTAACGGCCAAAGGTTGAAGCATATGGTGAGATCTGAGGAGCGGTGCGTCATCGAGGTGATCAACTTGGTTGACCTGATTTATTCATGATGACCCATTACTTTTGGCTGAAGAAGTTAAACTTAGCGCTAACTGGGAGGCAACTCACTGTTATTTTAGAGTATTACATTTATTTTATTTCAGTTATTATAATTTGACTGTTATTATAGTTTATTTTAATGATTCCTTTTTAGTGTAATGGTAGACAATTTTACAGTCATTCTATACCTATTCATTCATGACATACCTAAGGATACGTCGGGTACTATCTTTCTTTGTCAAAGCTATTTCATGCTTTTATCATTGTGAACAATACTAGATTTAGGTTTTGGGGGGAGGATGGTAAATGCTTGTATTCCTTCTGATATTTTATTCTGCACGTAATTTTGTCAACCTATCCGTTGATAGCATGTTTGTCGAGTTCAAACTTGAAGTTTGCTGAATAGTCATTGGAGTATACCACTAATTGTTAAGAATGTTTCATTTTCCGACCTTTACATGCATGCTAATTTTCTTTTATTTTAAATTTTGTACATTAGCTAATTTGCTAAGTTTTGGCATGAGAATAACTTAATCCTAGGACTAAAAATAAGTTTTAAAAAAAAAAACTAAATTTGTGTTAATAATAATGATTTTCTGTCTTAATGATAAACTTTCGCTGAATAACTGGGCATTTTGCCTCAGCAAGCTTTGAGTGTTCGCATCAAAAGGGGAAAACAATTTGTTAAGACAATAAGTGACTCGTTAATCTCGAAGACTAAGATGTTAGAGTTATTAAACCTGAAAAGTGCTTTAGACCTAATACCCCGAGCCAACTAGATTGAGAGCATTGACTCAATACTCGCTACATAGACACCTTAGAAAGCCCAGTGGAGTTAGCATTGCACAAGTCACTTATTTAAATAAAAATATTTGTTAATAATAATAAATAGATATAGATAAATATATTTTTATTTCAGAAAAAAAAAAATTGTTTAATTGTTTAAACAAATGAGGAGTTAAAAACCTCCAACTTTACAATGTTTGATCCTTCTAAAACTAGAAAAACCACAAAAATCTAATTTCAAACAACCCCTAACAAATTGGGGAAGATCAGAAAAAACAGTAGAATTTAAGTAATTCCCTGAACTAGCATACTTAGCCAAACCATCAGCAACTCCATTGCCTTATCTAAAAACATGTTGGATGGGAAAATCACCTTTTCTTCTCCAAAACTTGATATCTGCTAAAAATGGATGTAATCTCCATGGAATTGCAGCCTTATTCATAATCATATCAGCAAGAATCTTGCTATCCACTTCTAGAATTACTTTCAACCAATTATTCTCTAAACATACCTTGAACCCATGCCAAAGAGCATAAACCTTAGCAAACATATTAGTTTGAGAGCCCAAAGGTATTGAATAGGCCTGCATTAGCAAGCCTTGATGATTTCTAATGACTCCTCCAGCCCCAGCACTTCCAGGATTTCCTATAGAACTTCCATTAGAATTAAGCTTCATGAAGTCCCTTAAAGGTTTTGTCCAATGAACCAGAATGAATTTGAAGAGATTAGTCTTTCTAGCAGGCTGCATATTGATTATGAATTCAATTCTGCTTATCACAGCATTGAAGAATGGAGGAATTTGATCAAACTTGGCTTGGCACCTTGCTTTCCAAAGCTCCCAGCAAATCAGCACTGGAACACCAACACTGAGATTTTTATCTAGCCACCACTTCAACAATCTAGAAATCAAGGAACCCTCATGTTCAGGACTACCAAAATACACCCATACCCTTTGAGCAAAAGAACACTCAGAAAGTACATGATTCTGAGTTTCAGCAGCATGACCACAACTTGCACAGACTGAAGGCATTTGAAATCCCAGTTTTTGAATTAAAGGATCAAATGGCACTATACCTTTAAGAACCTTCCACATGAAGAAAGAATATTTTAGAGGTATTAGATTATGCCATATGAGTTTAAAGAAAAGAGGAGCATCAGAATTCTGCCTAAAAGTTTGCCAAGCAGAAGCAATAGAAAACAGACCATTTTCAGCAGGCATCCAACACATTTTGTCTTCAACTTCTATAGGGAGCTTATGCATATTCATAATCTGAGATTTAAAGGAAGGAATAAACTGATCTAATTGAGATTCAATCCAAGAACCATCTGAATTTAACAGCTCAGAAACCAGCATCCTGGAATACTGCTTCTGCACCAGTAAAATTTCACCAAGAGGAACATTGATCAGCCATTAATCCCACCATAAGGAAACCTCACCTTTTCCTATTTGAAAATGAATATGATCCTCAGCCAAAGCTTTCCCATCAATAACATTCTTCCAGCCTAAACTTTGATGGAAGGATGTTACACTGCAAAAATGAACCAGTTTCCTTGAGCAGTACTTCAATTTCATGAATTGAGCCCATAAAGACTGCCCACTTCTAAAGTTCCACCATAACTTAGCTTTAAATACCATGATCAAATCTTTAATCTGTCTGAATCCCAAACCACCTTCCTCAACAGGAAAACACATTTTTTGCCAACTTTGCCAGTGCTTCTTCCCATTCCAGCAGAAATTAGCAAACATCCCTTCCAAAGTTTTAACCACTTTGACAGGAGGAAAAAGAGTCATAAACAAGAATATGGTTTGAGATAAAAGCACATGCTTGATCAAAACCAGCCTTCCACCACTGGACAGAAGTTTAGCCTGCCAACCTTGCAAATTCATTCTGATTCTAGTGATCAGATCATCAAAAAGAGCAGTTTTTTTCTTACCTGCAAAAATAGGGCAGCCCAAATATTTCATTGGGAAAGAGCTCTTGATGAATCCAGTTCTGGAATTCAACCAAAACAGCTTGTTAGCAGATAAGTAAGGGGAAGGAAAGAAGCTGCTTTTGAAAAAATTGATAAGCTATCCAAAATTTAGTTGGTAGGATTTCAAGAATTTCAGCAACTTTGAAATGGAAGATTTAGAATCATTGGTGAACAAAATCATATCATCTGCATAAGCAAGGTGAGAAATGGGCTTCAATGATTTAGGCTGAGAGAAAGGAGGAATGACTTTGTTATGAACAAGAAAGTTAAGACCTCTTGAGAAAGCCTCAGCCATGATGATGAAAAGGAGAGGAGAAAGAGGATCCCCTTGCCTTAAACCTCTTTTGGATTGAAAAAAACCTATAGAGCAGCCATTGATAATCAATGACAAGAAACAATTTGAGATGAGTCTCCATGTCATATCAATAATTCTTTCATGAAATCCAAATTTTCTCATCACTGAAATTAAAAAGAACCAGGAAACTCTGTCAAATGCTTTTGCCATATCCAGTTTGATGATCAAATTACCTCCCTTAACCTTTTTAGGTAAAAAATGAACCATTTCTTGAGCCAACAGAATGTTGTCAACTATATTCCTGCCCTTAACATATGCACTTTGTTCAGGAGAGATGATTTTTGGAAGAATAGCTGATAATCTGTTAGCCAAGAATTTGGAAATGATCTTATTGATGAAATTACAAAGACTGATAGGCCTGAAATCAGAAGGAGTTGAAGGATTATCTCTTTTAGGAATTAAAGCCAAAAGGGTGCTTGAACATGCCTTAGGAATCTCAGCACCACAGTAAAAAGACATGACTGCTTGAAAAAGATCATTTTTGACTATCTCCCAGCAATGAGTAAAAATTTTTCTAGAATAGCCATCAAGCCCTGCTGCACTGTCTCCTTTAAGGTTGAAGACCACCTCTTTGATCTCTTCCATTGTTGGAGTAGCCAGCAAGAATTCATTATCCAGATCACTTACTAAAGAAGGGATCATGTCCAGAAAATCCAAGTTAGGATGAGCTGATTGATCACAAAGAACTTCCTCAAAATGCTGCAAAAAATAGCTTCTGATTTCCTGATCATTAGAAAATTCAACTCCATTTTTATCCTTGATCACTGAAATCCTCCTCTTGATTCTTTGATCTTTCACTGAGGCATGAAAAAATTTGGTGTTAGCATCACCCTCTTTAAGCCATTTATACACTGATTTCTGTTTCCAGAATTGTTCCTCCACTAGAATGGCTGATTTGTGCTTATCCAAAGCTTGGTGGTAAAGAGCCCAATTCTCTGTAGTATCATTAATGAGACAAGCTTCTTCTAAGTTGGAGACCTCCAATTCAGCTTTAGAAGCAGCATTGAATATGTTACCATAAAAAGATGAACTCCACTGTTTTAAAACTGGTTTTAAGGCTTTGAGTTTACAGGCTAAAACTGAAATGGCTGAACCAGAAATGATTTTATTCCAATTTGAAGCAACCACATGGTAGAAATCAGGATTGGAACACCAAAAATGTTGAAATTTGAAAGGAATAAGGCCTTTAGGAAGATTAGAAGAAAAGGAAAGCAATTGGGGAGAATGATCAGAACCTGTTTTGGCCAAGTGAGCAACAGATGAATTTTGAAAATTGGAAAGCCAGGCTGAGTTCATAAAGGTCCAATCTAATCTACACCATTTTCTATACAAGCCTTTGTTGTTATTACACCAAGTAAATTTAGAACCAGTAAAAGGAACATTCAGCAGCCCACAATTCTGAATACAAGTATTGAATTCCAAACAGCTTATTTGAGAAATATTTGAGCAGCCTTTTCTGTCCTCATTGCAAGAATAACAGTTGAAATCACCAGAAACAATGCAAGGATGGCTTATAGAAGAAATTCAGTTCTCTAAATCAGTCCAAAGAGGTCTTCTTTCAAGGTGGCTGCATTTTGCATACACAGCTGCTATGGATATCTTGAAGTCCAAAACAGGAATTAAGCATTCAACCAAAACCAGTTGATTTGAAGAAAAGATAATGTTGCAGGCTGAGGAATTTTTCCAAAAAATCCATATCTTGCTTGAGGAATTAGAGAAGGAATTATCAAAATTTAAAAACTTGGCAAGATTAAGAATAGCCTCCTTAGCCATCATAGGTTCCAACAAAATCAAAAAGTGCAGTCTTTGATCAAAAACTATTTTCTTCAATCTGATTCTTGCAGCACCCTTAGAAGCACCTCTTATATTCCATATAAGGCCTTTAAACATTGGAAACATTGGATGAAGAAGAAGCTTTACTCCTCAAACCTGATCTGGTAGACATCTTGTTTGAGTTCCTTGATTTGATCAAATGTTTCTTCTTAGGCTGCAAAAATTCAATTTCTTCAGCTTCCAGAGAAACTTGCACTTTTGATAATCTTCTAGGAGATAAAGTGAACTTTTGAACCACTCCATGATTGGATGAGCAAGTTTGATTTGATGAAGAAGGAGAATTAGACACTCTCTTAGCAATTCCAGCAGCATTATCAGAAATTTCAACAGATTGAAGATCAATTCTTGAATGATTATATAAATTCCCATTCTGAGACTTGGATGATGATTTAGAAGGCAAGGAAGACTTGTGAGAAGAAGAATTGGCTTGAGAGAAAGATTGCTGAGGAGATGAGATATTATTCTGAGTAATGCTGATTTTTCCAGAACAAGCACCAACAGAATGAAATCCAATTTGAGAATGAGGATCCAAAATAGGAATGGAGCTATCAGAATTGATAAATGAAGGAATTTGAGAATGGATATTGATGGTTGTATCCTCAGAGAGATTAGAAAACTTAATTGAAGAATTGGAGTTTTTATCAGCACAAGAAGCATTGCAATGATCAGGAAGGATTTGTGAATTAGGATTAACACAAGATTCCAACTGAGTAGAAAAATTATTCACATTGGAAGGGTTGGAATTAATTGGATTAGGGATGGAATAGGTTTTAGCCAAAATGGCAATGGCTTTAATTTTTGCAGCCTGAATTTCAGCCTCATTCATAGAACTAGAAGGATCAACAGAATTTGAAGTATGAACAGAATGAGTACTATTGGGATTAAAATCCTTCTTAGATGGATTAGAGGAAATATCCAAAGAGGATTCTTTGGCTACAATATGCTTATTTTTCGAAAATGAAGTTTGGGCAAGTTTTTCAGGAATGACATTTCCAAGATTGGTTTGAGCAGAAGAATTTTTTGAAAGAGGTTTAGCAAACAAGATTTTTGGATTTTTGACTTCCTTAACATGAGATTTAAGCCTCTTAGAAGGTATGAAAAGAGAAGATGAAGGATTTTGAGATACAGTCTGCTGATTTAGAGAATTTTGGTTTGGCAAAAAATCAGGATCTCCCTCTTCTGAATGTTCTTCATAATTTTCCAAAAACCATTGAGGGAATGACTTGGAATTATCCAAATTAGAATTGGAAGGAGGAATTATAACAGAATTGGAAATGATACCTTGGGAAAGATCGTTTAGATCAGAATTCAACTGACTCTGTTTTCTTGTGACTGGAACAGAGACAACCGTTTCTTGAAGAATCGAAGGAGAAGAGTTCTTGATCGAACAATTAGTCTCAAAATGACCTTGTTTAAAACAGAAATTGCAATATGAAGGATTAGATTCGTAAGAAACAATCTGCCAGAATCCATTTGAACCACATCCAATCCAGATTCTCTTGATCAGAGGTTTGCGCAAATCGATCTCAACGCAAACACGAGCAAGCTTGGGTTTTGACAAATTGACTGTTGCAGCATCAACTTTGAGTGGAGATCCTATAGCTGATGCAATTGAGAATAGAGCCTCCTTGTTATGAAAGTGAATTAGCAAAAATTCAAAACTGATCCAGATTGGCGCCAATGGAGATTCAACATTGGCTTTGAATTCTGGAGACCATTTAAACATTTTGATAGGATATTGATGAATAAGCCACAGTTCTTTGATCCATAATCGTTGGAAATCCTCCTCTGCAAACAATTGAATAAGTAGATGTTTCTGATCCAAGAATCCAATTTCGAAACCTGCTGCCAGATTCAGAGCAAAGAACATCTTCTTGATTGCTTCGAATGGAGGACGCCCATTGATGAATTTTCCTACCAGAGCAAATTTGAATGGAGATGCAAGCTTGACAACTTCTTCCTCCGAGAAAAAAATTGCTGGTTCCCCCTTAAAAGTTTGAACAGATTTTCTTGAAATGTCAAAATTTTTGTTAAGAAGAACACTGGCAAATGATTTTTGAGCAAACGAAATAGGCACATTAGCTTGAATATTAGAATGAAGAATGGAAGAATTATGATCTCTAGGCTGAGAAATATCCTCAGCACTAGCAGCCTCCATGCTAGAAGGCTGAAAAAAAAGAAAAAAAAAAAAGAAAAAAGAGCAAATCTTGGAGCATTTCTTGGCGCTTCTCTCACTAGAAAAATGAACGATGATTGTAATTGTTTAAAACTAGTTGGCAAGCTACTTGTGCTAAATTCATTATAAATGAAAGTTGCATGTATGTTGTAGGTAGAAAAATAATTATTGTTAAAAATCACGTGCTATGAGATTAATGAATATTTCAGTAACTTTTGTATGATCTCGACTTAATATGTTAACATTGGACATGATTGATAAATCTTTTGGGAGGAATAAAATTCACAATAAAGAACTTGGGATGTTTGTGGATAGCATCATTGTAAACCCTTACGAGACTATACTTGTCAACTAGGGATGACCTAGGAGTTCAAAAGCTTATTGCATAAGTTAAATGAAAATTGTGCTGCCTACGAAAGCGATTTTTTATTTAATTAATATATTTAGTTTTACTCTAGAATTAGCAAAATTTAGGTTTGGGAATGTGATCGAGTCACAATTTACGCGATCTAATACCGTTAATCTAAGTATTGTTATCATTTTGAATAAATTAAATTAGCATAATTAATTTATTTTATTTATTTTTGTAGATTTAAATAATTGGAAAAAAAAATATACTCTTTGGAAGCAAAATACACAAGAAAATTATCAACCGGATAAAAGTCGCGATTCTCTGCACTAGAATGAAAATACATGTCTACTCTTTTGGCCATAACTAATTGTACAATTGAATTTTTGGGATGAAATAAGTTTCATATGAAATTTGACTCTCTGAGCTTTCCAACGACTGATCATATGGCAAAATTAGAGTTCATATGAAAAAGATACAGACATCCGAAGTTGACCGTGTTTGTCTGCCGGATATGGCGCGCGATGCGTGCTCACATATGAGTAAGACATGCGTTGGGCCAAGGTCCAATGCCTTTTATGTTCTCAAGGCCCAATCCCCTTTCTTTTTTAATTCCTTTGGTTCCTTTAGCTAAAGTTCAACAACACTTTTTAATTTGTTTTGTTCCCCAAGGCCCAGTTTTCTTGCTCCATTCTTATTATTTCTTCGGCCCAAGTATGGAACCAAGGCCCATCAGCCATTCCCTTGTGATCAGTGGAGCAGAGTACTAACGGTTTAATGAACCGCTACCTCCTTGACATTGGACCATTAATTGGCCATTAAAAGAAAGAGATCCTTTAGCATTTAAAGAAGGCAGCAAACAAATTTTTGATGGGGGTTGATTTTTATTGTTTTTTTATGTTGTTCGTTTCTTTTGTTGGCTGGGGGAGTGAGTTGGAGGAAGGGATGGTCTCATATATTTTTTTTCTTTTAGCCTACAGTAAAGGGGAGGTTCGGAGTTTTACTTTTATTTTTTTCTCTTTTTTTCATTTTCTTTACCAATCTCCACTGGAAGGAAGATTCCTCGTCTGCCGGATTGTTGTTGATAATTTTTCAATGGAATTTATACGAAACAACATTTTTGAAAAGTAACAAATCACCACAAATGACTAATCTCCCTATTACCGGGTTAGAATTGTGGTATGTATTTTGATTTAATGTAATACTGTATTTTTAAATAAATTGTGGATTATGTGTCAACAATTATATGATGATGAATATTGTTCTTGAATTATAGTTTAATTGTGATTAAATTTAATTTCGAAATGTTCTTATAGAGATTTCGATGTTAGATTCAATTATTGCTAAAACGTTAGATCTAATACCTGTTGTCTAAATCTAACGAACATATAATCGTATTCATAGGATTTAAGTATTGGTTCAAATGGTTTATGCCTAAATTGTAATTCACCCTAAATTAGAGTAACGTAAGAATTACATGTCGAAGATAAATCATGCGGAAAAATAATAAATCTAATCTTTCTGAGTAATTCCGGCTTGTAGTTGGGACGCTCGTTTGCATGAATCCAAATTAAAAATAAAATATAAAAACAACATAATTCCAAAATACGAAATCCACAATTCCTAACTCTGCTCCCAATTTTCATTATTTAGATCTAATATTTATTTCTTTACACAAATCAAATTAAAAAAAAAAAATCAAAACTCATTGGTTATCAAATAAAGAAAAATAATTGAAGTAGATAATTACAAGACCGATCCACGTGGTTCGACACCCTACTTGAACCCATGCTACATCAATATCTTGGTACCATTAAAAATGTATTATTTTTTAGCGATCAGTGTGGAACCCTTGTCTAGTTTTTTTTTTTTTTTTTTTTTTTTTTTTTTTTTTTGGCCACCAACTTAAGAGTGAGTGTGTCCCATGAGAATAGGACTTTTTCACTTTGAATAAAATATCATTTGAAAGAGTTTTTTCTTGAGTTCTTCAAATAACTTTTTTCAGAACTTATCAAGAATTTCTTGTGGCGTTCAAACCTAAACTTATCACTCACAATCCTCCTTTCTTCTCGAGTGTGGCGTCTACCTTCTTACACCTTTGGTTCCTATCTCTCAAATAGATAGCGGGATAATGTCTTTGTTTTTAATTCGTTCATGAACCGAAGATTAGATTGATCCTAGTGAAAAAACCATAAACTAATTTTGGGTCTCACTTTTCTTGGTGAGGTTCACATCAGGTTTTTAAAGCGCTGGTTTCCTAAAAAAGGTACTTAGTCTATTTTAAAAATAAGGAGTTGTCACCTAACATTGGGTTTAATTAGTGTGCTAGGTCACTGAATTTCAAGAAACACAATTTAAAAAGCCTAAGTAATTTGACTCCAAACACACAGTCAAACCAAAAATTCTTTTAAAGAGTTCGGGGGTCGGTTACGCTCGGGAAGGTGTTAGGCACCCCAAGACGCCAATCTAAAAACGGTCCCTTACATCCAATTAAGTTCAATTAGTTTAAGTTTGAATGCTTACTTTATTTTGAAAATATTTTCCTTCTTATAAACTCCTTTTGGAATTTTAAATTAGGATGTGATAAATTTTTTGTATTTTTTTTAAATGTTCATCAGATATGATCTCTTATCAAATATTAAAGAATTTGACAAGAATGATTCCCCGGGGATAATTTTAAGGTGATGGATCTTAACATTAGGCTAAGTTGACAATTTTATCTAGGTTGATTTGAAGAAAGAAAATACTTGGAAACAAAGAAAAAAAAAATTGAACCTTTTTGTTTTCAAAAATATATATATATATATATATAGAGAGAGAGAGAGAGAGAGTTCTTTACACATTAATTATATTTTAAATAAATAAATTTTGAAAAATGGTATACATAAACTTATATACCAAAACATGATAAAACGTAGAAGGGAATTGCGTTTTTATATAAAACGCAATTACCTTCTGCGTTTCTTAAAAAAAAATTAAAACGCAGATTGGTAAACAGTTTATAGGGTTTTTTCAAATGATTTATTTTTAAAGAAAACGCAACTTAATTGGTGTTGTGTTTTTGTATGAGAAACGCATTGTCGAAATGCGTTTCTCATAAAGAAATACAACACTAAGTTGCATTTGTTCCTATCACAAAAAAGATTTTTTGTGATATAATTCTTTTATGTTTTTCCTTTATGTTTTTTCTTTCATGTGTGTTGCTTCTTTAGAGAGAGAGAGAGAGATCTAGAGAGAGAGAAGAGGACTAAATTGCAAAACACTCATTATTTTTACTAAATGCCAAATTTCGCTAGTTTTTTTATAGGGTTAATACCACTTACACCCCCTCAACTATTGATCGGAACTACAAGAATCCCCTCAACTTTAAAAAATACATGGACACCTCTTGAACTATTTGGTCAAAGGACACTGAAATCCCCTGTTTATTTTTTATTCCGAAAATACCCTTTAAAAGTCAAAAGTCTAATTTGTTGACCAAGTTGACCAGGTAAGATGACTGTATTACCCTTGTATTAAATGTAATGGTTTAAAATAAAATTTCATAAAACTTTCACGGTACATATTACCCTTGTATTAAATGTAATGGTTCAAAATAAAATTTCATAAAACTTTCAGGGTACATGTTGATCCCAAAATTTTGATAGACAATTAAATATTGATTTTTTTTATGGAACAAGTGAGTTTATTGAGTGTTTCAGTGTAAAAATTTCATTATTGATGTGTTATGAAGAAATTTGCTAAGGATGCAAAGAGACAGAGAAAAAAACGAACATTAAGAGATTGAAGATCCTGAAGAATTTAGGTAAAAGCAACTCAGATTAATTTTTATTCTTAATGTATTCCGATTAGAATCACACACGGCACAAAAATAAATTTATATTTTTGTGTATTTTTAGTAGGATCCTAATTAGTCCACATATTTGCTCCAATGTGAAATTGAAGAAAAAATATTGACCTAAGAAAGATTAGTGTTTAAAATTGATTAATAGTATCAATTAAGTTAACCAAGAAAACAAATCGGTTAAAGGGTCAAAAACGTCGAAGATTGGATTTCTGAACTAAGGTTCAATTGTTCTAGCATTGATCGGTCAACCGACCAAATAGGATCGATCAATCGATGGGTATAGGCTGAAAAATAGAGTAGTCTCTAAATCGATTGGTCAATCGATCAAGAGAGATTGGTAAATCGAAAACCGAGAAGTGAACTTTCTAAATCGATCGATCAACCGACCATCAATGATCAGTCAACCTACTAGGGCCAAAAAATGGCATGGGGAAGCATCCTGAATCAATAGGTCAACCGACCCTTAGGGATCGGTCAACCGACCATATTTGAAAAATGGCTTGGGCTACAATCTGAATTGATCGGTCAACCAATGGGTCATTGGTTGATCAACTGATCTGGCAGTTTCAAAATTGGAGAATTACAAGGATCTGATTTAAAAGTAGCTGTTAACTAGTCGTTTTTAGCTGATTTTTTGGAGTTATCTTACGAATTTGAACTAATAATAGATATTTCATCCTTATTTGATTATCCCTATAGATATGGTACACTTATTTTAAGTGTTTCTCAAATTGATACATTAAATACTTCCTATCTTATTCTATTTGAGATTAAGAAATATTTGGAGGACTAAATTGAATATTTTAAATGTTATAATTAAGTGAATTGAATCAAGATTGAGTCATATTAATATATGGGGTCTATATGAGTATTTAAATGATATATCTTGTGAGAACTAGCCATTAAAGGGCTTGTTTTAAATCTATTTAAATAGACCTGCGTTTTTCACTTTTGGATATATCATTCTATCAAGAACAAATCAGTTCCTGAGTATTCTGAGAGTCATTATTCTGAAAATATACTAAGAGTTTATTGTGAGATTATCCTTGAGAATTGTTCTTGAGAAAATTGTTAAGAATTTTGCGATCACCAATCTAAGTTTTAATTGCGATTCAGTTTTCATTCTTTCGATGGTATCCTGGTGAGATCTTTCCAAGCTATTGTTTTATATTTTGAGTTATTATCATTATTATTTGCTTGGATTTAATATTTGTGTGAAATCATTTTCAAACTTTAAAGTGCATAAAAATTATTTTTAAAACGATTTATGTGTTAACCTGATTACGTGTTTATTTGTGTGCTACCCATATATTTTTATAATCAGATTTTAAATTTCTCACGTAAAATTCTATTACTAGTAAATTCGGGACATTAATTGAGTTTAAATTAATTTGAGGTGGTAGAAGTTCCGAGTGGGAAAAGACTTATCAATTTATTGTAATTGGTAAGTTGTGTGCGGATTAGATATTGTTGGGAATATCTAACCAAAGGTTGCTTGGTTTTAATCTCTTTCGGTAAAAAGATTGAGATTTGATCTTTACCTAAAGTATAAAAAGGTTAGGTTACTCTTTTCCGTGAAAAGAGATAAGTGTTAATTCTTCCTGAATAGAATTAATTTGTGTGATTTTGTAACGGTTCCATCCTTACCGGTGAAAAGGATACTAGGAGTGATTTTTTGTGAGGTTTGATTCTTAGCCTAAGTATAAAAGAATTAGATTAATCTTTAGCCTGTGAAAAAAATTGAGGTTCTTCCTTAGCCTATGAAAATAAAATTGTAAAGGTTGATCCTGAACTTGTGAAAAGAATCATTGCGTAAAAGTTTGGTTCTTACCTATTTAAAAGAATCTTAGTGGTTTAGTGGGTGCGACTCTCCGTGGGGCTCGGAAGACTAAATTAGTCAATAGTAACTTGGTGAACCAGTATACATCGTAGTGTGTTGCATTCTAACTTTATTTATTTATTGTTGTTTTAATGTGCACCTAGTTTATATAACACTTATCCACTGCTATATAAAGATAATAATTAATTTAGGATTAAATTAATTATTTAAATTTTTAAGTGTTGAAAGATAAATATTTGCTTAAATTTTTTATAACTACCCAATTCACTGTTCTCTTGGCGCTGAGCCAACAATTGGTATCGGAGCTGGTTTAGCTCAATACACTAGTTAATAAAGATCACATGGCGTATTCGGTAGGCACACTAGGTGAGTGGCAGTTTATGCACCGACCACCTTTATTTGCAAGTGAAAATTATGCATTCTAGAAGGACAAAATGATTGCATTCCTTCAGACCACAAATTATGACGTATAACTAGTGATTGAGGATGGTCCGTTTGTTCCTAAGGAAAACAGAAGAAATAGCAATTGGCCGCTTCTGCTAAACAGAAGCTTTCTATTAATTCTCAGGCAATTAATATTTTATTTTGTTCTTTAGATATTAATGAATATTCCAGGGTCTCATGTTGCAGATCGGAGAAATAAATGTGGAACAAATTGCAAGTTACCCACGAATGGACTAGTCAAGTGAAGCAGTCGAAAATCAACGCCTTAATCCGTCAATTTGAATTGTTCAGAATGAGAGAAGTAGAATCGATTCAAAAGATGTACACATGATTCAATAATATCTGCAATCATTTGAGTCAACTCGGAAAGTCATATTCCATGGAGGATAAATTTCAAAAGATCTTGAGATCTTTAACTAAAGTATGAGAGCCGAAGGTGACTGCGATTGAGGAAGCTAAAGATCTTGCAAATTATGAAATTGATGACCTTATCGGCAACCTAATGACACATGAGACAGAAATTCAAGGATATAAGGATGATACCAAGAATATCAAAAAGAAGACTTTGGCATTGAAGGTTTAGAAAACTGAAGAAGATGATGATAGTAATGATGTGAGTCTTAACAGTGACCAAGAAAAAGATATGACACTTCTCACAAAGAATTTTAGAAGGATGACTCGATGAACATTCTGTGGAAGAAGGAATTTCAACATGAATAATGTGGAATGTTACAACTGTCATAAGACTAACCATGTTCAAACCGATTATCCCGAACCGAAGAAGGATAAGAAAAAAGAGAAGAAAAGAAAGGAGAAGAATAAAGGAAAGAAAAGTAAGAAGAAATCCATGAAAACTACTTGGGATAATACAAAATCAAGTAGTTTGGAAAAATCAGGAAGTAAAGAATCGTCCATATTTAGCTAAAGGGCACTGTTGATGAGGTAACTAAATGTTCAAATTCTTATCCTTTATATTTTGATGAATTATTTGATGCATATCAAGAACTTACGCATGATTATAAAAATCAGTGTTCTAAAATCAATGCCCTTCAAAATACAATTAACACATTAAACAAGTAAGTAATAGATTATGAATCTGAAAACATTGAATTGAAATCCAAGATGTGGGATTTACATTCAATAGTTCTCAAATTCATCGGCGGTGAGAATAACTTGAAAATGTTTTTGGGAAGTTCACGAGGTATTTTTGATAAAGTCGGTATTGGATTTCAGAAAAATCTTAAGCAAAAACATTTTCATAAATTCTTTTTTGAAACCATGGGTCTTGTTAGGTGTTTTAAATGTAACGTTGTGGGGCATACTATTCGTAGATGTTTTGCTAAAATATCTAACTACAAACAAGTTTGGGTTCCAAAAGGAACTAAAATTGTCTCAATTAACAAGATCGGACCCACTTAGACTGGGTACCATTTAGGAATTATTTGAGATACTCCTTGTAGGTTATTCTAAAAATATCGATAGGTAAAGACAAATGATTCCTGGACAGTGGTTGTTCTCGACACATGACAGGAGATAAATCAAAATATGTATCTTTGACACCTAAAAATAGAGGTCATGTGATATTTAGAGACAACGGTAAGGGTAAAATTATCGGTATAGATAATATCGATAATAGTACTACTATTATTAAATATGTCTTATTAATTTATGGTATTAAACATAAATTGTTCAGTATAAGTTAATTATGTGATAAGGGTTATAATGTTGTGTTTGATCATGATAGATGCATAATTAAAATGGTCATGATAGTAGTATCTTATTAGTTGCATCACGTTTTGAGGATGTTTATACATGCTCATTTGATGATTTCACTTCTCAAAATTTATCTTGTTTAAATGCTTTATCTGAAATTAGCCGATTATGGCATAGGAGAAATAGGCACGCTAGTATGGAATTCATTTCTAACTTATCTAAAAAGAGTCTCATACGTGACCTACCTGATTTGAAATTTGTGAAAGATAAAGTTTGTGATGCATGTCAATTAGGCAAGCAGGCTAGATCATTGTTTAATAAAAAGATGCACACGTCCACGTCTAGATGTCTTGAAATGTTGCATCTTGATTTATTTGGTCTTAATTATATTACTAGCCTTGGAGGTAAATTTTATGCATTTGTAATAGTTGATGACTACTATAGATTTACTTGGGTGTTCTTCCTTGCTAAGAAGAGCGAAGTTACTTATGTATTTTCTAAATTTTGTAAACGTGTTCAAAATGAGAAGCAGTGCGCTATTATTAATATTCGTAGTAACAGAGGTAGAGAGTTTAAAAATGATGATGTAATTAGTTACTATGATGAGCATGGTTATGCCTACAACTTCTCTGCACCAAGATCATTACAACAAAATGGTATTGTGGAAAGGAAAAACAGGACGCTTCAAGAGAAGAATAGAATGATGTTTAATGAAAATCATTTACCAACCTACTTTTGGGCGGAAGCAGTAAGTACCGCTTGCCACGTGGTAAATTGGGTATCAATTCGTAGAGGGTTTAATAAATCCCCTTATGAAATCTGGAATGGTAAGACTCCTAACATATCCTACTTCAAAGTATTTGGGTGTAAATGTTTTATTTTGAATGATAAGGATAATCTAGGTAAATTTGATTCTAAATCTGATTATGGGATTTTCCTTGGATATGTGTACGCGCGAATTTAATCGCTCACATATGACTACTCGTAAGTATACAAGATCAAATTTTAGTATAGATTGGGAGAGTAGGGGTATCGTGTCCACAAGGATTGGTTGAGATTATTATCGAGTACCGTGATTATCATAACCTAATTTTATCTAGGCGGTAAAAAATGTAGTTTAATTAATTAATCCTAATACTAAGTTAATAAATCTAATTAAATTAACTATACTAATACTAATATAATGATATATTTTTGGGAAAAGAATTGTCTAGGGATTAACGTTATTTACAAATACGTGTTCGATCTCGTTTGACTTACGCTAATGGTGTTCACGTATCTGACAATCTCGATTCGTAAACTCACTCGCCACCTCTCCCGAGTGTAAGACGAGTGAATACATGATTTCGCATCAACGAAGAAATCTCCCTCAATGTCTTAACAATACTAGGTCACGTGAGTCTCGCCCCAACGTCATTGATTGCACATTTTCTAACCCCCTCCCAGGTCGTTAGATTGTCGTGTTGTGTTTAAACCCTAGTCCGAATCCGGGGTTACTTCTCCCGAGTGTCAAATCTCGTATTCTCTAATTTTCTAAACAAGTATAATATCAAAGAATAATGGTAAACACAATTGAAATTATAAAGAACACACATTAACAAAACACTGAAATCAAAATAACCACATATTTATAAATGTATTGTTAATCCCTAAACAATACACGTTTAGCTAACGGCCATAACTGTATTTACAATAAAGAACGAGCTAAACATGCTCAACAAATGCCAAAGTTACAGAAATAAAAGAGAAAACGAAAGAACTTAGCCTAGTCCGAATATTATGTCGTAGAACAATCGTTTCCTTCAACTTTTCCTTCTTTGGATTGTAAGCTCTCCCTCAAAAACACTATAATCTCCACCCTAATTATGTTCTAAGTATTGTAGGGGTGTTGGAGATCCAAGGGCTCGAAAATAGAGAGAAGAGAAGGGATTAAATAGCAAAAATATCCTAAAAAAATATCTAAATCTGTGCAGAGGTGACCACCGCGGCGGTAGGATTCACCACCGCGACGATGAGTAGGTTGGTTTGATCTTCGCCTGAGCGATGGTGTCAGCGGTGGATCCAGGGCCTCTCTGTAGTTTCACTGCCTAAGCGATGAATATCACCACCTAAGCGGTAAGCTTCCAGCAGATTTAGGCCCTCTCTGCATTTTTACCGCCGTGGCGGTAGTCTGGACGTCGCGGCAGTGGGTTGTCTTTCAGAATATTGCCCTCGTGCTTGTTTTTCCACCGTTCTTGATTCGATATCATCTTTTAGCATCTGTTTTCATACCGTTTCACCCCTACACACTTGATTTAATACAAAAAAAATAAAAACACATTAAAATGTATTAAAACGTAATAAACGTACTCAAAATCTAACAATTTCGGTTTGAAAATATATAGGTAATTTGCACCTATCAATATGCTACTAACAAAAAGGCTTATAGAGTTTATAATAAACATACGTTAATAGTTGAGGAGTCTATGCATATTGTTTTTGAAAAAGCTTATCCATTTTTGTTGAGAAAAGTTTTGGATGATGATGATGCAGGTATTTCAAATAACTAAAACCAAGGCGACAATGTGACAAAAGAACCTCAAAAAGAGGAGTCTAAGGGATAGGATTCGACGTTACCACGAGCTATAAAGAAAGTACCTGGACATTCGGTAAAAGAAATCATCGATAATTTCGAAAGAGGTGTTGAATTTGAAATGAGCAAGAAGGGAGAGATGAATTTCTTTCTTGGATTGCAAATCAAGCAAACCAAAGAAGGGATCTTCATAAACCAAGCTAAATACACCAAGGCATTGCTAAAGAAATACGGCTTGTATGGTGCTAAAAAGTATAAAAGTCCCATAGCAACAGCTACAAAGATAGACAAAGATGATACAGGCAAAAACGTAAATGAAAAATTGTATCAAGGTATGATTGGTAGTCTATTGTATTTAACTACTAGTAGACATGACATTATGCACAACGTTTGTTTATATGCTAGATTTCAATCTTATCCTAAAGAATCACACTTGACTGCGGTTAAGCGAATTTTTCGATATTTAAAGGGGAAGACTGACCTAGGATTATGGTATTCTAGGGGGAGTGATTTAAGTTAATAAGTTACTCCGACGCAGATTTTGCCGGTTACAAAGTCGAGCGAAAAAGTACGAGTGGGTCATGTCATTTACTAAGACATGCCTTGGTTTCTTAGTTAAGCAAGAAACAGAATTCGATAGCCTTATCTGTTGGCCCAGTGAGCTACCCAAGAAAGGGGTAAATTGGGTAGTATTAAAATTATCAGAATATGACACTTCAAAAATTTAAATAATTAATTTAATCCCAAATTAATTATTATCTCTTTATAGAAACGAATATGTTATCAACTAGGTTCACACCCAAATAACAAAATATAAACAATATAAATAATACAACACACAGATATTTATACTAGTTCATCAAACTACTTTTGGCTAATCTAGTTCCCTGAGCTCCATAGAGAGTTGCACCCCCTAAACTCAAGATTCCTTTAAAGGTAGGAACCAACCCTCACAACGATTCTTTTCGCAAGTTCAGAATCAATATTTACAATTCCTTTTTACGGGCTCAGAAATAACCTCTCTTTTTTTCTCAAGCTCAAGAATAACCTATCTTTTTACAGGCTAAAGATTAACTTAATTCTATTACAGGGAGAATCACGACCTAATTCTTTTTATATCTTAGGCTCAAGAATCAAAATCTCACAATCACTCCAAGTATTTTTTTTTCCCAGGTAAGGATGGAACATTTATAATTCACTCACAAATTTAATTAAGCAAGAATTAACACCTAATCTTTTTATACCTTAGACAAATATCAAAACCTTAATCTCTTTACCGGAAGAGATTGAAACCAACTACTCTTGATTAGACACTCTCAATAGTATCTAATCCGACACTCAACTCACCAATTACAAACAATTGAGAAGTGATTTTTCCACTCGGAGCTTCTACCACCCCAGATATATTCAAACTCAATTAATGTCCTGATACTAGTAATAAAAAGTGAGAATATCAAAATCTGATTTCAAATAAAGATGGGTAACAAGCAGTTAAGCACGTAATCAGATTTTCTCAAGAAATTATTTCAAAAATAATTTTCAATAAATAATCCAAAAAACAATTTCAAATATCAAATTCCAAATAATAAACAATAGAATCAAGTAACAATTAATAGTAAGTAATTTGGAATAATCTCACTAGGATTGCATCGAATAAATAATGATTAGTAATGCAATTTCAAATCGGTGATCAAACAAATAATCTCCAAAGAATGATTCTTAAGAAAGATCTCACAAACTCTCAGTATGATAACTCTTAGAAAGCACGAGAGCTGAATAACTCAGAATAAATTCAGATTATATTGATATATAATATTCTTAGAAGCCCAAAAACGCAGATCTATTAATAAGAGAATAAAATAAGTCCTCTGACGGTTAGTTCCCATAAATCACTATATTATAAAGATTCATTCCTGGTATAATTCACTCAATAATACCTTTTAGAATATTCAGTTAAATCCCTCAAACATTTTCTCAAACTCAATTAAATAAGATAGAAAGAATTTCATGTACCAAATTGAGAAATATAAAAAATACTTGAACCATATCTATAGGGATATTTAAATATTCATTAAATAGCTCAAAACATATCATATCCCTAAGATATCTCGCATATCTTAACCATAAACGGCTAGTAATGGCTACTGTTTGAATAAAATTCAAAATTCCATAAATCCTGAAACTAATCCATCTGTCGATCGACCGAGGACCGTCTGTCGACCTCCAGATTCAGAATATAGCCAAGCCAAAAATTCTTCACCCATCGGTCGACCAACCATAATTCATCTGTCAACCGGACGATTCAGATAGTTACACGAGTCGACTCACCTGTCAACCGGAAGATTCATAGACTTCCTCTTTTGGTCATAGGTCGACTTACCTATCGACGGAACGATCCAACAACTTCTCCTTTTAAGCATCTGTCGACCGACCAGTCGACTGCTCAAGCTAGAACATCTCCCCTTAATTCGATTTAATTTAGTTTCTTCGACGTTTTTACCCCTTTAATCAATTTCTTTTCTCGGTTAGCTCCACTAAAATCTTAAATTCAATTGTAGTCATTTATCTTTATTTATTTTTGAATTGCACATAAGAGTAAATAATTTAACTAATTAAGATCCTATAAAAACACACATAATTTTGAAAAATATTTTGTGTTGTGTGTGATCCTAATCGGGATATATTAAGGGTAAAAAATTTAACCTGAATTATTTTCCCTAGGTTCTTCAATTTCTTCGATCTCTTAACGTCCATCATCTTTGTCAATCTCTTCAGCATTCATTTTCTTCATGATAATATCTTCATTGGAACTTATAAACTGAAACACTCAATAAATCCATTAGTTCCACCAAAAACATCAATATTTAATTGTCCATCAAAATCTTAGGATCAACATTATCCACTACTAAGGTTGGGTACATGGCAGCTGGTTATTGTTTTACTCAAATTTTATATATTAAGCAATAATTGAATTATTTGGAATATGTATGGAGGAAGTTCTGATCTATTGTGATAATAAAAGTGCTATTTGTCTAAGTATAAATCCTACACCGCACTCACGAACTAAGCACATAGAGATTAGATATCATTTTATTCGTGATCATATTCAAAAAAAAAGACGTTATTATTAAATATATTGATACCTCCAGCCAGCTTGCTGATATTTTTACCAAACCTTTAGCGAAAGATCAATTTGTGAAAATCATTCGCGGTTTGGGTATGACAAGGCATAATGATGTTTGCCTAGAGTAGTGATGTTTTTTGTTCCCTTTCCCCACTTTTTGAGATGACAAAGGGGGAGAATATGGTTGATGTTTTATTGAATATCTAATGAATTTGATTCAAGGGGAAGATAAAAGGGGAAACCATAGTTGTGCTTAAAACGAGTTAGTTGATATTTAGGATTTGTTCGCCTAAGCGTTGTACTAATATAGGGGGAGAACAATGATGATATGATTATATTTTGTACTTTGTTGAATATTGTATTTTTTTTTTTAAATTATTCTTCAGGATTGTGCTTTAATGAGTTAAAAAAACTCGTCCTCGAATTTAGGGAGAGTGTGGTTACATCCTTATTTTGACAAAAATATCAAAGTTAATTGTTATCATAAAAAATTGGGAGATTGTTGATCCCCAAGATTTTTATGGACAATTAAATGTTGATATTTTGTGTAGAACTAATGAGTTTATTGAGTATTTCAGTATAAAAATTTCATTATTAATGTTATCATGAAGAAATTTGCCAAGAATACTAAGGATGCAAAGAGACAGACATTAAGACATTGAAGATCCTAAAGAATCTAAGTGCAAACAACTCAAATTAATTTTTACTTTTAATTTATCCTGATTAGGATCACACATGGTACAAAAATAAATTTTTATTTATGTGTGTTTTTATTAAGATCCTAATTAGTCTACATATTTACTCCAATGTGAAATTGAAGAAGAAATATTGATCTAAGAAATATTAGTGTTTAAAATTGATTAATAGTGTCAATTAAATTAACCGAGAAAAGAAATCGGTTAGATGGTCAAAAACGTCGAAGATTGGAGTTCAAATGAACTAAGGTAAAGTTGTTCTAATATTGATCAGTCAACCGATGAGTGTAGGCTGAAAAATAGAACAGTCTCTAAATCGATCGGTCAACCGATCAAGAGAGATCGGTCAACTGATGACTAAGAAGTGAACTCTCTAAATCGATTGGTCAACCAACTATCGATGATCGGTCAACTGACCAGGGCCGAAAAATGGCCTGAAAAAGCATCCTGAATTGATCGGTCAACCGACCCTTGGGGATCGATCAACCGACCATGTTTGAGAAATGGCTTCGGCTACAACCTGAATCGATCGGTCGACCGATGAGTCATTGGTTGGTCAACTGACCTTGCAGTTTCAGGATTAGAGAATTTCGAGAATTTGATCTAAAAATAGCTGTTAACTAGCCATTTTTAGCTGATTTTTTAGAGTTATCTCAGGGATTTGAACTAATAATAGATATATCATTCTTATTTGATTATCCCTATAGATATAATACACTTATTTTAAGTGTTTCTCAAATTAGTACATTTAATACTTCCTATCTTGTTTTATTTGAGATTGAAAAATATTTGGAGGACTAAATTGAATATTTTAAATGTTATAATTAAGTGAATTGAATCAGGATTGAGTCATATTAATATATGGGGTCTATATGAGCATTTAAATGACATATCTTGTGGGAACTAACCTTTAGATGACTTGTTTCAAATCTATTTAAATAGACTTGCATTTTTCACTTTTGGATATATCATTTTATCAAGGAAAAATAAGTTCTTGAGCTTTCTGAGAGTCATTATTCCGAAAATATACTGAGAGTTTATTGTGAGATTATTTTTTAGAATTGTTCTTGAAGAAATTGCTGAAAATTTTGCGATCATCGATCTAAGTTTTAATTACAATTCAGTTTCCATTCTTTCGGTAGTATATCCTAGTGAGATCTTTCAAAGCTATTGTTTTATATTTTGAGTTATTATCATTATTACTTACTTGGATTTAAGATTTGTGTGAAATCGTTTTCATACTTTAAAGTGCATAAAATTATTTTTACAACGATTTCTGTGTTAATCTGATTACGTGTTTATTTGTGTGCTACCTATATATTTTTATAATCAGATTTTAAATTTCTCACGTAAAATTCTATCACTAGTAAATTCAGGACATTAATTAAGTTTAAATTAATTTGAGGTGGTAGAAGCTCTGAGTGAGAAAATATTTATCAATATATTGGTAAGTTGTGTGTGAATTAGATATTGTTGGGAATATCTAATTATGTGTAGCTTGGTTTCAATCTCTTCCGGTAAAGAGATTGATGTTTGATCTTTACCTAAAGTATAAAAAGGTTAGGTTATTCTTTTCCCTGAAAAGTGATAGGTGTTAATTCTTCCTGAATAGAATTAATTTGTGTGATTTTGTAACAGTTCCATCTTTACCGGTGAAAATGATACTTGGAGTGATTTTTGTGAGGTTTGATTCTTAATCTAAGTATAAAAAAATTAGATTAATCTTTAGCCTGTGAAAAAGATAGAAGTTCTTCCTTAACCTGTGAAAAGAAAATTGTAAATGTTGATTCTGAACCTATAAAAAGAATCATTACGTTTGTGTAAAAGAATCTTAATGGTTTAGTGGGTGAGACTCTTCGTGAGGCTCGGAAGACTGAATTAGCCAAGAGTAGTTTGGTGAACTAGCATACATCATGGTGTGCTGCATTCTTACTTTATTTTTATTTATTTTTTGTTTGGGTGTGCACCTAATTTATATAACACTTATCCATTGCTATATAGAGATAATAATTAATTTAGAATTAAATTAATTATTTGAATTTTTAAGTGTTGAAAGATAAATGCTTGCTTAAAATTTTTATAACTACCCAATTCACCCCTCTCTTAGGTAGATCACTGGACCAACAGTACATATTACCCTTATATTAAATGTAATGGTTCAAAATAAAATTTCATAAAACTCTTAGGGTACATATTGTAATTAGAGCCTTAAAACTTCCTTCATTTTTTCATCCATGTTTCCAGCCCCAAATCCCCACCACCACCACATCCTCCCCAAGTCCACCACATCTGGTCAGTAGTCCCGTCGCCGAACACCATCATTTTTCTTAATTTGGTTATCGAGACACCATTTTTTTGAGAATATTTTCTCAATAATCGCATTAAAAATATACTCTTACTTAGAACATAGAAGCACCAATTTAAAAGTGTAAAAATGTATAACATGTGCTTATAAAAAAATGCAGACCATGTAAAAAAAAAAAAAAAAAAAATTATGGTTTAAAATGCTTCCTAGATTTGACACCATTTTTTTGAGAATATTTTTGCAAATTAAAAATCTAAAAACTAGTACATATCAATAATCAAATTAAAGGGTAATTCTATATTAAACTAATAAAGAAACATGGGTAATTGTACGAGGTTACTATAAAGATGTAAGGAAATAACTAGTTATCTATATATCTTTGCTTATCAACAGAAGAAAAAAAAAAGGGAAGGTTAGAAGAATCTCTCTCTCTCTCTAAGTTTTACTATGAAAACTTACCTGTGTCTCTTTCACTCTCTCTCTCTCTCTCAGTTTTACTATGTAAACATGCCTGTCTCTCTCTCTTTCTCTCTAAGTTTTACTATGAAAACATACCTGGGTCTCTCTAAGTTTTACTATAAAAACATGCATGGGTAGAGAAAAACGTTGCATGGTTCATGGTAGGGTTGGAGTTGTGTTCTTGAAAACAAGGAGTTGAGAGGTGAAAGAAATGAAGATAAGAAAAAGCAATATAAAATTGACGATGGGCTGAATGTTAGATGGGTTTGAAGAATTTAAAACGGGTAAAAAAGGAGATGAAGAATGGGAATGACAATTACTGGCGTTGAAGTCAAGCATGAATTAGGTCCCTTTTTAGGGTTTAGGGGTTGGCCATTTTACCCTTACTAACCCTTCTAGTGTTGTTCGGTTCGATCGATGGTGTTGTTCGGCAATGGTGGTGTTCAGTTCGACGGTGGTGGTGTTTGCTTCGGTGGTTTTGTTGGGTGGTGGTGTTCGTTTTGGTGATGTTGTTCGGCGGTGTTAATGTTCGTTTTGGTGGTGTTTCGGCGGTGGTAGTATTCATTTGTTGAAGTCCCTGGTAGTGGTGGTGGTGGTGTTCTTTTGGTGTTTGGTGGTGGTGGTGTTCGGTTGGGCGGTGGTTTCAGCGGCAGTGTTGTCCTGCAATGGTGGTTTTGGTGGTGTTCGGCAACGGGGCTACTAACCAGATGTTGTGGACTTGGGGAGGATGTGGTGGTGGTGGTGGTGGTGGTGGGGATATGGGACTGGAAACATGGATTAAATGATGAAGGAAGTTTTAGGGTTCTAATTACGATATGTACTTGATAGTTTTATGAAGTTTTATTTTGAACCATTATATTTAATACGAGGGTAATAAAGTCATCTTACCTGGTCAACTTGGTCAACAAATTAGACTTTTGACTTTTAAAGGGTATTTTCGGAATAAAAAATGAACAGGAGGTCTCAGTATTTTTTGACCAAATAGTTCAAGGGGTCTCCATGTATTTTTTAAAATTGAGGGGATTCCCATAATTTCAGTTAATAGTTGAAGGGGTGTAAGTGGTATTAACTCTTAAAAAAGCTATTGAAATTTGGCATTTGGTAAAAAGAAGAGTTTTTTGCAATTTAGTTCTCCTCTCTCTAGAGATCTCTTTCTCTAAAGAAGCAATACACACGAAAGGAAAAGCATAATAGAATTATATCACAAAAAAAAAAAAAAAAAAAATTGTGATAGGAACAAACGCAACTTAGTGTTGCATTTCTTTATGAGAAACGCATTTCGACAATGCATTTAGTAAAAAGAATGAGTTTTTTGCAATTTAGTCCTCCTCTCTCTCTCTAAAGAAGCAATACACATGAAAGGGAAAACATAAAAGAAAAACATCAAAGAATTATATCACAAAAAAACTTTTTTGTGATAGGAACAAACGCAACTTAGTGGTGCATTTCTTTGAGAGAAATGCATTTCGACAATGCGTTTCTCATACAAAAACGCAACACTAGGTTGCGTTTTCTTTAAAAAAATAATTGTTTGAAAAAACCATATAAACGATTTACCGATCTGCGTTTTAACCTCTCTTTTTTTTTTTAAGAAACATAGAAGGTAATTGTGTTTTATAAAAAAATAAAAAATTCCCTTCTACGTTTTATCATATTTTGGTATATAAGTTTATGTATATCATTTTTTAGAATTTATTTATTTAAAATATAATTAATATGTAACGAACTATATATATATATATAGGAGAAGATTTGGGAAACTTTTTTTATATTTTTTATTTTTTCTAAGGAAGATCTTTCTTTTTTTAAATAAAAAATTTGAAGATTTTTTTTCAAAGTTTTTTTTTTCTTTTTTAGAAAAGATTCGAAGACTCTTCTTTTTATTTTTTTAAGAAATGTTTTGATTTTTTTTTGAAAGATCTTTTTTGTTTTGAGTATTTTTGAAAGAGAAAAGATCTAGAAACTCTTTTTTATTTTATATATATATATATATAAAACACTCCCTTACTGTAGGGTCTTTTTTTTATTATTATTATTTTTTTTTAGAATAACAACATATTTTTGTATTTTTAAATTTAAATAAATGGCCCAACGACGTAAATTAAATGACAAGATACTTTAAAATCAAAAAAAAAAAAAAAATCTTTATCTAACACTCGGAGGCTAAGCTCGAAAGCGAAAATCTTGTCCCGCCGTTTCATCGAATCATCGGATGATTTTAAGAAAAATTAAACTTACAGGAATTCAAATTATGATAACTAAAAAAACGATAAGAAGCGAATTGATACTAAAAGGGAAAAACGTACATGTTCTAACAAGGATCCCCGAAGGGTTTCTCTCTGAATTTTGGCTAACCCGAAGGGTTTCTCTCTAGGAATCGACCATCGAATGATTTTTCTCTCAATGTTGCATCTCCCTGAAGGGTTCCTTTCTGAATTTTTGTGCGTTTAAACTATGAGTGTTAATATATGTATGTAAGACCCCGACTTTTCATATACAAACATTTCAAGTCACGTTTTAAAAATATTTTGAAAATGTTGGGGTAGACTACGATATTAATTATGTAAATTAATATTTTAAGGGGTTGTATTGAAATTTTAAAAACCTTAAAACATACTTTTGGGTTTAATTTCTACCACAACATAATATAAGGGGAGACTTGTGTAATTTTATAAAAATATCTCAATATATATATATATATATATATATATATATATATATATATATATATATACATAAAAAAGTGGGAATTGGTAGAAGTATGGGGGGCTGTCCGGCCTGGTGGGCTCTCACATGTATACATATTATATATATATATATATATATATATATATATATATATATATATATATATATATATATATACACACACACACATATAGGGATAAGAGGGAGCGAAGAATCGAGAAGAAGAGAAGAGAGAGAGATGGGTCGGCAGTAGAAAGAGAGAGATAAGGCAGTCGGCGGCGTCATGATTCGCCGGCGGTGAGTTTGTGTGCTTCGTCTGTGGGTGTGTATGCTTGCTGGATGTATGTGTGACGACGGTGCTGTGCAGGTGTGTGTTCTGTTTTCGTTTGGTGTTGTTGTGTATGTGCTTGTCTGATTGTGTTCCCTGTTTTCCTATTTCGGTTTTGGTACGGCGGTGTGTGTGTGGGTGTGTATTTTGTGTGCTCAGTGTGTGTGTGGGCGATCACGGACTGGGTGTGTGTATGTGCCGGCGGTGTGGGTTTTGATAATTTCTGACAGTGGAAAGTTAGAGAGAAAGAGAGATGTCAGTTGTGAGGTACCGTTGTGGGTGTTGGTGCGTGTACGTGTTTCCTGTGTGGGAGTGGTTGCTCGGTTTGTATGGGGGTGTGCTCTGCGTTGCCGACTGTGTGCAGGTGCGTGTGTGTTGTACTATGTTTCTGGTTTGGGCAGGTGAGTAGCATGCGTGATCGCCGCTGCTATGTGTATGTGTGTGTTGTCGAAAAAACATAGAAGAGAGAGAAATTAAAGTGGGTTTGTTGGCGAGTATCCAGTGGCTGGCGATCGTGTGGGTTTTTGCGTGTTGTATTGTGTGGGTGTGAGCCTATAGTGAGAAGAGAGGGAGAGAGTTGGTTGAGATCTCAAAACAGAGCAGGAGGAGGAAGACGATTTACCGCCTAAGCGGTGGATTTTCGCCCAGGCGGTGAAAATGCAGAGTGCAGTTATGAGAAAGGGAGAAGCAGCCACTAGATCGCCTAGGCGGTGGTACGTCGCTTAGGCGGTGGGGCGTCACTTAGGCTATGGGGAGCAGAATCAGAAATACATGGAATTTTAGGGAAATCCACGATCGGTTCGGAACGGGTAACCTTTCTAACTTATTTTGTGAATTCTAAATTTAGTTTTCTAACCTTAGAGTAATAAAAATGAAAATAATAAATCTTGAGATTTGTTTATAAAAACAAAGTTTATAAATAGTAAACCGTAACGAAACGATATTAGTTGATTAGTTATATTTCGTAATAAAAGATAGGAAATAGGAAATTGAGGAAATTAGGATTTCATGGCGTGATTAGTTGGTTTTATACAAAAGTATTAATCTAGGCCCTGTCACTGTTAGGTTCGCAGGCACCGGAGTTCGGATAGGGGATATTCGGATAAAGGTTACGAAAGCGAATATCTGGTGAGTGTACTACCCTTCTTGCCAAACTATTTTCCATATAAATATGATGAGATATGTATTTATTTAACTGTACGAATTTTATAAATTATATGGATCAAACCAGTTGAGAGTGAGTTGGTAAAATGGTTTTCCTTTGAAATGTTTGGGCTTAAAAAGAAAGACTTTATAAATAATCTGTTGGATTTGGTGGTTTTGAGAAAAATGGTGGGAAAAACATGATTTTTAAATTAAAAGTGGGTTTTGTTAAAAAGAGGTGGACAAGGGTGATTTTGACGGTATTATTGAGGTGGTGATTTATATTATGGTCTGTCCGGAGGGTAGTCCGACAGATGGATAATTAATTGTGTTTTGGTGATGATATTATTGATTTGACTATGTCATAGTTATGATGTCCTGTCCGGAGGGTGGTCCGGCAGGTGGTGATTTATGATGGATACTTATTATGTGGTGATGTATATTATTGGCCTCCGGAGACATCTGGTTGGCGGTGATCTGCACAGTTAGGTCCGCTAGGAAGGCATATCCTACGGATGGTTACGGTACCGTTGCAACTCCCGATCGTGAGGTTAAAACGATCACTATGGCTTAGCCGGTGGGTGTGGAATTGAGATGTGTGTTTAAATTGGGGTGTTTTATAAATACTGGGTGACTTATTATTGATTGGGTGTTTGGAAATTGAATTATACTGCTTTACTTCCATTGCTTATTTGATACTAGAGATTTTACCAACTCTGTGTGGTGTTTATATTTATTCACGCTTGATCCATTTAAATGTTGGATTATATGAAATGTATTGTTATTACGTTAAAAATAGTTTTTACTAAGAAGGCAGTACACTCGCAGGTGATTTTTCTTAGGAGACGGTCCCCTATTGGCATTAGGTGGAGTCATCTGGGAATATGTTGAGTGGAGCTGACAGAGATAAATAATAAGATAGTGAAAGATTATGTATAAAAATTGTGTAATGAATTGTATAGTAAATTATTTTAATTTATAATGTATAAGAAGTTTTAGATATATTAGGTGTTATCATATTGTCGTCACGCCGGTCCTGGGATGACGGGTGTCCGGGACGGGTCGTGACAATGTATATGAGCTCGGACCATTAGGTTAAAACCCTAATCGTAGAGTTTCTCTAGTCTTCTATATATATATCTATTGTAAATCTTAATCGTTGTACTTTTCCTAAATAACAATATATCGCTCCATATTCTCCCAATATTGCATTAATCAATTATTCTAACATGGTATTAAGAGCTAATTATTCTTGATCCAGTTCCTACTAAATTTTTCTCAACCCTAATATTTTGAAGTCTTCCGCCGCATTGCTGCCTATCTTGTTTTCATCATTCAGTACCCCAACATCATATTCATCATCACCATCAGACTCGTTTCGTTAAAACGAATTCAATGACATCAAAATCATCACCATTGAGGTTCTTACGCGCCCCCACTTGTCCCCTCAAGCTACCACTGGTCGCCTCAAGCTACCACTGGTCTACGACATCTGTTGACTGCTACAGGCCTCACCATCGCTCCGATATCACCACTCATCACACCATCAAGTTTGTATTGAAAATACAATTTCAACAACACCAAAATCACCACAATCAGAGCTTTAATGTGCCGTCATGCGCCACCAACAGTCCCACTACCGCTGTCATCTTCGTTGACTCCTACGGGATTCAAATTCATTCCAAATTCATTATGAAACATACTATCAGAAACATATTGTCGATACAATTCTAACACCACCAAAATCACATCCATAAGACTTTTCACGTGCCTTCCGAAGCTTCTGCCGTTCTGTCACTGTCATACCATGCGTTACCAAATTGGTTCAACGTTTTCTATTGATCGATTCACCCGTTTTTTGATTGGTTCTTGAATAAATAATACCATTCTTGGTTAATTTTGGCTTTCTAAATCTATTTGTGGTCTCTGTTTACTTAAATTTGGATCATACAGTACTGTTCCTTTTATATTATTGATTTGGTTGATCACGATGGTTTGACCGGTTCAAAGATCCATCAATTAGTTATTTACAATTATAGACCGGATCCTGACTAATTTTTGCGTTCCAAATCCATTTGTGGCCTCTGTTTACTCAAATTCATATCATACAATATAGTTTCATTTATATTATTGATTCGGTTCATCACGGAAATTTGACATGTTCAAAGGTTCATCAATTGATTTTTCACAATTATATACCAAGTCCTGGATAATTTTAGTATTTTGAATCCATCTGTGGCCTCAGTTTTTCTAGATTCATCTCTTGAGTTATTCCCTGAGAATGCAGTTTCAAGTATTGTTGAGCCCACTCCAGCACCACAAGCTGAGCCTAGTCTCGCACCTTCCGCTGAGTCCACTCCAATATCACCAGTTGAATCCACTCTTGAACTACCAATCGAACCCACCTCAGAACCACCAACTGATCTCATCCCTCCAATTCCATCGACTATGTCTGAGATTTCTCCTATGATCGATGATTTTGTACCGACTGTTTTTGAGACCTACTATCCAGATCACTACCGCTGCTCTAACAGGGTAATTCATCATCTTTCTTATCTTTCTAATTATCATTACTTTTCTACCATACTTAATTTGCATGAGCCTCAATCCTATAAGAAGGCTAATACTAATCCTATCTGGCAGAAAACAATGGACGAAGAACTTCAGACCCTAGCCAAAACTCACACCTAGGATCTTATTGACCTTCCCCTCGGAAAACTCCTATTGGATGCAAGTGGGTATTTAAGATTAAAACACTTTCTGATGGTTCCATTGAACGCTATAAAGCCCAAATTGTGGCTAAGGAATTTACTTAGGAATATGGCATTAACTACAAAGAGACATTTGCTCCAATAGTGAGGCTCACATATGTCCGTACTCTTCTTGTTGTTGTTACCATTCGAAATGGACTTTTTTTTCAAATGAACGTTAAGAATGCATTTCTCAATGGCGATCTTCATGAGGAATTTTACATGTATACCCCTCTTAACCTGATTGCTCATCGACATAAAGTTTATCGACGACGTCGTTGTAGACACAACATTTTAACCGTCCCGCAAAAATTTTGTGTTTTATTTTAAAATTTATTTTATTTTTATTTTCAAAAAAATAGAGAAAAAACAAAGAAAAAAATGAAAAAAGAAAAGAAAGATAAAAGAAAAAAAAAACTAAAAAAAATGGAAAAGAAAAGGTTTTCTTGTCAAAATGGGATTAGGTTTCCTTTTCCCTTTCCTTTTAGGTTGTGTTTCCTTTTTCTCGTCGAATTAGGACTAGGGTTTCTAGGATTTTTCACTCCACATATTTCCTATAAATAAGGCCCTCATTCTCATAGTTTAGACACACACAAAAAAATCAGAGAGAAACTCTTCGGAGAGATTCAGAAATTAAGAGAAAAAACCCTTAGAGAGTGATTATCATCGTAAACCCTTTCGGGAAGCTGTCTGTGAAAGAGAAAAAGCCCAAGTATCGTGATTCTTAGCCTAAAACATGTATGTTTTCTGATTTTTAATTCTTTTTTTTTAGTTTTATTTTATTCTCTTCGCAATTTAAATTCCTACAAGCTTTATTTTTTTAATTGTCCGATGACTCGATGAAAAACGCTGGAATAAGATTCTTCATTCTCAATCTGAATCTTTGAGCATTTAGATGAGGACACCTGCTGTTTTTTTATTTTTTTTTTGTTTGTTTGTTTGTTTTTTTGTTTTTTTTAATTTTATTTCTGCATTTATTTTTGTTTGTTTGTAATTCGTAGAAAAAAAAAAAAAAAAAAGTCGTCCGATGATCCGATTAAAACGTCGGGGTGAGTTTCTCTCATTGAGCTTAACCTCGAGCGTTAGGTGACGAATGTTTCATTGTTTATTTTCTGTATTTTTTTTATTTTTATTCTTATTATCAAAACCCTAAAAAAATCTAAAAATAATAAAATTTTGTTTTGAGGAATTAATTCTTAATGAATCTTAAGGTGAATTCGACGATTCGATAAATCGTAGGAGAGTTTTCCGTGGCTTCGTTTCCATTCCCTAACTCGAGTGGAATTTAGAAACGAATGGTTTTAAGAAATCTCTTCCCTCGGTAAATGTTTCGTGGGATTTCATTTAAGTTTTGGGAAGATTAATTCCGACAATTGTTTCCGCGAATCTCCCCTTGATTCTCATATCCACAGAATTCGAGAAAAATTCAAAATGGGATTTCTTTAAATTAATCGGGCAAACTCAAAGTAAATTTTTTTGCCTCCGCTTAGCATGTTTATTTCTTGTATCATTTAGACGGCATGTTTAGAACACTTTCACCACTTATACATATAGTTTTTTCATTTATGTCATGAATCCATACTGCTTTTCATATCTAGTCACGACACGTGCACCGCTTATATTTTTTTTTTATTAAATAACTAAATCATTGCCACACATAATCACGTTAGTTCACGTAATATTTCTCTATTCGATTCTCATATTCATATCAAGTTTGCATCGACATATTTAAACCAAACTCTTTAGTTTTTTTTTTAGGTTGCTTTTGCATAAAAAATAAAATTCATATAGATGTTAGTTCTACATTCATGTTTTCATTCTTATTTATCTATTTTTAGTTTGCCTATTTAAATTAAAGAAATCTCTCTGAAACATACATAAAAAAAAAACTCGGGGACCATCCTTATTGAATCCTTAATATTCGATAAGAGATTATACCGGGAGAACATTTCAAAAAATCTAAAAATTTGTCTCACCTTATTTGTGAAAAAATCCAAAAAGATTTTATAAGAAGGAAAATATTTAAAAATAAAATAAAACATTCAGACTTAAATTAATTGGATTTAATTGGACATAAGGTGTCATTTTTGGACAGGTGTCTTGGGGTGCCTAACACCTTCCCCAAGTGTAGCCAACCCCCGAGCCTTTAAATGAATCTTTAGTTTTGACTATATTTTTTGGAGTCAATTTTTATTTAGGCCTTTTAAATTTATTTTCTAAAAATTTTGTGAACCGAATGTTAGGTGGTGACTCCTCAAATTTTAAAACGGCCTAAGTATTTTTAAGAAAATCAGCGCTTTTAAAAAAAAAAAAAACCTCTCCTTTATCTATTTGTTATTTAATATTCTTTTCCTCTTGGAAAAATGGGGCGCGTCGATCGTGTATTTTATGGTCTGAAATAAGCTCCACGTGCCTGATTCCCAAAATTCAACGCTACCATGCATCAATTCGGGTTCACATCCAGTGCCCATGATTCGTCCTGTTTATTCGTCACTCTGACTATGGTATTATCCTTCTTTTATTATACGTGGATGACATAATTATTATTAGGGATAATTTACACGGTATCTCTGAACTAAAAAAGTTTCTCAGTGGACAATTTAAGATGAAAGATCTTGGCATGCTCATATATTTTCTTGGTCTCAAAGTATCATCCAGTTCAGATGGATATTTTTTTTCTCAGGCCAAATATGCCTCTAATTTCCTGTCTAAGGCTGGCATCACTGACTCCACCACTGTCACCACTCTTCTGGAGCCGAATATCAGACTCACTTTACTAGATGGCTCACCTCTTCTAGATGTCACTCTATATCGCCAACTCATTGAAAGTTTGGTATACCTCACTGCCACTCGCCTAGACATCGCCTATGTCGTCCATCAAGTCAATCAATTCTTATCCACTCCTCGAACCACTCATTTCTCGGTTGTTCTTCGTATTCTTCGGTATGTCAAGGGTACTTTATTTCACGGACTTCATTTCTCAGCCCAGTCCACTCCTACTTTACAGGCTTATTTTGATGTCGATTAGGCCGAAGATCCCACCGACAAATGTTCAACCACTGGTTATTATTTCTTCTTAGGCATCTCTCTCATTTCTTGGCACAGTAAGAAACAAACTGTGGTTACTCACTCCAACACTGAAGCTGAATACTGTGTCATTGCTGATGCAACACAAGAACTATTTTGGCTTTGTTGGCTCCTCGCTGATATGGGAGTCTCCTTTTCTACTACCACTATTTTTTATTGTGACAATAAGAGATCTATTCAGATCACACATGATGATGTCTTTCATAAGCATACAAAACACATTGAGACTGATTATCGCTTCATTCGTCACCACATTCTCTAGAATACTGTTCATCTACAATCCATCAGTTCAGCTGATCAAATAACATATACTTTCATCATGCAAGGCTCATCCACCTGAACGCTTTCACATTCTGATTTCTAAACCCAAGTTCATATCTCATTTACCGCCTTGAGTTTGGGAGGTATTAATATGTATATGAGTTTGGCTTATTATGTTAAAACCCTAACCCTAGGGTTTCACTAGTCTCATATATATATATATATATATCTTTATTGTAAATCTCCATTATTGTATTTTTCCTAAATATAAATATATCGTTCCATATTCTCCCAATATTCTGTCACTCAATTATTCTAACAACGAGATTGAGGATCCTATTTATAGAGAATGATGGGGAATTAAAAATCACTTAAAAATCCTAACCCTAGCCGCCAACCTTTTTTTTTTTTTTTTCCGAGCAATTTTTTTAATTCTGGATAAATAGAAATAAAAAGTTAAAGAAACCAAAAGTGAGACTTGGAAAAGTGGTAAAATGCAATATTTGTCTTTTACTAGATCGTTTTCAATTCTTGGTAGCTTTGTTTTGTTAGAACTCATTTTTTCTACTTTTTTTCTTTATTTTTTCTTCTTCTTTTTTCCATTTTTTTTTTTTTTTTTTTTGCTATTATCTCCTCTTGTCTTCTCTTTTCTTTCTCTCTCTATATTTCTTTTTTTTTTTCTCTTTTTTTTTTTTTCCTTTTTTTCTTTTTTTTTTTCCTTTTTCAAAATAAAGTGAAATAAGATAATAATAATAAAAAAAAAAAAAGGTTGCAATAAATTTTTGAGGCGGACAAAAATAGCGTGTCTACAGCCCTGTGTACTAATTTTCCTGCACTGCCGCTAGAATTTTTTGCTTTTTGTGCTCACTTACCAAGCTACTGCCTTGAATTGTTTTGTGCTCTTTTCTTTGGTTGACTGCCGCATGATTACTTATGTGCCTTATATATGATCATTCTTGTAATGATTAGAGATGCAAGCCTAATGTCTTAATGGGCTTAAGCTTTTGATATATATTAGTTTTAGACCCGGATATTATGCGATTCAAGTAAAAAAATTATATTCATATATAATTTTTATTTGAATGTGAGACATACGTACAATTGATCCTTTGATTTTATAATTCATATATTTTATGAAAATATAAAAATATAACTTTTAATATTAAAAAATAAAAATAACTTATAACCAAATTTTTTTTATTAATTTCAATCTTTAAAACTATTAATGTCATCACTCATATTTAATTTTAGAAAAAAATAAATAAGTTTCTAAAGGGATTTTTCAAAAGTTTTTATTTATTTATTTATTTTCAAATAATGGTTTTAAAATAATATAATAGGTCTTTTTTTATATTATTTGATAATTTCTATTATCTGGTTAAAAATGATTAGAATACTCTTTTAAGCAAATGAAATTTAATAAATGTAATTAATAGATGAAGAGAGATAATTTTATTAAATGGTTAGATAGAGAGAAGGCGAGAAAGCGATAAATCACATATAATTAGTTATAATAAAAACAACCATGAACTATATGGGTAAATTTCAGTGATACCCCTTGTCATTTGAAAAACTTACAACAGTATCCCGCGTCATTTGAAAAATATTTCCGACACCCCTTTGGTTTGATATTAAATATAAAATTACTTATTTGTCCTTGTTATTATACTATTAAAAATTTAGTTAAAACTATCAAATAAAAGAATTACTCTTATAACCCTCTTAAAAGAATTACAATTTTGGATAAATTTGATTTTTGTATTTAAATTTTGTTTATGTAATACATTTTTAATTCTAATTTTTTTAATTACTTTTCGAATCAATTGTTGGTTACTGCATATTTTTTTTAGTATTTAAAAGGTACTTGGAACTGAATTTTTTAAATTTAAATTTGTTCTGAGAATTAAATATTATTGGTTTATGTAATACATTTTTAATTCCATTTTTAATTACTTTTGGGATCAAGTGATAGGTTGTTACAATTTTTTGAGTATATAAATAGAATTGCGACTGATTTTTTGAAATTTAAAATTATTCTAAGAACTAAATATTTTTTATTTATGAAATTTAGTTATAATTTATATATAAACTATTTCATTTAGTTATAGTATTTTTTTTTAATTGTTTGGTGAAGTTTTCATATGATAATTTATTTAGTAATATTTTCACTTAAATTAAAAAATAATGAGCTTGTGAGTTTTTTTAATTTCTATTTTTTTATTATTTATTATGTTTGTACTTTTTATCTTGTTTTGTATATGAAATTATTTGCGTAAAAAGAAAAAAAAAATCATTACTTCTATCAATACTTATATGAGAAACAAAGGATATATATATATATATATATATATATATATATATATATATATATATATATATATATATATATATATATATATATATTTTTTATTTTTTTTTTTTTTTTTTATTTTTAAAAATAAAAAGTCTAGTAAATATGAAATTATTTGCATAAAAAGAAAAAAAAAATCATTACTTCTATCAACAATTATATAAGAAACAAAGAATATAAAAATAAAAAGTCTAGTAAGTGAAACATTTATAGTTTGTTATTTATTTATTTATCATTTAAAATTTATTTAAATAAAATATTAATTAAAGAGAGAAAGAAGAATGGATTTTGTGAGTATTTAATGGGGATTAAAGGTGTGAATTGAGAATTAATGAGAAGGTAAAAAATATATCTATTGAGCTCTCATCCATTCTCAAATTTTGTCTTCCACTTTTAGTATATACTAGTTTTAGACCCGCATAATATGCGAGTCTAGAAAAAAATTATATATTTAAGTATTGTATGTAGATATAATTAATCGTTTAATTTTATGTCTAATATATTTTATGAGAGTATATAAAAAATAGATTAATTAAGAAATGTTAAAAAAAAAAAAAAAAAAAAAAACTAAAAAACTATTAATGTCAACCTCTAAAATTATTAACATTGACTACTCATATTTATTTTTTGAAATAGTAATATTAAGTAAACAATTCCTAGAGGATTTTTCCAGTTGTTTAACTCTATATTTTTTAGATCATAATTTTAAAATAATATAATAGGTCATTTTTTTTTTATGTTGTTTAGTAGTTTTTATTATTTGATTAAAATTATTATAATACTCAGTCAAGCATATAAAATTGAATAAATTTTATATTTAATTAATAGATTGATAGATAAATTTATTAATCGGTTGGAGAGGGAGAAGAAGACAAAAATATGAGGTCATATATAATTACTTAGAATGAAGACAATCATTAGCCTAAATATGGATAATTTTCACTTAAGCTAACTGTCACGACCCGACCCAGGTTCCTAGGGCCGGACTATGGTTTCTCCTATAGAGAAATTCCTAAACCTAGAAGCAACTATTCGACTTTCCAAATTGTCACTCTACAAAATTCGGTAAATTATATAAATAATGGGGATAATTTATTTATTTTTGCCAATTTAACAACGAAGATTAATAATATTTATTAATCACCATTTTAAATTTCACCACTTATTCCAACGTTTTATTTAAAATTTATCAACGGATTTGTTCATACAATGGTGACCCAATTCATTCTATAAAAATAATCTTTCACTTTTGCAAAACGGCGCCAAAACATTCAATTTAATAGGAATATTTTTTTAAAACCGAATATTCATTAATTTACGACAATTGCGATAATTACAGTTTTCGCCAATTACAACCATAATAATAACTACAATTATTATACCTCAGAATTTCAAATAATATATTTAATAAATCCCAAATTTAGAGATTTCGAATAACCGTTCCACCGATTTTACTATTTAGAAAATCCAATAGATTTATAGCTATGCTGACGACGGATAATTAATAATCCATTATATGAAAATATTTCTCATTTAAAAATAATAGTAGTAACTAATAATTTCCGAAACTCATAATTTAAACATTCAATTTTCAGTTATAATTAAAGTCCCAATTTTTCACTATTTAAAATCAAACCTAATTAATTATATTAACAATATATTTAATATATTCGAATTGGAAATAAATATTTTACAATCACTACGGTATTTATCATTACCGTTTCCTCCAATTATAACAATAAATAATTTATTACAAATTATTTGCAACACGAAATTTCAAATAAAATATTTATCTCTTCTCTCGCATTTTTCTCAGTCGATCCTGCAATCCAAACATTCATGCAATCCAAACACTGTGAGGTTGTGAGCCAACGCTCAATAGAACTCCAACCCCTCTAATACGTACATCTAATTTATATAACACGTAAACCACGTAAACAGGCTTATCACATAAATTCCGCATCGTCTAGATCATTTCATATAATTTCCACAAGTAACACTTCACACAATATACCAAACAATATCAACATATTTCATGCGAACAAATAACGCTAAATTCACCGATAATGATAACACGTATTTTACATTGAGACAATTAAATGCATATATTAAAGAAGTTCGGAATTCTACCTCTCCCGGATTTTCCACCGTTCGCGAGATTAGATTTTGGTCTTTTAGTGGTGTGGTTCGTGTAATTTTCTTTTTCTTTTTCTTCTTCTTTCTTTTCCTTCCTCTGATTTCTGTTTCCTGTTTTGCTCATCCTGCCGACGCCACCACCGGCCTTCACTGCCGGCGATGCCACACTCAATCACACACATACACATGCAGTCGTTTAAGCAACACACACACACACAGCACACATACACCAGCGATGAAACAGAGACAACCACATACCTACACACACACATCGGCGTCTATCTCTCTCTCTCACTAGCTCTCCAATCCGGCGACACCCCACACCACCATGCACACCCAACACACACTGATCACACACATACACATCACTGTTCACGTACCCACAACTAAACACATACATACCCACACACAGCAAGCACACACACACACACACATGCACTGCTCTCTCTCTCTCTCTAAACTTATCGCCGGCGAACATCCGGTGACATCCACACAACCAAACCACCATCGTCGGACCAACCGGATGACGGTACCACACACGTATATACACACAGAAACATACACAATACACACAACCACATTACGGCTGAACACTGACACCGCCAACCGGACCACCCATGTCGTCGAGCCAAACGACGACAATCACGCCCTCACACACCCACAATGATGAACGGAAAACATAGCGCCCCCCCACGGTCACACACACACACACGCCTGAAATACACACGAACGACACACACCCACACGCCTGAAATACACACGAACGACACACGCCCACTGATGACATCCCACCGCCGGCAACCCACATCGAAACACACCCACACACATACGATAGATTGTGACAGTCCAAAGTGCACACACATATTCATAGCAATTGGACACAAACATACACCCAAAACACATAAACACCCACAAACCCAAAGGATCGCCGACCACCGAACACTCACTGGCGAAACCCACCTCCAATTCTCTCTCTTCTCTGTTTCTATTTTTGCTCCTTCTTTTTTTTTTTTTTGAAGTTGAAGATCACGATTGCATGGGTATTTATATGCATGAGAGTAGTGGATCAACTTAATCCCAAACACTGCCACGTTGAACGGATCTGGATTCTTCTTCTCGGTTTTCCGGCTGTCTTCACAGCACACATACGCAGAAATATATATATATAAATAATCTTTTGATTCAAAATACTCTTTTCTCCCCCTAATTTCTTTAAGTCTTCTTTTTAGTCCAAACTTCACCTTTAACATTTTCTTAAATTGCAATTTTCACCCAAAACGTTTTAATTCAAAAGTTAAATGCCAATTTGGATTAAATATTTTCTACATTTGCAAATTGACCCCTAAAATATTTAAATCAAATAATAAATTATGTCATCCATCCCGTTATTTTTGAAATATTATAAAATACGACTTAAATAAAAATCAGGGTCTTACACTAACTATCATTTTTAAAATTATTCAAAAAATTAAACATTTTTTATTTATGAAATTTAGTTACAAACAAGCCATTCGATATTTTTTTTATGTTTTTTACATTTTGATTTAGTTATTATATTTTTATTAATAAATCGTACATTCTTACTAATTAATATTTGAACTAATATAAATGATGTCAGTACATTCTTTGCTAGTATAACTAATGTTTGAACTATTAAGGTACAAAAATACTAAGCCAGTAAGATTAGTGGTGTGTCAATTATCAAACAACAAGCGATCTAACAATTGAGGGTGTATTTAGTTTGTAAGTGTAAAATATTTATTTCTTGTATTTATTTTTTTGCCACTTCAATTAGTTAGTGCAATTTCGCAAACTATCAACACCCACATAAGAAAAAGAAAAGAACAAAATTAATATATATATATATATATATATATATATAGGGGAAAAAAAAGGAAACAAAAATAAAAAAATAAAAGATATGCAAAATGCAAAAATAGAACCAAAAAAAAAAAAAAATGTCAAGCTGAAAAGTGTTATTAACTAATATTACTTATATTTTACTTTATTAATCCCAATATTACCTAATTTTTACTATACAGATAGTGAAAATGGAGTGAGAGATTATCCATTTTGTACCTAATAATTTTTTTATGTCATTATTATAATAATGAAAAATAAGTAGTGGTTATTATTATTTCTATTATTATATAGATAATGAGTATGAAAGAGAGAGAATGTAATAAAAAAAAAATTATTATGAGCCTTGGTTAAATCTTAACCCTTCATTTTAAAGGGAGAATAGGATTGGAGAGATTGATAATACTTGATTGTGGTTTATTTTCAACCATTGACTTCTACTTTTATATATAACTAGGCTTAGACCCGCATATTATGCGGGTCTAGAAAAAATTATATCAGTATATATTTTTTATTTGAATATTACATATGCAACAATTGATCATTTAATTTTATATTTAATTTATCTTATAAAAGTATGGAAAAAAAAAAAAGTTAATGCTAAAAAATAAAAATAAAATTGTAAGTCAAAAAACAAATAATGTCAACCCCTGAAATAATTATTGTTCATCACTCACATTTATTTTTTAGAAAATAGTATATATATGTAAATAATCTCCTAAAGGATTTTTTTAATTTTCTATTTTCTTTAAATAATAGTTTTAAAATAAGTTAATAGGTCTTTTTTTTTTTTATTGTTTAAAAGTTATATGTAATTAATTGATGGAGAGCGAGAATTTTATTAAATGATTGGAGAGGGAGATGAAGAAATAAGGTTACGTATAATTAGTTATGATGAAAACAACATTCAATCAAAATATGGATTTTCAGTGAAGGTCCGTGTCATTATCATTGGAAAAACTTACGATGATATCCCATGTCATTTGAAAAATATCTCTGACTCTCACTTCCTTTGATATTAAATATGAAATTACATATTTATCCTTGATACTATATTATTAAAAAAATTAATTAAAACTATCTAATAAAAAATTATTTTTATAACCCTTTTAAAAGAATTATAATTTTGGTTTTTAAATTCTGTTTAGGTAAATATATTTATATTTTTTTAATACTTTTGGGATCAAATGATGGTTACTACATTTTTTTAGTATTTAAAAAGTATTTCGTGCTAATTTTTTAGAATTTAAAATTATTATAAGAATTAAAAATTGTTGATTTATATAATACATTTTTTATTCTAACTTCTTCTTCTTCTTTTTTTTTTTATCAAACGATAGTTTTTTATGTTTTTTGAGTATTTAAATAGTATTTGTTGCTGAAATTTTTAAATTTAAAATTACTCTAAAAATTAAATATTTTTATCTATGAAATTTAATTACACTTCACTTCATGTATAAATTGTTTAATTTAGTTTTTTTTTTTTTTTTTTTGAATTATTTGATAACGTTTTCATATGAGATTTTATTTACTAATACTTTCACACGATTAAAAAATATTAAGCTTATAAATTTTCTATTTGTAATTATAATTATTTTTTGAAATTAAAATAATTATATATTTTAATATTATTATTATTATTTATTTATTTTGTAAAGTTTCCAAAAGGTTTGAATGATACTTATTGATGAAAAAAGAAAAAGAAAAAAAAAATATATAAGAACTTAGGAAGAGGTGGTAATAATTAATGGAAAAAAAAAAAAAAAACTCACCAAAAAAATTGAAGAAGTCAATCTCAAATCTCATTGAAAGTTTTTCTCTCCTTCCACTTTTGTATATTATTATTAGATATATATATATATATATATTCGTTTATTAAGAAAATTTAATTGTGTCTCAATTTTTTTTCTTCTCTCTTAAATTAAGTCCAATGGGTCTTTGGGCTAGGTCCAGCCCATTTGGGGATGGACCTACCCAATAGATTTTCCTCTCTATTTTTTTATTTTATTTTATTTAATAATTTATGTTGAATACTAATTAAAAATAAAAATAAAGAGATAATTTCATTTATTTCATTAAAAATTTAGATAAAATATCAACTTTCTTTATTTCTCAACTACAACAAAATATACTCATTTTTCACTTTCAAAGGAGGTAAGGATGTTTTTAAAGGGAAGGGAACGAAGTGATTATGAGATAAAACATAGGGGATAAAAGTGAATTTACCCTAATAAATAACATTCGGTTCCATAGGAAGAATATCCAAGGGGGCTTTTCGTAAATTAGTCTCCAGATGGAAAGAGACGCTGCCGGCCGATCCACGTGTAAGTGATGTGAACCGCCGCCCACAAGAGCCGCACGAGTAACTACACAAAACTTGCACTTTTGTGGGCCCCACAAAATATGAGTTTTTTTTTAATAAAATGTAAAAAAGAAAAATTATACGTCTATTTTAGGTAGCCTTTTAATTACAAAATTTAACAATATAATTTTATTTTTTCAGAAAAATTTGAATTCAGTACAAATTTTATCCATAATAGTAAATTTAATAAATATTAAATTTATAACAATTTGATAATTATTTTTATTTTTATAAAATAGAAAGATATATTGTCCTTTCAAATTTACATAAAATATTACTATTACTGTCATTTCATTTGATTCGGATTTGAAATAAGAACTCAACAATAAGGATTAACACAAATTTAAAAATTAAATGATTCAATTATAGAATATTTTGGCAGATTAACTTGCTATCTAGTCATTTTTCCTATTAACAATATTATTATCTAGCTTATTATGATAAAAAAAAAAAATAATAATAATAATAATTAATGAAACTATTGGTTAGGAAAAAAAATTATTTCATTAAAGATGTAAAATTAAGTCAAACTAAATTTAGAGTTTTCACAATCTTAATGATTTCTTATTAGGATTAGGATTAGGATGAACTTTATATTTATCTTTAATTTTACTACGTTTAATTAAAATTAAACCATAAATTAATAGTTTTTTTTTTTTTTTTTTTTTTTTTTAACTTAATTGTAATTTTTTATTTTTAATAAATACATTTTAACATATTTTTTAAAATATTTTTTCTATTACAATTTCAAATTTTACCTTTTTATCATTTTAAAAAAATAAATTCTATCTAAAATTTTAAATAATTTTAAATAAATTGTATATATATTTTAGGGCAAAATATCTTTTAGACCTTCTATGTTTTAAAACGTAATTCTATTAAATTTTTCATCCCAATTAACAGAATTATGGACAATTTTTTTTTTTTTTCTCTTCTGTTTCTTTTATCTGTGCCGAAACTTTCTCTCCCTCTCTTCACCAAATCTCTCTCTCTCCACAACCATTATCGTCGCCATCACCGACTTCGTCGCCGTCACAACTTGTGGCGGCGGCGGAAGAAGGTGATAGAGAGAGAAAGAGAGAGAGCGCTTCGGTGAAGATGAAGGAAGAAGAGAAAAGAAAAAAAAAAACGAAAAAGGAAAAGAAAAAAAAAGAAGAGAAAATTGAATAAAAAATGACAATTTTGTCCTCCTAATTCAATTAGTTTGGATGAAAAATCTAACTTAATGACATTTTAAAACTATTTTATATTTAGAAAATTTAAATTAAAAAGAATAAATTTAAAAGTATTAGGTAGAAGCGTTTCAATAGTCACAGAATTTAAAAATTATTTTGTCCTATATTTTATTATAAATTGAAGTTATACCTGGTCAGATATATTGCTGTTACTGCAGGAATCTCCACCGTAGACATTTGCACAACCAGTCGCCATCTCTCTCTCTCTCTCTCTCTCTCTCTTCATTCATTGTTATTTTCGCTCTGTTTCGACCGTGCTTCTGTTTCTTTGGAATTTCGATCCATGGCTTCAATATCAGGCCTTTGTTCATCCTCATCGACACTAAAGCCTGACGCATTCATTTCAAAGTCCACAACATCCCACTCGCATCTCCAGCTCCGCAGAGATTCAATCGCATTTTCCAACCGGCTGAAGCTCTTCGATCGATGCGGAGCTCGGTCAGTGGCACGTGAAATTCCGGCGAGTCTCACTCAGACGAACAACGACGGAGTCGGATTGTCCTGGTCGGTTAAGGGAGGGATAGAGAAGGATCCGCGGGCTCTGTGGCGGAGATACGTGGATTGGCTGTACCAGCACAAGGATTTGGGGTTGTATTTGGATGTCAGTCGGGTGGGATTCACCGATGAGTTTTTTGAAGAGATGGAACCTAGGTTTCAGAAGGCGTTTCGGGATATGGTGGAGCTGGAGAAGGGCGCGATTGCGAATCCAGACGAGGGAAGAATGGTTGGGCACTATTGGCTGAGGAACCCTAAGCTTGCTCCGAAGCCGATTTTGACTTCGCTAATTGAGAATACATTGGAAGCCATCTGCAAGTTCTCCGACGATATCATCAGTGGTAAGGTCAGTTCGTACTGAGCTTATTCGGTGTTGTTTTTACATATTTGCCTTCCCAAACCATAAATTATCCGTAGTGGTCTTTGCTGGAGGTATTTGATTGAGCTTTCTTTGCTTAATTTCTCAATTCAACATTGAAACTGCAGATTGTACCACCGTCTTCTCCAGAGGGTCGTTTCACACAAATACTTTCTGTTGGAATTGGCGGTTCAGCCCTTGGACCACAGTTTGTTGCAGAGGCGTTAGCTCCTGATAATCCTCCTCTAAAGGTATCTGACAAAATTGTAATGGAATTGATGCCTTCCTTGGAATAAATCAATGAGTTGCTTGAAGATAAAAACCTCAAATTGAATTCACATTTTCTTGGAGTTCAAACTTCAAACAGTAATATATGATTTACTAATCAGAAAAAAGGGGAAAAAAAGGAAATTTTGATGAACCATAACCATTAGCACTGGAAAGTCTGATGCTGCAAATATCATTTAAAAGTTTCAGTTAGATGTTGGCGATGATTTTATTCTCTGATTGGCAGATTCGATTTGTTGACAATACTGATCCAGCTGGAATCGATCATCAAATTGCACAGCTTGGCCCTGACTTGGCTTCTACACTTGTAATAGTGATCTCAAAGGTCTGCTTGAAAACCATCATCTATTGCAGTGATTTATTTGTTCAAAGCCAAGACTTTGAATTATGTTGTAATTATCCTTTATGTTTTTGTAGAGTGGTGGTACCCCAGAAACCAGAAATGGTTTATTGGAAGTGCAGAAGGCCTTTCGTGAAGCTGGCTTGGAATTCGCAAAACAGGTATTGAACTCACTTTCTTGTTTCTTTTAGGGTTAATTGCTTTTTACCAACTTCTACTTCAAATGATGTCTTCTCACACACTTCATACACACTAGCAAAGTCATCATCATTAGCATACAATTCCTTAACATATTCAAATACCAATAACTTTGCATTTAAAGTGGAGACAAGGGCATGCCTTCTGGATAGTGCATCAGCCACAATATTCCTATAAGCTGGTCCTTGACCATCCATTAGTCTAGGCTCTCCTTTATGTTGGTTGCCTATTTAAGAGAGTTGTATTCCATAGGAAAAACACATTACTTGAATAATAAATCAGATTAAGAGAGTTTTCTCTTGAGTTCTTCATTGAACTTCTCCTGCTTTTGTTTCATTTTGTCCCCTCTACATTAAAAACCTATGCTTTACCCCCTCTACTTATAATAAATTTTGAAAACTAACTTTTTTTTTTTGTTTAACTAACGAAATATGTTATAAAATCTGTTGTGAAACTGTGGCCCGTTTGGTTACTATTTATGTTCCTTGAAATGTGTACAAAATTTTGAGATTAATGTACAGAAATGTGTTTGGTAAATAAGCTTGTGTTCCCAAAATTTTAGAAGTAATTTGGTACTATTTCCTAAATAACTCGAGAATTTGAGAAACAAAAAAATATTAATTTTTATTCACACCCACAAAACTAATTCCACCGCCACCTTGCAGGCCATCACCACCCCGCCAACCGCCACCACCCCCTGACCACCATCATCCCGCTAGCCACCATACATTTAAAGAAAAAAAAGAAGAACAAATGCCGCAACCAAACGTATTTCTTGTTTTTGTCTTCATAAATTAAAAAAATAATTTCTGGACAATGGTCGTTACTAAACATGTTTCTATTTCCAGAATAATCCAGAACAGAAACAGAATTCTCATCCCATTCCATCCCAGTTTATTGGAAGTAGAAACAGAAGGACTAACCAAACACCACCTAAATATCACAACTAATTTTTACATGAAATGGACAAAAGTTCCCTTTATTAAATTTTGATTTTATCTTGACATTAATAAAAAAAGAAAATTAGAAAGGGAGAGAGAGAAAGAGAGCTAGAGAGAAAATTCTAGTTTTTCACTTTTATTAACATTAAATATTGAATTTCAATTAAAAAATAGAAGGGAAATTAAGTCATTTAATAATTCTTTTTAATAAAAGTGTGAGCTTCTCCATTTACTTCATAGTAGAAGGGGGTGATGTATAGGTTTAAAGTAGAGGGGTTAAAATATAACTAGACTAAAGTACAAGGAGGTAAAAGGCAACTCCCGAATATTATTGATTGTATTCGCTGCTTGTCAGAGCGCGGTTCTGAATTTTTGTTGTGGCATCAGTTGAGGTAAAGTTTAGATTGAGAGACATTTTCAAGCTCGAAAATCAATCTAGGCTGGGTTGTTTTCTTGGGTATAGCAAGTTTTGGTATTATTTAAACCAGTTGCTGTGTTTTTGGATGCTACTCCATAGTCCAATTAAAAGATTTTAAACCAAAATATGCAGTCCCAAAATACTGAAGTTTATGATGCACTAAACACTTCTCTTTCCTTTTTTTTCTTCATATCGTGCTTGATTTTATGTTTTGCTTTGATCCATGAGGATGAGAAGTTATTAAACTGTAAGACAATGGTAAAAGTTGATCTTGAATGTGCGTGGTCCGCTTTGGACTTATACGCATCAAAGAAATTTACATGCTTTTGTTATGTTTGTGCAATCACAATTCGCTGTTTATTTTAATGGAGATTGAATGCTTGCGTCAGGAGCAGTACACCTATTAATAAGTTCCGCTATATTCTTGTCTCCTTTTCATTTTCTGTATATTTGTAGGGGCAACGCCATTAGCAATTCGACAATCAACTATTACATAACTTTTACTTAAGTTAAATTTAAATTACCAAAAGACCCATTACTTAATAATAACTATTAAAATATGTAGCATATGTTCTTTTTCTCTTTTAGTTTAAGTTTACTAGTTCAACTGTTAAATAATGAAATTTAGATGAGCATTTTCTAAATTCAAAATTGGTGCTTCTTGTTCAAAAAAAAAATTATTTTCAATCTAATTTTGTGTTTTATTTATTCAATTTTTACTACTTGCCTCATGTTTAATTTATGTTATTAAATAAATTAAATGTAATTGATTTTTTTAATAATTTAATCATATGTGTGTTATTTGATAATATGATTATGATTTCATTTGATCCAAGGGTGGAACCAATGACGTGGCCCGTTTATATTTCAGTTCAACAAGAGTCTAATTTTTAAACTATATGTAAAAATATTTCTTGACAAAGACTTCTTATCATGAATGTTTTTGTTATATTTTTTGGAGGATAATATTGCACTAGAAATGTGAAATACATTTGAACAATTTGTTATTATTTGTAATATTTTAAAAGAAAGGTGTAATTAAAATGTATTATATAATGTTAAAGTTAACATGGAATATATGGTTTTTGGTAATTGCCTTTAAATCAAGGTTTTAAATCGCGGTATCGGGTTACGTAACGGTAACGGTCGCGGTGTAACGGTATCGGGAGTATCGGCTTGTCCGTAACAGGAATCGGCCGTAACGGTCGTGAATTTATTAAAATCACCAGAACATCCTCAAAAACTCAATAAGAGTAATTGTTTTACTCATTTAACCTTTAATAAACGCATTATAATAGGTATTATGACATTTTAGGATTATATACAACACAATAAAAACAAAAAAAAAAAACGAAAAACTGTCGTACTTAACAATCTTAAAAGAATAAGATGATGCACACAATACTTAATAAAAATATATTACACAAACATAATAAAAGAGTAAATTGTACTTCTACATCATATTACAAAAATAATACACTCATATAAGATTATTAATACCAAAACGAATTGCGCTCAGGCTCTTCATAGTCGGCGTCGCCATAATTCATACTATTTACTAAAATCATAATTAAAGCTAATTAACACTAAATTAACCATTATATATATAGTTATACATATAATGTCATAAATAATAATGACAAAAGAAAATGCTATAAAAATAAAAGTTAGAAAATTTTAGGACAAAATTGTAAACAAGCCATTTATCATTTTATAAATCAATATTATTTTTAAACCCCCCTAATTATCAACCAAACACACCCATGCCCCACCCAAATCAACCGACACACTCTCTCACACGTCCAAATGAGATGGAGAGAGAGAGACGAACGAAGTGAGGCGAAGACGAGGAGCTGCGACGCGACGGAGAGAGCTGCGACTGTGACGTCTCCGGTAACGGCGAGAGCTATGTTTGGCGACGAGTTGTTTCTATTAGGGTTTGGCGACGCCGCGATTGATATCTCAACTTTTGGCGAGGAGCTCTTTGATTTTTTGGTAATTGGTAATTTTTTTTTTATCTTTTACTATTTTTTTCTTTACCTCTGCTCAATTATATGGAAGCTTCTCTGAAGAAAGCTGAAAAATTAGAGCTCACATGGATGTCGGACCTGAAAATAGAGCTGTATAAGCCGTAACGGCTGTAACTGCCGTAACGGCCTCCGTAACAGCCGTAACGGCCGTTACAGCACCATATCGGTCCGTAACGGCCCGATACGGTGCGAATCGTCCCTAGACTCCGGAATCGGCCGTGTAACGGTATCGGAGGGTTCGATTTCCGACACGAATCGGCCGTTACGGTACGTAACGGCCGATATTTAAAACCTTGCTTTAAATAAAGTGAAAAAGGGAGTGTAATAGGCTTAATAGCTGATTTTGGGAGTGCGAATAGCACCACCCAGCATTAACTACTTGAGATGGCATAATACGGTTTCTTGATGCTGCTGATCTTGTGGTAGATAATAAATACACTTGCACATGCTGCTTAACTGTTTGCAGGGTGTTGCCATTACCCAAGAAAACTCATTACTCGACAACACGGCCAGAATTGAGGGATGGTTAGCTAGATTTCCCATGTTTGATTGGGTGGGTGGCAGAACTTCTGAAATGTCTGCAGTTGGTTTACTTCCAGCAGCACTTCAGGTTGATGTTTCATAAATTAATGACTTCATATTATTCTTTAGTAATTTAAGTCTTATTACTCTTTCTAATTGGTTCTATAAACTTTTTTGTTATCAATCCTCACTCCAGGGAATTAACATTAAAGAAATGCTTGCTGGTGCAGCATTGATGGATGAGGCAAATAGGACCACAGTGGTAGTATAATTTATTTTAAAATTATGTTTCAATGCTAAACATATATTTATTAGAGAAAGCAGCAGTAAAAGAAAAATAATTAAATTGTTAATTTGGATTTAAGGTCAGGAATAATCCTGCGGCACTGCTGGCTTTATGCTGGTATTGGGCTTCTGATGGAGTAGGATCTAAGGTGAAAATTGCTTCAACTTTATTCATCATCAGCGTGACAGCATCATCTTTTTCCAATGTTTGTAATGCTATTCTACTTACATAAGTGAACTTTTTGTTTTCAGGATATGGTTGTCCTTCCTTACAAGGACAGCCTTTTGTTATTGAGTAGGTATTTGCAGCAGCTAGTCATGGAATCGCTTGGGAAGGAGTTTGACCTAGATGGTAATAGGGTATGTTTGAAATCTTTATACCTGACTTTGATGCTTTTATTAGGTGCAAGTTGATGTCTAGAGCATTGTGAAGCCAAACAATTTGAGCAACTTGTTGATGGATTTGTGGGGTGATGACTAATAATGATGGTTGCATTTGATTGGTGTTGTATACAAGTGTCTCCTAAGTATTCATCCACATATTTCTTTTTATTCCCCTCCCCGCTCCTGTGCATTGCGTTATTCTGGAGAATATATCTTAAATATATTGACCCTTATGGACATTCAGTGGTGGAGCCATGTTAGTTTAAGAGGGACTCAGCATCCAACCTCAAATTTTTAATATTTACACTTTTATCCCTATATTTTTTGGACAAATCAATTAAAACCTTAAGTATTTTATATAAGCCCCCTTCAATTATATAAATCTCTAGTAAATCTCTTCAAAAATTTAGCACCCCCCCCCCCTTCTATTTTTTCTTTCTTTCTAGATTTGCTAGTGTGGATATTGATGTTGGTTTCATACTTTAAGAGTGTAGATCTTTTTAATTCAAACTCAATAGGCATCTATTTTATTCCCTTATATTTATGCATGACACTTTTGCGCCAGTTTGGAAAATAAACTTATATATCAAAGTAGATACCATTATTGGTGTTCCAAAAAGCTTTTAACTTGCTAGACTAGCCTTTTACTGTTGTACTTCTCGAGGAAATATCTTGTATCTATTATGGATTTATAAGTAATTGAACCAAATTCATCGCCACTGATGGAAATGAAACTTAAATCTGTAATTGTGATGCAAGTTTTACAGTGATGCTCTCCAAAACAATTATTTTGTAGTTTAACTACTTGTTTGGTGTTGAATTTTATGTTGGTGTGAGATTTAGCTTCTAAATCTTTTAAATTAATCTGCATCATTTTTGTAACAGGTTAATCAGGGACTCACAGTCTATGGAAACAAGGGGAGCACAGATCAACATGCGTGAGTTGCTACCTATATTTGTTTTCGTAATTTGATATTACCATGATAAAGTGGTTGTTATTCTTTTATACAGCTACATCCAACAACTGAGAGAGGGTGTTCACAACTTTTTTGTAACATTCATTGAAGTATTACGCGATAGACCCCCGGGTCATGATTGGGAACTAGAACCAGGTGTTACTTGTGGTGATTATTTGTTTGGAATGCTTCAGGTTGGTTTCCGATCTTTTCTTGAATATTATTGTTGATTTGAATTCAAAAGTTTCTATAGATTAGTCTTGGACGTTGTTGTTTCAACCAATGGTACCTCACGTTTTTGCAATGGTTTTACTTATTATTGGCTTCTGAGTATTTTTCTTTTTGGGTAGGGTACAAGGTCGGCTTTGTATGCTAACGACAGGGAGTCCATTACAGTATCTGTGCAAGAAGTGACACCTAGATCCGTTGGAGGTTTAGTGGCACTTTATGAGCGGGCAGTTGGGATTTATGCGTCACTCGTCAACATTAATGCCTACCATCAACCTGGTAATTCTTATGATTTTGTCTTTTGACCTATTCTTAGATTTGTCTTTTTTTTTTCTTTTTTTTTGGGGTGTAAAACCAACTAGATAATGGTCTTCTAGCTAAATTTTGCAGCTAAACTAAGTTTGTGTTGGTTTAGGCCCATTTCGTTTAGTGTTTCTGCTCTCAAAATCTTGTTCCCGTTCCCAAAATTTTGAAATTTAAGAACAAGAACATTAGACGTGTTTCTACTTCCAAATATTTCCAAAATTTTGAGAGTAATCCCAAAATTCTTGGGATTTCGAACAACATAAAAAAAAGGTGCTTTCTTTCATTCCCAAAAAAAATATGCTCAACTTATTCTCACTTAAAAAAGGACAAGGTCGGTATTTTTTAAAATTTGTATCGAGTTCCATCTCTCAAACCTTATTAGCCTCAAATATAAGAGAAGTGATATTTTTATTTTTATTTTTATCCATTAATTTAGGCGAAGAGAAAGACAATGAAGTACTTTGATATATGTGTTTGTATTTTGGTGTAATTTGAAAATTGATTGCTTAAACATTTAAAGAAAGTAAAATTACAAAAATAAAATAAAAAATACTAATGCTGTAACCAAACGTGTTTCTTTGATTTCGTCCTCATAAATTATGAAACAATTTAAGAACAATTGTTGTTACCAACCCCATTTCTGTTATCAGAATTATTGGGAATCGGAACATAATTCTCATCTCGGGAGTAGAACCAGAGAAGCAGATGCGTTAACCAAATGCCACCTTAGTTTTTCTGGCCCCAGCAGCATAAATATGTCAACAAGCAGAAATATCGACAAAGAAAATTTGCTTTTGTTCATTTCCCAAATTTTTTGCACAAATTTCTGGAAACTGGCAAAACTGTTCCAGATTTCTGTTTTCGCTCCAAATTTTCTTGGGACAAAAATGCTAAACAAATGACGCTTAGGTTGTGTTCGGGTAAGGGATTTGGGGAAAGGATTTCAAAATCTTTTTTTAACAAATATTTTGTTTGGATATTGAATAGGAAAGATTTGTAAAATCCCTTCAAATTCCAAATAGTGGTGAAAAGAGGATTTTGAAATCCTTTTGAGAGAGGTGGAATTTGACAAATCCTTCGCTCTTTGCACCTAAAGCCCATTTCTTCTTCGTCGTCTTCTTCTTCGTCGTCGTCCGTCGTCAATCGTGTAGGGTTCTTCTATCGTCGAATCATCTTCTTCACTCGTCATTGTCGTTGTCGTCGTCTTCGAATCCTTCCCTCGTCGCCGTCGTCTTCCCTCTGTTTTGCGTCGATGATTTTTGTTCTCAATTTTGCAATGGTTTTTGTTCTCAATTTTCTATGGTTTTTGTTCATGGATGGGTATGGTTTTTGTTCTCAGTATTGTCTAACTTACCCAAACAAGGAGATTTGTAAATGATGGGATTTGGAAATCCTGGATTTGTCAAATCCCTTACCCAAACGCAACCTCAAGCTATTGTATTTTGGATCACAATTTATACATACGGGATTTTACTAGTTTCCTCATCTTTATCCATTTGACATTAATGTTACGTCAGGTGTGGAAGCTGGAAAAAAGGCAGCAGGAGAAGTGTTGGCTCTCCAGAAGCGAGTTCTTGCTGTACTTAATGAGGCTAGGTATGCACCACCGTTCCCAGACCATCATGTTCTTGGAAGTCTTCGTTAAAGAATTTCATATTTCGTGGGTGGTTAAGTTTTTATTTAGTGTTTTTTAATCCCATTTTTAGGGAAAATGACTTTTTTGGCCCCTTATAAATGGTGTCAGTGTTCAATTAGCCCCCACTATTTAAGATTTGGTGGTCCCTCACAATTGAATTTTGTTTCAATGTGTACTATACGGCATAAAAACTTCAATTGTTAAAATTCATGATATTTTCCTTTCATTAACGATTAATCACCAGCTTAATATAGGGAACTAATGCACGCCTTTGTTCTTGTTGTTCTCAGTTGCAAAGAACCGATTGAGCCATTAACACTTGAGGAAGTAGCAGATCGTTGTCATGCTCCAGAAGAAGTACGATTTTCAACTCCTTATTAACTATGCGGATATTTATTTCTTGTTCGGAGCAATTTTATAGTTTAAAATATGTAGTAACAATTTTCATTGATCATTCCTTCTTTTTTTTTCTTTTTTTTCGCATGGCAGATTGAAATGATTTATAAAATTATTGCACACATGGAGGCTAACGACAGAGCACTCATAGCAGAAGGCAGTTGTGGATCGCCTCGGAGCATAAAAGTGTTCCTAGGAGAGTGCAATGTCGATGAAATGTATGTATAAGCTGCAAATTTTTAAAAATTATGTTTTGCTTTTTGATATCTGAACGACTGGTTTAGTTATTGTGATTTTTTGAGAATAATGTTTTTTTTTTTTAACATTGTCGAGAAAATAAGACTTTGTTGTCGGTCATTTTCTTTTTGAAATCGAAAATAAAATTAGAAAAGAACTTATAGATCACTTTCGAGAAAACGAATAAGAGCAATTTTAGGCCTTGCATGTTTGGGTTTTCAAATTTTTTTTTTGTTACTCTACTAAGGACATCCCTTTTCATTTCAAATCTTATTTTGTATTTTTTTTTGGAAGACATATTTTGAGAATATATTTACTATTATTTAAGATAATTGTTTTACTTAATTTCAACCTAATAAAGAAAATTTTAATCACATGTCAATTACGAAAATTAATTGTGGACATTTTTGCCATGCAACATTCGAAAAAAAATAAATAAATGAAATTATTCATTTCAAAAGTCAAGTTAATGAGATTATTTTGTTTAATGTAAAATTGTAATTATCAAATGGTATTTTGTATCTTAAATTGGGTTCTCACGGTAATTTTTTCATTTTTTTTTTTAATTTTAATTTGTGAGTGTTAAAAAAAAAGTAAATAATGGAGAAATGACTAATTAAATATAAATATAAAATTTAAAAGGTACAAAATATAATTTTTAATTTAACCGTCTTAAAAATGGGAGTCTGAAATTTTTGATCGGATAAATTTTCTTCTAAAAATTTTATGATTTAATCACATCCATTCATTTTTATCTCAAATCAAGTAATCTCTTAACAAAAAGATAAGTTTTTAAAAACATTGTAATTTATATAGATAGACAAACCTATATAATATAAAAATAGTGTTGGAGAGTGAAAGAAAGAATAGAAGGAGAAAAATGACGTATGTAAATTTATTGAGATAAAAATATTGAAAATAAAATTTAAGACTTAAAATTTAGTACTTACATTTTAATATTATACTTTTTCTCCTTCCTTTTAAGATGATCAAAATGAATAGTCACATGTTTTGAGGGGTTGGGATGCAATTAAATGGAAAGAAAAAGGAAATCACTAATAAAAAAATAAAGAAAAAGAAATGGAAAAGGAAAAAAGCCATAATTAATGTCTTTTATGGCGTTAGTGATTAGCATTTGGAGTGTAATAATGAAAAAACCTTTAATTCAAATTACACATTCCCCCTTTCTTTTATTTTTATTTTTATTTTTAAAGAAGAAAAGGTGGAAAAACCTTTTGAGCTTCACAACGTACAAGCAGACAGCTTATTAAATAAACAATAATTGGGAATCATATAGCAATAGCACATGAGACTCCGACAACCAACGGCGGTGCATAAATTCAAAGATTGCGGTTTACGCATCATTAATCAATTAATTCTCTTTTTCAGGACCTCTTTTGTTTATGTGGTGAGGTCGTTAATATAGCTGTTAAAATAATTTTCATTTAAGATTACTCTTTATTACTTGTATAATATTTAAGACCACTATTTAACCCGTGTCAACACACGCCGGTCACCATTAACCAAGAGATGAATATAACTTAAAAATTTTAGCGTATAATTTTGATGTCAAAAATGTCTTCCCAGCAGAGATGGGTTTTTCCCACAGTAGCACCAATCAGAAGATGAATATAACTTAAAAATTTTAACGTAAAATTTAGATGTCAAAATGTTCTACAGGTAGAGATACTTTTTTCCCCCGGTGGCACCAATCAAGAGATGAATATAATTTAGAATATTTAATGTAAAATTTCGATGTCAAAATGTCTTACCGGCAGAGAGGAGTTTTTCCCCTGGTGGCACCAACCAGGAGATAAAGATAACTTATAATTTATAGCGTAAAGTTTCTATGTCAAAATGTCCTACCGGCAGAGAGAGGTTTTTTCCCCCGGTCTAATACAAAAAAGTTGTAGGTTCCACGTATATTATCTTAAGCTTAACATCTATTAGAAGTAATCAAATAGAGAGTCGTCCGCATTGATAAACTCACGAGGCATATATAATGCATGACCATTGAACTCATCATTAACATGCTCTGTGTTCGCACGCAACTCATCCTCTTTTGGTTCAATCTCTCCACTATCGTTGACATGTTCCGGACTTATCACGTGTATTGAATCATTATCTCTTTGTAGACATTCGCAAGTATAATTCACATGGCTCGGACTTTTCACATGTATGTCCACATGTTTCTCTGGCGGAGATAGGTTAAGATCTATATCCAATCTCTTCACTCCACGATGCGATCGTGGATGAAGCTTTGGACATTTCGGCCTGGTGTGACCTTCCATCCTGTAAATCATTTAATATCAAATCAAGGTAGACAACTGAATAATAAAGAAATGTAAGATAAGTAAATAAAGAAATTATAGTAATTACCGACAATATCCGCACCATTGCGATATTCCTACCAATCTCTTTCCAATATGCGAAGCACCTTTCATCACCAAAATATTTGGATCTCGAAAACAGAAGTAGATGCCTGAACCTTCCATAAAAGTGGAAGGTTGGCATTGTTTATCTCAGGCCGATTTAGTTTCATTCGCATGTAAAAAGCCATGTTGTGTTGTCGGCGAATTTTTGGAATATTGCTTGTATCTAGAAGGCAACCTGATTTTGCAACCTTTGTCCATCGATGTAAGTAAGCTTGAATCATCACGCAAATGACATGGGAGCATGGTATATCAATCAACCTTCAAGCATGTACATATAAAGCATTTCTCATTTGGGTAGTATACTATATGTCAAGTCTTATTGGGACTCAAATACTAGGATAGATAGTTCCTTCTTCATTTGTCACATTCAATTATTTCCACTACAAAAAAATTGTTTTCTTCCATGATTTCGTTGAGGACTATGTTGAATATGGTACACGTGAAAACTTTAAAGGCATACTTCTCAATTGGCAATAAGGAAGTGCCGAGAACATGTGTTGTATTTGTTGTTTTATTATAGATCCTCGCTTTGTTACTGTAAATTTGGGCTAGTACACGATGAAAATTACGAACAAACTCATATAATCGCAATCGCTTCTTGAGAAATGCATTGCAAAAAAATTCATACCCTCATACTATTGAGTGCTCTTCATGGAGGCAAAAAAATGACCTCGTAGACATGCTTTTGCCCATCGATGGCGTCTATAGTATGTATCATGCACCAATTTGTTAGAGTATAGACCATATTTCTCTACTACCGTTAGCCTCAAATTGCTCCGGAGCGTCTTCTAGTGCCATGCACAGCCTGAAGTCTTCGAGAAAGTTGATCGAACGAACGTTCGACAAAGCATTATGTTGTAAATGCTAGTTGCACAGTCGGTGGCGTAAGTTCGGTAACACAACTTTTATTGCCTTTCTCATAACGTTATTACCATCAGTCACTATAGCTCCGAGATGCTTTTTATTCATAGCTATCAATAGCGCCTCCAGAACCTATGTGTAGGTTTCAATAGTCTCGTCCACTAATAATGCACGGGCAAATATTGTTGTTTGAAAATGGTGATTTACCCTGCCTAATATGACAAATTGTTTCTCGTACGCATTTGTTTGGTATGTTGTGTTGAATACAAGAACATCCTAAAAATATTTATAATTAGATCGACGAGTGGAATCATTCCAAAATAGTCGAGCCAACCAAACGGTGTAGCAGTAGTAGAATGAAGAACCAACTTCTTATTTCGCGCACAAATAAGCCAACGCGCCCTCAGTGTCATCATCTAAGACAGATCTGCGTCGTACAAGTGGTTGTACAAGCCTTTTGAGTGAAACATACATTCTCATATGAGCCGGATTGTTGTACCATCAAATCCATAATATTTCTAGTTCTAACACCGGCATCGTACCTAGATTGCACTTGCGCTTTGTCAATATTCGTTAAGTGCAGGTGAGAACGTAAGAACTGAACAAGTCTTGGGTTAGCAAGGTCGTGATTATGATATTTCTCAAATGTTGAAACCACATAATTCTTCATGTAAAGATTTTATCGAATGTGTAGATGTACACTGCAACCCACGCGGGTTAGGGACCTCGGTTCATGTTCCTTGTCTTCTACTTTCAAATATTTGTTCAATCTGTGAGTTTGTCTTGAGCACACCCAACAACGTATTTTAACATTATTGTGACTATCAAGCCACATCACGTTTTTACATATGCTAAAACCAACTGCTTTGGCGTACATATTGTAAAATGTTTATACGTGGGCTGATGTTGCAAAAGTCTTGGAACATATGTATATTTCAGACAGGCTGTCCAATCGATAGTCTAACTCCGAATGATTTGGCTATCGAATGACATCTTCATCGACATCTAAGACCGGTAGACCTTCATCTGACAATTCAGTATGTGGGTATTCATAGCATTGAGCTTCCATTCATCCATCGCAAATTGTGAAGAGTCATTTGACATGTGCTCAGCATCATTTTTTTTCCATCATCTTTGCCTTCCCTTTATCTAGTACTAGATTGGGCATTCGATTGTAATGGATCCTACATGATTTCGACATGACTTTTTGTTAACACCAATATATAAGAATAAATAGAAAAAAAAAAATACCAAGTATGTTAGCCATACCAACATCAAGAAATTCGTCCCACCCAGGCGTGTATAGCTCTTTGTCGGTGGGAATGGTTTCTCGATCCCACCAGGCAAAATAAGTTATTTGCCGGTGGGACAAGTATGCACGATTGTGCAGTCTCCTACCGATTTAGAGGTTATTTGCAACCTCTTACGTGTGACAGTATTTACAAAAATTTGATAAAAAAGAATGATATGGTTAACATACCTGGAAACATTATACACTTTTAGTTGCACGATAATACGACTCTCAAGTGTGAAAGTAGAACAAATATGATAAAAGTGAACTATCTCTTGCCTACCTCAAATGTGAAAGTAGAACAAGTACGGTAAAAAATGAACTATCTCTTGCCTACGTCAAAAGTGAAAGTAGAACAAATATGGTAAAAAAATGAACTATCTCTTGTTATTAAGTAGTAGAGGGTGCACACTTGGTAGGTATAACCATTAATACTTCTTTTATTGAAGTAAAATCTTTTATATTATTGATGTCAATCAAGCTATGAATGTCATATTGTACATTAATACATCCATCAAATCCAAAATAACGATCACCATTAGACTTACAACTTACAAATTACTCATTATTTGTAGTCCATTTCTAACAAGTAATTTTTAAAAATCACTCATTCTTAACCAACCATTATATTTGCCAATAAACAAATACATTTGTTCAAATACAAATACATTTTATAAATGTATTGTATCTTTCCTAAAAAAAAAACTGTACAAATACATAACACCGCAAAGTTGATTTAAGTATAAAAAAAATAAATGTATATTTTGTTAAAAGCCATGGGCGTGCATGGTTTTGATATTGAACATGCAATGACAATGTTCAATCAAGAATTGGTCTCACCAGGCGTGTATATCTCTTTGCCGGTGGGAGAAGACAAGGTTTGTCCCTCGGTCCCACCAGTCAAAAAAAACTCTTTGTCGGTGGGAGAAGACTTGGTTTCTCGCTCAATCCTACCTACCAAGCAAAATAAACTCTTTGTCAGTGGAAAAAGACTTGGTGTGACAATATTTACAAAATATGAGGGAAGAAAATGATATAACTAATATACCTGAAAAAATGAGATACCTTTAAGTTGTATGATAATAACTTCCTCAAGTGTGAAAGCAGAATAAATATGGTAAAAAAAATGAACAACCTCTTAACAAATATGTTTTAAAAAAAAAAAAAAACAAAAAAAAAACAAAACAAAAACAAAACAAAACAAACAAACAAACAAATAAACACTACCTCTTATTATTAAGTAGTGGAGAGTGGCACACTTGGTAGGTAAAACCATTAAATCCCTTCTTTTATTATTGATGTTAATCCAAATATCAATGACATTTATCCTGTCCATTAATACATCCTTAGAGTTTATATAACTAACATCATTAGACTCACAACCATTGTAGTCCATTTCTATCAATGTCATATTATCCATTTATACACCGATCAAATCTAAAATAGCTATTATTATTAGACTTACAACCAACAAATTACTCATTAATTGTTGTCCATTTCTAATAAGTAATTTCCAAACATCCATAATTCTTAACCAACCGTTATATTTGCCAACAAATAAATACATCTATTCAAATACAAATACATTCTTCTAAATGAATTGTATATTTTCCAACCAAAAAAAATGTACAAATACATCTGCTAACCATAATGCCTTATCTTCCAAACTAAAAACATTAGATATTCCATGGACTTTTGATTAAAAACAATAGTTGTTCCATACATTAGATTCCAAACAATAGCAACAACGGCTATTCCATGCCTTATCTTCGAAACAAAGGCAATTCTATGCCTATTTAATTAATTAATTAATTAGTTTAGTATATTATTTATAAAACAAAAATCTAAATTTGAGTCGCCTAAATAAAGTTAAGTTATAACAATTGCAGTACTTGACGACAATTTAATCCAATCCCTGTGGATATAACAACTCTTACTTTTCACATTATACTAAAACTTGACCTGTACACTTGTGGTGAAAGTAATGACGTAATATTCCGCTACCACCTTCCTTAACTAAATTTCGTCCTCGAAATTTCGTTCAAACAATAATAATTCAGAATCGCACTACACGGTCATGTTAGTCACACTCGATTTTAGAATAATTTTTCTCTGTGTAGGGTTTCGTAACTGAAAGTCACCACCAATCCACATTTCACCAAAATTCATACTACGTATCGCCACTTTCGCATTCGTGGTGACCCATATTTTATTCAACACAACTCAATATAGTGCACTATGGTCGGTAACATGTAGCACAGATAACCAATTGTCAAAAAATCTTATGTTTCTAAATGTTTCCGATGCGCTACTTTGATAAAAATAATAATAAATATATCTTTATATTTACAACCAACAAATATATTTTTAAAATATCATGGTAGTCTCACTTGGATTGGGTCTATCTCAATTTCAACAGATTCATGACCACAATAATTTTCTCACTTGACATGACTTTTCAAGTCCACTGTCATATCTCATAATTAGCATTGATCAATTCCATCTAACATTTAAGGTAACCTATTCACAACCAACATCATAACCAATAGATAGCTCAAATTTCTCGCAGACTGCCCCGTGAGACTAAAAATAATCATCTCTAATATTCACAATAAAATTCCAATCTAATTTCATAATCTCGTAAACGTTTTTATAAATATCAACACAATCCAAATTTCAAATAACAGATTTTCTGAAATACATTTGAAGAGACATAAATACCTCTCAACCACATATACATATGCCCCAAATACATAAATACGTCTTAATCACATAGATACATCTCAAATATATAAATACGTTTTAAACCACATAAATACGTCTCAACAGGTCAATACTCACGTAACATAACGAGCTTAATACTCAATAGATTTAATTTCAATCACATAAATATGTCGCAACACACATTTATGCCTCAAAAGGTCAATACTCACGTAACATAATAAGTTCAATACTCAAGCAAAACATGTACATAAAAATACTACATAAAGTCCCCTAAAAGTCTCAACAATTTCTCCACACTCCGACTCTACCTATTTCTAGTAGTAGACCAATATCTATCTGAATATTTTATTGGTGTACTGTCTTCATAATATAAAAATAATTTATGAATTAAATAATTTTTATCAAAATTTATTTTTAACAAATATTACCACACTAAGAAATATCATATTTCTACAAATATCATAGAACAACCGAATCTAAATCAACTGATCAACTCACTTTTATATAATAAAAGACCATATTTCCTTATTAACTATAAGATCGTTTTACCTCACAATCGAGAGTTATCATATCAACTACCTGCAAGACTTGCCCTCCTGTCAAGTCTCAATACAACATATTATAATTAATTTCATATTCAACTTTTCCGGTCAAATCAATAACATATTTTTATCACCTATAGGACTTATCTTCCTATCATGTCTCAACACAGCATATTCACAATCAATTCCATATTTAACTCCACCACATTATATTGTCAATACCATATTCAACTCTATCATATTGGTAGTCAACAACACATGATAAAAACTATCATATCATACCGATAATCATCATCAACAACAACATATGTCAACTACCTGCAGGACTTGTACTCCTGTCAAGTTACAATACAACGTCCTACAGGGCAAGTCCTTCGGTAAGGACCAACAATATCTCGCATGAGATACTCTCCTAGCGAGACTACTATGGCATAACAGGATAATAAAAATTATTTTTCACCTTTTAAATTCTACTTGATCCATTTAACATCATAAAACTATTCATTTTCATCAACACTTTTTTTTTTTTTTCCAATTTAATACGATAGTATAATTTGATAATTTACATAGAAGACAATAAACACCTTTTAAACCAATATTTTTAATAATTTATCCTATGGTCTACGACTAACATGACACTCATCCAGTCTTACTTAACTTACTATTGGTAATGGATACCATAATCCAAATCCAGGATGCTCGCAAACCTAAGCTCTGATATCACTTTGTAACGGCTCGATTTTCTAGGGCCGCCACGCAGTTTCTCTCCAAGAGAATTAAGATTAAAAATTTTATATAACGAATATTTTTTTACTCATAATTTTTTTTGTAATTGTCAATTTATGGAATTAATTTTTACAACAATAACAATAGATAAAAATATTACATAAAAATAAATTACATCTAGATCCATTTATAATACTCAGTGCAGTTCCATTTTTAGAGACCCTACAATAAAAATTGTTAGGTTGTGAGTTAGAGCTCAGTATAATTTTTAACTCATTTACTACGTGAATTTAACCAATCCATAAATAAACACATATACACATTTCCCACATGATTTTCACATAATATTCCTAATATTTCATGAAAATTAATAATTAAAATTTAACAACAATTTTAGTATGAATCACATAATAAAGAGATAGATTAAATACAAATATTAAAAGACTTAAAAATTCTACCTGAAATCCGAGCCGAAATCCGAACCAAAATATTTTTCTCACTCAAAAACTTTTAAAATCTAATCCTCTAACCTTATTAACATATATATGCATATTTATAAGATTAGTTTGATCATTATTATTATAACATATACACGTGTTGTGTATATAATACACAACACAATACATTTGTGTGTTGTTTTCATTTTATGAACAACACACAAATATAATATCAATTTTATATATAATATCTATATTTACATAAATACCATCTTAACATAAAGAACATATTAATTATACCCCAAAATTATTAAACCTATATTTCAAATAACACAATAGTCCCAAAATTTTTAAAAATTAATTTAAAATTAACATTTAACCCCCAGAAATTATAAAAAAAAAATTATTTATACCATAAATTTCATATTATACAAAATAACCCAAAAATATTAAACTTATATAAAATAATATTTTTAAAAATATAAATTTTTGGGATATTACACCGATTACAAGTAACTTAGCACAACATTGATGTTTAGTCTTTGAGCAGAAACACCAACTTGTAAGTGGTATTTTCAATGCAGTAATCAAATGTTGACAATAAATCCTGTCAAACAAAAAACCTTTCTTTGGACTGATTTACAGTTCACATGAAAATTACAGTTCACATAAAAACTTGATAATTATCACACATTTATTCTCGCATGTATGTTTATTATTTGATCAAACAATAACCTTGCTTTGGGCCGATTATTGATTGCATAAATAATAACTCATACTAATTTCAAATCAATGTCTATTATTTAGTTAAACAATAACCTTCCTTTAGGTCAGTTATGGTTCGCATAAATAACAAACATCCACATCTTAATATCCAAAAATAAACAAATCTACACAATAGAGGTTACTTTGACAACATATTGCTTTAATTTATTTATTTCAAGATATAAGACAATTTGTGCAATTAAAAAAATTATTCCAACCAATTTTAAGTTGAAACTTTTTTAATCTATTGCTCTCTTAAAAAAATTAAGAAACCAAAAGAAAAGAACCTTGAATATTGTTTGAATTAAACAGAATAGAGTCCCAGAAGCCAAAATTGATCTTCATTCGGATCCAAAATCAAACACTTTGACTACATAAATAATCAAATTCCTTTAATCTTCTTAATACAAATTCAAAGCATAATTTCTAAACAAAAGAACACCCAATCCCTTACACCACTATGCCATAAACAATCATGCATATTTATAAAGAAAAGCAGCAGTCAAATTACTAACTTCAAAACCCTTAATTTGGTTACCAACTTCTGTCGAACCAAACAATAACATGAGAAATCTCAAGAATTATCACCTACTATAATGATATATAAAAGGCAACCAACCTTATTAGCAACCAAAAGAAGGGCATAGAAAACTTATCACAATCTTCCAATAATTCAAGAAGAGTGAATATATTATTCAATCATTTATATTCACTTATCTATGCATATCTGGAGGAGTTGATTATGAAAGACATTAGACATGATTGCGTGAACAAACGCAATGAGAATCAACAGAATCAGGAAATCACCTTAGAGGAACTTGGTAACCGGAAAACTGAGATGAATCTTAGTCCATGACCATGAACATAAAAAGACTAAAATAAAAAACCCTAATAATTTAACATAAGGTAGGCTCTGATACCACTTGTTGGGATTACATCCCTAAATCTCAATAGATTTCTTAATCCCAAATCGACATGTCAAATTATTAAGAATTCTTTAACACACATAAACAAGCGTATCTGGATCCATTACGAACGTCTGACTACCAATGCAGAAAACTACGACGATTAATCACGAGTAAGGCACGGATCGAGTGGATATGTGATCTTCCTCAACCAAATTGTCTTAGTTCCTCAATGAGACTGTCGTTCCTTTTCCAAATAGGGAGAAAAGAGCCGTCGTTTGATTTTTTGATTTGGTGTATTGGGTACCATAACCCTAACTTTTCTTTTTATATGGTGTGATTATGGTTCTCATAATTTTCTAATTACCCCATAATAATCTAGTATCTACACATTTAATCCACATTCTTTTGAGTAGTCTACGGGTTTACCCAAATTAATTAGATTATTTAATTTTAGCCTATTCATTTAAATGGCAAATATAATTGAGAATTGATAATAAGTTGCCCAATATAGATTAGGAAACAAAAATTTCCTAACATACTACTTATAGCAAATTACATAAATGATGCAAAATAAATTCATTTACTTCATTTGCATTGAGCGTAGAAAAATATAATTAAAAAAAAACTAAAGATCATAAAAGCACATTACTTACCAACGATCTAGTCGTCTTTCACGCAGACATGTATTTATTGTTTTCCGACTCCTCCATACGTGTTTTTAGATTAGGCCCCAACTTTATCATTTGTTTTTCAAGATTGCAAGATTATCTTGTTTGTAAGGAGAGTACCGTATCGGTCATTTCTTCTTTCTTTAAGAGCTCCATGACTTGTTTTTGAATTTATCATCTCACTTAGGATGCCTCTCTTCTCTACTTCCATATGTTCCCTGAGCGTCGACAAGGAGATCGCTGCCTTCGACTTACACACATCTCGATCTCCTTCTAGGTTCTTCTGTTTGATCTCTCCTCCTAGTTCTCTGCCGAAGGTAGATAGTGAGATGTTATATCCTTTATGATATTCGTTGACATCCCGATGGACCAACGGCTCTTGCATGACCGAAGGCCTGTGGGGCTTGCCCATCACAATCATTCAATCCAATTACCAAATCTTTCGGCTCCAAACATCTTTCTGTAGTTTGGCTATCTCAGCCCAAAGCTCCTTAAACTCTAATTTACATTTCTTCGTCCTTTTTTTTCATGACATGAACATCACTCTCTACATTCTCTTCTTCCACCTTTTGTTTACTCTTTGATTTCATGTTCCAATTGTCTGCCAATTTCTTGTTTTTTTGTGGCTGGATAATCGGTGTGAGCAAGATCTAAACCAAATAAAAACATAATACAAACAATAATTACCAAAAACATGGGAAAAAAAATAAAGAAAAAATAAATGAATGGGAAAAAAATAAAAAAATGTGAAACAAAGTACCTCATCCTTCTCAAATGCTTTTAATTCTTCAAGATGAGCAATCCATTGTTTAATCTCATCCTTTGCCTAAGTGCTTAACTGGGATACACCCTATTATCTTGGGGATGCTCAACAACATTCCAAGCAGGCGTAAAACGGTCAAAGTAAAAAATAGGTGCAAAAAATAAAGGAAATTGTTATTTGGATGCGAGATTAATAGGTTAAAAATAATATGTAATTTCTACTCCAACATCACTTACTATCAACAACAATAGGAATCCGCATGCCCCATGTTGCTCGTATTTTTATTTAATTCACAGAGCAAATTATTTTCAATTTTTGTCAATTTTTTTAACGCAAATTTTATATCCAGTTAACTTTAACTTTATATATTCAATCTAGTTAATATTAACTAAAATACTAAAAAAAACTTATTTAAAAAAATAAAAAAGAAAAAGAATAAAAATTAAAATTAACAAATTCTTAGTGTAATCTACTAATTTTATTTATTTATTTATCATTAATAATTTAATATTACTCCTACAAATATGAAAAAACAAAAAGGAAAATAAATTCTCTCAACTAATAATTGTAGTTGAAGTCCCATGTAATAATTTGCATTTTCAACGATTGCTCTTTTTACATTGTAAAAAAAGGTTAAATCGAACATTTTATTCGATTTATGCTAAGAATATATTAAATTTGAATTTATATCAAAAGAAAAGAAGTCACGCAAATTAGAACATTCAATGGAACTCCAACCCAAATGGCTAGAAATATAGGAGTTTTGCTTTAAATGTTCTAACCAAAATGGATTATTTATTAATATTTTTATTTTTATGTTGACTAAATAATTATTTAATTTGTGAATAGAAACATATAATTTTAATGTTGAATAAAGGAATTAGCGATTTAAAGTTTTCATTAATAACCTCTACAAGGGTAAAGGCAATTTTTTTTCATTAAACAATAAGTGTTTGGGTCAACTTATACGCACTTCAAAAACGGTCTGGTGCATTCAAAATTAAGTTTAAGATTTAATTTTTGGAGTGCTCTCAAGGAAGTTGAACCCTGATTAATAAAAAAAAATAATAATAATTTTTCTTGTCAATCGGACTACTACCCAGATGGGTTAGAAGAATGGCTATTGTAATTGTAATTGCTCTTGGGTCAAATAAAAATTGGCTATTGTAATGATTATTGTGGGGGAGCTCAAATTTTAAATTTGTTTGGCTAAGTTGGTAGTCACAGGAGATGGCTCGAAATTGCTATTACACAACAATTGTATTACTAAATTCATTATAAATAGAAAAAATATATATATATTAAAGTAGATACACCACATTCTAATTATTACTAAACTCATTAAAATCATTATAAATGATTTTGTATTTTCTTTGAAGAATAATGTTTAGTTTAATAACAAGAAGAATAGGTAAGTCGTGAGATGGACTATTTGAACTTATAATAAAAATAACAATAAATAAGTTTTTGTGTGGGGTGGACTACATCGTTCACATCATAGTTATTACCATCAAATCAATTACGATAGCATCAAAATTCAAATTTTTTAGTCCTACTTTTCTTTCTTATATCCTTGTATTTGAACTAAAACACATTTTTTTAGTGGTGCTTCTATGAATTTTTTACGCACATATTCAAACCATCACATTTTATTTCCATATATCACAAGAATAAATTAAACATTATATTATTAAAGGTATAATTGTAATTTTATTTCTTTTCAAAAAATTATCTCATTTTCTTCCTAAATTTGTGTAGAAATTTTTTTTTTACAAAATTGTGTATTTATTTTATTTTTTCTCCTATTTTCCTTCAATATCAAATAAGTTTTGTTTTTTTTATATATTTTTATTATTTTCTATCCTATTTTTCTTATTATTTGCTTATTCATTTTTTCCATCAAAACAAACGCACTGTACAAAATACACAGAAATCTCGGCCCTGTTTGGTTACTATTTCTGTTCCCGCTCCGAAAATTTTAAGAAACGGGTTTGGTAAATAAGTTTTCATTCTCAAATTTTTATGAGTATTTCCTAAATTTCATAAGAATCTAAGAAAAAAAAATATTGATTCATATTTAATGTTGCCGGAAAATGGTAACACAGTGAATTTGAGTCTACCCTCGATCGTTTACTTCTTGCTTCCTCTGAATGGGTCCCTGCACAAATCCTTAACACCAGGGGAGGGGGTAATCCCAGCGAAGGACCTCCGGCATGAGATTAAGTATATGATGGAGAAATGATACAAAGTTGAATACTAGATTATACACAATGTAGTGTTATATAGCGTAACATAACATATCTGAGCTCATAACTTACCTGAGTATTTATGCGGTCCTTCGCGTGGGCTGAAGAGAGAATGAAGTGTCTTGTCCCCAAATCGGTTAGGGCATAATGATTGTTCTGTTATTTGCGCGTCTTCCATGCTCGGCGAATATTCTATGCCGAATTGGTAGTGACTCGTCCTTTAGTAATTAGCGTCACAATTCGCTTATCCTCGCAGACTTGATCCCCTTCAGGGATGGGGTCCCGAGCTTCTCCAAAGGCGTCGCTTTTCCTCCGTGGGTTTGGCACACTAACGGTGATGGGCCTGAGTCCAAGAGGTTTTTGGCGCAACATGCCCCTTCTTTGATAGTTTCCCTGGGTTTTTTGAATGGGCAGCCTATGACCAAATTCACCACAATTAATATTGACTCCCACAAAATTATTTATACTACCACCTTGCTGGCCACCACCATCCATTGGTTACCACCTCGTTGGCCACCACCACCCACTAGTTACCATACATTTAAAGAGAAAAAAAGAAGAACAAATATTGCAAACATATGTGTTTCCTGTTTTTTTTCTCATAAATTAAAATAAATAATTTCAGAATAATGATTGTTACTAAACATGTTTCTATTCATAGAATGTTTCAGAACACAAACATAATTATCATCTCAATTTATTGAAAGTAAAACATAAAAATAGAAACACTAAGACTCAGTTTGGTAATTGTTTTTGTTCTTTGATTCCTGTTTCTGTTCCTAAAATTTTTAAATTAACGTATAGAAACGCGTTTGATAAACACGTTTTTGTTTTTAAAATTTTGAGAGTAATTTGGGATTACTTCCTGAATTACTTAAGAATATGAGACACAAAATATTGTTCATTCCCATAAAACTATTTCCACTATAATCTCCGTCGGCCACCAATATTTTGCTAGTCACCACCACCATGTCGGCCATATAAAAAGAAAGAACAAATTTTGGAACCAAACACGTTTCATGTTTATGTTTTAGGGCTTTCTTATATTAAAAAAACGGAATTTTCCATCGAATTTGGGATTGATTTGCGATAATAAATCAGATCACAAGTTCTAGGGTACCCAAAAGACCAAAAACGTCTCCAACACGTCAAACGCCGGAGGGAAAGTGAAAGAAACAAACTAACGAAGGTTGGAAAAAAGCAATGTTGGGGGACCCGCGAGGCCATGTGAGCGGGAAAATATTAGAAAACAGCGGGCGTTCCCACTACAACGTTCGACTCCACTTAGTGGCTTGAACTTTGGACCACCGCTTTGCCACGTCACCCCCTCTCCTCGGCCCCACTACTCTCTCACACTTTCCCTCTCCTCTCACACTCTCGACGCAGTGTTTATTCTTTAATTAATTCTTCAACTAGCGTTAATGTTATTTTGTTCCCCATTTATTCTCTCCAACATGGAATGACACGACGTAGTATCATGGGCCATATGCATCACACGACATCGTATTTGCTGCTTTGTCGCGTTCCGTTTTCAAAATTTTTGGTAAAGCAAAAAAAACAAGGGTTTCTTTAAGAATTGGGGTAGAGAGAGAAAATAAACCCATACCATTTGGTAGCGCAGAGAGAGAGAGGGAGAGAGCTTGCTGGTGGTGTGGGTACTCTCAAATCTGGCTGACGGAGATGGAGCTATAAAGCAAATCACAAAGGGTATTTTGGGTACTGGCGACTCTTGATTTTCTTCTCCTTTCTCTGTATATCTCAATCTTTACTGCACTTTCAAGTTTTTGAAGGTTGGTCTAACCTCTTTTTTCTCTCTCTAACTTTATTTGTTTAGATCGGATTTCAGAACTCTCTCCCTCTCTCTACTGTGTTTCATTGGTTACATTGGTGACTTTTCTCCTGTAGCTTTCGTTCCCAACCGCCATTGGAGGTTGTTTACTTGGATTAGCATGTGATTTTTTGTACGGTAAGTAATTTTGGATGAAGTGGGTTTAAATGCTGTTATCTAGTCTCTCCTATTGATTTTGAGTGTCATTAGCCTACGTAGGTGATTGCGAATCTCGAACGGAAAAATGTTCACCGACGGCCTAAACAAAGATACCCTCAAATGGGTCAGAGAGGTCAGCTTCAATTAGCATTATGCGTTTCTTTTTTTTTTCGGATTTTTTTCCCTGTTATTAATTTTGATCTGGGTATGAGCATTTCGAAGTGGGTTTTCTCTTGATTATACTTGCATTGTGGGATTTTGAAATTCGAATTCCAAGTTATGAATTGTTTGCATTTGCTCCTCAATTATGATTGTTCGGTGTAAATTTGCACTTAAGATGTTTGTTGATTAGCCCATTCTCTGGAAATTCAAATTCAGGGTTCTCTCAATCACGTGAAGGAAGTTCCGTATTCAATGTCCAGCCAAAGACCTCTAAATGATCGTCTCTCAAACTTCAGAACTGGAGGCCGAGGCATTGGACTGCCTCCACCTTCGAAATTCAGGAGTGGCCATTTATCAGGAGTTATACCAGTGATTCCTAGGGACATTGATGATAGTGGGTCAGCCTCTGATAATGACATGATGACAGATTCAGAGGAGGAGGAGGAGGTTTATGGAAGAAGATATTCCATGGATTCTTCCCCACAGGATGAGAGATTCACCAGCACATCTACTGCTCGAAAACCGAACCTCCCGGTTCCAAGGCAACAACCACAATATGCAAGTGACAGCATGTTCTCTGATGATGTCAGTTCGTCGAGAGAAACATTAGGTAATGGGCATGGACATGTCGCCCAGAGATTGATGAGGGGAGCCAATAGATACCCTGTTGGGAGCAGCCTGTGTACTGAGGAGGATGAGTTGTCCGATTCTGGTGCCAGTAGCTCTGAGTTCTCGACAACACAAGTATCGGCCAACAATGGTGGTTTGCCTCGATCCAGGGCAAACGTTTCTGATGGGTATGCTTCCGAAATTCCTCCACAGTCCAACAAGGAAAGTAGTCCAGCTCAGAAGGTACCTTCTTATTTTCAACCTTCATGTAGGTTTCATTTTTGCAGCGTTGAATTGATATGTGTACTGTATTTCGAGAGGGATCTTTACTTGTTTTAGACTCCTACCCGACATAGGATTTGATAGTTTATGTGATGGAAAATGGCGGCATCCAAATACCTATTGCCTATAAAATAAATCAGGATGTATTTTACGTTTGAGGCATTTTTGATCGTTGGATGGTTGGAGACATTTTGAACCTTTGATTTAGATTTTATTGAGAAACTAAATGACAAACTTTCAACAAAACGTATTTTCATGATTAATATATTTGATCTAATTGCAGGATATTCAAGATTAATGTCTTGAATTAAAATTAGTGTCTTCAGGCCCGAGATACATACTAATATATATATAAATTAGGACATATTTTACATTTGGGACATGTTTGAACATTAGATGGTTGGAAATATTTTTAATCACTGATTTAGATTTTGTTGAGAAACTAAATAAACTCAACAAAATGCATTTTCATGATTATATATATTTAAACTAGCTATAAGATATTCAAGATTAATAGATTGAATTAAAATCTATATAATCAATATAATAAATAATGAACTAGGACATATTTTGCATTTGGCATATTTTATACCACTAGACGGTTGGAGACATGTCCAATTGTTGATTTAGATTTTGTTGAGAAACTAACAAAATGTACTTTCATGATTAATGTGTTTGAACTAATTATAGTATATTCAAGATTCAACAAGAACAACTAAACTTTTGTCCCACTTAAGTAGGGTCGGCTACATGAATCTATTTACACCATAGTGATCGATCAAGGTCATCCCTTCAATCAGGTTTAATGCGATATTTAAAATTAACGTATTGAATTAAAATTAGCGCCTTTAGCACGTGGTCCATACTAGTTTGAAATATAATGCAATTTCAAAATTATATTTTCCTGCTAAGAAAAAGGGCATGAGTGAAATTGCTAGATGTGTTGGTGTGATTATTAGATTGGAATCTTTGCCCTCCATTATTGACCCCATAAATGGTTTAAGACCTGAGATTTCTTCCATATACATTAATACATGCACGTGCATCTGGTTATTTTTGGGCTAACAGAAAACTTGATAAATTTTAACCTAGTTTCTTCTTTTGCTAACCATCTATATTATAAATCATGGTAGTATTTGAAAATGTCCTTTAAGTAATATTTGAGATTGATTTCGATAGAAATAAACAGATAACACCATTTTACGATTATTTTTGGGGACCTACTTCGTAAGTGATTGAGTTAAATTATATTTTCTACCCTAAGTTTCACATTTATGTTTAATTGACCATTTTTTTTTTAAATTATTACTTTCCATCTTTTTACACTTATAAATTAGAAAATTAATATAGTGCCTTTAGAAATATATCTACTAGTGCCTTCATTTAGGGTAATTTTCAGTTATCATATCTTTGAACTAAAGTATTGAGTGCTCATTCAAACACCACTCCTTTTGTTATACTAATACGTGGCTGCTGCGTTAGCTTTAGAAAATAATAGGCAATCGAAGTATAATATGGTTATCACTTAAAAAAAAACATTTACTTGCAATAATGATATCACTTTTTGCAGGGTTTAGGTGCTAAAAACTTGGAAAATCACAAGCCCTCTGATGATGATATTCCCAGTGCACCTCCGTTTTGTGGTTCTACTTGGGAAATAAAGCAGGACAATGAACAACAGTCTGCATCTAAAACACATTATATGCCATCTGCATCTGGCTCACAAGGGTTTTCAGTTAAGGCGAATCCTTTAGGAACTGTCTCTCCCAAAGTCAATACGCAGGACAATATTAAAAAGGAGATTCCTGACACTTCTATGAGGTAGGTGTTTAGGAACGTGTTTGGGTGAGTTATTTGAAGAAAGGATTTGTTTCGGAAAAAAAAAAGTAATTTGTAAAATTTTCTTAAGAAAATTATTTAACAAAAATTTGCAAAATCCCTATGACAAATCAAATTCCACACCCAACACCCGAAATTATTTTTCAAATGGTCTGCTTTAGCATAAAATCGAGACAACACTGAATATGAGGTGGTGGTCTAATCTCTGATAAAAAGTTCTTCTTACATTTGTTTCAATAGAACTGCTACAAATGGTGGTGCAGAAAGTGGCGTGCCAGCTCGCCTTCCCACTTTTTACGCAAGGTACTTTTATTCGTCACTCAAATGGATATATATCAGTTAAAGCTTGACATTTTCAATATGCAATTGGTAATTATAATGTTAATTAATACAAAAAAGGGTCATTATAATGTTAATTAATACTAATTTTTTGTTTCATTACTGAAATTCAGTGCCCTAGGGCCATGGCATGCCGTGATTGCGTATGATGCATGTGTTCGGCTTTGTCTTCATGCTTGGGCAAAGGGCTGCATGGAAGCTCCGATGTTTTTGGAGAATGAGTGTGCTTTGCTGCGAAGTGCATTTAGGTGAGTTTAATCTTTTCTTATCCTACATTAGTGGAATGTTACTATTCCATAGTCTCTTGTATTTTGATATTTGTATCAACAAAAATATGTTTTGATACAAGTGGTTAATATTGCCAGACCGGCAGACAAAAGAAGGAAATTAAAAAAAAACAAACAAACTGAATTATTACTCTAATATGAGTGATTTGGTAGAATTCTTGTTGAAGGTTTCTTGGCTAATAAGAACTTTTACTTTCTAACAACGGTTTGTTTTGCAATCGTGCATGGAAAGTTCTCATTAACTTGGCCACAATTTGGTTACATTTTTTTTAAAATAACTTTTTGCTTAAAAGCAAAAAACTACTTAGTTTTGAAAGTAGTGTTTGTTTAACACTTAAAAAAGGTATTTTTTTTAAAAAAAAAAAAGCAAAAAACATGAATTTAAGCAAAATAAGTTGCTTTTTGTTTCTTTGATTTTTATATTATAAGAGATTGGTGGAGATCTATGCATTAGGACCTCTCCAGGCACTTTTTTGTTTCAATCACCTATGAACTTTTTTGAGTTAAGGAATCAATTATGAGGATATTCTCTCTCTCTCTAAATCTAGAGGGTTGGGTTCTCAAATCATTTTATCCAGCATTTGGGTTTGCCCACATTATCAAAACCACTTTTAATTTATTTGCTTTTAATTTTAAGTAAAAATCGTTTTTATCAAATTAACTTTTTTTTTTTCAAGTACTTAAAAAACGTTGCCAAACTATGCCTTGAAAAATCACGTGAACATATTTGAGTAGACAACAGATAAACTCGAGTCCTGCACATGTACATGTACTATTGTCCTCAAAATTTGCAATGCTCTTTAGTTTCGTTTTACAACAATAACCTTGTGAGTTGATTGACTTTTATCTATGATATGGCATCTTTGCTGCAATCCTTGATTTTTGTGGTACAGTTTGCAGCAAGTGCTATTACAATCGGAGGAGGAACTATTGGCTAAGCGCTCTACCGAACTTGTCAGTGAGGGAGCTGCCCCTAAGCCTAAGAAAATGGTTGGAAAGATGAAGGTCCAAGGTAATATTTTTGCCTTGACATTTTACATTATCATTATGTATGTGCTTTGTAATGAAAAATTTTCAGATCCGTTTTTCTGATGTTGCAGTTCGCAAGGTGAAAATGACCCTAGACCCGCCCACAGGCTGCAGTTTTTCGTCTTTAAAAGTGCCAAAAGTGAATTTCAAATCTGCCAGATATCACTTCTCAAATTTACAGTCGAAAATATCACATGGATGGCAAGCAGTTCGAAACATACATTTCTCACCTCGTCTGCCTGCAAACAGTTCCTTTTCACGCCAGAGCTTGGCATATGTTCAGGCAAGTGCACAGTATGTAAAACAAGTGTCTGGACTCCTTAAAATCGGTGTAACAACCCTACGCAGCAGTTCAACATCATATGATGTTGTCCAAGGTTTGTGGTCTCTGTTTTGTCTCTTAAAGTTGGTCCGACTCTTAAGCTCATTTAATGCTAATTACCAACCCTAAAATCTATATACATTCTAATGTCTAATTTTTACCCATGTTAATTTATGTGTAATCAGAAACATACTCTTGCTTGTTACGACTGAAAAGCTCGAAAGAGGAGGATGCAATTCGTATGCAACCTGGTTGTGGTGAAACACATGTTTTGTAAGTTCTATAGCATATCAGCATCCCCTTTTTGTCTAGCATCCTGCTTGAGGGAGTTACTGACAACCCTACAGCTTTCCAGATAGTCTTGGCGATGATCTAATTGTGGAAGTTTTGGACTCAAAGGGGAAACACTACGGTCGTGTTCTTGCTCAGGTGGCTGCTATTGCAGAAGATCCAGTAAGTTACATCATTTTGTCGTCATTTTTATCCAATGAAACTTTCATATTTGTGAAATTTCATTGGTAAATTATGTTGTTTGAGTGGAAGGCTTATAAAGATGTCTGATGTAGGGTGACAAGTTACGCTGGTGGTCTATATATCAGGAGCCAGAGCATCAGCTTGTAGGAAAAATACAGCTCCATATAAATTATACAACAAGTTTAGATGAAAATAGTCATCTCAAGGTTAGTTAATTCCCACTTCTTCCACTCGGATATCCTCTTTATTTTTGTAAAAATTAGACACCGTAAGCTTTATTGCAAAAGAAGGGGAGCCTTGGCGCAAAGGTAGAAGTTGTCACCATGTGACATGAAGATCGCAGATTCGAGTTGTGGAAACAACCTCTTGCAAAGTAAGGTAAGACTGCGTACAATAGACTCAATTGGTCCTACCCTTCCTCGGACGCTGCACATAGCGGGAGTTTTCTAGGACCAAGTTGCCTTTTTTTTTAAGCTTTATTGCAAAACTCAAGCAGACGCAATTCAACTTTGGCACCATAAAACATCCTTAGTTCAACAGCACCGAGAAAGGATACATAATAAATTTTGACATTGCTTCCAATTTTTAGCATTAAACACTAAGAGCCCGTTTGGTTGTCTAAATCATGCTACTTTATGAGATATATTATTTTTTACGAATTGGTTATATCTCTTTGTTTACGTATAAAAAAAAGGGCAGCCCGGTACTACAAAGCTCCCGCTATGCGCAGGGTCTGGGGAAGGGTTGGGCCACTCAGGTCTATTGTACGCAGCCTTACCTTGTTTTTTTTTGGCAAGAGACTGTTTCCACGACTCCCCTTCTACATATTATATCTCTCCGTTTACGTATGATTTAATCAAATTTACATATTCTTTGTTTGAAGAAAGAAACATATATAATTATTTTGGTTTGATTAAATATATAGCTATATTATACTCCTACTGCCATGAGAAAATCACATTTGAACTAGAACAACGATGGTTAGCTTGTTAATTGTTTTTAATTTTTACAACCAAACCCTGTACTATAACAATTCCTGAATTGACTAATTGAAAACTAGTAATTTAAGGACAACCAAATGGGCCTAAGAAATTATAATTTTTAATAGATCATTTTATTTTTAATCTATTTATTTAATAGATTAAAAAGTTAAAACCTAGCTTCTAATTTTTCATGGTAGGTAGTGCCATCTTGTGGTATTCTTTTTTTCATCAGTATTAATCTTTTTCTTGCTGGTTTAAAATGGAACAAATGCCGTATGATCCTTCCCATTTGGATATTGCAATATCTGATCTTACTTTCCTCTTGTAGTGTGGTACTGTTGCAGAAACTGTTGCATATGACATAGTATTAGAAGTTGCAATGAAAGTCGAACATTTCCAACAAAGGAATTTGTTGCTTCGTGGCCCATGGGAGTGGTTACTTTCGGAATTTGCTTCTTACTATGGGGTTTCTGAGGCATACACGAAGCTAAGGTAAGGTTATATTTCAGTTTAATAGGTTAAGAAATTGCAAATACGATTGTTTGATGCCTATGTCTTTCCATCTTCTACCAAACGTTTTTTTCAGAAATAATGCCAATTCACGTCTGTTGCTTTTTTTAATAGGTACCTTGCTTATGTAATGGATGTTGCGACACCAACCGCTGACTGTCTCAAACTGGTCTATGTCTTGTTGTCTCCAGTAGTGATGAAGGGCTACAGTAAGAACACATTGAGTCATCAAGAGGTAAAGCCCGTACCGTTAATTTGGAATTGTTGGCACTGTTAATGTGACATTGTTATACTCTGTGTACTTTTAAGTTTCTTGTTTTAGAAGTTTGTTTTGGCCTAAAGTGTCAAACTTTTGCCAAGAAAACTATGGCACCGTTTTTGCGCCTGTTTTAAGCACTTTTTATAGTTAAAAAATGTTACTTGAACGAAAAAATGTATTTTTACTTGATAGCAAAAGGCAAGAATTGAATGCGTGTTTGATAATAACATTGAGATGATATCTTAATCCATAAGAATTTCTCAGAGGTTTGAGAAAATTTGGGTGGAGGGGTCCATTGATCTCTAAGTATAAATAAATATTGAAAATGAAAAACAACTTTGCTTTTGAAGAAAATACTTTTTTTACTCTCTTGATTTTTGAAAGTTTTGAAAGTACATTTTTAAATAGCAAAACTAACGCTACTTTTATTTTTAAGTATATTCTAAAAGTACTTAAAAAAAGACTTCTCAAACTCTGCCTATATTTTTATTTTATTCCTCTAACACCTTTTCACGTGTTTCTTGTTTGACCAGAACCGAATCTTGGGAGAAATTGAGGATCAAATTGACCAGATATTTGCACTTGTTTTTGAAAACTACAAGTCCTTAGATGAGTCATTGCCATCTGGGATTATGGATGTTTTCAGGCCTGCTACTGGTCTTGCAGCACCCGCATTGGAGCCTGCTGTGAAATTATACACGCTTCTTAATGATATATTATCTCCTGAGGCACAGAACAAGCTGTACAGCTACTTCCAGGTTCAATAGATGGACACTTTATCTTTGCTTTTCCTTTTAGGCAGAGCCTTGGAGTTGGAATTAGAAATGAACGCATGCAAAAAAATTGGAAATTTACATGCGTTCGTTTCTAATGCCAATTCCAAGGTCCCAATTCCATGCAACCAAACACTACCTTAGTTTTACTTGTTTTTCTATTTTTTAATATGCTATTGGCTATTGCATCTTCTCAGGCTGCTGCAAAAAAACGGTCAAGAAGACATTTGACTGAGACAGATGAATATGTCAGCGGCAATAGTGAAGGCATTTTGATGGATGATTTTACCGTTTCTACTGCATATCAGAAAATGAAAAGCCTTTGTCTGAACATAAGAAATGAAATTTTCACAGATATAGAGATCCACAATCAAGATATACTTCCGAGGTAAATTTTCTTGTTCTCGCTAAGATTGCAAGATTGCTAAAGAAATTACACTATATTAGCTGTACCTTGAAAATTCATCATCTTCTGATGATCGAATTTGCACTTTATTCGAACTTAGGAAAGAGTTCATAAGATCCAATATCCCATAAATATTATTGAAATTGCTTCTTTTTTTTTTTTCACTACAGTTTTATAGATCTTCCAAATCTTTCGTCAGCAATATACAGCGCAGAACTCTGTAGTAGACTCCGAGCATTCCTCATTGCATGCCCTCCCACGGGTCCTTCACCTCCTGTGACAGACCTTGTCATTGCTACTGCTGATTTTCAGAAGGATATGGAAATCTGGAATATTAAGTAAATCATTTTTCTTTTTTAATTTGTTTTGGTACAAAGTAACTTATTTTTGTACTCGTTCTTTAAAATTCTATTGGTGAACAAGTCCCTTGTCATGAATTTTACTAAATTTGTGTCGTTTAACAGGCCTGTCAAAGGTGGGGTGGATGCAAAAGAATTATTCCATTTATATGTTGTCCTCTGGATTCAAGATAAACGCCTCTCAATGCTTGACTCGTGCAAATTAGACACGGTACATTTGTTGTTTATATTTTACGTTGTCAAATACTTGAATGATCTTAGGTTGCGTCTAAGTAAGAGATTTGATAAATCCAAGGGATTTGTGAAATGAAGGGATTTCAAAATCCTGGATTTTGAAATCCCTTTATTTCACAAATCCGTTGTTTGGATAATTATTCGAAGTAAAGTATTTAAAATATTTTTTTTATTGTTCTATTTTTAACACTGACAAAAAAAAAAAACACAGATCCAACAATCATAAACATGAACCAAGAACAACAACTGAACCAAGAACCATGAACATGAACCAAGTACAACATCCGAAATTGAACCAAGAACCAACAAACAAGAGGCAAAATCCAATAACAAAATCGATGAACCCTAATTCGAAACTGAACCGAGAACAAAATCGATTTTGAAATCGAAAACGAAACCGAGATTTCAAAATCGATTTCGAACTCTAATTCGATTTCGAAATCGACGAAATCGATTTCGAACTCTAATTCGATTTCGAAATCGAAATCGATTTCATATTTGAAATCCAATCCTATTTCGGCGAACCCGTGGCGACAGACGACGAAGAAGAGACGACGAACGAGGCGACGAAGACGACGAACTAGGCGAGGAAGGGGGTTTCGGCTTTATCGCAAGAAGAAGATGAAGAAGAAGAAGAAGACGACAACGAACCCTAGACGAACGAAATCGACGAACGACGAACCCTAGACGAAACGACGACAACTGACGAACCCAATACGACGGCGAGGCGACTTCTGAACGAAGACAAACGAAGAAGACGGCGAGGCTGCAACGATTTTCGAAGGAAGAAGCGACGAAGATGAAGGACCGCGATTTTCGAAGGACAAATCTTGCGACGAAGATGAAGAAGAGGAATGAAGGATTTGTGAAATGATACCTGTTTCAAAAGGATTTGCAAATCCTTCATTTGAGGCTTCAAAGGATTTTACAAATCCACTCCTTCAACATTCCAAACAAAGCATTTGTTAAAAAGGGATTTTGAAATCCCTCCTACAATTCCCTTACCCAAACACAACCTTAATTTCATTATCATTTATATGGATCAACACTAAAAATCTGTTGCTTTTTTTTTTTTTTTTTTTTTGTTTTAAATTTAATGTTTGTGTTGCATTATCCTTGTAATTCAAATGTTTTATTGGTTCACAGGTGAAATGGTCCGGAGTAAGGACGCAACACTCAACAACTCCATTTGTAGACGATATGTATGACCGCCTAAAAGAGACCTTGAATGATTACGAGGTCATCATTTCTCGTTGGCCGGAGTATACCTTTGTTCTGGAGAATGTATGCCCGTTGGGTCCCACTTTTTTCTTTTAATAATTTCTTATTAAGTTGTTTCCTTGAAGTGTATTGACCTTAATTGTTAGGAGACTAGAGTTGATAATTTGCATAACTTGGACAATGTTTTTGTTATTTTCATCATCTATAAACAGGCGATTGCTGACATCGAGAAGGCAATTATTGAGGCATTGGAGAAACAATATGCAGATGTTTTAGCGCCATTGAAGGAAAATTTGGCACCCAAGAAATTTGGATTCAAATATGTCCAGAAACTTGCAAAACGATCTGGATCCCCCTACGTGGTGCCTGATGAGGTGACTTTTTTTTTTTTTTCTTTTTGGTCAAGTTTGTCTTTTTTCCTGTTTGTCCTGATGGATGGTGTTTCCTTTTCAGCTTGGAATTCTTTTGAATTCTATGAAGAGGATGCTTGATGTTCTTCGTCCCAAGATAGAACATCAGTTAAAGTCATGGGGCTCATGCATCCCAGATGGAGGAAATACAGCCCCAGGGGAGCGTCTAAGCGAAGTGACTGTAATGCTCAGATCGAAATTCCGAAATTATCTGCAAGCTGTTGTTGAGAAGCTGGCTGAAAATGTTAGAAAATCCCACAAGTCCTTGATTTTTCTAATTTCAGTGTCTTAATTTTTTCACATATTTTGCTTAGCAATAATAAAATTCGTATGTGCTTCAGACAAAGTGATGTTTAGACCTGATCATAGCCCCTCTGTTGTAATGGTGTTCATCTGATGTCTGGTTTATCAGGCATAAGATCTACAAATACCTTTTCTCTGTCAAATTCTTTCTTCAAATGCCTCCCCTGAAGTCTGATATAATTGAAAAACTACCATTGAAGAAAACTATTGCAGAAGAAAAATTCTCCTTTATTTTCTTTTTTCATTCATATTATTGAAATTTCTTATTTAGTATTTACTTCACTTTGATTTTTCAGACAAGGATGCATAATAATACAAAACTGAAGAAAATCCTGCAAGATTCTAAAGAAAGTGTTGTAGAGTCGGATGTTAGGAACAGAATGCAACCATTAGTAGAGCAGCTTACAGGAACGATCAATCATTTGCACAGCATTTTCGAGACTCATGTATTCATTGCTTCTTGTCGTGGTTACTGGGACAGGATGGGGCAGGTTGGTAATTTTACTATCTATAGATTAACAAAATCTCATCTTATTTTATAAGTTTTTACCGATCAAAATATATATTTGCTGCAGGATGTTCTAAGTTTCATGGAGAATAGGAAAGAGAACAGATCGTGGTACAAAGGATCACGAATTTCTGTTTCTGTAAGTGCTTTAAACTTTTCTGTCATCTAAATTCCTTACAGCATCTCCAATAATATTACTTATATTTTTGTTAAAATTGAGCGTAGAATAGACAAGGTAGGGGAATCATACAGTAGTTTGCTCCAATAGTCCTCCTTATTTTAACTAAAATATTTTTTTTTTCATTATTATTTGCATTAAATGGAATTTTTGATTAAATAAATAATCATATCATCGAGATTTTGATACCCATGAATCGTATCATCGATTTACTTTAGTTAGTTATTTTAGGATAATTTTGTATGGTCACCATAAGCTCACAAGTTTACTACGCGAACGCCAGTTTAATTTTTATTAAGAAAACCCATTGATTAACAAAATATGTGTATCATTTATGATTCTCTCTCCACATCCTTACAAAAAATAATTTTTTGTAAAGAAAAAAAATAATTAGTGGAGTTTTTGCTGAATTGGCTTGGGTTGCAGTGTTTATGTAATATAAACACTTGAAACTTGAAAGTGGAGTTATGGTGAATTTTTCTTAGTTATATTTTCAAAATAATATTTTTGCTTGGATTATAATTGAAAAATATTAGTATTTTTTGCAAAGTTTTTTCAAAATAATTGAATGTATGGTGGCCGGTGTCGTGGTGGTGGCTGGTAGGGTGGTATTTGGAATAGTTTTGTGGAAGTGACTAGGAATCAACATTTTTTTGTTTCTCAAATTCTTTATGGAATTCAGGAATTACTCCCAAAATTTTAGGAACGGGACCATGTTTACCAAATGCATTTTTTTACATTAATCCCAAAACTTTGGAAGCTGGAACAGAAATCAGGGGATGGAAACAGTAATCAAACGGGCCCAGTTACAACAATTAAATCATTAGGGGTGCAAAGTGTGACTACCCCTAGTTATAATATGGTCTAATTTGTGAATTGAAGCACAACTAAAAACAGATCCTTGGGAACTTATGATGAATTGATTATACCAAACTTTTCAATTTGCAAGTTCTTATTGTTGGTTCGTAAGAAATATGTGTTTGTGTGTGTGTGGTTGGCAAAAGTACAAAAAAAATGTGATTAATTGGAGATGTTGATTGAATGCAGATTGTGGATGATACATTTGCATCACAAATGCAGCAGCTTCTTGGAAACGCACTGCAGGAGAAAGACGTTCAGGCACCCCGGTCCATTGCTGAAGTCCGTTCCATGCTCTGCAGAGACGCCCCAACTACACAAAAGGGAAACTCCACATACTACTACTAGTACTTTTACTAGTACTACTAGACCCTCAACCCTCCCCCTAAATTGTAGATAGTAGAGAGAAAAAGACCTGTGAAGAAGAATCAAGGATCCTCCCTCCAGATATATTGAATCAGCTTCAAATGTTGATTTTTGGTTTTCTGCTACCACTGGATTATGATATCCCCCCATTTTTGTCTTGGATTTCATAGGAAGAAGAGAGAGAGAGAGAGAGAGGCTGAGAAAGTTGTGAGTTTGATAGTAGCAGCTTTGCCTTGTGGCTGTTGTGCAATTCTGTATATGTCAAATGTTATTTTGTCTTATGACCATTTTATTTATTTTTTAATAGATAAATGCATAACACAACGAGAAAGATTGCTGGTTCGTGTTCAAATTTTTAGTTTTTTCTTGCCGAGATTTTCATGAATGTTGAGATTTAAAGGAGGGTTCATGTGTAGAACAAGGAGTATCAAAGATGATACGTAATAAGAATTAATTTGGTCAATTATATTCTTTAGATTATGAAAAATAAATTATTTTTAATATATTCAAATATAGGTAAATCTTATTTGATTCAATAGATACTAGTGGAAAATAAATAAAGAGAAAATAGTTACTTTAGTAGCTAATCCAATGGAGAATTAAAATTGTTTTATTTTATTGGGTAATTTTATATGTGCACTCTTTTTTTAAAAATAAAATAAAATGATTCTTCTTTCTCTCTTACTCCTTCCCCTCCTCCTCCTGTCTCTTGCCCATTCCCATAGTTCCCCCTCAACCGCCAAATCTGTGCAAATCCGGCAAGTATCTACATGATTTGCCAAACCTATGTAGATCTAGTAGTGGGTGGGGCTGGAAACGAGGGTGGGGCTGGAAACGAGGATGGGGCTTAGGTGAGAGAGAGAGAGAAGATAATACATTAGAACAAAAACTCTAAAGTAGTAAAATACAATATGAAAATTACGACTTAACAATATCACTAATACCATCAACATACTTATTAAATTTAATATGCATAATTAAATTTAATAATGGACAAACATTAGACATAACATGAATGATTGACATAGGAAGTTCGAAATCACATTTAGACATAGATCTCGTACCAAAAGAAACAATGCATGAATTAAAACAAATAGCTATTACAGAACAAATAGATGAAAGTAAATTACAGTACAATAAGTGTCTCAAAGTGTCACACCCCTCCCCGGGCTCCCATCGCCTGAGGTCGAACGTGACACCGACTTGATGTTACTTGACCAATCAACAAATATACATATATATATACACACACACACACTGCGGTAAATTTTTTCTCCAAAAATATATTTACTCACTTCAAGATTTTGGAATATACCTATTCCAAATATTCACAACAAAATCACAAAAAGAAAATTGAACCTTTTAAGGTTCACACCTGTCCAGCCAGCCCTTCCAAAATGACACTACCTCCTGACTCTACCTAGTGCCAGTAGTGGATCCACTCCTAGCTGCGGCACCTGAAAGCAAATATTTTATCAGTGTACTATCTTTATAATATGAAAATATTTTATGGATTAAGCATAATTATCAAATACCACTTTCCAAAATATAATATAATATAACCGCATACCATACCAAAATAAATGTCACTGTCATTAGTGCAATAAGATAATATTTTTAAATCAACCAATCCAAATAAATCGACATATAATAAAATACCGCACTCATATTTCCTACTAGCCATAGGATCGTTTCACCTCACGATCGAGAGTTACGACGGTACCGTAACCTGTACAACTGTGCCATCTAAAGTGATTATCAGTGTCAGGGCCATTTAATATCCTCAATGGTAGGGGCAGCCACCCGCAGAATTTGTACTCCTGACAGGTCCACATATATCCACCCCGCAGGACTTGCCTGACAGGTAATAACATATCCGCCCCGTAGGACTTGTCTGACAGGTAACAACAAATATACACCTTGCAGGACTTGCCTGACAAGTAACAATAAATATCAATCCTGCAGGTCTTGCCTGACAGGTAATCCATATCTCGCAGGACATGCCCTCCTGATGAGAAGACAACTATGGTATAGTTGGATAACAAAAACCACTTTCCACATTTAAAAATCTACTTGATCCGCATAATGTTATAACACCGTCCATTTTAATAAACATTTGTTTTTCACAATTTATAGAAAAATATACTTTGTCAATTTACATAGAAGACAATACAATCACCTCGATTTTCGCGCTACACAAATATTGTGTGAACCTAACAGCCATAGGGTTTAAATTAATCATTTATGTAAATAAACCTAATATGACCCTAAAATGCACTATTTTTCATTCCCCAAATTTTGATTATACGAAATTACTACACGCCCAATTTTCTATATCAATATTAACTATATAAAAATTATTATAGTAATGATCATAAAAATTTTGTGTCAATGATTTAATTTGTAGAAAAATATTAATCGACTGTTAAAATTTTTATTAGTCGACGAAATACTAAAAATTGTCGTTTTATTAAAATTTACAATTTTTATTTGAAACGGCATTATTTGCAAATTAGATATTTTTATACCGGTTGTATTTCTCGAATCCACTATATGTTTTTGACATATAAATATACATGTATATTTGTCCGCATAGTTAGTCCCATAAATCGAACGTGTAATATATTTTAGTTTAACATATATATACACTATACACACAGCAGAAGAAAAAAATAAAAAAGAAAGGAGAAGAAGAATAGGAACAAAGGTAATCTTTAGTTTTTTCTTTTCTTCCTTTATATATATATATATATATATATATATATATATTTTATCGCCACTTTACAACCACTTTTACTTCTTTTTTTTCACCGTTTGTTCTTGTCCACATCCCCCTTTTTTTTTTTGGCTTGTGACCTTATCCACTTTATATATATATATATATATATATATATTATATGTTTTTTCCAACTTATATTAATCTCCCTCAATTATCTTTAAGATATCATTTAAGCCCAAAATCTAAAATTAATATTTTAAAAATGATAATTGGCCCCTAAATTTTTTTAAAAACTAAAATTAATATTAACATATTACTCCCTAAATTTTTTAAAACAACTATTAAATAACAAAATTCACCCCGTTATTTTCTAAATGTTCTAAAATGCAACTAAAAATTATGCATATGCAAAATGTCGGGTCTTACACAGAGACAATCAAATAACATTTTTAACAGAAAATGACTTCAACGTATACTATCTACTATCACAAGTGTGGTTAAGCAAAATAAATCACAAATATAAGTTTATAATAGGTTTAAACTTTATAAGGAGCCAAGGCGGTAGTATAACAATAGCAAATGATTTTGTCACTATAGCTAAAAAAGCCAGTGTCACACCTACAAATTATTTTCTTTCAAAACTACTGTTGACTTTACCACTACCAGCAAAAAGTAATATCAAAACAACTGCGATCAGAGTTCTCGCATGCAAAGCGTAGTTGAACTATCAATAGTTTAAAACAGTTCTATATAGAGAGCACAGAAAACAATAAATATCTTAAAGAAGAAACCTGGGAACATTCTAAATTTTTTATACAACCTGAAGATTATAACCACTTCAAAGAATTTAACATAAAAAATAATATTCCAAAACAATTAAGTAAAAAGGAATAGTTGTATAAAATAATACATATAGCAGAAGAAACACAGATTTCGGGGGAAAATCCCATAAAATTTTGGGAAAGAAACAAAATTGAAACACACTTGCAAATTAAAAATCTCAAACTTAGTATAAAAACAACTAATGAAAAATATGACCCAATAGATATAGAAGAATTTTGATAAACAAATCACCAAACATAAAAAATTAAGAGTCATAAAAAATAGTTCGAGCAGACATAGTAGCAAAACATTTATGGTAATAAATCATGCTGAAATAAAAAGAGAAAAAATCAGAATGTTCATAAACTATAAACATCTAAATGATAATACCATAAAAGACAAATACCCGATACCAGACAAAGATATGTTAATAAATTGTATACACGGAAAAACAGTGTTTAGCAAATTTGATTGTAAATCGGGATTTTGACAAATAAAAATGCACAAAGACAATATTCTTTGGACGACTTTCGCATGCACTCATGGACATTTTGAATAGCTAGTTTTACCTTTTAGACTAAAAAATGCACACAACATATTCCAAAGAAAAATGGATATCATATTTTTTAAGCACAAAAAATTTGTTTTAGTATATATAGATGATATCTTGATTTACTTACAAAATAAAGATGAACACATAGATCACCTACTTACAATATTCATAGAATTTCTGAATAACGGAATAGTAATAAGTAAAAATAAGATGGAATTTTTCAAAGAATACATAGGATTTTTGGGAAAAGAAATAGGAAAAGGAAAAATAAAATTACAACCACATTGTAAAAAAATAATAGAATTTCAAGATAGAATAATAGAAACTAAGCAACTTCAAGCTTTCTTAGAATTTTTGAATTATGCTAGAATGTATATCAAAGATTTGGAAAAAAATAATAGAACCACTATATAGCAAAACCAGACCAGAAGGACAAAAACTATTTAATACATAAGATATAAAATAATTCAAAAAATCAAAGAGAATTGTAAACAACTTCCAGAACTACGATTACCCTTATAAAACAGACTATAAAATAGTGGAAACAGATACCTCACAAGAAGGTTGGGGAGCAGTTTTATACTGTAAACCTAACAAATATTTAGATAAAAAATAAGAGAAAATATGTAGATATGGATCAGGAAAATATAAAGAAAAAAAAACAACACTAACTAACTTAGATTATGAATTATTAGGAGTAATTAATGCATTAGTCAGTTTCAGACTATTCCTAAACAAAGAATCTACAGTTAGAATATATTGTGAAAATATAGTAAGATTTTATAACAAAAGTAGTGAAAAAAGAATACATAAAAAAATTTGGTCAACTTTGTAATTAGTATTATAGGAAATGGATATAAAGTAGAATTTGAACACATTAAAGGGACTGATAACAGTCAAGCAGATTATTTATCTAGAGAAATATATTCTTAATATAATTTTAATTTCATTACAGATGGAGAGAAAAATGATAAAGTATGGAAAGACAGAGTTTTCAGTTAACCAAAATCAAAGTAAGAAGTTTAGAGTTAGTTACAGACTCACAGAACAACAAGAGTGTCTTTTGGATAATATATAGAACTTCAAAACTTTAGAAACAAAAAATATTGCTAAAATAAGAATTTTAAATGTAGTCACAGAATACTTTGTAAAACCTAAAACTTTCAAAACACATAAAAAATATTCTTATTACGTAATAGTTAAAGGATCAGAAACATGAGTTTCTCACAATTGGACAAAAGTAATAAAAAGAATTGATAATTATCCTAAACCACTATACAAGGGTTTTAATGATCCTTCAACAGTTTTAGACTTTGCAAAATTGCAACTAGATATTAATTATTTGATATTTTCTTGTGCTATTGAATTTTCACAGAACAATAAGGTTGCGTTTGGGTAAGAGATTTAATAAATCCAAGTGATTTGTGAAATGAAAGGATTTCAAAATCCTGAATTTTGAAATTCATTCATTTAATAAATCCGTTGTTTGGATAATTGTTTGAAGTGAAGTATTTGGAATATATATTTCTATTTTTATCACTTCTAAAAAAAAAAAAAAAAAAAAAAAAAAAAAAACCCACAGAAGCTTCGAACAGAAGAGAAGAACAAAGATGAAATCCAAATCGATTTCGAATCGAAGCAGAAGAACAAAGAACGACGGTGAAATGAAGGAGCAGAAACAGAAGCAAAAGAACGAAGGTCGATGCATCGATGAAGAAGAAGAAGAACGAAACGGGCGAAAACGAAAACGAACCTATCGAACTTGTCGTTCGATTTTGAAACGGGCGAAAACGAAAACGTTCGATTTCGAAAACGAGCAAAAACGAAAACGAAGAAGAAGAGCTTCAATCAAACTTGTCGTTTGATTTCAAAAACGAAATCGAAATCAAAATCAATCAAAAACCCTATTTTCGATTTCATTTTCAGAGAAATTAGAGAGAGAAGACGAAGCCCTAAATCCCAAATAGCGGCGACCAAGAAGAATACGACGACGATGGAGACGATTTTAGTAGAATCGACGATGGCGGCGACCTCTGACTTGGACGATGACGAACGAATATCGTCATTTGTAAAGGTTAGGAACAGACGACGTCAAGAACATCAAGAGAGGATTTCACAAATTACACCTCTCCCAAATTCATTTCTAAATCCCTTTATTTACCCAAAAAAGAATTTCACAAATCTTTTCTCCTATTACCCAAATAAGGAATTTGCTAAAAATGGATTTCAAAATCCCCTAACCAATTGAAATCCCTTCTACAAATCCTTCATCCAAACACAACCTAATATCACAGAAGTTAACCCTAACACTTTGAAAATATTCAAAAGTTTTGCAGAATATGGAGAGCAATCTTCCAAAGACCCCATAGAACAATCATAGTTTTTTAACAGTTTTCAAAATCAGTGTAAACGTTGTCTTCAGCTTACGTAAAATTGCAAAAAAAAAAAAAGAAGAAGGCAAGTTTGAACCTATATGGGAAGGGCAAGAGTTCAGAAAGAGTACTCCCTAAAGCTTTCTTTTTCTTTGTTTTTCTACATATGCGGCAACGGCGGGTTACCAGAAAAGAGAGGACAACTAATAGAGCTGCAAAAAAGATTCAACAAAAGACAGAAAAAAAAATCCCTAGGTATAGAAGTTATGGATCTACTGTGTTGTGTATGGATCACTGGCTATGGTGAGAAAGCTCACAATCCAAAAGTTTGCCTGCTCGGAGCTCATTTTGGATGGGAATAAAATGCTAGAGGTGGCTCGTCTGATTTCTAGAATTATTGTCACATAATAATTTCTTTCATCTTAAATGTGAAAAACATAGTGAAGAAATTTATCTTTTCACTCAAACATGAATGGTCTTAAAAGAAAAAGTTGTTTTGTTTGAAAAAATTATTTGTGAACTTAAAGGAGCATCTACATCCCAACAACCTTCTCTATCCAAAGAACAAACCAAAAATCTAAAAACCCGAGCCTTTTTTTTTTTTTTTTTTTTCACCCATACATTTTTTGATTAATTCTCTCAACTTATCCAATCAACCATCATCCACCACAAAAATCGCCTTGATTTTGATATCCAAATCGTCATTCAATAGTTTTTTCGAAACAGTTGGACCAAACACATCTTCTTCCCAAGAGTCAAATACACCTCAAAAAATCATTACCAATTAACCATATATTGTCATAATAATAGAAATTGCCAAAAAATTTCATTAGAACACGTTGAATGTAAATGTAACCTCATGTATACTATCATTCGTCTCGAACTTGATCTCCAAAACTATAATACCATAATCTTTTTCCACAAAAACCAAAAAAAATCTCTCACACCATAAAGACTCTTCGACTATGGATTTTTATCAGCCATGTATTTTCATAACCCCAGTCAAACAGAGTTCTTTGGAAGAAAGTTAGCTACATGTGTTAGTCATCTTTTCCATGAAAGCCCAACAAAAATGGTGGAAGTTATAATTAAATCCTTAGGACCCATATTCGAAGGTTATCCATATTTTCAAGCCAAACATAAGATATTACTTTGAAAAAGAAAAAACTATTCTATCATTCTTTGAACCACATTCTCTCAACACAACCTTTGAAAGACCATGGATTTGTGAGAATCTCAGCATTAAAGATAAAATAAAAATTTGGAACTATGACTACATTGCCCACAACATAAATTTCGTTCCACAACAATATGTATTTGGACCATTCAACTTAATTACAGAAGACGATCACCAGAAGATTTATTACGAAGGATACATTCTAGAGATTAATTTCAGAATTTTTAAAAGAAAAGAACCAATACAACAACAGTATGAAAAAGAAATATAGAAAACAACAATTCCGGACGATGATGTTGAATCAAGAATAGTCAAAGCCAGAGAAAAATATTACAAGAAGTACCCACTATACAATACCCGCATGGATATTTCACTAGGGGTGTGCACGGGTCGAAACCTTCCCATTTCGCCCTAACCCGACACCCGACCCGCAACTGTCGGGTCTGAAATATTCAGAACCGCTGCCAACCGAAGAAGGGATAATCTGACGGCGTCGGGTGTCACCGGATTCCGGTCGGAGAACAGTCGGGTGAGGTTGGTTGAAGAACAGAAACAAAATCGAGATAGATTCAACATAAACAAAGCATGCTAGAACAAAATAGATTCAACATAAACAACACATGCTCTAACACCTCTTCCGGAAATGCGTACGCCATCAGAGACCCTCTCTCTCTCTCTTTAAAACCAAATAGAGACTCCATGGATATGTTCAGTTCGCTACCTGTTGATTCTTCAGACGGTAATGATAGATCTACAAGAAAATCGAAGAAATCGAAGACATATTGCCATATTGGGAAGAAGAAGAAGAAGAATCGAAGAGAAAAAATAAAATCGAAGACTGTCTCTGGATATTGGGAAGAAGAAGAAGAAGAACATGAAGAATCGAAGACGAACAAATCTTAAGATCGGATTTGGAGAAGAGAGAAATGGAGAGGAGCGGCGGCGACAAGAACAATGAGACGATTCACGTGTATGAACTCAGAAGAAATCAAGAAACCCTAAAAATCCTATTTAATTGATCCATATTCGGACGGGTCGGGTGGGCACGGGTCTGGTGCATGAAAACCCGCCATCCGATCCGAATTTTTAACACTAATTCGGGTTCAACCGACTCGCCCGGTTTTTTACACATCAGGCCCGAATTTTACGGGCCGCGCCGGTCGGTTTTTTCGGGCGGGCCGGGCCTGTCGGTTATTTTACACACCCCTATATTTTACCAAAATCGTCATCAGAGAAAGAACAAAATTATGTACCAAATAATGACGATTTCTACTTGGATCGAGACAATAAAAGTTACCCCGACACATTAGATAGAAAATAATGTAAATATGAATTTTGGGACCAAAATTGAAATTGGTTGTGTACAAACGTACCCAAAGGTCCATGTGTTGATTAAATTTAACTTTTGATTCCAAAATGCGTCATCACTTATGTCATAAGTCTGTTGGCATAACTTTTAAATGTATTGACATTAGTCCGTCCTTGATATCCTTTATGATGTCCTCTTGGACAAATTTTTCAAAAAGAGAATAGTAAAACTACTACTCAATTTTTGATAAAATTGTCTCGTCATTTTCAATTTTCTTTAACCGATTCATCTGATTACCTACTGATGGAACCGGTTTCCCTCTTATGGAATCTATATATATTGAGTCAAAATGTTGTATTAAGTATGAGTAAAGAAATAATAAAGGTCTGAAAGCAGAGAGCATCCAAAGAATATTTTGAGCCCAAATATCAATACTTAGTCATTGATACTTAAATGAGGCATATTAAGGTCAGTCTTGTAAAATTCTACTCACTTTGTGAATAAAATTCTTGTGTTTGTTTATCCCATTAGGGGCTTCCCGAAAGGGAAAACCTCCCTTATTTTCCTACTGATGTGTATTTTTAGAAATTTTTAGTTAAAAGAGTTATTAATGTTTATTCATGCAATTGGTAGTCAGTTGAAAAACGAAAATTTTAAAATCTTAAGTTTTACTGTGAAAAGAAAAATTGACCTCAACAAAAAAACTTCTAAACACCTAGTCTTATGTGCTCTTTGACTGTTTACTGATGGATTAGCATTTTTAAGTCATTTGTGAGCCTGTGTGATAGGGTGAAATGCTAGAATTTCTTGAATAAGTGTGCATTCACTAAATAAATAATGTTGGTTAGCACATAATTAAAGATTCAGAATTCAAACTAAAAATACACGCAAAAAGTTTTAAATTTTTACATGCGCTCATTCTTAATTCCAAGTTGTAGGCAGAATCTAATTTTATGAAACTAAAGGCTACTTCAGCTGCAAGTTTTAGCACATGTTAAAGAGAACAGTCTGACACACTGTACAAACAATGAATTTTTTAACAAGGACGAGCACAATCAATTTGTAAAACAAGTGGCATTGTTCTAACAGAAAAAGAGAGAAATATTTACACGAGTAAATCGATAGTTTTTAGCTAATCAAATCGATTGATATGCCATGCTAGAAAAATAATCAAATGTTATGTTTACATAACCGCTTCACTTAAGCATCAGATGGGCAAAGCAACGAGGAGATCAGAAAAGCTTTGACAGGACACGGCAGGAAGTCCAGAAGGCTGCTGATGCTGCTTGGACAAGCGCTGGGTTTTGGTATATCCTGCTCCCAAACATATACATAAAATTGTCTATTATTTCAAACCCCATCTCAAAAATTAGAACTATATATAATGTAGAAACCTAATCGGCCTAACTCACTCTTAAAAGACGTCTTGAAAGATAAGGATTGCCCTAGTCTTTATATGTATATAGCTCAGGATCAAGTAAGTGATGTTGGATTCAACATGCCCCCCTCACGTACAGGTTGGACTTTGCCAAATTACTGCGAAATGCGAACAGATCGGGAGACCCAACATCAATGTGGAATTCAACACGTCCCCTCATGTGCAAGGTGGATTTTGACAAACCTAGTTATCGAGGGGGCCAACATTGATGTGGGATTCAACACGCCCAACATCAGACAAAAAACTTGGTTCTAATACCATGTAGAAACTCAAGGGCCTAACTCACACGTCTTGAAATAGAAGGATTGCCCTAGACTTTATATATATAGCTCAGGATCAAGTAACATAAGTGATGTGGGTTTCACCAGATACATATATGTGCATATATACTGTCAGTGTGTGTGTGTGTGAGGGGGGGGGGGGGGGGGGGGGGGGGGGGTAGAGGGGTCCTGATTTGGAAGATCCATGACCAAAAATGGCAATTTGTTAATTGCTTGCAACAACATAATGGAGGCAAAGAAAGGGCAAAGGATGAAAATATGGCAAATCAATTATAAATGAACTTACCCAATGGCTGTCGCCCCCCAGGATGCTACATTATATATGACTTTGCTTCCATCCCACGCCTTCCGAAGCTTCCCTTTCTTCTTTTTCACAGAAAACGTCTTGCTTAGGGCTGGTACAACATTCACATTGTCAATTATACAATCAATCACCTCAAAATGAAGGTGTGCAAGATATGGATGGGGTACAACAACATCAAGCATTTATTCATGTCCCCCCCCCCCCCCCCCCCCCCCCCTTTCCCTTTCTTGAGTGAGCACCAAAATGTCTAAGGTTGCATTTAGATAAAAGGATTCAGAATTGAAAAGTTCTAGCTTAAATCCAGAATTTCTAAGAGAGATATCAACAAATTAGAAAACTTCTAAATATCGAAAGACGCAATCAAATTAGAATCACAATAGGGATTAAAAAAATGATTGAACTTACCATCCTGAAGTTGATTCGGTGTCAATTCCTGTAAAAACCAGAAGGGAAATGATCAAATTCACCGCATGTGAATCCGTCAACATGAGAGAGAGAGAGAGAGACTAATGAACATAGAGAGATACAGAAGCAAGTTGATCTAAATCAACTAGCTTGAATCAACAACACGAGTAAAACAAGAAGGAGCTGGTTGTAAAGTATGATACGGAACATATGATGCTAACAATTGCGAGAATGACAACTTGCAGAAAAGGTTCAAAATCTTCAGATACAAGCAACTGAGGAGGATATTCACATACCTTAGTTTGTTTAAGGGACAACAGATATGCAGCCATGAAGCATGCAATACCTTCGACTATATCTTCTTGCCTAACTAGAACAAAGTCTTCTTTATCTAACTCAACATTTCCACTTTCCCAAATATCATTTTCACTGACCACATCCCATGAATTGCCTTCATCTGCTAAGTACAGAAAGTTCATTAGAAGTTACCACCGATACCACTCAATTCATTAAGTTGCCATAATGAAATAAAAATGATGGGTTCTTCTAAAAATAATTTTGCCCGATTAAAACATCAAATTGCAGGATATGAGAAATAAGTGCTTGTATGATGTGTTAAGAATACCAAATATACCCTAATGAAAGGCCCCTAATGCATACCGACAATATTTTGTGGAATTGAGACCTGGGCGCTCTCTAGCTTTTCGAGGAAATCAGCACATTCAACTCTAGATTTCAAAAGATCGCACCACTGCAGAGAGAAAATTATTAGGTGAATGGTGATTGTCCTTCCCCTCATTAACTAACATTTGAAGTCTCGGACAACATCAATAACTTCTCATAAATTTCACAAGCACATTGATCTAGAAATCTACTAGTAGTAAAAAAACAAATAATGGATGAACATTGAATTGAATGCTTTAGTAGTTGACAAACGGAAATTAAGCATTTAATCTTCAGATTCCATTGATAGAAAAACTTTACAAAAAACAACAAATAGAGGTGCATTTGGGTACTTTTAATTCTAATATACAAGCATGCATCAATGTCATTGCACCCTGAAAAGCATGGACAACTATATTGAGCATTCTGTACTAGTATACTGCTATTAGATTAAACAAATCACATATTTTCTACAAAGCCATTTACATTTGAGGTTAACTCTCATGCACTCTAGTTATACCTGCCTGAAAAATATGTTCAAATCCTACAACATTATATGCAGTTCAATATTCCAAATCCCCTTCTACTAGTTCGCTTTTAGGTTGCGTTTGGGTAAGTGATTTGACAAATCCAAGGGAATTGGTAAATGATGGGGTTTCGAAATCTGGGATTTCGAAACCCCATCATTTACCAAATCCCTTGTTTGAATATTTCTCAAAAACTAAGAACAAGAACAGAACAACAAGAACAAAAACTAAGAACAAGAACAAAAAATCAGAACAACAACCAACAAGAACAAAACCCAAGCAGCAACAACCCAAATCGGCGACAAAACCCAAAAAATCGATTACAATTGCTACTCGAGCAAGAGAATCGCGACTAACCCTAATCGGCGACGAAGAACAAGACGAAGAACTATGAACGACGAAGAGGAAGATCGACCATGGAAATCGAAATCGTTCATTCATGTTCGAAATCGAAATCGTTCGTTTGAAATGGAGTTGAAACCCTAATCACAAATCGACGTTCGATTTCAATTTCGAAGACGAAATCGTCGTTCGATTTTGATTTTGATTTCGAAGACGAAATTGTCGTCGAAATCGTCTTCGAAGGCCCTCTTTCCTCATTTCACGAAATCGAAGACGATAGTGGCTTCACGAAGCAGAAGATGGAAGCAGCAAAAGAACGAAGGTCGAAGAAGGTGATGGAAGGATTTCACAAATTACGCCTCTCCCAAATTCATTTCTAAATCCCTCCATTCACCCAAAAAAGAATTTCACAAATTCTTTCTCCTATTACCCAAACAAGTGATTTGCTAAAACTGGATTTCAAAATCCCCTAACCAATTGAAATTCCTCCTACAAATCCTTCATCCAAACACAACCTTAGGCACCTTCTTTTGAATATAATGAACAAATTTGTAGTAGAGTAACATGCCTTCCACCTTTCTCCCACATAATTCTCATAGTATAGAATCCCAATCCTAGCATAAATGTATTATCTCTTTGTTCAAACAAGAAGGCAGCTACTGTGACATCAAGAACTAGCATATTCAATACACCAAAATTATCAAGTAATAAGCAAACTCTTTATCCAAATTCCAAACTAACTTTGAAGTCAGATGAATTAATCATAATTCTTTAACAAAATTATGTACAACTACATAATAGTAAGGCTAGTTCAAACGGATTCAGCTCATCGTGGACCATCAAGTTCACTATACTACAAGGCAAACTCACAATAACGAAACCCTAAATAGTTTTTGCTTAGGCTTTATTTTTCGGTTTTCCATGGAGTAGAGAGAGATTTTATTATTTCAAACATGAACATCGGAGGAGATTTGATTAGCAATCTAAAACGAAACTTGATAGGAAGCCTACCTCTTCGGTTTCCTTGTCGCGGCACGGCGTTGAAGAACCCTCGTCGCCGTCGGCAACACGACTATCGTCTTCTTCCTCATCGTCTCCGTCGACACAGCCAGTGCTACCAAGCAATTCAAGAGCTCTCTGACATTGCTCAAGCACCGCCTCCAAGGTCTTCCTCTTCACCCGCACCTGATTCCTCTCCGATTCGCCGGAAGCGATCCGACTACTCGCAACTGCGTCCGCGGTAGGCACCTCAACCTCCATGCCCTAATAATTACACACAAAAAACTCTATATCTATCAATACACTGCATATACACGCAAAATCCACAGCAATACCTCTTCTAATGGCGCTCAAAATTGCAGAAAACAGAATTATGTGGCCATTCAAGCTTGATATTTGAAGAAGAATGCACGAATTTTTGGGGGAGTTCAAGCATGTGATTGATTGAATTGCGTTTCGCTTCTTGAGCTGTTGATGATGATGATGTTTTTGCGTGAGCCGCCATCGTTTCGTTTCATGCCGTCCGGTTTCGTCGTGCTTTGGGTTTGGTGGACCCGAGTCCGACAGCCAATAGACCCGGACCTAACGAGGCAAATAAAGAGAGGCCTATTTTGGCTTTTTCTTTGTATTTATTTTTAACTTCTTTAATCCCACGTTTATCTAGTTTATTAATATTAATTAACAAAATCTCAATTATTGAGTCCAAATTCTTACCAAATTAGTTATAACTTTAAGGTGTGGCTCAACTTGGAAAAGTAGTAGTCACCAAATGTTTAAAAAAATATATTCACAAATTAATGAGTGATTGATTTAATCTAGGATGTAGGCTTTCTTTATTTTTTGAAAAATTATTAGATTATTTTTTAAATAATTTATTTTTCATATTTAGTTCATTTATTTTTATTTTTCAATTAACATCAACTATATTTAATTTATTGAGTTGATGTTAATTACTGTTAAATGCGTATTAGGTTAGTATTAATCCCTAACAATGAGGAATTAGGAAATAGTACTGACTTGATGCAGTTCCTAGTTGCGTTTGGTGTTAGAGACACACACTAAGACATGGGTAGCCAAATGGCACAGGCATGGTACACTTATGTAATTGGACATGGTGCATGTGGCAACCTACAAAGGCGTTAAGAAAAAGGCACAAAGATTGACCCCGAATAGGCGAATATTGGACGAGTACAAAGAGTTGGTAGGAAAACATTGGCACTTGGGGAAACTTGGGCACATACATGTGCATTCGGCTAAACCAAATGTGTTGGTTGTGGCTAGGGTTGTAAACGAGTCGATCCGAATTGAGTAGTGGATGTACAAGCTCGTTTATTTAAGTTCAAAGTTAAACGAGTTGAGCTTTGAAGTGAATGTTCGAACTCGGCTCAGGTTGTAAAACATGAGCTCGAGCTCGAGCTCGGTTTGGCTCGATTAACCCAAATCAGCTCAAAATGGAGGTAAAAAATTCAAAGCTCAGTTGTATGCCCTCATTCTCAGCAATCGTGATAACAAGAGCCACGACATCCCCACTAACGACGGTAACAAAAACGACGAAGAGAGAGAGAGAGAGAGAGAGTCCAGATATGTTCTTCGTCCGCAAAGAGAGCAAGTACCCACAACTTGGAAGTTGTTCTTCGGTTATAGGGGATTGCGGTGGAGGCTCGAAGCTGCTCGTTGTAGGGTGTTTGGTCGGCGTTAGGGGTCACAAACTCACAATAAGGTTGAGACTTGAGAAGGTTTAGAAATCTTAGGACTTTCAGTAGGTTGAGATTGAGAGAGGATTTTGAGAGAGAAACTTTTAGAAAGAGAGAAAATTGAACGTCTAAGGAAGGATGAGAAGTAATCATGATGTACCCAACAAAAAGAAAAGAAGTAATAATATTATTTTGTACACTTTTGTTGGGCAAGTGTAAACTTAATTATATATTTATTACTTAATAATAATAGTGTCTTGTCTGCGAACAAAAATCGAGCAGCTCGCGAACAAGCTTGGCTCGGCTCGTTTATCAAATGAACATTTTTTGGAGTTCGAGCTCGGCTTGTTTATTTTGATAAACGAGCTCGAACAAGATTTTTTCGAGTCGAGCTCGAGCTATTCATGAACAACTTGATTCGTTTACAGCCTTAATTGTGGTAGCCAACACCATTATGTTCCTCAAGCATTTTGATGTCTATTGTTGCCAATCCAATATTTTGCTTAAAAGTGTTATAAGGGGACCCTCCCAGAGGAGACCTTCAGTGTGGACATGAACCTTGTGTGCTGAGGGATATCAGCACAACAAGGTAAACTAGGGTGTAGCGTGTCATGTGTGTCGGCAGACAAGGGTGTTGTAGGATAATGCCAACACGTATTGGGCATCGTTGAAGCTAAATTAAATTTAAGGTGATCATAGGCACAATGCTAGGATCAGTGCTTATGGTGAGGTATGATATTGGTCAAGACCTTGGCACAAGTCAAGGCAACAAGAATCAACATATGTCTGCTAAACAAGGCGTCGTTTGACAATGTTGGTGGACATTGGGCGACATTGGAATAAGGTGCTCGACAAGTCTTCGCAAAATTAAGCGTTGTTGGGGAACATTAGTGGAATTAGCACGATGTGCAAAACAATCCTTGGTGCGATGCTAGGATTAGATTTCATGGGCACGACATGAAAACAATAGAAGACCTTGGCGTAAGGAAAATGCAAGGCCGGAAGAACGTGACCACAATACTGTATTTTGATCAGAGTCATGCGGATGACTGATCGCTAAAAAATAATACCCTTTAAGTAGTACCGCAATACTGATATAGTACGATATTCAAGTAAGGTGTCAAATCACATGGATTAGTCTTGTAATTATCAATTTTCGATTATTTTTCTTTCTTTGTTGAAAACGAGTTGAGTTTGATTTTTTTTTTTTAAAATAAGAAATAAATATTAAATCTAAAAAAAACAAATAACCGAATTAGGAATTGTGGATTTAGTATTTTGAGTATTATGTCGTTCTTATATTTTCAGTTTGAATCGAATTTGTATAAATGAGTGTTCTCAACTATAAGTTGGAACTACTCATAAAAATTGGATTATTATTCTTTGACATGATTTATTTTCGATAATTAATTTCTACTTTGCACTAATATAAGGTGAATTAAAATTTAGGTATAAACCATCCAAACCAATAATCAATCTCCAAGAATACAACTGTGTGGCCATTAGATTTAATCACAAGTATAAGATCTAATGTTCTAACAATAATCAGATTCAAACCAAAATCTCTATAAGAACATTTTGATAATAAATCTAATCACAAATAAATTCATTTTTAAGAACGATATTCCTACCACACAATTGTTTATAAACTCAATAATATTTTACCACAATTCTAACCTAGTTGAAGGAAATTAGCGCTCATCGTTGTGTAAACCGGTGTTTTCTCGGATATAATTCTCAAAGACACTATTTGCACTCTGTACCCCCAAGAATTCAAGCTTCCTCCCGCAAAAATAAAAATAAAAGAAGAAGAACAAAGAGAAAATAACTAAAATATGTACAAATGATCTAGAATTTCTAATGAAAATGGAATAAATTTGTTCCCAACCCTCAAGTCCTATTTATAGAGACCAAAAAGATAGTTTGGGGGTGCAAATTGGCCAAAACCAAAACAAGTTGGGATGAAAATAGAGGGGAACATGCTAGCCAAGTGGGCATTGTTCACGCATGAGAGTATTATTCACGCAAGTGGATACTATTCATGCATGCGGTACTGTTCATCAACGGTGGAAACACATACTATTCACATGTACGACATTATTCATGCATATGCAACTGTTCACACGTACAGTACTATTCACGTGTTGAAGAATATTAACACCTCTAATTGCTCTTTTTTCATCCATTTTGCTCTAAATTAACATACTTTTGTTCTATTTTCAAAAACCTAAAACTATCTTAATTTCTAATAATTTAATTTAGTCGAATAATTAACAAAACTAAGTTTAGTGGTATTAGATCGCACAAAAAGCAGTGCGATCACACTCCCAAACTTAAATTTTGCTAGTCCTTGAGCAAAATTAAATATACTAAGTAAATGAAAAGCCACTTTCATAGGGAATACGATTGTATTTAGGTTATGCAACAAGCCTTTAAACACCTAGGTTACCCCTAGTGGACAAGTGTTAGCCCCTTGAGATCGGGATAGGATGTTGAATTGGGTTGGATTTTGGTGTCATGTCCAAGTCAACGTCCTTACCAGGTTAACCGGACTCGGTTAACTTCGCTAAACGGAGCAATACTGGATGACACAAAGATAAGACAGAAGGTATTGGTATGCATCGGCATACACGACATACAACGGCATTGCTAGACGATGTGGGTAGACATCAGGCATACAGGAACAAGACACGGTGATCCTAAGCGCAACGCTAGGATTAACATTCATGAGGGTCATTTTGAGCATGAGGCCAAGCAAACGAGACAGAATGTGGATGCAAGACACATTCTGGGCTGTCGTGCGGTATGGCAAAGCGTTGACATCCGTCGACATGACCAAAGGAACAAGACGGTAATCTGGAAATGTGTTGGAATAATGTGCAACAACAAAAAATGATGGGCTAAGGTGTTAGCTCATGAAAACTAAAAGAGATTGAAAGTTATGGTGCAGTTATGGGCAGTTACGAGTAGTTCTAGACAGATCAGGCTAGGAAAAACTGTCTATCTGTGGGTTAGACAAGTGTCTGACATGTGTCAATTTCTTGCCTAAGCAGTTGGGGATGTCAACTACCATATTGTTCATATAAATATTGTATGTAACTGTCGGATTTTAGTAGAGAGAGTGTTCCTGCGAAATTAGACAGATTTTGTAGACATTCTAGTTCCTTGTGCCTAAGTTTAATACAAGGTTGGGTTTACCCGTAATTGTTTTATACTGTCTGTTTTCGGGGCATTTTCTTGTAGAACGTTGCAGGAACGTGGCTGACTATTTGTATCAATGATTAGGCCATCACTTTGTCAGAAATTCGTGGTGAAAATTTTAACCCTATGACATTGGGTATCAGAGTAGGAAAACAATATGGCCCACGTATCAAGTGTAAGCATTCAATTGGAGGCACTGGAAGACTACGTCCATGCGCCACTAATGGGAAACAAGGTGAACCTATCTATCCAGAACACTGAACTGGGAGTTAATATCATGAATCTTCGAGCCTCCTTAAAAGAATTCTGTACCGATACATCGGCCAGGATCAAGTCCATGGCAGAGGACAAGATCGCACTGACCGATGTCTGGAAGGTAAACCTCGGAAACATTGAGGAAGAAATCTCCATACTGAAAAAGACAGTCACTAGACAGGAAACGCAAGATAGACCAGCGAAGGTACGAGTACCGGAACCTAAACCATTCTTTAGTACTAGAAATGCCAAAGAATTGGATAACATTTTGTGTGACGTTGAACAGTATTCATGGCTGCACACATTCCAAACTCTAAACGGGTGATCATAACCACGATGTATCATAGTGGCAATCTTAATTTATGGTGGAGAACACAGGTTTCAGACAAAGACCGTAAGTAGATCATAGAGTGGAATGATTTATAGAAAGAACTGAAGGAACAATTCTTGCCCAGCAACACTTCCTAGGTTGCTTAGGAGTCCCTAAAGAATTTAAGACAGATGGGTACAATACGTGAGTATATAAAGAACTTTACCTTGATGATGCTGGACATAAAGAACATATTCGAGGAAGACAAACTGTTCAATTTCATGTCGGGATTGCAACAGTGGGCATAGGCGGAACTAAGGTGGCAAGGCGTACGTGACTTGTTGGGTGCAATTGTTGTTGCAGATAGTTTGGTTAATTACAAATTGAGTGATCAACTCAATTTTTTTGTCGACACAAATGCCAAAGATAAATACGGTGGTTCGAAAGATAAGAAGAACAAGGCCCGTGAAAAAAAATAATTCAAAGCCAAGTCCAAAGGTGAGGGACCATCCCGGGTCAAAGACAACAAGAATCAACGGTGTTTTTAATGCAATGGACCCTATTGATTGAGAGATTGCCTCAAGAAAAAAAAGATCGGTACTATTATTGCCGAGGACTCGGGGGATGACAGTTAAGAATCTCCTACTCGAGTCAATCCCTTGCAGATTCTTAGCGCACTTCGTGCTGAGAGAACACCATCACAACAACGTAGTTTGTTGTATGTGAGGACACTGATTAACGGTTGTGAAGTACTAGCAATGGTTGATACTGGCGCTACTCACAACTTCGTTGCTGATCGAGAAGTTAACAACCTTAAGTTGGGATATTTGAAGAATCCTAGCTAGATCAAAACAATGACTCTGAAGTTACGCCCATCCGTGGCTTAGCTTGTGCCGAAGTGAATATCGATGCGTGGAAAGGAAACGTGAACCTAATGGCAGTATCTTTGGATGACTTTGATGTCATTTTAGGTATGAAATTTCTAGTGGTAGCCAAGGTAAAGGTAATGCCCTATCTTGGGGGTTTGTTGATTGCGGAATAGGAAAGACCAACTTTTGTTCACGTTGCTGAACATGAACAGTCTTAGAAGGAAGGTAAACAAAAAGTTGGCATTTTGTCAACTTTGCAAGTGAAGTTGGGTTTGAGACACGATGAGGACACCTACCTTGTTGCGCTAATCGAAATCAAACCTGACCAGATAGTTGAAGTGCCGACGTTGTTGCTAAAATTCTTAAGAAATTTAGCGACGTTATACCCCCAGAACTCCTGAAGACCCTTCCTCCTTGGCAGGCTATTGATCCCAAGATTGAGCTGAAACCTAGAGCAAGGACCCCTGTTGGTAGCACGTGAATACGTCGCTACTTTCACCGCAAGTGTACGGATCAAGTTTTAGTATAGTTTGGAAGAGTTAGGATTGTCGTATCCATATGGATTGGTTGAGACGGTCGTTGAGTACCGCGATTATCATAACCTAACTTTATTTGGGCGATAAAAATATGTTTTGTTTGTAAATATAAATACTAAACTAAAATACTAATTAATCTAATTAAACTTTATACTATATTGAGACGTTTAAGGGAATTGATTATCTAGGGATTAATTTCATTTACTTAAATGTGTTTGGTTTCATTTAGTTAACAATAACGGTATTCGACCTATCCGACAATCTCAGTATCGTAAACTCATTCACTCCCTCTCCCGAGTGTAAAGTGAATGAATATGTGACTTCGCGTTAATGTCGAAGTCCCCCTCTAGCATTTTTTAGAACACATAATCACATGAGTCTTGCCCTAACATCATTGATTACACACTTTGTAACTCCCTCCTGGGTTATTAGATCGTCGCGTTGTGTTTAAACCCTAATTCGAATTCGAGGTTACCTCTCCCGAGTGTCAAATTCCGATTTCTCAATATATCTAAACAAACATATAATAGAAATACAAGAACAGTAAATACAATCGAATAGCGAAGAACAACCGTTAAAGAAACACAATTCAAACAAACGACATTTTCATAAATTATATTAATCCCATAGATAATTCATATTTAGCCAATGGCCATAACCGTATATACAATAACAAACAAGCTAACCATGCTCAAACAATCTACCAAAGTTAAGAAATAAAGAAAGAAACGAAAGAACTTAGCCGTTATCCGAAAATCCGACGCTAAAACAACTCCGAGAGTGTTTCTCATTTTTCGCAACGTGATCTTCTCCTTTGGTTTGGTTGAGTTCTCCCCAAAACTCTCAAATCTCTAACCTCTATCTAATGAGGTATAATCCCCCAAAAATGAGAGGAGAAGAAGATATTAAGGGCCAAAAATATCTCAAAATATCTAAAAATCTACTTTACAAGTACAGGGGTTACCGCTGCAGTGGTGGGTATGTCGGCAGTGGTCACCGCTGCAGCGGTAGGCGATCAGAAACTTAAGCAACTCTCTGTACTTTGACCACTGTAACGGTGGAGAGTTCAGTCAACTCTCTGTATTTTCACCGCTGCAGCGGTGGATGTAGGCTTTTGAACTTTACCTTTTTGCTATTTTTCCACCATTCGTGCTCCGATATGATCTTTTAAAAACCGTTTTCATTCCTTTTCGACCCAAATACCTAATTTATAACAAAGAGAATAAAAACGTATTAAAACATATAAAAACGCTATAAAAATACTCGAAAACTACCAAAATCGGTTTGGAAATAAATAGATAAATTACACCTATCAAATACCCCAAAACTTAGAATTTTGCTAGTTCTCAAGCAAAACACCCACACAATAAAAGAAATTGCAACAACTAATTATGAAATTTAAATACTAAAAATGAAAAACACGAAAAACAATAATGTACAAGTTTTGAATTTCATCTAACTAGCCAAACGGTTTTCCTTCATTGGCCCCCAATCCTATCAAGTTCAAGAATAAAACACACCATGTGGTGGTCTAGAATTTCAACATTCAATAATAGTAAGTGTCATTCTAGATCCTGTCAAAGTGTGTGTGTGAAAATTCAATTATACAAATATCCACCGATCGGATTCGATTATCCATCAATAAAGCTCATGACTAAAATCAATAAGGTATAGAAAATCCATATGCCTGACAGGGTTCCATTCTCCAATAATGTAGGCTGGTAAATTCAAAAAAATCAATAGGACTTGGTTCGGTTTGTGGAAAATGGCCAAGGGTATATCAGGAATAGAAAACAGGTTAACGTTATTAACTTAACGATATCCAAGGCACATGCTTGGCTCAACCACTCTCGTAACCCCACATATATCAATTCGAAACAACCCTGAACTTATATTTGAAAACGTAATACTCACTTGTCAAGACAAAACAAAAATAAAACTATATTTATTCTTTTCTTTTTTTCATAAACCACACCCCCAAACTTATTCGATTATTACAATTTTACGGATGTAGTTAAAACGAAAGAAAAATGACAAGTGAATACTCGAATACCGAACCAATAAAAAGTTCGCCCTAAACCCAACCGCTCACTTCAATTAGCATAACGAATGCTAACTTGATTCATTCAAATTGTGCCTTCGGCTCAGCGATATTGGTTTGGAAATAAGTTTTATCTGCCGGGGTATTTGTTATGTGTTCAGAATTGAAATGGCTTACAGGCTTCGACAGGGTAACGAGGAAAAAATGATATTACATGGTGAGCTTCAAAGGCTCAAGCGGTCAAAATGAATGCCTAAATCATATCTCCTGAACTCTTCGCCTAGGATTTTGCCTCGAATCAGGTTCTAGAATCCCTATTGTCATAAACTTGGCTAACGAATAATCGGCGTCAAATCAGTTGGATAGTTATATATTGAGTTTATGTGCTTGTGCAATTAGGATCCACAATAACTTTTACTAAAACGAAACGTCAAGCACACAGAACACACATGAATGAGCATTACGCTCGACCTCAATAAACAATTAGGGTACAGACTCATCATCAGGTAATGTCCCAGATGAAGTACAAAACTCAGCATATGCACAACAACTACATAAACATACTAAACCTAAACAAACATGCATATATTGAAAACAATACAACATAACTAACAACATAATAACATACTAAACGTCACCCCCGAACTTAAAATGGTTAATGTCCAAAATGACCCATCAGCGATCCCAATGAAAGCATAAAGCATTATAATGAAGACGGGAGTTTAGAACACGTACTTGGGAGGTAAGAGAATCTCGCCACCGAATCAAGTCGGCAGTGACGGATTTAATTTATTTTTGATCTTGGGTTGTCTCCCAAGAAACGCTTGATTTATTGTCTTCGGCTTGACAAGGAGACCGACTCGTCAAAAAGCGACGTTTGCCCATAGTAAGTGTCATACAACACTACGTATGGGTCTTGATTCAATACGCCGTCAAGCTTGGCAAGATATGACATTGAATGGGTCGAGCTTTCAACTTGACTCTTCTCCATATTTTGTGCTTGGGAAGCATAAATGTACTGAGCTGGAAATGGGGTAGGATAGGTGAGCCACATCAGATCCTCGTAGATGTGATCGTCATGGCTCGGGGGTGGCATCACCAATTGGAATTCAAATGATGAAAAAACACAACTATTAACATGTGATTTTTCATTGCCAATCCACACTTGGGTTGTAGCATCTTCATGATTGTCTTCGATCTCACCCAAGTACCTTCCGCTTGCTTCCGGTTCCTCACGATGGCTTTCAAATTCGGATGTGATTTGTTTACCTCTTAGTGCCACCGCTTCTGACTCGACCTCAACATAGCAAATAAGCTGACCGATTTGTGTCTAAAGAGACAGTACGATCGCATCAATTTTGGCGCAAACTGTCTCAATATTATCAAGACGATCCTCATGCTCGTTGAGTCGATCATGCATTTCCCTCAAGAATATCTGAGTCTCTCCTATAACGGTAGTGAATATTTCCTCCAAGGCGGGGGAAGCCTCCACATCTTGAATCGGAGTGTCAATACATGGCGCCGTGGTGTTGGAAAAATCCTCCAAGCTTTGGTGACTTGGTGAATAATTCAAATTCTGATAATCGAGGTTCGCCAATTCCTCTAACGACCAAAGGGCATCGTTCGCGGTTAGGTCATAGAAAGAAGAGATACCATTTCCTCCTTCCACCCATGTTCTGGCTGCGGCTTGTAACCCATCGAGGAAATTCAGTATTTGACACTTCCTCGAAGTCTTATTAAAAGAATTTCAACAATACTTGTTGATCTAGCATCTTCAAGTACCTTACAAGAAAAATAAAAAACAAAACTACAAACAAAAATTATAAATAAAAGAAATACCTAAATTAAAATCAAATTATTTACTCACAATATCAACAATAATCTAAAACAAAATACCCGACAATGGTGCCAAAAACTTGGTAGTGCGTGAATACGTCGATACTTTCACCGCAAGTGTATGGGTTAAGTTTTAATATAGTTTGAAAGAGTTAAAGTTGTCGTATCCACAGGGATTGGTTGAGACGATCGTTGAGTACCGCGATTATCATAACCTAATTTTATTTCAGCGATAAAAATATGTTTTGTTTATAAATATAAATACTAAACTAAAATACTAATTAATCTAATTAAACTATTTATACTATATTGAGACGTTTAGGGGAATGAATTATCTAGGGATTAATTTCATTTACTTAAATGTGTTGGTTTTGTTTCGTTAACAATAACGGTATTCGACCTATCCGACAATCTCAGTATCATAAACTCATTCACTTCCTCTCCTGAGTGTAAAGTGAATGAATATGTGACTTCGCGCTAAAGCCGAAGTCCCCCTCTAGCCCTTTTTAGAACACATAGTCACATGAGTCTTGTCCTAATGTCACTGATTACACACTTTCTAACTCCCTATCAGGTTATTAGATCATCGCATTGTGTTTAAACCCTAATCCGAATTCGGGATTACCTCTCCCGAGTGTTAAATCCCGATTTCTCGATATATCTAAACAAGCATGTAATGGAAATACAAAAATGGTAAACACAATCGAATAGCGAAGAACAATCGTTAAAGAAACACAATTCAAATAAACGACATTTTCATAAATTATATTAATTCCATAGATAATCCTTGTTTAGCCAATGGCCATAACCATATATACAATAACAAATGAGCTAAACATGCTCAAATAATCTACCAAAGTTAAGAAATAAAGAAAGAAACGAAGGAACTTAGCCGTTATCAGAAAATCCGACACTAAAACCACTTCGAGAGTGTTTCTCCTTCTTCCCAACGTGATCTTCTCCTTTGGTTTGGTTGAGATCTCCCCAAAACTCTCAAATCTCTAACCTCTCTCTAATGAGGTCTAATCCCCCAAAAATGAGAGGAGGATAAGATATTAAGGGCTAAAAATATCTCAAAATATCTAAAAATCTACTTTATAGGTGCCGGGGTCACCGCTGCAGCAGTAGGTATGTCGGCAGTGGTTACCACTACAGCGATGGCTGATCGCTACAGAAATAAGTAAAAATTGAGATCCATAAATGCTAAGAGACAAAGAAAGGAAGAATTGGAGAAATCGAGAATGGAAATGGCTCCATCAAGGACGACAATAAGGGAAAGGAAGAGAGTGAAGGTTTGTGTGGTGCAAATGAGACGGTTGTAAATTAGGTTTGTGAAGAAAATAAACCCTAAGGAAACAACTGTATGTCGGACTGAATACAAATCTAAGTTATGTATTTTTTGAATTGTAACAAGAAGAGGATTGAAGAAAACAAACAAGAAAACAAACACTAATTCCTCAGTATAGTCTATTACTCAGCAACCAGAAAAAAAACTAAAAATTCAAAAGAAAATAAGCATTTGATGAATTGCGAACCCTAAGACTGGTACCTGTTTATGATGCCTGCCTTTGAACTTGAGATATTTCAGTTTTGATACACCCGTGGATAGCGAATAGTGGCTATGGAGCTTGCGAACCGACTGACGGCGAGTGGTGGTGGAAATATGAAATTGTACTTTCAAATTAGGTTCCAATGAAATTGTACCTTCAAATTATGGTTTCCTACCTTCAAATTAGGCTCTAATGGCTATGGAGCCCATGAATTTATAGACCTAGGGCATTTTCGGACTTTGAAAAGGAAGAGGAAGAAAATGATCGAAAATTATGGAAAGTTTTACCTAGCTGCTGTGAATATGGAAAGTTCAATTGAATTTGGGGATTGAATCTTAGAAAAGGAAGAGGAAGAAAATGATTGAAAGTTGGCGCCGCCTCTTAACGCTCTAACTTAAGGAATGAACCCTAAAGTGGTGAAACCATAAATGTCTCTCCCTGGAACAGGCGGGCGGGTCAACACGCGGTTTTAATCATTAGGCCTACAATCCACCTATGGGCCTTTCAGGTTGAAGAATGCAAGCCATTTTGGATCGCAAGTTCAGCTTGGGTGGGTTATTTTGGGTTCAAAATGGGCAGGGCGGGGAGGGTTTGCGGGTTACAAAAAAAAAAATTCATAACTCTAGGTGCATCGATTCTGTTCCAAAAAAAGACCGATGGCTCGATGTGTATGTGTGTTGATTATCGGGCATTAAACAAGGTGACGATTAAGAACAAGTATTATATTTCTAACATTGCAAACTTGTTTGATCGTCTTGCACGAGTCAATTATTTCACAAAGTTAGACTTGAGATCGGGATATTACAGGTTCGAATAGCAGTAATTGACGAATCGAAGATGGCGTATGTAACACGGTACGGTTCCTACGAGTTTCTGGTTATGACGTTTGGTTTAACCAATGCCCCTGCTATATTTTATAATCTGATGAATGATGTGCTATATAAGTTCCTGAATTGTTTTGTTGTTGTTTATCTTGACGACATCGTGATCTACAACGAGACGCTAGAGGATCATCTCTTTAAAAATGGTTATCTCTAGGCTGAGAAAGAATCAACTATATGTAAAGAAGAAAAAATGTGAGTTTTGCCGTGAGGAGGTGATGTTCCTCGGACACTAGGTGAGCTAAGGAAAGGTACGAATGGATGAACGTAAGGTGCAGGTCATTGTTGACTGGACAGCACCTAAGAAGGTTGGAGAACTGTGCTTGTTTTTTAGACTTGTGAATTACTATCGGAATTTCATACAAAGATATTCAAAGAAGGTGAATCCCCTTACAGATTTACTGAGGAAAGACGTAAAGTACGAATGGACTCTAAAATACCAACAGGCATTTGACCAGTTGAAAGATGCAGTTTCTGCGGAGCTTGTTTTGAGACTACCAAAATTCGAGGTGTCTTTCGAGGTGTGGAAAAATGCATTCGATAGAGCAATCTGTGGTGTCTTGGTGCAAGATAGACACCCAATTGCTTACGAGAGCATGAAGCTAAAAGATGCTAAACAAAGATATTCAATGCACGAGAAAGAGATTATGGCAGTTGTTCACTGTCTTGATACATGGAAGCATTACCTGATGGGGACAAAGTTCACGGTGATGACTGACAATGTGGTGAACACCTATTTTAAGACCCCAAAGAAGTTAACCTGAAGTAGGCACGGTGGTAAGAGTTTATGGCCGAGTTCGATTTTACTTGGGTGCACAAACAGGGAAAATCCAATTCGGTTGCTAATGCATTAAGTTGGAAGGAAGTTCTGGAATATGTTGCGTGGATTATGCAGGTGGAGACTAATTTCTTACAGAGAATTAGAGATCAGTCCCCATATGACTCTTCCAACTAAAAACTTCGACAACAAGTCAATGACGGTGTTGTGTGAAGATATTGGGTGGAAGACGGGTTGATGTATGCCAAGGGGAGCCGACCCTATGTCTCGAGCGGATGAGGACTAAGGAAGGAACTGTCACGCGAGACACGTTGTTAGCCCAGTAGAATACCCAAGAGGGGGGTGAATTGGGTAATTAAAAATTATCAGAATAAAATTCAATAAATCAAATAATTAATTTTAAGTCTAAATTAATTATTATCTTTATAATACAGCGGAATAATATAATCAACTAAGTGCACACCCAAACGGTAAAAATAGCAAAGTAAATATAGCAGCACACAAAAGATTTATACTGGTTCACCAAGTTACCCTTGGCTAATCTAGTCCCCCGAGCTCCACGGAGGTTGCACCCACTAAAACCAAGATCATTTTAAAGGTAGGAACCAAACTCGTACACCGATTCTTTGACAGGCTCAGAATCAACCTTTACAATATCCTTTTCCCAGGTTAAGGAAGAACCTCTACTTTTTACAGGGTAAAGAATAACCTAATTCTTTTTATACCTTAGGCTCAAAAATCAAAACCTTACAAAACACTCCAACTATCATTTTCCCAGGTAAGAATGGAATCTTTACAAATCACTCACAACGCAATTCTATCCAATAAGAATCACTACCTTAATCTCTTTACAGGAAAAAACTAAAACCCAGCTACCCCTGATTAAATACCCCCAACAGTATTTAATCCGTTACAACTCACCAATATAAATTGATAAGCAAGAAATCTCACTCGGAGCTTCTACCACCCCAGATAAATAATAACTCAATTAATATCCCAACTAATGATAGAAAAACGTGGGATAGAAAAATATGATTTTAACAAGATATGGGTAGCAAATTTGAGCATGTAATCAGATTCAAGAAATTGTTTGTAAAAATATTTTCTTCAAAAATCAAAAACAATTTCTAAGATCAATTTCCAAACAATAATCAAATAATGCAATGAAAGAATATAATTGGAAAGATCTCATCAGGAATCCACAGAAAGAATGATTAGAACGATGTAACTTTAAATCCGGTAGCAGCAAAAATTAACAGTTGTTGATCTTCAACATTGTCTCTCAGAAAAGTTCACAATATCTCAAAATTATGACTCTTATAATAGCTCACAAATGATATGATATGATTTCTCTCTTGCTTACTATTTAATGATATATGAAATTCGCAGGTTTATTTAAAGGAGTATGAAATCAGCCTTCTAACGGTTAGTTTACATGTGTCATGATAATTAATAGCACTTATAGTCCCCTTATAACATAATGGCTTCATTTTGGTTCAATTCACTTAATAACAGCTTTCAAATCTCTCAATTAAACCCCCTAAGTATTCCTCAAACTCAATTAGATAGAATAGAAACTATTTCAAGTACCAAATTGAGAAACATTAATATTTAATGTACCAAATTAATAGGATTTAATTAATATATGAACCATATCTTAAATATAAGAATATCCCCGAAATCTCTCTCAAATCCTAACAAAAAACGGCTACTTTTAGATATGATTTCGGAATGCACAAGATCCTGAAATAGTGTCATAGGTCGACTTACCAATTCAGAGAGTTTCATAGGTCGACCTGTCAGTCAACTTACCAATTCAGAGACTTTTACCTTTGGACATAGGTCAACTTGTCAGTCGACCGACTATGCTGAAATTTTTTTTAAACTCGTTTTTAACTCATTTTTATTTACGTTTTTACCCCTTTAACCATTTTCTTTTCTCAATTAGCTCCACTAATTTTCTCAAATTTCATTTTAACCATTTATAAATATTTCTTTTCAAATACACATAGGAGCAAATAAATTCATCTTATCAAAACACACATAAATAATAAAAAAATTTGTGCCATGTGTGTGATACTAATTGAGATATTAAGAGTTAAGATTCACCTGGGTTGTTTTCCCTAATTTCTTCAAACTCTTAATTTTTTAATATCTTCAACATCATCGTTTAGCATCCATTTAATTTGCATCTTCATCACTGGAATTTTAAATCACTGAAACACTTAATTTTAGTTCCACCAAAATATCAATACTTAATTGTTCATCAAAATCTTAGGATCAACAATCTCCCATTTTTTTATGATGAAAATTAACTTTGATGCTTTCTTTAAAATAAAAATATAACCGTACTCCCCCTGAATTCGAGGATGGGTTCTTTAACTCGTTAAAACATCATAATGAAGATTTCAATAATGCACAAATTAAAACACTCAATAAAGCACAATTTTTAAAAATTCTCCTCCTTAATAAAATATCACTAATTTCTCCCCCTTTGCATAAGTAAAGAATACTTAATTAAAACACAATTTTAAAATACTCTTCCTTAATAAAACATCACTAATTTCTCATCCTTTGTCATCTTCAAAAAACAAAATTTAGGGAGGCGGGAACACATATATAATTTATTCTGGGCAATCATATAATAAAAGCACATGGGATCAACTTTAAAAACTCTAACTTTAAGAATCAAAACTCATTTTAATAAATCAACTTTTAAGCACAAAACATCAGCACTATGTGGATAATTTTTATAGATAAATATTAAGTCCACTCAATTAATCAAAATCCACACAAAAAATATCATTCTTAATTATGCAATCTCCCACTATATAAGTGTAAATGAATTAATTCATTTTAAGGAGAAAAATATAATATTTGAAGCACTAAGGCATGAAACATCTCTTAATGATAGTTTATGAAACTCTCAATATAACGCATATTTATTTCATAAAAAAATTCAGTTCCATTTTTGAAACAATAATCATTAACGCTCAAGAACATGAATCATATCTCAATTAATATGCATATTAAAGATGTTATCTCGTAACATGCTCAATCTCTTACACAATAATGATCATTTAAAAATCAGAGGATATGAGACATATACTTAAATAAATATATCCAAGTAAGCATATAATCATAGTCTTGAACAATTCAAATCAAATAAATCATTCTTTATCTTTTAATTCTCCTCAAATAACATGCATTTTAATAAATCAAGATTAAAAAAAAAACTTTTCTCAATTCAACTTAATTAATTTTCTAAATCATAACATGTTTTAAAACTAAACATATGATTACTACTCGATATAAGCACATTATAAAAACATGTAAATATTCCTTAACTAAATGTGATTCTCATAATCACCTTACACTGTTTCTAAGACAACAAGGAAACACATAATTGAAAATAGGTCTTAGAAACACTCACCAACTTACTTATTTGGTAAGTTGGGCACCTCCCTCTTTAACAAATTTAATGAATTTAAAATGCGGAGGGTTAGTAGTACATTTTTTTTTTTTCGGTGACTTTACTATTTACCTCATTTGAGCTCATAATTGATTTAGGTGCGCAATTTTTCTTAGCTAGATCGTATCCTCTCTTCCTTTGATTTTTGCCATTTGACTCATTGATGATTCCCTTTACACGTATTGCTTGTGGTTTTCTAGTGACATCCAATCTTGACTTTGGTACAGCTTTTCTCTTAGCAAATATCTCTTGTGATATATTTACAACTTCACCTCTTGTCTTTGGTGTATCTTTTCACTTTGCACACGTCGCTTGTGGATCTTTGGTGAATTCATATTTTGGCTTTGATATAAACTCTTTAATTGTTCCTTCAGGTTCACTTCCGACATTTTGTAATTCTGCACTTCAACAATTTTCTTCAGTATCCATTTTATTTTGGATCCGTCATTGTTAGACATAAACTTAGGGTTTTGAAATGGACGTGATACTTTAAAATATCCAACCATATTGCAATAATAACATCTCAAATCTGATTTATCATAGAAAGCACGAGATGTAAAATATAAATCATTTCTAACAATATAAATATAATTATTACTGGCTTGTGATGAAATTTGAGACGATGAAGCATATCCACTTTACCTAGAAAAATTGTTTTCAGAATCTCTCGAAATAGACAATGAAGCATATCCACTTTCCTCACAGAGGATTTATCAGTCATGTCCAATGCTAACAAATTAAGTCGAGATTATACAAGAGTTACTGAAATGTTTATTGACTTCATAGCACATGATTTTTAGAAATATCCATTTTTGCACTCACAACATACATGCAACTCTTATTTATAATGAATATAACACATAGTAGCTAGTGAACTGGTTTTAAACAATCAAACAACTTTTCCCCGAAATGAAAATATATTATTTTATTCTAAATATATGTCTCTATGTATTTTATATATATATTGACAATTTTCTTAACATAAGTGACTTGTGCAATACTAATCCCACTGGGCTTTCTAAGATATATGTGTCGCGATTATTGGGCCAATGATTCCAATCCAGTTGGCTCGGGGCATTAAGTGTTAAGGCACCCTTTAGACCTAATAACTCTATCATTTTAGGCTTTGAGGTTAACGATCCACTTATTATCTTAAGAAATCACTCCCTCTTTTTTACATGAACACTCATTGCTTACTGAGGCAAGAAGCCCGATTACTTTAACGAAAGTTCATCATTTAGACAGAAAGTCATTAGTATTAACACAATTTTTTTAATAGTATTTAAACTTCAGGAATATGTTATTATCATGGTAAAATTTAGCAAACCAGCTAATGTACTCAATTAAAAAAAAAAAATCAGTATGCATGCAAGGGTCGAAAAATAAAATATTTTTAAAAGCCAGTGTTGTACTCCAATAATTATTTAACAAACTCAAGTTTGTACCCGATAGACATTCTATCATAGGATAAATTGATAGAATTAAGTGTGAAATAAAATAACATAAGGAATACATGCGTTTAACCCTCTCCTCAAAACTAAATCTCACATTGTCCTCAATGAGAAAAGTACGAAATTAATTTGGCAAGGAAAGATATTACCTGGTGTAATTGAACTGTATGTCCTAACTGAATGTTTATAAACCTGTCCGTCACAATACTAAATGAAACTCATAAAATCATATATAAAAGTTAAAACTAAAATAGCAGTGGGTTGCTTCCTACTTAGCGCTAAGCTTAACATTTTCAGTTGAATGATGAGTTCCATAAACCCCCTAACTGTAGTGGAGTAACCTATTTGTCACCTTATGTTGAGTTACTCTCTAATCGGTCAGGGATGATCGCAGGTGGCACTCAAATTTCTCAACTTCTTTCCCATATCAAATCTCATTTCTTTTTGTGGAAGTTACTTGGTGGTCTTTTTATGAAGACTTCAAAGAAAAGTTGAGTTACGTCAACCCATTGAATATAACTTGAATTTTCTGTGGTTGGGGTTGACGGCTAATCCGTTGCATAAAAAAGATATACCTTAATTTTGGGATGCGATGGCATGGGTATGATGTATGTTTTAATAATAGGAAGATTATCTAAATGTGTCGTTGATGGTTAAATCTCATTTTCCTTATGATTTTCCACCCTAACCTCTTCCATGTACGTATTTTCATCTTCTAGGCTCATCCATTCACTTTTACTATTGTGTCCCACTTTCTTTACTGTCTCACTAAACGGTGATGGTTGAGCCACATACGGCTCAAGCTCAAGATCATATCTTGGAGTTCCTTACCAGTTTTGCTTGGCTATGGTCTTTTCATGACTATTCGTATTCACTATCATGCTTTAAATCACTCTCCTTAATACTTACCCAATTGTCGGCCTCTAGACCATTCCTTACATTTTCCTTATTTGAAAATTCAACGAGTTTCTTGACTTGGACTTCTACCCAGTCTGTTCATTTGGTTTTTTTTCTTCCAAGGTTTCAGATTCTTTTCTTTCTAAGATTTGGAGATTTTCTTTTAAGGTTTGGCTGATTTATGCCAAGAGTTTTAGAACTTATTGTATTTCGGTGGGTTCAAAATTCTTAACTTCTTGGGGAAACAGTGGTTTGCACTGGGTTGGTAATATGATTGATCATAAAAATACAATCCTGAAAGCTCACTATGATATTGTTGATTCCACCTATAATAATTTGCATATTGATCATACTCAGGCGGCGGATTATATGAATCAAGATAAACATTATTATTGGGACATGTGGGATTTTTTGGTAATTGTAAGGACATTGATTGGTGAGATGGGCTGGATTTTGACATACAGTACATGAATATGGGTTCGATTGTGGTCTTGAGAGATTAGACTGTTGATGTTCTACAATTCAAATGGCTAATCTCTCAAAGTAATTATCCAATTACCCTAGTCTCATTTTTTATTTTTTATTTTTTTTGCAATCAAATTAAAGAAAATATTCAAAGTTATATCAACAAGAAATTAGAAGGCTCGGCCTACCATAAAATTAAATAAGCAAGAATTAAAAGAGTATGAGGCTCAACCTTCCAATAACTAACACACACACACACACACACACAAAAAAAAAAAAAGGCTCGACCTTCCAATAAAACAAAAGAAAAATAAATAGGAGGTTCGGTCTTCCAATCAACAAAGAAATAAAATGATAAAGTTGATTTTTTTTGTTTTTTTAATTAAAAAAATGGATAGAATAACCTGAATCCTTATTTAAAGATTTGAACTCGAATATTGGATCTTGGTTAACTTGTGAAAATAAACTCAAGAAAGAAAATAGATGAATATATACAAGTGGAGAAAGAAAAATAATAACAAAAATTAACAATTAGCGATGTCGATTCCCGGCAATGACGCCAAAATTTGATCACTTAAAAATAACTCTTTAAGTGATACAACGATACAGATATAGTATGGTGTTTAAGTTGAGTGTCGAACTTAATGGATCGGTTATATAATTATGAATTCATGATTTTTTTATTTTTTATTTTTTTGTTGTTGAAAAAGAGTTAAGTATGATTTTTTGTTTTTAAAATAAGAAAAGAAAATATTAAATCTAAAAAAATAAAATAAAGAGCAGGGTTAGGAATTGTGGGTTTAGTATTTTGAGTATTATGTCGTTCTCGTATTTTCTATTTAAATCAGATTCGTATAAACGAGTCTTCCCAACTACAAGTCAGAACTATTAAGAAAGATGGATTGTTATTCTCCGACATGATTTATGTTTGGTATTTAATTCCTACACTATATTAATTTAAAGTGAATTAAAATTTAGACATAAACCATCTAGACCAAAAATCAATTTTCAAAAGTACGATTGCGTAATCATTAGATCTAGACCACAAGTACAAAATTTAATTTTCTATCAGTAATCAGATTCAAACCAAAATCTCTACAAGAACATTTTGATAATAAATCCAATCACAATTAAATTCAATTTTAAGAATGGTATTCATGCCACACAATTATTTAAACAATATTCGAATTTAAATAAGAAAAATGTTTCAAATCAAAATCTCTACAAGCATATTTTGACAATAAATTCATTCATAATTAAATTCATTTTTAAGAAAGGTATTTCTGCCACATAATTGTTTAAACAATGTCCGAATTTAAATAAGAAAAATATAATATTACATAAACTCAATAATACATTACCACTATCCTAACCTAGTTGAAAGAAGTTAGTTGTTCATCGTTGTGTAAAGCGGTGTTATCTCGGATATAATCTTTAAAAATACCGTTTACACTTTGTACCCCCAAGAATTCAAGCTTCCTCCCTAAAAAATAAAAATAAAAATACAAGAAGAAGAACGAAGAGAAAATAACTAGAATATATACAAATGATCTAGAATTTCTAAAGAAAATAGAGTAAATTTATTCCCAAACCTCAAGTCCTATTTATAGGGACCAAAACGATAGTTTGGGGATGCAAATTGGCCAAAACCAAGGCATATTGATTACAGATGGATCATGCTAACCAAGTAGGTATTGTTCACGTATGCAGGCACTGTTCATCTACGATGGAAACACATACTATTCACATATATGACACTATTCACACATACAAAATTATTCACGCATACACAATTGTTCACACGTACAGTACTATTTACGTGTTGAAAAATATTAACACCCATGATTGCTCGTTTTTTATCCATTTTCCTCCAAATTAAAGCGCTTTTGTTCCAATTCTAAAAACCTACAAAAACAAATAAAATAACTTAATTTTTAATAATTTAATTTAGTCGAATAATTAACAAAACTAAATTTAGTGGTATTAGATCGCACAAAATGCGGTGCGATCAACAACATAGAAAACTGTTGGAGTACAACAACATGTTCTGGTCTAAGTCATGAGTGCGGTAAGGTGAGTCGTTAGGGGTGCAGTAGCACAATCAAGATGTAACAGGATGGATGCAAGATCTCTAGACAACTCGGTGTTGTTGATGCTTAGCTAATGTGCACAGATTTGACTAAGTAAGGGCAGTTTGAACATGTGTCTGACATGTGGCCAATTTTATGAATCTGACCACAAATTCAACAAGGTAATTGCTGTGCATTCCTGACCAAACATCTGTCCATTAATTTCAGCTTATGTCCCTAAGCAGTTGAGAATGTCAACTATCTCATTCTCTCTTTAAATTCGGATTTGTGAATCAGGGTTCAATACTGATCTTATTCCTACAACCCTTGATTGTGCTTTCTTGTTTTTCCTAAGTAATAAAAATGAGGTTAGATTTGGCCATACGTGTAGTGCGTTTTATACTATTTTTTGAAGTGTGTGAGTGTATTAGTTGTCACATGTTGTGTTAGTTACTCGGAATAGTAGGCGTGGCTAGCTGGTTGGCAGACAATCAAGTTATCATAGATGCAAAATTTTAGGCTCAAAATTAGACATGTGACATTGGATATTAGAGAAAGGCTAAGGGATGGCTTCTATATTAGGTGTAAACAAGAGTTTGGAAGCGTTAGAAAATCACATGGGTATGCCCATGAAAAGTACCGAGGCGAGCCTGTCTATGTAGATTGCAAAAATTAGGGCAGAGATCACCAACATTTGAATCTTATTTGAAGAATTTGCAGTGACAGCACTGCTAGAATTAAAACCATGTCGGAGGACATGATTGTGTTGATTGATGTATGAAGATCAACCTTAGGCATGTTGAGGAAGATCTTGCGTTGGTAAAGAAAACTGTTGTTGGACAGGGCGCGTTAAGGGATGGTGTATCAAGAGTGAAAGCGTAGGATCCAAAGGCATTTTTAAAAAGGAAAGTACCAAGGAGCTGGAGAATTTTCTGCGAGATATGGAGTAATATTTTTTGATTGCTCATGTTTTTTAAAACAAACAAGTTTCCATGTCGAGCATGTACATGGACGGTAACGTCAAACTATGGCGGAAAACACAGGTAGAAGATGTGATGCGACCTAACATCAAGATATGGAAAGACTTGAAGAAATAATTGAGTAAGCAATTCCTTCCCACAAACTCAAGTTAAGTGGCTCGAGATCGGTTGCAAAAACTCAAGCATATTGATTTTGTGCATGAGTACGTGAAGGAATTATGTCCTTGATGTTGGAAGTGAAAAACATGTAGGAGAAAGACAATCTCTTTAATTTTACTTCTGGTTTGCAAATGAGGGTGCAGGAAGAATTGAGACAGTTGAGCGTGTGTGACCTGCAAACTATTGTGGTGATAGCAGGTGACCTTACCAACCGCAAGATTGCAAAGTATAGTAATAGTTCTGACAAAAAATCCAAAGAATGGCAAAAATGAAAAGAGAAAGTAAATGCTGGAAGAATGAATGAATAAAAGAGAAAGGGCGAGAAACCCCTATTCTTGATGGGTCCTCATCAATTTCAACCCAAGACAGTTGTGGGCAAGGGTCAAGGTTGCTTCATATGAGATGATCCTCATCGGATAAAAGATTGTTCAAAGAAAGAGAAGTTGAAGGTGATGATTTTGGAGGAATAATAGGATGAAGGCTCTGAATCTGATGATGCGCGCATCAACATAATGGTGTTGGTAGACGACAATCAAGGTGCAATCTAAAATCAACTAAGTAAAATAATTAATTAGTAATGCGGGTTGTAGAAACCAGGCTTGCATTTCATGGGGAAATATCACCAAAGGTGGTTGGTGATCAAGAGGTTCCTTGTGAGAATATTGTGTAAGCATCGGTTCGGTCATGGAAGCATTTGGTGGCAAAGCGTTGCAATGAGTTACAACGTGCTTAAAAAAATCATAGGTAGATTGATAAATACTGCGACAGAAACTTTGGCACATAAAAATGCTAATAATCAAAAGGTCGAAGCAAGGATCGATCCAACGAGAACATTAGATTCTTTTGGTAGGGGTGATTTGTTAGCCCCTAAAAATGAGAAATTAGGAAATGACACTGATAGGTAAAATTTATCTATTTATTTCCAAACCGATTTTGGTAGTTTTCGAATATTATTATAGTGTTTTAATATGTTTTTATTTGTTTTGTTATAAATTAGGTGTTTGAGACGAAAAGGGACGAAAATGGTTCATAATCGAGTAAATCAATGGAATGTCGATGGAAGAACGGTGGGAAAAGAGTAAAGAAGGCAAGTTTAGGACTACAGGCCCACCGTTGCAGTGATCAATAAAATAAAAACCTTCTACCCTTTCACCGCTACAGCGGTTATCCAGCAAAATGCCTACTGACTTCTTACCACTGCAGCGGTTCGATACTAGATCTTTTAGATATTTTGGGATATTTTCTTGATATTTTTTAATCCCATTATATACCATCTTCTCCCCCAAATACTTAGCCTGTTTTTGGGAACATTTTGGGAGCTCTAAACCATATCAACCAAGAGAAGATCACAAATCCAAGAAGAGAAAACGATCTCGAAGCGATTTTAGCGTCGATTCTTCAGATAACAGTCAGTCTCCTTTGTTTCTCTCTTTATTTCTTAGTTTGGTTGGTAGTTTTGATTATGTTTAGGTTGTTTATTATTTTATATGTGGTTATGGCCATGAGTAACTAAACATATATTGTTTAGGGCTTGATGTAGTTCATGAAAACATGTTTTGAATAAATCAACATTTCTTTAACGGTTGTTTGTCTAAATCTGATTGTGTTTACTATTTTATTACAATCTTGATATGTTTGTTATGGTATTAGGGTTGGTTTTGAGAATACAGGCTTTGACACTCAGGAGAGGTAACCTGGGATTCGAACTAGGGTTTAAACACAACGCGACGATCTAATGACCCAGGAGAGTATTAGAAAGTGTGCAATCTATGAGGTTGGGGCGAGACTTATGTGACCAAGTGTCGTATAGACGCTAGAGGGAGACTTTAGCATTGACGCAAAGTCGCATATTCATTCACTTTACACTCAGGAGAGGTAGTGAGTGAGTTTTCGATACCTAGATTGTCGAATAGATTTGAATGTCGTTAATGTAAACTAATTTGATTAGAACACATTTAAGTGAACAAAGTTAATCCCTAGGCAATATAATCCCTTAAACGTCATATTAGTATTGTAGTTATTAATTTAGTTTAGTATATTATATTACCAAAAATATAAATTGAGTCGCCTAGATAAAATTTGGTTATAACAATCGCAGTACTCAATGACAATTTAATCATATTCTTGTGGATACGATAACCCTTACTCTTCCCATTATACTAAAACTTGACCCGTACACTTGCGATGAAAGTAGCGACGTAATATTCCGCTACCAAACTTGGTGCATTTCCTAGACAGCTTTGGTGCTAGAGACATGCACCTAAGCATCGGTAGCAAAATGGCACGGGTATGGTGCACTTTTCTAGTTGGACGTGGTGCATGCGACATCCTACGAAGGCATTGATACAAAACAGACACAGAAGTTGACCTAAATAGGCGAATGTTGGATGAAGACAAAGAGTTAGTAGCAAAACATTGGTGCGATGGTGTGGTGCCAAGTTAGGAAAACTTAGACACGAATGTGGGTATTTGGCTAAAGGTGTTGGTTGTGGAAGCTAACATCATATGGCTTCTCAAGCATTTTGATATATATTGCTACCACTCCAATTATTTTGCTTAAAGTATTATTAGGAGACTCCTTGCCTCGGAGATCCTTAGCATGGGTGTAAACCTTGTAAATTGGGGGATGTCAGCACTACAAGGTAAGGTGTAGGCATGATCTACACGTGATGGGAAGCTTAGGGTAAAGTTTAACCAAGAATCTCAGTTGGGTGCAGAAATTAGAGGACGACGCATCGATAGACAAAGGCGTCATGGGATAATCTCAACAGGCATTGGCGTTGCTGAAGCTAAGTTAAGCTTAAGGTAATCCTAGGCATGAATCTTGGATTGGTACTCATAGGCGAGGCATGACACTGGGAAAGACCTTGTCACGAGTCAATGTAACAAATGTCAACATGCGTCTGCAAAAAGGAGCGTTGTTGCACATTGCTGGTGGGCATTGGATAACATTGGGACGAGGTGCTCGACAAGCATTGGCAAAGTGGACCATTGTTGGGCAATGTTGGGGAAAATTGGTGGCATTGACACGAGGTGCAAGACAATCCTAGGCATGGTGCTAGAATTGGTTTCCATGGGCACAACATAAAACCAAGAGAAGACCTTTGCAAAAGGACAAGGCAAGGCGCGCAAAACTTGGGCACAACGCCATGTTTTAATTAGAGTTATGTGGGCAACATGGAAAACTCTTGGGGCACAACAGCTTGTTGTGATCTAATTCATGCGTGCGTCAACGCTTCCATTGGGGTGTATTAGCGCAACGAAGATGCAACGGGATAGGCACAAGATAAACGGTGTTGTTGGTGCTAGTTAATGTTCACGATTTTGGCTAAGGGCAGATGGAATATGTAACTGGCATATAGGGGTAGTTACATGAATCTGACGATAGATTAAGTAGTGTAACTGCCATGCATGCCTAACTAGACACTTGTCTAGCAATTCCTTCCAATGTCCCTAGTAGTTGGGGGTGTCATTTGTCTTTTTCCCTCTTTAAATTCGGATTTGTGAATCAGAGTTCAACAATGAACCTGATCTGTACCCTTGATCGAAATTTGAGAGTGCATCCTTATTTTTATTGAGTAATAAAAACGAGGTTGGCTTTGATTGTACGTGTGGTGTGTTTTACACTATTTTTTGTTATGCGTGCTTGTGTTGGTTGTCACGAACCACGTTGGTCTCTCGGAACAGTAGGCATGATTGATTGATTGGCGAACAATTAGACCATCGAAGGTGCGAAGATTTCAAGTTCAAAATTAGACTTGTGACACTTAGCATAGTTAAAATTACCGATAAGAGCTAAAAACAATCTCTGTAAATAAAATAGAAAACTTTTAAAACAAAAAATAGAGAACTGCATAGTAACATTTTTTTTTCATGTTTTGGTTTTAGATTTAAAAAAATAAAAAATAAAAAAATTCAAGAATAAAACACCAAACAAAATTTTGTCAGTGTATCCTACTTATAAATCGTTGATTTGACTTATTATTTAATTATCTTTGTTAATTAATAGACAGAATGTGAGTTTATGTAAAATTAATATTGTTCATGGCTTGAGACAAGCCAATTAATCAATGCAGCTGATTATCTTTATTAGATTAAGAGATTAGTTGGCCAAACAAGTTTATGAATGATTGGTTGATTTATAATGTTTTAAGGGTTAATTACACAATTAGTATGTAATTATAAGTTTATACTCGAAACACCCCTGTGATTTCAACAATTATCAAGATTACCTCATATAGTTTTCATAATACCTCGTATAGTTTTCATAAACTTAGTTGGCCAAACAAGTTTATGAATGATTGGTTGATTTATAATGTTTTAAGGGTTAATTACACAAATAGTATGTAATTATAAGTTTATACTTGAAACACCCAGGTTATTTCAACAAATATCAAGATTACCTTTTATAGTTTTCATAATACCTGAGACACTCTTTATCACATTTTGTTGACAAAAATATCATTTCAACATTTTTTTTTTCTTATTCTTTTATTTTTTATTTTTTACTCTCTATCTTTTTCTCTTGTTTTCTAACTTTTATTTTTTGCTTTCTTTCCATATTTTTATTTTTATTTTTATTTTGTTATTTTCTGTTTTTTTTTCTTCATTTTTTTTAATTTATTTTTTTATTCTTCATATCCTATTTCTTAAATTTTTATTATTTTTTATATTTTTTTTTAATTTTTACTTTCAATTTTTTTTCGACAAATACCATACTAAAAAATGAAATAAAATAAAAAATATATAGAATAAAAATAAAAATAGAAAACAAGAGAGAGAGGGAGAGTAGAAAATAGAGAGTGAAATAAACAACAACAAAAAAAATATGTTGTGAGTATATATTTTTAAAAAAATGTCATGAATGGTGTCTTTGGTAATCAAATTGAAAAAAGAGATTTTTATTTTTTAGTCCTAATTAAAAAAACCATGTATAAAAAAAATAAAAAATTAAAATGTTCACTTATGGCTCAGACCTCCAGGTACAACAAATTAAGTTTTTAGTCCTTGGCAGATAAAAAAGGCTCCTAAAAAGACAAATATACTCCTGAAACAAAACCATCTCTCTCTCATTTATATGAACATTATCTTACTCCACAATCCACATATGGTTCACTCTCAAATAAACCCTAGTCCTATCTCTCATTTATCATGTTCAGCAGCATAACCCTAGCACTCTCTCTCTCTCTCTCCCCTCTATCTTGTTTAGGCTTGCGTCTGGTTGCTGGAGACGGCGGTTTCATTCTACCTTATGTTGCATCAATCCAGCTTCCATTTGTGTTCTCAAAAGCCTTGTGTCGCCGCTGTCGTTAGCCCCTATTGCCGCCGTCGTTGGCCAGCCGCCATCCTTCGTCATCGTCCTGCTGGTCTGCTCATCGATTTTTTTTTTTTTCTCTCTCTCTCTCTCAAGTCTGGATTTCCAGATTTGAGGTTCTCAGATTTTGTCGTGCCGTCGTCAAGACATCATCTAGATGCTCGCCGTCATTTTGCCGCACCGTCATCCAGCCTCGTTGTCTCACCATGTTCCCCGGGTGCATCTCTCTCCCCTTCTTATATGTGTGTGTGTGTGTGTGTGGATTTTCAACCCTTGGGACAACGACGATTGGGATACTCAAGGTTGCCGTGTCAAGCACCATTTATCTCATCTCTCTCTATATGTATATCTCTCTCTTAAATCTAGATTTCCTGAGCTGAATAATCAGATCTGGAATTTCCAAATCTATTTTTTCAGATTTGGGATTTCTAGAATTGAATTGAATTTTGCAGTGATTTTAGTACATTTTTGTGTGAGTTGTTGATGTTTATAGATTTTATTCTGAAATGTTCATATTGAATGTGGTTTGGTGGGGATACGAATGGTGGTGGAAGTGGAGGGAATGTTCATTTTACGTTAATGTTAGTGTTTTGTGTAATTTTTTCACCTATCTTTTTTTGGACAACATCAAATGCGTTAATGTTAACATAAAAGAGAGACTCAAAAAATGTACATTAACGTTAATGCAAACCCAACTCAAATACACATTCAGCTCAAAATGACAAAATATCACACATAATAGTTAATGTTAACGCGTACAAGACAAAAATATACAACAGGACGTTAACGTAAATGTTCAAGCAAAATATATTAACACGCAGTACTCCCAAAAAACAAAATACGTTAACGCTAAAACCCACAGTCCCGATGGTGAAAATGAATTAACATTAACGCACACAAAACAGATGAGAAAGATGCATTAACGTGAACACACACAAAAAAAAACATGAAAATGCGTTAACGTTAACGTGAAATTCAAATCGTATTTTGGTAACATAGGCAAGATTCAACTAAACATAAAATAAAATACATAAGCAAGATGTATTGTTGAACATTTACGTTAACGTTAACGTCATATTGCATATTATTGTCATGTTGTATATGACAAAATGACATAATTGTAAATATGAATGAGCAGTTAGGAATAATATTAGGGACCATTTTCTAAAAATTGTTGAACATTTACGTTAACGTTAATGTCATGTTGCATAATTTTTATCTTATTGCATAGGATAAAATGACATAATCATAAATATGAGTGAACAGTTAAGGGTAATATTAAGGACTTTTTTCTAAAGATTCTTTGTGGGCTGAAAACTTAATAAAGGCTAGTGAATGTCTGAACTCTAAAAACTCCTTCTTAGGAGGATCAAAAAATTAATTACCCTTGAAAAAATATAGGGTGTCTTACTGCCCGTTTGGTAACCATTTCCGTTCCCATCCCATGCAGTGGGATGAGATGAGATAAGAATTATATTTCCTTTTTGGGAGTAAAATTGCATTTGGTAGCGACAATTTTTTTTTTTATTCTGAGAACAGAATTGCGTTTGGTAACGATTTTATCCTAGAAATTAAGAACGAACCCTAAACCACAAATTCAAGAACAAACCCTAAACCAAAAATCCAAGAACAAATTCAAGAACAAATCCAAGAAATCGAGGAACATATTTGATTTAAATCATTTCTAGTTCATTTCTAAGAACATATTCAATTTCGAACTTCATTTCTATATAATCCTACGAAATCTGTTCTGAAATCGCGTTTGAAATCTAAATCGATTTCAATTTTGAAACCCTATTTCAATTTCAAAATCAAAATCGAAACAACAAATCCCTATCGATTTTGATTTCAAAATTCTATTTCAATTTCGAATCTTTTAGGGTTTCGATTTTGAAATCGAAATTGAAACAGCAAATCGATTTCGATTTGAAAATCGAAATCGAAACAGTAAATCCCTATCAATTTCGAAACTCTATTTCAATTTCGAACCTTTTAGGGTTTCAATCTCGAAATCGAAATCGAAACAACAAATCGATTTCGAAATCGAAATTGAAACCAAAGACACGAAGCAGACGAAGTACGACGACGAATAATCAGACAAGCACGACGACGAAGAACCAAACGAAGGTGAAGAACAACGAAGTCGAGCATAAACGACAAAGAACTAGACAAAGCACGAACGACGAAAGTGAATAACAACGATGAGCGACGATGAACCAGAGATGGGATGGAGACGATCGTTGAAGATAGAACCAGACGCTCTTCGTGAAGAACACACGAAGAAGAAAAAATAAGAGGCTACCAAAGTTTGAAGGTGGTCTCACTAAGAATTGCGAAAATCCCAAGCGTGTCCTTTTTGGCCATGGGAATGGAATGAGAAATTATGAGCACAACTTTTTTTTGTTTCTCTTACCTTAAGAAAAAATTAACACAATTCCCATTTTAGAATGGGATGGGAATGGAAAAAAAAAAAAAATGGGAGTGGTTACCAAACGCTATACTCAATAAAAACCTGGGAATGAGATGAGAATTTTTGGAATGAAAGTGGTTACCAAACGAGACCTTAGATATTATGAAAATTATCGAAATGATAGAGAATGTATCAGATTTAAACTCCTTTTGTTATTATGTGGAAGATCAATTAGTTCGAACGATTAAATTAAAATAACGTTTAAAACTTGAATAACTTAATTGAAAAAATTGAAAACTTTTGGAGCCAAGATGCAATTAACAAACAGTACAAGAACTTGATTCATTCATTCGTCGAGTTGTCGACAACGTACTTGAAGTGAGAAGGTGGCCTGACTACCTACATTTTTTTTAACACTTAAATTTTCCAACACGTTTGTTGTTAAATTAATTACTTCTATTTATTTTGTTAGTTCTAGGTAGTTGCTCCAGGTCCTACCTAGTACTTTTGTAGACTTTGGGGTCGTTTTGAGTATTAAATTCCATATTTACAATTTATCAACCCACGCGACATGAGACATATTTCGGATCTTTCCAAAAAATATTTAAAGACTAAAATCTTAAATATATCAAACCGATATAGAAGAATATATTTTTAAAATTGCCTGGATAAATAATCAGTTGAAATTCGTGTAAATTAATCTAGAAAACTTTATCGTCTTAAAAAAAAAAAAAAAATTGATTTTCTAGTAAAAAGACAATAATTAACTTTTTATGCATGTAATAATTTCAAAATGTAAAACCTCATGTGTAATAATGTAATAATTAGTTGATTAATTTTACTGGGACTTTTTGTTGGATGTACTAATACATGCAAATCTTAAGTTGAGAGTATGGATCATTGGATACTTTGGGCAAATTTCAGTATGTACGGGTCTTGAAGCGAAGTTGCGGAGCTTGCTCGGGAGAATCTGTATTGTATTGGAGAGAAATCTTTACAGAGTGATTGTTGAAACCAACTCTAAAAAAGCTATATCCTTAATGCAAGAGGAAGAAATAGATGTGTTGTTTTTCTTGCAAAAAAAGGTGTGAATGGAAGCATTGATCTGAAGATTATGAAGTCCCTGCCAGAGGATATGACGGTATTAGTGTTAGCTGAAATGGATGTGAGCGCCTATGATAGGTGGTCGTAGTTGTCTTTCTTCTTCTCATATTTGTACAAAAAAAAAAAAAAGTACAAAACTTGCAATATATATATTAGATTTGATCTCAACCTTTGATTTGTAAAAAACCAAAAATCACCTTAAAAAAATAGCAAAAACTCAAGAGATTTTACCTACTCAACCGTGACAATTTTTCTCATTTATTTATTTTTTCTCTTTTTTAATTATATTATATACTAATATTCCCAGGAAATTTCTTCACATGTCACTTTTTATCTCCTTACTTTATTTACATAAATTCACCGTACACAGACATAATTGATTTTAATTTAACTCCTAATATTTTCAAATGGTGCTTACTCAATGTATGCATTATAATTAATCTCACAATTGACCACATAAACTGCTTAATAACATAAAATAAAAAAATAAAAAATCATCCAAATATATAGGTTGAAATATTAAATTGAAGTTCATGCTCTTGCAAATTTATCCCCTACTTATTTTTAAATAATTTCTAATTAAAAAAATTCATATAATAAGCACATTTATTAAATTTCTTTCCTACTTAATCTTCCAATTAAATACTTCAATTTTCAAATTATATGATTGAGTTATGATATCACAAACTCACTAAATTTAATCACAATTGAATAACTTATTTTTTTTTATATATATAAATTATACCCCTAATGCTTCTAAATATGTCCTAATTTTAGAGATATTCCGATTCGTATTGTAATCGGTCATGTTAATTGATAAATTATGTAATCTTATTGTGAAATTATCATAACACACGTCCAATAACATTAAATTAAACGAACTGGCTCCCAGACCTTTAAACAACCTTAATTAGTAGAGATAATCTATTCAATCTTGCAATTGAACGAATTGACCTTCCGATCTTAAGCCTTACTTGTTACTTTATATTCTTAATTAAGGAATATGTATTGTAATTGGTCTTTTCATTGAACATTTCAATTTTTAAATTACATGATTTTGAAATTATCACGAACTATTTCATGTATTCCTAATCGCAGAAATAGAAGTACAAAGAATTGGGACTAACTTTTCATACAATTCTTATTTTTTAGATAGTTCGTAATTAACCTTTCAATTGGTATATCTACTCATAAATTACATAAATGAATTGCAAAATGATCACAAACGCACAAAATTTAAGCGCAATTGAAGAACTCATTCATTACAAATTGTTCCTTAATATTTTTAAATATGTTTTAATTTACAAAGATATTCATATCATGTTAATTAATGACTTACGTAATTAAATTGTGAAATTATAACGACGCACGTGCTATATGTTAAACTAAATAAATTATTATTTAAAAATAACCTCTCATCTTTCAAACATTCCCCAAACTCTAACCCCTGGTTCAAACATTATTTTATGAAGATTACGAAAGTTGAGGTTGTTATGTGATCACATTGCAACTACGAGACTAAAGTGAAATAATGGTCAACTTCAGGGTGCAAAGTGTCAAAACCCCATCAACTCTATCTCCATTATATAAAAAAAATAAAATCCATTTTACCTTTTTATAACAAATTTTGTTCTTGAAAATATTTTTTGCAAAAACAGATAAGTTTTGGGATTTTTATTATTTAGTTCTTATTTAAGAAAGGTCATTTAGTAAAAAAAAAAATTTAACTGTTCATGTAGTGATCAGATTTCAAGGTACAACTAATTAAATTTTTGGTCCTCCAAAAGACAAAAAAAAAAAATAATAAAAAGACACACATACCCTTGAAACAAAACACACCTCTCTCTTATTCACGTTAATCGTTAACATGTTGTCTCTTTTTATTCCTGATTACTCTACAACCATATACTGTTCACTCACAATCAAATTTCTCTCATTTAATGAGAGAGAATCTCTCTAAAATCCTATGAGAAGAAGACCCAAAATCAAACCCAAAAAACTCAGATTTCAATAACCCACAGTACACCTCGTTCTCTCCTTCTTTCACTAGCGACGGGTTCTTTACGAGTTCGAAGGTATGAAGCCTTGACGACGATCGACAGGGGATGAACCTGTCGCTGCAAGTTCCCGATTTCGATGACGACAAGAGGTTCGAGATGGTCCGACGAGAGGTTTGAGATGGCTCGATTTCGATGGCGATGACGATCGATAGAGGTTCGAGATGGTCCATCGGCCACTACTAGCCAGACTCGGCAACCACCGCTAGCCACCAACCAGATTCGGACCATCGAACGCCACCGCCACCAGATCTACCCATCTGGCCTCCTGCAAGTACCGAAAGTCCGATCCCTTCAAGATCAGAAAGTGGAACTGGTAAAGCTACTGTATAATCTAATATTCATATATAATATGTTTCTGTTCACTAAGAAAAAAAACAGAAAACAAAGGAAAATGAAGCAATTGATGGTGACTTAATCATGATTTAATTTAAGTTTTTTGATTAATTTGTAATTATTCGAGTAAAACCTAGAATCAAAATCGTCTTTTTGGGTTTAATTGATGTAAAATTTATTATCCTCTGTTTGGCTGTTGGAAGAGAAAATTCTCATTTTAGGGTTTGTTCAATATTTTTTTGATTGTGTAGAAATATAGATTGATTTTGCTCGATGGGGTGTTCATTTTTACGTTAACGTTAGTGTTTGTGTGATTTTTTCACATATATTTTTTTGTACGACATGAATGTGTTAACGTTAATACAAAAGAGATCCCAAAAAATATACATTAACGTTAACACAAATACGACTCAAACACACATTCAAATTTGAATTGAAAAATTACTTAGGGTTTGTTTGGTTGTTCTTGATTTTTTCTTAGGAATTTTTCAGATTTAAATTGGCATATTTTCAGATCTGAATTGGATTTTGTTGTGGTGTTCATATCTCATTCATTTCGTGCCGCTCATTCTAGGGCTTGTTCAATATTTTTTTTATTGTGTTGAAATATAGATTGATTTTGTTCGATGGTGGTGGAGGTGGATGAGGTGTTCATTTTTCCGTTAACATTAGTGTTTGTGTGATTTTTTCACATATATTTTTTTGGACAACATGAATGTGTTAACGTCAACATATGAGAGACCCAAAAAAATGTGTATTAACGTTAATACAAATACAATCCAAACATACATTCAACGTAAAAAAGAATAAAATAATACATAACATGACGTTAATACACAAAAGTCCAAAAAATAAAGATACGTTAACGCCAAAAGAACATGAAATTATGTTGAAGTTAACACACAGAAGTCAAAAAATATACATTAACGTTAACGCATATCCAGCTTAAAAAAATAAAAAAAATAAAACATCACATACGACGGTAAAATGCGTTAACATTAACGCACAGAACTCTTACAAATACGATAAAGCTAAAACATATCGATGATTAACATACATTAACATTATATGGTACGATCATGTTAATGTTAACTCATAGAAAATCCAAAAAATAAGATTTGTTAACGTAACACATACAAATATATAGGGAAAATGCGTTAACGTGCAAAAAATAAAAATAAAAAAAATGAAAGCAATAACGTTAACCTGAAATTCAAAATGTAATTTTGTAATATAGGTAAGGTGTATTGCTTGAACAATTTTTACGTTAATGTTAATGCACTGTTGTCTAATTTTGTCTTGTTGCATAGGACAAAATGACAGATTCGTAAATATAAGTAAACAAAATGACAAAAATGAAGAGATCTTTTCTTAAAGATTCTTAAGGGAGTGAAAACTTAATTATGCTAAGTGGAGATCTAACTCCTCAATAGGGTCTCTATAGAGGACTAAATAATAAAATCCTCATAAATTTTTTGCAATTTTTGAAAACATTTCTTAACAATTTAAGAAATTGTAAACTCTACAATAGGTTGGCAACTTCTTTATTTTATCCTTAATTTTTAAAAAGTCCCATATACAATTGCAATTTGTGTTTTAGTCCCGCGTATTGAAAAATGACATAAGACCCAATACACGCATTTACATTCTCTCAATTACATGTATTTAACTTGTGTGTAAAATATTTATTACATTAACAAATATTATATAAGTACATGTAACTAATATATCTGTGATATAGTTACAAATGATTTGTAATTAATTTTGGTTATATATAACTAATATTTACTATAATACGAATTTATTCATCAAGTTCTCATTACCCTTTACATACAATGCATGAGCACATGCGAAACTAATATACAAGTAAAATTTAATTTAAGGGACTAAATCAATATATTTATATTTTAAATGAGACTAATAATAGATTATACCCGCTATTTAGGACTAATTGTCAATTTAAATAAAAAACTTGAAGGGTAGAAAGTGTAATTTAAACATGCAAATGCTCTCAAAAGTGGTCTCCACGTTTTTCCCTCCAACCCCAGAAAAAGCAAGGAAGAAAGAGGGACAACACGGTCGACGTGTAAAGATGGAGACGAAGGCCCCGCTCAAGACGGGGGTAAGCGTTTGCTTGATCGTCGGGTTTTCGTTGGGGAAAAGTCCGGAGGGGGACATGACCTGAGCGACCCATTTACCGTTCCTGGCGAAGAAAAAAAGGAAGAAAGAGAGAATCTCTCTCTCTCTCTCTCTCTCTCTCTCTAACTTTTCCATTTGATCATTCTCCTCCTTTCTTAATTCTTATTCGTCTTTCGCCACCCAATAATTATCCGCATTGTCAATTATTACCATAATATTTGGATCAATTCGATTTATTTTCTGTACAGAGGTACGCATTTGTCTACAATTTTATGATCCGCCATTTGAATCCATTTGTTGTGAGGCAGTATGAACACGATGAATGCACATGCAGGTCGTCTGCAATTGGTGAGCTCATTTTTTTCCCTATGCGATTCCCAATCGGAAGATGACTTATCGAAACACAGACCCTTCTCAGGTGTGTATTTTTCTTCTCAGGCAGAAACGTAGGTCTAGTGAAAGAACTGACAATGGGCATGCAATTTTGCCTAATTCTTTGCTGTTGCGTGGTTTAGGGGGGGAATGTTAATCTCCAACCTCCACCTCCGCCCCCAGCTCCGCCTGATCGTTCCCACGGAGGAAATAAGGTACTTCCACCATTTTTCCCCTTTCCAGTTTCATGGTCGGATATTAGTTGACAAATTGATCACCAAGCTTTATATTGTTTTTGAGTGTTTTTGTGGTAACTCTCCTATTTTACCCCTAATTTTAAAAAAATTCCATACGCAATTGCAACTTGTGACCCAATACACGCGCTGCTCTCTCGCAGTTACATGTATCTAACTTGTGTAGAAAATATTTGTTAGATGTAACAAATATTATACAAGTACACGTGACATAGTTAGGTGATTTATAACCTGTAACTAATATTATATAGGTACATATAATTAATATTTTACAGACGTGAGCACATGTGAGATTAATATGCAAACAAAAATGAATTTAAGGACTAAATCAAAACTTATGTTTTAAATGGGACTAATAACATGTTACACCCGCTATTTGAGACTAATCACCAATTATCCCATTGTTTTATTAATGATCCACTGTGAACTTTTCAACTGGTAGGCAGCATTTGGGTTTGGTTGGTTTATACTTCAATACTTTGTGATTAGTTTCTGCATGCTATTGAGTAGGGTATTTTTATTGGATTAACTATTGGCAATCCTTTATATTAGAATGGATTAAAAAGTTTCTAATTTTCATAGTTAGAACTAGGGATTCCCAGTGCCTAAAGGTACCTATTGATTTTCTAATTTATAAGTGTAAAAGGATAGTAGATAATTAAAAGATTGATCAATTACATCCAGATGTAAAACCTAAAGGGTACAAAATATAATTTAACTCAACCGTCTTGGAATGGGGGATATGAAATTTTTGGGCAGAAATTACCCCCAAAACTTCTATAATCCAATCTCATCCATCCATTCCCCCCAAATGTCCCAACCCTTAACAGAACAACATTTTAACACTCCATTTTAATTTAAAATATAGATTCCATATACTGGATTGGGAATTTCCAAACAAATAAATAGTTTTAAATAAAGAGGTCTGTAATAAACCACTGGCCGAGTTGGATTTTTGTATTGTGTGGATAGCTTGCAATAAACGCGACAATGACCTAAAGTCTTAACGTCTTCCAGCTGTCAAATTTGCAAATGTTCTCTCTGCTATGTCTAGTAACAACGCACAGTCAATTAAATGTATTTCAACTTCATGGATTTGGTTTCCTATTTATACACTTGACGTTCATGGGATGGGCTTTATGCTTGCTGATTTGCAGGTGTACAAGAGCGGGTCACTTTTTTTGTCATCAAGAGGTTTGTGCATCCTACTGCGCTCCTTGGTTTTTTGATAGACAAATTAAGTGTCCTTTTTTTATGCATTTATTGGAATGTATATGTAATCATTTTTTTTAAATTATAATTTCTTCTTTTTGTCCTTTTCCATTTCATACTTATAAAATCGGACTACCGATTATAATGACAGTATGCACTTGTAGACATGGATAAGTCTTAAACTTATCAGTGTTTTGAATCCATTCATTTAGAAATGACTATGCGTTGGCAACAACGGAATTCACATTTGATAGAGGGGTACGGGGGGGATAATAATTATTATTTTCGTTTTACATAGGAAACTATCAATTAGAGAAAAGCTTGGTATGAAATTTCCAGGATCTTCGTAAATTTTTTTCTTTTTAAGTTATGGGTAAAAATGTTAATTATTAAAAATTTAGGGGGGGCTCACTTGTGAAAAATCTTCAAAAGGTAAAAATAGGAAAGGAAAGAAAGAAATGACAGAGAAATTGGGTGGGCGTGGACATATTATATGTCAGCCTAATGATGATGGTGTCATCTTAAATGATTGCATGAACTTATTCTCTTGTAGGAATTGGGTGGACATCATGGAAAAAGAGGTGGTTTATTCTGACAAATACCTCGCTGATCTTCTTCCGGAGTGATCCTGTAAGTTCTGCAGTGGAGTGATTCATGTAGCCTTTTTTTCTCTGCATCCCAATTCATAATCTAAAACTAGGTAGCCATTAGCATAATATGCTCATGTGTTTATTAGCTATTAGCCTATAACCAGTTAGCCGGCTATTGTTGCTTCTGGTTAACTTTTACCCTAGTATCTGATTCAGAGTTCCCTGGAATTGCGATATCTAGTCATTTATTTGCTTTTTGTTTCTTCTTCTTATCTTTCTTTCTCTCCTCTCTTGTTTTTCTTTTATACTTTCTTCTCCCCCACCTTGGAATCTTGGGTCTCACTTTATTGCGTTTGTCTTCCTACATGCATTCATTATTTCTACTGTCAGAAGGTTATTGGTGCTATTTCGGTATCCTTTATCACATTCAATACATATGTAGTTCTACAAGCTTCTCAAATGAACAAGCTGCTGGTATAGTAGAGCCTTTTATAGTTCCAGTCCACCAATATTAAACTGCTGTATATGGATTGTGGACCTGCATGTGGTGCTGCCATGTTCATTATGATGACATTGTCATTTGTCGAAGGCTGAAGTTTTGTTGGTATGATGTCTTTTAATATTACATGCTCAAACAATTGCCAAAAACTAGACTTGGCATTACATTCCCAACCATGTTTTATCTATGTGGGCTCGTAAATTTTACCTTGAATTAGCAAAATTAGTCAGTTTTCTCTGTAACTTATTGATCTTCCTCCTACCCAGGGGGGTTGAGGGGGTGCCTACCACACCAAAAATTGAAGGAACACTCCCAGTTATGTTGTAAAATTACATTTTTTTTTTAAAGTTACATACGCTGCCCCTTAAAAGTTTTACAATAATCCCGTCAACCCCCTAAAATTTTTACACTAGCCTCCCCAGTACCTAAATTTTGTATCCACCCCTGCTACCTATGTGTATTTTATGTTTTTAAGATATTAACATACCATTGATTCGTGGGCTTTTTTCTAGAGTGCTATTCCGCTGAAGGGGAGTGAGGCGAATCTGACCCTTGGTGGTATTGACCTCAATAATTCTGGCAGGTTTCTTGCTTTCCTTTTCCTTTTTCCTTTTTAGTTTCAAATGGTTCACAATTCTGTCGTTGTGCATCCAGTTGTTAATGTGATTTTTAATTAATTATGTCACATTTTAATGAATCCTTCCCATGAATCTTTAGTGTTGTTATCAAAGCAGATAAGAAACTTTTGACGGTGCTGTTTCCCGATGGACGTGGCCGAGCATTTACACTCAAGGTGCGGCATTTGATGTTACGTTACTTCAAAAGTTCCAGCATTGTCTTTTCTCTTTTCATTCCCTTGGAACGTATCTTATATGTATTTGCACTATTTGATTTCTTATTCTCTGGACTCTCTTTCTCTTTCTGCTTTCTTTTCCTTTTCTTTAGGATACCTTTGAGTTTATGGATGTTTGCTTGGAACATGAATTTTACCCAACTGCCTCCTTTTCAGCATCTTCTTTCCCTTCTTTTGTCTCAGTAGCTAATTCAAGCAAGCAAACAATGAAATGTTGTGTTTCAGCTGTTAGTTAGGAACAGTTGCTTCGAGGAGAGGAGAGGAGAGGGAAAATCAAACTGGACTCAGCTGCAAAATAGAACTTCTTAAGCAACTTTTATAATAGTTTGAGATGTTTTTTTACCTGATAGCTATCTCGCTTTTTTTTTTTTGTCTGGAGGGGGAGTAGGAACCTTCTTGCTTTCTGCATCACCTTCATTGTTGAAATTTTTATCTCTTTGTATCAACACTGGCATCAATATCCAAAGATTGGTTCTGTCGATATATTTTGAACACAGCTTTCAATTGCTCAATATGTTGGGGTCTTGTTTCAGGCAGAAACTTCACAGGATATGTATGAGTGGAAGGAAGCACTTGAGGAAGCATTGGCAAATGCACCAAACGCCACAACTGTGATGGTGCAAAATGGAGTCTTTGTTGATGATCAGGTTGTCATAGCTGATGGTTCTCCAAAACAGTGTAAGCACCTCGTTATTGTGGTCATGCACCTCGTTATTGTGGTCATGCTTCGTATGAAGTGTTTCACTGAGATCATATTTTGTGGTTGCATGAAATATAGTTGTTGTGGCTGAACTGAATTGTTGAGATTGTCCAATTAAAGCACTGTTGGCTTGAGTAAGGTGTACACACTATAGCCTTATTTTCCTGTGATCATTAATTGGAAGTTTAAAATTCATGACAATGTCTTAATGACTAACACATTTTAGATAACAGATACTCTCTACTCGAATTTACTCTTGGGTGTCATAACTGTTGGCCATTGCATTAGGTTTAATATTTAATTTAGTAATAAAAATGAGTTATCCCTCCTCTCAAACGTTGATTGTTTGTTCCTTCCTCATTTATTTAGTTGCGGTTTGCTAATGAATATGTTCCTTTAATTCTTCCATTTTCCTCCTTTTGATATATTTTTTACTTCTTCTTCAAAAGACTAAAGACATATTACATCTTACTTCGGGGGCTTGTACTGGCATAGAAGTTGGCCGAAAAACCACTTGTGATTGACCAAGATGGTTATTTCTCGTACTTGGAATCTCATGTACAAGTACTTTTATGTGGCGATCATTCTTCAGATTAAATAATTTGTCATGTTGTTCTTCATTTTGCCGAGGAATTAATATTTCTCATATATTTTTTCTAAAATATTTACAGCGAAGGAAAGAATGCCAGTAAAATCTTCAGTCATAGGCCAGCCAATTTTACTTGCTTTGGAAGATATTGATGGAACTCCAACTTTCTTGGAGAAGGCACTTAGGTTCATAGAAGAGCACGGTGAGATTCTTTTTCTCTAGATAGTTAAAGCTTTATGCCTTAGTAACTGCCCTGATTTCCCAAGTTCTTCAGCTTCTCAGCATGAGTTCTTAATCTACTGTCCTTGGCCTATGAAGAAAATTGATGCAGCTTTTTAGCTTTGCATTTCTGTAGTACGGTTGAGGGCCTTTCACTGCTTCATTGGTTCTGCCAAAATCTCGCTCACCAGCGGATCCCACCAGAAAACTGACATGCTTTGGAAAATCTGTTAATCCTTCCTAATATTTTCCCTCAAAACATACACCTTCTGCATGCCGTAACTCTCAAGTCACCGATCCCTCCATTTCCCAAACATTTTGAATGCAAACATATTACCACCCTCTCTCATCATCAGAAATAGTTTTTATATCGACACTCGACAGGTTAGTTTCAATTGCTCTTTATCTGGTTCTAACCATTTCACTGTAATTTTCTAGGAGTCAAAATTGAAGGGATCTTGCGGCAGGCTGCAGATGTTGATGATATTGAACATAGAGTTCGAGAGTATGAACAGGGTTTGTCTGCTTGGATGACTGGTTCATGATTTGATTTTCCACCATATATGACGTCTTTAATTACGTAGTCTACATTCCATGTGTTTTTTTGGTAGGCATGTTGAAGGTTGTTATTTATTCCAGACCCGAAAATGGTCATTATTTTTTGAATGAGCATATATGAATATCTTGTTATTGGTTTGTTTTGGTATTTAGGTTATTCAAAAACATGCTATTTTCTGCAATTTCCCGCGATGCTTAGTTTTGGGAGACCTGAAAATTTGTGTGTTTTACATTCCATTTCATCTTTTAAACCAGTCATAGGCTGAGATGAAATTCTGTATAGATGCGTTTATATTTATGTATCTATTAATGAATCTATGCGCACGCACACACACCGACACACAAATATAATTTCTAAAGCAATGAAGGTCATTTTGGCCTTCAAGATACCATAGTGAAGGAAACTGGCATTTTCCTTTTTGCCTTTTTTGCTCAAGTTTTCATTAGTGCTTTGTAATTCAGGGAAAAATGAGTTTTGCCCGGAGGAGGATCCTCATGTTATAGCGGATTGTGTCAAGGTATCTCCTCTTAGATTTAGAAATATGATGGAGCTGGTTTAGTTCTGTCTTCTTATCATTGTTCCTCATGTTGTTTCAGCATGTTCTCCGGGAGTTACCATCTTCTCCAGTACCTGCATCTTGCTGCAACGCACTATTAGAGGCATGCCGTAAGTTTATGCAAGTGTTTCCAACATTCATTCTTTCTAATCATATATATTTTTTGTGTGCTGTCAATATAAATTATTTTTGGTATTACAGTATTTGGTTCACAGAACTACAATATATCTTTTCGTGATTAGTTTCATCCCAAACCTGGATGGTTGCTTTGTAGGCTCATGCAATCATTCCATCCTTTTGCATAGATCCATGAAGCATGAGGCTGATGGCCCCTGGCTTTGTAATTGCTTTTTTGATCCTTAAATATGTCCATTTTATATTTAATTATTTCCTCCCAAAGCCCCACCCAGCACCTGAATTTCGATATTCTAATAAAAACAGAATTCTTGTATGTAGGATGTACAAGAGAGTTGGTACATCCACACTTTGATCCTTGTGTTCGGGTGGGGGATTTAACTTATGCATGAGAGACCCTATAAGTGAATGTACCAACTACCTTGGTACATACTATTTACTGAGTTCTTTTCCTTCCGGACATTCCATTATATCATCCACATTCCACCCTCTCACTTGGGATCTCCTTATTTCAAACTATTGGTTTAGACCACAAGACGAACCCCATACATGAATGTACCAACTACCTTGGTACATACTACTTACTAAGTTCGTTTCCTTCTGGACATTCCATTATATCATCCTTCCTCTTACTCGGGATCTTTTTATTTGAAACTATGATTTTAGACCATAATATGAACCACTCAAGGTTGCTAAAACTTTCTCCAACTTTTGACTTGTGAGCATGGATTCTATGTTGTTGTTTATTGTTTATTCATATTGGCCTCATTGATCATTTTCACGTAATCACCAAGATCAGAGTTGACGGCAATCTTGACCTTCCTTGTTTTGATGCTTTCATGCTGTAAAAATCCAATAGGCCTCACTTACTCTTAAAAGACGCCTCGAGAGATCTTTGAGGGTGAGTTAGGCCATTGGGTATCTACATGGTATCAGAGCCAGACCTCTTGTTTGATGTTGGGCTTCCTGATATCCATTCGCAGTGATTTGACAAAATCCACTCTACGTGTTGGGGGCATGTTGAATCCCACATCGCTTTTGGTATCTGATCCTGAGCTATATATGAAGTGTATGATAATTCTCCTCTTTCAAGGCGCCTTTTGAGAGTGAGTGAGGCCCATTTGGTTACTACATTAGACAAGCCTTCTTTTTCTGGGCTCGGAATTCGCTGTTTAAAAGATAAAACATGAAATCAATCAAGGCAAAGCTTACAAAAGAGATCTATAGGTACAATTATAAGAAAGATGGGCCTGATTCATGTGGTATGTGCCACAACAAAAGACCTGAGTAAAAGCAATTAAAAAGGTGTTGGTCAGGTCTATTTTCATGAAATAGGTTTCTAAAATTGATACTATTGGCAAACACTAATCCATGTAGTCAATACCACCTAGTTGGGTTTTGGCCCTTTTGGGAGAATTGATTTTTGTTGATTGTTCTTGTTGCTTTGAGAGCTTTTCCATAATTTATATCATTCCTTTTTTTATATTGCAAATTTTAATTGTGATGGTCAGGAAGTGATCGTGGAACGAGAGTCACTGCTCTACGTTCAGCTATATGTGAAACTTTCCCAGAGCCCAACCGCCGGTTATTACAAAGGTAATACATAGAATGACTGTTTATTTCTTTCTCATTTTTTGTTCCTCTTCTGTCATCTTTGTTTCGTTTCTTCTTTTTCTGTTTTGATGCTTAGTATGTGCTCGTATCCTAATTTATAGTTTAATACACTTAAGCTTCAATTTTTACTAGGCTCAAAGTTCTTTAATTGTGTGACTGTCCAAATAAGTATATTTGGGATTCTCCATCTTATAAGATGATTGTTCAATAAAGATGAGTGTAGCTCAAATTCATTTTTAGATTTTTCTTTTTCGTTATAGGACAGCAATAATGCAGGTGGTTTCAAAATTCTATTGTGTATTTTTTCATGCAAAGAGCTTGAGAAATGAATTCATAAAATATATAGAGTTCATGTCGTTTTGAGCATAGTTATAAGATTGAGCTGGACCGGCAGGTCCCGCCAGTGAACTGGGCTCTTTTCCTGTCTGGTTTTGCCGTTGGATTATCAGTGCAGGGCTGCTTTGAAAATAAATGCACAACACTTGCGGCTTCAGCCTAGGAGGTACTGAGCCCTCAACCGCTGATGAGACTTGACAACTATGCCGGGCGCACTGCCTGTTGTAGTTTTGTTAACATTTTACTTGTTTAGTATGTATTTATTTTTATACATTTTGTTGAATCTCACATCGCTTGTGTTACCTCATCCTGAGCTATATATAAGCCTAGGGCAATCCTCCTCGCTCAAGGTGTCTTTTGAGAGTGAGTTAGACCCATTGGGTTTCTACATGGTATCAGAACCAGGCCTCTTGTCTTATATTGGGCCACCAAGATCCATTCATAGTGAGTTGGTGAAGTCCACCTTGCACGTGAGTGGGCGTGTTGAATCCCACATCGCTTGCGTTACCTCATCTTGAGCTAAATATAAGCCTAGGGCATTTGTCCTCTCTCAAGGCGTCTTTTGAGAGTAAGTCAAACCCATTGGGTTTCTACAAATTTATTACTAGTTAAATCACCACCAAAATGAAATTGTTTGGTGAATAATGTAGCTGAAAGCTTATATAGTTTTTAACTTGCCTACTTCAATTGATTTTTTTATTTTGTTAATGCCTTTGAAAAATCTCTGAAGTTAATGTTTCTCAATATAACAACGTAAGAAACCAAATGTTACTTTAGAACCAAATGTTTACTTTAGGCATATGTTAGAATTGCTTTTCAAAATAGTCTATATATGAAAGGAGTTACTCCATTTGACACCATATGGTTTTAGGTTGGAACCTCCTAACATGGTATTAGAGTTAGGTTTGAGATGTCTCGTTTGTTTGTTTGTTTGAATGTTTGCCTTTTCTCTTCAGTTTGTTTGATCACATCACGTGCAAGGCAGGGTTGCACGTTAGGGTGGAGGTTAGAATCCCACATCGAATTTGTGAGGCTTCCCAAAGTAGTCCATACTAAAGGAGTTACTCTACTTGACACCATATGGTTTTAGGTTGGAACCTCCTACCAAGGCATAGCCCCTTTATGCTGTGTCATGTGAGGAATATGTGTCAAAATGACCATTTTTCTTTTGGTTGCTTTCATTTTACGAAGTGGCACCATATATTTTCTGTATGAAAATGTCCTTTTTCATTGTCTATGTTATTGAGGGGTACGTGCATTTAGGTAGCAAATGACATTGTCATACATACACAGTAGAATTAACCAAATTCAAATTCAGGATACTAAATTTGGTCTAGGAGTTTGAGATTTTTGAAGGAGCAAGGCAACAAATCCTTTTTGAACTGGACTTAATTTTACTAATGTGCAAATATCTTTGTCCTTTCATTTCTTCTCTTCCATTGTTTCTTTAGATTCTGATTCTTGGGCATTCATGGCCTCGAAGTGTTTTTTTTTTCCTCTCTCAATTAAGATTTGATTTTATCGCCCTTCATTCAGAATTCTAACGATGATGCAAACTGTGGCTTCTCACAAATCTGAGAATCGAATGAGCACTTCAGCTGTGGCAGCATGCATGGCGCCTTTGCTGCTTCGCTCCCTTCTGGCTGGTGACTGTGAGCTTGAAAATGATTTTGATGTGGGTGGTGATGGGTCTGTTCAACTTCTGCAAGCAGCAGCTGCTGCAAATCATGCTCAAGCCATTGTCATCACTCTATTGGACGAGTATGAAAACTTATTTGTGGTATGGCCATATACTTATCATTTATTTCAAAGTTTAAACCCTATTTCTGGATTGGATTTTATTATTCTTATGCTTATTGTAAATATATTACTATCTATATGTTACGTTTTTGGGTTCTAAGGTTTTACAATCTTCATCAGAGCATGAACCATCCAAACCTGCAGTTTATTTGCACTCTCTCTCTCCCTATATATAAATCGAAATTGAATAATCAATTGTGTATTTTTCTAATTGTACAATTAGGCTACATATAGGAGTAATTAAGAATAAATAAGGAAACTAACTACGACAAATAATAACTTTCTTAATTTACATATTTGACTTTCCCTATATACAAATAATAATAATATCGAATATTCCAACACTCCCCCTTAAGCTGGTATGAAAATATTTTCCATTGTCAGTTTGCATACTAAATAGTCGAATATCTTATTTGGTAATCCTTTTGTTAAAATGTTTGCGATCTATTCAGTAGTCGGTACATATGGCATACATATTTGTCCACTCTTGATCTTTTCCTTCATGAAATGCTTGTCCACTTCCACATGTTTTGTCTAATCGTGCAGCACTGGATTGTGAGCAGTCGTAATGGCTTATTTGTTATCACAGTAGACCTTCATAGGTGCTGAATTAGATATCTTCAACTCTTCGAGTAATCTGTTAATCCATAACACTTCACAGATGCCGTGAGCCATTGATCTGTACTTCGCTTCTGCGCTATTTCTAGCTACGGCATTCTGTTTTTTGCTCCGCCATGTGACGAGGTTCTCACCAACAATGGTACAGTAACCGGAGGTCGATCTCCTGTCCGTGATGCTCTCAGCCCAGTCTGCATCGGTATAAACCTCTACTAGTTGGTGGCCACGTTTCTTATACAAAATTCCCTTTCTAGGAGTACCCTTTAAGTACCTTAGGATTCTATAGGCAGCCTCGAAGTGTTCTTGTCCTGGTGAGTGCATAAATTGGTTGACCATGCTTACGGCAAAGGCTATATCTGAACGGGTATATGATAAGTAGATTATCCGCCCCACTAATCTTTGATATTGTTCTCGGTTTATCACAACTTCAGATTTGGCCGGTTGTAGTTTCTCATTCGGTTCACTTGGAGTTTCTACAGTTTTGCACCCGAGTAACTCTGTTTCATTCAGTAGGTCAAGTACATACTTTTTTTGACTCACAAATATGCCTCCATTTGATTTAGCAAATTCTATTCCAAGAAAATACTTCAACGGACCTAAGTCTTTGATTTCAAAATTATCAGCAAGTTTTCCTTTAAGTTTTCTCAACTCGTCACTATCTCTTCCTGTTAAGATGATATCATCTACATAGATAATTAAAATGACAATCTTATCATCAATTGAGTGTCTATAGAACATAGTATGATCTGCTTGGCTTTATTGATAACCCTGACCTTTTACAGTGGTTCCAAAGCGTTTAAACCACACTTTTGGAGACTGTTTTAGGCCGTATAGTGACTTCTTTAGCTTGCACACCTTTCCTTGTCCTATCTTTCTTTTAAAGCATGGTGGTAAACTCATGAACACTTCCTCCTCCAAGTCTCCATTTAGAAAGGCATTTTTCACGTCTAATTGGTGTAGTGGCCAATCAAGATTCATAGTTAGAGACAATAGAACCCGAATCGAGTTTATCTTAGCAACTGGAGCAAATGTTTCTTGGTAGTCTATCCCATATGTCTGCGTGAACCCTTTAGCCACGAGCCTTGCTTTGTATCGTTCTATGCTTCCATCTGCCTTACACTTAACTGTGAATACCCACTTGCACCCGACTATCTTTGTATCCTTTAGCGAATCAATTATTTCCCACGTACCACTCCTTTTAAGAGTATTCATCTCTTCCAGAATTGTTAGCTTCCAATCTGTATTACCTAATGTTTCCTCAATATTCCTTGGAATAACCAGATTAGTAACTTTAGAAGTAAAGACTCTATAAGATTCGGAATATTTTGTTTAGGATACATATCTAGATATGGGGTGATTGGTGCAAGTTCTAACTCCTTTCCTGATGGCTATAGGGATATTAAGATTTGAAGGAATACTGGAATGAGAAGATTCATTAGGAGGTGGTAAATATATAGGATTACCTGGATGATTACTTGGGGAGTCAGATTGATCTTGTGCTAGAACAGTAGGCTGATCTGTATTCTTCTTTGTACCTCTCCGAGTATAAACCCGCAACTCAGTACATGATCGTGGTATTTCTTCATCTGTTTGTGAGGGAATTATGCCTGGTACTAGTGTACTAGTAGGGATCCCTTTTTATTTTTCAATATTGTCATCACTTGTTTTTGATTGATTTGGAGGAAAAATTTCTAAGACTGTGGTAGGGAGAGGATTATCAGTGACCCAAAAATTCCCTTCCATTACATTCTCCCCTTGAAAAGGATTTTTGTCAAAGAAAGAAATATTTTCCAAAAACGTGATGTCCATACTAATATGAATTTTTTTTGGTTTGTGGATTGCAACATTTATATCCTTTTTGATTTGGTGCATAACCGATGACAACACATTTTTCTGCTCTAAGATCAAGTTTGGACCGAAATTGGCTAGGAATATGAACATAGGAGGTGCAGCCAAATACTTTAAGAGGTAGGTCAGCTGATATCCTAGAAGCTGGAAAGTGTGTTTTGAAATTATCAAATGGTGTGGTGTAATTTAGAATACGTGTAGGCATGTGATTTATTAAATATGCGGCTGTTAAAAGAGTATCACCCTACAAATATTTTGGAATATGCATAGAAAACATAAGTGTACGTGCGATTTCGAGTAACTGTTTATTTTTTCGTTCAGCGATGCCATTTTGTTGGGGCGTGTCACGACATGTGAATTGATGTAGAATACCATTTGTTTTCAAAAAACTGCCTAAACATTCTGATAAAGTAAAAAGGTGATATGAAAAGAACGAGAAGGTTTAAATATTGTGTTAGCCTCTCCCACTGTTTATAATAAGAATTAGGAAACCATACAAGAAACCCTAAGTAATAGAAAAGACATAAATACCCTTTAACACTCCCTCTCAAGTTGGAGCATATATATTGTATGCTCCTAACTTGTTACAAATGTATTTTATCCTTGAGCCTCCCAATGGTTTAGTAAATATATCAGCTAGCTGATCAACTGAATTTACATGTTTAGTTTCAATCTGCTTTTGCAACAATTTTTCTCGAATGAAGTGACAATCAACTTCAATATATTTTGTTCTTTCATGGAAGACTGGGTTGGAAGTAATGTGAAGTGCGACTTGATTATCACATACCAGATCTATCGGTGAAGAGTGTTCAAACCCAAGTTCTTCCAACAAGTGTTTCAACCAAGTCAACTCACAAGTGGTATGGGCCATTGCCCTGTATTCCGATTCTGCACTTGACCGTGCCATCACATTTTGCTTTTTATTCTTCCAAGAGACAAGGTTACTACCAACGAACACACAATATCCAGTAGTAGACTTCCTATCCAAGGGCAATCCGGCCCAATCTGCATCCCAGTGACAAGTCATTAAACGATTTAAGAACTGACTGATAACACTAACAATAAAGGAGATATTTGGTCTGGTAACTGTCAGGTAGTTCAACTTTTCAATTAACCGTCTATATTGTGCTGAATCTGTCAGTGGTACACCTTGATTTGTTAACAGTTTGGTGTTTGGATCCAGAGACGAGTCAATCGGTTTAGCTCCTAGCATTCCTGTTTCGCTCAATAGGTCAAGGACATATTTTCTCTGAGACAGGTAAATGCCTTGACTTGATCGAGTGACTTCAATTCCCAAGAAGTACTATAAGTGACTCAAATATTTCGTTTGAAACTTACTATTCAAAAACTTTTTGAGTTCCTGAATACTACCGTGGTCATCCCCGATAATCACGATGTTATCTACATACACAATCAACAATATTCTCCCGACTTTACTATGCTTGTAGAAGACGGAATGATCGACTCCACATCGTCGAAGACCAAACTCAGTGACCATTTCACTAAATCTTCCAAACCATGCTCGAGAAGATTGCTTGAGGCCATAAATAGATTTCTTCAAGCGACACACCATCCAGACTCCCCCTGAGCAACAAACCGAGGAGGTTGCTCCATAAATACTTCCTCAGTCAAATCGCCATTTAAGAAAGCATTTTTAATATCGAGCTGATGTAATGGCCAATGAAAAGTGGTAGCCAAAGAGATAAACAAGCGAACAGAAGCGAGCTTGGTAACTGGAGAGAAGGTCTCAGAGTAATCAAGGCCATATACCTGAGTATAGCCTTTAGTAACTAAGCGAGCCTTGAGTCGATCAATGGTGCCATCCGGATGAACTTTGACAGTGTACACCCATTTACATCCAACTATTGTTTTGTCAGGTGGAAGCGAGGCTAGATCCCAAGTGTCATTCTGATGTAAGGCAAACATTTCTTCTTCCATTGCTTTTGCCCAACCAGGGTGAGTGAGGGCCTCTGAAACAGAATTAGGAATAGAAACAGAGGACAGAGAAACAACAAAAGAGGAGTACGAAGGAGAGAGGTGTGCATACGGAACAAAGTTAGAAATAGGATGGGTAGTACATGTGCGCTTACCTTTTCGAATGGCAATGGGTATGTCCAGGTCAGAGACGGACAAGTCGGCTGGAGAAGAATCTAAGTACACAGAGTTGATGGGCGCGACAGCGGAGGGGGCCTTCTGGCGACGAGAGTAGACCTGCAAAGGAGCTGAAGAACGACTAGGCGGGATAGGATCCGGAGTAGAGGAAGATAGGGTAGGGTTTGGTACACTTGGCAAGGGAAGCATAACATCCAGATCGTCTTTGAGAGAAAGGGGCAGAAAAATAAGGGGTAGACTCAAAAAATGTAACATCCGCACACACAAACGAGCGACGTAATGATGGACTATAACAACGATAACTCTTTTGTGTGCGAGAATAGCCGAGGAAGACACATTTTAAAACACGAGGATCTAACTTGTCCCTGCCAGGTTTCAATTGATGAACAAAACAAACACACCTAAATATACGAGGAGGTAAACTAAACAAGGGAGAACGAGGAAAAAGAATGGAATGGGGAACCTTGCTGTTGAGGGTGGATGACGACATCCTGTTGATTAAGAAGCAGGCGGTAAGAACCGCATCGCCCCAGAAATGTTTGGGAACGTTCATCTCAAAAAGAAGAGTACGAGCCACTTCTAGGAGATATCGATTCTTGCGCTCAGCAACACCATTTTGCTGCGGCGTGTGAGGACAAGAAGACTGATACAAGATACAAGAGTGTGACATAAAAGAAGTAAATGACTGAGAAAAATATTCTCGAGCATAGAATACGAACTGGTACATTAAATTGAGTATTAATTTCAGCACAAAACGCACGAAAAATAGAGAACCAACAATACAAATAACTGTAGGGTTTAAACGAAGAACATGAGACTTAGAACAAACTCACGAACATCTGTAGGGCTGGCTTACGAACAGTAACCAGAAGCATAACCAGAAGTCTCAAGTCCTACGAATAGTAACCGCATAACCTGAAGTCTTGACGAACAGTAATTAGAAGCAGAAGTCAGTGCATGCGAAGTCCGGCGAAGGTCTGGCGAGGGCCGGTGAAGGTTCGGTGAGGGCCCGTGAAGGTTCGACGAAGGTCGACGACATTAGAAGAGACAAGGGCGACGTCGATGGTGGATCGCGAGGATGACGGAAACTCCGAATGGCTTGGGCGACGGTCGGCGAGGCTCGGAATAGCCTAGGCGATAGCGGCGAAGGCTTGGCTGCTAGGGTTTCAGCTCATTTTTTTTTTCGTATGAACAGTAGGCAGAGAGGGAATTTTTTTTTTGGTTTAAACAGATTTATGAATCAATCTCCCATAACATGCTCTTGATACCATGATAAAGTAGAAATGTGATATGAAAAGAACGAGAAGGTTTAAACATTGTGTTAGCCTCTCTCACTATTTATAATAAGAATTAGGAAATCATACAGGAAACCCTAAGTAATAGAAAAGACATAAATACCTTTTAACACATTCGTTGAAATATTTTGTTCTATTATCTGTGCGAAGAATGCTAGATTTCATTTGAAATTGGTTTTCTAGCATAATGCAAAATTTTTTAAATAAAACTTCTACATTAGATTTTGCATGCATCAAATATGTTCAGTATAAACGTATGTGATCATCAATAAATGTTACAAATCATCGCTATGAATTAAATAAAATGGTTTGGATGCAAGATATGGTTTTGAAATATAAGAAGTACGCTGATTTTTTGCAAACAAACAACTTTCACAATGAAAAAAAGAACAATCCACATTCTTAAATAAAGTCGGAAACAAATGTTTAAGATATTGAAAATTTAGATGTCCTAGTCTAAGGTGCCAAATCATGATTTTATCACGAACAAATGTTGAACTCATACCACTGGGGCCGTGAGTTGTTTTATTCCTCAAGGAGTTATCATCTAAGTAATAAAGGTCATCCACTAGTCTAGCACTGCCCAATCATCTTCCCCGAGCTCTAGTCCTGAAAGAAACATTGAGATTTAGAGAAAATAGCATGACAGTTCGAATCTCACAATAGTTTACTTACAGATAAGAGGTTACAAGTAAGTTTAAGAACGTGAATGACCGTTTTTAGATTAATACTATCTGAGATTGTTATTTGGCCTTTTCCTGCAATGGGTGAGAAACTACCGTCTGCAATTCTAATTTTTTCGTTACCAGAACACGGTGAATAGGTATTGAAAAGGTGATAAAAACTTGTCATATGATCAGAAGTACTTGAATCGATAATCCAAGGTGCTGAGTTTAAGGAATAAGAAAAGGCTCTAGAGTTAAGGAAGCATTAGGAGTACTGAATGATGGATTGACAGTCAACAGTTTTAGAAATTAATCAATTTGCTCTTTGTTGAATGGAGTGGTGGCAGCTTCATGCGCGGAAGGATAGGATTGGTTAGATTTTTCTCCCAACTTGTTGCTCTTCAAATTTTCCGATTTCCCATGGATTTTCCAGCATGTTTCCCGTGTATGACAGGGCTTGTTGCAGTAGTCGCACCATATACGAGGACATTCCTCTGTTCGGTGTGGAAACCTGCTGGAGTTAGTATTAGCAGCAGCCAAAGCGGACTGGTCAATTGGAGCAACTGTAGGACTGATAATTTGTGGCTTGTTGAGCATAACGTTCCGACGGGTCTCCTCCCTTCGAACCTTCGAGAAAACCTCATTAATTGAGGGAAGAGGCTGACGACCAATGATTCGTCCCCTAACTTTGGCAAGTTCCGGTTTCAGACTTGCCAGGAACGTAAAAACACGATCATTATCCACCAACTTCTTATAGTGACTATAATCCTCGGTCGAATGCCATTCATGATCGTCGAACATATCTTGATCATGCCATATTCTCTTCAATGAATTGAAATACTTGGTGATATTGTCTTCGCCTTGACGGATATCATGGAGTTTTAGAGTCAGCTCATACTTTTGAGATTGGTTTCCCAGATCAGAATACATCTGATTTACATTGTCCCAAAGTTTCTTCGCCGTAGGTTAGCACATGTAGTTGAAGCTAATTTCTTCATCCATAGAGTTTACGAGCCACGTCATAACCATGGAGTTTTCAGCATCCCAAGTCGTATGCAACGGATCTGTGATAGTGGGCTCTTTTGCATCACCAATTAGATATCCCATCCGTCCTCGTCCACGGATATACATTCGCACCGATTGAGACCAACTCAAGAAATTGGTTCCATTCAGACGAACAAAGGTGATTTGGATGGAGTGGGATTCGGAAGGGCGATGCTTTGGTTCGGTAAGTTGGCTGAACCTTGGGATGGATTCCGAGGTAACGTTGGACATGGTGAAGGTAAGGGGAAATATCGCCAGAGGTTGAGAATCGTCGGGTTGACCTTCAACGAGCAAATCTCGTGAAAATATGCTGCTTGATGCTGAGTTGAGTCGGCTCACTGAGTTAGGTCGGTTTGTCGACTTCAAGCAAATCCGGCAGCGGTGGCGGTGGCGGTGGCGGTGGCTAGGGCCGCGAGTGTTCGTCGGTGGCTGCAATTGAACTTCATGAACTGCAATCGAGCTGTACTCACGAGATCTATTTTGTACAAATCTTGCGAGGGCAAGTTCGTTGGCTGCTAGGGCTCCGGCGAGGCTGTCGGCGTCGAATAAAGGACCGGTGAGGCTTCGTCATCGGTTGTAGAGGGCCGGCGAGTGTTCGTCAGCGGCTGTAGGGGATCGGCGAGGCTTCGTCAGTTGTAAAGAGAGCTCGTCATCGGCTATAAGGGGGCTTTCGTTCGTCGCTTGGCTGTAAGGAACGCCGGCGAACCTTCGTCGGCTATTGTTGGATGCCGGCGAAAGTCGTCGACGACTATAATGGCCGGCGGCTGCTGCAAAGGCTAGTCAGGGTTTTTGTTTTAGCTCCGATGCCAAATTGAAATTGAATAATCAATTGTGTATTTTTCTAATTGTACAATTAGGCTACATATAGGAGTAATTAAGAATAAATAAGAAAACTAACTACAACAAATAATAACTTTCCTAATTTACATATTTGACTTTCCCTATATACAAATAATAATAATATCGAATATTCCAACAAAATATATATATATATATATATATATATATATATATATATATATATATATATATATATATTAAGAGTTGATTTCCTGCAAAGATAATGGTTGAGAACATTATTACATACTGTTGAATCCCACATCTTGCTTGTGTTACCTGATCCTGAGCTATATATAAAGCCGAAGGCAATCCTCTTCTTACAAAGCATTTTTTGCTAGTGAGTGAGGCCTATTGGATTTCTACACATACTACTTATTCATGCTATGGGTATTGTATGGAAAAGTTAGCCCCTATGTGCACTAACTTAACTTGAAAAGGTCCATGTATATGTGCTTCATTCATCTTAAGGCTTCCGACAACCTGTTTTTGGAAAAGCATTTCTATGAAGGTTATCTAAAATCGACATATTTACTACTTTCCAAGTGAAAAGCTTATGAAAAGTGAAAACATCGATCTAGCCTGTAGAAAAATAATCCAACCTCACGAAATGTGGCCAAGTTATTATCTATGTAGTAGATTTGTTTCCCACTTCGAGTGAAAGCGAGATACATAGATCAACTTGACTTCTGAAAAGGCCAAAAATCTATGTGGAATATGTTGTGTTGTGCCAGAAGTTCTAGTCCCACATAGAAGATGTAGTAACTGTAGTTGTGGTTACATTAATTCACTGCGGCGCTTTAAAATTCTGTTAGATGTTTTATTATCAATGCCTCCTGTCATGTACTGTAGACATTGAATAATCTATATCAACTCGACCTATCTAACCCGTGAATTTGATGATATTATTTCACAAACTCACATTGATTTCCCTCTTCACTGACCAGTTACCAATTAGGGGCAGAACTATGGATGTAGTAGCACCACAAGTTTGGCCAGTGAAGTCCAACCCAACGAAGCAAATTAATCAGTGAATTGCATACTGTTTTGGGAATATATAGATGAAGTCTAAGACATAAAAGCATTTCTAATAGACTCGCCTATATAGTGACGAGAGCCTGACAATATTTATTGCCTTTTTACTAACTGCCAAACAACATTTTTACCCTTCTAAGCGGGAGAGTAAATTCTGGACATGTCTAATCACAAGTAGTATAAGATCATCCGTAAGAATATAGTTGGATCCGTAGAATTGAAGAATACGTGAAAAGATATTAATTGTGTTGAACATATTTACAGCTTTATGAAAAGTTGATGTTGGGCAATGTAGAAGACGGATAACAAAGTTAAGATCGGAAATTCATACATTTTCAGTACATATTAGAGTCATAAAATTACCTTTACATATTCTTCAAGCATCACCTTTTCTTTCTCTTTTGCTTCATCTTTCTTGAATAGTTTTTAAAGGTTTGTAAATTTTTTACAATTTAATGATTGCAGGCGGGTGGTTCCATGTCTCCAGGAATATACTCTAACTCAGTAGAGAGTGGAAGTGAGTTTACAGATGATGAGACCTTTGAAGATGTTGATGATGCATCAGAGGGCTCCGACTCAGATGCATTTGAAGATTTTGAAAACATGTCCGGTCGAAGACACAGCGAGACAGAAGACGATCTGTCTGACCATGAGGCAAGTTTCCATATGCCCATAGATATACAAACAAACTACAACATGGTTGTAGAAATGCGACATTAACTATTCTGTTTTATCAAGAACTTTCTTTTGAATGTTGCAAGCAGAACCTAGGAATTATATGAATTTCTGGTGCATCCACGCCACCTTCCCTTTGCCACCCCATAGGCCCGTACTAACCCCTCCCCCACTTTTTCAACGTGGGTGTCTCACACTCTCACTAGATTTACTCAGGATATAGGAATGCAAGTGTTTCATTGTGTTGCTGTTCTTCATTGTGTTCTACCAATAATTATCTTCACTTTTATTTGTCTCACGTTCACACACACACACACACACACACACACACACACACACACACACATGGGCACTTTCATCTCTCTCTCATGTATTTTTCCATTGTCTATTCTCAAGATTCAGGGTTCTGAAAGGTCTAGCTCAGGGTTCAGATCCCCTGATGTAGATAATAGTCATGAAGACAATCACAATTTCTCATCTCCTCAGCAAACTTCCTCACTCCAACAAAACAGAGTAAAAGGAAGTGAAATGGTTACAAATCAAGGTAATATGGGTTTGAAAGTTCAAGCTAAAGATCCCAGTGCACTATTAGCAGATAAATGTGAAGAAACAAGTTCAACAAAGAAGTCAGCTAGTAACAATTCAACCACATGCATCAGAAAGTCCAGGAATGCATCAAATGGAACAGTCCGCAGCACCCATAGGTCCACTTTCTGGGGGCGCACTCCAGTAAGTATCTTTATGCTGAGTAGATCCATGCACTATGTTGTTTCTACTATTATTCTTGTTACTACAACTATTCCGACTGTTGCTGCTACAGAAAAGCTAGTGTAACATCTATTCCTATTGTAGTATCTTGAATGATTTACTTTTTGTGCAAATTGCACCCAACATGGAATCTCCTTTTCTTTCTCCCCTCTTTTCCAACAAGGGGAAAACTGAGAAGGTCTCTCCTTGATATCTAATAAATTGCAATGACCTCTTTTGCTGACACTAGCAATTGGACGATGTGATAGCCACTAGTTATTTTATTTTATTAGCACAAGATTGATTAACATTTAAATAAACAAATAAATATAATGAAATCTTTTATACTTCTCCCTTACCTTTCTATATATATCTTTATATGCAACCCCATCCATAAGAGAATCCTGGTCAGTGGGGAGAGGTGTTCATGATGGTGAAGTGCTGACACTTTTGTTTATGGGGTTAGATTGTGGTAGGTTCTTAGTAGAGGTGCTTGTGGCAGAGAGAGGGTTAATCTTTTGCGTTGTTTATGCACAAATAAAATTTAAGTTAGAGAGAAGTGATTTTGTGCATTATAATTTCGGAGATTCTAGGAGTGGCCTAGTGGTAAGGTCCACTCTTCTACAGATAGGTGGTTTGAGGTTCGAATCTCAACAGGTGTGTGAGTTGGGGTGCGAGTTAAAAAAAAGTCTTGATAATAACGGGATAAAATTAGTAATTTGAAAAAGAAAGTGACAATGCCATTTCTGTTGAAGCCATCCCTTTGTATGAAAATCACCAAGGGAATGCCCATGCAATTGTGATTTAGATATTTGTTTCACCCTTTATTTTATTTATTTTTAATTTAATAAATTAACTGCCCTAATATATTAATACTTTCCATGTTTGCTTGGTAACTTTTCTTCTCTACCTTTTTAATTGTTATAACTTGAAACATTTTTAAAATGTCATCCAGGCTAAAAAGAACCTCTCCATGGAATCCATCAGTGTTTCAAGCGAAGATGAGTAAGTGCTGCATTTCTTATTTTACTGATCTTGAAACCAATGCTATATGTACTCATGTATATTAAGATATATTCCAAGTTTTAGTACTTTGACTGATATTACTGAGTTTGTATTTGCATTACCTAGTTGTTTTGGCATAAGAGGGAGTATAGTATAGGGACATACTTGGTCAAGTTTATATTATAAAAGTCAAATTGTTGCTCTATGTCGCGTCGAGCTTGTTGACAATGTTTAGATGCATACAATGCTCATCTTGGTTATCAACTATTTAAATTCTCAGAGTTTTTTTCATTTTCTCCTTTTCCCTTCCTTTCTTCTGAAGATATGTGTTGCTAACACAACTTTATCTATTAACTTCTCTAAAGTGGAGATAAAAAGTTGGTTACATTCAATCACAAGATAGTATAATTCTGGGCGTTCTTAGTTCGCTCTGTTAGTAATCTATCATTAGTTTTGCATATACGGATAATGTTATGAGCACAAAAGATTTACAAAAAAGAAGTTATTTGTACAACTTGATGTGTTGCTTAGTCGTGTCCATCTACCTGCAAATCGTGTGTAATCCATTGTCTGATGACCTGACCAATTAAATCTTGTCACAAGAGTTTCAATAATTTTTTAAGCCTTGCTTATCCATAGCTCATTGTTCTTGTATAATGTGATGGAAGGGGGTTGTGAAATACTGAATATCTCTACACTAAATAATAAGTGCATCATAATTTAATATCTCAAAAGCCAAAACAAAAAGAAAGAAATGTATTCCTTTTATCGCTTCAAGTGGCTTCTCAGAGCGAACATGTGATTCATTTAAGGATAAAATGAATTCGGCAAATGTATTTCATTTTTCTTTTTCTTCTTGAAACTAGAAGAACTCGAAAAATTAGTATGAACAGGAACTTAAGGATTGCCGATTTTTTGATAGACTACCAATTAGGTACACCTATGCACGTCGCAAGAAAAGAGACGACCATTACTAATTACCTTGGTTTATGGAATATTTCGGGAAAGATGTTAGGTGAGAATAAGAAAGCTCTATCAGCTATAATTGCCTAGTTAATAATTACTTTGTATGAGAGGAGTCGTATATGGTAAGAGGTAGACAATAAAAGGGAGAGAATAGAGTGTGTAGAGATATTGAGAAATAATTTGTATTGAGCTTTGGCTTTGGGAGAGAACTAGGTCTCTCGAATACCTGGGGTGTTTGTTTGTTTCTTTGATTTCAATAAATTCACGTCTTTCCATCTCAATCTGTCGATTCCTCATTACCACTAAACCTAGCATTCATCATTTGGCATCAGAGCAGGTTCTGGGCCTATGGTGACAAGGATGGATGCTAGGGTTGAAATAGTAGAAGGAACCGTGAACACCGTGCAGGAGGAGTTAGGAGCAGTCAAGAAGGGGATGATGAAAATATCTAATTTGGAGCAAGGACTCACGACGTTGGCTGGAAAAATCGACTAACTCCTGAAGGTTCAGAACGAAACAGCGCGTGAGAGTGAAGCCCAGGGCCAGAATCGAGTCGACGACGAGATTTGGGTGAACGAGGAGCTTGAACGATATTGCGAGGCGGCAAGGGACGCCACCGACAAGATTTGGACAACCGACGAGCGCGAACAACATTGCGAGGCTGTCGGACGACGTGTGACTGCGTTGGCAACGGTACCGGGACAAGGGAACGACGTTGTCGACGCGATCTGGGCGTCTGGTGCGACAGCGTTGGCAAGGGTACTGGGACAAGGGAACGACGTTGTCGACGCGATCTGGGCGTTCAGTGACCGCGAACGACGTCACGAGGCTATCGGACGAGGTGCGACAATGACGGCGTAGGCGTGGGTACCGGAACAGGCGAGTGGCGCCACTGACGGCGGCCATGGCAGGGAATGGACACAGGCTGCGCGATGGGACCTCCAACTTAAAAGAATCGAACTCTCTTTCTTTGATGGAGAGAACCCTGACAGCTGGATATTAATGGCAGAGAGATACTTCGCCTTGCACCGCTTGACCAACGCAGAGAAGCTAGAGACAACCATTATCAGCTTTGAAGACAAAGCTTTGGTTTGGTTTAGATGGAAGAACAAGAGAAGGCCATTCCTGAGTTGGAAGGAACTTAGATCACAGCTCCTATTACGGTTCCGATCTCTTCCCGATGGCCCACGATATGAGGAGCTCCTGGCTCTGAGGCAAAGTGGAATAGTGAGGGATAATAGAAGAAGGTTTGAGCATTTGGCCTCAACATTAGAAGACCTCTCTGAACAAGTGTTGGAGTCCACATTCATAAATGGGCTAAGGAGTGATGTTAGGGCTACGTTGAAGGTATTGGGCCCAAACGGGCTTGAAAGTGCTATGGACTTGGCAATGAAAATTGAAGCGAAAAATTTAGAGCTCAAGGGTAACCGAGCCTCAATTGGGCCCGTTTATTCACGTGGGCCTAGGCACTCTAATTACCCACCCGTCAGAACTCCGATGGGACGAAACACTACGACAGTGGAAAGCACGGTTCCAACAAAGGCTCACGAAAGGGGAGGATTTCGAAAATTAATGGAGACAGAATTGCAGTATAAGCGGGATCGCAATCTTTGTTATAAATATGAAATTTTTTTTTCACTTGGACATCGTTGCAAGAAGCGAGAGCTACAAGTGGTTCTGCTCCAAGAGCATGAAGCGGAGACACAAGTGGCGGAAGATGAGGTTCAAGAAGAAGAACAGAAGACCAAGCCGGTGGAAGTGGAGGAAGCTGAAAATCAGGTGGTAACGGTCTCCTTCAATTCAGTGGTGCGACTCACCTTGCCCAAGACTCTCAAATTGGCCGGCGAGATTAGTAACCAGAAGGTGGTGATACTTATTGACAATGGGGCGTCACATAATTTTATTTCCAACGAGTTTGTATTAGCCCTGAAATACGGAACCTTACGGGGTGATTTTGGGAACAGGCTCAGCCACCAAAACTCAAGGGATATGCCGAGGAGTAGGCCTGGTTTTACAAGGGGTAGAGATAGTAGAGGACTTTCTACCTCTGGATCTGGGAAGTACTGACGTTATCCTGGGAATTCAATGGTTGGAGACTTTGGGGGTGACTCACATTAATTGGAAGACTCATTCTATAAAATTCAATGTGGGAAATACACATGTAAGTTTACAAGGGGATCCCTCTCTGCACAAAATACGGGTATCCCTCAAAGCTATGTTTCACACCATTAGACACGAAGGAGGTTGGTATGTAGTTGAGCTTGGCGCTGTAGTGGTCGTCAAAGAAAAGAAGGCCGCTACACCCCATGAGATTCAAGCGGTATTGGAAATTACAAGAAAGTGTTTCAGATGCCGATGGAATTACCACCATTCCGTGGAAAGGAGCATGCCATAACCTTAAAGGAAGGGACCTTGCCTATCAGCGTATTCTCCTATTGTCACCCCCAGGTGCAAAAGGAGGAGATTGAGCAGTTAGTACGGGAAATGTTGGCGTCCAAGATCATATAGCCCAGTGTGAGCCCATTTTCAAGCCCGGTCCTTCTAGCAAAAAAAAAAGACGGGAGCTGGAGATACTGTGTGGACTATCGTGCCCTGAACAGGGAGACTGTGGCCTACAAATTTTCCATACCAGTAATCGATGAGTTGCTGGATGAGTTACATGCAGCGATGGTGTTCTTCAAGCTTGACTTGAAGTCTGGGTATCATTAGATCCGAGTACGGCCCGAGGATGTCCCCAAGATTGCTTTTAGAACCCATGAAGGTCATTACGAGTTCTTGGTCATGCCGTTTGGGCTAATTAATGCACTCGCAACATTTCAAGCACTCATGAATCAGGTCTTTCGTCTACACCTTTGTCACTTCGTGTTAGTATTTTTTGATGACATCTTAGTGTACAATCGTAGTATGGCAAGGCATGCACACCATGCTCGAGTGGCCAGTACCGCAGTCAATTCGAGAGTTGCGAGGCTTTTTGGAACTTACGGGGTATTACCGTAAGTTTGTCAAGGGGTATGTGTCGATTGCGAGGCCTCTTATAGAGCAATTGAAGAAAGACCGTTTCGGGTGGAATATGGCGGCTATGGAGGCATCTGAGGCTCTCAAAAAAGCTATGATTAGGGTTCCTGTTTTAGCCCTCCCAGACTTCACCAAGCCATTTGTCATTGAAACCGATGCATCTGGGTTTGGGTTAGGTGCCGTCCTGATGCAAGAAGAATAACTGGTGGCTTACCATAGCCAGGTGCTAGGGCAACGGGCGAAGCTACGCTCGATCTATGAAAAATAATTAATGGCTATTGTCTTAGCCATTCAGAAATGGCGGCCATACCTGCTTGGGAGGAAATTCCTAGTTCGCACGGATCGACAAAGTTTGAAGCACTTATTAGAGCAACGAATCGTGGCACCGGACTATCAATAATGGATGGCCAAGCTACTGGGATATAACTTTGAAATTCAATATAAACCAGGAGCGAGCAACAAGGTAGTTGACACATTGTCGAGGGTGCTACTACCTCCGGAGTTAAACTAGCTTGTTGGCATACAATGGCTAGATTGGAAGACATTGTAGCGAGAAATTGATAGAGATGAATTTCTAACGAAAGTCAAGGGTGACAAGCAACAAGGAAGAGTGTGAGCTATAGGATTTTCCTTAGAAAATAATTGGGTTTGCTACAAGGGGCGTTTGATGTTGCCCCATAATTCCACCTTGAGGAGTATCACTCATCTCCTATGGGTGGTCATTCCGGGGAGGAACACACTTATAAGAGAATAGACGCTGATTTTTTCTGGGTAGGCATGCACGGGGCTATTTCCAAGTGGGTGTAGCAGTGTGATGCGTGCTAAAGAAACAAATCTATGTCCATGTCACCAATGGGGTTGCTATAGCCCATGGCTTTACCTAATCAGGTATGAGAGGATTTAACCATGGATTTCATAGAAGGGTTGCCCAAGTTAGAAGGTATGGATACGATACTAGTGGTGGTGGACAGGTTGACCAAATATGCCCACTTCTTGCCCTTGAAACACCCGTTTATAGCTCAGACAGTGGTGGAGCTATTCCTTCAAGAAATCGTGCGCTTGCATGGGATACCTAACACTTTCATCTCTGATCGCGACAGTTTTTCTGAGTCATTTTTGGAAAGAATTGTTTCACCTACAGGGATTAGAGTTGCTACGTAGTACAACTTATCGCCCTTAAACGGACGGACAATCTGAAGTGGTGAACTGCTGCTTAGAAACATATTTATGATATTACGTCCTGAATAAGCCGCGGGTTTGGTGCAAATGGTTAGCCTGGGCGGAATACTGGTATAATACCATGTACCATAACACCATTAATTGTACCCCTTTCAAAGCACTCTATGGGCGGGATCTACCTCCCCTCATCTATTACAAAACATGGTGTACTTTGGTCTCTTCAGTAGAGCAACTCTTGGAAGAGTGTAACGCCCAGTTAGACGAGCTCAAAATGCATCTCTTGCGTGCCCAGTAGAAGATGAAGACCATGGCCGATGCAAAGCGCCTAGAGGAAGAGATTGAGGTGAGGGAGAAAGTTTTTGTGAAGTTACGACTTTATTGACATAAATTCTTGGCAACACGGCTTAACGAAAAACTCGTTCCGCGTTTCTATGGACCATTTGAAATTTTGGCTCGTGTGGGCACACTGGCGTATAAGTTGTCCTTACCTCCCAACTCATTCGTCCACCTAGTCTTTCATGTATCCCAGTTTCGCCGAGCCCATGGGGAGACCAATTCTTCTCCTCTCTTGCCACCACAATTGTCGCCTGACCTAGAATTGCTAGTGGAGCCTGTTGAAGTTCTTGGAGTGCGCAATCTAAACACTGGTGGTACCACTCTTGTTGAAGTTTTGATCCAATGGAAAGATTTGCTACAGTTTTAGGCCACTTGAGAGAAGTTTAAAACCATTTAACACCAGTTTTCTTAGTTTTCCCTTGAGAACAAAGTGAAAGTTTGGGTGGCGGATAATGATAGACCACCAATTAGGTACATCTATGCACGTCGTACGAAATATTTCGGGAAAGATGTTGGGTGAGAATAGGAAAGCTCTATCAGCCATAATTACTTAGTTAATAATTACCTTGTATGAGAGGAGTCGTATATGGTAAGAGGTAGGCAATAAAATGGAGAGAATAGAGTGTAGGGATATCGAGAAATAATTTATATTGAGCTTTGGCTCTGGGAGAGAACTAGGTCTCTCGAATAGCTGTGGTGTTTGTTTGTTTCTTTGATTTCAATAAAATTCATATCTTTGCATCTCAATCTGTCGATTCCTACTACTAAACCTAGGGTTCATCATTTTTCTCATAAGATTTAAGTTTCATTTTTCTCTCAGACCATGGGTATATTAACATCTTCCACTTTCAACAAGCAAATGATTGGGGCAATTAAATTTTTTTCAACTGCCAGTAAAATCAATTTTGATCATATGTAGCCTGCTCAAGAATTATTTGTATTCTGTTGCATATTTGTGGTGTTGTTCATTTTGCAACTCCACAATAATTCTTTATGCAGCTACATTAATTTGTTGGAAAATAAGGCATTGGATGACATCAGCGGCAGATCTAGAAATTAGATTGGCCCGGGGGGGGGGGGGGGGTAAATTATTTTTTAGATGTTTATTAGATATTTATATAAATCAGGATGGACTTATATAAAATTTTAAGGGTTTTAATTGATTTTTTTTATAAAAATGAAGGGGGGGGGCTTGAGCCTCCCCTAGGCCTAAGGTGGCTGCGCCCACGGATGACATAGGAAGTTAATACTCAGTAACTCAGGGATTAATAGTATTGTTTAGGGGATACTTTATTATTGAATAAATCATAAGATTTATTTGTTGGTGTTTCGTTAATTTGTTATTAGAAAAAAAGGAAGGGAAAAAAAAATAAAAATTCGACTGCCATTACGTTATATAGGCGAACTTTTATTGTTGATATTGATTTCTCCTATGTTCTAATCATTGTGGCCTGACCCGCAATTGTCCCTAATTGTTATTCCTAATTTTCTAATCATTGAAATCGTTCTCCTTTGTCCTGCATGATATCAGGGCGGAAATCCAGAGGCTTGAGGCAGCTAAAGCAGACTTGCAAAACAGAATTTTAGAGGAGGTAAGCTACTCCATTATTAGAGTTTCTTTAATGAAGACTATTGTTTGCGGACTAAGCCTGGAAAAATCTCAACTACCTTCACATTTGTTTCTCTTTCCCTTTTCCACCATAGGCCAAAGGAAATGCAATTTTACAAGAAAATCTGAAGAAACGCAAAAGTGCTTTGCGCGAGCATCGTCTAGCTCTTGAGGAGGATGTATGTGCTAGATAATTATTCTTACATTAATTATTATGTTATACGAAGGAAGTGAAAACCTCATTATAATAGAATACTTCTTCCCCATACTACTTTTTAATCTCAGATGTTGACAATTTAACTTGACTATATGTGTTGAATATATCCATAGGTGGCAACCCTACAGGAACAGTTGCAAAGGGAGAAGGAGTTTAGGACAATGCTGGAATCTGGGCTTAAAATGTCACAAAAGTCATCATTACCGATCTCTGATGATATGGATGGAATGGTCAGTTTATCACTCAAAATCATTTCATAGCTTTTGATTATAGACGGTATTTTTGACGTTCATGTGTTAAAGATGAAGGCAGAACTTGAGGAAATCACTCGAGCGGAGGCTGAAATCATGAATTTGAAGCAGAAGGCTGGTGTTCTTGGTGTCCAGGTTAATCAACAGCGTGAACAAAACAAACTGCATAAATCATCCAATCAACCACAACAAACTGCAGATCATCAAGTGAAAATGTAGACTCCCTTATTTTAGTTGTAGGTTGTATGATATGCATGGTGACTAGAAATTTACCCGCCTACTGAATTGCATGTTTCTGCTTTTTTTTTTTCTCCCCTTAATTTTGTTACAGGAAGGATAAAAAGGAAGATGTTTCAATTTCTCTAGAGCAGCCGACAAGAACTAAGGTATATAGTTTGATACAGATCCCTTATCCAAAATTAAGTTAATTTTCGGTTTATTTAGTTCTCTGATTGTATGCATGGTGGACTGGTAATAAATCCAACCCATTGTTCCATTCTAGAAAGCCATCAGCAATATCAACAGAAGGCCTTTAGAAGCCATGGTTCCTTCATCTTGTTAATCATAAAGCAAAATTTGATGAAGAACTATTCAATAAACCTCATTTGTCTTATAATTTCTAAATTTTTTGAACTTCTTTACTTCAACATTTGCATGCGTACTGTATATTTAAGTACTTGTTAAATGCAACACTATATGGGGCTTGTCTATGATACTGACTGAATTAGTTGGCTTGTCTATATTTTTTGTGCGTCATGTTGCTTTAATTGTTGATTTTAAGAAGCAGCCTGGATTATTTAATTGTTTCGACCTCCATAAAGCTTGAAAAAAAAGAAAGAAAAAAATACTTCTCTTTGGACTGCAGGATGCTAATTCAGACGAGGTGGACAACGGGAAAGATATAAAACGGGAATCTCAGCCATCCCGAGACGAGTATCTGCCTCAGGACCAGCAGTATGATCAAGAGCATAACTCTAAATATTCAGTAGAGCCCAGAGTCGGCAAGCCGGTTTCCAATTCAAAAAAATCCAGTTCAAAGGGTGAGGTGGGTTTAATTATTCTGTTTTTTTTTTTTTTTTTCCCTAGTTTTGTTTGTTTTTGCTATTTTGCCTTAAGGGTCCGTTTGGACTGAGGTAAACAGGGAGAATAGAAGTTTGGTTATCTCGAAGAGGAGAGAGAGAGAGAGAATTCTTTAGAGAAATCAGGAAGAAACTTTCTCCCAAATATATAGACGATTAGTTTGTGCGTTATTAAGCATTATATACATTGAATGAGGCACCGTTTGATAATGTGTTTTTAAAGTACTTTTTTGCTTTTAAGCAAAAAAATATTTATTTTAAAAGTAGCATTTGTGTGATAAAAAAAATATGATTTTAAGTACTATTTTTAGAAAAACAATTTTATTTTATATATATATATATTATAAAAGATGATGGAGATCGATGGATTAAAGACTTCTCCACCGATATTTTTTCAATCATCTACAATTTTTTTTTTTGGTTTAAGTGATCACTAAAGTGAGAGAATACTAAAATATAATTCCTATACTAACAAACACGCTTTGATTTTTTGCTTTTAAGTAAACGTATTTTTTTTCATTAAATTAACTTTTTTGCTTTAAAAAAGTACAAAGTGTTACCAAATGGTGTCCTACTTTTTGACAAAGTTTTCTTATTTGCTCAATACCCTTTTTCACCCTCCCCATGTTACTTGACAGGCAGCTAATTCTACAACTTCAGCACTATCAAAGCTAACAAACCGACTCAACTTCTTGAAGGAAAGACGCACCCAAATCACGAATGACCTCGTAAATTCTGGTCAAAAATATCTCGACAAAGGTAGTAGTGGAGGATCAGAATCTCCCCAAAACTCGGAGAAAGGGGGGACGACAGAGGGGCAAAAACCTCATCAAAGTCGGGATAGGAAGAAGAGATCGGGAGCAGCCCAATCTGCTCCAAACCTAGGGAGAGGAAAATCGGAGAGCCATGTATATGTGGAGAAGGAGCCATCTATAGTACCTCCTAGGACTTACTCAAGATAATATTGTTGCCAATGCCTTGTGTTTCCTTGCAAATGGTGCTCTCTTATTATTTCATTCATCTACTTGTAGGTTTGGTTGTTCGAAAAGCCAGAGCAGTTGCATTCCACTTGTTTAGAATATAAGCAGGTTAATTATTTGTACCCCATTGGTGGAATGTCCAAAATTAACTGCTAAACTGTAGTTTGTGTTGAATAATGTTGACTTTAGAGTAATTCCTACCTTCTTATTTTAGATTATTTGATTTGATTAAGGTAGTAACTAGGGATATGATTTCTAATTAGCTTGTAACTAGAGATTTATATCTAGAATCAAACTATATATATCTTGTATATGATACAATTCAAGATGGCATCAGAGCCAAGTTAAATCGATCCAATCTAAGAAAAAAAAACACCTTATTTCTCAGATCTCGTAGCCCTAAGAATCAGAAATCCTAAATCCAAGCTCAAAAAACCCTAAATCTAGCAAAACATGTACCTTAGATCAATTGCCGTTGCCGTCGTTGACGAAGTTGTTCCTCGCATGGGAGATTTGCCTTAGACCGCTCGTCTCGCACCATAGATTCAGCAGACACAACTGCTACTCGTATACATTAGCTGCTCATATAGATCCAACCATCCAAATCTCGCCATCGCAGATCCATATCTTATCCTCGTGTCACTGATTCTGCTTAGATCTGCTGTCCAGATCCACCTCGCCTTTGCCGGTCCAAGAGCAACAACTCTATCATTGTCTTTGTTTTTACCATCGAGCGTCACCAACCCAAAAGAAGAAAGACTAGTGAGCACCGCTATGGTGATCTTGTGACCCCTTATTTGCTTGATGAAATCGCTACTCGAGTCCGAGGGAATTGGGTTGTTTTTTTATGATTAATGAATTTTCTAATCATCCTTGGCGGTTCAAGGTACTTTTAAGCAACATCAATCGTCGACAAGGTTCTTTTACCTTGGTTTTGCTTTACCATTTCAACCTTTTTATCTTGTTTACCTTTTTGATATTGTTTACCTTGTTTTTCTTTTACCATTTCACTTCTTTTTATTTTTATTTTTTAAAAAAAAAAGAAAAAGAAGAAAAGAAAAATTAAAATAAAAATAAGTGCAAAAACTTCTTCATCCAATGGAGCATTTGAACCTAGTGTCACGGTGGCTTGAAATCAATCTAATCCGAGTCAACAAGATCGAGCACAACCCAATAATGGTAGATCCATCATTGTTGACAAGTCTTCATGCAAATGCACTTATTGCCATAAGACTGGTCATACCAAAAGTCGTTGTTTTGATTCAGAATGATAGTATCCTAGTTGTGCGAAAAAAATTCACTAAAAGCCATCCACTGCAACAGTTGTCCAAACAAAAATGGAAGATGAAATTATTCATAATGCCTTAGCATTGGTAATAACTGTAGACAATAGTAGTAAGATTTTAAACATTTCAATACTTGTTTTGAATAATGCATGGATAATTGATTCTAATGTAACATATTATATGACATATGATTTTAGACAAGTCTCATAACTCAATCACTCCACCCAAAAATTTGTCTCTATTGCAAATGAAACTTTGACTCCAGTTATTGAGGAAGGATTTTTGATTCTTATCAATACATTAAATTTAGAGTCTGTCTTATTTGTTCCATATTTAGATTATAACCTTTTATCAGTTTCTCAAATAACCGCTACTTTATTGTGTGTTGTAATTTTTTGGTCTGCTTTTTGTGTGTTTAAGGACATCAAAATCAGGACAACGATTGGTTGTCGTATTAGACGGGGAAAGCTATATTACTTGGACTTGGAATCAAAAAGCACCGAAAGCCTACGACAGGTTCTGGCAGTGGGTGGTTTTGAAGATAAAAAAGGAAAGAAATATGGTTACAGTATCGCCGGTTTGGGCATGCTTCCTTTAGAGTATCTCAAAATGTTATTTCCCAGTTTATCTGCAGAAGTCAATGTTTTTAGTTTTCACTGTGATCCTTGTGAACTTACAAAAGGCCATTGTGCTTCGTTTCCATTATGGTTGAATAAAGGTCTACTTCCGTTTATGATCATTCATTTTGACGTCTGGGGTCCATCAAAGGTCACTACTTTGGGTGGGACACGTTGGTTTGTAACATTTATTGATGATTGTACCAGGATGACATGATTTTGCTTGATGAAATCCAAAAGTGAAGTGAATTCGATATTCCAAAAGTTTCATAAACTAATTGAAACTCAATACAATAGAAAGATTCAAGTTATTCGCAGTGACAATGGTGAAGAATATCAGAGTATTGAATTTCAACGTTATTTGGAAGCACAAAGAATGATCTATCACATAGCCTGTTCTACCACACCTCAATAAACGGGGTGGTTGAGCAAAAAAATTGACACTTGTTGGCGATTGTTCGAGCTTTGCTAATTGAAGCCCATTTGCCTTTGTCTTATTAGGGAGAAGCTTTAACTTCAGCAACTTATTAATCAATCGGGTACCTTCAAACACCCTCAATTTCAAAACACCGTTCCAAACTCTTAATGATGGGATTGTGGCTTCAACTGTCTCAAGTTTAACTTCTCACGTCTTTGGATGTGTGGTGTTTGCACATTTACACAGGCATCAATGCATCAAGTTAACTCCTGAGGCATTGAGATATATTTTTGTTGGGTATGCCACTCATAAAAAAAGATATTGGTGTTATCATCCTCCCACACGCCAATTATTTATCATGCTGGATGTTATTTTCCATGAAAATACAATGTACTTTTCCAAACTTGAATTTCAGGAGGAGTACCAGAAGGAAATTCAAGTCTAGATTATAATAACCAAGACGTGGGGAACTTGGAGATAACTGATATGATATTGGATTCCAGTGATAATAACTCACAAACTAGAGTAATGAGGAAATGGGTGAATTGAAGATAAGTGGTATGATATTAGATCAAAATAGTGATGAACTCCAAATAACTGAAGAGGTGGAACATTCTCCAACTCGGCCATAAATCGAGGTTCTAGAAAATATACCTCCATCACCGGTCGACATATCACACCAATCGTTTACTGAAGATGTTCCTCAGCCACACAGAAGACAATGTTAAAGGGTAGTTAGGTCTTTTTTGTATTAATTAGGGTTTCCTGTATAGTTTAGGTTTTACCGTATCATTTCCTAATTCTTATTATAAATAGTGGGAGAGGCTCACACAATAATGTAAGCCTTCTCATTCTTTTCATATCACCTTTTTACTTTATCATGTTATCTAGAGCAGGTTATGGGAGATTGATTCCATAAATCTATTCAAACCATTTTTTTTTTCTTTTTATTTCCCTGTCTACTGTTTATATGAAAAAAAAAAAAAAAAAAAAAAACTGCTGAAACCCTAGCAGCCCACAAACCCTCGCCACCGCTCCCCATAATCGGATCCGAGCCTCTCCACCATCGCCCAGGCTATTCTGATCCTTTTCATCACCATCGCAAACCATTCTTGCACTGTACCTTCATCGCAAACCAGGTCTCATACTCGCTGTCCACCATCGACGTCGCCGACCTTTGCCAGACCTTCGCCGGCCTTCAATTGAGCTTGAGACTACCGTATGCTGGTTATGGTTACTGTTCATCATGAACCAACCTTTGCCATTGGTGAAATCAAACTTAATCCACCTGCTGCTTCTGGTTACTGTTCTTCGCGAACCAGATCTGTTTCTAGTTATTGTTCATCGCGAACCAGATCTACTTCTGGTTATTGGTAATTGTTTCGTAAGATAGCCCTACAAATGTTCGTAAGTATTTTTCTGATTCTCATGTTCTTCGTTTAAGACCTACAGTTATTTGTATTGCTAGTTTGTTTCCCTTGTGCACGTTATTTGTTAGTTGTTGTATTGGAGGGTACTAATGTCGATGGCTACACCTTAACCATTAACAATCTTTAAGTTGAATAGAACCAATTATTTAAATTGGTCTAAGGTTGTGAAAATAGCCCTAACTGGAAAAGGGAAACACCGTCACCTTACGGAATCCGCCCCGGCAACAGATGATAAAAAGTATGACGATTAGATTCAAACTGATGCGCAGATTGTAACATTGTTGTGGAATTCGATGGAGCCTCAAGTTGCTGATCTTTGTACTCATCTAGATACATGCAAGGATATATGGGAGTATCTTCGTGTATTATATTCTAGTAATCTCACTAGGATGTATGATTTATCGGTAGAGTACTTTCAACCTCCGCAAGGTATGTAATCCGTTACAGATTATTTCGCTACATTCAATCGCTTTTATGAGGAGATGGATACTATCCTACCAATGACTATCGATCTGAAAGAAATGCAAAAGCAACGTGAGCAGATGACTGTTATGAAGTTTTTGGTTGGATTACGTCCAGAATTTGAACCAATCCGATATCATATTCTTTCCAGTGCTACTCTCCCCACCATCACTGAAATGTATTCTCGTATCTCGCGTAGCACTACCAAGGATAATATTTTTGGCTTAAGTTCGTCTACGCCATCTGAGCATTCAACGCTTGTTACACAGATTCCTACATGAAATCAAGGTGATGCACTCAGTGGTGGTCGTGGTAGTGGCCCTCGGGGTGGACGTAGTGGCCGTGGTCGTGGCTCCTTTCGTCAGTGCTCATTTTGTGGAAAGGAGAATCATACTAGAGAAACATGTTGGGATTTAGTTGGCCGTCCACCCAAATTCGTCAATGCAGTGACATCTGATCCAACTAATCCTACTATTCCAGAATCTTAGGCGGTCAAGGACATCTCTGATGAGGAATATGCTCAAGTCTTTTAGTATAGGGCATCTCAGCAAGCATCTCTTCCCATTGCTTCTTTAGTTCAACGAGGTACTTCTTCTGCTTATCTTTCCATTCGCTCATCCCCTCCCACACCCTGGGTCATAGATTCTGCTGCCACTGATCACATGTCAGGTACATCTTCCTTATTTTTACATATTTAGTTTTCTTCTTCGTTGTCTCCTGTTACAGTTGCTGATGGTTCCACTGTCCCTATCCGTGGCTTTGGTACAATGGTACCTTCACCCTCTTTATCTCTTTCATTTGTCTTGTATATCCTTTCGTTTTCTTTTAATTTGATGTCAGTTAGTAAGCTCACTAAACATCTTAATTATTCTGTCTCATTTTTTCTTGATTCTATTATTCTCCAGGATTTGAGGATGCGGAAGACGATTGGGACAGGGCGTGAAGAAAATGGCCTTTATTACCTTGATTATGATGAGAGTCTTACTCACCCACCTATTGCTTGTCCTGCTGTTGCATCCGCTCACCAGATACATTGTCGTCTTGGTCATCCCTACCTTGGTAACCTCAAGTTACTTGTTCCTAATTTAAGTCATTTGTGTTCATTAGAGTATGAGTCTTGTCAATTGGGTAAGCATCATCGTATTTCATTTGCTTCCCCAACTCATGTTTGAGTATCGAGTCCTTTTAGTTTAGTTCATTCAGACGTTTGGGGTCCTTCTCGTGTTACTTCTGCAGTTGATTTTCATTATTTTGTCATATTTGTGAATTATTTTTCCAGAGTTACTTGGCTTTATTTAATGAAAGATCGTTCAGAATTATTCTCTTTTTTTTCGTACGTTTTGTGCTGAAATTAAAACTCAGTTTAATGTACCAGTGCGTATTCTTCGTAGTGATAATGCTCGAGAATACTTTTCTCAGCCATTTACTTCTTTTATGTTGCACTCTAGTATCTTGCATTAGTCTTCTTTCCCTCACACACCACAGCAAAATGGAGTTGCTGAGCGTAAGAATCGATATCTCCTAGAAGTGGCCCATACTCTTCTTTTTGAGATGAACGTTCTCAAACACTTCTGGGGCGATGCAGTTCTTACAGCTTGCTTCCTAATCAATTGGATGCTGTCCTCTACCCTAACAGGCAAAGTTCCCCATTCCATTCTTTTTTCCCGTTCACGCTTATTTAGTTTATTTCCTCAAATATTTGGTCTGTCTGCTTTGTTCATCAGTTGACTTCTGATAGGGACAAGTTAGATCCCCGTACTTTAAAATGTGTCTTCCTCGGCTATTCTCGTACACAGAAGGGTTATCGATGTTATAGTCCATCATTACGTCGCTCATTTGTGTGTGCAGATGTTACATTCTTTGAGTCCACCCCTTACTTTTCTGCCCCATCCTCTTGAGATGATCTGGATGTTACACTTCCTTTACCAATTGAACCAACCCCTACACTATCTTCCTCAACTCTAGATCCTATCCCCCTTAGTCGTTCTTCAGCCCCTTTGCAGGTATACTCTCGTTGCTAGAAGGAAGCCTCTGCTGTTGTGCCCTCCGATTCTGTGCCCTCAGATTCTTCTCTAGCAGACCCACCCATGTTTGACTTGGACATGCCCATTGTCATTTGGAAGGGTAAGCGCACCTGTATTAACCATCCTATTTCCAACTTTGTCTCATATGCGCACCTATCTCCTTCCTACTCCTCTTTTGTTGCTTCTCTGTCCTTTATTTCTATTCCTAAGTCTGTTTCAGAAGCCCTCACTCACCCTAGTTGGGCAAAAGCAATGGAAAAAGAAATGTTTGCCTTACATCAGAATGACACTTTGGATCTCGTCTCGCTTCCACCTGACAAAACTATAGTTGGATGTAAATGGGTGTACACTGTCAAAGTTCATCTAGACGGCACCATTGATCGCCTCAAGGCTCTCTTAGTTTCTAAAGGCTATACTCAGGTCTACGATCTTGATTACTATTAGACTTTTTCTCCCTTTGCCAAGCTCGCTTCTGTTCGTTTGTTCATCTTTTTGGTTGTCACTTTTCATTGGCCATTACATCAGCTCGATATCAAGAATGCTTTCTTAAATGGCGATCTAACGAAGGAAGTATATATGGCGCAACCTCCTGAATTTGTTGCTCAGGGGGAGTCTGATTTGGTATGTCGTTTGAAGAAATCTATTTATGGCCTCAAGTAGTCTCCTAGAGCATGGTTTGGAAGATTTAGTGAAGTGGTTACTGAATTTGGTCTTCGGCGTTGTGGAGTCGATCATTCTGTCTTCTATAAGTATAGTAAAGTCAGGAGAATATTGTTGATTGTGTATGTGGATGACATCGTGATTACTGGGGATGACCATAGTGGTATTCAAGAACTGAAAAAGTGTTCGCATAGTAAGTTCCAAACCAAAGATTTGGGGCATTTAAAATATTTCTTGGGATTGAAGTTACTCGATCAAGTCAAGGCATTTATTTGTCTCAGAGAAAATATGTCCTTGACTTATTGAGTGAAATAGGAATACTAGGAGCAAAACCGATTGACTCGCCTATGGATCCAAACACCAAATTAGTACCCGATCAGGGTGTACCACTGACAGATTCAACTCAATATAGACGGTTAGTTGGGAAGTTGAACTACCTGACAGTTACCAGACCAGATATCTCATTTGCTGTTAGTGTTATCAGTCAATTCTTGGATCGTCTAATGGTTTGTCATTGGGATGCAGTGATTCGTATTCTCCAATATCTGAAAAGTGCTCCTGTTTGTGGTTTGCTATATCAAAATTTTGGTCATACTCAAATAAAGGGTTACACAGATGCAGATTGGGCTGGATCACCCTTAGATAGGAAATCTACTACTGGGTATTGTGTGTTTATTGGTGGTAACCTTGTCTCTTGGAAGAGTAAAAAGCAGATGGTAGTGGCACGGTCAAGTGTGAAATCGGAATACAGGGCAATGGCGCATACCACTTGTGAGTTAATGTGGTTGAAACATTTGTTGGAAGAACTTGGATTTGAACACACTTCACCGATGGACCTGGTATGTGATAATCAAGCAGCACTTCACATTGCATCCAACCCAGTCTTCCATGAGAGAACAAAGCACATTGAAGTTGACTGTCACTTTATTCGGGAAAAATTATTGCAGAAGTAGATTGAGACTAAACATTTAAACTCAGTTGATCAGTTAGCTGATATATTTATTAAACCGTTGGTGGGTTCAAGGATAAAATACATTTGTAACAAGTTAGGAGCATACAATCTATAGGCTCCAACTTGAGGGGGAGTGTTAAAGGGTAGTTAGGTCTTTTCTGTATTAATTAGGGTTTCCAGTACTTTTAGGTTTTAGCGTATTGTTTCCTAATTTTTATTATAAATAGCGGGAGATGCTAACATAATAATGTAAACCTTCTCATTCTTTTTATATCACATTTTTACTTTATTAGACAGTTATTACGTCACACGAGAGGTATTCCTAAATCCACATATGAACCTGAACTTTCTAGTAAAATAAAACATCCCATGAGTCATTATGTGCCTAACTATTGTTTGTCAAAATCAAACATATAATTTGTGAATATATTATCTCCTGTATATATTCCTAACAGTGTACAAGAAGCCTTATCTGATTCTAGGTGGAAAGCAGCTATGAACGAAGAGATGAAATCTCTAGAAAAAAAAATGAAACGTGGGAACTAGTTGATCTTATACTAGGAAATAAATCAGTTGGATGTCGGTGGATTTACACCGCGAAGTACAAGGTTGATGACACAATTGAACACTTTGAAACGATACTGGTAGTAAAGGGATACACTCAAACCTACGTGATTGATTAAACATAAACATTTGTACTTATAGCCAAAATCAACACAGTTCGTGTTTTGTTGTCTTTAGTTGCAAACTTGGATTGACCCTTACTATAATTCGATGTGAATAATGCATTTTTACATGGTGAATTATCTGAAGAAGTCTACATGGATCTCCCACTGAGATGCATGATACCCAAAAGACACACCCGAAAGGTTTGAAGACTAAAGAAATCATTGTATGGGCTAAAGCAGTCTCCTAGAGTATGGTTTGGAAGATTCACAAAATTTATGATAGCCTTTGACTACTATCAAAGCAACTTAGAGCATATTCTTTTCCTCAAAATGGAGTAAGGTAAGATAAATGTGTTCATTGTATATGTGGATGATATGACAGTTGCAGGGAATAATCCCAATGAAAGAAAGGCCTTACAAAATTACTTATTCAAAGAATTTGAAATGAAAAATCTAGACCCTTTGAAATATTTTCTTGGGATTGAAGTATCCCGATCTAACAAATGAACAGTTCTGTCTCAAAGAAAATATGCTCTAGATTTATTACAAGAAACTGGTATGTGAGCATGTGAACTAGTTGATACACCAATGGAAGAAGGTCTAAAGCTATTTATTGAGCCCAACCAAGTACTAGTTGACAAGTGAAGATAACAAAGACTTGTATGGAGATTGTAGTATCCATCTCATATTGGACCAGATCTGACTTATGCCATAAGTATTGTCAACCAGTTTATGCGTAATCTTGTAGAACAATATATGAATACAGTTATTCGCATCTTGAGGTACGTAAAGGCTGTTCCAGGAAAAAGAGTACCATTCACAAAAACCACAGACCATCAAAGTATAGAAACCTATACTGATACTGATTAAGCTGGTGATGTGGGTGACAAACAATCTATTTCTGGATACTTTACCTTTCTACAAGGTAACCTTGTAACATGGAAAAGTAAGAAAACAAAATGTTCTAGTTCGCTCATGTGTAGAATTTGAATTCAAAGGTTTAGCAAATGTATTGTGTGAGATGTTATGGCTAAGACTTTTTTTTTTTTTTTTTTTTTTAGGATTTGGGTTATCTATTGAACAACTTATCCTACTGTTTTGTGACAATAAAGTAGTATGTGGCATCGCACATAATCTAGTTCAACATGACTGTACAAAGCATGTCGAGGTCAATAGATTTTTCATTAAGGAAAATTTAGATGGAAAAATTATGGAATTACCTAAGATTTAATGAGAGGATCAGTTGGCTGACATCCTCACCAAAATAATCTCAAAACGGATATTCTTAAAGTTGTTAAACAAGTTGGGCATACGAGATATCCTTGCACCAACTTGAGGGAGAGTGTTGAATAATGTTGACTTTAGAGTAATTCCTACCTTCTTATTTTAGATTATTTGATTAAGGTAGTAATTAGGGATATAATTTCTAATTAGCTTGATTTTAGGGATTTATATGTAGAATCAAACTATATATATGTGTGTGTCTTGTATATGATACAATTCTATGAATAGAAACGATACAATTTAAGAGTTTGGTGTCTCCAAAGCCAAATAGGGTATTAGTGATGTATATAAGTGGGATACCTTTGCATAAGTAGTGTGTTTTGGCCTAATGAAGCCACTAGAAAGTTATTGCAAATCCTTCTTTTTATATTTGTAGTTGGAGTTGATGTTTTAAAAATTGGACCAAATATTGAAATAGAAAAATCATTGGATCACGGGTCACTCGTTCAACCAATAGACAAACTGCGGTTGAATCATGACGTTATAATTACGTCATTAGATACAATAACTGAGATTTTAACTGTAGGAGAATTACAGTATTTTTGAGATTCTTATTTATTATATAATCTCTTTATTTTTGCTTTTTGAATTTTTTGTCCTACTTATTTATAGAGAATTTGTTTTTTATTTTTTATTTTGAGTGTTTAACAATATTCAAGTAAATATTAGTCATGATACAAAATATAAATTCAATTCAATACTATTTAACATCAATTCAACATATTAATCTAATTGATATTAAGTAAATGAATAGTGAACAAAAAGGGAAAAAAAATACATGAATGAAATATTACAATTTGAAGGATAATCTAACGATTTTCTATTTTGTATTGTTTTATTTTAAAAAAGTATAGAATTCTGAAATTAGTTTTGAAGCTTAAAAAAAAAAGTTTATAAACCAAACAATTGATTAGCACATTAAATTTTTGATTTCACGGCCCGATACAGCTTACTGTAAAAAAAGAAGAAAAGAAGATTAGTGAATAATTTTTAAATAATGGTTATTGTTACAACATTTTATTACTTTTCAACGTTTCAAAAATACTTTATTACTCTTCAAAGTTCAGATGGACATAATTTTGCGCTCGGTGATCCGTTGGGGGTGATTTTTTTTTTTGAAAGTTGGATCTAATCTGAGTCATCACTCTAACTTTTGAAGATTTCAATTTCACCAACAGGACAAGATGCACGCTCGCGACGAAAATTATAAATTTAGTCACCAACACTTCAAATCCAAAATTGAAGGTGAAAACGGGCTTTATTTGAAAAAATACTCGACCAAACCGCCTACCTGAAATAAAAAAAAAAAAAAATCGTTTCAAACGGACTACCGAGCACAAAGTTATGTCCATTCAAACTTTTTCTATTATTTTACATAAGTTTTCTCTTCTCTTAACACCATATATTCCCTTATACGTTTTTGGTGTTCTCGATTTTATTATTTAGCGTAATGAACGTAATTTGTATACAAAAAAATCAGGTTCATTTCTATTACGGATATACGACCATTTTTTGTTATCAAAATTTTCAAAAAAACTGCATCGTCATCGAAACAACTCATCCGACCAACTTTGACGATTATTTAAAAATTATTCATTAGTTCGTTTTTAGTGTTCTAAATTTTGTTATGTAGTGTTATGAACATAGTTTATATACAAAAAAATTGGTTCACTTTTGTTACAGACATGCAATCTTTTATTAATTCTAAATTGCCGAAAAAAATTCCGCCGTTATCGAAACAACTCATCTGGTCAACTTTGGCGATTTTTTAAAATTCATCCACTTGTTCGTTTTTAGTGTTGTAAAAAGTATTATGGAGTGTTTTGAACGTAATTTATGCACAAAAAAATTGATTTATTTAAAATATCGATAGAGCACCGTTAATCAACTCAAAATTATCGAAAATTTTAAAAATTTATTGGGCCAAAACATAAACATAAAAACATAAAAAAAAAATAAAATAAAAATTATTTTTTTGATTCTGGCCTTCACAAGGCAGGGATAAAAAAATAAAAATATACGAACGATCCTGGCGTTTCGAACGCCGAAGTGCCTGCCTCCGGTAAATAAGGTGGCGTTTGGTAATCGTTTCTGTTCCCATCCCAGTAGTGGGATGAGATAGGATGAAAATTTTGTTTCTTTCTTGGAAGTAGAATCGCGTTTGGTAATGATAATTTTTTATTTTTTTTAATTTTTTGTTTTGGAAACAGAATCACGTTTGGTAACGATTTTATCCTAAAATCATTTTTTTTTTTTTTTTGAGTGTTTTTTTTTGGGGCCGGACGGTGGGTGGCCGATGATGCTGGAGGTGACCGGCGACGGGTGGCCGGCGGATGAACAGTGACAGTGGTTTTGAGAATGCGATGGAAATAATGTGAAACATTTTTTTTTTTGTTTCTTATTTTTTTAGAAAAAAATGGATACAATTTTCAAATGGAAATAGAATGAGAACGAGAACAAAAATTACCAAACGCTATTTCCAAACAGAAATTTCAAAAATTTGAAAATAGTATGAGAATTATTGAGATGGAAACGGTTACCAAACGGGATAAGTTGAAATCTCAATTGTTTCAGTAATTTTTTTTAAAAAAAATATTTATTGGGTAAACAACTCAAACCAAAAAACTTGACTAACAAATTCCAAAGAAATAATTTCCACAAAATTTGGCTAAAGGAAAATCTGAATTATATCAATATTAATAATGAATGGATCAATCAATCTCCATACAAATTCATCATCGTCACCACCATGAATGGCGTATTCCGACAAAATCAGAAATCTTTCAGAATTTTCCTAACCTGTTCTAGCGTCACAAACAGTACAACGGTGAACGGACCCTGCCTAGAAATTGTGGGTATGAACCCCTTGTACAGTGCCATCGGCCCCTCCGACTGTACTGTCTTCAGGGCACAGTCCAATGCTCCGGCGTACGGTGGCGCCGCCCCTGGCTCCACCTTCATGTTCATCACCCTGGTCTTGATCACGTCAACCGGGTTGGAGGCCACCGACGCCACGAACCCCGCGGCGAAGCTCGCCGTCACGTGGGTTCCGAGCCCGTCTTTCATCACGCCGTGAGCCAGTATCGATTCCTTGATCTGATCGTAAGACGCCAGCTGCGAGGCGGTGACGATCATGGCGCGGTTCACCGTAAGGGCGGACCCGCGCCACAGGCTAGCGACGCCCTCCTGCTTCGACATGCGCGCGATGGCGTCCACCACTCCCTTATAGTTTCTCCGCTGGGAAGCCGGAAGACGACCGTCGGCTTGCATTCGTACCATCGCTACGTCGGCGGGGTTACCCACGGCCGCGCCGATGCCGCCGGCCACCAACCCGGCAGCTATTTTCCGCCCGAGAGAAAAGCTCCCAGTCTCCGGATCGCTCCACTTCTGCTTGAAAACTTCGTACAGCCCCATCCGGGTGGTCGAATACAAACACTGGCGGAGCACGGTGGCGGAAACGCCGGAGAACAACGCGGCAACGCCTTCCGTTTTCAAAATATTCGCCCCAACCGAGATTGGTCCCACTCTCGGAGGCGGCGGTGGAGGAGGAAGATGTAAACCTCCTTGAACCGCAGCGCCGGCACCATTGAAAGCAAAAGCCGGACGAAGCTGCGGATTAGGGACATGGCTTTCACCCTGAAGCTGCATCCGGACCTTAATAAGATCCAGAGGGTGCGTCGAACAACCGGCAACGATGGAAGCAACACCCCCCTCAACAAATCCCTTGGCACCCATCTCAAATAACTAAGAATTAAGAAAGAACTAAAAATTGGGTGTACAAATTATCGGTTGAGTAATCTAAAAGAATGAAATTAGTGATGAATCTCAATTACAGTGAAGAATGAATGAATTGGGTTATGTGGGTTTTGTGGACTATTTATAGGAAGAGAGAGGAAAAGGGGAAGAAATGAAATCGATGGCCATGGTCAAGGGAGGTCGCGGGTGGAAGAAGCGAAAACGCGGAGTGTTTCCCCACAGCCCCACGAGTACTACTACTTAAACGAGTGAACCAGACACGGAGTGTGCCCTAAATTGGATTGGAACGGGGGCAGACGGGTTCCATTTGGTTCGAGTTTGAATGGAGACGACGGAAGATTCTTTGGGGTTGGACTTTTCTGACGCCATATTAAATAGCTGGGTCCAACTACAAATAGACCATGTTCATTTGTTTTTTTTTTTTTTTTTTTAATTGTTTTTTAGATTTTTTATTATTTAACCCAAATTTTACAATTTTTTTTTTTCTCAACAAAAGCAAAACACCGAAACTAAGGACTGTGGGAGCATGCCACGTTCTTCATCTCGGCTATAAGAAGCATGTTCAATCCCTTAGGTGGTTCTTCAATGAAGTGCATTTCCGATTTCCTGTTAGTTCCCATCCAAGCGAGGTAATCAGCACATATATTATTAATACTTCTAATCACTTGAATTGTGAAGTTATGAGTTTCAATAATATGCTTGCACTTCACGATCCATCATTTGAGAACACACTCCCCTTTGAAGAGGTTCACGGCTTCCTCCGAATCCGTTTCCACTACAATTCTCGGAAACTCTCTAGTAATCACCAAACACATTCCCACATGGATACTTCTGATTTTTGCCTCGAGGCAAGTACAAGACTTGAGATAATCAAAGAATCCGATCTTCCATGAACCATCCACATGTCTGATAAGTCATTCGATGCCACATTTTTTCCGGGTTGCCAAGAGCACTACCATTCGAATTAAGTTTGAAAAAACTTGCCGAGGGAGGGAGCCAATTAGGAGAGTGATTAAATAAAAGGCTATTACGAATTTGATTAGGATAGAATGTTCCCATCATTTCTCTTGCAAATCGAGAAATTTTAGAAGCTACAAATGAAGGATCTTGGACAACTCCCTCGATTACTTCCTTACTTCTATCTTCCAAATCTCCCATAAGATGGCAATGAAAAAAAATAAAGAAAAGAGGGTTTAACATATCTCCCTTTAGTGAATTTGGTAATCCAGTCTTGAACCTCCATGCCATGATCCCGTCTCAAAGAGTCCCTGTCTAAGAAAACATTCCAAACAGTCCAAGCCTTTGGGTAAGATCTCAACACATTTAAAATAAAATAATATATATATATATATATATTATTTAATCTTCTAATAAAACATTATTAGATTTCAATCCTTGACAAGTAGTAAATAGACATATTTACCGTTGTATATATACAAGGCTACAAACCCTAATTCTTCATTTTATTTTTCCCTCTGTCTTATAGACCACCGCTATGCACAAAAACCTTTGTCCTTCGCTTGTCGATGACAACGACGCAGATGCTGCTTTTCTTCGGTGGGAGGAGGTGGTGTGCTAGCCATTTTTTTCCTTTACCGTGCCCTTCTTTTACGCGACGCTGCTCTTCTTTGGTGGGAGGCAGTGGTTCGTTCATGGCCAATTTTGTCGTTCCAAAATCGGCCCCAGTCTGGGCAACGACGAGATTTGCCGCCGTTCAGATCCGTAGGAGCCGATTTCTTTCTACCTAGTTCGTCGGATCTGAAAATCGTTGGTTTGTCGGATCTTAAAATCGTTGGTTCGTTCGGTGGGAGGTGGCGGTTCGTTCATGGCCAATTTCGTCATTCTAAATTCGGCCCAAATCTTTGGTTGGTTCATCTTCGTCGTTCGTCTTCGCCGATTCGAGTTCATTTTTGTAGCAATTCTAGATTTGGAAATTTTTGATTTGAAATTTTTCAGATCTAGACCAATCGCCGCAATAGTGAATATTCAAGACGAACCTCTTGTTTGATTGTTTTGCATTTGTGAATGTTTTATTTTAAGGTTGTATTTTTTGTGAATGTTAATGTGATTTTGATGAAATGTTCACACTAGTTTGTTTTTCGTTGATCGTGGTGTTCGGTCATTGATTTCGATTCAGTTTTTTTTTTTTTTAGGCCTCGTTGTTGTGATTGGTGGAGTTTGGTTTATTAATTGTGATTTTTGTGTTTGATCATTTTGTTTTTGTGAATGTTCATATGGGTCTATTGTCGATGTGTTTTATAAATATTCATATCAGTGTATTTTGGTGAATATTCATATCGGTGATTTCGGTGTGCTTTGGTGGAAGTATACATTCGGTGTGTTTTGGTGAAAGTTGTGAACATTAACGCCAACACAATCAGTCATAAATATGTATTAAATATTTAAAAATATTAAAAATAAAAATGCGAATGCTCACATTTTCCTATATTTTACAAAATGACATTTTATATAAATTATGAAAAAATAATAGTTAAAGAACAAATGACTATTTTTAAAAGCAAATTGGGAACTAAAAACTTTATTATAATAGTTGAGGGTCTATTTTTTTTTTTTTTTTTTTTTTTTTCTATATCTTTTAAAAATCAAATAATAATTTTTTTTTTGAGTTGGTTGTCATGTGCTTAAATTTCACAGCGTCATCTTACTCGTGCGGCGCTCCTGACGCGTTTGCTCCACGAAGATAGATCTTCCTTCTTGTATGATACTGATTGGTTTCACCCTGCATTGGGCTCATCAGGAGAGTGACGTCAATTCCCGACCAGCTTGTGCAGAGGAGGCCAAACCCCTCTTCTTTTGTTAGGTCCTTAACCAGTGACATAATCTCCAAATTTAACCGAGTCGATATTCATTGACTTTGAAGGGACGCCTTGTTGCGTTGGCGCCCACTTGGCTGGGAGTTGGATATTAGCGCTGTAACCATCTAGTCAGCATGCTTATTCTTTCTGACCGCCTTGTAAATACGCAGTCTGTGACATGGTGCACATTTCCAATTTGCACATGGAATTTGAAAATTATCCCACTTCTGGTAATTGATTTAGGAGCAATCATTTTCTTAATATCGAACGTTAATGTCCTTAATATCCTATTCCAAATTACTTAAATAAATTTCTTAAAAATAATTGATTTTGACTTCTTTTTTTTTTTTTTTAAATTTTAAGAAACAGTTTAATACACCAAATATCTTTGAATAAGTCGATCTATGAACACTTATACTAAGAATTTCGATATGCAAATTCATGATCTTTATTAAAACACGATAAAAAATATATTTATTTTGTATATTTTTTTTTTTGTTTTAAATTTTTGCAGGTGTGTTGATTTCAACATGTTATCGTACAATAAAGCTTTGCTTACATCGCATGGGATCTTTATCTCTTTTAAGAATTGGCTACTCTTTTAAAAATTTCATGCAAAGTTTGGACGAATTCGATAGTACTGATTGATTTAGTTCTTATTGATTTTAAAACTTATTTGGACTACTTTAAGTTTTTTTATTTGGATGTTAGTTAATGTGGCGGATTTTGATCAAACATCCATGTAGGCAAGGAACTCTGTACACCTGTCCACGATGGCTCCTCAATGGAGGTCGCGTCTTTATTGTTGTCTGAGCACCGCCCTGCCATGCTATCTCTGGTCGGCATTCACCAAGGGAAGAACCCAAGTGGAAAGCGCCAACCACCGCCTTGCCGTGCTACTATTAGTTAGCATCCACCAAGGGAATAACCCAAGTGGAAAGTGCCGACCATCGCCCTGTCGTGCTATCCTTGGTCAACATTCACCAATGGATGGACCCAAATGGAAAGTGTTGTCCATTGCCCTGTCGTTCTATTTCTGGGTGGTAGCAATCAAGAGAAGGATTGTTTGGTCTTTGCCGATCACCGCCTTGTCGTGCTAGCTCTGCTCGACAACCACCAATTATGAGCCATTTGTGATTTTATCCGATCTATCTCTAGTCGACAAGCAGCATGATAAGGCGTCTCTGCCTTTGTTTGTGCTTTGTTAAGGAGATATCCATATTCTCAGGTTAACTGAGGGCATGTTCTCTATCAATAAGCCTCCTCAGAGCAAAATGGGCCGGCCCAAGGGTCTGTCAATTGAGTCAAGAGACTAGGTCTATTATATTAATTTTCTTCACACGCCCTCCTATTGGCTACGCGCAAAGTTATCCTAATTAACCGGTTATCCTAATTAACCACGCTCAAGACCTAAATTAAGCAGTGCTAATTGCGCTCCACTCCTATAAATATCCAAACATTCAATACGCTAGGTAATGCTCAACATCTGATTTGAAGTAGGGATGCCACTGGTTTAATTTTGGTTCAATTTCATATAAAATCAAAACCAAAACCATTGGAAATATTTCAAACCAAAACCGCAACCAAAACTGTTTATTTTTTCTAAATTGTTTTAAAACCGAACCATTTAAATTTATACAAAATCGAAACCAAAACCACTAAACCGCATAACCATTTAAGATTTTTCAATTTTATAAAAAGCAAAAACAAAACCAAAGCTACGAAATCACGAACCGTTGTTTTTTTATATATAAACAAAAACATAACTAAAACATAAATTCTAAAAAACAAAACCAAACCGCAAAAATAACCATAATTAAAGTTTCTAAAATCAAAAGAGATGAAGGAACGGATCGAACGACTGTGAAATCAGAAATGAAAATTATAAAACCCTAAGTCCCTTTACGCGCACACATATATATATAAGAGGGCTAAAAATGTAAATAAATAAAAAAACATACCCATATTAGGGTTAAACTGTAAATATATATAAAAAATAAGGGTATATACGTAATAAAAATATATCTAAAATATCAATTTCGCGGTTCGATTTCGTGGTTTATATCTCAAAACCAAAACCACTTTGGTTTTTAATTTCAAAACTAAAACTGCAACCAAACCATTTAGTCGATTTTAAAACCAAACCATTCGGTTCGGTTTCTTGCGGTTATCCATCGGTTCTTTTTTTGTCGCATCCCTAACTTGAAGCATAAATTTGCCTTTCTCCTCTCGAACTCTTACTCCCACACTGGAGGGGTTTCACCGAGCACAACTCCGGTGAGTCCTTGTGCAGGTACCAATTTTGGACATCAGCTCTCAAGATTTCAGCTCGAATTCCGAAAGAATTGAACGTTGACCGCAAGACAGTTACTCCCCGGACTTACTCAAGATAATATAGTTGCCAATTCCATGTGTTTTCTTGCAAGTGGCGCTATCTTATTATTTCATTCATCTACTTGATGTAGGTTTGGTTGTTCGAAACGCCAGAGCAAATTGAATTCCACTTGTTTAGAATATAAGCAGGTTAATTATTTGTAACCCTTTGGTGGAATGCCCAAAATCAACTGTTAGACTGTAGTTTGGTGTCTCCAAAACCAAACAGGGTATTAATGATGTAGGTAAGTGGGATACCTTTGCATAAATAGTGTGTTTTGGCTGAATGAAGCCACCTGAAAGTTATTGCAAATCCTTCTTTTCATATTTGTAGTTGAAGTTGATGTTTTAAAAACTGGACCAAATATTGAATCAGAAAAATTATCGGATCACGGGTCACTCGTTTAACCGGTAGGCGAACCGCAATTGAATTATGACATTATACTTACGTCATTAGATAAAATTTCTCCGAAACTCCAGAGGTGAAAATTGGTAAAACCTTTTCAAGAAAAACAATTATAAATGATGAGGGTAAAAACAAATCACCCCTAAATCATTCCACTGATGACTTCCACGTAGGTAAAGTGTCCGATGTGGAATAGAATGGATTGATGACATGGATGCTCGAACTCATGTCCTGGTCGGGAAAACCTCTGGTTGGTCGTCCCAGATTGGTAGATTCTAGTCAGTAATATCTTGGCCAAACGCTTAGGGCTGCGAACCTTCCACAACCATCCATCTCTGACTGGGATACTATTCTCGGTATCCGTTCTTCGGTCTATGACCGATTCTCCATATTTGTTAGCATATCCATGGACTTTTGCACCAAAGCTAAAAAGCCCAAGACCAAGACTCTAATCCCTTAATGTGTCCTTTTTTCTGACCATATGGTGTGTTAAACACGTTAACTGAGCTTAAGCCGCCTAATTAATCACCAAAACGCTAATAAGTTTTTCTCCAATAAAAGCGAAGGTGAACAGTGTTATCAAGGGTACTACTTTTAGAATATTCAAAACATATTCATATTTTCTCCCCCCGAGCTCTTACTCTCACGTCGGAGGGGCTTTGCCGGGCAAAACTCCGGTGGGTCCTGTGCAAGTATGCATTTGGAGCTGAGGTCGGATACTGCTCAGAATCAACCTGATCGCACAAAGCCTCAATAACTAGGAGCTGAAGGGAGTTATATTCAGAACCAGTCATCTCCAGATCACCAGTAACAACCCACATGGACTCTGATCAGACCAACTAAAGGTGTTAACTAACTTTCGATACCAAAATTTTGGCGTCATCTGTGGGAATAGAACGAAAAACTTCTCTCTAATCATCATTCTCTGGTCAGCTAAAATCGAATGATCATGAGGTCTGGTAAAGTAATTAGACGTGGAAACCAAACTACTGCAGTGAATAGCAACCCAAACAATCTGCCATCAAGAGAAATGTGGAGGATCCTGAGATCAGATGTGAGAGCTCCTATACCTGTCCCCGAAGATGCACCTACCTTGGTAGGCTAGAAAGGCCTTTCACCTTGCCTTCTGGTCTCTTTGCTGGGCCGACGTCTGGGTCACTGAGGCGTCTCGTATTGAAAATTTGGAATGCCAGCTCAACGAATTCCAAAACTACTTCCAAGTCCTCCCCTCTCGCCTCTCACTGGCCTCTGTCCAGGGGGGATCGATTCTCTAAACTACAGGGTGAGAAGACCAGCCTTAGAGGTCAGAAGAGTGCGCCGTTCATTCCAATGGTTATACACCATGGATTCGGCCTCGGCACCGTAACAACTAGGTAAGGGAATGAGACCTGGCTCATCCTGCTGCTTTAGGATCACCATCTCCACCTCCTCAGGATTATGGTTCTATTCCCGGTTTGAAATCCCCTCCGACTAGGGCACCCAGTCATGTCGTCCATTGTGAGCATATGGTTCGTCATGCCCAGGAAATGGATTATTATTTACCACCGCCACAACATCTAGGTGCTCGAGTAGGGGCTAGTCGCATTTACATGGCCCCCTAGGAGAAGCTGTTGTGGAACGTCGCCTCGCTGATGTGGAAGCCATCTTACATCAGCTCTAGGATGTGGGGGCAGTAGCCGGTGTCTTTACTAAGGTGAGATCTCTTTTTATAGATGACATTCTGGATGAGGTGATGCCTCCTAGGTTCACCCATCCCCATATGAATCTTTATAATGGCACCACGAATCCGATTGATCACTTGTCGATATTCAAATCTTATATGGATATGCACACGGCCACAGTGGCAATGCGATGCAAGTCATTCCCACTCACCCTCATCGAAGCATCTAGGGCCTGGTTTCGCAGCTGACCTCAACCTTTGTCTCAACCTTCTGTGAACTTGAGCAACTATTTCTTGCATTGTTTAATCGATCATGTAGAAGGCCTAAAACCATGACCCACATCCTTACTTTACAGTTGGAGCTTCGTGAAAGCTTGGGTGATTACGTGGATCGTTTCGAGAAAAAATCCATCGCGTGTGAGGACCTTTCGGATGCTGTGTCCTTAAACACCTTTATTGATGGACTTAGGTACAGGAGGTTGTCATATGACCTTTGTTCTAATTCTACTCCTAATCTCCGTGCTGTCTTGGAAAGGGGTACTCGGTTCTACAACACCGACCTTAGAGACGGTGTCAAAAAAGATTGAGAAGCTGGCCACAAAAAGAAAGGAAGAATTGAAGAACTATTGAGCCGAGCTTAGGGTTTGAGAAGGCTTCAGGCTGATGGGAGACTTGAACCTCTGCCCGGAGATCGGAAACCACTCCCTCTTCTAGGGTATCGCCAACAAGGTTTTACACCCCTGACAGCGTCTGTAGCAACAATTTTTACAGAGAACTCAGGATGGAACGTTTCCCCCCAATTCCACATTTGAGGGAGAAACCCATGGGTAGATCCCTGAACAAATACTGTGAGTATCACTGAGATCACGGTCACTCAATAGAGGATTGTTTCCAACTGACAAAAGCGTTAGTCTTATGCAGTTTTGTAAAATTTTTCTTTAAATTTCAACGGGATCCTACGATCACAAATCACTCCAACTGTACTTCTCCACTTTAATCAACCTGCCTTGACTCTATACGTAATACCTTCATCGATTTCGCCATTACTCTGAATCATTGAACTTAAATATCTAAAATGATCAACCTTTGGTACCTTCTCATTTCCAATTTTGATCGCACCACCGTCTCTCCGGGCATTACTAAAATTATAATGCATGTATTCCGTCTAGTTTTTACTAACTTTCAAACTTTTAGACTCTAAAGTTTCTCTCCATCTTTCTAACTTAGTATTAAAACCTATTCTATTTTCATCATGTAATACTATGTCATCCGCAAACAACATACTCTAAGGTAATCCATCTTGAATATGTTTTGTGAGCTTATCCATCACTAGAACGAAGAAGTAAGGACATAAAGATGATCCTTGATGTAAACCTATATTAATAGAAAATGCACAAGTATCGCCTCCTTCTGTTAGAACACTAGTGACTATACCTTCATACATATCCTTAATTACTTCGATAAACACATTGTATACCTATTTCTTTTCTAAAACCCACCACAAAACTTCTTTGAGTACCCGATCATAAGCTTTTTCTAAGTTCACAAATACCATATGTAAATCTTTCTTATTTTCTTTATATTTTTTCATTAATCTCCTGAGTAAATAGATAACTTCAGTGGTTGATCAGCTGGACATAAATCCAAATTGGTTATCTTCTATGCTCATTTCATGTCTTATTCTATATTCTATTACTCTCTTCTAGAGTTTTATAGTATGACTCATAAGTTTTATACTCGGATAATTCGTGCAATTTTGAACATCCCCTTTATTTTTATAAATTGGCACTAAGATACTCTTCCTCCAGTTGTCAGATATTCTTTTAGTCCTCAAAATATCATTGAAAAGTCTAGTCAATCATTCCATCTCAATATCTCCCAAACTTTTTTACACCTCTATAGAGATTTATCTGGCCCTACTACTTTTCCAATTCTTATCTTCCTTAGTATTATTCTAACTTCCGAAACCCCAATTATTCTATGAAACCTATAAATTTTATCTAAAGATAAACTAGGCAACTCTAGTTTAGATTCCCCGACGTCATTCTCATTAAATAAATTATAAAAATAAATTCTCCATTGTTCCATAATCTCCCCATCCTTCACTAGTACCTTTTCATCAGTGTGTTTGATACATCTGACACTTCAAATATCTCTAGTCTTTCGTTCACATTACCTAACAAGTTTAACTATATCATTCTCTCTCTCTCTCTCTCTCTTTTGTATATCACTTTTGATACAAATTATGATAAGTCCTAAATTTTGATTCCTTAATTATTTTTCTCACCTCCATTTTTGCATGTTTATACTTCTCTAAAATTTCTCTACTTTGACATTTTTGCCATTCTTTATATGCTATTTTCTTGTCCCGAGCGACTTTTTGGACCTCCTCATTCCACCACCAACTTTTCTTATATCGTGGTCCTCATTCTTTACAAACTCCTAAAATTTTTCTTCCTATCTTTCTAATACGACTCTCCATATCAATTCATATTTTGTTTACATCCTCATGTCTCTTCCACAACTCATCATTGCTAATTTTATCCCTAAACAACTCCATCTTTTCACTTCTTAGATCTCTCCAACGTATCATTTCCTGCCTATTTATCTTAGACTCCCGTTTTCACCCTTGAAACTTCAGATTGGCTACCATTAGTCTATTTTGGGTAGCAATACTCTCAAATTTTTACGATTTTTAGTTTTTCATAAAATTGACGAAAATCAATATTTTTTGATGAGCTATAACCTTTAAAAATTTCATGGTTTAAGTTTTTTGTAAAATTTGTGAAATAATGTATTTTTCGGTGAGTTATATAGGCTTCCAAAATTTAACGATTTTGAGTTTTTCACAAAAGTGATGAAATCGGATTTTTTTATGAGCTATAACTTTTCAAAATTTCATGATTTTGAATTTTTCATAAAATTACAAAAATTGGGTATTTTCGGTGAACTTTTTTTTTTTTTTATACATATGTTTGGGAGGGGGTCGAACTCTAAGCCTTCCACAAAGGAGGTAAACTAGATAGTTACTAGGTTACAAGTTTTGGGATATTTTAGGTGAGCTTTAATTATCCAAAATTTTGCTATTTTGAATTTTTTGTAGGAGTGACAAAATTAAAAATTTTCAATGAGTTAACTTTTCAAAATTTCACGATTTTGTGTGTGTGTGTGTGTGTGTGTTTTTTAATGGCCAAATCGAATTTTTTCGGTGAGTTATCATCTTTAAAAATTTCGCCATTCTTAGTTTTTCATAAAATTTGCAAAAACGTGCATTTTCGGTTAATTGTAGTATTTCAAAATTTTACGATAATCATATTTTTTCGGTGAGTCATATCAATTCAAAATTTTCTAATTTTTAAGTTTCTATAAAATTGACAAAATTATCTATTTTGAGCACAATTTTGGGTGTGCTTAAGCTTGGAGTTCTCTAGTCAATTACCTAATAAATATAAATTTAATTTTTTTTACTGAAAACGGATGGGTTTGGTCTCGTTTACCAAACCCATCTTACCCGGGGTTGGGAACCCCGGGTTCCAAAAAACCCGGGTACAAAATAATTTTTGTTTTGTTTTTCTGAGCAGAATTGGGGGTTGTGAACCCCGGGTTCTAAATTAGAACCCGGGGTTCACAACCCCCGGGTTTATCTATCCCTTAAAAAAAAAGTTTTTACAAAATGAATTTTTAGCGTTTTCGACAATTTTGAGTTAATTAATGGTGGTGTATCAGTATTTTAAATAAATCCAATTTTTTTGTGCATAAATTACATTTTAAACAGTCCATAATTTTTTTTACAACATTAAAAACGGACAAGTGAATGATTTTTAAAAAATAACCAAAATTGACCAGATGAGCTGTTTCAATGACGGTCTTTTTTGGGCAATTTGGAGTTAACAAATAATAATTTATCCGTACACGAAATAAACCCAATTTGTTTGTATACAAATTATGTTCATAACACTAAATAATAAAATTTAGAACACTAAGAACGGATTAATGAATAATTTTTAAATAATCGTCAAAATTGGTTGGATCTATTTCATTTAGGTAATAAAGTCTAGATACTTTTGGACTAGGTTTCGGTGACATTATAGTGTTATGGTTTTCGTATCAGAGTTGTTTACATGATGGAGCCTATTTTATAACTTATTTACTAACAACGAGTGGGTTTTAACTTATTTACGTAACCCACATTATCTGGGGTTGTGAAGCCTGGGTACAAAAAACGTTTTGGCCCATATACCCGATGTTGTCAACACCGGGTATACAATAATTTTTTTATTAAAAACAATAAACCCGGTGTTCATAACCCCGGATTCAAAACTTTGTTTTTGGGTCCGTCAGATGGTACCGTTTGACCATGTTTAGGACCCGGGGTTGGCAACCCCGGGTCCCGAAAGCTATGCCTTGCAGCTTTGCAGTCGAACTTTTCAACAAAATGCTAAAAAATTTGACCTATTTTCATTATATATATAGGCGATTCCTCTTTTTTGATATACAGACCTGAGCCTCTTCAAACTTCAAGCTTTTCACCTTCAAGCTTCTTCACCTTCAATTTCTATTCTATAGAGGTTAGTCTAATTTTAATTAGTATATTTTTTACTTATTTAATTTGTTCATTTGTTTATTTATTTTGTTAATAAGTTTAATTTGTTAGTTAATTAGTTAATTTAATTTGTTGGTTTTAGTTGTTTAATTTGTTAATTAGTTGATTAATTTAATTTGTTCATTTAGTTGTTAAGTTAAAAAATGCACTTTGACCCCTTTCATATGTATAAGAAAATATAAATTAATATATTATTTAAAAAAAATTGTTAGTTAGTTAGTATATTTTTTGAATTTAGTTGTTTAATTAAAAAATATTTAATTAAAAAATATGCACTTGACCCCTCAAAAGTTGACAAATTAGAAAAATATAAATTATAATATATTGTTTTGAAATAAATTGTTAGTTAGTTTAATTTTGAATTTATTTGTTTAATTAAAAAAAATATTTTAATTTAGTTGTTTAATAAAAAATAAAATATGCACTTTCGTCCCTTAAAGTTTGACAAATTATAAAAATAAAAATTAGAATATATATTGTTTTAAAATAAATTGTTAGTTTGTTTAATTTTAGAATTTAGTTAAAACTATTAGTTAGTTAGTTTAATTTTTGAATTTAGTTGTTTAATTAAAAAATATTTCATAAACAAATATGCACTTTGACCCCTCAACGTTTGAGAAATTAGGAAAATTTATATTTTCCCAATTTGATTCAAAGTTAAAGTTAGTTAAATTATTGTCTAAATTAAAAATAAATAAAACGATAAGGATTGGAAAATGTACACGGTGAGAGAATTGTATCGTTCAATGGGACGTCAATGGCTTTTGGAAGACGAATTCTCATACTCTTTAGATCCAAGAGTTCGTTACTCTTCACGGTGGGTTGCAAGAATGCAGGAGAAATACACTTATCATAAGAACCAAGCACAGGTTATGGTGGACGGATGCAGACAATACAATATTCCTATAGTGCATCAATTGGCCCAAACAATGCCAATAGACACGCCACATGATCTTTAGATGGCGTTGCATTGGTATGCGCGCGAAGAAAATAATCGAATGCAAATTCGAATTCATCGACATGAGCTTCAAATGACGGCACGTGAGCGTCTCCAAGAAGATTTGGTTGGTGAAGCCTGTACTTATATGAGATTGTCAAGAGAACCTGAATATCGGTCAGATATTGAAATGTCTGATGATGAGAGTAATGTATAATGTTTTGGTGATGTTGAATTGCAGTTTAATGATACAGTTTTTTTTTTTTTAAAGTCTAATGTATCGTTTGTACATTAGATTATAAAAAATGCTACTTCTACTAAACAACATATTTTTTTTCTTCATTTAAAAACCAAAAACACACATACAATAAAAAAAGTTTACAATTCCGTTGGCGGGAAAGTTGCTGGCGGGAAATGAGGGAGGCATAAAAAATTGCCTATATATACATCTATACTTTCATAATTATCATTTAGACGACATTAATTTATCTTCTACATTTTCTTTACTTATAAAATAAGTTCAAATAGCAAGCGGGTCAGGAAACGATAAGGGTAAGGCTAAGGAAAAAAATGAAAATCCATTACACTGGTGAGGGTTCAGGAAGAAGGGACTATGTCAAGTACCAAGATGAGATAGGTACATGGTATGAAATCCAGTTACACCGGTCAAAGGTTATACATTGGAGTGAAAATGAACCGCGACCTCCACTACTATGGTATGACACCCGAGAGAGATTGTGTTACCCTCAAGACATGTGTGGTCCGTGGAATGTTATTACTGATTCCACTGGTGTTCAACGACAACTAGATCTCTCTAGCGCATGGATAAATCCCATCACGAGAAAACGAACTTTCTTAGTACACGGTGATCCTTTCAAACAAACTGTTCGATGGGTCAATCGTTGTTACCATGAGAGTTACAACTACACTGAATGAGACAAAGATAGTGAAGAGGCAAAGAATTTACAATGGTCAATGCTAATGGCAAAAAGGAACCTTTTTGTGGCACAATCTCACATGTAGCACCTAAAGATGCCGAAATTACGGTATTTCGAAATATTGAAAAATGAACCGGATAATATCAAAATTTTTTGTCACGCATTGAAACGCGAAATAAAACAAATGGAGAAATGAATTCATATCAAACAGAGACTTCACCAGATTTGGAAGAGCAATGCACCAAATGCAAACGAGCAGTCGTTAAAATACTTTACCGATCCCAAATATACGGATGACCCAAAACTGTCCGATTACGAAGATGGAGAGATTCACTATGAATGGTTTGATGAAACTAGGTTGTTATCAATGTTAGAAAAGTTCAATTATGGGTACTATTTTCTAATCTATGTCATTTCTTATTTTTATGATTAATTGTACTTGTTAACGCGTTTAATTTGAGTATGATGTTTGTGATTATTTTAAGTTCTAAAGGCCTTAAGATCCATTAGTTAAGTGATGTTTCATTCAATAGGTGGTGTTTAGTTATTTTTTTTTTAGTTAAGCCTCGTGTAAATAAATTCTAAAACATCATTTTTCAGAAATTAAAGTTTTAAGAAGTTAATATTTTCTAAATAACTCGTAATGTGTAGTATAGTTTTCCTTATGTCTTCAAATATTAATTCAAGTGAGGAAAACACATATGGTATTTCAAGTGAGGAAAACTCATATGGTGTTTGGGGGTTGGCCTGGACCCTGAGATCACTATAGATGTTAGGTTCTGCAACCATATTATGATGACTATTGGAGTGCTCAAGACACCAATCCGATAGAGTATCGCGTCGGTCTACGCCAAGAATGGAAATACAGGGTGAAAGAGTCTGACAACCTGGTATTTTCTTTGAGAGCTCTTAATACACCAGTTCTGCATTGTCGAAGTTTTCAAATGTCCTGACGATGTCAACTTGATGACAGAATCGAGATTGAAGATGCCATTACACGAATTCGGCTAGAGAATAATCGAATGTTGTTGCGAAGGAAACAATATTATCTACTCCAACTAGCCAATGAAATGGCTGCTGCAAGTAACAGAGCACTCTCTCCGAATGAATACCATAACGTGATGACCAACAATGATTATTTTTCTGAGGGATACATGTCCAATGAAGAATAAAGAAATTTGGGTAATTATATTTTCTTTTAAGTGTTTTCTCGTGCTCGGATATTTTTCTTACGTTATGTACCGTATTTCGTATGTATTGTATTTGTTATGTGCTTTGTAACAAATATCATTAAACTTGTTTGTTATGTATTGTATTTCATAATGTTATGTAGTTGTATTTCTTATTTTATAGGTATAGGTATTGGTATAGATATAAACAAAGATAAGATTTACATGCATTATCAAATATAATAAAATTATACATTTTATAATCTTACCTATGCCTATACCTTGTTTATATCATATTTAAGACCCTGATTTTTTGTATACACGCAAATTAAGTTGCATTCTAGAACGTTTAGAAAATAACATGGTAGATTGTGTCATTTAGTATTTAATTTAAAAATTTAAGAGATCAATTAGCAATTTTAAAAATGTTATTTTTTGATTTGGGTTTAAATAATAATCTAAAGAAATTTAGGGGAGGTTAATGTAAATTCAAATAATAGTTGTATTCAAATATTAATGGCCTTAATAATTTATATTTTCCCACACATGTAATTTGCTCAAACTTTGAGGGACCAAAGTGCATAATTTTTAATTACACATTTTTTAATTAAACAATAAATTAAAAAATTTAACTAACTAACAATTTTAACTAAATTCCAAAATTAAACTAACTAACAATTTATTTTAAAACAATATATATTATAATTTATATTTTTCTAATTTGTCAAACGTTCAGGGGTCAAGGTGCATATTTTTTGATGAAATATTTTTTAATTAAACAACAAAATTCAAAATTTAAACTCACTAACTAACAATTTTAACTAAATTCTAAAATTAAACTAACAATTTATTTTAAAACAATATATATTCTAATTTTTATTTTTATAATTTGTCAAATTTTGAGGGGCGAAAATACATATTTTTTATTTTATATTTTTCTAATTTGTCAACTTTTGAGGGGTCAAAGTGTATATTTTTTAATTAAACAACTAAATTCAAAAAATATACTAACTAACTAACAATTTTTTTTAAATAATATATTAATTTATATTTTCCTATACATGTGAAAGGGGTCAAAGTGCATTTTTTAACTTAACAACTAAATTAACAAATTAAACTAATCAACTAACTAACAAATTAAACAACTAAAATCAATAAATTAAATTAACTAATTAACCAACAAATTAAACTTACTAACAAAACAAATAAACAAATGAACAAATTAAATAAGTAAAAAACATACTAATTAAAATTAAACTAATCTATGTAGAATGGAAATTGAAGGTGAAGAAGCTTGAAGATGAAAAGTTTGAAATTTTGAAGAGGCTTCGGTCTGTATATCCAAAAATTAGTGGTCCGGGTAAAGAAGAAGAAGAGGAAGCCTCTATATATATAGTGAAAATGGGTCAAACTTTTCAGCATTTTGCTGAAAAGTTTGACTGCAAAGCTGCGAGGCAGCTTTCTGGACCCGGGGTTGCCAACCCTAGGTCCTAAACATGGTCAAACAGTACCGTCTGACAGACTCAAAAAAATAAAAATAATAAAGTTTTGAACCCGGGGTTACGAACCCCGGGTTTAATGTTTTTTGAAAAATAAATTAATGTATGCCCGGTGTTGACAACACCGGGTATACGGGCCAAAACTTTTTTTGTACCCGGTGTTGTGAACCCCGAGTTCCAATACCTGGGGTTCACAACCCCGGACAACGTGGGTTACGTAAATAAGTTAAAACCCACTTGTTGTCAGTAAATAAGTTATAAAATAGGCTCCATCATGTAAACAACTCTTTCGTATCATGACATTATAGTGTTATGGTGTCAACTTTATGGTGAAGTGTGGTGTAGGGACCGATAAATTAAGACAGTAAGATGACAAGAGAAGATAAAACTACATGTAAGAGAGTAGAAAAAATTTGGATGGACATAACATTGCGCTCGGTGGTTCGTTTGGGGAGATTTTTTTTTTTGGTATTTTTTCGAGATCGAGGCATGACAAATGCCGTAGGCAGTTTGGTCAAGTATTTTTTCAAATAAAACCCGTTTTCACATTCAATTTTGGATTTGAAGTATTGGGTGCCTAAATTTGTAATCTTCTTCGTGAGCGTGCGTCTTGTCCCGTTGGTAAAATTGAAATCTTTGAATGCCAAAATGATAAATCATACTCAACTTTTAAATTAGTATTGACGGACAAACGGATTATTTAATAGATTTTGTTGTCATCAATGTTGTCAAATTAGTTTTGCCTTGGTGGCTCAATGGGCTTTATTTTTTGTTGTTGGTCTTGGGTGAGTCTAACATATGATGACCATCTTTATTTTCACCATTTTCCATTTGTTACCAATGTAATAAAATTGTTGCTGACTATTTATTTCTTCAATATTATGCTTTCTTCAATCAATTTTTGATGATTATTTAAAAAATATTCACTAATCTGTTTTTAGTGTTCTTAGTTTCATCATGTAGTATTATGAAAATAATTTATATACAAAAAAATTAGTTTAATTTCTGTTATAGATAGACCATCTTTTGTTAACTCAAAATTTATCAAAAAAACTATATTGTCATCGAAACAACTTATCCGACCAACTTTGAGGATTATTTAAAAATTATTCAGTAATCCGTTCTTAGTGTTTTAAGTTTTATTATTTAGTGCTATGAACATTATTTGTATACAAAAAAAATTGGGTTATTTCGTGTATGGATAAACTACTATTTATTAATTTCAAATTGTCGAAAAAATTAGGTTGTCATCAAAACAATTCATCTGACTAACTTTAGCGATCTTTTTAAAATTATTCAGTTGTCCGTTTTTTATGTTGTAAAAAACATTATAGAGTGCTTAGAATGTAATTTATGCACAAAAAAATTGGCTTTATTTAAAATGCCGATAGACCACCATTAATTAACTTAAAGTTGCCGAAAATACTAAAAATTAATTCATTTATAAAAACTTTTTTTGTTAAGGGATAAATAAGATCAAATCCATCCGTTTTCTGTAAATTTTTTTTAAATTTATATTTATTAGGTGACTGACTTTGGAGTTCTCTCTTAGTATTAGAATTGTTTCTTATTATAATCAAAACCAAAAAAATATATTACACAGAGTTAACAAAATTGACTCTGCTTTACAAATATTTACCTCAATTTCTCTCCCTCTCTTTCTCAAATTAATAGCAAATATATATATATATATATATATATATGTGTGTGTGTGTGTGTGTGTGTGTGTGTGTGTTTTTGCATGTCAACCCCACCATTGATGAACAGCAACACCTTCATCCCTGAGCCTGCCATAAAGAGCCAAACATTCCCAATATGCCCTTCTGCTCCTTCTTCCGTGGCCCTTCTTTATCCCCTGATGCTTACACTCCAAGAACAGCTCATCCACCAGCCTCACCGCCTTGTCCTTCATCATCTCCTCCACCACTTCCGCCTCCGCCTTCATCACCACATACTCGTTCTCCTTCACGTTCTTCCTCAGCCAATCCGACATCCCGATCTGCGCTACCTCCCTGCCGGAGAATTCCTCCGCCACCGTCTCTATCTTGTATATCTCAAAATCCTTGTTCCTCGTCGGGTAGTGCCGCCTGAACCAGCCGGAGTCTCCGGCCACGTCGGTTTTCTCCGGTGGGCCGACTTCGATGAAAACCCGCCGAGGGTAGCTCTCGAGGGAGTCGCCCATCAGGTCAGGGAGGTACCTGGTGCGTTTGAGGTAAGTTTTTGATTTGCCGGAGGCGGCTCGCGGCGGCTCGAGGAGGACGTCCTCGAGTTTCTTGAGGGCGGCTTTCTTTGCTTCGGAGGGGAGGGCGAACAGTCTTCGTTTCGAAGGTGAGTTTTTGTTCTTATCAGAGTAGCTCGTTTTCCGGAGGGCGATAATTGTCGGAGTGAATCGCCGGAGGTAAACGAGTTTGTAGTTAGACGGCATTGGGAACTCCGAGATGGGTTTGGCGCTTAGTCGAACAGCTGCAATGCCACCGAGCTTGAGAATCCGGTCGATGAATTCCGGCGCCGCCGAAAGGAAATCCGGCGAAAAAACAAAATCGTAAGTCTCGTTTGGGACCAATTTTTGACGTTGAAGATCCGAGTACGAGATCACGTCGATCCCGTTATCACTGAGAAGCGGCGAATCGTAAATGGTTTCCTCGTCGGAATTCGTGAACAGAAGGGATCTGTCGCCCATTCTGATGAGCCCTTCGTGCTTAAGATCTCGGACGAGTTGCGGCAAAATCTCGACGTTGATCGGATCGACGGCGAACTCCAATCGACCATTGGCCGCGCCGCCGCGAAATTTTGAAGCGAATTCGCGGACGATTGTTCCGAGCCGCGGCGTTGAAGCGATAACCAGTGCCAAAAGGAAAGCGCGAGCAATCAATTTCAGAATCCATGAATTAGGAACCCTAACTATCACCATATGCGTATGGAGATCGAAGCCGAGACCGCAATTCTGCACCTTTTGACGTTTGCTTTGAAATTTGTGAACCATATCCATTGTTTTTTCTCGAATTCGATGAGCAATTAAAACAATCTCCAACAATTAATACGAATCAAAAGAACGAATGATCAATTTTGAAGTAGATCTGTATGAGGTTAAAAGAAGGCAACAGCAAAGATTGCGAAGAGAGAGAAAGAGAGGGGTTGAAGACGTCGGAGCAATGGGATTTAGCGAGTGCAGAACCTGGCGGCGGTGTGGTTTCCACCCACGAGGGCAACGCGATTACTTTGCGATTTCGACCATAAAAGCATCAGTGTTCTAATTCTCTGCACCTCCATTTAATTCCTCAACCCTATTATTCCAGATCGATGCCTTCCTCTGGTTATTTCTCTATCTTTAGCGGTGAATCAGAAACATCTCCATGGACGTTCCGGCGACCGATCGTGAATGGAATTTTGGAGGTTACAGAGAGAGGAGAACGGAGGAGTTCCATCATTTTTGGTTCAATTAAAATATGTAGGGAAGGACGGAAAGAAGTGTGGGTTTGGCGGAGGAAGAAATGGTTGGCGCTCCGGCGATATCGCCGTCTAGCTCTGAGGAAAACACGCAGGAACGATACCAAAAATGAAAAACACTATGTATAGGCTGTAGTGTTGTAATTTGGGTTAATTACTTTTTAACCCCTTATACTTTGAATTAGTGTCATTTTCTTAATTGTTCAATGTTCACTCCTTTTATTGAGCTGTTTACATAAATAGGGCTAAAAAGTTGTCAAATTACTCAAATGGGTCTCTTTTTTTTTTTTTTTTTTTTTGACAAAAAATGGTCTAACCAGCTGTAAGATGGCCGGTTTCTATATATATATTTTTTCTTGGTGAAACCGGCATTGACAAGGATGGTTTTACGAAATGGGGCTGCCACGCTCGCGCCCTCCCCTCCTCCCTATCGCCTTTTTTATTTATTCATTTTACTAAATATTTCAAAATTAAAACTTAAATATAAATTATAATTATTTAGTAAATGTAATTAATTTTAAAAAATATTAACAAAACATTAAAAATGACCATTATACTAAAATTAAATGCGTTTCCTATAAAAACGCAATTTATTTATGAAACCTAAGTTTTCATGGACGAAAGTGCCCACAATAAAAGAAAAAATAGAAACTAAAGTTAAATAAAGGTATAAAAATATAATTAACAGTTTTTAATTGAACCCAAATTTTCAGGGATAAAATTGCTCCCCCAAAAAAATAAAGGGACGAAAATATAATTAACACTTTTTAAGTTGAAACCCAAAGTTTTAGGGATGAAAGTGCCAAAAAAAATTAAAATTAAATATAGGAGCGAAAATATAATTAACACTTTTTAGTTAAAACCCAAAATTTCAAAGATGAAAGTGAAAAAAGAAAAGAAAAGAAAGAAAAAATAAAAACTAAAATAAAAAAAAGGGAAAAAAAATGTAATTAATACTTTTTAATCGAATCCCAAGGTTTGTCTTATGAAAGTGCAAAAAAAAAAAAAAAAAAAAAATTAAAATCAAATATAGGGGCGAAAATATAATTAACACTTTTTAGTTGAAACTCAAAATTTCAAGTATGAAAGTGAAAAAAAAAAAAAAAAAAAATTAAAAAAAGGGGGCGAAAATGTAATTAATTTTTTTTTAATTGAATCCTAAAGTTTGTATTAAATATAAAATTTTCAAATAATTATATAACAAACGGCGAGTCACCGAACGGACCCCCTCAAACGAACGGTGATAGGAATGAATCCAATTTTTTTGTACATAAATTGTGTTCCTAAGAGTACATAATAAAACTTAAAAATATCACAATGGACTAGTGAATATTTTTTAAATAATCGTCAAAGTAAGTCGGATGAGTTGCTTCTGAAGTGTTTTTTCGCAACTTTGAGTTAAAAAAAGATGGTCTATCCGTACCCGAAATGAACCCATTTTTTTTTACATAATCTGGGTTTCTAAGACTACGTAATAAAACTAAAAAATGTCAAAACGGACAGGTGCATTAATTTTAAATAATCGTGAAAATTGGTCGGATGAGTTGGTTCTGCATTTTTTTAGCTAACTTTGAGTTAATAAAAGATGGTCTATCCGTAACCGAAATGAACCCAATTTTTTTGTACATAAACTTTGTTCCTAAGAGTACCTAATAAAACTTAAAAATGTCAGAACGGACTAGTGAATATTTTTTTAATAATCGTCAAAGTTGGTCGGATGAGTTAGTTCTGCAGTATTTTTTCGCAACTTTGAGTTAAAAAAAGATGGTCTATCCGTACCCAAAATTAACCCAATTTTTTTGTACATAAAATATATTACTAAGAATATGTAATAAAATTTAAAAATGTCAAAACGGACTAATGAACTAATTTTAAATAATCGTAAAAGTTGGTCGGATGAGCTGATTCTGCAGTTTTTTTTGACAACTTTAAGTTACTAAAAGATGGTCTATCCGTAACCAAAATGAACCCAAATTGTTTGCACATAAATTGTGTTATTAACACTACATACTAAAACTTAAAAAAGTCAAAACGGACTAGCGAATATTGTTTAAATAATCGTCAAAGTTGGTCGGATGAGTTGGTTCTGCAGTATTTTTTGGCAACTTTGAGTTAAAAAAAGATGGTTTATTCGTACCCGAAATGAGCCCAATATTTTTGTACATAATCTGGGTTCTTAAGACTACATAATAAAACTTAAAAATGTCGAAACGGACTAGTGAACTAATTTTAAATAATCGTTAAAGTTGGTTGGAGGAGTTGGTTCTGAAGTTTTTTTTGCAACTTTGGGTTAACAAAAGATGGTCTATTCGTAACCGAAATGAACCCAATTTGTTTTTACATAATCTGGGTTCCTAAGAGTACGTAATAAAATTTAAAAATGTCAGAACGGACTGGTGAATTAATTTTAAATAATCGTCAAATTTGGTCGGATGAGTTGGTTCTGCAGTTTTTTTTTTGCAACTTTGAGTTAACAAAAAATGGTCTATCCGTAACCGAAATGAACCCATTTTTTTTGGGACATAAACTGTGTTCGTAAGAGTACGTAATAAAATTTAAAAATGTCAGAACGGACTAGTAAATATTTTTTAAATAGTCGTCAAAATTAGTTGGATGAGTTGGTTCTGTAATTGTTTTTGTAAACTTTGAGTTAATAAAAGATGGTCTATTTGTAATAAAAATAAACCTATATTTTTTTGTACATAATATGGGTTCCTAAGACTATGTAATAAAATTTAAAAATGTCAAAACGGACTACTGAATAAATTTTAAATAATCGTCAAAGTTGGTCGGATGAGTTGTTTCGATGATGATACAATTTTTTTAACAACTTTGACTTAACAAAAGATGATTTATCCACAACAAAAATTTGTCCATTTTTAAATGTATCCATTTTTGTTGTGCATAAAATGCATTCATAACACTACGTAATAAAACTTAGAACCCTAAAAATGGATTAGTGAATAATTTTAAAATAATTTTCAAACTTGGTCGGATGAGTTGTTTAGGTGACGATGCAGTATTTTTTGGCAAGTTTGACTTAGCAAAATATGGTCAATCTGTAATAGTAAAGAACCCAATGTTTTTGTATACAAATTGCATTCATAACACTACATAATAAAACTTATAACACTCAAATAGGTAATAATTTTTAAATAATCGTCAAAATTGGTGGGATGAGTTGTTTAGGCGACAATGCAATTTGCAAGTTCCATCAAACGAATCGACAAGAAAATTAACTCCTTCAGAAGGTCATCTCCAACTAACAAAGAATTGCAAGTTACTCATACACCCAACGTCAACTTGCACATTACATAGCTTGAACGGAATTGTAGTCCTCCTCATTTGATTCATACGATATGAATTATGAGGCCCCAAACTAACCTTTAGAGGCTTGCCTATATACACAAGCTCACCACGCCCTGCAATATTTAGGGTTGAATTCACAGATTCAAGAATAGCAAAATGCAAGAATGCATGGGGTTCGACTTTTTCATAATCATCTATTTTTTGAATATTGCCAACGTCAATCTCAAAACATGGATATGATTTAGCAGGAATTGAAGATGTCTTCAGTCTACATCTTAAAACTGCCCCAATATTTTCTTTAAAATACTCCAAAAGCATTTTTGCAGTGGTGTATTTGTCAAACCCACCAACGCTAACTTGCGTAATCACCATCAGCTTTTCACTCTGCCCTGAACCCATTCTTTTCTCGTACAAAAAAAAAATCTCGATAACCTGCCAAAGTTCAAAATTTGAAAGAAAAATCATATAACACCGTTACTGTTATTTTCTTAATTAGCATAAAAAGTGTTATGTTTTTTCAAACTTGAAGAGTTAGCCAATTTTTACACCTAATCGCATGCAGTATTTGGTTTGCAAAGTAAGATTAACCCAATTATAATTGTATTTAATATTTTACAAATAAGATTATATACAATTTGTATGAGTTATTTCGATAAAGATGATTTTTTTTTTTGTTTAATTAAATTTTGAGTTAATAAAATGTAGCATATTTGTAACGGAATCCATTTTCTTTTTGAACAACTAGGTAATAAAATTTAAAACATTGAAAACGGACGAGTGAATAACAATAATTATTTTATATTACAATCCCATAACAATACAAAATTAATTTATCAAAAATATTAATTATTCAACCCCAGTTTGATGACAACTTTGAGTTAATTAATAGTGGTATATCAATATTTTAAATAAGGTCAATTGTTTATTTATTTTTGCATAAATTAAGTTGAAAACACTCCATAAATTGGTGAAATGAGCTGTTTCTTTTTTTTTTTCCCCATCTAATCACATAATTTCTAGGTTATTTTTGACAATCCAAAAAGTGTAATGAGTCGAAATATTCATTCTCATCTGCAACAATCAATATATGTATTCACTAAATTAGCAACTGAGATAAAAAAATTTCCGAAGCATTATAAATCAAACGAATCATAGACAACAAGCTAGCATTACTGTTGATACGATTCTTCACTGTCAGGTATCGAGATCTAAGAACTCTTCGTTCGTTGACGCCATCAATGAAGAGTTCATTTTTTGTAGAGTTTCCAGTCCTTGCCGCCACTTCAACATTTTAAGAAATCATAAATTAATTGACAAAATAAGATATTTTCACTCACTTTTCAAATAAAAAGTTGTACACAGTTGTGAAAGAAGAATATTGTCACGGCATAAGCAAAAATCTATAATTTGTAATGAAGGACATGGATATGGTAGAAGTAGAAAATACATTATTTCGAAAAAAAAGAAGAAATAAATGTGTTTGTAAATATAAATGGATATTGTTATTGACCTATGAAATAAAAAGTCGTAAATAGTTGTGAAAGAAGAACATTAGCATGATAGAAGCAAAAAGACACTATTTCTAATGAAGAACATGACTGTGGCAGAAGCAGAGAAGACACCATTTCTAAAGAAGAAAAGAGTAAGGTGTTTATTAACGTGAATGATTGTTGATTGAATTTTATTTATATAGGAATATGAAAAGATAATCATTATGAATCTGTCCATAGCATGGCCGAATCCTCTCTATAATAGTAAATATCTTTATATATATATATATATATATATATATATATATATAATAAAACATGACGGACATAAGTGCTCTAGGCAAATCTCAGCCGCTCTTTATACCCCCATAAAGAACGGTCCAGATTAGCTTTTAAAATAAACTTAATATAACCTAGGGTTTAGAGTAATCGTAGCCACCTCTCACCTCCAACCCAATCCAACCCAACCCAACCCAAACCCCCCTCGTTAGTCATCACTACCGAAACCCTTACCATCGCTCTCGCTCTCTCACGCTCTTCTCTCCATCGGTTGCAGTAGGTAGCTCTCTCAATGCTTCTCTCCATCGATGTTGCTTCTTCTCTCACTCTTTTCGTTGATCACAGGTATTTCCTAGAGGACATTACAATCAAGCATGCGAAAGAAACTCTCACATATGAGAATGATTTGATTTCACAAGTAGAATGTCAATCATTCATCACAGGCTTGAACAACATCATCGAATCAAGTATCCTCACTCCCTTGCTTCTCCTCTCCCTCTCGCTCTCAGATTCTCCTCCTTCCATGCTACCGCCGCCTCCACCTTCTCCATCTGCAGGTATCTCTCTCTCTTTCTCTCTCTCTCTCTCTCTCTCTCTCTCTCTCTCTCTATATATATATATATATATATTTTGGGTTCAAAACCCTCAAAATCGAAACTTTTTCTCTGTTTTTCAATTTCTATTTCAAAACCCTTGCTTTTGCCCTCAATTTCTATTTCAATTTCGATTTCAAGTCTGAAACCCGTTGCTTTTGCCGTTGTTGCTGTTGCTGTCTTTCCATTTCAATTTATGTTCATTCCAATCTCATGTAAAGGTAATCTCTCTATTTAACTTTTCAATTGCTGTTGCCGACGCCTGATTTGAATGTTGTAAAATAAGTAAATTAGGCTCTGTCTACTGGAAAATTGTTGTGCATCCTTGCTGGTAAGAACTGCCTCTCCGTTCAATTTCTAACAAGATTTTGTTGTGAATTTAGGCTTAACATGTTTTCTGTTTTGTGAAGGGGTTAAGAATATGTAAATAGACACAGGGTTGAAGCTTCAGCCCTGCTTTATAGGAGGGCCAATGAGCATGATTTTTTTATTAAACAATAAACAACTACAAAGTTTTCCAATTCCTTAGTTTTAGGATTTTTCTAAGTTTGTTGTAGTTAGTTCTTAATTTTATCTCACAAACATGCACACAATTAGATCCAATTGATCTTTTAATGATTGTGTGGTACTTTTTATTTTAGTTTAATCCACCAGTTCTTTGGGTGCAGTTGTTTTGTAACCCAAATTGAAGTGTTGGGGAAATTTTTGTTTTCTGTTGATAGTGTGGTTTTGGTATTGTTAGACTAATGGTATAAGTTTCTTGGGAATGTCATTTTATAGATATGATTTATTAATGTCAATTTGTTTTCACCAATTTATAGCATGTTGAAAATGGCTAATGTATTTATTTTGTGGTTTCAACTGCTGATGCAAATATTGGATTAAGAAGGCATAAGGAATGTTTTAAGTGATTGTGTTTGATGAGGGTATTTTCGAGCACTTTTGAGTCAGCACTTGGGACCCAGTCATGTGTCAACCCTCGCAATGACAAGGACGCATTCCGGAATCCACAACGCCACGCTGGAGCATATACCGACTATGGCTCCTCCCTGGAATCTCATTTGCACCTAGGGAGGAGCGAGGAGCCCCGCAAGGACGTGCCACTCTAAGCTCTGCGCCGTGCCCTAGGCGGTCAATTTCAGGGACTCAGCCGTTTACCTCGACCGGCTCCTCTTTTCGTCTTGTTTCTTCTCCAAGACTCCACGGATCTCCGCTCTCATCCACCAGCTCATTGCTGTAGGCCTAACAAAGGCCCGCGGACTTCGCCAAATGGGCCCAAAAGCCCAAGCCTAATGATTATCTCCTAAACGTCCTGGATTATCGACTAAACACCGGGTTTCGACTAATTAATCATGTTTAGGCCCGACTAATCATCTCCAATGCCTATATATATCAGGGACTATGTAAGCCCGAGGTACGCTTTAATGATTTACATTACGCGCGAGTTCATTTGTTTACTTGCTATATTCTGTATCTTTTCTCTCTGAGCGCTGATTACCACGCTGGAGGGGCTTCACCGGGATAAACCCCGGTCTGAGCCTTCTGCAGGTACACTCTCTGAGGAGCAGGACTCTGGGCACAGCATGTCAGTCCTCCCCAGCACAGCTCATGCAAGGACTTTTCAACCGACGACTCCACCTCAGCAAGATGATCCACCTATCATCCAACTGGACCATACTCGAGGTGTGTACCAGTTTTATGCACCAACAGTATTGATATTTTCAAATGAAGTTCCTTTTTTGGATATAGTTTGTCGTTGATTGTCATTGTATAATTGTATTTTTTTTTAAATGTGCGTTTGTATATATAAAGTAGAATTGAAATTTGGATCTAAGTTGATATAAATTGTGAATCTAGGTGCGTAAAACAATTATTTTGTAAGCATTGTTTTGTTCTTTCGTAGATTTTTTTATATTTTTGTACAATTTACTTTTTCCCTCTAAAATATGTTGTTGAAGTTATTCCAATTTTAATTTGAAGTTTTTTTTTTTTCTTTTTTTCCCTTCAAAATTAAGGTATCATTTTTTAGTTTGTGCCTTAAGGTATGGGTTATGCGCTAGTATATATATATATAGTATTAAAAAATTTAATTTTTTGAAAGTAATTAAAATTTCAAAATATTAAATAAATTTTCAATTAATTTTTTTTAAAATTATATATAATTTTATTTTTCAAATATTAAAAAAAAATCTATTTTTTGATTCCGTCCGTCTCAAGGCCTGGCCGATCAATTTTAAAATATATTTTTAATCCTTTGAAAATAAAATTATAGATAATTATGGATTTTAAAATATATTTTTAATCTTTTGAAAATAAAAATATATATAATTCCATCTTTTGGAAATAAAATTACATTTAATTTCGAAATTTTCTAATTGCAAAATTCTAATATTTAAATTTTTTAATATTTTAAAAATAAAATTATATATAATTTCAAAGAATTGTAATGGTAAATTTTATTTAATATTTTCAATCATATAAAATTTCATTTTTCAAAATTTTAATTTATTTTTTCATAAATAAAATTTTATATAATTGAAAATATATATAATTTCGAAATTTGTAAAAATATATATAATTTCGAAATTAAAAATATATACAATTTTAATTTTAACCGAATTTAAAAAAATTTATAAAAAGAATATAAATTATTTAAAAAATTATTCAAATATTGTAAAAAAAAAAAAAAGAAAAAAACTACAAAATAATTAAATTTTCTGTAAATGAATGTTGACCCAAAAAATGAATCTTCATGAAATAGTTAAAGTTTTGATCAAAAGATAAGATTTACTTGAGTTTGGATAATACAAAATCAAATAAAATAATTACTCTGCAAAGCTCACCAAATAGTTAAAGTTCCAACCAAGAGATAAGATTTACTTCAATTTTCGATTGTACAATATATATATATATATATATATATATATATATATATATATATATATATATATATATATATATATATATATAATTAATAGTAATTAAAAAATTTAATTTTTTGAAAGTAATTAAAATTTCAAAATTTAAAAATATTAAATAAAATTTTCAATTAATTTTTTTTAAATTATATATAGTTTTATTTTTCAAATATTAAAAAAAAAAAATCTGTTTTTGATTCTAGCCTTCTCAAGGCCGGGCCGATCAATTTTAAAATATATTTTTAATCCTTTGAAATTAAAATTATATATAATTTTCGATTTTAAAATATATTTTTAATCTTTTGAAAATAAAATTATATATAATTTCCATCTTTTGGAAATAAAATTAAATTTAATTTTGAAATTTTCTAATTTTAGAATTCTAATATTTAAATTTTTTTAATATTTTAAAAATAAAATTATATATAATTTCGAAGAATTTTAATTATAAAATTTATTTAATATTTTCAATTATATAAGATTTCATTTTTCAAATAAAAAAATTAAAAAATGATTCTGGTACAATTATATAAATTTTTATTTTACAAAAAAAAAAAAAATTAAAAATTTTAAAAAAAATAAATGTAAAAAATTTAAAAATTTAAAATTTTAAAAATATATATAATTTCGAAATTAAAAATTTATATAATTTCGAACTTTTTAAAAATATATACAATTTCAATTTCAACTGAATTTAAAAAATATATATAAAAAGAATATAAATTGTTTAAAAAATTATTCAAATATTGTAAAAAAAAAAAAATCCCAAAAACAAAACAAATTGAAAATTTAAAAATAAATAAATTGAAAACTAAAACAAATCCGACAAATTTAATTCTTACAAAAAAATTGAAAATTTTAAAAAAAACTTCGATACTTTAAAAAAAAAAAAACAAAAACAAAATCAGCTGTTGGGCGGCCGGTTTTTATTTTTAACTGGCCATCTGACGTCCGGTTTCTTAAAAATAAAAAAAGTAAATAAAAAAAACAAATACCAAATACCGATTTCTTAAAAAAAATTAATTAAAAAAAACAAATAAAAAAAACAAATGCCAAATACCAAAATAAATAAAAAAAACAAATACCAAATGCCGGTTTCTTAAAAAACATTTAATTAAAAATGATAAATAAAAAAACAAATACCAAATACCAAAATAAATAAAAAAAACAAATACCAAATACCAGCCGTTGGACGGCCGGTTTCTTAAAAAAAATATAATTAAAAAAATAAAATAAAAAAACAAATAAAGCCCATTGGATGGCCAGTTTTAATTTGAAACCGGCCGTCCACCGATCAGTTTCTTAAAATATTGAAATTATAAAAAAATAAAAAATAAAATAAATATTGGCCGTCGGATGGCGGGTTTTAATTCCGGTTTCCTAGAAAAAAAAAACCAAAAAAATATTAAAATTTAAAAATAAAATAAAAAATAAAATACCAGCCATCGGACATCTATTCCCTGAATAATAGTAAGGGAAAGAGATCCAAATCGAAAAATGTATATGTAATCGACAAATTAAATATAAAGAAAAAAAATAAAAATAATTGAGTTCAAATTCTCACTGCAAAAAGTATAGATTTTTGACTGAAGAATTATACTGTCGAAGATAAGATTTTGATGAGGATTTTAACTGCAAAAAGAAATGATTTGACATTTAACTAAAAATTAGAATCTTTAAATGCATTTGGATGATAACCATCAAATTTGTATAGTTATTTTAAAATGGTAGATCATTACTTTCTTCTACAAATACCTAAATAACTTCATTTTAGTACACTCATTCTGTTATTACTTGAGTTTTACTCATTCTCTTATTTTGTTCGTTACTTGAGTTCACTAGACATTATTTTGGAGTTTCGAGCTTCATCTATTATTTTCAGTTACTATGGACGATACCATTACTGGACCTATTGATCCTATAGTATTGACAAATTAAGCAAACCACAAGTCCTCTACAGTTTGGTATTCAGAGGGACAAATTTCAAGTTATAATTTTAATTCCTAAATATTACATTATATTTGTTATAATTAAAAAAGTTGGCTTTTATATTATATTGCGTAGGACGACGTTTCCCCATTGAGGTGCAGGCGAACGGAGTTAGGACATTGGCGTGAGACGTTGGACCGCAGAATAATTTATTATTTACACATTGCAGGTTTTTACGGAATATATCGCCTTGGCAGTAGGAAATTAGATCACGCCTTGATCACGGTGTTAGTGGAGAGATGGAGACAGGAGACGCACACATTCCATCTCCCTGGCGGGGAGTGCACGGTAACGTTATAGGATGTAGGAATTTTATTGGGCCTCCTTCTCGAGGGCTTTGCCATGACCGACATAGACAATAATTACGAGGTTAGTAGCTAGCAAGTGATGTGTGGCGATATCCTTGGAGTGATGCCTCCAGCAACATAAATCAAAGATAATGGATTGAGGATGAACTGGATATTGGACACCTTTAGCCAATTACCAGATGATGCAGACGATGAGACGATCAAGCAGTATGCTCGGGCGTATATACTCCACATGATTGGAGGAGTATTATTCCCCGACAAATCGAGCACAACTGTGAAGCTTATGTACTTGCCCTTACTTGAAGACTTCGATTCGATTGGGAGTTACAGTTGGGGTACTGCTTGTTTAGCAATACTGTACAGAGAGTTGTGTAGAGCGACTAGGCCGTTGGCAAGCCAGATTACAGGATGTCTAATCTTATTGTTGCAGGTTCTTTGATATGTATACACACACACACACACACACACACACATGTATATGGGCACATTATATTAAAACGTTGACTGTATATATTTGTTTTTGTGTATTCATAGATTTGGGCATGGGAGCGGTTACCTGTAATCAGACCCCAAAGGTTGCGGTTAATGACGTCGGGTGGTAAGGGCCTTGATCTCGGGGTAATAGTGCTCTCACGCGGTCCTTACGGATACCCGTAGATGTCACATATGACTCTGGATAGGACAATTGTCCATGTCTTAGCTACGTATCGAGATCAGCTTAACTATCTCGAACTCGATGAGGTGCATTAATTTACGGTTAATCTACTTAAGTTACAATTGTTTGTCATTATTGTCTCATTGATATTTTTTTATTTGTATGTCGCAGTTTGTATGGTTACCTTACACACAAGATGTCAACGCCTCTTTGCCCAGGTACTGCCACAGTGGCGCTGCTAGTTGGATGAGTGTCTGTTCTCTTATATGTTTCGACATAGTGGAGTGACATCGACCAAATCTCGTTTTGTGATAGTTTGGATTTCGACAGCTTATTCCGCTTAGCCCTTAAGAGGATGACAGGGACAAGGTTCACAGGATCGATCGAATGTCAACTGGGCAGACTTTCACAGTTCCTATATTCACGCGTAGAACAACAGGCATGCCACTGTTGTTACAGGGGAGCCTTCATTCAGGCCAATGATGCGTGATGATCCATATTACATATGGTATCGATGCATCACCCGCATGTTTGTCGGTAATCCATTGCGGCGCCCAGACGAAGGGTATCGTAGAGTAGCGGTTATGGCACGCATACTGGTAAACTAGAATATTTATTACTATATCGTTGTTGTCAATATTCATTTATAATGTAATTGTACTTATGGATATTGTTTAATTTAGGGTCAGGGGATGCTCCAAATGCAAGAATTTGTTAGCGATTATGTACGTACTGGAAGAGTATAACCTGTGGATCTACCTCAAATGCAATATATGTTATCTATTTGTAACTCGACACTTACATATTATAATTGTGACGAGACGAGCACCCCACGACAACGATTCCCCTCCCCCACCCAACCTTCAGCGCATATTCCCTCCCCTTCCCATCATTCCACACCTATTCCGTTCCCCTCCCAACTTTTCGCGCCTTTCCCGACATTAATCTTTCGTCCAACGAGCTTTACACTTCCGGACCACCAAATGCCTTACAGCTCTTGGCAAGGGCATGCAGAGGCTTCAACATCAACGTTCTATAATCCACATGAATTTGTGTTTCATTAGTATGCGTCAAGTGGTGGCCCCTATCATACTCCAACAGATAATGTTTAACACGTGTCAACGGATTGTCCACCACCCCATCAACCCATTTCATATGGCGGTCTTGTACGACAAGTATCACCTGTGCCGTGGACCTTTGGGGATGCAGATATGGGCTTCATTACACAGTTCACAGATAAGCAAGATGACGATATGCAACAAATGTTACATCAACATGCCAGTCATGGTGGGGAAGTAGAGACACAGGTGGGAGATGATGAGCCCCTGCCTGTTCGGCGGCCGAGAAGGAATACGTGAAGGCCACGCTACGGTACTGAGTAGATTAGATTTTGTTTATATTAATGTAATTTAAAAATTGCACAATTGATAAAATGACATATTTAAATGGAGTAGAAAATTACGAACTTTGTTACAAAAAATATTTTATTCAGAAATTTCGAATTAAAAAGGGGTAATTAATTTATGTGCAAAATTGGACCCTTTTTTTTTTTTTTTTTTATTTCTTTCTACATTCATACAAATTATATTTAATTTTATTTTCAAAATATTAAAAATAATTATAATTACAAATATATATATATATATATATATATATATATTTGATTCCAGCTGGAATTAATTTTCAACATTTTTAATTTTTTTTTATCATTTCTTTAATAATCTCAATTGTTTTTTGAGATTATTACTTAAAAAAAATTAAGAATAAATAAAATTCAAGAAAATATTGTTAAAATAAACGCAGATTTTAATAAATTTGTTTAGTTTGTTGAACTTTTCTGAATCTAATTAAATATTTCTTTCTTTTTTGTAATATTTTTTTTAAGCAGACAGACGGAATCAAAATTTTGATTGCGGCCTAATTTTTATTTTTTTTTGAAATATTTTTTGAACAACACCTTTACATACAGAATCACTTGTCCGTTTTTACTTCTTCAAGTTTTATTACGTAGTCTTAGGAACCCAGTTTACGTACAAAAGAATTTGGTTCATTTCGATTACGGATATACCGTCTTCGAAACAACTCATTCGACCAACTTCGCCGTTCGAGATTGAAGGTTTAGGATTCATCCATGTTACCGTTAGAGTTCTTTACAGTTTTGTGTTAATTTTAAAATTTGGAGTTATAGCTTAATCTACCATTTGAGGTTAGTAATAACACTTTATTTTAAAAAAAATATTTTGATGTAAATATATATTTTTTAGGTTCGAATTTGTGCAATTTTATGTACCAAAAAAATTGACTTAATTTCGGTTACGGATAGACCATATTTTGTTAACTTAAAATTGCAAAAAAAATAAATAAAAAAAAGCTGCAGAACAAACTTATCTGACTAACTTTGACGATTATTTAAAATTAAAAAAAAAAACTAAAAAAAATCGGCCGATTTCTCCCAAAATATATATATATATATATATATATATATATTAAAAAAAAAAAATCAGCCATCCCACGACCAGTTTCTCCAAAAACCAAACAAGTACAATTAAAATAAAAAATAACAATTAAGAAAAAGAACAAAAAGAACAATTAAAAAAAAAAAAAAAAGAACAAAAAGAACAATTAAAAAAAAGTTACCTCGGTATGTTGTTGTGTTACAACATTTCAACCCCGGTACTGTGGCGCAATTTGACTACTTTTCTAGTAATACCCCCGGTAGTTTCATCTTGGACAAGTTCTTCTGGGCATTCAAGCCTGCAATAGAAGGATTCAAGTATTGTCGACCGGTGATCTACATTAATGGCACATTTCTTAGCAGAAAGTATAAAGGCAAATTGCTTACTGCTGTTGGCGTTTTGTCATCCAACAGAGTTTTCCCCATTGCTTTTGCACTTATGGAGGAAGAGACATATGAATGTTGGCATTGGTTTTTAACAAAACTCCATATTCATGTCGTTGGGCAGTTGTCTAATGTGATCCTCATATCGGATCGGCACCAATCCATCAAGTCTGTTGTTCGGGATATTTGGGAGAATCCATCCTGTGGACCACATGGACATCACCGATATTGTCTACGTCACATTCAGAGCAACTTCATCAAAATATACTAGAATCAATAATTGAAGGACCTTGTATGGAAAGCCGTCAGTGCCCACGAGATTCGAAAATTTGATCAGATCATGGAAAAGATTAGAGAGCTTAAACCGGAGGCCAAGGCTTGGTTAGAAAAAATTCCTACCAAAATATGGGCACTGTCCCATGATGAGGGTAGATATTGGGGTATACTAACTACAAATTTCATCAAAATATTTAATAGCGTGCGTAAGGGGGCGAGAAATGTTTCAATCATTGCAACAATTCAAATTATGTTTTATCGCACTGTTAAATATTTTGATGAGCGACGTTGTGAGGCAGCTAGGGATAATGCCAATGAAGTTAAGTATACTCGCCACATCGTCGAGGAACTAAGAAAGAATAAAGCAAGGGAAAATACACACGAGGGTGTTAGTTTCAACAGGTAATTTGGCATTACTTGTTTTGAGTTCAAGTTTTTCCTATTTTTATTCATTGAAGTCGTTCAATTTGTAAATTTAAATTATCACAGGATTGATGGGAGCTTCGAAGTAAAGACTAGACAACGAGATTCTGGGGGACACAATCAACAAGTTGTTTTCGTTAGACCGGAACCTAGTTGTTCCTGTGGTAAATATGCCACATATCGCTTTCTGTGCTCCCACATTATGGTTGTGACTACTGCTGTTGGAGAGGATCCATTTTCACTTGTGGATCCTACGTATACAATGGAAGTATATTCACAGATTTGATAGAACTACTTCAATCCGATGCCACACGAAGCTTATTGGCCACCGACGAACATGCCAATCATGGTTCCTCATCCACACCGTCTTAGGACTGTTAGAGGTGGACGACCATCTACATTAAGAATTCAAAATAAGATGGACGTTTCGAGGAGGATGTTGACTAACAGTGCAATTTGTGTACGCAAACTGGCCATGACAAACGAAGATGTCCCCAAAGGTAATGACCCGTGGATGGAGTTGTACTGCCGCAATAGTCGTAAAGTAGAAATATTACTTTGCTATTATTTATTACTATAGTTTAGTTTAATGTCATCACCTTAAGTAATCTTTATTTTAATGTTACAATTATATTTTTGTTAATCGCTAAATGTTATTAGGATGTGCCTATTATGAAATTTTCAGTTACTATGTAATATTTCTTTAGTCGTACAATATATATACTACTTTTATATAAGTTATTATTATGGTTTAGTTTAATGTCATTACCTTATGTAATCTTTATTTTAATATTATTGTTATATTTTTTTTATTGGTAGATGTTATTATTGTATACCTGTTACAATATTTTTCAGTTGCTATGACGAGCCCCTGCCGGTTCGGAGGCCGGGAAGGAATACGCGAAGGCCACGGCGCGGGACTGACTAAATTAGATTTTGTTTGTATTAATATTATTTAAAAATTGCACAATTGATAAAATGACCTATTTAAATTACTAGAAAATTACCAACTTTGTTACGAAAAATATTTTTTTTTATAAATTTCGAATTAAAAAGTGGTAATTAATTTATATCCAAAATTGGTTTTTTTTTTCTACATTCATACGAATTATATATAATTTTATTTTCAAAATATTAAAAACAATTATAATTAGAAATATATATATATATATATATATATATATATATATATATATATATATATATATATATATATATACATTTAAGATTCCGATCATGGGAAGGCTAGAATCAATTTATGTTTCTGGCTTTGCCACTGCCAAAATCAAAATTAATTCTGGCTGTCGCACGGCCAGAATCATAAATGATTCCGATGGCCGGAATTAATTTTCAACCCTTTTAATTTTTCTTACCATTTCTTTAATAATCTCAAAAACATTATATCCCTAATAATTAAAAAAATTAAGAATAAATAAAATTCGAGAAAATAATTAGAAATCAAAATATTTAATTTAGGAAGTTGCATCTACAACCTTTTTCAATGTTATATAAATCGTAAAAAAAATTCATTCAAAAATAGCTCACCCGACCAACTCTGACGATTATTTAAAAGTTATTCACTTGTCCGTTTTTACTTCTTCAAGTTTTATTACGTAGCCTTAGGAACCCAGTTTACGTAGAAAAAAATTGGGTTATTTTCGGCTATAGATAGATCATCTTTTATTAACTCAAAGTTGCCAAAAAAATAACATCATCATCAAAATAACTCAACCGACCCATTTTGACGATTATTTAAAAGTTATTCACTTGTTCATTTTTACTTCTTCAAGTTTTATTACGTAGTCTTAGGAACCCAATTTATGTACAAAAGAATTAGGTTCATTTTGGTTACGGATAGACCGTCTTTTGTTTACTCAAAATTGCCAAAAAAACTGCATCATCGTCGAAACAACTCATCCGACCAACTTTGACGATTATTTAAAAGTTATCCACTTGTCCATTTTTACTTCTTCAAGTTTAATTACATAGCCTTAGGAACCCAATTTACGTACAAAAAAATTGGGTTCATTTCGGTTACGGATAGACCATCTTTTGTTTACTCAAAATTGCCAAAAAAATTGCATCGTTATCGAAACAACTCATCCGACCAACTCTGACGATTATTTAAAAGTTATTAACTTGTCCCTTTTTACTTTTTAAAGTTTTATTACGTAGCATTAGGAACCTAGTTTACGTACAAAAGAATTGGGTTCATTTCGGTTACGGATAAACCGTTTTTTGTTTACTCAAAGTTCCAAAAAAACTGCATTATCATCGAAACAACTCATCCGATCAACTCTGACGATTATTTAAAAGTTATTCACTTGTTCGTTTTTACTTCTTTAAGTTTTATTACATAGCCTTAAGAACTCAGTTTACGTACAAAAGAATTGGATTCATTTCGGATACGGATAAACCATATTTAGTTTACTGAAAGTTGCAAAAAAACTGCATCATCATCGAATCAACTCATCTGACCAATTTTGACGATTATTTAAAAGTTATTCACTTGTCCGTTTTCACTTCAAGTTTCATTACATAGTCTTAGGAATCCAGTTTATGTAAAAAAAATAAAATTGGGTTCATTTCGATTACGGATAGACCGTCTTTTGTTTACTCAAAGTTGCCAAAAAAATTGAGTTCATTTCGGTTACGTCGTCATCTTCATCGTCATCGTCAATTTCTTCCTCCAATTTAACCTGTCCCTTTATTTAATTTTAGTTTTTATTTTTTATTTTGCACTTTGATCCCTGCAACTGTGGGTTTCAATTAAAAAGTATTAATTTCATTTTTGTCCCTTTATTTAATTTTACTTTCTATTTTTTCTTTTATAGTTAGCACTTTCGCCGTTCAAGATTGAAGGTTCAGGATTCATCTCTATCGCCGTTCGTTTGAGGGGGTCCGTTCGTTGACTGTCGCCGTTTGTTATATAATATTTTTTTTAAAAAAAATTATATTTATTACAAATCTTGGGATTCAATTAAAAAGTGTTAATTACATTTTCGCCCCCCTTTTTTTTTTTTTAATTTTAGTTTTCATTTTTTCTTTGTTTATTTTTTTGGCACTTTCGTCTTTGAAATTTTGGGTTTCAACTAAAAAGTGTTAATTATATTTTTGCCCCTATATTTAATTTTAATTTTTTTGGCACTTTCATCCCTGAAATCTTGGGTTTCAACTAAAAAGTGTTAATAACATTTTCTCCCCTTTAATTAATTTTAGTTTTTTTTTTTTTTTTTTACATTTTCATCCCTGAAACCTTGGGTTCAATTAAAAAATATTAATTAAATTTTTGTCCCTTTGTTTAACTTTAGTTTCAATTTTTTCTATTATTGTGGGCACTTTCGTTCATAAAAACTTAGGTTTCATAAAGGAATTGCGTTTTTATGGGAATCGCGTTTAATTTCCGTATAACGGTCATTTTTCATGTTTTGTTAATATTTTTTAAAAATAATTACATTTACCAAATAATTATAATTTATATTTAATTTTTAATTTTGAAATATTAAATAAACTTTCAAATTATCATAATTTAAATATACATATATAATAAAATAATCACAAGTTTTAAATTTATATATATATATATATGAATATATAAAAAAGGGGATGGGGCATTGGGGGGGGGTTGCCAGCGTGGCAGCCCCATTTGGTGAAACCGGCGTTGACAAGACCGGTTTCACCAAGAAAAAAAAAGACGGTCGTTTAGACCCATTTTTGTAAAAAAGAAAAAAAGGGACCCATTTGCATAATTTGACATTTTTTAAATCCTATTTATGTATACAACTTGCTTTTATTAGCTCTACACCCTCATTTCTCTCTCTCTTTTTTTTTTTCTTCTTTTTTTTTTTTTTTTTTTTTTTTTTTTTTTTTTTTTTAACACAATAAAATTACTATTTTACCATTTAAATGAGAAAAAATTATTATTTAGTTCTCTAAAGATGATTAAAAAAAAAGTATTTTACTCATAATTAAGTTTAAATAGTCGTTAAAAAAATTATAGAAAACAATTCCTAACAAATGCCCTCCCTAAATAGGGTTTTGTTTCTATGAACCAATTCGTTATCCCTGAACCAATGGCTCGGTTAGTAAATAAGAATAATTAGGGATGACATTTATTTGACAATTTTTTTTAGTTTCTTTGAGAACTATAAACTTTAATTATTTGAGTCAAAAGTTTTTTTTTTAGGACTAAATAATAAAAATTTCTTCTTTTTACTTTTTCTTTTTTTTGACATATTCCTCTCTTCTCTCATCTCCATCTTCTTTGGGTCCCTGCCACGTTGACGATAAAGTTTATCTCTTCTCCTAATCTCCGGTTTTCCAAACTACACTATCGGTCCCTCCTAACCTCCCCCGCACTATTAATCGGATCCACCTCATCTCCTTTCTTTATTTTTCTCTCTCTTCTATTTTAAATTTGTTGTGGATCTATCCAAATTCGTTGTGGATCTTAGTCCACCATGGTAGTTTATGTTGCCAAAAATCTTCAACACGTGTAACAGCTCTGCACGTGCCAGAAATTCTTCACCTTCTTCTTGTTACCTGCAAAACCATAAGTTCTAATGGGGGACATCGGTGTGGTGCCAGCCGAAAAACCTCCGGTGTGGTGCCGACCAAAGAACCTCTGGTGTGAGAATAAGTTAATTTGGTATATGAAAAAAGTTGTACATAGATTGAATCGTTAGAATTACCAGTGATATCTACCTTTTTTATAGGTTCAAAGATATGTTGTTGTTTCTTTGGAGATGTCTCCAATCCCATGATACGCTTCTAATAGTTTAGAAGATAACTAATATTTCCATAATATTAGTAGAGATCTCTATAACGGTCCCCATTAAATAGGGGCCGTTACAGTCAATCCAACTTATCTCTTCAAGCGTAAAGGAAACTCCATGTTAGGCTGACCTATTCGTTCCTCGTCCTTGAACATCGTGGGTTCGAGTGTACCCAAATATGAGCCTTTCTATGGGGCCGCAAGCCTTGCTCAAAGGATTGCCAAAGTTGATACCCTGATGGGCCTGTCACGCTTTAGCCTATATAACCCAAGTGGGTCTGTCTGTTTCAGGTCAGGTTTCATACCCGGTCCACCTCGTTTATGGATAAATGCCTATGTCAGTTACGAGCAAGAATCTTCCCATATTATTTTCCCTCCTGACTTTTGCGACGATTTGAGAGAAGAGAGGCGAAATATCACTTCTCACACCACATAAGTTATTTTCTTCCCTTAATCCTCTAGTAGCACTTCTTCTCTTCATATTTCTTATGATTTTCCAAACTGCTTGGTTGATCCCCCTGTTAATGGTTTTATTGTTACAATATATGCATATGTCTTCTGCCTTGGTCAACTGCGCTGAGGATGAAAAATGAACTGGACGCCCAGCTGATGCGCCAGGTGACTAAGTTCAACAAACTGGAGGCGAAGAACCAAACCTTGGAGAATGAAAAGGTGAGCCTCACTACAGATCTTGTACTAGCTAGATCTTCTCAAGAGAAGTATACAGCAGAGCTGCATTCTGCTAACGAGCAAAGAGAGACCTTCCAAAAGAGCAATGCGCTCTTTTGCTCAAAGAATAGCGAGCTAAGGTCAGAGATCACTGCTGTCAGAGGGGAGTGCTCGTCTTTAAGGGAAAATGGCCATATCTTAGCTAATGATCGTGTCTCAATTTGCCTAGTAATCAACGAAAAGGATACTGACCTGAAGGATAAAGATGTTTCCCTCTAGGCTAAGGATGACGCGCTTCAAGAAAAAGAGATCGCCTGACAACCGAGCTATCTGCTATGATCAGCAAAACTCAACAAGAGCAATATAGATCATAAATTTGAAGTGAAAAGAATTCTTGGGCCTGTTCTTCCCCATAAAGAGTGTCCCATTATCATAAATGAGAACTGCAGGTATGCCAAAACGAAAGATGATGTTTTTTCAAAGAAACTTCTTTACTTTGTTCTCTCCTATTGTTGCGAATGCTTCCGCTTCAACCCATTTGGTGAAATAATCAATTACCACCAGTAGGTACTTTTTATTTCCAGGTGTTGGTGCAAACAGACCCAACAAATCCATCCCTCACTGAGCAGAGCTGTTATAAGGTAATGTCATTTGGTTTGAGAAATGCAGGAGCCACTTATCAGCGGTTGGTGAGCTGCATTTTTCAAGATCAAATTGGAGTCACCATGAAGGTTTATATAGACGATATGCTCGTCAAAATCTCTAGGCAGGAGGATCACCTCAGCCATGTAGCAGAGGCTTTTGCTGTTATATGAAAGTATAATATGAAGTTGAACCCTGTAAATTGCATTTTTGGTGTCACATCTGGCAAGTTCCTTGATTTTTCGGTTAACCAATCTGACATCGTGGTGGATTCTGGGTAGATAAAAGCTGTCAAAAATCTAAAATCTCCTACAGCTATAAGAGAAGTCCAGCTGTTGACTAGTAGGTTAGCGGCACTGAACAAATTCATTTCAAAATTTACTGATAGGTGTGCTCCTTTCTTTAAGATTTTGAGGGAAAATAAAACCTTTCAATAGGATGATGGCTGTGAGTGCGCCCTTCAATCCATCAAAGAATACTTGGGCTCAGTGGAGACGTTGGCCAAAGCAAATCCAGGAGAAAAGCTGAGCCTCTATTTGGCAGTGACAGCTGTAGCAGTGAGTGCTGTATTGATCCAAGAACTTGCAGGAGGGTAGAGATTGGTGTACTACATCAGCAAATCATTGGTTCCAGCAGAAACTCATTGGATTGGGTATGAAACCTGACCTGAAACAGACATACCCACTTGGGTTATCTGGGCTAAAACATGACATGCCCATCAGGGTGTCAACTTTGGCTACCCTCTGAGCAAAGCTTGCAGCCCCATAAAGAGGCCCATATTTGGGTACACTCAAATCCACAGTGTCCAAGGCCAAGGAACGAATAGGTCAATCTAACATAAACGTTTCCTCTACGGTTGAAGCGATAAGCTGGATTGACTGTAACGGCCTATATTTAATGGGAACCATTATAGGTGGTTGGTGCATTTTTAAGAAAAAATAATGGGTAAAAAGGAAAAAAGTGATTTTCTTTTTAAAGAGGGTAAATGAGGAATATAGAATTATCTGACACTAACTTTTATCAAAATAGTGAAAAATAACTTAATTACTCGAATTAAAAGCCTTGGCTCTGAAATGAAATCATCGGATTTTTGTTCTAATGTGGAACGGAAAATTGTTTACTTCTGGTTTAAAACTGCATCAGTCAGAAGGGGAAAAACTTAAAATCAAAGAAGGCAGCTTGATCAAAACCAAAAAAAAAGGGGTAATTTCATCTAAAATTTGAATGGAAACTGTAAATTCATATATTTTCAACACATTCTGTTAACTTAAAATCGAATAAACTAGTTTCTCACTTGGATTGAATTGAGAGAAACGGAAAGGAGAAGAGAAAATTTCTTTAGAAACAGATAAGAGTGTTTTCTCCTGGAATTGAGGAAATTTAGAGAGAAATAGAGAGAAAATGCAAGTAATGACTAGTTTCTTCTTCTTCTTTTTTTTTAAAAAAAATAGGGCGTAATAATCATTTTACTAATAATGTTACTTTCTCTTCTTTTATTTTAATGAGATTAGCAAACAAAATTCTCTTCCTTACAACAGTTTAAAAAATAAAATTACCAACCAAAATTTTCTTCTTTATAACTGATTCAGCTTAAACGATTGCACCAGTCGTCCCAAACGATTCAGCTCTCTCCAGGGTGACCAGTAAGTCATCGCCGGGATGGCTGACCATTCCCCATCTCAGTGTTCTCCATCGCAGCAATGCTCACCCCTCCCTATCTCCGTCCGCTCGGGAAGGGTAAGAGTCAATCTCCTCATTCCGGCCGCAGCAGGGTAGTGTCCTCCTTAATTTGTTTACAAGATTGACTTGATTTTTCACCTTTTAAGCATCCTAAAATATACCAAAATATCTCCAAAATATCTATAATCATCATTGTGGCTCTCTTCCCTAACCAAAATATCTCCAAATATCTCCTAAACATGACAAAAACAAGTGCCCTTGGCACATTGTCATTGGCTACATGCAAAGTTGACACCATGATGTGATCTTGAGGAGATATTAAACCCATGTTTAGCCCCTAAACTAATCTCCACCTTACCTATAAAAAGGAGAGCATATAATTGCTCACAGATAGATGAACTTTGCTCACTACTTACTCTTTACTCTTCTCGGCATTCACATAATAAATTTTCCCCTCGTACGTTGATTCTCGCGCCGGAGAGGACACCCCTGATAAAACCCCGACAAGTTCTTTGTGTAGGTTTTCAGACGTTCCTTCTTCTCGGAACTACTCAATTCCCAGTGCTGGTTCATCTCTCCAAGGATCACGAAGTATTTTGCTCCTCTTCTTTTTGGCTCAGAAGGTTGTCAGGCCCTTTCCGATATCGGCCTTCCCCTTCTTGGCCAGAGGTTTCTCCACGGATCAGAAGCTATATGGACCAAAGATCTCCATTCTAGGGTTCTCCAACACCCTATAAGGTTGATCGGACCATACCGCTGGTGTTGACCAAAATTCGACATTAACAGTTTGACTCCATTTGTGGGAAGATGCTATTAAAAGCCTTTCTCCAATTATCATTTGCTCTCCTCTTGGCTAGAGGTTAGATGAATACAATGTCTGGTCAGTCTCTGCGGCCAAGAGACCCTAATAGCACGGTTGATAGCAGTCCCACTAGCGAAATGTCACGCAACCCCAGGCCGGATGCAAGGATCGTTGTCCCCTTTTCGAAAGACGAAGAAAATACACTCCCCACAACCAGGCAGGCCCGTCTGCTCCACCTACAGGACCCCATGCAGGAGCATCTCCCGGAGATACAGATGCAGTGCGACTTTATAGTTTCGAACGTCAAATTGTTTCAATTTCAAACCTGCCTTGACATCATCCTCTCTCGTCTGTCACTGGCCCTGAATCAGTAGGGACCGGTTCTCCGGAGCATAGAGGAAGAGGAATGCCACTTGCCACTAGCTCCTGACCGAGGGGGACCGATTCTCCGGTATGCAGGGGGTCAGGATCCTCACCAGGAATCAGACCATGTCATCCATTCTGAAAGACATGTGTCAAGGGAATAACCTTGTCCGTGTGATCGATCGATTAGAGAATGACTTTTGGCTCTACCAAACGTTTCCAATTTTGTATCTTTGCCCTTGCGGGCACGCCAAACAGAGGATCGTCGTGATCATCGTAATCACTAAACGGGAATAACTTACAGTAATGTTACCCATTTAGATCGTAGATCTCGCCGTGCTCGAGAGGTTGACCCTCACTCCCCTCCCGTCGAAATACAGGGATCAAGAGTGGCTGCAAGTCACGTGGCAACACCGCCTAGAGGAGAAGCGGCGTTAGAAAGACACATTGCCAAAATATAGGCAACGCTCGTCCAGTACGGGGCCCTGGGGGGGCTGCTAGACTCCCTTCAGGTATAAGATCCTCTTTCAACGATGCCATAGTATTTGAGATGGTCCCCTATAGGTTTGTCAGTCCACAAATAACCCCCTACGACGGGACCACCGACCCTAGTGATCACCTCTTCATTTTCATCGCATTCATGGACATGCACAGAACATCCGTAGCGGTAAGGTACAAATCATTTCCCCTTACTCTCATTGGGATGGCCAACACCTGGTACTGAGAGTTGACTCCTACATTGATCTCCACATTTACTCAGTTGAAGCAGCTTTTGTTTAGCTCGATTTTACTATTCCTAGAGAAGACCTAAAATGATAGCTCACTTTTTCACTCTCCAACAAGAAAACACCAAAATTTTGGGCGATTTCATCGCGCGATTCCACAAGAAATGTTTGAGCTGTAGTAACATTTGAGACGTCGTGGTCTTGAGCGCCTTTATTGCCGAATTACGACACCGAAGACTGTCATACGATTTGTGCTCTTATCCTGCGCCAAATCTAGCTGTTGCCCTTACCTGGGGTATAAGCTTCTACCAAGCCAACCTTAGAGATGCTATGAAAAATGAGTGAGAAAGGAATCAGACATGGAAAGGCTGACCAAAAAAAGGGCCGAGCAGGGTGCAAGGATTGCAAAGGCTGCAAGCAGATGGGAGGTTATGACATCTTCTTGGGGATCAGAGACATCCTATACCCCCGGGGAATCGCCCAGGGCGAACGCCCCTCACTGCATCTATAGCCACAATTTTTACTAAAAATTCGGGAAAAAGATTATTCTCATCGGCTCCTCCTCCTAAAGGAAGACCCACGGGGAAATTCGTCTCCAAATATTGTGAGTTCCACCGTGACCGTGGTCATTTCACGGATGAGTGCTTCCAACTCTGAGAAGGGATCGAGGCCCTCATAAAAAAGGGGTACCTTGGTTATTATGTTCGCAAAGAAAATGCAAGCTCCGGAGCCGGAGAGAGAAGTCACCATGATGAACGAAGAGATCAATCGAGAAGGGATAACTGCGGTCGACCCCCTCCGAGAAGAGAAACTAAAGAATTTGACAATGAAATGAGTATTGATGGTAAAATCAATATGATCACTGTGATAGATGGCGGCCTTGGCCTCAGGAGAACAACTACTTCTTCCCGGAAGAGGCACAAGGGTAAAGCAAAGCGGAAGGCCGACGAGGACGTGTACGAGGTGAGCAAGATTGATGTTGTCTCACACAACGTCACCTTCTTCAGTGAAGATGATCTTCAAGGGGTTCCTATCCCTCATGACGATGCCTTGGTGGTATCTGCCCTGATCAACCACTACAAGGTTGGATAAATCTTGATTGACAGTGGAAGCTCCATGGATATCATTTCTAACTATACTTTCGATCAAATGAATGTAAGTTCAAGTTCTGTGAGACTCACTACCTCTCCCCTAATCGGTTTTGGGGGGAGAGGTGGTGAATTCCATGGGTTAGACCTCATTTCCCTTCACGGTTGCTGTTGCGCCTACTTCGGCTACTGTCTAGGTTAAATTTCTCATTATGGATCGACCTTTTCCTTACAATGCAATCGTTGGGCAGCCTACCTTGGTGGCACTAAAAATCGTATCCTCCTCCTACCACCAATTAATAAAATTCTCTACGGAGAGAGGAGTGGGAGAGGAACCCCATCCACGTCCCCATGAAGACCTGATAGATGTTCCTATTCATCCTACCATTGAAGGGAGAATCGTCTGAATTGGTGTCAAACTCAGCCCAACACAACAAAAATAATTAATCAATCTCTTTTGGAGGAATTACGATGTGTTCGCTTGGTCCCATAATGAAATTCCTAGAATCGATCCAAGTGTAGACATGCATTGACTCCATACTAACCCTCACTATCCTTATGTGAGGAAAAAAAGAAGAAAATTCCACCCGGAGTGTTAAAATCTCATTGAGCAACAAATGGATAAATTAGTGAAATCTGCCATGGTGGAGGAGGTGGAATTTCCCAACTGGCTCTCCAATGTTGTCCTCGCACCTAAATTCGGCAAAAAATGAAGCCTTTGCGTGGACTTCAAAGACCTTAACAAGGCATGCCCCAAAGATTTCTTCCCCTTGCCGAGAATAGACTTAGTCATCGATGCTACGACGAGGCATGAACTCTTGAGTTTTCTCGATACTTACATTGGGTATAATCAAATTCCCATGTTTTTTTCCAACAAGGGAAAGACCTCGTTCATCACGGACAGAGGCACCTACTGTTATAAGGTGATTCTCTTCGGTCTTCACAATGTCGGGGATACCTACCAAAGGTTTGTCAACAAGATATTTAAGGAAGAGATTGGATCGACGATGGAAGTTTACATCGATGATATGCTCGTAAAGAGCACCAAAGCATATGACCATCTCGGCCATCTCCAAAATTGCTTTCACAAACTTCGAACTCACCGCATAAAGTTGAACCCCACCAAGTGTATCTTTGGGGGTTTCAGCAGGGAAGTTCTTAGGCTATATGGTGTCCCAGAGAGGCATTGATGCCAATCCTGATCAAATTAGCTCAATTTTCAGAATGTCTTCTCTGTGGATGAAAAAGAAAGTTCAAATGCTCATGGGAAAATTGGCCGCCCTGAATCGTTTTATTTCACGATCTTCGGAGAAGTGCCTTCCATTCTTTAAAGTTATACGGGGCAACAAGGTATTTGAGTGGACAATGAAATGTAAGGCTACCATCCAAGAGCTTAAAATATACATCTCCTCGACACTGCTGTTGAGTACTCCCAAGGATAGAGGAGAATTATTCATATACATCGCTGTTTCAAACATTGCAGTCAGTGCGACACTGATCCGGGAAGAGGAAGAGGTTCAAATGCTTGTATATTACGCAAGTCGGGTGTTAACCGATGCGGAAACAAGATATCAGTGCTCCAAGAAGTTGGCCTATGACCTTCTCATTGCATTATGGAAATTGAGGCAATTTTTTCAAGCCCATGTGATCGTTCTACTTACTGACCAACCCTTGCGACAAGTACTACAGTCACCCGATGTTTCTAGCTGGCTCATGAAATACAACCTTGAACTTGGCCAATTTCACATCGAATATCAACCGAGGATAGCTATCGAAAGACAGGTCCAGGCTGACTTTATTGCTGAAATGACTTTCCCAAATGAGCCCATCCCGGATGATCACGACCTTACCCGGCCATATCCCCATCACGGATAGCCAAAGGCGCTGTTACCGGAAAGGGCACCTCCTCATCCCGGAACAAGCGACGACTTTGTTCCGAGCAATTAACAATTATTCACGAATGGTTTCTCTAACGTGGGGGGTTGTGGGGCCAGAATGGTCCTGGTAGCCCCTGATCGGGAAGGAATTGAATATGCACTCCAACTGGGATTTAGAGTTACCAACAATAAAGCAAAGTATGAAGCCCTTCTTGCTGGACTCAGATTAGCAAGATAATTCAACGCCAAAAACCTACAAGTCTTTTGTGACTCACAAATTATTGTAAATCAAGTCAACGTGAGTACGCAGCTGAGGAACCAAGTATGATCGCCTACCTCGGAAGGGTTAAGACGCTTATGGAAAATTTCAAAAAAATACAAGTACACCAATTCTCCTAAGAAGAGAATCGACACGCTGAAACGGAGCATCCCTGCCGAACACTGCAACCTCTGATTAAGTTACCACCATATGCACTTTTTTCGATACACCGACTTGGATGGATCCAATAAGGTAATACCTCTTGAATAGGGCACTCCTCTTTGACTGAGCAGAGGCTAGGCGAGTGCGGTATAGGGCATCTCGGTACACCATCATTGATGGAGTGCTCTACCGGAGATCCTTCTCGGGCCTATACTCCCGTTGCCTCAAATCAAAAGAGTCTGACTACGTGATGAAGGAAGTCCATGAAGGGATGTGTGGCAACCACTCAAGAGGAAGGTCCATGGTTCACAAGCTCATTAACCACGGATACTTTTGGCTGGACATGCATAAGGACTCTATGGAGTTTTTTAAAAAATGCGATAAATGTTAAAGATTTGCCTCTCATCCTAAACAACCTCCAATCGTTCTCGTCCTTATGACGAGCTCTTGGCCTTTTGCCTAGTGGGGCATTGACCTTCTCTATCCATTCCTCCAAGGGACCAAGCAAAGAAAGTTCCTCGTTGTCACGATCGATTATTTCACAAAATGGGTAGAAGCCAAGCCATTTGCACGAATCACCAAGGAAAGGATTAGGGATTTCATATGGAAAAGTATTATATGCCACTTTAGCATACTCAGAGCCATCGTTTTTGATAACGGGAAGCAGTTCGATAACGACCTCTTTGCGGAATTCTGCCCCGGGCTGGGGATTCAAACCCAATTTGCATCTCTAGGGCATCCCCAGGCCAACGGACAAGTAGAAATAACCAACCACACTATTCTCCACGGACTCAAGACCAGACTTGATAAATCAAAGAGAAGATGGGTTGAAGACTTATGCCCCATTTTTTGGGCATACCACACCATGACAAGAACCCCCACAAGGAAAACTCATTTCACAATGACTTTCGAGTCAGAAGTGGTAATTCTCGTTGAAATCAGCATGCCCTTTTCCCAAGCAGCAATGATCTTTAGCCAAGACAAAAACGATGCCTCTTTGGCCCTTAACCTTGATTTTCTTGAGGAAAAAAGGGAACGTGCCCATGTTCGACAAGCAGGTTATCAACAAACGGCGACCAAGTATTATAATAGAAGGGTCATTCCTAGGTCATTTAATATTGGAGATCTTGTCCTCTGAAAAGTAACCCTAGCAATCAAGGATATGACCGCCGGTAAACTTGCTCCATCCTGGGAAGGGCCATATCGCGTTACCGTATTGCCCGTCCTGGCACCTATGAGTTGGAGACCGATAAGAGTATCCCCCTAAGGCACCCTTGGAATGCAGAACATCTGAAATGATACTACCCCGAAGAGGAAGCACCAATGGACTTGTAAAGTTTGTAAAGTATCTCCTTATCAATGGAAGCAATATTTTGTTCAACTATCACTCCATTCTTCAAATTTTGTTGGTAGCGGTAAAGTGCAACCCCCATCCCATTTTGGATTGGGATGAACAACCCTCCCCACAAATTTCCAAAATACGACCATGCCGAGATGAACAACCCTCTGTCCCATCTCGGACGAAGATATGTCGTCCCCAGTGTTTTATCAACCCAAAACGGTGTCTCGACGCTTAGTGTCAGGGATAATCTCCATAAAGAACCCCATCCCGGTGCACTGCGTCAGGGGTGTAACTAGACCCTCTCCGAAGGTCGGTAGTATTGGCATGAAGATTGATAGCTACCGTCTTCTGATGGTAATTGCACCGATCGGGTCTGAGGACCTACAGATAAGTATCTCACCCTTTACAGTCGAGCCCAACTTAGGCAACATAAAAGGAGGATGTCCCTAGCAGGGCAATTTTGGAATAACCTGAATGGGCTCAGAGATGAGCCCCACTAAGGAGAACCCACCTGTGACCAGCCATAGGTGGCCACCCTGGGGACACCTTCTTGAGGACCACGAGGACCAAATTCCACACCAATACCACCCTTGGAATTTTAACCTACCACTCAATTTCTGCTCGGATGCTAGGCTGGAGGACAGAGAGGTTGTGGATATGGTGAAATAACATGAAATAGTGCTTCCCGAGAAGGGGAAGCATGATCTTTGTACGCGCAAGGATTCATATCATCTCCCTCGCGGTATTGACTACAAGCAAGTATACGAGGTCTAGTTTTAATATAATGGATCTTGTAAGATCGGATATCGTTCCACTGGGAAAGACGTGTAATTCGGTTGAGTATTGTGATTAAAATAGTTTCATATTATCTCAACTAATCAAAATTTGTTTGTTAAGATAAATGACAACTATTAGGTTAGTTCTAATTACACTAATTACTTAGGTACTGATTTCTTTCACATAATGCATAATTGACGTCATTAAGTTAGCTATAATGGTTTTTTATCTATTCCGACAATCTCTGTATCGATAACTCCTCTGCTACCTCTCTCGAGTGTAAGACGGGAGATTACATGACTTCGTGTCAACGAAGAAGTCCCCTTAAATGCCTTAACGATCCTAAGTCGCATGAGTCTTAAGCCAACATCATGGATTGCATACGTTCTAACGCCCTCCCTGGTCGTTAGAACGTCACGTTGTATTTACCCTAATCCGAATCCGGGGTTACCTCTCCCGAGTGTCAAACCGCGTATTATCGGTTTATCAATACAAGCATAATATCAAGAATAAGGGTAAACACAATCTGATTTAGACAAACAACACATTAAAGTAACATTAATTCATTTAACTTAAAAATTACATGATTTTAACTACACCTAAGTAACATTTAACTAACACTATAAGATCTTAGCCATATGCCATACAAAATAAGAGGGATTCAACATTCTTAGATATGAAAAAGTAATTACAAAGATAAAAACAAGAGAAGAACGATCAAATCTGAAAGTGAAACGGTCCACTGTCGCTAATGATCGATCCGCAAGTGATTCTTCTTTGCCCGAATGATGAATCTCCTTCTTGATCTTCAAAATATAGCTTAAGAATTCTCTACTAGGGTTAGGGTTTATCAACAACCTTTTTCAGACGTGGGAAAGGGGTATAACTAGGTCAAAATTTTTAAAAATATCTAAATAGATATTTTGGTATGTTCTGCGAAATGCGCCTAGGCGGTAGAATCTTCGCCTAGGCGGAGTTTAAGTCGGTTAGAAATCCGCCTAGGCGATGGTTTATTCGCCTAGGCGGAGGACTAACTTCTTTGTCTTCTTTCTTTCTGATGGATTTCTGCCTAGGCGGTAGAAATTTCGTCTAGGCGGATTTCAGCAATTCAGCACTTCCAGTAGTTCAGCACGTCCAGCATTCTGACGGAATTTTGCCTAGGCGGTGGAAACTTCGCGTAGGCAGATTTCAACATTTCAACATTTTATCATTCTGACGGATTTCTGTCTAGGCGGTGGAAACTTCGTCTAGGCGGATTTGCGCTATTCTTTGAAACCTCCATTTTTTATCTTTTTACTACCATTTTTCCACCATTTCGCTCAGTTTGCCGATTGTTTACGTCCCTACTCCTGACTTATAGAAACAGCTAAAAAGATATTAAAACTTTAATAAAATACTCGAAAATCGGCAAATTCGGTTTAGAATTAGATAGATATTTTACACCTATCAAATACCCCCAAACTTGAAATTTTGCTAGTTCTCGAGCAAAACACCCTAATACTAAATAACACTAACTACACTAATTAGCTAATTTCTAAACTAAAAATAAGTAAGCACTAACAAATAAGAAGTACACACCTGTAAGATTTAAGTTCAATCTAAGAAACCATGAGATTCTTTCCTCAACAACCCGTAATCAGATCCGGTTAAGGAATAACACACACCACGTGGTATTCCAGAATTTCAACACTCAATATCAGTTAAAATCATTTTAGATCCAATTGAAATGTGTGTGTGTGTGAGAACTCAGATGTATAACTAATCAAATACCGAATTGGATTATTCAATGAATAAGGTCATGACTTAAACTTGTTAAAACATTCAGGAAAGCCATATGCTTAACTGGGCTCAACTATCCACTAATGTAGGTTTGGACATTCACCGAGATCAATAAGATTTGGTTTGGCTTTGGAGAACGACTAAGGGTATCGTAGAAATAAAAACTCGTTATAATTTTAACGATACCCGAGGCACAAATGCTTATCGCTAAATCTCTCTCGTAACCCCCTATCTTTGAAGATATAACCCTGAACAAGATTAAGTAAACTTGTATTCACTTGTCATAACAACCGAAATTAAACACTATATTCACATAGTGGTTTTTTTTTTTTTTTAAACACACCCCCAAACTTATTCAATTTTGTACAATTTTAGGGGCGTGTAAATACAACTAAAGGATTGACAGGTGAATACGCTTATACTTAACCAAAAACATTTAAACTGAAACCCCGATTGCCCGCTTCAAGTTAACATAACCTAATGCTACTTGATTTCTCTCAATTTTTACTTTTATTCTTAGCGACAATGGTTTTGAAAGATTTACTTGGTTAAAGTATAGAAACAAGTTCATAATTGAAAACTTTATGGCTTCGATAGGAGAACGAGGGAATAAATTTTCAGGTTAGTTTTAAATGGTTCAAGCGATAAAAATGAAGGCCTATTTCATGCCTCCAGAATTACCTCACCTATAATTTCACCTCAAGCCTCCCCCAATCAAATTCTAGATTTCTTATTTCTGTCATGAACTTATTACTAAATAATCAACGTCAAATTGTTCAACTAATTATACAATGAGTTTATGAGATCATGCGATTTAGGATCAAAATAATTTTTACCTAATCGACATGTTAAGCACACAAAACACACGTGAATGGCATTACCCCCGACCTCAATATGCAATTTAGGGGGTAATTTTCATTATCAGGACATGGTTCGGACGAACTCAAAAACTCAGCATGCACTTACAACTACATTCATTAACATATCTATTATAATTCTACAAACTAACATTACTTATGCTAATGATCCTTACACATGCATAACTAATCATTACACATGCATAACAAAAAGAATTTCAAAATTTACAAAATTTAAACATTAATACCATTATAAGCAAAAATTTGTTTACAAAAAGAATTTTGTCCCATTTACATCAAAAAATTGTCAACCTTCATATCCCCCCCCCCAAAAAAAAAAAAAAAAAAAACTACATGCTTACATGTCATATACCCCCAAACTTGAACGAGGCAGTGTCCTCACTGCCTAGGTAGCGAACCCAATAACAAAATAGAAATGTAAGTATTGAAAGTGGGTCAGACACATACCTAGAAGGGAAGACATACAAGTCTAACCTCTTACCGTTCATTGGGGAGGAGATGGTGGTTGCGGCTCATCAGTCTCGAAAGGCGGCACGGGCGTATAACGCGTTATGTCGATTCCGAGGTGCTCAAATAAAACCCGTTGAGTTTGATCTTGCTGCCGAATGTAGTTATCCACGTAGCTCTCCATCCGAGAAAAATTAGTTTGGAGCTGGCTCATGTCGGATTAGAGACCATGGATATCTCGCAAAATCTGGGTTAGTTAGTCGCTGTGGGTTGTGGGCTTCGGTGGCTCCGAAAGGCCGGCTTCTTCCTCATTAGGATCCTCTTCTCCCTCAGCTGGTCCTCCCTTCCACAATCTGTTAATAATTGAAAGATCGAGCGACTTTTTAGGTGGAAAGGGGTTTGTTGACGTGACACAAACTTTGGTACGCAGAAATAGAGCGGTTAGAAAGGAGGAAAAAGGAAGGCCACCCTTCGTCGTCCTGGTAGTATGAATTATTGAAGAGTAGATATGCTAACCAACGTTGACGGGGGTCCCTCTATCGATGTCATATAGCATAAACGCTCGCTCCTTGGAAACATAAAAAACGTAGGTAGTGGGAAGCAGATTGGCACAGATGAATTGATGCCAAATCTTCGGGATTGGTTTCAGAAACCACGCCTTGAAGATGGCCTGACCCTGCCATGTGTTTTTCCATTGAACGTTACCTGTAGTTAGAGCTTGAATGACAGCACTCATCGTTGGTGTGACAGCATCGGATAAATCTCGCGAGGCTTCCGGCCCCGTCAAACCAAGAAACTCATTGAAGTGGTCTGCACTGAACAGAATTGGGATGTTCCGGACCTTCGTTTGAAATCCAGTGGCCTCGGTAATGTTCTTGTAGAACTCACGTACCAAGGCCAACTCCCCTAGTAGGGGTGAAGTGCAGAACTTTTCCCATTTTCGACGTTGAATGACGGTCTTGAATTCGTCAGGGGGTTCATGCAAAGGTCTGAACACCCTTTGGTGAATGCCGGGACGCTTACTTTCATGTTTTTTGAAATGGTCCTCAGCTTGCTTGGAAACGAATTTTAGGAAGTTGTAATCTGAGGCAGCCGAAGATTCTTCTGTGCGAGGTTGCTTAGATGCTTGACGCTTTGCCATTTTGCCCTCAATGACATATCAAAATATGTTGTTTAGTTTTACGTCCCTAGCTGGACGTATATGAATTCTGGCTTTATCCTTCAACGAGGGAGATGTTCTCCACAACTCGCTCTTCATCCTTGAAGTAGTACTTGATCCACTCCTCGTTGACTCAGAAAGTTCGTCCGTCTTCGCCTTCTAACTCAATAGCACCAAATGGATAAATATGATTGATCCGGAATGGTCTAGACCACCGGAACTTCAACTTTCCGGGAAAGAGTCTCAGCTTTGAGTTAAATAACAGAACTTGTTGGCCCGGACTGAACTCCCTCTGGACTATCATTTTATCATGCCACCTCTTCATTTTATCTTTATAAAGCTTGGCATTCTCATAGGCTTCGTGCCGAAATTCCTCCATTTCATTCAATTGGAGGAGACGTTGCGCACTAGAAGCTTTTAGGTCAAAGTTGAGTTTCTTAATCGCCCAGAATGCACGGTGCTCCAATTCAACGGGCAAATGACACGCTTTCCCAAATACCAATCGATAAGGTGACATGCTGATCGGTGTCTTAAAAGCCGTACGATACGCCCATAAAGCATCATCAAGTTTCACCGCCCAATCTTTGCGATTAGTATAAACCGTTTTCTCCAGAATTAGTTTGATTTCTCGATTTGAAACTTCAATTTGGCCATTTGTCTGTGGGTGGTATGGTAATGCCACCTTGTGCCTAACCCCATACTTTGCCAACAAAGCACTAAGTATTTTGTTACAGAAGTGGGTTCCCTCATAACTGATTAAGGCTCGAGGTGTCCCGAACCGTGTCATGACATTTTGTTGAAGGAACTTGAAAACCACTTTGTCATCATTGGTAGGTGTTGCCACGGCCTCGACCCATTTGGACACATAATCCACCGCTAACAGAATATATTCCTTGCCAAATGACGGCAGAAATAGCCCTATGAAATCTACGCCCCACACACCAAACAACTCAAGCTCAAGAATAGACGTCAATGGTAATTCATGCCTTCTCGATATGTTACCTACCATTTGACATATATCACAAGTTTTCACAAATGTGTACGAATTTTTAAACAAAGAAGGCCAGTAAAAACCTGATTGAAGTACTTTCGATGTTGTCCGAGTCGTACCAAAATGGCCGCCACAAGGTGATGAATGGCAATGGTAGAGAATACTAACCATTTCCTCATCCGGAACACATCTCCGGATCACCTGATCAGCACATTTCTTAAATAGCAATGGCTCGTCCCACAAATAATACTTTGCATCAAAAAGAAATTTCTTCCTTTGGGCTCTAGTCAAATCAGGTGGTAACATATTACATGCAAGATAGTTCACAATGTCCGCATACCAAAGAAGTGCATTTTCAACTGAAAATAGTTGTTCGTCAGGGAACACTTCCATGATGCTAGACTTCTCACCAATGTCTTCTTGAATCAACCTTGACAAATGGTCGGCAACAACGTTCTCACTCCCCTTTTTATCCCTTATTTCAGCATCAAACTCTTGCAATAGAAGAATCCACCTTATCAATCTCGGTTTGGCATCTTTCTTTGCAAATAAGTACCGGATAGCCGCGTGATCTGTGTAAACAATCACTTTTGACCCAATGATATAAGACCGAAACTTATCACAAGCAAAAATAACAGCTAGTATTTCTTTCTCAGTCGTGGTGTAATTCTCCTGGGTATCATTCAATGTTTTACTTGCATAATAGATTGATCGGAAGATCTTCTCCTTCCGTTGGCCTAACACCGCGCCCACGGCATAGTCATTCGCATCGCACATAATCTCAAATGGAATCTCCAAGTCTGGAGCGACCATTATTGGAGCCGTGATCAACTTCTCCTTTATCGCCTTAAAAGCCTCCATGCAAGCATCATTGAATTCAAATGAAGTATCCTTCTCAAGAAGGTGAAATAACGACTTCACCGTCTTCGAGAAGTCCTTAATAAAGCGCTGGTAAAAATCGACATGCCCCAAGAAACTTCAAACTCCTTTCACATTAATCGGTGGCAGAAGCTTCTCAATCGTTTCAATCTTTGCTCGGTCCACCTCAAGCCCCTTGGAAGAGACTCAATGACCCAAAACAATCCCCTCTTTAACCATAAAGTGGCACTTCTCCCAATTAAGAACTAAATTCTTCTCCTCACATCGGTAAAAAAAAGTGCCAAATTGTATAGACAGTGATCAAAAGATGACCCAAAAACTGAGAAGTCATCCATGAAGATTTCAATTTTCTCTTCCACCATATCAGAAAATATTGTCATCATACACCGTTGAAAAGTTGTCGGTGCATTGCAAAAGCCGAACGACATACGTCTATAAGCAAACGTCCCATACGGGCATGTGAAAGTAGTCTTTTGTTGGTTCTCCGGTACAATGGCTATTTGATTGTAACGTGAATAGCCGTCAAGAAAGCAATAGTACTCATATCCGGCTAATAGATCAAGCATTTGGTCAATGAAAGGGAGGGGAAAATGATCATTCCTCGTCGTCTTATTCAACCTTCTATAATCAATGCATACACGCCATCCCGTGATGGTCCGTGTAGGAATAAGGTCGTCTTTATCATTCTTCACCACCGTCATACCTCCTTTCTTGAGCACCACTTACACCGAGTTAACCCACTCACTATCGGATATAACATATATAATTCCCGCATTCAAGAGCTTCAATACCTATGTTCTCACCACTTCCTTCATAGCCGAATTTAGCCGCCGTTGATGTTCAATGGAGGGTTTGAACACATCCTCCATCAAAATCTTATGCATGCAAATCGAAGGGCTAATTCATTTGATATCCGATATAGACCAAACAAAAGCGGATCGGTGCCTCTTCAAGATTCTCAACAACTTAGTCTCCTCTTCTTCCGTCAAAGATAATGAAATTATAACCGGATTGGTTGAATTCTCTCCCAAAAAGATATACCGAAGATGTTCCAGCAATTGCTTGAGTAATAATCCACCGTGAGGCGGATTTGATTTCTCGGGAGAGTTTTCAACTTCTTCAATCTCCGCCACATGAATAGGATCCTCTACGTCTTTAGATTGAGCATCCAAAGTCAGCACGTAGTCCACAATATCAGGTTCCGTGGTTGAGCCTTCCTCACCGAGATCCCCCATAGATAAGGAATTTGTGAGAGTATGCTCTAACGAGTCCATCTCCATATTTGCAAGAAAGAACTCCCTCACGCAAGAGTCCACAACATCAACTCGATTGAATTTGGGAAGTTCATCCGAAAACTTCATAGTTTTAAAAATGTTGAACCTTATCTCTTCATCATTCACTCTTAACGTCAGATTTTCATTATGCACATCAATTAAGGCCTTTCCCATTGCAACGAAAGGTTTTCCTAGGATGATCGGGATTTCTCTATCTTCTTCCATTTCAAGCACAACGAAATCCACTGAAAATATGAATTTCTCTACCTTCACTAGCACGTCCTCAATGATACCTTTAGGATATCAGTCTTACTTCCTCGCTCGATTCTACCTTCACTAGCACATCCTCAATGATACCTTTAGGATATCAGTCTTACTTCCTCGCTCGATTCATGATGCCTTCCATGATCCAAAATGGGTAGATGCCCTTTAGCGGAATCAGACGTTGGAATTGGTTGATTTGCCGCCTGATGAGTGGTTGTAAGTGGGTGTTCAGTGCGAAATACCTAGCGGATGGTTCCATTGATTAGTTCAAGGCACGGCTCGTCGCCGAAGGATTCACACATAAATGACAACTATTCGGCTCCTTGTCTCATTTTTCGCCTCTTACTCTTGCCCTTTTCATTAGTTGGACGTCAAGAACACGTTCCTCACGACGATCTTTCTTAAACCATCTTCATGGACCCTCCACCAGGTTTTCAGGCTTAGTGAGAGTATTTTGGGAAAGTTTGTGGCCTTTGAAAATCTCTTTATAGATCTAAGTAGTCCCCATGAGCATGGTTCAGCCGGTTCATTGATGTCATCCTCACTATGGGATTTACTAGGTGCCATTCCGATGACACATGCTTTAATCTTCGTTTTTTTCAAGGTCAGTGTATTATCATCTCTGTTTATGTGGATGATGTTATCATTACAGGAGATGACATGCAAGGTATTGACTCTGTAAAAAATGACCTCAAAAAGTCCTTTAACAAGGATTTGGGTCCTCTTCGATGTTTCCTTGGTTTTGAGGTTGCTCGATCCCGTCAGAGTTATCCATATCCTATCGGAAATATGCTCTTAATCTTCTTCAGGATATGGGAATGCTTAGGTTTACACCCATCTCTACTCCTATGGAGTTGTCAGTAGAATGGGGGGATTACTATCGGAGCCATTTGTATATCAGCGGTTTGTGGGTCGCCTCATCTATTTGACTAATACAAGGTCGTATCTTTAATTACATAACAATAATTCAAAATTTTAAATTTAACAATTAATTAGTACTCATAATAATTTATAAATATGTCAAATATTATGATTGTAAATGAAAAATTCTGAAATCATTTAAAAACAAATCTGTCGACATATATGAATAGCCTATTAAGATTTATTATTGGGCTTCTAGGCCCAAAAACAATTTTTTTTTTTTTTTTAAACTAAGCCTTGTGGGTCAAATCTTAGTTATAAAAGTAATTGGGTCATAATAACAAAAGACTAAGGCTCCGTTTGGTAACCGTTTTCATTTCAGAATTTTCCATTCCATTTCCAGATTTTTGGGAATTCTGTTTGGGAATAGCGTTTGATAATTTTTGTTTTCGTTTCCATTTTATTCCCATTTGAGAATTGTGCCCATTTTTTTCTTAAGAAATGAGAAATAAAAAAAAAATTGTTTCTCATAATTCCCATTCTATTCCCAAAACCATTTTTACTGTTCATCTGCCGGCTACCACCGTCTGCCGCCGCCGGCCACCGTCCGCTTGTCACCGCTGCCGTCCCCGTCTTCCGCCGTCGCCGCTGTCCGCCAGCCATCTCCGGCGACCGTTGCCGGTCACCTCCGGCAACGCCGACCGCCCACTGTCCGGCCACCATCGCCTTCAGCAACTTTTCGCCCACCTTCCAACCGCCGGCTGTCCGGCACCGTCACCCCCGCCAGCGCCGGCGCCGGCGCATGCCATCTGGCCAAAAAAAAATCTAAAAAAAATAAATTGATTTTAGGATAAAATCATTACCAAACGCGATTCTCTTCCCAAAACAAAAAAAAAAAATAAAAATTTATCGTTACTAAATGTGATTCTATTCCCAAGAAGGAAACAAAATTCTCATCACATCTCATTTCCATCCCACTGCTGAAATGGAAACAGAAATGGTTACCAAACGCCACCTAAATCTACAACCAAAAAAAATAAAAAAATATAAAGGGGAGGGCCAAAAATCTTGGGCTCGGCAAAAACTTAATTTACTTGTGGGGCAAAGCCATAAACGTATATTATCAAATAATATATGTGTGTGTGTGTGTATATATATAATACTAAAACTTGAAATCAAACACAATTGCCCTAAAATAAAATAAAAAATAAAAATAATCATAAATGCCATAAAAAATTATGTTAAAATATTATTGCTAACAATACAATTCTTAAAATATATTGATTCATAATCATGCTCTGATACCAATTGCTAGCCTATAAACAGTAATACAATCTCTAAAACTTTGCCATTTCAGATCTCTGGATACCTGTCAGCGGATCCCATTTGTCAAACTCTAATGTTGCCTCACCTTCTTCTCTCTAATCTTTCTATCACACACAAGACCTCTCTATTATTGATGGAATTTTTGTTGAATGAGTAAAGGAGTAGGTTTGTCCTTTTATGAATCAAAGAAGAGGACTTGGTGGATTTGATAGAATAATGTGTTGGAGATCTTCCAGCCATCATGGATTCCTTAAATCTCTCCAATATTTTATTCTATCACATAAATATCCTATTAGGCATAATTTAAATATTGGCTTATCCTTAATTGTAGAATCCAAGTTAAATTTAAAATAATGCAGATAAGGTTAGTGGGCCACATTAATTGGGCTTTAGCCTATGTGAAATAACATTTGATTTTTCTGCGTTGCTAATTAAGAGAAAACATGTTGGTTAACAACGGTAAAACAACCTGTAGAAGCATTGATGAGGTTTTAAATAAAAGACTATAGAAAGAAAGTAGGGAATAATCCTCTTATTCATTGATACAATTACAAGGGAACAAACATCTTTAAATAAGAAAAGAATAACACACGGTTGCTAACCCTAGAATCCATACAATGAATGAGTTTTCTAATTTATTCAAATCACTACTTTCCTAAATTATTCAAATCACTAATCATTTAAATTCATACCAAAACTAACCCTTTTTTACCGATACTCCCCCCCAAGTTGGTGCAAAGATATCCATCTTGCCCAACTTGCTCACTTGACGCTTGAAAGGTTGGCCCAACAGTCCCTTTGTCAAAACATCTGTAACTTGCTGTGTGGTGGGTACAAATGGAGTACAAATTATTCCTTCTTCAAACTTTTCTTTTATAAAGCGTATGTCAATCTCAACATATTCCGTCCTGTCATGTAGAACCGGATTATGAGCAATGTTGATAGCCGCCTTGTTGTTACAATACAACTCCATAGGAAGACTTATTGGTCTTTTAAGCTCTTCCAGAATCCGTTTTAGCCAAAGAATCTCGCACGTTCCCTGCGCCATTGATCTGAATTCCACCTCAACATTACTTCAAGCAACAACACTCTGCTTCTTGCTCCTCCAAGTGACTAGATTGCCCCATAGAATTGTATAGTATCCTGATGTTGACCTTCTATTAGTGATCAAACCTGTCCAATCCGCATCTGTAAACACCTCAATCCCTTTCTTCTCATTTTTCTTGAAGAAGAGTCATTTTCCTGGTGTGTTTTTCAGATAATAAAGAATTCGATACACAACTTCCATATGTTCTTCGTACGGGGAGGGCATAAATTGACTTACCATGCTCACAGCGAGAGCAATGTCGGGATGCGTTTGTGACAAGTAGATCAGTCTTCCAACCAGTCTTTGGTATCTTCCCGTGTCTACTGGAACGCCATCTTTTACATCTTGGAGTGTTAGAAGGTGTGCAACCACTCATTCCAGTTTATCTCAAGAGATCTAGAATGTACTTCTACTGCGAAACTACAGTGCCCTTTTTTTACCTTGCCATTTCCATTCCAAGAAAATGCTTTAGTTGGCCCAAATCTTTAATCTCGAATTCCTTGGCTAGGCTCTGCTTCAATCTGCTAATCTCTTCTAAATCATCTCTAGTCAGAATTATATCATCTACATAGACAATCAAGACAGGGATCTTGTCTTTGGTAGATTTCTTTGTGAAGAGAGTATGATCAAATTATCCTTGTGTATATCCTTGGCTCTTTATGAACTTTGTAAGTCTCTCGAACCAAGCTCTGGGAGACTGTTTAAGACCATATAAAGACTTCTTTAGTTTACATACCTTGGTTTCAAACTTGTCAGTAAGTCAGGTGGAGGCCCCATATAGACTTCCTCCTCTAAATCTCCATTCAAAAAGGCATTTTTCACATCTAGCTGATTCAGAGGCCAATCAAGATTAGCAGCAACAGACAAGAGTACTCGAACTGTATTTAGCTTCGCCACTGGAGAAAAAGTCTTAGAGTAGTTTACTCCATATGTCTAAGTAAGCCTTTAGAGCCTACCAGATGGGAACATTTGTCTAATAGTGTCCAGGAGGCTCTAAATGTTCCTGAGTAGTCTACTCCAAATGTCTAAGGTGGTCATTCAGGAGGGTCTAATCATTTCTTTCCACTCAGGAACATTTAGAGCCTCCTGGACACTATTAGGAACGACCACACTAGACATTTGTGAAATAAAGGCACAATATGAGGATGAAATATTTTTGTAAGATACAAAATTTTACAAAGTGTGTTTAATACAAGACCTAACACCTTTCCTGAGAGCAATGAGAAGATCAAGCTGTCTAGAAGAATTTGACTCAAAATTACCTGGAGGAATCTTTGACGAATCATCATGAATTTCATGATCCAACCTTTGATTAGGTTCTTGGTGGTGTTGTGGGATAGTGCCTCTTTTTTGTGCTAGATACTCCTTTGAATATACAAGACCTTTATACCGTTTCGCACACATATCTGTAGTTTCAGTATTTTGATTCTGGGATGGCATTACCAGAGGTCTTTCATTGGTAGGTTCAATATTTTTAACATTTAATTCATTGGTTTCCCCATATTTTGTATTTTCCATATCATTCTCCTTTGGTAACTGGCTGTGAAATATATCATCGTGAACAAACTCAAAAAATGAACCATCTGAAAAATCATCTTCACCAGTGCTCTCTCCCTGAAGATGGGAATTGTTGTAGTAGGATTTTTCTTCAAAAAATGTGACATCCATAGACATGAACACTTTTTTGAAAACAGGATCAAAACATTTATAACCTCTCTGATTTGTAGGATATCTACAAAAATACATTTATGTGCCTTTGGATCAAATTTAGAACGTTTAGGATCATGATTATGAACAAAGGTCACACTTCCAATTTTTTTTAAGGGAATATCTGTTGTTAGCTGAGTGGTGGGAAAACATTCGGTGAAAAGCTTTATAGGTGTTTTGAAGTTCAAAATTCTTGTACCCAGCCTATTAATCAAATACGTGTCTATTAAAACAACTTCTCTCCAAAAATACTTAGGAACCTTAGTTTGAAAACTTATAGCTCTAGCAACTTCAAGAAGATGTTTGTTTTTTCTTTCAGCCACCCCGTTTTGTTGAGATGTATTATTAAAAGAACTTTGGTGAACAATCCCTTTTTTAGCAAAAAACATTCCCTAACACAGTGTTAAAAAAATTCATTTCCATTATCAATTCGAAATTTTTTAATCTGAGTTTGAAATTGTGTTTGAACCATATTATAAAAATTTTTAAACACAATCTCAACATCAGATATTTCATTTAAAAGAAACACCCAAGTGACTCTAGTATGATCATTAATGAAAGTAACAAACCAGCGTTTCCCCAGAAAACGTTGTCATACTAGAAGGATCCCAAACATCATTATGAATCATGGTAAATGGTTTTGATTTTTTTATATGGTTGAGGTGGAAAAACAGCTTGATGATGTTTTGCTAACTCACAAGATTCCCCCCGAAAAACAGAAGGATTTTTATTCATGAATAATTTGGGAGACAAATGTTTTAAATATTGAAAATTAGGATGTCCTAATCGATAATGCCATAACATAATCTTACTGTCACTAGAAACAAAAATAGAATTGAAACAAGTCTGCTGATCTTGCCTTCCTAAGGTTGATACGTTATTAAAAAGGTAAAGGCCACCATCTTGTTTAGCACCCCCAATCATTTTCCCTGGGTTAAATCTTGAAATTCACAATGATAAGACAAAAAATTAACTTGACAATTATGATCAAGAATTAATTTGCTGACAGACATGAGATTATATAACAAATGCGGAACGTGCAAAACATTTTTAAAAATTAGAGAAGGGGAAATGGTAACTGTTCCTTTCCCAACAATAATAGCAAAAGAGCCGTCAACAATTTTAACTTTTTTATTCCCTGCACAAAGTGTATATGAAGAAAAGAATTGCGAAGTGCCGGTTATATGATCGGTAGCACCAACATCTAATATCCAGGAGCTATTAGACTTGGCACAAGCGATGGCGACAGTGAAAGAGTTACCTGATTGTGCTAGAGAACAAGATGGGTTAAAATTTCCTAAGGATTTGGACTGAAACATTCTATATAGGTACTCTATCTGTTCCTTTGTAAACGGAAGTGATTTTGAGGAAGATTTCTGCCCTAGATTTGAGCTGCTAGCTTGAAATGCGCGATAATCTCCCCCTGACCTGGTGTCATTGGTTGGTTTTTTCTTCTAATTTGCCGGTTTCCTGTGCAGCTTCCAACAACTTTCCCAGGTATTCCATGACTTTCTACAATGGTCACACCAAGGCCTCTGCTTTCCTCCTCGCCTATCTCCTTCTGAATCTGCTCCTCCGGCCACAGGAGCAAATCCTTCACCATCTATTCTTGGTTCATCAATGTTCTTCAACATCACTTGCTGCCGTGTTTCTTCTCTACGTACTTCAGAAAAGACCTCTCTTATTCGTTGGCAAGGGTTTCTTTCCTAATATACGTCCTCAAACTTCATCGAGTTCTTTGTTCAAACCAGCTAAGAACACTAATACCCGAACTCTCTCTACCTTCTTTTTGTACGGAGCACTATCATTTGGATTTTTCCATTGTTCAACTTCAAACATATCTAATTCCTGCCAAACCGTCATCATATCATTATAGTAGGTTGTTGCCTCACGATTGCCTTGCTACATCTTCCACATTCGGGTGTTTAATTCAAACAATTGTGAGTGATTGTCTAAATCTGAATAGGTTTCCCGAGCTGCTTCCCAAACATCGCGAGCCGTCGCCAGGCGTCAAGTTGGTTCACCTATTCTAGAAGGAAGGGTAAGATGGGGAAGGGAAAATAGTGTTGTTATGTTTGTTGTGATGTCATTCTATTCTGTTTGACATTCTGTTTAGAGTTGGTTATGGGAGAAGGATATAAGGAGAAGATTGACACTGTTTAGGGGATCAGAAAAATTGTGAATTGTTGTGTTTTGGGCTTAGCTCATTTGTAGAGTTCCCAAGCCTCTCGAATGCTTGGTTTATCCTTGTAATCTTTCGATTGTTGAATAAAAATACTTAGCTACTGTTTTGGTTCTTATCAAATTGGCATTAAGAGCACGTACCTGGGAAGATGGTGGCCAAAAACATTGCTCAACGTATGGATATGATGGAGGCGGTCGTCGGTACTGTGCAAAAGGAGTTCCACCAGGAAATTGGTTCTTTGAAGAAAGAGATGCAGAACATAAATAAAAGTTTGGATCAACTCCTCAAGCTCCTGAAGGATGCCGTCTTTGTCGTTTGGCAGAGTCACAGAGGCCATGGATCTTAGTCCGATGGTGGGAGGATCGCGTGCAGCTGACGACAACACTAATTGTCCTGATTCGTGATCTGATTTTTGGTTTCGGAAATTGGAGATGACGATATTCGAGGGTACGAATCCTAATGGTTGGATCTTGAAGGCAGAACTCTATTTCGCTCTGCAAAAGTTCACGAACGAAGAGAACTCGAAGTGGCGGCCATCAGCTTTGAGAGAGACTGTGGTACCAGTGGGAAAACAAGCGGTGAACCATCGAGCTGTGGGAGGAGATGAAAATCTTGTTTCTAAAGCAGTTTCTATCTACTCAGACGAGGGCACTCCATGAATAGTGGTTTGCACTGGAGTAGGAAGGCAACATACGAGAGAATCGTCGGAGGTTCTTCGAGTCTGCCGTGCCTTTGGAAGGTGTTTCGGCTGAACTAACCCTAGGGATTTTTGTCAATGGGTTGAAGCCAAAAAATGAGCATGGGACAACACGGGCTGAACTAGGAATTTTGAAGCCTGACCATTCTGTTTTGCCAATCGGATTGGAGCCTAATAATTTGGGCCGAGCTAGGGATTTGGCCCATAAGATAGAAGAAAAGAATAAGGTGGCCCATAAGATATAAGAAAAGAACAAGGTGGCCCGGAAGATAGAAGAAAAGAATAAGGTCACCAATTTGGGCCGGGCCATGGTTCCCATTTCTTTCAAGACAGCAGGGGGTAATTTGACCTTCCGTTCTAGCCAAAACTTTGGTCGCCAATTTGGGCTAGGCCATGGTCCTTGTTTTGCTTTACGAAAGGCATTGTTCAATGCTCACAAAGATCACACTATTAGGCAAAAATCCATCTATAGAACTACTAGTTAAGTAGCTACGGTGAAATTGTCTGACGATGATGGTAAATGTGGTATTGATACATATATTTCCCGTCTTCTTAATGCTTTTCTGCATATGCTAGTATGGGACATTCATATACTACTAAATTTGTGTAACTTAATTTATTTATTTCCTCAGACCATTGGTAGTGCTTTCCCTCCACTTCTGAGGGGGTCTGAAAAGCAGCTCCGACTCTTGCTACTGGAGGATGCATCTTCCAGTGAAGATCTGATTCAAATGTTTGCGAAAGCAGCCCCTTACATTTCTATCAAGCTTGGGTAATTTTTGGAGTCCCTGTGCAACTATGAATATTTATATACTTGTTTTTAGAAAAGTTGAATATCATAAGATATTTGTGGTTTCTTTCTCTTCTTATGTTCTTGGATTGACGACATGCCTTAATTGAAGGCCCAAAGCATGTTGGCAATCCACCACTTTTTCCACTTCTGTAAGGAACTTAGCAAAACTGATTGGTCTAGCTGGTGCTTGAGATACTAATTATCTTCTTTATTTTCTGATGCATTTAACTATATTGTGACACCTAAATGTCTCAAAATATAATCAAAGATTCCCAAGGAAAAGCAAAAGCTATTTCAAAATATCTGGATATATCCATACAGGCCTATGGTGTCTTTGCTCGTTCCTTAATGTGGTTTGAGTTTTTTCGTATTCAAAATAAACTTTGATTTTTGGACCAGATATCTTCATTGATGTAAAAGAAACATAGTGATATATGTGGATTGGAGAATTTCTGTGAATGATCTTTGGATTTTTATCCTTTCAGTCTTCGTAGTTGTAATTGAAGGAATCCATGTCATGAAATATATCATGCTCACCTCTTTTCCATTTTTATGCGTTTTGAGTTAGAGTGGCTTCCTGTCCTGTCTATGTAGAGATATATATCATTCCTTGGAGAGACTATGCTTAAACGGAACTCGATTGCAGTCCAAGCTTGCTGTTTGAGCAATTGCTGCGTTAATTGGTACTTCTGAACAATTCATTTTCCCAGAGTTGTGCAGGGTATAATCTTACTCAACTTTACTATTTGATTGTTAATCATGCTCTTCTTAGATGCTATAGTTGTTTTTCTATGCCTCTTGTTTTTAATGTTATTCTGAGACATATTTTGCTCTGACTTGGGGTTAGGCTATTAGTGCCATTAGAAGTGTAATCAGGTGTAGTATCTAGTTATCCGTGCCTAAAGAGTTAAACTCATCAATATTTCTTCTCTATGATAACCGTCTATCAGCATTTGAAACTGGATAGAAAATGTTGTGTGCGATTTCTAAATGTAGTTATATTTATTGTTCACTTTCATCTGATGTTGACAGATTAGTGTTACATATATGCTCTCGCATCTCCTAATCAACTCCAGCCAATACAAATTACTCTTACTTCAATATCCAAGAAGGATACAGGCATCCAATATCTTTGTTTAAAAGATACTATAGCTGTGCAGCAGCATAAAGAAGTTCCTCAGCAAAGACAATTGAATTATATCTGTACTTTACGCCCTCAAATTTCTGGTGACAGTGAAAAAACTAACAGAACACAGTGCTTTTTACTAAAGCTGTGGCATGCATGCAGAAAATGCATAGGCTGCAAATTTTGGTCCAATTTAATCCTTGCCCCTTTTTTCCTTTTTAATATTCTTACCAAAAGCGGGGGTGGATGGGGGTGTCAAATTGGGTGGCTCTGCAGTCAACAACATGGGGGCTTGTGGTAGAGCTCCTGCTAGAAGGATACCCGCAGAAACTTGGTGGTTTGCTGGCGGCAGGGGGATGACATTATGGGAAAGGGAGAATGTGGGATTTAATGTCCTTAGGGATCTATATTTTCTTGCAATATTTGTCCTGTCAACTTCAAATTGATTTGTCTTTGTAGTAACTATGTTCTTAGAGTGTGCAATATGTTAATGCACATTACATTTCACCATATGAGTCCTGATATTTTTTTTTCCAATTTTATTTCCTATTCTCCCTTAGAAGAATAGTGGTTTTATCTTTTTATCATTTTCGGTAAAAATATGTTATTATTTACTTTAGTCTGTACGTTAGTCAGAGTTGTGTGGGGTCAACTGGTTAAGTAATACCAGGGTTTTGTATACTGGTCTAAAATTAGTTTTCCTTTTTCCCCCTCCTCTTGATTTTTGTGGTATGAAATGTTCACAGAGGTTTTAGTCCTGCTTGTTTCCACTAGAGTAAAAGGTAACACGGCTAGGCTATTAAAATGAAGAAAGTGTCTAATTTTGTCTTGCTTTAGTTAGTAATGTCTTTGTGATGCTCCCTAATCTAGCCTTACTTCCCAGGTGTGAATTGAGAAGTCTAGACATACTGGCATGTGCTGCTATAAGCAATACACGCACGTGACATGCACACGTGCTTGCCTATAGTGTGATGAATTGAGGATCATCTCTCACCCTGCTAACTTTTAATCGAAGTTTACATAATAATACCCATTTGCTCTTCACACCAAATATTTCCCAATTTTCACATCATACTGCCAATATATTATTTCATGTGATGCAACCATGTGCTATTTCTCCTATATTCAACTTAAGTAACATTATCACCTCTTCTAGTGATAATTGTCTGTTTTAGTCACTGTTATAGTGCGTTTCTGAGTGTCATGGGCCAAGCTTTTGAGATTGGAAAACAGACCATGCGGCGCTAACTAGAGGTTTGGTTTAGTAGCAAGCCTAGAGATTAGATCTAGAACAGCGGAAGCAGTTTTAATAGCCACAAAGTTCAACGCAACAGTATAGTGAGAATACAATTACAAAAGCAATAACAATTATACTAATACCGGAGGTTATAGGTGTGAAAGGTTTACAATGACATGTCCTACAACATAGTACTTTAAGCAAAAAAAATACAAGTGACACGAATAGACATCATTATGCTTGAGCCAACATAATATGGTCCTTTTACAAGAAATGACGAAAAGATGCTAAACTAAGCTTAACTTGTCTAGAAACAAAAGAAATGGGTCACAGACAAGCGGCCATGTACGAGAACAAGTACTGGACAAGCTTAGACCATGACACTTAGCATAGAACTGTGGAAATAGAGTAGATCCTTGGTTATTCATGCTTGCTACATGTGTAAATTCTGACTCTTATTCATAATTGATATTGCTATTCTTTCATATTTTTGTGATGCTTATTGGGCTTTATTGTTTTCTTTCGTTTGCTCAGAAGCTAGTAGATTCTCTACGCAGCGGGCAGAATATTCCTACAGTCTTGCAGTCATTGGGATGTATAGCACAATATTCTGTTTCAACATTTGAGGCCCATGATGAAGAGATCACCAACTATATTATCGAGAATATTTTTCGGGTAGCTGAAGTGAGTTCTAGGTTTTCTGAATGATCTTTCATCTCCCTTTAATTTTTCTTCTCATTTCTCTTTTTTCGAACATTGCATAAATATTCTTGTATTATATTATAATTGTGTCTTACATATTTTTGCTTTACAAATTACAATTATTTTTTTCTCTTCTCACTCTTTCTCCTCCTTTCTCCCTATTTTCTTAAACTCTTTCTTCTTCTTCTCCCTTTTTTTTTTCTTGAATTAGGTGGAAATGGCAAATGACGTGGATTCATTTGATGAGAGCTCTGAGTATAGCATTACTTGCAAATGGAAGGTGGGTGCCATTTGAATTCAGTTTAATGTTGAAATCCGTTTATAATCTTCTATGGAAATTTTTTCATTCGCTAGAATTTACTTGTATCTGGCCTCCTTTTTTATCTGCCATTTCTTCCTGTTCGCAACAATTTTCGAATTAGTGGGTTCACATCCATTCGATGTTCATGACCATTTAGATATATTTCTTAATTACAATTTGAGTTGGAACTTGAAAGATAACTGCAGTTATTTGAAAAACTAGCCAAATTATGAATTCATATATTACTTATATTATATGTAAGTAGATCATATGCTGAAGAAGACATTTTTTGTTATGGTCAATAAATATTTAGATCTTTTGTTAACAGTTCATAGTATATTTCGATCTTTTGCCTAGTTTCCCTTTCTTTCTTCCCCCTTTTAATATGTCTTAATGCAACTCAGTTTCAGTGACAGATGTAGACAAGGGTCAGGCACCTTTGATTTTGGTGATCTTCATGACTGTCATGGTCTGACGACATAGACATTTTTTTTGCCAACTTTTGCGTCTACATTAAGACTAGTAGCGGCTATTTCACAACTACAAGTGATTTGTTTTTTCCCTTCTTTTCAGGTTTATTTTGCTTCATATTGGAAATTTTGGAAAGTTATATTGTTCTAATTATTTTTTGGGTAAATTACATTTTGCACCCTTGTGGTTAGACCGAAGTCATGAATTTTGGGAAAAATAGAGATTTTAACAAATCTAGGGATGGTTCTAGTCCCTCAACCTTGAAGATGACAAAAGAAGCCACAAAGACCCGAATACAGTTAGAAGCAAGTTGTAATAGACACAGCTTGTATCCCGTGTATAGGGTCTGAATCCATGGATGAATCGGGAATTGTAAACCTCTACGTAAGTGCTCCATATACAACGTGATAAATCTCTCAAGAGGGGCGCAAGCCCTATCCTCTGGGCGGGGGAGACGAGTCTCCACCCCTTAGGAATGGCGTATGTGCTCTAGGCTTTCCGGATTTTCTTCTCTATCCTCGTCATCTCAATCTCCTAGATAGGACTATCTCCTGGAACTGTCTCCTATCATACCTCAACCTCAGCACTTGGGCTTAGAGCCATCTCTGTGGTGGGTCCACTGTTGGACCTAACACCATCACCGCCATCATGATGGCCAGAGGGCTCTGCACCGCTTGAAGACCCTGCCCGTTCCTCTGGACAAGAGGTCAAGGCTAAATGAGGGTTTATCTGATAGAGGGGATAAACATTTAGGGCCTGCCCAGAGGTGGTAGACCCCGACACTGACTCAGTAGCAAAAGAAAAGGAAAAATAAAACATTTTGAGAAAATGGGGAATTACCTGCCGGAAAGGTCAGTGCTCCGCCAAGGTAAAATAGCGAAAGTGTGAAAAAGGGTTCAAGGTGCCTCGATTATATAAGACACCCGTCCATCCCAACCGTCACACCTGATAATTCCATAAAGTCATCTGGGAAAGGCACACCGTTCGGAGGTCATGTAGCCACGTGTCTTTTCCTTGGCAATTAGGCAAGCGGCACGTCTGGGCATGTCCGTTCACATTAAAAAGGCACCATTGAAGAGGCGCCACCGAAGAAATACCAGAGGAAAGTCATAAACGCGATGGGACGCACGCGTGACAGTTCGTAGCTTTTTACGCTAATCTAGGGCGGGCCACTCATTGTTGTTCTCGGGCCACCCGTTTGAATTCTTGGGCCGTCTTTTCTGTTCTCGGACTAACCGTTCCTGTCCCAGGATCACCTGTCTTCTTCTTGGAAAAAATACCTAACCGTTACACAACACTCCTCGAAGGATAAATAAGGTCACTAGCACCTCAAAAAGCTCCGATAGGAATATCAAAACTCTAGAAATGGCTCACAATAGAGTCCCTAGTCTTTTGAACTTCTTCTTGACAATAGGGACTAGGGGGCTACTGATGAGTGTAAAAATAGACACTCCAACGAAACCAATTAAAGACCGCCACAAGTCTGCAGCTCCCAACAGAGTTTAAAGCACGACAAAGACCAAGTATGAAGAATGTACTGAGAAAAGAGACGTCTCCAACTGTACCAATCGCCCCAAAGGATTCAGCTCTCTCTAGGGTGACCAACAAGTCATCACCGGGATGGGTGACCACTCTCCATCTCAGTGTTCTACATCACAGCATTACTTTCCCCTCCCCGTCTCTGGCCGTCCGGGAAGAGTAAGAGTTAATCTCTTCATCCCGGCCGCAGCAGAGTAGTGTCTTCCTTAGTTTGTTTAAAAGATTGGCTTGGTCTTCCACCTTTTAAGCATCCTAAAATATCCCAAAATATCTCCAAAATATCCCAAAATATTCATAAGCATCATTGTGGCTCTTTTTCCTAACCAAAATATCTCCAAATACCGCCTAAACAAAGCAAAAAAAAGAGTCCCTTGGCACATTGTCATTGGCTACATGTAAAGTTGACACTATGATGTGATCTTGAGGAGACATTAAACCTATGTTTAGCCCTAAACTAATCTCTACCTGGCCTATAAAAATGAGAGCATACAATTTCTCAAAGTAGATGAACTTTGCTCACTGTTTACTCTTCACTCTTCTCGGCATTCACACTATAAATTTTCCCCCCGTACGCTGATTCTTACGTCGGAGGGAACACGCCAGTAAAACCCCGGCAAGTCGTTTGTGCAGATTTCCAGGCGCTTATTCTTCCCGAAACTGCTCAATTCCAAGTGCTAGTTTATCTCTACAAGAATCACGAAGTATTTTGCTCTTCCTCTTCTCGGCTCAGAAGGTTGTCAGGCCCTTTCCGATATCGGCCTTCCCCTTCTCGGCCAGAGGTTTCTTCACAGATCAGATGCTACACGGACCGAAGATATCCATTCCAGGGTTCTCCAACATCCTCCAAGGTTAATCGGACCATACCGCTGGTGTCGACCAAAATTCAACATCAACAATAACAGTTTAAAAAATAAAATTACTCTTTTCTTATCTTCTCTTCTTCCTTTTCTCTCAATCCAAATAGACCCTTAAGAGTGAAAAAAACGTAAGTGGGTTATTAAAGTGGAGGGGGCTAAATTGGTAATCAGTTAAAATACAAGAAAATAAAAGGCAATTAAAGTTGATAAATTGCTTTGTATATTTTTTTTCTTGTATTATTTTTTTAAAACAAACAAAAAATCAGTTTCGATCAATTTATAGCTTATATTTTACTCCCGTTACATAAAAAATGACATTTTTAACATTTTTTACATAAATGTAAAAAATAAAAAAATAATAACCACTTTTGATTGAAAATTTGTAACAATAATTTTCTTAAAACATTTTTAAGAGTAGCCCTAATTTATTTTTTTAATTAAAACATAAAGGATTTGAGTAATAAGTTATAAGAGACTCTCTATCTACATCTCTATTTTAAAGAGATCATATTAGATATCAAATGTAGAGAATCACATTGTGGTTTCATATATTCTCTCTCAAAAAGATGTTCAAACAAGAACATCCAACCTCTCTCTTCCTCTTTTTTCTTGTAAAATTTGAAAGTAATATTTTAAGAAAATTCTATTTTCAGTCTTCAAGTATGCGATGGGGTGTTTATGTAGACTCGGAGATTAGTCAAATTGCACATTTGATACCCAAAGTTTCAGTTTTGTTTTAATCCAACAAAATTAAAAAATTTATTAAGTTTTTATGAAAATATAGGTTGTACCCAGCACGTGACTTTCGAATGAGCATATTTTAGTAATTTTATCTCTCTACTAGACCTAATATGTTTTTTCTATTTTTTCCTAAAAATAATTCGTCCGAAAAGTGAGAGAGAAAAATTTGAATCGTTATTAAGGGAAAACATCAAGATTAGTGAAGTGATAAAATAGCAAAAATATCCCTATTAGAATGACACGTGCTAAGACAAACTCATTTTTTGTCCAAAATCATTAACAACATTTTCAATTTTATGAGATTGAAACAAATGTGGAACTTGAGAGATTAAGTGTGTAATTTGACGAAGTACAAGGTCCATATAGACGATACCCATTATTTTAAGGACCAAAAATATAATTTTTCCTAAATAATAATTAAAAAATAATTAATTAATATTGTAACGACCCGATTTCCTAGGGCCGCCATGCGATTTCTTCCTTTGGAGAATTAAAACTAAAACAAATATTACAAACTATGACGATAATTATAATTATCAAGTTAATTTTACAAAAATAAATAATAAATACAATTATTACAAACTAATTAGAAATTCAAATAAAATTCTTGGCACAGTTTCATTCTCACCAGTCCTGCAATCAAAACTGTGGAGTTGTGAGTTAACGTTCAGTAGAATTTTTAACCCCCTTTACTATGTGCATTTAATTAATCCACAAATAAAACACATAGATATGTTTTCCGCATATAGTTTTCACATAATCATAATTATTTCATGCGAACTAACAATTATAATTCAACAACAATAATAATATAAATCGCACAAAAGAGAGATTAAATACATATACTAAAAGAGTTAGAAATTTTACCTAAAATCCGAGTCGAAATCCGAACTGGAATCAACGTATATAGATATATAAATATAATACATACATACATACTGATAGGTGTAAATTACCTATATATTTTCAACCCGAATTTGTTAGTTTTTGAGTATGTTTATAGTTATTTTTATATGTTTTAATGTTTTTATTCTTTTTGTATTAAAACAGGTGCGTGGGGTGAAAATGTATGAAATCAGAGCATAAATGAGCGAATTGTATCGAGAACGGTCGGAGAATAGTGGAAAAATGAGCAAGACGACAAGATTCTGCAAACAAGCTCACCGCCGTAGCGTCTAGACCATTGCTGCGGCGGTGAAGATGCTGAGAAGAACAAAATGCTACTGACTGCCCTCAACCTAGGCGAAAATTCCACCACCTAGGCAGAAATTCATCCGCCTAGGCGAAAATCCAGCAGATTATTTCCCACAGCCACCGCTGACTCCACCGCCTAGGTGAACCTTAACCGACATACTTCACTGCCACGGCGGTCAGCCTCTGCGCAGAATAGATATTTTTTTAAGATATTTTGCTTATTTATACCCCTCTCTTTTCCTCTCCTCTTGCTTCTTCTAGCCATAGGAGATCCTTTAGGGTTCCTATGATATTAGAGAGTGTTTTGGGGGAGCTCAAACAAATCCAAAGGGGAAGAACACAAAGTAACAAAGGAGAAGGGATCTTGGAACGCTCTTAGCGACAAATCTTTGGATTATGGCGAGTTTCTCTCGTTTATCTCTTTATCTCTTATCTTAGGATTATTGTTTGAGCATGTTTAGCTCGTTTTACATTGTATAAACGGTTAGGGCCATGAGCTAAACATGGATTGTAATAGGGATTAACATATTATTTATGAAAATGTAGTTTTGGTTGAATTTGTATTTCGTTTATGGTTGCTCCTTATAATTTTGATTGTGTTGCCGTGTTTTCTATGATTATATGCTAGTTTAGATATATTGAGAATACGGGGTTTAACACGCGGAAGAAGTAACCCCGAATTAGAATTAGGGTAAACATTACACAACATTCTAACGACCTGGGAGGGCGTTAGAAAGTGTGCAATTGATGACGTTGGGGCGAGACTCACGTGACCTAGAGTCGTTAAGACGTTGAGGGGGATTTCGGCGTTGACACGAAGTCACATATTCTCCCGTCTTACACTTGGAAGAGGTGGCGAGGGAGTTTATGAACCGAGATTGTTGGATATGCCGAACCCCGTTAATGTTAACGAAAACGAAATCAAACGCATTTAAGTAAATAAAGTTAATCCCTAGGCAATCAACTCCCCTAAACAATCTCAAATTAGTATTTATAGTATAGTTAATTAAATTAGTATTTTAGTTTAGTATTAATATTTAATTAAATTATATTTTTATCGCCTTGATAAAATTAGGTTATGATAATCGCGGTACCCGATAGTAATCTCAACCAATACCTGTGGATACGATACCTAACCGAAAGGTCTACTATACTAAAATTTGATCCGTACGCTTGCGGTGAAAGTGGTAGCGCTTATTTAGCGGCCACCACACACACACACACACATATATATGGATAGGTGGTGAATGATTTTTCACCACCATCCTTCCTTTTTTTATTTTTATACATATACATATATGTATAATATATGTATATATACGTGTCTAATTTATATACATGCAATTATGCATGCAAAATAATAATAATAAGTGAGTTAATGTGTTGTCTTCATTGAAATGAAGACAATACATTTCAATTTATATTTTTTTTATTATTTACATTTAAATCACTCTTAAAATGAAAAAAACATTAATTATATCTCAAAATTCTTAAAAATATATTCTACATAGCACAATAGTCCCAAAATTTTTAAAAGTAAATTTCACATTAACATTTAACCCAAAAAATATCAAATATTATTTATACCATAAATTTACAAAACAATCCCAAAAATATTAAATTTATATAAAATAATATTTTAAAATATTAATTTCTTGTGGTATGGATGCGTCCCGTTTTTCCGAAGAGGAAAAGAATAATAAATAATAATTAATTTTAAGGAGAGAGGGGTTTTTAAAGCGCCGGTTTTCTCAAAAAATATACTTAGGCCGTTTTAAAAAAATAAGGAATCTCCACCTAACATTGAGTTTACATGGTGTGTTAGGTCACCAAATTTTTAAAAAACAATTTAAAAGGTCTAAGTAAAAATTGACTTCAAAAAATACAGTCAAACCAAAGATTTATTTAAAGGCTCGGGGGTCGGTTATGCTCGGGGAAAGTGTTAGGCACCCCAAGACGCTCGTCCGAAAATGGTACCTTAGGTCCAATTAAATCCGATTAATTTAAGTCCGAATGTTTATTTTTTTTAAATCATTTCTTTCTCATATTATTTTTTTTTGGTATTTTTCACAAATAAGGTGGGACAAATTTTTGGATTTTTGGGAATATTCCCCTGGTATAACCTCTTATCGAATATTAAGGATTCAACAAGAATGGTCCCCTGGGATTTTTATGTATGTTTCCGAGAGACTTTTTTTAATTTAAAGTAGGCAAACTAAATAGATTAATGAGAGTAAAATATGAATGCAAAAACTAACATCTATATGAATTTATTTTTTGTGCAAAAGTGACTAAAAAGTTAAACAATTTAATTTAAATGTGTTAATGCGAAACGATATGAATAACGGGAATCGAATATGAAAACACTACATGAATTAACGTGATTATGCATGACAATGATTTAATTATTTAATATAAAAAAAATAAGTGGTGTGCATGTCGTGACTAAATAAAAAAAGTAGCGTGAAAAAAATAAAAAAATAATAAAAGTATAAGTGGTCAAAGTGTCCTAAATATGCCGTTTAAATGATATAAAAATAAATATGCTAAACGAATGAAAAATATTTATTTTAAGTTTGCCCGATTAATTTATAGAAATCCCCATTTGAAATTTTCTCAAATTTTATGGATATGAGAATTGAGAGAAGATTCGCGGAAATAATTTTGTTGGAATTAATTTTTTTAAAACTTAAATGAAATCCTACGAAAAATTTACCGAGGGAAGAGATTTTCTAAAACCATTCGCTTTTAAATTCTACTTGAGTCGGGGAATGGAAACGAGGTTACGGAAAACTCTTCCACGATTTATCGAATCGTCAGATTCATCTTAAGGTTCGTAAGGGTTAATTCATACAAATAAAAAAATTTATTATTTTTTTTGGATTTTTTATTTTTTAGGGTTTTGATAACAAGAATAAAAATAAATAAAAAAAATATAGAAAAATAAACAATGAAAACATCATTTACCTAACGATCGAGGGTTAGGTTTAAGCACGAGAAACTCACCCCGATGTTTTCATCGAATCATCGGATGACTTTATTTTTTTTGTGTTTTTCTTTATGAATTTGTAAACATAATAAATAAAATAAAATAAAAATTCAGAAAGTAAAAAAATACAGCGATATGGTGTCCTCGTCTAAACGCTCAAAGATTCAAATCGAAAATGAGGAATCTCATCCTGGCATTTTTCATCAAGTCATCGGACCACAATAAATAAATAAATAAATAAAGCTTACAGAAATTTAAATTGTGAAGAGAATAAAATAAACTGAAAGAAAAATTAAAAATTAGAAAACATACTTGTTCTAGGCCAAGAAACTCGATACTTGGATTTTTTTCCCTCACTGATGGTTTCCTGAAAGGGCTTTGAGAATCACTCTTCTAAAGGAGTGACTCCTCTCAATTTTTTGAATGAATAAAGTAGACGAGGAAGATCCTATTTATAGGAGATGGGGAGTGAAAAATCGTAGAAATCCTAAGAAACCCTATTCCCAATTCAACGAGGAAAAGGAAACAAAGCCTAAAAGGAAAGAGAAATAAACATAATCCCATTTCGACAAGGAAACCTTTTTCTTTTCTAGTTTCTTTCTCTCTTATTTTTTTTTTCCTTTTTTATTTTCTTTTTTCTTTTTAATTTTCTTTTTTTAAAAAAAAAAATAAAAATAGAATAAAAATAAAATAAATTTTAAAATAAAGCATAAATTTTTGCAGGACGGTCAAAATACCGTATCTACAGGTATTACAACCTACCCCCTTTAAATAATTTTTTTCCTCGAAATTTTGTTCAAAATAATATTAATTAAGAATCACACCATATGATCATGTTAGTCACACTCGATTCTAGAACAATTATTTTTTTATGTAGGGTCCCGTAACCGAAAGTCACAATCAATCCACATCGCACCAAAATTTATACTACGTATCACCACTTCCACATTCGCGGTGGCCTATACTTTATTCAACGCAACTCAACATGGTGTACTTTAGTCGGTAACACTTAGCACAGATAACCAATTGCCAAAGAATCTTACGTTTCTAAAAATTTCGTTGCTCTACTATGATAAAAATAACAATAAATATATTTCTATATACAAACAACAAATATCTTTTTTAAAATATCACGGTAGTCTCACTTAGAATGGGTTTATCTCATTCCCAATAAGTTCACGACCATAATAATTTTGTCACTTGGTACGACTTTTCAAGTCCATTGTCATATCCCTAATTAACACTGATCAATTCCATCCAACATATTCGCTCAAATTCCTTGTGGATTGCCCCGTGAGACTAAAAATAATCAATTCCAATATTCACATTAAAATTCTAATTTAATTCCATAATCTTGTAAACTTTTTTATAAATATCAACACAATCCAAACTTCTAATAACGGATTTTCTGAAATACATATGAAAACACATAAATATATCTCAACCATATAAATACGTCCCAAAATATATCAATATTTTTTAACCACATAAATACGTCTCGAAACACATAAATATGTGTCAACCACATAAATACGTCTGGAAACATATAAATACGTCTCAACCACATAAATACGTTTCGAAAGTCCAAAACTCACATAACATGTATAAAAATATTACATAAAATTCACCCCACTTGAATTTCTAAAATATCATTTAAGATCAAAGTAAAAATTAACGTAAACTGTATATAAAATTGTTATATAAAGTCCCCCAAAAGTCTCAACAATTATCCCATACTCTGACCTTACTTATCGCTAGTAGTGAACCAATATCTATCAGAATATTTTATCTGTGTACTGTCTTCATAATACAAAAATTATTTTATAGATCAAGTATTTTTTTTTTTTTATCAAAATTCACTTTTCAACAAAATATAGTCACACTGAGAAATATCAAAATTCCAAAATACCATAGAACAACCAAATTTAAATCAACAAATCAACTCACTTTTATATAATAAAGTATCATACTTCCTTACTAGTCATATGATCGTTTTACCTCATGATCGAGAGTTATTATATCAACTACCAGTAGGACTTTCCCTCCTGACAGGTCTCAACATAACATATCAATAATATATTCAACCACATGCAGGACTTACCCTTTTTCCAGGTCACAACACAACGTCCTACATGACATGTCTTCTTTTAAGGACCAACAACATTTTGCCGGACATGCTCTCTTGTAAAGACCAATAACATCTCTTAGGACATTCTATCTTGACGAGACAACTATGACATAGAAAGATAATAAAAACCAATATCCACACTTTAAAAAAAAATCTTGATCCAATAATCATCATAAAACTGTCCATTTTCATCAATATTTTTTCCTTCAATTTAATGCAAAAATATAATTTGATAATTTATATAGAAGACATTAAACATCTTTTAAACCCATCATTTTAATAACTTATCTTATGGTCCACGATTAACATGATGTTCACCTATTCTTAACTTACTATTGGTCATGAATACCATAAGCAAAGTCCAAGGTACTGACGTCATCATTTTTTTTAGCCCTCGGAGAGAGATTGCTAATTTTAATAGAGGTCAATTTGAAATTATCCAAAAATTCAGGTGGCACAAACGATATCATCCCTATTTGGATTTGTCCACAAATGCACAACAACTTCAAATGATACAAATTAATTTATCCTTAAAGACCCTTCTTTATTTGAAAAATTACACTTAAAACTCAAAACTAAATGTTTTAGTTTTTGTCAACTAATTTATCTAAAAGAAAATGATAAATTACACTTTAACAACTTCAAATCAACTTCATCATTTTTTGTTTTTGAATTAGTAAATTATACGAATTTTTTTTTTTTAAGTATTACTTCATTTATTATGAGTAATGGATACCATAATCCAAACCTAGGGTGGTCGTAACCTTTACTCTGATACCACTTTGTAACGACCCGGTTTCCCAGGGCTGCCATGCGATTTCTCCATTTGGAGAATTAAAACTAAAACAAAAATTACAAACTACGGTGATAATTATAATTATCGAATTATTGAGTCAATTTTATAACAATAAATAATAAATACACTTATTACAAACTAATTAAAAATTCAAATAAAATTTTTGGCGCAATTTCATTTTTACCGGCCCTACAATCAAAATTGTGGGGTTGTGAGCTAATACTCAGTAGAATATTTTTCACATATAGTTTTTCCATAATCATAATTATTTCATGCAAACTAACAATTATAATTCAACAATAATAATAACATAAATTGCACAAAAGAGATTAAATACATATATTAAAAGAGTTAGAAATTCTATATGAAATTCGAGTTGAAATCCGAACCGGAATCAACGTATATAGATATATAAATATAATACATATAATATATCTCTATATATATATGGATAGGCGGTGAATGATTTTTCACTGCCATCCTCCCTTTTTTTATTTATATACATATACATATATGTATAATATATGTATATATACGTGTCTAATTTATATACATGCAATTATGCATGCATGCATAATAATAATAATAATAATAATAAGTGAGGTAATGTGATGTCTTCATTGAAATGAAGACAACACATTTCAATTTATATATATTTTTATTATTTATATTTAAATCCCCCTTAAAATAAAAAAATATTAATTATATCCCAAAATTCTTAAAAATATATTTTAAATAGTATAATAGTCCAAAATTTTTAAAAATCAATTTAAAATTAACATTTAACCCAAAAATTATAAAATATTATTTATACCATAAATTTACAAAACAATTTCAAAAATATTAAACTTATATAAAATAATATTTTAAAATATGAATTTCTCGGAGTACTACAAATATAGAGAATTTTGTCCGAGTAAATTAGTTTATCTTTTCAATTTCTTTTATTTTACTCTTTTATTTTAATAAATATATAATTAATATTGTTGGAGTTGTTAGAAGAATAATATGATTTTGACAATAATTTAAATAAATATACAAAACTATCACTAGAATATAAATAATAAACTACTCCAAAAGATAAATAATAAACTAAGTAAGAAAAATGAATTGGCATGTGAGTTCAAGTAGGCACGAATGATCATTGTCCTGAAGTAACGATTACCTCCCTAAGTGAAGGTTCTAACAGCGACGGCTACTCCAAGATACATCCGTTGCTCACAAGCACGTCCTCTCGGGGTTCACGTCCACCAAAAGGCTAACGAACCAATTTTATTGAATTACCTCTGAATATATTATATAGATATTTATATCTATACATATTATAAAAAACAAGCTTTGCATTACTATTCATTTGTATATGCAGAATTACATAATTGTCCTAATTTTTTTAAAAAAAATTAAAGATCCACTCTTCACCTACTATCTTTTCATTTTATCTATAACAATATTGTATTATTTATAGTTATTCTACATCTATTTGTTTTTATAAAAGTCAAACTAATTTTCCTATTTGATATTTGTATAAGAAAATTTATAAATTTATCCTTATAAAATGTAACGGCTCGATTTCTCAGGGCCGTCGCGCGGTTTCTCCCTTTGGAGAATTAATACGAAAACTGAATAAACAATATTTTTTTATGCAATCTGAGAAATTTTACAAATTATGGCGATAGTTATAATTATCGATTTATCGAATCAATTTTACTACAGTAAATATAAATACTATTGATCCCGATATTTTGATGGACAATTAAGTGTTGATTTTTTGGTAGAACTAATGAATTTGTTCAGTGTTTTAGTTTAAGAGTTCCATATAATATTATTAAGTAATTATGAATAATGTAGATGCGATAATATAATGAAGTAATTATGAAGGATGCAGAGACATATATTAAAAGATTGAAGATTCTAAAGAATCTAGGTGAAAATAATTCAAATCTTTTTTACTCTTAATGTATCTCAATTAAGATCACACAAGACACAAATTAAATGATTTATATTTATGAGTGTTTAAATTAAGGTCCTAATTTAGTTCAAATATTTGTTCCAATGTGAAATTGAAAAAGAAAAATTGACCTAAGTAAGATTAGTGTTTAAAAGTGATTATTACTGACAATTTAGTTAACCGAGAAAAGAAATTGGTTAAAGGGTTTAAATTGTCAAAGTTTGGAGTTGAAATTAAATTGAAAATGAGTATTTCAGCAATAATCGGTCAACCGGCTATGGAGGTTCGGTCAATCGATGACCGAAAGCTAAACTTCCTGTATCGATCGGTCATCCGACTATCGATGATCGGTCAACTGACTAAGGCCAAAATTAGGCTTGAGAATGCATCCTATATCGATCGATCAACCAACCCATGGGGGATCGGTCAACCGACCTGTGTTTGAGCAAAGGCTGGATACATCTTGTATCAATCGGTCAACCGATGATGCAGAGGTCGGTTAACCGACTATGCTGTTTGAATTTCAAGGTATTTAAGGATCATATCTAAAACTAGCCATTACTAGCCATTTTTTGGCATATCTTTTGGAGATATATTGGGGATTTGGATATATTGAATATATGATACTCTTATTTAGATATCCCTATAGATATGGTACATTAAATTAAAGTGTTTCTCAATTTAGTTCATTTAATACTTCCTATCTTTACAATTTGAGGTTGATAAATAATTTGGAGCCTAAATTGAATATTTTAAAATTCATATTTTAGTCAAATTTATCATAAATGAAAGGTAATGATATATGGGGTCTATAGGTGCCTTTTAGAGGCTTATCATTTGAAAACTAGCCGTTGAAGAGCTTGTTCTAATTTTTTATATATAGACCTACGAATTTTGATAAAAATACGACACAATATCAAGAACTATTCAGTTTCTAAGTTTTTCTAAGAATTATCATTCTACTGAGATATATTTGAGAGAGTTATTGTGTTCTTGATTTAAAGTACTGATTGTGTTGGCGTCACCGATTTGAACTGTCTAGTGTTTCAATTATAATCTTTTGGTGTTATCCTAGTAAGATCTTTCCAAGCTATTAATCTTTATTGCGTATTCATTTTTCTATATTTGCTTGGTTGATAAGATCTTGATCGTTTTTTAACTTTAAAGAGCATAAAAATTATTTTAAAATGATTTTTGTGATTATCTGATTACGTGCTCAATTTTGTGCTACCCAAATTTTTTATAATTAGATTTTGAATTCCTCACGCAAATTCTATCACTAGTAATTTTGGGACATTAATTGAGTTTAATTTATTTAAGGTGGTAGAAGCTTCGAGTGTGAAGAAACTTATCGATTTTTGTAATTGATGAGTTTGTGCGAATTAGATACTGTTGGGAGTATCTAGTTAGAGGTTGCTTGGGTTTCGATCTCTTCCAATAAAGAGATTGAGATTTAATCTTTACTTATTGTATAAAAAGGTTATGTTGCTTTTTTCCCTTGAAAAGAGTTAGGTTTGATTCTTTTTTATTATAATTAATTGTGAGTGAATTGTAACTATTCCATCTTTACTGGTGAAAAATAATACTTGGAGTATTTTGTGAGGCTTGATCCTTAGTATGTGAAATGATTAAGTTAGTCTTGAGCTTGGTGAAAATATAAGGTTATTCTTGCACATATGAAAAAGATTAGGCGGTGGTTCCTCCTGATTAGAATTAGGTTAATTTTTAACCTGAAAAAAGATAAGGTTTTTACTTAGCTTGTGAAAAAGGAATTGTAAAGGTTGATTTTGAGCTTGTGAAAAGAATAATTGTGTAAATGTTTGATTCCTACTTGTTAAATGGATCAAATTGTTTAGTGGGTGCGAATCTCTGTGGAACTTGGAGGACTGGATTAGCCAAGAGTAACTTGGTGAATCATAATATATCATTGTGTGCTGCATTGATTTATATTATTTATGTTTTTGTTGTTTGGGTGTGCGTCTAGATTAAATACACTTATCTGCTACGTTATAAAGATAAATAATTGATTTATGATAAGTTGATTATTTGATTTAATAAGTGTTGAAAGATAAGAATTTTGTTTATATTTTTTAGAACTATCCAATTCACCCCCCTCTTGAGTAGCTCACTAGGCCAACAAATACAATTATTACAAATTTAAATAGAAATTCAAATAAAATTTCTGGCCCAGTTTCATTCTCACCGGCTCTACAATCAAAACTATGGAGTTGTGAGTTAGAGCTCAGTAGAATTCCAACCCCTCTAATACATGTATCTAATTAGTACAACAAATAAACACATAAGCATGCATCAAACGTAGTTTTCACATAATAATAAATATTTCATGGAAATTAACAATTATAATTCAACCATAGTAAAAAGATTAAATACAAATATCAAAAGAGTTAAAAATTCTACCTGAAATTCGAGTCGAAATCTGAATTGAAACATTTTTTTTCTTAGCTAAAGAATCATTCAATATATATCCCACTGTAACTTTTCTTCTCTATATGCCCATATATAAATAATTCATGATCAAGGTAATATCATGTAACCTTCTATCCCTCATTCTCGAATTAGTTATTTTATTATTATTATTATTATTATTATTATTATTATTATTACACATATACACATGTGTTGTGTATATGTGTATATTACAAACATATTAACATGTGTGGTCTTCTAAACAAGACAACACATACTTTATATATATATAAAATATTAATTATACCCTAAAATTATTAAAACTATATTTTAAATAAAATAATAGTCCCAGAACTTAGTTATTTGATTATTATTATTATTATTATAACACATATACACGTGTTGTGTATATTACAAACATATTAACATGTGTTGTCTTCTTAGGAAGACAACACATACTTTATATATATATATATATATATATCCCCTTAACATAAAGAAAATATTAATTATATCATAAAATTATTAAAAGTATATTTCAAATAACACAATAGTTCCCGAACTTTTAAAAGTCAATTTAAAATTAACATTTAACCCTCTAAAAATTATCGAGTATTTATTTGTAACATAAATTTTCATAATATACAAAACAATCCAAAAATATTAAATTCATATAAAATAATATTTTCGAAATATAGATTTCTTGGGGTATTACAATCTACTCTACTTAAATAAATTTCGTTCTTGAAATTTTGTTCAAAACAATAATAATTCATAATCGCACTGTACAGTCATGTTAGTTACACTCGATTCTAAGACAATTGTTCTATGTAGGGTCCCATAACCGAAAGTCACTCATAATTCATAACTGACAAAATCTATTCCAAACATTGCCACATCCGCATTTGCGGTGACCCACATTATATCCAACATGGTGCACTTTGGTTGGTAACTTCTAACACAGATAACCAATTGCCAAAGAATCTTATGTTTCTAAATCCTTCTGTTGCACTATTCTAATAAAAATAGTAATAAATATATATGTCTATATATAACATATGAATATATTTTTAAAATATCGTGGTAGTCTCACTTGGATTGGGCCCATCTCTATTCCAACAAGTCTACGACTTCAATAATTTTCTCACTTGGCATGACCTTTCAAGTCCACTGTCATATCCCATAACCGATATTGATCAATTCCATCCAACATTCAAACAAACATGTTCACAACTAGTATTATAATCAGTAGATAACCCAATTCTTTATAGACTATTCCGTGAGATTAAAAATAATCATCTCCAATATCCACGTTAAAATTTCAATAATCTTGTAAACGTTTTTCATAGATATCAATACAATCCAAACTTGAAATACGTCTAAAAACACATAAATACCTCTCAGCTACATAAATACGTCTCAAAATATCCAAATACGTCTCAATCATGTAAATGCATATCAAAACATATAAATACATCCCAACCATATGAATACGTTTCGAACATATAAATATGTCTCAAAAGTTTAAACTCACATAACATGTATATAAAATATTACATAACACCCCCACTTGAATTTCTAAAATATCATTCAGGCTCAAAGTAAAAATTAACTTAAAAAGTATATAAAACTATTATATAAAGTCTCCCAAAAGTCTCACACTCCGACCCTACCTATTGTTAGTAGTGGACCAATATCTATATGAATATTTTATCGGTGTACTGTTTTTATAATACAAAATTATTCTATGGATCAAGTATTTTTTTATTTTTTATTTTTTTTTTTATCAAAATTCACTTTTCAACAAAATAGAGTTACACAATTGGCAATATCAAAATTTCAGCAAAATATCATCATAATAGAACAATCGAATTTAAATCAACTGATCAACTCACTTATATATAATAAAATACCATACTTCCTTACTAGCCATATGATTGTTTTACCTTACGAAAGAGAGTTATCATATCAACTACCTACAGAACTTGCCTTCCTGACATGTCTCAACACAAAATATCGATAATCAATTCCATATTCAACTTCTCATGTCAAATAAACAACATATTTTTATCATTTGCAGGACTTACCCTCCTGACAGGTCTCAATACAATATATTATAATCAATTCCATATTCAACTCTATCACATTATATTGTTAATACCATATTCGACTCCACCATATTAATAATTAATACCATATTAACTCCACCATATTGATAGCCAACCGCACGTGGTAAAAACCACCATATCATATCGATAATTATCGTGAACAACAATAATATATTAACTGCCTATAGGACTTGTCCTCCTATCAGGTCTAACAACATATTCATAATCAATTTCATATTCAACTCCACCATATTATATTGTCAATTCTATATTCAATTCCACCATATTGACTATCAATACCATATTCGACTCCACCATATTAATAGTCAACAATAACAACAACAACCACCTGCAGGACTTGTCTTTCTGATAAGTCACAACACAACGTCCTATAGGATATACCCTCCTGTAAGCAATGTTTTTACAACCGTACCGAACATCGAACCGGAAAAGTCACCGGATCACAGGTCAGTGGTTCAACCAGTAGGTAAATCGCAATTCAACTGGTGTCGTCATAATTACGTCATAAATATATATATATATATATATATATATATATATATATATATATATATATATATAATAACATTCACCAAATTACCATTTATCAACTTATAATTCATAAGCAAAGAACAAACCCTAAACACAATCAAGAACTCAAGAACAAAATAATCCTAGACACATTAATTTAAACAAATTAAATAAATAACAATCAAAAACTCAAATGGGAGCCCACAAGATCTGTACAGCAAAATCGAGATATGTGAATAGAGAGCTGAACAACCACAACGAGATCGAAACAAAGAAATAGCAACGAAGATGCAGACGACGACGACCAGAAAAAAAAACCAATGCGACAATCTTCTATTCCAAGAGAACCTAAGTGACGATCTGCAACTACTGTTGAAGATCAAACAGACCTAAAAATCTAATCACTAAGTAGACTACTATTTCAAGGGACGAAAAAAGGTGTACAATGCTTAGGAGTGAGGAAAAACATGGGGCATTGTTAAAAGCTAATGATTTTGGCGAAAGATGGTGGAATCTACACCGAAAATGGCTGGCGCCGGAGCAAATAACATTTGAAATTTGACGAACCCAGTTCCCAAGATACGGCTTCTCTCTTTTCTAGATAGTGTTACAATTGTGTAGGATTTCTTAGCTCTTATTTTTTATTTCCAAAACTGAAGCATGTATATACATTAGAAATGACCAAAAATCATATGATTTTCTCCAACTCGCTCCGGTTTGGCAATTCACTGGTTGAACCGGGCCGAACCAGCCGGTTCACCGATTTTTTTTTTAAACAGTTAACTGGACCAGAAATTAGATAGGGTGACGATTCAACTGGTTGGTCCGATCCGATTTTTAAAACATTGCTTGTAAGGACTAAAAACATCTCGCAAGATATGCCTTCCTGACGAAACAACTATGACATAATAGAATAATAAAAATTCATTTTCTACCTTTAAAATTTTATTTGATTCATTTAACATTATAAAATCGTCCATTTTTATCAACACTTTTTTTTTTGAATTAAATGGGATAATATAATTTGATAATAGAAGATAGTAAATAACTTTGAATGGATCATTTCAAAAACTTATCCTATGGTCCACGACTAACACAACAAATCACCAAGTCTTACTTAACTTACTATTAGTAAGTTGCATTAATCAAACGCCACCTAAGATGTTAATATGTTCAAATTGAAACTGTAGGGACCAAAGTGAGATTTTAGTTAACCCCACTAAAATTCTTAAAACCAAAATTTAAATATTAAAATGTCCCTTAATTTTTTTATAAGGTAAAATTTAAATAACACAATGCACCTTATTATATTTTTCTAAATATTTTAAAATGTAATTAAAAATATGCATATGCAAAAGTTAGGTCTTACAATCCTTCATCCCATAACACATAAATACGATGAAAATTTGGAAAACCTAAGAAAAACATTGTCCATGATTAATTGACAATTATTAATAATTGATATTTATTAATTATAATTATTATTAACGTGATGCATGAGTTGTTCCTTTTAAACAAGGGACTAGACTAAGCCAACAAATTTGATAAATAAATCACAACATTCAGACACTGGGTTATCTACAAACGATATGATGACGAGAGAGAACTAAAAACACAAAAAATGGCCATTAAGAAAACTAATATAGGAGGCTAAATTTAGAAGAAAGTCCCACAACACAGTCTAGGGCAATTACCTGAGAAAACCATATCCAACTTTCCCACAACACATAATCCAACCTTTTTTTTTTCAACACGATGCAATGATATTGATAATATATCATTATAATAATAAATCTAATAGTGAAAATTATTATTTTTAAGTATTACTTCACTTATTATAAGTAATGAGTACCATAACCTAAGTCTAGGGTGGTTGTAACATGCTCTGATACCACTTTGTAACGACCTGAATTCTCAGGGTCGCCGCCCAATTTCTCATTCAAAGAATTAATGTGAAAACTAAATAACCAATATTTTTTTATGCAATATGAGAAATTTTATAAACTACGGCGACAGTTATAATTATCGATTTATCAAATTAATTTTACTACACTAAATAATAAATACAATTATTACAAATTTAAATAGAAATTCAAATAAAATTCTGGCGCAGTTTCATTCTCACCGGCCTTGCAATCAAAACTGTACGGTTGTGAGTCAGGGCTTAGTAGAATTCCAACCTCTCTAGTACGTGTATAATAGGTGTGATCTACCTATCTATTTTCAAACCAAAATTGTTAGTTTTTTAGTATGTTTTAATATGTTTTTATTCTTTTTGTATTAAAACAAGTGTATGGGGTAAAAATGTAGGAAAATAGAGCATAAACGATCAAATCGTATTGAGAACGGTGGAAGAACGGTGGGAAAATGAGCAAGGAAGCAAGATTCTGAAATAAGCCTATCGCTGTGGCGTCCAGACCTCCACCGAAACATTCTTGCTGAAACATCTACCGTCGCGGCAGTGAAAATGCAGAGAAGACCATTCTTGCTGAAACATCCACCTCCGCGGCAGTGAAAATGAAAGATTAACCCCAAATCCATCGCCGACTCCACCGCCTCGGCGAACATCCAACCGACCTACTCACCACTGCGGCGGTGACCTATTTACAGTTTAGATATTTTGTTTAGATATTTTCCCTATAAATATCCTCTCCTCTTGTGAACCCTCCGACCATTAGTGTAAGACCCCGATCTCCCACGTATGTCATGTTATTTTCATTTTAGAGCATTTAGGAAATTACGGGGTAAAAATGGAGTTAATTGAAAGCCTAATTAAAAAAATATTTTGGGTCAATTAAAAATTTAGAAATATTTATTCTAAATGATGGGATTCAAATTGTCGCTTAAATTTTAAACTAAAAATTTTAAAGGTGCAAACTACGATTTAAGAAAATTGAAAATAGTACCTTGGGCTCAAACAAGAAATGTAAAGAAGTTAGGGGGAGAAAAGAGTAATAAAATAAACGTTTAACACACACACACACACACACATATATATATAATATATACACGTGCATGTGTGCTGTGCTTGCCGGCCGAACCATGAACCGAAACAGAGAGAAGAGTGAAGACCGGCGACGTGGCAAGATTTGATCAAGCAATCCATCCACTTATTTCATGCATATAAAAACCATGCACAAACATCATGAATGTAGATCTCAAAAGGGGAGGAAATCTGAAAAAAAATTCAGAAAGGAATCTAGAGAGAGAAAGAGAAGAACGGAGGGGGGCGTCAGGTGTTCGTGATCGACGGAAGGAGGGGAATGGTTCCGATCAGCCGGCGATTGTGGGTGTGAGAAGGTGTAATCAGGGATGTTGTGTTCAGACGTGAGGGTGTATAAGGTTGTTGTTCGGGATCGCTGACGGTGGACGGTTCTCCGACGAGCAGGGTGTTCCAGTTGCAGGGGTGTGTATGCATGTGTGTGCCCTAATTCCACGGGTATGTGAGTGGGGTGATCGTCGGTAAGATGTATGGATGGTGGTCGCCGGAGTTGACAAGAAGAGAGGAGAGAGAGAGGATCGGCGATGACGGGTTCGGTGGCCGCCGTTGGTGAGTTCGTCGTCGTTCCTCTGGCGATTTGGCATGTGTGGGTATGGGAGGTGTTCGGCGTGGTGTGTGCGTGTGCCTGAACGTTGACAGTGAAGATCGGCGGGAGGAGTGAAGATTGACCGGCGTTGAGGAGGTCCAGCGGGTGCACCAAACTGAAACAGAATGAAAAAAAAAAAAAAAAAAAAAAAAAAGAAAAGAAAGAGGAAAGGAAGAAAAAAAAAAAAAAATTACAAAAGCAACCCCAATAAAATTCAAAATCCATCTCGCGGCCTGTGAATGTTTCGGAACAGGTAACATTTTCATCGGATATCGTTAACGATTGAATTAAATGGTTGAGCATGAAGATTTTTCGTATTTGCAATAGTAATGGTCGTGGGCGTAATAGCATTTTTATAATCGCTAATTTTTAACAAATGGGTACAATAAACTTAACGGAGCGAAATTAAAACGAATAATAATTTTTTTGTAATAAAATATGGGGAGTGGGAAAATTATGAAGAATTAGGACCTGCATTCGTCTAATTAGGTTATTTTAAATACGATATTAATTTAGGCCCTATTATTATTAAGTTTGCAGGCACCAGAGTTTCGGTAGAGAGTAGTCAGTAAAAGCTTTTGGGAGCGGATCATGAGGTGAGTGTACTATCTTCTTGCCAAACTATGTTTCTATGTATATATATATGATGGATTATGCATTTACTTAGATTGTATGAATTTATAACTGATATGGATCAAGCAGAATTTGGGTAAGTTGGTAAACTGAATTTTCAGAAGATTTCGGTGGTTTTCGAAATGAAGTGGAAAATGATTTTTTGTTGGAATTGGTGAAATCAGACGGTGTTTTAAAAGAGAATAAAAACATTTATTTTTCTAAAAATTCCTGGTTTCTAAAAATAAAGGATGGAAAAATGGTTTTGATGAAAATCAGACGTTTTCTTTAAAAAGAAGATGCAAAATATGATTTTTAAATTTAAAAGTTGGTTTTGAGAAAAAAGAGATAGACATGGTACTTTGACGATGTTGAGTAGACGATATTTATTGAGTTGTGATTCGATGATGCTGTACTTGATTTGACGATGCCATAGTATTTGTCTGTTTCAGTAGAGTGAGGTTATCCGCTTCGGCGGAGTGATGTTTATCTGCTTCGGCAGAGTGATGTTAGACGTTTATACTGCGCAGTGATTATCCGCTCCGGTGGAGTGATGGGTGTTCGTAGGAAGGCATATCCTACGGATGGTACGGTACCGTTGCAACTCCCGATCGTGAGGTTAAAACAATCACTATGGCTAGCCAGTGTGTGTTGGGGTGGAGTGGTGGGTTGAGATGTGTGTTTGAGATATGATGTTTTCTTATATTGGGTGTTTTATTATTTATTATGATGATTAATATTATTTTACTAGATGGGTTGGAATGGAACTTATATTTATCACTTTATTTCCACTATTTATATTATGGGAAATTTTACTAGTTACGTGTTGTTTTCTATACTCACGCTTGATCCATTTAAATGTTGTAGAATGAGATTTATTATTAAAAATATTTTTACTAAGAAGGCATTACACTCGTAGGTAAAATATAGTTAGGAGTCGATCGGTCCCCTACTGGCGCTAGATAGGATTATGCGGGTCACGCAAAGGAGTCATTCGAGACAAATTTTGGAGATGAGATATCAGAAATGAAAACCAAGTGAGGTTCAGGGGTTTTGCTTGATTGTATTTATATTACAGGACGGTATATCCCTATTAGATGGGACGATTATATGTGATTGTATAGAGTTACGATCTTGTTATGGACATATTGAGGTTGGCTAGTTAGTTGGGCAATAACATGACTACGTCACGCCGGCCCCACATGACGGGTATCCGGGGTGGGGTGTGACAATTAGAGCCCTTAGGGCTTAGTTTAAAATATAGAAAGAGTATGGGGAGTTCTCAAACAATTCCAAATGAGAAGATTACCACGCGGAGAAGGAGAATCGATCGGTGGACGATTTTAGAGGCTAATCTTCAGATATCGGTTAAGTTCATATGTTTTTCCTTTTATTTCTTAACTTCGATAATTGTTTGAGCATATTTAGCTTAATTTCAATTATATAAACGACTATGGCCATAGGCTAAATGTGAATTATCTTAGGGATGAATATTATTTATAAAAATATCATTTTGGTTGAGTTGTGTTTCTTTAATGTTTGAATGTGTTTATCATATTTTCATTATTATATACTAGTTTAGATATATCGAGAATACAGGGTTTAACGCTCGGAAGAGGTATCCCCGGATTCGGACTAGGGTAAACACAACGCATGAAATCAATGATGTTGAGGCGAGACTCACGTGACCTAGAGTCATTAAGACGTTGAGGGGGACTTTGGTGTTGACGCGAAGTCACGTATTCCCTCGTCTTACACTTGGTAGAAGTGACAGGAGAGTTTACGAACTAAGATTTTGTGTGCAATCAATGACGTTGGGGCACAACTCACACAACCTAGGGTCGTTAAGACGTTGAGGGGGACTTCTTCGTTGACACAAAGTTGTGTATTTCCCCGTCTTACACTCGGGAGAGGTGACGGATGAGTTTTAGATACCGAGATTGTCAAATAGGTCGAACACCATTATTGTAAACTAAACGAAATCAAACGCGTTTAAGTAAATAAAGTTAATCCCTAGATAATCCATCACATAACTATCTCGTATTAGTAATTAGTATAGTTAAATTAGTATTTTAGTATTAGTATTTAATTATAAATACTATTTTTAGCGCCCAGATAAAATTAGGTTATGATAATCGCGGTAATTGATAGTAATCTCAACCAATCTCTGTGGATACGATACCCGACCGAAAGGTCCATTATACTAAAACTTGACCCGTACTCTTGCGGTGAAAGTATCGACGCGAAATTGCGGCCACCAAGTTTTTGGCGCCGTTGTCGGAGATTGGTTTGTCAAATTCAGTTTTCGACGATCACCACCAAGTTTTTGGTAACGATTGTCAGGGATTGTGTTTTATATTATTCTTGATATTGTGAGTAAATAACTTGATTTTAATTTTGGCATTTTTTAGTGTTTATAATTTTTCTTTGTAATTTTGTTTTTGTATTTTTTATACAGGGTACTTGGCGATGTTAGATCGACGGGTATTGTTGCATCTTTTTCAACGGGATTCTGAACTGTTTATAGTGCATGGCCACGCACATAAGCTGATAAGGCGTGTCATTGAAAGATCAAGCAGAACAAAGCAATATCCCGCCAAGATTAAGGGCGTTCTGAATGTGTCGAGCTGACAACCATAAACCAAGTGCTTCTTGGGAGGCAACCCAAGGTCACAAATAAATTAAATCCATCTTCGTCGACTTGAAACGGAGGCGAGATCCTCTCGCCTCCCAGGTACGTGTTCTAAACCCCCGTCTTCAATATCATGCTATATACTATTATTGGGATCGCTGACAGGTCATTTTGGGCAATGCCTGTGTTAAGTTGGTGGTGATGTGTAGTATGTTTTTAGTATGTGTTTATGTTGTTAGTTAAGTTTTACTGTTTTTATCGTATGCATGCTTGTTTAGGATTATTTGTTTAATTTAGTTGTTATTTTGTGCTTAGTTTTGACGTCATCTGGGCCTTTACCCGATGATGAGTCTGTTCCCTAATTGTTTATTGAGGTCGAGCGTAAAGATCATTCATCTGTGTTATGTGTGCTTAACGTATTGTCTTAGTAAAAGTTATTGTAGATCCTAAATGCACGAGCAAGTAAACTCAATATAGCACTATCTAATTAATTTGAAACCGATTATCCTTCACTAAATTTCATGACAATAGGGATTCTAGAACTTGATTTGGGGGAAATTCGAGGCGAAATCCTAGGCGAGGTTGTTTAGGAGATATGATTTAGGCATTCATTTGATCGCTTGAGCCTTTTGAAGCCTACCATGCAATATCATTATCCCTCGTTACCCTGTCGAAGCCTAAATGCCAATTCAATTCTGAACATATAAACAAATTTCCTAGCCAGTTGATTTTTGTCCAAACCTATATCGCCGAATTAAAGGCACATTTGAGTGAATCAAGTTAGCATTCATAGATGCTACTTGATGTGAGTGGTTGGGTTTAGGGCGAACTTTGGATTGATTCGGTATTAGTGCATTCACTTTTCATTTTCTTAATCATTTTTGCACACTTCTAAAACTGTAGAAATTCGAATACATTTGGGGGTGTGTTACTTAATCATTTTTTGCACACTCCTTAAATTGTAGAAATTCGAATGAGTTTGGGGGTGTGTTTGAAAAATAAAATAAAATATTACGTTTCTTTTGAGAAGTGAATACGTTGGTCTAAAATGATTGTTTGGGATTGTTTACAATTTTTCTATGGGGGTACGAGTGTGAGAGTGCCAGCGATGTGCCTTGGGTAACATTAAGTTAACGATGTTAACCCATTTTCTATTCAAATTTACCCTTGGCCAAATAAACCAAAACTGATCCAAGCCCTATTGATCTTTTTGAACCTCCGAGCCTACATTAGTAGAGAATAGATCCCGGGTCAGGCATATGGATTCCCTATACCTAAAAGGTTTTAGTCACGAACTATATTGAGGGGGTAATCCCATCTAATCAACGGATAGTTATATATTTGAGTTTTAAAACACACACATTTAAACAGGATCTAGAATAGCGCTTACTATTTTTGAACGTTGAAATTCTAGAACACCACATGGTGTGATTTATACTTGAACTCGATAGAATTGGGGGCCGATGAGGGAAAATCTTTCGGCCGGTAGATGATAATCAAAACTTTCACATTTTGTTTTGTTTTCAGTGTTTTTTGTTTTTAGTTTTCAATTTCGTAATTAGTTTTTATATTTTCTTGTATTTTGTGGGTGTTTTGCTTGAGGACTAGCAAAATTTCGAGTTTGGAGGTATTTGATAGGTGTGATCTACCTATCTATTTTCAAATCGAAATTGTTAATTTTTGAGTTCGTTTATTACGTTTTTAATATGTTTTAATATGTTTTTATTCTTTTTGTTTTAAAGCAGGTGTGTGGGGTGGAAAGGTAGGAAAACGGAGTATAAATGATCAAATTGTATCGAGAACGGTGGAAAAATGAGCAAAGAGGCAAGATTTTGAAATAAGCCCATCGCCGCGGCGTCCAGACCTCCGTTGCGAAGGTGAAAATGCAGAGAAGGTCATTCTTTCTAAAATGTCCACCGCTATGGTAGTAAAAATGCAGGATTGACCCCAAATCCACCGTCGACTCCACCGCCTCGGCGAACATCCAACCGACCTACCCACCGCTGTGGCAGTGACCTCTACACAATTTAGATATTTTGTTTATATATTTTCCCTATAAATATCCTCTCCTTTCCTCTTGAGAACCCTTCGACCATTAGAGCCCTTAGGGCTTAGTTTAGAATATAGAGAGAGTATGGAGAGTGCTCAAGCAATTCCGAAGGAGAAGATTACCACGCGAAGAAGGAGAATCGATCGGTAGATGGTTTTAGCAGCTAATATTCGGATATCGACTAAGTTCATCAGTTTTTCCTTCTATTTCTTAAATTCAATAATTGTTTGAACCTATTTAGCCTAGTTTCAATTGTATAAACGGCTATGGCCATAGGCTAAATGTAGATTATCTTAGGGATAAATATTATTTATAAAAATATCGTTTTGGTTGAGTTGTGTTTATTTAATTATTGTTCTTCAATGTTTGAATGTGTTTATCGTATTTTCATGATTATATGCTAGTTTAGATATATCGAGAATACAGGGTTTGACGCTCGGAAGAGGTAACCCCGAATTCAGACTAGGGTAAACACAACGCATGAAATCAATGACATTGGGGAGAGACTCACATGACCTAGTCATTAAGACGTTGAAGGGGACTTTGGCATTGACGCGAAGTCACATATTCCCTCGTCTTACACTCGGGAGAAGTGACGGGAGAGTTTACGAACTGAGATTTTGAGTGCAATCAGTGATGTTGGGGCAAAACTCACGCAACCTAAGGTCGTTAAGATGTTGAGGGGGACTTCTTCATTGACACGAAGTTGTGTATTCCCCCGTCTTACACTCGGGAGAGGTGGCGGAGGAGTTTTAGATACCGAGATTGTCAAATAGGTCAAACACCATTATTGTAAACTAAACAAAGTTAAACACGTTTAAGTAAATAAAGTTAATCCCTAGATAATCCATCCCATAACTATCTCGTATTAGTAATTAGTATAGTTAAATAAGTATTTTAGTATTAGTATTAAATTTTATATTACATTTTTAGTGCCTAGATAAAGTTAGGTTATGACAATCGCGATACTCGATAGTAATCTCAACCAATCCCTATGGATACGATACCCGACTAAAAGGTCCATATACTAAAACTTGACCTGTACGCTTGCGGTGAAAGTGGCGACGCTTAAATTGCAGCTACCAGTGTATCTAATTAGTACAACAAATAAACATATAGGCATGTATCACACGTAATTTTCACATAATAATTATTATTTTATTATTATTAACAATTATAATTCAACCACAATAAAAAGATTAAATACAAATATTAAAAGAATTAGAAATTCTACCTGAAATACGAACCGGAACATTTTTTTTCCCTCTAAAAAATCATTCAATATATATCCTACTGTAACTTTTCTTCTTTATATGCCCATATATAATTAATTCCTGATTATGGTAATATTTTGTAACCTTCTGATAGGTGTAAATTATCTATCTATTTCTAAACCGAATTTGTTAGTTTTCGAGTACATTTATTATATTTTTAATACGTTTTAATATGTTTTTATTATCTTTTTATTAAAACAGGTGCGTGGGGTGAAAAGGTATGAAATCGGAGCATAAACGATCAAATCGCATCGAGAACGGTCGGAGAACGGTGGAAAAATGAGCAAGGTGGCAAGATTCTGCAAACAAGCTCACCGCTGCAGCGTCTAGGCCACCGCCGCGATAGTGAAGATGTTGAGAAGATCAATTGATGCTGATACCTCTCCGCCTGGGCGGTGAATCCAGCAGAAACTTTTCCAATTCCACCGCCGCGACGGTCAGCCTCTACGCAATGTTAGATATTTATTTAGATATTTTATCTATTTATACCCCTTTCCTCCTTCCTCCTTTGATGATCTCTGGTCATTACAACCCTTAAGGCTTAGGTTAGTATATAGAGAGAGTATGGGGAGTGCTCAAATATATCCGAAGGAGAAGATCAACACGCGGAGAAGGAGAATCATTCGGTGGATGGTTTTAGCGGCTAATCTTCGGATATCGGCTAAGTTAATCCGTTTTTCCTTTTATTTCTTATCTTCTATTTATGTTTGAGTATGTTTAGACTAGTTTCAATTGTATAAACGGCTATGGCCATAGATTAAATGTGGATTATGTATGGGATTAATATCGTTTATAAAAAAGTAGTTTTGATTGAGTTTTGTTTCTTTGATGATTGTTCTTCAATGTTTGAGTGTGTTTATCATATTATTTGTTTATTATGTTTAGAATTATATATTGAGAATACGGGGTTTGACAAATCCCGAATTCATATTAGAATAAACAAACGCCATGATCCGATAACCCGGTCGGGGTTAGGATTGTGGACAATCTATGACGTTGGGGTAAGACTCACGTGACCTAGAGTCGTTAAGACGTTGAGAGAGACTTCTTTGTTGATTCAAAGTCACGTATTCTTTCGTCTTACACTAGAGAGAGATGACGAGGGAGTTTTAGAACGGAGATTGTCGATATGGTAAACACAACGCATGAAATCTATGACGTTGGGGCGAGACTTAGGTGACCTAAAGTTACTAAGACATTGAGGGAGACTTCTTCGTAGACACGAAGTCACGTTATATCCCTCGCCTTACACTCGGGAGAGGTGGCGAGGAAATTTACGAACTGAGGTTCTGTATACAATCAATGAGGTTGGGGCAAGACTCACGCAATATAAGGTCATTAAGACACTGAGGGGGACTTTTTCATTGACATGAAGTTGCGTTATATCCTCCGTCTTACACTCAGGAGAGGTGGCAGAGGAGTTTTAGATACCGAGATTGTCAAATAGGTCGAACACCATTATTGTAAACTAAACGAAATCAAACGGGTTTAAGTAAATAGAGTTAATCCCTAGATAATCCATCCCATAACTATCTCGTATTAGTAATTAGTATAGTTAAAGTAGTATTTTAGTATTAGTATTAAATTATATTCCATTTTTATCGCCTAGATAAAGTCGGGTTATGACAATCGCGGTACTCGATAGTAATCTCAACCAATCTCTGTGGATACGATACCCGATCGAAAGGTCCATTATACTAAAACTTGATTCGTACGCTTGCGGTGAAAGTGGCAGCGTTGAATTAGCGGCCACCAAGTTTTTGGCGCCATTGCCGGGGATTGTCTTATTGATTGTTTTCGATATTGCGAGTAAATAACTTGATTTTAATCTAGGTATTTCTTTTGTATATAATTTTCGTTTGTAGTTTTGTTTTTGTTTTCCGACAGGATGCTTGAAAATGTTAGATCGACAGGTATTCTTGTGTTTCATTCATTGTAAAATCTCGCCAGTCTTGAGGGCATGTGTTGGGTCGAGGACATTAAACCAAACGCTTCTTGGGAGGCAACCCAGGGTCACAAATAAGTTACATACATCTCCATCGACTTGAGTCGGAGATGAGATTGTCTCGCCTCCCAAGTACGTGTTCTAAACCTCCGTCTTCAATATCATGCTATACTATCATTGGGATCGCTGACGACTCATTTTGGACATCACCTATTTTAAGTTGGTGGTGATATGTAGTTTGTTTTAGTTGTAGTTTATGTTTTACTGTTTTTACGTGTGCATGCTTGTTTAGGATTAGTTTGTTTAGTTTAGTTGTTATTTTGTGCTAAGTTTTGACATCATTTGGGCCTTTACCCGATGATGATTCTGTTTCCTGGTTGTTTTGAGGTCGAGCGTAATGCTCATTCATGCGTGTTTTGTGTGCTTAACATATCGTCTTAATAAAAGTTATTGTAGATCCTAAATACACAAGCACGTAAACTCAATATAGCACTATCTAATTGATTTGAAGTCGATTATCCTTCACTCAATTTCATGACAATAGGGATTCTAGAACTTGATTTGGGGGAAATTTGAGGCGAAATCCTAGGCGAGGTTGTTTAGGAGATATGATTTAGGCATTCATTTGATCACTTGAGCCTTTTGAAGCCTACCATGCAATATCATTATCCTTCGTTACCCTACCGAAGCATAAACGTCGATTCAATTTCTGAACACTTAACAAATACCATAGCCGATTGATCTTTTTCCAAAGCTACATTGCTAAACTGAAGGCACAAATTTGAGAGAATCAAGTTAGCAGTTGCAAATGCTACTTGAAGTGAGCAGTTGGGTTTAGGGCGAACTTTATATTGGTTCGGTATTCGAGTACTTACTTGTCTTTTTTGTTCCTTTTTCACACACCCCTTAAATATTACAAATTAAATAAGTTTGGGGGTGCGTTGTGTAAGTAAAAAAAAAAAAAAATCGTTTCTTTTTGACATGACAAGTGAGTACGACGTTATTAAATGTTTGTTCAGGGTCATTTCTAAATAAACTATGGGGTTTCGAGTGTGAGAGTGCCAAGCGATGTGCCTCGGGTAACGTTAAGTTAACGACATTAACCCGTTTTCCAATTCCAAAGTACCCGTGGCCATTATTCCAAAACCGAACCAAGCCCTACTAATCTTCATGAACCTCCGAGCCTACATTAGTGGAGAATAGATCTTGGGTCAGGCATATGGATTCTTTATACCTAAAAGGTTTTAGTCATGATTTATATTTAGGGATAATCCCATCTAATCAATGGATAGTTGTATATTTGAATTTAATCACGCACACTTAAATAGGATCTAGAATGACGCTTACTATTTTTTAACGTTAAAATTCTAGAATACCACAAAGTGTGATTTATGCTTGAACTTGATAGGATTGGGGGCCAATAAAGGAAAAATCTTTCGGCTGGTAGATGATAATCAAAACCTACACATATTTGTTTTTAGTGTTTTTCATTTTTAGTTTTCAATTTTGTAATTAGTTTTTATATTTTCTCATATTGTGTGGGTGTTTTGCTCGAGGACTAGCAAAATTCCAAGTTTGGGGGTATTTGATAGGTGTAAATCACCTATCTATTTTCAAACGAAATTTGTTAGTTTTCGAGTATGTTTATTACATTTATAATACGTTTTTATTCTTTTTTGTATTAAAACAGGTACGTGGGGTAAAAAGATTTGAAATCAGAGCATAAACGATCAAATCGTATCGAGAACGGTCGGAGAACGGTGAAAAAATGAGCAAAGTGGCAAGATTCTGCAAACAAGCTCACCGCCGTGGCGTCCAGACCACCACCGCGGCAGTGAAGATGCTGAGAAGATCAATTGATGCTGATACCTCTCTGCCTAGGCGGTGAATCCCACTGCCTAGGCGGTAAACCAGCAGAAACTTTTCCAATTCCATCGCCGTCTCTACTGCCGTGGCGAACTTCAAATCGACATACCCACTATCGCGGCGATGAATCCCACCGCCGTGGCGGTCAGCCTCTGCGCAGTGTTAGATATTTATTTAGAAATTTTGTCTATTTATACCCCTTTCCTCATTTCTCCTTTACTGATCTCCAGCCATTACAGCCCTTAAGGCTTAGGTTAGTATATAGAGAGAGTATGAGGAGTGCTCAAACATATCTGAAGGAAAAGATCAACACGCGGAGAAGGAGAATCGTTCGGTGGACGATTTTAGCAGCTAATCTTCGGATATCGGCTAAGTTCATCCGTTTTTCCTTTTATTTCTTATCTTCTATTTATGTTTGAGCATGTTTTGGCCTAGTTTCAATTGTATAAATGGCTATGGCCATAGGTTAAATGTGGACAATGTATGAGATTAATATAGTTTCTTTGATGATTGTTCTTCAATGTTTGAGTACGTTTATCATATTGTTTGTTTATTATGTTTAGAATGATATATTGAGAATACGGGGTTTGACAAATCCCGAATTCAGATTAGAATAAACAAACGCCACGATCTGATAACCCGGTCGAAGTTAGGATTGTAGACAATCTATGACGTTGGGGTAAGACTCACGCGACCTAGAGTCATTAAGACATTGAGAGAGATTTCTTCATTGATTTGAAATCACGTATTCTCTCGTTTTATACTTGGGAGAGGTGGGGAGCGAGTTTTAGAACTGAGATTGTCGATAGGGTCAACATAACGCATGAAATCTATGATGTTGGGGAGAGACTCATGTGACCTAGAGTCGTTAAGACGTTGAGGGGGATTTCTTCGTTGACACGAACTCAGGTTATATCCCTCGTCTTACACGCAGGAGAGGTGGCGAGAGAGTTTACGAATTGAGGTTTTGTGTGCAATCAATGAGGTTGGGGCAAGACTCACGCAACTTAGGGTCGTCAAGACGTTGATGAGGACTTCTTCGTTGACACGAAGTTGCATTATATCCCCCGTATTACACTCGAGAGAGGTGGCATGGGTGTTTTAAATACCGAGATTGTCAAATAGGTCGAACACCATTATTGTAAACTAAACAAAATCAAACGCGTTTAAGTAAACAGAGTTAATCTCTAGATAATTCATCCCATAACTATCTCGTATTAGTAGTTAATATAGTTAAAGTAGTATTTTAGTATTAGTATTAAATTATATTCCATTTTTATCGCTTAGATAAAGTCGGGTTATGACAATCGCGGTACTCAATAGTAATCTCAACCAATCCCTGTGGATATGATACCCGACTGAAAGGTCCATTATATTAAAATTTGATCCGTATGCTTGTGATGAAAGTGGCAGCGCTGAATTAGACTCATTTTCGCCTATTATTATTTTTTTGCACCCAAGTGTGCAAGCTTTTGAGCAGCATAGATAGGGTACTTCAGAGTCTACTTTTTTTTCTCGACGTTTTCGCCAAGTCGCTTTTTTGCTTGATCCTGTTTTCAGAGTTGTAAAATTTTGAAAATTTCTTGTCTCTGCCCAGAACCATAGACCACTAGCCCTCCAGTCTAGGACACGAGTTAATTTCAAGAAAATCGTGTTGTAGACTTAGGATAAGGGTTTCCCAGGATACTTGGTCCTCTCGGGTCCGCAAGGGCGCAACGCGGTGGTTGGACCCCCTTGGCCGGTCATTGGGGTGTTCTCCGTATTCAGGCTCATTCAGGAACCCTTTCAGGTTATCTCCATTTAGTCCGTGCAGAGCACCTTCCCTTTTAGAATGTCAGACTTATAGTCGACTGGTGGGGAGAGGTACTTGGCTACAGGCCCTCAGACCCGATTAATGCCCCGCCCTCGGTGGATGACCTCGGTCTTTCCCAGGGCACGAACTATTAACTTTTGGAGAGAGTCTGGTTGTCACCATTGATGCTGAGCACCAGGATGAGGCTCATGGAGAATTACTCGCGACGCCGAGGGTCGGGATGTTGGGTGGAGAATTATCTGCGACTCAGGAGGTCGGAATGCAACTGTGGAGAATCATTCGCTACGCCGAGAGCCGAGATACAGCTCAAGGGGTCGGAATACAGCCGTGGAGAATCACTCACGATGCCAAGAGTCAGGATGCGACTCAAGGGATCGGAATGTAACCACAGAGAATCATTCGCAACGCCAAGAGTCGAGATACGGCTCAGGGGTTCAGAATGTAGCCGTGGAGAATCACTCGCGATGCCGAGAGTTGGAATACGACTCAGGGGGTCAGAATGCAATCGTGGAAAATCACTTGAGACGTCGAGAGTCGGGACGCAACTCAGGAGGTCAGAATGTTGTTGACCGGAGAAAATACAAGGCATATTGCACAAAACGCATTCTTTATTTTGATAATAAAAACTACAACACTTTTTATAAACTATAAGTTATTCACAAAAGTGGATCATTATTACAGAAGTTGCACTTCAGCTAGTCAGCCTTCCACGGGTGTCTGATCGGCACATTCTCTTCTATTTCAAGATCGTATGTGCCCGGACGTGTGACCCTAGTGACTCTGTATGTATCTGGAGTTGAATCCACAGTAGATGTGATTGATTTCACCATCCACGCGTTGGTGATAATCTCCGACCTCAACCCCTCAAGGCAGTGGACAGTTACAGTTTCCCCTTCTTCTCTAGGCCCAGGGCTCTCTTTGTGGTTCATCCTCATCAGGATGCCCCTGATTTCCTCTCCGGACGTAGTTCCAGAGATAGTTTCTTTGGACAAGAGTTTCAATCTCTGGCCGGAGCTGGAAATAGTTCTCTATAGAGTGACCTCGGTCTTGGTGGAACTCACAATATTGGGTCAGCGATCTCCCGACTGGCCTTTCCCTCGGGGGCGAAGAATGAGAAAAGAAGTCTTGTCCTAAGTTTTCTACGAAGACAGTGGCCACTGAGGCCGTGAGTGGGGTGAACTCTAGTTGGTAATGCCCTAGAAGGGGAAGTGGCCTCCTGTCTCCCAACAAAGGTCTAAATCTCCCTTCAGCTCATAATCTTGTCGAGCCTTGGGCTTGACTCAAACCTCCATTCCCCGGTTTCCTCAGCTTGTTTACTACTGCTTGCCTTCTCCTGGTTGCAGCACGGAGGTCAGTACCATGGAATCTAATCCCACGGTCTAGAGCTTGATCGAGTGTGAGAGCAGGGTTAGAGCAGAGATCGTAGGATAATCTCTGATGCTGAAGTACATCAACAAAGGCATTTCGCGCAATAGCGTCAGGAAGGTCGTCATACATATTTACTTCTCGGTTGAAACGCTCAACATAATTACCCCAAGATTTAGTGGGCTCTTGCCGAAGAGTAAGGATATGAGCCACAGTCCTTGGTCTTTGCTGGGAACGGCTAAAATGAGTCAGGAAAAATTGCTCGAGTTCTCTGAAGGTGGAGATGGACGCTGGCCTCAAACCCTGGAACCACGATCTTGCAACACCTATAAGGGTGATAGGAAATGCTCTACACCTTAAAGCTACAGAGGCCACCTATATGTCCATATGATACTTGAACATAGACATACAGTCAACGGGATCTGAAGTCCCATCATACGGACTCATCTGGGGTTAGGTGAAATACCTCGACACTACTTCTTCCAGAACCTCATCCATAAAAGAAGAATTCACCTCTGGAATAACACCCGGTCCTATCCTGCCTCCTTATACCTCCTGGAGACGGGCTTTCATGTTGGTCAGGTGGCACTCCACAGCCTCTCATACTCGAGCCTCTCCTTGGATTCGACTGTCCATAGCTCGGGTTGCAAGGTGATGGAAGGAAGATGAGTAGGAGTCAACTTCACGCTTACGCCGACCTTTATGATCGGACCTGGCAAGCCGATGAAGAGCTCGACCATTAGGGGACACTGACATATCCCTTGGCACAAATTCGCGTGGTGGTAGAGGTGGAGATCTCGACATTGCAGGGGGGACCTCTCTTGGCCCATAACCTCAGGATTGCGAGGCAGAGAGCAGCCCTCAGGCAGTTGCCCATTCGAAGTGTCCACGAAAACATGCGGTCTTGAAATGGCCCCATGGGTGTTGCAGGATGGAGGGCTGGTCCACCCTGAGTAGGGGGCGGTGGCAAGTGTACAAGGATAAGTTGTATATTCAATTTGAACTCTTGTATTTGGTGTCCAAGGAGATCGACCCGAGATGCCTCTACAGCTCCCAAGGTCTGTCCCGTAGCCCCAGGTGGTAGAGTAGATGGTCCTACCTGACCAGAGGGGGGCAGTTATCCTTGTGGGTGGGAGCTACGGGGTATGTGATTGGATTTTTCGACATGTCTTCTCGTTATTCTATTTTGTGTTTATCTAACTGGACTTTGTGATCACTCAAGATCAGCTGAGCAGAGAGCAGTGATCAGGGGAAGGCTTTTTGCTCGGTTCCCATAGATGGTGCCAAACTATTGGTGCATAAAATTGGTACACACTTCGAGTATAGTCCAGTCGGATGACAAGTGGGTCATCTTGCTGAGGTGGAGTCGTCGGTTGAAAAGTACTCGCGTCAGCTATGCCGGGTCCTGGGAGGACTGACCTACTGTGTCCAAAATCTTGTTCCTCAAGGAGTGTACTTGCAGAAGGCTCAGACTAAGGTTTGTCCTGGTAAAGCCCCTCCGGCGTGGTAATCATTGCTCAGAGAGAAAATGTACAAAATATAGCAAGTAAACAAATGAACTCGCACGTAATATAAGTGTATTCAAGCGTACCTCAAGCTTACATAGACCCTGATATATATAGGCATTGCTGATGATTAGTTGGGCCTAAACACAATTAATTAGTCGAAACCCTGTGTCTACCCGATAATCCATGGCGTTTAGGAGATAATCGTTGGGCTTGGGCTTTTGGGCCCATTTGGCAAAGCCCACGGGCCTTTGTTAGGCCTGCGGCGATGAGTCGGTGGAGGAGAGAAGAAATCCATGGAGTCCTAGAGAAGAAACAAGGTGAAAAGGGGAGTCGGTCGAGGTGAAGGGCTGAGTCATTGAAACTGATTGCCGAGGGCACGGCGCAGAGCTCAAAACGACACGTCCCGGCGGGGCTCCTCACTTCTCCCTGGGTACAAATAAGATTCCAGGGAGGAGCCCTAGTCGGCGTATGCTCCAATGTGACGTTGTGGATTCTGGAATGCGTCCCTATCATTGTGAGGGTTGACACGTAGCTGGATCTCAAGTGCTGACTTAGAGGTGCCCAAAAATACCCTTATCAATTATTATTATTATAATAATAATAATAATAATAATAATAATAATAATAATAATAATAATAATAATAATAATAATAATTGATAAGGGTATTTTTGGGCACCTCTGAGTTAACAACACATATACACGTGTTCTGTATATGTGTATATTACACACATATTAACATGTGTTATTTTCTTAGGAAGACAACACATACTTTATATATATATATATACACATAAAATTCTTTTTTAACATAAAGAAAATATTAGTTATACCCTAAAATTATTCAAACAATATTTTAAATAAAACAATAGTCCAAGAACTTTTAAAAGTTAATTTAAAATTAATATTTAATTCCCTAAAAATTATCAAGTATCTATTTATACCATAAATTTTCATAATATACAAAATAACCCAAAAATATTAAACTCATATAAATAATATTTTCAAAATATAAATTTATCGGGGTATTACATAAAATACACAATAACCCCTAAGTGTTTGAATTGTATAAAAACAATCCATATTAAAAAATTTGAAGGATATATATGTTATTTAACATTAATTAACAGATTTTAGTTGACTTTTACCCATTGACCATTTGTCACAACCCGTCCCGGACACCCGTCATCCCGTGGCGGGCGTGATTACAACATGACATCACCAATACCCAAATAACCAAATGAATGACAATATACACCTACTGTATAATACAAACATCTACTATGGGGGACACACCTATCCCAAAATTTTATTAACTAAAAGTATTTATCCATGAACCTTTTATAGGTTCGCCTTTGACAGCTTCTCTCAATCGCCTATATGACTCCATCACGTAGCTCTATCTAGTGCCAGTAGGGGACCGACTCCTAGCTGCTGCACCTGCGAGTGTACTGCCTTCTTAGTAAAGCATTTTTAAAATATTAATACGTTCTACATATTTTCACAATTAAGTATGGATCAAGCATAAGCATATAAATAATGAAAATAAAGTGATAGAGATTAGTTCCATCCAACTCCATCTAGTATAAAATCATATCAATCATCATAATAAATAATATCAAATAAACCAATATACGTAAAACACCACATCTCAAGCACCAATCTCAAACACACACCTCCAACACACACACACTGGCCAGCCCTAGTGATCGTTTTAACCTCACGATCGGGAGTTTGCAACGGTACCGTACCAGCCGTAGGATATGCCTTCCTACGAACACCCATCACTCCGCCGAAGTAGATAATCATTGCGCAGTATAAACGTCTAACATCACTCTGCCGAAGCAGATAAACATCACTCCGTCGTAGCGGATAACATCACTCCGCCGAAGCGGATAATCTCACTATACCGAAACAGATAAATATTAGGGCATCGTCAAATCAACTACAGCATCATCGAATCACAACTCAATAAATATCGTCAAATCACTACATCTATCTCTTTTCCTCAAAACCAACTTTTAAGTCCAAAAGCATATTTCACACTTTTCTTTTTAGAGAAAACGTCTGATTCTTTCAAAACTACTTTTCCACCCTTTATTTTCCTTTTGAAAACCAGACATTTTTAGGAAAGCAGATGTTTTCTATTTCCTTTTAAAAACACCGTCTGATTTTACCAAATTCAACAAAAATTCAATTTCCATTTCATTTTGGAAACCATCGAAATCTCCCAAAAACCCAGTTTACCAACTCACCAAAATCCTGCTTGATCCATATCATTTATAAATTCATACAATTTAAGTAAACACATATTTCATCATGTATATACATAGAAAAATAGTTTGGTAAGAAGACAGTACACTCACCTTGATTCCCGCGCTGAAAAACTATTACCGTTCAAATCCTACTAGGACGCTGGCGCCTGCGAACCTAATAGCGATAGGATCTAAATTAATATTTTATTTTAAATAACCCAACATGCAATGTAAACCCTAAATTTTCTAATTCCCTATTTTTCAGATTTTATTATGAAAAATTATCATTTTATCCGTTTCGTTACGTTGATATTCACCCCTACTATTTTATTTAGATTGACGATTAACAAAATATCAATATGGTTTTGAAATTCCTTCTATGATTATGAACCTTTTAATACCAACAATTTAATTTAACAAAAATAATACCTGATTTAAAATTTTCCTGGTTCCGAAACCCCCGCCAGCCATGAATTGGGTTTTTAGATTCTACTGGGGTGGTTCATGTATTTTTTTTCTTTTTCTTCCCCTTTTCCTTCTTTTCTCTGTTTCCTTCCTTTCTGCTTGCCTTTACCAGTTCCGTTCCCCGTTTTGATGCCGCCGGCCAACTCTCTCTCTCTCTACTATTACTACCCACTGGAGGCTTCCCACGACTCGCCACCCTCACCGCCGGCCCTACTCCATCCCCCACGACTCGCCACCCTCACCGCCGGCCCTACTCCATCCCCTACTACCGATCACCCACCACCACCGGCCACCCTATCACCGAACGCACCTACCCACAAAACTACCGCCACCACTGTTGACGGCCAACTCACGCTACCCCCTTCACACCCATACGGTCGCACACGACGTTCGGAACACACACATACAGCAACCATAATACTCAGTATCATACGCACAGCAGACACACACCCGCACGCACAACTTTCTCTCTCTAACTCACCACCGGCGAAAATCGGCGACAACGGCGACCACCCCAACACCTTCATCTGACCGAACGGAACACGCCCACAACCTGATCTCATACCCACATGCGACCCACATGCACAACCATACACACCAACACACGATCGGTACTAAAAAAAACAGAGCATCTATACACACAACGTCGGAACGGAACAGCGCACACCCACCTTCGGCTGCATGACGGTCTAAACGACGGATAACTACACACATACACAAATCTGACCGAATGGAGGGCCACCACCCACGCCGGATTGCACCCCATCGCCGGCGAACTCACCATCCCAAACCTTCTCCTCTTCCTCTCGGTTTTTTTTTTTTTTTTCCCGATTTCTTCTTTTGAGGTGCTCTCCTACTGAATTTTCACGCATATACATATATATATGCATGATAATAGTGGATATGTTTTGTTTTCTTCACGCCATGCCGCCACTTTCCGCTTCCCTTTGTCTCCGGCCGAATTTCACGGCACCGCCCATAATTTGGTTATGTATATATATATATATAATTTTTGTCTAATTGCTCTTTCCTCCCCTCTTCTCCTTAAAATCTTCATTTTAATCAATTTTGTTTTTTACAAGTTTTAGAAATTATAATTTGAACCTCAAGTTTAAATTTAATGTTTCTAAATTTTCAATTTTTGCGCCTAAACTTTTGATTTGAATTTTTAATTAACAAAAATTTTCCCCGAATTTTTTCAATGCTCTAAAATGTAATTAAAATGACGTGCGTGCTAAACCGGGGTCTTACAACATTAATGCTAACAAAAAATTTAACAGTTGCACTTAGTCTTAAGCACATGGGGTATAGGTGGTGACGAAAATAAAATAGGGTACAAAGTACAATTCTGTCTAACCACATGTGTGTCAAGTGTAATTAATCCTAAAAAAATAAACATGGATTATAAAAAGCACAAATTTTAGATTTTTAACTACACAAATGGGGCGAAGAATGATTATTCTATGATAGCTAGGTGGTGTAAATAGAGATGTATAGTGCGTTGGTCATTGGATTTGAGAGTGAGACAACGGGATAGGGATTGATAAAGAAAGCGAATGTGGATTTTAATAAAGGATATTTTCATAGTTAAAGATTAAAAGGTAAAGGAAAACTTCGGGAAAAAGAATTGAATGAATTGAGAGAGATCCGTGTGCAATAACACATTCTTTACTTTAATATTTTTCTCAAAATATGAAAGCAAAATATATCTGAAAATATATGTGAATATAATTAAATAAATATGTAACCACAAAAATAAATATAGATATTTAATTCAAGTAATTTTATTAGAATTAAGGTGTTTTTTTTTTTTTTTTTAAAGTACATTCAATTAGGAAAAATTATGGATATTTTTTTCTCTATATATATTCTTATAAAAAAAATTAAAAAAACACTATTCAACTTTCTATATCTATCTCTGTAAGGTTTAATTTACTATTTATTTTATAAGTAATATTAGCAAAGTTGTCAAACTCGATTTCCCAGGGCCGCCATGCAGTTTCTCCCTAAGGAGAATTAATACTAAACTGAATAACCGATAATTTATTTTGTATAAATCCGAGAAATTTACAAACTACAAAGACAGTTATAATTATCGAGTACGATAATTTTACTAAATTTGACTAAATAATCAATATCTTAATTAATAAAGATCTGATAGATTTTATACACAACGACGATAATTATAATTATTGAATTTTCGAGTCAATTTTACAACAGTGATAAATACAATTATTACAAAATAAATAGAAATTCAAATAAAATTTCTGTCGTCGTTTCATTAACGGGATATTAATTAAGGGGCCGGTATATACATATGATATACTAAATATATTAGTATTTATGAACTATTAGTAAACGGAATACATTAAGCCGTTTCATAATATCAATAATACTAGTATTAAGCAGTGGCCCGGGACAATTAGTATTTGTATTGATAATACTAATATTAGTATTCCACGTAAATAATATTATGTGACCCTTTTGTACCAAGGCCTTACTTACTAGTCATAATATTATAATTTATTAACCTAATGTTCGGAATAATTAGTATTAATATCGTTTATTTACATCTCCCGGTTATTAATATTTGTCAACTAAGACAAGACCAATATCCTAGGATAATATTCAATAGAATATTATGTAGTTGATAATGTAGAGATTAACATTGCAATTATTATTAGTATTCTAATAATATAGATACATAAATAATTTATAATATGAATATTAATACGTATAATTTAACCATAATTAATATATGGTTATTAAAATTTATCAACTGTTCTTTTGGTTGCTAACCTATGGTATTATTCTATTCTGATATTAATATGAATATAATTGATATACCTATAACAACAATAGGTTAATATCACCATATTTTAATTTATGAGTAATAAATTAAACTAATTCCTGTCAATTGATCACAATAATAAGTTTCCCAAATTTTACTGTCAATTTTACAATAGTAAATAATAGTTACAATTATTACAAATAAAAATTCGAATATAATTCTCGGCGCTGTTTCACTCTCATCGGCTTTGCAATCAAAACTGTGAGGTTATGAGCGAACGTTCAATAGAATTTTAACCCCTCTAATATGTGTATTTAATTAATATGAAAAATAAAAAATATAGGCATGATTTTCACATAATTATAATTATTTGATGAGAATTAACAACTATAATTCAATATAATGATAAAATAAATCTCACAATAGAAAAATTAAATCCATATATTTAAAGTGTTAGAAATTCTACCGAAAATTCAATGCCGAAATCTGAACCAAAATTCATATTTTTCTTAGTAATAATGAACCCCCAAGCTGAATACCCTCCCAATAGACCCCACTGATTGGGGATGAGGGTGAGATTCGAAAGGATTGTCGCTACGAGAATGCAAGGTCCCGTTCTAATCCAACGCCTGATTTCCATTTTTTTTAAACCCATAAATGATAGGATTTAAGAAATATGTCAGACCCCTTTTTGTTCTTATTTTTCAAATCATACAAGCTTAGGCCTTGTGTGACTTAATGTTTCTAGATTTTCAGGAAGTTGTCTCTCTTTGATGAACTCATTACCCTTTTTTTTTGGTTGCCACATGTTAACTTTAACACTTGGTTTAACTTGTTTCCTTCCTAAGGAAGGAAACAATGCTAATCACTTTTTTTTTTTTTCAAAAATATTTATTTATTTACACAATATTCTCTTAAAATAAAATAAAAATATTAATTATATCCCAAAACTCTTAAAAGTCAATTTAAAATTACTATTTAACTCCATAAAATTATCAAATATTATTTATATTATAAATTTACAAAATAATCCCAAAGAATATTAAAATAATATTTTTAAAAATACCAAAATTTATGAGGTATTACAATCTATCCCCCCTTAAATAAATTTCGTCTTCGAAATTTTGTTTAAGTAATAAAAATTTAGAATCACACCGCACTGTCATGTTAGTCACTCTTGATTAAATAACTGAAAGTTAACACTACGCTCCCGCTGTGCTATTCTGATGAGAATAACAATGACATCTATATAAAAATTTTCGAGAAAATCTCAAGAATCATTCTATACTTTGATCCAACCTATCGCTAGTAGTGGACCAATATCTATCTAAATGTTTTACCGATGCACTGTCTTTGTGATACGAAAACCAATTATGGATAAAGTGTTTTTATTAAAATCCATTTTTCAACAAAATATAATCATTCACTTGTCAATATTCAAATCCAAACAAAAATATCATCGTAATCGAATAACCGAATTGAAATAAACAATCAATTCACTTTTATATAATAAAATACCATTCTTCCTTGTCAGTCATAGGATCGTTTACCTCACGATCGGGAGTTATAACGGTACTGTAATATGTCTATCTGTGCAATCTAATGTTGCAATCAGTGTTAGGGTCATTTAATATCTCCAATGATAGGAGCAACCACTCTACAGGACTTACCTGACAGGTAACAACATATATTCACTCTGTAGGACTTACCTGACAGATAACAACATATATCTACCCGGGTTTGCCTGATAGGTAACAATATATATCCACTCTGCAAGACTTGCCTGACGAGTAACAACATATATCCACATCTCGTAAGACATACCCTCTTGACGAGAAGACAACTATATCATAGTCGAATAATAAAAATCAATTTCCACATTTAAAAATTTATTTGATCCACATAACGTTCTAAAATAATCTATTTTAGTAAATCTTTTTTTTTTCTTCACATTTTAGTACGAAAATATAATTTGACAATTTACATAGAAGACAATGCACACGCTGTCTTCATAAATATAAAATAAAAAAAAATAGACCAAGTATATTTATCAAATACCACTTTTCAAAATATAATATAATATAACCGTACACTAGGTCGGAATAAAATTCCACTGCTTTTACAATAAAATGATACTTTTAAATCAACCAATTAAATTATTTTGATATATAATAAAATATCTCACACATATTTTTCTATTAGCCATATGATCATTTCACCTTATGATCGGGAGTTACGACAGTACCATAACCTATACAACTGTGTCATCTATGGTGGCTATCAATGTTAGGGTCATTCAATATCTCCAATGGTAGGAGCAACCACCCTGTTGTACTTGTCTGATAGATAACAACATATATCCACCCTGTAGGACTTGTCTGACAAGTAACAACATATATCCATATCTTGCAGGACATGCCTTCCCAACGAGAAGACAACTATGGCATAGCAGGATAGTAAAAAAAAAAATAAAAAAAATCACCTTTCAAATTTTACTTGATCCATTAATCATCGTAAAACTGTCCATTTTCATCAACATTTTTTTTCTTCACAATTTAATATGAAAATAAAATTTCACGATTTATATAGAAGATAATAAATACATTTTATTTGATATTTTCAATTCAACGACAAATTTAATGGTTTACGATTAATACGACACTTACCCAGACTTATTTTACTTACTATAGGTAAATTGTATTCATCAACTACCACCTAAGATGTTAATATGTTCAAATTTGGAACTGTAAGGACCAAAGTGAAATAATGGTAACAACACATGGGGGTAAAGTGTCAAACCACCCAAAAACATAAGGGAAACATCAATGCACGTTCACAATTTTATTTTATTTTTAACTCATGCAAACTTTACTATACAAAAAAATTTGAATAATTAGACCACCGGGATAGCTGTAACAGACGATAATTCGGCACTTAATTTTGATGCAAAAAAAGAGGTGCGTGGAATGGATGTGAAGGCTAAGAGTGAGTTTGGCAATAGGATTCAGTCCTCTCACATGCCCTTAAGCTTGATTTTACACTTATCTCTCTTTGTCTCATTTCTATATATGACTAATTCTTACAATCACTAGTTGTAATCATAGTTACATTTTTTTGGTCCTTGAAAAAGTGTGTGCTATTTCCAATGAGCATTCATTGATGAATAAATATGTTGGGTGTTTTTGGGTGCCGAGTTTTCCTTATCCAAACATGGCTTCCATGTAATTTTTTTTTTTTATTAATGAGTTATATAAAAAATATTATTTTTTAGTATTATTTCAATTATTATCCCAAAATGTATTATAAGTAATGGGTACCATAATTCAAGCCTATAGTGATCGCAAACCTGCTCTAATACCACTTGTAACAATTCGGTTTCTCAAGACCACCACACGGTTTCTCCCTAAGAAAAATTAATACTAAACCGAATAATCGATAATTTATTTCGTATAAATCTGAGAAAATTTATAAACTACGGCGACTATTATAATTATCGAGGACGCTAATTTTACTAAATAATCAATATCTTAATTAATAAAGATCTGATAGATTTTACACACGACGATAATTAGAATTATCGAATTTTTGAGTCGATTTTACAACAATGAATAATAAATACAATTATTATAAATTAAATAGAAATTCAAATAAAATTTTTATCGCTGTTTCAGTAATGGGATATTAATTAATGGGCCGATGTATACATATGATATACTAAACATATTAGTATTTATGGACTATTAATAAACGGAATGCATTAAGCCGTTTCAAAATATCAATAATGCTAGTATTAAGCAGTGGCACGAGACAATTAGTATTAGTATTAATAATACTAATATTAGTATTCCACGTAAATAATATTATGTAACCCGTTTGTACCAGGGCCTTACTTACTGGCCATAATATTATAATTAACCTAATGTTTGGAATAATTAGTATTAATACTATAACCCGTTTATTAACATCTCCCGTTTATTAATATTTGTCAACTAAGACAGAACCAATATCTATCACTATAGGATAATATTCAATAGAATATTATGTAGTTGATAATGTAGAGATTAACATTGCAATGATTATTAATATTCTAATAATATAGATATGTATATAATTTATAATATGAATATTAATACGTATAATTTAACCATAATTAATATATGATTATTATAATTTATCAATTGTTATTTTGGTTGCTAACCTATGGTATTATTCTAAACAGTTATTAATATGAATATAATTAGTATACCTATAACAACAATAGGTTAATATCACCATATTTTAATTTATGAGTAATAAATTAAAATAATTCTTGTCGATTGATCACAATAATTAGTTTTCTCAAATTTTACTGTCCATTTTACAATAGTAAATAATAGCTACAATTATTATAAATAGAAATTTGAATATAATTCCCAACTCCATTTATTCTCACCGGCCCTATAATCAAAATTGTGGGGTTGTGAGTGAACGCTTAGTAGAATTTCAACCTATCTAATACGTGTATTTAATTAATACGACAAATAAAACACATAGACATGATTTTCATATAATTTTTCACATAATCATAATTATTTCATGAGAATTAACAAATATAATTCAACATAATGATAATATAAATCTAAAAATTAAATACATATATTAAAAGAGTTAAAAATTCTACCTGAAATTCGATATCGAAATCCATATTTTTCTCACTAATAATGAACCGGCAAACTGAATACCCTTCCAATAGACCCCACTGATTGGTGATGAGGGAGAGATTCGAAAGGATTGTCGCTACGAGAATGCAAGGTGCCGTCGTTCTAATTCAGCTCCTAATTTCCATTTTTTTTAAACCCATAAATGATAGGATTTAAAAAATATGTCAGACCTCTTTTTGTTCTTATTTTTCAAATCATACAAGCTTAGGCCTTGTGTGACTTAAGATATTAAGAAAGTTGTCTGTCTTTGATCAACTCATTACCCCTTTTTTTTTTTTTTTTTTTTTTCCACGTGTTAACTTTAACCCTTGGTTTAGCTTGTTCCCTTCCTTAAGAAGAAAACGATGCTAATCACATTTTTTTAAATATATTTATTTATTTACACAATATCTCTTTAAAATAAAAAAAAATATTAATCATACTTCAAAATTGTTAAAAGTCAATTTAAAATTATTATTTAATTCAATAAAATTATCAAATATTATTTATATTATAAATTTACAAAACAATCCCCAAGAATATTAAAATAATATTTTTTAAAAATACCAAAATTCCCGAGGCATTAAAAAAGAAAAATAAAATAAACTTGTCATTTAAGTTACACTTTTTCTATTTTTTAAAGAAAAATTATTTAACATATCTATATGTTATAATTTATATCAATATTTATACTCTTATGTAAGGAAATGTTTATTTTTATTATTCATTTGATGTAAAATTACCAAATTATCTTTTAAAATTTTAAAAGAAAAATCAACTTATCCTTTAAGGCATATTTTTTCAAATGTTTAAAGAAAAATCATTTAGCACGCACGCACACACGTGTTATAAATAATTAAATATATACATAAAAATTGTTTAATATTTTTATTAAAAAAAAATAGACTTCTAAATTGTACTTTTCAAGTTAAAAAACTAAATATTCTCATTTGGTATAAAAAAATACTTAAACTATATATCGAAACATAAAATGTATAAATAGTTATGAGAACTATGTACCATAAACATAAAATATATATATCCAATTTAAAGTAATTTATTTTGTTGATGAGATTTAGATTATAACTTTTTAATTGAAATAGTTTTATCTATATTATATATACAATCTTATATAAAGGAAGATTTAGTTTACTATTCATTTGTATAATTAAAATTACAAAAATGACCTACAAAATTTTTAAAAAACAAAATCAACTTATCATTTAAAACACAATTTTTTTTTTTCAAATTTTTTATACTCTTATATAAGAGAAGAATCAACTTTCTATTCATTTGCATAAGTAAAATTACTTAGGAGCTTTTCAAAATGTGAAAATAAAATCAACTTGTCCGTAACACATAATTTAAATTTTTTAAATAAAATTATTCAACCTCTATATCTATACCTTTATATAAGGGAAGGTTTACTTTATTATTCATTTGTGCGAGTAAAATTATCAAAGTGCTCAAAAGTTTAAAACAAAATCAACATTTTCTTTAAGGTATACTTTTTCAAATGAGAGAAAAATCATTTAACATATCTATATATTATAAATAATTAAATACATGCATAAACAATATTTTTGTTTAATATTTTTGTAAGAAAATATACTTCTAAATTTTAATTTTTGAAAAAAAAGAAAAGAAAAACTAGATAGTCTTATTGAGTGTAAAAAATATATTCCAACTATGTATCGAAAAGTAAAAGTATAAAGAATTATTAAAAATATGTAACACCATAAACATATGCCCCCTATTAACATTGTATTTACAAATCCGGGCCATCCAATGCTTTGCAACCAAATTGTATTTATGGAAGTGATAGTCCCTAAATATATTATCAAATTCTAGAAAATCTGACGATGTGAACCAATTCCCTGTTCAAAAATTTAAAACAAAAATATCAAATTAATGTATAAAAAATCATCTTTCTAATGATATAATTTGTGAATTTTTTGGGTGCAAAATGAAAATTTGAGAATGTTCATATGGATTGTTTCACGGTTTTTCTATGGAAAATCGGCGATTGAATTCTTAAAATATTGCATCCACTATCCCACTACTCAATCACCCTACCATATAAGGCTCTCTAGATTCTCGATAGTTGCTCAATTGCCAAAAAACACTCATCCCTCTCCCTAGAAATTCGAAAACGCAAGAAAACACTAAAACAAACCGAAATGAACATTCACCAAAATATACCGATATGAACATTCACACAAATAAAATAATCAAACACGAACAATCACAATCAATAAACCAAATTCCCCCAAAATCACAATTGCACCACTAAAATCAAACAATGAACATTCAACAAAAAAAAAACCAAATAAAAAACATGGACAAAACATCGAAGATCACTGAAAATTTGAAAAACAAACTCATGTGAAAATTTCACCAAAACCACATGAACATGAAAAAAAAAAAATCATGAATCAAACATTCACAAACACGGAATGATCAAACAAGAGGTTTGTTGTGAACATTGATATGCATAATTTCAAATAAAAAACTTCCAAATTTGAGTTTGCGGCAAAGACAAACCAAAATCAATATAGAAAAGTATGAACATTCATAAAACCGAGATCTGGAATTAACATTGATGAAATGAACATTCAAAACATTCAACCCTAAAGATTTGAAAAACAAACCGCAAAAATGAACATTCACCATCCCTAAATTTCCAAATATAATCACCTAATCTGGAATTCCACCACCGTACCAGATCTGGAATTCCAGATTGGGACATGGAGAGGGAGAGAGAGAGAGAGAGAGAAGAAGAGGAGGAGGAGCATGACAATGGAGACCACTGAAGCGCGGATGGATGACGAGCACCGTTGGCAAACCAACAATGGCAAACCAATGTGGCGGTGATGTCCTCCGTGGCGATGGCGAACAAGTTGTGAGATTCGGGGACTAGATGCGATGGTGGTGGCGAGCTTCGGTGACCAGAAGCGAAGACGGCAATGGATGGTTTCGGCTGATGGTGGTAATGGGAGAGAGCGGTTGAAATTATTGGAAAGGGTGCTTAACTGATCAAATAATAACTTTTTTTCTTTCTAAATGGCTTATCGAGGAAAAGAGAGAGTATAGAATATGGTCTATACAATAAAAATCGCCCCCCCAAAAAAGGGTTTAGAAATATTATATATTCAAAATACATTTAACATGTCATCTTTTGTCACTGAATACATAGATAAACTTTTGTTTAAATTATCGGATGACCGTAGTTCGTGCATATATATATTCAAATCTTTTTTGTTATTATTTTAATAGTAAAACATGTAATAAAATGGTTCAAGAATATTTACAAACTCTTCATACTTATTATCAATCGATGATCACATTTTTTTCTTGACTATTATGTCAAAAATGTGAATTATACAATATTGAGTATAAATATCGACTACTCTGTCACCATTTTTTATTCACCCAATTGTCCTTATTGAAATATTTATAATCCTAAATTCTTTAAATTACTATATTTTTGTGCATAGTTTAATTCCGATTGGTGTGAATTCAATAACATTTGGTATAACAATTCATGAAATATTAAAGGAAAGTTTGTTCAAAGTGAACAACATTAATTCAGATATTTTATTCTTTGATGCAAGTGGTTATACGAGAATTGGAATATCATGGCATACCAAAATTGAATAGTTTACATTCTATGTTTTGTACTTAAATACAGGAAATTTATCCTTCTAATTTTCATAAAATACATTGGAACATGATATGATATTAGGCACGTGCGAAGCACATGCTCTCTACCTAATATGTTAATAAGAGGAAGAACTCTTGGGATATTTTTTCCTATCTTTCAAAGAGTAACCAACCCCCTTTACATAGTGTAAAAATTATAGGAGTTGCAAAATAATAATTAAACACAATAAGTGACAATAAACAGAAATTTTAATTAATGCTTAAAAACTCTTATAACATTTATAACAAACCCCCACAAATTTTAAAACACTTATTCAACATATATAGAAAATATGAGCAACTTTATACTACTATAGGTGAAGATGTCTTCAAGACTTAAACCTCACTTAGTGTTAGAAGTTTTCACTTTGAAGAATCATAGTGAACTATGTTTTGAACTAAACTCTTTAAGTCAAAATTTCAACTGTTATACACACAATATCGATATTTAGACATGATTCGTAGGTTAGTGCTATTAATGGTTGTTGACTGATAGGTTGAAAATACCTATCTCCTTTTAAGCCGAATTTTGTAGTTTTCAAGTGTTTTAGTAATATTTTATTGCGTTTTTGTTTGTTTTTATGCAAATCAGGTGTAGGGATGTAATTGAGTGATAAAAAAGAAAAGCAGTGGAAAAACGGTGAAGAAACGGTGAAAGAAACAAGATTTCAAGATAGGAAACCCACTATCGCAATGGTTAGGCCACCGCCAAGGCGGTAGAGATGCAGGAAGAATTGTGCCAGTCTCACCGCTGCAGCAGTCATTCACCGCCGAGGTGGTGAAAGTCCAATGAGCTTAATGCTATCTTCACCGCTGTAATGGTTATTCACAGCCAAGGCGGTGAAAGTCCAGAGAGTTTAGGGTTTGGTTCACCGACGCAGCGGTGAACTACCGCCGCGGCGGTCATTCTGTGCAGAAAATATCTATTTTCTAGATATTTTGAAGCCTTCTATTTAAGTCCCTTTTTCTCCCCATTTGTAAGAGAGGTTCCACACTTTAGATAGATGATCTTAAGCATTTCTTGAGAGCTCAAATAGGAGATTCAACATCTGGAGAAGATGAAGCAATCCTGGACCGATCATTGGTGACAGTAGACCACTCCAATTGAAGATTTGATCGTTCTTTCTTTGTTTCTATCTTTGTAACTTAACTTTTCATATCAAATAATGATGAATCCTTCTTGTTTTAATATTTGTATGGTTAAGATCATGGTAGGCTAGATAAATATTATCTAGGGATTAATGTAACTCATGTAAATACATGTTTGATTGAATATATGTTACTTTAATGGTTGTTTGTCTAAATCAAATTGTATTTACCATTTTATTACAATTTTAATATGCTTGTTAAAGTATTAGGGTTGGTTTTGCGAATACGAGATTTAACACTTAGGAGAGGTAACCACGGATTCGGACTAGGGTTAAACACATCACGACAATCTAACAACTCGGGAGGGCGTTAGAAAGTGTGTAATCCATGAGGCTGGGTCAAGACTCATGTGATTATGTGTTATATAAAATGCTAGACGGGGACTTTGGCATTAACGCGAAGTCATATAATCGCTCATTTTACACTCGGGAGAGGTAATGAGCGAGTTTGAGATATCTAAATTGTCAGATAGGATAAACACAGTTATTGTTAGTTAAACGAAGTCAAACATGTATTAAGTGAATTAAATCAATCCCTAAGTAATCTATTTAATTAGAATTAACCCAATAGTTTTTAGTTTAAATTAGTTTCTAATTATACAAACTCAAACATTTCTTGAACCGTCGAGATAATATAAGACTATGCAAATTACAGTATTCAATTAATCAAACACGTTTCCCTGTGGACGATATCCGATCGAAAGATCCACTATATTAAAACTTGATCTCGTGCAATTGCGAGTAAATTAAGACGTGAAAAACAGTAATGCGTCCAAGATTTTGGCGCCGTTACCGGGGAATGTTATTTTGATTTGGTTGATATTGTGACTAAATGGTTGAATATTAATCCAGACAAATATTTTATTTTATTTTCTTTCAAATCATTTTTTTAAATTGTTTTATTTGTTGTGATCGAGCAGTGCATGAGACGTAGTAGAAGTTTGGAATTCTTTAATCTTGATCTTGAGATCGAGCGTACCTTAAGAATGATAAGGAGAGAGAGTAAGCCAAGCTCAAACTATGGCCGACGGTGGAGACGATCGTATGCCACATATGCCTCAACAACTGCCGGTACCGCAGGTACTATCGCAGCAGCCTCCGAAGCAGGAAGTTCCACAACGGGTCCTTAGGGACTACTATCGGCCTATTATGTTCGATAACTACTCAAGAATTCAGAGGCAGCCGATTCAAGCCAACAACTTCGAGCTAAAGCCCGCCCTAATCAATATGGTGCAACAAAACCAATATGGCGAGAATCTACATGAGGGCCCCAATGTCCATCTGGCTACCTTTCTAGAGATATGTGATACAGAAAAGATCAACGGTGTTGCTGAGGATGTAATACGGTTGAGGTTATTTTCGTTCTCACTTCGTGACCGAGCACGAGGTTGGTTACAATCCAACCGGGGAGTATCATCACTTGGGAGGACCTTGCTCAAAGGTTCCTTACTAAGTTTTTCCTGCCTTCGAAGACTTCTCAAGTCAGAGGTAAAATAGCGCAATTTCGCCAGAGGGACTTCAAGCCACTGTTTGAAGTGTGGGAAAAGTTTAAGGATCTATTGCGTCGGTGCCCCTAACACGGGTATCAAGTATGGTTTTTGTTGATCCTAAGATTTTGATAAACAATTAAGTATTGATGTTTTGGTGGAACTAATGTTTGATTAAGTGTTTCAGTCAAATTGAATGGATGTTAAATGAAGATATCAAGATGATGAAGAAGTATTAAGAGTTTGAAGAAATTAGATAAAATAACCCAGGTAAATCTTAACTCTTAATATCTCATTTAGGAACATACACATGGCACAAAATGAATTTTATCTTTTATTTGTGTTTTGGTTAAATGTAATTATTTGCTCCTATATGAATTAAAAAAATAAATTTAAATGACTAAAAATGGAATATAAGAATATTAGTGGAGCTTATTTAAGAGAGAAAATAGATGAAGGTGCGAAATCGTAAAAGACAGTGAGTAAAAAATGAGATCAGAGAAAAGATCCAGAAGGGAGTAGTCGACTGGCCAATGGTGGCTGAACTCTCTGAATCGAAGAGTCGACCGATAGGTCGACTGGTGAAAACAACTGAACTCTCTAAATCGAAGAGTCAACTGACAGGTCGACCAGTGAAAGCATGATAAACTCTCTTAATCGAAGAGTCGACCGAGCAGTCGACCGATGAACTGCATGGGCTACTTCCAATATCTTTTAATAGATTGGGCAGTCGACTGAACGCATAGTTTCAGGATACTGTTTGATCTGAATTTAAATCCAAAAATAACAATTTTTTGTTAGGATTTGAGAGAGATTTTGGGGATCCTCTCTATATTTAAGATATGGTTCATATTCTAATTAAATCATTTCAATATGGTTCATTAAATATTAATATTTCTCAATTTGATACTTAAAATGGATTCTGTACTTATTTATTTTGATTGAGAAATACTTTGGGGGTTTAATTGAGTGTTTTGAAAGTTGTTATTAAGTGAAATTGAACGTAAATAAAGTCCTTATGTTATAAAGGGTTTATAAGAGCTTTTTATTGTCACTTGTAAACTAACCGTTAGAAGGTTGATTACATATTCTTTTAAATAGACCTACGAATTTTTATTAGAGATTAGAATTATTCTAAGAGAGTTAATCATTCTATATCATTTTGAGAGAGCTTTTATAAGAGTTAGTAGTCTACATTATCGTGAGCTATTCTAAGAGTGATTCTGATAATCAATTGCGATCTATTCTTGCTGATACCGAATTTAAAGCTATACTGTTCTAATCATTATTTCTGTGGATTCCGGGTGAGATCTTTCCATATTATTTATTGTTTATTATTTTATATTTTGGAAATTGATCTTAGAAATTATTTTTGATATTTGAAGAAAATATTCTTTCAAACAATTTCTTGAATCTGATTACGTGCTCCAATTTGCTACTATATTCTTGTTAAAATTAGATTTCTGTATCTCACATATTTCTATCACTAGTTGGGATATTAATTGAATTTTTATTTATCTGGGGTGGTAGAAACTCCGAGTGAGATTTACTACTTAACAATTTTTGTATTGGTAAGTTGTAACGGGTTAAATATCATTGGAGATATTTAATCAAGGGTAGTTGGGTTTCAGTCTTTTTCTGTAAAGAGATTGGGGTATTAATTAGTCCTGAATAGAATTAGTGTGAGTGTTTTGTAAAGATTCCATCCTTACCTGTGAAAAGGATAGTTGGAGTGTTTTGTGAGATTTTGATTCTTGTGTCTCAGTGTTAAAAAGAATTAGATTATTCTTTAACCTGTAAAAAGTAGAGGTTTTTCCTTAGTCTGAGAAAAAGAAATTGTAAAGGTTGATTCTGAGCCTGTAAAAGAATCGGTGTACGAGTTTGGTTCCTATCTTTAAAGGGATCTTGGTTTTAGTGGGTGTGATCTCCATAAAGCTCAAGGGACTAGATTAGCCAAGAGTAGCTTGGTAAACCAGTATAAATCTTTTGTGTGCTGTATTATTATTTTGCTATTTTTGTTGTTTGAGTGTGCACTTAGATTGATCATATTATTTCGCTGTATTATAAAGATAATAATTAATTTAGGCTTAAAATTAATTATTTGATTTATCAAGTTTTATTCTGATATTTTTAATTACCCAATTCACCCCCTATTGGGTATTCTACTAGGCCAACAATTTCAAGCCCAACTCTTTTACAATGGGTTGGATGGCCAAACAAGAACCATAATTGATGCCACCTCGAGAGGTTCATTGTTGTAAAAAAAAACACCTGTTGAAGCAAATACGTTACTGGAGGAAATGACGACCAATAATTACCAATGGCCAAACGAGAGAAACACGGGACGAAAGGTAGTTTCAATTCAAGAAGCCGATTATATTGCTACCTTGTCGACCCAAGTCTCAAAACTCTCGGAACAATTGGTTGCCTTTTCTACTAAAGATTCTTATTCCCGTCGTGAAGCGGAGAACGTTGCAAGCAGTTCTCAACCTGCAGTGGGTAGTGAATTCGAAGAATGTCATTTCGTCAACAATTGGGCTTATACTTTTAAGCTCGCCACCAATATTTCAACTTACTATCATCCAAGACTTCACAACCATTAAAACTTTTCATATGCAAACAATCAGAACACGTTGTGGTCACCTCCCGGCAATGGAACTCAAGCTCAAGGTTATCCTATGCAACAAAACCGCCAAATGCAACAACTTCCTATTCAAAATCAAAAGCCAAACTTGGAAAAAATTATGCGTTCTTTCGTGAAGGAAACATAAACAATACTGCGTGAGATGCACAACAGGCTTAACAAGTAAGAGACGAGACTTGACTCGATTGATACCACATGTACAAACACAAATGCCATTGTAAAATCATTGGGGACTCAGATCGGGCAACTTGCAAGTGCGATCCAAGAGCAGACCAAGGGGAAGTTTCCTAACAACATAGAAACTAACCCAAGGGAATGCAAGGCTATTATGTTGAGAAGCGGAAAAGAGGTTGAAGTAAGAAAATCAATGGAAAAAGAGCCGGGGGTAAGCCATGATGTTGACTGTAATGAACTAAAGAGACATGTGGAGGACAAAGTTGATGAGAGAAAGGTGGACAAGAATGAAGACAAGATGGAGGAGAAAAATGAGAAGAAGAAATAAGAGAAAGTGGAAGAGAATAGAGGAGATCAAAGGGTGATTCCGAGGATAATTACATTCCCGAACAATCCACCAATTCTAACCACACCTTTGCCTTATCCTTAACGATTCCAAAAGAAGAAGTTGGACCATCAATTTGCAAAGTTTCTTGACATCTTCAAGAAAATACAAATCAACATACTTTTTGCGGATGCGTCAGAACAAATACCCAACTATGACAAGTTCTTGAAAGACATATTGATGAAGAAAAAGAAGTTGGAGGAGTACGAGATGGTAAAAATGACAGAGGAATGTAGTGCTATACTGCAAAGAAAATTGCCTGAAAAGCTGAAGGATCTCGGTAGTTTCACGATTTTGTGTACTATCGTGAAATCTCATTTTGACAAAGCACTATGTGATCTTGGTGCTAGTATCAACCTGATGCCATCTTCCGTCTACCAAAAGTTGGGACTCAGTAATGCAAAGCCAACCACAATTTTCTTTTAAATGGCGGATCAATTGTTGACCTATCTGAAAAGAATTATTGAGGATGTCTTGGTGAAGGTGGACAAGTTCATCTTTCCGGTGGACTTTGTCGTGCTAGAAATGAAAGAGGATAGGAAGATTCTAATCATCATTGGAAGGCATTTTCTTGCAACGGGAAAGGCTTTAATTAATGTGCATAATGGCAATTTGATGTTGCGAGTAAATAAAGATGAGGTAAAGTTCAACATTTTCAAAACTATGAACTTTCTAGATGAATGTCCTAAATACAACCGAGTAGATGTTGTTGATTCATGTGTGAGGGAGTTCTTTCATAAAAATGTGGATATGGATCTATTGGAGCATACACTCACAAATTCCTTATCTATGGGGAATTTTGGTGAAGAGAGCTTAACCATGAAAGTTGGTGTTGTAGACTATGTGCTTGATATGGAAGCTCAATCTAAATACGTAGATGATCTGATTCATGTGGCTTTGATTGATGAAGAAGTTAATTCTCCTGAACTATCTAATCCGCCTTACGGGGGATTAATACTAAAGCAATTAGCAGATCACCTCTGGTATACCTTTTTGGGGGAGAGTCTAACCAATCCGATAATAATCTCATCATCCTTGATGGAGGAGAAAGAGTACAAGTTGCCAAAAATTCTGAAACGGCATAGATCTAACTTTGCGTGGTCTATTTTCGACATTAAATGAATTAGCCCAACAATATGCATGCACAAGATCTTAATGGAGGATTCATTCAAACCTTCTATTGAGTATCAACGGAGGCTAAATTCAGTAATGAAAGAAGTCGTTAGAGCGGAGGTGTTGAAGCTCTTGAACGCTGGAATTATTTATGTTATATCTGATAGCGAGTGGGTTAGTCCAGTGCAGGTGGTGACAAAGAAAAGAGGCATAACGGTTGTGAAAAATGAGAAGAATGATTTTATTCTGACACAAACCATCACTGGATGACGAGTGTGTATTGATTATCGAAGATTGAACAAGGCAACAAGGAAATATCATTTTTCGCTTCCATTCATTGATCAAATGCTTGATCGTCTTGCCTACTATGATCATTATTTCTTTCTTGATGGCTACTCGGGGGTATAATCAAATAGCCATAGTACCGAAAGACCAGGAGAAGACTACCTTTACATGCCTGTATGGAATGTTTGTCTACTGACGTATGTCGTTTGGTCTATGCAATGCACCGGACACATTCCAACAGTGTATGATGGCGATATTCTCGGACAAGGTGGAAGACATCATGAAGGTTTTCATGGACGACTTTTCAGTTTTTGGTTCGTCCTTTGATCATTGCTTGTATAACTTGGCGCTTGTTCTCGATCGTTGTGAAGAGAAACACTTAGTTCTCAACTGGGAGAAGTGTCATTTTATGGTTAAAGAAATAATAGTCTTAGGTCATCAAGTCTTTTCGAAGGAGCTCGAGGTAGACCGAGCCAAGATTGAAACAATTGAAAAACTTCCATCTCCGATAAATGTGAAGAGAGTCCGTAGTTTCTTGGGGCATACCGGCTTCTACTGGTATTTTATCAAATTCTTTTCAAAGACGGTGAAGTCATTGTGTCACTTACTCGAGAAGGACACCCCATTTGAATTTGACGAAGCTTGCTTGAAAGCTTTTAATGCAATGAAAGAAAAGTTAATCATAGCTCCTATAGTAGTTGCTCCGGATTGGAATGAGCTATTTGAAATAATATTTAATGCTAGCGACTATGCGGTCGGAGCGGTTTTAGGCCAACGCAAGGAGAAGATCTTCTGATCTATTTATTATGCAAGTAAGACTTTAAATGATGCACAGGAGAATTACACTACAATCGAGAAAGCGATGGTGGTGGTTGTTTTTGCATGTGATAAGTTTCGATCCTATATTATAGGATCCAAGGTGATCATCTATACGGATCATGCCGCCATCCGGTACTTATTTGCCAAGAAAGACGCTAAGGCGCGTCTAATCAGGTGGATTCTCTTGTTGCAAGAGTTTGATGCACAGATAAGAGATAAGAAAAGGAGCAAAAATGTTGTTGCTGATCATTTGTCATGGCTGGTACAAGAGGACATCGGTGATGAGTCCTGTATTACGAAGGTGTTCCTTGATGAGCAGTTGTTCAAAATTGACACTACACTTTCGTGGTTTGCGGATATCATCAATTTTCTAGCCTGCAAAGTATTACCACTGGATCTTACAAGTGCCCAAATGAAGAAATTATTGTTCGATTCGAGGCACTATATGTGGGACGAGCCGTTGCTATTCAAGAAGTATGTTGATTAGGTGATCCGACGATGTGTTCCGGAGAAAGAGATGGAGAGTATTCTTTATCACTACCATTCATAACCTTATCGTGGTCACTTTGGAGAGACTCGGACGGCTGCAAAAGTGTTTCAATTAGGTTTTTACTAGTCATCATTGTTTAGAGATGCTTATACTTTTGTGAAAACTTGAGATCGATGCCAACGGGTGGGTAACATTTCAAGAAGACATGAATTGCCGCTGACATCTATTCTTGAATTAGAGCTGTTTGATGTATGGGGTATATAGACTTCATGGGATCGTTTCCGTTTTCATCCGGTCAGGAGTATATTCTGCTGGCGGTGGACTACGTGTCTAAGTGGGTCGAAGCTGTGGCGACGTCTTTCAATGATGCCAAAGTGGTTCTTAAGTTCCTTCAGAGAAACATCATTACGCGGTTCAGGACACCTCGGTCCATAATTAATAATGAAGGAACCCACTTTTGTAACAAAATGTTCAATACTTTGTTGACAAAGTATGGGGTGAAGCATAAGGTAGCGCTGTCGTACCATTCGCAGACAAACGGCCAAGCTGAAATGTTAAATAGGGATATCAAGCAAATTTTGGAGAAAACAATTTTTTTTTTATTTTTTTTTTTATTTTTTTTGTAGATTTGAAGAATTAGATCACAAACACACTTTTTGAAAGAAAAATGAGCTAGAAAACGATCAAACGATAAAAGTCGTGATTTTCGGCACTAGAATGAAGACTAACATCCACACTTGTGGACATAACTAATTGCACAGTTAAAATTTTGGGATAAAAGAAGTTGTATATGAAACTAGACCCTCTAATCTTTCCAACAACTGGTAATAGAGCAAAATCGAAGTTCTTTTCAACATTGAATTCACCATATCTATCAAAGTTCTATTTTTTCTTTCTTCAATTCCATTTAATTGAGGTGAATATGGTTGAGAAGTTCATGTATGATACCACACTCTTCACAAAAAGTCTTAAGATCTCCCAAAGTAAACTCACCCCCTTGATCAGACCTAAGTTTCTTAATCTTCCGATCAAGCTAATTTTCTACTCTATTGTTATATATTATAAGCTTATTGAAGACCTCGTCTTTAGTCTTCAAAAGATAAATATAACAAAAACTCGAATAATCATCAATGAACGTCAGAAAATATTTATTCCCAATTCTATTCGGTGGTCTATTTGAATCACATACATTACTATGTATAAGCCCTAAGAGTTGTGTTTTCCTATTAACACTTCTAAAGGACGTTTACCTCACATTTGTGTTTATACACCACATAAAATTTATGAATATGATCAAGATCCATCGATCTCTTAACTTTTTTCAAACTTGTATGACCTAATCTGCTATCAACTTAAATTTGACAATTTTCACTTTATATCAACTTAAATTTGAAGTTTTAATATTGTACCACCTAAAATTTGAAAGTTATATAACACTAATGTTCTATTATAAATGATAGCTCCACTAATATCAATTTTTGTCTCCCCACTAACACTATCATTATTTTTGTTTGCCAAGGTATGAAGGTTTATATAAAAAAAAAAAAAAAATGGGTTTGTGGGTGTATAAATATTTACATAATTTTTTTTTTTGTTTATGGGCTTATAATTTTTTTTTTGGATGAACAAAGGTTTAGATAATGTGGGTTTATAATTTATTTTATTTATTTATTTATTTATTTATTTATTTATTTATTATTATTATTATTATTATTATTATTATTATTATTATTTTGTGAGTGCCTAAGTGTTCATATAGTTAATTTTTTTTTTTTTTTTTTTTTTTGTATATCTTCATAACAATAATAACAAAAAAAATTTTATTTTTTTATTTTCTAATGACGTCTTCTCTTAAAGACATAGAACTTTTGCTTCGTAACATCAAATCAAATTCACTAACTGCTAAACGACCAGAATCAAACCCAAACATTATTAGCTGCAAAACTGAGGAAGAAGCAGCACAAGACTAGCTAGATGCATTAAAATGACAATGGTTCTGGCAACCGCATTACCAAGGACATATATAATTTTGGTTTTGGTTTTTTGGAACAGTTTGCAGATTAGATTTTGAATGTTTGTTTCTAGATCTATATCAAGTTGCTTGATTTCAGTAAGAAACGTGGGACAATTTCAAGAAAGATTCCACTCAGGTTAGAACACGTGTTGCACCTGGGTGTCGATCACTGTCGGCGCAATCATCCTAGAGGTCGTTGTCCTTGGAATTGCATTCTTTCGGCTTCCTCCGCACTAGCCTCTTGGAGTTTCATTTCCAGGGACCGGACGTCTCGAAGCTCGACGTTTTTCTTTGCTTCTTCTTTTTTACGTAAACTTCAAACCCTTCTTAGCTTTCTCTGTTTTGTTATCTGTTGTTGGTGTCGAGGAGATTGGGTCTTGTTTATGCGGAAGAAGCATTAGCTTGATAGGTCTGATTTATGCGGAGGAAGCACACACACACACAACACACACACACACACACACACACACACACACATATATATAGAGAGATTGATTGATATTTTTTTGGTTGACCTTGTTAAAAAATGGTTGCAAGTGGGGTTCTTAACGTTGATGGCTACTACAACTATCTACCCACCTTCATCGATAAGGTTATTGACGACGGATTCATGAATCCTTCCCAGCATCACCTCTTTGTCTCCACCCTTATTGCTAAAAAGGTGAAGAGGGAAGAGGTTACGATAACTTATACAATGTTGGTTTCCGGGGTCGGATTATCATAAAGAGAAATGGGATGAAATACAGAGAGATAGAGAGAGATGAGATGAAAGATATAGAGAGAAATCAAGAGAAATTAAAGGCCACAGTAGTGGTGGCGACGACGGTGGCAGCAATTTGAGGTAGTGGCCATGAAATGTTGCAAAGGTTTGGGAGAAGGGTGAAATGTTGTAGAGGTGAAATATTACAAAGGTGTAGAGTGAGAAGAAAAAAGTAAAAGAGAAAAAAAAAAATGAATCGACTTGTGGAAGGAGGAAAGAAAAAAAAAAGGAAAAAAAGAAAAAGAAAAAGATTAAAAATAAAAAAATGAATAAAAAAATAAAAAATTGTTATACCCCTTTTAAAAAAAGTCAATTATGTTAGCTTGGATGGAAAATCTAATTGAAAGGCCTTTTAAAACCACTGTATATGCTTCCTCCGCATAAACAAAACCCAATATCCTTGACACCTACAACTGATAACAAAACAAAGCAAGCTAAGAAGGGGTTTGAAGTTTACATTAAAATAAAAAATAAAAAAAATCGTCGAGTTTCGAGACATTCGGTCCCTGGAATTGAAACTCCGAGAGGCTGGTGCAGAAGAAGCCGAAAGAACGCAATTCTGAGGATGAAGACCTCTAGGATGACTGCGCCGGCAGTAATCGACGCCCAGGTGCAACACGTGTTGTAACCCGAGTTGAATCTTCCTTGAAATTTGTCCTATGTTTATCCGAATTCGACAACAACGGGTTGGGGTGGTCGAGGTGAGTATTGGGGTGGGTATTAGAGAAGGAAATGTGGAGACTAAGGCTCTTTTGGACTGTCGTCATTTTAGAAGAAGGAAGGGAACCAAATTCAATAGGAATGAAATCCAAACCCTAGAAAGAACTTGGGTTGGACATAGCAGTAGTCGTGATAGTGCTAGGGTGGGTTGGAGATGGGCGACAAGGGAAGAGATGATGGTGGTGGGGGAAGATGAAACTCGGTGGTGAAGAAGACAATGAAGAAGAATCAACAACGAAGAAAAAAAAATGAAAAAAAAAACAAAACAAAAATGAAGAAAAAAAAGATTGTTATACCCCTTTAAAAAAGTCAATCATTTTAGTTTGGATGAAAAATCTAACAAAATGATCTTTTAAAACCACCTTCATACTTAGAAGGTTTAAACTGAAACAATTAAACTGAAGAAGACTACATAGAAACGTGCCACTAGTTATATGGTTTAAAATGTATTTTGCCTTATTTGTTATTTAGTATTTAGTTGTTATTTTCTATTTAGATCATGTTGATTAATTTGGTAGTTTCTATTTTTCTTTTACTATCCCATTTATTGAGGCAATATTCTTTCTAATTTAGCCCAATGTTATGACTATCTTAATTTTTTTTGATAGGCAATATATATTATATATTAATAAAAAGGGAAAGGTCTCCCTTGCTATGAATCTTACGAACTAGCAATGTAGCTCGCAAGACCCAATAGTTCACTTTATAAACACATCCCCAAAACAAACTAGAGGCGTCATCATTGGTTTCAGCAGGTTATGGATGATAATTATTTTGTTAAAGGCCGCAAAGTAGATGACCTCTACTGAGCTCCCACTACCAATCAATTTATGCCCAATGTTATAGTTGGCGATCTAAAAGGTGACAACCAAGGCATTATCGTGTGTGGTGTTTATTTTGTGTAGGTCTTCCTCGGTGAAAATTATGGCCTTGCACTCAGTGACCAAACTCTTCAACACTCGAAATACGTAACTTTTTTTTTATCTTTCATTTACCTGTTTGAGCATGCACCTTTTTCTTATATTTAGTCACTTCACTTGATGTGAATACACCATGGATCAATTTTCCCAAACTTCAGTCATTTCCTGCCCTTCGTCCGGGCACCAGTCGTCTTACTTCCTTTTAGCTGTAAACCTCTCCAATTGGCATCTATTGATTAATTCTTTGATCTTATTCTCGAGGTTGTAGCAATTGTTTGTAGTATGCTCATGATCTCAGAGGAAGTTACACATTTTATTAGAGTTTGTGGCTTTATCTCAGTTCTTCAAAGGTTAAGGCTACCTCACTAGTTATTTTTATCTTGGATCTGCATTAGCACAGTGCCGAATGGGGCATTCAATTGTGTGAAAGTGCTCCTGGGGATCTTTTTAGACCTTTCGTATTCTTCGTCGTTTATTTTCTTCTTCGATCTGGCCTCTTCCTCCCCATACTTATTATAGCTTGATTTTTCTATTTTTCTATTAACTTTATGATCTTTTTCTTCTTGAGTTCAAGATTGATAGATATCCTTCACCAAGATGAACTCAGCGGACAAGACGAAGGCTAAAGCTAGATTCTTCAGGGGTGTTCGGGCCATTTCGTAGAGAAAGATGTCATTTCTCTTCCTTTCCATTAAGGCTGCAACTGCCATCCTATTATTTAGGTTTTCTACTTGGTCGGACTCCTATCAGAATCTTTCTAAGAAGGTCTTAAGCCTCTCATTTTTCTTTTTTTGGACAACCATCAAATGGGATGGGTTCTTAGACCGTCACTTCCTACTAACAAATTTGTGTAAAAATGCAATCCTCAAAGACTTGAATAAATCGAACATATGTAGCTTAAGGTTTTTGTACCATATCCCTATGTGTCAGCCAGGATTATTTTAAAATGTATGACACTTCGTTGAATTTGAAGCTTTTCATAGATCCATATGGGTGTGATAGGTATCAATGTGCTCAACTGGGTCGATGTTGCCTTTGTACGTCCCGATCGGTGATGAAGTTTAAAGTTAACTGGAACATTATCTCGTAGTACCCAAGTATTGAACAACGGTGCATTTCTTTTTACTATTTCCTTAACATTAAGCTTTTATATATATATATATATATATATATATATATATATATATATATATATGGTGGAGTTTCCCGTTAATGGCGTTGACTTGGTGATGGAGATTATTGCTTTCTTGTCAATATCGGTTGGACTGTTGAGTTCTTGATTTGGTTATTGATGATGCCTCTATCGAGTATAGAATGTCATTTGTAGGTGTTGTCCCAGTAGAATACTCAAGAGGGGGGGTGAATTGGGTAATTAAAAAATAATCAGAATAAAACTTGAATAAATCAAATAATTAATTTTAAGTCTAAATTAATTATTATCTTTATAACACAACGGAATAATATAATCAATTTAAGTGCACACCAACAACAAAAATAACAAAGTAGTAATGCAGTACATAAAAGATTTATACTGGTTCACCAAGCTACTCTTGGTTAATCCAGTCCTCCGCACTCCACGGATGTCGTACCCACTAAAACCAAGATCCCTTTAAAGGTAGGAACCAAACCTACACACCGATTCTTTTATAGGCTCAAAATTAACCTTTACAATTTTTTTTTCTCAGATTAAGGAAGAATATCTACTTTTTACAGGTTAAACAATAACTTAATTCTTTTTAACATTAAGGCACAAGAATCCAAACCTCACAAAACACTCCAACTATCATTTTCACCGATAAGGATGGAACCTTTATAAAACACTCACACTAATTCTATTTAGGAAGAATTAATACCTCAATCTCTTTACAGGAAAAGACTGAAACCTAGCTACCCTTGATTAAATATCCCCAATGATATTTAACCCGTCACAACTTACCAATAAAAAAATTGATAAGTAGTAAATCTCACTCGGAGTTTCTACCACCCTTGATAAATAAAAACTCAATTAATATCTCAACTAGTGATAGAAATATGTGAGATACAAAAAATTGATTTTAACAAGAATATGGGTAGCAAATTAAAACACGTAATCAGATTCAAGAAATTATTTGAAAGAATATTTTCTTCAAAAATCAAAAATAATTTCTAAGATCAATTTTCAAAATATAAAATAATAAACAATAAACAATATGGAAAGATCTCACCTAGAATCCACAGAAATAATTATTAGAACAGTATAGCTTCAAATCCGGTATCAGCAAGAATAGATCGCAATTGATTATCAGAATCACTCTTAGAATATCTCACGATAACATAGAATATTAACTCTTATAAAAGCTCTCTCAAAATGATATAGAATGATTAACTCCCTTAGAATGATTATAATCTCTAATAAAATTCGTAGGTCTATTTAAAGGAACATGTAATCAGCCTTCTAACGGTTAGTTTACAAGTGTCATGACAATAAAAAACTCTTATAGACCCCTTATAAAATTAGGAATTCATTTAGATTCAATTTCACTTAATAACAACTTTCAAAACACTCAATTAAACCCAAAAGTATTTCTCAATCAAAATAAATAAGTATAGAATCCATTTTAAGTATTAAATTGAGAAACATTAATATTTAATGAATCATATTGAAAGGATTTAATTAGTATATGAACCATATATTAAATATAGAGAATATCCCCGAAATTTCTCTCAAATCCTAACAAAAAACGGCTACTTTTGGATTTAAAATCAGATCAAACAGTATCCTGAAACTATGTGTTCAGTCGACTGAAAGATACTGGAAGTAGCCCATGCAATTCATCGGTCAATCGCTCGGTCGACTCTTCGATTCAAAGAGTTTGTCATGCTTTCACCGGTCGACCTGTCAGTCGACTCTTCGATTCAGAGAGTTCAGTTGTTTTTACCGGTCGACCTGTCGGTAGACTCTTCAATTCAGAGAGTTCAACCACTATTGGCCAGTCGACTCATCAGTCGACTGCTCCCTTCTGGATCTTTTATCTGATCTCATTTTTTACTCAATTTCTTTTATGATTTCACCAATTTATCTATTTTCTCTCTTAAATAAGCCCCACTAATATTTCTATATTCCATTTTAGTCATTCAAAAATATTTCTTTTCAATTCATATAGGAGCAAATAATTGCACTTAACCAAAACACACATAAAAGATAAAATTCATTTTGTGCCATGTATGTGTTGCTAAATGGGATATTAAGAGTTAAGATTTACTTAAGTTGTTTTTCCTAATTTCTTCAAACTTAATTCCTCTTCATCATCTTGATATCTTCATTTAACATCCATTTAATTTGATGTCTTCATTACTGGAACTTTAAATCTCTGAAACACTCAATTAAACATTAGTTCCACAAAAAAATCAATACTTAATTGTTCATCAAAATCTTAGGATCAACAGTAGGCAATTTTGTTGTCCTACAATTGGCTTGGCCATTCGGCGCATTGTTCGTAGTAGATACTCTGTTATTTCTTTCTTCTGTCCGAGCAGGTGCCCTTGGGAATCGAGTTGGGAGTTAGCTAATCGCTCTAGAGGTGGTGTTTCGTTTCCTGCTTGGATCCCGTTATCGGCACTTTGCATCCCATCTCTCTCTCTCTCTGTAATTGTTCTAGTTCATATCAAAGGTACTATTACTCTCTCTATTGTTTTTATTCACGGCGTTGCTCTCGCCGCGCCTTTCGTCCCTCATCAGCAATTGCGTGTGCTTTACTGTAAGGTGGCACATAACCTTGTTGGACTTCGAAAGGCGGTGGTAACTGGTTTTGTCCATCCATCCTCTATACATTTTGAGAAAGGCCACATATCTCCCTTATTAACTCCTTCAACAACAAAGGTGACTCGCCGGAGGGACCAAATTCGGGATCTAACGTACGGAATAATTGTCTCTCGCTTTCTTGTTCGTTCGTCATAATCCCAGATCTAAGAGTAACCATATTTTTTTAAGGTTATGAGAAAGAATTATTAATCAATTCCAATAGATGACACCAATTTGATGTTGCCAAAATTTGGATAGTTAGGAGTGCTTCCTTGAGATTCAGAATGTGTACTTCCCTAAGCCTTAGTTCTTATAGAGGCACAACAATGACTAGAAAATTGTGTGTGCACATGGTTAGATTCATTTTATAGTATTTATAGGATGTGGAAGACTTGTGTGACATGTCTTCCATGAGTGTTGGTCAATCTCCATTAATGTTGCGAATTTGGGGATGAATATAGAATAATGGGCTATTATTTTAGAATCATTAATACTCCTTCCATATTTAGACGGTCGTTGTAACGGTTCCTAAGCAGGAGACATCAGTGGCCGAGACAATTGGGTTCGACAACAATGCTCGGGATAGCATAGTAAAATTTCATGGCCCGTTGTCTCTAGCTGAGGTGACTGGTGTCCAGCCTCTGGCTTGGGTATAGTAGACGTCGGATCATGGGTACAACTCCTTGAACATTCATTTGCTTGTCCAAGTTCTCATTTGTGGTTTGCCTTTAGTTGTAAAATATGTTCGGGTGTCACGTGCCAAAAACATGATTGATGATGTGTGACATGTGACTGGAATCTAGGATTTCTCGAAATTTCTCTTATCAAATAAATTTTTTGTTTTATATTTGATAGCAATTATGTTGAATTAATATTAATAAAATATTAATTAGATGAGGACTAAAAACTGACTAAAAAATTAAATAGTCTATAAACAAGAGAATAAATTTAAAACTAAAATTAAACAATCCTTGAAAAACAAGTGAAAAAATTGATGTTTGTAATTAAAAACTATATGAGAGAGGACGCGTTAAGTGAATGCGACACAGCATGGGGGAAGATCAGCTAGGTTTCCTCGGTTAATGCCTGGTCCATTTGTCGGGTTAAAATAATCGGGTCAATCATGGTTTTTCGTACTCTGTGAACTCGCTCATCTCGGATCAAACTCGTCAACCGCTTCGACTTCAACTCTGGATTCGGGAGGAGTGTGGATTTCTACTTCAGATACCTTCCTTCACAGACGTCTGTTGATGAATTAGGTGCTTAAACTCGACACTTCAAGCTTGGCCAGTGTACTGAAGAGTGGGCGCCCTCACTTGTGAATTTATCAATGGAGGATTTGCAGAGAACATTCTCCGAACGAGGTTTGACGGTTTCTCACCCCCCGGCGAAAGGCCGTTGTCTCTTCACCACCAAAGATTTCTATCCAGGTTCTCTCTCTTTGCATTCGTATTATTTGTATACTTGTTTCTAAGATTTTGTTATAATGCAGTATATTCATCAGCGTTAAAGCATTAATTCAGTAGCCTTTGCACCCGTGCGATGGCCGGATTGTGATTTTAATTTTAATTAAATTCAACTTAAGAAATTCTATAGAACGTATTAGTTTTCTTCAAATTACTTTGAAATGTGGATAGAGTTGGATGATAAATACTGACTAGTTACCCCTGATTGAAAGCACCTTTAATATTATTATAATAAAAATTAATTTTATGTAATTTAAAATGCAATTAATTAATTACTTAAAATTTTAATTTAACGTGCAAATTAATTAAAGTCATGAAATACGAAGTTCAAGATTTCTCCAAATATATAATCCAATAAATGAAAATCTCTTCAATTAAATGATTGAAATTTACTTCAGATCTAGTCTAATAGATTTCAACTGTTATTATATTGACAAAAAAATAATATCTAGAAGCCATACAGTCCTGATTTATAATATAGATAGGGAAGTAACCTTATGTTGAAATGATCAAGTCTAAAAGGAGACTATAAGGTGTAGTATAGAAAAACACAGGCACCAGCTATAGTGCATCGTCATAAACCATAGTTGGCGGTGAAAAGTATTTCACAGTCAAATTTATTAGTTAAATAGTTTATGGATCCGCTTGAGATTATAATTTTTACACTAAGCACAATATTGAAGTATCAAGGAACCAAATGGTTTTAGGTTGGATGCCATAAAGTTTTAGGTCGGATGCTTTTAAGGTTAAGCAATTAATGGATACTAAATAATCTAGTTTTAGGGTTCACCGGGTTTGAAACAAAAAAGAAACTAAAATATGGTATCCACAGCGCTTGAAAGGTGGCATTTGACCCCTTGAGACATTCTATGCTTAACTCATTAAGGGCATTGATACTTAATCCCAAAAAAAGAATTATGTGAAGGGGATAATCCATGTTGCATATTCGAGATGTAGGTTACGTGTGACCTCCTTTTCGTTGAGCATTTTCATTGCCAAATGGTTTAGCTGCATGCGCTCAGAAGGCTTAATTTATAAATGTCATTGATATATCGTGATTAGGGCTTTTATAAGTGAAAAATATCACTTTCCAAGTTTCTTGATTTTTCACTAATATATATCTTATTACAGGGGATGTTATAATTAGTGAAGAGCCCTATGTATCTGTATCAAATAATACTCCGGCAGAATCAAGGTGTGAATGGTGTTTCACATCAAATAACCTTAAAAGGTGTTCAACTTGTCAAGTTGTTTGGTACCGTGGGAACACATGCCAGGTGTGTTATACATGTTATGTAAGAAAGAAAATGCGATGCTATTTAAGCTATTTTTCTGCATATGCAATCATTTTTTTTTCTTTTTGACGCATAGAAAATCTTCTTCTCCTATTTGTTTTGCCTCTTATGTGTTTTGTGGATAACCTTCATTTTTTTAATCATTTTCAGAAGTCAGATTGGAAGTTGCATTGCCTTGAGTGCCTAGCTCTTTTGCAAGTCCGTAAGGATAGACAAAAATCTACTACGCCTTCTATACGTTTGATGGTGAAACTTTACCTACGACGAAAGCTACAGAGTGAAAAGGTGAAACATCTGGATATATTTACTCCTAAGTTTTTTTTTCTTCTAAATTGTTTGTTTTCTGCACAAAATAATAATAACATTTATTGCTGAGTTCTGTAGCCTACTCGTTATAATATGACAGTTCATTTTATCACCAAGTAGTACTATGTTGCTTTGTCCATTCTGGTTGATAGGGGTGAGGCACATGCTATCCATGTGCAAAGAAGTGATCAAAATGTCAATATTGTATTTATCTTTTGTTTGGTTGAAAAAATGTCTTAATGCATAATCCTTAGACTCTTCTATATGTTATGCTTCCCTGGTCCCACTTCGTGCAACTAAGGTTTTGACTTTTTCCTGGGGTTTTTGGGTTGGGTGGTGTTACTGAATTTCTTGGGGGTGCTCCACTTTTCTCATTTAAATATGACCTTACTAAATTATGCTAGATTTTTTTCTGCCTTGTTCGCATTTTCTGGTAGACAAAGCTATTGCCAAATTTATATAAAATGAGGGATACAGAAATAAAGAAGACACAAGTTAACTCGGACATAAAGACCATAAACCCATGGGAGAGAAAGGATGCTCTTTGTATTGCTCCACTTAATTGAATACAATGGTACCCATATATTTTTTATAGAAATCCCAAACTAAGTGTTAAAATATTGCATGCCAATCATTATCTTGGATTCAATTTCAAATATTAAAGATAAAATTTGACATTAACTTTATGTATTATGTTGAATCCCACATCGCTTGTGTTACCTGATCCTGAGCTATACATAAAGCCGAGGGAAATCATCATCTTACAAGACGTCTTTTGAGAGTGAGTTATGGCCATTAGGTTTCAACATGATATTAGAGTCAGACTGTTTTTTTTTTTCTAATGATGTTGGATGTGTTGAATCCCACATCAATGTTGGGCTCTCGATATCTATTCGCGGTGGTTTGTCAAAGTCCACTATGTGCATGAGGGAGAGTGTTGAATCCCACATTGACGTTGGGCCCCCTGATATCTTTCGTAGTGGTTTGTTAAAGTTCATTCTGCACGTGAGGGGCCGTGTTGAATCCCAAATCGCTTGTGTTACCTGATCTTGAGCTATATATAAATCTTAGGGGTAATCCTCCTCTTTCAAGGCATCTTTTGAGAGTGAGTGAGGCCCATCCCATTGGATTTTTACATATTCCATACCATCTATTAATTGATCAGAAGCAAGTTGTAGCATATAATGTAATCATCGAACAAGAAAAGATGACAGGATTACAGTATAAAGGCCAAAAGTACATGTTTTTGAAACTCACTTCCAAGTTTGAACTAAAAGAAACAATGAAAAAAGAAATATAAACTAAATAAAGGAGAAATAGGTTTACTTATCGTAACACAGAATATTAACTATAAGAAACTTGAATACTGAGAAACAATGAAAGAAGAAAAAAGATTATAAAGTAAAATAACAAACAAATGGATTTACTACTAGCAGGAAATATTGACTGTAAGCAATTTGAACACTTAATGGAATGATACCCATCCAGCAGCAAAGGTTATGGATGTGACTGGAGAACTTGTCCCATCGTGGTATGGAGAAGAAGCATCTCAAACTGCTTAAGAGAAAATATTTGTTAATAAAGTAGCACAAAGATAGATTTATGCAAAGCATATGACCCTTTTTTTGACTCCCAGATTGTTCCAACTACTGCCACAGACAACTACAATCTAGTGGAGGCCTTGGTATCTCGTATCCTTTTATATTTCTGGCATATGAGTTTCGTACATTATGTTTTTCATTCAAAATATGTTTCAACTTGTTCCGAAGTTTTATCTTAATAATGTTTTCATGAAGACATGTTTGACCTCGATGAGAAGCAGTTAGTGTTGTATGCACAGATGGCCAACCTTGTCAACTTGATACTTCAGTGGCCCGAGACTAATATAAAAGAGATTGCCAGAAATTTTTCCAAGGTATTTTTCTACAAGTCCGTGAAGTTACTTTTTCAAAACATTTAGTCTCTCAATGTTTGAACATCCCTATAGCTTTGTGGTCAACTTAAAAACGTGTTATATTCCTTTGGACATAATGATAGAGATTGCAATAACTCCAGTAGCTTGTCTTTGTACGACCTAATTACACATTGTAAAGTGTTATGGTGAGTGATGATAATCTAAATATTCCTTACTTTATTTCGATATGGAGGAGGGGTTCTTTTTCTCTTCTGCTATATTTATGCAGGATGAGTTATATATGTTATACAGAACAGTTAGAGTCATATCTTTTAATTCAATCTTTTTGTTCCGAATGACTCTGAACTATTTATTACTAGAGGCTACAGTGTGAAATTTCTCTTGATATTTTCCTGTTGCTCTTTTGTGGACTTGTGATTCTATTTATCACACTAAAAAATGCAAGATACCTTGTTTGGATGATCTCTCCATAAAATTCATAGTTCTAACGAAAATTTGCCTGCCCTGGTACCTTTCTAACACATGTAGCTTGCATGCAATGCACATATACCATTTGTGACTCTGAGCTGAGACCCCTGGGTACAGGACTGTTTCCTGCCATTTCCATTATCAACCATAAGTAACAGCTTAATGAATTAATGGCTTCCACTTCTTCACTCTCTTTCTTCCTTCCTTCTAAATACTTGTTTATGTGTTTATTTATTTATTAATTTATTTATTTTGTGTTCTAGCTGCTTACCCAATGCTGTTCTAGTATTTGAGGAAAGATTTGCAGTGGTCCGTGCTGTGCAACCTTTACGCAAAGGTACTGAGGTAATATATGTTTTCTCAGTTAAAGTGGTTGGTTTATGTGAGGAAGGTCAATGATCAGTTCAAAGGTACATTAAATATAGTTCTCATGTGGGCAATAGGACATACTACATAACTCTATTAGCAATGATACTTGATAGAAAGATAGTATGTCTAAGAATCTTTAGATTGGAACGCATAATAAAGTTATTATGAGTAATTTTCAAGAATTTTATTGTAAATGGTGCATATCTATGACTGTTTCTAAAGGTATTGATAAGTTACATAGAGATGGCGGGAAACACTATGACTCGACAAAAGGCCCTCAGACAGCAGTATTATTTCTCTTGCAATTGAGACTGTTGTATGAAAGTGGTATATTTTCGTACAAATTTCTTTTAAAAAACTGGGTTTTTAATTCATTTAAGAAAAACAGCTCCATGTTTCTGTTACTGAATCTTGCCAGTTCTTTCTTAAAGGGCCAGTATGATGATATTCAAGAGAGTGCGATACTGGAAGGTTATAGATGCAGGAATGATGGATGTAATGGTTTCGGTAAGAAATCAAAACTGAATGAATTTCTATTATGTAATCTATTTATACAATAGTTTTGATTTGTAACTATTCCTAAATAACAATGAAGAGATTTGTAACTATTCCTAAAGATTAATGAAAAAGATTTGTAATGTACAAATTTGTAACTGATACACTAATGCATAATTAAGAGTTGTAATTGATTTACTAATGCACATTCAAGAGAGGTTTAATACTCTCCCGCAAACTCAGCTATCTTTGAGAGACGAGTTTGGTTCATAGAAGATGAAAGCGTGTCTTGTGGAGTCCCTTGGTAAATATGTCGGTGAGTTGATTTGTAGAAGGGGACAAATTGAACTTGGTGTATGCCAGTAAAAATGCATTCTCGTATGAAGTGATAATTCAGTTCAATATGCTTAGTGCAAGCATGAAACACAGGATTTAAGTCCATATATGTAGTGCTGAGATTATCACAAAGTAAGGTGATAGGCGTGGATATGAGAATTTGCAACTCTTGGAGCAGATGAAGGACCCATGTGGATTCGGCACAAACATGGGTAAGGGATCGGTATTCAGCTTCGACACTTGATCGAGAAACAGTAGATTGTTTCTTGGCGGTCCAAGAGATCAATTTGGAGCCCAAAAAAATACAGAATCTAGTGGTAGAGCGACGGGAGTCAGTGCAATCTGCCCAACCAATATTAGATTAAGCTTTGAGGGTAAATGGGGTAGCATTATGCTGACAAATAAGGCTAACGTTCAGAGTTTCTTTGAGGTACCAAAGGATTCGTTTGGCGGCTAAAACGTGAGGTGTCCGAGGTTGGCTCATAGACTGAGCAACATGACGAACAACATAGACAATGTCTGGTCTAATAAAGGTGAGGTACTTCAAGGAGCCAACTAATTGGCAATACTCAGTGACATCTGTTAAGAGATCCCCATTTTGAGATGACAATTGCGTTTTTGCACATATAGGGGTATTGCAAGGTTTGCAGTTTGTCATTGAGAAATGTGCAAGAAAATCAATAGTATACTTGAGCTAAGAGAGACGTAAGCAAGCAGAAGAGGAAGTTGCTTGAAGTTCCAAAAAATACGATAGGAAACCAAGGTCATTAAGCTCAAACTCTTTGCTAAGAGTGGTGATGAACGATACGACCAGAGACGATTAATTTTCAGTAAGTATGATGTCATCAACATATAAAAGAAGGAACATCACTATAGAGTTAGACCAATAGATATACAGGGAAACTCTGGGTAAATCCATATTATAAGAGAAAAGTGCCGAGATGTTGGAACCAAGCACGAGGCATTTGTTTGAGTCCATATATAGCCTTTTGTAGATGACAGACATGATGAGGACGAGTTGCATCTATAAAACCAGGTGGTTATGTCACGCAAACAGTTTCATCTAAAATGTCATAAAGACAGACATTTTTCACATCAAGTTGGTGCATTGTCCACCCAAAGGATACGACAAAGCTGAGCACAGTATGAACAATAGTTGGTTTGATTATTGGATTAAATGTCTCATCAAAGTCAACTCATGCTTGTTGATGAAATCCCTTGGTAACTAGGCGAGTTTTGTATCGCTCAATAGAACTGTCTACTTTGCATTTGAGTTTTAATACCCACAAAGCACAATTGTGGGCAGAATGACCAATCCTAAAGCACAATTGACATTGAGACATAGATTTCGGAGCAGATACAAGAATGTCCGAGGGATTGGCACAATTTGTGGACGGGAGACCATTGTTTTTGCGGCCTTTGTGGCGAAAAGTATTCCGCGACCTAGCACTAGAATGAGTCTGTAATGCAAGAAAGGCGGAAGGTAAAGAAAAGGAACCAGATGATGCAGTTTTGTGTCGGGCCTCATAGATGAGTAGTCGAGTATACAGATTAGAGAATAATGGTTGTTGATCTTAAGATTTTGATGGACAATTAAATGTTGATATTTTTTATGGAACTTACGAGTTTATTGAGTGTTTTAGTGTAAAAGTTTCATTGATGATTTTATCATGAGGAAATGATTGAAGATGGTTAAGGATTCAAGAGACTGACAAAGAGACAAGCATTAAGAAACCGAAGATTTTTGAAGACTTTAGGAAAAAACAACTCAAGTTAATTTTTATTCTTAATATATCCTTATTAGGATTATACACGACACAAAAATGATTTTATGATTACATGTGTTTTTTATAGGATCCTAGTTAGTTAAATATATTTGCTCCTATGTGAAATTGAAAAAAGAAATTTATATTTAAGAAAGATTAGAAATTAAAATTTATTTAAAGTGTCAATTAAGTTAACTGAGAAAAAAATCGGTTAAAATGGCAAAAACGTTGAAGAGTTGAGTTGAAAATTAATTAAGGAACATGAGTTCCAGCAGGATCAATCAACCGACCAATATGGTTCGGTCAACCGATGAGAAGGAGTAGGGAAACAGTTTAGTCTCTGAATCATTCGGTCGACAGCTAGGTCATCATGTGGCCAAAGGTGAACCTCTCTGAATCATTAGGTTGACAGACCAAAGTGGAGCGATCGACCTACCATAGCTGGATTTTGTCCTAGAGAACTCTCTGAATTGTTTGGTCGACATACCAAGGAGTAGTAGTCGACCGACAGGCTAGAAATTTTGGTTTGAGCTACAACCTGAATTGATCGGTCGACCTATGTTGATTGGTCGGTTAATCGATAGTTCGGTTTCAGGTTTAGAGGATTTCGTGGATTTTTTCAAAAAGTAACCGTTATTAGCCGTTTTATGGTTAGGATCAGATAAATATCTTAGAGATTTGATGTTATTTGAGATATGTCATTGATATTTTGTTATCCCTATAGATATGGTTTATATAATTTAATTATTTCTCAAATTGGTGCATGTAATTCTTTCTATTTTATCTAATTGAGTTTGAGAAAATATTTGAGGAACTAAATTGAATATTTTAAAAGTTATAATTGAGTGAATTGAATCATGATTGAGTCATATTGATATAAAGAGTCTACAAGAATAATTAAGTGTCATAACAAGTGGAAACTAGTTGTTGGAGGGTGTGTTTTAAATCATTATAAGTAAACCTGCGTTTTTCACTTAATTGTGACTCCAAACAATCAAATTTCAAGAGCTATTCAGTTCCTGAACTTTCTGAGAGTGATCATTCTGAATTTATACTGAGAGAATAGTGAGATTATTCTTGAGAAAATTTGTTGTAGATTATTGCTACTACCGATTTGGATTTTCATTGCTATTCATACTTTATTCACTCGGTGAATTCTTGATGAGATCGTTTCAAGTCTTTGCTATTAATTGTTGTTTGATATTATTGTTTACTACTTGGAATGCCGTGTCTACAATAGTTGCGGTATTGGTTGTTGATAGGTGTGATCTACCTATCTATTTTCAAACTGAAATTATTAGTTTTCGAGTACGTTTATTACGTTTTATTATTTTTTAATACATTTTTATGTATTTTTGTATAAATTAGGTGTGTGCAGTGAAAAGGCATAAAAACGGATCATAAACGATTAAATCGGATCAAGAACGGTAGGAAAACAAGTAAGATGGCAAAATTCAGAAAATCAGCCCACTGCCACGGCGTCCAGACCACTGCCGCGGCAGTCAATATGTAGGGAAAAATCAAAATGTTATTGACATCCCACCGCCGAGGCGGTGAAAGAACATGATGGTCCCTGAATCCACAGCCGAGGCCGTGACTTAACCGACATACCCATTGCCCCGACGGTCACTCTACACAGCTGTTAGATATTTTTTTAGATATTTTGCTCCCTATTTAATCCCTTTTCCTTTCTCCTTCTTCAACCCCCGGCCATAGGAGACCCCTTAAGGTTCCTAATATTTTGAAAGTGTTTTGGAGTGTGCTCAATCAATTCCAAAGAAGAAGAACACGTTGCAATAAAGGAGGAGCGATCGTTTGATGGTTTTAGCAGCAAATCTTCGGACTACGGCTAAGTTCTTTCGTTTCTCTCTTTATTTTCTTAACTTTGGTAGGTTGTTGAGCATGTTTAGTTCGATTTTCATTGTATAAATGGTTATTGCCATGAGTTAAACGAATTTTGTTTAAGGATTAATATATTTTATGAAATTGTTGTTTGTTTGAGATTGTGTTTCGTTAATGGTTGTTCTTCACAATTTTGATTGTGTTTACCGTTATTCTTTGATATTATGCTTGTTTAGATAATTAGAGAATACGGGATTTGACACTCGAGAGAGGTAACCCCGAATTCGGATTAGGGTAAATACAATGTGACGATCTAATAACCCGAGAGGGAGTTAGAAAGCATGCAATCAATGACGTTGGGGAAAAACTTATGTGACCTAGTGTCGTTAAGACGTTGATGGAGACTTCTTCGTTGATGCGAAGTCGCATATTCACTCGTCTTACACTCGGGAGAGGTGACGAGTGAGTTTACAATATAGAGATTGTCGGATACGTCGAATGTCGTTATTGTAAACTAAACGAGACCAAATATGTTTTTTGTAAACGAAGTTAATCACTAGACAATCTTTTTCCTAAACATCTCAATATAATATTAGTATAGTTAGTTTAATTAACTTAGTATTAGTATTTATTAATTATAAACTACATTTTTATTGCCTAAATAAAGTTAAGTTATGACAATCGCAGTATTCGATAATAATCTCAACCAATCCCTACTCCTTCCCATCTGTACTAAAATTTGACCCCTACACTTGAGGTGAAAGTGGCGACATAATATTCCGCCACCAGTTGTTCTACAATAGTTGCAGTATTGGTTGTTCTAGCTTAGGTAGTTTTGGGGATAGGAAGCTTGGGGGTTGTTCTGGTGAAGGGTTTACTGAGGGAAAACAAGGACAACTACCTCATTCTTTTTCATCTTTGGCAGGGCTGACCTCATCGTCTGATCGGGCGAGGCTCCTTCAATCTTTCTACTTCTTATTCATTCTTCCGTCACTTTGGCTTGCTTGATCACATCACCGAAGGAAGCCACTATTATGCTCGGGAGTTCACTATAGAACGAAGGCATCTGAATTGACTTGAATATCTCTAACTGAGCCTTTTCGCTCAACCTAGGGACAACTTTGGTAGCCTTCTCCCACCAGTGGACAATGTACCTCCAGAAGCTTTCATATTTCTTCTTCAGTATCTGGTAGAAGGCATTGCGGTCTGACGCGACATCCTTATTGTACACATACTTCTCACAGAAAGTCTCTAGTAGATCCTCAAATGTCTTAATCTGCGATAGGTCTAGGGTCATATACTAGCTAAGAGTTAGTCTTTTCAATGATCATCAAAACATTTTCAAGTAAAGGTCTTTGATAGATTGATTTTATCTATATATTTTCAAGCCGAATTTGGTAGTTTTCGAGTGTTTTATAAGTGTTTTAATTCATTTTTATTTGATTTTATTTAAATCAGGTGTTATGGGAGAAACGGTGCAAAATACGTAAAAGTGTTGTAACTTCAAGACCATTGTTGACCATGATGTGATCTAATTTTAGAAAATGTCAAAACAAAAAAGTTGTAGATCTACATCTTATCTTTCCATAGGTTTTTGAATCACCTCAATTGGAGTTTGGATGAGAAATGTACGGTACAAATACGAATCAAGCTCCAGGCACTGACCATATCTCACTACAACGAGCGTTTGCTCACTGCAGTGAGTTTTCGTCAGTAAGTTTCTGACCCCCTGCTCGCTGCAGCAACCAGACACCAGCTTCCAATTATATTTTCAGATATTTTAGGATATTTTGGTGTTCTAATTGATATCCACTCATTTCCTACACCACCTAGGACATTTTTTAGGGAGTTTTTGGGAGCTCAAGATCATACCAAGCAAGAGAGTTCATTAATTGGAGATGAGAAAACAAGATCGTAGTGGATTTTACGGAAGTGGAACCATCCATTCTTTAGATATCGACTATTATCACTTGTTTCTCTCTTTATTTCTAAACTTTTGTTTGTTATTTGATCATGTATATATCGTTTTTAGTTGAATATTTGATTATGACCATGAGCTAAACGTTTGTTATTTAGGGATTGATGTAGTTTACAAGTATGTTGTTTGAGTAATTCGTTGTTTCGTTATCGGTTATTCATCCATATTCGATTGTGTTTACCATTCTTTTACTTCCATATTATGTTTATTATGATATTGTGGTTGATTTGAAAATACAGGGTTTGACACTCGGGAGAGGTAATCTTGAATTTGGACTAGGGTTTAAACACAACGCGACGTTCTAATATTTCGGGAGATTATTAGAACGTGTGTAATCCGTGAGATTGGGGCAAGACTCATGTAATCGTTTAAACGCTAGATAGAGATATCGGGGTTGACACGATTGCATATTCATTCACTTTACACTCGGGAGAGGTAGTGAGTGAGTTTTAGACACCTAGATTGTTGGATAGATTGATGATCGTTAATGTAAACTAGACTAAATCAAGCACGTTTAAGTGAATGAAGTTAATCCCTAGATAATCTATTCTCATAGATTTTATTTCAAGCATTGTAGTTTAATTAGTTATTATTTTAGTTTAGTTTATTTTTATAACAAAAACCTAAAATTGGATCGTTTAGATAAAGTTCAGTTACGATAATCGTAGTACTTAGCGACAATTTAAATCAATATTTGTGGATACGACAGCCCTATTCTTCCTATACTATTAAAACTTGACCTCGTACACTTACGAGTAATTCATAGCGAATAAAATATCGCCAACAAGTTTTTGGCGCCGTTGTTGGGGATTGACTTTTAGATTGTTGTTAATATTGTGAATAAGTAACTTGATTTTAATTTAGGCATTTATTTTATTTTTAATTTTTATTTTTAGTTTTATTTGTTTTGCGAGGTACTTGTAGATGGCTCATCAACAAGTTCTCATGAGTTTTTCTCAATGAGATTCCGAGCCGTTTTATTATGCTTGGGCAAGATATAAAGAGTTGCTCATTCGGCTTCTCAATCATGATTTCCCGAAAGAGTGTCAATTACTGAATTTCCTCGACGGGTTACAAGCCGCAACAAGAACTTTGGTAGAAGAAGGAAATGGTACCACTTTTTTTTACGACCTAACTGCGGACGATGCCTATTTGTCATTGGAAGACATGATCGATTTTGACTGTTAGAGTTGGAATTATTCAACAAGCTACAAAAGCTTGGGTGATAGTTCCACCGTTTCAGCGCCTTGGATTGACAACCCAAACCAACCTATGGAGTCTTCCCCTACCCTGGATAAAATGTTCGTTGTAGTCATGGGGGAAACTCAGATTTTCTTGAGGAAAATTCATGACCGACTCAATGAGCATGTGGACCGTCTTAACAAAATTGATACGACCTGCATTGAAATTGATACGACCGTAAAGTCTCTTGAGATGCAAATCGGTCAGCTTGTTTGCTTTATTAAGGTCGAGTTAGAAGTGATGGTACTAAGAGATACACAAGTAACATCCATATGTGAAAGTCACCAGGAGGAACCAAATGCAAGCGGGAGGAACTTAGGTGCGTTCAATGACAATGATTCGAATGAGAAGAAAACTCAAGCATGGATCATCGATGAAGAATCACAAGATGACAATTGTGACTCTTCACCATTTGAGATCCAAATTTTGATGCCACCCCCGATCCAAGACGATCACATCTATGAGGATCCAACGTAGCTCACTTATTCTCCACTGCTTCTAGCAACGTTCATTCAGGCTCACCAAGCACATGAGACGGAGCCGAGTCACGTTAACAGTACGTGCCAATTAATGCCACATTTCGCCAAGTTTGAGGGCGTTCTGAACCAAGACCCATATGTTGTGTTATATGACACATATTATGGGCAGAAATCGCTCTTTGACGAGCCCTTCTCCGTGTCAAGCCGAGGACATTAAACAAAGCGTTTCTTGGGAGGCAACCCAAGTTTTCAAATAAATCAATCCATCACTGCCGACTACACTTGGAGGTGAGATTGTCTCACCTTCCAGGTATGTGTTCAAAACCCCTTTCATCACTATGCTATATGTTATTTGTTAAGTTTGATGTTGGGTCACTGTGAACATTGCCCATTCTAAGTTTGAGGGGATGTTTTGTATGCGTTATAGTATGATGTTTTTTTGTTAGTTATGTAGTTAAGTTAAATAGTTGTTACATGTTGTGTAGTTTAAGTAAAATTGTTTTCATGCATGTTTGTTTAGTATAGGTGTAAGTATGTTTATGTTTATAGTAGTTGTTATTGTGTGTTGCGTTTTGTGGTTCTTCTTGACCATTACCCGATTATGAAATTATCCCCTAGTTGCTTATCGAGGTCTAGAGTAATGCTCATTCATGTGTGTTCTGTGTACTTGACATTTCGTTTTGGTAAAAGTCATTGTAAATCCTAATTTGCATGAGCACGTAGACTCAATGTACTAACTATCGAAATGATTTGACGTCAATTATCCAGTAGCCAAGTTCATGATAATTTAAGGGATTCTAGAACCTGATTGGTGGAAATTCGAGGTGAAATCCAAGGCAATGTAGTTCAGGAGATATGATTTAGGCATTCATTTTGATCGCTTGAGCTGTTGAAGCCTTTCATGCAAAGTGTTTTACCCCTCGTTACCCTGCCAAAGTTTGTTAGCCGTTTCAATTCTGAACACGTATCAAATGCCCTAGCCAATTAAATTTTTTTCAAACCATTGTCGCCAATACCTAAGGCACGATTCGAGTTGTAATCAAGTTAGCATTTGTTTATGCTTCTTGAAGTGAACGATTGGGTTTTGAGCGAACTTTTGATTGGTTCAGTAGTCGAGTATTCACTTGTTATTTTTCTATCATAGTTCCACACCTGTGAAATTGTACAAATCAAATAGTTTGGAGTGTGGTCGAAAAAAAAAACATGTTTAATTATGGTTTTGTTTTAGCTTGTATAGACAAGTGAGTACTACGTTTTAAAATGTAAGTTCATGGTTGTTTCAAATTTGTCTTTGTAGGTAAGAATGTGTTTGAGTGCCAAGTGTAGTGCCTTAGGTATCGTTGATCTAAAGACGTTATCATGTTGTATATTCTCGTTTTACCCTTAGCCAGTTGATTAAAACCGAACCAAGTCATTTTGATCTTTTTAAATTGCTTAGCCTACATTAGTGGAGAGTAGAACCCAGTCTGGCATATGGAAATCCTATACCTTATCGGTTATAAGTCATGAACTTTGTTAGTGGATAATCCAATCCGATCTTTGGATGGTTGTAGAATTAGAGTTTTCGCACACACACTTGGAAAGGATATAGAATGGCGTTTACTGTTATTGAATGTTAAAATTCTAAAACACCACATAGTCCGGTTTTATTCTTGAATTCGATATGATTGAGAGTCGTTGAGGGAAAACTTTATGGTTGATTAGTTTGAATTCAAAACTCACACGAAGTTATTTATAGTTCGTTCGAGTTTTTTGTTTTTAGTATTTGAGTTCATTAATTAGTTGTGGAAGTTTATTTTATTGTGTGGGTGTTTTTACTCGAGAACTAGCAAAATTTCAAGTTTGGGGGTATTTGATAGATTGGTATTATCTATATATTTCCAAACCGAGTTTAGCAGTTTTTGAGTGTTTTATAAGTGTTTTAATTCATTTTTATTTGTTTTTATTCAAATCAGGTGTTATGGGACAAACGGTGCAAAATATGTGAAAGTGTTGTAATTTCAAGGCCATTTTTTACCATGATATGATCCGATTTTGGAAAATCTCAAACCATGAAAGTTGTAGATATACATCTTAGATTTCTATAAGTTTTTGAATCACCTCAATCGGAGTTTAGGCGAGTACGTTACGACGAAAATACGAATTAGGCGCCATGCACTGACCATATCTCGCTGCAGTGAGTTTCTGTCAGTAAGTTTTGACCCCCTGCTCGTTGTAGCGACCAGACACTAGCAGGCAATGATATTTTTAGATATTTTAGGATATTTTGGTGTTCTAATTAATATCCACTCATTTCCTACACTACTTAGGACAATTTTTAGGGAGTTTTTGGGAGCTCAAGATCATACCAAGCAAGAGAGTTCATTAATTGGAGAAGAGAAAACAAGATCGGAGCGGATTTTACAGACGTGGAACCGTCCATTCTTCAAATATCTGTTATTCTCCCTTGTTTCTCTCTTTATTTCTAAACTCTTGTTTGTTGTTTGATTATGCATATATAGTTTTTAGTTGAATATTTGATTATGTCCATGAACTAAACGTTTATTATTTAGGAATTGATGTAGTTTACAAGTATATTGTTTGAGTAATTTGTTATTTTGTTATCGGTTGTTCATCCCTATTCGATTGTGTTTACCGTTCTTTTACTTCCATATTATGTTTATTATGATATTGTGGTTGATTTGAGAATACGGGGTTAAACACTTGGGAGAGGTAACTCTAGATTCGGACTAGGGTTTAAACACAACGCGACGTTCTAATGTTTTGGGAGATTATTAGAATGTGTGCAATCCGTGAGGTTAGGACAAGACTTATGTAATTGTTTAGATGCTAGATAGGGATATCGAGGTTGACACGGTTGCATATTCATTCACTTTACACTCGGGATAGGTAGTGAGTGAGTTTTAGACACCTAGATTGTCGGATAGATTGATGACCATTAATATAAACTAGACTACATCAAGCACGTTTAAGTGAACGAAATTAATCCTTAGATAATCTATTCTCATAGATTTTATTTCGAACATTGTAGTTTAATTAGTTATTATTTTAGTTTAGTTTATTTTTATAACAAAAACCTAAAATTAAATCGTCTAGATAAAGTTCGGTTATGATAATCAAGGTACTTAGCAACAATTTAAACCAATCCATGTCGATATGACAACCCTACTTTTCCTATACTATTAAACTTGATCTCGTACACTTGCGAGTAATTCAAAGCGAATAAAATATCGCCAACAGTCTTCATTCTGAGCATGAACTCCTAACTCCTCCTTGTAGATGCTAACATGCCACTTTGGGGGCTAGTACCGTCATATTTTTTGTACTCCAGAACTACAAAGTTTTTCGGATATACTACCCGGGGTGGTCTTTACAGCTCCTTGTACGCTGTTTTTCTGGACGGTTTCTCCTTTTTTAGTTCTTCCACTATTCTCTCTAATTCCTCTATTTTTAGAGCCCAGGCTAGGGGAGGTCCATCTTCTTCCCTATTTTTGGTTTCAATGGCTGGGGCTAGTTGATTGGCATTTAGATCGTTGGAGGGAGCGGCGACTCTTTCTAGGTGAACTAAGATCTGTGGTGCATAGGAGGTCGGGCTTTCAGGTGAGGCTTGATGGATATGCCCCTGACTGAGATATACCGACGCTCTATAGGCGAAGGGATAAGATCCCATCTGAGATCCATAGTAGACTAGTACCGCGAAGTTCGAGCCGGTGTAGTTCGGATTCGACATTAAGTTCTCCATCCTGGTGGTTGGAGGGTTTCCATTTGGTGATTCAGTCATGGGAGTTCCATTGGATGGGGGAACAGGCACCTCTTGGGGTCGGCTAAGTTCGTTGATTATTTCCCTCAGCATGTCGATTGTTTCTTGTATCTGAGCCATCTGGGCCATACGAGGAGATTCTGGATTGCCTTCTGATGTCATCCTGGAATAAGTCTAAGCCCGACTATGAGTAAAGACCAGACTTCGGATGGGGGGAATTGGAATTTCTTTTTAGGGACCAATTTTTCTATCTCGTCCTATTCTTATAACAAACCCATTTATTTGTCCACGTGGATATTAGGTAGTCTTAAAATCCATTCGAGTTTGAAGTTCTCAATTCTAATAATGACCTATAAAAACAAATAATGATTTATAAAATATTCTTAACCTGTTTGGTTTTTAAGACTTCCTAAGACATCATCAATCCACCAAGTATAAAACCCCCTTACACGTCTTGTATTCATAGAATCCCTTGGGGATAATATGGATAAAAGATGACTGTATGTGTGTCGGAAGGCTTACAATAATATAAGAGTCCGAGAAAAAAGAAAGAAAGAAAGAAAATAAACAAACATCACAACTTATTTACAAAAATAAAAAGAAAAGATAACAAAATAAAATATAACATTCGGATATGGAATAGTTGAATTTATTTGGATATATTAGGCTCGACCCATTATTGTCCCCAGAGGAGTCGCCAGCTGATGCGTCCAAATTTTCCAAGAGGAAAATGATATTAAAAATAATTGGCTTAAAGAGAAAGGATTTTTAAAACGTTAGTTTTATTAAAAAAAGTACTTAGGCCGTTTTAAAAAAAAAAAATAAGGAGTCTCCATCTAGCATTGAATTTAAATGGTGTGTTAGGTCACCGAATTATAAAAAACAAATTTAAAATGCCTAAGTAAATATTGACTCCAAACACAAGGTCAAACCAAAGATTTTTTTAAGAGCTCAACGGTCGGTTATGCTCGGGGAAGGTAGGCATCCCAAGACGCCCGTCCGAAGAGGTACCTTATATCCAATTAAGTTCAATTAATTTAAGTCTGAATGTTTTATTTTATTTTAAAATCGTTTCCTTCTTATGAAATATTTTTGGTATTTTCAAGAATAAGATGGGATAAGTTTTTGTATTTTTTTGGGAATGTTCCCCCGGTATGAGCTCTTATCAAATATTAAGAATTCGATAAGAATGGTCTTCGGGGGGTTTCATGTATGTTTTCGAGAGATTTCTTTAATTTAAATAAGTAAACTAAAGCAGGTGAATAAGAATAAAAATATGAATGCAAAAACTAACATCTATATAAATTTTATTTTTTATGCAAAAATTACCTAAAAAACTAAAGGGTTTAATTTAAATATATCAATGCAAACTGATATGAATACGGGAATTAAATAGAGAACATTATATGAATTAATGTGATTATGCATGGCAATGATTTAATTATTTAACATAAAAATTGTGATGGTGCATATGTCGTGACTAGATGTGAAAAAGTAACATGAATTTATGAAATTAAAAATAAATATATATATATATATATATATATATATATATATATATATATATATGTTTAAAAGGTGTAAATGGTGAAAGTGTCTTAAACATGTCGTCTAAATGATACAAGAAATAAATATGCTAGATGGATGCAAAAGTGTCTATTTTAAATTTGCCCGATTAATTCAAAGAAATATCGAATTGAAATTCTCTCAAATTCTATGGATATGAGAATCGAGGGGGGTTCGCTGAAACAATTTTATTGGAATTAATCTTTTCGAAACTTAAGCGGAATCTCATGAAAAGATTTATCAAGGGAAGAGATTTCGTAAAGTCAAATGTTTCTAAATTCCACTCGAGGCAGAGAATGGAAACGAGGTCACAAAAAACTCTCCCACGATTTTATCGAATTGTCAGATTCACCTTAAAATTCATAAGAATTAATTTCTACAAGCTAAGAGTTCATTATTTTTTGAATTTTGTATTTTTAGGGTTTTGATAAAAAGAATAAAATAAAAAAAAAATACAAAAAAATAAATAATGAAAACATCCTTCACCTAATGCTCGAGGATGAAATTTAAGCACAAGAAACCCACCCGGCGTTTTCATCAGATCATCGGACGACTTACTTTTTTAGTTTTGACTTACTGTTTTAGTTTTTCTTTTTATGAATTGTAAAAAAATAAATAAATACAAAAATTTATGGGAAAAAAAAAAAAAAAAAAACAAGATATGGGTGTCATCGTCTAAGCACTCAAAAGTTCGGATTAAAAATGGAGAACCTTATCCCGGTATTTTCATCGAGTCATCGGACAATTAAAAAAAAAAATTTTTTGCAGGAATTTAAAGTGCTAGACAAAAAAAATAAGCTAAAAAAAAAATTAAAAACCAGAAACCATACTTGTTCTAAGTCAAGAATCCCGATATTTGGATTTTTCCTCTCTCGTAGACAGTTTCCTGAAAGTGCTTTCGATGAGAATCACTCTCTAAGGGATTTTTTCTCTTAATTTCTAAATGAATAAATTTGAAAGAGAATGTCCTATTTATAGGAAAGGATGGGGCATGAAAAACACGAGGAAACCCTAAAAAATTAGGTTTGGCTGCCAAACCCAATCAAAGTTGGACTAGAAAAGGGCAAATTCGTAAAAGGCTAAAAAAATAAATTTTCTGGATATTTTTTTAATTTTCACCACTTTTCATTTCTACTGACACGTGGCACGAGACCTACTACATTTCTTGCCCTTTTGGTTCAGCGGCTGCTGTGCATGGAGGGATGAGGATACTTTTCGTCTTTTTTTGTCTTTTGGCTACCCTGCAAAGGGTGGACCCTACCCTTGATTTCTCTCTCTCTCTCTCTCTCTCTCTCTCTTTTATCTCACGGTTTATGTCTCTTTTTCTCTTATTTCTCTATCTCTCTCCTTCTATTTCAATTTTACTCTCCTCCTTTTACTTTTCTTTCAAGTTCACCCTCTTTTCTTTTATTTCAATTTTCTTTCTTTTTAATATATTTTTTGTATGTTGTATTTTCTCAAATAAAATAAAATAAAACAAAGTTAACTATAAAATAAAACATAAAAAAAATTACAGGACGGTCAAAATGCTGTGTCTACAGAAGTACAATTGATTCTAAAAATATCATACCTAAATAAAAGTTTGTCAAGGTTTTCAAGATCTACAAGCATATTGACTTGAGCTCTTGGACCACAATGATTATTATTTTGATTGAGTTGAGGCTTGTAAGACTTAGTCTTCTTATAGAAGCAATCTCTTGCATTGTGGTTAACCCGACCACAAACAAAACAATGTATCTTCTCTTTGGCTAAGCTTTTTGATCTAATAGTGGGATTAAGGTGGTTTTTTTCGTTGACTAGGCGATTGAAGGATCTATTAGATTTAAAGATGTGTCGCCTAGGACGAAAATTGTTCTTATTATTGAAATTGTGAACTTTGTTATTCTTTTCATTTTCTACCAAGTTGATATGAGGAGATTTCTCATGTTGATGTTTAGAAGTTGAGAATCGATGTTTTTCCTCAACCTTGATAAAGTTGATGGTTAGAGATATTGTCAATTCACCTTGCTTATGCCTAAGAGTTTTGGCAAAGTCAATTCCACTCCCCTTAAATATTCTTTAAACATGTGAATTTGGTCTCCTATTGACTCATTGCTCAACATTTTATAATTATTGAATGTAGAGATATCATATCTCTTAATTCCAGCATCATCAATACCATACTCAGCTTCTAAAATATTGATCTATTTACCCTTTTTGGGTCTAAAGAGTTAGAAAATTACAAAATTGGGTCTCCATTCATCTTATTTACTTAAAGGGGTCTATTCGACTCTTTGAGGGCCGGTTTAATCCACAAACATTTAAAAAAAATAGCATTAGTAAAACCGATTTTAGACTTTGGGGCTCCCACTGTGGAAGCCCCCCCTTCCCCATCCCCATCCCCATCCACATTAAAAAAATAAAAAAATAAAATATATATATATACACCCACACACCCACACACATATATTTTTTATAATTTTAAAATTTGTTTTATATTTTGAAATTAAAAATTATAAGATACTTTTTATATCTTCCTCAATTTATTTTTTTACACCCAACTGTGATTTAATCAAATTTATTTTACACACAATTTATATATATATATATATATATATATATATATATATAATTTTAAAATTTGTTTTATATTTGGAAATTAAAAACTATATATACAAATTAAACGGGTAGTGATATATTTTTTAATCGAATTGTATTTTTTTCATTGATCAATGATTTAATATTTTCAAAATTTTGTATAAAATTTATATTTTTTTATAAAAATTATATAAAAAAAATTTGTATAAGTAAGAAAAACAATAAATGATATACAATTTTAAAAACTAAAAAAAAAAAATCAACTATTTTAATTGAATTTTTTTTACCCTAATATATATTTTTAAATGCAATATAATTTGTATAAATTTTTAAATTTTGTATAAGTAAGAAAAAAGTAATAATTGGTTCAAAAATTGTTTAACTATAGTATAATATGTCATTTAACTTAACAAGTTATATTATTTTTTTAATAATTAAAATATATATTAAATTACTAATATTAGTAAAATATATTATTAATAACTTTTATTAGAAAAAAATTGTTTAAAAGTTATTTAGAAATTGTCTATTAAGTAAATTTTGTTTTGTTAGTTATTATTTATAAAATCTTTAATTTCATGTAAGAAGAAAAATTGTTTAAAGAAAAAATCAAGGAAAAAAAAAAAAGCCACATCTAGATTTCGGCCCTGGTAGGGCCGGATTCAATTTCATAGAATCTGGCCCCATTTTTTCTAATTGTAAAATTTGTTTAATATTTTAAAATTTAAAATCTAATAAAAATTATAAGTTTTGTATAAGTTTTTATATAAGTTATTTGTATAAGTATGTAAATTACGATTTATAAAATTATAAATTTGTATAAGTTTTTATATTTTGTATAAGTAATTAAAAAAAAATTATGTATCAAAATTATTGATCATTGATTATGTACCCAAATTACGATTCGTCAAAAAAATAATAAATTTGATTAAATCATTGATCAATGAAGAAAATACAAATCGATTCAAAAAATCTCACTACCGGTTTAATTTAAAAAAAAAGAAGAAGATTTTTCTGAATTATTAAAAATAATTTAAGAATAAATGAAATTATTAAAAATATTGTTTGTAATGGACTATGTGTTTCTTTCTACGTATAGTCCTAGTATTGTAAACTTTTCTTATTGTATGTTTGTTTTTTGAATTTAAATGAAGAGAGAAAGTCAGTTGTTTGGTAGAAGTAGCGCTATTATAATTTAACAAAGAAACGATACATTATACTTGAAAAGAAATACATAGTTAAACTACAATTCACCAATGCGAAAACATTAAACATTACTTTCATCATCAGACATTTCAATATCTGACTAATATTGAGGTTTTCTCAAGCATCTCATGTAAGTACGTGCTTCGACAACCAAACTTTTTTCGAGACGCTCACGTGCAATCATTTGAAGCTCGTGTCAAAAAATTCGAATTTACATTCGGTTATTTTTCTTTACGATAACGATGCAACGTCATCTGAAGATCATGTGGTGTGTCTATTGCCGTTGTTCTGGCCAATTGATGCACTATTGGAATATTGTATTGCATGTATCCGTCCACCATAATCTGTGCTTGGTTTACACAATAAGTGTATTTTTCTCGTATCCTTGCAACCTACCGTGATGAGTAACAAACTCTTGGATCTAAAAAGTAAGAGAATTTGTCTTCCAAAAGCTAGTGACTTCTCATTGAATAATACAGATCTCTCACCGTGTATATTTTATTTTGGTGAAACAAGACATGGAAATTTCTAACTTTGATTTAAGGTGTGTTTAGATTGATTGCAATTGGCATAAAATCTCATGTATATATACACACATATGTGGATATAAACATTGAACTGAATGGTCCAATCAATCGTAGTAAAGTTGTTCAAAATACTGTTGACAAATGTTGAAACAAGCCTGAAGAAACATGCCCCCAAACGTCATTCAATAGTGAAAAAAAGGTTATAAAGGCATCTCTGAAAATGTTGTTCAAGCTGCTGACAAAGGCTGAAGAAGACTAAAAAATCATTACCCGAAACATCAATGAAAAAGTTGTTCAAGACAATGCTGACAAAGGCTGAATAAGGCTGAAGAAGCATGACACAAAACGTCAAAGAATGGTAAAAAAATGTGGTAAAGTCATTTCTGGAAAAGTTGTTCAAAACACTGTTGACAAAGACTGAAGAAGGTTGCCCTGAAATGTCAAGAGACAGTGGAAAAAGACTGTAAAGGTATCTCTGAAAAATTTGTTCAAAACACTGAAAAAGTTTGCCACGAAATGTCAACCAACACTAGAAAAGCTTGTTTTGAAATGTCAATCAATCATCACAAAAGGTTGAGACTTGTCCATCAACATACTACTACAAAAACTAAGTTTTGTATTGCAACTCTTCATCCTATAATTTTCATGATATCTTTAAATATTAATTCAAGTGAGGAAAGCTCATATGATATTTCAAGTGAGGAAAACTCATATGGTGTTTAGGGTTGGCTTGGACCCTGAGATCACTATAGTCATTGGGTTCTACAACCATATTATGATGACTACTGGAGCAATCAAGATACCAATCCAATAGAGTATCGCGTCGATCTACGCCAAGAATGGGAATACAGGATGAAAGAGTCTAATAATCTTATATCTTGTTTAAGAGCTTTTAATGCACCAGTTCCACATCGTTGAAGTCTTCAGATGCTTCAACGATGTATAATTGATGGACACAATCGAGATTGAATATGCTATTACATGAATTCGCCTGGAGAATAATATAATGTTGTTACGCAAGAGTAGATATTATCTACTCCAACTAACCAATGAAATGGTTGCCGCAAGTAACAGATCACTCTCTTCGAACGAATACCATAACAGGATAACCAACAATGAAAATATGTCTAATGGATACATGTCCAATGAAGAATAAAAATATTTGGGCAGTTGAATTGTCTTTTTAACTGTTTTCTTGTGAAATCTCTTGGGTCGTTATGTACTATATTTCTTATGTATTGCATTTATTATGAGTTTTGTAATTTTCGTTATTATATTATATTTGAGTTTTTTATTTCTTATGTATTGTTTTTGTGATGATTTTTTAATGATTATGTACTCGCTTAATACATTTAGGCAGTTAATCTACCGTATATATTGTTGCTCCTAAAATGGATAAAGCATTTGAATGGGACAAGTGTTTAACATTCTACAAATGTAAGTTCTGTTTTTAGTTTTGTAAGTTTTGTTTTAGAGTCGTATGAACGTAGTTTATGTAAAACAAAAAATGTCTAGCAATTGAAATAGGTCATTTTATTAATTGTGCAACTTTCAAATTACATAAATTAAAAAAAAAAAAAAAAAAAAAAAAAAAAATCTAATCTACTCAATCCCACAACGGGGCCTTTGTGTATTCCTTCTGGGCCTCCGAACAGGCAAAGGCTCGTCATCTTCTGCCTGTGTCTCGACTTTCCCACCATAGGTGGCATGCTGATGGAACCTTTATTGAATATTTTCATCTCTCATCTCTACCATATCCGTAATGAAGTTCATGTTCGAATTCCCAAATGTCTACAACACAAGTGATATTTGTCGTATTAGACCGCCATGTGAAATGGGTTAATGGGGTAGTGAGAAATCAATCGAGACGTGGTAAACATCGTTGGTTGGAGTATAATAAGGACCACCACTTGACACAAGCATAGGTTCATACTGCTAAAACGCATATTATTTTAGATTATAGAATGTTGATGTTGAAGCCTCTACATGGCTGTGCCAAGAGCTGTAAGACGTTTGGTGGTCCGGAAGTGTGAAGCTCGCAAGACAAAATATTATCGTTGGAACAGGCGCTGAAGGTTGGGTAGGGGACGTAACAGGTGCCGAAGGGTGGGAGGAGGACGGAACAAGTGTCAAAGGATGGGCGGGGGACGAAACAGGCGCCGAAGGTTAGGCGAAGAAGGGGAATCATTGTTGTGTGTTGGTTGTCTCCCCCACGATGATAATATCTAAGTGTAGAGTGACAAGTAAACAACACATTCTGTATTCGAGGAAGATTTGTAGGATGTAGTCTTCCAGTAAGTACAATATCGCTCACTTCTTCTTATACTCGGAGCACCCCCTGATCCTCAATTAAACAATATTCATAAGTGCAGTTACATTATAAATGAATAATGACAACAATGATTTAGTAATAAATATTCTAACTTACCAATATGCGTGCCATAACCGCTACTCCACGATAGCCCTGGTCCGAATGTCGTGATGGATTACAGACAAACATGCAGGTGACGCGTTGATACCATATGTAATAAGGATCGTCACGCGCCATCGGTCTAAAGCTAGTCTCTCCTGTAACAATCGTCGCAAGCCTGTTGTTCCGCGCGTCAACGTAGGAACGGTGATATTCCACCCAATTGAAATTCGGTCGACTGCGATGATCAATCCTATGAAGTGTGTCATCTTCTGAAGGGGCAATTGGAATAGGCTGTCCAAATCCAAACTATTGCAAGACACGATTTGGTCGATGCCACTCCACTACATCGAAACATATAAGAGAACAGACACTCCTCTAACTAGCGTGGCCAATTGGGCAGTACTCGAGTAAGGTAGTGATCACATCGTCTGTTCACGGCGTCCATACAAACTACGACATACAAATAAGAATTGTCAATGAGACAATAATAACTAATAATTGTAAATTAATTTGATTAACTGTAAATTAATGCACCTCATCGAGTTCGAGATAGTCAAGTTGATCTCCGTACGCATCTAACAAATGAACTGTTGTCCTATCAAGATTGACTTGTGACATTCACTGGCATCCGTAAGAACCGCGTGGGTGCACTATTTCCCTGAGATCAATTACATTGTCACCCTATGTCTCCATCTGCAATCTATGTGGTTTGATTTGAGACAAACGCTCCTATGCCCAAATCTATGAATAAACAAAAACAAATATATATAGTCAACGTTTTAATATAATATGGCCATATATATATATTTATGTGTGTGTATGTGTATTAAAGAACTTGCAATAAAATTAAACATCCTACAATCTGATTCGCGAACGGCCTAGTAGCCCGACACAATTCTCTCTACAATACTGCTAGACAAGCAGTGCCCTAACTGTAAGTCCCAGTGGAATCGAAGTCTTCTAGTAAGGGCAAGTATATAAGCTTCATAGTTGTGCTCAATTTGCCAAGAAATAATACTCTTCCAATCATGTGTATTGATCCTAAGATTTTGATGGACAATTAAAGGTTGATATTTTTGGTGGAACTAACGGTTTGATTAAGTGTTTTAGTTTATTAGTTCCAAATGATAGAGATATGATGATAAAGATGATGAAGAATTAAGAGATTGAAGGATTTGAAGAACCTAGGAAAAACAACTCAGGTTAAAATTTTAACTCTTAATATTCCAATTAGGATCACACATGGTACAAAAAGTTTTTTAAATGATTTTTATAAATATGTGTGTTTTTAATAGGATTCTAATTAGATAAATTATTTGCTCCTATGCGTAATTGAAAAATATATATTTATAATTAATTAAAATTGAATTTAAGTATTTAGTGGAGCTAACCAAGAAAAAAAATTGGTTAAAGGGGCAAAAATGTCAATAAGAATAAATTAAAAACGAGTTTAGAAAAGTAATCCAGCATCCATAAGTCGACAGGTAAGTCGACTGGACAAAGAAGGAAAACCCTATGTATCTCTTTGTCGACAGGTAGGTCGACCTGTACTTAAGAATGAACTCTTTGTATCTATAAGTCGATAGAGCGGTCGACCTATGAAGAGAAATGGAACTCTTTTAATCTCTAAGTCGACTGATAGGTCGACCGGTAGGCACATAATCTTTGGCTTAGCTACATCCTGAATCGAGCGGTCGACTACTAATCTTAGTCGGTCGACTGGTGTGTCTGTTTCAAGATATTATGGAATTCCGGATTTCAATCTGAAGTAGCCGTTACTAACCATTTTTTGGTTAGGATTCATGAGAGATTTTAGGGATTTAATCTTATTTGAGATATGCTACACATATTATGTTATCTCTATTGATTTGGTTTATTAAGTTTGAATATTTCTCAATTTGGTACATATAATTGTTTCTATTCTATTTAATTGTGATTGAGAAATATTTTGGGGACTTAATTGAGAAATTTAAAAGCTATAATTAAGTGAATTGAACCAGAATGAAGTTTTAATGATATAAGGGGTCTAAAAGAGTAATTAAGTGTCATAACAAATGGGAACTAACCATTAGAGAGCTGATTTTAATCACATTTATATAGACCTACGTTTTTCATATCATTAAGAGAGATTAAGTGAAATCAAGGGATCATATTGAGCTTTTCTGAGAGAAACCATATTGATTTTTTATGAGAACTTTTCTAAGAAACATTCTTGAGAATCATTTGTTGTTAGTCATTGTTGTTACTGGATCTGAAGTAACATCGTTTTAATTATTTTTTTCGGTGGATTTCGGGTGAGATCTTTCCAAATTACTTTCCATATAGTATTGCTTGATTAATTTTTAGAATTTGATCTTTAAAAATTATTTTCTGATTATTTTATTGAAAAATATTTTTTTTTTAAAAATAATTTCTTGAATTAATCTGATTACGTGCTCAATGACGTGCTACCCATTTTTGTTTAAAATCAAATTTTGAGTTTCTCACTTTTCTATCACTAGTTTTGGAATATTAAATGAGTTTTAATTTATCTGGGGTGGTAGAAGTTCCGAGTGAGAAAAATCACTTGTTAATTTTTTTAATTAGTAAGTTGAGCGGTGGATTAAATACTATTGGGTGTATTTAATCAAATGGTAGCTGGTTTCAATCTCTTCGTGTAAAGAGATTGAAGTAATAATTCTTTATGAATTGAATTGTTTTGTGTGGATTTTGTAATGGTTCAATTCTTACCTGGTAAAAGGATATTTAGAGTGTTTAGTGAGATTTTAATTATTTTGCCTTTATGTTAAAAAGAATTAGGTTATTCTTGAGCCTGTAAAAAATAGAGGTTATTCCTTAGCCTGTGAAAAAAAAATTGTAAAGGTTGATTTTGAGTCTGTAAAAAAATCTTTGTGAGAGTTTGGTTCCTACCTTTAAAGGAATCTTGAGTTTAGTAAGTGCGACTTCCCATGGGACTCGGAGGACTAGATTAGCCAAGAGTAGCTTGGTGAACCAGTATAAATTTTTGGTGTGCTGCAATCTTTATTTTACTTATTTTTGTTGTATGGTGTGCATCTAGTTGATTTTATAATTCCGCTGTGATATAAGATAATAATTAATTTAGGATTAAAATTAATTATTCGAGTTATCAAAGTATTTTTTCTCTGATATTTTTTAATTACCCAATCCACCTCCCCTATTGGGTATTTCACTGGGCCAACAATGTGGAGTATGTGTGGCCTAGCATATTGCATGATTGTCTCATCGTCTGCATTATCTAGTAATTGGCTAAAGGTCTCCAATATCCAGTTTAACTTCAACCCATTGTCTTTAATTTGTTCAAGTGGTGGCACCACTCCAATGACATCCTTGCACATCTCTTGATAGCTACTAGACTCATAATTATTATCTATACCAGTCATGGCATGACCTTCGATAAGGAGGCCCAACAATATTTTCACATCCTGCAACGTTACCATGCATTCATTGCCCAGCAGGTAAAATGTATGTGTCTCCTGTCTCCATCTCTCAACCAATGCAATGATCAAGGCGTGATCTAATCTCCTAATACCAAGACAATATACCCCGTAGAAACCCACAATGTGGAAATAATAAATTATCCTGGGGTCCAACTCCTTACGCCAATTCCCTAACTCTATTCATCTGCACCTCAATGGGAAAACGTCGTCCCACCCAATATAAAAAGAAAACTTTTTTGATTATAACAAATATGATATAATATTTATGAATGAAAATTATAACTTGAAATTTGTACCTCTGAATACCAAATAGTAGTAGACCTGTGGTTTGCTTGATTCGACAATAGCGTAGGATAAATGGGTCCAACAATGGTATCATCCATAGTAACTGAAAATATCATAACAGGTATACACTAATAACATTTATCAATAAACAAAAATATAACAGTAACATTAAAATAAAGATTACATAAGGTAATGACATTAAACTAAACTATAATAATAACTTATAACAAAGTAATATATCTACTGTACGACTAAATAGTATCGTCCATAGTAACTGAAAATTTCGTAACAGGTACACACTAATAACATTTAGCGATAAACAAAAATATAATAGTAACATTAAAATAAAGGTTACATAAGGTAATGATATTAAACTAAATTATAATAATAAATTATAGCAAAGTAATATTTATACTCTACAACTATGGCGGAAACATAACTCTGTCCATGGGTCGTTGCCTCTGGGGACATCTTTGTTTGTCATTCCCAGTTTGCATACACAAACTACATCTATTAGTCAGCGTCCTCCTCGAAATGTCCATTTCATTTTGAATTTTTGATGTAGATGGTCATCCACGTCTAACAATCATAAGATGGTGTGGATGAAGAAGCATGATTTGCATGTTCGTCGGTGGCCAATAAGCTTCGTGCGGCATCAGACTGAAGTAGTTCTCCCAAATCTATGAATATACTTCAACTGTGTACGTAGAATCCACAAGTGAAAATAGATCATGTCCAATAGCAGTAGTCACCACCATCATGTGCGAGCATAGAAAACGATATATGACATATTTACCACAAGAACAACTAGGTTTTGGTCTAAGGAAGACAACTTGTTATTGTGTCCCCCAGAATCTCATTGCCTAGGATCACACATGGTACAAAAAGTTTTTTAAATGATTTTTATAAATATGTGTGTTTTTAATAGGATTCTAATTAGATAAATTATTTGCTCCTATGCGTAATTGAAAAATATATATTTATAATTAATTAAAATTGAATTTAAGTATTTAGTGGAGCTAACCAAGAAAAAAAATTGGTTAAAGGGGCAAAAATGTCAATAAGAATAAATTAAAAACGAGTTTAGAAAAGTAATCCAGCATCCATAAGTCGACAGGTAAGTCGACTGGACAAAGAAGGAAAACCCTATGTATCTCTTTGTCGACAGGTAGGTCGACCTGTACTTAAGAATGAACTCTTTGTATCTATAAGTCGATAGAGCGGTCGACCTATGAAGAGAAATGGAACTCTTTTAATCTCTAAGTCGACTGATAGGTCGACCGGTAGGCACATAATCTTTGGCTTAGCTACATCCTGAATCGAGCGGTCGACTACTAGTCTTAGTCGGTCGACTGGTGTGTCTGTTTCAAGATATTATGGAATTCCGGATTTCAATCTGAAGTAGCCGTTACTAACCATTTTTTGGTTAGGATTCATGAGAGATTTTAGGGATTTAATCTTATTTGAGATATGCTACACATATTATGTTATCTCTATTGATTTGGTTTATTAAGTTTGAATATTTCTCAATTTGGTACATATAATTGTTTCTATTCTATTTAATTGTGATTGAGAAATATTTTGGGGACTTAATTGAGAAATTTAAAAGCTATAATTAAGTGAATTGAACCAGAATGAAGTTTTAATGATATAAGGGGTCTAAAAGAGTAATTAAGTGTCATAACAAATGGGAACTAACCATTAGAGAGCTGATTTTAATCACATTTATATAGACCTACGTTTTTCATATCATTAAGAGAGATTAAGTGAAATCAAGGGATCATATTGAGCTTTTCTGAGAGAAACCATATTGATTTTTTATGAGAACTTTTCTAAGAAACATTCTTGAGAATCATTTGTTGTTAGTCATTGTTGTTACTGGATCTGAAGTAACATCGTTTTAATTATTTTTTTCGGTGGATTTCGGGTGAGATCTTTCCAAATTACTTTCCATATAGTATTGCTTGATTAATTTTTAGAATTTGATCTTTAAAAATTATTTTCTGATTATTTTATTGAAAAATATTTTTTTTTTAAAAATAATTTCTTGAATTAATCTGATTACGTGCTCAATGACGTGCTACCCATTTTTGTTTAAAATCAAATTTTGAGTTTCTCACTTTTCTATCACTAGTTTTGGAATATTAAATGAGTTTTAATTTATCTGGGGTGGTAGAAGTTCCGAGTGAGAAAAATCACTTGTTAATTTTTTTAATTAGTAAGTTGAGCGGTGGATTAAATACTATTGGGTGTATTTAATCAAATGGTAGCTGGTTTCAATCTCTTCGTGTAAAGAGATTGAAGTAATAATTCTTTATGAATTGAATTGTTTTGTGTGGATTTTGTAATGGTTCAATCCTTACCTGGTAAAAGGATATTTAGAGTGTTTAGTGAGATTTTAATTATTTTGCCTTTATGTTAAAAAGAATTAGGTTATTCTTGAGCCTGTAAAAAATAGAGGTTATTCCTTAGCCTGTGAAAAAAAAATTGTAAAGGTTGATTTTGAGTCTGTAAAAAAATCTTTGTGAGAGTTTGGTTCCTACCTTTAAAGGAATCTTGAGTTTAGTAAGTGCGACTTCCCATGGGACTCGGAGGACTAGATTAGCCAAGAGTAGCTTGGTGAACCAGTATAAATTTTTGGTGTGCTGCAATCTTTATTTTACTTATTTTTGTTGTATGGTGTGCATCTAGTTGATTTTATAATTCCGCTGTGATATAAGATAATAATTAATTTAGGATTAAAATTAATTATTCGAGTTATCAAAGTATTTTTTCTCTGATATTTTTTAATTACCCAATCCACCTCCCCTATTGGGTATTTCACTGGGCCAACAATGTGGAGTATGTGTGGCCTAGCATATTGCATGATTGTCTCATCGTCTGCATTATCTAGTAATTGGCTAAAGGTCTCCAATATCCAGTTTAACTTCAACCCATTGTCTTTAATTTGTTCAAGTGGTGGCACCACTCCAATGACATCCTTGCACATCTCTTGATAGCTACTAGACTCATAATTATTATCTATACCAGTCATGGCATGACCTTCGATAAGGAGGCCCAACAATATTTTCACATCCTGCAACGTTACCATGCATTCATTGCCCAGCAGGTAAAATGTATGTGTCTCCTGTCTCCATCTCTCAACCAATGCAATGATCAAGGCGTGATCTAATCTCCTAATACCAAGACAATATACCCCGTAGAAACCCACAATGTGGAAATAATAAATTATCCTGGGGTCCAACTCCTTACGCCAATTCCCTAACTCTATTCATCTGCACCTCAATGGGAAAACGTCGTCCCACCCAATATAAAAAGAAAACTTTTTTGATTATAACAAATATGATATAATATTTATGAATGAAAATTATAACTTGAAATTTGTACCTCTGAATACCAAATAGTAGTAGACCTGTGGTTTGCTTGATTCGACAATAGCGTAGGATAAATGGGTCCAACAATGGTATCATCCATAGTAACTGAAAATATCATAACAGGTATACACTAATAACATTTATCAATAAACAAAAATATAACAGTAACATTAAAATAAAGATTACATAAGGTAATGACATTAAACTAAACTATAATAATAACTTATAACAAAGTAATATATCTACTGTACGACTAAATAGTATCGTCCATAGTAACTGAAAATTTCGTAACAGGTACACACTAATAACATTTAGCGATAAACAAAAATATAATAGTAACATTAAAATAAAGGTTACATAAGGTAATGATATTAAACTAAATTATAATAATAAATTATAGCAAAGTAATATTTATACTCTACAACTATGGCGGAAACATAACTCTGTCCATGGGTCGTTGCCTCTGGGGACATCTTTGTTTGTCATTCCCAGTTTGCATACACAAACTACATCTATTAGTCAGCGTCCTCCTCGAAATGTCCATTTCATTTTGAATTTTTGATGTAGATGGTCATCCACGTCTAACAATCATAAGATGGTGTGGATGAAGAAGCATGATTTGCATGTTCGTCGGTGGCCAATAAGCTTCGTGCGGCATCAGACTGAAGTAGTTCTCCCAAATCTATGAATATACTTCAACTGTGTACGTAGAATCCACAAGTGAAAATAGATCATGTCCAATAGCAGTAGTCACCACCATCATGTGCGAGCATAGAAAACGATATATGACATATTTACCACAAGAACAACTAGGTTTTGGTCTAAGGAAGACAACTTGTTATTGTGTCCCCCAGAATCTCATTGCCTAGGATCACACATGGTACAAAAAGTTTTTTAAATGATTTTTATAAATATGTGTGTTTTTAATAGGATTCTAATTAGATAAATTATTTGCTCCTATGCGTAATTGAAAAATATATATTTATAATTAATTAAAATTGAATTTAAGTATTTAGTGGAGCTAACCAAGAAAAAAAATTGGTTAAAGGGGCAAAAATGTCAATAAGAATAAATTAAAAACGAGTTTAGAAAAGTAATCCAGCATCCATAAGTCGACAGGTAAGTCGACTGGACAAAGAAGGAAAACCCTATGTATCTCTTTGTCGACAGGTAGGTCGACCTGTACTTAAGAATGAACTCTTTGTATCTATAAGTCGATAGAGCGGTCGACCTATGAAGAGAAATGGAACTCTTTTAATCTCTAAGTCGACTGATAGGTCGACCGGTAGGCACATAATCTTTGGCTTAGCTACATCCTGAATCGAGCGGTCGACTACTAGTCTTAGTCGGTCGACTGGTGTGTCTGTTTCAAGATATTATGGAATTCCGGATTTCAATCTGAAGTAGCCGTTACTAACCATTTTTTGGTTAGGATTCATGAGAGATTTTAGGGATTTAATCTTATTTGAGATATGCTACACATATTATGTTATCTCTATTGATTTGGTTTATTAAGTTTGAATATTTCTCAATTTGGTACATATAATTGTTTCTATTCTATTTAATTGTGATTGAGAAATATTTTGGGGACTTAATTGAGAAATTTAAAAGCTATAATTAAGTGAATTGAACCAGAATGAAGTTTTAATGATATAAGGGGTCTAAAAGAGTAATTAAGTGTCATAACAAATGAGAACTAACCATTAGAGAGCTGATTTTAATCACATTTATATAGACCTACGTTTTTCATATCATTAAGAGAGATTAAGTGAAATCAAGGGATCATATTGAGCTTTTCTGAGAGAAACCATATTGATTTTTTATGAGAACTTTTCTAAGAAACATTCTTGAGAATCATTTGTTGTTAGTCATTGTTGTTACTGGATCTGAAGTAACATCGTTTTAATTATTTTTTTCGGTGGATTTCGGGTGAGATCTTTCCAAATTACTTTCCATATAGTATTGCTTGATTAATTTTTAGAATTTGATCTTTAAAAATTATTTTCTGATTATTTTATTGAAAAATATTTTTTTTTTAAAAATAATTTCTTGAATTAATCTGATTACGTGCTCAATGACGTGCTACCCATTTTTGTTTAAAATCAAATTTTGAGTTTCTCACTTTTCTATCACTAGTTTTGGAATATTAAATGAGTTTTAATTTATCTGGGGTGGTAGAAGTTCCGAGTGAGAAAAATCACTTGTTAATTTTTTTAATTAGTAAGTTGAGCGGTGGATTAAATACTATTGGGTGTATTTAATCAAATGGTAGCTGGTTTCAATCTCTTCGTGTAAAGAGATTGAAGTAATAATTCTTTATGAATTGAATTGTTTTGTGTGGATTTTGTAATGGTTCAATCCTTACCTGGTAAAAGGATATTTAGAGTGTTTAGTGAGATTTTAATTATTTTGCCTTTATGTTAAAAAGAATTAGGTTATTCTTGAGCCTGTAAAAAATAGAGGTTATTCCTTAGCCTGTGAAAAAAAAATTGTAAAGGTTGATTTTGAGTCTGTAAAAAAATCTTTGTGAGAGTTTGGTTCCTACCTTTAAAGGAATCTTGAGTTTAGTAAGTGCGACTTCCCATGGGACTCGGAGGACTAGATTAGCCAAGAGTAGCTTGGTGAACCAGTATAAATTTTTGGTGTGCTGCAATCTTTATTTTACTTATTTTTGTTGTATGGTGTGCATCTAGTTGATTTTATAATTCCGCTGTGATATAAGATAATAATTAATTTAGGATTAAAATTAATTATTCGAGTTATCAAAGTATTTTTTCTCTGATATTTTTTAATTACCCAATCCACCTCCCCTATTGGGTATTTCACTGGGCCAACAATGTGGAGTATGTGTGGCCTAGCATATTGCATGATTGTCTCATCGTCTGCATTATCTAGTAATTGGCTAAAGGTCTCCAATATCCAGTTTAACTTCAACCCATTGTCTTTAATTTGTTCAAGTGGTGGCACCACTCCAATGACATCCTTGCACATCTCTTGATAGCTACTAGACTCATAATTATTATCTATACCAGTCATGGCATGACCTTCGATAAGGAGGCCCAACAATATTTTCACATCCTGCAACGTTACCATGCATTCATTGCCCAGCAGGTAAAATGTATGTGTCTCCTGTCTCCATCTCTCAACCAATGCAATGATCAAGGCGTGATCTAATCTCCTAATACCAAGACAATATACCCCGTAGAAACCCACAATGTGGAAATAATAAATTATCCTGGGGTCCAACTCCTTACGCCAATTCCCTAACTCTATTCATCTGCACCTCAATGGGAAAACGTCGTCCCACCCAATATAAAAAGAAAACTTTTTTGATTATAACAAATATGATATAATATTTATGAATGAAAATTATAACTTGAAATTTGTACCTCTGAATACCAAATAGTAGTAGACCTGTGGTTTGCTTGATTCGACAATAGCGTAGGATAAATGGGTCCAACAATGGTATCATCCATAGTAACTGAAAATATCATAACAGGTATACACTAATAACATTTATCAATAAACAAAAATATAACAGTAACATTAAAATAAAGATTACATAAGGTAATGACATTAAACTAAACTATAATAATAACTTATAACAAAGTAATATATCTACTGTACGACTAAATAGTATCGTCCATAGTAACTGAAAATTTCGTAACAGGTACACACTAATAACATTTAGCGATAAACAAAAATATAATAGTAACATTAAAATAAAGGTTACATAAGGTAATGATATTAAACTAAATTATAATAATAAATTATAGCAAAGTAATATTTATACTCTACAACTATGGCGGAAACATAACTCTGTCCATGGGTCGTTGCCTCTGGGGACATCTTTGTTTGTCATTCCCAGTTTGCATACACAAACTACATCTATTAGTCAGCGTCCTCCTCGAAATGTCCATTTCATTTTGAATTTTTGATGTAGATGGTCATCCACGTCTAACAATCATAAGATGGTGTGGATGAAGAAGCATGATTTGCATGTTCGTCGGTGGCCAATAAGCTTCGTGCGGCATCAGACTGAAGTAGTTCTCCCAAATCTATGAATATACTTCAACTGTGTACGTAGAATCCACAAGTGAAAATAGATCATGTCCAATAGCAGTAGTCACCACCATCATGTGCGAGCATAGAAAACGATATATGACATATTTACCACAAGAACAACTAGGTTTTAGTCTAAGGAAGACAACTTGTTATTGTGTCCCCCAGAATCTCATTGCCTAGGATCACACATGGTACAAAAAGTTTTTTAAATGATTTTTATAAATATGTGTGTTTTTAATAGGATTCTAATTAGATAAATTATTTGCTCCTATGCGTAATTGAAAAATATATATTTATAATTAATTAAAATTGAATTTAAGTATTTAGTGGAGCTAACCAAGAAAAAAAATTGGTTAAAGGGGCAAAAATGTCAATAAGAATAAATTAAAAACGAGTTTAGAAAAGTAATCCAGCATCCATAAGTCGACAGGTAAGTCGACTGGACAAAGAAGGAAAACCCTATGTATCTCTTTGTCGACAGGTAGGTCGACCTGTACTTAAGAATGAACTCTTTGTATCTATAAGTCGATAGAGCGGTCGACCTATGAAGAGAAATGGAACTCTTTTAATCTCTAAGTCGACTGATAGGTCGACCGGTAGGCACATAATCTTTGGCTTAGCTACATCCTGAATCGAGCGGTCGACTACTAGTCTTAGTCGGTCGACTGGTGTGTCTGTTTCAAGATATTATGGAATTCCGGATTTCAATCTGAAGTAGCCGTTACTAACCATTTTTTGGTTAGGATTCATGAGAGATTTTAGGGATTTAATCTTATTTGAGATATGCTACACATATTATGTTATCTCTATTGATTTGGTTTATTAAGTTTGAATATTTCTCAATTTGGTACATATAATTGTTTCTATTCTATTTAATTGTGATTGAGAAATATTTTGGGGACTTAATTGAGAAATTTAAAAGCTATAATTAAGTGAATTGAACCAGAATGAAGTTTTAATGATATAAGGGGTCTAAAAGAGTAATTAAGTGTCATAACAAATGGGAACTAACCATTAGAGAGCTGATTTTAATCACATTTATATAGACCTACGTTTTTCATATCATTAAGAGAGATTAAGTGAAATCAAGGGATCATATTGAGCTTTTCTGAGAGAAACCATATTGATTTTTTATGAGAACTTTTCTAAGAAACATTCTTGAGAATCATTTGTTGTTAGTCATTGTTGTTACTGGATCTGAAGTAACATCGTTTTAATTATTTTTTTCGGTGGATTTCGGGTGAGATCTTTCCAAATTACTTTCCATATAGTATTGCTTGATTAATTTTTAGAATTTGATCTTTAAAAATTATTTTCTGATTATTTTATTGAAAAATATTTTTTTTTTAAAAATAATTTCTTGAATTAATCTGATTACGTGCTCAATGACGTGCTACCCATTTTTGTTTAAAATCAAATTTTGAGTTTCTCACTTTTCTATCACTAGTTTTGGAATATTAAATGAGTTTTAATTTATCTGGGGTGGTAGAAGTTCCGAGTGAGAAAAATCACTTGTTAATTTTTTTAATTAGTAAGTTGAGCGGTGGATTAAATACTATTGGGTGTATTTAATCAAATGGTAGCTGGTTTCAATCTCTTCGTGTAAAGAGATTGAAGTAATAATTCTTTATGAATTGAATTGTTTTGTGTGGATTTTGTAATGGTTCAATCCTTACCTGGTAAAAGGATATTTAGAGTGTTTAGTGAGATTTTAATTATTTTGCCTTTATGTTAAAAAGAATTAGGTTATTCTTGAGCCTGTAAAAAATAGAGGTTATTCCTTAGCCTGTGAAAAAAAAATTGTAAAGGTTGATTTTGAGTCTGTAAAAAAATCTTTGTGAGAGTTTGGTTCCTACCTTTAAAGGAATCTTGAGTTTAGTAAGTGCGACTTCCCATGGGACTCGGAGGACTAGATTAGCCAAGAGTAGCTTGGTGAACCAGTATAAATTTTTGGTGTGCTGCAATCTTTATTTTACTTATTTTTGTTGTATGGTGTGCATCTAGTTGATTTTATAATTCCGCTGTGATATAAGATAATAATTAATTTAGGATTAAAATTAATTATTCGAGTTATCAAAGTATTTTTTCTCTGATATTTTTTAATTACCCAATCCACCTCCCCTATTGGGTATTTCACTGGGCCAACAATGTGGAGTATGTGTGGCCTAGCATATTGCATGATTGTCTCATCGTCTGCATTATCTAGTAATTGGCTAAAGGTCTCCAATATCCAGTTTAACTTCAACCCATTGTCTTTAATTTGTTCAAGTGGTGGCACCACTCCAATGACATCCTTGCACATCTCTTGATAGCTACTAGACTCATAATTATTATCTATACCAGTCATGGCATGACCTTCGATAAGGAGGCCCAACAATATTTTCACATCCTGCAACGTTACCATGCATTCATTGCCCAGCAGGTAAAATGTATGTGTCTCCTGTCTCCATCTCTCAACCAATGCAATGATCAAGGCGTGATCTAATCTCCTAATACCAAGACAATATACCCCGTAGAAACCCACAATGTGGAAATAATAAATTATCCTGGGGTCCAACTCCTTACGCCAATTCCCTAACTCTATTCATCTGCACCTCAATGGGAAAACGTCGTCCCACCCAATATAAAAAGAAAACTTTTTTGATTATAACAAATATGATATAATATTTATGAATGAAAATTATAACTTGAAATTTGTACCTCTGAATACCAAATAGTAGTAGACCTGTGGTTTGCTTGATTCGACAATAGCGTAGGATAAATGGGTCCAACAATGGTATCATCCATAGTAACTGAAAATATCATAACAGGTATACACTAATAACATTTATCAATAAACAAAAATATAACAGTAACATTAAAATAAAGATTACATAAGGTAATGACATTAAACTAAACTATAATAATAACTTATAACAAAGTAATATATCTACTGTACGACTAAATAGTATCGTCCATAGTAACTGAAAATTTCGTAACAGGTACACACTAATAACATTTAGCGATAAACAAAAATATAATAGTAACATTAAAATAAAGGTTACATAAGGTAATGATATTAAACTAAATTATAATAATAAATTATAGCAAAGTAATATTTATACTCTACAACTATGGCGGAAACATAACTCTGTCCATGGGTCGTTGCCTCTGGGGACATCTTTGTTTGTCATTCCCAGTTTGCATACACAAACTACATCTATTAGTCAGCGTCCTCCTCGAAATGTCCATTTCATTTTGAATTTTTGATGTAGATGGTCATCCACGTCTAACAATCATAAGATGGTGTGGATGAAGAAGCATGATTTGCATGTTCGTCGGTGGCCAATAAGCTTCGTGCGGCATCAGACTGAAGTAGTTCTCCCAAATCTATGAATATACTTCAACTGTGTACGTAGAATCCACAAGTGAAAATAGATCATGTCCAATAGCAGTAGTCACCACCATCATGTGCGAGCATAGAAAACGATATATGACATATTTACCACAAGAACAACTAGGTTTTGGTCTAAGGAAGACAACTTGTTATTGTGTCCCCCAGAATCTCATTGCCTAGTTTTCACTTCGAAGCTCCCATTAATCCTATGGTAATTTAAATTTAAAAAATTGAATGACTTCAAAGAATAAAAATAGGAACAACTTGAACTCCAAACAAGTAATGCAAAATTACCTGTTGAAGCTAACACCTTCGTGTGTATTTCCTCTTGCTTTATTCTTCCTTAGTTCCTCAATGACGTGGTGAGTATACTTAGCTTAATTGGCCTTATCCTTGGCTGCCTCACAACGTTGCTCATCAAAATATTTGACAGTGCGATAAAACGTAATTTAAACTACTGCAGTGATTGGAACATTTCTCGCCCTCTTAAGCACGCTATTATATATTTCGACGAAGTTTGTAGTCAGTATACCCCCAACGTCTACCCTCATCGTGGCACAGTGCCCATTTCTTGCCTAGTATTTTTTCTAACCAAGCCTTTGCCTCTAGTTTAAGCTCTCCAGTCTTCTCCATAATCTAATCAAATTTTCTAATCTGGTGGGCACTACCGGCTTTCAAAACAAGGTCCTTTAATTGTTAATTCCGGCATATTTTGATGAGGTTGCTCTGGATGTGACATAGACACTACCGGTGATGTCTACTAGTCTGCGGGATGCATTCTTCGAAATATCCCAGACAACAGACTTGATAGCCTAGTGCCGACCAATATGAGCATGACATCAAGCAACTGGCCAACGACATGAACGCGAAGCTTCGTCAAAAATCAATGCCAATATTCACATATCTCTTCCTCCACGAGTGCAAAAACAATGGGAAAGACCCTGTTGGATGATAGAACGCCAACAACGGTAAGCAATTTGCCTTTATACTTTCCGCTAAGAAATGTGCCGTCAATGCAGATCACCGGTCAGTAATGCTTGAATCCTTCTATTGCAGGCTCGAATACCCAGAAGAACTTGTCCAATATAAAAGAGCCGGGGGTATTACTTGGAAAGTTGTCAAATTGCGCCACAATACCGAGGTTGAAATGTTCTAAGACAGCAATATACCGAGGCAACTTTTGATATGACTTATCCCAATCCCCAAATAGCATCCCTACTGCTTTGGTCCTTACCAACCAAGCCTTATGATAGGATACTATGAACTTGTAGTTGTCACATATATTCTGTCTAATGACAGCGATCTTGAGTTCGGGATCACGATGCAACATTAATTAATGCAAGGATCCATGTTATTTAAAATTATAAGTATATTTAAAAAACAATTTAAATTAACAACAATCAGAAACTTATGGCAATTTGGTTAAGCAATATATGAGCAATCATTCCTGAATCTAAGTTGGAATTATCTCGATTTATCTTTGAAGACAGACACATATGCTTTCCACCGTATCTAGTGACCTCAAAGTAATCGTAATTCTTTTTCCAAATGGCACGCAACCACTACCAACAACCATTTTTGCACTCAATAATCCACTTCTTGAGCTTGCTTTTCTTGACGACGTACTCACCATTGACTTTGATATTGTACATCTTGATTCCATTTTGAAGTGAATCTTTATCCTTAAACACCATCCCAACGCTGAACTGTGAATTTTCAGGATCCCATGTCTTCATGTTCGATTTGCACTTATGCTCTCTGATAATGGTTGTATCTCCACAGTCGTATTCTAACATGTACAGGATCGGCATCTCATAGGTCATCTGCACATTATGATTATCGGCATCATCGATGACATCATCAATCTCGTCGCAATCCACAGTTCCAGCGTCCTCTACTGCCGCATCGATGTCATCCTCATTCAAATCATCTACTGGGTTGTTTGCCATTAAATCTTCATCAACATTATCATCAAAATATCTTGCGTTAAAATGGTTATCCACCGCAGATGGATCGTCCATCGTCTTCTCAGGCTCAGCCACTAACTGTTGAATTACATTCGTCGAATCTCCACAAATGTGAGACGTGCCTCGCTAGAAACTTCCACTAGGCCCTACGCCGGCCTGGTAGACCGACTAGGATTGGAAGTTTCCAACATGGTCTTACGAGTAACTTGAGAGATTGTACTGGAAGTGCTCGAAAAATTATTCAAATTGCATTCTTCCATTAGCGTCCTGTTATATGACCCTACTTCGTTGGACAAAGCACGACCAAAATATTTTGTTCCAATGACTTCTTTCTCCACGTAAATTTCAATTGTACATAGTACGAGAAATTGTAAAGGTATACTCAAGCACACTGTAAGCGTGTTGTCATCCTCAACCACATACAATGTATTTATCTAATGTGACTGTCATTGATACAATGGGAATTGGCATTGAAGCTTCAAACGTACATTTTGACCGTCTAAAACTATATTCGGCCTAATTGCATCTACAAACTCGTCGAACGTCGTGTCGATATTAAATGATCTTATCTCTTTAGGAGGCATATTGTACGATATAAATCTTTTTGGTTCTTATACAATACTAAAACCCCAATGTAACACCACGTTTGTCATGATTACGCTGTAAAAATAAAACAATTCTAATTAATAAAAGAGTTTATAAAAAGATAAATGTCTTATACAAAATTTGTTTATAATTTTTATACCAAATATAAAAACTTATACATTTGTTTATAATTGTACAAATCGTATTTTATACAAACTTACACAAAAACAAAAAAAAAAAAAAAAAAAAAAAAAAAAAAAAAAAAAACTTATATAAAAACTTAGTAAAAAATTATCATTTTTATTAGATTTTAAATTTAAAAATGATGAGGGTATTTTTGGGCTTCTCTGAGTCAGTACTTGGTACCCAGCCACGTGTTAACCCTCGCAGTGATAGAGACGCATTCCGGAATTTACAATGCCATGCTGGAGCATACATCGACTACAACTCCTCCCTGGAATCTCGTTTGCACCCAGAGAGCGACGAGCCCCAAAGGGACGTACCGCTCTGAACTCTGCGCCGTGCCCTCGGTGATCAGTTTCAAGGACTCAACTGTTTACATCAACCAGCTCTCTTTTTCACTTTGTTTCTTCTCCAGGACTCTCAGATCTCCGTGCTCCTCCACCAGCTCACCGCCGCTGGCCTGACAAAGGCCCGCGGGCTTCGTCAAATGGGCCCAAAAGCCCAAGCCCAACGATTATCTCCTAACCGTCCCAGATTATCGGCTAAACACAGGGTTTCGACTAATTAATCGCGTTTAGACCCGACTAATCATCTCCAACGCCTATATATATCGGAGGCTATGTAAGCTTGAAGTACGCTTGAATGTTTTACTTTACGTGCGAGTTCATTTGTTTACTTGCTGTATTCTGTACATTTTCTCTCTGAGCACTGATTACCACGCCGGAGGGGTTTCACCGGGGCAAACCTTGGTCTGAGCCTTCTGCAGGTACACCCTCTAAGGAGTAGGACCTTGCACACAGCAGCTCAGTCCTCCCAGGACCTAGGACAGTTCACTCGAGGACTTTTCAACACGCGACTCTACCTCAGCAAGAGGACCCACCCGTCATCCGACTGGACCATACTCGAGGTGTGTACCAGTTTTACGCACCAACAAAAAATATTAAACAAATTTTACAGTAAAAAAAATATCCAGACTATGGCAGATCCGGCTCTGACAGGGTCGGATTTGAATTCACCGAATATGGTGTCATGGCCGGATTTAGATAATAATATTTTTTTTTCTTTTTCGGGTTTTTTTTTTTTTTTTTCGATCTTCTTCTTCCTAGTTTTAATAAATAATAACTAACAATCAAAATTTGTAAAAAAGAAATTCAGAAGCATTTTTTTTAATAAACAACTTCTCTTTTCGACTTCTTTTTTTTTAAACAATTTTTCTTAATAAAACTTGTTAAGTTAGACGACATATTATGCTAAAGTTATTAATTTAACTTTTGGTTTAAATCTAAATGATTAATATAAAAACATAACTATATTAACAATAAAAACATAATTACACAAAATCTAACCTAAAAACATATATTAACATTTAAAAAAATTACCAACAAATAACCATATGAAAGTAAAAACATAATTACATAAATTCTAATCTAAAAACATATATTAATATATACAAATTTTTGAACAAAAAAAATAATTATCTAGACAGTCAAGTTTAATTTTAGTATTTTTCATTTTTAATTTTTTTTTTTTCCTTTTCTTGACTTTTTTGTTTAAACAAATTTTCTTCCAAACAACTTTTAAACTATTTTAAACAATTTTTTCTAATAAAAAATATTAATGATATATTTTACTAAGATTAGTAACATATATATTTTACTAAGATTAGTAATTTAATAATTTAACTTTTTAAAAATAAACAATATAAACAATTTTATTCGTTTTAAACAATTTTTTTTTTCTATCAACAATTTTTTAAACAATTTATTTTTTTCTTTACTTATACAAAATTTATATATAATTTTTTTTAAAAATTTAAAAAATTATATTATATTTAAAAATATATATCTTAAACAAATGTTATAATTCAAATAACTAATTTGTTTATTTTTTCCTTTTCACTTTTCAAAATCGTATATCCTTTGTTACTTTCCTTACTTATACAATTTTTTTTTATATAATTTTTATAAATATATAAAAATTTATACAAAATTTTGAAAATATACTAAAGTTAATAATTTATTGTTAGGTTAAATAATTTTATTTATTTTAAACAAAATTTTCAATTTTTTTCTTTTAAGTTTATAAAAAATTTATATAATAAAACAGGACATACATACGTCCTTTAGGCAAATCTCAATCGTTCTTTATACCCTCATAAAGAGCAGTTCAGATTGATTATCTAGATTAACATAAATATAAAATCTATATTTATATTTTACCTTATATATCTTATATCTAATTAAGGAAAGAGAATTATTGTACAATTAAGGAGAAATAATATATATTTTTCCTATAAATTTATAGAAATAATATATAGACATTAAATTTAGTAATGAGTAAATTATTAAATTTACAAAAATTAAAATATATGAAAACTATGGACTTTAAATTTGCGAATATTGAATTAATATAATATACAAAAATTATGGACACTAAATTCAGTAATAATATAGAAATATTAACTTTATAGAAATAAAAAAATAAAATATAATATATAGAAATTATGAACATGAAATAATATATAGGATATTAAATTTAATAATAATAATAAAATATCAAAATTAATGAAAATTAAATTAAAAAAATAATATAAAATAAAAAATATAATATACGCAAATTATAGACAATAAATTTATAGAAATTATAAAAATAATATGCACATTAAATTTATTAATAATAATGCAACATTAAATTTATAAAAATTAAATTAAAAAAATAATATAAAGAGAAATATAATATATAGATATATGAACATTAAATATACAAAAATATAAAAATAATATATGGACATTACATTTAATAATAATATTGAAACATTAAATTCATATAAATTAAATTAAAGAAATAATTTAAATCTAGGCATATTATATACAGAAATTATAGGTATTAAATTTAGAGAAATTATAGAGCTGAAACATTACATTTATAAAAAATAAAATAAAAAAAATAAAGAAATAATATAAACCATAAAATATAATATATGAAAATTATGCATTTTAATTTACGAAAATTACAAAAATAATATATTGATATTAAACTTAGTAATATTGCTAAAATATGAAATTTACAAAAATTAATTAAAAAAATATAATATAAGAAAATCATGGGCATTAACTTTACATTAAATTAACGAAAATTAATTAAAAATTTAATATAAGAAAATCATGAACATTAAATTCATAGAAATTATAGAAGAATATATGCTCATTAAATTTAGTAATAATATTGAATCATTAGATTTACAGAAATTAAAGTAAAGAAATAGTATAAAAAAGAAATTTTTAAAAAATACTAAAATATTAAATTTATATAAATTAAATTAAAAATAATAATATGAAAGAGAAAATATAATATATTTTTGAGATTTTTATTTTCTAACTCTTCATTAAGAGTTAGGTTAGACAATAACCCAAATTAACAGATATGTTACCTGTTTGTCCAACCGCACACATAAATAAAAATTTTAACCCAAAACCGTTAGACGAGCAAAGGAAATTGACAGCAATACCCCTGCAGCTTTCACGGGAGCTAAAAATAGAGAGGAATTGATTATGGAAGTTTCGTCTCCCAGTTTAGACAGTTACTATTTACGTGAAAAGGTCTTATTGCTCAAGATTCATCCATTTCTAAACACTTTGTAGATGTATGCGGGGAAACAGAGCGACGATTTCGACAGCGAAGGGGTCGACGCGAGAGAACAGAGACTATATCATAATCGAACACTTGGGATCGTTTAGGTAATTGATAGCACAAGCATATTCAAGTTATTCGTGATGTTTTTTTTAAATCGATCCATTTTTGCAGTCAAAAACAAAAAACACTCAAAAAATTTAGATTCATAATTCGCATTGTATCATGCACACAATATATATCTCATGAATACACACATAACTACGACACATAATTTTTACTTTTTTTAGAAAAAAAAAAAATCTACACAATATTAGGTATTTTGTATAGATTCACTTTCGTGCGTTGACATTTACACATAGCATTTATACATGAATATACACGTAACTTTGATACTGAACAGCCTTTTTGCAGTAGAACACATAAACATCATCATGCGACACAATAAATTTAGTTTATATATTTTAGTTTCGTACGTTGACATTTATACATATCACTTATGCATGAATATACACGTAAATATAACATTTACGCATTTCTTTTTAGCACAATATTTGGTATTTTGTACAGAATCAGTTTCGTACGTTGACATTACATATAGAATTTATGCGTGAATATAAATGTAACAGACACTGAACACCGTTTTTTGCAGTAGAACACGTAAACATCAACTTACAACAAAAATAAATTCAGTTTATGTTCACATTTTTTTCATACGTTGACATTTACACATAGCATTTATGCGTGAGTATACACGTAAACTGTGAGGGAACAATTTGTTTCCAAGTATTTTTACAGCTTTAGTTAATGTATTTACAGAACATATTAGAGAAATGGCCATATGCGTGGTTTTAATGTTCAAGTATAATGACTATTCGTTGGGAGTAAAAGTCGGCGATGATTTCACATATAAGGGGCTAATACAGAAGGTGTTAGCGAGATGTGACATTTTGAAGTTTGACACATTTGAGATGCAATATTCAATCCTTGGCCACGAAGCGTATTTGATTTCGTGTCAGAATGACTTGGAAGTGGTTGTATGTCTTGCATGCGCCATGAATTTGGTGGAGTGGATATTAAGATATGTGGCAGCGATAGCGGAGGGGAGGGTGTGGGAAACAATATGTTGATTGAACATCGTCGTAGGCGCAGTGGTAGAGGTGATGCATACATAGAGGAAGATTTATTGCCAATTTTTTATCCGCCCCTAGAGAAAGCGTTGTTGTCTGATCACTAGGCTAGTGGTATAAAGAAAGTAGGACAAAGCTTTAGGGGTGGTGCTATGGAGTTTAGAGAAAAATTAAAAAAATACATTGTTCAAGTAGGTTTTAGTTTTAAATACAAAAAAAAAAAAAAAAAAAAAAAAAGGAGAAAGAGTAACTGCTGAATGTGCTCTAAAAGAATAAAATGGTCGTGTGTGGAAGGTGCACGGGAGAGTAGATGATAGAAATGGATTTTTCAATATTTAGGAACTAGAAAACACACATACGTGTAGTACTGCATTCAGGACGAATAGGAATGAGAACATGAATTCAAGTGTTGTGAAGTCGTGTTTGGTAGACTTGGTTCGGAACACACTGGCCACCAGACCTATTGATGTTGTACACATGTTCAAAAATGATTAGGGCATCAAGATCTCATACCATATTGCATGGAACGGTGTTGAGAAAGCACGGGATGATCTGTATGGCGACCACAAGGTCTTATACTACCAGTTGCGTTGGTATACGGAGGCATGTATGCACACAAACCCCGGTAGCCATATCGCGCTTGAATACGACAAGGAATCGGGGCATTTTCAAAGATTGTTTATTGCATTTAATACAACAATCCTTGGATTCAATTATTACCGGCCAATGTGTTTCCTAGATGGTACATTTTTGGGGGGTAGATACAAGGGATGCATGCTAACAGTAAACGCAAAGGATGGGAACAATGGTAATACTTTCTTCTTCTTTTTTTAAATATATCAGCAACTTAATATCAACGTTTGGTTATTTTTCAGTTTTTTACGTGAATTTTTTTGTTAACCTAATTTTTTGTAGTTTGATATTCCCATTTTTTTACAGGGTTGTTCCCAGTTGCCTTTGTTGTTGTTGATGCCGAGAACGATGAAAATTGGTTTTGGTTCATGGGGCATTTGCGCAAAAAAAATTCACATGATCGGGTGTTGACCATTATATCGAATCGTCACAGCGGCATACTTGAAGGTGTTCGTAAAATGTTTCCAAATTGTTTCTATTCATTCTGCTTGAATCACTTGAAGAACAATCTAAAGGATAAATTAGCTGGCACGAAACAACGGTTCAAAGAGAAGTTGGTTTACAAATACGTTTGTATGACATACGCTACAACAATGGAGAAATTCAATATGTACCTAGATGAGTTGAAGATAGAAGTTAAGGGTCGGGTAGAAAATTTCCTTCATGACGTACTACCCGAAAATTTTTGCAACATGTATTTCAGAGGTAAACGATACGACGAGATATCTTCAAATTTAGCCGAATCATTTAATGCGTGGATTCGTGAATATCGTCACCTGTCCATCATATTAATGATCAACAAGATTAGATACAAACTAATGACCCATTTATCTAATAGACGCTCAAAATCATTGACAATGAAATCCGTGTTGTGCCCCATACGCGAAGAATCGATAGGCCATATGATTAGGGATGGTCGGACATGGGCTGTCGTGGAATGTCAGAAAAACATATACGAAGTGCATTCAAACCCTTCTGTGATTGTGGATATGGATAAGAGGACTTGCGCGTGTTTCAATTGGTAAGGTAATGGATTCCCTTGTATGCATGCTTGCGGGGCTATACAACATAGCGGAGAGAACATATATTCATATATAGAGGTATATTTTTCTGTTGACCACTACCGAAAATATTATTCAGAAGGTATATATGGAATCCCGACTATCGACAAAACTAACTTAGGATGAATCGAAAGCCGTCATCATTCCTCCAATTACGAAACGGCAGCCTGGACGTCCCAGGAAAAAGCGTATATTATCGAAAGGAGAGATTGCAGAGATAAAATGTGAAAGGTGTCACAAATACGGGCACCACAATCGCAAATCGTGCACTGCAGCAATTTGAGTCCATATCATCAATCTTTTTTTTCAAATCTTTTTTTATTTGGATTATTTTATGGCGTCTAAAATCAGGTGATACATGTATATTTACACGGAACATAGACATGATGGTTTTTTTTAAGATTTTTTTAAACTGAAATGTTTGATCATGGAAGATTATTTTGTTTCACATTCACTGCAGCTTCATTTGTATTGTTTTTGTGAAGTGTATTACGTCACTTTTGACGAGTCAGAACAATGCTAGGTGAGGACAGGGTGAATGTCTTTTTTTTTTGCGTGAGCGGATTGAATATTAACGCAATCGTGATATCAACGTAAGAGGTTTTTGTCATACATTTAAAATGGGATAACCGGATGATGGGGGGTGGGGGAGTGAATATCAACTCATTCGTGAACATTTTTTGGCAAATTGACACATGTGTCGTTTATTTTAATTGAGTTACTATGCAACCCGCATCACTATCCGTTTTGTGAATGTATAGAATCGAGTAAATATTTACTCAACGTATTCGTTTCATTTTATTGTTGAGTAAATATTCACTCAATGATAAAAGGTAAATAGTCACTCACTTCATATTAAGGGTCTATTGAAAAATGCGTAAATTTGCACTGACATACAACGTTGATACTTACACATGCATGCTATGTATTGACACCGAAAAGACATCATATTTCATTACTATGTGACATACACATAAATATTCACTTACAGATAAACACCCTTTTTTGTCGTTGTTCTATGACGCAAAACAAAAGATCAAAAAAATATTGAAAAAAAATTAAGCATAGAACTGTCAAATCATATCAAAAAATTAACATGAACAATTTTTTTTTCCCAACTGGATTGGATTTGCACCAAAAAAGTAAACTAGATACATCCCGACAGATTTTCATTGAGTTATTGGTCACAATGACGGCGCCTTTGAGGATCCTTTTCTGATCCTAGCGCCGTCCAACGACCAACTCCTGAGTGGATCATTCAACAGACTATGTAGGATAGTCTTCCGCTTCTTTTTTGTATCACACGTAGTTATCTTCTTCGGAATTGTCCTATTCTCAGCATAGTTCTTCATGATGGATGTCACGAAGACACCGCATTGAGTCCTGGTAAAAACAAGACACAAAAGCATTAGCATTTTTCAAAATCATAGACAAATACGTCGGGTTTGTGAAAAGAAAACGAGAGAATTGTGACATACAATCCCTTTTGTTGCGGACAGTCTACACATTGTTCTATTTGAGCATCCCCCCCAGCCTTGCAGTATACTGGCGTTTATATGCGCCTCCACAAATTGTTTCTGTCAAGAGATTATTTTTAGACACAGACACGTAATGCGACCATAAAAAATTATGCGTACGGAAGTATTTTTTTCATACCACAATGTGCATGTCGCTGTAGTAGCAATTAGTTGTGGGATCATGTGGCAGGAGCGAATTGTAGAATTTCCACCGTTTTTCAAAAATGTCAAGGACCAGAACAGTCCAATGATTGGAGGTTACATGAATCCCATGGGAAATCAAAGGGAAAATAATGTACCTACAATTCGAGGTAAATGTTTCACTGATTGTGTTGCGAACATGGGTCTTCAAATTTTTGTATTTTTCCTGGATTATCGTCTGCAAAATAGCGCACCCAAAATTAGATCTCATACGCATGAACAAAATAAAAACGATACAAGGACTTTCGTCCATACCCATATCTGTGTCAAAGAAAATTTGGATGTATCAAACAGTTCTCCCGTTTTTCCTGCTCGCTTAAGATTGAGGTTGTGCGTCCTATTTTTCAGATATTCACCATAAGCATCAAGCACCTGAAAAAACACAAAAGATTGACTGTAAGTGTGTGAACATCAAATGCTTTGGGATGAGTGAATATTAACTCAATTCAACAACCAAATAAGGGTTGTAATTGCTTAAAAACCTCGCTAACCCCAATTCAACACAGTGAACACTTCTAACAGAAAAAATAGGGATAGTTTTTTATAAAAAAAGCGGTGGTTGTGAGTGAATATTAACGTACAGTCCAAAAGATCAATGAAATTGTTTTTTTTTCCTTTTCTCGTAATTTTACGGACTGAGGGCACGTGGAATCATATTGGCACGTGATAAGTTTGGCCCCCCCCATACACCAGGTTTACAGTCGACATTGGTTTGGCCCCCCATACACCAGGGCCCTAAAATCATATTGGCACGCGGTAAGTTTTTTTTTTTGTTTTTGGATAAAATCACCAAAAATAATCATAGAAACGGTAGAAATAAATGTTACCCGATCCCTTCCTCAATGTATATCATCTGTACCATTTCCCAATCGTCACCGCTTAACATCATTGCTATTTTGCATCTATTTTATTTGGGCAGTTTGATGTTGTCCTCGTACTCATAAACAGGAAGTTCGTCAACATCTACAACATCCCTAGCGACCTTTTACTTACCTTTTTCTTTTGGCCCGGGGTAGACGAAATCGCTACCCTTGTGTGCTAGCTACCTAACCTTGACCTTTAATCTATTTATCATGGAATTCACTTTAGGGGCGGTGTTGTTTCACACCCGGCGATCATAAAGGCATTTTTAGGTGTAACAACAGAAATGGGGGTCGCAGCCACTATCACCAAGTCAGTGCAAGCGTTCGGTGGTATTTCGGTTGACACATGGGGCGGCGGCTAGGGTGTTGTCTTGGTAAGTGGCGACACAAATAAAGTGGGCATCAGTGAGGCAACAACTTGCTGTTGTGCTGATGTTGCATGCCCCTTAATTTGAACACGCATATCAGAAATTTGCTTATTCAACTCCTTGATTGTTTGCATGTATGAACGCCCAATTGCATTCTTGGATTCTTTCAACATCATGTTGTTGTCCATTGCTATTTTCAACTGTATCTCCAACTCTGCACATCCTTTTTTCAAATCATCATTCTCGGGGTCTAGCTACGGATTGCGATATTTTTTAGTGACAACATAAACGCTCATTTCTATTTCCATCTGAGCCTTTTTGAATTGAACATTCGTCAATCTTGTGATAAGATCAGCCATTATTGTATCATGCTGATTTTTCTGTTGGTTAAGTTCCGTTTGCAAATCAATATTATGGACAATCATGCTAACAACGATCTTTCACAGTGCTTCGATTGTCTAGTTTTCTTCCATTTACTTTGCGTAAAAATCATCATGCATTTGATCCAACGCACAATAAACATCATCAACGGTAATGTCGTATGAGATGGGAGGCGTAACGCCACTGCACGCTTGACTGCAGTCCACGCCCAAATTGAACATTGGATCCTAGCGTTGCATTGTTGTCTGGCTTACAATGGGGATCAACGACTCGCCCAAAATCCTGTCAACCATTTCTTGGATTTTAGGATCATCTTCATCAACAATACTTTTGCCCTTCTCAATTCTTCGTTGTTCTCGTATGGTATCTTTAGATTCGTCACAAACGTCCGCAGGAGTTTCTCTCACAACTTCGTCAGCATCCGGGGGGGGGTATAATGCCAGATTGCAATTCAAGCAAGCTCTCCTCGATATCCCCAGCTTTAACCTAAATGCATTTATTTAAAACGTAAGGCGAAACAAAAACATAATTAGAATAGAATGTTATTAAATCGATAATGTCGTGTGTTCGCAAAGCCAATATTGAAAACAAAGAAGAAGTTAGGGGGTATAAGTTAACAATCTACAGTAATGACAAGAACATCCATATACCGATAACATTTACGTAATCAATAAACAGAAACGCGATAAACAATAATCACGAGAACATCAATATACCGATAAAACTCACATAATTAGCAGAAAATTTGAGTGATTTTAGATTTTATCTGCAGTGCGAGAACACACCCCGTAATGGATCTTGGCTCGGTGTGTGATTTTTTTAAACTCATCTCCAAGTCTGTAAGAATCGCGTTCGGCCAGTTGTAGTTGTTCATACGTTTGATATCTTCCACATATCGAACTAGCCACTGTGACACCTGTTGTCCAGTAGTCGTGAAAAAGCACATGGACAAGAGATAAAAGCACAACAAGCGGACGATGTCGTGCGCTCTCTCTTCACTTGTACTCCTTACTTGTTGTTCCATCGAAGACCTCAAGTAGGCCACACTAAACTCTCTCGGGTTTGTCAGCTTCAGTTTGCGAAGGAATTTTGATTCAGCCTTCGTGTACCTATTCTGCACAATGACTCCATCCCCTGTTGTCAAACCAAAAATCAATTGTATGTCCAGTGGTGTCAGCCTCACCAATTTCCCTCCGATTCTGAATGATGACTGGGCTAGGACATAACTCAGTATGATCTTTTCTATCAGATTATCATTTTTATGGATGTTCTCGAGTGACACCTGCTTGTTGTAGAACTTTTCGAAGATTTTGGAAAAAGGTGTCATACGCAACAGCGCCTTGTGTTGGTCTGTTAATCCGCAATCTCAAACTCATTCATACGTTTGTTTTAGATTGTTCCGATATAAAAATACTCTCAGTCGAGGTTGAGTATTCCCTTTTCTTCTTTGTTTTTTAACTCGTTGACCTACAAATTATCAAGGTAACCACAAAACATTTTTAACAGCGATATTAACGTAGATAAAAATAGACACACAAATTAACCGATACGTGAACATTAACACACAATAAACAAAAATAGCAAAAAAAAAGTTCCGCAAAGATACAAAATGATTTTCACTCATAAAAAAAGATTGATTACGAGAACATCAACACCAACGAATAGATACGTGAACATCAACACCAAAAGTATCCACAAAATGATTTTCTCTCTCCAATTTTTTGACACATGTAAGTGGGTATTCACATACATACTAAAAACGTTTCTTAACACCAAATAAAATGATTACAATAACATTGATGGCATTAATTGAAACAGTTAGAAGAACATTTACGGACCTAATTTACACATTTACTGGACTCAGTAACAAAAAATTACTTATACATGAACATCAACACAAATGCATAGATACGTGGACATCAACACCAACGATATGATACGAGAACATCAACATCAACATCAACACCAACGAGATGATACGTGAACATCAACACCAAATTACCCACAAATATTTTCTCTCTCCAATTTGACATAGGTAAGTGGGTATTCACATACATACTAAAAACGTTTCTTAACATCAATAAAATGATTTTATGCAAACATTTATGGCACAAATTGAACATTTAGAAAAACATTTATAGCCCTAATTTACACATTTACGGGACTCATTAACAAAAAATTACTTGTACGTGGACATTAACACATTAAAATACATGATGGTTCTTACTCTGTGGATTGTTGCTACCTCTTTTCTTGGTTGAGGTTCCTTCGTCGTCACTAGTTTTCGTCATTCCTTGAGTTCGCAAACCCTACCCACGACGCACGCTCAAAATCGCTTATTTTTAGGTTTTCGTATTGCAAGGGGATATAGCGGGAATATGTAGATGAAATCTCTTGATAGCTAGGGTTTCGTATCATAATAGGAATATGCAGGGAATAAATAGAGACGTAAATGTATAAAGTGGCGTGATTAATGGGGCAATGGTAGAGGTGTTTTTGGTAAGTGGACAGCGGCCCGAGGGGAGGAGGGGAGATCGTGTTCTGGGGAGTGAGACGTAAATATCCACTTAAGTGAAATATGTACCCAAAAAAAAATTAAAAAATACAACCGTATAGAGGACATCTTGCACAATATTTCATTGGATTTTGTTTGCAAATCTGATGTGATGTTTGATAGATATGAAGCTATGTTAATGGGGGAAGGTGAACATACAGCCCTTTCACCTTCCAAACTCAGAAAAATAGCGATTGAATCAAAACAATGGCATTAAACGTAATTTTGTAATTCCAATAGGGGCAAACATAGAGGGCCATTTACTAAAAAATCTCATTAGGCCATTAACTTAATTAAGAAGGTCAAAGGGTTATCTAATAGATTGTATATATTTAAAGGGCTGGAAAAAAAATTACTCTATATTTTTTCTATTTCTCAGGGTATCCCCGCACCACGGTCGGCGGAGACTAATCCCTCTAGGTACGGTTGAGCACCAGAAGCGGGACACCTCTCTCAGCAGAGCACTTTCTATGCACAACCCCCCAACGTTCGATCGCTGGAAGTGTTACTTAAAGAGTTCAAACCCCTTCCGCTTAGACCAACTCATGTTGGTAGAAAATATAATATATGAAAGTTATGAACATAAATTTATAAATATTATTTCTAAATTATAGAAATAATGTAACATTATATTGAGAAAAAAATACATTTTAAACTCTCTAACTATTGATATATTTCTATGTAGTCCAATAAACTTTTTCGTTTAAGTTTAAACCCTCTAAGTATGCAGTCAGTTTTAAATGGTTCTTTTGTTATATTTTTTATTCAATCTAATAGAAATGAGAGATAAAACAGTCTTTTACTGGTTTTTTTTTTTCTTTTGTTCTTTTTTTTTTTTTTTTTCCTTTTTCCTCTTCACCTCAACCCTCTCTACCGATCATCCCTTGCTCTCTCTCTTCCTCCCTTCATCTCCCCGCCAGACACAGAGGATGTGCTCTATCTCCGGAGGGGAGAGGGAGAGGGAGGGAAGGAGAGAAGAAAGAAAAGAGAGAGGGTTAAGTGGGAGAGAGAGAGAGAGAGAGAGAGAAGGGGTAAAGAAGAAAAAGAAAAGAAGAAAAATAAAAAATAAAAATTGTAAAAGACCATTTTACCCCTCATTTATGTTAGATTTGATGAAAAATGTAATAGAAGAATCATTTAAAACTAAGTACATACTTAAAGGGTTTAAACTAAAACGAAAAAATTTATTGGATTACATAGAAACGTGTCAATAGTTAGAAGATTTAAAATATATTTTTCCTTTATATTTATTAATAATACTAAAACATTAAATTTATATAAATTAAAATAAATAAATAAATAACATAAACGAGAAAATATAATATATGGAAATTATGGACTTTAATTTATAGAAATAATATATGGACATTAAATATATGAAAATTAAATTAAAAATGATACAAAAAAATATAATATATAGAATTGTGGACATTAACTTGAGGAGAATTATAGAAATAATATATGGCTTCAACGAACAATTTTAATTCACATCTTAAATAATTTTACACAAATAAATATATTACATTTATCTTCTCACTAAGGAGAACACATTAGTATATTTATATATCTCAATTATTGGGTCCCACAAATAATTAGGTCACAAAATACCCAAAAAAATCATTAATACAACAATTAACTTACTAGTATACTGTAAAATAACAAACAAAAATAACCATAAATTACAATTACTTTTATCAATTTTTGCAAGTCTAACAAATTCTAATTTAATTAATTTATATCGTATCTAATCTAATTTCTTTTTGGGTGAAAATATTATTTCAATCACACTTATTTTTTAAAATAATTTAGAAGATAGATTAGGAAACTTAATCATATTTGTGTATTAATTAGGAAAAAATTAAATTAACTAAAATAAAAAAGAGGAAGAAATTGAGTGGGGGGCATTCAATATTTGGTATATAAAAAATAAAAATAAAATAAAATATGTAAGAATCATCAAAAGTCTTGAAAGAGACTTTCTCCAACCTCATTATAATCTTCTTTCTTCTTTCACTTTTAAGTATTAATATTAGATATTAGATTAGGTTAGATTGAAGTGAGAATAGCTTGGTCTAGGCTACAATTAAATGGGGATCTCCTGGCATGTTTATATGCTGTGGGGTTGTTAATTGCAAAGAGGAAATGTATTCCTGGCGGTTGAATTGTGCAACTCTAAATCTATTAATTTTAAATTTATCTGCACCACTCAACCTACTCAATGACTTAAATGAAGAGATGAAATAATTAGAGAGATTAAAATTTTCACACTTCCACTTTCAAAGCGGTTGAATTTAACTATAATTAGTAACCGTCAAGTTTATGTACCAAAAAAAAAAAAAAAAGTTAACCTTCAAGTTTCAAATATGTACTTTATTAACTGATTTTTTATTTATTTTTTATTTTTTACATAAATTTAAAAATCGATATAATGCCTTTATGGACATAAAATCCTATTCTAGTATTATAAGAGACCATGTAGACACATAACAGATTGTTGTGACATGTCACATCAAAAATAATAAAAAAGATAATTTCATGAAGACTACTACTAGAAATTTAGCTTAAATATTTTGGATCACGTAAACTTGGTTCAAAGTTAACTAGTCTAGTACAATGCATGGGTCATTCAAGGGACTAACGGTATCTCGTCCTAAACTAGTGGATTCGGAGAAGAGTAGAGCACCTGAGGTAGGCACCGTATGTCTGCTTACAGGCTAATATCTATATCATCAATCAGGAGAATTATTGGATAATGTCTTGAGAACATTACATCTTGATTACCACCGTTGTCCGACCATCGTCAAACTACAACCTACCACTGTGAGAAGAGGGGACAAATGATGAAAAAAATGATAGAATTTTCTTTTTTTTTTTAGTGTGTTAAAAAAATGGAATTTATAAAAAGATAAATAAAACAATATAATCGAATTAGATTTAAATATATTTACTTGTTAATACTTAAAAATAGAGTTACCCCAAAAGCTCTTGAGGGCAACGGTCGGAATAAACTTATCTTATATTTTTATACAATTGCTGAACATCGATTGTCGCTTTGGCCGAGTGGTTAAGGCGTGTGCCTGCTAAGTACATGGGGTTTCCCCGCGAGAGTTCGAATCTCTCAGGCGACGAATTATACATTTTTTTTTTCTCAATATTAATAATTACGAAATAAATTAAATTTGCAATACATACATCAAATTATTTAAATTTAAAGCGTAATAAAAAGACAAATAAGGTAATCAGGTCAACCATTTGGCAAGAAATAACCAGGTTTTGGCGCTATTTCCTTCCAAAACCAAAAGGTTGGAACGCCACAAACAAGTCAATTAAAGAAAGCTATTTACTAATACTATTTAAGGGCGTTTATCACCACATCTTAAATTGAAGTGAAAATTATTAAATGAAGCTAATTGATTTTTTTTTTTTTTCATCGATTACTCGCACTAATATTTTGTAGATTAATTTGTCCATATTAATGAATCATTACCTTCTATATACATTTTTACCCCGAAAAACGTTATTCAAAATATGATAATAAACTACCAATGAAATTGAAAACGAAGCTTACAATTTCTTCTAATTGTGATTGTTGTTTAATGATTTTTTTACACCACAATGATCTATAAATCATGATTTTCAAAATAAAATATTAATTTTATTTTTAATTTTTTTTTAAATTGTGGATTAATATGCATGTGAATGTTATATATTTAATTCAAACTTAGCCTTGTTCACAAGATTATTTCAAAATTAAACAATTTTTGCAACACACGATTGCACATATTTTATTCAATAGATGAACATCCAAATTGCATTTTTGCAAAATAGAACGATTTCAATGCGATTTTTTCAATGTTTTTTTTTAAATTTAATTTGAGTAAAATTGTGTTTTTAATGGTTGTGTTGATAGTAGCATTCAATTATAACAACATGACATATTCGTCAAATCAACACATGATCCACTAGCCACATCTAAACTTGTTAATTTATGTTTGATTTTAACACATTGGACGTCTGGATATCAGCACGTAGGGCTGTAAACGAACCGAGTTGTTCATAAACAACTCAGGCTCGACTCGAAAAAAGCTCGTTCGAACTCGTTTATTAAAATAAACGAGTTGAGCTCGAGCTCCTAAAAATGTTTGTTTAATAAACGAACCGAACCAAGCTTATTCGCGAGCTACTCGTTTGTTGTTCGCAAACAAAGCCAAAACGAGCCGAGCCTATTCGCAAGCTCATTTATATGTTCACGAACAATAAAATATTTATTTAGTAATAATATATATACCTATTTATACACTACTAGGGTTTCATTCACTTTCATTCCCAAATCTCAAATCAGTCGCCCCCTTCATCTCCCGCTCATGACTCTCTCTCCTCTCCGTTGACTCTTCTCCATCTCCATCTCCCTTTCCCACCGTCGATCTTCACTTCACAGGCGCTCACACTAAGGCTGATTTGCTCAACTGTGTAAAATCTAAATTGTAAAACTTACGTCATAAATAGTTGCATTATAGAATATTAGAGAATTTTAGGGTAAAAAATATATTGATTAAAATTCAAATCAAAAGTTGGGGGTCAAATTGGGAATTTAGAAACACAAAAATTTAAACTTGAGATTTGAATTGGCAATTAAAACTCAAAAGTAAAAATGTTAAGGGCAAAATTATAAATTTTGAAACTTTTTAAAATTGAAATTTACTAAAATTAAAATCCTAAAGAAATTGGAAGGAGGAAAGTGTGATTTAACTTTTTTTTAAAATATATATACATAAAATCGACGGACGATCCACCGGCCAGAGGAGGGAGCGATCGAGGGGCGACGTGGCGAGCTTAGGATCAGATTAACCTCTAAAATCATGCAATAAACCCCCCCCCCCCCCCTCATGCAAAGAAGTGATGAAATCTGGGGAAAAACTTGAGAAATTCTAGAGAGAGAGAGAGAACCGGAGTGGAGGGGTCGTCGATTTTTTCTTGAATCGGCGTTTCTCCGGCAGCGTGGTCGTGGCTGTTAGGGGTGTGCGTAGTCGTGTGGACATCGTAGACAGTTCCAGGAAAGAGAGAGGGTGGTCCGACCGGTGGCGTGGTTCGTCAACGGAGTGGCAGTGCGCGTTCTTAGCATCGCCGGTAAGCGGGAGTTGCTAATCGCTGTCCAATCATCGACGATCGTCGGGCTGGTGAGTATTTATGTGTAATTCCTTTAATTATTTGATAGGTGTGTGCATGCATGAGCGTGGCGAGTTGGGTAGGTAAATTTTCGGCGGTGTGGATTGTGCTCCGTTTTCTTCTTCCGACAGCGTGTGGGTTTGTGTGTATGTGTTCTGATTGTCCAGTTAGTGTGTGTGTGTGTGTGTGTGTGTGTGTGTGTGTGTGTGTATGTGTATGTGCGAATGTGTGTTGCACCGACGAGAACCCAGCAAAGGAAAAAAAAACTGAGACGAAGAGAGAGAGAGAGAGGTCGATCAACGGTAGTGGCAGTGGTGTGAGTTGGTTGTGGCTGCGGTGTGCCGCTGTGTGTGTATGTCGCCGTCGGCAGGGGTCGTTGGTCCCGTGGCGTGCCGTTGGCATTGGGCATGCATGGGAGGAGGGGTGTTGCAGCGTGCATGGGTGTGTGAACAGTGATCTGATGGGTGTGCAGGTGAGCTAGTGAGGTGGCCGGGGGTGGTGTCGGATGGACATTGTTGGTGGTGCAGGGTCGACAAGAGAATCGGCAAGGAGGGGAAAGCCACCGGCGATCGGCAACAGTAGAGAGACAGAGGGGCCGACCGTCGGGTCTGGAGAAGAACTAAACACTAGAAGAAAAAAAAAAAAAAAAAAAAAAAAAAAAAAAAAAAGAAGGTGAAGGGGAAATTGCACAACTAACCCCAACGAAAGAAAAAATTCAAATTCAAATCCTTTTCGCGGCCCGTGAACGATTCGGAATGGATATCGTTTCCCGTTAAATTTATTCTAGTTTTATTAAATTCAATCTTAGCCTAAAAATCTTTGTAACCGAAATAATAAATTTGGGATTGTTCATATTACAAGATTTTTATGTAATAATTAACAGAACAAAATTATTAGAATAATAGCAAATCTCATAGATAAAATATGAGAAATGAAAAAATGCGGAACTTAGGGCCTGCATTACATGACTAGGTAATTTTACATAAAATAGTAACTTAGGCCCTATCATTTCTAGGTTAGCAAACGCCAACACCTCGGTAAGCTTTGGACGGTGAGATTTTTGTAGCACCATAAACAAGGTGAGTGTACTGTCTTCTTGCCAAATTATTTGTATATATATCTATGATGAAAAATGGTTGTTTTTAAATTAGATGCTTTTGAAAATTATGCGGTGATTTGACAATGTTGATTACACGATATTATTGAGTGATGTGATCCGCTTCGGCGAAGTGATACTAAATGTTTATACTGCGCAGTGATTATCCGCTTCGGCAGAGTGATGGATGTTCGTAGGAAGACATATCCTATAGATGGTACGGTACCATTGCAACTCCCGATCGTGAGGTTAAAACGATCACTATAGTTAGCCAGTGTGTGTTGTTGTGGTTTCGGATGTGATGTTTTGTTTATATTGGGTGATTTATTATTTATTACAGTGATTGGTATGATATTTATACTGGATGATTTTAAAAATGGAACTTATATATATTACTCCATTTTTACTGCGTATATTATGCTTATGCTAGATCCATGTGTAAATGTTGTTTTATCTAGAAGGTATTATTATTAAATAAGAATGTTTTTATTAAGAAGACAGTACACTTGCAGATGAAATGGCTAGGAGTCGGTCCTCTACTGGCACTGGGTAGAGTCCGTCGATGGTATAGTAAGGAAAAAATTTCGGGAAGTGCTGCCTAAGGCGAACCTAGGAGAGGTTCATTTTCTTTTCTTTTTTTCTTTCGTTGTTATTAAAAATTCAAGGACGGATGTGTCTCTAGTTAGGGAAGATGTTTATGACCTGATTTTGGATAATTGTATAATTATGAATGCATACTGTCGCTTTCTAGTTGGTTTGTCGCTCAGGTGATGTCGTGTCGACGTCACGCCGGCCCCACAGGTAACGGGTGTCCGGGGTAAGGTGTGACAATTTTGGTATCAGAGCCTAGGTTATAGGTTTTGTAGACTTGTCAGTTGTCGTGCCCATAGAGGATCATGAGATGGGAAACGTGTCAGCCGTCTAGTCAGTAGGGGACTCTAAGATAAGGTGTCAGTGGGTGCTTTTAATACTTGTGTAATAGTTAATTAACGTATATTAATTACTGTCATTTTTTTGGTTGACCTAGTAAGTCGTTGAATTGAATTTTATGGCTGATAACAGGTATGGAGGGGGAAGGTGAAACCTCTGGGAGTGTGGGACCCCAGAGGCAGGTAGAATCCCCGAGGCAAGTGGAGCCTCAGGAACAGAGAGATAGGGAGCAAGAAAGTTTGCATATTGTGAAATCCCACACGCAGGGTGATAGGTTGCAAAGAAGCTTAGACGCGGTCGAAAGAATTTTGCAGGCCGCTGCCTAGCTGACGGAGCAGCAAGCGAGAATTATGGAAAGTCAAAGGGCCCAAAGTGATACCACTACATCTCAGGCAGTACAATTGAAGAGGTTCAAGGAGTTAAACCCTCCGACTTTCACCGGGACGGCGGGTCGAGCTGATGCGAAGAATTGGATCAGAGGCGTGGGGCACTTATTCGAGGCGATAGGAATTGTCGATGATAGTCGAGTTCCCCTTGTCACTTTTCAGTTGAGGGAGGAAACCGAGCATTGGTGGGAAAAAATGAAAAGGCTGATTACCGGTTTTGGTGAGGAGATTACATGGGACCGTTTCATCGCCGCGTTTAATGAGAAGTATTTTCCCGAGTCTTATCGATTCCAGATGGAGGAGGAATTTATATTTTTGAAGCAGAGAAAGATGATTGTTCAGCAGTACGAAGTCAAATTCGATACTTTATCCCGTTTTGCCCCTGATCTGGTAAAAATGGAGAAGGAAAAATGCAGACGTTTCCAGAAGAGATTTCAGTCAGAGATCCATTCCAGGCTGACAAGCAAACAAATTAAAAATTATGCAGAGTTGGTGAATACGGCAAAACTAGTGGAGATGGATGTGCAGGAAGCCGCCGAGAGTTGAGAGCAGTACAAAAAGAGCAGATTTGAGTCGCCTAGCAGATTTTCAGGTGGCACTTCACGGGGGACGGTATTTCGACCGCCAATTGCTCGGGCCTCATCGTTTGGCCAATCCGCTAGGAGCCGTGGTTCCCGACAATCATACCCTAGGCAACAACAAAGTGCATTGGAAGCTAGTGTTGGTCTGCAGAGGCAAGAAAGGAATCAGTCGTCGAGTCGGGCTGGGGGAGATAAATGTTATCACTGTGGGGCTATGGGTCACTTTGCCAGAGACTGTCTTGTGGGAGTCCCGATATGTTTCCATTGTTATGTGCTAGGTCATAAATCTACAAATTATCCGAAACTTGCTTCTACATTCATACCTCCAGCGAGCAGTATGGGTAGTACGTGTCCTAGTACCGCCTAGGAGCTTGGTAGAGGATCGCCGAGTAGACCTCCAACGAGAGGCCGTGTTTTTGCTACTACTCGACAGGATGCTCAGGCTACTCTCGATATGGTCACAGGTCTTTATATGCTAAAGATGTTGCTGTACTTATTGATCCCGGTTCTACGCATTCTTTTGTTTCGGCAACCTTCATGATGCAAGTAGGCAGATTTCCCATTTCTTTATCATACCGTATTGTTATTTCTACTCTAGTGGGTGAATCGGTATGGATCGATAGTGTGTATAAAGACAGTCCACTTCGGTTTGGTGATAGAAAGTTATTGGCAGATCTATTACCCCTGAGTATTCACGATTTCGATATAATACTGGGTATGGATTTGCTATCCGAATATCATGTCACGGTGGACTGTTTCAAGAAAGAAGTGATATTTCGAATCTCAGGCGAGCCAGAGTTTGTATTTGCTGGAGACAGAATTATCACTCCTGTCAGTTTAATTTCAGTCTTAGAAGTTAGGAAATTATTAAAGAAAAGCTGTCAGGGATACCTTGCACACGTAATTGACACCAGTCAGAGAGAAACTCCGGTGGCAGATATTCCAGTAGTCCGAGATTTTTCTAACATATTTCCAGAAGAATTGTCAGGGTTGCCCGTCGATAGGGAAATGGAATTCACGATCGAGTTACTTCCAGGCACTACCCCTATATCGATTCCACCTTATCGTATGGCACCTACTGAGTTGAAAGAGTTAAAAGTGTAGTTGCAAGATTTATTAGACCGTGGGTTCATCAAGCCCAGTATCTCCCCATGGGGTACCCCAGTGTTGTTCGTAAAGAAGAAGGATGGAATATTGAGAATGTGTATTGATTATCGGCAGCTGAATAGGGTGACGGTTCGCAATAAATATCCGTTGCCTAGGATTGATGACTTGTTTGACCAACTCCAGAAAGCTAAAGTATTTTCCAAGATAGATCTTCGATCTGGGTATCACCAACTGAAAGTCAGGGAGAGTGACATGGCAAAAATAGCATTCCGTACGAGATATAGACACTATGAATTTCTGGTTATACCCTTTGGATTGACAAATGCCCCTGCGGCTTTCATGGATTTGATGAACCGTATCTTTCAACCTTATCTAGACCAATTTATCATAGTGTTCATTGATGACATTTTGGTCTATTCCCAAAGTAGAGAAGAGCATACGAAGCATCTTTGGATTGTATTGCAGACGTTGCAGGAAAAGCGGTTATATGCGAAATTTAGTAAATGTGAATTCTGGTTAGATCATGTGGTATTCTTGGGTCATGTTATTTCAGAAGATTGTATTCAGGTAGACCTGAAGAAAGTTGAAGCTGTTGTTCAGTGGGAAAGACCGAAAAATATGACTGAAGTTCGAAGTTTTTTAGGATTGGCGGGTTACTATCAACGATTTGTGCAAGGATTTTCCGTTATAGCTACCCCGTTAACCCGATTGACCCGCAAGGAATCCAAATTTGAGTGGACCGATAAATGTGAGCAGAGTTTCCAGGAGTTGAAGAGTAAATTGATATCGGTACCAATATTGTCCCTCCCGTCTGAAGGAGGTGGTTTCGTGATTTATAGTGACGCGTCACACCAAGGGCTGGGATGTGTTCTGATGCAGCATGGTCACGTGATCGCGTATGCATCTCGGCAATTGAAAAACCATGAGCGTAATTACCCGACGCACAATTTGGAGTTGGCTGCAATTATGTTCGCCCTGAAGATTTGGAGGCACTACCTGTATGGAGAGACATGTGAAATATACACCGACCATCAGAGTTTGAAGTACTTGTTTACTCAAAAGAAATTAAATCTGAGGCAGAGGCATTGGATGGAGTTGATCAATGACTACGATTGCAACATCCATTACCATCCAAGAAAGGCTAATGTTGTAGCGGATGCTTTAAGCCGAAAATCGACAGGCTCGGTCGCACACCTTCGAGTCGCCCATGCTAACCTGTATGCAGAATTGAGATCATTGCGAGTTCAGTTAGCGGTTGGTCAAACGGCAGCATTACTTGCAACCTTGACTTTGAGACCGACGTTGAATGACCGCATTATTGAAGCTCAAAAGTCATACATTCAATTGGAGAGGATCCGGGATGAAGTAAAAAATAGTCACAGAACTGATTATCATATCAGGGATAGGGACGAAACTTTGATGTGTGGAAATAGGCTGTGTGTGCCTAATGATGTCAATTTGAAAAAAAAATATCTTAGAAGAGGCGCATAGCTCTGCGTACGCAATGCATCCGGGGAGCACTAAAATGTATCGAGATTTGCGTGAGCATTATTGGTGGATTGGAATGAAACGGGAGATCACAGAATTTGTTGCCAGGTTCTTTGTGTGTCAACAAGTAAAAATTAAGCATCAACGTTCAGATGGGTTGTTGCAACCCCTACCTATTCCAGAATGGAAGTGGGAGCATATCACGATGGATTTTATTTCTGGATTACCTCGTACTCAAAAGGGGTATAATTCCATATGGGTGATCGTTAATAGGCTTACCAAGTCCGCTCATTTTCTATCCGTAATGACGATATTTTCTCTTGAAAAGTATGCCCAACTGTATATTGATGAGATTGTTAGATTGCATGGCGCACTGGTTTCTATAGTGTCGGATAGATATCCGAGATTTACTTCGAGATTCTGGCCGAGTCTCCAGACTACTTTAGATACCAAACTGAAATTTAGCACCATTTTCCATCCTCAGACAGACGGTCAGTCAGAGAGTACGATTCAAACGTTGGAAGATATGTTGAGGGGATGTGTTCTGGAATTTCCTGGAAGTTGGGATGATCATTTGTTGTTGATGGAATTCGCCTACAATAACAGCTACCACTCGGCAATTGAGATGGCTCCGTATGAGGCGTTGTATGGTAGGAGATGCAGAACCCCTGTTTGTTGGACTGAGGTGGGTGAACGTAAATTGTTGATGTCGGATATAGCCCAACTGACAGCAGACAAACTAGAGATGATTCAAGAAAAGTTAAAAATTGCTCAGAGTTGACAGAAGATTTATGCAGACAAGTGCCGGCGAGAGTTAGAGTTTGAGGTAGGAGATCATGTGTTCTTGCGTATTTCTCCGTGGAAAGGCATAATGAGATTTGGAAAGAAAGGAAAGTTGAGTCCAAGATACATCGGACCATACGAAATTCTAGAGCGGGATAGCACGACAGCGTATAGACTCGCGTTACCGCCAGAGTTATCTCGACTGCACGATGTTTTCCATGTATCGATGCTCCAAAAATATGTGCCAGACCCTTCTCATGTGTTGACTTCGCAGCCAATCGAATTGGAAGTCGATTTGTCCTACGTTGAGGAGCCAGTCCAAATCCTAAGCCGTAAAGATCAAGTGTTGCGAACAAAGACGATCCCGTTAGTCAAAGTGTTGTGGCGCAGTCATGCGGTGGAAGAGGCGACATAGGAGTGAGAGGAAGAAATGAGGAACAAATATCCGCATTTGTTTGACTAAGGTAAAAAAAAAAATGTTAATAAATAAATAAAATTTCGGGACGAAATTTCTTTTAGGAGGGAAGAGTTGTAAAACCTAAATTGTAGAACGTACATCATAAATAGTTGCATTTTAGAACATTAGAAAATTTTAGGGTGAAAATTTTATTGATTAAAATTCAAATTAAAAGTTGGGGGTCAAATTGGGAATTTAGAAACACAAAAATTTAAACTTGAGATTTGAATTGGCAATTAAAAATCAAAAGTAAAAATGTTAAGGGCAAAATTATAAATTTTGAAACTTTTTAAAATTGAAATTTACTAAAATTAAGATCCTAAAGAAATTAGAGGGAGGAAAGTGTAATTTAACTTTATATATATATATATATATATACACATACAACCGACGGACGATCTACCGGCCAAAGGAGGGAGCGATCGAGGGGCGACGTGGCGCGCTTAGGATCAGATTAACCACTAAAATCATGCAATAAAAACCCCCCCTCATGCAAAGAAGTGATGAAATCTGGGAAAAAACTTGAGAAATTCTAGAGAGAGAGAGAACCAAAGTAGAGGGGTCGTCGATTTTTTCTTGAATCGGCGTTCCTCCGGCAGCGTGGTCATGGCTGTTAGGGGTGTGCGTGGTCATGTGGACATCGTAGACAGATCTAGGAGAGAGAGAAGGTGGTCCGGCCGGTGGCGTGGTTCGTCAACAGAGTGGCAGTGCGCGTTCTTAGCATCGCCGATGAGTGGGAGTTGCTGATCGCCGTCCAATCATCGACGATCATCGGGCTAGTGAGTATTTATGTGTAATTCCTCTCATTATTTGATAGGTGTGTGCATGCATGAGCGTGGCAAGTTGTGTCGGTAAATTTCTGGCGGCGTGGGTTGTGATCGGTTTTCTTCTTCCGACAGCGTGTAGGTTTGTGTATGTGTGTTCTGATTGTCCAGTTAGTGTGTGTGTGTGTGTGTGCGAATGTGCGTTGCGCCGATGAGAACCCAGCAAAGGAAAAAAAAAATGAGACGGAGAGAGAGAGAGAGAGGTCGATCAACGGCGGTGGCAGTGGTATGAGTTGGTTGCGGCTGCGGTGTGCCGCTATATGTGTATGTCGCCGTCGGCAGGGGTCGTTGGTCCCGTGGCGTGCCGTTGGCATTGGGCATGCATGTGTAGTTGCGTGCATGGGGGGGGGGGTGTGTGTGTCGCAGCGTGCATGGGTGTGTGAACAATGAACAGGGGAGGCTACTGGCGGTCAACAACAGTAGAGAGAGAGAGGGGCCGGCCGTCGGGTCTGGAGAAGAACCAAAAACCGGAGAAGAAAAAAAAAAGGGGGAGGGGAAGGGAAATTGCACGACTAACCCCAACAAAAGAAAAAAATTCAAATTCAAATTCAAATCATTTTCGCGGCCCGTGAACGATTCGGAATGGATATCGTTTTCCGTTAAATTTATTCTAATTTTGTTAAATTCAATCTTAGCCTAAAACTCTTTGTTACCGGAATAATAAATTTGAGATCGTTCATATTACAAGATTTTTATGTAATAATTAACAGAACGAAATTATTAGAATAATAACAAATCTCATAGATAAAATATGGGAAATGAAAAAATGCGGAACTTAGGGCCTGCATTACATGACTAGGTGATTTTACATAAAATAGTAACTTAGGCCCTATCATTTCTAGGTTCACAAACGCCAACACCTCGATAAGCTTTGGACAGTGAGGTTTTTGTAGCACCAGAAACAAGGTGGGTGTACTGTCTTCTTGCCAAATTATATATATATATATATATGATGGAAAATGGTTGTTTTTAAATTAGATGCTTTTGAAAATTATGCGGTGATTTGACGATGTTGATTACACGATATTATTGAGTGATGTGATCCGCTTTGGCGGAGTAATGTTATCTGCTTCGGTGGAGTGATGCTAGATGTTTATACTGCGCAGTGATTATCCACTTTGGCGGAGTGATAGGTGTTCGTAGGAAGGCATATCCTATGGATGGTATGGTATCGTTGCAACTCCCGATCGTGAGGTTAAAACGATCACTATGATTAGTCAGTGTGTGTTGTGGTGGTTTCGGATGTGATGTTTTGTTTATAGTGGGTGATTTATTATTTATTACGGTGATTGGTATGATATTTATACTAGATGGTTTTAAAAATGGAACTTATATATATTACTCCATTTTTACTGCATATATTATGCTTATACTAGATCCATGTGTAAATGTTGTTTTATCTTAAATAAGAATGTTTTTATTAAGAAGGCAGTACACTCACAGGTGAAATGGCTAGGAGTCGGTCCCCTACTGGCACTGGGTATAGTCCGTCGATGGTATAGCAAGGGGAAAATTTCGGGAAGTGCTACCTGAGGCGAACCTAGGAGAGGTTCATTGTCTTCTTTTTTTCTTTCGTTGTTATTAAAAATTCAGGGACGGGTGCGTCTTTAGTTAGGGAAGATGTTTATGACCTGATTTTGGATAATTGTATAATTATGAATGCATATTGTCGCTTTCTAGTTGGTTTGTCGCTCAGGTGATGTCGTGTCGACGTCACGCCGGCCCCACAGGTGACGGGTGTCCGGGGTGGGGTGTGACATACCGTGTCAAGCCCCTACAACCCTAACGCCGTCTCCTGCCTTCTCCGAGGCGATCTGGTAAGCCGGTACTCTCTCTCTCTCTCTCTCTCTCTCCACCTCCTGCCTCCAAATATTGTTTATCTTTATCTGTTCCGATGTTTTGCTCATTTCTTCTACTTAATAGTGTAAAATTTCCATATGTTGTATGTAGATTGTTGGCATTTTTTTTTTACAACTTAAGATATACGTGAAGATCTGAGTGATTGGTTAGTGTTCTTACTTTGTTTCTAATTCCAAAAAAATTGAAACAGAGACAAGGTTATTTGGGTTTTCTCTTGTGCATTAAGGTTTATTTTTTACTTTATTTGTCTTCTGAAAATGGTTTGTTTGTTTTTTTTAATTGGGATTTTGGTTAACAATTCACAAACATCAAATTTCTATCTAAATATCTACCTATGTAGTTCATTTGTTTATAGTAAGTTTGTAAATTACATGAACATATCAAATTTTTCACAAAAATATCGTAACGAGTTGGGTGAATAGTCCTATTGTGAAACTATATTCAAAATATTTTGAATTTAATTTACTTTCAGTAGAGAACTGCAGCATTTTCCTTCAGAGAGTAATTATGAACAAGCAGGTTGGGCTGATTTATGGGGAGTTGCCGGTGCTTCTTTTTGTAATGATTTTGATATTTTGACAGCATTTTCTTGCATTCTCGGTCTTATGAATGGTCTTCTTAGTTTCTTCTCTTTATTTTTAGATCTTTTGAATAGGTTTTTAATCTCATTATTGCTGATTATGATTCATACTTTTTTATTTGAAGAAGATGTCATTTAAAGATTCAACATCATTTCCAGTTAGTATTCAAGACGATGAAGAAGATGTCTCAAGCCAAGAGGATAATGAAAATGATTTGGGAGTTGAAGATAATGATCTTAACAGAACAGAGGTGGAGAATCTTCAGAAAAATGCATATAGGAGGAAGCCTAGGAAAAGGACCTCTAAAGTTTGGGATGACATGGAAGAATTCAAAGATGAAGGCGTAAAAAAAGCGAAGTGTAACCATTGCAAATATGTTTTATCCATACTGTTACAGTAGATAATGCTTCATATAATGATGTTGCGGTTGGGGTTTTAAAAGTAAATTTTGCATTGAGAAGGAATTTATTTTTTGGTGGCAAGTTTTTGCATGTACGTTGTTGTGCACATATACTTAATATTCTAGTGCAACATGGATTGAAGCAAATTGGTGATATTGTGAAGTATGTGAGGGAAGCGGTTAGGTATTTGTCACCTCATGAAGCTCGTCTTCATAAGTTCAGTGAAATAGTGAAACAATTATTATTGCCTTCATGAAAATTTATATTGGATTGTGCAACTAGATGGAATGGAACTTATTTGGTGCTAGCTTCTGCATTAGAATATAAAGAAGTTTTCCCTCGGTATCGAGAGCAAGATCCTATGTTTATTTACGTACCTAGTGATGATGATTGTGTTAAAGTAGACCAAGTGTGTCAATTTTTAGGTATTTTCAATGAAATCACCGACATCATATCAGGATCTGAATATCCAACGTCTTATTTATTTCTTCCTGAGATGTGGAGGATAAAAGAAGTATTGAATGAAAAAAAAATGATAATTGTGAGTTTATGAGGGCAATGGCATTGGCTATGGAAAAGAAATATGAAAAATATTGGGAGGTGTAACTTATTGATTTCTATAGCAACGGTATTAGACCTAAGATATAAAATGAAGCTTGTTGAGTTTTGTTTTCTTGAAATATATTCGGGTGAAAAGGTAAAGAGAAATGTCAAAATGGTTCGTGATGCGCTATATGAGCTTTATGAGGATTATGTTACTTTGTACACTTTATCGGCTCATGAATACTCCATGCGTGAGCAATCTCGAGAAAGTAGTTCATCATCTAGTATCATCTCCAATCAAAACGTGAGTAGAAATGTTCTTAGTGGCAAAGCAAAGTTTGAGTCTTTTATTAGAAGAGCTGACAATATTCAACCGGTGAAATCTGAGTTGGACACATACCTAGAAGAGGGTGTTTACATTTGTGAAAAAGGTTCCACTACCAAATTTGATGCCTTACAGTGGTGGAAAGTTAATAGCCTCAAGTTTCGTATATTATCTAAGTTGGCAGGTGATATATTAGTTATTCCTAATACTACGGTAGCATCAAAATTTGCATTTAGTGCCGAAGGTAGAGTTATTGATCAATATCGTATATCTTTATCTATGGATACCGTGCAAATGTTACTTTGCGCTTCTGATTGGTGTCGTGTAATCCATAGAGTCAAGCCAAAATTTAAAGTAAGTGATAATATTATTTATTATTTTATGATATTACATAGAAATATTTTTAATTAAAATATCTATGACCATTTTTTTATTTTTTTGGTTTTTTGAAGGATGAAAATCCGAGATACAAAAAGTTCACAATACCTTATTGAGCTTGTGGTATTTTCTCTTGTCTCAATATGTTGTCATATTTATTTTTGTATTTTTGTCATATTTATGTTGTCATAATTAAGCATTTCGTGTGGACGTGCATATAAAGGTAGCATTTCATGTCATCGTACTGTGTTCATCTTGTGCCACAATTCATGTTATCGGTTTGTTTTCATGTGTAAAAACTTTATTTCTGTTTTTGTTCCCAATTTTCACAGGTTTATGTTTCTGTTTCAAGAACGGAAATGGAAATTAGGGAAAAAAATATAGTTTCTATTCTCTTCTCAGGTTTCTATTTATGTTTCTGTTTCAGGTTTCGGTTTCTGTTTCTGTTTCAGGTTTCTATTTCTGTTTTTGTTTCAAGTTTTATGTTCCTGTTTTTGTTTCTGTTTCAAGTTTTATGTCTTCTATTATTCAAACCACTTGTTCTTAGATCACATGTTCAAATTTAGAAAAGAATGGGGACCATTCTATGAAAGCTATGTTAACCTAAAATGTAAACTACATGCTGAAATAGTTTCAGGTCATGGATGAAGATGCTAGAATGGTCCTCGGTGATTTGAACTACTTGTTTGGATAGAGTTACTGTAATGGTTTGATTGTTTTGGACAGAGTTGCTTTGGACATTCGCTGATGAGTAATGGTTTGGATTGGTTTTTTAACATATTTTATTTGGTCAAATCTTAATGAGATTGATGTATTTTTGGCTTTTGTTGTGATTTGTGTACTGTATTGTAATAGTTTGATACTGCGTTTGAATTTGAACATGTGTTTTATTTGGTCATCTGAGCAGGTATTTTATTTGGTCATATGAGCATGTGTTTTAAAGTTATTTTTAACACATAAATAAGTAAATTGATTAATGTTTTAAAATAAAGTTTGTATAATTAAATGTGTCATGTTTATCGAGCTATTCGAGCTCGAACTCGAGCTCGAAATAAGTAACAAGTTTTTCAAGCTCGAGTTCGAGCTTTTCGAGCTCATGTTCGAGCTTTTCGAGTTTGAGCTCGAGCTCCATTTTTTTTATTCGAGCCGAGTTCGAATGGGCAGTTCAAAGCTCGGCTTGAGCTCGACTCATTTAAATTTTATCTTAAATAAATAAACTTGTACATCTACTACTCAGTTTGGCTCGGTTCGTTTACACCCTTATCAGCATATTATAAAATGTATGTTGATGTTAACACAATCTTATAACCCAATAAAACAAATGCAAGATATATTCATAATTTATCAACATAATGATATTTTGTCATTTATAACAAATTAAATTCAACACGGTATAAATTTTGGGTGGAAACAATCAGAACATGAATTCACATGACATTTAAAAAATATTAATAATTATCAAAAGTGATGAAAAGTAAAAGCTAAAGCAAAGAATACTAGCATCCAAATAAAAGTACTAAAAGCAGTCCAAATAAATTTTAAAATCAATGAGAACTAAATCAATCAGTATTGACGAATTCGTCCAAATTTTGCATGAAGATTTTTAAAAAGTGGTCAATTTTGAAATCATCACACATGCAAAAATAAATTAAAAAGTGGTTGATCTAGATAAAGATCTCTTGCAATGCATGCAAAGCTTTATTATACGACAACATTTTAAAATCATCACACCTACAAAAATTTAAAACAAAATACCAAATAAATATATATTAAAAATTTCATGGTATAAGTGTTGATTTATTCAAAGACAAGTGTATTAAACTTAGTCAAAATAAGTTGTTTTTAGGAGATTTTTTTTAAAAAAAATGGGAATCCAAAATTAAGGACATGTGCAAAATGGGATTGTGCACCAATTAAAAAAAAATGAAAAAATAAATAAATAACAACAAAACATGGTCTATTCACAATCGCAGCCACCTGGAGCAAGTAGAGTTTTGTAGTTGGACCCAGCTATTTATAACATGGCCATGGCGTCAGAAAAGTCCGATCCCAAAGAATCTTCATTCGTCTCCATTCAAACTCGAACCAAATTGAACTGTTTTGCACCCCCAGTCCAACCCAATTTAGGGCGCACTCCGTGTCTGGTTGTAATAGTAGTACTAGTGGGGACCTCTCCCCATTGCGCACACGACGCGTTTTTGCTTCTTCCTCCCGCGACCTTCTTGACCATGGTCATCGATTCGATTTCTTCCCCTTTTCCTCTCTCTCTCTCTCTTCCTATAAATATTCACCCACACAACCCAATTCATTCATTCATTCGTTCGTCACTATAATTGAGATCCATCACTAATTTCATTCTTTTAGATTACTCGACCGATAATTTATACACCCAATTTTTTGTTCTTTCTTAATTCTTAGCTATTTGAGATGGGTGCCAAGGGATTTGTTGAGGGCGGTGTTGCTTCCATCGTTGCCGGTTGTTCGACTCACCCTCTGGATCTTATTAAGGTCCGGATGCAGCTTCAGGGTGAAAGCCATGTCCCTAATCCGCCGCTTCGTCCGGCTTTTGCTTTCAATGGTGCCGGCGCTGCGGTTCAATGAGGTTTACATCTTCCTCCTCCGCCGCCGCCTCTGAGAGTGGGACCGATCTCGGTTGGGGCGAATATTTTGAAAACGGAAGGCGTCGCCGCGTTGTTCACCGGAGTTTCCGCTACCGTGCTCCGCCAGTGTTTGTATTCGACCACCCGGATGGGGCTGTACGAAGTTTTCAAGCAGAAGTGGAGTGATCCGGAGACCGGGAGCTTTTCTCTCGGGCGGAAAATTGCTGCCGGCTTAGTGGCCGGCGGCATCGGCGCTGCCGTGGGTAACCCCGCCGACGTAGCGATGGTGCGAATGCAAGCCGACGGTCGTCTTCCGGCTTCCCAGCGGAGAAACTATAAGGGAGTGGTCGACGCCATCGCGCGCATGTCGAAGCAGGAGGGCGTCGCCAGCCTGTGGCGCGGGTCCGCCCTTACGGTGAACCGCGCCATGATCGTCACCGCATCGCAGCTCGCGTCCTACGATCAGATCAAGGAATCGATACTGGCTCACGGCGTGATGAAAGACGGGCTCGGAACCCCCGTGACGGCGAGCTTTGCCGCTGGGTTCGTGGCGGCGGTGGCGTCCAACCCAGTGGACGTGATCAAGACGAGGGTGATGAACATGAAGGTGGAGCCAGGGGCGACGCCGCCTTACGCCGGAGCATTGGACTGTGCCCTGAAGACAGTACAGTCGGAGGGGCCGATGGCACTGTACAAGGGGTTCATACCCACAATTTCTAGGCAGGGTCCGTTCACCGTTGTACTTTTTGTGACGCTAGAACAGGTTAGGAAACTTCTGAAAGATTTCTGATTTTGTCGGAAAACTTCATATATGATGATGACGACGATTAATTGTATGGAGATTGATTCATTCATTAATTATTAATGTTATTTTTTACGAGAGAGATGAGAAATAAGAAATGATTATTATTCATTACACCACAATTCAATGAATCAATTAATATATATATATATATATGTACATCCATAATAAATGAAGATAAACAAAATAGAGATACAGGGCATGCATGAGAATTAATTATAGTGGTACGAAGATGGCGCATGGAAGAGCATTAAAGGAGCATGGCAAGTGAATAGTGAGAGGTGATCTTCGACTGTGATCTTTGGCAACTGTTATCTCCTCCCTCAAACTCAAGGTGACTAAATATCATCTTGAGTTTGGAAAATAGAGTTTGGAAACGTCAGGGTAAGTGAGCTTTCGTGAAGATATTAGTTGTTTGATCTACAAAGCTAATAGAGTGAAAACGAACAATATTTTGTAAAATGTGATGTCGAACAAAATGAAAATCGATTTTAATGTGTTTTATTCATTCATGAAAGACGTCGTTGTAAGCAATCTGCATAGCACTTTGATTGTCACAATGAACAATGGTAGCTGAAGATGATGGAAAGCCCATATCATAAAGTAACTAACAAAGTCATACCAACTCTTGAGTAGTGTATGCTAAGACTCTGTATTCTGCTTCAGTACTAGAACGAGCGACAACAGTTTGTTTCTTACTTCGCCAGGAAATAAGAGAATCTCCCAAGAAAAAATAGTAACATGTGGTAGATCGTCTGTCAGTTGGATCACCAGCCCAATCAGCATCTGAATATGCTTGCAAGATTGGAGTAGATTTAGAAGAGAAATATAATCCATGAAATGGTGTCCCTTTGATATATCGTAAAATTTGTAGTACAAAGAAATGCGATGTTCTAAGAGCAGACAAATATTGGCTAACTTGATGAACAACATAAGCAATATATGGTCTTGTCACAATGAGATACACCAAACATCCAACAAGTTGCCGATATAAAGTAACATTAGAAAGTGGAATACCATCTCTTGGTGTGAGTTTGATATTGAGCTCAAGATAAGTATTAACAGTCTTTTGATCTGTTCAACCAGGTTTGGCAATAAGATTGGAAGCGTATTTTGTTTGGGAGAAAAAATAGTCATCTTTCCCATAAGAGACCTCAAGACCAAGAAAGTACTTAAGAGGTCCTAGATCTTTCATTTCAAATTGAGTGTTGAGATAATTTTTAAGATCAGAAATACCATTTAAATCATTGCCAGTAATGATCATATCATTAACATACAACAGAAGAAGTATAATGCCTTTATATGTTTGTCAAACAAACAAAGCACAGTCATGAGCACTGGATATGAAGCCAAATTTGATAATCGTTGCACTAAATTTTGAAAAGCAGGCTCGAGGAGCTTGTTTGAGATCATACAGTGCTCAACGAAGTCGACAAACTTTGTGTGATGGTACATCAAGACCAAGAAGAGGATTCATATAGACTTCCTGAATGTGATCTTCATTGAGAAATGAATTTTTTATATCCATTTGAAAAAAGTGTCCATTTACGAATGGCAGCAACAACTATAAGAGTGTGAACAGAGGTAAGTCCTGCAATAGGGGCAAATGTCTCCTCATAATCAATTCCATATTCCTGAGTGAATCCGTTAGCAACCAACCGAGCTTTATATCGTTCAATAGAACCATCGAAATTGGTTTTGATCTTATAAACCCACTTACAACCGATAGATGTTTTTCCAGGGGGGTAACTCAACAATATCCCAAGAATGTGTTGTAATCAAGGCATTAAGTTCATCTTTCATTGCTTCTTGTTAAAGAGAATTAGTACTAGCTTCCTTATAGAATTGTGATTCATGAAGATTTAGAATAGCAGATAAGCAATGAAAATCTTTGAGATAAGAAGAAGGTTTAGTTACCCGAAGAGATCATCTAGATGGTTGCTTATCAGTTGGTGCTAATGACTGATGGTCATTGTTATCTAGTATAGGATCATCAGAAGGAGAAGAGTTTTCAGGATCGGTCGTTAAGGTCGGAGTGGCCTCAGCTGGAGCAATGGTAATCTCAGAAGAACTCGTGTTATCTTCAAGAAACGACTCAATGGAGGGATTAGTGAAAAATGGAGTATGAGCTACTGGAGATATGTGGAATTTACTCATTGATGAAAACATTTTGTGTTCCCAAAAGGTAACATGACGAGATATACGGAGACGGATGGATATGGGGTCCCAATACCTGAAACCCTTATGTTCAATTCCATATCCGAGAAAGCAGCACAAACAAGACCTTGGTTCTAACTTATTGTGCTCATGTGGTTGAAGCAAAACAAAATAAGCATAGCTAAAAACTTTTAAAGTAGGGTGTTTGATTCTGAATGACAGGTGATGGGATACGATTGATAGTATAGACTGCAGTCAAGGCTGTCTCTCCCCAAAAACGTTCAAGACAGGAGGATGAGATAAGAAGAGCTCGAATAGTATCCGAGATATGACGATGCTTTCATTTAGCTCTACCATTTTGTTGAGAAGTGCTAGGGCAAGAAAGATGTAGTATGGTTCCGTCCTCATGAATAAGAGTAAGAAATGCACTATCTTTATATTTCATGGCATTTTCTGAACAAAAAACTTTAATTTTGGAAGAAAATTGGGTTTTGACCATAGAAAAAAAATCAGAGTAGATTTGAAATAGTTCAAACCGTTTCTTCATAAGTGATATCTAAATATAACGAGAATAATCATCTATGAAAATAACAAAGTATTTTGAACCATTCATTGTGGAGTGTGGAGAGGGTCCCCAAATATCAGAGTGTACTAAGTCAAATGGTGCATGAGAAATAAAATCACTATCATTAAATGCCAAGGTTGGTTGCTTAGCAAGTTGACAAAGAGCACATTCAAAAGATTCTTTTTGCACTTAACCTAATCCACTAGAAACAAGAGAATGTAATCGATTGGATAAAATATGACCTAATCAACCATGCCATAAACTTAAAGGAGAGGATGAGTTAATAGAAGCTGCAATTTGATGAGGGTAAAGGAGCTCGAAGTTTAAGTGAAGTAAGCTCAAAAAGACGTCCGACCTTGCGCTCGGTCCCAAGAATCTTCCTTGTCCGAGGATCCTACACACAACACCCAGAAGTAGAAAAATGTATATCAAAACCAAGTTCACAAAGTTGTCCAATAGATACAAGACTCATTTTCAGATCAGGAATGCAATATGTATCATGAAAAGATAGGGTGTTGGTGGAAACTTGACCAATAGGTTTATGATCATCTTAAGCCTTATGTGAGAAAACAGAGACATCAAATGTCATATGATTATAATAGACTGAGTCAAAGTACCAACAAGATATACCTGAAGCGGCAGAAAGAACTGGTTGAGGATTAGTATTAGCTAAAACCCGTTTAACTATATTCTTAATGTCACCGATGGAAATGGATGGAGTGGATAATAATGTGGATGAAGGATTGTCACCATCAATAGTTGCAGCAACATAGTGTTTTTTCTTCAAGTGAGATTTAGACTAGTATTGGTTTCGGGTTCCTCTAAAACGATTGTAGCTTGAAGGTGGTGACAGAAGTTTAGGACACTCACTGATAAGATGTCCATTCTCTTTGAAATATTTGCAAAAACGAGTGTGACAATTATGGATTTCATGACCAATCTTATGACAATATTTGCAATAGAGCAGATAGGGGAGTCGCTTGAGTGTTTGATGGTGTAGCAAAAATGACATCTGAATGTTCCTGCTTTAGTGTTTGTAGTCGAGTTTCTTATAATAGCAAATCTGAAGTGGCAGTGTCCAGAGTGGGCAATGTAACTCGAATTTGTTCAAAATATTTGGTGAGTGACATAAGAAATTGCATTAATCGCATTTGATCACGATAGGTATTGAAGAGTTCAACATCTTTTGGGTGATGCTAACTTAGATCAAAAAGTGCCAACTGGTCCTATATAGATTGCATCTAGGATAGAAAATGATTAATAGATTGTCTAGGCTTTTGTTTCATTTTATGAAGATCACCAAGATGTTGGTAACGGTGAGCCAAATCTGTGGTTGCAATATTGTTGCTCAAGAAAAGACCGTACTTCTTTAGCGGTCTGAAAGCGACCAAATTGCATTTTGATGGTAGGAGTGATAGTATTATGAAACCATGTAAGAATTTTATGGTTTCAACTATCCTACTCTTCAAGACGATCATTAAATTTAGTATCATATTCATCCGAGAGATGAGTGGGTTAAGCAATATCGCCAGTAACAATACGCCAAAACTTACAGCCACATAGGAAACTGGATATTTCTTGAATCTATAAAAAGTAATTTGTACCATCAAGGATGGTATAAATAGGACTGGAGACATCAAATTTCTTCATGGTGTGAGAAAAGATGATGACCACAATATCGAATAATAGGAAATAGGCGTAAATATAAAAGAAACTACACTATAGAAGGCGAATTTTGAAAAACCAACACCACAGTTGGAATTAGAGCACCCAAAAATCTTAAGAACCGGTATGAACCAGAGGAGAACAAGATTTAAAATTACTGAACTGATAAGGAAGATTTAATAGTGAACTGATCGGTGTATTTATAAAAGAAACTACACTATAAAAGATGAATTTTGAAAAATGGGCACCACAGTTGGATTGGGAGCACCAAAAAAGTATCGAAACTCGTCTGAATAGGTTAAGAACTGGCTGAAAAAGAAGTGAAATGGTCCAATGAAAATGGTTGAAAACCGGTTCTGCAAGTAGAATAGGTAGGTGGCGCATGAATCTAAAATTGGTATCTTCTGGTCAGGCGTGAGGGCGTGTTTGGTGGCCAAAATTTGTGTGAGATATATCGTTGGAATTGTCTTTGAAAGAGGAGTTTGGATCTTGGCAAATCTTTGGGTGTCGCGTGGAAGAATTCTAGAGCTCTAATGGCGGAGATTTTTGTGGGTTTAGGATCGTTTTGTCAACACATTTGTAGATCTAGGATCAGAAACTCAATTGAAGAACTGGAAGTGGAAGAAGATAAGAACAGCGAAAGAAAAAAATGGATAAAAAAAAAAAGCTTGTGATACCGTGTTATTTTTTATAAGAGAAATGAGAAATAAGAAAATGATTATTATTCATTACACCAAAATTCTATGAATCAATTGATATCTATATAAATACAACCATAATAAATGAAAATAAAGAAAATTGAGAGACAGGGCATGCATGAGCATTAATTATAGTGGTATGGAGATGGCGCATGGAAAAGCATTAAAGGAGCATGGCAAGTGAACACTAAGAGGTGATCTTTGACTGTGATCTTTGATGAGTGTTATCTTTGACAATTATTATTGATATAATTCAGATTTTTCTTTAGCCAAAATTTGTGGAAATTATTTCTTTGGAATTTGTTAGTCTATTTTTTTTGTTTATTGTCGGTGTCGAAAGTTGGTTAACACCTTCAGTTGGTCTAATCAGAGTCTACACGGGTTGTTACTGGTGATCTAGAGATAACTGGTTCTGAATATAACTTCCTTTAGCTCCTAGTTCTTGAGGCTTTGTGTGATCGGGTTGATTCTGAGCGGTATTCAACCTCAGCTTCAAGCATGTACCTGCACAGGGCCCACCGAGATTGTGTCCAACGAAGCCCCTCCAACATGTAAGTAAGAGCTTAGGGACAAAAAATATAAATATGCTTTGAATATTCTAAAAGCAGTACCGTTGATAACACTGTTCACCTTTGCTTTTATAGGAGAAAACCTGATTAGCATTTTGGTGATTAGGCAACTTAAGCTCGGTTAACGTCTTTAACACGATGCGTGGTTGGAAAAAAAAGCCCTTGAAAGGATTAGAGTCTTGGGCTCGGGCTTTTTAGCTTTGGTGCAGAAGTCCATGGGCCGATATGCTATCGAAAATGGAAAACCAGTCATAGACCGAAAAACGGATACAAAAAAGAATATCCCTGTCAGAGCTGGCAGGTTGTGGAAGGTTTGCAACCATAAGTATTTGGCCAAGATATTACCGGGTAGAATCTACCAATCTGGGATGACCGACCAGAGGTTTTCCCGACTAGGACATGAGTTTGAGCATCCACGTCATCAATCCATTATATTCTACATCAAACACTTTGCCTATATGGAAGTCATCAGTGGAATGATTTAGGGGTGATTCGTTTTTACCCTCTTCAGTTGCCTCCTAGTCACTAGTGTTGAAATGGAACATATGATGCTAGGGGTTCTGCTCTTCCCATTTTTCATGAAGGATGGAATTCTACTCTCAAGAAAACTCTACTCAGTAAATACAAAGAGCTCGACCTTAGAGATATGCCCGGTAACCAACTACTTAGCTTCCTTATGAAGCCTTAATACAGCTCTTCAGATACACAACACGTGTCTTGTTCTCTCTAACTGGCACAGGAATCGCGGTGCTCTCAGACATCGAATAGCGCAACTGTTCAGTAGAACATCCAAGGCTATAAATAGAGGCCCTTCATCGCTCATTTTTTCACACAAGAGTTTCATGAGCACTTTCTTTCTTCTCGGCCAACGGTACCCTACTATTCTCTTCCCATGTCTTCTTCTTCTTTTTTTCAGGGTATAGCCCGAGCTCAAGGTCCAGCTTTTCTGAGTGTACTCTCTCGGTATCCCCCCCTCCAGCAGATTGAACTCAACTCATCTTTGGAGAAAATTTCTTAAACGTCTTCATCATCCGACAGGCTTTGCAAGTTTAGTGGGACGGTGCACTCTCGGCCCACAGCTGTGGCCAGCAGAGTTGATCGATCTAATATCCAAGGAGGAGCGAATTCCTCTGGGGATCCCATTACTAAACTTAGTCTAGGTCCTGCCGATAAGTCTAGTTTGGAGGATCCGATTGTCCTGGAGGTTCTTTCTCGCCTCTGTCTAATCTGGTCAATGTCAATCCTAAGCAACCTACTTATTAGGTCCCAAAAGACAGTCCAATCTAAATAATTGAGTCCAATGTGACAGAGGACAAGATGAAGAAGGCTAGGAGTAAGTACTCCTTCCTAAGTTTGATGGTGCTAAGGATTCCCCGAGCTGAGGAGCGTGCATGTGCGCCTCTGAAGGGCTTCATGACCGACTATGTAGACCAGTTCTTGGTCGGTCTCCATTTTTCTCTTTACACGTGGGTCCAGGATGTCTGTTCGGCGCTCGGGCTGTGTCTGTCACAGCTCGCTTCGAATAGTATGAAGATGGTTGTGGTCTCTCATATCATCTTTTGTGCAGAAGGGGTTGACCCATCTATTGATCTCTTCTGGGACCTCTTATTCGCTAAATCCATGCCCGGAGTAAGGAATGGTGTTACATTACTGCCTGACATCAGTTCTTAGGCAAGATAGACCAATCCATCAAGGGCTGGAAGCCTACGTTCTTTTACCTCGAGAGAAGTGGATGGAAGTTCGGCCTAGGAGAGAACATGGATTACCCTATCCAGAGGCATTAGGGAAAAGTAGGTAAGTACATTTCCCGGACTCAAAGTGAATGTTTTGCTCGGTATGAAATCCTAACAATGATTTTTCTATTATGCAAAACCCAAGAAGTCGAAGAAAAATTTTGTTCTAAGCCTGGAGCTTGTTGAAGACAGGGACACGGTTCTTAGGACGACCTTCACAATTGTAAAGGATTTTATTAATTCTACCTTATACGACCTGTACTTTTATCGAGATCTGTTATTGTCCCCACCCATTTTCAGCAAATCATCCAAGAATGGTAAGCATTCTAACTTATTCTTGGTACTTTTCCTTCGCTTAGCTGTTTTTATTTTACTAATTGATTTACCTCCCTTATACATTTATGGATAAAGCTGCCCTCAAGAAGCTCATGAAGGAGAGGCAAGCTAATGAATCTGGTGAAGCTGCCAACTCTCAGTAGGGCGCCTAGCCCGAGAAGACTGCCTGGGAAAGGGATCCTACCTCGGCGAGGACCACTCCTTACCAGACTTCACTGAGGTTGACGTTGGAAATGAAGGCTCTCACATAGGAAGTAGACCTTTCTCCGACACAACAGGTCAGCTCAGTTCCCTCCGAACATAGGGACAAGGGGAAGATAAAGATGGTCGAGGTCGAGGCCGACCCGAAGGCAAAGTGAGAGAATAAGGCCATCGAGAAGAGCAAGTTCTCTATTGTGCCCAATACTGGTCTTCAGCTTGGTAAGTGTATTCTGGAACTTCTCGAGCTACTCCCCAACTTCATCCACAAGATCACTCCCCTTGACAATCATTAATAGATCCAGTCTAAGAGCGACGTCAAATTGATCTTAGAGCTCTATAAAGACACCATGGCGGTAAAATTCCTCCTTGGTCATTCTTCTTTACTTAAAAACTTTTTTTGAGTTTTAATATAATCGTGCTTTTGAATGCAGAATCTCTTCAAGACAACTGATGTGGGCCTCTGCCTCAACCGGGCAAATAAGAAGGATAAGGTTCTTCTCCAGAAAAAATCCAATGCAGTGAAGGGATTGAATGAACTTCATGAAAAAGTTTGAGAACTCAGCACCAATGAAGAGAAACTCAAGAGTAAGGTGGAGGAGTTGACCAAGGAGAAGAGCCATTTGAGCAATAAGGTCAATAAGGTGAAGGCCGACTAGTCCAGGATTATCAGCCGACTGTCAATTGCCTAGAAAGAGAAGTGAGAGATTGTAGCCCAAGCTGAGCAGAATGCCATCACCAATTGGAAAGCCAGTAAGGAGTTTGAAGACTTCAAGCTCAACATCGGGGCCGATGTGATAACAGATAGCTTCAACGCGCTGATCCGTTCTCTGAGGTACCAGTACCCCCAATTCCCTTATCAAGAAATCAAAATGGAGTTTTCTGACTCTGAGAAGGAAGGAGGTACCAAAGATGGTCAGGCCAGAGAAGTAGCTGGTGAGACTGGTGGCACTGAGACCGAGGGTGCGGTCAGGCCTTCACAATAACTTCAATCCTGGAATTTTTGGACTTCACTCTTAGTAGATTTTTTTTTTTTTTTTTTTTTTTTTTTTTTTGTTTGCCTAGAACGGACTTTTTTATTGAGCTTGAACCCCATTATGTACATATATTTAATTGTAATGAAAAACTAATTTCTTCCCGGTAATTGATACCTGTTCAGTTTATTTTTCTGCTCGGTACTTTTTTATGACTTGTATGTATGTTTTTCCTTGCACTTTTTCCTTATCGTTGCACAATAGTAATTAGGACAACATACTCATTCAAGTATCCTGAGCAAGATCGGTAGTGGTTTCATTATGAACAACTAACCCTATCTCAAATAACTGACCTCAAACAATTATTTCACGATTCTGTCTGGCAATATCTTGATTAGGATCTCTTTGGAATTTATCACCTCAGCGCGTTCCTTTTTAATCACTTGGTAAAAATTTCTTTAACTAATTTTTCAACTTATAACTTCACATATGCTTTGTTTTTCATCCAAAGCTTTACCACCGAATAGAAAGTCATACCGATCTTAAATTAATACTGACCAGAAATTATTCATTGAACAAAATTTAAAACCAACCACATCACAACACCCAGAAAGATTCTACTTCGATCAGGTGTCAGAGCTCAAGTCGAATTTTTACCATACCCATGTCCCATATCCTCCTTTTCCCCCAGTCGACTACTCAAGCTCAGAATTGCCGGGCTCGGGTAGTGGGTTGAACGGTAAGGATGTTTGATATGAGGTACGGCCCTTTTGGTCCCCAAGATCGCAACACTTTGGTCGGTCCCTTGTGGCCAATCATAGGTGGATTATCTGTACTTGGGCTCATCCCTAAGTCTTTTAGGGTTATCTCAATTTTATTCTTGCAGAAGTATCATCCATTTATATCGTCTGACCTATAGTCGACTGTGAGGGGTAGATGATCACTCAAATATAATACCCTTAATTGGTACCGTGATATTGATGTACGAGTTCAAGTAGAGTGTCGAACCACAAAGATCGGTCTAGTAACTATCAATTTCAATTATTTTTCTTTCTTTAAATAAAATGAGTTTTGGTTTTTAATATAAGAAAAATAAAATACTATTCTGAAACAAATAAAAATAGATAATTGGGTTAGGAATTGCGGGTTTGTATTTTGGACTCACCAAAGCCGAATCTGGGCTACAGATCTATGATCATGACCGGGTTTATTCTAATGGAGAAAGCTAATGGGATTTCAATTTGTGATCTTGTTCAACTTGGGAGCAATGAGTATGGATTTTATCTGGGAAAAGGGAGGGAGAGAGAGAAAAGAGGTGAAAAAAAGTGGAAGGAAGAGATGAGGACTTCGGTGGTAATGGCGGTGGGGTGGGGTGGGTGGGAGGGGTGGGAGGTAACGTTACTATTTAAAGATTAAGGGTAGAAAATATATTTTTAAAAATAGAGGGGTGTTAGTGAGTTGTTAAAAAAATATTTAATTTAAATAAGAGAAAAACATTTATATCATGTTACAGGAAAAAAAAATGGTCAAAGATGTGACTGATACTAAAAAAAATTGTAATTTTAAGTAAAATGACAGGCAAAAGCAGTGGAAGACTTTGACTACCCAGAAATGGCGTGGGCGTGAAGATAATTTCAACTTTTGACATCTCTTTAAAGGAACAAAAACAAGATAATTTCAATTTTTGGCATCTCTTTGAAGGAACAAAAACAAGAAAATTTCAACTTTTGGCATCTCTTGAAAGGAACAAAAACACTACACGTATAGAGGAGAAGTATAAACTTAAAAGGCCAATACCAAAAAGACACTTGTTACCCCCCTTTACATATATAGTCATGATCTTCTTCTTTTCCTTTTTTGTTGAACCTTGAGTTGCAGCGGATTTCTTGTTCTGCTAAAGTCTCATAGCCGGTGTCTTATAGCTTGGTTCAATGACGGCAGCGGCAGTACAGTTGCATATACAAGATGACAAAGTAAGTTCCATTTATCTACACTCTGTACTGCCCTCTTTCATATATTGTTTCCGAGTCACACTTCTTATTTTACGAACGAGCCATGTCCCAACTTGCCAGACCTGCAATTCCCCATTAGACACCTTCCACTGCACTAATTTTCCCTTCACCTGTTACCAACTCAAAATAGTGTAAATAAATCTTGAGTAGATAAATCTTGAGTACAAAATCAACGTCAGGAGCCAAACTACATCACGCTGTTGTTCCGCCTTGCTTGCAGAAACTGAACAAGAATTTTTTTTACAAGATTTAAAAAAGAAAAAGCTTCTTTAAAACACAGTAAACCGACACATTCCCCAATCCCAATATTCCAGTATTACAAATGCCAATAACCTGTAAATCCATCAAAAGTAAACGCCCATACAAATCTCAAGGGTCAATTAGATATCAAGTGATATTTTTATACAACATTTCCGACATATTTTTACGGAAATCTCCTTCAATAAGGTAGGTATTTAGTCCTAAAGTCCTCCCGACCTCTATCATTATACCCAATCTTGAGAAAATAATCTTTGCACAATTACTAATCCTCTTACCATAAGACGAGATTTCACAAATAATAAGGATAATCGTAATCAATTGTGATATATGATTTCTCCCTAATTTTTCTCCTTAAATTTTTCTTTGAAGTGGTCATAGGTTTGTTATAGATAATATTGGCTAAATCTCTCCGATTCCTGAAAGAAAAAAGCTCCACGCCTAACCCAAAAATCCTTGAGGAAATACTATTATCAGGGGAACAAAAAAAAGTTCTTTCTCTTCCGCATTCAACTCTACTAGCCTCTGGAGCAACCTCAAAAACATCATCTCCGCCATCAACAACTTTAGTTTTCTCCTTAACTCGCCATATAAAATTTTCAGCCTAATGACCAATTTTTCTAAAATTTTTGTTCTTAAATGATTCCCAGTTGGAAAAATTCACTAATTAATTAAATTTTATTTTATCTTTTTATGTGATTAAAATAGGATTATCAATTTCAACACCCAAAAATATTAACCGAAATAAAGCAAGTAACAAATAAAGTGTGAGACACAATTATTATGTGGAAACCCCTGATGGGGGGAAAAAAACCACGGGACCGAAGTCCGATATCAACTTCCAATATCATAAAAGTAATGAGATTACAATTGTTCACTACTTCAAGAGAATAACTCTTGGATCACTGCCTAAAAATCACTGGAAAAAAATTGATTTAACAAGAAGCAATAAATACAAGTTTAGACAGGAATATCGAAATCACCAGTTGGAATAGGATTATCAAATATTAAGACCGATGGAAACGAAGTACTTGATGCCAAGAAAACCCGCCTGAAATTTCAGTCAAAACCGGAATTTCGATCACCTTCTGATTGTCAAACCGAAGTTGTGGTTCTCTCTCATCTTCCTTCTTTCTCTAGGAACTGTAGTATTATGTATATCACCATTTTATAAACTACAAAGTTGTTGCCCTTTTATTTTGTTATTCCAACTGGTATTACTTTGGGAGCCCTAGTGGTTTTTTTTTTTTTTTTTTTTTTTTTTTTTTTTTTTGAGCTTAATTGGGCTTGGGTTAGGTCCACTTACATAGGCTGAACCTACCTAATAAATCTTCCTCCAGCTCATGTGGAGTAATGTAGTAGACCTGTTTCTCTCTCTCTCTGCAACTATCAGGCCTCTTTCCCATAAGATTTTTTGTCATCATATCTTAACCATTCTCATTTGTATGTATTTTCTCAAATTGTAGCAGTTTCATATTCAACACATCACGAATCTAATGATACCTTACATCGATATGTTTGGATCTTGAATGAAGAGTTAAATTATTCGAAAGATGAATGGCACTTTGACTTTTTTATAGTAATAAATGTACCTCTCTTGTTACAAATCCAACTCTTGTAAAAATTTCTTTAACCACAAAATCTCTTTGCATACTTCTGTCATTACAATATATTTTGCTTTCGTGGTTGATAAAGCAACATATTTTTTTAACCTGGATTTTCCCCCTACAAAGATAATCAAGTATCCTGATATGAATTTTCTCACATCGATATCTCTCTACCATGTCTGCATTTGTATACCCTTTTGACATAGGTTTTTCATTGCCAAAACGTTAATCGAATTTAGAAATGTCTCTGAGATACCTAAAAATCTATTTTATTGCTGCCCAATGTTCTTTGCCCGGATTCTAGGTAAATGTCTCATATGCCAATGATCATGGATGCACCATCATTCACCATCTTTACATAGCCAAAATCATCACTAGTACAAGATGAGAAAAAATTACCACGAGTAGTAACATGAAATGATACCCTTGAATCAATTATCCTATTTTTGTCATTGTATACAAGGTTGATGCAACCATCTTCATACAGAATCACAATATCGCCATCAACAACAATTGCATAATCTATTTATCCTCTTTGTCATTATCATTTTGATCTTTAGATTGTTCCTTTTTAAATATTCTGTAATATCGGATCATATGTCTTGACTTGTTACAGTAGAAGCATCTAAAGTTCTTTTTACCTTTCGATCTATCCCTCAATTTTTTTAGACCTCCCAATATTGCGAGAATTTTTTCTTTTGCTTATCTCCTGTTTTTTCGTGATTTTTTGTAACTAGTGCCTGAAGACTTTCTCTTTCCTCTTTGTCTCTTCATTAATGAGACTATCTTTAACCATATCCATCGTCAACTTTGCATTTAGTGTCGAATTACTGAGTGATACTCTAAGCGTTTTCCAGTTGTCAAGTAGTGTGCTGAGAAGTAGTAATGCCTGCACTTCATCTTTCAAAACAAGTTTTATAGTAATCAATTGATTAATAAGGCCTTGAAAGTTATTTATGTGTTCAATTATATTTTATCCATCCTTATAGATCAAGTGAACAATTCTCTTAATCAAATTAGCCTTATTTGTACTTCGTTGAATAGTTTTTAGTTATTCAGATAATATTAATTAGATTGAATCTATAGACTTAAGGTTAACTAGATATGAAGATTGTATTTGATATGATGGTGGTGGTGGTCGGTGGCAATCCTGTGAGAGGCGATGGAGATCCGGCGGAGGCTCGATGAATAGCAATTGGAGTTTCCAAGAACCAAAATCCATCAACTAGGACTAAACTCTGGCAACCAACAATCATAGTCCAGTAAGAGACAGCGACGGGGAGGCCATTGGGTGTCATAGTTAATTAAGTGGATATCATAGTTAATATTAATTAAATAAAATAAATAAATTGAAAATAAATTTGATTCAACCCAATTTATAATTTTGCAGGTGTTGATGGATAATGGCGTACTCCAAATCACATTATCGAATCCAGCAGGACTTATCATTGGAATTCAATATAACGGAATTGACAACTTGCTTGAACTTCGCAATGAAAGTTTAAACGGAGGGTACATAATTATTTTTTTTTTTAAAAAGAAAGTAATAATAATAATAATTAAATTCACAAAAATTGACTCAAATTGCCTAATTTATATAAATTTCTCTATTCAAAGAATAAAAAATATTATCAAATTTCTAAATCAGCTACTTTGTTGTACTTTAATTACCCAATTAACTACCTTTTATATTTTTATAAAAAAAAAATAGTGATTAGTCCTAAATAGCAGATGTAATATGTTAGTAATCTCATTTAAAACACAAGTTTTGATTTAGTCTCTTAAATTGGTATTTGCTTGCATATTAGTCCTGCATGTACTCACACCTATATAATATTAGTTACATGTAGCTGTATAATATTAGTTACATGTTATAAATTATATGTAACTATATTATATGTATTTTTATAATATTTGTTACATTTAACAAATATTTTACATTTAAGTTAGTTATATGTAATTACGATAGTGCAATGCGTGTATGGGACCTCCCGTATTTTTTTAATGCGCGGGACTAAAACACAAGTTGTAATTGCGTACAAGACTTTTTTAAAATTAAAAACAAAATAAAGAACTTGTCACAGAAATACTCATAAAAAATAGTCATTCTGTCAAAAGTATCTATTAACACTAACAGAATGACAGAAATACTCATAAAAAATAGTCATTCTGTCAAAAGTATCTATTAACACTAACAGAATGGTGAGATAAAATAGTCTTTTTATATATCTTTTAATGATTTTTTCTTTTCTCTTTTCTTCATTTCTCTCTCTTTTTTCCTCGTTTCTTCCTCCCTCGGACCCTCCCTCTCCCCGCAAACCGGAATCACCCCCCGTAAGAGGGGGTGGTTCCTCGCTGTTGTTCCCTAGCAATGCAGCGTCTGCCACCACCAATCCCTAAAAAAGCCCCGCCACAAGGCCGCCGAGAAAGCTATCCCCAGCTTCCGTCAGATCGACCTGAACTGTTGGAAATGGAGATATCTGTAACTCGCTCTCTTTCAAAAAATTCATACACCCATCCTTCCCGTTAGTCACCACAACGCAGCACCAATTCCTCGCCTCGTCGACGTCTACATTCTGCGCTTCCTTCCCGGACGCCTTCAGAAACCCTATTCGCGGCAGTAGATGAAAGAACCTACTTTCTTTCAACCCAACGGGCTTCACCGTACCATCTATTGAGTCGAATGCGCGGATTAGAGCTTGAATGTCGACAAAGACCGAGTCGCAGATGTCAAGCATTCGCTCTAGGGTTTCGGGAATTATCTCTCCGGCAACACTGACTGCCATACCGAAATCGAAATGCATTTCAGGTAGGTCCGTAGGGAGAATCGATTCACATGACCTGATTCGTTTGAGAATTCGATCCTGGCGTCCGATTTCATCAATTTCAGACGAGAAATAGGCATGGAAGAGGGTGGTTTTGGACGAGGACGAAACAATTGAGCAGTGATTCACCGCGTAAGCTAAGTCAGGCCCTACCTTAGAGACGTAATGAGAAGGAATTGAGAGACCGTCAAGCACGGCGGAGATAAAAGACACCGCGCCGTCGAGACTCTCAGCAATTACAGCGTCGTCCCGGATCAGAACGTCGTGGCAGTAGTTCCCCACGATGTCGTCAGAGAATAGCTAGCTTGATTTGTATTCTGGTATCATCGGTACTACTTGCAAAGGTTCTAGGGGTTGAGAACAGCCATGAATACAGATGAATTAAACGGGAACAGAAATAAGGGAGCTGTGATGAGGACAAAAAATGGGTTTTTGTTTTTCAATGCAGCTTTGGCGAGAACAAGACAAATCAGAAACTCAGCGGCAAGGCCCCGTTTGGTAACTGTTTCCTTCTGACAAAATTTATTCAATTCCTAGATTTTTGGGAATTTTATTTGGAAATAGCATTTGGTAATTTTTGTTCTCATTCATTTCTATTTAAGAATTGTGCCCATTTTTTTTTTAAGAAATGAGAAACAAAAAAAAATTATTTCTCATTATTCCCATTTCATTCCCAATATTTGTTACTGTTCATCCGCCGCCGCTGACCACCGTCCAATGGCCATCTCCGACAACCGTCGCTGGTCACCTTCGGCAGTCCGCTACTGTCACCCACCAGCCAGTCACCATCGCCGTCGTCGCCACCGTCCAGCCAAAACAAAAAAAAATCTCAAAAAAAAAAAAAATAGATTTTAGGATAAAATAGTTATCAAACGTAATTCTCTTCCCAAAACCAAAAAAAAAATTATCGTTACCAAACGCGATTTTACTCCCAAAAAGGAAACAAAATTCTCATCCTATTCCCATTCCACTGTTGAAATGGAAACAGAAACGATTACCAAACACCACCTGAGAAATTGTATTTATGATCCTAGAGAGAAAAAGAGGAGAGAAGAACCTGCAAGTTGCAAAAATGGTGTTGAATTTCAAATATTTGAGATCATCTGAATGCCTAAGGGAAGTGGGAGCCAGGGAAAGAGGGTCGATAGCCGTTGCTTTGGGTGTTGGGTGGTCCCCCCCTCCCGGGGTTGCCACCCCCCATAACAGAGGTGGTTCACCCCTATTATGGGGGTGATTCTACCCTCGTAACAGGGGTGGTTCCGACCGGCGGAGAGAGAGAGGGAGGAAGAGAGAAGGAGGAATAGGAGAGAGAAAGGGGGGAAGGAGGAAGAGAGAGTTGAGCAGGAGAGAGATAAGTCAAAGAATAAAAAAAAATAAAAAAATTAAAAAAAATTAAAACATGATTAAAAATAAAATATATATATATATAAAATAAATATTTTGTCCTCAAAATTCCGTTAGTTTAGACGGACTTTTTGACAGAATGACTAAATAAAAGTGTGTTGATATGTAAAATGTTTAAAATGAAATGTTCAAATGGAGAGGGATCCCTTAGAAATGTGTCAATAGTTAAAGAGTTTAAAATGTACTTTTTCCAAAAAAAAAAAAAATTTAATAAATGATGGAATATGCAGGTTCTGGGACCTAAATTGGAGTCAGCCGGGAACTTCAGGAACAAGAGGCGAATTTGATAAGTCTCTCTCTCTCTCTCTCCACTATTAAAAAATTAGACCAATTATGCAAGTATCAAATTAGTAATAGTTTGGGACTTAATTCAAACGATATGGTACACTGGAGGGTGTAAAGTGTAAATTTGCGTCCTATAAAACTATACGTTGGAAAAAAGTTTTTCTTTTGGTTGAATCCTATATATATATATATATATATGCAGGATTGAGGGAACAAAATTTGAAGTTATCATAGAGAATGAAAAACAAGTTGAACTCTCATTCACAAGAAAGTGGGATCCTTCGCTACAAGGTCAAATCGCGCCACTAAACATTGACAAAAGGTGGTGTGATTCCTTTGATACTAATATCTGTTTGGCAGACACTTCAAAAATAAAATCAATTAATTTTGAAGGGAAATTTATATTTGTTGTCCGTAAAATATTGGGTGAGTATATATGTGAATTTTGTGGTTTATTAAATTGCGCATTTGATCCCTCAAGCTTCACATTTGTTCCAAAAATTAAAATGATTTTGATGATTTTGAATGTAATTATGGATTGTACTCCTAGTAGGATATTTTTGTCATTTCATCTCTCCACTAAATTTAAGATATTTTATCTTAACATTTTCCTTACAACGATTCGTATGAAGAATGTGAAAGAGAAACCAAAATCGTTACTAGGAAAAAGTCAGGAGAAAAATATTTTAAATTTAATGAAACGATAAAATGACAAAAAAATCTCAATTAGAAAATCAGATACTGAGCACAATTCTTTTTCAACCAAAATCATTAAAAATATTTTTTACTTTTCAAGATTAAAACAAATATAAAAGGTGAGTGATCAAATGTTCAATTTGGTAAACCTAAAAATCCAAGACACCCAACCCATACTTCACGAACCAGAAATGTAATTTTTTTGATTTTAAACTAATGTAACCTCATATATAATTGTTCATTTTCGACCATATTTTTAATTATTTAAACAATTAATGGTGATTAAAGTTGTGTTTTCATTTTATTTCTTTTTTGGAAAAAATAAAAAGGTTTGTGATGCTTCTTGGTAGCTCGGGCTTCTATTCTTACGCCATTTACGAGCACTCAGAGGACATGCCTGCTTTCAACCTCAACGAGACAAGAATTGCTTTGATGCTCAGTATCAATATGTAAACAACTTTTATCCATCATTTTCATGCCACAAAATATAATTTCTATATTACCTTCTTTTTTTTTTTTTGCAATTTTTATTTTTCTGATATATATATTTTTAGGTTTCACTACATGGCGATAGATGATGAAAGGCAAAGGTACATGCCTCTCCCAGAGGACCGCTTGCCTCCTAGAGGCGAAGAATTGGCCTATCCTGAAGCCGTGCGACTTGTTAATCCAGTTGAACCTGAATTTCAAGGAGAAGTATATTTTTTTAAAAAAAATTATTTATTCGTGTTTTTAAAAAATATATATATATATTTCAAATACATATATATGTTTGTATGGTGGTTATGATTTATGAGTAGGTGGATGATAAGTATGAATATTCATGCGAGAACAAAGACAACAAGGTTCACGGATGGATATGTTTCGACCCGGCTGTTGGGTTATGGCAAATCACTCCGAGTAATGAGTTTAGGACAGGCGGACCTACCAAACAAGACCTTACATCACATGTCAACCCTACCACCCTTGCTGTATGTGATGCGTACACTTTATAACTTTTTTCTCTAGAGTTTTAGTATATGTATCTCTTTACGGTGGCAGATTTAGAAAATTGATTGAGGGTACTATTTTTTTTTATGTGTGGGTGGGGAGGGTGAGGGGAGGGAAGGGTTCTACAATGTATTTCTATAAATTAAAGGTTTATGTAAAATATTAATGGTTTAATTGATTTTTCTCAAATTGGCCAAGGGGAACTATTTCCCTTCTTTCTTTTTCAGGGGGCAGGGGGTCGACTGTATATTTTTTTAAGTTGGTAGGTTTATGTAAAATCTTTAGGGTTTTAATCAAAAAAAATTCCAAAAAAAATGGAGCTAAACATGAAAAAAATTAAAAGTTTGGGGGGTGCTTGATTCCCTCTTGGTCTGCATATGTATCCGCCACTCTGTTTAGCATACTGTTTAAAAATCCAATCCTGATTATGTTTTTTCTTTAATAGATTCGCCAAACGAGTACTAAAATACTGATTAAATTTGGTGTGATTAGATGTTTGTGAGCACTCACTACGGAGGAGAGGATTTGATAATAAGATTTGGAGAAGGCGAGTCCTGGAAGAAAGTTTTTGGTCCAGTTTTTATATATCTCAATTCAACTTTGGAAAGAAATAATGCGCTTTCACTCTGGAACGACGCCGAAGAACAGGTTTATTTTTTATTTTTCAAAAAAAAAAATTACTGCATGAGTAAGTATTTTTTTAATTTGGATAAATAAGCAAATATATTGATATTTAGATGAAGAAAGAAGTTGAATCCTGGCCATATAGTTTTCCAGCTTCTGAAGATTTTTCACAGGCTGATCAAAGGGGTATGGTTAGTGGCAGATTGTTGGTTCAGGACAGGTAAGCCCATGTCTGCATCAAAACTGTATATATATATATATATATATATATAGTTAATTTCATATTTTTTTCCCGAGATTAGGTATATCAGTGAGGACTATATATCGGCAAATGGAGCATACGTGGGGTTGGCCCTCCCGGGAGACGTTGGATCATTTCAAAAAGAAAACAAGGTATATATGAGGTCTCATCCATATATTACTACTATAATTTTATATTTTTTAGGAAAAAATCCTCAAAATTATGCCACAAATTCATTGGGGGGATTAATCGATTGTCTTGCGGTTGAATGGTTTTCGAAAAAATAACCGAACAATTTTAAACATTAATATTTAATGTATGGAAATATTTTTTTTTCTAGCAAGAAGTCTTCATATTTTTTATTTTTTTTAAATCTAGTCATTCTACATAACAGAACACACAGAATTTGGGCTAATTTGAACGGACAATTATTCTCATTACTGGCAATGTTTCCAATTTTATCTCCTGATTTTATTTTATTTTGGATTATCTTCTCAAATCAACCGCCATTGCAAAAGATTTTGGCCACTTAAAGCTTAAAATTCATAAGATATATTTTTGTTAATGTCAGTTAACTGAGTAAACGACTGCTAGAATTATTATTATTTTGTTAATATTCAGAATCTGTCAACAAATTAATTATATAAGTCATTCAATTATATATTAAAATCTACAATAAATTGACTGATTGTGTGTTAAAAAAAAAAAAAAAAAAAAACTCCGCAAAAATGGATTTAGATTTTTGAAATAACCCGAAAAAATTTGGTAATTAAACAACCTGCATGACTTTTCATTTACAGTAATCTTGTTCCCTAAATCACAATCAAATTTTAATGTTAAAATTAACATTATGGATATAATTGGGTTAGAAAATCAACACGAGTATATTTTTCTTTAAGAAAAATTCTTTAGTACCATCAATTAAAAAACTTTTCCTTTTATCTTGTTAATTAAGTTATAAACTGCATTTTTTTTTATAGGGTTATCAATTTTGGACGAGAGCAGATGATAAAGGTTATTTCACCATCACCAACATTCAACCAAATGTCTACAATCTCTATGCATGGGTCCCGGGTTTCATCGGGGATTATCGGCATGACATTTCTATAAACATCACTTCAGGTTTTTAAATATCTACTCTTTTCACTATCTACTCAATTTCAATATAACCATGTAAAAGTAACTTTGAAGTAAATTAGGTCGTACCATTGACACGGGTAATCTTGTGTACGAGCCTCCAAGAGATGGGCCCACGTTGTGGGAAATTGGCATCCCTGATCGTTCTGCTGCAGAATTTTTCTTTCCTGATCCAAATCCAAAGTATATCAACAAACTTTATATAAATCGGCCTAGAGACAGGTAATCAATTAGTTTAATGGAACTGTGATAAATTTATTGTAAATCAATAAAATTCAAATTGGAATGCAAGATTATTGAAATCGTCTTCCTGATTGTATGTCAGGTTTAGACAATATGGATTATGGGAGAGATATGCAGATTTGTATCCCACGACAGATTTGGTTTACACGGTTGGGACTAGTGATTACAGAAAAGATTGGTTCTATGCTCAAGTAACCAGGTCCAGTCTCTATATAATTTTTTATTTTGGGTACAAACCTCTACATGAGGCTAGATCTCTGTTTATTCTATTAATATTTTTTTTCACAATCTAGGCGGGTATTTGTCACTTACTTTCCCTGTCATTCACAAACAACCACAAAGTTTTCCTGTTATTTCAAAAATATTAGTCAACCCCTGGACGGAGTATTTCTATTGTTATATTATTTATATACACAAATGCCCTTACCTTTTGTGGAGATTTTATGCGATCAAAAAATGAAATATATATATATATATATATATATATAAATCACAAATCTGCTAGGGATATTTGTGCTAATAATTTAAAGGATAAAAATTGATTGAATGAAATAAGGATAATTTGATTATTTTCGTATTTATTTATAAGGGTAATTTTGTCTGTAAGAGTGTCCTTTGATTTATAATGGTAAAATTGTTAATAAAATTTTAATTTCAGTCTTTTTATATATATAAGAAAACTAAATGATTTTTAACAAAAAAATGATAAGGTGTTCACTGGTATGTTCTAAAATTATAATATATATATATATATATGGCCTTTTATTCCACTAAAATATTTCTTGAATTACAGAAAAACAGGTGATAAAACATATTCCGGAACCACATGGCAAATCAAATTCAAACTGGATAGTATCGACCTGAAGGGAACGTACATACTACGAATAGCCCTTGCTTCTGCTACATTCTCCGAATTACATGTGAGATTTGTTTTTTATTTTTGAAAGAAAATAAAAAAAAGTAATCACAATTATAAAGTAGTGGAATTTCACTGTTAACAGATAAGGGTTAACGACGCAACAACAGATGCGGCACCTCTATTCTCTACGGGAATAATTGGGAGCGATAATGCGATCGCAAGGCATGGAAATCACGGCCTGTATTGGTTGTTCAATGTGGAAATAGAAGGAAATCAACTCAAGGCTAAAGAAGAAGAAGAAGAAGAAGAGTATAACACCATATATCTTACTCAAGCAAGAAATACTAGTCCGGTTTATGGTGTCATGTATGACTACATTCGCTTTGAAGCCCTGACACCAAACCATTAGTTTGCAATATATACCGATACTAATGTAGCATAAAGAACATTAATTTAAATTTAATACTAATTTTAGACTAGCAATATATATACGCATGTTCAGAAAAAATAAAAAAATAATATTAAAACATGAAACACTTAAGTATTATTTTGTTAGTTTGGAACATGAAACACTTAAGTATCATTTTGTTAATTTAGCAATAGTATAAATTTAAAGATTTGAAATTAGAATTATAAATGAATAAATACAATTATTTTTTTTATTTTTTTATGCATTTATTTTCAACTCCTACTCTCTATTTTAATGGACAAATTTAAGCTCTCAAAAAGAGAGAATATTTTCAAACCATTTGTATTCCTTATTAAATACATGAGTTCATTTATCCGACATATTACTCTTTTCAAGTATGTTCATTAAATGTATATAGAGATTTTCCACTTAGCTTCGCTGCCATTTCACCAAAAATCACAAATCTCCCCTATTTGCAAAATACCGTTCAATTCCTTATCATTTTGGTCAAACATCATTTATTTATCCTTTAGGATAAAAAATACCGAAAAATTAATTGTAATAACAATTTTTTACCCTTAACAATTTAAAAATAATTAAATAGTTAAAAATTAATTAAAATACATAAATATCCCCTTTAACTTTTTTATTTTTCAAATTTTGCTCTTTTAACCTTTTACACTAACACCCCTATTTTAAAAAATAAAATATTTTTCACTCCAAATTTTTTTATAATCTCTTTTATCACCATCACCCACTTCCCTTCTTGTTCTTCTTCTTCTTCTTATTTTTTCTCTCCCCAGTAAATCTGGTACCGAATATGTGCGCTATGCATAGATCACATCGAATCTACAGGGAGATAGAGAAGAAGAAGAAGCAAAAAAAAACAAAAAAAGAACAAAGAAGGACGAGAAGGAATAAGAAGGGGGTTGCAGGCAATTGGGCGTGGGTTAAAAAAAAAAAAAATATTAGGGGTAAAAAAAAAATATTAAAAATAGTTGTGTTAGTGAGTTTTTTTAAAATAAAAGTATAAACAATATTTTTAAAAAAATAAAATAAAATAAATAAGAGATGGACATATGTATTTTGGGATAAAGACCTTTTTGGTCCCTAAGAAATACCTTGGGTGTCCAATTGGTCCCTAAGAAATACAATTCGACAATTTGGCTCTCGACATTTCAAAATAGTGTCTAATTGGCCCTTCAAGTGAATTCTGTAAAGTCAATCTAACAGTCAACGTTAGTTTAAAGGTATTTTGGTCTTTTCATTCCTTAAATTTAGTTTGAAAAGTCATCTAAACTTTAAGGGGTCAAAATATTTTTTTTCGATTTCTTTCACACTCAATATTTCATTAAACTTTTAAATACTTTTCCTGCCCCATATTAATAGTTTATTCTTCATTTCCACTTTATCTTTTTTTTTTATTATATATATTTTAAAAAAAATATAGAACAATTAAAAAAAAATATTGTGCATAATTACAAGATTTAGTATAATCAAACACTATATTAATCGATTCCAACACTGAACAATAGAACTTTTTTTTGTATTTTTGAACTATAAAAAAAAACAGAATAATATATTCAAAAAAAAAACCACAGTTTTTTTTATATTTTAGAAAATACAAACAATACATCATGTTCTAAAAAATAAGAACAATACAATAGATCCTATAAAAAACAGTACAATACGCCAAGTCCTTTTAAACAATCAGAACAATACAATAGGTCCTTAAAAAACAGTACAATAAGGTCCTGATAAACAACCAAAGCAATACAAAAGTCTTAAAAAAACAAAACAATACATCAAATCCTAAAAAAACAATACAATACATCAAGTCCTAAAAAAACAATATAATACATATAAAAAAATAGAAATCAACCATCAAACCTATTCTAAGAATTTTGTGCTAAAAATAAGAGAGCAGAACATAATCATATATTTTTTTTTCTCTCTCATATTAAAACACAAATCTGAGAACAAAAATACTAAAACGAACACCACTACCGAAACGAACAACACTACCGCCGAACACCAAAATCGAAATCAAATAACACCGCCGAACATCGCCATCAAAAAGAAGAACACCATCTAAATCGAAATAGGGTTTCGATTTAGATTTCGAAATTGATTTCGAAACCGAAGAACATGGCACGAAGAACACCGCTGAACACCACCACCAAAACGACGAACACCCCCGAAATCAAACCATAGGGTTTTGATTTTTATTTCAAAATCGAAACAGGAAATCGATTTCGATTTTGATTTCGAAATCAAAATCGAAGAACACCGCCGAACATCACCACCAAAATGACGAACACCATCGAAATCGAACCTAGGGGTTTCGATTTCGATTTCGAAATCAAAATCGAAACCTAGTTTCGAAATCGATTTGGGTTTCGATTTCAAAACCCAAATCGAACCACGATTTCGATTTCAAAATCGAAACCATGTTTCGATTTCGAAATAGATTTCGAAACTAAACCTAGGAAATCGATTTCGAAACTAGAAAATCGATTTCGAAACCCTAAGTGACCCCACCGCCTACGGCTTCAATGGCACCATCCTTAGGGACCATGACTCCAGCAATTACCTGAAGGCGGTCAACGGAGTCATACGACAGCACACGAAGACGTCAGGGAGGAAACAGAGGAACCTGTTATGGCCGCTCTTGGCTTCGCAGTCGCCGTACGCTTGGAGCCGGGATTGGAGATTAGTGGCGAAGGAGAACGAAGGATCGGAGCTTAGTGGCGAAGGATCGGAGAGGAAGAAGACCTAAAAAAAAATTAAAGAATTTTTTTTTTTTAGCCCCTTAAATTTAACAAAATATGTAAATAGGTCTCATTTTATTAGTAAGTATGAAATGACACATTTACCCTTGGCCAGACGTCATGTGATTGTCACGTGACTTTTTCCATCCAAAATCTCCAAATTTTACTAACGGAACCCGACCCAATGGCCAATTGGACACTACTTTGAAATGTCAAGAATCAAATTGTCGAATTGCATTTCTTAGGGGCCAACTGGACACCCAAGACATTTTTCAAAGACCAAAAAAATCTTTATCCCATGTATTTTTTGCAAAAAAATAGGTCAAGGGATTTGAGTGGTATTTAACAAATTATATGGGATGATAATAGTTTTACGTGAAACGATAGGCGGATAGATGACCTATGCTCGGAGCACCTATAGGGATGTTAATGAGTTTTTTGAAAAATAAAAGTATGATTTTACAATAATAATAAGATATGGGCATTTTTGTATTTTTACACAAAAAATAGGTCAAATAGGTTGGCTGGTATTTAGCAAAGATACAGAAAAAAATTATTTTAACTAAAATGGTAGAGGAGGTGAGTGTCAAATACCCAATGTGTATATACTAAAATAATTAAAATTAATGAGAACTCAAATAAACTCTTATAAGACTTCTAAGGCTTAAAAAGTAATTTTAAAAATATGAGTGTTGGTCAGTTTTTGAAAATTAAAAGTACAAAAAAAAATGGAAAAAAATAAGAGATGGACATTTGTGCTATTTTGCACAATAAGTCAAAAGGGCTGACTAACATTTAGCAAATGAAAGATGAGGGTTTTTTTTGTGTTTTTTTTTTTTTTGGTAAAGAAAAGCAAACACAACAAATTAAGGACTGTGAGAGCGGGCCTCGTTCTTTATCTCGGCTATGAGAAGTCTCTCCAATCCCTTCGGGGGTTCTTCCAAATAGTGCATCTCTAATCCAGTGTTTGTTCTCATCCAAGCCAAGTAATCAGCACATCTATTGTTGGCCCTTCTAGTCATTTGTATCGTGAAGTTGTGGGTTTCAATAGTACGCTTGCACTCCACAATCCATCCTCTGTACACGTGACTTTCCGGACATTCTCCTTTGATGAGGTTCACAGGTTCCTCCGAATCTGATTCCACCAAGATTATGGGGAACCCTCTAGTGATCAACAAGCACATCCCGGCATGAGTTCCATGAACCGTCCCATGTCTTATAAGACCTCCAATACCTTTTTTCCCCAGGTTCCCAAGAGCATTGCCATTCGTATTAAGTTTGAAAAAACCTATAGGGAGAGGAATCCAATTAGGAGAGGGATTAATCAAAAGTCCATTACGAATATGGTTAGGATAAACCGCTTTCATCGTATCTCCTGCAAAACAAGATATTTTGGAAGCTACAAAAGAAGGATCTTGGATAACTCCCTTGATCACTTCCTTGTTTCTATCTTTCCAAATCTCCCACAAAATGGCAAAGAAAAGTAAAGAGAAGAAGGTTTGACGAATCTTCCTTTAGTGAACTTAGCAATCTAGTCTTGAATATCTATGCCATGATCCCACCTCAAAAAGTCACTGTCTAAAAAAATATTCCAAACAGTCCAAGCCTTTGGGCAAAATCTCAGCACATGGTCCAAGGACTCAATAGCATTATTACAACACACACAAATGGCAGACACATCATTTAACCATTTAGCTCTAAGTGAATTGGTCATCAGTCTTTTATGAAGAAAAAAAATTCAAAGAAAAAACTTTTGGGATTGAGGGATTTTAAGCTTTCAAATCCACTCCCATTTGGAAATAGATCTAGGAATTTCAAAATCCGAAATTATAGAGTAGGCCGATTTCACAGAAAATTTTCCAAAATTTTTCAGAAACCAAATGGTCATATCTTCCTTAAGCATATCCGGAGGCTCAGAATTTATGATATCATTGACCTAGTTACTGGAGATAAGATGGCCGATTGACAGAAGATACCAACTATTAGAATCATCCAAAATATCTGAAACCATAAGTTCATAATTCTTTTGTAATTCCTCATTACCTAAAGGCCCATCCCCACACCACCAATCAGTCCATAGGTTAATATTAACCCCGTTATTGATTTTCCACTTTAAACCCTTAGAGATACAATCCCTAGATTTAAAAATTCTTCTCCAAATATGAGAGTCACCCTTCTTCTTAATGCAAGAAACGGGTTTCTCTCCAAGTTTAAATTTATTAGAAATTGAAGAAACCCATAAGCTGTTATCATTAGAAACAATCCTTCAAGCTAGTTTAGACATGAAAGCAATACTATTAAGTCTAGATTTTTAGATATTCAAATCCCCCAAGTCAAGAGGTGAACAAACCCTATCCCAGTTTACAAGATGAAATTTCTTTTTACTCTCCGTATCCCCCTAAAGAAAATTCCTAACGATTTTATCAATTTTATCACAAAATTTAAGGGGGAGGGGATTGGTTTGCATCGAATATAGAGGGATCATAGTCAAAACATATTTTATCAATGTAGCCCTTCATGCAATGGACAAATTAGACGCCTTCCAATTGGAGAGCCTTTTCTGCATTTTTTCCAGAATGAAGTTGAAGTATTTGCCACTAAACCTCTCATGAATCAGGGGGGTTCCTCAGTAGGTACCCAAGTCTTTGCATAGAAAAATCCCTAGATTATTACTAATTAATCTCTTTGGCAGTAACAAAATTAACCTTAAGAGTGACAAAAACTCTGAACTTATTAAGATTAACAACAAGCCAGAGGTTGTGGAAAAATTTTCATCGTGTTAATTATTGATTCACAGCATTTACTCTTCGTCTTAGCAAAGAGCATAATATCATCCGTGAAGAACAAATGAGTTAGGATAGGCCCATTTTTCTACTTTTAATCCCTTCCATCTACTATGGTCAACCTTCTTATTGATCATATAATAAAGTTTCTCCATACAAAGAACAAACAGATAAGGGGCCAGAGGATCCCCTTGTCTGAGCCTTTTTCTGAGAGAGAATCCTTCTAGGGGTTCCCCATTCCAGAGAACCCTTGTTGAAGCCTTCCTAACGCAATTCATAACAAGCTCAATCCAACCTCTAGGGAAATTAAAAAATTCAAAAGTATTTTCAACAAAATTCCAACTTAGTTTATTATAAGTTTTTTCAAGATCAATTTAAATATCATCCCTCGCTTCTTGTCCTTAGATTTTTTAATTTATGCAACAATTCCTTAGTGATAATTATATTATCAGCTATTTGTCTTCTTGGTATGAAACAATTTTGGAAAGGTCCAATAATGGACGACAAAAGATGGCGAAGCCTGGTCACCAAAATCTAAGTAACCGGTTTATAAGGAATATTACATAAACCGATCAGGTGAAACTAGTTAACTTTCTGGTATATCCACTCTAGGGATCAAAACAATAAGTGTCTCATTCATTTTAGAAGGCATATTTCTTTCATGAAAGTACCTTTTAACAAAATCACACAAACTTTTCCCCACTTTATCCCAATTTTTCTTATTAAACACAGCCTGGTAGCCATCAGGGCTTAGGGCCTTAAGATCCTTCATATTTTTCATATTCATTTTAATTTCCTTATCATCTGGCACCATAATTAGATATTATTATTCCCCAGGATCGATAGGGTGTTCACTATCAATCTCAGTAAGATCCGAATCAATCATGTTAAAAACATTCTCACAACAAAAATAGATTCTAACACAATTCTTAATATCCTCTTGGTTATTCAATCATATACCATTAGAATCTTTAATCATTGACACTTTATTCTTCCTTTTTATCTAAGTAGTAGCAACATGGAAGAACCTAGTGTTTTTATCCCTAAAGGGCAGCCACTGAACTCTACATTTTTATGCCAAAACATCTCCCTCTTAAGAATATTAGAATACTTTTTGTTTTAACTCTTTTTCAAGGAAATAAAGCCTATTTGAAAAGTTGGTTTCTTGGTACTATTGAATTCCTTTAAGTAAGGGAATGAGGTTTTTGTTTTCCTTAAAAATGTTTCAAAAAACTTCTTTGTTAACTTTCCTAGTGAACTTATCTAGATTACTATCAAGATCAAACTCAATACTATTCCAGGTATTATCAATCAGAGGTTTGAAGTTAGGGTGATCTAACCACATGACTTTAAACCTGAACAGACGAGAATAATTGAGAAAATTAACTCCTAAGACATGTATTAAAAGAGGAGAATAGTCAAAGTACATACGCGAAAGGTTTTCAACCCTAGCCTCAGTGAAAGTAAAGTACTATTCCTCATTTTTCAAAGCCCTATCTAGCCTTTTGTTGACCCTTTGGCCATAGACATTGGAGGTGATTTATTTGAAGACCTTCCATAGAAAGGCCTGAGACTGATGTTATTGTCTGGAGGTTTAAGGGGAGAAACAAGGTGTTTGGGATGATGATGCTTCAGAGCTTGAAAAAAGAAAGTACCAGAAGATAAAGATGATGAAGCATTACTCGAATGGGTGGTAGAAGCAATGTCAGATGAGTTAAGACTGGTGCCTTTCCGTGACGTTGCCTACATCACCGCCTTTTGCAAGCCATTTCCCATGAAATAAGCAGGCATGCTCTTGTCCTTTACACTTGCCTGAACACCCTCAGAGCTCTTCTAGCCCTGAGCCCTTGAGGTTTTCTTCTTCCCGATGTGGCTACCACCTGTCCCTAAATTAACCCTACGATTTTCTAGACCCTTCATCTCCGATTCCCCATAGTTAAAAGAGATTTGCACATTTTTCCCACTTTGTTCTGATGGACCTTCTCAGGCCCAGTCCAGCTGAAGTTCGTAATTTTAGGTAAAATAACAAGAGTGATAAGTGAAAAATACCCAATATATATATACTAAAATTAGTAAGATTAATAAAAACTCAAATAAATTCTTATAATTCTTCCAAGGCTCAAAGAGTTAAGCTTCATTTTAGTTTCTTACTAGTTTTAAACCAGCACAATGCGCAGGTTTAGAGAAAAAAAAAATCATATTATTAAATTCTCAATGCAAGACCTAGGTTCTTTTTGGTTACTTTTGTAGTAATAGCATGGATTTCAAGTTACAAAAAACTAGTCGGTAGGGAGAGGAGCTCTCTCTTGGAAAGCGTGCATTGGTTACTTCCAATTTGATTTCTCGTCGATCTAGTCAGGCAGAGGCTTCTGGCGTTCCTCTCCATCGCACCTCTGAGATCCTCATCTCCAATTTTGAGCTTTCAAGTTCCTCATCGAATTTTGCTAGTTTTGTGTCACGAAACAGGAATTGTCAACTCCAAGCGTGGTTTCATGTGGTGAACCAACCAGATCAGAATTCAAATCAGTCAAGTTTGGATGAGGGGCCTCAAATAGATTAGGGTTTCGATCTTCTCAAATCAGAGCAGGTCCCAAAGCTCAAATCCGGTCAGAGCAGTCCCAATCTTCGCAAACCCAAGCAGATCTTTATAAGAGCAATTCCCAATCTTCTCAAATCAGAGCAGTCCCAATCTTCGCAAACTCGAGCAGATCTAAATCCTCAAATTGAAGCAATATCTCACAATTCGCAAAAATCTCAAATCTCTAATCTGGGAGTCGTCCATCCATTTTCCCATCTGGCCGATTCATATAGGTAAGATTCATTATTCTCTGCTTGGGTGCTTGGGTGAAGTTGTTACCGCTCTGGTTTTTGCATTTCAATTAATTGGTGTCATGAATTTGTGGAATTATTGTATTCTTAGTCTTAATTTTACTCTTTACAACTCATTATAGGTAGTAAAAATGCAAACTGGAAAAGGAATTATACTGAATCAAAGAATCGGTTAATGTCTATTTTTGTAGATTCTATTCCGAAAAAGATGGGCAAAAGATGATTAAAATTCACGTTTCAGTGGCATAGGGTGGTGCGTAATGTCTATATTCCAAAGTGGAGAAGAGTTAGAACAAATTCAAAGTATGGATTTGTTCGATTTTCGACTTGGGTTGAAGCCCTAAATGCTATTAAAATTCTCAATGGGATTAGGATGAAAATTAAAGTGATTCAAGTTTGTTTGGCTGCATGCAGTAAGCAATCCCATGTATTTAGTATGAAAAGAAAATGAGTAAGAAAAATAAGGAAATGAATTAGGGTCTGCAATTTGTGAACACAGTGTTGTTTCTACCCCTCAATTCAAGCCCAATCTTGCATTTGTGGGTTGTCTTAGTTATTTTCTTCCTGCATCCTCTAATCCTGGGAGTTTATCAATAATTCGGTCACCAAATGCTCTTGATAATAATGAGAACTCCACCTCTTATAAGGATTTGATAAATCGAAGCAAAATAATGTTGAAATATGAGAAAATCTCTCAAATCATGAGGATGTTTGCCGTGTCTTGGAAGAGGGTGAGATCATTGCGGAGTCCTTTTGTCAATTCAATTCGCATAAATCATTTGCTAAAAGTGACCTTGAGTTTTCGAGTTAAGAATGGTCATTCACAAGTGATTCAGATAATAGTTGTCACTCAAAACCCAAGGATGAAATTGATGAGATTTTCTTCAAAATTGGCAATAACCGTCGCTTGCGGTTTAAAAAGAAACTAGTCTTAGTACCTAAAAGGAGAGGGAAAAATAACTCTTTGGTGGTTTGGGTGTATTAATAAGCAGGTCAGGAGCTCTTCGGCTTAGAAGACCTTAGCGATTGTTGTCTTTTGTGGACACGATCATGGGACAATTTTGTAGCCTACAAATTATTTCTGGTGTTGGTTATTTTGTCAGTGTTCCTTTTTGTAGTTGGGGGTTATTCCCTTTTGGATTGCATCAGGTCAACTGCGAATATGTTGCTCCCCGCAATTCTATAGCTTTGATTGTGTTGTCATTGTGATTGGTGGTTTCGGATTTAGGTGTTGTCCTTCTATGGTTGTGCCTTCTCTCGTGAGAATATGTTCGTTATTTATTTTGTATTTATGAACAGTAGTGTTAGATATGTTGTATAACTATTGTGAATAGCCATGGTTTGTACCCGTTGGAGAGTACTTGTCTTGACCCTAGGTCTTTGAATTTTGATAATCGGTGTATTTTGTCGGCTTGGGGTCTTACAGGCTACTTGACAACACATTTTCATGTAGCAAGAGAGACCCTTCCCCTTATCTTATATATAATATTTGCTTATAAAAAAATAGCATGGATTTCAAAATAAAATTAGAATTGGAAATGAATAAATGCATAATTTTCAATTTTTTCATGCATTGTTTTTCAATTCTAGTTTTGTATTTCGATGGAAAAAATGAGGTTTGATGAGTGGTTTATTTATCAATAAATCAAATACTTTTAGATTCAAATATTTGTGTGTTTTCAAGCACTTTTATTAGTTTAATGTGTTTTTGTATTGTTTTATAGGTTTTTGAATAAATAGGTGAAAATAGGCAAAGTCGGTATAGGTGCAGTAACTTTAAGGCCAATTTTGAACATGATTCCATTCTATTTTGGAAAAACTCAAAACATAAAAGTTGTAGATCTCTGTCTTATATTTCCATAGGAGTTTAAATCACCTTAAGCATAGCTCGGACAAGAAAGTTACAGCCAAAATACCAAAAGGTATCACCGCTGCAACGGTCAAAATACAAGATGGGCAGAAATCTTCTGCCCTTCCACCGCTGCAGCAGTCTGACAGCAGACATAATTGATATTTTAGGATATTTCCTTGATATTTTGGATCTCTATTTCATCATATCTTTCCCCAACACACCTAGGACATTTTTTGGAGTCCCTTGAGAGCTCCAATGCATACCAACAATGAGAGATCATCCATTTGAAGAGGAGAAATCAAACTCGGAGTGGAAATCATGGACGTGGAACCGTCACATCTTCGGATAAAGACTAATCTCTTTTGTTTCTCTATTTTATTCTTAAATCCTTATTGGTATTTGATGTTGTTTAGCTTGTTCATTGTTGTATATTGGGTTATGGCCATGTGTAGCTAAACATATATTGTCTATGGAGTGATTTTGTTTATAAAAACGTTGTTTGGTTTGATCTTTGTTTCGTTATCAGCTTTTCATCCATGTTCGATTGTGTTTACCGTTCTTCCATTTTTATATGTTTGTTAAGATATATTGAGAATACGGGGTTTGATACTCAGGAGAGATAATCCTGAATTCATACTAGAGTTAAACACGACATGACGATCTAACGACCCGGGAGAGTGTTAGAAAGTGCGCAATCCATGACGTTAGGGTGAGACTCGTGTGACTATGTGTTCTAAAAAACGCTAGAGGGGGATTTCGGCTTTAACGCGAAGTCACTTATTCATTCAATTTACACTCGGGAGAAAGAGTGAATGAGTTTACGATACTGAGATTGTCGGATAGGATGAATGTCGTTAATATAAAATAGATTGAAACTAACACGTTTAAGTGGATGAAGTTAATCCCTAAGCAATTTACTCCCATAAACGTCATATTAGTATTATAGATTAATTAGTTAATTTAGTGCAGTATATTTTATTAACAAAAATATAATTTATGTCACCTAGATAAAATTAGGTTATGACAAATGCGGTACTCAATGACGATCTAATCCAATCCATGTGGATATGACAACCCTTACTCTTTCAACTTTATACTAAAACTTGATCCGTACATTTGTGGTGAAAGTAGCGACGCAATATTTGCGCTACCAAGGTTCTTAGAAAAAATAAAAGATTTTTAAACTATTTATATTACTCATCGAATACATAGAGTCATTAATCTAAGAGATTGTTCTTTTCAAGTACGTTTGTTGAATATATATATATATATATATATTAGTAAAATTAAAGAGAGTTCAAATAAGTTCCTCTAAACCTTCTAAATCATCCAATGAATTTTCACTTCTTTTTTTTTTTATATATATAAATAGATATAGATATTAGTCTTGGTTATTGTATAATCAATTCAAGTACATTAATTATCGAAAAAAAAATGTTGAATTTTAATTTTTAATAAAATTTAAATGACTAGTTGCAAATGTCTTTGACTATCCAATGAATATCTCAAATATAAAATACTTACTAATTCATTAAGGTAGATTTCAATGACTTGTCATTTAAAAAATACACGGGAGGACTTATTTCATTTTAAAAGTAGAGAAAAGTATATTTTAAACCTTTTAAATATTGACACATTTATAAATGATTTCTTTCTATTTGAACGTTTCATTTTAAACCCTTTGGGTATTAGCCTGTTTTTATTCGATCCTTCCGTTAAAAAATCTGTCAAACATAACAAAATAGAGGGACAAATCTATCTTTTTACATATTTTTAATTTTTAAATAATTTTTTCTTTTTCTTTTTTTTTTCTTTTTTTTAATCTCCCGCTCAACTCTCTCTCTTCCACTCACTGTTCTCTCTCTTTTCCTCATTCCTTCTTCCTCCCTCTCTCCTTCCCTCTCTTTCTTTCTATTCCTCCTTCCTCCTCCTCTTGCTCCCTCCCTCTCTCTCCCTGCCGGCCGGAATAGGGGGTGGAACCACCCTCTGTTACAAGGGTGGTTCCACCCCCTGTTTTCGGGTAGAACACCCCCTCTGAAAAACAAGAGGGGAACACCCCTTGTTAATGAGGTGTTCACCCCCTGTTGTCACCTCCATAATAGGGGGTGGTTCCTGTCGAAGGGAAGAGAGAGGGAGGAAGAGAGAGAGAGAGAGTGTTGAGCGGGAGAGAGAGAGATGGGGGGTGAAAGAAAAAAAATATTAAAAAATGAAAAAAAATGTAAAATGACGATTTTACCCTCAAAATTCTATTAGTTTGGATGATTTTTTTAACAGAAAGATCAAATAAAAACGTATTGATACATAGAAGGTTTAAAATGAAACGTTCAAACGGAGAAGGACTATTGATAATTTTGTCAATACCTAGAGAGTTTAAGATGTACTTTTCCCTTAAAAGTATCATCGGTAATACTTGTCATTTTGAAAACCCAACAATACCTCCAAAAATATGCCGAACCTTTTTCAAAATAAAACTAATTTGCAATCGAATTGACTGTTGCAAATTCGATTATCAGTGTTTTGTAGAACGAATCCATACTGGTTTGAGAAATTGAAGGATAAGAATTGTGTTCTTCTTGATAGAGAAAGAATTAATGGCAGGAAAGAAGAAATTGGCTTCGAATTGATAAGAAGGGCTTCAATTCTTGGGTTCCATGGACATCATAAGAAATGAGTTCAAGCATTTGCAGAAGAAATAAAGCCATTAAAGAAAATCGTAGAGAAAACAGATTCAATAATTCATAATCTTAATTCGAAGCTTCATCGTGCAAAAGAAAAACTTGAAACAACAATTGATATTGCCTGGATATGGTAACACAGTAAATTTATAGTTATATCATTGCAAACTTATGTTCCTTGCTTCTGAGAGTGCTTGCACAAATTCTTAGCATCAGGGGTGAATTTCAGTAAAGAACCTCTGGCTTGAGAGTAAGTATCTATCTAGAAAAAGAGTGTAAAGTCGATTGTGAATATCAAATTGTGCATAGTGAATTGCGCGTATCTAGGCTCACGCTTACACAGGTATTTATGCAGTTCGTTATTGAGAGTGGAAAGAGAGAGAGAGAGAGCTTAGTCACCAATCCGTTATCGGCACAATAATTATTGTATTATTTGTGCGTCCTCCATGCCACGTGAATATTCTCTGGCAATTTCGTGGTGAATCACCTTCTACCACCGAGTTCCTCATTTGATCCTACTTGTAAGTCCTCCTAAGAGTTTAAGCCGACTAATGATGGTGGGGTTGGGCCTATGTGGCATGTGTGCAACCCAGGCCCCCTATTATAGGTTCCTTGGGCTTTTTCACTAGGTGGCTCATGACCAAATCCACTACCATCAACAATTATAGCCGAAAGAGAGGGCGAAATCGATCAAATTGAACCTTTCCCTCACGCTTCAACAACTAAAAATTGAATAGCCAATCATGAATGAAAAATCGATCATTATTGAAGAAATAAAGAAACTCAAGTCATATCCGATAGTGGCATGATGGTTCTACCGTCGTGATGTCCAAAACCACATTCGACCCAAATCTGGTCAGATTGGACCAGATCTATTCTGGTCACAACCACCACCACTAGTAATCTGATGGTGATCGCACAAAGAGATAAACGACATAACGGTGGTGGCCAAGAATTCGATATAGACGATGGTGGCTGGTGTTTTTGGTGGAGGCAATAGCGCCTAGTGCTATTGGTGGAGGCTACGGTGGTTGTCGATGGAGGGAAAAAAATAAGGGAGGAGGTGGCGGATATGAGAAAATTGATAGAAGATGAAATAGATGTAAATTCTTTTTTGATTTTGACATTTAAATTTAAATAATAATTATTTCCTAAATAGTATTTTGTCAAGAAATAAAATTAAATCTTGACCATTCTAATTATTTCTTAAAATTAGAATTAGCTTTGGAGCAATAGAATTGGAACCCTTTCGATTTTATATATATATTTTTTTAAAATAAATATTTATTCACCTATTTTGAAAATATTTTTTAAAAATATATTTCAAAAACAATTATATATATATATTGAATTTTCAAAATTTAATAATTAATATTCTCTTCTTTTAAAAACATTTTATTGTATATATCAAAAAGTATAAAATATAGTATTTATGTTGTTTTGAATTAAAAATAGTAATAAAGTCGAATAAGTAAATCTATTTATACCAAAATCATCATTTCAAATAAATTTAATATCATCAAATCATCTAGTATTCTCGATCAACTCAATTTTAATAATCTGATCCGAACAAGTTTTTAGGAATACATATTGTTTTGAATTAAAAATAAAAGAATAAAAAATAGAATAAGTGATGAGAAATAAAAAAGAACAAGAGAAAAAGCATTATAATTTTTTAATTTTTTTGGTGGGGTTTTGGGTTGGGGGGGGGGGGGCTAAGAAAAGAGAAACAAATAATAAAGGGCCGTTTGGATTGAGAAAAATATGAAGAACAATTAAATTCTCAGATCCTCGATTCTTTTCACTTAAATCACACAATTTTTTCAGGATCCAAACATAGCCTAAGTAAGAGTGACTAAGAAGATATGTCAAGTCTTCTTTTAGTGTCCTCGGCAGCATCTGTAGCTTCAACCTGCATCTTAGCCGTCTGCAGATCAGCCTCTGTTGCTTCTCTCTCGTTTCTCGCTCTTATCCTCTTCGCCTTCATCCATTTACATACACACATATATAAATAATTAAATGCTAAACAAAATATATGAATAATTAAAACCCAAAGAAAAAAAAAAAACAAATAAATACCTGACCGACGATTACAGCTTTCAGCTGCCTGAAACCTTCTTGAACCGACACCGCAAATGATAAGAAACCTTTCTTCGAACGAGCTATGGCCGACATATCATTGCTTTTCCCATCGGCGGCGGCGGCGACGGTTGTGGGCGGCGACGATTTGGTCTCTTCCATTGTACTAATCAGCCCACCTCAATCAAGAAAACTCCTTTATGATTTTTCCAGCAAAGGCTTAGAGAGTACCACGTGTATTAAGTTTTTCATTACGTGGCAACTCAGGACTGCCAACATGTTAGAGCAGCCCCAAGAGTTGTCCGATTTCCCACCCCACCATTATTATTATTATTATTATTTTATTTTATTTTATTTTTTTTGAGTATTTTAAAGTCAAAATTTACTCCAACAAATGGATATATTATCATCTATACTATTTTAATAATATAAGTCAAAATATTAGATTAGTGAGTGAATAAATTAATTAAGATTAATTAGTTGATTTAGATTTAAATTTTAAAATGATTGAGTTAATGTTGGATTTATTTAATTAGGATTGGGTAGGATTTGTATGGCTAGATTTATATTAATTTTGGTTTAATTAAATTTAATTGAGTTTAAATATTTTTTTTTATTGGATTTAATTACGTTCGGTGGAGTTGAGTTTATTAATTTTATTTTATTTGGCTTGAGTCAGATTAATTGATTAATTTTACTCCACATGAGAGGTGGCAAGGGTTAATGGTCAAATTATAAATGTGAGAAAAAATTTCACGTCATGAGCTAATTTTTTAGATTAAGAAATGACCAAAATCACCCTATATTGGTATCGAAATCCATGTTACAATAATTTTGACCTAATAATCATTGTTAATATTATATATAGGTCTTAGTCAACTAGGTTAATTAAATTCTAACTTTACTAGAGAAACCCTAGTTACTCACTCGTGTATATATCTACATATTGCACTTTTTTCATATATCAATACAATCACCCCATGTTCTCACAATATTCCACCTCTCACTTATTCTAACATAGTATCAAGAGCAATTGTTCATGCCCTTGTTCCTACTAAATTTTCGCAACTCTAATTTTTTTTTAAAGCCTTTCATCGCGCCATTGCCTACAACCCTTTGTTTCACTATTCAACAAACCAACATTGTATTCACCGCTACTATCTAGGGTTGGTCATGGGCCGGGCTTAGACTAGAGTAATACAAAAAATTGCTACGCCCGAGCCCGGTCCTATAAAAAAAACCTAAGCTCAAAGTCTGGCCCTAAAGTTGGGGTTGTCTTCTGTGTATAATGTGTGTATACACACACATACACAAATATATATATATATATATATATATATATATATATATATATATATATATATATATATATATACTTTTAATTATTCTTCGGGCCGAGCCTAGCCTAGCCTAAAATTTTTTGGTCTTGTCCAAACCCGATCCTAAAATTGATCGAGCCCTAACACCTAGGTTCAGGCCCTACCCATGGGCTCAAAGCCTAAGCCCAAACCCTAAAAAAATAGAGTTGGGCCGTTCGGGCTGGTCGAGCTCCGGGCCCATGATCATCCCTACTACTATGAGTACTATGAACTATCAGACTCGTTTCGTTTCACGGCAATCATCAGACTCATTTCGTAAAAGGACTTCGACAACACAGAAAATGTGGAAAATTATATAAATGTTTCTTTAGTTTCTATTTTCAATATATATATAAAGTAATTTTTTTGCCCCTAGAAATTCACTATTATTTAATTTTATCCTCACCCTTCTTTTTATTTTATGGAAATACTAATTCAAAAATATATGATTTTTTATGACAAAAATACCCCTCAAGTAATTAATGCGCAATTTTGAAATTATATTATCGGTTATTCCCAAATTCAAATCTAAAAAATAAATAAAGACGTAATTGCCCTTATGCAATTCAATCATTGCCCTAAATTTCCGGAACGTATTTATAGGACCACAATAGTTTTCATTTTTGTTTAAGCTTAAAATAATTGGCAGAACACATTCATACATAGCGTATTTTCAAAATTTAAATTCACAAGTTACCACAACAATTTTTTCACGAACAAGGTTGCCAGAGGATCAAAATCTTTTGTGAAGTAACAGTTCGAAATCATTTTTTCAAGCAAGTAATATGAATGTATGATTACATTTAGTCTTTAAATGCGTCAATATTACATATTTTCTTGTTTCTGAAACAAGAAATCTTGATTTAGATATATTTGATCGTTGAGTTATATTCAACACACGACGAAATATAAGCGTGCAGAAAATATGATGTGTGTTAACGTGAATATAATTTTTATATTAAATTTCTAGTTCTGAATGCGATGTTATACAGTAGGCGCATGTCACTGACATTTCTTCATTGTAGTACATTTAACAAAACATGAAGAGATGAAACAACGATCACATATACAGTATAGTTTTGGTGATACAGACATATGACGCATTATGCTAATAGTACAATATGTTTGGATGATTGAAAGAATAACATGTTGAAGGAAATCTAATGTTATTCAACATTGAACAATAAAGATACACATACACGATGTTAGTTTTGGATCGAGCAGGTCCGTATGTCTACTTTGAACACAACATGAATGAAAAATGCATATGTCAAATGAATGATGGATGATAATATGTTGAATATAACATTGACGCACCCCATATTTTCGTGAAGATGATTGAAAAGAAAAAGCATTTTTCATGAAATAGTAAAGAAAATGATTTTTTAAAAACATCGATTTTCTCACAAAAAAACTCAAAAACTTAAAAAAAAAATGAATTGCCATCTATTAAGGAGTTAAAATAGTGTGCTAGGTCACCAATTTTTTAAAAACTATTAAAAAAAGACTTGAGTAAAATTTTCATTCCAAAAAACACGATCCGACCAGAAATTCATTTTAAAAGCGTTCAAGAGTCAATTAAGCTCGAAGAAGATGTTAAAACATTCCAATACACCCATCGGATTACAGTATCTTATCCAATTAAGTCCAATCAAAAGTTAGGTCCAAATCTTTTATTTAATTTTGAATCCTGAAAAATTTTCTTGGTGTTTTTGAAGTAAATTGTGACAAGTTATTTTTGAGAAATGTTCTCCATTTATATTGATAATTTAACAATTGATAATTTAACAATAACAATCCCCAATAAAATTTTGATGTAGTGAAGTTCATAGATTGGATTATCTTGAAATGATAAAGGAATATTTTTTATGCTTGTGGAACAAAAATAGGATTGGAATTTTTTCTTCAAAATATATTTAATAAGAAAACATACAAGATATTTTGTAAAAATGCAATTTAAAAAAAAAAAAAAAGGTTTTCTTTTGGAATAAACGCAAAATTAAAGGTGATTAAAAGTTCCCTTTTTTTATTTCAAATTTAGATTTGAAAGGAGGATTTTTAGAGAAAAACAAAATACAACGGAGAGGATTGGTTTGAACATAGTATAATATTATTTTATTTTATTTTTGAAAACTTGAATCTTTCGTAAATATATTTTTAAACTTGGAAAGATTATCCCTTTTATACTGATCTTTCAAAAATATTCCTCCTTTTTTAAAATGATGAAATTTCTAATAAACACACGAAAACTTGGTATTTATTTTTTAAATAAATTTTCTTCTAGGAATAAAACAAATGAGATAAAATTAGGAAGACATTTTTATGGAAAGAGCAAAACCAATTTTATATTTTTTGATGACATGATGAAAGAGACAAATATAAGATGCAAATGAATGGTTTTTTTTTTTTTTTTTTTTTTTTTCCTACCTTTTACCAATGTAAAAGAAACTAACTAAATATGCTAATTTAAAAAGCTAAATTAAAAATCTCATTAAATAAACTAACTTCAACATGGTGGTAGTCCAGCGGGGTTTGTCGTGGTGGCCCAGCGGCAATGGCTGCCAGCAATCCTGTGGTGGCTGTCCTACAACTGATCGATCACCGGTATCCAGAGGTCCAGCAAACCAATGATGGAATTCTGGCGACCACAATCAGAATCCGAAGACCAGCGACTGAATATAATTTAAAAGCTAAAATCTAACTAAAAAACAAATAAACATGAAAAATTTCAAAAGCAACTAAAGAATCCAAATACAGAACTTCCTAATTTAAAAATCTAACTGAAAAATACTTACTAAATATATGTTAAAAATGCTAATTAAATAAACGAATTTCAGCACGGTAGTGGTCCGACGGCGGTGGTTAGTACGTACTTTTGGACACCGATTAATAATCAACATTATTCAATTGAACTCGAAACAAACATATACTTTATCACTGCTAACATACAAAAATCAGGAAAGCCTTGAAATACTTCCTGCTCCATTGAGGGGAAAATTGTTGGAGGCAAGGGGTGTTGTGTTTTCCTTCAATATTTCCTCTGCAATTGGGATTAAAGTAATGAGGTTAGAAACATATAAATCCAAAGGGTAAATTCAACGATTTCATTTCCATTTTCCATTTAGGGTGTGTTTGTTTGGGAGGAGAAACGAGTGGATGGAAAAATAAAAAAGTAAAAAGGGTAGAAAATGAAAAAAATATCTTGTTTGGTAAGGGAAGAAAATGAAATAGAGGTGAAAATTAATTTTCCTTTTCATTTCTCTTTTTCTTTTCCTTTTCAATTCTTCCAACCAAACGCAACCTTAATTTGGAAACTTGAAGGGGGTTAAATATGGAATTTTTTGAAATTGATTTTTACCGTTTTGCGCATTTGTAAGGCCATGGTTGTGAACTTCTATTTAATTCATCTCATCAAAACCACGTTTAAAAGCAATTAATTACCTTGCGTTTCTTGAGTTTTCGGTCTCCGCCACTGCCAAAGTCTGATGTTTGGGGGGCACCATCATTTTCCTCAAAGGGCAAGGTTTTAATTTCATCATAGAAACTCTCTGTGAGACCAAGCAACCTGATAAGACCAAAAAAATAGGCACATTTGAGTTATTAGACTACCAAATAGAGATCGAAATAAAATCAATATGGTTATATATAAAGCGACAACATCGACGCGAAAACGAAGGCACCATCTAGTAACCTTTTTCTTTAAATACTTTTTTGTTTAAAGAAGAAAAAAAAAAAAAAAAGTTTAAGCAGCGTTTGTTCTACACTTGAAAAGTAATTTTTGAAAATCTTAAAAAAAAAAAAAATAGAAGTAAAAAAGTACCTCAATCGAAAAAAACAAAAAATAATCAATTTTTGTTTCATTGATTTAATATTTATAAGAGAAAGATGACCTAGGACCGCTTCATCCTCTTCTTTTGATCATTTATGAGTTTTTTTGGGTCAAGAGATCATTTCAAAGGATAATACTAAGATATTATCTCTATAATATAAAAAACACTTCTGATTTTTTGAATATGCTTTTATATAAAAGTACTTTTTAATCAAATTAAATCTTTTTTTTTTTAAAAGTACTCAAAATAAAAAGGTAAAAATAAGAATCAAACGGTGCCTAATCAATTATAAGCTTTGAATTGCACTTTACCCGTTTCTCGATTTCTTCATGTGTTTCATTTTCTTTTTCTCCATTTTAGTTAGGGGAGCACGGGTAAAAAGGTCTTCTTCTTGACGAGCACGTTGTTCCATCTTTTCCATGTAGCTAGTCATTTCTGTACTTTCCGCCCCAAAAGTTTCTCTCACCTGCATTTTTACCGTATCCAGTAAAAGGGGAAAAGAAACTCATCAAAATTTAGGCAGCATTTGGGAGCAGAGAATAAAACCACCAATGGAATTAGGATTAGAGTCCCCATGTAAAGAATTCCGTGGTTCTAATTCCATGCAACCAAACACTGCCTCAACCATATGCAAAGAATTGAGTTCCCACAAACTCTCACCTCTTCCGGTCTTCCCTGAAAATCATCCATGATTTCTCTCATGTAAGCACTCTGCCTTGATTTTCTTAGTGTCTCTTTGTCCTTCCTCAATTTTTTCCTCTCCAGTTTAGAGATCTTCTCGTCATCTTCCATAAGCATAGGTGCAAATTTAGGAGGTCGATAGACATCAACACCATCCTACATAGCATGGACATAATCTTTGATAATTTAACCATGGAAAAAGGGAGGGGAAAAAGGTGACACTACAGAAAATAACACATCCCGTGGCTGTAAGATACTCTTTCGACTCACCTCAGAAACTGGGTTTGTTTTGCTAATAAGCAGATCAGGATTGGGTCGATATTTCAACAAATCATCCGTATTCTCAGTTTCATCTTCTTTCTTCTCACTCAAATCAGCTTTTTCGTTGACACTCTCCCGTATCATCGTGAGTCTATCAATCTGGTGCTGTAATTTTTTGTCGATTGGACGAATCTGCAGATAACAAGATCAAAACTGCTTGGTTATAATATAGTGAAGCATAAACATGTAATTTTTCCAATAGAAGGTGAACTTCCCTACTGCCTGACATATTTTCCCCCAAGTACAACAAGAAGCCTAGGGTGCATTTGGGTAAGGTATTTTATTTTGAGACAAATCCCTTACTCATCCAAACGGACCATTAGTAAGCCTAGGGTGCATTTGGGCAAGGTATTTTATTTTGAGACAAATCCCTTACTCATCCAAACGGACCATTAGTTCAGCCCAACGTAAGGATAAGGTCAAAATACACACACACAAACCTTCTTGAGGAACATCTGTATCTCTAGAAGGCTCCGAACAACAGGATGCCCCTCGATTGATAACCCTTTCGCCTTGCATAGCACAATATAGACAAGTGACTGGCAGTAGTTCAGAAGCAACAAATATTTGGCCTCAAGATAGCTTATCCCATCTGCTGTTGGTAACTGGTTTGCTTTCACCTAATTCACAAACAATAAACAGAGTCTCAGAAGAATCAGAAACCCTAGGTGGCGTTTGATTAGTGTTTCTGCTTTTCTGTTTCTACTTCCACTAAACTAGGATGGGAATTCTATTTTCATTCTGGAGTATACCAGAAATAGAAACATGTTCAGTAAGTGCCATTGTCCTAAAATTATTTCTTTTAATTTATGAAAACAAAAACAAAGAAACATGTTTGGTTGCAACATATGTTCTTTTTTCTTTAAATGTATGACAATAAATATACATATTTCTTAGCCGGCGTGGTGGTGGGAATAGTTTTGTTAGAGTGAATAGGAATCAATATTTTTTTGTTTCTCAAATTCTTAAAGAATACAAGAAATATGCCCAAAATACTCCAAAAAAATTGGGAACTTAAACGTGTTTACCAAACTCGTCTATACATTATTCTCAAAATTTTGGGAGCGGAAACAAAAATCAGGGAATGGAAACAATAACCAAACGGCCCCCTAATTATCAACTTTATGCATTCTTTATTCATATCTTGATGTTGGTGATTCAATGTGCATAAACCCTAAATTCAATAACAACCATTACCAATGCTAACAGATTCAAGAGGTACTCTCATTAAACACTAATGTTGCTTTTTTAACTTCATTTTTTGTTTCTATAGGCTGTGTTTCATTTCATAAATGCTGTTTCAAGACAAATGAAAGAGTTTTTACACACCTTTGAAGTAAGAGCTTGCACTCTGTCGGTTACTTTATCTAAAACATTCTTCATTTCTTTCAACAGCGCAACCAATTGAGGAGCCTCTCTGAATCCCCAAATACAGCATCAATTAAGAATTAGAAGTCACGAGAAGCACAATCAATGAAACAGAGCAATAAATTAACTATCTTGTGCACAAACTGTTCTGAAAGAAAGCTCACTTGTTTGTCCTTTCATTCAATCCCGATGAATGATTTGTTTCCGCCATGTCTTCCCCTAAAACTTGCAATTCGTAATCCAGACCAACTCAATATAATCTGAGGCCTAAAGAGACAATTCAAATGAGGATTTCTATAAACAAATTTTACATAAAATCTTGTGATACAACGTTACTAATTAAGATTGTGTCGTCAAGTGTGGCCAAGTTGTATCTTGGTCAGAAGTGTTACATTTGTGGTAAGGGGAAGATTCTCCACTGAATCCCGTTCCGGCGACGAGAAATTAGTATTCACGTCGGAGAGAACTATCGATCCAAGTTCAAAACCTTCCCATCGCCAGAAAAATCAAGAGTGATATAGAGGAGACAGAGAACTGGGTTAATACCTATTCGGTGCGTTCGTCTTCGTCGCTCCGTCAGTGCCAGACAGGGAAGGCTTGAATTGAGACGAGGTTCACCTTGAGCCGCCGCCGCCGTCCGATTGCATCTATAGGGTTAATCTGTTCGTTTGAGTTCAGACTATTGAACCACCGCTGCCGTCGTGCGATTTTATTAGGGCCAACGTCGTTTGTGGAGTTCAGACTCTGCCTCTTAATCCGTTTTTAAGGAAAATTTTTATTTTTGCCCTCCAGCTTGTAAACTTCTATTTATTTAGCCCTCTAATTTAATGTTGCAGCAATTTGGTCCTTAAACTTTTAGCAGAAAAAAATATAACCCTTGTGTTACTAATTTTGTTAACTTGGACGAAAATAAGGACAAGTGAGTTTTTTGTGTTTTTTTTTTTTTTTTTTTTTCCATATATTGGGGGAGGGGTTAAATTTTAGACATTCCACATTAAATGTAAGCTAAATATTCACTAGACCAAAAGTATTGAAATATCCAAGACATTTAGGTCCCGTTTGGTAATCATTTCCATCCCATTCCATTCCCAGATTTTTGGGAATTCTGTTTGGGAATAGCGTTTGGTAATTTTTGTTTCCGTTTCCATTTCATTCCCATTTGAGAATTGTGCCAACTTTTTTCTTAAGAAATGAGAAACAAAAAAAAGTTGTTTCTCATTATTCCCATTCCATTCCCAAAACCTATGATCACTATTCACCTACCGGCCGACCGCCGCCGGCCACCGGCCGACCGCCTCCGACCGCCGCCGGTCATCTCCGGCGACCGTCGCCGGTCACCGTCCGCCGCCGACCGCCGCCGGTCATCTCCGGCGACCGTCGCCGGTCACCGTCCGGCCGGAATTTTTCCGGCCACTTCCGGCGGTCGCCGGCGACGGCGCCACCGCCGTCCGGTCATCGCCGGCGGGAGCACCGCCGTCTTCGACGCAGGAGAACCGTCGCCGGCCGTTGCCGGCCGGCCGGCGACGGCGCCGCCGGAGCACCGCCGTCAGGCCAAAACTGAAAAGAGAAAAAAAAAAAAAAAAAAAAATTAGGATAAAATCGTTACCAAACACAATTCCCTTCTCAAAACAAAAAAAAAATTATCGTTACCAAACGCAATTCTACTCCCAAAAAGAAAACAAAATTCCCATCCCATTCCCATCCCACTGCTGGAATTGAAACAAAAACGGTTACCAAACGCCACCTTAATAAACTCCTCATCCAAATCCTAATTTTTCTCCACCGTAGACCCTTAGTTCCTGACAAGCTGTTGTTGAGTCCTCTCCCCTGTATTTTCAAGCAACCAACCTCCCTCCCCAAATAAAACTCATCATATCTTAAAATTATTCTACAGGCATTACGGCTTTCGTCTCTTTTGAAGTCCAAAATACATATTTGAAGATCAATCGCTTCCCAATTCAATATAAACTAGGTTCATGCACTATGAGCAAGCTTATGAATGTCTAATTTGAATTATTTTAATCAATCTTGAAATTTATATATTCTTTTTAAATATTAATCCAATTTTTACTATTACTTCTATATTTTTTTACAAATGTTTATAAAGTAATATATTTGTTCGAGCATTCTGAGACTATAAACTTAAGTTAAAATAACTTTTTGGGAAAAATTATATTTTTCATTAGCATTGGTGTTGATCATCATATGTCAAAACTAAAAAATACAAAATTGTGATAAATCTAAAATCTAATTTGTGATCCCACATTGAAAATATTAGAAAAGATTGTATGATATATAAAGTAAAATATAATTTGCTACTAGTAGTTTGTGTTAAATATTTTTGGTCACGTGGACTCGATTCAAAAGATATTGGGATAGTGAACTGCATGGAATATTACAATTGGTATTAGAGCTAATCTTGGTCTGAAAAAAGGGTATTAATTCTTTTCATAAAATTCCAGAGTGCGTCAATTTTGATTCAAGGATTCCGTCGGTGGCAACAATTGGTATGGGCTAGAATTTTATTTTTCTTCAATTGATTGATAGGTTGGCTAGAAGAAGAAATTGGCAGATGACACGAGAGAAGAGATGAAAGGAAATTAAAAAAAAAAAAAAAAGGGTAAAATAAAAATTAAAAATGATAATCTTAGAAAATTTTGGATGAAAAATTTAAAGTTTTTTTATTGTTTAGTCCTACACCTTTAGTTAAAAATCTTTTATTAAAATTTTGTTATTACATGAACATTTTTTAATCTTTATTTAGAGTTCTCGTAAAAACATATTGGTGATTGGCTAGACTATAATACCCATCTCTCTCTCTCTCTACCCTTATGGTTCTTAAGGACTCAACAACTATGAAAATAAATCACTCATTTTTGTGAATATTTACAATTCATTTAAATTCATAAAAATTATACCATTTTAATTTACATTTCATTCTTTTCATTTTAATATGTAAAATGATACTACGCCGCAGAGAGAAATGCAATTTGCCGCTAAAAAAACACTGTTTTTTTTTATTTACAAAAAACCTCATTGTTAGGACACAGATTTGACATTTCATAATTTCAAAAATACATTGTCCCATTTTGGTTTCCTATTCTTCAGCCGCAATTCCATTATCATTTTTATTCCTCAATCGCAGCCACGACAGCCCCCAGGCAATGCACTCCCAAAGGAGTCAGTGGGAGACGACAAGTTATCTTAGGAACAAGAGGGGCAACAACTCCAAATTGCCTGCCACCAATGACCGCCAGACGTCGTCTGTGAGACCAACTAGCTCAACTTCTACCACCAGCAGCACTACTAAAATATTAAACCTAACACCAAAAATCATCAACAACCAACCATCGTCAAGATTCATGATCAAATGTAGATCCATGGCAATCCAAGGAATCAAACGCAGAGGTTCCTTAGAAGGGTCCATGTAAGAAGATTGGGGAAGATATGAAAGAAACAATTATGAGGGCAAAACCATCCCAACGTTAGAACACATGATGATATCTAGCGAGACCTAGGGCTTAAAAAGTATCTTAAAAAAAAAAAAAAAAAAAAGAAACTCATTTTTCTACGTAACTTTAGTTACAAGGAATATTTTGATTACATAGTTATAAAGTTAGTGGTGACAACAATGACAAAAAGTGACGACAGACAGTTTGACGATAACATATTAAGGGTTCCAACGACGACGGCCTCGTCTTCACTAACTCCAATTATTATTATTTTTCTATACTAGAAGCCCAAATTAAAAAATAAAAAATAAAATAAAATAAAAAATTGGAGAGACAACCCCATCCTCATCAGAATAAAAACACAAAAGAATAAATAGTATTACCAAAACAAAAGTGAAAGAAAGAATTTATGTAACACTGGAGTTATCAGTCAAGAAATAAATTATTATAGCATTAAAATAGTTGCATATTATCAAACACTCCATATACTCAATACACTCTCCAACCTATTCGTACAAACCCAAATATTAATAATACTTACACTCGAGTTATATAAACAGTAACCACTCCCCCTCAACTCTAATGTTAGTTTTACACCACTGAATGATGACCCCAACCCAACCGCAGTTTAGAAGTCCTAAACCGCGATTTGAAAATATTTCAAACAATGCACCACACAGGTACTACGGGGCGAGTGAGAGAAGGAGAAAGAGAGAGAGAAAACAACTAAAAGAAAATGTATATACATAGAGTAGGGTTAAATAAACCAAACCTACTAGTTGAAGTTAACATGATTATCCGTATCAGTTTCTGAAGCATTTGCAAGCTCCACCCGACTCTCCTGTATAATTAATACTATCCCAAAATATGAGCCACGGCAAAAATGTTTTTTTCAAGTAATTTAAAAAAAAAAATGGTGGAGAAATCTTAGTCCATTGATCTCTTGTAACATAAAAATTAAGAAAACAAAAAGCAACTATTTTTTTACTTTTAACAAAAAAAGTACTTAAAAATCATTTTTTTTACTTTTTTTTATTTTTAAAAGTATTTTTTTAGTGCAAAATAAACGCTACTTCTAAAAATAAGTATTTTTTTTACTTCAATAATAAAAAAGTACTTAAAATAAGTGTTACCAAAAGGTGCCAAAGCAAAAAAAAAAAAAAACATCCATAAGGCATACAAAAAAAATTGTCATGATAATGATCCAAGAGCGGTTTGAGGTCCTCAACGGATACTAAGGTAGCATTTAGTTGGGTGGAATTTGAGTCTCAAAATTAAAATTAGAAATGAATGCATGTGAAAATCTAAATTGAGTGCGTTTGTTTCTAAATCCAATTCCAAGGCTTCCATTCGGTGCTTTGAAACTCTATCTAATTGTTAAAAAATGAGACCTTACCTGCTCATCAAGGTTGCCTGAAGAACTGTCAATCCCGGGGGGCTCTCTATTTGTAAGATCCTGAGCAGTGTCAGACAGATGCTGCTGCACGAAAGGGAAGGGAAGGAAGAGTTCTAAACACAAAAAATGGACAAACCGTTTGGGTAAAAATGGGCAGCTAAATTAAATAAGGCACCGTTTGGTAACACTTTCTTTAAGTACTTCTTAAAATCAAAAAAGTTATTTCAACCAAAAAAAAATACTTTTACTTCAAAGCAAAAGATAAAATCAAAAATATTTTGATATCGTAGAGAATATCTTATGATTATCCCTATAAATAATTTTATAATTCCAAAAATGTTCGTAGATGTTTGAAAAAAGTGAGTAGACAGATCCTAGTTCATCGATCTTCATCTATATCGTATAGTGTAAAAATTGAAAAAACAATAAATAACTATTTTTCATTTTTCCGAAAAAATACTTAAAATCATGTTTTTTTCTTAAAAAATTATTATTATTTTTGGAAGATTTTTTTTATGTGCAAAACCAACACTTTTTACAATTACGATAAACTGTGCCGAAATGAAAATAATAATAATAATAATTAAAAAATAAATAAAAATCCATAGATATCAACATCTTGATAATTATTTTGAATATAGCAATAAATAAGTGAAAATATTTCTTTTTCCAAGCTAAATATCGGGATTGGATGGGCATTTTTTCTTACATGCATGATCATATTGGTAAAATTAGAAGGAGAAATCATACTTCCCCATCAGGATTGTGAGAGTGATTATTTATTCCATCAACAACGGCAGCCTTAGATGGGTCATCAGCTCTAACCTGCATACATATATACCAAAAATCAGGTAAGAAACTTGAGCCCAATTTCAAACACAAATTTGATGCAGTTAATTGAAATCATTACAGGCTCATCCCGGTTGCCATGAACCAGTCTGTCCTCAACGATTGAAGGCTTAATATCAATAGGTGTTTCCTGCACATTATCACCATTCCTAACAGTTTTAACACGCTTGCTGCTACTATTGTAATTAAGGAAAAGTAATCAGCATTTGATCCAAAAAAATTCAAAAAAAAAAGGTACATTGATTAATCAAAAATGGTAAATACTAGACCTTCTGAAACATGGAGTTTACCAGTTCAATTTGATCCAATGGAAGATTTCTGCCTCCCTTGCTGAGATTTCTCAATGTTCCCTGTCCATAAAATAAAATGATGACATGAAACACTCACGCGAGAGAGAGAGAGAGAGAGAAGGACGAACGTGCTACGGCAAGGCAAGATTAGAAAAAGACGATAAGTAGATGCATAATTCAGTTCTTCATAGTGTAGCTAGACTGATGACCAACAAATACTTGAATAAAGAGAATGAAAAAGTAGACAGACAATGACAAAAATTATGGCCAAAAAAAAACAAAAAAAAGCCTATCAATAGGAAGTATATTGTCCCAAAAGAGAGGGGGGGAGAAAGGGGAAACCGAGACCTCACTAAAATATCAGCAAAATCAAGTGTGTCGGCTGTGTCCTATATCATGTTCCCCACGCAATAAAATATTTTTTGGGGCTAAAATATAAAAATAAGTGAGTACAACCTGCTTTAGGTTTCGGTTAGAGTGAAAGCGGGGTTATGACATAATAAGGCAAACAGAAAAACAAAATAAGAAATAATCTACACAACAGGGGGCAAAGTAATAGAATAGATTGAGGATGAGATGAGAAGAGTTGTCCAAGGCGGTTCTCAAAGAAAATATATAGGAGACTTAGAAATGCACCTGTCAAACTTATTGACAAAAACTCAGGTAAACATAGCAAACCCAACGAAGTTAAATATATCGATTTTCTAAGGAGTTTTATTGGGCACAACCCATCATAGATATGCATAATGCATGTCCACACACCTTGTTTGCCCACATAAGTCCGCATGCATTGCAGAGTGTCCTTGGTCCAGCAGGGCCACGGCGCATTGCAGGAGTGGCATTTTCACTAACACCACAATGGTGACATCTCCGAGGACTGGAAATGAATTACAAAAATAAACAGTGTAAATAAAAGAAGGTTCAATGATTGCAGAAACTTTAAACTAAGACTACTTAAAGGTCTACTCATGTTTTAGGAACGCACGCAGTTTCTTGACGTTGTGTTCCGTCTCCTTGAAGGCAAGTCTTTCCAGAATCTAAACTAGAGGGCACTGAACTTTCCTTCAGGGACGCGAACTGGCCATTCTTGCGGTGCATCCTGGAAGGAAATTAAAAATTTGAAGAACTCATAAATGTTAAACGAGATTCTCTTAAAGCTACAACTTAACTTACTAAAATTTCCACACAAAAAAATAAAATAAAAACAAAAAAAAATAATGCGCAACTGGGGCATCAGAACCCATGCTGAAAAAGAAAGCGAACTTCATAACTTTTTGGCTTCTGTTTTGCTTTCTTTTGTACCTCAAAGCTTCCAGTTTTATGATCTTATAATTGTGCAGCAAAAAATTCCTGTGTCTCATTATCTGTGTTTTCCAAATGCCAAAATTTTGTTGTTTTCGATTTGTTTTGACCTTATTTATATATAACCATTTTTCAAAAGTGCAAAATGACAATTGACAGATAAAGCAACTAAAAGATGAGAAGACAGGCCCAGGCTATTTTTCAAGAATGGGTATCTATATCTATATCTCTATTATAAATTGGGACGGTGTGGGCCCCACACAATATTTTTTATCAATAGGACAGCTAAGATCTATTAAAGGAGATGTGGAGTAAATCTCAACCATTTAATTAAAGAGACAATTTCATCCCTTTTATATATATTTGGAGAGATCTTTAATTACTTTGTGGAGCCCATGCCACATATAATATAGATTAGATAATTTAACGCAATTAATTAATTACATTTTAAATTATATAAAATTATTTTTTATCAGAATAATATACAAGCGTGCCTTTAGGCACGGGTAATTACTAGTAATTATATAATAGCAGAAAGCATTGACTGAAGAGTACACACACAAAACCTTATTAGGCAGTAGATTAATGAAAGTATAAGTGCACTTGCTGCATATATATGGCCTATGAACATACATATCCTTTAAAATGACATGTTATTCAACCTAGAAAGTAGAAGGCCATTAATAAAGATTCATCAATTATAATTACAAAACAAAACATAAAAAAAGAAGATTTAACTAACCGTTGAGCAACCTCTTTTCGGACGCTATACCGAATTTTCTTGTCAAAGCATCTCTCTTTCCGTTTCTCACGGAACCTAACAAGAGAAGCAATCCTCCGTGAAAGATTCGACTTCTTTGGTGTATCATCCGAATCCTGTAAAGTACCACAGACGAAGCATGAAAAGGTTGCAATTTTTTTTTAAGAGTTGGCATAGTAATTTTAGTTTGAGAAATTACCCTGTCAAGTGTATTGAAAGGGGCATCACTAGTTGGCACAGCAGTAGGTATTTCTCTACCCCCCAGCAGCAGCAGCACTGCTTGAACCTGTTCTTTGAAGTTCCAAAGAGCATAGAGTTGAAATAGTACATGAAATAAGAGCAAAATCATGAATGAACAAAGGAAAATAATCAAAACGTTGCCCCTTCGTTATAATATGAACAGACGGATATCTAATTATTCTAATCAAACAGCAAAAAATGATTAATTGAACGGATTAGACGTATTTAACGAAATTGACCTGCATCAGCTCTTGAATTCGATGATAAGTTGAGAAAAACGAACAAAAAAAAAAAACGATTCAGGGGTAAAAGAAAAACTTGAAGTAAAGAACATATGATCACCTTCTCAGGCGTGACAGCAGGGAATACGTAGACCTCTCCTTCGAAAGCAAGAGTGAGTTCACCGGTCCTCGACGCCACGACAAGGCCACCTCGTCCTCCGTTGCAGTGGTTCAGGTACGACGCGTTCACCGAGCTGATATGACCATCCTCTGCATCGTCCATAGCATCATCGTCGTAATCACCGTCGTCGTCGACGTCGATCTGTGTCATCGGTGATTGCACATGGTCATCGTATGGACGTGCCTGCAGTGGCCGTGGATTCGCCGCCATCATATCTCCGACAACCAAACCACATCAATTCAATAACGCTTTTCAACTCAACGGAACCCTAGCTTTGAACAAACACCATATGTTGAAATTCATTGAACAGTGTCTTTTTCTTGTTCTTTATTTCAAATTCTCAATGCGAAATGGAATTGAATTTCGATTGAAGTCAAGATGCGATTAGAGAGAGGAGATGAACAAGATGAAAATGAAAACGACAAGAATTTCGAGGAAGTACCCCTTCAAGTCTGGAAGATTTGCAAGTTGTGCCCCCTTGTGTTTCCTGGGAGGGATTTTCCATTTTTATTAATTTAATAAATTTTCCTCTTTGGTCCTCATACTTCCATAATTTGTTTTAGGGGTATTTATTACTAATCTCTTCTCTGCCTAAACTCACAATTTTTTTTTTTTAATTATTTGTGGTCATCCCCTCATTTCCAGTCAAACATTGTAATTTTATCCTTAATAATTTAAAGATAAGTAAATTAAAATACATAAATATTTATTTAAAAAAAAATCATATTTTTTTCCTTTATCTTTCTACATTAACATCACATTTAAGAAAATATTTGTTTTAATCCCTTTTTTTTTTTAACAAATTAAAGAAAAATGATGAGATCGTAGTGAGTGTGTGAGATGGGATGTGGTGGGTTAGGGATAAATGTAATTTTTTTTTTTTAAATGAGAATAATTTAAAAAAAAAAAAGAGATATTAGTGAATTATTTTTTTAAAAATTAAATAAAAGAAAGGTATTTATATCTTTTTTCAAGAGAAATGTGTTAAAGAGATGGAATGTTATTTGTTATTTTTGAGAAATTTATTGTTTTAGGCAAAATGACCCGATTACTGTTTTAGCTCATTATCTCTGCTCATTTATGAGAGAGAATTCTTAGTGCAACGCGAATGCGTTGGGGACGCTGCACGGACATATGTTCAGCAAAAATATGAGCCCGTGACATTATGTATCTATAAATAACAATGTTGGTTAAATTAATAAATAACACTTTTATCCCTAAAACTTTTAGATATTCTATTTGATACTCGGGGCTAGTTGGACTGAACATTTGTCAAAAGAAAAAACATCATTACTTACTTGGGCTTCCATTAGAAAGTTAACAAATAAGTAATGTTTTTTAGGATTATGTTTCAATAGATTTGATCAAATTTACCTTAGGATAACTATCAAGTTGAATTTATGCTTGATCACTTGCCCAATAAAAAATAGGAGAGATCACTAAATTAAAATTAAACTAAAATTGAGTTACTAAACCCGAAATAACTCTTGTTCTGCACATTTTCTTTTTTTAATGATCTAACTATATATTCAAATTTGTTTGAATAAAATCTTGAAAATTATGTCACATTTAGTATTTTTTTCATCAGATTTCACATTTGTGTTAAATTCAATGTGGTATTTATGAATCTTCACAGTTTCCACATCGTGTTAAATTTAACACGGTATTTCAACAAAATTCGATAAATTTATTTTGTTATTATTGTAAAACATTTTGGATGTAATATAAGAAAAGAAATTACCAAAAAAAAATTGAATAGTACGCATGTTATTGAATTCAATATGGAATTTATTATTGTGTTGAATTAAATAAATATTAAACTATACAATAAAATATTTACAAATGGATATTGTTTTGATGGCAATGATCCTACGATCATAAATTTGTAATCAAATTAAGTAAAATAATATCATATTCACCATTTTTTTATTAGTTTTCATATTTGTATTGAATTCAAAATGGTAATTCCGAATATTCATAGTTTTCACATTTTTGTTGGACTTAACATAGTATTTTATTTTATTTTTAAAAAAGGTCATACATCTATTGCATTTTTAATGTAAAAATGTTGAACATAATTAAATAAAAAATAGAGAAAAGATAGATTGAATAGTGAGGCATGTTGTTGAATTTAACACGTAATTCATTATCATGTTAAATTCAACAAATATTGAATTATTCGATAAATATATACAAATAGATGTTGTTATGAGACCAATGACCCCACAATCATCAATTTATGATCAAATCAAGCATGGCATATAAAAAAAAATGTTATTGTTATTTTAAGAACAAAAAAGTGGTTTGGTTTTAATTTAGTGATATATATATATACATTGTTCACACACACACATATATATGTATATGTATTTTATATTATAAAGAGAACAGATGAGAGAAGAGAGAGAGAAAGATTGGTGGTATTTGTGTTGGTGGTGACTAACAGGCTGGTGGTGGTGGAGAAAGATTGGATATGGTGGTAGGGCTGGTGGTTGTTTTCCCCGGAAAGGAACAAATGAAAAAATGGGAGAAAATGAAGGAGAAAAAAATATTTGTAACTTTTGAAATTTGATTGATTTTTTAGATAAATCTCATTGAATTAATTGGAGAAAATGACAAAATTATCCTTAATTTTGAAGCGAAATAACACAATTACCCTTAACTCTATTAAAGTTTTAACTGTTGCAATTCAATTTCTAAGCAAATGAGTGCAGATGCTAACGAAAAAACCATTGAGATGCAAAGTACAATTCGATCTAATAAAGGTACAAAGTGTATTAACCAAACGAGTCCTTTAAGTTTTGCATTTGTATTTAAATATTATTTTTAAATTATTATTTAGTATCTTTTTACACTTATAAATTAAAAAATCAAATAGTATCGTTAGGTATGAGAAATCTCTAGTACATCTATAAAAAAGAGTAATTAAAAAGAAATTAAACTTGAGACACCCATCATTTGGCCTTATGCCAAGACGTACCCTATAGTTTAAATACGGGTTAATTTTACTTTGTCCCCATGTAATTAGACCGAATTGTATAGTATTTTTGTCACTACTTACACCACATGTGCTTAAAACTTAAGTGCAATGGTTGAATTTTCTGTTAACTTTAAGGATCAGAGGGTGAAAGTCAAAGAAAATCTGTTAATTATTATTCAATGCATTTATACCCTTCAAAGATTTTAACAAGGATTATTTTTATACTATTCAAAAACTTAGGGGGTCATTGCGTATTTTTTATATTTTGAACTTCCTCCTCTTGCTTGAACGACGGCGATGGTGACCACTGATTCACTTCTGGCGAAGTCTCTCTCTCTTATTCCTTTGATATACATACATACACACACACACATGTGTGTGTATAGTATATTAGAGAGAGGGAGCAAGGAGATGAAAAGAGAGAGAGAGAGAGAGAGAATAGATAGAGCGTCGTTGCCGAAAATAAAGCGGGGAAAGGGGGGTTTGTTAAGAAATAAATATTCAGCTTATCTAGTGTGCTATGATTTCATCAGTGGTATATTGGAAGCTTCTATTCCTTCTGTTAGGATTTGTCTATTCAGCCTTAGTATTCTCTCATTTTCTGTTATACCTGTTTTCATTTTGCTCCTCTTATTTCATGCCACTAGTAATCATCCTAAAGGTGTATTGTTTTCCCTTGTATGTTAACCCATCTATAACTAGAGTGGTTGCCTCAGTCTCTATTTAATGAGCTGAGTTTTTCATCATCAATTCTTCTTCTAAAATTTAACTTGGTATCAAGAGCCTACCAAGGCCTACACCATGTCTAGAAACTCACAAACTCCACCACCAACTCAAACCACAGGTCGCCCAGCTCCGGCGACACCAATAATGAGCAACATTTCAACTCAGTCTACTACCCATGGCAACAATGGAGAGGCAACAAACAATGGAACCAATGTGCCTCACTTTGGGAGTGTTCTCAACCAACCCTTCTGTAGACACGGCATTTTGACCACCCCCTAAAAAATTTATGCTTTATTTTATAATTAACTTTGTTTTATTTTATTTTATTTCAAAAAAAAAAATCGTTTGTTTAGAGCAAATCAGGAAAAAAACGAAACAAATCAAGACAAACCAAACGGATGCATGAATAGTGATCGTGAAGAGTATCCGCATGCATGAACAGTGATCGTGAATAGTATCCGCATGCATGAACAGTGATCGTGAATAGTATCCGCATGCATGAACAATAATCGTGAATAGTATCCGTACGCGTGAACAGTAACCGCGTGATCGTGAACAGTACCCGCATTATCGTGAACAGTACTTTTGCGTGAATAGTGAACTGCATTTTTTTCTCATTTTACTCTTTTCGGAATCTATAAATAGAAGGCTCATTTTCATTTTGTAGGAGGATTTTTGGAGAGAAGTTTGGGGAGAGAATTTTTTTTTTATATATATATTTTTTTTTTTCAAAAGAAGAAGAGAAAGGAAAAAAAAGAAGAAAATCTCTAAAGTTAAGATAAAACGAGGTGGAAAACTCCTGACCTTCCATTGGAGCGGTTTAGGATTAGAAGGGAAATTACTCCCCTCGATGCATGTGTTTGTGTGCGTGTTTCTTTAACATGTGTTAAATATAATGAGCTGACAAGATAGGGTGGAAAACTCCCGACCTTCCATTAAAGTGGTTTAAGTTTAGAAGGGAGAATACTTCCCTCGATGTGCATGGGTGTCCGTTTATTTTTTTATTTTATTTTTTGTTAAATTTAATGTTGTTGTCAAATCGTGGAGAAATTTTCTCGTCTTCTATTTGAATGGCTTAGAAGTGAATTATCCCCTCAATATATAAATTCTTTGATAATATATAAAAAAAAAAAAAAAATACAAAAAGATTTTCTTTTTTAGAAGGAAATGATTTCAAAATAAAATAAAAACATTCGGATTTAAATTTTAATTGGACTTAATTGGATAAGGTACCGTCTTTGGACGGGCGTCTTGAGGTGCCTAACACTTTCCCCGAGCGTAATTGACCCCCGAACCCTTTAAAACGAATCTCTGGTCGGATCATGTTATTTTTTGAGACAAAATCGTACTTAAGCCATTTTTTTTTAATTTGTTTTCAAAAAAGAAAAATCCAGTGACCTAGCACACCATTTAAACTCAAAGTTAAGTGGCGACTCCTTTTTCAAAAATTGGCTTAAGTATTTACACTTGTATATTTATTTTAATTTCTTTAGAAAATCGGGGCACGTCACCTTCTCCCTGAAATTGGACAAAAACAATTTTACATTGTGGAAAACCAGGTCTCCACAATAATCAAGGGTCATCGTCTTGATAGCTTCATCAATGGAAGTCGCCTTTGCCCACCTAAGTACAGTCCAGCAGGAACTGCCACTGGAGATGGTATTACAGGTTTTGGTTTTAGAAACAATCCAGATTATGAACAATGGATTGCGAACGATCAACTCTTCATGGGTTGGCTCTACTGATCCATGGCAGAATCCATTGCCACTGAAGTAATGGGTTGTAACACTTCAACAGTTCTATGGAAAGCTCTTGAGACTCTATTTGGTGCTCACTCCAGGGCAAAAATGGATGAGACACGAACTAAGTTGCAGACTACCAGGAAAGGAAGCTTGAGTATGACTGATTACCTGAGGCAGAAGAAGAACTGGGCATATGTTCTTGCTTTAGCAGGAGACCCTTACCCAAACTCTCAACTCATAACCAATATTCTATCAGGTCTAGACTCAGAATACATTCCCATTATTGTGATGATTGAAGCTCAAATCAACACTACCTGGCAAGAATTGCAGGACACACTTCTTAGTTATGAAAGCAAACTCGAAACGTTAAATACCTTGACTGATTCAAGCAAATTCACGAATTTCCCTCCATCACCAACTGCAAACCTTGCTGGCAAGTCAGTAAATCAAAGTCATGGTCGAGGACAAAACCAATATCAAGCAAGGGGATTCAACCAAGGAATCTCTCGTGGACAAAGTGGTCATTTCAGAGAAAGAGGTAGTGGCAAGACAAATGGTCCTAAACCAACCTGTCAAGTCTGTGGTAAGTATGGACACTCAGTTGCAGTATGCTACAATAGATATGATGATAACTATATGGGGTCTGATCCTAGTGGAAACAGCAACTCACAAAGCAAACAAAGGCCCTCAGCTTATGTCGCCACACCTGAATCTGTGAATGATGAGGCATGGTATGCAGATAGTGGAGCCAGCAACCATGTCACAGCTGAAATTGGTAACTTAAATATGAAGTATCAGTACAATGGTAAGGAAAACTTGACTATTGGTGATGGAAAACAATTGTCCATTTCACATGTTGGCTCTAGTATGCTAAAATCTGAATCAGGAACATCTTTAATGCTAAATGAAATGGTTCATGTACCTAAGATTGCTAAGAATCTTATAAGTGTTTCAAGATTGACTGCTGACAACAATGTGTTTATTGAGTTTCATTCTGATTTTTGTGTTGTGAAAGACAAGGTGACAGAGAAGGCATTGCTTCAAGAGATACATAAGGATGGACTTTACCAACTTAAGACTTCCAAGTCAGTTCCCATTATTAGCCATCAGCCTAGGTTAAAATCTGTCAACCAGTCAAGCTTGTTTGCTGGTGTTACCATTATTCCTGAGTCTAGTAATGATGATTCTTCAAATTCTCTAAGTGATGTTTGGCATAGGAGGTTAGGTCATCCATCAAATAAAGTTCTAAGTCAAGTCCTTACTGCCAACAATGTAAAAACTCAAACCAATGAAAAACACAGCTTTTGTGATGCATGCCAATTTGGAAAAGCTCATTCTCTACCTTATAATCTGTCAAATAATAGAGCTAAAAGAATGCTTGAGCTTGTGCATACTGATATTTGGGGCCCTGCACCCATCATGTCCAGCTCAAACTATAGATTCTACATTCATTTTATGGATGATTTCAGTAGACACACCTGGATATACCCTCTAAAAGCTAAATCTGATGCTCTAGAAGCATTCAAACAGTTCAAAATCTTCGGTGAAAATCAATTTGACACCAAAATAGAAAGCCTAGAAACAGATTGGGAGGTGAATACCAAGCCTTTTCTTAGGTTGTCAAAGAAAATAAAATAAATTTCAGACACTCTTGTCCTCATACTTCAGCCCAAATGGCAAAGCTGAGAGAAAACATCGACACATAGTCGAGATGGGCCTCACTCTCTTAGCTCAAGCTGGCATGCCCTTAAAATTTTGGTGGGATGTTTTTTAAACGTCAGTCTTTCTCATAAATCGGCTACCAACTTCTATTCTTCAAGGCAAATCACCCTTTGAAATTGCTCATGGTAAAACACCAAATTACCAATTTCTTAGAATTTTTGGTTCAGCATGTTTCCTATGCATCAGACCATACCAAACTCATAAATTCCAATTTCACTCAATCAAGTGTGTAAATCTTGGGTATAGTGAATCTCATAAGGTCTATAAGTGCCTAAGTTCAGTAGGACGAGTTTACATCTCTAGAGATGTCACATTCAATGAAACTAAATTCCCTTCCAAACAAGGTTTCTTAAATAACTACCAATCTGAGAAAACTGCTACTGTTCAAGCCTCAACCTGGTTCACCTTACATTCTCGGCCTTGCTCTTCTCACCAAACATTTCAAACTATGGATGAACACACAGAAAGGAAATCATCTAGTGTATCTCTTGAAGCATCACCTACCTTGTCACTTTCAACTCCTCACAATAATCATACAGAAGACAATGAATCAGATGATCATTTGTCACCAGGTCCTGCTACACAAAAGAATCAACCAGATGAACCTACTAATAATGAAGTCAAAAATAGTCCCACTAAGAGAAATAATGCAGGTTCTATTCATCCCATGGTGACTCGAGCTAAAGATGGAATAGTTAAGCCAAAAAGGTATATTAGTATTACCAAATGGAATTATAGCAACGTAGAGCCTAACACAATTGAAGAAGCCCTTCAACATGAGGGGTGGAAACAAGCCATGGTAGAAGAGCTAAATACACTTGCTGCAAACAAAACCTGGACCCTTATTCCTAATTCCCCTGAGTATAATATTGTTGGAAATATGTGGGTGTTCAAGGCAAAACACAATGCAGATGGTTCTTTCCAAAGGTTTAAAGTTAGATTGGTTGCCAAAGGCTTTCACCAAAAACCAGGAATTTACTTTAGAGAGACTTTCAGCCCTGTTGTCAAAGCTTCTATTGTGAGGATCATCTTAACTATAGCTGTATCCAGAAACTGGGAGATAAGGCAATTGGACATCAATAATGCCTTCCTGAATGGGCAGCTTGAAGAGGTTGTATACATGACTCAGTCCCAAGGGTTTGAGAACAAAAATAAGCCTGATCATGTGTGTAAACTGAAGAAATCTCTTTACGGACTAAAACAGGCACCTAGAGCCCGGTTTGATCGGTTGAAGAACACACTGATCAGCTGGAATTATGAAAACTCCAAGCAGATTCTTCACTCTTCTTCCTCAAGACAGGTTCTCACATCGTTATGGTATTGATCTATGTTGATGACATTATAGTTACTGGAAATAATTCGAAGAAGCTAAGGGCATCCATTAAGAAGCTAAACATGGAGTTTGCCTTAAAAGACCTTGGTTCACTCCATTATTTATTGGGCATAGAAGTATGCAGAGATGACACAGGACTCTACTTAACACAGACTAAGTATATTGAAGAAATCCGCAAAAGAGTAGAGATGACCAACCTGAAACCATGCCCTACTCCAATGACTGCTGGAAGGCCACTGTCCATAAATAATGGAGAATTGCTCACAAACCCTACAACTTACAGGAGTGTAATAGGAGCACTATAATATCTATCTCACACAAGGCCTGATATATCCTTTGCAATAAATAAATTAAGTCAGTTTCTTAAAGCTCCTAAAACAACACACTGGAATGCTGCTAAAAGAATTCTTAGGTACCTCAAAGGAACAATTGATCATGGCTTGCACATTAAGAATTGTGACAGACTCTCTCTTGTGGGATTATCTGATGCAGATTGGGGCTTGTTGCCCTGATGATAGGAGATCTGTGGCAGGATATTGTGTGTATTTGGGGGATACTTTGGTGTCTTGGTCATCCAAAAAGCAGTTAGTTGTTGCTAGGTCCAGTACTGAATCTGAATATAGAGCTCTTACTCAAGTTACTGCTTAAATATCATGGATTCAAGCCTTACTACAAGAAATTATTTTTCATCTACTCTTACCACCTATCATCTGGTGTGATAACATGAGTGCAAGTGCATTTGCTTCGAACCCAGTCTACCATGCAAGAACGAAACATATAGAGCTCGATGTACATTTCATTCGAGACAAGATTTTACATAAACAACTTGAAGTTAGATATGTGCCATCACATGATCAAGTTGTTGACTGCCTCACAAAAGGCTTGTCTCACTCTTGGTTCCAATTCCTTGTTGACAAACTTGGAGTGATTAACTCACCCCTGCGTTTGAGGGGTGGTGTTAAGAAATAAATATTCAGCTCTTCTAGTGTGCTATGATTTCATCAGTGGTATATTGGAAATTTCTATTCCTTCTGTTAGGATTTTTCTGTTCAGCCTTGGGATTCTCTCATTTTCTGTTATACTTGTTTTCATTTTGCTCCTCTTATTTCATGCCACTTGTAATCATCCTAAAGGTGTATTGTTTTCCCTTGTATGTTAACCCATCTATAAATAGAGTGGTTGCCTCAATCTCTATTGAATGAGCTAAGTTTTTCATCATCAATTCGTCTCTTAAATTTAACTAGGTCTTCATCACCGTCATCGGAAATGAAGGAGGGAGGGGTGGGGATAGGAGAGAGAGAGAGAGAGTGAGAGGCAAATGAGGGGAGTGGAAGTGACGAATAGGGGAAGCGGGGGAGTTTGTAAGAAAAGAAGATTTGGTCCCTTTAAGTTAGAAATTTTTTTGCAAGTAGACCTCATGAAATTTTGGGTAAAATGACAACAATACCCTCAATTTTGTTAATTTTTTAACCCTTACACTTTAGTTTTAAATTAAAAAGAGGTATAATTGGTGACAAAAATACTACAATGCTGCAGCCTGTAATTCGCTTAAATCACAGGGGTGTAAAATGAGATCAACCATTTAAATAATACATGAAACACCGCCTATTATTTTAATTCGATTACCTAAGACACTCCCTGTAACATTTTATTGACGAAATGCCCTTGCAACGTTTATTTTTTAATTTTATTTTTCCTTTTTTCTTTTTATTTACTATTATTTTACTTTTTTGTATGATGTTTATAGGAAAAAAACATAAAAAGTAAAAGCCCAGAATACAGAAAATAGAAAGAAAAAATAAGAATTCAAAAACTAAAACTAAAAATTAAACAAAGACAGAAAGTAATTTTTTTTTTTCGTTTTTTGTTTTTAAATTTAAATTTTTTCCTTTTTATTTTTTGCTTTCTTGTTTTTCAATTTTTGTTTTGTTTTTATTTCTATAAACACCATACAGACACACAAAAAAAAAAAAAAAAATACAAAACAGAAGCAAAAATAAAAATAAATAAAAGAGAGTAAAAAATAGAAAAACAAAAATTGTTATATTACAATGGCATTTTTGTCAAACAAAAATAATTTTTCTAAGTATTATCCAAACCATAGGAGGTATCTTTGGTATAAGGCCAAATCACAAGGGTGTCTGAGACGCCAACTCATTAAAAAGAAGGGTCTACTGGTTTGCAACATGAAACAAAGATCAAACTTATGCTGCAAAATAACGTGACACCAAGAAATATAACCGATATTCATATACTCACCAAAGCGACGGAAAAAAAAAAAAAAGGGGCACAAGTAGAGGCGGCGGCGGCGCCCTGGAAGGGGAACGGAAAAAGTTGGTTATGGATTTGGAAAAAAGGGGCGCAAGTAGAGGCGGCACCATGGAAGGGGAATAAAAAAAGTTGGTTATGGATTTGGGCAACATACTAAGATAAGGACCATAAGGTGCACAAAAAGTTCGACATTTCAGGTATATAAAGCTTCCAGCAGCAGCAGGTAATGGTAAAATAGGTCTAAAAAAAGACGGTCTATTATGACCACAGTTAGAAGATCCACACAACTTTATGATTTTTTAACCTTTTCTGTGCTATTGGAATCAAGAACATCTTGAGATAATCCTGCTTTCAATAAAAAAAAATTTAAAAAAAAAAGTCATATTCTTTTATATAGATCAAAATGAACATGTAGAATCAGCAAAAAACAAAACAAAGAATATTTCTTTTGTTTAGTGAATTAGTATGCTTATTCCCAGAAAATTTGAAATGGAAATTGAAATTTTGAAGCAATTCTGTCTTCCCAAAAAATTGTTCTAAAATATAAAATCAGGGCAAAAACAGTTTTTTTTTGTGTGTGAGGGTGGTGTGGGGGGTGAACAGTACACGAAATTTAAATTTTGCTCACATGCAGTTCACGTGCTACAATAATTTTTCCAGAAATCTAAAGTTATTATCAAAAATCCAAGAATCACTGTATGACATAACAGTTACTGAAATTTTTCACATCGATAAATTATAGTAACTTTTATGTATTATAGCAACTTTGGACTTATAAAAAAATTACTGTATACGCTAAAATTTTAATAATTTTAATTTTGTGGACTGATGATCACCAACATCTTTTTCCTTTGTCCCCTTTTTGAGAACAAAAACAAAAAATATGGGAATAGAAACACTAAACAAACGGGTCCTTAATTGCAAATACCTTCAGTTAGTAAGAGAGTGTCAGCTCCAAATTTAACGGTCAGCTACTGGAGTCATAAACGGCGGAGAAAGGATCGGGATTGGTGTACGACTTACAGTCACCATCCTACATTGATGGGAAGGGAGAAAAAAAAAAAAAGGTAAGAAATAGAGAGGACAAAAGAGAAGAAGAAGAAGAAGCAGCCCCGTCAGCAGCGAATGGGGCCCACAGACCTGTCTGAACTCAGATATTCGTGTTTCCGCAATTGGGTTCGGGGAATCTTCATCGAATTTCTTCGAAAGATTCCTCAGCGTCCCCTGTGGAGTTCAACCGTTAAACAAAAGATAAAAACGTTTTTAACATGTTAGAAGGTTTAACCATTTAAGACATAACAAAAAAAAAATGCTGTAAAAAAAAGGGAAAAAAAAAATAAAAAAATGGCGTTGATTTCGTGTCAATAGAAGTTCGGCTGAGAAAGAAATACAAAATTTCCATGAACCAAGTAGCCATGATATGCTCTCTAAGTATAATTTTTCATGTTTCTTTACAAGAAAAGAAAAACTAAGGATGAAAGAAACAACAATGACAAGAACAAGATTTTAGAAAAATGCATTTTTTTTTTAATTTTCATTTTGTGAAAGTGTATATTTTATTTTTTTCAAGGGAAAAAAAAAATACCAACCCTGCTAGCCCAAAAGAGGCCACACGCGTTGCAAAGAGTCTTTGGGCCATTCGGTCCTCGCCTCATCATCGGAGTGGACTTTGAACTAGTGCAGCAATGGCTGCATCTAATAGAGAAGATTCATAATCCAAGAGTAAAATGGAGAGTAGTTATTAATACAAGGGAAGAAAAAAAAATGAAAAACAACAACAAATATTACATTCAAGTTCAGAGATATGGTATGGAACTCACGACGTTTCTTGGTGGATATCATCATGTACTGAATTATCGACAGCATTTTGACAATCAGATCCCTCAGATTTCTTGGAAGAAACAAATTGACCCTTCTTACGTTGCATCCTGATGTAGTTGTACATAAAAATGTGAGAAAAAATTAAGGAATGAACAAAATCTTCAAGGAAAATGCAAAGTAATAAAAAAAACATCAATATTTAGGCCCTGTTTGGTTAGATAGAAATTGAAAATAGTTTTCAAAAATTGTGAAAACGTTTTTTGGGTTTGGTTAAAGAGTTTTTGAAAGAAAATCTTTATTAATAATGTATAAGGGTAGCCCAGTGCACGAAAACTCTCGCCATTGCGGGGTCTAGGGAGAGTCAGATGTATACGGAGAGGTTGTTTCCATGATATGAACTTGAGACCTCCATGTCACAATGAAGCAACCTTACTATCGTACCCAAGGTTCACCCTCTTTATTAATAATGTAAACAAAAAAAAAGGTAAAAGTCATATGATAGGATTGATGACAACATTTTGAAAATGTGTGTGAAGGAGATATAAATGTGAGGAGAGGAGAGGGAAAAAAGTTGAAGTTCACATTTTTTTCTTCATAATGAAACTTTAAGATTAAGAAAGCAGTAATTTCGTAAAACGGCTTTTGAGTTGACTTGTAAAAGGAGAAGTAGATGAATTTTTTTATTTGAAAAAGAAAAAAACAAACGTAGGTAATCCAAAGTGCAAACCAAATAGGCCCTTAATCTTTCATTCGTAGAGAACAAACCCAATCTAACGAAAAATGAAAAAATGAGTTCTAGAAATAATCACTGCACCTGAAAGCAACCTCTTGTCGGACATTGTATCTGATTTTCTTTTCAAAGCATCGCTCTTTTCTCTTCTGGCGATACTTACGCAGAGATGCAGCCCTCTGAGGATCATTGCACCAACTAGTATACTCCATGGAATGCTAAGCCAAAAAAAGAGCAAAACGGAACCAAAATACTAAAAGGGAATAAATGCAAGAAAATTTCAAGAGGGAAGGCTGAGAAATACCCTTTGAGTCTGATGTTCTAATTCTACAATCGAACTTGGTGAGGGAAGTTCGCATGCTCCAAGAAGTAAAAACACAGCTTCAATCTGTAATGACCAAACCAAAAAACACTTCAAAACCAAGTAATTAAAAGTCTTAGCTAGTGTTTGGTTGTATGGCATTGAGGCCTAGGAATTGGAATTAGAAATGAACATAATGAACTAATTTTCATTTCCAATTCTGCTCTTCCAAACGCTACCTCAGCTGATGAATGATTTCTTGTTTCCTCATATCCAAAGCTACCAAAAATTTTGGAAAGAAAAAAGAACTTTTTTTACATTCTTTATCTTTCTCTGATAAACTTGACTGAGGGGATGACCCTTGATCAATCACTATGGCGTAAACGGATTCATTTAGCAGACCCTATTTAAGGGGGACAAAAACTTAGTTATTGTTGTTGTTGTATCTTTCTCTGATCTTCCTGATTAAATAAACCTTTAATGGTACCCATATCATCAAATTTTCCTTCCCAAATGGGGCACTTCAACAAGGACAAAACCAAAATGTTATGGTCTGTTTGAGTGAAGTATTTGATTTCGAAAAGGAATTTGTAAAATTTTATTAAGAAATGTCACAAAGAAAATTTACAAATCCCTTCTGAAAATCATATACCTTCACCGAAAGCACCATTACTTCCTTTAGGGGAGAGTCCTTCACTCCATGATATTTTGCATCCAGTTGAATTTCACTAGTAATCCATATGAAGCAATGGCATTTCCCTTTTTCTATACAATGCTTGAACAACAAAAATATACCTACAAATAATATTATCTTGCATTTGCATTGATAAATTTGAAATGACTGGATTTACAAATTGAAAATTATAATTTAAACTTACAACTTATACGAAGAGATGAATATCAAATTAAACCCATTGATTTCAAATTTATTCATCCAATTCACATCCCAAATTAAATTGTTCCTATATTTTATTGGTAATCAAGAAACAATACAAAATTAGATAATCACAAGGTGGCCGAAGAATTTATGGTTGTGGAATCCACTGTTTGCATAAATCAAATGTGAGTTTTCAGCAACCAATTTGGGGCCAATAAATGCAGTGAAGGCCACCTAAAAGAATTTACAGTGACTGACCTTTTCGGTGGTAACGGCGTCGAACACATAGACCTGGCCGCGGAAGGAAAGAGTGAGCTGGTTAGCGCCACCTCCATCGACGGCGGAGTAGACGGAGTTGGAAGGGACGGGGAACTCAACACCTCCGAAGCCTCCGATGCCGCCGTCCTCGAGCGCGTGAGCTTCAAAGGAAGAATGCGAGTTGCCCATGGAGTCCTCGACGGCGGTGGGAGTATCTTCGTCTCCGGAGAGGTAGAAGTGGTTGGGCACGTTGTTCAACTGTTCAGTGTGACCGTACATTGCTGGTTTCGGTATGGAATTAGAACCAGTTTTTTCTGAAGCATTTCGCGGAGAAAATCAACGACTCCGCAAAAGCTTTCCAGTAACTTGTAAACAATTGTGTGTGTGTGTGTGTGTACATAAATATAGAGAGAGAGAGAGAGAGAGAGAGAGAGAGAGAGATGTTCTTCACTTCACTGTAGGTGGCGGATGGCGGGGAGGGAGGGTATAGTACAGAACGAAGGGTGCGTGTTGGAGTGTGAAAGAATGACCTCGAAAGAGGGATTAATTACGACATTTGCCACGCATTAAATGAGTTATAGGCTGTAGAAGGGAGGTGGCATCGGGGGTAGTTTCGGCATATCAGGAAATGAGGTGCGAAAAGCGTGGCTTCTGGTTATCTCCGGTTGATGCATCTCTGCCCCTCTGATACGCGCAACACTCGGCCGCCAAATGGATACTCTGTCTGCCCTTTATTTTTATTTTTTAAAATTCTCCAAAAGTATGCTCTCATTAAAATTAAAAAAAAAAAAACTATTTTATAGAATCCTATAATAATAATTTTTTGAATTTTTTATTATATAATTTCCGTAGAGAGATCATTGAGAAAAAAATCATTTTCATATGTTTAATTAGGATTCAAACCAAATAGTACAATCAATTAAATTTTTAATCCTCCAAAAAAACAAAAAGAACACTAAAAAGATACATGTACCCCTGAACAAACAATCTCTCTTATTTATATCAACTATCACTCAATCTCTCTCTCTCTCTCACTCTAAGCTCACTCACTCTCTAAAGTTGAGCGTTAACACAACTAAATGTGTTGAGCGTTAACATGATTAAATGTATTGGGTTTGTAATCTCGTTAACATTAACACAATTAAATTAAGTGTACTAGATTGTAATTATGTTAACGTTAACGCAGTAAAATTAAATGTGTTGGATTGTAATAGCGTTAGCGTAACGCAATTAAGTTAATGTGCTGGGTTGTATTTGCGTTAACATTAATGCAACTAACATTAACGTTAATGCACACAAAACAAATAATGAAAGAGAAGGTAATATGAAACACACACAAAAAAATGCATTAACGTTAACACACACACAAAATATGATAAATATTCAAGAGAAAAAATATACAATACGTTTAGTGATAAAATGAATTAACGTTAACGTAATGCACAAATAAACAGATTGGGAGATGATGCGTTAACAAAATAAAATAAAATGGATTCAACAACGTTAACGTCAATCCCAATGTAATATTGTAATATAGAGTGGTATTTACTTAAACAAATTACGTTAACGTTAACATCCTTTGTTATTCAAATTTATCTTGTTACATAATGACAAAATGACAGACTTGTAAATAAATGTTAACAGAGAGGGCCATAATAAAGGACTTTTTTCTAAAAATTTGGTGCGGGTCTGAAAACTTAATTGTTCATGTTAGAGGGTCTTTTTTCTCTATTAGGTCTCTATAGAGGACTAAAAAATTAATTACCCTAATTTTTTTATACAAAAAATATTTTTAAAAAATTATTTTTAGAATCTTGAAATCTCTCAAAAAAAAAATTATTTTTTTTCTATTTACTATTAATTGCCTCTTATATATATATATATATATATATATATATATATATATATATATATATATATATATATATATATATATATATATATATATATATATATATATATATATATATATATATTATTGGTGTTTAAAATTGGTCAACATCTTGAGTATAGTTTAATTAAGTTTCACGTGTTTTTCTTGCTGAGTTAGAGTGTCGAGTTAGAATCCGGAACTCCTAAAAAGCTGGAGTTAAGTGTTCTACAGTAAAATCTTCTCCTGATGCCCTATTGAGATCCAGAGAGCGAGTGCATAAGGACCCACTGGATTTGTGCTTGGTGAAGCCTTTCTGGCGTAAGAGTAAGAGCTCAGGAGATGAGGGCTTAATATGCTTCAAGTGAAATAATGGGCATTACTTTAGGCAATAGGTTGCCCCAGGTATTTGTAGAAGTAAAGAGCCATTAGCATTGCCTAATCGGGATCTTGAGCACGGTTAATTAATGAAAGCCATATGCTTAACCCATAAGAGAGTAGTTTGAGGAGATAACCTTATGGGCTTAGGCTTTTCGGTTCATTACGAGAGCCCATGGGCTTAACCATATGTCTTTGAGGAGATTTATCCGGTGAAAAGTAATTTGAGGAGACCTAAGGAGATGGAGATATGTGAAACGATGCATAGAAGGAGAAAAATGGCCCAAGTCTATGCTGATCGCTATTCAGAAACCAAGGAGGGGATAGGATTCTGCGCGGCGCATTTCGAAAGGGCTTCCATCCGTACCTGCCGACTAGAGATAGCACGGTAGGGTGGTGAACGCATAATATGACGATGCTGACCAGCGGAGGAGAGACGGAGCTTTTGGACGACGATTTTGGATAGGGTTCCCATGTGAACCCTACTGGCTAGGAATAAGGCGATAAAGATGAACACTTATCCGGCGTATTTGGAGAAGGTCACCATACGAAATCTACCAGCCAGGGGTAGCTCGGCAGGACGGTGTGCGCGTGATTATGATGTTACAGCCATGTTATACGAGGGAGACAAACACGTGGCTGAATCTAAGTACTGACTAGATGACACCCAAAAATATCCTTATCATATAAAATAATTTATTTATTCAATATTTAATAGGAACAAAAGGAAATCTCTCTAACTCTCTTTCTTTCAATGTTGTTTATTATTATTAAAAACAAAATAAAATAAAAAATAAAAGAAATTAATTTCATGTTAAATTTAGATAGAATATTTAACTTTTGCTAATTTTTTAACATTTTTCATTAAGTTAAACAAAAATAATAATTAAATTTTCAACTTATTATAAGTAGAAGAGGACAATAAAAAATAAAAAAAGGAGTAAAAAAATATTAAATATTAGGGTTTTTTATTATTTAGTCCTGATTTAAGAGATCATGTAGGAAAAAAAAAATTTGGTACATTCAATTAAGTTTTTAGTCCTTTAAATAGACAAAATAAGAAGTAAAAAGACATATATAGCTCTGAACAAAAATTATACGTTAACATGCTAAGTAAATAGTTGGACCTCATTCTCACTCCTACTCTCATTCACATTCTCATTCTCATTCTATCATCTCTCTCTCTAAACCATAACCTCTCTCTCACTCATCCATTCGCCGTCTAAACCCACCCAGGCCACCACCGCTATACTTTCGCCATCCAAACTCACTGAAGCCCACTACCACTGTGCATCGCTGTGTCGTTCGTTGTGCCGTCCTAATCGCCACGACGTTGGACGGTAGCTGGAAGACGACGGTCGATCTCACCACCGAAGCCACCGCCACCATATCCGACGGCTTGTGGTCTGAGAAACAGCGATATCACACTACATACTCTCTCTCTAAACTCTTTCTTCCTCACGGCAATCTCCCTCACTCAAAACCCTAACTCTATTGTCGTTCGCAAATTTGATTGGGGCATTCTTTCTCGTCTGTTCAATCTCGATGGTATTGGTCGGATTTCATGATTTTCTTCACAAAATTAAGAATCGTCCATTTCTGATTTTGATTTTTTGTAGACCCAATTCAGCCGTCAGACCGCTCGTTTTTGGGTGTATTCGAGCTCAGAGAGGCTGAAGATTGAATGTTGTATGCTTCAGTTTGAACGTGAAGCATTTTTTTGATGATTTGGAGGTATTGATGTTGGGTTTGTGTGCTAATTCCTGCTTCATTTGACAGTGTTTTTTTTTTTTTTTTTTTTTCCTGTCAATTTTTTTTTGTGGACTTTATGCTTCAGCTTGAACATGAAGCATTTTTTTGATGATTTGGAGGTCTTGTTGTTGGGTTTGTGTGCTGATTCTTGTTTCATTTGACCCTTTTTTTTTTTTTTTTTCCTGTGGATTTTATCCGTTTCATGTTAGATTTGAAGAGAGGTTAAAGATGACTCATACTCAGATTTGAAAATTTTCAATTTGAATTTTTTAGACCTTTGAAACTCAGATATGGGATTTTCACATTTGATTTGATTTTTGCAGGGATTTTAGTAAATGTTTATAGATTTTTTTCTAAATTTTTCATATTGAACAGTGGTGATGATGGAGGGTATGTTGGTGTAAAGTTAACGATAGTATTTTTTGAGTGATTTTTTTCTCATATGTTTGTCTGGACAACATTAAATATGTTAATGTTAACGCAAATAAAGACAAAAAAATATGCATTAACATTAACGCAGATAAAGACAAAAAAATGTGTATTAATATTAACGCAAACCAAGACAACATGAATGCGTTAATATTAATACAGGACACCCAGAAAAATCTATATTAACGTTAACGTAAACTAAAATGTCACACATGTTTTTTTTTTTGGACAACATGAAGGTGTTTACGTTAACGTAAATGAAATCCCCAAAAATGCACATTGACGTTAACGTCTATATATTTGGGATCTATTTTTCACAAGTACACTCTCTAGAGTTTAGAATCATGCTTTGATATTTGGGATCTTTTCTTTAAGATCTGTTTTTCACACGTACATCCTCTAGAGTTTAGAATAATACTTTAACGTTAACGTAAACCAATTAAATGTGAATTTACGTTAACATTTAGTGATTTGTGTGATTTTTTCACGTGTTTTGGACAACATGAATATGTTAACATTAACACAGAAAGTTACTAAAAAAAATGTGTATTAATGTTATCGTCAGTGTTTGCTTTTGATTTTCTCACATATAGGTTTTTAGACAACGTGAATGCGTTAACGTTAAAACAGGAGACTCACAAAAAATGTGTATTTAACATTAACGCAAACTAATAAAATGTGTATTTACGTTAATATTAGTGTTTTGTGTTTTTTTTTACACATATATTTTTTCTAGACAAAATAAATGTGTTAACGTTAACACAGAAAGTGACTCTAAAAATTGTGCATTAACATTACCGTCAATGTTTTGCTTTTGATTTTTTCACATATGAATTTTCAGATAATGTGAATGCGTTAACGTTAACACAAGGAGATCCAAAAAAAAAAAAAATGTGTATTAACGATAACATAAATCCAACCCAATTATACATTATGTCCAAAATGATAAAATATCACGTATAGTAGTTAACGTTAACGTACACAAAATAAAAATATGTAGTAAAACGTTAACGTAAATATTCAAATAAAATACGTTAATACAGAACCTCTAAAAAAAAATACGTTAACGTTAATGTTAAAATAAAATACTTTAACGTTAACGCAAACCAATAAAATGTTAACGTACACAAAAATGAGTTAACGTTAACGCACACAAAACAAAAGTATGTGATAGAAAGTTAACGTAAATATTCAAACAAAATACGTTAACACAGAACCTCTAAAAAATAAAATACATTAATGTTAATGTTAAAAAAAATACTTTAACGTTAACGCAAATCAATAAAAATATAAACGCACAAAAAAAAAATGAGTTAACGTACTCAAAAATGAATTAACGTTAACGTACTCAAAAATGAGTTAACACACACAAAAAAAATAAAAATAAAAAATAGAAATACAAGAGAATGTGTATTGCTGAAAATAAGAATTGAGTTAACGTTAACGTTATGTGTGTATATTTTTGTTTTTTTGCATAAGACAAAATGACAGAATCGTAAATAAATGTTATCAGGGGAGTCAGAATGAAGAACTTTTTTTTAAAGAATTAGTGGGGTCTGAATCCTCAATAGGCTCTCAATAGAGGACTAAATAATAAAATCCCCTAAGACTAAATAATAAAATCCCCTAAATATTAACCCGTAAACATTTATTTTTTGTTTTAGGTATTTTCTTTTCTTCAAGGATAAAATAGATGGGACAAATGAAAGAAAATAAAAAACAAAGTATAAAAAGAAATTAACCCATAAAAAATTAATTTTTGTTTTAAGATATTTTCTTTTCTTCAAGAATAAATTTTATTTAAAAAAAATTCTATCCATTTCAAAACATATTACGTTAAATTAAATAAAAATAATTAATTTCTTATTTTATTTAGAATATAAGACACATATTACGTTAAATTAAATAAAAATAATTAAGTTTTCATTTTATTTAGAATACAAGACAATTTACTTTTTATTAAACAATGACTTTTACTTTTCTTTATAAATTTATTTTGGGGGGAACTCCCTAGCAGCTAGCACCATCCCCAACTACAACATGGAAATTCATATGAATGAAAAATAGTAAAATTAAAGAACCAATGGTATTCCTTTCTTGTCCATTTAAAGGGGTAGTTTTCAGATATGTGGGTAAATGTTATTAGCTTTTTTATTTTGGTGAAAAGACCGAAAAACAAACAAGCAAACTAGAAATATCTGTCAAAGGTTTTAGGCTCTATTTCCGATAAGACAAGTTGTCTAAAGTCTTTAGCTCCACCGTGCGGTCAATTCTCGGAAATCCGAATATTTGTTAGTTTCTTTTGGTGCGAACTGTATTAGGTAGGTATTAGGTAATTGTTGTTCATAATGAATCTCTTACTGTCTTCAATCCATAGTTTGAATTAGTGTGTTTTTTAGCTCTATTCGAGGATCAATACAGACAATTACCCTGGGTAGATCCAAGGAAGCAGCAATTCGGATTCTCGTATAAATGATTCGAAGCTCTGCTTCGAGACTTTTAGTTGAGTCAAGGTGGCCGAAATAGCCTATAATCTAGAGTTCAAGGTGATCTCCAACCAAACCTCCTATGTCTTCTACCCCTGGGTTCCAGCGCGCACTTCAGTCCGTGTAAATGTTATTAGCAATCTATCAAAATGTACAAGTCTCCCTTTGATTTCTAACTCTAAAACTCCTTGTTTTGGGCAAATTGCATAGTCCTTCTATTTTTAAAATTTTTTAATCTGGTTCTCCCACTTGAATTTATTGTAATAAAATCTTCTAATTTGTTATCTTTATTTTGTGTGGCCTTTTTTCTAAAAAATAATATTAATATTAATTTTAATTTAACTAAAAACACCCGTATTTCTTTTTACTTCTTTGTTTTGTTTTGGTTTTTTTCCGATTTTACTTTTTCTGTTAATATTATTTTATTTTTGTGCTTTTCTCGGTTTTCTCTCTCACTGTCTTCTTCTTTTTTTTTTTTTTTGCTTTTTATTTTCTTTGCATAAAATTCTAAAGTTAAATGGACTTATGGGTTGAAATGGTAGCAAAATTGATTTTGCCATAAAATATTAAATTTTCTAATTCTATTTTGGGAATAATTAAAAATTCAAATAGGCAAACTCTAGGTTTTTTAATTATATTTTGAAAAATAAAAAATAAAAAATAGAAGAAAACAAAGAAAAAAAGAAAGAGAGAACAAAAAAGAGAGAGGCCAAAAAAAAACCACAAAAAAGCAAAGAAAAATAAAAAAATTTAATTACTCCCAACTTTTAGTCCATAAGTCCATCTCATTTTACAATTTTGTGCAAATAAAATAGAAAAAATATATATTAAAAGAAAAAAAAAAAAAAAATGGCTGTTTAGAGTGGGTTTCGTGCATAAAGTAAAGTTTTATTTTCATAAAATATATGGGTGTGAAGTGTAATTTTTTCAATTAAACTAAGACTATATTTAATAAAATAACCACACAATAACGACAACAACTTTGGAGTCTGACTACAACAAATTTGAGTTGGAGAGACCACATAAAAGAAAACTTAAAAATAGGAGGACCAAAAGTGGATTTATCGTTTTGTTTTTCACTAAATTTATAATTATTTTCATGAGTTAATATAATATTATTTTCAAATTTTAAACCAAATAATATGTTAACCACATTTAATAGTATTAATCAACAAACAACTATGTATTAAATATTAGTACCGAACAATACTTAAATGTAACAAATTATAAAATTTAGGGTTCATTAAACTTTATCCCTGTAGTTTGATCAATTTGTACTTATTCCTCCTGTGGTTAGATTTTCAAACCACTTATCTCCCTGATATAGGAGGGTAAGTGAAACAAATATTTGACCACATGGGGAGAAGTGGTGATTTTCAAATCACAGGGGGTAAAGTGCAAATTAACCAAACCACAAATGAGTAAAGTGCTATTAACCCTAAAATTTATATTGGCACTCCAAAAATATTCACTTGCACTCCGTTTTAACTATTTCTTTCTTTGGCATGACTACCCTAAAAAACGTACATATACGTACCAAAAATTAAAAATAAAATAAAAAAATAGTATAATAAGAGTATAAATGGATATCTAGGGACTGCTAATAGCATGTTTTTAAGAGTGGAAATGGCACTCCCCTGATAAAGATATAGGTTAGAAATCACACTAGGATCATTTATTTTAAGTTGAAAAGCATCTAGTACAACTAACATAAAACTAGCATGGGAAATGCATTGAATTGACTGAAAGATTATTTGTACACCCTTTCCCCTTGGAGGAGATAGATATTATTTCTCTCTTTGTTCCTGGCGTAGCTTTTTGGCTAGAAGAAATTTGATGATGCCCTAGAGGTGTCACAGTAATATGGAGTGGATTCATGCTCCACTGTTCCTCACCGGATTCCTCACAAGAATTCTTACACCAGGTTGCTTTTCGATGAAGAACCATTAGTGTTTGTATGGAGAATAGTGATTGCTAATTTTTACTCAGAGAATTTGAATTTACCGGGGGCACCTCATCTATTTGGTATTAAACAATTTTTGGCAGGAGAGGGATTTCCCAGGCACAACCTTCTAGCAGAATTTGTTAGTATATATTCATTGGCAGTTGGAAAGGTGACATGCATCATGTGATGTTGCCAAAAATTCCTAGTACGTGCGAAAAATCTACCACGTGCCAAGGACCTCCACAAATTGCAACTATGACATGCAAAACCGATTAGCTCAAAGTGACACCAGTGTGGTGTCAGTTAAGGAATCTTAGGCGTGAGAATAAATTAGTCTATTTTTGAGTGAAAAATCAAGTACTTGAGGGTTAAAATAACACGTTGATACCTTCCCTTTATATAAACTCCTCAATTCATGCCATTTTGTTGGTGAGATTGCCCTTCCCTATTTGCATGGGATTTAACGGTGATCTCGCTTATAAACAATTGGTTTGTTGCAATTTTCCTCATGCGTGGGGGTCATGGGATTTTTGGGCTCACCTTTAATTGGCCTTCCACTATGGGCTTTATTTATTCTTGATTGGGCCTCTTTATAAGGCCTTCTTGTATTCATGTATCACGCCGCTTATTATGAGCTGACCTCATTCCCAGTGGGCTGGTGTGTTCAGCCCGGAATAATTACCGGGTTACTTATTCTGGGTCGAATTATTGACCCAATCCGACCTATCAAGGTTTTTAAGCCTCCATTAAACGTGGACGAAAATTTCTCCTATTATTTGCTCTTCTGACTTTCGTGACAATTCAAAGAAGTGAGACAAAATATCACCTTTCCATTCACGTATGTTCTTGAATTCATCCAATCTCCTGATTGTATAGTTGTTTGCACTCGATTTTTAATTTTTGTTAATTTGTCTGAGATGACGTTGAGTCCATCAAATAGTCCGGCGGAGGTTGGTTTCTCGTCAACTTCTCTTTTGGAGCAGACGACGTCTTCCAAAGCATGTCCGTCCACTAATTCGCCAGTTAACTGGGGAAATCATGGTGCTAGTACCTTTAGAGAGGAATATCTTGAGTCATTCGAAGAAAAATACAATATCCCTTCGTCAATTAGGGTTCTATCTGAAGATGAACATCCCTATAGTGACAAAGAAGATGAGATATGCCTCTTTGTGTGGATGTTCGAATATGGCCTTAGGCTTCTCCTTACCTCTTTTCTTTGCAATCTCTTTCATCAGTTAGAGATCACTCCAGCCTAATTAAAACCTAACGGATTCCATAAAATCTTGGGGGCTTTAGCCCTTTCTTGGGTGAACAATGTTCCCCTTAACATAAGAATGATTAGGAGTGTCTGTTCCCTCAAATTTCTACACATTACTGGGAAATACTATTATTCAACCATCAAGAAGTACTCTTTCCTTACCGACCATCCTACTGCGGAGAAAGGAGGTTGACAGAGGTAATACCTTTTCTTTAAGGATAATTGAGAGTTTTCCTCCGATGAGATAAGGCTGCCTCCAGTCGTACTAAAGCACTTTAACTTCCCAAGTATTTTTTATCTTTTGTCTTTTGTAATCCAAATTCGTGAATTTCACTTTGGTGATGTCCTTATATTTTCCTAGGTTATTTTGTGTAGGCGAAGGTGTCTAAAAGAGTTTTCGCCTTCCAACTAAGGTTGAGGATGAACTGAAGAAGCTCTTGGTCCCAAAGGAGAGATTTTGCAAAGTTCTTACCTTCAACTCATTTGAACCACGAAAGATGGATGCATCAGGAGTCAGTCGTCTACACCATTTAGCTTGGGGAAAAGGAAAAGAGCACCCAAGAAGACCTCTCGACCATCTGGGCAACCAACTCCTCAGCCAACTGCTCAACTAACTGCAGCTCGTCCAGTAGCTTCTCGATCCCTAGCAGCTTGGCTTATTCTTTCAATGTCATCAGACTTTGACGACTCGTAACCGCTGAGTAGGCGACGTTGTGGGATGGTTTCTATACTAGTCCCCAACACGCAAGTTCTAGTTCCCACCAAAATTTGGGGGCTGGAGCTCGTTACCCATACGGCTGGACCCCTATAATTTGTGCCCAAAGCTTGACACAACGAGCATTCCTCTACCTCCTCCTACTTCCTCGGTATCCAGCCAGGGTACGTCTACTTTTCCGAGCAATCGTGGTATGTCTCGTAAGCAGATGTGTCATCTGCTGAAGGAGACAAGCCTTTCATTCCCAAATCGCCAAGAGATTTTCAATAATGCCATCCAAACTTTATTTGAGCAGTCCCAGGACAAGAGTCAGGCCAAGATCGGGAGTCGCAGTCGTACAGAGCTCTTTTGAACTCTCATTTGCTCACTTCTCTAGGTAATCTTATTTTTCTTTAGTATGCGTGGATTTTTTGAAGTTGCTTTATGGATTCTATATCAAAATTGATACTGTCTTGCAGAGCATCCACTTATCTTCTATGCTAGTGGGGAGCTCTGATGACATGGCTGAGTTGGATGCTCAACTTATGCATCAGCTGACAGAGTCAAGTCGATCGGAGGAGGACCTTCACATTCTTCAAGAGTATAAGGTTTCTCTTGAGACTGAGCTGGCAGTAGCAAGATCGTCCAAGGAGAAATTCAAGGTTGATTTGCACGCAACTAATACTCAATGAGACGCTTTGCAGAAGAGCAACCAGCTGCTGATCACTAATAACAACAGGTTCCTTACTGAGAGTTCTTCGCTAAAGGGAGAGCTTAGCTCAGCAAAGTCTGAGGTTAACTCTGTAACGACCCGATCTCTCAGGGTCGCCACTTGATTTCTCTCCTTGGAGAATCAATACTAAAATCAAATGACCAAAATCTATTTAATAAAAAAAAATCCGAAATTTTTTACAAACAACGGCGACAAATTATAATTTGATAATAGGTTATATTATCAATTAATTGGTTGCCAACCAATTATCGTCAATTGGTTATAACATATAAAACTTATATTTAACTAGTTATAATAATTGATACTCACAATTATAATATATTATTATCCGAATTACCGATTACCAATTATTCGTTACTAATTACAATCAATCACCAAATTATTTGTATATTTATGAAATTTTCAGCAATAACTAGTGGGCACTATTAATTTTTATACTGGACACTATTCACTAGAAAAAAATACGAAAAATCTAGAGAAAAAAAATTCTAATAATAATTATAATTATCGATTCAATTTTACAACAATAAATAATAAATACAACTATTACAAATTAAATATAAATTCGAATAAAATTTTTGTAGTCGTCTCATTCTCACCGACCCTACAATCAAAACTGTAGGGTTGTGAGTCGACGCTGAGTAGAATTTCAACTCCTCTAGTACGTGCATTTAACCAATCTCACAAATAAACCATACAGGCATGATTTTCACATAATTTTCACATAATCATAATTATTTCATAAAATTTAATAATTAAAATTTAACAACAATAATAACATAAATCACATAGTAGCAAAATTAAATACATATATTAAAAAATTTAGAAATTCTACCTGAAATCCGAATCCGAAATCCGAACCGGAATATTATTTTATGAAATTAACATATACATGTATATAATATTTTATGAATTTAATATATATGTATTGATATATACATGTATATGTGTGGCCAAAATCTTCCCAGATATCACAACCTCTGAACTTATCATTTATATGTATATAAATAAGGTTCTGATCACCATTAGTATTATTATTCTTGTTATTATTATCCAAACACTCCTACGTGTCATACCTCATTTCACTTCAATTTTTTTATGGCCACGAGTTGGTTCCTTAATAGTTAAGAATTCCAAAATTATATTTAACACCGGTATTTATAAAATAATTCATATTAGATCCAATAATTATATTTATCTCTCCAAAATTATTAAATATTATTTATAAATTTTTATAATATACAAAACAACCCAAAAATATTATCTTCAAAAGTATAAATTTAACGTTTAATTTGAAAAATTATAAAGTATATATGTGCACCACAAATTTACAAAATCGTCTCCAAAAATATTAAACTTGTATATAAATAATATTTTTCAAAATATAAATTTTCGAGGTATTACAAACTTGCTGAAGACTGATCTTCAGGCCAAAGAGGATGCCCTCTAGTGTTCAAAGAACGAGAAGATCCAGGTTTCTGCTGAGCGAGACAAGGAGAAACTTAGGTCTAATGGATTGGAGAGAAGGTTTGCCAGTCAGTTGAAGGTGGTGGAAAGGTTGTCTGCAGAGATGAAGCAGAGGGCGAATGAGAATAAAGAGAAGATTGCTAAGCTTTGGGAGAAATTCGACACCCTGAAAGAGAGCATCCAGTTGTTCGGCTACCGGCATTGCTAAGGCTTGGTGGCAAGGGAACATCCAGAGCTCGGCGTTTCCTTTTTAGAGAGAGAGTTGGAGGGTGAGGCGAAAGATGAGGATGGTGCCATTACTGAGGGTAAGATTTCGTCTACTAACCTGGAAATCCCTCATATGGAGACTTTCATGTCTGCGCTGAGGTACCTATTGCTACCTCAGTCCCAAGTCCCTCTGATCAACTTATCGTCAGTCTAGCTTTTCCTTCAGTGGATCAAGCTCCAGCTCTACCTTCAGTAGTGTAGTCTTCAGCTCAGCCTTTAGTAGACTAAGTTTAAGCCATACCCAATGATCCAGTCTCTACTCCTGCTGGACTCCAAATCGTTGGCCAACCATATGTCGCAGACTAGAGTTCGATGCCCTGATTTGACGATTGTCTTTTTGGTTTTTAATGCCTGCTATTTTTGTAATGATGATACTTTTGTAATTATGACATATTTAAGCAGTCATTGTCCCCATTAGTATTGGAAATACGCTTTCATAATTACCGTACATCTTTCATTCTTTATGTCACTTATTTGTCATAAATGCATATGCTCGACAATTCGTTTTCACTTTTTTTGTCATTTTTGTTCATTGGTTTGGCTATTTAAAGCCAAACCGTGTATTGAGATTTTAAACAACCAACGTTTTCTTTTTCTCTATATGAGATTTCACATAGCCTTCTCTTCCTCTTTCTTTATTTTCTCATCCATCTTTTGCTAAAACTATGTCGATACCATCCTCGTTTTCCTCATTCGATGCTATTTAGAATGAGAGGTAGAAGGAGATCAAGATGGGCCAATACTTTCGCGAGTTGATAACGATGGTGAAAACTCTTTCAAAAGAGCATCCGCGTTTCTGTGCTATTGAAGACGCCCGTGCCGTCTTCTACTTCCCGAAGGCTATTCATTTTCGTGCAATCTCTCAGCTCTAGGAACTTAGAGAACATCTGAGGAGGGCAGACAAGGAGAATCGTGAGCTGATGGGCCACGTGAAGCTCCATAAGGAGTATACCGATCTGATGAAGGAGATAAGGGATAAGCTCTAGGAGAAGAATAAGAAGAAGAAAGAGAAGATTCGAGAGTTGGTCTATGCGATCAATCAGTACGAGGACTTTGACTTCTACTATTCCAACTCAGTCTCAGAGGAGCTAAGTTATTTTCCTTCTCTTGGGTCAAATTAATGCCACCCAACTCAGCCCCGGTTTCAATCCGAAGAAGTTTTAGACTTCTTAGTTTTTTTTTTCTTTTTTTCTTTTTTCTGTGTAATGTGAACAATTTTCTATTTTATTTTGATGATGATGTTTACCCCTCCTGTTTTTTGTTAATACAAAATGGGATTTGGTGTTTCTTCTGAGTGTCTTCATACCATATTTGCATTTTTATTGCTGCTATGTATCTGTTTGTATGATATTTCTTGTTCTTCCTTTGCTTGCCCTCCTTCATAACGTATTAGTTTACCAGATTTGTTATGAATCAACATAGACTTTTGGTTGAATAGACTAAACTTATTCACAATAAACTAAATCTCAAATGGTTTTATTTTTGAACCACTTGTAGTTCGTTTGACCAATTGATTTGAGTCCAACTAATGTCTCAGTTAACACTAAAGGATTTTACCGCTGGAATTGTTTAGTGAGTTTTCAAGGGTTATTCTTGATCAGTAGAGTCTTTCCATAATTTTACACTTGATGATCTTATCATTTACGTGTTTCTGTTATTTGGCTGATCTACTTAGTTTGTAACACATTTTTCGCTTGGTGATTTTTACCATGAAGTGTTTCTTGCTGAGTTGATTTACTTAGCTCACCTATCATTTCATACTTAGTTTTCACTAAATGTTCGTCGGTGAGCTGATCTGCTCAACCCACCTATCATTTTACACTTAGTGTTTATCATTAAATATTTTGTTAGTGAGCTGATCTGCTCAACTCACCTATCATTTTACACTTAGTGTTTATCACTAAATGTTTGTCTGTGAGCTGATTTGCTCAACCCACATGTCATTTTACACTTAGTGTTTATCACTAAATGTTCTGTGGGTGAGTTGATCTGCTCAGCTCACCTATCATTTTACACTTAGTGTTTTCACTAAATGTTTTTTGGTAAGTTGATCTCCTCAAGTCACATAATTCTTTTACCTTTAGTGTTTTTACACAAAGTTTCATTTGTGAGTTGATCTGCTCAGCTCACTTTTTACACTTAGCTTTTATCACTAAATGTTTGTTGGTGAGCTGATCTCCTTAGCTCACGTAATTCTTTTACCTTTAGTGTCTTTACACTAAAAGTTTCATTGGTGAGCTAATCTCCTCAATTTACTTTTTACACTTAGTTTTTATCACTAAATGTTTGTTGGTGAGCTGTTCTCCTCAACTCACGTAATTCTTTTACCTTTAGTGTTTTTACACTAAAAGTTCATTGATGAGCTGATCTCATCAGCTCACTTTTTAAACTTAGTTTTTACCACTGAATATTTTGTTTCCGAGCTGATGTGTTCAACTCGTCACACAAATTTACACTTGGAAAGTTTCACTAAGTGTTTATTTGGTGAATTGATTTAGATAGTTGTTTAATCAGAAATTGACCACATAATCATTTACAGTACTCTAATAGCTTTTTAAAAAGGCTTTATTTATGTACTTAATTCAATGTCACATAGAGTGAAAAAGAGAGAAAAAAAAACTCCAAAGTTTTAACAAAAACATGAAATTTAGAAAGACAAGACAACTTAGACGAAATACTTTCATAAGTGTGAGATGTTCCATGGTCTTAGAATTGCTACTCCATCCAAATCTTCTAACCAGTAAGTCCCTGGCCTATTTATCTTGGTTACCTGGAGGATCTTTCCCAATTAGGAGTTAGTTTTCCGAAATGTGCCTCTGGGCGTTGTGGCATTACTTTTCGAGGTACAAGTTTCCCTACTTCAAAATGTCTTGGACGTACTGCATGGTCGAACATTCTTGTCACTCTTGACTTATAAGCGGCCTTAATGCTACCTTATCTCATTTTTACTCTAGTTGGCCCAACACTTTGCATATAGAATCTTCATTTTTCACAAGATTCTCCGTGCTATCACTTTTTTAGGGTAACCCAATCTCTACTAGAACTACAACTTCAGTTCTATACGTCATAAAGTATGGTGTTTTTTGTGTGGTTGTTCCTGGCGTTGTTCTATTGGACTACAGGATTTCTGGTAGTTCTTTCACCCATTTGCCTTTAGGATCATTCTGCCACCTCTTGAGTGCTTCTTTGATTAAACGATTTATTACCTCAGCTTGTCCATTTGCTTGGGGGTATGTTGGACTTGACGTCCAGTGCTGAATCTCCAATTCATTATACATCCATGCAACCTTGCCTCCAGTGAATAGGGTTCCATTATCCGATATCAGTATCGCTGGAATGCCGAAACGACATATCACGTTTTTCTAAGGAAAGTTTTTAACTTCGTTTTCGCCTACTGTCGCAAATCCTTTAGCTTCTACCCATTTTGTGAAGTAATTGATTACTACCAATAGGTATTTCGTGTTCCCTGGTGCTGGGGTGAACGGTCCTAGGATGCCCATCCCCTACTGAGCAAAAAGCCGTGGACTAAGGATTAGTGTTTGCTTTTGGGTTGGAACTTTGATGTCATTTTGAGAACTGCTGGCATTTGTCCCATTTTTTTTATGTAATCCTGCGCATCGTTGGCCATTAATAACCAATTGTGAGTGCTTTGTATGCCAAGGTTCTCTCTCTTTTTAATGATTTCCATAAACTTCCTTAGGGATCTCTTGTAGGACATATGTGGCTTCTTTCGGTCGTAAACAGAGCAATAACGGTTGTGTAACGGACCTCCTATATAGTTTGTTGTTGGTCATAACATACATTGACACCTTGTACAGGATCTTTCGAGTTAACTCCTTGTCATATAGTAGTGTTCCCTCTTTCAGATATTGAACTAAAGGAGTTCTCTAGTCTTTTTCCTGGTCCAGTTCGCCTATGCAGGCGTAAAGGTTGGTTGATATTGTTATAGAGGGTTGTCCAAGGAACTCTACCATTGTGGACCACTGGCCTAGTCCGAAAGACAATGCTAGCACAGAGAGCGTATCAAATTTTTCATTTCGGCTCTTGGAATAACTTCGAATCTATAATTTTGAAGTGTTGTGGTTAGCTCTTTTACCTTCTCTACGTAAAGTCGTAACCTTTTTTCATTCACCGAGTATACTCCATTTATCTTGTTCATTACCAGTTTCGAGTCCGATCGTACTTCCAAATCCTGAGCTCCTAATCATTTAGTGGGCCAATCTAAGGATTATTGTTTCATATTCTGCCTCTTTATTGGAAGTTCGAAACCCAAGTTGCCCAACTCTTTTGAGCTAATCTTCCTAGGGTGTTTCTAGGACTATGTCTATACCACACCCTTTCACGTTCAAAGCATCGTTGACCCATAACTTCCACAACCCAGTCGACTGATAAGAGCAATCTTCATCTTCTATCACTGCTTCTCCTGAGGGAGTCAACTCAACAATGAAGTCTGCCAAAGCTTGTCATTTAATTGTTGCTCTAAACTTGTACTTGATGAATAACTCATCAACTTCTATTACCTACTTCATAAGACGTCCTGAGGCCTCTCGTATGTGCATTACCGTTCTCAGGGGGTACAAAGTCAACATGTTGATTACATGAACTTGGAAGTATGCCCTCAGCTTTTGAGTTGAAGTTACCAAAGCCAGAGCGAGCTTTTCCAGTTTGGTATAGAGAGTCTCAGCTGGAACCGGTGATTTACTTATGTAAAACACAGGCCTCTACCCTCCTGAATATTCTTTTACTAATGCATCACTGACAACAACTGTGGTCACTGTCAAGTATAAGTAAAGCTTATCTCCAGGGGTTACCTTGGCTAGTGTTCCGACTGAGCCCAACTAATCATTAATTGACTGTAAATCTCATTCACTATCCTCATCCCACTGAAAGTTCTTACTCTTTCTCAAGATCTTAAAGAAAGGAGTACATCTATCAGTAAATTTGGAGATGAACTTGTTTAGAGCCGCCAATCTTCCTGTTAATACTTGAACTTCCCTTATGGTTGTGGGGGACTTCGTGTTTCGGATGGCTTCTATTTGTCCTGAGTCCCCCATAATCCCTAACTATTTTACCACGAAACCCAAGAACTTGACCGCTGTTACACCAAAAGCGCATTTTTCTGGATTCAACTTCATATTGAACTTTTGTAGTATCGCGAAGGCTTCTTCCAGATGTGCCAGGTGATCCCCCTTCTTGGCACTTTTGACTAGCATATCATCTATGTAGAGCTTTGTGGTTATTTCCTTTTGTTCTTGAAACATGCCATTCACTAATCGCTGATAAGTCGCTCCTGCATTTCTCAAACCAAATGGCATTACTTTGTAATAGTATATACCTCTTGGAATGATGAATATTATTTCTTCTTCATCATGCTTGTTTATTCGGATTTGGTTATAGCCTGAATAGGCATCTATCATGGTTAACAGTTCATACCATACCGCTACATTCACCATTTAATCTATCTTTGGCATTGAGTAGCAATCTTTTGGGCATGCTTGGTTGAGGTCGGTAAAATCTACGCATATTTTTTATTTTCCATTCTTATTTTTGACGAGCATGAGATTGGCTAACCATTTCGGGTATATCACCTCCCTTATGTGCCCTATTTCGAGCAGTCTCTATACCTTGGATTCGATCATTTCTTTTTTCTCTGGGCTAAATGTCCTTATCTTTTACCTGACCAGTGGGTAAGACCTACAGATGTCAAGTTGGTGGACCACCACATCAAGGTTGATCCCTTCCATATCTTTTGGAGCGCAGGCAAAAACGTCTAGGTTTTTTCCTAGTAACCTCTTAATTTTTTCTTCTTCGATCTGGCTTAGAGATGTGCCTATCATCAACTTCTTCACTCATTCCTCGAAGGTTATTCCTTGCACTTACTTAGCAAGTTGGAAAATATTAGGGTGCTCTTTGAAGTCATTTATCTGCAGAGCTGAGCTGTTAGATAGAGCTCTTTCCTGCTCCGACTTTATTTGCTATTGGGTCTTCTTTTTCCCCTTCATAGCTATTGTGAAGCATTGCCTAAATGCCACCTGGTTTCCATGTATAAATGATATCGTGCCATCTTTTGTATATTTGGTGCACTGATGGAATGTAGACACCACAGCTCCCATTGCATGAAGTCATGGTAGTTCTAATTGCATTATATAGGGATATGGAGTCCATTACCACGAACTCTGTGGCTTTGGTGAAAAATGTGATCTTCTCTTTGGGAGAGTTGAGGTCACCGTTGAATCCTACCATAACAGTCTGGGTCAAACCGACGTCTAAGCTAGGCACCCCCATCTATTTCAGTCTGCTCACAAAAATAATATTGGCAAAACTTCCCGTATCAATCAAGATTCTCGTTACTTCGAAACTGGAAATCCAAAGTGTTATCACCAGGGCGTCTTCGTGCGGATGCACTATTCCTTTGCAATCTTTGTTAGTAAACGTAATGACCAGCTCTGGCTTCATAGTTACTGACATTACTTCTTCGTAACTGCGTTTCAATGTTGCTTCTCGGATTTTCCTCATCCATTCACAGTTGGTTTCTCCAATGGCAGGTCCAATAGTGTTTATCATATAAATAACTTCACGATAGCTGGGACCATCATCTTTTCGCTCCTTATTATGGTTTTTGTGTCAGCTCTCATTCCTAGATCTTTTTTTGTCCCTTGTTCGTTCCTGCAAATAGCTACACAACTAACTTATGTCAATTAGTCGCTTAATCTTTTTTTTTTAAGATTCCAGCAGTCATTAGTGTCATGACGATAATCGTTATGGAATTCACAGTACTTTGTTTTGCTCTTCCTATTGGACTTTGTATGGATCTTGGGTGGCCACTGAACTATCTTAGACGAATGGATTTATAGAGAATTCTGGAAATCAACATCCGTAGTATTGGGATATTTGGTTCCTGACAAGCATTCGATCTCGATCCCGAGCACCTTGGATGATCTTTCTGCCTGTCCGAACTACTACTTTTTGTTATGCTGTTGTCTTTCTCGCTTTGCATACGGTTATATTTGGATGATACCCTTCATTCTCTCGTGAATCTGACATTCTCTAGTTTCATGTAGGGTTTAGCCCTTTCTATCAGTTCAGTCATATTCTTCAAATTGTGCTTGTTGAGGGAGTCTTGGAATTGGTTATGACGCAACCCCAAAGTAAAAACATTTATTATGAGGTTTGTGTCACACCCATCGATACACATTAGTTCTTCATTGAAGCGGTTCATGTACTGGCGCAAGGACTCCCATTTTTCTTGTCGTAGAGTTAGCACGTAATCAGCCCCCTTCATCAACCTTTGGCAGGTTATGAAATGACTGATGAATTGCTTCTCGAAGTCCGTGAATAACGAGATAGAATTAGGCTGGAGGCAATTTGTGCAACCATTCCAAAGTAGATTATTTTAAAGTACTAGCAAAAGCTCTGCATAGCGCAGAGTTGCCCGCTCCACACAACACCATGACATGTCTGAATTAGCGAATATGGTCAACCGGGTCTGTTTTTCCATCGTATTTTTTAAACTTCATCAGGTCGAACTTATCCGAGAGTGGCACCTCTAATATGTTAGAGGTGAACGACATCTCAGTTCCTTTCAGCATCGTTTCCAGTTCATCCAGGGGTAGATCTATCTCCTTCTTGTTTCTGGGCTGCTAATGAGAATCAACGGTCTTGGTCTAACTGAGCATCCTTCGTTTTGCTGGGTGGTAGCTGGTATCTCACTAGATAGCCAGGTTTCCCTGTGATGATGGCTCCAGAGATTCTGGGAATTCTGTTTCTTCTCCCAAACCATTGTTAACAAGGGGGTTGTTGTACATTGTTGATGATTTGTTGCGCCATCCACATTATTATGTCCGCCATTTCCGATATCTTCCTCGTTAGAGCATCGATCTCTGAATCGGTGGTTTGCACCTTTGGCAGAGGATCAACACATTCTTTCGACGCTTCTACAGGAACTTCAGCATTGACTGGTGTTAGAACTTCGCTACTTTGGCTCGAACCTGCTCCTCTTGCTCGTAATTACCTCATCATTATGACGATAAGCTATTTGTTCAATTTTTCTATAGATGGTGTCAAATGATGTTGCCAAAATCCCTAGTACATGCGAAAGATCTACCACGTGCCAAAGACCTCCACAACTTACAACTATGACTTGCAAAATCGATTAGCTCAAAGGGACACCAGTGTGATATCGGCCAAAGGACATCCGACGTGAGAATAAGTTAGCTTATTTTTGAGTGAGAGATCAAGTACTTAAGGGTTAAAATAACATGTTGATATATTCCATTTATATAGACTTCTAAATTCGTGCTGTTTTGTTGGTGAGGTCGCCCTCTCCATGATCCTTTCCTATTTTCATAAGATTGAACGATGATCTCTCTTATAAACGGTAGGTTTGTTGCAATTCTCCTCAAGCGTAGGGGTTGTGGGGTTTTTGGGCCTACCTTTAATTAGCCTTCCACTATGGGATTTATTTATTCTCGATTGGGCCTCTTTATAGGGCCTTTTTCTATTCATGTACTGGGCAACTTATTATGAGTTGACCTCATTCTTGATGGGCTGGTGTGTTTAGCCCGAAATAATCACCGGGTTATTTATTCTAGGTCAGATTATTGACCCGCTCCGACCCATCAAGTCTTTCAAGCCTCTATTAAACGTGGGTGGGAATTTCTCCCATATTATCATGCATGAAACTACGCATGTTAGGACGCAGATCGTATGACCTTTTTCATGTGGGCATGAGGCTACCCAGGTGAACTGAATTCGAACTCTATAGTGGGTTTCGGCTCGACCAACCCTTTTATGGAGTAGAGATGAGGACCATTTTACCCTGTCTTAGTAGCCCCCCACTCCCAAGTCACTATTGCACAACTCTGAGCATTTTCTAACACAACCTCCTTAGGAGTGACACATGTCTCCATTCGTACACACCTCTTTCCATAATATATTCACTTCCTTTCTTAATTTCTAAACTAAAAAAGTCTAGTGACTTTAGGTTCAACTATTTATTAAATGTGAAAAAAAAAAATGGGTAAAATAACCAACCTTATATGAGAGCTACTTCTCGCACTTTGCGAGTACCCCTGAGCATGCTTGATGATACATGTTCGAACACTCGTGAATGAAGGAAACCCAATAACTCCAGGTCGAATGAGGTTTCCCCAAGGATAAGGGTGCCCAAATAGGAAATTTAGGGTACTGACCTTACCCTGGACTATACAGTGTGCGGTGATAGTACTAATGCGCTCATGTTTTGTCAATTTGGGCTAATGCCTCGTGACATGAAGTCCAAGTGAACACAAATCCCCTGGTAGTCAATGGATTCGCAGTGTCCCACTTAGTGCAGCTTCTCCATGAGGTTGCTTTCATCTCTACCCGTGCCAACACGTAGGCTAGGGCAAAAATCCAGGCAAGAAATTTCCTGAAATAAGTGGAGGCTCAGATACTAAAGATGCAATATGAGCTTTTGGATTTACTAACAGCTAGTGCTAATGAGGCACAAATATTTAGGAAGTGGAAGCGTGATAGATCTGATCTTTGGTTGGTTCAGGAAGGTTTACAGTGCATATGGCATGCCTTGGAAGAACTACAGGTAGATCACCATCGCCTTCGGAGACATGCTATACAGGAGACGACAAAAGATTTTCGGGCATACCAAAGGTCTGTTTTGGCTATCGATCCTTCCTTCAATGTGTTTGCCCTTCAATTTGACACCCTCAAAGGTAAAACTAATGAAAAGTCCACCAGGCTGAAAGGTGCATGCGTCAAAGACTTTTTTCTTTCGACGATTCCTCGGTAGTCACTGAGTTAGAAAAGTCCACTCATGAGATCCATAGTCCATCAGAAATGATTCAGGCACATTTTCATTCAAAGGATGATAAGAAAGGTAAGAGCTTGTGAAGGAGCTAATGGATAACGATCACATTGCGTTGAAGAAAGAGATAAACTGTAGGGAAAAATCACGGAGCTTCAGAACCTAGTAGAAGATCTCTCTGATCAAATCGGGGACCTCAAACGTCTCAACTCACAGCTTGAAGGACAAGGGTCCGATAAATAGTGCCTCCAGGATCAAACATCTTAGTTAGAGAAAATTTTCGCAAATCCTAAAAGACGTTTGTAATTATATTGTTATTAATGAATCAAACGTTGTTGCTAATTAATATTTGAACTAATATAAATGTGGTATATTCTTTACTAGTATAACTAATATTTGAATTATTGAAGTACAAAAATGCTAAGTTAGTAAGATTAGTGTAGTGTCAATTATCAAACGATAAGAGAGCTAACAATTAAGGGTGTGTTTGGTTTGTAAATGTAAAATATTTATTTATTATGTTTATTTTTTGGATACTTCAATTAGTTAGTTTAATTTCTCACACTACCAATACCCACATAGGAAAAAAAAAAAAGCCCAAGAAAAGGAAAAAAAAAATTGGGAGGAAAAACCATATTTTAGGGAAAAAAAAGGAAACACAAATAGAGTAAAAAAAAAAAAAAGCATATGCAGAATACGGGGAAAAAATGCCAAGACAAATAGGGTAAACCAGTTGGCTAGTGCTAGTAGCAGCAGTAGCATCAGCAGGACTAGGAGAGCGCTGCAAAATAGTCACATTCAGGTTCCATCAGTACCAGGTAGCGAGAAGAGGCCTTCCATCGGAAACCGATAAGCATCTTAAGATCTATCGCATGAACCTCTGGGAAACTAATAAAGTCCACGCAAAATCAAAGTTCTGGTATTTTTTAAGGAAGCTAAAGAAAGTGAAGAAAACCAATGGCCAAGTTCTTGTTATTAATGAGTTTTTTGAGAAAAATCCGACCACGATTAAGAATTACGGCATCTGATTGAGGTGCTAGAGTAGAACTGGATATCACAACACGTACAAGGAGTACTATGATACCATTTTGAAAGGAGGTGTAGAGCAGATGTACACTAATATAGACTGAGAGAGAGAGGAGGAGGAGGAGAACTGAGAAAGAGAAATGAGGAGGAATGACGGCGAAGAGAAGCAATGAACATAACATAAAACAAAACTTATGAATACTATATAACCCAAAACACAAAACAGTAGACAAATATCACTGAACAAAATAAAAAACAATGAGAACGCCGCTGAGAGAGAGAAAAAGAGAAGGACATGACATTCAAGCGAACGAATGGTAGCCACAACAAGCATGGTTGTGGCCACGTCACATTTATCAGATGCTCCAATAGCGACAAATGTTGACCGAAGGATAAGGCCATCAAGCTATTCCTAGTGAGGAACATTGTGGAGCAGGCTGCGGTGAGGGATGTCCAAGAGGCATGCGCCTTTTATTCGTACACCCTTTCAAAGTTGTACGTCAAGATGCAATATTGCGTTTCATGCGAAATACACTCTAGGGTGGTTACTGGTTAGGGTTCTCTCTCACACGGACAGAAAGAATCCTGAGCTGCCTTAGCATTTTAGGAGCCCCAGGGAGGATGCAACAAGCCAGGACAACCACATTGCCTGCTGTCCGTACCTAAAAATTGATTGCCTTTATTTTTGTTGTGTCATTTTGCTTATGGTTTTTACTTGAGAAAGATACTTGGTTTTCTAAGCTGAACATGCCACTTTCTATTTATTTTTTTTTATTTATTTTTTTGAGTTGTAAAAGTTTTTGTTTAAAAAAAACAATGAAGATTGAAGAACAAAACACATAACACATAACAAACATGGATCTAGAGTTTACCTGAACTCCGGGCAACGATCAATAGTGAGACTCCGGCGAAGAGAAGCCAACAAAGAGATTTCACCATTTTGGAAAAACAAAAAGATGTAAAAATGCATATGGGTTTAGGGTTTATAGAAGGTTGGTAGAGAGAGAGAAGAGAGAACATTTTTTCAAAATCTCTCTTTTCTCTTCTTTTTGAAATGTATATGGGTTTAGAGTTTACAGAAGGTTGGTAGAGAGAGAACCTTTTTGTCTTATTTTGCCTTCTATCTGAATTCAAAGCAGTCGAGCAGCTTACGGGTTTATATGTTTATTTTTCTTTTTTATTTTTACTTTCTAAATATTTCAAAATTTTAATTTGTTATTTTTTTTGTCTTTTTGTTATTTTTAGACTTTTTTAATTTGTGTTTTTTTTTATTTATTTTTATATTTTCTAGTTTTTTTTTTTTTTTTTGAATTTTCATGTTTGGTTTTATTATCACTTTTGTTCTTTAACCTTTTTTTTTTTTAAAATAAAATTAAAATAAACATCAAATAAAAAACAATATATATATATATATATATATATATAGGAAAGAATAATGGAGAGGTTTGTTTCCTATTTTGTAGTTTTTATTTTTCAAACTTTAAAATTAAATTTATAATGAATCCCTCCAAGGGTTCCCACTTCCCTTGTGTGCCCCTTACAATAAGCGAGGGGACTTCATAGGGATTCAACAAGACTTCTCTAGAGGTAGTTACACACTTCTTCTACTTCCAGCTCTTCTAGCGGTCACTGCGAAAGGAAAAAGTCTGGGGTAGAGGAATAGGCTTGTAGGAAGAGATGGAAGAAGCATAGGGAAAAATAGAGAAAAAGACAAGATGTCACACCCCATCCCGGACACCCGTTATCCTGGGGCCGACGTGACGACAACATGATATCACCAACATCCTATCAACTAATGAATGACAATATAAATACATTTAGATATACAATCCTCTAATATGGGGACACACCCGTCCCATCAATTTTTTCCTCACAAAATGTATTTATCCATGAACCTTTTATATGTTCGCCTCTGACAGCTCATCTCAAAACTCTCATATGACTCCATCACATAGCTCTACCTAGTGCCAGTAGGGGACCGACTTCTAGCCGTTTCACCTGCAAGTGTACTACCTTCTTAATAAAAATATTTTTAAGATAATAATACATTCTAAATAATACAACATTTAAATGGATCAAGCTTAACGCATATAAATAAACACATTTTGAACAGTAGTATAAAAAACATATACCACGAGAAAACTCATTCTTCCTACTATTCAGAATCATCATCAATATTTATATCAAATATATGAAATGCATCTAAACCATCAGCATAAAATAATATGATAAAACACCAAGATGATATAATAACACACTACATCACCATATATGACAAAACACCAAATACGACAAAAAATTGCATACGACACCACACCTCACCACACCACACCACACCATATCTCGGCTAGCCATGTGATCGTTTTAACCTCATGATCAGGAGTTGCAATGGTACCGAATCCCGTAGGATATGCCTTCTTAGCGGGATATAACAACGCTCCGCTGGACTATGCCAGACGGGTGAAACAACGCTCCGCTGGACTATACCAGACGGGTGAATATCTACCACCAATCTCCACCTCACCACAATAACAACTCATATCCACCTCAACAACAACAACTCATCTCCATATCAATAACAACAACTCAATAGAAAACATCAACGCTCTGCCAAAGCAAATAAAATCAATAGCATTGACAAAATAATAACAACATCATCAAATTACAAATCAATAATATCAACATCTATCTACAAAATCGATTTAATCCAAATATCATTTTTCCATCGTCTTTTAAAACTAATTAGATATAGCAAATCATTTATTTCCATTATCTTTAAAAACCAGTGAAAACCACATTTCCAAATCACCCAAAACTGCTTGATCCATATAATTTATAAATGCGTTCAGTTTTTAAGTAAACACATTTTCCATCATATATTTGAAAATAGATTTGGCAAGAAGACAGTACACTCACCTGATTATCCGTTTTCAAAGACTTTGACCGCCTATTCTCTACCGGTTCTCTGGTGTCTGCGAACCTAATAGTGACATGGCCTATATTAATATTTTATGTAAAAACAACTTAATCATGCCATGCAACCCTAATTTTCGTAATTTTCTATTCCCCACGTTTTATTATGAAATACTACTATTTAATTAATATTACTCCGTTACAGTTTACTATATCGAATTTATTCATGCAAAGGAATAACACTAATTTCACCGATAATAATAACATGTATTTCACATTTAGACAATTACATACATATATTAAAGAAATTCGGAATTCTACCTCTTCTGACTTTTCCGTTGGTCGCAAGATTGAGTTTTGATTTTATTTGGGGGGGTTTGCGTAATTTTTTTTTCTTTTTTCTTCTTCTTCTTTTCTGCGCTTCTTCCTCCCATTTTATGTTTCCTTTTCTGTTTTGTTTTCAGCCGCCGACTCCACTACCGACGACAACCTTTCACCGCCGATCACGTGCTCCCACTGTCGGACCAGACGACTGACTCACTGACCAAACCTGTGAGACTTCAATTACAGTAAGTACGTCATTCTGGTTACATTTTAGTGTAACTGGAAAACAAACAAAATAATAATAATAATAATAATAAATAAATAAAATAAAGTAAATTCGGGGTGAAATTGGATCAATAAAAATTCAAATTCAAAATTTAAGGGTCAATTCGCAAATTTAGAGAAAATTAAATCCAAACTAAAATGAAGGGGGTTTAAGTGCAATTATGTATACGTACTGTAATTAAAGAAAATAGGGGTGGAGAGGAGGATCGGGCCCTTAAGACCCTAACTTCCGTGCATGTATATTTATTTGCCGCATTTTAACATTTAGGAAAAATGGGGTAGGATGCGTTTTTTTTCAATTTGAAATAAATGGGTGAATTTATGATTTTAAGAAAAATCAAAAACTTGGGTGAGGATTTAAATAAAAAAACTTAAAGAGAGTAGGGGTGGTTAATGTAAATAAGAGATTATATATATATATATATACTCACCCACAGGGACGGACGGCCGGTGAACGCAGAGGATTGGAGGGAGGTGTTGACGTGGTGAGCTAGGATCAAACGCAGCCACTAAATTCATGCGTATTTAAGTGACTCAACCATGTACGAAGGATTGAGAGGAAATCAGGAACAAAAAAAATAAAAGAAAAAGGGGAGAGAGAGAGGTGGCGTCGTCGTTCGTCGGCGGCGAAGTGGGCGACTGTTCCGGTGGTAGGTGATCGTCGTCGATCGGTCGATTGGTCATGGTGTATGTGTTTGTCGTTCAACTGGTGTGCGCGTGTGGGTGGGTGATCGCCGTTGTCCCTCCGGCGAGTGTGCATGGGTGTCCTGCTCCTCCGACAAATCTCTGTGTGTGTGCCCTGTTCATCCGACAGTGGGTGCGTGTATGTGTGTGTGGGTTCTGCCTTGCCATGCGGGTATGTGTGCGTTTCGAAGTGGGTTTTTAGAGGCCACCGGATGTTCGCCGGCGATGAGTTTAGAGAGAGAAAGTAGCATACGTAATTGGGTGTGTGTCGTGTGAGGGGTTGACGGGTGGACGTGGTGGTGTAGGGGTTTGGTTGTCCGGCGGTGCATGTGTCCGACTGGTGGGATGGCGAGGCGTTCGACGGCAAGATCTCGTCGGCGGCGGCGTGACGGGGAAAAGGCAGAAGAACCGTAGCGCAAACAGGAAAGGAAAAAAAAGGGAGAAGAAGGAAAAAAGAAAAAGGGAAAAAAAAAGAAGGGAAATTGGCACAAACCACCCCAGCATAAATAAAAATCCAATTTCACGGCCATTGGAAAAATTCGGGAAAGGTAGAACTTTGAACTTCTTTAGTATATGTATTTAACTGTTAAAATTGAAATAGGGATAGGAAGTAGTGGGACAATTCACGTAAATAAATTTAATATAATAAACGGTAGCAGAAGAACATTCGTGAATAACAATATTTCATAATAAAATATGGGGAAATAAAAGATCATGGAAATTAGGGCTTGTATTTCATGGTTAGATATTATTTTATACATAACAATATTAATTTAGGCCCCGTCACTATTAGGTTCGCAGGCATCGGGGTCCCGGTAGAGAATAGGTGGCTAAAGTCTTCGGAAGCAGATAAGCAGGTGAGTGTACTGTCTTCTTACCAAACTGTTTTCTATATATATATGAGATGAAAATTATGATTACCTAAACTGTATGAATTTATAAATGATATGAATCAAGCAGGATTTAAATGAATTGGTAACTGGACTTCGATGGATTTCGAAAAAGAAGCCGGAAATGAATTCCTCTAGATTTGGTGAAATTAGACGGTGGTTTTAAAAAGAGAATAAGAAATATCTATTTTCCTAAAAATGCCTGGTTTCCTAAAAATAAAGGATGAAAAAATGGTTTTGATAAAAATCGGACGTTTCTTTAAAAGAAGGTGCGAAATATGACTTTTGAATTTAAAAGCGGGTTTTTGTAGAAATGTGATAGGTGTGATGATTTGACAATGTTGAGTAGATAATATTTATTAAGTTGTGTTTCGATGAGGCTGTATTTGTTTTGACGATGCCATGGTTGTTCTCCCCGTAAGGGGTGTTGATTATATTTCTCCCCGTAAGGAGTGTGGATTATATTTCTCCTCAAAAAGCGGTGTGGATATTTTATAGGAAGGCATTCCTATGAATGTTACGATACCATTGCAACTCCCAATCGTGAGGTTAAAACGATCACTAAGACTGGCCAGTGTGTGGGTGTTGGAGGTGTGTGTTTGAGATTGGTGCTTAAAATGTGGTGTTTTACGTATACTAGTTGGTTTGATATTAATTAGTATGATGATTGGTAGGACTTTACGCTAGATGGAACTTATCTATATTGCTTTATTGTCATTACTTATATACTTGTGCTTGATCCATACTAGATTGTGGAAATATTTAGAAAGTATTAATATTTTCGAAATGTTTTACTAAGAAGGCAGTATACTCGCAGGTACAACGGCTAGGAGTCGGTCCCCTACTGGCACTAGGTAGAGCTACGTGATGAAGTCATATAGGCGATTGAGAGAAGCTGTCAGAAGCGAACCTATAAAAGGTTCATGAATAAATACTTTTAGTTAATTATAATTTGGGAAGGGTGTGTCCCCCCATAGTAGGCATTTGTATTATACAGTAGGTGTATATTGTCATTCATTTGCATATTTGGGTATTGGTGATGTCATGTTGTAATCACGCCCGCCTCGGGATGACGGGTGTCCGGGACAGGTTGTGACAAAACCCGCTACACTCACACATACACAGTATCACCGCCACCGACGACAAACATTCTCTCTCTAACTTCCACTCACCGCCGACCAAACTAAACTAACCGACAGCGACACCCCCACAATCGACGACTGAACGAACACACATAACCTGATCAAATACCCACACCGATCAACACATAGAAAGCCGAACCCACCGTCTCTCTCTCTAACTCTCCGGCCAACTCCAACGACCACCATCGCCTGCACACACACACACACCCCCACACCGCAGCAGCAGCAGCAGCACACACACAGCCAACGGTCAAACACACATACCGCAACATACACAACACGCACAAATGAAACCCATACAAAACACACACAGTCACACACTCTGTCGACAACCGCAACAATCACCGACTACCGGACGAATGAAACTGTCAATGCAACATACCCCACAACGCAACTCCTACCATCGACGAACTGACGGACCGACCAAACACCCATTACCAGAACAACCTCCTCTCTTTCTCCTCTGTTTTTCTTCTTTGATTGCTTTTCAATCCTTCCCGAGAATGTGGATATATATGATTGTATATGTGCGTGTGTGTATATATATATATATGTGTGTGTGTGTGTGTGTGTGTGTGTGTGTGTGTTGAAAAGAGGCCAAGCCCCATACCTCATTTACTTCCCTATATATATATATATATATATATATATATATATATATATATATATATATATATTAATTTAATTGTAATTACATAAATCTCCCCCTAATTAAGAATTTGAAATCATTTAAGTCCAATTCAAGATTTTAATATACTTAAAATTTCTAATTGACCCCCAAAATATTTAAATTAAATAATAAATAACACCATCTACCTAGTTATTTTCAACTATATTCAAATGTGACTCCAATTATGCGTATATAAAAAATCAGGATCTTACACAAGAGATGAGAAATGTTGGATAGAGAAAATGAGAGAAGGAAGAAGGAGAAAAGATTTTATTTTTTTTTTAGTTTTTTACTTGTCTATTTTTTTTAGTGACCGTTTCTGTCCCTCCTTATCCTTCATATTATTGCAAATTTCATTTTTTACCTTCTAACTATTGATGAATTTCTATGTGATCGTACAAGTTTGATATGTTTCACTTTGAACCATGTATCTTTAATTATGGTTGCAATGAGTCGTTCCGTCTAATGTAAAATTGTAAATTTCTTTTATGTGTATATATATATAATTTAAATATTTTTTTCTTATGTTTTTTTCCTTTTTTTTTTTTTCTTTCTTCTTCATTGATCCTCTTCCTACCATCTTCGACCACTATCTCCACATTCTCCGATCACCACCACCCTATTAGCACCAATGAATGAACTACCATCTATTTTACATATCACCACAAATAGCTAAGGCCACCACTACATCAACGACCACACTTCACCACCATCGAAGGTACTACCACCAGCCATATCAACACTATCAAGGCACCACCATCAAGTAAAGACATTGAAACCACCTAATGTTGATTTTTTCTCTTTTGTCTTCTTCGTCTCCTTAGCATAGTCTACAAGCAGCCACCATTGCATCGTTGATTTCGCCAAAATATTCTATCTACCTCTGGGACTCCAAAAATAAACTCAATCAAAATGGATTGCCATGGACTCTCCGGAATTGGTAATGATTATAATAATATGGCTTCTTTCTTCCTTTTAGCTTGTCTTTTTTGCGCACAAGACAAGTCTTAACATAAGCTTCAAAGTTATCCTCCATTTTAGGCCAATAGAATATCCGAGATAGCAATGCATATATCCTTTTAAAGCCAAGGTGACTCACCTATTAGGGATCATGTGTGTCTCTCAACAAGCTCCGTCCTTAGTCTACCTCCATTGGGGACATAAGGTCGACTTCTCTTGGCATGCAACATTCCATTATCCATCCAACACCTTTGAACTAGGCCATCCTCTACCTACTGCCAAAGCTTCTGGTACATTGCTTCTTGTAGAGATTGATCTTTAATTTGTTAAACAAAATCAATCTTCACTTGCGTCATTGATGCCACGTACTCCAGAACCTTTTTCCGACTAAGTGCATCAACTACCTAATTTGATTTTCTTGGTTTGTGCACCCAAGTAAAATTAAATTCGGCCAGGAATTCTTGTCAATATTCTTAATTTGGGGTTAGCTTCTTCTAGGTTTTAAAGTAGGTACTTGCAACACTATTTTTCATCACTGTAAATTTTGTTCCCATCAGATAATGTTTCCAAGTGTCAAGACAATGAACAACCATTGTCATCTCCTTCTCATCCTTTGAGCAACGTTGTTCAGTGTATTTTAACTTTCAACTCTCGTAAGCAATAGGGTGGAAACTTCAAAACAGGTTCAGTCGAAACTGTTTCTTTCAATGTATCAAAAGCTTGCTGGCACTTTATTGTCCAATCCCATCTAACATCCTTCCTCAACAAATCGATATGGTATTTACATTTTTCGAATAACCTTTGATGAACTTTCGATAGTAGTTTGCGAATTTGAGGAATGAACGTAATTCAACAACTTTTTTAGGTGTTGTCCAGTCAATAAAAGCTTGTACTTTCCTTTCATCCATTCTCACTTACCCGTGGCTCACCAGATATCCAAAGAACATTACTTCCCTACGATTAAACTCACACTTTTATTTCTTTACATATAATTGATTATCTCTCAGCCTAGAGAGAACATTCCTTAGATGTGTAAGGTGATCTTCAAGCATCTCACTATAGATCACTATGTCATTAAGATAAATGATCACAAATCGGTCCAGAACTCACTTAACACATCATTCATAAGAGTACAAAATGTAATAAGGGCGTTTGTTAAGCCAAATGACATCACCAAAAACTCACAAGAACCATACGGTATCACATGTGCCATTTTTGGTTCATCACCTGCAACTGTCTAAATTTGCTAGTATTTCGACCTCAAATCTAGCTTTGTGTACATGTCTTGAGTAAGTCGATTAAACAAGTCTATAATGTTTGGAACAAGATACTTATTTTTTATAGTAAAATTGTTCAAAGCCCGGTAATCGACGCACATCGTCATCGATCCATCTGCCTTCTTTTGGAACAATATCGGTGCACCATATGGAACTTTAGAAAGGCTTAATATATCTAAAATCCAACAATTGTTTTCTCACTTTCACCTACTCCGCTGGGACATCCAGTATGGGGCTGGTGCATAGGGCCTTACACTTGATTCAACCTCGATCTTGTGATCGATAGCACATCTAGGAGGGAAAGTCTTCAAGAGTTCATGAGGTATCATATCGCTTAACTCTTTCAACATATCCACAACTGCATTAGGTACTTTTGTCATCTAACCGAGTTTGATCTCAATCAATATTTCAAGGTAGGTTTTCTTGTCGTGCCTCAAACCTGACTTGACTTACAAAGTCGATAGCGTGCCAACTTTCCACTTTCCCTCCTTCTTAGACAGGTCATGTTCTACCGCATAAACAAACATAGGGCCCTCCTCATCTACAATCAGTAATCCCCCAAGGTAGGGCATTACAACAACTTTAGTTACAGTGAGGAATACAATCCCTAAGATAATATCTAAGTCATCCAAGGGTACCGCTATTAGGTTCCTCTTTCCTTTCTATGATCTGATCTTTAAATTAGCACATGTTAAGCCACGGATACGTTTAGCTTCTGAGTTTACCGCTTTGATTCTGTTGGGATTTCTCCCCAAATCCAGCTTTAAGTTACCAACTTCTCGAACAACAATAAAGTTGTGAGTTGCACCAGTATCAATCATGGCCAACACCTTACAACCATTTATCAATGCCTTCACATGCAACAAACTCTGTTGTTGTAAAGGGAGTTTCTCGATAGAGAGGGCATTGAGAATTTGCAGGGGATTAACTCGAGTTAGGGAATCATCATTGTTATCCCTTAAGTCTTCAACAACTATTACACTGATTTTATCCTTCTTGAGACAGTCATTCATACAATGCGAGCCATTAGACAAGAAGCAACACTAGTTTCTACTATCCTTGAATTAGGATTGTCCATCACTTTAAAACTTAGTTTGGGAATCACTCAATTTTCCGTTCTTCTTCTGGTCACGATACTTCTTCCCATCCTTGAAACCACCAGTTTATTCTTGTTTTACTTACCAGCATAAAGCTTTGGACGATCACCACTATTGGTGAGTTGGTAATCAACTAAGCTATAAACATCAATGATTGCCGCGGGAAAATTAAGCATGCCTTGTCGTGTCAATTTCGCTTGTGCCCAGGGTTGTAATCCAAACACGAAATTGAACAACCTATTCTCATCAAATATGTTTTTGATGTCCAACATCATCGAGGCAATGGTTTTTACATAATCTCAAATTATACCGATATGTTTCAAGTTTTTGAGAGACTCCTGAATAACCCAAGAAGTGTTGTTGGGCATAAATTATTCTTTCAATTCTTTTTTCAAATCTTTCCATTCAATAATCTGATTTCGATCAACATTGGAATCTCGTGTCCACCACTATAACTTAGTATTACCGCTTAAGTAAATACTAGTTATGGCCACACATTTAGAATCAGGAACATGTGCCGCCTTAAAATATTGTTTAACAATCCACAGAATGTTCTCTAGTTCTTTATTGTTTTTACAACTAAAGAATGATTGTCGGTCCAATACTTTAACCTTCAATGGACCAGCTCATATTCCTTGTCCAGCGACGGCCTTCTTCAAAGCGGAGACTTATGTGTCTAAGATTTATTTTCTAGACATCTACCAACATATCATGTCCTCCGCCATTGTCTTAATTTTGACCGTAGTATCACCTTAAAACTCTTCGAACAAAATTTGAAGGTTCATAATATTAACCCTAATTTAAGCATTTTGTACAGACAAATTTACCTTATCATTTTTTAAGGGTACATTGACATAGTCCTCCAACGCTTCAAGTCGACCATTTACATTTGATGTAGAATCCATCTCACAATTCTGCTCTGATACACACTGTCATAGGGTCAACTTTTTAACTCCGAATTTCAACCTTGAGATGGCCTGATTGCTACCCCCAATCAGTCAACCAATGTTCTTCCTGCAATGCACACAATACAGAAATAAAATACAATATGAACAACAAGTACAAACGTACACACAATTACAAGCAAATCCCAACCTGTTTTATTACTCAACGAACAAGGAATATTTAACAAGTTTCCAATCTGGTTTGTAGGAACATACTCTTTGCCATGACCAAATTAAAACTACGAATTTAAGTGACAAGGGAGCAATTGATAGCAGCAACTGCTAGGCAAAACCAGCAAACACGCGTTCAGGCAGGTGTCAGCATATGCATCCTAACTGTCTTTTGGTAGTTTCCAAGCCAGGGGCGTGCAACTTACTCGAAGACCCAAAACCTCGATTCGAGATAAAATTAAACAGAAACGGAGACTTTTGGCCCAAAAATGTAGAGGCCCAAATATCGGGTTTGGGACTCATATCATCCTAATAAAACCCGATCAGAAATGTCAAAACAACATCGGTTTGGAAACCCTAGATGACATCACACACATCGTTCATTCAGTTAATCCTCATTCATTTCTTTTGGCGGCATCACACTCTCTCATCCCTTCCTCTCAATCTCAGCAAAGGCTGAAGAGCAATCATTGCTCGTTGACGCTATGTGCACTGATCATGATTGTCACCGCCATCTGCACACCAAAGAGAGTCGTTTCTCACAGACGTCACCTGCTTCGATTTTCATCTCACCAACGCTGCTCTTGTTTCGATTTTCATCTCATCGACGTTGCTCTTGCTCCAATTTCATCTCGATGACGCTATACACCAAAGAGAATCGTTGCTTCTTCTGTCAACACCTAGGTAAGTGAAAGTTGGGGTTTTCTTCTTTCACTCTTCTTCACTTTCAAATCGTTGTGTTTGTGCTAGGAACTAACCTTTGCTTGTGTTTAATTTGAAGCAGTTCCCTGACAGTTTTTAGAAAGCTTGTATTTGAATCTCTCTCTCTTTCTCTATCTTCATTCTCCAAAACATGCCAACACAGTCCATTGTGTTTCCATCCATACCCTAACCCGACCGAAAATCCGATCTGAAACCTTACGATTGGATCAATGATACCACCCAACCTGATTTTTTTTGAACGGCCAGAAACCTCTTACCCCGAGTAAACTCAGATCATCTAAAATTTCTACCCTAAACCCGACTGATCTTACTCGTGCATACCCTAAGGGCCCATTTGGTAACCGTTTCGTGCCCATCTCGTGCTCATCTCATGCGGTAGGATGAGAATGGGATGGGATGGGATGAGATGAGAATTCTGTTTTCTTCTTGGGAGCATAATTGCATTTGGTAACGACATAATTCTGTTTTGATCTGGGAACAGAATTGAGTTTGGTAACGAATTATTCTAGAATTGTTTCTTCAACATAAAATCAATAGAAGAAAAAAAAAATCAGCAGAAAAATGAAGAAAAAACAGCAGAATAAGTGTAGAATCTCTACACAAAAAACACCAACATAGCTAACCCATATATTGATCAATTCCAAAATTCACAAATATTGTTTTTCAATTCACAAATCCACAAAAAATACCAGTTTTCAGTGTAGAATCTTCACTTAGAATAGCTGCAGCTTCAATCGAAGGATTACCCATGAGTTTGAACTCCTCGTCGGTCTTCCAATCCAAATTTCGATTCGATTAGCTTCTATAGGAGATTGAAATCCTATTTAGATTTCGATTTCAAAATCGAAATACGGTTTCAATTTTGAAATCGATTTCGATTTCAAAATTGATTTCAAGTTTCAATTTTGATTTCGAAATCAAAACCCTAGTAGACGACGAAGATGAGGACGCGACGAAGCGAAGACGATGGCAACGAACACGGTTGAAGAAGAAGGATGGAGAAGGATGACGAACCAGAGGAGGACAAGGTTTGATGTGTGGATTTCATTAAGAAATGAAAAAATACCAGGCGTGTCCCATTTGTAAGAATGGCATAAGAAATAGAAATTTGGGATTGAAATTTTTTTTGTTTCTCAAGCTTATAGAAAAAATGGGCACAATTCTCATTTTAGAATGGGATGAGAATGGAAACAAAAAAATGGGAGTGGTTACTAAAAGCTATGCTCAATAAAAATATGGGAATGAGATATGAATTTTTGGAATGAGAGTGGTCACCAAACGCTATACCCAATAAAAATTTGGGAATGGGATGAGAATTTTTAGGATGAGAATGGTTACTAAACGGGAGCTAAAATGCCACACACAGGCCTTGCAAATTTGCCATAACTTCCTAGCACACTTAGATTCTCACGAGCTAGTACTTAGGTACTACGTTCTAAGTAACTTGACATTGTGCCTACATGTTGTCCGGTATGGCCATCTCGTTCCCTTGATCATACTGACATCTATCGATCTCTCATCATGTCACCTACATGACAAGAATGTGTCTTCCATCCATGTTCTGTCTCTGTTAGCTCGGCCAAGTGTTCAAGCTTGCCTTCATGTTGCGCCCTTGGATACCGACCCTAGTGTTGCACTGAGGACCCTAGTGTTGTTTTAGCAACGCCTGATGTCCATCATCATTGTCCAACGATGCCTTAAGTATGCCAACGCATGTTGATGCCCATGAATATTGATCCTAGTCGTTCCTAGGATCATCTTGTGTCTTGTCTCGACTTTACGCAATGCCCAAATATTAACTTGTGACGCCCTATTTTGCTGACGTTTGCCGCACAATTTTCCACCCGTGTTGAGAATCTTGTGTAACCCTTGCCTACAGCTTCCCATCATGACTTGGTCTTTGCATACACCTTGCCTTGGTTAGTCGACACTCCTTAGCACCCCTGGGGTCCATGCCACGCTAAGGGTATGGAAAGAGGGTATCCTTTTATAATTCTTTAAGCCAAAAAACTCAAACTACATCAATAGCCATCAGAATCTTCGAGGAAGCATAATGGAATCAACTATCGGCTTGACCCAAAATTTACACTTCATTAAAGATTTTAGATGGAAAGTTGACTATGCTAAGCAGTTGGTCTTCCAACAAGATATTCCGTCATTTCATTGCTCCAGTAAACTTAAAACATTTTTCTTTAACCCCCTAACAACGATTCATTGAAGAATGAGAGAGAACGTTAAATCGTTAAAAAAAATTCTTAGATTTAATAAAGTGGTTTGAAATGACAAAAAATGTTTTCATTAAAATACCACAGGCTGAGTACAAATCATTTAATCATTTTTCATTCAAAATCTTTCATATTTTTAATTTTGCAGGATTGAAATAAATGTGAAAATTGAGATATCAAATTTGCAATTTAACAAATGTCGAAATCCATAGACACCTACCCCATACTTCAAGGACCAAAAGTGTAATTTTCCAAACCAAATATATTTTCCGAGGATATAAGTGAGAGCTTAGGCTCTTCATTTCTACAACAAATACAAAATCCATAAAAAAACATATTGCAAATATCAGGATCCAACTTATACCAAAAATAACCAGACTCAGCTACTCCATCTTAAAGGTAAAAAAAGAAAAATGTTTCCTTTACTATAGGAGGTATTTAAGCCCATACATACAATTCAAGGGTTAAAATTCACTATCAGCAACTAGAAAAAAAAACATACAACAGCTGCTAATTATAGATACAAACCTGACCTAATGACAAAAAAGAATATAATGTACATGATTATGCATGTGTTAGCACATATTAAAAAAAAATGAATAAAAAATTAACTTCTGGATTTCGAGTTTCGAGCAAGGCTAGCTCTCCGAACCTGAGGATTCTCGATTGAATAAACAAGCAGACTCCCATCTTTCGTCCCCGCCAAGAAACACTCCTCGTGCGTCACAGCCAGTGAAGTTATCACTTTGCCGACCCCGTTATATCTCCTCACAATCTCAAGCGAATTCATCGACCGCACAATGATCTGACCTTGATCTCCGGCACAAACCAAGAACTCGCCGCAACAACTCAATTCAACGCAATTAAGCCGTCCGTTCGATTCCGAAGAAGCAATACATTTTCCGTTAATCGAATAGAGGTGAAGGCTCAAATCATCGTCCGCATAAAGAACGATCCGACCGTGACGGGAAGCCACGAGTTTAGACAATGCACTTCCGGAAGGGTGGCGGAGAGATCTTATGTATCGTCCTTCACGGAGTGTGTGGAATACGCACGTTCCATCTTTTGATCCGCTGATGACGATGTCGAGTTCAGAACTCACGTAGAGGCACGTGATTACGTCGTCGTGTCCGCAGAGGATGTGGAAGGGCGTTTCTGAAATAATGTAATCTTTGCGGGGCATATCCGTCAGGCCTCGGGTTCTTTTCTCGGTGGGTTTGGCGCGACATACCTCCCACACCATTACCGTTGTGTCATAACTCCCAGTGGCGAGGATGCTTCCTTCCGATGTCACTGCAGACATTTTGCATTTACTAAACTCGATCAAATGTGAAAATTTTGAGAGTAAATTCAATTAGATGCATAGTTAAATTAATTAAACTAGAAAATAAGTTGCTCTTTAACAGGATAAAAAAAATTAAAAAACAAAAATAGAGGACTATATAACAAGAAACCGTTAATGTTATCCTTAAAAAAAAAAAATCATTTATCATTTTTTATCCTTTTTTTCCATTTACTTTTTTAAGTCCTTCAAATAAAATAGTCATTCGGTTGGCATTGAATCCATCTACGTGATATCAACTAAATGTAGCCAATATTAAAAAATAAACTGCCCTAAAAGGGACAAAAAATAAAAAACTAAAGGGAGGAATGCATAATAAGAACCCCCTTTAAAATTCCGCAATTCAAAGGTTGTAAAACCGTAACAAAATTATGTCCACTATGAAAGTAACCAATTCTGCTCCTAACACTTGGGGCTGGTTAGATAAGCCTGAAAATTAAGTGCTGAAAAACTTATAAGTGTTGAATTTATTAAGTGATGAATATATGCATTTGTTTTTTAAAATTTTTATAATTAAGTATTTAAGTTTTAAATTTTTATAACTTTATTTTTCTAAAATATTTTCTCTATACACCTTTCGCGCTCTATTTTTTCTCAATTTAAAACTTTCTAATCTATAATTGTTTGCATACAACTTTTTTTTAAAGATTTTATAGTATTGATTTTAAATGGTAGTTATGGTAGATAGATGCTTCACGGTATTAAGTGAAAAATACTAAAAAATATGAGTCACATATCAATTAAAATTTTAACAATTTTTAAGTAATACTTATATTTTATTTGATTGTTTCATTTACTTAATGCATTCAATTTTAAGTGTTGAATTGCAACAAGACTATATTTCGACTCTAAAAAGAGCAATGCATTTGTCATGAAGTTGATAGAAGAGTAAGGTACCTGCGACGCAACTAACCACATCCTTATGATGTCGAACGCTCTGCACCATTCTTCCATCACTCAGAGAATTCACCTGAAAACTATTTTCCCAGTTCCCACACGAAATCAAGAAATTTTCAGATGGCGTATGCATCGTCGCAAAGCATTGTGAACCCAGCTCCATATTTTCAGCCAAAGGACTACCGATCTTACGAGAGGAAAGAATATCCGAACCAATTCCAAAAAATGGATCCTGCAAACCATTTTAGAGACGTAAATCATATTTTTAACTAAACATGTTGATGACATTAAGGCACCATTTTAAACAATTTTTAAAGTTTTTTTTTTTTTTCAAATAATAAAAATAATAATCTGACAAAAAAGTATGTAAAATAAAAAAAATCAAAATATTATCCCTATAATTAATCTCTTAATCCAAAAAGAAAATCATAAATGAGTGAAAAAAAATAGATGAAGAAGTCCTAGTCCATCAATCTCCATCGGTATCTCATAATATAACAGGCGAAAAAACAAAAAAGCAAATATTTTTTTTACTTTTCAAAAAAAGTACAAAAAACAAAAAAGCAAATATTTTTTTTCCGTTTCAAAAAAAGTACTTAAAAATCGTTTTTTATTTTATTGATTAATATCTAAAAGTAATTTTTCAAAATACAATATAGAAGCTACTCTTAAAATTAAGTAAACAAGTAAAATTCTCAAACTAGTCTATATATGAAAGGAACTACTCCTCCACTTAAATTACCAAAAGTTTTTTGAGATGGAACTCCTAAGACTTACCAAACAATGCCCAAGCCATTAAACAAATGTTAACCGACATAGACAAAAGGGTGTATACCTGTGAGCCGGAGAAGGTGAAATTTCCACCAGATTGCAATTGAGTAGTTAACCAAATCTTAACTGACATGGTGAGCCCCTGGTTCACGAGTATAATGTTCGAATCGAACACATCAATGTAAAGAACAGCTGATGATGGATTACTTGCATTTGAAATGATGGAAGTCAGATTAATTGATCCAGGAGCAAAGCGAAGAGGATGAGCGATTGGAATTGGCGGCCCTCTTCGTGGGTGCTTCTTCTTGAAAATCTGAATTGGCATCTGACCAAAGTTGGCAATCTGATCTTCTATGGCCGCCCTTTGAAGTTCATCGTCCATGGTGTCCAGGTCAACAGCACCTTCGTAAGTTAGATAATAAAAAATATTCGCCGCCTGTAGACCAATCAATGTTTCAAAGAACTTGTGAAATTTAAAAATAAAAAATAAAAAAATTAACAGACAAATTTTATTAAAAAAAAAAGTAAAAAAATAAAATAAAATTCTGGTAATACCTCCACCGATGGTTTTCCACGCTGCTTGTAACCAAACACCAAATCAATCCAATGGTGAAGGTTTGAGCTAACATATTCACTTTCGAGTGCCTCTCTATTTTTGTTTATGAATTCTTCTGGAGAGCCCTGCGAAGTTAATTTAAAAAAATAAATTCTGTTACTTTTTTCTCGCGAATGTCAAATAGAACTTCTTAGGATTGAAATAAATGACCAAAAATACTTGAATTGAACTAGTAAAAATACTGAGTAAATGAAGCTCCAGAATTCAAATTTTGAACTTCCAAAAACACTTTTCAGCAGCACTCAATGCAATGGTCATCTAGAACAATTAATTGCATGATACTAATTTTCCCAAATCCATCTTGTTAATTATTTAGATTACATACCTTAGACCAAGGAGGGAGGCCAACATCACCCAAGGGTTCACCATCTTGCTTTACTCCAAAATGATAAGAATTTGAATTAACGAGAAACTCTGGCATGTAAAAGAATTCAGGAATTAACTCCTTCACATCACTTGTATTAGAAAGGCAATTCCTATAAGTTCCCTCAATGCTTTGAAAAAGACGATCAGCATGGTCAAATTTACCACCCTGACAAAAAGGTAACACAATATTTCAGAAATCAAAATTGAAGAATTCTGTAAAAGAAACAGTAATGGAGATTTAAGTCCAGTTGTATCACAGCAAGAAATAGTAATCTAGGAATAACTAGAAATAGTAAGTCAGGCTTTTAGACCCCAACTTCCTAAACTTGTACTTTGCTAATTAGTAAACAGGATACCAGAAAATACCTGCAAAGTCCGATGGAGTGCTGTAAATGGCTCTAACCTAAGAAGGTAAAAAAGGACAATCCCCATGCTCGAGTAATGAGATCCATAGTAGAAACTGAAAAAGAGAGAGATGAATTATTGTACAAGTTATATCAATTCAACTGTAATAATCTGAGCATTAATAGGAATTATGTATTGAAGTAGTATAGAAAGAAGGGGCTCTTGTTGAGAGATCCCACAAGTGGGAACCACCACTTTCTAAGGACCATCCCAAGGCAAAAAATAACCCTTGGATGGTCCTCCCATAAATGGTGTTTTCCACTTATGGGACCTTTGAAGGAATTTCCCTAGAAAGAATACCTTGGAATATCAGGATCACTGAAGTTACGGTATCTATCCTCAAATACCTGAACAAGTGAAGCAGAAAAATGCCAAAATTGAAGTTTTATGTAAGAAGATGAAATCATCATTCAGGAGTAACTGAGCCAACCTACCTCAAACCTTTTGGAATCCAGTGCTCCAACAGGTTTTGAAAGATCCCTAAACGTTGATGACTTGTTAAAATCAAGCTTATCAGAGGAATAATCAGCAAGTACCCATGGGAAAACAGGATACTGAGTTAAATCATTATAAGATCTTCCAGCCAAGGTATTGAGAATCATTAGGTATTCGAAGTTTGTAATTTCCCTTCTCTTCCAACTTTCTCTTGCAGTTTCTGCCATCTCCAATGCCACACGTCTATCAACAAAGGAAATAACTCCACTCTTATCCCTGTATCCTTTTGGAAACAAAGATTCATTTCTGGTATTGACTATCGACATTCCAACATCCTTTGCATCCTTCTGTGATGCGAAATTTAAAAATATAGGAGCAACAGAATCATTGAAGAAAATTTCTATTGCCGTATATCGTAGCAAATATCGAGTCCAGTGAACCGCTTTTATCTATGATCACCCCCAAAAAAGAGAGAAAAAAATAATCAGACTGTAAGCATAAGATACATCTGGAAACAGCAAAAGTTTAAAATATTGAAGCTTCTAACTACCTTGGAAATGATCCATCTTCGATGGCGCTTAATCTTTTGGTGTTGCTTTTGGAGAACATTGCCATGAACTACATTTATGCTACCAACAGAATTACCTCTTTCAGAATCCAAATCCAGATTAATAGGCCATTTAAGCAACTTCTGCTTTTGCACTCCCGATTGATCAGCCTTGCTTGGATCAAAATTTCCGGAAGCATGAAAGTTTTTAAAACTGGATGACCCCCCTGTACCTTCAACTAAAAACTCACCAAAGAAATGCAAAAAGTTTTTCATGACTGCTAATTGTCCAGCCAACTTTCTCTTTGATGTTACAAGTACACAGGCGACAGATAAGAGAGCCTGAAAAGCAAACCAGAAATTAGTTACATAGAAAAATGATTGAATATATTATGTTCGTTTGGTCAAACATACCTCACTACTTTCTGATTCAACTGATGTTGATGAATAATCCGTTCTTTCATGAATGACATCTTTCGGATCACTGCTATCGGTTACGACTTCAGTGTATTTTCTCTCCAAGATATCCTCAGGGACGGGGTTCTTCTGCTCGCAAGATTCAGCATCAGTTTCACAAGGTTCCGATGATCCCTCTTCAGTAATTCTGTGTATTCCTTTCAACAAAAACCGCTTCATTTGCTCTGGAATTTGAGCACCAAAACTAGACTTTCCTTCATTTACAGGACGAATGCCGTCACTAGGTGCAGTAGAAAGAGGATGACAAAGCTTTTCATTAAAATGATAATCTCGTCTTAATTTCTGCCTACGCCGCCATGTATCTTCTGTCTTGTCCAGCTTCCAGTGTGTTGTTGTACCATTGGGGAAAGGATCAGCAGACCATGGACCTCTCTCATCAATGAGAGTACGAAATGTATGCATCCACTTCCCCTAATGAAGTGAAGAATTCAACTTAAACATACATAAAAATGAAAAGCAGGCTGAAAATACAAGAAGAGTAAAAGGCCAGGACACAAAAATATAAAAAAAAAAAATAATAATAATAATAATAATAAGTGCACACTTACAGCAATGATTTGCTGCTCTTCATCATGAGCAAGCTGGAATAAAGCTCTTCTGCTGCCATCAGATGTAAGTATAGCATTTAAGCTACTTTGCATCTCCTCTTCAAAACCTTTATTTTGGTTATGATCTGCAGACTGGGTATCTTCAACCCTGGTACGAAGTTCCTGTAATTGTCTAGACCGATCTGAAGAAAGTGACTTTATATATTTTACCTCATCAGCAACCTGTACAGTTAAACTAGGCAGTTCAACAGAAGGCATCAAAGTAAAAAATGCAGGAAAGAAACATATAACACCATAAAAAGGTTCATATATACAATCATCTTTGTATCATGCCAAAATATGGTGTCATCACACATCTAGTATATCCAAAATACTGCCGCCCTTTGTAAGAGGCCAGAGCACAACCATTCGGTCAATTAAAATTGCACAATGTTCATCGCACTGCAATTCTATTTACATGCAAACCTTAAAAGATCCATTACATTACATTGGTTTTCAGATTTTCAGTTGGAACTTATTCTAGGGTTAGGGTTAAAGATTTGAGAGGGAAAGGGATGAGAAAATTTATAAATCTACTACCACACCCTCCTTTTCTAAGTAAAATCTAAAGCACACAATTACATATAAATTCCCTTGTGAATAATGAAGGCGTCTAACAATTTTAAAGAGAGAGCACTAGTCATTTTTTCTCTTTTGCTAAGTGCAAAACGTAGTCATTGCTCAGGATTTGAAGTCAACTAAGGCTGGTCGGATGGGGGGGTGTATAATTCACAGACTCACTGGGAGGTAAATGTTGGGCCAATCATGCATACTACCATATTGTAAGCCAAGAACTTACAAAATTCACCAATAAAATATGTGAATATTCATTATGCATTACACATACCATCTTCCTCCGCCCTCGTCTTAGACGAGGCTTAAGTGTTTAACTCTGCTTAGCTTAAGTGCTTAACTCTGGGGTTTAGAGGCTAGGTCCCCCCTTACCTCAAGGAATGTGAAAGATTATGTATTTTTGTTCCCTTGGGCCACATTAATGATCCTCATTCTATTTCTTTTGCTCAATAAAATGATTTTTATTGCAATGAGAGAAAAAGGTTCATTGAAAATAAGAAGGAAAAAAGAAAAGAAGCATTAATGAGACAAGGCTAGAAACTTGGGACACACCGCTGCAAGTACCCTATCCTCTTGGATAAGATTGTGAATGGTGCCTGCTTCTCGTAAATTGCTGCTTGAATCTAATGAATCATCTCTGCCCACAATAGTGTTAGCTAACGCTGTCTTCCCACAATTGACAGTTTCTCGAATCAAGTGTGCAATGACATGAAAGCGAGCACCATCATCCAGCATCCCATATTGGGACCTAACAGCAAGCAAAGCCCTGCATGCAATGTCATGTGGTTATCACAGTTTCACCAATCTATTATATATCTTAATCACGATGAAGACCTCAGAAAACTTGTATGGACAAGATTTTGCTTAAGAACTCAAATCAGAGTGGTATGAAAAGTACCAAATGAAGAGCTGCAGTCTACTCTTGCTTTGCTCATCATCAGCAGCCAAAAGACAAGGCAGAAGAGGAATAATCTGTTGTGCAGATCGAGATGCCCTTTCAAGAGAAGACTTGCAGATATATAGGATGAGAAGTCGAAAAACAATTCTTGGGCACTTCTCAGCTCTTAATAGCATAGCCTTGTCAACATTTTTGTTTGGTTTTCCACCTAGTGCATTGGTGATTCCCCCAGATACAACAACAGCAGCCATTTCTGCCGCAGGTATATTAAGTGATTCTACTAAGCCACGTGCTCTCTGGCCAAAAGATGGACCCACTCCTGATGAAGATTTGGGTAATGTCTTGTTTGGTCCCTTCCCATTCATCTCACTGGTAATGATCCATAAATTGTCAAACAAACGCCACCATTCATCGTCAAGTTTCTTATCTTCATTGGTGATAGACTGCTTCTTAGCAAATGGTTTTCTTTAAAAAAATGAAAAAGGAAAAAAAAACGTAAGTACTTGTATTATAATGAAATCACAATGTACAAAACAAAGATTAAAGAGAGCACTAATTTTATACCCATTGACCCGAGGTATCAAGCTCCTACCATATGCTTTACCACTACCATGAATTATATAGAGACGAACCCCATGCATAGGGGAAGGTGAAATACATATAAAGATTTAGTACAATGGCATCTCTTCAAAGGTAGACTTTAATCCTCCAACCAAGTGATGTCGCAAATCAATATACAATTGGAAATCAAATTAACGGTTAAAAAAGAAAATGTAATTTTTTTTTCCTGAATTTAACAATAAACCGAACCTAGAATCAAATACAGGCCACAACTTCAGAACAAATACACTCATGTGAGTATAAAGACACTAAAACAAGTCTGAAAAATAAATAAATGAATTTTAAGTTGCAGTACCGTGACAAGAGTTCTTCAGGTTCTCCATGTAGGACCTCATGTAAAGCAGAGCCAACATCAGTATGACTTTCTAATTCTAAAAAGTCAGGAGAAAAATCCAAGCCATTCATAGGGAACTGAAAGAAATCCAAATTCAGAAAATACACATCACTTAGCAAATATATATACATCCAGATCATCAGTGAAGTGGTGCTTAGTGCATACAAACACACAACTAAGAAAAAGTGCTGCAATATCGAAATCGAAGTTCTTAAAAACATGGATACCAGAACTATACATGATTTTATATACCCACCATCGCCTAATTAGATAGGAATGATTTTACAAAGATGTATACTGAAATGCAAAAATTATTCATGCCATGAGGTCACACCAAAATGCCAATAATTTTCAGTTCTTTTAAGTAAGATGCTACAATTATAACCTGTAGCATACCCTTCAGTTACAAACACAAACATCATTGCAACTGGGAGGAGGTCAAAACGAAAACACATGGAATTGCCCCAGCATACCATTGGAGCTTAGCTTTTGGTCACCTAATGGTGATATAGGTGGAAGAGAACTTTATCATTTATTTTCAACATTAACAGTAAAATGAGTTTCGGTGCCCACCCCACCCCACCCCCAACCACCAAAAATAAATAAAACAACCAAACCGAACAGGCCGCTGTTCGATTATTCATCTCCCACGTAATTCATTTTAGGGACGAATAGCAGAGTATGTCAAAAGATGAAACATGATTTCATTCAGTGATTACATGGCTGAACAAAAAAAAAATCCCAAAGAAAGAAAAATTTGAAGGGGGGGAAAAAAGAAAAGACAAAAGCAGATGCAAGGGTAAATTATATACCGGAAGCTTATAATCGATTTCAGAAATCATCAACTCATCAACTAGCTTCAGAAGGTATAATGTGTTATCTCGACATGGTTGTGAGACAAAAATATTGTCTTCAGAAGCCAGATCAACAAGATTCTTAATTATGTCCGCATATATATCACGAAGCAGGTACTGATACGAGATACCACCCTGCAGGGGGGAAAAAATTGGTAAAGACAATATGCACTCATTCACAGAATTTAAACTGAACCAATGCTCTATGATATGTAAGAAGAGCATACTTGTTCACGCTGCATAAGTAGAAAATTCACAGTCTCCTCTAGTTGCTGCCAGCCACCTTTGACAGAATGTACATAATGACAAAGAACCACAGAATATAAATTCCGCACAAGATTTTGCTCAATCAATTCACTGTCGCTGTGAACTCGTGACTCTGTTTTATAGCTTTTCAACACTTCAAGTTCCACTGAACCAACTAACCATGCATTCCATGCATAGTCCTATTTAAAATATTCAAGTCACTAGACGAAACTATATTTACAGAGCAGCAATCAAGACAAGAATAAATAAAATCCATACCATAAAGGCTTCCATATTTGAAGGATTTGAATCAAGAAGATCAAGTAGATCAGCAATTATCTTTGTTCTTGCAACTACATCCTCACAACCTGATAGAAATTTGAAAATGAGCACCAAGATCTGAGGAAGAAAGAATTGAGAGTTGCTCCCCCTACTTTTCTGCCTGTCAAACTGATTATTCTTTTGCAAAACCTAAATAAAAAAATAAAAATTGGAAATATTAATAACAGACAGTTGACCATAACCCATTCATCGCCAAGAGGAAAGCACATTAAGAGAATATCTACCAAATCCAAAAGGCATGCAAATTTCATATATTTGCAATTACCTGCTTAGGACTAGCACCGCCCAGAAGAACGTCAAACAGAGTCGCACACAGAAGATCGGTCCGGGGATATCTGAACAGCCTATCAGACATCGCAGAGAATATTGGTTGCATCCTTAAACTAAATCTCTTATGGCCATCAGAAAGAGACTTAGACCTTCCAACAGAAATATTAAAAAATTTTGAGCCCTTCTTCTCTGATGGGAGACCAACCATGAGTCGACCAAGAAACTGCAAGCTGAGCAATCTGACAGGCTCAAAATCTCTGGGACAAGAATCAGAAAAATACAATATTGAAATAAGAATATATGCTACACATTCCAAACCATACTTTCATAGCCTTGAATGAAGGCACCACATTTAACTGCAGAGAGTACATTGGAAATTTTGTACCAAATCACTCAAGTTGGAGTGGCTTGTTTGATTAATATATCAGTTTGGGAAGAGCCTTGCTGAACCGACATGTGATTCAACAAAATTGGTACACAATTTCTCAATTAATATCCTTCTGGATTGCTTACAACAATTAAAATATCAATCAAAACTTCGAATTCAAGGTATACCTCTGAAGAAGATTGACAAAAATGTGACAGCCACAAATTGAATTGACTTCTTCCAAAAAGGAAGCAAGCAGTGGCTTCTGTGAAACAGCACGAATCACCATATGTAAAACATCTTCTATGCATGCCACATCTTGGCTTGTCTCAAAGAAAGCTATAAGGGCCTTTATATCTGAGGCTGCAATTTCTTGCCTGCCATGATGCTGAAGTGTTAAAGAAGACAATTAAAAGTTCCCGACAATGATGATATGCCAGTACGTAATTGTTGAACAGAGATGAACAATAGAGCACACAAAGCGTAAGGGATTCAAAGTTGAACACAAACCAGAATAGAGAACTTTACCTGAGACTCATCTCACCAAGACTTAATAGAAGAAGACGAATTTTATGTATTTCTTCTTTACTAGGTCGCTGTCCAATAACATGGTTTGTTACAGGATGCAGAAGAGGCTTGCCTCCAGTAGCAGAAGAACAATTCGCATTATCCCAGTAAAATTGGCGTATTATGTCTAGTACACAAGGGAGCCGACAAAGACTCTTAAGCAATCTTGGATCATTATCAAATTGCTGAATCAGAAACATGTAAAGTTCACGTTGAACCTTGTAAGCCGTGTAGACCCAGACAAGAGGATTAAGAAATATATTGGAGATGGCTTCTTTAGCAAGCAGCTCAGACAAGCCTGAAAAGGAATAAAAGATCATCAATAAAAACGTTAAAGAGATATACAATGAAAAGCTGTGAGTAATTTGAAAAGGGAAAAGATTTAAGAAAAAAATTGGAACATGAGTTATAAAAAGATAACAACAAACCATTCATGAACATACCACCATTTGCAACAATACTAAACAAGTATTTCAAGGCTGAAAGAGTTTCCAAATTAAGCTGTTCAGAAGGAACCGATTGTAACAGAAATCCCAACATTGAAAAACCAGAGAGAAGAAGCATCTGTTGCTGATTAGCTAAATTCTCATCCAGGACGGAACCAATGAGTTCAATAACTTCAGCAGTTAGCCTCTCTTTAGTGATAGGTGTTGGAAAGTTATGTCCAGATTGTTCACTTTCTTCATTTTCGTAGAAATTAGACTGACTGAAAAGAGGGAAAAATACAGATACCCCACCAACACAATAAATAATCTGTTGCAGCAAACGCCGTGAACATAACTGTGTCCCAACTGTTACGATTGCTTTAAACGAACTCATATCAAACGCAAGATCCAGCACTGGTGAAACATTAAACAACACCCTACCATTACTTGCCTGAAAAATAAACCAAACTATTTGAGGTCAAAAAGACAAGAAACATGTCTTACAAAAGTTCACTTCTCATAAACAAGAAAGAGAACCTGTGCATTAAGTCCAAAAACTATTTTGGATGCAAGTCCATCTTTAGCATCAAGAATTCCACCAGGCAATTTGTTCTCAGAACAAAGTGAAATTTCATGATCAAGAAAAGAATACATATAGCTTGGCCCAAGAGAACAGATACCCTGCACTTGTTCAGCAGTAATAGCATCACTGAACAAATAAATGGGACCAATCTGACCGAGAAAAGGAGATGAATCTTTGCTGGAGAACATAGAATTCCCTTCTTGTTGAGAAGGCAAAATTATTTTCGTTCCAATCATACAACTACTCAACAACTCATTAACTTTCGCATATCTGAAACATTAAAAGTTGCGTCAGAACTAAGTCTGGTTCAGTCACAGTACTACACGAAAATTGCATAAAAACTTTAAAAAGTGAGATCATTGCTTAGGTAACAGTACCTGCATTTTTCGGATGATACAAGAACTCCATCTACATAACATTTCAATTGGCTCCCCCCAGAAAACGCTCTACCAATGCTATGAGTTAAACAAAGGAAATGCCATTTCTTCCTGATGAGGTTAACATGCAGCGAAACACACTGCCGTTTCTGATTGATAGACTACCAAAAAAAATAAAAATTACAGATATATTTAATACCATAAATAATCTAGCCATTAAATAAACAATTTAAGGTTTTTTTAAAAGTTAAAATAACGTGGAACCAATGGGCTAAAGCCCAATATGAGAAAAAACACTTCTAAAAAAATTACAAAAACCCCACTTTTCCATTTTTTCTACCAATAATAACTCTTATTAAATTAATAAAAACCCCCAACTTTCGCAAGCATCCTCATCTCTCTCTCTCTTTCTCTCTTCAAGTCTTACCAAAGATTCACTTCAGGACTGACTAGCACACAAAAAACTACATCAACAATAGAATGCGGCAAACGCCACATCCTTATTCAAGACTCAATGCGTGTGTGTGTGTATATAGAAGCTTCATTGGCAACTGAAAAGGTTAGCGATTCCCCCGCCAATTGCTCCCTTCCTAGTGGCGGAGCCACCTTGTGCCTGGGGAAGACTTAGGCCTCCCCTCAATTTTTTTTTAAACATACATTGTCACCCCTTTATTTTTAGAAAAAATCAATTAAAACCTTTAAAATTTCACATAAGCCCCATCTAATTTATATATATTTCCAGTAAACATCTCAAAAAATTACCTTCCCCACTCCCCCAAAAAAAAAAAATCAATTTTCTAGATCCGCAGCGGCCCCTCCCCTTCATTTCCCTACTCTAACCATATCCCCAATGGGTCTATCACGAAGAACACATCCTTTACCAATGAGAATGATCAAAATAGAGAGATGGGAGATCAAGACTGAGTTTTCACAATGGAGATATCCAAATACGATGGAAAAAAAAAGTTTTTTAAGAAGAAAAATGTTAACCTAGATATAGTAATATGGATAAGGATATAGATACTCGAGGGTAATTTGTTCATTTACTTTTTATATTTTCTAATTTCACTTTGCCCAGGGGTACCCTAGTGTTAGAGTGACAGAAAACAAGGGACAAAGTGCTACACAGGCAAACCACAAGTGATAAAATGTAATTAAACCTTAATTAAATAATGCCAGCCTGTGGAATTTACAATGCAATAGCAGAAAACTGCAAACATCTGTGTAAGTAGACAATGTACTGCAAAGTCAAGCACACAGAAACAACAAAAAAATCGTAGATATAGATTACTTTTACCTCATAAATCAGCCTGTCCTTTGCAAGAAGAGCGAAACACCCTCTTCCATTTTCAGTGAGAAAACTGAATAGGCCCATTGTTCCACTTCTAGGAAAGTTTTCTATTCTGAGCCAACACGAAAAAGAAAATCCCTTATTCAGGGGCCACTGAACTGGCGTTTTGATTATAATCCCCTGTTAGGATTGGAATAGGAAAAAAAAAAGGTTTAAGATATGTATAAGTCACTGTAGCAAGAAGAATGAGTGATGGCACCCATAAAAGGATGTACACTATCACACATTTTTGTGGGAAAAGGAGTAAAAAATACAGCCAATCCATAAACTTAGAGAAGTACTGTACAGCATACACTAAGTACAAGGTAAAGATAAATGTCATTTACTACCAGAAAGCATTTCTGCAAAGGACAATAAAGAAGCAGCCCCACCCCATGGAAGGATGTCCCTCTACTGGGGATAAAATGATTATTGTCTATTGGCCGAACTTTTCAGAATAAGTAAACAGCTCAGCATTAAATCAGAAGACAAACTAGAGTGGTAAAAATTGTATGGCGTAGGAGTAGAACACTTATAAATATCCTCCTGACATCTTAAAGGCTATCTGTCTCTCAAATAAACCCACCTAACCAATTTATCGGTGAACACATATTTCTCTGACGCCAACTCAAGAATTTATAGAAACAGGAAAATTTATAACCATCATTGGTTATAATAATAGCATCAAGCATTGGACTCCAATTAGAGATGCTTCGAATATCAAAAATCTATCTGGAGTTTTCATATTTAAAAAGATGATACAGGAAAATTTCAGCTATAGGTAACTTTTTTTTAACAGTTGTTTCTGAGATGCTGTTGAACTTACAGAATCATTCCCATTGAGATCAAAAAAGGCCGTTGGTCCTTTCTCCTTCAACATTGATAAAATGCTGGTTAATAATAATGAGCAGTAATGTTGCCGAGTCCCAACTTTCTCGCTTCGAAGTAGAGCAAAAATTTTACGAATATCTTTCCCGGATATGCTATGTCCGCCTGTGATTTGAATTAGCTGTGCAATTTTCAACACTAGACTATCGTCATCCTCTTGAGAAAACCAATCAAGAAGAAAGTTAAGCATTCCTGCTCTGACACATGAAGCTCTATTTGATATGGAATCTCTGAGCAGCTGAAGAAATAAATTGAGCCCATGATGCCGCAACGAGTCACTGCTCTGCCCAGTTATTAGATGGAAAAATAATGACTAAGAAGATAATAAGACACTTCCAGTAAAAGTAAGATAAAATCAGGACAGTCCTTCAAAAACATGGTGAAGGATAACGAATGAAAAGACTGGGTAATAAAGAACTAGAAGAAATAAGTATCCAAAAAGGTAGATAGAGCACCAACCTTTTGCAGCACATTCAGATAAAGTAAGATCATATCTTCATTCTGGGAGAAAAAATGACAAAAGGAAAAAAAAATGTGAGTGCCAAAACCAGAGCTTTGGTTACTTACTCTATACTCAACATAAATAGAGAAACTTATCAAGAAAACAAGGGAAGGGGGTTCAGTTTACATAGAACCAATATTGTCATGTCACCTTGATCACAGGACTCGTTTTCATGTCAAACTTCCCATCAACCATCATGTCAAGCAGAGCAGTTAAAAGCCCTTCACTTGGCCTCCATCGACAAAAGTCCAACAACAAACTTTGCAATGTCTGATAACCATTCCCCACAAGAGCTCTAAATGCAGCCTAAAAGAATAGCCCATCAATAATGCTGGTTGGAAGATCACCCTTTCCGCATAACAGAAGAAATATACAAAACATTGACTCGTCTACTCATAGAGTTAGCAATCAAACAACAAAGGACTGTCAACAAACATAATCACCAATATTTGATGAAGGTAATCAAATACACCACAAACTTGCCCTCAATTACGATGGACCAAGTTTGAACAAAGACAAACAAAGTTCTGCACAAATGAGAGCACAGGCACATAAGGACATATTAACACATTTTATAGGCATGGTTATGCATGATATATGAGAATAGGTAGGGGATGGAGAAAATGAGGGTAAAATTGAATTAAAGTGAAACAAGTTTCACTTTCTAATTTCACATATGCTTCTGAGATGGATAACTATAGGTAAAAGTTTTACAAACATATACACACACACACACTTTGGGGGGGGTGGGGATGGGGTGAGGAAAAGGAAGCGAAAAATGACTGGACAAGAAAAAATCCAAAGTTTCTACAGTATAACTATGAACATTAGCAAACAGATTTTTTCTTGAAAGTCAAATAAAAATTAATTCTTCATAACTAAAAATAAAAATAATAATTATTTAAAGAACATATCAGTGTTATCTACATTATAGACGAAGATGAAGGTGTCAGTGTAAACAATACCTTAATTGAACTAAGTGATGATATAAAAATGATCAAAGTTGATTCCATTTGATGACTCCACTAAACTTAACAACCCAACTACAAAGGAAATGGCTGCAGGAATACTTTCTGGCATTCAGCTATTATACCAGCCATTGTCCCAGACTAGTGACTACCCTGTGTAAATATCAGCTAACTAGAAAAGCCAGCAAGTGGAACCAAAGTGATAACAAATGCTTTCACCATCTGATTCACTGGTTCACACTCAAGCCAATTAAGTTCCTATATACCAACCACATCCAGGTGTGCAGATACGATATGGAGACTTTCTATTGAAATAAATGAGAACCCTCAGAAAAGGCTTGAAGCAATCTGTAGATTTAAATGGAAAAAGCTACTAAATGACGACACATGGATTCGTTGGGGGAGGGGGGAAGGACAGACGGACAGGTACGAGAGACTGATAATTTCCAATATAAGAGTGTTTAATAACTTGTGCAGGTCTGGTGTTTGTAGCAACACAATATACTTAAAAACCCGACATTGTGGCCAAAGAGTGAGTACCTTTGAGGCCTCATTCCTTGCAAGCAGGCAATTCAGAGTATAGAGAACATTCAAGACCAACTTCTCACCACTTGCCTCATCCAGGTTCCCATTCAGAAGGGATACCACATGTAAAAAGCATTCACCGTCACGAAACAATGATTGATAATACTGAGAACACAAAGGCACCATATGAGCCGACTTATCAAGAAAATATTTGCATATGAATATAGATAAATTGAAATCAAAATGGAACAAGCCAAAGAATATACCACTTGATCAGTTTGAAGCATTTCCCTCATTCCAACCAATAGATCAATTGACAGCTCTGCAAAGTTTTTCTCCCGTTCCTTTATGCGAGTAAAAGTTTCTAAATATTTGGAACACAAGTATATCTTTGCATTTTGGTCATCCATACAACGTGGAACAATCTGCAAGTTTAGAAATCCCCACTCACCCAAGAGGGAGAGAGATATAAAAAAGAAAGCGTTAAAATAGAATTGGCAAACGAAACATTAAACAAACAGGAGAACAATGGATACCTTCATTAGGTCAAAAATATAAGCAAGCACACGATTCCTCAAACCTTCTTCCCAAAATAAATCAAACAAACAATCAATACATGTGGAACTATGCAAAACGAAGCTTTTTGAATCATCAGTCACCAAGCACTCCGCAAAGAGCTTCATTGTTGTTTCCATGCTTCTGTAACAACTTTGTGCAGTGTCAAGGGAATCGGATATCCCAGGAGTTTGATGAACGGTCTCCATATCATCAGTCTCAACATAAGGACCGCTGCTTCCAACCCTTCCAGCTTCTTGGGCCTGAATGCAGGCAACCTTGAGTACCCGAGGAATTGCATCGAGTGTCTTAAAAGAAGAAAGAGTTTTTTCAGAAGAAAGCTGTAACATATGAAGGAGACTCTTCGCGATAGCACTGGAAATCCCAGGATCACAAGCACATTGCTCAAGGGCATCTAATAGAACAGAGCACTCTGGCTGCAATAACATTGAAAGGAACATAAATGAGAAAAGAATTATGAAAAATCTGCCGGGTTGTAAAGGAGAAAGTGCAAATAAGCAACCAACATGAATTCCATGGGGAATGTTAGAATCCCACATCGAATTTGGAACCTCCTAACTTGATATCAGAGCAAAATTTGGGAAGCCTCATTTGTTTTTCCTTGTTTGAATGTTTGTTTTCTATCTTCTGTTTGTTTGATCACATCACGTGAAAAGCGAGGTTGACGTGAAGGTGGATGTTAGAACCGCACATCAAATTTGTGAGGCTTCCCAAAGTAATCTATATATGAATGGAGTTACTCCACTTGATACCATGTGATTTTAGGTTGGAACCTCCTAACTTGGTATAAAAGCTAAATTTGGGGAGTCTCATTTGTTTGTCCCTTGATTGTTTGGATGTTTGTATTCTCTCTTCTATTTGTTGTGTAAAGTGTAACCACATAGGTGTGAAAAATCCCCGAGTTAAATGGACATGAAGAAATCATGAATCATGCCAATATCAATCAAAGCAAGCTAGTTTGAATGAGGAAAAGATGGTCAAGCAGTAGCAAAGAATACCATAGAAATAGCTAACTGACACTTTTCTCGGTTATTTTGCTTTCCACAGAAAGGAAAAGCAAGCTAGTGTCAAAGAGGCTATCAACTAAAAAGCACTTGACATGATAAATGATCAAAGCCAAAAGTCCACCGGTGGTTGTTTATGCATGCATTCAATAAGAAGTGCATCAAAATGGCACTCCTATTTGCCCTTTTCCAATGTGTCAGAAACTGAAACTCTCTACTATATCAGAATGAATCAGGAAAAAGCATATGAAATGTTAACAGCAGAGTAAAATGTCTACTACAGAGACTGGAAAAGAATGAACTAACCAAGTTGTGTGAAGTCCCATTCAGAGTCGCTGCAAATTCCACAAATAAAATTACTTCAATATAAAGAATGTCCATTCTGTCGGTGTTTGCTTCGCTGACAGCAGAATTTGACCCAGAATAATTCTTTAAGTACCATGGGAAGATCTCGTAATATGTGGAATACCTGCCACCATATTCTATAGACTCTGCCTCAAAATAGAAAAAATTCTCAGAGAATATAAAGTCCCAAACTCCCTCTGCCCGAAACACATCAAGCAGTGAGGGAGTTAACAAGAGAACTTTTCGGAATGCAAAAAGGACATAATGCTGCAGGGCATGGACAAATATCCTGCAAAATAGTGTAAACGGTAAGGAAAGTAACAGTTGGAGGAAAAAATTGAAATAAAAGTTATAGAATAGTTGAGAAAAAACAAAACAAATTAGCAAAACAGAACAATCTGTTTTCATAACACTTAAGAAGATACCATCATGCTTCAACAAAATATATAAACATGAACCATATACTAGCATTATTTACCTCAAGTGAGTAGGCAGCTTATTTTCACTAGAACAAGCCTTGACACATGGGAACACCATAAGGAGAACCCTCATGAACCACTTCACTGAAAGTTCACAATACATGGATGAAACTGGCAGGGTACTTCTATCAGCTGATAGTTGGACATAGTGAGAATTAATATCTTCAGTTGGAAGCAAGAAAGAACAAAGAACTCTGGACAACTCGACAGCATAATCATTCCAATATTGAGAATATGATGGATTGACTGGAAGTGGAGCAGAAGGCTCACTATCCTCAATTTTAACATTATTCCTATCTTCAGAATCAGAAAGTGTTCCATCCAAATCACCCGCCACAGACAAAATAGCAGTCTGCTGCTTATACTCTTGAAAAATGAATGCAGGAGAGCAAAAGCTATTAGCAAATTTATGTACTCTTCCATTCTCACAAAGAAACTGCAAGTTATGAAGATTCCCGAAGCTGAATATGGTTAAGGGAATCAAACAATTAGCATTTAACACACGAGTAAATAGAAATTCATAATATTAGACTATTAATGCAACACCATTGTGTTATTTCTTTCTAAATTTATTTATTTCATACAAGTAATGGCCTATTTACCAAAACAAATAGTTAAGTACCAAGTGTTTTAAGAACCAAATTAATATTCTGTTGAATGCTCTAAGAACTGAATACATTCGAATGAAAAAACATGTTAGTAGAATCCGAAACTTAGGTAGCAGATTCAACTAGATTGTTCGATAATAAAGCTCTGCCATCAGTAGAAGTTTAAGGATTACAGTTGTGTCCGCATGCTGTTGTAACAGATGATCTTCGAAGCTAAGCTTTATTTTTCTCATGCGAAGTGAATGATCATAATTCTATACAACAACAACAACTAAGCCTTTGTCCCACTTTTGTAGGGTCGGCTACATGAATCCATTTACGACACAGAGATCGATCAAGGGTCATCCCCTCCGTCAGGTTTAATGTCGCTAAATCATTTCTAATAGTCTCGTCCAACATCTTCTTAGATCTACCTCTCCCTCTAGTGGTCCCCTGAACTTGAACTAAATCACATTTCTTCACTGATGCTTCTATGGGTCTTCTATGCACATACCCAAACCATCGTAAACGATTTTCTCTAATTTTCTCTTTGATGGGTGTCATTCCTAAATTTTCTCTAATAGTTTCATTCTTGATTTTATCCATTCTCGTCTTTCCACTCATCCACCGCAGCATCCTCATTTCTGTCACCCCAATTTTCTGGACATGATTTTTTTTTTTACCGCCCAACATTCTGAACCATATAGAAGCACTGGTCTTATAACAGTTTTGTAGACTTTTTCTTTAAATTTCAACAGAATCCTACGATCACAAATCACCCCAACTGCACTTCTCTACTTTAACCAACCTGCCTTGATTCTATGCGTAACATCCTCCTCAATTTCGTCGTTGCTCTGAATCATTGAACCTAAATATCTAAAATGATCAACCTTTGGCACCTCCTCGTCTCCAATTTTGACCACACCACAGTCTCTCCGAGTATTACTAAAATTGCAATGCATGTATTCCGTCTTACTTCTGCTAACTTTCAAACCTTTAGACTCGCCATCTTTCAAACTTAGTATTAAGACCTATTTGACTTTCGTCCACTAACTGAAAGCAAGGTATATAAAATGTTTTTGTAAATGCACAGTGAGATTCAAATTCACATTATATGAATATCCCAGTGGCATTGCAACGCTTCACTAACATATATATACAGACACACACAATGAATATCAATGCAACACCTTTAGTTTTAAATTGTTTTCCATTTAAAAACCATAAAATAAAAATAAATAAAACAAAAAAAGTTGGTTATCTACAATAACTTCAAAAGAAAAATTAGTCTAAACTCTAATCGCTCACCAAGAAAAATCTTAATATGTTATAGACAAAGACGGCAGCAGCCATTGCTTATAAAGACGGCAGCAGTCTGTAGCTCATAGCCAATTAATCATCCCACACGTAATACGTGTATAAAGAGCAACCATGCTAACTCACAAACAATAAATTCCACAGCTTTACCTTCATTTCTCCTTAAATAAGAATATATTAAGTTCCACAGGCTTACTGGCACTTAACAAACCAAACAAACAAAAGTTATTGACAAACCAAACAAATAGAGGACTATACCAGAAAAAGACCAACCTCCTACTTACACTTTATATAACAATAACAATAACAATAACAATAACAATAACAATAATAATAATAATAATAATAATAATAATAATAATAATAATAATAATAATAATAATAATAATAATAAAGATGTTATGCATCTACATAGAGCACGCATGTAGATTCGAATACAAGAAATTCCACAGCTTTAGCTTCTTTTTTTAAGTAAGAATATATTAAGTTCCATAGGCCTTATGGCACTTAACAAACTAAACAAAAAAATTGATAGTGTGAAGGATACACAGCCTCCCTAAGGACCTCCAAAGATAGAACATGGAGCCGGAGAATACCCAATAAAGGACTTCCATCTCTGCAACAACAGTGAGATCTATGCGTTAGAGGCATAATAAAAAGGTACAACATTGCTCAGAGAAATAAAATGATTTTAATAGCTGAAGAGACATGATAACAAAAGAAATTTTGAAGAATATGAAAGCACAAGCAAAATTTATTTTTTAAGGATACGGTACGGAAGTGTACACAAAAGAAGCTAATAACAAAACATTTTCCCCACTTAAATAAGGCCTTTACATGAAATGGTTACAAATCTCTTTCCAAAATCAACTAGCTTCTTCAAACACCTCATCCAAACACTAAATATTTTGCAACGCTTCAATGCACAATGTACATGCACGGATGTATGCAACTGATAAAGTTGTTTGCCGTTTGTATATGATTCTTAAGCTTCACTATTTATTGGCATATATATTTAAAAAAGGGAACCATAATAATGCCAAAGATTTAGGTTGCATAAACAAGCAAGTTACCTTTCTTTACCCGAGCAAGCTGAGTTATTTGATCTCAAAATATTATTTGATGAAAACCCAAGGCCATCCAAAAGAACTTCAAGTCCACCAATACTTCTAAAATGATTTTGACCCCGTGGGTTATCAGCTAATGCCGATTGAAGAGTTCTCAAGGTCAAACACTGAAGTGACATATCTGTCCATTGTTCTTTCATATTCAACCTTCTCATCACACGCAAGAGATCTGAATAACATAAAGTTCTATGAACAAAGCAAATAATTTGAAAAGATTATATCATATACAGCAATTACAAACTTAGTTTGGATGCAAGAGCAATCTTATAGACAAATATCAGGTGACAATACTTTACCAGATCTAAACTGACAAAGTAACATGATCAAGAAGCAGAAAACACATATAAGAGAACTTCTGGGTTCCTAATTTACCAGACTGGATCACATGCATTTTATTTTTTTTAATTAATCAGATATGCATAAAACAAAATCACGGATCAGAATGATGTTTCCCCTCATCAAATGATATTTCCCCTCACTAAAGCATCTTATGTGGGCATAAAATTTTGAAAGACACCGGGCAAAAAATCTAATTTTTTTTTTTTAATTTAGCAAATGAAGCTCTCAATCGAAATAGCATAGCAACTTTTTTGAAGTTCCAATGTGGAAACTTTTTTACAGGATTCAATATTGAATCTTTTATAGTCCCAAATCCCAATTAAGTGGTTACAATGGTAATAGTGGATTCAAAGTCATGCAATATTAGATTGTAATATTTCATTTTTTTCAAAAATCTTTTTGATACAGTTAAGTGGCAATATCCATGTAGAACTGTTATCTTAGCAATCCTTCCCCTTCTCGCAACAACCAACAAGGCCAAAACATAATTAGATTTCAAAGGAGAAAAACATAAAAACAGAGGTACCACAAGTGGTGCACCTTACTAGAAAATACATATCACTGAGAAGCACCATCCTGACCAATGTAATAGCACTTACTTTTCAGTATGGTAAAGATTATTAACTTCACAAAAAACAAGACAAAAGCTTGTGTAGAAATTCTTTGTACATCTGTATTGTGGAAGGACTTAAGAATACAATGACTATTGTTCTTGGTATTGTTGATCAAGCCTTTCCCAAGAAGTTTGGTTTATCATTCAGCAGTAAACTTGAGTCGACTTTGAAGGACATCAAAACCCACCAAACTAGGTGATCAGAACCCAACAAAGTAAACATGCAATTTATTAAAGAACTATTCACATATGCATCTCAAAGTGTCAAATCTAATCATTTAAGTTCTATGGGTATACTGAAAATCAGAAAGAGACATTGCCTACCTTACCTACTAACCAATTAAGGCCACCAGCTTCCATCACAGACACAATAGCCTTTTGACGCCAGCGTACCCTTATTTCAGAAAGAATAGCATTTGTTCCACTAGGGTTCTCAATTGAAGGTGCACCAACCCTTGGAAAAGAAAACTCAAAGTTGGTGCTGTAGACCTGAGCCTTTCTGCATTCATTTGGATGCAAATCAATGAATCCACATACTATGGACGCCACATGCGTGAGTATGTTCTGCAAAGTTTCAATCTTCTCAACAATTGCATTTGTCAGATTTTCATCAGCGTAAAGTGAGCTAGTGACGGTTTTGAGTTGGACAACTGCAGCTGAAGTAAAGCAAAATTCACATAATTAATTGCCGACATCAATGGAAGTTCAAATAGAATGCTCGAAGCAGAGCAAAAAAAGTTGGCCACACATTATAATGCGAATGTCATTTCAAATGTAATAGTAAAATAAAATCACCAAAACATTGGATGTTACTTCCAAACAGAGTTCAAGGGTGAAGGGGGTCAGTGGGAAATTTATGCAAGCAGAATAGAAAAAGAACAGCACACAACTTATACAAGTCAACAAAATGAAGAAGAATATCATATAGAGTTAAAAGCATAAAATGACTGACAAACATTGCAACGGGCTTTAGTGTTGTGTCAAGTGAGAGCACAGGAAGACGAGTTACAGAACAACGAACGTGTAATGATATCAAATATGGAAATTTGTCCCTGCTAAAAAGCGACTGTATCATGCAGCTCCGAGCCACAACTTTGTAGTACTCCAAATGAATGACGACATCGCTTGCTAGAAGCCGAAAGAAACTTCTGTGTCTTTCAGAATTGAATTGTATAGAAAATTATTTTGCCTTACTGGCTATTTCCTTTTGCTTCTTTCAAATGAGGGGGCAAATAGAAAAGAAAACCAGACTCTTGATGGCAGAAGATGACCACAATCAGTTCCGGATGCAAATCTTGCCCTCTCAATGGAAAAGAACCAGGCTACAGTCCATTTTGGTCAGGCACAGAAAAAAAAAATGATGGAGAGAGGAAAGTATAACACCTACCAATCATGTTATAAGTAGTGGTTAAAATTCACACAAGGAACAGAAACTGGGACGTTCTTCAACGGGGACTCGTAAAGCCATGCTTAAAAAATGAACTCATTTCTCAAGACAACAAAACTTGCGACTTGCTGAATATTGATATCGGCAGAACAATCGTCCTTGTCCTTTTTTCTGGTTTAACCTTTCAAGTGCAACGTGAACCATGCAGGTGCTTCGTGCAAATCCATATATTCGGGGATATCATGTGATAAGTGAAAGATGAGTCCGGCAGAATGCATTTACCTTTCATTAAAGCTGTGAGCTTTTGGACCCCACCATAGTAGCTAAAAACTTTGCAATTATGCAGCGATCGTGTTATAATGCTCAAAGCATCCAAAACGGGCAAAACTTCAGATGCGATAGAAAAGCTCGTAGAAGTTCCGGATTGGAGGACTGTTGATTGCAATCCACTGCCATTTACTGATTAAATGATTGGAAAATAAAAGCAAATTTAGATAACAAACTATTACATCTTAAAAAATTGAGGGAAAAAAAAAAACAAGAGTGAGGAAAACGTAACTTCATCAAAGGCACTCCACCCACGATCAACCAGTTAAAGTGGAAGGAATTAGATGGTAATTTCAAGTTCCCACAAATTTGAGAGAGCTCAAATAAAAATAATAGAATGATGACAATGAATTGCTTAAATTGAAAAAATCACTCAACCTTCACATCCAACCTTTAATACTTCATCTTTAGTTTAAAAAAATGTCGAGTACTTTTTCTGTTTTTTGCTAAGCCATCTTTAGAAATTATGATAAATAACTATAAATTACTCTTCAATGAAAGTAAAAGAAGTTAATGAGGAAACATTACATCAAATTATTTTAATAAAGGTACAAGAGGTAAACAAACAAAGAGATTAACATAAGATAATAGCTATCATTATTTTACGGATCTACTAGAGGAATTTTATTTGGGCAGCTAAGCTATAATTTGTTAATTCTGTAATATCTTTTATTTTATTTTATTTTTATTTTTATTTTTTCCTTTTTTTGGCCAAGTAAGCAAGAGATTTCCATCAAAAGGACTTCTTTTGGTGTTCCTTATCATAAATCATGTCAAAATGTTTTGTGGAGCCCTTTCCCTTGGCACCTTTTCAATAAAATTCACCTGCTCATAAAAATAAATACATCTGAAAAAGAAATAGGAGCTATCAAATGTGTACCCAATGTTGGTTGGGAAAAAAATGCCTGTCTACACAGCATATCCATTAATTATTATTAGGTGTCAAAGGTGCCAGTGTAGTCATGGAAAATGAGAATTTTCCATGACTAAATATTCTAGCCTTTGGAAGTCTAAACCAATTCAGTTTGAATCAAATGCAAAATATTTTAAGTTCACTTTGTTTGAACCCCTTATTCCCATGAATAAAAGTCGTGAAATTTCAGCAACAAAATACACCTACCCTAGAAGAACGTCGGCTATGTAAGTAAAATAAATCCAGCATAGGATAAGTAAGAAGCATCACCAACGCAAACATCATCTCAAAAAATATCACCCATCCAGTTTGTAATAAACAATCTACTGAATAACATATATAAATCCAACTTACAATCAGAAACCAAGGCAGTTATATAGCTAACTTCTTCACATAAGTTCTGTATAATTTCAGCAGGATGACCAGCATAGCAGCCAACCACAACACCGCCTATATGCTGCGAGTACCCCATGGGCAAAACAGCAGATGAATCGGCCTGCGGGGATTGGCCGAAATTAACAGGCTCCCAATGCTTGTATATGATTAGGAATTGCTTCAGGAATATGTGAAACATTTTTTTCCTCTCAACCTGAAATTAAGAAATTTGTAAGCCATACAAGACAACAAAGAGAAGATTAAGCTGTGAGAATTATTATAATTTTATATTTTTAAATTCAATTAGGTTCTCATTGAATTAAGGACATCATATCATTGATTGTCATTGAATTTTAAGGATGACCTAGAACAATCTCTATGGCGCAAACAAAATCATGTAGCCTACCCTACTGAAGTGGGAAAAAGGATATATTGTTGTTGTAATTTGGATTCAGTCAAGAAAGAGGAAAAAATAAACGTTGTTTTTATATTTTCCACTCTCTCAAGAATTGCTCGATGAAGAATCCAACGGAAAATAAAGAAAATTGACATCTCAGAGTCCACAATGGAATAGAAGACCTTGTACCGGAAGAACTTGGTAGAGCAAAAGGTGTATAATACATGCTATTACTTCATTTCTATGTGATGCTGTCTGCATTTAATATATGATAATTTCAAAAACTCTGTTAGTTGCTAGTTGTTTATAGCATCAAAAACTATAAATCTAAAGGTATATGGTATGGAAGGTGCATGTATAAAATTTTAGTGAGAATGTAGCTTGGAAATTTACATGCAATTAATGATGAGGCCTCACATTATTTCAGTTCAAATTTAAGACGGAACTCGTAATGAGAGCAGAAAATACAACTAAATCTGGCTTAAAATCTTATAGAGATGTTTTTAATTTTAGAGACTCTCAAGGTTGAGAAAAAGTACCGACCATAAACGCACAAAAACATGCAAACACAAGAAGACAATCCTTAAAGGTATAAAGAATGAAGTGTTAACAGCAACCTCCAACAAGCAATGGCTGTCTGAAGAATAATTTCAAATTGCTCGGACATTCAGACAGCAAGATAAACTAATACAAACCACCCACACCCAAAATACATAAATAAAATATAATATAAACACACCTTATCAATGGCATTCTCATATCTTCCCCAAAGTGTATTCAGAATTGCCTCATCACCTATCTCACTGAAAATATAGAACATAAATGAAGATGTCAAGTGCTGGTGAAATAAGAAGGTAAGAAGCGTACTACCAATTTGATGGCCAGTAATTGAAGTTAGAAAAAAAAGAGAACAAGCTAATAAAAACGAAAACTAAAGATTAAGACAGCTTTGTGAAGTAGTTCAGTAATTTTTGTTATTCTTTGTTTGAGTAATTGTGTTTCATTTTAGCTTTATAGATAACAGTCATTTAGTCACATTTTATAGAAGGCTATGTGACTAGGATGTGCATTTCAATAGGGTTTAATGGTTAAGGTTAGATGTTATGATGTGTGATCAACGGCCACGACGCCAGACCCGTCAAGAACTCTTTTTGGCAACAGTTAGTTTTTGACTATTTATCAAGACTCACGAATATCAAATAATGGGGTGTGTGACAGGAACAATCCCCAAAAGTTCTTAGGTCTTTGTCTGTCTAGAAGCTCGATATCTCATTTCCCTTTGATCTTATTGCTTCCTACCTCGATTATTCTGTTTGCTTATTGTTGGAATCCTCCTAGTAAAGAGTTTTTGTACTGCTATTCCAGCTGGACAAGGTGGTACACCTGCTTACTGCATTATCGCCTCGAAAGTGCTACAATATGATGATTCAGCAGAATCTAAGGAAGTTAACTCGTGAAGCGATGGGTTGTTACCAAGAAAATTTTATATGATAAGCATCCTTGAGAGTGTCGATTAAACTTTTGTACTATTGCAATGTTTGTGCATAAGTCTATTAACATATTCATGCCCCGTGTTGAAGCATTTTGTATCCTTCCCTTGTAGTTCATGTTTTTCCTTTGATAACAAAATTTCCATTTCCTAGAGAAAATTACAAGAAAGGCACTTCTAAAGATTACTAAATAAAAGCTAAATGGTACTTGGTTAATGAAACATCAGTACTACCAGCATGATGGTACTACGGAGAAGTAGGAAACCCCAAAATAGGGTTACTCTTTCAGCTACTTTAAATTATATGGAGGAGAAATGTATTTGGCATACTTTGAGACAATAACATGGAAGCTGAGCTCCATCTAATAACTGCATTAGTGGATGAAGAAAAACTGCATTTAGCATGATGAAAGTAAATAAAAACTGTACACACCATATCAGATCACAGAATGACGGAGAGATTCAAGAAACAGAAAACCCTCAATTCACTATTAAATTCATAGCCTAAGCTCAATATGGAATACCAAAATCATGACTTACAAATTAATATATTTCCAGTCAATCTTGTTTGTGTGATACTTCGCACTTGACAACATCACAAGAATGGCTGCAAATAGGCATATTACTGGAAGTAAAATGATTTTAACCATATCTGCCAGATTAGATCAGTTAAATATTTAACTGCCATGTCACAGCAGCACTCCTTTTTCAGTGGGTCCTTCAATATCTTTTAAGTTTGTTTCGCGATAGCAGTAGATATAGCATTTCATGGTAGTTTAACAATAACATCATGCGTTATTCAGTAAGGTTATGAACTCAAACAAGAACACTGAGATGAGTGTGATTAAGAAAAAAAGGTTACAAAATAAGAGTATCAGCATGGTTTTAGGATATAATGCGGCAAAATGACAAGCGTATATACCTGAAGCAAATCTTAGGAGTTGGTACAGATAACTGGTCTGATGGCAACCCCAAACTAGATTCCGGAACATGGCCACCAGATGTCCTCCTAATAAGGTCGGCAACGCCTTTTACAATATTCATAGTTCCCCACCAAGTTTATACAGAAATCAAGACTTCAGAAGCCAACAATATATAAGTAAAGGATGATTCTGATCCACCATCACTTAGCCCAAGCTCAAAGTTCTATTTCCATGCAAAGAAAAGAATGATAGGGTGAAAAAGGTTAGCAATAACTAGTTAGTGGGTTAGCACTTTTAGTAACATATAGCATTGAATACATACATACCTAATGCTCCTTAACTCTCCTGTAGAAAAATAAAATTCACGGAAAGATTAGCATTATATAACATCAGTACCTCACTGAGGTTTTTTTTTTTTTTTTTTTTTTTTTCCATTTTACAAGTTTAATCTAAATCTGAGAATATCATTTTCATTATTCAATAACACAATAGGAAGTTTAAAAATCTATAACAAAGTCTATGGAGTCCATAAACAACTAACAAAAGAAATGGGACACCGTTTGATCTCCATAAACAACTAATAAAAGAAAACAGATGCATACACATAAATATACTCTGTCTTAAATGTAAAATTGATCGTTACATATATCCACGTACGTGAAGAGGCAATTATCAACACTTTATCGAGAAAATTTCGAATTCGTAAAGGTGCAAGAAGAATTAAATTGAATCAACTTAAACATTAAAATTATTTCGATAAATTATAATCGATGAAGCCCCCTCGGTCATTGGAGGTCAATCACTGACGAGTCCATTTGAACGAACGAGAATGATACAATTCAAGTACGTATAGGCTAAAAATTACCTGATCGGATCCAATAACTCAATGATACTGTAGTGATTTCTAGGGTTTTGAAATTTGAGATCTGGAGCATGGAGGGATCTTCTTTGAAGCTCCAATGGCGTATACGTTGAGTCGAAGGAGAGGAAATAAGGATCGGGAACCACCTGTTGCAGGAGAATGTTCATATTTATGAGTATACCCCGAAAGTTATTTTATTTCTAAATAGACCCTCAAAAGCCCCAAAAGTATGAAACCTTAATTAGATATCTAGATGGACTTCAATTTAGGGCTGGCAAAAAAGATGGGTAACCTAGTAAAACTTCACCAAATGGTTTAGTTTTGAAACTAACTAAATAGTTTGGTTATGATTTTGATTTTGAAATTAACAACCGAAATGGTTTTGGTTTTGATTTTGGTTTTGAGATAGTAACCCCGAAACCGAACCGTGTAACCGATATTTTAAATATATTTTTATGACATATGTTGATGTCAAATTTTGGTCGATACCAATAGGATGGTCCGGTCAGCCTTGGATGGAGTTGGGGAGGCCTGGAGTGGAGATCTTCGATCCATGCAGCTTCTAATCCGCGGAGAGGTCCCTAAGTTGAGAAGAGCCCAAAAACCTTCTAGGCTATGAAGGGGAGGACCAAAACACCTTTTGGTCCTTGGAAAGACGAATTAGAGCTTGAGATGAAGTAGATTCGGGAAGAGGACAACTTGGATGTTTTCTGATCCAAGAAGGGGAAAGTCCGAAATAGGGCAGCAGCCTATCTCCTGCACACGCAACCACAAGTAAGCTGGCCGGGGGTATCCCTAAAAACCCCTTCGGTGTGAGAATTAGCAAACGGGGGTAAGATTTGTAAAGTATGTTATCGTGTAGAGGGAGCAACTTTTATGTTCTTGGGTGTGTAGAGAGCCTTAAGTGTTTAGCTCAAGATTGAGAGTCTTTCTTTTTTTAGTCTTTTTAGATAATTTTTTTCATTACCTTTAGGCAATTGTATGCCCTCCTTTATATAGGCTTGGAGATGATTAGATTAGGGCTTAAGCAAGGGTTTAATGTCTCCTCAATGATCACATTATGGTGGTAATTTGGCTTGTAGCCAATGGAGATATGCCAAGGGGCTTTTGTTTTGGCCACATTATGAGATATTTTGGGTAGGAAAGAGGGTCACAATATGACTATGGATTTTTTTGGGAGATTGTGGGATATTTTGGGGGATTGTGGGATATTTTGGAGGTGGAGAACTAAGCCAGCTTGTGGACAAGCGAAGGAGAACATCACCTTGCTGCGGCCGAGATGGGGAACTTTATCTCTGCCCTTCTCGGATAGCCAGAGATGGGAAAGGGAGTTATGAGAAGCTTTTTGCCATGCCCTTCCTAGATAGCCAGATATGGGAAGGGGGACTTTGTTGAGGAGCTTGTAGAGTGCGCCCGGATGGGGAATTTGTTCCTCTGTTCGGCGAAATCTTCACACTTAGTCTCCGATATGACTTGATCTTTGAGATGGGCAATGCCGTTGTGGATAATTCCAAGATGGGGGAGGGTTCCCCATCTCGACGGCGGCTCGCCCGCTCTCCCTAGAGGGCACTGTGTCCTTTGGGAAGGCTGGTACAGTTGCGGAGGCTTCCCTTCTCGTTACATTTCTTATACTTAGCCTTTAGTGCGCTTCAAACTTCGGACTTTGTAGGAAGTTGAGCACACTTGGTGGTCTTCAATTGGTTGTGTTAGGGTGATCAAATTTACATCATCAACATATATACCAAAAGGGATAACTGGTATTTTTCAAATGACAGGGGAGATTTGTGGTTTTGTGCAAAATGACAAGAGATGTAAATGGTATAAACCTTTATATATTATCTATTGTGAGATAGAATGTGCTTGAGATAATCTTAAATGGTTGTATTGATTTAAAAAAAAAAATCCTAACTTTTTATTTTATACATATATATATATATATATATATATATATATTTGTTCTTTATTAATTGTGATGAGAGTATTTTCGGGCACTACTGAGTCAACATCTAAGACCCAGCTATGTGTTCGTCCTCGTAGTGACATGGACACATTCCAAAATTTGAACGCCATACTGGAACATACGCTAACCACGGTTCCTCCCTAGACTCTCATTTGCATCCAAGGTGGAGCAAGGCACCCCAAAGAGATATGTCGCCCTGAGCTCTACGCCGTGCCCCAGGCGGCCAACTTCAGGAGCTCAACCGTTTACCCCGACCGTCTCCTCATTCCTGCTCGTTTCTCCTCCAAGACTCCACGGATCTCCACTCTCCTCCACCAGGACACCATCACAGACTTGACAAAGACTTGTGGGTTTCGCCAAATGAGCCCAAAAGCCCAAGCCCAGCTATTATCTCCTAAACGCACCGGATTATCGGCTAGAGACATAGTTTCGACTAATTAACCATGTTTAAGCCCAACTAATCATCTCTGGCACCTATATATACCAGGGGATATGTAAGTCCAAGGTACGTTTTATTACGTGCATGCATTGAGTTCACTTGTTTACTTAACGCATTTATGTACCTTTTCTCTCTAAGTTATGATTTTCATGCCGGAGAGGCTTCTTCCAGGACAAATTCCGGTCTGAGCCTTGTGCAGGTACCACTCCTTGAGGAGTAGGACTCAAGACGCAGCAAGACGGTCTTCCTCAACTAATCATCTCTGACGCTTATATATACTAGGGGCCATGTAAGTCCAAGGTATGTTTTATTACGTGCATGCATTGAGTTTACTTGTTTACTTAACGCATTTCTGTACCTTTTCTCTCCAAATTATGATTTTCACGCCGGAGGGGCTTCTTCCAAGACAAATCTCAGTCTGAGCCATAAGCAGGTACCACTCCTTGAGGAGTAGGACTCTAGACACAGCAAGACGTCCTCCTCAACGACATTCTGACCCCCTAAATCACGGATAATTCTTCAGATTAACATCCCGACTCTCGGCGTCGCGAATGACTCTCCACAAGCCTCATCTGGCACTCAGCGTCGATGGGAAAAACCAAACCATCTCAAGAGATTAATAGTCTGTACCTGGGAAAAAACCAAGGTCATCCGCCAAGGGTAGGGCATTGATCAAGTCTGAGGGCGTGCAACTAAGTACCTCTCCCCACTAGTCAACTATAAATCTGACGTTCTAAAGGGGAAGGTGCTCCTACATAGACTAAATGGAGATTACCTGAAAGGGTTCTTGAATGAGACTGACTACGGAGAACTCCCTGATGATCGGCCACAAGGGACTAACTGCCGCATTGCGCCCCTACGAATTAAAAGAACCAGGCACCTTGGGAAACCCTCCTCCTAAGTCCAGGACACAATTTTCTCGCAATAAACTCATGTCCCAGACTAGGGGACTAGTGGTCTATTGTCCTAGACAAAGACGAGAAGATTTTTCAAAAAAAATAAAAAACAATTACAACTCTAAAAATAGGACCAAGCAGAAAGCGACTTGGCAAAAACGTCGGCATGAAGTAGTAGACTCAGAAGTACCCTAGCTATGCCACTCAAAAACTTACACGCTCACGCTCAAAAAAGTAGGAATAAGTGAAAAAGAGTCTACAAAACATAAGTGCTAGAAAGATAATGGTCCAAAGCTTAGTCATCCCCGCCCTTATTATGAGGGGCGTCCGTGCGAGGAAAAGTGGTGTTAGTCTCGCCCTCCTGAGGAGCCTCTTCATCAACACTATCCTCCTAAACATCTCTCTGCTCGGCGCCTTTGTATGTGGCACCGTTCACCATATTTGAAAACTCCATCCCCACAGGGTCGGTGGAGGAATCAGAATACAGACAGTAGATAGCCGTCATGGTGGTCCTCCCCAAAGGCACCGTCCAGGGGTTCAGCCTCAATGCCCCATGCCCGGCATCATCAGGTTTGACAGGCACTGCCCTACAATGCTACTCCTAGTCGGTAGGGTCCAGATGGCGACAGGCACTGCCCTACCGTGCTACTCCTAGCCGGTAGGGTCCATATAACGACCTTCTCCAAAAACGCCATTTAAAACTGTCATTCCAAAAAAAGGTCATCCAGGATTGTCGTCCAGAAGTTTCACCCCATCTGGCCGACGTCGTCTTATCTTGCGCCTACCGTCCTACTATGCTGCCTCTGGCCAGCATGGCGCAAATGGGGGCCTTCTCCAAATGTATCGACTAAAGTTCCAAGCACCCTAACGTGCTCAATACATTATCCCCTCAAACCTTACCCGTCAAAAGGGTAACTGCAAAAAATATCATGTCGAAATAATGTTCAAAGTCACGGGCGAGCAAGAGTTAAAAAAAAAAGTGCAAGGCGCCAAAGCTAGCCCCTTGGAGAGGAAGCTAGGCTAGTGTGCCCGGCCCGGCGGTGGCCAAACCACCCCCTGGCTGGTCAGGCAGCCACCTTGGGTGCCTGGCACCCCTGGGGACTGCACCACCTCGCTCTCCTACCGTCCGCGACGCACACTCCCTGGGGCACGCCTTTATTTTCACCACGGTAAAGGCTAGTTCGTGCTAGGGACTTGTTAATGGTGAACGAGTGTCGTCCTAAAAATCATAGAAATTCATGGTCGCCCTGTCGTGCTACCTAACCCCGGACTCCGGCCGTATGGGAGCTTATTTTAAATTAGCTTCTCAGAAAAAAGTTAACTGTGGGAAAAGTGTCGTTCTGAAAATCGAAAAAATTCAGGGTTGCCCTGCTGTGCTACCTAACCTCGGACCCCAACCGTATAGAGGCCTATTTCATATTAGCTCTTTAAAAAAAAGTTAACACCTAGAAAAATGTCGATCAAAGGTGTTTCTCGTGCTTCGAAGTCTCTAGGACACCCGTTCCAGCCAAGAATTGATACCTCTTACCGTCTCGCTTCCCTCACCGCATAGGGCTAGGGGCAACCGGTGAGGGTATTTTTGGGCACCCCTAAGTCAGCACCTAGGACCTAGCCACGTGTCCGTCCTCGTAGTAACATGTACGTATTCTGGAATCCGAACGTCACATTGGAACATACGCCGACCGCGGCTCCTTTCTAGAATTTTATTTGCACCCAAGGCAGAGTAAAGTGCCACATAAGGACTTGTCGCCCTGAACTTTACGCCGTGCCCTAAGCAGCTAACTTCAGGAACTCAGTTGTTCACCTCGACCGGCTCCCTATTCCAGTTCGTTTCTCTTCCAGGACTTCAAAAATCTCCACTCTCCTCTACCAAATCACCATCACAGGCTTGACAAAGGCTCGAGAGCCTCCCCAAATAGGCCCAAAATCCCAAGCCCAACGATTATCTCCTAAACGCCCTAGATTATTGGCTAAACACATGGTTTCGACTAATTAACTATGTTTAGGCCCGATTAATCATCTTCGACACCTATATATGTTAGGGGTTATGTAAGTTCGACGTACACTTTATTACGCGCATGCATTGAGTTCATTTGCTTACTTAACCCATTTCTATACCTTTTCTCTCTGAACTCTAATTCTTATGCCAAAGAGGCTTCACCGGGATAAATCCCGGTCTGAGTCTTCTACAGGTACTACTTGTAATACCTTGAAAATTTATATTTTTGAAAATGTTATTTTATATAAATTTAATATTTTTGGAATTGTTTTGGCAAATCTATGGTACATTTATTAAATAATATTTGATGATTTTTGGGAACGGAATGTTAATTTTAAATGGATTTTAAAAGTTTTGGGATTATTATGTTATTTAAAATATATTTTTAAGAGTTTTAGGATATAATTAATATTTTATTTATTTTAATGAAAGACAACACATATTAAGTAAACGTATATATATTTATATGATTACACGTGTTATAGGATGATGATGATAATAATAATAATAATAAAGGTAATCATCAGAATGATCATGGGGAAATGGAGATAGGCATATAAGGTTGCATTTAAGGTTAAGGTTAATGGGGGTGATAATTACAGGATATTACGTTAAAAGTTTTTATTCTAAAAATATATTTCGTTTCGGATTTCAGATAGAATTTCTAACTCTTCTAATATTTGTATTTAATTTGTCTATTGGATGATTTGCATTATTATTGTCGATGAATTTATCGTTGTTAGTTCCTATGAAATAATTATGATTATGTGAAAATCATGCCAAGTATCTTATTTGTCGTGATAATTAAATGCACATATTAGAAGAGTTGGAGTTCTACTAAGCGTTAACTTACAACCCCACAATTTTGATTGTAAGGCCAGTGAGAGCGAAACGGCAACATGAATTATATAAGAAATTCTGTTTGTAATTGTAGTTAATATTTACTGTTATAAAAACTGACTTGATAAATTGAATATAATTATTGTCATCGTATTGTAAAATTTAAATCGATAATTATAATTGTCGTTGTAATTGTATATTAAATTACAAATTTAAACGTTAGTATTAAATTAACCGGTGCCAAAAATTTATTTGGGTATTTAAAAATAATGCGGCGACAGGAATTTCAGTTGAATTTCTAATTAATTTGTAATAACTGAATTTATTATTTACTGGTATAAAAATTAAATAAATCTATTCGATACTTGTGATTGTCACCATTGTTTGTAAAATTTCTTAGATTAATTCGAAATAAATTATCAGTTATTCAGTTTAGTATTAATTCTCTAATAGGAGAAATCGAGTGACAACCCTGGAAAATCGGGCTGTTATAAGTGATATCAGAGCGGATTTGCGACCACCCTAGACTTGAGCTATGGTATCCATTACTCATAATATGTGAATTAATACTTAAAAAAAAAAAAAAATAAATAAATAATAATAAATAAATAAATAAAAATCTTTATGAGTAGTTTTTCGTATCACATTGTGGAAGAACTTTGAACTATAGAAAAGTTGCTCAAGCATTGCAAGCATGTTATTTGACATTTTTATGTAATTATACAGGTGCTAGTTGTTCCTTTTCAATTTGCATCACAAGGAAATGTATGGGAGTTTTGCTATTAGGATGTAGATTATTTTTGTATAGTTTCTCCATGTCTTACCGTTCTATTACATTCTTGTGGCTCATTAATGCTTTTAATATTTTTCCTTTTCCTTGTTGGAGTTTTCAATTATATCAAATTCATTATTTCCTTCGTGAGTTTTTGCTTCCCATTCCATTAAATTGTTGAAGTGAAATCCTGTAACTGCAGAAATTAGAATAGAAGCGTCTATTTTAATATTGTTTCTGGGGTTTATACCAAAGACCTCCCTTATCTTTTAGCCGTATATTAGAAATCTCCCCTATCATTTGACAAATACCAATCACCCCCTTATAATTTTAAAATTGAGACCATTTACCTCCCCTATCAGTGAATAATGGTTGACACAATATTGTTATTGACAAAAATTCTCTCACAATCATTTAACTTTAATAAAATGATATGAATGTTCTTTCATAATTTAATTTATTGGACAAATATGCCATTTTTATTTTTTTCCTTCAGATAAAAAATGATTCACAAGCCTTTGATTTTTTATTTATTTTTTCAATTAAATGACATAATGCTCAAGCTTCGAATTTTTCGAAAAACATGCATCTGACGCTAGCTTCGCCGCTGTCTTCATTGGCTCCGATTTTTATTTTTAGAAACAGAAAGCTGTAATCTTACTAATATATCTAACAACTCAAGTTAACAATATTCTGAAAATATACATAGAAGCAAGCTTGAGAATGTTGGAAAGCTTTCATAAAGATTTCCATTGCCACTTCACAAATGAAAGCCAAAAACTTGTCAAAAACATATCTACAGCCTAGAAAAGACAAAGGAGGGAATTATAAAGGTCCAAGAAAAAAAAATGTTGATTCCAATGCGCCACTATCATCGTCGTTATGGAAACGCCGGCTACGACGGCAGCAAAAGCCGCAACCCTCTTCGGATCAGATCTACACCTCGTCGGAGCTCCCGAACTGCGGCGACAAAGAAACGGCATATGAACCCATCAATACAAGAAATCGTGAATGCGGTACCTCCATAGTAACACGATCTCTGCCTCCATGCAGTAACTCCATAGCTCGATTGCCGCTGTCGATTAGGACCCAAAATGTTTCTCTAAACTCTCACCCAACTCCATTAGACAATTAAGAGATGGCCCAGATCTATTGGGGGGGAGAGAGAGAGAGTGGGCAGAGAATCAAGTAATTTCTTGAGATTTATTGACTTCTTGATTTCATCTCCATTTTCTTCTCTTCTCTCATTGGTCCATTTTCCTCTCATTTAGATTTGAATCTATTTTCAAAAGAATCTATATTTGCAAAATCAGAGGTTGGTAAATCTGGAATCGTTCTATGGGTTGACCATGCAGCGAGGCCCTCGATCTGTAGATCTGAAACAATAACCTCACGATCTCAGATCTGAGATGCCCAGCAAAACCACCGAACCTAACCAAAACAGCGCAAATCCGAGCCTCCCAGGGGATAGGACGAGTAGCAAGACTGTCGACGGCGATGGTGAAGACACGGGCGGTGGCGATGATGAAGACGGAACCCTAAGCCTCCTTTAAGAAAAAAAATCCTCATATCTAACTTTCTCTCTATAAATGAGTTATGTACTCTCAACTTTCTCTCTCTAAATGAGTTGTCCGCCATTGCGAGAGGAGAAAAATCAAGAGGGTAAATCGGTATTTTTACTTAGAATTTTTTTAATAGTATAATATCTTATAGAAACCAAGGGGGCAAAATGGTATTTTCATACAAAAATATTGGTAGATGGGGTTGACTAGTATTTGTCAAATGACAGGAGATGTTTCTGGTTTAAGGCCAAAAGACAAGGGAGATTTTTGCTATAAACCCTTGTTTCTGTAATGTAGAAGGAAGGTTCTCATTTGGTTAGTGGAAGCTCAAGCAAAGACATCTAAGTCCTTCTGTAGATCATAGAGTCTGTCTTTTGTTAGTCCTAATTAGATTAGTAATGGTTATTTGCATCCTCAAACTAAAATACTAATTATAATTTTTGTTAAATATTGTCTCTTCATATTATTAGAAAATGATAATTGGTATTACATTTTTGAAAAAAAAAATGGTATGGAAATTGGGATGTTGGTGAAAATTTATAATTGATTGATATAAATAATGTGGCACTAGGTAGAGACACTCTAATGATTTATACCAATTAACCTTAACCGTAATTTGGCGACTGTGGTTAATTAGTGGTGACCGTCCAATATTGGTTAAATAGCGGTGATTACACGGTAATCATGATATAATTATGATAAACACAAGTAAACTGATGGTTTGGATTAAGATTTTTGGAGTGAATCTTGATAGGTAGTGAGCTGAATTTTTGTTTGCTTTGTTTACTGTCATGAAGAAAAAAAAATTATTCCATAAGAAAATTGAAAAAATGTTGGCCGATTAGTTGGACAACACTTTTGGTTTCATTTTTTTTATGAGAATAATTCTCTTTAGCTTGTTGTTCTCAAAATTCCACCTTGGTCCCTAAAGTTTTAATTTGAACCTATTAACATTTAGGGTGGCACCTAATTAATGTAACTTACCTATAGTAATTAAAGTGAGGTCTGAAAAAAAAAATAGAATTACGAATGCTATGATAAATGGATTATTATAATAAATTGTGATGATAAATTACTTCATGGACAGACTTCAATTTATTTTACTTGATGGGTCTAATAATAGATAACTTTGTTAAATTGTTATAATAAATTTTCGGTAACATATTCTGTAGACTCGAGGAGTGGTGGGTTTAGTAATGGACCATAGGATTTATTGTTAAACTGAAAATATTAATTTAAAGGTATTTACTGTCTTCTATATAAATCGTGAAATTATATTTTCATATTAAATTATGAAGAAAAAAAATGTTGGTGAAAATTGGCAGTTTTACACTGATAGATGGATCAAGGAAAATTCTAAAAGTGAAAAAATGATTTTATTATCCTGCTATACCATAATTATCTTCTCGTTAAGATGGCATGTCCTGCGAGATGTGAATATATATTATTACCTGTCAGGCAAGTCCTTCATGGTGGATATATTATATATATTATTACCTGTCAAGTAAATTTTGCAGGGTGAATATATATTATATATATATATATGTATATTATATATGTTGTTATCTGTCAGATAAGTTCTGTAGAGTGGATATATTATATATATTATTACTTGTTAGGAAAGTCCTGTAGAGTGAATATATTATATATGTTATATCTCTGTTGTTACCTGTTAGGTAAGTCCTGTAGAGTGGATATATTATATATGTTGTTACTTGTCAGGCAAGTCCTGTAGGGTGGATATATTATATATATTGTTACCTGTTAGGCAAATCCTACATGGTAGATATGATAACTCCCGATCGTGAGGTAAAACGATTATATAGCTGACAGGGAAGTATATTTTTTATTATATACAAGTGAGTAGACCGGTTGATTTAAATTCAATTATTCTATTACGATGATATTTTGTTGGGATTTGGATACTGCCCAGTATGGCTATATTTGATTTAAAATTGGATTTTGATTAAAAAAAATACTTGATCCATAAAATATTTTTATACTACGAAGATAGTACACCGATAAAAATAATTCGGATAGATATTGATCAATTACTAATGATTAGTAGAGGCGGAGCGTGGGGTCATTATGAGACTATTGGGAGCTAAATTGTTATGGAGATGTTAGTTGAATGTTTTAGCTTAACTGGTATTTTCGAAATTCGATTAGGGGTTTTATGTAATATTTTCTTATATACATTTTACGTAAGTATGGAATTCAGTATTGAGCTCGTTAGGTTACATGGCTTTGGAGACATAATTTTGTGATTTAAGACGTATTTAATTTTTATAGTTTGACATAAATTTAGGTGTTTGAAACGTATTTATGTGGTTGAGATATATTTACGTGGTTGTGACATGTTTACGTGTTTCCAGATATTTATGTGGTTTGAGATATATTTATGTATTTTGAAATGTATTTATATTATTTTGAGTATTTAGGCATTCTTGATACGTATTTATGTGATTGAGAGGTATTTAGGTATTTTCAGATGTATTTTTGAAAATCAGTTATTTAAGGGTGGAATTGTGTTGATATTTATGAAAAAGTTAATGAGATTATTGGAAGTTAATGTAAATATTGGAGATAGTCATTTTTAGTCTCACGGGACAGTCTATTAGGAATTTGGGCTATTTACTAGCTATACTATTAGTTGCGAATATGTTGGCTTAGAATGTTGGATGGAATTGGTAAATGTTGGTTATGGGATATGGCAGTAGACTTGAAAAGTCATGCCAAATAGAAAATTATTGAAGTCGTAGACCTATTAGAATTGAGATAGACCCAATCCAGTGAGGTTACCGTGATATTTAAAAATATATTATTATTTATTGCTATTTTTATCAGAGTAACGCAGCGAAAACATTTAGGAATATAAGATTCTTTGACAAATGGTCACCTGTGCTAGGTGTTACCGACCAAAGTGCACTCGGTCCGTAGGTTGTTGGATATAATGTGGGCCACTACGAATGGAAATGTCGCGATATGTGGAATGGATTTTGACGGTTATAAATTATGAGTGACTTTTGATTATGAGACACTATACAGAGAACTATTGTTCTAGAATCGAGTGTGATTAACATGACCATGCGATGCGATTCTAAAATATTATTAGTTTGAATGAAATTTCGAGAACGAAATTTATTTAAGGAGGGTAGATTATAATACCCTAGAAATTTATATTTTTGAAAATATTATTTTATATAAATTTAATATTTTTGGAATTGTTTTGGCAAATATATGGTATATTTATTAAATAATATATAATGATTTTTGGGAACGGAATGTTAATTTTAAATGGATTTTTAAAGTTTGGGGCCTATTATATTATTTAAAATATATTTTTAAGAGTTTTGAGATATAATTAATATTTTCTTTATTTTAAGGGGAATATTTTTGTAAATAATAAAAATAATATATATATATATATATGTTGTCTTCATTATATGAAGACAACACATATTAAGTAAACATATATCTATTTATATGATTACAAGTGTTATATAATAATAATAATAATAATAATAATAATAATAAAGGTAATCATCAGAATGATCATGGGGAAATGGAGATAGGCATATAAGGTTAAGGTTGATGGGGGTGATAATTACAGGATATTACGTTAAAAGTTTTTATTCGAAAAATATATTTCGATTCGGATTTCAGGTAGAATTTCAACCTCTTCTAATATTTGTATTTAATTTATCTATTGGGTGATTTGCGTTATTATTGTCGGTGAATTTATCGTTATTAGTTCTCATGAAATAATTATGATAATGTAAAAATTATGCTAATGCGTTTTATTTGTCGTGATAATTAAATGTACGTATTAGAGGGGTTGGAGTTCTATTGAGCGTTGGCTCACAAGCCCACAATTTTGATTGCAAGGCCGATGAGAGCGAAACGATGACAATAATTATATAAGAAATTATGTTTGTAATAATTGTTGTTAATATTTACCGTTGTAAAAATTGACTCGATAAATTGAATATAATTATTATTATCGTATTGTAAAATTTAAATCGATAATTATAATTGTCGTTGTAATTGTATATTAAATTACAAATTTAAACGTTAGTATTAAATTGACCGGTGTCAAGAATTTATTTGGATATTTAAAAATAATACATCGACATGAATTTCAGTTGAATTTCTAACTAATTTGTAATAGTTGAATTTATTATTTACCGGTATAAAAATTGAATCAATCAATTCGATATTTGTGATTGTCACCATTATTTGTAAAATTTCTCAGATTAATTCGAAATAAATTATTGGTTATTCGATTTAGTGTTAATTCTCTAATGGGAGAAATCGAGTGGTGGCCCTAGAAAATCGGGTCGTTACACCACTTCCTGATAAGTAAGACTCTAGACACAGCAGGACAGTCATCCTAGGACCTAGTACAGTTCACGCAAGGAATTTTCAACCAATGACTCCACATCAGTAAGAGGACCCACCTGTTATCCGATTGAACAAGACTCGAGGTGTGTATTGGTAGGGGCGCGAAATGCACGCCGCTACTTACTCTCACAAGTATACGAGGTCTAAGTTTTAATATAGTGGATCTTGAAGATCGAATATTGTTCCCATAGAGAAAAGTGTAAATAATTGAATACCGCAATGTACGTAGTCTCATGTTATCCTGACGATAAAAGACATGATTTAAAATTAAACTAAGTTAAACTACAATTAGTGGGTTAATCCTAACTAAGTTGATTAATTAGGGATTGATTTTGTTCACTTAATACATGTTTGATTTCGTTCAGTTAACAATAACGGAGTTTAGGTATCCGACAATCTCGGTTCGTAAACTCCTCCGCCACCTCTTCCAAGTGTAAGATGGGAAAATATGCGACTTCGTGTCGACGAAGAGGTCCCCCTCAATGTCTTAAAGACTCTAGGCCGCGTGAGTCTTGACCCAACGTCATCGATTGCACACTAACTAACGCCCTCCCGGGTCGTTAGGTCGTAACGATGTGTTTACCCTAGTTCGAATCCAGGGTTACCTCCCCCGAGTGTCAAACCCTAGATTCTCAAATCCAACCTTAATACCATAACAAGCATACTAAGATAGTCATCAAATCATAAACACAATCGGACTTAAAGCAACAACCGTTAAAGAAACGTATATTAAACCAAACAAGTATTTACACAACTACACCTTTTCCTAACTAATCTCTAATTACACTAACATGTTCTTAGCTAATACAACATTAAATCAAGAGGAGATCATCAATATCAACAATAAACATTAAATACAAAGATGGAAATAAAGGAAGAAAAACCAAATCTCAAAGTGGAGTAGTCCACTTTCGCCAAAGAATAATCCTCCCGAGCTCCCTATTCTCCGTTGATGAACTTCCTCTTCTAGCTCTTCAAGGATTGGCCAAGAACACCTCCTAAACTAATCTAATCTACTTCCTAAATTACCTAAAACCTAACTAAGGTGGAAGGGAGCTCTCCAAATGTCAACCGGGGCCTCTTCTCACGTCTTAGTATCCTTGCGGTTTGGTGGAGAAAGGGGTTAAAAAAAGGGATTTGGAAAATATTTTCAAAATATCTAAAAATAGATATTTCTGTGCAGAGTGTCACCGCCTAGGCGGTGGTTCAAGGCTTAGGCAGTGGCTTAAGCTAGTTAAGTTTCTGTTGGATCTTCGCCTAGGCGGTGGCTACTGGCATAACATTCTGATTTTTTCTCGCCTAGGCGGTGGTTTTTTTGCCTAGGCGGTGGTTCAGCCCTTCAGCACTCCAACATTCTGCCTCTTTTCCGCTTAGGCGGTGGACTTCATTCACCGAAATCCTGTTTTTCACATTTTGTTCACCGTTTCTCCACCGTTTTCACTTGTTTATCGCCCTTTAACGTCCCTTCACCTGTTTTACACTATAACAAACTAAAACACAATTAAATATAACTAAAATGCTTGAAAACTAACAAATTTGGTTTAGAAATAGATAGATTTTTCACACCTATCATGTATCAACTTTATACACCAACAAATTGCTACGTGTTCAAATTAAGGTTAAACACAAGGTTGAGTTTTAAATTTTATATTTTTCACCAATCACAAATTAAATACCTAGTAGGTCTTAGTCTGGTAAATGAGGAGAAGTGTTCATTTCTTTGTCAATCAAAGTTCGACTCTCCTGGAGAACATTCCGAGAATTTAATCTTGAATGCACCACTCCGATGTGGGGGAATGCACTCTTAAGATTGTCTGGGAAGGTGACTAGTTGATGTGCAAATAAGTTGGCCCGGACACACCTTATGGCCTTACCTTAAAAAAAAAAAATTAAATCAAATTTATATTTAGAGATTTTTACACTTTGCACCCCTTAAGTTTGACCTAAATTCCACATTTGTATGGCTATGTTTGGTTCAAAAAATGGAAAAGGAAAAAGAAAACAGAAATGAAAAGAAAAGAAGAAGAAGAAGAAATTATTGATTGTAAAATGAAAATTATTTTTCCTAGTGTTGTTTGATTAGGAAAGAAATGAAAGAAGAGAAATTAATTTACATTAATGTAATTTACTATTTTAATCTCATATATTACAAAAATAAATTAAAAATTCTATTATCAAGGGTGTAATTATAATTTTACTCATTCTCCCTCATTTCCTTTATTTTCCTCCCAAATTTGTGTGGAAAAAAAATCGATTCAAAAATTGTTCATTTTTCCTCTTATTTTTTTCGTCCCAATTTTCACCCATATCAAACAAGTTTTTATTCTCCTTTTCCATTCTATTTTTCTTTTGATTTTATTTTCCATCTTTTTTTCACCCAACCAAACGCATAACGCTCTAAAGTATTTCAATCGTGTCAATAATTAATGGACGAAAAAAGTCCAAGTGTCTAACATGTGACCTTCTCGTTGAGGGTTTTGTTGTCCACACAGTATTACCATTCTTCATCCCCATTATTCAATCATATGACGTTCAGACTTGAGAGTTCCAAGGTGTGAATTTGAAGAGTGGGAAGAATGTTTCATCCCTAAAACCGATTAATCCTGTTCAATCAACCACTTCATCGAACAATCTTGGATCATCTCTTTGAGGAGAATTACGATTAATGCTCACTCGCAACGTTGGAGAAGAATGTCTCTTCAATTAGAGGAAGATCAGTTGAAGGGCACCCCTAATTATGGTTAGTTTGTTGTGATTTTTTTATACTTAGATTTCAAAAATGATGTTTACTTGTTACTATATGTTTATGGTTCTTTATTGTAATGGCAGTGCATTTGATTAAAGTATTGTACTTGTTTAGCATTTGATAATTATATGAGTTTCGATTTTTGTGCATGTGTAAACTGAAATGTGCTCTTGATTATTTAATTTGCTAAAACATGTTTCGTTAATGTTTTTTTTTTTTTTTTAGATTCCAATGTTTCATGGGGTTGCCACTATTTACTTTTAATGTGAATTGTGGGGGTCATTTTAAAGATGGTGTCGTAATTGGTTGTGCGGGGAGGGGGGGGTTAAAGTTGATTACTTTTACTACTATGATTTTGATAAGATGTCATAACTGGCGATTAAACAAATGAGTCAGATTTTGGGTTATGATGATTGTGCTCAATATTTTGGTGTTCTACCATTAGTTTATTCAAATTAGAGCATGATTATGAGACATTAGATATGGTTAAATGGATGCCTAAGAATAAATATATTGACTTGGGAATAGTGTCTAAGAAAGGGGAAAATAAATCGATTGAAATTTTGTGAAAGTGATGATAATTGTATAAAAATTCTAAAAATAGTTCCAATAATGAATATGACGATTTTTATGATATTAATTTTGATATGAATAAAGATGAGAGTGAGGATTACAATTTGGTTAACACTAATGTCGATAAAAGTGTTGAATGGGTTAGATTAGAGTGTAGCAGAGTGATTGGGGGTTCCAAATCAGGGAGGCTTCAGAATTTGTGCAAAAAAGATCACGAAAGGGTAAAGAAAAAGTTATGGAAAATGAGAATGAATCTAATGACGTTGAATCAAATAAAGGTGAGTCTAACATTGCAATTTCAAATGATTTGGCTAGTAATGTAGGATCGTAAGATGAGATAGGGTATAAGTTCCCTCGTTACAATCTCAAAACGGATTCAAAGAAATTTAAATTCTATTTGGGTATGATGTTTAGTACTTCTATGGGTTTTAGAGTAACCGTGAGGGTGTAAGCTATTTAAAAGGGTGGGAAGATTAAATTTGTAAAGAATGAGTCAACAAAAGTGAAAGCTAAATAATTGGAGGGTTATCCGTGGATAACTTCAAGAATGGAAGGCAACAAATTTTACAAATGAAAACCTATGAGAAGAATCATACATATAGCATGACTTTTTCCAAGAGGCATGGAACTGAAGGATATTATTTGAAAAGTATGTTGATAAGGTGTTAAAGGAAGGGAGAAATTGGTCATGGAAATCATTTAAAGCAACAATGAGAGGAATATGTTGTGACAGTGTCCAAGAGCCAAGTGTATAAAGCTAAGAAAAAGGCTTTATAAATGCTTGAAGTTTCAATTGTTGAGCAGTATGCCAAATTAGGAGATTATGTGCATGAGTTGAGAAGAACCAATCTAGAGTCAATTGTACATTTGGAATTCTCTTGGGCCCGAGGTTGACAGAAGTTGTGGATTTGACAATGGATCATCATTTTGGATCATTGTTTGTGGTTTTTTTTTTTATTTTTTTTTTTATCATTTTTCTCAATTATTGTCAAGTGTTTGGAATTTGCAATTTAGTGTAGTTGGTCAATTGTTGTCATTTTGAATAATTTTGATCATTCTTGTTTACACAATTCTTATCACTGTTTGGAATTTGTTGGACCCCCATTTTTTATTATTGATTGGAAAAATATTGACGCACCCAAGATTTCGATAGCAGAAAAAGTAGAGAATCAGGAAGAGGATGAAAACAAGTTTCACCCCTTCCTCTCTAAGTCGTCCAAATCCGTTCATTTTGAAAATGATTTTTTAAGGGATTTTCTAGGTGTTGGTTTTGAAAAACTTCTTGGGTCGAGATTTTGTGTTAAAAACGGAGTCGTCACCTAGTATGGAGTTAATGGTGTGCTAGGTCATCGGGATATTGAAAATTAATTTTTCTTTTTGAAATGGCATGTGTTTTAACTTCCATAGGTCTATGTACCAGAGATATTCTTTAAATTCAGGAGTCGGTTATATTCGAGGAAGGTGTTAGACACCCCAACCGTCCAAAGATGATACCTCAGTCTAAATAGATATTTACTGTTAAACACTATCTAAGCAGTTTTCTTTGATTTACTTAAACAAAATAATTTTCCTTTTTAAATTTTTTGTTCTTTTTATGTATTTTTGACATGATTTAATGGAAAGCAAGTAGATATTACAACTACTACTAGTCAGCGACACCCAATAACAATTTATATACAGACAGATATGTAAATATGCAAGCTATACTAAATGAAATGCAAACTCAGACTAAGTTGTTTGGATATGCGACCGAACCCGCGCGTGAGTTGCCTATGTATCTCAAATGAAAATCAGGTCATCACGTAGTTCGTTCTGGTTAGGCTAAAGAATATGGTTTATTATTAAAGGTGTGACTGAAACCTTATAGGTTACCTACGTACTTTGGGTGGTTATCAAAGATCAGGTCAAACGTAGTTCCTCTTGTCTCGTTAAAGACTAGGTTCATTATTAAAGGAGTAACCGAACCCTTATGGGCTACCTATGTACGTTGTGTGGTTACCAAAGATCAGGTCGAATATAGTTCAATCTTGTTAAGTTGAAAAAAATGGATTGGTTTTAGTTAAATACTTAGTTTTAGTTAAAGACTAGTTTATTTTGGTTGATTATCAGTTAGTTTTGGTTGTGAATAACCTGAATCACAACCTTAATTAGCTATTATTAACAATTCTTAGAGTTGTGAACAACCTAAATCATAACCCTAATTAAGTTTATTAACAGTTTTTAAAGTTGTGAACAACCTGAATCACAACCCTAATATATACAAAACAACCCTTTGATTTTGTCAAGAACCTTAAACAAACTCTTTCGTTTTGGTTAATTTAGTGTTAGTGTGTGAGTTGTTAGTTAAAAGTGAAAAAGAAATACCATATATTTATGTCATTCCTACTCGTCACTAAGAAAAACGGGAAGGTTTCTGAAGAAAAATTACACATATCCCCGAAAGAATAGAGGTCCTCCCTATCCCTAGTTTTTAGCCACAAGGGTCTGTCGGTGTACTATATAAGTGTGTATGTGTGTGTATGTGTGTGTATATATATATATAGGTGTATTTTGTTTAACTAAAAAGAAAAGAAATCCAATGCTCTTGGGGGAATCGAGAATCGTATGACCTATGCACAACTCATGGTGTGATGGAAGTTTTGTTTAAATCCTTACATGTTCTTAACATGTTGTTTGATGATTTGATGTTTTTGAATGTTCTTGAGATGCTTGAAGTGATTTTGTATGATTTGACTCTAGTTTGGTTATTATAGTTTAAATTAAGTGTTTGTTTGATATTCTTGAGAAAATAAAAAGTTTGTTTGGTTGTGTTATGTACATGAAAGTAAGTATATTATCTGCATGATCCTACTATGTACAAGAAATATGCACAAGATTAACCAAGAATCATAGCGTTTTTTAAGAAATATACCTACTTAGGAGATATGGCCTTCCCTAAGTGTTTACCTCATTTTCCTCTTTGATCTTCTTGGTCGGTGGTTGATCGGTGGTCGTAGATTCCTCAAGTTCTTAGCCAAGAACCTAAGAACACCCTACTTAGGGGATGTGGTTGTCCCTAAGTAGCTATCTCCCTTCCTCCTTAGCCATATTTGCTCAGTGTTGATCGATGATCATTGATCCTTGAAGTTCTTCTTCTAAGAACTTCAAGAACACCTTCCAAGACCGAATTTTAGCAGAATGACGAGGTATTTTTTGAGAAATATGCTTGAGAGACCTAGGCCCCAAGAGAGTTGCTCGAAATTTAAAGAGAGAAACTAAGCCTTCAAAACTGGCAAAAATGAGAGGGGTGGCCTTGTATTTATAGACCTAGCGGCCTGCAAATTGACCAATGTGCAGGCCAATCCTGGGTGTTCCCTGGGCAGTGTTTGGCTTAGGGGACTGCTTGCCTTCTCTTGGTTTGATTTGACTTGGAACGAATTTAAGATGGCAAGTGAAATTCTTAAAGATTTGGTAATTATTACCAATCATTTTCTCTCCTCCAATCAAAATCTTTGCACATAGGTGCATCTATGACTGGATGTGATGGATCCGGTTTGGTTTAAGGGTTAAGTACAGGTTAGATCTACTATTTTGGTTTAGTTTTCATAAATACATCCAAGGTTCATTGTATCTAGTCCTTAGGTGTCACTTTGAATTTAATGGAAAGTGATGAGTCATGACTTGGAGGGCACTCCTACAATTGGATTCAGATGGAATCAGGTTAACTTACCTTGTAATCGATGGTTGGTTTTCAAGTTCCTAGTTAACTAAGACATTTTGGTGAAAATATCTACATCCTTTGAATCTAGTCATTCCATGTCATCCCAATAATTTAATACTTGATTGGATGTGCATTTAATGCATTGCTTGGAGGCTACTCATACCTCTTGGTTTCTGTAACGGGTCGTCACGATTCAAGGTTTTCGGTTGGTTTTAAGATATTTTGCTTAAAATATCTAAATACCTCGAATGTGGTCTTGACATGTCATCCCAATCATTTAATGCTTAATGATATGGGAATTCAATGCTCATTGAATGCTTTACTTAGGTGGCGAACTGAATCGATTTAATTTCGATAACGATTGGTTGTATCCGAAGTGTCTTGGTTTCTCTTCCTTAGTCACTTAGTAGGAAACTTCTAGGAAGGCTCCTTGGTAATTATAAGGTTTTATTTGTGGGTCTTAAATGATGGCTAGGCCCCTTGATTTCTTAGGCTTAGGGTGGTTTGTCAAACTACTTGGATTTGGTGAAAACCCAAGTCAAACCCTTGTGATTTAAGGCTTTGTCACTACCTTTACAAGACTTGTTTAAGGTGTCTTGGATTATTTCTTAGTGGCATGTGATGTAATATGCATAAATGAAATGAATATTTTTGTTGTTAAATTGACAAGATTCAGGCGTTGTAAATGTTTCAAGGTCGGAGTAGGTAACTGAGTTAATTATTTGAAATGTCCTATAATTTAAGCGCAGTGATTAAGATTTATCTATACTAAAGATGATTTAATGAAAATCAAACTTTAGTGAAGTCATTTTAGACCTCCTTAAATCATGAGAATTTCGAGTTTGATCCGAAACTTTTACTTAGTTGTATTTTGTCAAATTCAATATTTTTGCATTTTTGTCATGTTTTTGTTTATTGTATAGTGTGATCTTAGGTAGAAATTCATTCCCTTTAAACTCAAGTTTAAAATTTGTTTGAACTTGTACTTGATTCAACGCTGATTGGACGGAATAAAATGTGGTGTCTACAATTATGATGTGTGTTTAGATAATTGTTGTCAATGTGGTATGGATCATTGTTGACCCCTCATTTTTGCAATTTGACATCAAAATTAACTTACCAAATGACAAGTTCTCCGACAAGTTCATTTACTCAAAAGTTACAAATACAATAAAAATTCATTACATAATCAACTACATTACGTAAGATAAGAACAACAAATACCCCAATAACTAATTCATTATATAACCTCAAAAATAACAAATCCTCAATGACTTATCCAAGCTAACAAAAATAACCACCATGAAACAAGAACCAAGATCAACCATTTTTTCCCTTTTTCTCTTGGCATTCTCCATTCTATCCAATGGTCTAAGCAATCAAAGTATAATTATTAATGATCCTTCACACGTGGGAGGGTCAACCCATTGAAAAAACCCACATGATTCCTGCAAAAAATAAAAAACATAGCTTTTACCCTTTGCACCCTCGAAGTTTGATCGTATTCCCACATTTGTCCCTCTAGTTATAGAAAAATTAGCAGTTGTAAATGTGAAAAACATAAAAATATTGAGCAAGTTTTCATTTTTATACAAATAGAAAATCAAAACTTGAAGCTTAAACTTGAATCAAAATCTTGTCATATAACTAAAATAAAAAAAAAATGAAATTTTGTATCCTATTTTTTCCGTAAATCATGAAGATCCTGCCAAGATTCAAATCAATCCAAGAAGTCCTAAATTTCAGTCCTCAATCCACATCGGCAGAAGTCCATTGTTGTTCTCTCTCCTTTTCTGATTTCTCTGAGTTGAGTTTGGGCCATCATATAATGCACACACACAATGTATAAATATATGTGGGGTTATTGGGTTTTAGTAGGAACTCAAATGGTTGATGGGGGAAGAAAAAAGGGTATGGACTATGTGAACGGAAAAACCCTTGATGAAAAGGTCATGTGCTAGGCACATGGTCTTTTTCCATCCATTTAAAACACTGTTAATAATTTGTCTTAATTGACATGATTGAAATAATTTAAGGTGTTATGTGTTCAAACTGAAACCATTGGGACCAATATGGAATTTATGTCAAACTTCAGGGGCACAAAGTATAAAAAACTCTTATATTTAATTGCAACTAATTATCTATGGCCTATCCAAAAAAATTGATCGGGGACTAAGAACATGATGTTTATTAGATATTTTTATAAATCATGGAAATTTATAAAAAAAATTAATTAAATTTAAAAAATATAAGAATGAAAATAAAAATAAAATTTGAGGGACTTAAGTCCTCCCTTCGTCTTCATGTAACTCTCATTATTAAATTATATTGATAACTTAAAATATTTTGATAATAAAAATTTTAGTTAATACTTACTTGGGCCACTATTTAGAAATGCTATACCAATTTATAAATTCAATTGAAAACAAATCTCCAAGTTGCAATTTGGGAACTTGATGAGTAAACAAAATCAATGTCCTTTTAAGTCTTTAAATCAATGCAATAAGATAGATTTAACCCTACACCTTTTGAGAATTAAGGTTGGATAAATTATAGTCACTTCTTCCCTCGCTTTCTCAGCTTACATTCTCTATCTCTCTACTCCTCTTCTCGCCCGCCCGCTCTCTCAACTTCTCTTCTTCTCGCAAGCCACCCACTACAATCAGCAAACTCTCTCCCTCTTTTTTCTTTCTTTGCACACACGCACCAACACCATCGTTACACACTATCAAACAATCTTCCGTTTTCTATCTATTTCTCAATGCACAAAACTATCACCCAACATTGCTGCTGGCCACCACCACCCTTGCCACCCACTTTCTCCTTTGTCATATCAACCATGATTTTTTCGTATCTTGGTTCCAATTGGCCACACCACTAGCACATGACAAATCAAACCATCACACATTTGATCTACGTACCTGTAAAAAAAAATTCTCAAACCATAGCTATTGGATCTCATCAAACTCAATCCCCAAGTATTCAATTTGAAATGTGAGAAAAGCGTTGATGAAGATTTGATCAATTTATTTTTTCTTTATTTTTTTAATCAATTAATATGCTTTTGATAATTTAAAAGTTATATCATGATTTCGTATTCATTTGTTGTAAGGATTGAATCAAATTTTCTTGAGATTCTTTTTTTTTTTAGAATTTCATTTACCAAATGACAGTATTTCACTGTCAGTCAAAAAAAATTCAGGAAGTCCCTATTATGATTTGTGAAGAGAGCATTATGAATTTATTATAATGTGGATTCTTTTTATTTCTCCAGGTCGATGAAGAGCTAAAAAGAGATATTATTAATGTTGTATGATTTTTTATTTATTTATTTTAATTTTATGTACTTTATATTTTATATTTTTATTTAATTTTATTTAAGTTGGCATAAAGAATGGAATATGATGCCTTTATATTTTTTTGGCCAATTGATTAAGTTCAATTATGTTATTGGAATAAATGGTTTACGACAATAGATATATTTCATTGTCGCTTCTTTTTTAATTTCTATTTAAATTTCATGTTGTATTTTGGTGCATTGGTTGTATTTGAAATGTTTAAAGTTTTGTAAATTTAAATATAATTACATGAAAATAGTTATTTAAAAATTAAACATTGTTTTTTTTAATATTTTGTTGATAACTATTAAATTGGTTCAATTAGTATTTTTTGGTGTTTCAACTTGATTTTATAATTCATAATAAATTTCTTGTGAATTAGTGCCTACACGAGTACTTTAAATTTTATTTTTGGATTTTTAGGTTAGGTCTTATTTATTTATTAGGTCTTGATACTTTGAAACTTTGAACTTTGACTATTATCTCACTTTGCTCCATACAATCTCAATTTGAACACATACCCTAAAATCTTAATCATACCGCTCAGTCCAAATCATTAACCTCGTTACAATTTTTTTTACCAAAAATGGTTATGTATCATGAACCCAATGGTTTTAAGGGTTTTAATAGGCAATTGAAACATCCTCCCTTTTTTCCTTCCATTTACATTTTTTTTTTTTTTTCAATCCTCCACCCTACCCCCAATTTGGACAGGAAGGAGAATGAGAAAAGAAAAAGGCTAAAATACTTAGGTAGCGTTTGGTAACCGTTTCTGTTTCCATTCCAGCAGTGGGATGGGAATGAGATGAGAATTTTGTTTTCTTTTTTGGAGTAAAATCGCGTTTAGTAACGATTTTTTTTTTTTTTTTTTTTTTTTTTTTTTTTTTTTTTTTGGGAAGGGAATTGTGTTTGGTAACAATTTTATCCTAATTTTTTTTTTCTTTTTTATTTTGGCCTAACGGCTGTGGCGCCGTCGCCGGCGTCGGCGGTGCTCCGGCCCGGAGACGGCTGACGGCGGTGGCCCCCCGCCGGCGATGACCGGAAGGCGGTGGCGCCGGTGACGCCGGAAGGCAATGGCGCCGTCGTCAGCAACGGCCGGAAATGGCAGGATGGTGACCGGCGACGGTCGCCGAAGATGGCCGGCGGCGGCCGGTAGGTGAATAGTGATCATGTATTTTGGGAATGGAATGGGAATAATGAGAAACAACTTTTTTTTGTTTCTCATTTCTTAAGAAAAAAGTTGGCACAATTTTCAAATGGAAATTAAATAGAAACGGAAACAAAAATTACCAAACACTATTTCCAAACAGAATTTTCAAAAATCTAAGAATGGAATGAGAATTTCTGGAATAGAAATGGTTACCAAACAGGGCTTTAAAAACTATAAAGTATGACAGACGTGACTATTTATTATCCAAAATTATAACACATAATAATTTGGACTAAACGAAATGATTAAGAAACTTTTAGGGTATTAGGCAAAAGTGAGATAGTGGCTAAACTTCAAGGGTACAAAGTGTAATAAACGCTAACATAATTCAGCTACCCCAATCCCCCAACCACATAAACTTTCTTTGGGCCTTCCACCAAACTACAGACCCATTTTGGCTCATAAATGAGGCCCAATAATCAGAGCCAGACTAGTTGAGATTGAGAATTGGAATAGTATTGTTAATTTTTTAAAATTCAAAAGATTATTATTCCTTTTTTTTTTTTTAAATAATAAGGAGAAAATAATTTTAAAAAATAAAAATTTCAATACTCAATCTATAACATCACCTACTTTTATATAAGATTTTTATTGTTTTATAAATTTATAAATTTAATTTTGATTTTTATATCTTTATTTTTTATATTAATAAAAATTATTTTTAATACTCATTCAATCACATCACCTCTTTTATATAATATTTTTATTATTTTATAAATTTAATTTTGATTTTTATATCTTTATTTTATTCAGCATTATATTTCAATCCATCCCATCAACTAATAATAACAATAACAATAATAATAATAATAATTTTTTTTATATATATTTTTTGGTTATGTTCTCAATTTTTGCTAACAAAAATAAAATTTTGAGAATGGAAACACTAAACAATTTGATAAATATGGGTTTTTCCTTTTGTTTATGCTCTAGATAAACCAAAAATATATATTATGCTTCTAGAAAATTTAATTTTTATAAATATATATAAAAAAAAATAGGATAAAAAAATAAAAAATAAATAAAAATATGGTTATGTTATGTTACTAGATTTTTAGAATAAATTTGATTATGATAGAAATAGTTCTTATTAAAGTTTTCAAGTAAAAGTAAAAAAAACACAGAAACATAATTTACTAACTAAGCAACGCGTTAAGTACTTTAGATTAATCTCAAGCATTTATATACTCTTTTGATCATGGGTTTATTGTCTTCGTTAGTTTCTTTTCAAGCTCTGCTACTAACTACGTGAACATTAGCTAGTAAGATTTTTTTCCGATATTAATGCATTTTAGGAGGGAATGTGTCTTGATGTTCCTCAACTATACCAATATACATATAGAAAAATGTATAATTTAAACTATTAGTTTTAAATTTATGATTTCTTTCATTTTAATTTGTGATGGTTGGTGATAATGATTTCTCTTTGCAAGAGGTTAAGCCTTTTTTTTTTATCAAAAATTAAGTTAATTATCACTTTTCCTTACATTGTTGAAATTATAAAATTTTTTGTTTGTTTTGGATTTTCAATGTCGAAATTATTTAGTTCGTTGGTTGATTGAGATTTTTAAATTTTTATCTCAATGAAACCTGATGTTAATTTACTAATTTTCTTTTATGACTAAAGAGATCGAATCTGAAGATTTTATTACAAAGAATTCTCAACTTTATTGCTTTTGTTGTGTGCTTAAATATTCTTGCTACTAATAATTGTCTTATAATATTTCATTTCTCTTCCAAGTTCTTATTGCTTTAGTTAGGAGTACATTATTGTTGTTTTGATACCATCCAAAAATATGGGAAACTTCTAATTTAGATTTGTTTTTATTTTTATTTTTAATTCAAAATGTATTTTTTTTTTCTTTCTTGAGAACAAGGGACGAAGAGAAGTCGAATGAGATTGTATGCTGATTATTTTGTTGCATGTACGAAATGTGGCGTTGAAGTAATAAGATTTATATTGGCAGTAAATATTTTTTGATTTTGTTTCGATTTAACCTATGCTTAATTGGTATTATTTTAATATTTTAATATCTACTTTATTGATTGTGTTATATTTGTAATTAGAGTATAACCCGTGCCTGAAGACACATGTGTAAAAGTCTATGATTCATTTAAAAATATACATTAACATTATTACAAATTATATATGAACTTCACTACCAAATTTAAAAAGAAAAAGAAGTAACTTAAGGAGCAAAAGCCATAAAAACAAATCCAAATACACAGAACAATAAAAATAAAGAAACATTAAAGTGAATAATTTCATTTATGTATGTATAAGAACAAACTGATACATTGGAACTTAATATAAACCCCAATATTATTTTTTATAGACTTCAAGAGAAGAAAATTTTGGATAGTCATTTATAGTCATCAAACCAATGATACTGTCTATTGTCTAAAACCTAAAAAAAATCGAAACAAAATTAGAAAATTATTAAAAAAAAAAAAAAACAGATTCTAGGATAGAAAATACATTTCTACAATGAATCAATTATTTTTATTTAAAATAAGTAAGAATACACTAAGCAAAATACAAAAAGAATAAAAAAAAAATTATACAACTTGAGAGATATAAAAGGGGTGTAGCAAGAAGAAACAAAATCTAAATAAATTACTTATACCTTTTTTTTTTTTTTTTTTTTTTTTTTTTTGTGGCGACATATTTCCACGTAATCCTCAAATTCCTTGTGTGGCGCTTGAACCCTTAAAGAAAATGAGATTTGCTCCTTGAGGTGCTAGAAGCTCCCGTAGTTCGCGAGAACAAAAATAAGTCACAAAATACTAACCTCTATTATGACAACAATCATAAAAAATAAATTATATGTTGTAAATTTTTAACACATCTAAAATTCAATTTTTCACATAAATCCACAGAATTTACGAAATAAACATGACATACAACCATCACAACCTGCATCCTTTATCAACCCCTACATAATGATAATTATTATTTTCTTTTTAATTTTTTTATTACAAAGATATAAATATGATGAAATCAATAGAGACATGAAGCGAGACATGGTCAAATTTTATGAAAACAAAACATTAAAACATCAAAACATCCATTAAAACATCATAATCAAACAAAAAATTTGTCTTCCGTAGATTCTCCTCGTCTAGTTTATAAAAAGACACGAAGTCGACCAATGGAAAAGTTGAAGCCTTGGATTGGATTTGGAATTGGCATTACAATTGAAATTGGAAATAGTTACAATTTCGAAGCTCCAATTCAATGATATCAAACATTACTTGATTGCTTCCATTTCTAAAATAGAAACATATTTTTGATAATAGAAGCAATTTTCTTAGAATGCACTACTTTGTTTCAAGTAGCCTGACCAACAAATGATCCCACGCCATAAATATATTAAGTGAAAAATTAAAAATGTGTATGTATATGAAAAAATACTTAAAATTGCCTGTAAAATTTGCACCCCTTTGAAGTGTTCTTGTGCTAGAGACGGGGACTCAAATGTTCATGCATACACATTTACATAATCACCTGGGTTTGAGGTTGTCTTCATTAAAAATCACCAAAAGAAAAATCGAGACTGCAACGTGTTAGAAAATAATCTGCATAATCTTCATAAAAATGAAAAATCACTATCATAGAATGTGGTGAAATTCATAAGCAATTAAAAAAAAAAAATTATTGGATTACATATTCAAAATACTCTAATAAATATAAAAAGACGTTCAAAACTCAAAAAAAAAAAAAAAAAAAAAAAACATAAATAAAAGACAAAATGTTATCTAAAGTATACATTAGAAACAAAAAAAAAAATATAGAAAAAATATAAATATAAATAAAAATTTAAACAGAAACAGAACATAATAGATATATTTAACAAATACCAACTGCTTCCTTAATTAGCAAACCACCCAATTTCCCCTAATTTCTTGCATATGTGTGTGTGTGTACACAATCACGCATATAGGACAATTTTTGGTAAATGTCCCAAAAAAATAGAAACAGAAATTCGCGCCTGTTTCTCAAAAACAGAAACAGACTACATGGCTCCAATTATAGTGTTCCCAAGTTTAATAGAGAGGGAGTTAAGAAACCAAAAGCGTGAAACAAACAAAAAATTAGGAACATTTCCAATACGTTCCAAAAAAATTGCTTAAAAAATCCAGGAACAGAACAGAAACAAGTTATTAAATCACATAAGGCAGCTTTTGGTAAATGTCTCAAAAACATAAACAAAAATTCGTGCCTGTTTCTAAAAAACAGAAGCAGGTTATTTCTTACAGGCCATCCGAACAATTCTATTTTTTTTTTCTTTTGTCTAAAATTCTACAAAACACGTGCACAGACTGGAAAATTATAACCCGTGCTGAAGGCCTTTATGATTTAATGGAAGGGCTTTATGAAAAATAGAAGGCCATTAATGGAAATTCTTAATGGAAGGCATGGGATTTTAAACACAGGTTATGAAGGCCTTGATTCCCATGTGCCTTAATTGAGAAATTGAGGCCTTAATTGTCATTAGCCTTTATAATGAAATCTGTCTTTCATTAATTTGAACAATTAAGACCTTCCATTTGGGATAAGCACAATAAAATAGTTTAAAACCCGTGCCTTCAGGGTTATAAGCTCTAATTCCATAATACCAAACACTACCCAAACAAACAGGACCTTTCATATGTACCTTAATTAATGATAATTTTATTCTTGGGGGTAAACAAATGCCGCCTTTGAATCTAATATGTATACTAATTGAATTATCACAAACAATTGAATAGACAGTGAACTGGGTTACATGCATGTCCAGTGTGGTTCATCTTTGTCACTCCGTCAGAAAGGGAAAGACTGGAGGAGCGACCACGTTTCACCTTGAGCCGCTGCAGTCCGATAAAATCTTTAGGGTTAATCTGCAGTCCGATCAAATCTTTAGGGTTAATCTGTTCGGAGTTTAGATAAGCAGATAAAAAACACCATTTAGGTAAATAGATGAACATAACTTCAAAGAGTTAAAAATAAAAAATGAAAAACTTAATCTTGGACTCGCGACGGAGATGATGCATTTGCGAGTGGCGGTGGTGCATGATTGAGGAGACAATAGCAGAAAATACCCATTTGACTCTTTGAAGCGAAATATAATAAATCAACAGTAGTGATTCAACCAAATTAGTTAGTCCCCCCCCCCCTCCCAAAAAAAAAAAAAAACAAACAAAAAAACGCATTGCTATTTCATCCCCAAGTATTGCTTTTTCATTCCCCAAAATAGAGAAAGGATCGTAAAAGAATAGATTATACAAACAGATTATTCAAAAAAAATGAATCTGTGTAGCCTGCGATGAACCCTCGGCAATAGTCAATTGGCGGAGATGAAATCATGTTCAATGGAAAGATCAAAATCAGCAAATCGGATCTGAAAAACAAATCGAAAGAAAAACTTCAAAATCAAAATGAAAGAATTTCTCAATAATGAATCGAAAAACTTGTAGTGATTTTGATATGTAGAAATTCTATTTTAGTGTAAAATGTTTAAATGAATTGAAAAAAAAAAAAAAAAAACTTCAATAAGAGATGATTGAGAATCAAGAGACAGAGAGAAAGAGAGAGTATAACCCAAATAGAAGATATGACTAAATCAAAGGTAAATCCGGCCAAATCTTGGCTGGATGACGGAAAAGAGGGTGGGTGCTAGTGGTTGGAGACAAAGAGAAGAGAGAAGAAGAAAGTGCGTACCTGAGCTACGACGGTTAGCAATGGAGATGACGATGGTCGGAGATGCAGGAGATCGTCATGCATCTTAAGAAAGTGAGGGTTGGATTATTTAGATACTGTAGATCTGGCGTGGTGTGCGCGATCGTGCTCGGCAATGGAGCAATGATGACAACAATGGTGTTGAGCGGAGAGGGAGCAACAATGACGACGATGGTGGTGTGTGGCAATGGAGCAACGATGACGGAGGTGGTGGTGCACGGTGATGGATTAGCGATGACGGCGGTGGCAGTGGTTTCGAATCGGCAGTAGCCGTGAGGAGTGAGCGTGAAAGAGAGAGATGAAATGAGGGGATGGGGTTTTAGGAAGAAAGTGAGCTTGAGAGAGGAAAGAATTGTGTGTCGGCTGAAGAAATTGACAAACCCTATTTTTTATTTTGCTTTGATATTTGTGTTAAAACGATCTAACGGTCTTAAAATGTGTAGAGCTTTGTGTCTCATCCGACGACTGTGAATATACCCGTCCTGATTTATTATATAGATATATATTGTTAATTGTTGGTGGTATTTAATTATTAGTTATTGTTGATGTTCTAATAAAAACAAATGTAGAATGTTGTGCAAATAGAAGATATTACATAAAAAAAAAAAAAAAAAAGATTTTATTGTTCAATTTTTTCACACCTATGCGTACACGTGATACCAAACATGTTCTAAAATCTAGAGTATTCATTTTTAATCTCATGTTTTTTTTTTCAATTCAGATCCCATATTTTTTGTAGTACGAATACGAATATATGATGTCTAAAAAATAATTCGTATTTTTAGATTCCAGAATTCAATAATATTTTGTAAACTAAACATAGATACTTATTATTATTATTATTATTATTATTCATTTTTGGATCAAATATATAGGTTTGTTGATTCCATTTTATGATTGAGGTTAAATATAAGAGGCACTCACACGGTCCTCTTTTGGACCCAAAACTACCAAACAAACCCCAAGTTTTTCATGAACAAATACACCTTGGAATATACTAACAGATTTGTCCCTCCGAACAACAATTACATTTCATATTTATGGCCCCAATAACTTTTGCAACTACATATTGCGAAATTTGCGGGCAATTACCACATATGATCAATGTAAAACGTTTATTGTAAAATCACACGATTAATCAACAAATTATACTGGAACAATCGCCTATTTTTTATCTTTAAAATGATATCATGATCATATGTTTTGCATTGAAGAGAAAATTTTGTTCATGTTAAATTCAAAAAACAAAATATTTTGTTTTGGTGGTTTTACCCAATTGTGTTGCATTCAATACACTAATTCATAAAAACGTTATTCAAGTTGAATTCAACATATAATATTGGTATAAAATTATGATTACTAATAAAAAGCAATTTTTAATGATAATTGGTCTTAAACGTGAATTAAAACTAATTAAATTTGTAAAAATAGTTAACTTTACATGTTGAATATAATATCGCTTGTGGATTGTGACATTTAATATGTTGAATCCAACATAAAATATTGACACAAAGTCATATAATTATGATTACTACTAAAAATGTAATTTTTAATGAAAATTGGGCTTAAAACGTGAATTAAAACTAATTAAATTTGTAAAAAAATAGTCAACTTTACATGTTCAACATAACATGGATTGTGGATTGCAACATTTAATATGTTATGCGAAGCACCGAATTATTACATCTGCACCATCAGTTTTCAAAATAGTCAGAAAAAATTGGGATTAAGAGAACATGTTAAATGATATCAATCATAACGAAGCCCCATGATACACCTCTACAACTTCCTCCGATCAAAAAGTCTAGTATTCATTCCCCACTACTCTCTGTATTCTCTCATTCACTATGGTTTTGACAAAGAGAATGATGGTTACGAAGAATCCAAATACGTTTGATGATCTAGTTGCATTAAGCAAAACATGTTACACATATAAACCCTAACCCTTGTGTTGTATTCGTCGTATGAATGAAAAACGTTTGTTTTTTGAATAATAAAGAATTTTTCTTCCAAATCAATATGGTATGATTTAGGAATTTCCAAAGAAATCGTGACCATACAATTTGGAACTTCGTATAACAAAATTTAAACAAGTTTTTGAGTTTGTAAACTACAATAGGATTGATCGAATTATCCAAACACAGTTCAATTTGAAATTATTCGATGAGTAATATAGTTAGCAAGACATGCACCCTATGTCTAAAAACGAATCCGCAATTTTAATAATAAAAAAAAAAGTATTAAACTCTATGCGATTCCATTTTCAACTATCACCTTTATCGTGATTCCATTGTACTTGCACAACAGAGTAATGATGTTTGATATTCTAATAAAAATCATAATTATAAACATTTTTTTTACTATTCGATAGTTGGAGACATTTTCAAACTTTGATTTAGATTTTCTTGAGAAAGTAAATTATAACCTTTTAATCAAATATATTTTCATGGTTAATATAGTACATTCAAGATTTATGTATTAAATTAAAATCTACATAATCTATATAATAAAGTACCTAATTATATATTTTAAATATATTTTAAAACAGATTTTGCTTACATATTTTAACATAATATTAAAGGAAAATAATTTGTTCCACGTCTCTCTCAATTCTTTCAATTTCTTCAAAAAAATTATTTCTCTCTCATTCCCTAACAATTAATTCCATACGCCTTTCTCTTTCTCTCCCAATCCTTCCCATGCACCAAAAGGTTATTTTCTCTCTCATCCCTAACTGTGGAAGTCTCTTCTATTAAAATCTTCGTTTCCTTTCTCTCAATTCTCCGCTAGCTGCCCTTCACTCAAACTCAACGACCATCATACTGCGCACCTCTATCAACACGACCACGAGCTAGCACGCATCTCTTTCGACCCACAATTTGATTTCCTAAAATTTAAAACTATTTCCCTCAAACTTATGAATTTTACATTCCATGTTTAATTTTTCATCTTCTTGATTTTTATTTTTATTTTTATTTTGATGAAATGCTCCTTATTCTTTCTTTGACGTTTTGCTTTTTTCAATGTTTGTATTACTATTTTTAAGTAATAATTAATTAAATTTCGAAGGATATCAAATGAAAATTCAAAGATATTTTCAAGTTCAATTTTGATGTCAAGATTAATATTCGTGCCTTCAAGCATTAGGGAATCCCTACTGTGTATGTATATATATATATATATATTCTATTTATTTTTTTAAGACTAAACTTTTTAAAGCTAGTTTTTAGAAAAACACTACTAGCAACTTGTAGTAGAGTAAAGCTTACCATCTGCTCATACTTTTTCAATGCAAGCAATTGATGACCAACATCTTAACCATCCCCAGCCCCCAATCATGTTAATAGAATATTACAATTTGCAGGTTAAGAAAATGAAATAAAAAATTAAATAAGCGAAAAATAAATCCAAATTTCTAATTGGAGAATTGAAGTTTCAAGTCTCAGCCATTTGGGAGACATTTTATTCTTTTTTAAGTGTTATATTTTGCAATAATTGTACCTGAATCATGATCATATTTTTTAATTTTTTTTTACAAACACAATTTAAAAATTACTTTACAAAATAATTTTCAATATATCAATTTACACAGACTTATTTTTTTAATGTATTACTTTTATTTATTAAAATTAGTTTATTTTCACCTTTGTTATATTTAGATTTTGTTGTCTTTTGCTCCCTTCTACTTTGATATTGTTTCATTTTGTTCCGTCCACCTTAAAAATTTATGCCTTTTTCTCTTCTACTTAAAATAAATTGGAAATCCATTTTTTTTTTTAAACTTGACAAAATATGTTAAAAATTTTGTGACATTAAATATCACATCTAAATTTTACATGAAATGGACAAAGTTACCCTTTAGTTTATTTTTAAATTTATTTTGTGTTTAATAAAAAAGAAAAGAAAATTAGAAAGCGGGAGAGAAAGAGCTAGAGAAAGTATATGTTAATTTTTCTTTCTTTTATTAAATTAAAAAATAAAAGAAAATTAAGTCATTTTATATAAAAAAAATAAATAAAAAAAATTAAATAACATATGAGTTTCTCATTTTAATCCGTGATAAAAGGGTTGATGTATAGGATTTTAAAGTTGATGGGTCGAAATGCAGGATTGGTCCTTGGCCAAAGTGAACAAAACGATCGCTTATGGCCCCAAATTTTGAGATCTCCTTCAAATAGACCCCTATATATTTTTATTAATATTATTAGATTTTTGGCTACTTTAATTAATTAATTAAAGTAAAATCTAACAATTAAGTAATTGGGTTATTATTCCTATGCCTTCCTCGTTGTTTGGGGATCGACGAAACATATTTATCTATAAAAAACGATTAAGATTTAAACCCTCAAAATACTCATTTGAGGTTGGTTGAAAACTAGAATGAATAAGTAATTTCACGTTGATTGTGGAGGAAAAACTTGAGCACTATACTGAGCTCTAAGTTGGAAGTAAAAGACTAGCCCTTCGGGCATTCAATATTTTGCGCGTTTTGTGGGTTTTATATTTAACCATACACGTGCGCATTGCTGCAATCCGACCAAGCCGAGTTAGGTGTGGCTTAGATGTGGGTTATAACTATCTAGCAGGTATGATTGAAGTAGTGTCAGTGAACATTCACACTTTTTTACAAGTGATTGTTAAGGTGAATGTTTACACCAAAATAGATGTCTTTCTTAATTGCATCCCTTTGTTGGTATTTTTTGGACTTTCATAAATAGGAGATTTCACATTCATTTCAAAATAGTCCGATGCACATCATCTATCACTTCATATTATAACCAAAGCACCAAACACATAGAAAACTGTAAGAGTTAAAAAAAAAAAAATCAGTTCGCCAAAGTTTTGATTTTGAGTGCTTGTATCATAAACTTGAAAGTCGTTGTACCTTGGGAGACAAACGTTCATTCTATCATTAACACCAGTGCTGATGCGAATCTGTTTTAAGAATATAGAGTCAAACTCTAGTCTCGATCTAATTATTTTTCTTTATTGTTTGAATATCCAGATAAATATTTATTTATAGTTTATTGAAAATCTTGTTTTTTTTTCCTATTCTGTGAACGTTCACGTCTTCTCCCTGGTTATGTTTTTGTCTCTTTTCTGTGAACATTCACACCCTAATTCTGTTTTTATTTATATTTATGAATGTTCACGTCAAGAATATATTTTAATATATTCACTGTTACCCTTCACAATTTTTTTTTAGAATTTGGTTTTACTGTCTATACATGTTTAATTAATGTTCTCATTAAAAATGTTTAATTATTATTAGTTTAATTTTATGATTATATAAATATTTAATTTGAAATTCCAATCATTTTCACCAACAATAAACATTGAAGGGATTTATTTTTAAATTTTGCTTTTAGCCTCTAATTTATCGGACCATTAAAATAAAACAAAATTAAAATTTAAAAATGTCAATCAATTACATCAGTTATCATTAAAAAAACAAATGCCAAACTTTTAAAAAACAAATACCAAACTAAGTAAGATTTTATCATTTGAAAAATAGTTATTAAATTATTTAACAACTATTTAAGAGTTAAACCAAACATGACCTTAATTTTTTGGTTTAATGCTATAAGCAAGGCTAATGAAAGGGAATGGCAGCCAATCATAGATAGATTCGTTGGTCAAATGAATATCCTTGTCTTAAAAACATTAACAAATCCAAACTCCCGTGACTATCTACCGACACCAACCAATAAGTGTTTGTCACGCGGCATGTAAATTTGTTTTCCCCTTGCAAGTCAATGTATTTTTCTATCGTCGCAGCTCAACCACCTTCCCATAAATGTCCATCTACTAATCCTTTCATTTGTTAATTATTTTATTGTGTAGTGGGCATAGGCAACAAAAAAGTCCTTGAAATTTGAAAAAGAGCACTTCCAAATTTTAATTTGAAAAAGAGCACAAAAAAGTCATTGGTGGTGTTAATTGTGCTCTTGTTGTTCAAATATATATTAGGATTGTTTGGTTGGTAGTATGATTTTTTTAATTTTTTAAACTTTTGTAAGGATAAAATTTCAATATTGATTTATACGTTTTTCCTTAACTTTTGAAAATTTGTACATTTTCCTCAATTTTAGGGAAAAAAAATTAAAATCTTTAAAATTTTAAGATAAGCTCCCTTTATTTACTTAAATATCTAGTGAAGTTTAAAAAAAAAAATTAGCCCACCTCAATCAATTTTATAGATTCACTTGTAAATTGAACTGTGAGGTCTACAATATATTTATCTTTGCTATGAAAAGTAAATACAACCCACAACACGAGGGGTCAGTATTGAAGTTTAATCCGAATTATGGATAATTTTTTTCCCCTAATTTTTAGGAAAAAACAATTAAACTTCAAAAAATTTAATATAAGCCCCTTGATTTATTAAAATGTCTAGTAAACCTCTTAAAAATTAGCCTGATCTCGATCAAGTTTCTGAATCTACCGTCGAGTAGAGGCGTAAGGTCTACATATATTTTATTTTTTATTTTTATTTTTTTTATGAAAAGTAAATACAACCTACAAAACGAGGTATATATCAATACTAAAATTTTATCCAAATTATGAATAATTTTTATTTTTTATTTTTTTTTTTTTTTTTTTTTTGTGATATTTAAAATCCCTGCACTATTTTCATACCGGTACTGTTTTAGGTGATATATATTTGACAAAATAATTTTGATTTTGAAAATAAATTCATTAATTTTTCTTGAAAGAATTACGCTGCGTTTGGTACGCTGGAATGTAATGAGTGTGGTATTGGAATGAATGTGATATTGAAATGGAATAGTTATTGTCATTCCTATGTTTGGTAACAAACGAGATTAAACATGGTATTGGAATGGTCATTACCATTTCTACGTTTGATTACAAAATATATTAAATATGATATTAGAATGACTGATAAAAATATAAATATGGGAACAAAATCTGGAAACAAAAACAAAAACAGAAATCTAGGAACAAAAGTAGAAATTTAGGAACAAAACAAAAGCAGAAATATGGGAACAAAAACAAAAACAGAAATCTGGGAACAAAAACAGAAATGGGAAAGAAAAGCAGAAATATGAGAACAAAACAAAAACAGAAATCAGGGAACAAAAACAAAAACCAAAATCTGGGAACATATTTTTATTTTTGTTCCCAGATTTTTGTTTTTGTTCTCATATTTTTATTTTTGTTTTGTTCTCATATTTCTGTTTTTCTTCCCGATTTCTGTTTTTGTTCCCAGATTTCTGTTTTAGTTTTTGTTTCCATATTGTTGTTTTTGTTTTCTTCCCAAATTTCTATTTTTGTTCCCATATTTCTGTTTTTGTTCCTATATTTCTGTTTTTGTTTTGTTTCCAGATTTCTGTTTTTGTTCCCATATTTTTGTTTTTGTTTTGTTCCCAGATTTTTGTTTTTGTTTTTGTTCCCAGATTTTGTTCCCATATTTCGATTTCTGTTTTTGTTCTCATATTTCTGATTTTGTTCCCGATTTCTGTTTTTGTTTCCAGATTTTTGTTTTTATTTTTGTTCCCATATTTCTGTTTCTCTTCCCATATTTCTATTTTTGTTTTGTTCCCAGATTTCTGTTTTTGTTTTTATTCCTAAATTTCGTTCCCATATTTTTGTTTCTGTTTCATGTTTTCTGGGAACAAAAATATAAAAACAACGCCACCATATTTTTATTTTTGTTCCCATAATTTTATTTCTTATTGTGAAAAATATGAAAATACAAGTATATGTCATTCTTCTTACCTAATACTTCATTTTATTTGGAATTAGATAATCTCAAAATTATTTAATACCTTATTTTATTTGGGATTGACTAATCTCAAGAATTGTGGAATTAGTCATTACTTGAGAATGAGAATGAAAATCAATTCTACCAACCAAACATAGGAATAGAATGACCATTCTAATGGTCATTCCAATCCCATCTTCAATCTTGTGTACTAAACGATTTTAAATTTTCTAAATTTCTTTAAATATATTATAAAAAAAGTCCCAACGGCAACAGAGTTATCCGGACGAGAGACAAAGAGTAGCTAGCTAAGCTAAGCTAGCGTTTAGATAATAGTGTTTTTATATGTATTATAATCAAAATAATCAGCACTTTATCTTATTCAAATAAGCACTTATAAAATGGTGGTTGTGGTGGGAGCCCCTTGGGTAAAGCTTTTGTCAAAAATAATGAATAAAAAATAAAACAATCTTTGAGAGGAAGATTAATACTTAACTCCATTGGGTTATTACATTTAGGGAAACTTTTTTTAGAGGTCTCAAAATTTTAAAAATTACTTTCTAGGTCTTATCTCATATATAAAAAAATTATTATTACAAGACCCCATAAAATGATATTTTTATGAGATAGGACATTTAGAAGAATTTTCCTTACATTTATTAGCACCAATACTTAAGAAAGATTAAGTTATAAATAGCATACAATTATGTCGGTTTTTCACGGTGAAAATAAATATGTCACATTTTTAATTGTTGAAACGTTTCTAGACTAAAAATCTATTTTATAACGCAATCTAACACTTAAAACTAAATATATTAAAATAGTCTTTCGTTGCATGGAAATGGAAGTACAAATGAACACATGTAACAATAACAATAACAATTAAATCTTTATTCCACTTATGTAGGGTCGGCTACATGAATCCATTTACGCCATAGTGATCGATCAAGGGTCATCCCCTCAGTCAGGTTTAATGTCATTAAATCAATTCTAATAGTTCCGTCCAACGTCTTCTTATGTCTACCTCCCCTTCTAGTAGCCCCCTGCACTTAAACTAAATCACATTTTATCATTGGTGCTTCAATGGATCTTTCATACACATGTCCAAACCATCGTACACAATTTTCTCTAATTTTCTCTTCAATGGGTGTTATTCCCAAATTCTCTCTAATAATTTCATTCTTAATTTTATCCATGCACGTCTTCTCACTTATCCACCGCAGCATCCTTATTTTTGTCACCCCAATTTTCTGGACATGTATCGTTTTTACTGCCCAACATTGTGAACCATAAAAAAGCGCTGAACTTGTAATAGCTTTGTAGAATTTTTCTTTAAGTTTCAACGGAATCCTACGATCACAAATTACCCCAACTACACTCATCCACTTTAACCAACCTGCCTTGACTCTATGCGTAATATTATCAGCGATTTCGCCATTACTCTGAATCATTGAATCTAAATATCTAAAATGATCAACTTTTAGCACCTCATCATCTCCAATTTTGATTGCACCAATATCTCTCTGGGTATTACTAAAATTGCAATGCATGTATTTTGTCTTGCTTTGATTAATTTTCAAACCTTTAGACTCTAAAGCTTCTCTCCATATTTCTAACTTAGTATTAAGATTTATTCTACTTTCTTCAACTAATACTATGTCATCCGCAAACAACATACTCCAAGGTACTCCATCTTGAATATGTTTTGTGAGCTCATCCATTACTAGAACGAAAAAATAAGAATTTAAAGATGATAATTGATGTAAGCCTATGTTAATAGAAAATGCACAAATATCTCCTCCTCTTGTTTAAACACTAGTGACTATACCTTCATACATATCCTTAATTACCTCGATGTATACATTGGACACTTGTTTCTTTTCTAGCACGCACCATAAAATTTCTCTGGATACCCGATCATAAGCCTTATCTAGGTTCACAAATACCATATGTAAATCTTTCTACTTTTCTTTATATTTTTTTATTAATCTCCTAAGTAAATAGATAGGTTTAGTGATCGATCGGTTAGATATAAATCCAAATTGGTTTTTTTCTATTCTCGTTTCATAACTTATTCTATATTCTATCACCTTCTTTCAAAATTTCATAGTATGACTCATGAGTTTTATATTCCGATAGTTCATGCAACTTTGAACATCCCCTTTATTTTTATAGATGGGCACTAAGATACTCCTCTTTCAGTCGTCAAGCATTCTCTTAATCCTCAAAATGTCAATGAAAAGTTTAGTCAACCACTCTATTCCAATATCTCCCAAACTTTTTCACACCTCTATAGAGATTTCATCTGACCCTACTGCTTTTTCAATTCTCATCTTCCTCAGTACTATTCTAACTTCAGAAGTTCTAATTTTTCTGTGAAACCTATAAATCCTATCTAAAGATAAGCTAGGCAAATCTAATCTAGATTATCCGTCGTTGTTTTCATTAAATAAATTATAAAAATAATTTCTCAATCGTTCTATGATCTCCTCATCTTTCACTAAGACCTTTTCATCAGTGTCTTTGATACATATGACACTTCCAATATCTCTAATCTTTCATTCACGTCACCTAGCAAGTTTAAATATATTTTTCTTTCATTCTTTTGTGTTTTTTCCTTAATCAACTCATCTTTTTACCTTTTAGATCTCTCCAACGTATCCTTGCATGCCTACTTATCTTAGCCTCCCGTTTTCACCCCCTGAAACTTCAAATCGGTTACCATCAATTTATGTTGGGTAGCAATATTCTCTCCGGGTATGACTTTACAGTCCTTACATATTAAACAATCACTTGTTCTAGTAAAGACAAAATCTATCTAACTATTACTCTGTCCACTCTTAAATGTGATAAGGTGCTTATCCATCTTCTTGAAACATATATTTAGAAGGACTAAATCATACGCCATAATAAAATCTAAAATCATCTCACCTATTGCATTCTTGTCTCCAAATCCATAACCACCATGTACTTTCTCGAAAATCCTCATTTCCTTCCCTACATGCCCGTTCAAGTCTCCCCTAATAAATATTTTTTCTTGGTTAAGTATACTTTGAACAACTTCATCCATCTTCTCCCAAAATTCTCATATAACATTTTCTTGCAATCTAACTCGGGGAACGTAGACATTAATAACGTTAATCACCTCATCTCCAATTACCAACTTGCGGAGCGTACACAAGTAAAAATCTAAAAAATTAGATGTGTTCATTTTGAATTACAATTACATGGTTTCAATTATGTGCTCCCAAATGCTACCCAGGTATTTATTCAATTAAATGCGTTAGACACATAAAAAAATCACTTAAAATTATAAGTATCGAAAACAATTGTCATCAATTTCAATAAACTAAAAGCGGAAGCCCAACAACACATACCTCCAAACATAAAAATCAAATTTCCAATTTGTAAGAAATCACAAACACCGAATACTGTGAGAAACAATTTGAGAATATTTTGTGTGGTCTATCCAAAACCTTAATCCATGCAATTGATGGAGATGTCACAAAATCTTCTTGTTAGAGTAGAGAATGTCAGTCACGTTTTATTTTTAAATAAAATGTTAATTTGTCGCCTATTTTCTTTTGTTAATATTTAAATAGATAACTCCCTATATCGGTTATTTTTTCCTTAGATAATGGGATAGTGAGACACTATCTATATCAATTATTTTTTCCTTAGATAGTGGGATAGTGGGACATGTGGAAAAAAGTGACTGCCCCATCTATATAACCTCTCTTCTTTTAATGGGAATGATTTTTTTTTTTCTAGAAAATATTACGTTAAATTTTCTACAAAGAGAAAAAATGTCTCTCGTCTAATAAGAAGAGCATGTGATATATCTATCAATTGCATGAATTAAGGTTTTTGAAAGATCAGACGAAAAATTCTTAAATCATTTCTCACAATGCTCGATGCATGTTTGTGATTTCTCACAAATTGGGAATTTTATTGTTATGACAGGAAGTTTATTGTTATGACATGAGATATATGTTATTGAGCTTCCGCTTTTAGTTTATTGAAATTGGTGACCATTTGTTTACAAGTATCACTTCAAATTATTAAAAAATTATTATCACAATTATCATTAAAATATAACCAATAGAAAATATAATAAAAAAATATAAAAAAAATTATTAAAAAAAAAAAGTACAACTAAGAAAAAAATTGAAGAGAAAAAATTGAGAGAGAATATTTGTAAGCGATCAAACTGTAAAGGAAAAGTAAAAAATTATAAAAATAAAAACATATTTAAATTAACTTATTTAAAAGAAAGTTATTTAATCATTTAACAATTAATAAATTCAACACTTAAATTTCAGAAAAATTCAACATTTAATAGTTTTTCGTCTATAATTTTCAATTTTATCATACCCTAAAAGACAAAAAAAAAAATATTGAAGTAAATTGATCGATTAAATCATAATGCACAACATCTTCTTACAAATTAAATCACCTATTTTACAGAGCATCAAAAACAAGACTCGTGTTTAGAATTAAAATGATAAAAAAAATAAAAAAAATAATGTATTGCCATTTATATAGTATTTTTTGAAAAAATATTTTATGGTTTTAGAAAAATTTAAAACAAAAAATTAGAGTTTAGGATAACTATTGTCTGTTCTTAAAAAATTGTTCTAAAAATTTGTGAACGCAGAATAATAATAATTTTTATTATTATTAAGAGTTTTGTTTTTATTCCCAATTTTATAGAGAGAAAGAAAAATCTAAAAATAAAAACAATAAACTAACACCATTGGGTTATTTATTATTATGTTTATGTTGATGCCTATTTTTAGGAAAGAAACAATACTTAGATCCATTCATTTAATAGAACAAGTTCTTTCTTGAAATGGAACACTTTTAGAATCCCCACGCATGCTTTTTTTGGTCGTTTCATGTGCTAAGTGGTGGCTTGTTTGTCTAAAATAAACAATAAACAATAAACAATTAGGGAATCCACCAATCAAGAACTTAAAAAAACGTGATCCACTAAAGTTAGGGTCACTTAACTTCATTATCATTGGAGCATCTAATGAACCAATTAAATGTATTTTTTTTTAATTAACATTATACTGAGTCATACTTTACACCACAAAAGTCTGGGCGAAGTCCTCCTGAAGTTTACTTTTTTATTTGGTATATAGGCGGAAGGAAAAAAAATGCGATCAACAATCCAACAACTCCCAAATCCATTTTTGAAAACACAAGCTCCATCATATCCTCAAGGGGGACCCATGATCTTCAAATCAATTTTTTATTCCATCCCTTTCTTTGTTGGAAAATCCACACATTTGTTCGTTCGTTTTTTTTAGGGAGACTTGTAGAACATAATTATTTTTTTGGAAGAGCCTTTTACAATCCTCCACCCAAGGTTTTATGCAATGGGTCTCTTGACACCCTCTCAGAATAAGGGCCATTGCCTCAATAAAATTTGTTTCAGCAATAATTCTTGGGAAATCTCTGCTCAATGCAATATGAATTTCGATATTGATACTCCTCAATTCAGCTTCAGAGCCAATGCATCATTAGATGTGGTCGTAGTAGCCAAACGCAGTGGAATTTAAATCACAATTTAATATTCAATTCCTTAAATCAGAATCTAACCATATTGATATTAAAATAATTAATCAGATAATATTAGAACTCTTTTGATATAACTGTTACCTCTTTCGATGTTTCAGCCTCATAGCGGGTAGTCACCGAGATATGATCTGAGTAGTCTCTTTCGAGAACGTCTAAATATGAACAAAACTACTACTGGAGATTTGATTCTCTTAAAAATGACACAGATGTTTCACCTCTATCTTGATCTACACAAAGGATAAAGTGTTCTTGGAATATCTTATATCCTATTTAATCCCAAAACTCTAGGATAGTTCTGATTTGAATCTAGGGGTAGTAAGATTCAAATCAGTGGTGAAATCTGAAAAATACAATCTCACATAAAAGGAAATCTGAGAGAGAACTGGGGGCAATGGCTCCTGTTTTTTGTATTTGCACTTTGACCCTGTATTTCTTAAATTCAACATTACTACCCGTTCTTTTTTCAAGAATTCTTCTAACATTAAGTCTCTATTATTTGTGACCTGTTAGGTTTATACCAAAAGATGAATGGTAAAAATAACTAAGTAATTATTTTACTAATCAGTTAGTCCATAAAAAATGAAACAATTCCAATTTTTCTCTTCCATAAAAAATAAAAAAAAAATCCCTTAAGGAGTGTTATCCGACTGTGAGTCACATCTTCCCATATCGCATAATCATGTTCAAATAGCAGGAATTTAGCAACAATTGGGGTTGTCAATTGTGTTATTTGTCTATATAATATGTATTTCGAATTTGTGCGTGGGGTTAAACATTGAGTAAAATTGTTGTTGCAACCCTTAATTCAGAATTTAGTGTGTGTTTTCTTATTTTGGCTAAGTAATAAAACATGATTGACTTTGACTGTAATTCGTTGCATATTCATGATGTTTTTGGTGTATGTGCGTGCGTTGGGTTGTTTTGACATCGTGCTATCCAAGAATGATAGCGCGACTGACTGATTAGTATGCAATCAGTCATTATAAGTGCGAAAATTTTCAGGTCAAAATTAAACCTGTGACATTAATCAAGGTCTAAGTCTTGTTATAATAAATTGGAAAGGTAATATTTTTTTATTTAACTTAATCGAATATGCCAAAAAATATGTGAAATTAAAATGTTAATCTAATTTTTTTTTTTTAATGAAATGGACAAAATTATCTTTTATTTTAATTTTAATTTTATTTTTTTCTTTTCCGAGAAAATAAAAGAAAAATAGAAGTAGAGAAATAAATAGATTAGACAAAGAAAATATTGATTTTTTTTTTTTCCGTTCATTATCTTTAAATATTAAATTTTAAAAAATTAATTAATTTTATATTTTAAAAGGTAACTAACTCAAAAAAAAAAAAAAAAAAAAAAGCAAAAAAACAAATTATACCTTTCAGGCTCTACAACATCTTTCTTTTGGCTACTTTATTCAAATTCTAATAAAATATTGGAGAGGTAAATATTCCCAAAAAAATTAAAAAAGTACAAGTAAGGATAATAATTAAATAAAATAAAAAAAGATAGACATTTATTAACAAATATTCAAGATGTATTTAAATAAAAATACAAAACTTTCTAGATCATCCTAGATGCATCTTGCGTAGAGATATTATATATATATATATATATATATATATATATATATATATATATATATATATATATATATATATATATATTTATTTATTTATTTATTTATTTAATTGATTTGATCAACATTATGCTTATGGACCACATTCCCCACTTAGTTTAGTGTTTAATGTTTAATAAATTACAATTTAAAAGTTAATACATTGTATCGAGAACGTAAAGGGGTTAGTATCATCTATAATAGTAATTCTGTAGATGCTCCAATCACGTTGTAATATTATTGTACATTAAATAATTAAAACGTTTTATTTAATGTGAAATTACAAACATGGCCTTTTGCTAAAAACAATCGTTGTACTATTGTAAGCTTCCCAACTGCAGATGATATAATTATTTTAACAAGGAACACAAATTTATGATCTAAAAAAATCGATCTAAATTTATATTTTTAACAATTAAAATGATAAAAAATGAAATAAAAAAATATAAGAACATTTTAAAGATTTCAATAGTTATTGGATCACGGGCCTTTAACTAAATTGAATTTGAATAACGTAAAACGAAGAGTGTAATAGTTGATTATAAGAGTTTATTTATAAATATTACAAGAGAATGTTCAAATCACTGTATAAATTACAAGAGTTATTCCATTTGACACTATATGTTTTTAAGTTAAAATCTTCTAACACAATATCAGAGCGACGATTACATGAGCTCGTCTTTCATTCTTTTATAGTCAAATCATTCGTACAAGTTAGGATTGCACATTTTTCAAGTAGTCAAATTATCCGTGCAAACCAAAGATTGCACATTTCTCTTGTAGTCAAATCATTCGTGTAAGTCTAGATTGCACATTTCTCTAGTAGTCAAATCATTTGTGTAAATCAGGGGTTACACATTTTCTCGTAGTTAAATCATCCGTGTAAGGCTGAGATTACAATTAAGGATAGATGTTAGATTAATGTCCGGCATCGATTACGTCCAAGACTCCAAATCACTATATAAGCTAAGGTGGCGTTTGGTAACCGTTTCTGTTTCCATTCCAGCAGTGGGATGAGAATAGGATGGGATGAGATGAGAATTTTATTTTCTTTTTGGGAGTAGAATCACGTTTGGTAACGATAATTTTTTTTTTTTTGTTTTGGGAAGGGAATTGTGTTTGGTAACGATTTTATCCTAAAATCTTTTTTTTTTTTTTTTTTTTTTTTTTTTTCTGTTTTGGCCTAACGGCGGTGGCCCCCTGCCGGTGATGACCGGACGGCGGTGGCGCCGGCGATGCCGGCCAGAAGTGCTCGGAAAATTTCCGGCCGGACGGTGACCGGCGGCGGGCGGTGGTCGGCCGGTAGGTGAATAGTGACCATATGTTTTGGGAATGGAATGGGAATAATGAGAAACAACTTTTTTTTGTTTATCATTTTTTAAGAAAAAAGTGGGCACAATTCTCAAATAGGAATGAAATGGAAACGGAAACAAAAATTACTAAACGCTATTTCCAAACAGAATTCCCAAAAATTTGGGAATGGAACGGAAATTTCTAGAATGGAAATGGTTACCAAACGGGGCCTAAAGTAATGACTCCACTAAACACTATATGGTTTAAGTTGGAAACCTCTAACATTAACTATCTTAAGTAAGCAAGTTACTAAAATAATGTTAATACCCTAAACTTTTTTTTTTTTTTTTTTATTGTTTAATGTGGAAGTTTTAAAAAGTTAGTTTTTATTAACTCTTAAAAATATTCATTTTTAATTAAAAAATTAAGTTATAAGCAATACGGTGGAGCACAAAAATGATTGAAGCCAACTTTAATTTTATTTATTTATTTTTTAAATTGGAGATGCTCTCAATTGGTGGATTGTGGGGCCTTTAATTAAAGACACAATAAAGGATTAATAGGTGATTAGTCCCAAATAAGGGATATAATATGTTGTTAGTTACATTTAAAATATAAATTTTAATTTAGTCTTTTAAATTAAATTTTTCTTGCGTATTAGTTCCTCATGTGTCATGCATTGCATACCGAGTGTAGAGAGAACTTAGTGAATAAATTCGTATTATAGTAAATATTAGTTACAAATTAATAATTACAAATCATATGTAACTATATTACATATTACATGTATTTGTGTAATAATTGTTACATCTAACAAATATTCTATATAGAAATTAGTTTAATATTAGTTACATGTATTTGTATAATATTAGTTACATGTTATAAATTACATATATTTGTGTACTATTTATTACATTTAACAAATTTTTACACACAAATTAGTTACATGTTATAAATTACAATAATATTTGTTATATTTAATAAGTATTTTATATATAAACTAGTTACATGTAACTGTACAAGTGCAGACATGTGTATTGGGCCTTTCACATTTTTTAATACGTAGGACTAAAACACAAGTTGCAATTACAATTTTTTTTTTTTTTTATAAATTAAGGGTAAAATAAAGAACATGTCACAGAATCACCCCGTAATAAACTTAGCACGAGGTTTAGGAGGAGGAGAATTAATCATTTTTTTTAAATATTTATTTATCTTAACAAAGAATAAAGGAATTAAAAATGCAAAATTTCTGAAATTTGTAAACGAAGGGATTTCAAAATTCTATTATTTGTAAATTACTTGTTTGAATAACTATTTTAGATGGACAATTTAATTGTATAATGTCACACCCCACCTCGGGTGCCCGTCACCCAGAGCTGGGCGTAATGTCGACATGACTCTCCCTGACCAACTAACCAGACACATACATATATATAAATTGCATACATACCCAGACGCACGCGTACCACTATCAATATTTCATCCAAAATAATAGCTTAATCTCGTTTCCAAAAAAATAAAAAATATGGGACACACCCGTCCCAAATATATATACAACAAAAATCACCAAAAAATAAATATGCTGAACCTTCCACGGTTCGCTCTTGACCGGCCTATTTCCAAAATGACACTACCTCCGGACCCTACCTAGTGCTAGTAGTGGACCCTTTCCTATTAGCGACACCTGAAACCAAAAAAATTTATCGGTGTATTATCTTTATAATAAAAATATTTTATATAGATCAAATATAAGAATTTAAACACCACATAACAAAATATAATATTATATAATCACATACCGTACAAAAATCCAATTATCCTGTCACCACTGAACTCACTCATATATTTAAAAACACAAAATCCAAGTATTTTAAGTCAACCAGTATAACAAAATATTATACTGTCGCCAATCCATTTTAAAAATAATATGTCTAAACCAAATTGATTCAGACAGTTCATCGTATAATAGAATACCCCACACCACTTTTCTACTAGCCATATGATCATTTTTACCTCACGATCGAGAGTTGCAACGGTACCGTATCACCCGCAGGATTTGCACTCCTAACGGGTCAACCAACCACCTGCAGGACTAACCCTCCTGACAAGTCATAATATCAATAACCACCTGCCGGATTAACCCTCCAGACATGTCATAATATCAACAACCACCTGTCGGACTAACCCTCCGGAAATGTTATAATATCAACAACTACCTGCTGGACTAACCCTCCGAACATGTTATAACATCAACAACCACTTGTCAGATTAACCCTCCGGACAAGTCATAACTATCCTGCAAGACATACCCTCCTGACGGGATCAAAGTTATGGCATAGTCGGATAAAAAATCACCCTCTACATTTAGAAATCTACTTTACCCATATAAGTTGTAAAATTGCCCAATTTTTAATAAACACATTTTTTCATAATTTTTATGAAAATAAAATTTGTAAATTTACATAGAAGACAATACACTCACTTCGTTCTCTACACTGCAAAAATTGTCACCATCCAAAAGCTACTAGGACGCTGATGCCTGTGAACTTAATAACGATAGGGCCTAGATTAATATTTTATTTAAAACAACCCTAGTATGCAATGCATGACCCTAAGTTACGTAATTTTCCATTCCCCAAATTTAATCATGCAAAATTATTATTTACCCCATTTCGTTACATTAATATTTAATATACGCAATTATTAATATTAACGGTTACGAAATTATTATCCCAGTTGCAAAAATTTTAATGCTAATAATTTAATTTGTTTTAACGAAAATATTAATCGACTAATTTTTAACGAAAATAATAGTTAACGAGTAAAATATTGACCAACGAAATCGTTACCTGCTCCGAATCGCTCGCAGGCCAGGAATTGGATTTTGGATTTTTTTTTTTTTTATTCCCCTTTCTCTCCTTCCTCTTCCTATTTTCTGTTTTGCTGAGACCTCACCACCGTGACGACGGTTCTCACCACCATGGCGAGCATCTTTCTCTCTCTAACTCTCACTCACCGTCGATACACACACACACTTCACTCAACCGGCCGACGACCATCCTACACACAACGCCGACCAACAATACACGCACACACACCATCGTCGCCTCCTTGAACTCACACCACCGCCGCCACCACCGAAAGACAGCCTGAACACATACCACTCTGACACACACACACCCCGCCGGTCACGCACTCACGCGCATAACACCGATCGTACACACATTGTCAATGGAATACACACCCACATGCGATCAACACACCCACACACAACAGCATACACCAACCACACGGCCACTGATCACACACCCACATCTGACGCTCACCCAACGACATACACACACACTGTCGCACACACGCCGGCGATCACACGCATACGCACACCCAACGTTTGATTAAACACCCACAACTAAACACACACACACATACTCACACTTCGCCGACGGCCTAACGACATAGCCGACGACCATCCCCCTGTCGATCTTCTCTCTCTTTGTTTTCTTTTGATTGCTTCTTCTTTTTAGGTATTGGAACCGTGAATTTGTATGTGTACATATATATATATCCTCTACTAACTTTCTTTAAATTGACATTTAAATCCCAAAATTTAAAATGAGTGTTTCTAAAATTGCTAATTGACCCCTAAACTTTTAATTTAAATATTAAATGACACATTTTCACCCCGTATTTTTCTAAATGCTCTAAAATGTAACTTAAATTATATACGTGCTAAAATTAGGGTCTTACAGCCCTTCCCTCCTAAATGAAATTTTGTCCTGAAATTTTAGTTACCTTAATCGAACAAGTGCAGATATTTGTCTCTTATCTCGTCCTCTCGCTCCCACGTCGCTTTCTCTACCGAATGACTGCGCCAAAATATTTTTACCAATGGAATCGTTTTCGTCCGCAACACTTGATCTTTACGACTCAAAATTTGGACCGGCTTCTCAATGTATATTATATCTTCTTCCAACTCGATTGGTTGAGAAGTCAACATATGCAAAGGATCTAACACATATTTCCTAAGCATTGACACGTGAAAAACGTCGTGTAATCGGGACAATTTCGGCGGTAGGGCAAGTCAATAAGCTGTCACACAAACTCGTTCTAGGACCTCGTATGGCCCGATATATCTCTGACTTAACTTCCCTTTCTTCCTGAACCTCATTATACCCTTCTACAGGGATATACACAAAAATACATGATCGCCCACTTCAAATTCTAACTCTCGCCTATGCTTTTCAGCATAACTCTTTTGTCGACTCTGAGCAATCTTCAATCTTTCCCAAACCACCTTTACTTTGTCTGCTGTCATTTGGGCGATATCTGGCATCAACAATTTTCTTTCTCCCACTTTGGTCCAACAAACTAGAGTTCTGCATCTCCTACCATACAATGTTTCATACGGGGCCATTTCGATTACCGAATGGTAGCTGTTATTGTAGGCGAATTCCATCAACGTCAAGTGATCATCCTAGCTACCAAGGAATTCCAGAACACAACCCCTCAACATATCTTCCAACATCTGGATCGTACGCTCTGATTGGCCGTCATCTGAGGATGAAATACAGTACTGAATTTTAGTTTAGTACCTAGAGCAGTTTGAAGACTCGACCAAAACTTCGAAGTAAATCTCGGATCTCTGTCCGACCCTATAGAAACCGGTGCACCATGTAACCGAACAATCTCATCAATATATAGTTGAGCATATTTATCCAGAGAGTATGTCGTCTTTATGGCCAGAAAATGAACAGATTTAGTAAGCCTATCAACGATCACCCAGATGGAATTATGTCCCTTTTGAGTACGAGGTAATTCCGAAATGAAATCCATCGTGATATGCTCTCATTTCCACTCTGGTATAGGTAGAGACTGCAATAACCCACCTAGACGTTGGTGCTCGATTTTGACTTGCTGACAAACGAAACACCTGGTAACAAATTTAGCAATTTTTTGTTTCATTTCATTCCACCAGTAGTGTTCTCACAGATCCTGATACATTTTAGTATTGCCCAGGTGCATTGCGTATGCTGAGTTGTGCGTTTTCTCCAAGATATCCTTCTTCAGATTGGCATCATTAGGCACACATAGTCTATTTTCCACCATCAAGGCCTCATCGTTATCCCTGACATGATAATCAGTTCTGTGACCACTCTTTACTTCACCTTTGATCTTCTCCAATTGGGTATCTGACTTCTGCACTTCAATAATACGGTCGATCAATGTCGGTCTCAAAGTCAAAGTCATAAGCAACTCTGCCATTTGACCAACCACTAACTGAACTTGCAAATATCTCAACTCGGCATACAGATTAGTATGAAAAACTTGAACGTGTGTAATTGAACCGGCCGATTTCCGATTCAACGCATCCGCTATGACATTGGTCTTTCCAGGATGATAGTGGATAGTACAATCATAGTCCTTGATCAACTTTATTCAACGTCTCTGTCTCAAATTTAGTTCTTTCTGAGTAAACAAGTATTGCAAACTCTGATGGTTGGTGTATATCTCACAAGTCTCGCCATACAGGTAATGTCTCCAGATTTTCAAGGCAAACACAATCGCCGCCAACTCCAAATCATGCGTTAGGTAGTTACGCTCATAATTCTTTAATTGCTGAGAGGCATATGTGATCACGTGACCATGTTGCATCAGTACACACCCTAGTCCCTAACGTGACACATTACTGTAGATCACAAAGCCACCCCCTTCAGTCGGAATGGAGATATTGACACATATATCAGTCTATTCTTCAGCTCTTGGAAACTCTACTCACATTTATCAGTCCACTAGAATTTGGATTCTTTGCAGGTCAACGGGGCAACTATAACATAAAATCCCTGCACAAACCGACAATAATAACCCGCCAATCCCAAAAAGCTTCGAACTTCGGTCACACTTTTCGACTTCTCCCATTGCACCACGGCTTCAACTTTCTTTGGATCCACATGGATACCATCTCCTGAGATAACATGCCCCAAAAATACCACTCGATCCAACCAGAACTCACATTTACTGAATTTGGCATACAATTGTTTCTCTCGCAACGTCTGCAACACAATTTGAAGATGTTCTACATGCTCTTCTCTATTTTGGGAATATATCAGTATATCATCAATGAACACGATAATAAACTGATCTAGATCAGGTTGGAAGATCCGATTCATCAAATCCATAAAGGCAGTAGAGGAATTCGTCAACCTAAATAGCATAACTAAGAATTCATAATGTCCATACCTTGTACGAAATGTCGTCTTCGCCACGTCACTATCTTTGACTTTAAGCTGGTGATATCCTGATTGAAGATCTATTTTGAAAAACACCCTAGCCTTCTGCAGTTGGTTAAACAGATCATCAATTCTAGGCAACGGGTATTTATTACGAATCGTCACTTTATTCAACTACCAGTAATCAATACACATCCTTAACATGTCGTCCTTCTTTTTTACGAATAGTACTGGGGATCCCCAAGGAGAAACACTAGGTCTGATAAACTCACGGTCTAACAGATCTTGCAACTGAATTTTTAATTCTTTCATTTCGGTAGGCGCTATACAATAGGGTGGGATTAATATCGGAGCAGTCCCTGGAAGTAACTCGATAGTGAATTCCATCTCCCTATCCATTGGCAACCCTGACAATTCTTCTAGAAAAACATCGACAAAATCCCTGACCACTAGAATATCCACCACCTGAACTTCATTCTGTCTGGTATCAATCACATGTGCGAGGTATCCTTGACATCCCTTCTTTAGTAACTTCCTGGCCTTTAGGACTGAAATCAAACTAACATGGGTAATGATTCTGTCCCCCAAAAATAACAACTCTGGCTCGCCTTAGACCCGAAAGATAACTTCATTTTTAAAACAATCCATCATGACATGGTAGCCGGATAGTAAATCTATACCCAATATTACATCAAAATCATGAATGCTCAGGAGTAGTAGATCTACTAATAACTCTCTATCACCAATCTAAAGCGGGCTGTTCTTATACGCACTATCTATCAACACAAACTCACCTACCGGAGTAGAGATAATGATACTGTATAGCAGGGTAGTAGGAAATTTGCTTATATGCATCATGAAGGTTATCGAAACAAATGAATGAGTAGAACCGGGATCAATAAGTACACGTACATCTTTATCATATAAAGATATGATACTTGTAACCACATCTGGAGTAGCCTGGACATCTTGTCAAGTAGTAGCAAAAACACGACCCCGCATCGGGGGTCTACCAACAGATCCCCTACCACGCCCCTGAGTAGTGTTAGAGCCAACACTACCCACACTGCTCACAGAAGGTGCAGAATAGATAACAAATTTCGGACAATTCAGAGCTATATGACCCGACTCATGACAACGGAAACATACGGGACTTTCCATAGGATAGTCTCTGATAAAGTAATCCGATGATCCACATTGGTAGCATAAAAATACCTCATCTTGACTAAATGGCTAATTCTTCCCCGGCCCTTACTGGTCGACACTCGATCCAGATACACTTTGTTGTCGCCCGGAGTATGACTGTTGTGGACCACGACTTATAGCAGATTGGCCAATCGATGGGGCCCGAGCAACTAGTGGTTGAGATACCGTTCCCCGAGAAGTGCCACCCAGATATCTACTAGGTGACTCGAATCTGCTCTTTTTGTACTGTTCACGGCTCGCAGCAGCTTCCTGAACATCCTTTTCCACTAACTTTGCCATATTCACTAATTCAATATAACTCTTAATTTGTCTGCTCGTCAGCCTGGAACGAATTTCTAAATTGAGCCTTTTTTTGGAATCATTTGCATTTTGCCTCTTCCATTTTTACTAGATCAGGAACAAAACGGGACAAGGCATCGTATTTAACCTCGTACTGCTGGACGATCATCTTCCCCTGCTTCAAAACTATGAACTCTTCATCCATTTGGAACCGGTAAGACTCAGGGAAATATTTCTCATTGAACACCACAACAAAACAATCCCAAGTGATTCCCTTGCCTGAAACTGAAAGTAACCTCTTCATTTTCTCCCACCAATGTTCGGCTTCCTCCTTCAGTTGGAAAGTGGCAAGAGGAACTCGGCTATCGTCAATAATCCCTATGGCCTCAAATACATGCCCTACACCTCTCAACCAGTTCTCGGCATCAGTTGGACCCGCCGTTCCTGTGAAAATCGAAGGATCCAACTTCTTGAACCTTTTCAGAAGTACTACCTGGGACGTGGCAATATCAGTTTGGGCCTTTTGACATTCCATTATTTTCGCCTGTTGTTCTGTCAATTGGGCAGTAGCCTACAAAATCTTCTTGACGGCATCTAGACTTCTCTTCATTCTATCTTCATGCCTCTGGGTTCTACCTGCCTCTAGGGTCGCACACTCTCAGAGCTCTCGTTTTCACACTCCATCGTCACTATATGAAATAAAATTTAATGAACTACTGGACCAACCGGAAAAACAACAGTATGTAATTTGATAATAGAAAATTGAGAACATAAACTAAAAATTGAGAATAAAAACAGAAATTTAGGTGGCGTTTGGTAACCGTTTCTGTTTTCATTCCAGCAGTGGGATGGGAATGAGATGAGATGGGATGAGAATTTTATTTTCTTCTTGGGAGTAGAATCGCGTTTGGTAACAATAAATTTTTTTTTTGTTTTTTGTTTTGGGAAGTGAATTGTGTTTGGTAACGATTTTATCCTAATTTTTTTTTTGTTTTGGCTAGACGGCAGTGGCGCCGTCCCCGGCTGGACGGCGGTACTCCGACGCCGGCGCCAACGAACAACGGTGGCTTCGACTCCTGCGATGGCCGGACGGCAGTGGCTTCGACGCCGGCGACGGTCGGACAGCGGTGGCGGGTGAGTGACAGTGGCTGGCGATTGGAAGTGGCCGAAAAGTTTTTCGGCCGAATGGTAACCGGCAACGGTCGCCGGAGATGACTGCTGGCGGCGACGCGCGGCCGGTGGTCGGCCGGTGGATGAACAGTGACTGTGTGTTTTGAGAATGAAATGGGAATAATGAGAAACAACTTTTTTTTTTATTTCTCATTTCTTAAGAAAAAAGTGGGCACAATTCTCAAATGGGAATGAAATGGAAATGGAAACAAAAATTATCAAATGCTATTCCCAAATAGAATTCCCAAAAATCTGGAAATGGAATGAGAATTTCTGGAATGGAAACGGTTACCAAACGGTGCCTTAGAGAACAGAATATTGAGAACGGAAATTGAAAATTGAGAATAAAAACTGAAATTAAGAACAAAAACAGAAAATTGAGAACATAAACTGAAAATTGAGAACAAAAATAGAAAATTGAGAACAAAAACTGAAAATTGATAATAGAAACTTAAAATTGAATAAAATAGTGAAATATAATAAAATGAGGGAAGGAATGGAATAGTGAAATATAATAAAATTTTGTAATAAGGGTATAATGAGAATTTTATTACATTTCATTCCATTCCTTTACTCATTTTATACCACTAAATAAGATAATGAAATAATAATTTTATAAGGACATAATGAGAATTTTACTATATTTCACTATTTTATTTTTTCCCTCATTCTATACTAACCAAACAAAAGAATGCAATAGCGATTCTGTTGACAATTTCATTTCATTTCTTCTCTCATTTTATTATTTCTTCCATTCTATTCCACCATCATTCCTTTCTGTCCAACTAAACGAGCCATAAAGAATTATTTGGTCACTATTTTTTTAAAAAAAAAAAAAAAAATACAACTAAAAAGAAATTGGATCAAACTTTAGGCTTGTGAGAAACACGCTACCAAACTTTGACTTCTTTATCCAAAACAAAACTAAAAATATAATTTACATTTTCATCCCCAAAAAAGTAAGCGAATATTTTAAAAGGTCACAGGCTTCTATTTTGGGTAAACAAGTCTCTATAAATATTATTGTTTATTAATTTCAATAATAAAATAATGTACATTTTGGAGTGATTAGTAGTCAACAGTCCAACAGTGGCATGGCCGACCCTAGTCTATAAACAAACAAAAGTCCTACTGCTACCTGCCCCTTGCCTGCAGAATTTGCAACAAATATGAAAAAATATTGTTGGTGTCTACTTGTCTGGCTAGCACACACAATATGATCCCGTCAGAGTCTACATAGATAATTATTGATGATCTAAAAGTTATCTTATGTGAAGAAGAATTCTTTAAGCGCTTTATCTTTGATTTTTTGCTCGAATGAGCTGATCTAGAAGTTGTTCGAGCTTTGAACATGTATCTGCACATGACTCATCTAGGTTGTGCCCGACAAAATCCTTCTGACGTGAGAGTAAGAGCTCAGGAGGGAGAAATTATGGAAATATTTTGAATATTCTAAAAGCAGTTACCTCTTTTCGGTATTGTTCACATTTCCTTTTATAGGAGAAAAGTTGATTAGCGTTTTGGAGATTAGAGGCCATAAGCTCAATTATTGACCTTAAGACGGCGCGTGATGGAGAAAAAAGGGTGCGTGAAGGGATTAGAGCCATGAGTCTGAGCTTTTTAGTATTGATGGAGAAGTCCATGGGCTATACTGCCAAAGCAGAGGGAGATCCGGTTGGGACATGAGTACGAACCTTGAGGTGGGTGTACTGACCTGAACTAACCGAGCTTGGAAGACCGGCCAGGAGATTATACCGACCAAAGCATAGATCTTGATACTCACATTGTTGATGTCTCTTGCCACGTCAAACGCTGGATCTACGTGGAAGGCTTAGGTGGAATGACTCGGGGGGCGATTGATTTTTACCATCATCGAATACATATATTTTATATATACACGTATGTCAAAGAGCAGTTAGTCTAGTTGATAAAAGAAAGTGTCCTAATTTTTTGTTAATCAGTGTTCGATTTTCTTATAGTGCACTTTAGAAATTAAATCTTAAATTTAATTTTGAATGCACTAGGACGATATAAGGGAGTACAATCTTAAGATTGCACGGAGAAGTTGATTGGTCGAGCTGCGCGTAAGCTGACCTAACATGAACATGACAAAATAATTAATTTCATGACTACAAACGTTACAATCTCTCAAAATATAGAATCCCAAATATGAAAAATATCTCTTGAATTAAATGATTGAAATTTGTTCCACATATCCTCTAATAGATTTAAATTTTTTATTGACAAAAATAGCGTGCGGAGTTCTGACTGTCTTCATTTACAACATAAACTAGCGTATACCGTGTGCTTGAAGGCAAGAATTGTAAGTTTGACATCAAAATTGAACCCATAAATATTTTTAAAATTTCTTTTGACGTCATTCAAAATTTAATCAATTGTTATTCAATAGTTTTGACATTCAAGAAAAGAAGAAAAAGATAATATTGCATGAATATAATTAAAAAATAAAAAAATTAAACACTCATCGTAAAATCCATACATTTAGAAAAAAAAATTAGTTTAAATTTTAACAAATCAAATAGTGAGTGGGTCAAAAGAGGTGTGCGGTGGCTCATGGTCGTGATAGATGTGTTTGGTGCGGTAATTGTGGATTTTAATAGAAGAGACTTCCATGATTAGGAATGGAGAGAAAAAATAAACTTTGAGTGAAATGAAAAGGATTGCAAGAGAAAGAGAGAGACGCATAGAACGAATAGTTAGGGAAGGAGATAGATATAAAACTACTGAAAAAATGAAAAATAAAAATGAGAGAAACACGTGGAATGACATCTTCTTCCCTTTAATTTTTCTTTAAAACATATAAATAAAATATGTTTGAAAAACAGAAGTAATAGTTTTATTATGTGATTGTATAAATTTTCGTTTAATATATTAATCTTGAATGCCTTATTTGTTGAGATGTTATTATTTATTTTCTCAATAAATTCTAAATCAATGATCAAAAACATTTAATGGTTAAAAAAAATTGGATGATAGAGATAGGCTTCGAGAGAAGAGCTCAATTCCCTCCTTTGTCATCCCAACCCTTATGACTGACTGTTCATAACAACAACATTTCCGTAGGCTAAATTCTTAATCAATTGTAAAAAATAATAAGATTAGTGAACATATGAGTTCAAACATAAGATACGTCTTGTCATTTCGATAAAAATCAAGAATACCCATTGTCACTTAAATAATACATGAGATACCTCTTATCTTTTCAATTTGGTTATCTGAAATACCCTATATCACATTTTTTTTTTGACAAAAGTACCATTGCAATATAATATTTTTATTTTTATTTTCAATTTCTACTCTCTCGCATTTTTTATTTTAATTATGGTATTTATAAAATAAAACAAAAAAATCAAAAGAAAAACGTAGAAAAAAAATATATTAAAACAATTAAAAAAACTAAAAAAAATATTTTTTTAATTTGAAGCGTTTGTTTTTATTTTTAGCTTTCTGTTTTTTTAGTTTGACACTTTTAATTTTTTTTAATAACAAAATACACAAAAAAGCTAAATAAATAATGTGGAATGAAAGTAAAAGTAAAAATTAAAAATATAAAACAAAGATGAGAGGGGAGTAAAAACTAGAAAACAAAACAAATAATAATTAGTCAAGAGGGTTTTGATCTGATTGTTAAGAAAATGTATTCCATTTTCTTATTAAACATGATTCAATTTTTCTCTTAAGATACCGAAGAAACATTTTAAGAATAAAATTCTAAATATACCAGATCGATGTAAAAAATATGTCTTTAAAACGTGAAGATAATTAATTAGCTGACACGAACATTGCTTATCGTTCATCAAATAATATTTAAATTTATTGTACATATATTTGTTACATTACAATTCATAATTGTGGTAGTTTAAATTTTTCTTTCGTCGCATTTGCCCTTTGAATAACCGAAGAATCATTTCGTCATTTAGATCATAGCAAGGGCTTTATAGTAATTTCATATATCGCTTTGCAACTCCGTCTTCCAATGACGATCGCCCATGGCTCCAGGTAGGACGTACCTCTCTCTCGCGTCATTTTTTAAATCAATTCAATTAAACCCGCGGGTTTAGGTTCTCTATCGTGCGCCTCATGCGTAGTGCGCAACCGCGCCCCTTTTCTCTTACGTGCTGTGACGATGGCTCCTAGGGAATGACGTGTACGCCATAGGGAAAGGGTGCGCACCTGCAATCGAGGCGCAGGCTAGTACTTCGCGCTTATTTTTTCAATTTTCCACCGCTTTCTTCTTCCCCCACTTGTGCTTAAAATACACAGCTAACTGTTTTTCAGTCTCTCTCTCTCTCCTCTCTTGGCCTTTTTCTTGGCCACCGCCCTTCTCCTCCTCTCACTGGGAAATGCATATAGTATGATATTCTCTCTCTATCCATATCTGAGGTTTTATAGATTTCTGCGACTCGATCTTCTAATTTTAGGAGCTCTCGCTTGAATCTTTATAATCGATTTTATTGGTTAATTTCCATCTGTTGAGCTCTGAATTTGAGATCGTCCATATACAAACTCGATCCTGAGGCGTCGTTTGGAGTCATTTGAAGTTCTTCAGTTGAATCAGTTCGTCGGAATCTGCATTGAAGCGAGTTTTTGAACATTTGAAACACGTGTTCTTGTCCACGACCAACGGCTTCTGAATTCAGGTTTCTGAGTTCATGTTTGAATTCACCAATAGGATCGAATTATGAAGATTTAAGATTCACGTTTCTGTTGATCATTGTTATTAGAATATTCTGATGTGTTCGTTACTTGGTTTCTTCAGATCAATGAGTTGTGGAAATTTGCAGCGTCAACTTCGTCAAGGTGCTGTCATTTTTGCGGCAGATGCAACTACTGGTTGATATTCGATCGTGAAAGAGAGGTGTGCTGTGGTGAGAGAGGGAGGAGCGGGGCGTGCGTGAGGGTGAGATTTTTTTTCCGGTCGTCGTTTGGAGTTGTGAGGACACGTGAAACTTGCGAAAATGCCGCATAGAACGACTTACTTTTTCCCGAGGCAATTTCCGGACCGTAAATTCGATGCATCGTCAAAGTTTCAGTTAGATCACGAGAGCAAAAACGCAAAAGACAGCGAAAATGACAGGAAAGCATCAAAGCAAAACACAGATGTCACGGTTGGTGGTAATAGTGCTGCAAGTGCAAAAGATTCAACTGCATCGGATCGTTTCACGGGTGATAGGATTCACGAGAAGCAATTGGCCGCTTTTGTCAACTGGTTGGGGAAGAAAAAAGTCGGGGTGTCCGGTCACGTGAAGGTGAGGTTGGACTCTACAGACGAAGATTGCGAGCACTTGCTTCCACCTGAGGCTGATGAACCGCCGGCGACAGAAGTAGTCAGAGATCGTAATTTCGAGCGCGAGATTTCTTCACAGAAATCGCCGATTGGTAGTGGGAGTAGCTATGGCGGTCCGCCGGCGGCGACAGAGGTGGTGGTCGGTGCCGGCAGGGATCGAGGGTTCGACCGGCAGATGTCGTTGCAGAGGCTGTCGAGTGGGAGTAGTTATGCTGGAAGCTTGTTTTCGGGGACGACTGTTGACGGGAACTGGTCTAGTGGTGTCAAGGATTCTCAGATGTCCACTACGAGGGAAGAAGAGGAAGAGAAGACTGATAGTTTGGCGCAGAGGTCAAAAGAGAGTTACTATTTGCAGCTTACGCTTGCGAAGCGGCTAACTCAGCAAGCAACGCTTGCTTACGAGCCTATACTTCTGCAGGAGTGTAAGACGGATGCTCTTGGTGGTTATGATGCCGAAACCGTCTCGTATCGTCTATGGGTAATGTCTCCTCTTTCTCTCGAACACACACATGTACTTGTCCATGTGAAGAGTCGTGCATTAAACACGAGCTCGAATAATTTACGCTGCCGTTGTTTACATTTCTAACCAATAGATGTTGTACGTGAGAGAGGCCAACTAGTTGGTCGGAATAATCATACAAAGGGTTAGTGTATCTACTAATTTGCGAATATGATTGATTTCCTTCATGACCTAATAGTTGGTGGCCTCGCCTATCCGTCTTGAGCTCACCGTGGTATGTCTTTGGTCTTTCCGATTCTAAATTGTCACCGCACCAGGATAACGGCGGTCTTTACGATTTAAAGGTGCTTATAAAGAATCCGGCTACATTGGACACTATAATGGCTTTTCCACTTTCTTGCTTTTCCTCTTTTATTTATTTATTTTTGGTTGTGGGTCAGGTTACTGAAATATACATCCAGGGAGATGGTTCAGTTGAAAAAGAAATTTCACATACACCATTATAATCTTAGTTGGCTGATGTGCGAAAATGAGTAATGTCTAGTCTAGTGCTGATGTAACATAGTTGTTTCAGTTGAAGTTTTGAGAAAAGTTTACCACCATATTTCCTTGTAGGCAAGTGTTGTCTAATATGCATGTCACTTGCTCTCAGGTTAGTGGGTCTCTGTCCTATTCTGATAAGATATCAGATGGATTCTACAGCATCCTTGGAATGAATCCCTATATGTGGGTGATGTGCAATGACTTGGAGGAAGGTACGCGCCTTCCACCTCTAATGGCTCTTAAAGCTGTTGAACCCAGTGACACGTCGATGGAGGTAGTTCTTATTGATAGACATGGGGACTCAAGGCTAAGGGAGCTGGAAGATAAAGCCCAAGAATTGTATTTTGCTGCTGAAAACACTTTAGTGTTAGCTGAAAAACTTGGCAAACTTGTTGCTGTCTACATGGGGTAGGTTTTAGCATTCTTATTATCCTTCATATTTTTGCCTTCATCTGCTTCTTTACGAATGTCAAGTTTTGGATTTTAAGGGGATCTTTTCCGGTGGAGCGAGGCGATCTCCACATGCGCTGGAAGTTGGTTAGCAAGAGGCTAAAGGATCTTCAGAAGTGCATTATTCTCCCAATCGGCAGCCTCTCCATGGGACTTTGCAGGCATCGTGCCATTCTATTTAAGGTGATGATGTACGATGCAATTTGCTTATAAACTTATTTACCATGAAAAGAGAAATGAATGGAACTCTAATAATAAGTTTTTTTTTTTTTTTAAATTACATTTGATTGCATGAACTGTGTGTGCACTGTTAAGTGAGAATCAACTCAACGAGAATCATCAAGTAACACCTGCAATGATTTATAACAGTTATTAAGACTTGAAGAGTGCTTCTTGTCCTAATCATTTACTGGGATATACCGATTATGACTGATACTTTCTAAAAAATAATTCGATTTTTCTCGGGCCATTGTTTTTTAATAACGCAAGTCCATTTTTTTTTTTAATTTTTTTTTTGTCTTCAAGTTAATTTTGTGTATTTGGCTTGTCATCAAACGATGTGTTGATTGGCCACTGCTGAGTGCAGGCTGATTACTAAGGTAGATTATGAGATATGTTGCATAAAATGGTTTTTTGATCCTTATACCTGTTACATGCTTGTTCCGATAAATATTCAAAACATATAATTGACAAACTCAAAATATTTGATAGAAGAGGATTTAGTTATTACCATTTTTATAACATCATGATTTAGTGTGTGGGGTGGATCAATGAATGCCGACCTACTTTCCCTTGACCTCAGTGTGGCTTTGAATCTTTATTTTTCATAATTGTGTATGAAAGGGATCATAATTTTTAACAGGTGGTTTGATTTTGTATGTAGAAACTGGCGGACTACATAGGTCTGCCTTGTAGGATTGCTCGAGGTTGCAGATACTGTGTTGCCGACCATCGATCTTCATGTCTTGTAAAAATAGAGGATGACAAAAAGTTCTCCAGGTATTATTCTGTCCATCCCTATTTGAATGTATTATCTTAATTGTAATTGCCAAAAACAATATGTTCAGCTTCCAGTTGAAGTAGTATAGTGCTTGCTGAACATAAAGTTCCATTCAATTCCAAATTGTCTTCTGATCATGGAGGACTGTCTGTGGGGGCAGGTGATGGGATAAAACAACTTACTCGAAAAATTAATTGAATAAGAACACGCAACGGAAATTAATTTTATCCCGTTCTTGTGTGAACCTAGTAGGAATTAAATTAAAGGGATATTTAAATAACACAACACAAACACAATCACAGGAGACAACTAATTTTTAATGTGGAAAACCTCTCCAAGGCGAGGAGTAAAAACCACGGGACCGAAGTTCACCCAAAATCTCTACTATCATAAAATAATGGGAATACAATCCTCTCTAGTTGCAACTAGAGGTACACAACCACAATTACTTTAAGATAAAAAACAATATTGGCAATGGAACAAGATACACGAGCAAAATGTAGAGATCTCACCAAAACGCCGGTTTAAACACAACCCGAAACAGTCCCTCCGAAACAGTATCTGCCGACCCCGGAATTCGATCTCCACCGTTCAGATTATAGAGCACTGAGTCGCGAATCTGATATCCAAATTTAAGCCCAATCGGACGGTGGATCGTCGTCCAATCGACGTTTGATCTGAGCAGTGCACAAGGAGTTTTTGGTGGCTTTCTCTTCTCTTTCTCCCTCACTGTTGCGGCTGTTTTTTTTTTGTTCCCACTTTTCACTGCTGAAAATTCTGAACACTAGGGATTAAAAAATTAAAAACTCAAAGTGTGAAATTACAACTTTGCCCTTTTGCATTTCCATGAGCCTAAACAAGTGTTGAGCCACTCTACATGTTGGAAATTAAAACCAAGCCCAAGAGCGGGAAATGCAGCTTTATTCTTAATTCTGATTATTAGGAGCCAATAGAGAGAAATGATTTGTTATATCATTTGGGAAGATTCTATATATCTTTTCGAATGGTGCTACTTGGTGAAAAGTTTGTCTGTGTAGTGTACATTATATTTGACTTTTGTGTTGATATTTTAGAGTAGAATGAAAATTTGAATTGTGTTCTACCAAGATTTTCTTCTCGTGTCTGATCACTGCCACATATTCATTTTCCATATATTCTTCGGTTTGAAAATGCACAATTTCTGTTTGTCTCTCAATATAATGTCATTTGTTTATGCATGTCATACATTTCTTAATAGGGAATTTGTAGTTGACCTCGTTGGGGAACCAGGAAATGTTCATGGCCCAGACTCCTCTATCAATGGTGGTCCACTTTCTTCGGTGCCTTCACCGTTTCAGATATCTCATCTAAAAGAAGTTCAGCAACCTTACATGGATAGTAGTGAGATGTCCTGTGCAATCATAAATTCAAAGCACAAATCTGCTCTTTCTGAAAGCTCTCCATATTCAGGTACCATATATTTTGCATGGTTAAAAGCTTGTGTTAAAGTTTTGTATGCAGCTTGGATCAGTGGTATGTAGAGGATATTAACCGTTCCTTGAGATGTTTAGGTTGAGATTGCTGAATTGTCCTTGTTCTCGCCATTTTAATTGGCTGACTGTTTGTTCTATTTCTCCTTGACTTCTATTTTTCTAATAGATCTTCTACTTGGTTCATCGGCATTTGCCAATTCTTTATGCACTAAAGATTTTTACCACATATTTTGCTGAAGAATGACTACTAGTTTCAAAAACTCTATGTTCTTCTGCTTCAACTTCTCACAAGGGTGTGTAAAATAAATAATGGAAAAGTTACCAAGAAGTCCTCGTATGAAAACGAAACTACCAAATACGTATTTTTTAAATACATGCTATAAAATAGTCATTTTGTCTTTTTGTGACGATTTTATCCCTCATGTTATATTCAATACAAGATCGTATTGAATATAACACGAGATTATATTATATTCCACTTTCACCGCCATTCAAATTCTACCAAGCCGTCGTACTCATTTCATCTCACCAAAACAACCATACAAATATACCCAATATAAGTTCCACTTCACCAGGGACATAGACTAAGTTCATTCTCTCTCTCACATTTGTTTAGGGCGACGAGTTCGGGGCCGGCGAGAATCGTGTTATATTTCAATTTTTTCATTCAAATTGATAATTATTTTCTCTACATTTATATGTTTGATTTTTTCTAATTCAATTTCTTCTAATCCCTAAATCATACGATATAACGACATCTTTAGTAGATCATAACACCACATGGATAAAAAAAAGAAAAAGAAAAAAAAAGGCTCACTAAAAAAAATGACGATGATGAAAAAGATACCGGACCCAAGGAACACCTTTTGGAAACCTGGATTTGGATAAAAAATGAATTAAATGAAGAAATTTAAGTCCACGAATGGCAGCATGAGAGCAAAGTTAAGTAGGATAATAACAGAAATCAACAAGAGTAGTTTAGTAATATTGAAAGACTGTTAATCTAAGCCTAACGATAGCGAAAACTAACTAATACTAACTAAAGGGCATCCCGGTGCTACAAAGTTTCTGTTATGCACTGGGTCTGGGGAAAGGTCGGACCACTTAGGTCTATTGTACACAACCTTTCTGCAAGAGGCTGTTTCCACGACTCGGACCTCAAACCTCCGGGTCACATGAACAGCTAATAGTGTGAAATAAACTATGAACTGCTAATAGTGTGAAATAAAATTGGGGGAAATTTACACGGAATCGAAATCCTCAGAAGCTGGAACTTGTTAACGAGAGGAAGCGCTTCAGTTTGCATAGCTGCCGCCAATCAATTTCAACAAACAACGATTTCAATCAACTCAATATCGACTAATCAACTAACAATTTACAAATACATATTTACCTAACTATACATGTGGAGAGAGATAGAGTAGTACTGATGATGACGACGATGGTGGAGATGGGGCGTTTTTCGACATTGGAAGCCATCGATTCCTCTGAGACTACATATTTATCGTCGTGAGGAGGAGGATGAGCCATAGCCAACCGTCAAGAGTATATGGCAGATACCTTCAGAGTATATGGAGATGGGGCGTTTTTCGACATCGGAAGCCATCGATTCCTCTGAGACTAATGATTTATCGTCGCGAGGAGGAGGATAAGCCATAGCCAACCTTCAGAGTATATGGCAGATGTGAACAGAGATGTCGAGGATGGTAGTGCGGGACAAGCATGGCAGCGGCGAGGCACTGGATGAGCACGATGGCTGATGGAAGCAGAGACACTGTCTGATAAAGGGATTGCAACGCAGAGAATGTGTGGATGAAGAGGTAGGGAAGTAAGGGTAAAATTGTTAATTTAAAAAATTCAGGATTTTTTGGTACAAAGTAACGCTTTTTGTAGGACTATTGGGTGCAAAAAAAAAAGTTGTGTAGATTTAGACTTTTAAATAGATTTTTTAGTATTTTTCTCGTAATAATTCCATATGCTTGAAAGGGACCTCTTTGACCTGTTTGACTCTTACTGTGCAAGTTGTCTTGCTTCTGTACTGAAGACTTGAGTTATGTTTAGTTGGTGATTGAGTGAATTTAATCTCTTTCAATTTGTTGCATATTTTTGACGTTGTCTTCCATATGTTGTTTTTGTCCTTATTTCATTACTTCCTCTAAAGATTTGCTAGCATCACATCTTGGGTCAATGCTAAATTTCTCATATCAAGGTATATGAAACGGAAATATTTCATTTCTCCAACCAAACACGACCTTATGGTTCCATTACATTAATAACTGGTAAATATTTTTATTGAATTAGTTCTTTTGAGTTTTGACCATTGCATTCAAGAACTTTGCTGATCAATCTCTGCTATGTTACTCAGAAACAAGCAAACCAATTCAGAAAAATAACTCAGCCTTGAAATGGCATGCTTTTATCAGTCAAACTTACTGTTTTGTTTCAGGTGATTGGGAAGAAGGACGTCAGCGAATGCAGGATATAGGTTGTGTGCATGAAAATCGAGACGAGGCGCTGTATGGTCTTGTTGGTCAAGCCCATGTACAAAGTGAATCACCTGAAGGTGTGGCTGTTGTTTCAGCAGCTATATCACAAGGAGAATACTCTGCTGTGAAAGGAGATAAAATTGTTATTCGACAGGCTTACAGAGAAGAGATAGTTGTATCCGAAAGTCCTTTTACAAACGCTGCCCTCAATCAATCTCCTGCTGTAATAATATCTGATAAATCAAACCCTATGGAAATCAAGAGTGGAGTTGAGAATCAAGGGAATTTTAACACTGTAATAATCCCAAGATACTTAAATCTTGAGCCATCTCTTGCAATGGATTGGTTGGAGATCTCCTGGGAGGAATTGCATATCAAGGAGCGAATAGGAGCAGGTACATCTTTTAACAGTTGCAGCCTTATTAAATATTCAATGTTATATGTCTTCCTGTTAAAAATACTCTGGTAATCTCCAATTACAGGTTCTTTTGGGACTGTTCATCGGGCTGAATGGCATGGATCGGTTAGCAGTCCTAACCTTCTTTCTTTATTACTGAATTGTTTAAGTGCAAATGTGAAATGATATTTTCAATTTTTCTTTGAATTGAGTTATGTCAGTGATATACTTAACGTGTTCGATTGGCGGCCTCATTGAGGCGATGCAAGATAACCCTGGCTTGCACATGGTGGGATGACATAGCTCTAAGAATATCTTAGGAGCATCCGGTGCAAAACTCTATAACTATAGGAGTAGCCCCTTCTATGTGTATAAAATTGTGGAAAGCCTCATTAAGGCGATGTGAGATAACTTTTTTAATCTTGACATATCTCAAGTGAATTGCAAAAAAAAATCGGGATAATTGCTTGAAAATCCTAATTAGAAGCTCTAATCGATTTTAAATTTTAAAGCCTATTTTGAATTTTGCTTGAGACATAATCCCGTCAATGTTTTTTGTTGTATCCTACATTGATGCTGGGCATCCCGATATCCGTTCGCAGTGGTTTGTCAAAGTCCACCTTACGCGTGAGGGGGTGTATTGAATCCCATATCGCTTGTGTTACCTGATCTTGAGCTATATATAAGTTTAGGGGTAATCTTTCTCTTTCAAGGCGTCTTTTGAGACTGAGTTAGGCTCATTGGGTTACAACAAGGTATCAGAAGTGTTTGTGTGTGTGTTTTAGTCTTGTGCTTTGTGTTGGTTGACCTTTCTACCCTTTCATATTACATTTTGTTGCATTCAACTACACTTGCAACTAAAGAACTTAAAAAAAGAAAAACATAATGCACATAAGTTACATTTAGTCCATAAATTAACAAAAATAATTTGTAGTAAAAAAGTGTAACTAAGGATGCGAAAAAATAGTATTAATGTGTGTGCATAATGCTTTGGTCGTGTTCAATATTAGTTATATACTTATATTCAATTTTAAACATACAAAATAACACGTCAGGTCCATACAACTAAAAACATTAAAAAACGTCACAGTGCCCTCGTTGTGTTCGATATTAGTTACACTTTTTCCATAAGAGTGAAAAAATTAATGTAAAACTAGAAGTGTAACTAAAAACACGAAGAAAAAAAATAGCATCAATTTGTGTCTATAATGCTTTGATTGTGTTAGTTTTTATTCATTATGCGCATATTATTGGAGCTCTGAACAAGACGCCGAAAAAAATATGGATTAATCAATTATACATCCCCATTTCATATTTGAGTTGTAATTAGTGTTTTATTGGCTCTAATAGCTCTTTATGAGCCTTATTCTGACCATAAAGTTAAAAATGAGTTACAATTAGTTTGCATTGGTAATATCATTTTTATTGATGAGTTTATCCCACATCAGAGCTGGTGGTCAGGTTATAAGTGTGAGACACAACCTCACCTCATGAGTTAGCTTTTGAGGATGAGAGAGGCTCAAGTCTACCACAACAATTATAAGATTGTGAGACTGCAAATTAATTTTAAAGTTAGTAGGACTAAAACTTACCCAAATTATAAAAGTCTACGAATTTCCCAAAAATTCTGTCTTGCAGTGTTACCTTCTTTGTCTGACCAGATTATATTGCAATCATTGCAGGATGTTGCAGTTAAGGTTTTAACAGTCCAAGATTTTCTCGATGATCAGTTGAAAGAGTTCCTTAGAGAGGTGTGTAAATATAGGTGGCGTTTGGTAATCATTTCTGTTCCCATCCCAATAGTAGGATGGGAATGGGATGAGAATTCTGTTTCCTTCTTGGGAGTAGAATTGCGTTTGGTAATGATATTTTTTTGTTTTGTTCTAGGAATAGAATCGCGTTTGGTAACGATTTTATCCTTAAAAAAAAAAAAAAAAAAAAAAAAAATTATTTTGAGAACATTTTTTTTTTGTTTTGGCCGGCTGGCGGCAGATGGCGGATGAATAGTGGCAGTGATTTTTGGGAATGAGATGGGAATAATGAGAAACAATTTTTTTTTTTTGTTTCTCATTTCTTAAAAAAAAAATGGGAACGGAATGGAAACAGGAACAAAAATTACCAAATGCCATTCCCAAACAGAAATTCCAAAAATCTAGGAATGGGATGGGAATTTTGGAGATGGAAATGGTTACCAAACGGGGCCTACTTTTCGTTGTTTTTGTCATGGTTACGGCCTATTATTTTGGTCCATAATACATATATATATTTTTTAATTTCTTTTGAAAGGTTGCGATAATGAAACGTGTCCGGCATCCCAATGTGGTTCTCTTCATGGGTGCTGTTACAAAACGTCCGCATCTTTCAATTGTGACTGAATATTTACCAAGGTAATTTATATTTCCGGTAATGGTATGTACCTATATATATAAAATATTATTTAATGATGCTGATGTTGACAAATTTTATTTTCCTAAAACAGGGGTAGCCTATTCCGCCTCATACACAGACCAGCTTCTGGCGAAATTTTGGACCAGAGGAGACGGATACGCATGGCTCTGGATGTGGTCTGTGCTGATCTTTGTTTCGTGCGTTAATTTCACTATTTTTTTTTTCTCTTTAGTGGGATTCCTGAAACAAGACTGTGTTTGTAGGCAAAGGGCCTCAATTATCTTCATTGTCTTAGCCCCCCCATAGTTCACTGGGATCTTAAATCTCCCAATCTGTTGGTTGATAGAAATTGGACTGTGAAGGTACAACAAACTTGTAATTGCCAGTGATTTTTTTTTAATACTTCAAACCCATCCTCAAAATTATAACTCATCTTACATATGCCCAGGTATGTGATTTTGGCTTGTCGCGATTTAAAGCAAACACGTTCATCTCATCAAAATCAGTTGCTGGAACCGTAAGTCCTCTCTTGCTGATGTTGGATGTGTTAGAGAACAAATTTTATTTGCTATTTTTTGTATCGGATGTTAATTATTCTATTTATTTATTTTTACAAAATTTAGCCTGAGTGGATGGCGCCTGAATTCCTTCGTGGAGAGCCCTCGAATGAGAAGTCTGATGTGTTCAGTTTTGGAGTGATATTGTGGGAGCTTGTCACCATGCAACAGCCTTGGAGTGGACTTAGCCCTGCCCAGGTAACTTTCTAATACTAATACTCGACCTTCTTCAAGTCTTAAATTACTTTTACTCAAAGAGGTGTTATTGTTAGTCTAGTTAGCAAGATGGGGTGCTCTTTTTTCTTGTCAACTAGAGTTCGACTCTATTGGAGAGCACTTTAGAAATTAAATCTTGAATTTAATCTTGAATACACTTGGCCGATATGAGAGGATGTGGCCCGGATACACCTTACCATTAAAAACTCATAAATTACTTTTCAAAATTTGTCAAATTCTCATTGCAATTAATTTTTCAACCATCTCCAAAAATTTTACATTTGTATGGCTGCTTTTTAATTTTTGGGGGGTGAATGCACTGATAATTATGCTTATTATTTAACCTTTCCTCTTGCTTAATAGTATCGGGCCTAGCCCAAAGTAACCGCTTTGGGTATCAAATTTTAAGGGACACCATCGTAAAAAAAAAATGGGTCCGATTATATTTTCAAATTTTTTAAAACAAAATCGGGTGTGTTTTGAAAATTAATTTGGCCCTCTTTCGACTTGGAGAAAGAGGCCCATGTTGAAATGAGTTTGATTGTGGTCTAAGTTCTTAAATTTTGTATTATTTTATTATTCAATATTTATATTGTATTGCAATGTAAAATTGTAAACTTAATAGTTAAATTAATATAAAATTATTATATATTGCTATTATTTAAGAAAAGTCAAAGTATTGTGTAGAGGGCCACCATTTTAGTAGTTTGATTTGAGCACCTAAATACCTAGGGCCGGCCCTCGTGCTTAGTCTATGATTATAAGTAATTGGTGTCTTAAATTTCAGGTAGTGGGAGCTGTAGCTTTCCAAAATCGGAGGCTTTCTATCCCACCCGGCACTTCTCCGGTACTGGCCTCACTCATGGAATCTTGCTGGGCAGAGTAAGAATTTTAACATTTTTTTTAATTATGTATTGGCCTTAGTCCTGAAGTATCCAAATTGTATTAAGTTGTCATTTTTATTCCGGAAATCAGTTACGTGTCAAATATAAAATCATCCATGTGAGAGAATTCCGTCATAGAAAATGACGGAAGGACTGTGACTTGACACAATTTGGTTGGTAAATGTCTTCAGATTGAAAGATCCGGGGCTAAAGTGGGATTTCTCTAAAACTTCAGGGGTGCAAAGTACAAAAAGCTCAAATATTTATATATCAAAGTTGAAGTGGAAATAGCATATTCTAAATTTTTTTTTTTTTGGTACTAATGTTGGGAAAGGGGGTTATGAACTGTAGACCTCCCATAAAGGTGGCTAGCTAGGCTACGAGTGTTTGAGTTTTCTTCAATGTATTATGATTTAATCTTCTTAATGCTGTGTTGACAGTGATCCCGCCCAGCGTCCCACGTTTGCTAGCATCGTGGATGCACTGAAGAAGCTGTTGAAGTCGCCAACGCAGCTAATTCAGATGGGAGGCCCATAGAAAAGTAATTTCTTAACACATGATAAATGATATTATAACACAACAAACAAAATTGCAGATGCCCACCCCCTACTCTTCTAACATATAACTATGATGAGCCAAACCCACTTCTTCGCCATTCTATTAGGCTTCAAAGGAGGGGAGAAAAATGCAAAATGTAATTATAAACCCCAGAAACATTGTATTTGTGCCTTGTACGGTATCAGATCTGGGTGCCCCCAACAAATTATGCATGCAAGTCGACTGGACTTTTGACTTCTAAATTTACCACCCTCTTGCTATTTATTTGTTTTAAGTTCTCTACATATAATATCGCTTTGCAGTTAGCCGCAGATCTAGAAAATTGATTGATTAGGCTCTAAAAGTCCCCACCTATTAAGTTATCCCCACTATTTTTTTTTTAAATGCCAATGTAAAAATTATATGATTTTTATGACAAAAATATCCCTATTTTTTGATAATAAATATTAATCACTATAAAAAATATTTATTATCCCGTCACAACTATACTATTACTACCACAATAAATATTCACTATCATTGTTGCAATAATTTGTTATCACCACAGCTACCAAGAAAAAATTATTACAACCATCACTACCACAACAAATATTTAATACTATAACTGTCACTATCACATCAAATATTAACCGTATACAGTTAATATTTACTATCATTACCTTTACCATCACAAGAAACATTTCTATCATCACAAATTTTTTTTGCTATCAGCCTTGCAATTATCACTATGACTGATCATTATCAAAATTAGACAATTAAAAATGAAAAAAGTTTTAAAAAAAAGGTACAAAATTTCATTTTAACATAGAAAAAAATCTGTAAATTAATGGAAAAAAATTATTTTAACATAAACATATCTGGAAATTTATATAGCTAGGAAAAGAAATAAAATTGAAAAAAAAAAAAAAAAAAAAAAAAAGAGAGAGAGAAGACTACGGGTAGATTTGATAAATTAAAAAAAACGCAAAATTTCATCGTGGGCAAAATCTGGCCGACGACCTCGCCGGCTAGATTTGGCTTGAAACGGCCCATAATTGACCGTCACTAGCCAAATGACGACTAGATCGGGCCACTTCAAGCCGCCAGCCAAATCTTGGTCGTTGGCCATTGACGGTGGCAATATGAGAGCGAGAGATGATGTTGGGAGGGGGTGGCGGTTCTGTTGGTGGTAGGCGGGGGGTGGGGGGTGCCACTTCTATTGGTGGAGGTAGTGGTAGGTGGAGTATTTTGTCAAAATAAAAATTGGGGTTATACCCATTTTAATTTAATTCTTAAAATTAAACTTAACTTCAATTATTCTTTAAAAAAAATAAAAAAAAATTGAAGTTAAGATTAAAAAAGCTCCACCTACATAGACGTCCTGCCCAAGTAATGCAATTGTTTTTGGTCTCGTACGTCTGAGGTCGACCCCGTGCTCCCCAAGGTAACAGGAACAAGTACATGCTTGAACAAACTATTCAAACTAGTGGTTTTGACACTTTCTGTTGTGAAGTTTGATCAAAACTTCACTTTGGTCCCCATTAGTTTCAAATTGCACATATAACAAGTTTTTTAATCATCCAACTACGTCAAATTGATCATCCCATTACAATTTTGAGAGGTTTTATGGGCAATTTTAATATTTTACTTTCTTTCTATTTTTCTTCTCGTCCAAATTGTGAAAAATAAAATAATATATAGTATTTCTTTCGTATAAAATTTGTAAGACAAAAAGAAAGAGATTGAAATCCATAAAGTCTGTTTAAAAATTGATGAGTTAGTTATTTATCGTCCAAAATTATATTTGAGTTTATTGATTTTGACTGAAGTGGGATGGGGATGATTGAGGATATTTATTATCTGTTCAAAATAAAACATTCAAAGGGTGCAAAGTGTCGAAGCCCCTTAAAACTATATATTGCACTTATCAAATGTTGTATGATAAGCTTTACCTACATGCACAAGAAAGTTTCAACTTCCAACTGAATATTGTATTCTAAACCATAAATGATTAAGTTGGTTAGGAAGAATAAGCACTTGAAATCACATATAAATAGACCTCCAATCATATGAATTTTCCAACTCGAGTGAGTAGTTTAATTGGAAGAAGAGAGAGAGACAATGAGGTATTATGGCCACTTGGGGGCAGTAATTGTCATTTTGGGACTATGCCTAAATGGTTGCTCAATAGACAATGTCCAGCACCACACCGAAATTGGTGAGTTTGGACTCTCTCTCCGTCTTGATTTGTTATATGTATATCACAAATTTTCCTCTCTCTAAATTGATAGTTTTTTATATTCGATTGTGCAACAGCAGGTACAGGGATGAGCATTTCATAATGTTTGGGGTCCAATATTTCAATTTTGTCATTGCCAAATGCTTCCAATTCAAACAGGCCTCGCTGTTGGTGCATGCACCATACGACACCTCCTTGCTATTTTGGGTCACATTGACTCGATCAATCCATTTCTTGTATTATTGAATGGGAATTGTTTTAGATTATTATTGTTGAATTCAACATCAAGTGGACAATTGGTTACACAGGAGAAATATTTTTTAGAAATAAGCATAATTAGTAGTAGTTGCCTTATATGTATCTAATCTCCTTTGCGAAAAGTCTAGAGTTTAACCATCTCTCCCAATATATGTACCAAAAAAAATTACTTGTGTATCAATTAGAAAAAAATAAATTAACTAAAACAAAAAAGAGAAAAAAATTGAGTGAGACCAATCATTATTTGATATATATATATATATATAAATATGTAAGAACTCAACAAAAGACTTAAAAGAGACATTCTTGAACCTCATTAAAAATATTATTTCTCTTTCTACTTTTAAGTATTAGTATTAGATTTCTATTTTAAAAAATTAAAATAATTTTTTCATCTGTCTAAAATAATTATATGATTTTTTTTAATATTTTAGATTTTTATGGTGGAAAATGGATGGGAGAGTGGTGTTATATAAAAATAATTTTTTTAGATATTTTATGATCTAATTATTTGTGTGCTTAATTTAAATATGACGTATTTAATATTTTTCTTAGTGAGAAAATGAATGTAGTATTTTTTTATTTTTTTTGTGTGTGTGAAAAATCATTTATATGTGAATTAAAATGGTTCTTTAAATTACTCAATTGAAGTCGTTGATTGATGGCCTGTATGAGCTATCCCATATTGGTCATGGAAGAATATAAAAAGTCATTTATCAATAATGCTCAGGTTACCTCTTGAAGGTAAGCTTCTTAAGGCATTGAACTAATATGGGCGGAAAATATGCTACATATTATAACATAAATAAAGCCACGTGAGCACGCCGCTGTTGACTGTCTGCCTGACCGGGCCGGTCTTAGGCCTGGGCTTGTGGCCGTGGGGTCTTAGGGAATGCTTGGCCTGGTCATATATCCTTTTAAATAAAATCCGAAAATCAAATTCATTCCAATCCAAATAGAGCCTAGCTACTGAGGTTCGTAACAGTTAGTTGTTGTATCTTGGAAAGCAGACACTCATTCAAACCGTAAGCACCATAGCGAAGGTGAAATTTACTTTGAGGAGAAATCGCCAAGTGATTGTCTTGATCATTTTTTTTTTGTTGTCGTTGTATCTTGTTTTTGTTTCTATTCAATAATATAGTATGTTAATCTTGTTTTCCTTTTAGTATTCTATAAACATATTGTAATATAAATTTTGAATTTGTTATTTTATGTTGTAATCTGTTCATGTCTAGTGTCTCTATAAGAAATAATTTTCATGTTTCATTTCTCAAGTTCCTCTCTGTAATTAAATAATTAATTAATTTCTGAATCACTTTCTCAACCAGTGATGCAAGTGGTATATGGAAACCGGTTTTTGTTTAGGTGTATGTGGGGTTAGTTTTAGTTTGAGGGTAGTGGGCAAATGTAGGTGGACACAAATCATATTTTACGCAAGAACTATTTTTATTTCTCTCTATTTCCATCTCCATCATACTTTCCATGAAATCAATCAAGGCTATTGAACAAAAGACATTAAAAGAAAGTCTTAATTTATATATGGGTATATTTATTTAGTCAATCCATGCCTCCTATCCTCTTATTTTTACAAAAATAATACCATGAAGAATTAATATCTCTAATTAACCCATAAAATCAAAATTAACATAACAAAGCATTCTAATTTCACACTTTAGTCCCCAAAATCTTTCATCAAATCATCCATTCCTTTCTAAGCTCATTCTTTAGCTTTGCTAATTCATCTACAGGCAGCGTCACGTTTAATATTCTTGCATCTTTATCTTCTTTCTTCTCTTCTAATCCCGGAAGTACCAAAACCACCCCTTCCTCGCCAACCCCTTTAATGTTATAATTTGCGAAAACTGGCTTGTGTCCCTTCAATTCCAGATCGTACATATTAATACTTTCTAAATTTACAAACGTTAAATTTGCCCCGCCTGGTTGTTACTCAAGATCTTGCTCCCTTTAGACGAAGAATTGCTCCTACAAATTGTCACCACCCTTGGCTCTGACTTTCCCCTAATCTTAGCCATTGATTTCCAAATCACAACACAAATAGCTTCAAATGGGGGAAATTTTGTTGTTTGGGAGAGTAAATTGTTGAGGTGTTTGGGTGTCAAATGGAAAGAAAGTGTTCCCATTTTGTGGTTATTAGTAGTTACCACCCATTGGTCCCCTACAGGTTCCACCCTTTTCAAGGAAAATAGTTTCCCGGGACTTGGCGGAAGGGAATGGAGTTTTCCATTGTTTGACAAGTCAAGAGGATGAGGTGGCAGCTGACCTGTCTGTATCTGGCCCCACACGTTAATGAAGCTTGATGCTGAGAATGCATCTGCAAGGACGTGGGCCCAACTGAGGCCCACCGAGAAACCTCCACATTTGAACCACGTAAACTGAATGCAATCATATCAAACATTTGAAAATTCATTTTGTTATTTAATAAATATAATTATAGGAAAATGGAAAATTTCCCTTTTTTGATTTAAAAAAAATAAAAATACAAAAGGACACGGATTTGCTAATTATACCTAAGTGTGTTTGGTAATCAGTTTTTTAATAAAAATCATAGACGTGTTTTTTTTTTTTTTTTTTGGAATTACTAATTAAGAGAAACATATTTTTAAAAGACAAAATGATTTTTTTTAATTGATGAAATCTATATTACAAGATTATCCTTATTTTTATTTTATTATTATAAAATGATATTTATTTTTTATTAATAATATTTTATATTTTTATTTTCAAGAGGTAAGATATTTAACTTCTTTATTTTATAATATTTAAATTTTATTTTTCAACATATAAAATATTCTTTATTTATAAATTTTTATATTAATCACAGGTTAATATTTATAATAAATTTTTATATTAACTATAGGTTAATACAAGTAAATATTTATTTTATATCTATCTTGTTTTTTTTTATGTTTGGTTAATATTAAGAATAAATAAATTCATATAATATATGTCTATTTTAGTAATTCAATAGTCTTTTAATGTTTTTACCCAAATATTTACTGAACATTTATTACGTGTTTTGGAGCCTGTGGCCAACATCCATCTCCACCTTCTGGGAGCTCGAGAAGTTGTTTCTAACTCGTTTCAATCGCTCTCGGTAGAGGCCGAAGACTATAGCCTATGTCCTTACTCTCTAGCAGGAGCCAGGTGAATACTTGGGAGATTACGTCGAACGTTTCAACTGAGAAGCCAGGGCATGCAACGAGCTCCCTGAAAGTATGGCAATGAACACCTTTGTTGACAGACTCCGACATCAGAGGTTATCTTATGACCTTTGTTCGAATTCTGCCCCTACTCTCGATCAGACTTTGGATCGTGGGATCAGGTTTCATAATGCTGACCTCCGAGCTACAACCAGAAAAGATAGGAAGAGAATGAGCAAGCAGAAAGAACCGAAGAATAAAGTTCCAAATCAAGCCCAATGCTCGAGAAGATTACAAGCTGAAGTGAGATTGAGACCCCTGCCCGGGGACAAGAGATCATTTCCTCCCCAGGGTGTCGCCAGCAAGGGTTCACTCTGCTTATAGCCTCGATGGCCGCCATCTTCACAGAAAACATAGGGCGTGATTTCTTCTCTCCTCCGTCGCTCCTGAGGGGGAAACCGACCAGGAGGTCGATAACCAAGTACTGCGAGAGTTCTACGGGAACTGGGGCCACTCTATAGAAAGCTACTTCCAGTGCAGAAGATCGTTTGCTAACGGTTCAAAAAGTGTCGTTCAGAATTCTGCCCGTCAAGAGTTGTCACCTAGAATTTTTTGCTTAGAAGATCATCGACCTCGAGCCCGACAAAGTTGAAAAAATTTCCCACCAGGCTGGCGTGCTGCCTCTGCCCGTTAGGGGGGCACATGGTGGCCTTCTCCAAATTGGTCTCCTAGAGAATAGTCGCATCGCAGTCCATTACCTAGATGTTCGCCACTCAGAAAAGTGTTATCCAGAAATTGCCCTCCAATAGTCTATCCTGCAGGGATCTACCTTCCAAGGGATGGCCACACACAATGCCGCCCGTCAGGGATCGTCACTCAAAATTTCGTCACTCGGGAATTTCTCGATCGTGAGCCCAACAAAAATTGAAAAAAAATCACCGTCAGGCTGACGTACCGCCCTTACCTGTCAAGGGGCACATAGGAACCCTCCCCAAATTGGTCCTCCAAAAGATGGTCATTGTGGTAAGGTCAAGCTCCTAGAGGGCAGAGTCCTTCTGTTAAACTGCTGACTCTTGGAGGTCAAGTTGCTGACTCCTAGAGGTCAAGCTCTTAACTCCTGGAGATTAAGCCTAGGAATTTCGCCGCTTAGGAGATTGCTGGTCCTCAGTCCGACAAAAGTTGAAAAACGTCGCCCAGAAGATGGTCACTCGGAAGACTGTCTCATAGAAGATCATCGCCTGAAGGACTGCTAGTCCCCTGGTGTCGTTTTTCATGTTTCGTAACCTTCGAGATGCTCGTTTTAGCCAGAAATTGATATCCCTGACCGCCGCGCTTCCCTCCCCGCCCAAGGTTAGAGGGTAGCTGATAAGGGTATTTTTGGGCGTTACCGAGTCAGCACCAGGGCCCTAGCCACGTATCCACCATCATCGTGACGTGGTCACATTCCAAAGCCCAGAGTGTCACGCAGGAGCATCTGTCGACCAAAACTTTGTCCCTAGAATCTTCTTTGTACCTAGAAAGGAGCAGTGTGCCTCATGGGGGCACTGCCGCCCAGAACTCTGTGCCGTGCCTCCGGACGACCAACGTCGGAGACTTACTCAACCAGCACTGTGTTTTAGTTCGTTTCTCCTCCAAAACTCCATAGATCTCCAAGCTTCCAGCTCATCTCCACAGGTCTGACAGAAACCCGCAGGCTTCTCCAGATAGGCCCAAAAGCCCAAGCTTAATGATTATCTTTTAAACATTCCGAATTATCCGGTAAATATATAGTTTCGCCTAATTAATCATGTTTAGGCCTGATTAGTTAAAGCTAATCATCTCCCACGCCTATAAATACCAAGGGCTATGCAAGCCCGAGGTAATGCTGAACGCTCAATGCTCATTTACATACTTGACGCGTTTCTGTAAATTTTTCTCTCTGAATTCTTACTCTCACGCCGAAGAGGTTTCCTCAGGACAAATCCCGGCTATGCCTTGTGTAGGTACGACTCTCTAAAAGAAAGGACTCTGGACTCCAACCAGTAGGTGGTCAGTTACAGTTTACTCGATGAAATTTTCAGCTCTAACTCCGACTAAACAACTTCACTTCAGAAGGAGAATCTACCTATTCCTAACGATACCATACTCAAGGTGTCTGCCACTTTGGGACACCAATAGAATTAGATTCCACATTTTATGGACTGAAATTAGATTCCATAATTCATGTTAGTACTTTTTTGGAGTTACATTTAAAATACCCCATCTCATTTTAGCTTATAATTCCCAATAATTTCGATATTTTCTATAAATTAATTTTATCAACTTAATCATCTATTAATTTGAATAAAAAAATAAAAAATATTATTCGACGAAAACACTAGACAACGTAAACAAAAATATTTGTTTCCGATTTTATATTTTTATTTATTTATTTTTTTGTTCTTGATTTTTTTAAAATAGAAATCTATTTTTTTATTTCCAAATTCCTGTATATGTTTCTAAACAAGAACATATTTTCTTGTTTATAAAATAATATTTTGAATAAAAGTGAAAATTTAAAAGTGAAGAAATCAATTCATATTCCCCAGAGAGATAAATTTGAGAATAAAAAATATTTTTCTATTAAACAGAAACAAAAAAATCTAAGAATAAAAATTCTATTTGTTATTTTTTTTTAATCAAAACAGAAATTTGAGAACGGAAAAAAATAAACTATTTAAGAAATGAAAATGAAAATCTGAAAACAAAAATTATACTTCTATTCCTAAATAAAAATAAATATTTGAAAAAAAAAATCTATTTATATTCCCAAAAACAAAAAATTAAGAACACAATAATTTTAATTGCTAGTATATTTTGAATATTTTCCACATGAAGGTACATATTATGAAAAAATTTAATCTCAAAATTGATATGTAAAAAAACATTACTCCATTCTATTCCTGTAAGCATACAATAACAGCAAAACATGAGTTGATTGATTCGATTAGTAACTCTATTCCATTCATTTGCTCGTTCGATTCCGCCTTCAATTTTATTTCACCATAATTTCATTACATCCAACCAAACGAACCGTAAAAGCCACCTAAGAAGAGAGATGGGAAGAAAATAAAAATAAAAATATGATTCAGAGCACACCATTAAAATAATTTTATATATAGTCCATAGATGGAAAAATAAAGAATGAAAATAGGTTGGAAAATGAAATTAGATATATAGATTTGGCCAATTGTTAGAAATTAGACAGTTAAAAGATATGCCCCCTGGTTCATGGAGCAGATGCAAGGGCACTATTGTCTTTCCTTATCTTCCCATAGAGGAATATATTAGATATATATAGATATAACCTAGTAAGGCTGGGATATAGTAGTAGTAATCCTATACCGATAGTCTACTGAAATTCATAATTGTATGCTCCAACAGTTAAAGAAACATGATCACTCACCTGTCATAACCTCTCTTTTAACGTCGGTTAGTACAGGCTCTGTTGGTACCTCGGATTGAGCCTCTGTTAGTACAGCCTCTGTTTTAACCTCGGTTAGTACAGCCTCTTTTTTAACCTCAGTTAGTACAGCCTCGGTTGGTACCTCGGATTGAGGTAAGACCGAACCGTTCACCACCTCAGCCATCGAATCCGCATCAAAAGATCCTTCAGTTTTCATGATTTCCGCCGTTTGGGTGCCAAAATTACCATTTTGCTCCGACCCCTCAACTGGGTTTTCACCCTCGGAACGGTTTTTACTTGTGTCCCCAGAAGAGGCTTTCTTCTTCCTCCTCTGTTTCCTTTTGAAACGGCTTTTTTTGGGTTTTAGACCCGTCGCAGACTCCCCCTGTGAATGGCTAATCGTTTCGGTAATTTTCTTTCTGGATGGGATGACGGTGAACATGGATTTGCCATCGGAATTTCCATTGGTTCCAAAAGACTGAATTGCCCATAGGGCGGTTCGGGCAGCTTTGATCTCTGCTTCCTTCTTTGTTCTTGCTGCTGCACCAATGTACTTGATTCCTCCAATATCTACACTACAAGAGTAGGAGGATTTTCTGCCTGCTGTTGTCTCACATTTACGGCATTCATAGAAAGGAATTGCATAGTTCATCTTCTGGGCATATTCTTGAAGTAGATTTTTGCAAAGCCCTGTCTCATGCTGAAAAACAATCCCACATTGATATATTAGGCACCATTTGTTATCTTCAATTTTTATATTATAGTGACCCAATTCAGGATCTAGTGACCCCTGAAAGCTTGCTCCGCGGCTTGACCATACCCATAGGCACAGGCTGCCTGGACACCGCAAGGAGGGGTTTAAAGATCACAGGAATCCTGTATCGGGACCCCAGGGAAGAGGACCTGCCCAAAAGAGGACTCCTAAGAGCACTAGTTGGACTGGTCTAAAATCCAGGTTCCCTCAACTGATTTTCCCCCTTAAGGGGGAAGCTCGGGAGAATTTATGACTATTGTGCCCGTTTTGACCATTCGACTTATCCATCAGGCTCATCAGGTGCCGGTGTCAAAGAGGAATGGCCAATCCTACTTAAGTAGGGCAAACGCTTACTTGTTGCGGCTATAAGAGATCGATGGAGACCCATGGACTACGGTCCACTTTTTTCCAATTTCGGGGGTTAAGAGACCACATACAGCGATAATATTAAGATAGAATCTCTACAATATGAAACACGATTTTGATTTTCGCTTTTGCTTTTTACATAGAAGTACCTTTTTGTTGCATTAACTTTCTTGCTTATAAAAAGCACTTACAAAATGTTTGCCAAACGGTGTCTACTTTTACTCAAAAGCAAAACTGAAAAATCAAAAGTGTGTTAAATAGTATAGTCTATAGATATAATATCTTAGTATTATCTCCATAAATGATCTCTTAATCCAAAAGAAAATCATAAATGATGAAAAAAAAATGAAGCGAGAGATCCTAGTCCATCGATCTCTTGTAATATGAAACTATAAAAAATGATTATTTTTTACTTTTGAAAATAAAATTGTTTTTACTTTTTTTTTTTTAATTTAAAAAAAAAAAAAACTAAAAATTTATAAGTGCAAAGCATTAACAGAGAGTGCCTTAGTTTTATAATCAAACAAATTAATTTGCCCAAAAAATTTATACTTGAATGTAGAAGCAAAAAATTCAAAGTATGTTTGCCAGTATAGAGTGAAACAGGAACAAACAGAATCAAAGGAGGAGCAAAAAGTAGTTCTCACAAATTTAGAGGTTAAGTAGAATTACCACTTCTTGGTGAATGCATTCATTGGGTTCCCCGGACTTGGCAAGTTCAACAAGAGCAACTTCAGCAGCAGATTGTTCGGCTGCCTTACGATTGAAAAAACCGGGTAGAGAATCATATCTAATGTTGTTCACAATCACCGTCGATCTAAAGGTGGGCTCGTGGGAAGGCCCTTCCTTTATGGTTTCATAAACCGGCGTAGGGTGTCCAACTTTCTGAGCATACTCCTGCAAACGACTCTTGAAAATATAACAATTCGATAACCCTGCAACAAGTCAATATGTCAAGACTATCACTTGCATTAACATGTATATAATAGTAATTACCCCCGACTTTAGGCACAAGTTGGTGGAAGGTCGTAATAATGATACCAAATTAATACCAAATATAAACTTTAGTATTAGTCTCATCTATTAGAGTTCATGGAAACACCAATTAGAGTTGTGTCGCCAACCGGCACCGGTCACCAAACTCCGACCGTTAGATTCCTTCCACCACCAATCGCAGGTCTCCGAAACTCCGTCACCGGTTGCCAAATTTTTTCAATTACATTCAACTAATTTTTTAGTAGTATTTTTTAAATATACTTTTTAGTTACATTCAACTAATTTTTTGATTGTCTGATCATCGGAAAATTACATGAATGTAACTAAAAAATACATGTACTAAAAAATACATTAAAAATAGTTACATGTAATTAAAAATTACGCAAAAATGTTCCATGTAACTAAAAATTATCCGGCAACCGGGGGGTGCAAGTCTAACGGCGGTGCAAAGCAGTGGAAGGTGGCATTGGTGGCCGATGATGCAAATCTTAATTGGAAGCATTTGATTGGAACTATAAAAGAGCATTGATGGGATCAAAACATAAGACAACACATAATTAAGAGATTTATACTCAAATTAAAATAGGATAAATAATGGATTAAACTCTCTAATTGCGACTATTGACCAATTATCCCTTTTAATATTAGTATAATAAAAATTAATTTTATGTAATGTAAAATTACAAATTTAAAATATAATTGATTTTATGTAATGTAAAATTACAAAGTTAAAGTATCTAATATATATTATAAATGGCATGAGCTTCACAAAGTAATAATGGTTAGGACCGTTATAATGTTTGTGGGTATCACCTCTGAAGTCCTCATGAGACATCTCTCGTCTAGTAGGGGGGGCAACCTAGTGGTTTAAAGATTTGTTGCATATGTTAAATGCAATGGTGTTCCCTACAAAAGTGGTTTCATTTAATAAGTTGATTTTTGCTTTGCTCAAGAACTTGCAAAATGTAAGTTTGCGGTGTGAACTTTCTCGATTGCGCACTCATTTTACCTTCCAAGCCTATGATTTTTGTAGTATTTCAAGTGTATTTTGATTGGTAATAGCCCATTTTGGTGATTTCAGTGGGCGCAAAGCTTAAACCCAAAAACGCAACACCCTGGAGTAGAAAAGACGGAGTGGGTCACTGGATGACGTAGTGGCAACATCCCACAATTGGGACGACGCCATCTAGGCAAAGTCATGATCGCGACCTAGCCTAGAATCAGGGTGTTCTCCCCTGATTTCAGGCAATCATCCCTGAATTTAGGGGAACATTATGGAATGTTTTGGGGGGAGGAAAACCGATCAGAAAGGGGCATTATTCTTCATTCTTTTTCCTCCATTGAAGAGTTGGGAGGCTTGGTGAAGAACAACGAAAATCACAAATCTGAAGCAAGAAAATGCTGTTCTACACTAGCATGAGCGGCTAGTCACCTAATTCGGATTAGGGTTGTACTATGTTTTAGACTTTTCTATGTAAATTCTTTCATCAACTGTATCTATTCCCCTTATTTCGTTGAGATTTTGTTTGATTAACTCGCTCAAACCATTGCGGTTTGGCAAGGTTAATAGATCAAAACTAAAATTGTGAGCAGGCATACGAAGAATATCTTTTTGAAGATTCAAACTGTTACTGGTGTCCCCAAAATTTATAGAGCTTTTGCACCTAAACTGTTTAGGATTTACTTATAGTTCCACTCCACCAATGGTCAAGCAAGCCTAAAGAATATAGATGTTGGATGTCGGGAAGAACTAAGATGCAATAGTAATTAACCTTGGAAGTTGAAATTGAAAGGTGGGAAGAAATTTGCAAAAAGAGCAGAGTTGGTTAGATTTCTAACATTCCTACCAAGTTCTTAGGACATTGAAAATCGAGAGAAGTTTATTTCGAGGGAAAGGAATGGATTTGGTGGATGAGAATATGGTAAGGGCAGGGGCACTTAGTACCGTTCCTAGTCCAGTACACTAACGCAAAAGCTGCAGCTAGTTAAAGCTGCTTCGTCCAACCTTATATGCACATTGTCTTCACATAATCACAGGCAACGTTCTTCTAAATAACTCTTCTAGTTTAGGGAAATGAATGTGGACAACACTTTCACCAACCTGGATATGTGCAACCCTATACAATTTCTCATGAAATCTTAAGAATCAGTGCCCTAAAATACTATAGGCTATATCACCAAGATCAAAACCAACAGATAAATATAAATCAAAATTCATTCAATAGCATGATGCATGTGAGATCACTCCTAATATAATTGGAAAACACAAGCAAAAAAGAAGACCAAACGAATATTTGTTCTTTACTTGGAGGTGTATCATAGTTCTGTTGTGGAGCCGAATGATTGACAGGGTTCGTCATGTTGTTAGGGGCAGTATAGTACTCGGATCTCGGTACGGCATATGGAACTGCCGGCGCCGCTGGAGTTGTCGATGCCTCGATTAACGGATTGGAGAGGTCATGAGACCTCACGGAATGCTCGGCGCCGCTATGAACTCCGGCCATCTGAAGAGCAAAATTGCTTAGTCCTAAACCATAGCCAAATCTGGCGAGGTCCTTCCCTCTAACCCAAAAAGAACGGCGCCCAGATTCTTGACCGTCGGCCAGCAATGGTGAAAAACCTGACGTTCACAGAACAACAAAAAAACAGAAATGAAATACTCTTCAAATTTGAGGTTCGAAATCTGTCCAAACCCTGACCTCCTCTCGATCGAACGCTCGGCTCTCTCTCTCTCTCTCTCTCTAACTTTCTTTCTTCCTCTAGACCGGCTGAGGCTGAACAAATGAAGCACTAATAAATTGAGAGAACCCTCAATTAGGGTTTTGTTCGAGGAAAACACAAAAAGAGGATGGATAAGAAAGGAGGGTTTATGTCATTTATCTCCCTTGTTGTTTTGCATTATATCAGATGTTTCCCTTATCGTTTTGTAAATACTAATCAGCCACTAATCGTTTTAGTCAAAGACCACTTACCTTTCTTATTGATTAAAAAATGATAAAAAATTTATTGTAATGATAATTTTACCCTTAACTATTTTAAAACTTATTAAATAATTAAAAAGTAAAATACATAAATAACACTTTAAACTTGGGATTAACTACACTTTACCCCCGTGGGGCTATTGTGTATTTTTCTATTTAATGGTTTTGATCATCATCTTCACCAAAGTTCGCAAAACCCCAGAACAGCAACAACGAATGATTACTTCCTACGACTTTCTACTACTGCTTCTCCGAGCTGCCGGAATCAATAGATCTCTCCACTTTGGTCTCCGACCACCTCTACAAAATCCTCTCTCTCTTCCTCGTAATCACCACCGTCGTCGATCTCTTCTTCCTTCGCAATGCTGGCAACAGAGTCGCCTTTCTCTACCTCCAATCCGAGTAGTCTAAACATCTCCAATCACTCGAATTCCTCTAAATCGATTGGAACTCAATCAAACCCATTTCCAACAAATTCACCCCATGCGAATTTCAGATCCGAAAAATTGGATTGTCGTCTCTGTCACAAATCACCCCTCCGATTCGATTCGAAACCTCGCCAAAATCAGAGGATGGCAAGTTCTTGTGATCAGCAACTCCGAGATACCCAAAGACTGGAATTTGAAAGGTACCATATTTCTCTCTCTAGAACAAGAATCTGAAACTTGAATCTAGAAACTATATTAAGCGATAGATGTTTATGCCTCATTGTGGTCTATAGAAAGGGATGTCCAAGAATCAATGGGTTTGTAATTTTCTAACTTCTAATTTAAAAATTATTTGCTTTGAGACGTGGTCTTCTAATTCTATTTCCCTGAAAATTCATGATTTTCTTGAAGTCGGTTCTTCAAAATTCTTGCACGCTTCTTGCACAAACCCTTGCCGGTGAGTTCGGTACGAGGTATGTCCTTCAAATCGATCACCGCCTTCGATCTGTCGTCGTAACCTACACCATCGCCACCGTTTTCGATCTGTCGCGCGTGAAGGTGGTGACGATTATGGAGGTGGTGGAAGTCGTCATGGTGGAGGATACGAAAATGGTGGTATTTTTGTGAAGCCCAATTAAAATAGGGATTTTGTGTATGTGTGTGTGTGAGAGAGAGAGAGAGAGAGAAATGAGATGGAAAAAGAGAGAGATATATATAGAGAGGGATCAGAGATGGTGGTGAACTGGTGGTCGTCGGTGGTGTGGTGAGTAAGGTGGTAGCCGCCGTTTGGGTTGAAGAAGAGGATGTTTGAGTTAGGAAGATGATTGGGTTGAGGAAGAGGATGATGAATATTGTCTAAACTACACACTTGACTCTTAAGTTTTAGATAGAAAATAAAATGACTCCTATTAAATTTTTTAAAGAGTATAGGGATAGCATTGGGCGGTGGCTGATGGAGGTGGTGGTGGGAGATAAATATAATTATTTAAAAAAAATTAAGGGTAAAAAATATAATTTTAAAAAATAAGGGGTGTTAATGAATTTAAAAAAAAACATAATATTTTTCAAATTGAAGTAAGGATATTTATGTCTTTTAACACAGAAAAGTTGGTGAGGGGAAAACATCTGATATAGTGCAAAACGACAGAGGAGATAAATGGTATAAATCCTAAGAAAGTAAGTGTAGCTCACAATTGAGCTAAAGCAGTTCACGCATACTTAAACTAAAGCAGTTGAGGAATATCTGTAAAATCCGAAGTTTGAGCCGGCGAAAAAACACTTAAAAATAAGATTTCATCAAATGATAATGAAATTACAATTATATTCTTGATAACAAAATTTTTAATTTATTTTTATTTTTTTTGGTTAAAATTAATTTATTTTTATAATATATGAGAATAAAATAATAAATTATTTATTTTATTTTATTTTTCTTTTCTAACAAAATAGTATTGAAAAAATATACTTTTTTTCACAACAAGTAAATATTATTCTTTCATTTTTTTTCTTTCTCTTTTCTTTCCTTCTAATTAAACACATTAATATACCAATTGCAAGTTTTATAAACCTCGTGATCATAATGGAGCTAGTGAGAGAAAATGGTGAGAAGCAATGGAGCTTCAAGCAAGACACCAGAGGAGGGAAATGGTATAGCGAGAAGCACCAAGAAAGTTAAAATTAACATGCTAAAGAGAAGAAAAGAAAACATGGTAAGTGAATCTCCCACGACTGAAGAGGAACAGAATGAAGAGGCGAGAATCCAGCAGAACCAGACGCAAATGCATGATAGTGAAGTTCCTTATCTGTGTTCTTTTAGGGACGTGCTTAATGGTGAGCAGAAGATAGAAGATAAGAAGATGGGGGAAGTGTATTTTGACACAGAAAAGGATAACTGGGCTGACCGGGAGATGGAGCTCGATGATAACAATAGGAGGCTGAAACAGAATGGTATACTAGAAATCCATATCCCATATCAAATGCTGGAGAAAATTATAGGAAAATGGAAAGGATCTCTAATCATTCGACTACTGGGTCGACCAATAGGTTATAGAATCTTGTGTCAAAAAGCTAAAGCCTTATGGAAGCTACAAGGTGACTGTGAAATCATTGACCTTAACCATGGATAGTTCTTGGTTAAGTGCGATCGAGTTGCAGATGCGGAGAGAATTTTAACCAAGGGTCCACGGATTATCCTTGATCATTATCTCACTATTCGTAAATGGGAACCCGAATTTCATTCGGGGCATGCTGAGGAGATGAAGACGACAGTGTGGATTAGACTGTCGGAGCTATCTGTGGAGTTTTATGAGTCATCGGTGTCATACAACATTGGCCGAGACATCGGCAAACCGGTAAAAATGGATAGTAACACGGTGGTATCAACACGTGAAAATTTTATATGGATCTATGTTGAGATGGATCTAAATCAGCCATTAATTCCTCTTTACATTATTAGAGGTAGAACTTACAGGCTTGAGTATGAGAGCCTCCATGCCCTGTGTCAAAAGTGTGGAAGAGTTACTCACAACATAGATTACTGTCCATTTTTTAAACCTATAAATAACAGTAGTGGAATACCGAAAATGATTACGGTGGTAATTGTTCCCCCTAGAAGCTGGAAGAGTGGAGAGACAAAATCAAAGGATGGCGCCGACGAACATTCAGGTAGATGAGAGACCTTCGGAGGAGGAGAGTCGTACGGTGGAGAATAATGAGAATATTACCATTGGGAAACAAACAAAAAGTAGAAAGCATAACCAACATGTAGTGGAGGTTCAAACTTGACAGTTGTTGCAGATTCGGTTGAGGTGCACAATAACGTGGTTGAGGAAGAAGACAATACAACTTTTGGGCTATGGTTACTTGTTTAAAAACAAAGAAGGCTCAATTATCTAAAGAAAGAAAATGGGCCAAATTCGCTAACCCAGATGAACTAGTACACGGACCTAAGGGGAGAAAGATAATGGGCCGAAATGAAACTTTTATTTCTAGGCCTGGGAAAAACGGGCTGGAAAGATACAATAATGGCTCTTATAAAAAATAAAATGCTAAGGGGAAATCAACTCAAGGTCATGTAGGTGCGGGGAATTCGGCCTCTTTCTTAGTTGGAAGATATAAGAATCGGTAGTATAGACCTAAGGCTGTCAGCAGAAAAACAGAAGCTCAAAGTAAGGCTCCAATTAGGGCTAAACATGTGGCATAGGTTGGTACAAAAAGGTTGATCTTGGAACACTAATTTTGCCTCTCCCTCTAAGATTTTTTCGGCAAACCCTAGTCCCCAAGTGAGCTTTAATTTTGGCTCTAATTTCCAACATCCCCATCACCATCAACAAGTTTCTTCAAGCTCTTAACCTACCAAGAGCACCTAAATTTTAGGAGTTAATTATGTCCAACTCAAATACCTTCCTCCTAACAATAAACCCATCCTTATTGTTCCTGACCCAGGAAGAGGAGATGGTTCACAAGGTGGATGTGTTTTGGGTGGTAGAGTCAGTGAGAATATTAGCAAAAATCATGGATTGGGGTAAGATGGAACTGCCATTCATGGAAGTCTATGTGGAGACATGCAAGGCTTGGATGGAGAACAAGAGGATATGCAGATTGATTCTAGGGATAAGGGACTTGGATCCACTCCTGAATATACAAAATAAGTTTTCAATGAAGATTATGACATGAAATTGTGAGGGAGTAGGTAATAATAATTTTTGAAATTCCTTCGGAGGCATGATTCAGATGCATAGACTGGATGTTGTGATTTTACTTTAAACTAAAGTAGAGTTGAATGCTATGGGAAATTTTTTTAGTGATCAAAGATTTACTGTGTCTACCCATGTTGATCCTTGTGGTAGAATGGAGGGTATCTAGAAGCTTTGGATTCTGGAGTAAATTGGTATTAGTCAACTTAACACTAGTGACCAGGCTATTCATGTTAAGGTTAAAAAAGCAAACTATGAAGAATGGGTCCTCTCCGCAGTATATGCTAGTCTTAATTTGAGATTTAAGAGTGATTTGTGGATGAACTTGAATTACACTACTGAAACAACTAATGCCCCGTGGATGGTTATGGGAGACTTGATTAATATTGCCAATCAAGCTGAAAAATCCAATAACAAGAATATTGATAATTGTGTCTTGGTGGACCTTGGAAATAATGGGCCCAAATTCACGTGAACTGGTACGAATAGAAACGATGTTAAAATTCGTAAGAGATTGGACCGCGTTATGGCTAATGAGGAGTGGTACTCGAACTTCCCGAAAACTATCGTGGAATCTCTCCCGCGTACGTATTCTGACCACTCTCCTATTTTCATTAATATGTTGGGTATTTGTAGAACTATTAGAAATAAACCGTTTCACTTTGAAGTAATGTGGCTTGCTCATTATGACTTTGCGAACTTCCTTAACACTAACTGGAATAGACAACTGATTAACCTAAAGGATTAAACTTAAAAAGATCACTAAGGACTTAATTAATTGGAATAAGGAGGTTTTTGGGAATCATTTTAGGAAAAAGAAAAATATCCTTACTAGGTTAAAATGTATCCAATTGGCCCAAGATAGAAATTATATGACTTATCTTAATCAATTGGATAATAATCTTTAACATGAGTATTTATATATTCTTAGATAGGAGGAAATATTTTGGGCTCAAAAGTCTAGAATTTTGTGGTTGAAGATGGGGGAAACAAATAACAAATTTTTCCGTAACATAGCTTTTCAAAGAAGAAGAAGAAATAGAATTAATATGCTTAAGATGGGTAATGAAAGGATCAAGGATCCGGGACAAATTAAAAATCACATCAGGAATCATTTTAGCAATTTATTTTTGGAAGATATGCTAAGTAATGATAGACAGAATTTTGCATGCTTGCCCTATAATTGAGGATCACTATCATAACTCTCTTACTAGTATGCCTACTAAGGAAGAAACTTGGACTAATCTAAAAAATATTGAGGATTTAAAAGCTTCAAGACCTGATGGGTTCCAAGCTATCTTCTTTAAAAAAAAACTGGAATGTGGTTGGAAATGACATGTACAACTTTGTGGTTGATTGCTTTAGGAATTGGGATATGTCGATTTATAATAGTAAATCCCTTGTTGCCTTTGTTCCTAAGGTTAATATCCTTGAAATGATTATTCAATTTAAGCCCATAAGTTTGTGTAATACTTCATATAAATTGGTTACGAAAATTCTTGTGGATAGGTTGAGACCTTATCGTGACATGATCGTGGGCCTGAATCAAAGTAGCTTTATTCTCGGGCGAATGATGTCGATAATATTATTGTTACTTAGGAGGTTATACACTCTCTTAAAAAAATGAAAAGTAAAAGGGAAGGTATGATTATAAAGCTTGACCTTGAGAAAGCTTATGATAGAATTAATTGGGATTTTCTAGAAGAAGCAATGATTAATTTTAATATTTCGGGACACCGGGTCAAGCTTATCATGAGTTGTATGAGAGCTTCAACTTTTTCCATTCTTTGGAATGGAGAAGCGCTAGAAGAAATTAAACCGACTAGAAGTTTGAGACATAGGGACCCTATGTCCCCCTACCTGTTTGTCCTTTGCATGGAAAGACTTTCTCATTTGATTAATGATAAGGAAAACAAGGGTAAATGGAATGGTTTAAAAATAGGTAGGGAGAGTCCATCCCTAACCCATTTGTTCTTTGTTGATGACTTAATGCTTTTTGCTAAAGCTAACGACAAGAATGTGAATTCTATTTTGGAAGTGACGTCGAATTTTTCGGGAGCTTCGGGCCAAAGAATAATTTTTTGCAAATAAAAAATATTTGTTTTTCCTAACATTAATAAGGTTGATTCTAAGTATATAAGGAAGAAATTGAAAATTTAACTGGTTGAGGATCTTGACATATACCTTGGAGTTCCCCTTATTCATGGGAGAAATTCTAAGAGGCACTATAATTTTATTCTGGAGAAAATTCAGAAAAGATTATCTAGTTGGAAAGCGAACATGCTATCATTGGCAAAAAGGACTTTGCTAATCAAATCTGTCACTTCTACGATTCCATAATACAACATGTAAGTATTTCCCCTCCCTAAGAAATTTTGTGATGAAATGGATAAAATTAATCATAAATTCCTTTGGGGTGAGGCTAATGATAAAAAGAAATATCATCTGATTAAATGGGATAATGTTTATAAACCTAAAGAGGAATGGGAGCTAGGTATTAGAGAATATTGGAAAAGTAATAGATCCTTTTTGGCTAAACTAGGTTGGAGTATTACGACTGGTAAGGAAAGTATTTGGGCTAGAATTTCGTGCGGGAAATATAAGCTTGATAAAAGCCCAAGTACTTGGAAAGTAAAACCTCAAACTCTTATCTTTGGAAGGGTATTGTCAAAACTAAGAATATGAGGGATGGGATCAAATGGAAAATAGGGGATGGTGTGAATGAGAACATTTGGAATGATTGATGGTGTGGTGATGCTCATTTGGGAAATGATGAACTTCAATCTAGTTGGGATTTAAAAGTTGCGGATATTATTGATGAGTCCGGGGATTGGTTTTTAACACCAATTCTTCATCTTATTAATGACACTCAAAGGGATATCATCTTGAATAATGAACACCCGAACATAGAGTTAGACAATAAACCTATTTGGATGATCGGTAACACCGGAAAATTCAACATAAACCTATGATTTATTGAATAAGGAACAGAAGAATGAGTACATTAAATGGAATTGGATTTGGAAGTTAAAACTCCCTAAAAAACTTAAATATTTTGTGCGACTTATTATGTATGGTAAATTAGTTACTAATATTTTTAGATCTATAAGATGTGATAATGCCTCTAGTTTTTGTCAAAGATGCCAGGTGGAAACAAAATTGATTAACCATGTCTTAAGGAAATGCCTTAAAGCGGGTAGGATTGGGAGCGGTTTAGCAACTAGTCATGGAGGGTTTGAGTTTATGAACTTGGACATTCAACAATGGATCAAAAGGCATTTGAAAGGGAGATCTTCTAATTCTTCAAAACATTTTTTTTTCATGGTTATTATTTGGGAAATATAGAAGGATAGAAATGAAAAAGTCATCAAAGGAGTGGACTCTAATGTGATTTTGACTTTAAATCGTATCGTGAGGCTTAGAGATGATTTAATGGAAACCTTTTATTCTTCCTATCCCACTAATAATAGAGCGGTTTCAAAATTTTCTCATTGGATGTTTCCATGTGCAGGATTTTACAAGTTAAACACGGATAGAAGTGTTATTGGAAACCCAGAAAAAGGTAGAATTCGAGGGCTGGTTAGAGATAGATATGAAATTTGAATGTTTGGCTATTATGGCCAAATCCAAGATTATACGAGTCTTGGAGCTGAAATCAGAAGCATCCACATGGGGATTATAATCGCTTTAGACAGAGAACTTCCAAGTCTTGATTGTAGAAACGGACTCCCAAGAAGCATTATTGTGGTAGATTGCTCAGATACCCATAAATACACTTCATGGATTAAAGATTGTAAAAGGTTCCTAAAGGATAACAATTATGTTATTCAGTACGTGCCTAGAGAAGTGAACAAATGTGCCGATGTTTTGGCTAAGAAATGAGTGAATAGAGGCACGGATCTGAAGATTTTGGAGTCTCTTTTGGAAGATATGACTGTTTGTTCAGTGAGCTACCCAAGAGGGGGTGAATTGGGTTGTTATAAAAATTTAGCAATTTAAATCTCTAAACACTTAATATATCAAATAATCAATTTATCCTAAATTAATTATTACCTTGTTACACAGCGGATAAGTGTTTAAACTACATGTACAACTAAACAAAATATAAATAATGCAGAACACAAAGATATATCCTGGTTCACCAAGCTACTCTTGGCTAATCCAGTCTCCCGAACTCCACGGAGATTCACACCCATTAAAACCCAGATTCTTTTAAAGATAGGAACCAAACCCTTACAGTGATTTTTTTCATAGGCTCAGAATCAACTTTCACAATTCCCTTTTCACAGGCTAAAGAAGAACCTTATATTTTTTAAGGCTAAAGACTAACTTAACTCTATTACAGAAAGAATCACAACCTAATCCTTTTACCAGGTTAAGAATCAAACCTCACAAACACTCCAAATATCATTTTCACTGGTAAAGATGAACCGTTACAATCACTCAAACATGAACTCTATTCAGGAAGAATTCATACCTAATTCTTTTCAAGGGAAAAGAATAACCAAATCTTTTTATCCACTAGGTAAAGATCAAATCTCAATCTTTTTTCCAAAAAAGATTGAAACTATAGCTACCCTGATTAAATACAACCCAACTGTATCCAATCCGCACAAACTCACCAATTACAAAAATTACTAAGTTTCTTCCCACTCAGAACTTCTACTACCTCAAACCAATTAAACTCAATTAATGTCCCGATAATTACTACATGATAGAATTAAGTGAAAAATTTAATATCTGATTATAATATGTGTGGGTAGTACAAAATTAAGTACGTAATTAGATAATCACAAAATCGTTTTAAAAAGAATTTTTATGTTCTTTAAAGTTCAAAAACGATTTCACTAAAATCTTATCAAACAAGCAAATAATAATATAATTTCACAATAAAGAATAATAGCTTGAAAAAATCTCACCAAGAAAACACCAAAAAATTGGAATCAGAATAGCAAGACAGCACGGATTGGTGACACCAACTCAATCAACGTTTTAACTCAAGAACTTTGCACACAATTGATCTCACAAATGATCTCTCAAATATATCTCAGAATAACAATTCTTAGAAAGCTCAGAAACTTAGATAGTTCTTGATTGATGTGTTATATTGATATGAAATTTGCAGGTCTATTTAAGTTGATTTGAAATAAACCTTCTAACGGTTAGTTTCCTTAAGATATGTAATTTAAATGCACCTATAGACCCCATATATCATAACCATTCATTCCTGGTATAATTCACTCATATATGACTTTAAAATCTTTTAATAAAGTCCTCAAATTAATTCTCAATTTCAAATCGAATAGATATGAAGTATCAAATGTACCAAATTAAGAAACACTTCAATTTTATGTACCATATCTATAGGGACATCAAAATAAGTGTGATATATCTCAAATACATTCAAATCTCAAGAATATCTTAATCAAATATGCAAAAAATGGCTAGTTTTGATTTAATCCTTAAAATCCTTGAAATTCTAACTAGACAGTCGGTTGACCGACTTCTAGTAATCGGTTGACCGATTAATACAGGTTGTAACTCAAGCCAACTTTTCACAGGCAGTCAATTGACCGACCCATGCATGGTCGATTGATCGATCGTCACGGGATGGAATTTTAAGCCTTGGTTGGTTGACCGATCGATACAGAGAGTTTCACTTCGGCTAATTAGTAAACCAATCTCCCCTAGTCGATTGACTGATCGATTTAGAGACTTCCTAATTTCCAACCTACTCCAATGGGTTAACCGAACATATAAGACCCCGATTCATACTCGTGCATCATTTAATTGCATTTTAGAGTAATTGGAAAAAATTCGGGGTGAAATTGGGTCAATTAAAAATTCAAATTTAAAAGTTTAGGGGTCAAATTTCAAAGTTAGAAAATATTCTATCCAAAATTGACATTTAACTTTTGAATTGAAACTTTTTGGGGGTGAAATTACAATTTAGAAAAATCTTAAATATGAAAATTGGACTAAAAATAAGATTTTAAAGAAATTAGAGAGGAGAAAGGGGAAACTAACCAAAAGATTATATATATAGCAGTGTGTGTGTGTGCTGTGAGATCCGCCGGAGACAGAGCTAGATCAGGAAGTGTGAGACGTGGCCTCATTAGATCAATTCTCATCCACTAATTTCATGCATATAAATGACCATGCAGAGATTGTGATTAGAAAATGGGAGAGAAAGATCGAGAAATCAGAGAAACTGAGAAGAGAGAGAGAAACTGTGTGACGCCCCGTCCCGGTTTCCCAAGGCCGAGACTAAGGTTTCTCCTATAGAGAAAATCCTAAGCCTAGAAGCAACTATCCAACTAGTCAAATTTTTTGACACTACAAAATTCGGTAAGTTTTTATAAATCATAGCGATAATTCTAATTGCCGATTTTATGACGAGAATGCATTTCATATAATAATTACCATTTAAATATCACCAATTAATCCAACGTTGCATTTCGAGTTAATCCGCAGATTTGTTCAAAACATGGCGACCCAATTCGTTCTATAAAAATTAACTTTCACTTTCGCAAAACGGCGCCAAAACTTCCAATTTAATAATTTATTATTTAAAAACCGAATATTTAATAAATTTCAATATTTATAGATTTCGAATAACTGACACCGATTTTTCATATCTATAAAATCCAATAGATTTCTGACTATGCCGACGACGGTTAATTAATAGTTCAATTTAGAAGAATACTTCCCATTTAAAATCCAGTAAGAACTAGTACTTTCTAATTCATAATTTAAACATCCGATTTCCAATTATAATTGAAGTCCCAATTTTCCACTACTTAAAATCAAATCGATTATATTAACAATATATTTTAATATATTGAAATAAACATTTTACAATCACTATAGTATTTATAATTACCGTTTTCTCCAATTATAACAATAAATAATTTTATTACAAATTATTTACAACACGAAATTCAAATAGAATATTTATCTCTTCTCTCGCATTTCTCCCAGCCGATTCTGCAATCCAAACACTGTGGGGTTGTGAGCCAACGCTTAGTAGAATTCCAACCCCTCTAATACGTGAATTTAATTTATCACATAAAACCACATAATCATGCTCGTCACATAAATACAGCGCATAAATCACATAAGCATGCTTGTCACATAATTCCCGCACCGTCCAACATATTTCACATAATTTTCACAAATAAAATATCGCAACAATATACTAAATAATTTCATGTAATCGCCCATGAGACATTTACATATAATCAAATGCATATATTAAAGAAGTTCGGAATTCTACTTTTCCCGGATTTTCCACCGGTCCGCGAGATTGGATTTTAGATTTTTAGTGGGGTGGTTGGTGCAATTTCCTCTTTTTTTTTTTTTCTTTTCTTTTTTTTGTTTCTTCTTCCTGTTTCTGCTTCTGCTTTCGGTTTAGGGACCAGCCGCCAAGCACTCTCCCTCTTGCCGCCGATCATTACTCCGATCACGCCACACCCCCACGAAGACAGAACAGAGCATACCCACGCACACACCGGTGAACAAAACACCGCTGGTATCAAACATTACGCATATACCCACTTCTTTCTCTCTCTATCTTCTTACTTACCGCTGGCCCAAATAACCGACGGCGACACACACCCACCCTACCGAACCTCAGAACAAAACACACACAATACACCTTGATGATTAACACACCCACACCACAACCGTTAAACACACACACACACACACACAGCAGACGCAAAACACACCCACACCCATTGCTCTCTCTCTCTAACTTACCGTCGGTGAACTCCGGCGACAACCACACAACCAACATCTCCCTTACCACACACACACACTAAACATACAGAAAATACACACACAAACTATTAACACAAAACATAAAACAGAGCACACGCACACGAAACACACACACACTCAATCACCGTCACCACTGGACGAACGGTGATCCCACACCCATCGGAGCTAAATGCCCTCTCTCTCTCTCTCTAAATTTGACGACGCCACATGCCCCATTGACGACCGAAATGATCACCGATCATCGACACTCACCGGCGAACCCACCTCCGATTCTCTATCTTCTTTTCTCTCTCTTGTCGGTTTTCCTTTCTCTTTCCCGAGGTGTATGTATATGTATGAATATATGTATGTATACATATGTATATGTGTGTGTATATGTGCGTGATCCAAAGGCCGGCCAAGTGGCCATTCCCTCTTCCCTACGATTTCACCAATTCTCTCTCTATATATATATAATATATATTAAATATTTTATTTGCACAATCCTCCCATTCAATTTTAGTTAGGATATTAGTTAAACCCAACTCACATTTTAATGTGTTTGAAAATTTACGAATTAACCCCTTAACTTTTAAATTAAACAATAAATGACACACGTTACCCCCGTATTTTTCTTAAATGTACGAAAATGTATTTTAAATAAGGATCAGGATCTTACAAACTGGGTTTCAGTTATGGATGTGTTTGGGCGACGGTGAGCAGTTGGTGAAGAGGGTGTTCATTTGGCGATTTTGTGAGGGTATCATGTCTTGTCCATCCGGTAGCCGTGTGAGGTTGATAAAGAGAGAGAGGAGAGTCGGCCGACAATGGTTCAGACGGTCGTGATCTTGTGTTTGGTATGTGTGAGTTGTTCAGCCAGCGATCCTCGGTGGTATAAGTAGTATGAATGTTGTCATTGATTTCGTGTGGTGGGGCATCATCGGTCGGTTGAGAGGAAATAGAAATAGAGACGGTGATTGTAGGTGTGTGGATTGCATGTGTGATTATCACCGTTCGTCGTCGTGTGTTGTGGGTGTGTTGTTGACGGCGATTATGTGTGTTGTGCATGTGTTATGTTTGTGTATGTATGCTCTGTTCTGATCAGTATGTGTGTGTGTGTGTGTGTGTGTGTGTGTGTGTTGTTCATGGGTCGGCGGTGGTGTGTGGGTATGTGATCGTCGATGGGGTGGTATGTTCGGTCAGTCGTCGGTGGAGTGGGGAGTCATCGGTGGGTTTCTATATTCAATTCGGTCACTGAGTGTGTGTCCACAGTCACTCGTTGCTGCTGTGCGTGTGTGTCCCTCATCAGACAGTGTGTGTGTGAGTCGACCTGTGTGTGTGCGCCAGCGATTTGCATAGGTGGGTGCTCTGTTTTCTTTCTGCCAACTGTATGTATGTGGGTTTGTGTTTGTGTGTGCATGTGAGTGTCCAGTCGATTAGATGAAGTATGGTGTGGGTGTTCCAACGTGTGAGTAGGTGGTCGTTTCGGTGGGTGTACGTGATCAGTGGTTGGTTGTCAGTGGAGAGGGTGGGGACGTGGTAAGGGTGTCGACTATTATTTGGCGAAGCAACAGAAAGAAGAAGAAGAAGAAGAAAAGGGAAAAGAAGAAAGGGGAAAAGAGGGAATTACACAAATAACCCCAACAAAAGTCAAAATTCATCCGCGGCCCGTGAACGATTCGGAACGGGTAACGTTTTTCGTTAAGTTTATTAAATCAAATTCTAGCATCAAAATTTTGTAACCAGAATAATAAATTTGGGACTGTCATATTATTAAATTTTTATGCAGTAATTAACGGAATGAAATTTACCGAATAATAATGGTTATAAATAAAATGTGGGGAATGGAAAATTACGGAACTTAGGGCCTGCTTTACATGATTAGGCTATTTTTGCATAAAATATTAATTTAGGCCCTGTTACTATTAGGTTCGCATGCACTAGAGTATCGGTAGAAGGTAGTCAATGAAAACTTTTCGGAGCGGATAATCAGGTGAGTGTATTGTCTTCTTGCCAAACTATTTATATATAAATGTGTGTGTAAAATGGTTTTATTTGGACTGTCTGATTTTATAAATGATATGGATCAAGCAAGTTTTAGGTGAGTTGGGAAAAATGAATTTTCGGTAAATTATGTTGGTTTTAAAAGAAAATTGAAAAATGATTCGTTGGCTTTGGTGATTTAAAGGAGTGAAAAATATCTGGTTTTCTAATAATGCTTGGTTTTCTAAAACCAAAGGTGGAAAAATATTTTTTTTTTACTAAATGGGTGGTATTTTTAAAAAGAAAGAGAAAAATGTGGTTTAAAAATTCTTCCTTGTAACGGGTATGGTTTGAATAAATGTAAGTTTAAAAATTCTCCCCGAAAGGGGTGTGATTTATATTCTCCCCATAAGGGGTGTGGATTTTTGACGATGTGGTATAAAAATGTATTTCTTCCCGTAAGAGATGTGGATTTTTAATTATACTGATGATTTTGACGATGCCATAGTTGTTCTCCCCGAAAGGGGTATGGATTATATTTTTCCTCGTAAGGGGTGTGAATTATATTTCTCCCCAAAAGAGGTATGGATATATTGTAGGAAGGCATATCCTACAGATGTTACGGTACCGTTACAACTCCCGATCGTGAGGTTAAAACGATCACTATGGCTAGCCAGTGTGTGTTGTGGTGGTTTGAGATGTGTGTTTGAGATGTGGTGTTTTACTTATATTGGGTGATTTATTATTTATTATGATGATTAGTATGATTTTATACTAGATGGATTTGGATGAAACTTATCTATATCGCTTTATTTTCACTGCTTATATACTGGAGATTTTACGAGCTATGTGGTGTTTATATACTTACGCTTGATCCATTTAGATGTTGCAGAATGATTTATTATTATAAAATATTTTTACTAAGAAGGCAGTACACTCGTAGGTGCTGTAAATAGGTGTTTGTCCCCTACTGGCAATAGGTCGGTTCTGGACGTGCGATAGGGAAGGAGTTTCTTGGGGGTATTACTTGAGGCGAATCAAATGAGAGGTTTTGGGTTTTGTATCTTGGATGTTATTGAGAAATTTTGTAAGGACAAGAGTGTCCCCGAGTAGAGAATGTGTGTGTGTGTGTGTATGTGTATATATATATATATATATTTATTTTTATTTTTATTGGCTTTTGTGATATATATTTATGTGTGTGTATTGTCGTCTATAGTGTTTGTCATTCAGGTGAGGTCGTGTCGACGTCACGTCGGCCCCACAATAATAGGTGTCCGGGGTGGGGTGTGACAGAACATTCTATGGTCAGTTGACCAAACACTGCCGGAACACTATTTCTCAAACTATTTCGGCTCCAAACTTCATCGTTTTAAACCCTTTAACCGATTTTTTTTCTTGGTTAATTTAATTGACACTAATATTCAATTTTAAAAACTAATCTTTCTTAGGTCAATTTTTATTTTTTAATTTCACATTGGAGCAAATAATTTAACATTAATTAGGATCTTAATTTCACCAAATTAAGCACACATAAATATAACTCATTAATTTGTGTCATGTGTAATTTTAATCGGGATACATTAAGAGCAAAAGAAATTTGAGTTGTTTTCATCTAATTTATTCAGAATCTTCAACACTCTTCATCTTTTTAATGTTTATCTCTGTATCTTCAACAATTACTTCATGATTTGATCTTTAATGGAACTCTTATACTGAAACACTTAATAATCACGTTAGTTCCATAAAAAACACGAATATTTAATTATCCATCAAAATCTCGGGATCAACAATGATGAATTTGGTGATAGCTAAGTTGGATTCGAGTGTCTTTAATAGGTGCCCGTAGTGTTGTTTTTGTTTTGGTTGCTCTTTTATGTACCAAAAAAAAAAAAAATTACCAATTGCACATAAATTGAAAAAGCCCTCAATTTATTGATACCAATTGCACCCAAATCCTAAGATAATTGGATTTAATTGTTTGGGTCTGACGATCATGAAATAGTTTCAGTTTTAATTTTATTTTTGAATTTTAAGAACAAAACCAATTTAGGACTTCATTCAAAATGGTTCAAAAACTTGAGTATATGTATAAAATTAGTTATGGACTAAGGAAATGGAAAAATCAACATATAATTGTCTTACTTATTTTTGTTATCATTTTTTATAATAATATATTTTTATTTATATCTTTTGTATGTAACTACGGTGCATATTGATGATATGAATGCAAAAGACTATTTGTTAAATTGGTGAGAAATATTTGACTGTAAAAAAATATATGTTCTCCACATATACTTATAGTTCATTAATAATTTGTAGTCATGTATGAGAATGATTTATTTTATGCGATTAAAACTTAATGAGTTACAATTGAGATAGATATTTAGAGATCTTGATGTTAGAATATTTTATGGGCTAACATTAATTGAATTAATTGTTTTACAAAAACGGGTTAATGGATAGTCTATTATTTAAGCAGCCCAAATAATCAATGATCATATTTTGATTTGGGCTATGACGTCTTTTATGTAGAAGCTCAGTTAAGTGGCAAATGTAGGTTTAGGGTTTCGTTGAAGCTCGTTATGGGAGGACCCAATAAGAAACCCTAGTATATATAACTAGGTCCCCTCCCTAATCTAGATTAAGGGTTTCTTCCCATTGAGAGCCACCACCACAATAATCTAGATCATAGGGAGGAAGACCTGATTAGTAATCTGCTGCGACAGATTTAATCTCCTGCGATGGCCCAAACAGGTACGTATTCGATTATCGTTCTTTATTGTTGTGTCATAATATTCATGTATGTTTACGATTATTATTCAATTTCGTTTTATTGTGATTATGAGAAATAATCAACATGTGGTACTGGAGTCAACATACATGATTTAGGATCTTCAATTGAAAATTAAAAATAATTTTTTTTCTATTTTTATTTTTTTCGGAGCCAAACTCCCGATTATTATTTCTGAAGCCTTCAGATCACATATCCCTAAAAATCATTTTGGTTCGATTAGGAATTCAGAGCAATGAATGCCATTCGGCGTAAAATTCATCTTTATAATGTCACTTTTGGTCTCTACATGCTTGATTAGCGGGAGTGATGTCTCTTTAATACTCTAATACTTATATGTGGACTGAGATTAGTTTCTATATGCATCGTAGTGATATTATTAATAATTTGATTTATGGCTCATGCTGTTCTTGCCTTTTTCCTTTTTTATATGGATATATGTATGTATATTCTTGGGTGTTTGGTCGGCTTTATGATGTATATATAAACCCTAGCTAGCAATATATGAGGCTACAAGCACTCTCCACTGTAATAATATATTCAACATCATTTAATTCAATCGATTCAGGCTTTCCAATTCAACAGAACCCTACATTTCTCTCTCTAGAAAGCTAGGAAACAACAATATGCCTCTTTTCCGAATCGCCGGTTGGATTTCAGATCATCCCAGTACATTGTTAATCCGAGCTCGATATCAAAATCGACACCGTCCAGCACAACGGATCCGAGTGGCGATGTAATTGTTCCATAGATAGGCCACAACGGTTTGGGAGGAGAAGGAGTAGTTTCTGACTTTGCCGCCGATCGAGAGCATCATCTTGATGTCGTGGCTCTAGCACTACTGGATTTCGTCGCTAACGATAGTGCAGGTATTGGTGGCGGAATTGCAATGGCCGACGAGGTTTAGCTCTGGGAATTTTGGGTGCCGCCAAACTTGATGATAAAGGCTTGGGATGGTGAAGGATTGATAATGAAATTTTTTTACGCTTTATACCTGAAAATTTAACTAGAATCTCACTCTGTCCAAGTGGTTTCAATTTAAATATATAAGATATCTTATTAACTTTATATGTTATTTTCTGAAGTGTAATGAATTACACTAATAAGAATGTTTAATTACACAATTAACCTCTAAAATTTAGAGGAAGATGACAATGAGTCAAACCCTAGTGAGTTGACTCATGATGACTCAGACAAATCAAATTTTGGAACCTAGATGCTAACTAAGAAAAATCATAGATGTACTAGTAATAGACCCAATACCTCAAGGCCCATTTGGGAATAGCCTGAAGCTAAAGGCTAATAGATTCCAATCTTTTTATTCAAATGAAGCCCAAAACTCCAACAGAGTGTTAAAGCCATCAGGAATGATCCAAATAGAGATGGACTAGCTCATGTAGCATATTCTCATGATATCACTTTATTTTCTACTCACGAATGTGATAATGATGTATACTTTTTGTGTTTGCCTCTAAGGATATAGTTAGTCTTAAGTCTTTGAGTTATGAGAATTACATCTTCCAAAAGAATTTGAATTTTGAGCTATGCAATTATGGTGCTCTTACTTTTGTGATATTTTTTATATTTTCCTGATGCATAATTTGTTGTTCTATATAATTTTTTCTCATAAATAGTTTTTTCAAGTTTGATCTTACTTATGATCTACATACTCAAAAAGATTAAGGAAAATCATAGTTATGAACTGTTTGATTAGTTATGTAACCCTGAAAACATGAAAGGGTATTTATCTGTATCTTTTGGACTTGTCTGCTAATTGATCGTGCTGGATGGCATTGTTTATTTTTCTTATTAAAGAAATTTTGTTATTCTTCATACATCAAGTACAAAAGGTGTTACTAAAAATATATATCACCTGCCAATTCTCGACTTTCTTTAATTAAAATCTCCATCAACAAAGAGGATGGTCGGTCATTGCCCCAACAATTATGAATATTGTATAAAAAAATTTTGAATCTTAAATTATTTTCTATTAAATATTACTCCATTGAGATTTAGTTTTGCAGTTAAATCTCGAGACTTGCTATTTTACAAAAGAGTTGCATTTTAGGTAATATAGTCTTGAGAGACATCAAGTCTAAAGTAAATATTTTGACCTTAGGCTTGTATTTGGATTTAGTCTCTTGCATATCTCACTGTGAAAAAAGATCATTTTAGACAAATTTTTCATTTTATGCATTAGAAATAGTACATGTTGTTGAATCCCAATCACTTATATTACCTAATCCTAGGTTGAGGTTTTCTTTGAGACTGAGTTAGGCCCATTGCGTTTCTACATTAGGACTCTTGTTTGACGTTGGGCGTGTTGAATCTTACATTATTTATGTATTTGATGGTTAGGAATCTTAAAGTAGTTTGACTCCTTATCTTTCTATTTATTATCTTTATGAAATATTTATATGATGAGTGACATAATTAAGAGAATTATATCTTATTTTGTTTTGGTAACCTGATAGAAACTGAATTAAATAGATAACTATTGAGAAGTGGTCATGGATAATGAAATGTATGATAAGTATTCATGATTCTTAGTGGGTTAAGTATAATGTTAATAACTAATTTAGTTATTACTACATCTTCCATCAACAAAAATGAGATCTTTCATTTTTCGAATCTGGGCTATGTTTGGGGCAATATATTTGCGTTTGGAAATAGAAGAAAAGTACTGAGTTATTTTTGTACAATTTCGCATGAATTTCTTCTTGTATTGTTTAGATCTTAAACTATTTAATGGGCCATACATATATTTTGATAGGCCCATTGGGCCATTAATTAATTATTAATTAACAAGCCTGATGGAATTACTAATATGGATAAATTATTCATGAATATATAAGAAGGCCTTGAATCGAAAACACTATCACTATGACTAGAATATCTTGGTATGAATCCAGGTTTGGGCTCATTAGATAGATATTGATTTTGTATTTGGGCTTATGTAATATCTCAACCAACTTTATTTATTTATTTATTTATTTATTTTTAATTACAACTTTCGGCCTTGAAATTCATATTAAGGAACCCATAAAAAATATTAATTATGATTAATTATAGTTTTACAATTTTTAAGCCCTTAATTTTATTTATTCTATATTAAGACTAATTTAATAATTAGTTTCAAAGTGTAGTAAAATTGTTGTTCAAATTCTTGCAACTATAATTGTTCGTTGATCACTGAAAATACATTTTGTAACGTACTTCATCTTGTTTTGATCATATACATATATGTCGCTAATATGCACTATTAATTATTGGGCAATATGGTTTAATTTTTTCATTTTGGAATGATTGCTTGTAAATTGTTGAGATTATTTTACCAAATTGATTTAATCAACATAATTTGCAAGCTTTCGAGTTCCTATTTTGTCGATGAATTTTTTTTTAGGTTAAGTTCTGCATTCACCTGCTCAAAGAGGGGTATTATGCAGTTTAATTTAATTGTTGGGTATATAGCTTAATTTTTTCAATTTGGAACGTTTAGTTGTCAATTATTGAGGTTATTTTACCAAAGTGATTTAACCAATATAGTTTGCAAATTTTTGAGTTCCTATTTTGTTGATGAGAAAAAAAAATTTAGATTAATTTGTGCATTCACCTACCCAAATGGGGTTATTGTGTAGATTAATTTAATTGTTGGGCAATATAGTTTAATGTTTCTAATTTGGAATATTTACTTGTAAATTATTGAGGTTATTTTACCAAAATGATTTAACTAATATAGTTTGCAACTTTTCGGGTTCCTATTTCGTTGATGAAAAAAATTTATAACTTAATTTTTCCTAATTTGGAACATTTATTTGTGAATTGTTGAGGTTATTTTACAAAAGTGATTTAACCAATATAGTTTGTAAATTTTCGAGTTCCTATTTTGTTGATAGAAAAATTTCAGATTAATTTGTGCATTCACCTACCCAAAGGGAGTTATTGTATAAATTAATTTAATTGCATGAGGATCTTATGTAAAATAAATTATTTGATAAATTTGTTTGCCCAAAGGGAATGAATTTTGAAAGATTATTTGTTTCATTATATTTTGAAGAAAATATATGAATTTGAAAGTTAATCTACCCAAAAGAGATGAATTTTTAAATCTGTAAATTTTTTTTATTCTGTTAATCCTTGTGATTAAAAAATAATTATTTATTGTAAACTCTGCTCAAATGGGAGTTTATACTAATACAATTGATTCTTATATTATATTACTTATACTTAATTGACTATTTTGCCCAATTACCCATAATTGATCTAATTGTAATTTTTTGTGAAAGTAATTTTTTTTTATTGTGAACAACAATAACGCCATAATAAAATTCTAAATTGATTCCTTAATTTAATAAGAATCTTTGTAATTTTCTTTATTTCGATGATTGTGTCATTTAAGCGTTGATTATTATTGTTATAAAGTTTTCATTATTTTATTGATCTTCATGCTTAAAGAATAATTGTTTATTGTAAACTATATCTAAATGAGAGTTTATGATGATACAATTGATTCTTATATTGTGTCGCTTATACTTATTTGGGCATTTTGATTATCTGATTTAGTGGGAGTTTTCTTGAATTTTTCTTTAATTCTATGATACGTTGTGACCACTATTATTATGCGTTTTGCAAAATTAAATCCTATTTGATGATCATCGTTATTGCACATTGTATTGTTGCGTATTATATTATATGAATCGATTATACTAAACCAAAGTTTAAGACCCATAGAGTTCAAGGAACATGTTGTGAATATGGGTGTCATTGAGTCTTTTGATTCTCTAGTTTAGTAGGAGTTACTGCATTTCTTTTTTACTTCGATAATTACGTTGTGACCACTATTGTTATGCGTTTTATAAAATTGAAATATATTTGATGATCATCATTATTGCATATTATATTATTGCATATCATATTATTTGAATTGATTATACAATATGGTATCTTAAGATATTGTGACTTAAGAATTACAGTTGTATACTTTTGGCTGTCACTAATCATTATTTTGAGATGTCGTGATTTATTGTTAGTGACAGATGACTTGTTAAAGTCAAGCAATTTTATATTGTTGAGAAATTGCAAGAGTTTCATTTTGTTGAGAAATTGCAGCAGTTTCATTTTGTTGAGAAACTGCAATTAACAATTTTATTTTGTTGAGAAATTGCAGCAGTTTCATTTTGTTGGGAAACTACAATTATAATTTCATTTAGTTGAGAAATTGTAATGAGGACCGATAAAAACAATGCATATTGATAATGATCACATGTTGGTATTGGTTTCTTACTATACTCCTGAGCTTACAATCTATGTCGATATGATTATAAGTATTTGTGAATATAAAAGTCTTATATTTGTTGAAATTAACATATAGACTATTATAATCCAATATTCAGATCATGTTGGACCGGATAAATTTATCAAGATATTATTTATAGACTATCATTTCTTTAAACAAAAGGTGTAGCTATACCAAAAATAAAAAAATTTAGTTATTAATCCGAGAGTCTTATTTTCAAAATTAAATTTATTCAATTAATGTAGCCCAAGTGGGAGAATGTTAGAGTATTTTATGGGTTAACATTAATTGAATTAATTATTTTACAAAAACGGGTTAATAAATAGTCTATTATTTAAGCAGCCCAAATAATCAATGATCATATTTTGATTTGGGTTGTGATGTCTTTTATGTAAAAGCTCAGTTAAGTGGTAAGTGTAGGTTTAGAGTTTTATTGAAGTCTGTTGTGGGAAGGCCCAATAAGAAACCCTAGTATATATAATTAGGTCCCCTCCCTAATCTAGATTAAGAGTTTCTTCCCATTGAGAGTCGTCATCACAATAATCTAGATCATAGGGAGGAAAACCTGATTAGTAATCCGCTGCGACAGATTTAATCTCCTGCGATGGCTCAAATAGGTACGTATTCGATTATCATTCTTTATTGTTGTGTCATAATATTCATGTATGTTTACGATTATTATTCAATTCCGTTTTATTGTAATTATGAGAAATAATCAACACTTGATGCCTACTATGACGATTATAGTTATGGTTGTTTATTTTTTATTACGTTTAAATTTTATATTTTATACTCTAGTTATGTTCTCTTTGTCTAATATAATAATTAATGATTTAATTGTTGGTTTTGATTATTTTTGGAATTTATGTTTTATATTTAATTATATTCTTATTTACAATTTTATGAACTTACATTAGAGTAATTAGAATGTAGAATATATAGAAATATATTTAAATTAAAACTCAATGGACACGTTGTTGCGGTTTTGATTTTCTATAAAACTAAAGGGTTCGGTATAAAATCCAAGTTTAAAACCCGATGTTTTATGTTTGGTTTATGTTTAATATTTTCTTCAATGGTTTTGGTTTTCGTTTCTATATAAACCGAACCAAAAATGACCAATTATCATTCGATCCTACCTAAATTGATGCTTTTAATTTAGGATTGTGTTTATTTAGCTAATTAGGAATGGACTTTTCATAGGTTTAATCTATATAGGGTTGGATAGACTTATTAATTTAAGGTTAGTTTATTTTTAATTGTGTTATCCTAAATGGAGATTCAATTATTAATTTTTTTTATTAATTCAATAATTTAGACACCAATTGTAACGGGCCGATTTTCCAGGGCCGTTACTTGGTTTCTCCTCTTGGAGAATTAATACTAAAATCGATTGACCGAATTTTTATTCTATAAAATTTGGTAAATTTTATAATACGACGGCGACAAGAAATTAGTAATTCATTTTATAAAAATCTTTTAATTAATAATACGGCGACGATAATTATAATTATCGAATTTATAATTTATCAATTTATCGAAACGATTGTGCAACGGTAAATAATAAATACAACTATTAAAATTTTAAATAAAAATGCAATTAAAATTCATGTCTCTGTTTTCCTCTCGCCGGCCCTGCAATCAAAATTGTGGGGTTGTGAGCCAACAATTAATAGAACTCCAACCCCTCTAATACATGCATTTAATTAATACAACAAATAAAATATATAAATATGATTTTCACATAATTTTCACATAATCACAATTGTTTCATAAAATTTAACAGTTAAAATTCAACAACAATAATAACATAAATCACACAATAGGAAAATTAAATACATATATCAAAAGAGTTAGAAATTCTACTTGAAATTCGAAACCGAAATCTGAACCGAAGACATATATATTTCTTTGTCACCGTCCTTTTCCTTGCCTCAAATTCTCAAGTTTATATATATAGAATTATATATATAGCAATCAACTAGCATTATTTACTTATTCCTCCTTATTATTCCTATTCCCCCTATTTTTTGCCTATATCCGTAATATGTAGATATAAATATATATTATATATATAATATATAACATTTAAGGAGATGTGGTTTGATCAATATATAATATAATATATAACATTTAAAGAGATGTGGTTTGATCAATGGCCACGCGTCACCTAGGTAATTTAGTATGAATTCATGGCCAACAATTAATTCCTTAATTGTTAAGATATAAAGAATTACGTTTAGCTCCTCATAATTATAAAGTAATTCATATTAAACCCAATAATTACATTTATCTTCAAAAAATTATCAAATATTATTTATACCATAAATTTACAAAATGATATCCAAAAATATTAAATTTATATAAAATAATATTTTTAAAATATAAATTTTCGGGGTATTACACCAATTATTTGATTTAGGGTTTATTTCATTTAATTAAGTTAATTATATTTGTTTAGATAAGTTGTAAATAATTTTACTATTAATAAATTATACTTTTGTATTGTTAACAATTTCAAATAAAAAAAAATAAAAAAAATATGAAAGTAAATGTCTACTTGGAGTTTAAAATTTGGGTTAATTATCGTTTAATCCTACGAAATGTCACTTAATCTTATTATGATTTGAAAACCTACATTTTATCCCATGTATTCTCTAGAACGTGAAACTTATCATTCTGTTACAGATTTATGCAAAATAACTAAAGTTACCTCATATTATAATTATAAGTTTGTTTATGAAATTAAGTCCATGTGAGCTAAACAAAATCTAAAATTTAAAAAAAAAAATCACAATTAATTTTCTACGTTTGAATCAATTTGTGATAATTCGAAACAATAAACAATTAATCTAATTGGATAGATTAATTACCTCTTGTAGTGTGATTCAACACCTAGTTGGTTGTCTGTTAATGTTAAATCTTTGTATCCTCCGCAAATTCTCCAGACGCAATCCTCTAAAGAGTATAGATCCCCAAATAGTGACGCACGTGTCTCACCTCTAACGGTATCCACACGAAAAACTTCATTTAAATAATATATACTAATTATCTAAAAATCTAATTCTAGATTAGTAGAATTAGTATAGGCCCGATTATGATTTTAGGTGGTAGTAAAAATCAAACCAAAAAAACAACTAGGAACAAGAGGTGGGGTGACTGAAATCCAAGCCCTATGTTTGATTGGGTGACCATAGTGTTGTGATCCATTTTGTAGACTTAAAATCCTACATTTCTCTTTTTGTATATTATACTTCGACTCCCGAGCTTCTAAATTGTTCAACATTACAACTCCTTTTTAAAAGGATTGTTCTAACTTAAAGTGTTTATAAATTGGTTTATTTGATGATATTTGGTATATTAAACCTAAAATAAAGAAAGTCAAAGGTCAATTATTATTAGAAGTTACTTTAAAAAGTACGGAATAGAAAGGAAAAGATCCTTTGTGATGCAAGTAAAAAACTGTATTTGTACAAACGCGTGTTGAAATCAACACGTCTAAAATTTTAACACAAAAAAAAAATACAAAATGAATATATTTTTATCACTTTGTAAGGAAGATCACAAATTTGCATATCAAAACTATAAAATTCATAGTTAAAATATTCATAGATCGATTTATTTGATGAAATTTATTGAATTACACCAATTCCTAAAATAAAGGAAATAAAAATCAGTTATTAATAGGAGTTATATTTAAGGAATAGGATAGAAAATAAAAGATCCTCTACGACGCATATACAAACTATATCCTGCAACACAGTATTGAAATTAACACAACTACAAATGTTTAAAATAAAAAATATACAAAGATGCATATATTTTTTATTTTAAGCGCATCACGAATTTGTAGTCTAAAACTATAAATTTCATGGCTAAAGTATTAAAACGTTGGGTTATTTGATGATTTTTGGTGTATTACTCGATTTTCTAAAATATCAAACGTCAAATAACAATAATAACTAAAAATTATATTTGAGAAAATTTATATGGGAGAAATTCTCGCCCACGATTAATAGAAATTTGAAAGCTTTGATGGGTCGGGTCGGGTTAGTAATCCAACCCACAAACAACAACTCGGTAATCATATTGGGTGATATGCGCCAACCCACCGGGAAAGAGGTTGTAACTGCCCCATACCTAAAAAGAAAAGGCCCAATAAGGGGACCCAATCATGGGTAATCGAAACCCACAGTGGAAAGGCTAAGAAGAGGTCAACCCAAAAACTCCCACTACTTCCATAACATGAGAAGAATCACAACCAACTAACTGGTTGTGAGCGAGATCATCTCCAGATTCCATGCAAATAGGAAGAGATCGTGGAGAGGACGACCTCACTAATATAACGGCACAAATAAAGAAGTCTATATAAAGGGAAGGCATCAACATATTATTTTATGATTCGAGTACTTGATCTTTCACCCAAAAAGCAGACTAACTTATTCTCACGTCAAAGGTTCTTTGACCGACACCACACTAGTGTTCCTTGGGGCTAAACGGTTTTGCAGGTTGAAGAAGAAGGTTGTGAAGGTTTTTGACACATATTTAATCATTTACACGTGCTAGGAATTTTTGGCAATATCATTTGGTGCTATCTATGGAAAACTGAACATAAATATTATCATCATAACGATGAGGCAGTTACAAGCAAAAAGTGCAGGTCTGAGCCAAAGCAATGACATTCTGCCGCCAGCCAGTATTGAAGTTCCTATAGAAGCATTGGAAGAGGTTCATGCTAATCCTCTGCTAGAGGTGCAAACCATTAATTCACGGAATGATGCTCTGACATGGAAGATATCATAAATGGTAGACGTAATCATGTGGATGGCGCAGCAGATCACCAACAACACATAACAACCCCTTTTGTTAATAACATTTTGGGAGAAGAAGTGGTGCCTCCAGAATCTTTAGAACCACCATCACATGGAGAAATGAATGTCCAAGGAGATGTTAGCGACCAACCAGTAGAAAAAATGATGCTCAGTCGAACCGAGATTGTCAATTCACATCAGCAGCCCAAAAACAGGGAGGAGAGAGATCTATCCCTGGATGAACTGAAAATGTTGTTGAAAGGAACTGAGATGTCGTTCACCTCTGACATATTAGAGGTGTCACTCTCAAATAAGTTCGACCCAACAAAGTTCAAAAAATATGATGGAAAGATAGACCTAGTTGACTTTATCTGCTAGTTCAGACATGTTATGGCACTGTATGGAGTAGGTAACTCTACGTTGTGCAAAGCTTTTGCCACTACCTTGAAGACCTAGTTGACTATATCTGCTAGTTCAAACATGTTATGGCACTGTATGGAGTAGGTAACTCTGCGCTGTGCAAAGCTTTCGCCACTACCTTGAAGGAATCTGCTTTGGAATTGTTGCACAAGAAGCAACCTAATTCTATCTCACCGTTCACGGACTTCGAAAAATAATTCATCAGTCGCTTCATAACCTGCCAAAGGTTGATGAAAGGGGCCGATTATCTGTTAGCTCTACGACAAGAAAAAAATGAGTCATTGCGCCAGTACATGAACCACTTCAAAGAAGAGCTCATGTATATTGAGGGTTGCGACACTAATCTCATAATAAATGTGTTTACTTCAAGGTTGCATTATGGCCAATTCCAAGACTCCCTCACCAAGCATAATCTGAAGAGCATGATTAAGCTGATGCAGGGAGTTAAACCTTACATGAAATTGGAGGATGTCAAATTTGCGAGAGCATGAAGGGTATCGTCTAAAGATAACCCTAGACAAAGTGAAAAAGACAACAGTAGAATGAAAGGCAACAACTTAGACAGGCAAAAAGATCGTCCAAGAAGCTCAAGATCGAGATTGAAATACACGTCAAAAACCAAATCTCCCAGGACTACGGATGCCAATCTCCATGATTCTGTATGAAATCCATTCGTCCAAGGTAGTTCAGTGGCCACCCAAGATCCACACAAAGTCTAATAGGAAGAACAAGGTGAAGTATTGTGAATTCCACAAGGATCATGGCAATTACACTTATGACTATTGGGATCTTAAAAAGAATATTAAGCAGCTAATTAACATGGGTCAATTATGTGGTTATTTGCAAGAGAGAGCAAGGGATAGGAAGAGGTCTAAGAGTGAAAGCCATCATGAAAATCATGATAAGGATTGAAAAGATGATGGTCCCAACAACAATTGTGAAGTCATTTATATAATAAACACTATTAGACCTTCTACTGGAGAAACCAATCGTGAACGGAAGAGGAAAATCCGAGAAGCAACGTTGGAATGTAGTTATAGAGAAGTAATATTAGTAACTATGAAGCTAGGACCGGTCATCACATTTACTGATGAAGAATGTAAGGGAATAATGCATCAACATGAAGATGCCATAGTCATAACCCTTTGGATCTCCAATTTTGAAGTAAGAAGAATCTTGATTAATACGGGTATCTCTGCCAATATCATCTTCATAAACACACTGAAGCAAATGGAGGTGCCCAGCTCAGATGTTGGTTCAACTTAGACGGTTATGGTAAGATTCAACGGGGACCTCAACGCTCCTAAAAGAAAGATCACATTGTTAGTCATAACTAATAAAGAAGAAAATGGGTACACCAAGGGCATAGAATTTATGGTAATGGACTCCACATCCCCCTACAATGCAATATTAGGATGTCCATGGTTGTATGCGATAAAATCCATGGCATCGACGTTCCACCAATGCATTAAGTATGTGAAAAATAGAGTGGTGGTGGTTATACATGGAGACCTAGTAGCATCCAGATAATGTTTCGTAATAGCTATGAAGGGGAGTAAGAAAACCTTATAGAAATTAAAGCCGGAGCAGGAAGAAGCTCTACCAAACAGCTCAGCTCGGGAGATAGATGATTTCAAAGAGCACCCTAGTGTTCTCCAACCTGTTGAGCAAGTATAAGGGATTACCTTCGAGGAAGGAGCGAAGAAACTGATTATAGGAGAATCCCTAAGCCAGATCAAGGCATAGGAAATCAAGAGGTTTTTAGAACAAAACCTAGAGGTCTTCGTCTGGGCTCCAGAAAACATGAAAGAGATCAACCCTGATATGGTAGTCCACCGACTCGACATCTCCAGGTCTTACCCATCGATCAGACAAAAGATAAGGACATTTAGCCCAGAGAAGAAAGAAGTGATTGAATTTGAGGTATAAAGATTGCTCAGAATATACCACAAAAGGGGGGTGATATACCCGAAATAGCTAGCCAACCCCGTTCTTGTTAAAAAGAAGAATGAAAAGTGAAGAATGTGCGTAGACTTCACTGAACTCAACTAAGCATGCCCAAAAGACTGTTACCCTACACCAATAATAGATCAAATGGTAAACGCAATAGTAGGGTATGAGCGATTGACCATAATGGATGCTTATTTCGGCTATAATAAAATCCGGATGGACAAGCAAGACGAAGAAAGAATTACCTTCATCACTCCAAGAGGTACGTACTGTTACAAAATAATGCCTTTTGGTTTGAGAAATGCAAGAGCAACCTATCAACGATTGGTGAACCGTATGTTCCAAGATAATATTGGAACGACCATGGAGGTTTATATAGACAATATGCTCGCCAAAAGTTCTAAAAAGGAAGATCACCTGGGGCATCTGGAGGAAACTTTTACGATACTACGAAAGTTCAATATAAAGTTGAACCCAGAAAAATGGGCCTTCGATGTAACGTCAGGCAAATTCTTGGACTTCGTGGTAAACCAGTTAGATATTATGGTGGATTCAGGACAGATAGAAGACATCCAAAACACGAAGTCTCCCAAAATTATAAGAGAACTTCAAGTGCTGACAGGAAGGTTGACAGCTCTAAACAGATTTATCTCCTAATTTATTGATAGATGTGCTCTTTTCTTTTAAGATCTTGAGAGGGAGCAAGAACTTTCAGTGGGACGAGGATAGCGAATGGGCTTTGCAGTCCGTAAAAGACTACTTGGGCTCAGTCGAAACACTAAGGTAAACCCTGGAGATAAGCTCTACTTGTACTTGGCGGTAACCATAGTTGCAATAAGTGCAACACTGGTAAAAGATTACCCACGAGGACAAAGACCAGTTTTTTACATAAGCAAGTCACTAGTCCAAGTTGAGACTCGCTATACTAAACTAGAAAAACTCGCCCTAACTTTGGTAACTTCAACTCGAAAATTGAGGCCATACTTTTAAGCATACGTAATCAATATACCGATATCTTACCCCCTTAGAGAAGTAATGCATAAACCAGAGGCCTCAGGACGTCTCATGAAGTGGACAGTAGAAGTTGGTGAGTTTTTCATCAAGTACAAGCCCATAACTACAATTAAAGGACAAGCTTTGGCAGACTTCATTGCTGAGCTGACTCATCTAGGAGAAACAATAACAGAAGATGGAGAATACCCTGATCAGACAGCTATGCAGTGGAAGTTGTGGGTCGACGGAGCCTCGAACATGAAAGGGTATGGTGTAGGCATAGTCTTAGAAATACCCGAAGGAGATCAATTCGAAAGAATTGTGCAGCTTGAATTTTGAACCTTTAACAATGAAGTAGAATATGAAACAATAATCATTGGGATGACTCTTGCTAAAGGGTTAGGATCTCAAAATTTGGAAGTAAGATCAGACTCACAATTGGTAGTCAACCAGATAAACGAAGTATACTCGGTAAATCAAGAAAAGTTACGCCTTTATGTAGAAAAAGTAAAAGAGCTAACCATGTCACTCCAAAATTTCAAAATCGAAGTTGTTCTATGTATAGGTGAACTGGATCAGGAAGAAGACTGGAGAACCCCTTTGGTTCGTTATCTAAAGAAAGAAACTCTACCAGACGACAAGAAATCAACCTGAAAGATCTTGTACAACGTGTCGAGGTACGTTATGACTGATGACAAACTGCATAGGAAGTCTTTTACTCAACCTCTATTGCTCTGTTTAAGATTGAAGAAAGCCACCTACGTCCTACTAGAGATCTATGAGGGAGTTTGTAGGAATCATCAATGAGGAAGAACTTTGACGCACAAGGCACTCATAATTGGTTATTATTGCCCAATAATGCGTAGTTATGCGCATGGGTACGTAAAAAAATGTGACAAGTGCCAACGATTCTCAAATAACGTCAAAGTTCTAGCTTAAGAGCAGACATCGATCATTAGCCCATGGCCTTTTGCTCAATGGGGATGGACATCCTAAGGTCATTTACCCCAACACCAGGGAACAATAAGTACTTGTTGGTGGTAATCGATTACTTCACCAAGTGGGTTGAAGCTGAAGGCTTCGTTACAGTAGGAGAAAATGAAGTTAAAAACTTTCCCTGGAAAAATGTGATTTATCATTTTGGCATTCTGGCGATACTGATATCATACAATGGAACCCCATTAATTAGCGGCAAGGTTGCGTAGATGTACGAAGAACTGAAGATTCAATACCGAACGTTAAGCCCAACATATCCACAAGCTAATGGACAAGTTGAGGTAACAAATCGTTCCATCAAGGAAGCACTCAAGAAACGACTAGATGATGCTAAAGGCAAGTGGGTGGAAGAACTACCAGGAATCTTCTGGTCTTACCGAACAATACCAAGCACCACCACATGGGAAACACCATACTCCATAACTTATGGAACTGAAGTTGTAGTTCCAATAGAGATTTGGTTGCCGTCAAGACGAGATGACACAGTTAACCTTGTGGACAATGAAAAAACCATACTACAAAAGTTAGGCCAACTGGAAAAGAAACGTGATATGGCAGTAATAAGCATGGTGGCCTATAAATCAAGAGTGGTAAAGATGTTTAACTATGCAGTATGTCCAAGGCACTTCACAATAGGGGATCTAGTACTCAAAAGAGTAATATCACATCGCCCAGAAGCATGTTTGGGAAAATTAGCCCCCAACTGGGAGGAACCCTACCGAGTAACCAAAGTAAATAGACCAAGGACCTATTGGCTGGAAGATTTGGATGGCGTGGAAATCCCAAGACCGTGGAACATCTCACGCTTAAGAAAGTATTTCGTTTAAGGTGTTTTGTCCTTTTAAACTTCATGTTTTTGTTGAACTTTGAAATTTATTCGCTCTATGTGAAATGTTCATTAAATGAAGTAAATAAATAAAGCTTTCTTTTCAAAAGACAGTAGAAGTGTTGAAAACCCTTATTTGGTTAAGCTCTGACTGTACAGTTGTCTAGAAACCAATTCATCACACCAACACTTGGTATAATTTCTAAGTGTAAAATTAAAAGGTGAGCTAAATAGATTAGCTCACTGTTGAAACATTTAGTATTTAAAACTAAGTGTATAAGTAAAAGGTAAGTTGAACATATCAGCTCACCGTTGAAATATTTAGTATTTAAAACTAAGTGTAAAAGTAAAAGGTGAGTTAAACTAATCAACTCACCATTGAAACATTTAGTATTCAAAACTAAGTGTAAAAGTGAAAAGTGAGCTGAATAGATCAGCTCACCGTTGAAAGATTTAGTAGTCAAAACTAAGTGTAAAATTGAAAGGTGAAACACTTACGGTGCAAAACTAAGTGTAGAATTGAGAGGCGAGCCGAAGAGATCAGCTCATCTACAAAACGTTTAGTATTAAAACTCAATGTCAAAATGAAGGGTGAGACAAATAGGTCATTTCACCACAAACATTTAGTGGACAAAACTAAGTGTGAAAATCTAGAAACTGACTCAACGTAAAACATTGGGTAATAAGCACTCGATGTAAAATACCTAATAAGTTGAACAGTTACATCAACAAAAACTTTGCAATGAAAAGTCACCAGTCAAAACGATAAAGAAGACTTCAAGATAAAATCAATAAGTGACAAGATAAAGAGGAGATTTACAGATTTAGTTTACTGTGAATAAAGTTCATATTCAAACATCTTGTTTACTCTAGTCAAAAGCCTATGTTGGTTCATAGCTAGCTTCATACACTACCAAGTTATGAAAGAGGGCAGGCAAAAGAAAAACAAAAGAACATACACAACATCAATGAAAACAAGACAAATACCAAAACAACCCATTTTTTATATTAATCAAAAAACAAAAAAAGGAGGGTACATCATTACAAAAAAAAAAAAAAAAAAGGGGGAAGAATAGAAAACTATTCACATAAAAAACAAACAAAAAAAAAGAAGTTTAAAAACTTCTTCTATAAAATCGAGGCTAATTTGGGTGGCGTCAATTCGACCTAGGAGAAGGGAGGGGACCTAACTCCTCAGAATCCGAGTGGGAATGGTAGAAGTCGTGCTCTTTGTACCGGTTGATCTCACGGACCAACTCTCGAATCTTCTTCTTCTTCTCCTTGTTTTCTCCTAGAATTTATCTCATCTCTCCTTCATCAGGTCTGTATACACTTTATGGAGATGCACATGACCCGACAGATCATGAATCTCCTTGTCTGCCCTCTTCAGATGGTCCCTAAGTTCCTGGAGCTAGAAGATGGCGCGAAAGTGAACGGCCTCCATGGTATAGATGATGGCACAGGCATCCTCGATGGCTCAGAGACGTGGATTCTCTTCGAACAGGGTCTTTTCCATTCTCATCAAGGCACATAAGTTATGACCCAACTCAATCTCTTGTTACATTTCGTTCTGTATTGCCTCAAAGGAGAACGATAAGGATGGCATCGACATAACTATGGGAGGAAATGGAAGGGAGAGTAAAGAAGAAAGAAAAAGCTTTGTGAAATTTTAAATAGAGAAGAAAAGAGAGTTGAATGTATATAAAACCTCAATACATGGTTTGGCTTTAAATAGACAAACCGATGAAGAAAAAATAATTTAAAAAAAAATAAAAATGAATCGTAAAAAATGTGCATTTATGACAAGTGAATGACGTGAACTGACGAAAGACGTACGCTAATTATGAAAGCCTATTTTCAATACTAATAGAGGCGGCTATGTTTAAACAGGTCATAATTACAAAAGTATTATTATTACATAAAATTGCAGGCATTAAAAATTGAAAAGACAATCATCAAATCAGGGCATCAAACTTTGGTCTGCGACGTCTGGTTGGCAAGCAATCTGAAGCCCAGCAAGAGCAGAGACAATATCGTCAGCCAGAGCTTGGACTTGACTATCCATTGGCTGAGCTGAGGACTGCAATGTTGGAGAAAGAGCTAGACCGGAGATGAGTTGGTCAGAAGAGCTTGGGTCTGAGCTAGCTGTAGGCACCTCAGCCACAGATGTGGGGACCTCTGGATAAAGGATTAACAAATCATCAGAAGGCACCTCACCTTCACCAGTAGCACCTTCTACCTCTTCTTTGTCCTCTATCTCCCTATCCAGAAAGGAAAAATCAATCTATGATACTCCCTTATCACCAAGCCTTAGCAGTGGTAATAGCCAACCAATTGGATACTCCATCTCAAGGAGTCAAAATGTTCCCAAATCTTAGTGATCTTCTCATCGCTCTCATTCGTCTTTTCTACCATTTCTGCCATTAGTTTCTCCACTATCTTCGACTGGTTGGCAGACCTCATCTCTATCCTAGCAATTTTGAGCTTCTCCTTGTTCAGCTCAATTGAAACTTGGTTCATCTCGTCTTCCAGGCACTGGAGGGCATCATCCTTAGCCTGAAAAAATAACATCCATGGTTTAGAGATCAGCCTTCAGAAGATCTACCTCTAACCGTATTGAGTTGATCTCTTTCCTTAGTATAGAGTTCTCAACCAGAACTTGTTATTTTTTGTAAGAAACAATCGGCTGCTCTTCTGTAATGTTTCACATTGTACGTTGGCAGCGTGCAGGTCAGTCTCAAACTTCTCTTTAGAAGACCTTACCATGGCCAGGTGAGTCTCAAGAGAAACCTTCTACTCCTGAAGAACACGAAAGTTCTCTCCTAGGCGGTTAGACTCAGTCAACTGATGCATGAGATGAGTATCCAACTCAGCTACATCGTCAAAACTCCCCGCCAATGCAGAAGAAATATGGATGCTTTGCAAACCGATACCAATTGATTAGAATATTTTATAGCAGTTTTAGAATGACCAAAACTTACTGAAAGTGAATAAAATTACATGAAGAAGTGTGCAGATAAGGGTCCAGAAGAGCTCTACCCGGCTATAATTCCCAATTTTGGCCTGGGTCTTGTCCCAAGACTGCTCAAACAAAGGCTTGATGGCGTTGTTGAATATATCATGGAAATTGGAGATTGAAGGGCTTGCCTCCTTCAGCTGGTGGCACATTTGCTCACGAAACATGCCTCGATTGCTTGGAGAAGTAGACGTCCTCTTGCTGGAAGTAGGTGATGCAGAAGGAGGTGACTGAGTGCTCATCGTAGCAGGCTCTGGAGCACGGAGAATAGGGATTCCAACTACATGTGTAACAAGCTCTAGGCCTCTAATCTCAATGGGAATTGGAACTTAAGCATTGGGGATTGGCACAGAGACAAACCCATGGCAACGTCTGCTCAACGATTGAGAATTATCAGAATCAGACGACGTGGGAAGAATGAGCCGAGTTGTTGGAGGATGAGGAGCTGCTAGACAACCTACAGCAGGCTGAACATGAGGTCAAATAGTAGGCTGGGCAGTTGGCTGAGGTGCTGGTTACCTAGATGGCCTAGAAGGCTTCTTAGCTGCTCTTTTTCTCTTCTTTCCTAAAGCCAAGTCATGTAAATGACTAACTCTTGACTCATCCATCTCTGGTTGAATGAATGGATTATAAGCAAGAACTTTACAAGGCCTCTTTTTTGGGACCAAGAGACTCTTCAATTCGTCCTCAACCTTAGGTGTAAGGCAAAGACTTTTGTTGGCACATTCACCTGCACAAGATAATCCAGAAAAATATAACGATCACTAGTGCAAAACTCATGAATTCGATTGCAAAATACAAAAGGAAAAGAAAATTACTCGAGAAGTTAAAGTGCTTCAGCATGGCTGGAGGCAGTCCTATCTCATCAAAAGAGAACTCCCAATTACCCTTGAAGAAAAGGTATCGCCTTTGTTAACCTCATTTCAATGCTTCAGAAAGGTTGATAAGGAAAGAGTACTTCTTGATGGCTGAGTAATAAAATCTCCCAGTATCATAAAGAAATTTGAGGGAATAGACATTCCTAACTAAATCTATAGAAAGAAGGACATTGTTCACCAGAGAAAAAGCTAGAGCTCCCATGATCTGACAAAAATCGTTGGGCGCTAATTGGGTTGGGCTAATATCTAATTGACGAAAAAAGTTGCGAAAGAAAGGAGTAAAAGAAAGTTTAAGTCCGTATTCGAACGTCCACACAAAGAAACATATTTTACCATTTTTGGTACTATAAGGATGTTTGTCCTCAGATGGAACCCTAATAGAAATTGACGAAAGAATATTGTATTGTTCTTGGAATGGCTTGAGCCACTCCTTCAAGAAAGAACTAGCGCCATGATCTCCCCGGTAAACTAGGGAATTGGTGGACGAACAGGCTTTGGCAGGCTTCGTCTGCTCCTTAAGAGGAGTCGACGACGAACTAGACTCAACCATACTTTTTGATGGACTCAACGACATTTCAAACAGAATAACAAAAATAAAAATCAAGTGCGAACAAACGACACAATCAGGAGATTGAAAAAAGACAAAAACTTATGCGAACGAAGATGTGATCTTTCATCTCTCTTCTTTGAATCATCATGAAAGTCAGGAGGACAAATGATATGGGAGAAATTCCCGCCCACAATTAATAAAAGCTTGAAAATTTTAATGGGTTGGGTCGGGTTAGTAATCCGACCCACAAACAACTTGGTAATTATTTCCAGATCCCATGCAAATAGGACGAGATCGTGGAGAGGGCGACCTCACCAATATAAAGACACAAATAAAGAAGTTTATATAAAGGGAAGGTATCAACATATTATTTTATAATTCAACTAACTAAGCTTTTACCCAAAAAGTAGACTAACTTATTCTCATGCCGGAGGTTCTTTGGCTAACACCACACCGGTGGCCCTTGGAGCTAAACGGTTTTGTAGGTTAAAGAAGAAAGTTGTGAAGGTTTTTCGCATTTGTTTAATTGATAGGTGTAATTTATCTATTTATTCTTGAGCCGATTTTTTTATTTTTTGAGTATTTTTATAGCATTTTTATATGTTTTAATATGTTTTTATTTATTTTGTAATGAATTAGGTGTTTGGGGTGAAAAGGGGACAAAAATGGTACTTAAACGATCATATCGGAGTGAGCCCGGTGGAAAAAATGAGCAAAAATGCAAGATTTCAAAGCATCAGACCCACCGCCGCAGCGATCAGGCCATCGTTGCGACGGTGAAAGTGCTGGGAGTGTAGAAATCTCACCGCCACATTGGACAGGACACTGCCGCGGTGGTGAAAGTCCAGAGAATTTGCTGAATGGACCATCGCCACGGCGGTCAAAATACAGAGAGTTTGCTTACTATTCCACTACTGCAGCAATCAAGCACCGCCACGGCAGTTACCCACCTGACAGTTTTAGAAATTTTAGGATATTTTGCTTGATATTTTGTATCTTATTTATATCTCCCTTCACCCCCAACACTCCAAAAATGTTTTGGGTGTCCCTTGAGAGCTCCAAGGGCATACCAACAAGAAAAAATCACAAATTTAAGAAGAAAAATCGAGCTCGAAGTGGAAATCACGGACGTGGAACCGTTACATCTTCGGATAAAGGCTAAACTCTCTCGTTTCTCTCTTTTATTCTTAAACCCTTGTTTGTATTTGTATATGTTTAGCTTGTATTTTATTGTATAGAAGGTCATGGACATGTGTAGCTAAACATATATTGTCTAGGAAGCGATTTACTCCACGAAAACGTTGTTTAAATAAATTGATGTTTCGTTCATGGTTGTTCATGTTTATCCAATTCTGTTTACCATTTTGTCATGTTTATATGTTTGTTTAGATATAGTGAGAAATCAGAGTTTGACACTCGGGAGAGGTAACTCCGAATTCGGACTAGAGTTAAACACAACGTGATGATCTAATAACCCGGTAGGAAGTTAGAAAGTGTGCAATCCATGACGTTGGGGAGAGACTCATGTGACCAAGTGTCGTATAGACACTCGAGGGGGATTTCGGTGTTGACATGAAGTCACATATTCACTCACTTTACACTCGAAATATGTGGTGAGTGAGATTTCGATACCTAGATTGTCGAATAGGATGAACGCCGTTAATGTAAACTAGATTGAAACAAACACGTTTAAGTGTACGAAATTAATCCCTAGGCAATTTACTCCCATAAACGTCTATATTAGTAATATTAGTTTAATTGGGTTAATTTAGATTTGTATATTATTACTATAAAAACTAAATTTTTTACCGCCTAGATAAAGTTAGGTTATGATAATCGTGGTACTCAACAACCTTTTACACCAATTCCTATGGATATGACAAGCCTAACTCTCCTAATCTATACTAAAACTTAACCCATACACTTGCGGTGAAAGTAGCGACGTATCTACGCGCTACCAAGTTTTTGGCGGCGTTGCCGATGATTGGTTTTTAGATTGTTGTTGATATTGTGAGTAAATAACTTGATTTTAATTTTGGCATTTCTTTTGTTTATAATTTTTTCTTTGTAGTTTCTTTTTGTTTTTCCTGCAGGGTACTTGAAGATGTTAGATCAACAGGTACTTTTGTATTTTCTTTAATGGGATTCCGAGCCATTTTATAGTGCTTAGGATCGATACAAGGAATTGCTATTCCAATTTTCGAACTATCGTTTTTCGAGAGAGTGTCAACTACTAAACTTCATCGATGGGTTATTAGCCGCAACTAGAACTTTGGTTGAAAGAGAAAACAGTACCACCTCTTTCGACCAATTAACCGCGGACGAAGATTATTGGTTGTTGAAAGACATGGCCGGTTATGATTATCACTGTTAAAATTATTCAACAAGCTACCAAAACTTGGGGGATAGTTTTACCACTACGGCGCCATGGATTGACACTCTGGCTCAAGATGCGGAGTCTTCCCCCCTGGAAGAAATTTTATCTGAATTTATGGGGGAGACTCAAGTGTTTTAGAGGGAAACGAATGACAGGATCAATGAGCACATGGATCGTCTTGACAATATTGAGACGGTCTGCGCCGAAATTGATGCTACCGTAACGTCTTTTCAAACGCAAATCGGTCAGCTAATCTGCTTGATTGAGGTCGATTCAGACGCGGTGGCACTAGGAAATACACAATCCATATCATGTGAAATCTACTGTGAGGAACCGAAAACAAGCGGAAGGACCTTGGGAGAGTTCAAATATGATTATTCAATTGAGACAAGAACCCAAGCATGGATCAACAATTGTGATTTTTCACCATTGGAGATCCAAATTGTGATGTCACCACCGATGCAAGATGATTACATCTACAACGATCCGATGTGGCTCACTTGTTCTTCGCCGCCAAAACCAATGCACTTCATACCTACCAAGCACATGAGCCGATGGAGAGTCGAGTTGAAAGTTTGAGCTATACAATACCAAATCTCGCCAGTCTTGAGTGCATACTGAACCAAGACCCATATGTGGTGTTGTACGACACTTACTACGGACGGAAGCTGCTCTTTGACGAGAACTTTAATATATCGAGCCGAGGATAATAAACCACGTGCTTCTTGGGAGGCAACCCAAGTCCAAAAATAAATTAGATCCGTCACTGTCAACTTGATTCGGATGAGAGATTCTCTCGCCTCTCAGGTATATGTTCTAAACCCCCGTCTTCATTATAATGTTTTATGATTTCATTGGGATTGTTGATGGGTCGTTGAGGAAACTGTCCATTTTAAGTTTGGAGGTGATGTGTAGTATTTTAGTATCTTTAACTGTTGTTTAGTTTATTGTGTGCACGTTTGTTTAGAGTAAAATGTGTTTATGTTTTGTTGTGTTGTATGTTGAGTTTTGAGTTCATCTAGACCATTACCCGATGATGATATTACCCCCTGGTTATTTTTCGAGGTCAAGAGTAATGCCCATTCATGTGTGTTCTGTGTGCTTGACAATGCGTTTTGGTAAAAGTTATTATGGATCCTAATTTGCACGAGCACGTAGACTCAATGTATAGTTATTCAATTGATTTAAGGCTGATTATTGATTAGCCAAACTCATGATAATTTAAGGATTCTAGAACCTGATTGAGGGTAAGCTTGAGGCGAAATCCTAGGCGAGGTAGTTCAGGAGATATGATTTAGGCATTCATTTTGATCACTTGAGCCTTGAAGCTTACCTTGCAAAATGTTTATCCCTCGTTACCCTATTGAAGCCAATTTGACGTTTCAATTCTGAACACATAACAAATACCCTGACCAATTAAACTTTTTCCAAACCTATATCGCTGAACTGAAGGCACAATTTGAGTGAATCAAGTTAACATTCGTGTGTGCTACTTGAAGTGAGAAGTTGGGTTTAGGGCGAACTTTTGATTGGTTCGGTATTCGATTACTCACTTGTCATTTTTCTTTCGTTTTAACTACACCCATGAAATTCTAATAATCGAATAAGTTTGGGGGTGTGGTATATTTAAAAAAAATATATGTAAATATAGTTAAATTATGTTTCTTTTGACAAGTGAGTCAGTCTTAAATGATTGTTCGGGTTTGTTCCCAATTTATCTATGGGGGTTTGATAGTGATTTTGTGCTAAGCGTTGAGACTTGGGTAACATTAAGTTAACAACGTTAGCCCTTTTTCTATTCCTAATATACCCTTGGCCATGTTTCAAACCGAACCAAGTCCTTATGATCTTTTTGAACTGCTTAGCCTACATTAGTGGAGAGTGGAAACCAATTAGGCGTATGAATATCCCAATCCTTTACGGTTTAAGTCGTGAGTTTCATTGATGGATAATCCAATCCAATCGTTGGATAGTTATATTATTGAGTTTCACACACACACATTGAAGGGATCTAGAGTGGCGTTTACCATTATTGAATGTTGAAATTTTAGAACACCGCATGGTGCGTTTTACTCCTGAACTCGATATGATTGGGGGTTGTTGAGGGAAAAATTTTGGTCGATAGAAGAATTCAAAACTCGCATATCTTTATGTTTAGATTGTTTGTGTTTAAGTTGTTCATGTTATTTAATTTGGTTGTGTTTTTCATTTTAGTGTGAGTGTTTTGCTTGAGAACTAGCAAAATTCCAAGTTTGGGGGTATTTGATAGGTATAATTTTTCTATTTATTCTCAAGCCGATTTTGTTAGTTTTTGAGTATTTTTATAGCATTTTTATATGTTTTAATATGTCTTTATTTATTTTGTTATGAATCAGGTGTTCAGGATGAAAAAGGGACGAAAACGGTACTTAAACGATCATATCGGAGCGAGCTCGGTGGGAAAAAGAGCAAAAATACAAGATTTCAAAGTAGCAGATCCACTGCCGCAACGGTGAAAGTGCTAGGAGTGCAGAAATCTCGCCGCGGTGGTGAAAGTTCAAAGAGTTTGCTAAATAGACCACCACCGCAGCGGTCATAATACAGAGAGTTTGCCTACTATTCCACAGCTGCAGCGATCAAGCACCGCCACAGCAGTCACCACCTGATAGTTTTAGATATTTTAGGATATTTTGCTTGATATTTTGTATCCTATTTATATCTCTCTTTACCCCCAACACTCCAAAAACGTTTTGGGAGTCCCTTGAGAGCTCTAAGGGCATACAAACAAGGAGAGATCATGAATTTAAGAAGAGAAATCAAGCTCGAAGTAGAAATCACAGACGTAGAACCGTCACATCTTCGGATAAAGGCTAAACTCTCATGTTTCTCTCTTTTATTCTTAAACCCTTATTTGTATTTGTATATGTTTAGCTTGTATTTCATTGTATATAGGGCCATGACCATGTGTAGCTAAATATATATTGTCTAGGGAGCGATTGACTCCACGAAAACGTTGTTTGAATAAATTGATGTTTCGTTAATGGTTGTTCATGTTTATTCGATTATGTTTACCGTTTTTTCATGTTTAGATATAGTGAGAAATCGGGATTTGACACTCGGGAGAGGTAACCCCGAATTCAGACTAGGGTTAAACACAACGTGACGATCTAATAACTTGGGAGGGAGTTAGAAAGTGTGCAATCCGTGATGTTGGGGCGAGATTCATGTCACTAAGTGTCGCATAGACACTCGAGGGGGACCTCATCGTTGATGGGAAGTCACATATTTATTCACTTTATACTCGGGCGAGGTAGTGAATGAGATTTTGATATCGAGATTGTCGGATAGAATGAATGTCGTTAATTTAAACTAGATTGAAAAGAATACATTTAAGTAGACGAAATTAATCCCTAGGAAATTTACTCCCATAAACGTCTATATTAGTAATATTAGTTTAATTAGGTTAATTTAGATTAGTATTTTATTATTATAAAAACTACATTTTTTACCGCCTAGATAAAGTTAGGTTATGATAATCGCGGTACTCAACGACCATCTATACCAATCCTTGTGGATACGAGAAACCTAACTTTCCTAATTTATACTAAAACTTGACCCGTACACTTGCGGTGAAAGTAGCGACGTATCTACGCGCTACCATTAATCCTTTGCATGTGTTGGGAATTTTTGGCAACATAAAAAATTGAAAATAATAAATCATGGGTTTTAAGGTTTGATTATACAAAAAGATTGTTGTTAAAACTATTTTTTAGAAGTAAGACAATTTGCGAATTTAATTTGATAGGTAGAATTGTGGACCATTTTTTTTAACCAAAATGATAGTTAATTAATTTGCGAGAAGGATGGGGTACACGTTGGACTTTGTTGATGCCAAATCTTGGTCGACACCAATACTATAGTCTGGTCAATGTGCTGATGGCGTTCTTTCGTGCTAGGTTGGAGATGTTCCAAGATCAATCCATCTGGCCAAGGATAAGGTAGAGGTGGAGAGGTCTGAAATGGGTCTGGTATGGTAAAGCAACCTGATAATCTTCTAATCTGAGAAGAGTCATTGTCCAAGAAGGGTATTGATCCGAATTGGGATGAGTTCTAACCTGTCATTTGCATAAAGGACTTAATGAAATGGACCAGGCATATCTCATCCGGCGTGAGAATAAGAGTTTGGGGGGAGGTAGTAAAAATGCTTTAGATTGTTGAGAAAGTAAGTAAGCACCTTGTGTGTTTTTACCTCACATTTACCTTCATTTATATAGACAGTGAGTTTATTAGCATTTGGAGGATTAAGGGCCTACGCAAGGACCAGCAGCCTGATCTCAGCGCGTGGCTAATGATAGGGCGAGTGGGGGGATTAAGCCCGTGGGCCTAGGCTTTCTGGATTTTTTGTTGAGGCCCACTGCAGAGGAGTACCCATAAGTAGACAATTGGCTCAGCCTATGATGCCAAATGGATTCTTCTTGCAGTCCACGGTGTGAGGAGATTTCTTCCCTGGCATTCCTGGATAGTCGGAGATGGAAAATGGGGCATTTTGTTGAAGAGCTTATGGAGTCAATTTTTTAGATGGGCAGTACCGGCTTGGGGATCATGCCGAGATGGAGAAAAGGTTCCCCATCCCAGCACAATCTTCATACTTTGTCTTTGGTAGGAGTCGACCCCAATGGGGAGTTGTGGACATATAGTAGTCTTTTGTTGGTTGCTTGGAAGTGACCATTTTTACAGTCATCAATTGCCTCCCAAAACCTAGTACAAAGAAGGAACTCGAGGTACTGGGGACTCTACTCTACGCCTTATCCAAGATCATGGCGTTTCTCTGGGGTATTCTGAGATGTTCGTCCCTTTTTGGGCCTTAGAGGCACATCTTGCAGGGAATAGATCTCTTTCCGAGAAGGTTGGCCATCTTGAGATGAGAATAGACGGCCCGCGATTGGTAATGGCTGGCCTGTCAAAGGCCCGCAAACACCCCGTTAGGTCCTTATCGCTTCGATTTCCCCAACACGCCATCTCTTCAACCGGCGGATGGCTAACACGCGTCCATACAACTTTGACTGGCATGCTGACCCAAGTACTTTGGATTATCTGTCTTTGCGACGATTCAGTAAGACACGACCCCTATATAAAACAAGCATCCCAAGCTCATTTTCACATTTGAGCAATTTCTAGAGCACATTTCCCCTCACGGTAGGTACTCTTTCTCTTCTCATCATGTCTTCTTCTTCTTTATATTTTTCTTCTGGGTCTTTTTCGGGGTCTTCCTCTGGGTCCAGCATGGGTTCGGGGTCTATTACCCTTTATCGAACCGTATCGGTCTCTCCACTCTAGTGGATCAACCCTACCCTGGTATTGTCCCCTGCTCGGAGGAACAGGCATATTCTTTCGGTGGTACGGAGCAATCGCAAATCATCTCGGTGGCTAGTACTTCTGGTCACCCTGATGAGAGTTGTGGTGCCAGGCCTTCAGGTGGCCTCACCATTGAGATTAGCTCGGATCCGACCAGTGAAGCTGGGTCCGATGTGGATTTGATGGAGGCTCCTCAGTTTGAGGTAGCTCATGGCAGTGCCATCCCTCCTGAAAGTCTTGTCTGGAGAGTTAAGTTAAAGTTGACGGCTGAGAAGCTTGGTTTGGCCCGAAGTAACTTTACCTTCCTGGGAACGTTTGAGATTCGTCTTTCCCGTGCCGGGGAAAAGGCTTGCGCTTCCCATCATGACTTTATTACCTTATATTTGGAGCATCTATATGGCAGCCTAAGGTTCCCGTTCTACCCGTGGGTTAGGGCCCTCTACGGGGAGTACGGGTTGTGTCCGTCACAGCTCGCTCCGAACGGCATGAGGGTCTTTGTGGCCACTTACGTCATCTGTCGGGCAGAAGGGATTGAGTCATTTATCGATCTCTTGAAGGCCCTCTTTTTCCTTAAGTCTATGCCATCCAGGAAGGGTTGGTGTTACGTTGCCGCTAGGAGGTAGTTCCTTATCGGCCTGGAGTCTTCCATCAAAAACTAGAAGCCCGAGTTCTTTTTCCTTGGAGGCACAGGTTGGGAGTTTGGCCCGATGGAGGAGGAGGAGGAGAAATCCAATCCCATCTTGAGGGAGTGGGGCACCGTAGGTGAGAATTAATTTGTCCGCAAATGGGTTTCCGTCTTCAACTTTTTGTAACTTGATTTTCCTCCTATGTTTTCTCCGTACAGTTCCTGAGAAAGTGAGTAAATGGAGAGTACAGCCAAGCCTACTTAGCCAGCAACAAAGTGATATCGTCCTCAATGCAGAGTTCAAGAACGTTGAGCATCTACTGGAGTCGACACTCTACGATCGTTACTTTTACCTCGCCCCAGGCCTTTCACTACCTAACACACACCAGAAAATCATGAACAGTGAGCCTTCTCCTCTTGAACTGTCCTGATGCTTCTTTAGCAGAGATGGATAAAACTGTTTTGAGAAGGATGATTAGGGAAAAGGCAGCAAATAAGGCTGTCGAGAAGGGGCAAGCATCCCATCCCCAGGAAGGAGCTTCTCAAGAAAGGGTTCCTGAGGGAGGAGAGCCAACCACGGCATAGAGTTCCCCGTATGAGGCTCCGGGATGGGTGGACATTGTATAGAGGAGAAAAACACCAAGAAGAGAACAACAGAGGAGAAAAGCATCGGCGTTGGCGAGGGCGACGCATAAAAGAGAAGCACCCTCACAGTCAAAGTTGGTCTCCCCGTCTTCGGCCCAGAAGAGTTGCACAGGAGAGGGCCAAGATAAGGAAAAGAGAAAGGTAGTGCATGTCGAAGTTAAGGGCCAAAAGAAAGCCAAGGCAGAACGGATCATCTCGGAGGTCCCTGTGGAAGAAGGGGCAGCATCTGACGTTCCCCAGCCGAGCACAGTCCACGTCTCTATGACCTTCTCGGTGCCGAACACAAGCCTTTCGCTTGATCAGAGGATCCTAGACTGCCCTAAGCTACTGTCAACCTTCGTCCACCACATTACGCCGTCTCAGGACCACGAGCGAATTAACTCCAAGCCAAATGTGAAGATCACCGCTAAGTTGTAGAAGAACGCCATGTTGGTAAGACTCTTCACGGCACTGGAACTTTTCTCGATTTCTTTTGCATTTTATTTTTGGCTAAGTTCTTGACATTTACCGTGCGAACGCTTTTCAAGGCTGTCTCCGTGTCTATGCACCTCTATTCGACCTTGAAGAGGGAAAAACATCTCAAAGATGAACACGCAAAGTTCATGGATCAGATGAAGAAATTTCACGATTAATTCAAGAAGTTGATGAAAAGTGAGAGTAGCTTCAGGGCTGAAGTGACCAAGCTATCTAGCGAGAAGGAGGAGCTTCAATTCCAGCTCGGCAAGCTTGAGGCAGACCTCACTGCCGTGCGAGAGAGACTACAGGAGGTGGAGCAGCAACAAAGTGAAGACATTGCTAAGGTGGAGGAGGAGGCCGTAGAGAAGTGAAAACTTAGCCTGGCCTATGAGAAGGTAAAAATAGAAATAGCTATAGAGATGATAGAAGACGGTCACAGGTACACTATTCATAACCTGCAACACCAGTACCCGGGGTTCCTAGCTGAGAAGATCGGCATGGACATATTTGACTCCGAATGAGAAGTTGAACCCGAGAAGGAAAATGTGGAAGTCAGACAGGATAAGACCAAGGCCGGGCAGGAAAAGGCCGAAGTCAGGCAAGGTGAGCTCGAAACTAGAGAAAATGAAGTTGGCCCCTCTTCTGCTACCCAATAAGCATCTCCATCTCAGCCCAAACACTTCAGTCCCAGAACAATTCCAGCACTTGCACTTTACTTCTTCTTTTTTTGTTCCTTGGCGTCCCTACCCCTCTGCCCCATAAGGGAGTTTTGTAATGGTCTTGGGACCCATCAGTTGTAATGACAATTATATAAATGAAAGCCTTTTGTCTGTTCTTGGAGAATTGTCCCCTTTAGACCAATAGTGATTCATCTGCCCGACGGCAGAGCCTTTCTTCTGATATGATCTCGGCAATGGCTTGAGGGGGTAAGGAATCTCGGCTCAACAAAGTGCCTGAGCATGGAGCTTAGCTTCTGCTCAATGAATTACATAAGCTCATCCCGGAGATAGACCTGAGCCTTCCTCGGTCATTTTTGCTCTATCTTTTGTCCTTTGCCAAAATTGATTAGATTTGCGCCAGAGCCTTAACTTCCCAACTCTTTCCAATCTCTATGATACTCTGCTCTGGACGGACAATCCTTGTTCCTTAGCTATTTATTCATTTTTTTTTCCTTCATGGTTTGCGGAGTGTCCTAAGACCCGACGTAAGACCTGATCTTGGCACGCTGAAGGGGTCTAGTCGCCGTCTGATCTTGGCCTTTATCCTGATCCTGGCCGAATGCTGAACTTAGTTCACATAGCCCAACTAGGGATTGATTTGTTGGGGATGTACTATTCCTGGCCATGGGGCTCTGGGCCTGGCATGACTTGAGCTCGGCTGTTACGCTAGAGTTTACAATTTTTGTTTAATAAATTTGCGTTTTTTCCTTCTGGGTTCGTGCATCTTCTCGGTTGAGCCACCGAGATAAAATTATGTATTTTCCTTCTCAGTTCACATGTCTTCTAGGCTAAGCTGTCGTTCTATGTTATTTCACCATATCTTCTCTGCCCCCTAGCCTATCATCTGAGCAGAGCTCTGGTGGTAGAGTTTAAGCCAGGAGGTACTTATATGGCTTATGGCCCTCGTAATCCCCCTGGATCGGCCTCTTGTGGTCAGTCATAGGTGGATTCTCCTTAGTAGGGCTCATCCTTGAGCTTTTTCAAGTTATCCCAATTTGTCTTTACAGGAGCATCGTCCCTTTATATCGCCTAAGCTCAGCTTGGCTATCAGCGGTGGGATGCTTGGTTGCAGACCCTTAGACTCGATTGATGTTCCATCGTCGGAGGACGACCGACGTCGGTCCCCAAGTACAAACTACTGACTTGTGTAGGGGGCTACACATCCCCGTCTAGGATGGGATGGAGGGTTGTTCATCCTACCTGGCATTCCGTTTGGAGATTGTGAGGGTTGTTCATCCCCGTTCGAGATGGGGCGAAGGGCTGTTCTTTCCCTTCCGAGATGGGGCGGAGGGCTGCCTTTTTTCATTGTTATCAAAATTTGGAGAATAAAGAATAAGTTGAACCAAATGCCTCTTCCATTGATAAGTAGTTTCATTACAAACTTCGAAAGCAAAAATTTTACAAGTCTACCAGAGCTTCCTCTCTGGGAAAGTAGCGCTTTAGGTGCTCTGGATTCCAAAGATGTCTGAAAATGACTCACTTTTCTGTTTTCAACTCATAGGTGTCGGAACGGGTAATGCGAGTGACGCGGTATGGCCCTTCATAGGTCGGAGCTAGCTTGCCCATTGATTGATTCTTGGTTGTTAGAGTTACTTTTCGGAGGACGAGGTCGCCAACGTCAAAGGATCATGGGCGGACCCTTCTATCATAGTACCTGGTTGCCATTTGTTGATAAGTTGCTTATTGCACACGGACACGTTCTATTTTCTCCATGAGAAGGTCAAGGTTAAGGACTAAAGAGGCATCGTTCTCATCTAGGTTAAAGACCACTATCGTCCGGGGAGAGAGCATGTCGATCTTAGTAGGGATCACAACTTCTGATCTGATGGTCATTGTAAAAGGGGTTTCCTCCGTGGGGGTCCTTGCCGTGGTGTGATACACCCAAAGAATAGGATGCACGCCTCCAACCCATCTTCTTTTTTATTTATCCAGTCTAATCTTGAGCCCATGAATGATGGTACGATTAGTCACTTCCAGTTGTCGTTGGCCTGAAGGTGTCCTGGAGAGGCAAAGTGGGTCTGAATCCCCAGCCCGACACAAAATGTTGTGAGAGATCATTGTTCAATTGTTTCCCATTATCAAAGACGATGACTCTAGGTATTCCAAAATGGCAAACTATACTTTCTCAGACGAAGTCTCTGATTCTCTTTTTCGAGATTTGCGAAAGGGGCTTATCCTCTACCCATTTTGTAAAATAGTCGATCGCAACAACAAGAAACTTTCTTTGCCCTGTCCCCTAAGGAAACGACCCTAGAAGGTCAATGTCCCACTGGGAAAAGGGCCAAGGACTCGTCATGGAGACGAGGACAGTTATGGGCAGCTGGGGATGGAAGGCGAACCTTTGGCATTTATTACATTTTTTTTGCAAATTCCATGGAGTCTTTGTTCATATCTGGCCAGAAGTATCCATATCGGATAAGCTTGTGAACTATAGATCTTCCGCTTAAGTGGTTGGCACACATCCTTTTGTGAATTTCTCTCATTACGTAATCAGCTTCTTCCGGCCTCAAACATCAGGAGCACAGACCGGAGAAGGACCTTCGGTACAACACCCCGTTGATGAGGGTATAGCTTGCAGCCTTGTACCACATCCTTCTGGCCTCTATTCGGTCGGATGGGAGTGTTCTGTGCTGGAGATAGTCCATGATCAGGTCTATCCAGGTAGGCCCGTCGAAAAGGGCACATATGATAGACACTTAATCAGATACAGCTGTGCTCGACTCTTCTAAGTACTCAACAGGGACACTTCTCTTCAGGGTACATTCCATTGCGGAGGCTAAGTTGGCCAGAGCGTCGGCGTGTCTGTTCTCTTCTCAGAGAATTTGGTTCACTTGGACATTTTCAAAATTCTCCATTAGTGTCTTTACCCTCCCGAGATAAGCAGTCATGCTTGGGTCCTTGGCCACGTACTCTCCATTGACTTGGTTTATCACAAGTTGTGAGTCGCAGAAGACTTGAAGATTTTTGGCGTTGAATTCTTTTGCCAGCTTGTATCTGGTGAGAAAGACTTCCTATTCAACTTTGTTGTTGGTGGCCCTGAACCCCAATTAGAGGGCATATTCAATCTCTTCTCAGACCGGGGCTATCAGAACCATCTCAGCGCCACAACCTCCTACGTTTAAAGAACCGTCCGTGAAAAGCTGCCACTTATCTAGGCCGAGATCATTGTTCGATCCGAGATAGGATGAGGTCCCTTCTAAGATTGGTGCCCCTGATAGACCGGGATGGGTCTTATGCCAGGCAAGATCCAGGCCATCCGGGCCAAGCTCTTCCAGGAAGGTCAATTCGGTAATGAAGTCATCCAGGATCTGTCCCTTGATAGCCGTTCGTAGTCGGTATTCGATGTGGAATTGGCCGAGCTCGATAGTGTATTTCATGAGTCAGGCAGAGACATCTGGGGAGTGAAGAATTTGCCTTAAAGGTTGATCAGTAAGAACGACGATTATATGTGCTTGGAAGTATTATCTCAGCTTTCTTGACGCGATGAGAAGGGTATAAGCCAACTTCTCAAACTACTGGTATCTCGTCTTGACGTCTGTCACCACTTGGATCGACTAACACACAGGTTTTTGAACTCCATACACTGACTACAGTGTTTGAAGTGGCGATATACAGGAACAATTCATCCCCGTCCTTAGGGGTACTCAATAGCAGCGCTGAGGAGAGGTAAGCTTTAAGCTCTTAGAAGGCGGCCTCACATTCTGCTATCCAATAAAAGGTTTCATTACCCTGCAGAATTTTAAAGAATGGGAGACACTACTCTGAGGAGCGTGAAATGAAGTGATTCAGGGCGACCAGCCTCCCGGTAAGCATTTGGACATCTTTATTTGTAGGAGGTGAGACCATTCTAAGAACGACACTTATCTTATCGGGGTTGGCATCAATGTCGTGCTAGGATACCATGTAGTCCAGGAACTTTCCTGTTGAGACCCCAAAAATGCACTTAGTAGGGTTCAGCTTCATGCAATGGGCTTGGAGCTTGTCAAAGCAATTCTGGATATGGGAAATGTGATAAGAAGTTTTCGTGCTCTTCACAAGTATATCATCGATCTAGACTTCCATCGTTGAGCTAATTTATTTCTTGAACATCTTGTTCACGAGCCTTTGATAAGTTACCCCAGCATTACGAAGGCCAAAGGGCATGACCATGTAGCAGTAGATGCCTCTGTATGTGATGAACGAGGTCTTACTCTTATCAGACAAAAACATAAGAATTTGGTTGCATCTGGCGTAGGCATCCAAGAAGCTTAGGAGCTCGTACCCTACCGTGGTGTCTATGACCAAGTCTATTCTCGACAGAAAAAAGAACTTCTTGGGGCACGCTTTGTTGAGATCCTTGAAGTCTATGCAGAGTGACGCGCCACATTTTTTGAAGAGGAAAAGAATATTAAATAACAAATAAGCTTAAGGAGATGGGGGTTTTAAAGAGTTGATTTTCAAAAAATACTTAGGTCATTTTTAAAAAAAAAAAAAATAAGGAGTCACCACCTAGCATTGGATTTAAGTGATATGCTAGGTCACCGAATTTTTAGAAAATAATTTAAAAGGCCTAAGTAAAAAATTGACTCCAAAAAACATGGTCAAACCAAAGATTCATTTAAAGGCTCGAGGGTCGGTTATGCTCGGGGAAGGTGTTAGGCACCCCAAGACACCCATCCGAAAATGGTACCTTATGTCTAATAAAGTCCAATTAGTTTAGTCCGAGTGTTTTATTTTATTTTGAAATAATTTTCTTCTTGTAAAATCTTTTTGGTATTTTTACAAATAAGGTGGGACAAGTTTTTGAATTTTTGGAATGTTCCCCAGCTATAACTTCTTATCAAATATTAAGGATTCGATAAGGATGGTCCCCGAGGGGTGTTCATATATGTTTCCTAAAAACTTCTTTACTTTAAATGGAAAAAATCAAATAAGTAAATAAATATGAAAATATGAATGCAAAAATGACCAAAAAAAAAACTAAAGGGTTTAATTTAAATATGTCAATGCAAACTGATATGAATACTACGTTAATTAACCTGATTATATGTGAAAATAATTTAATTATAACAAAAAACGTAAGTGGTGCATGGGTTGTGACTAGATATGAAAAAGTAACATGGATTTATGAAATTAAAAAAAAATATTTGTAGAAAAAAAAAATGTGTGAGTGATGAAAGTGTACTAAACATGCCGTCTAAATAATGCAAGAAATAAACATGTTAAGTGGATGAAAAAAAAAATCTACTTTGAGTTTGCCCGATTAATTTAAAGAAGTCCTGATTTGAAATTTCCTCAAATTCTATGGATATGAGAATCGAGGGGGGTTCGCGGAAACAGTTTAGTTGAAATTAATCTTTCTGAAACTTAAACAAAATCCCACAAAAAATCTATCGAGGGAAGAAATTTCCTAAAACCATTCGTTTCTAAATTCCACTCGGGTTGGGGAATAGAAATGAGACAAAAAAAAAACGCTCCCACGATTTATCGAATCATCTAATTAAACTTAAGGTTCGTAAGGATTAATTCTTACCAATAAAATATTTTTTTTTTTTTTTTTTTTTAGGGTTTTGATAAGAAGAATAAAATTATAAAAAAAAAATACAGAAAAATGCAAAATAAAAAAAATGCAGCAATATAAATAATAAAACATCCTTCACTTAACGCTCGGAGTTAGGTTTAAGCACGAGAAACCCACTCCAGCGTTTTCATCGGACGACTTATTCTTTTTTTTTCTTTTTCTTTTTTAATGAATTACAAACAAAATAAAAAAAATGCAGAAGTAAAATAAATAAAAAATAACGAGATACGGGTGTCCACGTCTAAACGCTCAAAGATTCAGATCGAGAATAGGGAACCTTATCCTGCCATTTTTCATTAAGTCATCAGACAATAAAAGAAAAATAAAATTTGTAGGAATTTAAATTGCGAAGAGAATAAAGTAAACTGAAAAAAATAAATAAAAAAAAAATAAAATTAGAAAACATACATGTTCTAGGCCAAGAATCCCGATGCTCGGGCTTTTCTCTCACTCAGACAACTTCCCGAAAGGGTTTACGATGAGAATCACTCTCTAAGGGTTTTTTTTCTCAATTTCTGAATGTCTCTGAAAGGTTTCTCTCTGAAATTGTTTTTGTGTCTAAATTATGAGGAGGAGGGTCCTATTTATAATAAAGATGGGAAGTGAAAAATCCTAAAAACTTTAGGAAACCCTAGTCCCAATTCGACGAGGAAAAAGAAACAAAACCTAAAAAGAAAGAGAAAAAGAAACTTAATCCTATTTTGACAAGGAAACTTTTGCTTTTCCTTTTTTTTTCAGTTTTTTTTTTCTTATTTTCTTTTATCTTTCTTTTCTTTTTTCATTTTTTCTCTATTTTTTTATTTTTTTGAAAATAAAAATAAAATAAAGCATAAAATTTTTGCGAAACGGTCAAAATGTCGTGTCTACAGTTACTCCTCTTTGTCATGCGAGTTCCATTTGTTTGACAAAGATAGGAGATCACATCATTTTGAACGTCCCATTTTCTGATTTTTTTTTTTTTTCAAAGTGCATTTTTCAATTACAAAACAAATAAAATAAAATGACTCATGATGATACTCATGACGAACGAGTGTCCGTTTAGAGGATCGTTTAGAGTAATTAAAAAAATGACTCATGACAATACTCATGATGAACAACTATCCGTTTAGAGGATCGTTTAGAGTAATAAAAGAATTACTCATGACGAAAAAATGTCCATTTAGAGGATCGTTTAGAGTAATGAAAAAAAAATCTCATAACGATACTTATGACGAACAAGTGTCCGTTTAGAGGATTATTTAGAGTAATTAAAGAATGAAAAAAGAAAAAACTCACAACGATACTCATAGCAAACAAGTGTCCGTTTAAAAGATCGTTTACAGTAATGAAAAAATACTCATGACAATACTCATGACGGACAAATGTCCGTTTAAAGAATCGTTTAGAGTGATAAAAATAGAGACTCATGACGATACTCATGACGAACAAGTGTCCATTTAGGGGATCGTTTAGAGTAATGAAAAAAAGCTCATGACGAACAAATGTTTGTTTAGAGGATCGTTTAGAGTGATAAAAAACAGAGACTCATGACGATACTCATAACGAACAAGTGTCTGTTTAGAGGATCGTTTAAAGTAATGAAAAAAAAAAGACTCATGACGATACTTATGACGAACAAGTATCTGTTTAGAGGATCGTTTAGAATGATAAAAAATAGATCAAGCCCAAGCCTTCTTGGCTGGAAGGACAAAAGAAAGTTCAGAGGTATAAAATATGCCTCAGCTTGTGGTTGGGCAAAAATGAGAGAACAAAGATATAAAATGTGCCCCAGCCTTCGGTTGGGGCTGACTCTCAGATGACCGAACGTTTACAGGTTGCCTACGTACCTTAGCATCACGGCGAGATCAAGTTTAGCGTAGTTTATTGAACGCTCATTTCAAGTGATTCGATGAAACTCTCTATTTTTTTTTTATAGCTTCTGAGATTTCACTTTTCAACTCTTGGGAGGGTCCAACATACTTCATCAAGGTCTCCTTAGATTGCTCAACTGGATTCTTGTCTTTTCAAATTTCTAGGTGATTCGATGCTTGGGGTTCTAACACTTCTGCATGCTCTGTGTTTTCTCAAGTCCTACAAAACTGATTTAATCCAAAAATGGGCAAATGTCAAAAATTACAAAAACGAGTACCTTCAATACCCGATATGATTTTCTGTGAGATCTTGAGTCAAATTGCAGAGAAATACAGTTCTAATATATTTCCAAACCACGACCAATATTTCTTTTCACAAATTCTGTTTCCATTCAAATCTATCAAGTTCTGATCCCGAAAAACGCCGTTTGCTTACCAAATTGAGTTGAGGCGAAAACCTTAAACAAATGAAACTATCATCTTTCTTTCCTCTTTTAATCTCTTACATATTTGCACCAACGCTTCTTGCTCGGTTACTCCACATTTTCATTTTCCCTTTCTTTTCTTTTTCTTTTCCTTTTTTTTTTCTTTTTTTTTTCTTTTTTTTCTCTTTTTTTTTTTTTTTTTTTCCTTTTTTTTTTCTTTCATTTTTTTTAAATAGATGATCGAACTTACGATGGTTCAGAGACAGCCAAGCTTATTGATGAACTTGATCTTCTTTGCGAATTGAAACCTTCTTGCAACATTTGAGAGTTTCTTCATTGGGATCATTGGTCTGGGATGATTGTGTTCCCTTTTGGCCATTGGGTAACTCCGACAGCAGGAGAACCAAGATAGTTACACCCAATTTTATCAAATCACTAAAGAACCACCGAAGACGACTTGATCAACTTGCAACGATATATCAAGGAATCGTTAGGGAAATAGATCAATCTTGTCTTTTGAATCCTCTGGTACTCTGGAATTGCTATCGAATTCGGTCAGGGGACTTTTGGATCTTACCATCGTTTGGCTTAATAGAACTTTTCTTTGTTGCTATTCCTATTGGATCATGGTCTAGCTCTATATTAATATCATATACTTGCACCCTCGCTCAGTCACATCACATACAACATATGCAGACAATTTTGGGTACCTGAAAGAGTAATATTCAAACATTAGGCCATATTTTTGGATAAAACAGTATTGCATTTATTGAAATTTAAAAGCCATTACAGAGCAAAATCCATTTCCATCCAAAAGACCAACGGGATGGAGAGGTAAGTATATGAAAATGTCCTAATTTTATCAAAACTTCTAGAAAATTAAAAGTAAACAAGAAAACCTAGTTTTGCAGCCTTTAGATTTTTTAAATTGAGCCTCAGGCAGATGACTCGCTTCCATCTCCACCAACGTTTTGGTAAAGATTGACTTCACCGTTCCCTAGAGGTGCATGATTGGGCAACGGATTTAATTGAAAATTTGGTGCATCGGTCTCAGGATTTTTAGAAAATGTGATGGCTCATGTCCGTATGAATTTCCGGATCTTGTCCTTTAGCTGAAAGCACTGCTCAGTCGCATGTCCTCTAGTTCCTGAGTGGTATTCACAGAAAGTATTTGAAGAAACTGTTTTATTCCCAAGTTTAAGTTCACATGATGGAAGGGGTGTTAGTATCCCCTGCTTCAAACAACTCCGATACAGCTCGATGATTGAAACCAGAAGGTCTAGTGGTTCCTTGTCATTGTTTTGTAAGTTTCTCCCAATAGCACGAGGTAGATAACCTTGGTGGTATTTGGTTCCTAACATCAAGATATGCGAGCGTATGGTAAGCAGGTGTTTGATAGGCTTGAGGGTAGTATTGGAGAGTGCGAGTTTGGTAAGGGGGAGGTACATTCTGTAGTAGCGGGGACGGCTTTGGAAATATGGCTGGTTCCAGGTGTAATATTAGTTTTAGCGATTTTGAGGAAGGTGGTTATGGTATTGGTTGTTTTGGTTCGGGTAGTTTTGGGGATATGAAGATTGGGGGTAGTTCTGCTGATGGGCTTGATGGGGGGAAACAACGACAACTACTTCATCTTCTCTTTTCTTTGGTGGAGCTAACCTCTTTATCAAGTCGGGCGCGGCCCCTTCAATCTTTTCACTCTTTATTCCTTCCTCTATCACATCAGTTTGTTTGGTCGCATCGCCGAAGAAAGTTACTGCTATACTCGATAGATCTCGATAGAATGACAACATCTAGATTGACTTGAATATCTCTAACTGAGCCTCCTCGTTCAGCCTGGGGACAACTTTGGCAACCTCCTCTCTCCAGCGGGCAGTATACCTCCGGAAACTCTCATATTTCTTCTTCAGTATCTGGTAGAGGGTATTACGATCTAGCGCAACATCCTTATTGTACACATACTGCTCACAGAAGGCTTCTACTAGATCCTCGAATGTTTTAATCTACACCAGGTCCAAGGTCATATACCAGCTAAGAGTCGGTCCTTTCAATGATTGTCGAAACATCTTCAAGCAAATGTCTTCATTCTGAGCATAAATTCCCAATTCTTCCTTGTAGATGCTGACATGCCACTTTGGGGGGCTAGTGTCGTCATACTTAGTGAACTCCGAAACTACGAAGTTTTTCGGATACACCACCCGGGGTGGTGCTGACAGTTCATTGTACGTTGTTTTCCTGGATGACTTCTCTCTTTTCAATTCTTTTATGGTTTTCTCCAATTTCTTCATTTTCAGAACCCAGGCCGGAAGGGGTCTATTCTATTTTTCTTTATTTTCGATTTCAATGGTCGGGGCCGGGGCCAATTGATTAGCATTCAGATCGTTTGGTGAAGCAACGACCCTCTTCGGGTAAATGAGAATCTGCGATATAGTGGGGGCCAAGCCTTCTAGTGAGGCCTGATAGACATTCCCCTGAATGGGATATGCCAGCGCTCTATAGGTGAAAGGATGAAGGCCCATCTAGGGTCCATAATAGACCGGTACCGTGAAGTTCGGGCCGGTGTGGTTCGGATTCAGCACTGAATTTTCCATCCCAACACTTGGAGGATTTCCATTTGGTGATTCTGTCACAAGAGTTCCACTGAATGGAGAAATAAGCACCTTCTGTGGTCGACTAAGTTCATTGATCATTTTCCTTAGCATGTCAATAGTTTCTTGCATCTGAGCCATCTAGGCCGTTCAGGGAGATTCAAGATTACCTTCTGATGTAATCGTGAAATGAGTATGGGCCCGACTGCGAGTAAAGACCAGGCTTCAGATGGAGGGAATCGAAATTACTTTTTTGGGACCAATTTTCTTATCTCGTCCTATTCTTACAACAAACCCATTTATTAGTCCACATGGGTCTTAGGTAGTTTTAAAACCCATCCGAGTTCAAAGTTTTCAATTTCGATAATGACCGATCAAAATAGATAATGATTTATGAAAATTCTTTCGTAACTTAAATGGTATTGGAAACTCCGAACTCATTTAGTTTTTAAGACTTCCTAAGATATCATCAATCCATCAAGTATGAAACCTCCCATCTTATATCATAGAATCACAAGGGGATAATATAGATATAAGACGATCGTACTTGTGTCGGAGGGTTTATAACAATATAAGAGCTCGAGAGAGAAGAAAGAAAAGAAAAGAAATAAACATCACAACTTATTTACAAAAAAATAAAAAAATAAAAATAAAAAAAAAATAGCAAAATAAAATATAACATTCAGACATGAAATGGTAGGACTTATTTGGACCTATTAGGCTTGACCCTCTAAGTTGTCCCCAACGGGAGTCGCCAGCTGACGCGCCCCGTTTTTTCGAAGAGGAAATGAATATTAAATAACAAATAAGCTTAAGGAGATAAGGGTTTTAAAGCGCCAGTTTTCAAAAAATACTTAGGTCATTTTTAAAAAAATAAGGAGTCGCCACCTAGCATTGAATTTAAGTGGTATGCTAGGTTACCGAATTTTTAGAAAATAATTTAAAAGGTCTAAGTAAAAAAATTGACTCCAAAAAACACGGTCAAACCAAAGATTCATTTAAAGGCTCAGGGGTTGGTTATGCTTGGGGAAGATGTTAGGCACCCCAAGACGCCCGTCCGAAAACGGTACCTTATGTCCAATTAAGTCCAATTAGTTTAGTTCGAGTGTTTTGTTTTATTTTGAAATTATTTTCTTCTTATAAAATCTTTTTGGTATTTTCACAAATAAGGTGGGACAAGTTTTTGGATTTTTGAAATATTTTTCCGGTATAACCTTTTATCAAATATTAAGGATTCGATAAGGTTGGCCCCCGAGAGAGTGTTCATATATCTAAATATTTCTTTACTTTAAATGGGCAAACTCAAATAAGTGAATAAATATGAAAATATGAATGGAAAAACTAAATTTTTATATGCAAAAACGACCAAAAAAAGTACTAAAGGGTTTAATTTAAATATATCAATGCAAACTGGTATGAATACTACGTAAATTAACCTGATTATATATGACAATGATTTAATTATAACAAAAAATGTAAGTGGTACACGGGTCGTGACTAGATATGAAAAAGTAACATGGATTTATGAAATTAAAAAAAAAATTGTGTAAAAAAAAAATGTGTGAGTGATGAAAGTGTACTAAACATGTCGTCTAAATAAGGTAAATAATAAACATGTTAAGTGGATGCAAAAAAAAATCTACTTTGAGTTTGCTCGATTAATTTAAAGAAGTCTCGATTTGAAATTCTCTTAAATTCTATGAATATGAGAATCGAAGGGGGTTCTCGGAAACATTTTAGTTGAAATTAATCTTTCCGAAACTTAAACAAAATCCCATCAAAAATCTATCCAGTGAAGAGATTTCTTAAAACCGTTCATTTCTAAATTCCACTCAGGTCGGGGAATGGAAACGAGACAACGGAAAACTCTCCCACGATTTAACGAATCATCGAATTCAACTTAAGGTTCGTAAGGATTAATTCCTACCAATAAAAGATTTTATTATTTTTATTTTTTATTATTATTTTTTAGGGTTTTGATAAGAAGAATAAAATTAAAATTAAAAAAAAAATACAGAAAAATACAAAATAAAAAAAAAAATGCAGCAAAATAAATAATAAAACATCTTTTACTTAACGCTAGGAGTTAGGTTTAAGCACGAGAAAGTCACTCCGGCGTTTTCATCGGATCATCGGATGACTTATTCTTTTCTTTTCTTTTTCTTTTAATGAATTACAAACAAAATAAAAAAATGCAGAAATAAAATAAATAAAAAACAGCGAGATGAGAATCACTCTCTAAGGGTTTTTTCTCTCAATTTCTAAATGTCTCCGAATGGTTTCTCTCTGAATTTGTTTTTGTGTCTAAACTATAAGGATGAGGGTCCTATTTATAATAAGGATGGAGAGTGAAAAATTCTAAAAACCTTAGGAAACCTTGGTCCCAATTCGACGAGGAAAAGGAAACAAAACCTAAAAGGAAAAGGAAAAAAAAAAACTTAATCCTATTTTGACAAGAAAATTTTTTTTTTTCTATTTTTTTCAGTTTTTTTTTTTTTTCTTATTTTCTTTTATATTTCTTTTCTTTTTTCATTTTTTTTTCTCTATTTTTTTTTTTTTTTGAAAATAAAGCATAAAATTTTTACGGGACGGTCAAAATGTCGTGTCTACACAGAGACACCATTTATTCCCGGCCTTGGAGGCAAGGATGACGTTGGAGAGCCAATCGGGGAACTCGACTTCCTCTACACGATAGATTTTATCAACTTGTCTATTTCTTGCTCAATGATTTTCTGGCATTCTGAGTGGAATTTCTTTCTCTTCTGCCTCACAAGGGGATGATGAGGATTGGCGTGGAGACAGTGCATGGCTACACTCGGATCAATCCCAGGAAGTTCATTGTGAGACCAAGCAAACACGTCATAGTTTTTCTGGAGGAGATCGATGAGTTCTTCTTGTTGTGTCGTGCTAAGCTTGACACTTATTCTGACAGTTCTCTTCCTAATGGTGGGGTAAATGGATACCTTTAGTAGATCCTCGCGAGGCCAAGGGCGAGATTCCTCATCTAGAGGGTCATCAATAGACATGGTTCCAGGATCGGACAAGGCCATAAGTTTTGCCTCACCGTTCTTGGTCCCAGCCATTGATTAGTGATATGGGAAACTCACGGCCTTCAAGGTGGCAATAGTTGGTCGCCCCATGATTACATTGTACGGCGAAAGTCTATCCATGATGAGGAACTTGGCCCACAGCATGGCCGACGTGGGCTTAGTGCCCACCGTAATGGGCAGAGAAATCCAACCAATGAAGCTCACCACCTCTCTGCCGAAATCAACAAGGGGAGAAGTTGTTGGCTGCATAGAGCCTAAACTTACGTTCATCATGTTGAATGCCCATTTGAAAATATATCTGTGTAGCTTCCTCCGTCAATAAGAATCATTCCCACCTTGTAGTGGTTGATCAAGGCCGATATTACCAAGGTGTTGTCGTCACGGTTAGCTTTGCTGAAGTAGATGACATTGTGCGAGGCAACATCTATCGTGCTTACCTTGTACACACCCTCATTGGCTTTTATTTTTTGCTTTACCCTCGTACCTCTTTTGAGAGGAAATCGTCTCCCCTCCGAGGCTAAGGCCGCCATGGATCACGCTTATCTCTCCATCCACTTACAAGTCATCATCGTATTCTTTCCTTTCTCTTCTCAGAGGGGGTCGGCAGCAATTTTCTCTTCTCAGCTACCCCTTGCACTCATCTCGGCTGTTGCCTTCCCCAGATCCTGCATTCTTTCTATGGACGTAGTGTCCAAGGTACCTATTTTTTATGAGGGCCTCTATCTTCTCTTCGAGCTGAATCGTTCGTCGTGTGACCTTAGTCGCGGTGGAATTCGTTGTATTTGTTAATAGATTTTTCCATGGGTTTTCATCTTGGCGAAGAGGCAAGAGGGAAGAATCCTCTCCAGAATTTTCGACGAAGATTGTTGCAATAAATATTGTTAGGAGTGTCAACCCTCGTCGAATCCCTGGGGGTGGAGGAAGCCTCTGATCCCTAGAAAGGGGTGTTAACCGCCCCTCAGCCTGCAGCTGGCATGAGCCCTGAGCTCTACTTGGTATTTCCTCAACTCGGCCCTTCTTTTTTTTTACTCTTTCTCAGTCCCTCTTCACAGTATCTCTGAGGTCTGTCTCATAGAAGCTCATGCCTCTGCCTAGGGCAGTAATTAGGTTGGGTGTGGGCTGCAAACATAAGTCATAGAATAAAAGCATTTAGGGCCACAGTATCCGTGATATCTGTTTACATAATCACCCAAATTTTCTCTGATCTCCTGTTGCAGGGTGAGAACGTGGGTCGCAGTCTTAGGTCGACGTCGGGAATAACTGAAGCGGGTCACGAAAAGCTCTTCAAGTTGAGCAAAGGTTGAGATCGAGGTTGGGGCCAAGTCTCGAAACCAAGTGTTAGGCATCCCAGTAAGGGTGAGAGGAAATAATTTACATCTTACTGCCACAAAGGCTGTATGCATATCCATGAATAAGACAAAAATGGAGAGGTGGTTAATGGGGTCGATAGTCCCGTCTTGAAGAGCTATCTGTGAACTAAGGAACCTATAGGGAACTACCTCGAGGACGATCTCATCAACAAAGGGAGAGCTTATCCCAGAAGAAAGTCCAACTACCCATCCAAGGCCCCGTATCTACATAAGCACAACCTCCATCTCCGCAATGCATCGCTCCAAGGTTGCTTCTCTCTTAGGCGGTGCTTCAACATGGCTGGTGGCCACTCTGGATCCCTGTCTTCTAGCTAGAGGGGAGTGGGAGTCCACCTTCCAAGCACGGCGAATTCTACACTTAGAACGGGTGATGTTGTTGTAAGTTTGCCGGCTAGGGCAAAAATACAGAGTCCTAAATGGCTGACGAGACTAAATCTCGCTCCTAGATAGGGCGGTCACGTGGACGAGGCTGATCTCTAGGGACATACCTTTCAGAGTAAATCACACGATCCGATTCCTGGCGGCACTTCTCTCTCCCTGTATTCTGGAGAACGGGTCCCCCTTGAGCCAGGGCTGGTGATAGGCGGGAGAGGATGATTTTGAGGCAAGATTAAAATTGGCCAAGTTGGCGTTCCAAGTTGTCAAGTCGCAACGCATCCACAGCTCCAGAAGCTGGGCCAACGTAAAATCCTGAAGGCGGAGCTGACGGGCCCTCCTGGTCAGTGGGAAGTATATTTTTCTTCTTCAATCAGGATAGGGACTGAAGCCATAACATCCGGTTTAGGGACTCTTGACATCTCTCTAGTCGGGTTGTTATTCACCGCTTTGTTCTGATCTCTCAGCTGTGTAGAATTACCAGACCTTGTGATCATCAAGCCTTAGCTGAGCTTGGGAGCTGACGATTGGGGAGAGGCCTTTAGTAGGTTTCCCATAGACAGCGCCAAACTATTGATACCAAATCTTGGTAGACACTAACGGTATGGTCTGGTCAATGTGTTGATGGTGTTCTTCTGTCCTGGGATGGAGATGTTCCGAGATTAATCCATCCGGCCGAGGATAGGGTGGAGGTGGAGAGGTCTGAGATGGGTCTTGGATGGTGAAGTAACTTGAGAGTCTTATGATCCAAGGAGAGTCCTTATCTAATAAGAGTATTAACCCGAGCTGGGATGAGTTCTAACTTGTCACCTGCACAAAGGACTTGTCGGGATGGACCGAATGTGTCCCCTCTGTGCGTGAGAATAAGAGCTTAAGGGGAGGCAGTAAAAATGCTTTAGAGTGCTGGAAAAGTAAGTTTGTGTTTTTACCTCACATTTACCTTCCTTTATATAGGCAGTGGGTTGATTAGCATTTAGAAGATTAAGGGCCTAAGCAGGGATCAACAGCCTAATCTCGGTGTGTGGCCAATGAGAGACCGTAGACCTGGGCTTTCTAGCCTTTTTGCTGAGGCCCACGACTGAGGAGTACCCGCAAATGGACAATTGGGTTGGCCTATGATTCTAGGCAGATTCTTCCTACGGCCTATGGTGTGAGGAGATTTCTTTCATGCCCTTCCTGGATGGCCAGAGTTGGGAAGGGGGTGTTTTATTGACGAGCTTATGGAGTCAATTTCCGAGATGGACGGTGTCGGCCTGGGGATCATGTCGAGATAGGAAAGAGTTTCCCCATCCCAACAACAGCTTTACCCTCTCTTCCCGGAGGAAAACATAGGTGACTTCCTAGGGTGACCGGCATGCGTTAAGATGTGCCTTTAGCTAGCACAATCTTCATACTTTGTCTTTGGTAGGAGCCGGCCCCATTGGGGAGTTGTGGACACATGGCAGTCTTTCGTTGGTTGCTTGAGAGTGACCATTTTTACACTCATCGGACTTCTTTTTTTTTTACTTGAGATAGCGAGTCGATTGGTGATTCTCTGACTATAAAACACGGATAGTTGTCGGAGAGTCACTGTACCTATGTCAGATATGTATGAAACACGAATACACAACACAAGGGATATGATCAGATACATACGGGATATATATGCGCGTGTTTACCAAGTAAAAATTCAGGCCCCGTCTGTTAATCGTTCCCATTCCCAGATTTTTGGGATTTCTATTTGGGCATAGTGTTTGGTAAATTTTGTTTTTGTTCCCATTCCCTTCCCAAAACTAAGAATCATTCCCAATTTTTTTTAAGAAGTGAGAAACAAAAAAAAATTGTTTCTCATAATTCTCATTCCATTCCAAAACCAAAAAAAGACAAGGTCGGTATTAACAAAATTGTTAATAAGGTATGCCTTTCAACTCTTGTAAACCTCTTTTTCTTTCTCTCTTTTTTTTTAAATTTTTTCTTCTTCTTCAACCGTGCTCTTCGTGTCTTCATCTTCTTTGTTTACTCAGTATTTCGAAATCGAAATTGGGTTTTGATTTCAATTTTGAAATCAAAAAATTCTTCTTGTCCTCATCTTCGTCATATGCTCAGAATTTCGAAATCAAAATCAAAATAGGGTGTCGATTTTGATTTCAAAATCGGAAAGTTCTTTGCGTCCTCATCTTCGTTGTCTGCTCAGGATTTCGATTTCGAAATCGAAAAAGGTTTCAATTTCGATTTCAAAAATTGAAATGCTTTTCACATCTTCATCTTCGTCGTCTGCTCAGGATTTCGATTTCGAAATCGAGATGTTATTCGCGTCCTCATCTTTGTCGTCTGCTCAGGATTTCGAGTTCGAAATCGAAATGTTCTTCGCGTCCTTACCTTCGTCGTCTGCTCAGGATTTCAATTAGGGTTTAGGATTTCGATTTCGGTTTTAATTTCAATTAGGGTTTAGGATTTCGATTTCGATTAGGGTTTAAGGTTTAATTGCTTGATATTTCTTAATTATGGTTTAGGGTTCGTTTTTTATTTCTTGGATAAAATCATTACCAAACGCTATTCTGTTCCTAGATCCAAAAAAAATATTGTCGTTATCAAACACGATTCTATTCTCAAGAAAAAAATAGAATCCCATCTCATCCCATCCCATTCGCAATGGGATGGGAACGAAATGGTTACCAAACGGGCCCTTAATTTTTAGGTAAGACACGGTTGGGACATGGGAAGGATACATCACGATACATGATTAAATCTTGTCTTATATACTAAAAGTGGAAGACAACTCTTAAGAGTTGAGAATTATCAATCTTTGTAATCCTATTCTCTTGATAAAATAGATGGTTGAGATTAACCCATTTCACCTGTTCATCTGATTCATACAATGAGTTGATCATCAATTCACATATGCATCAATGCATTAATGTTTATCCAATTTGGTGCATGCATTAGTTCCATTAACTGTTTTCAATCCTCACATTGTTGTTGCAACGCCATCAATTAATGTTTCTCTCATTGCAAAAAAAAAAAAAAAATTCTTCCACTTCCAACTCATATAAGCGTTTTATCTCCTTCATCAGTGACATTATTTAGTGCATTCAACTTGTCTCTTTCTCTCTCTATATGTGTGTGTGTGTACCTGACAAGTGTACCAATTGTCGCTATTGTGGGCATAGCGTTGAGCTCGACCAATCCATTACTCGCAAGTTCGCTCACGAATAGTATCCATTGCTATTCTCCTACGACCTAGGTCATTATCCAGTGCTATTAATCCCTCTTTCGAAGTATAACAATTTAAATTAATCTTTTATTATAATTTGAAAATTTATATTAATACATGAAGATTGTCAAAATTATGAATAACATTGCGAAAGAGGAGACTATATAAGTTTTGCGATCCTCTTTGTCTTAACCATCGTTCAACATTGTTTCAATCTAATAGAAAAAAACTAATGTCGAAGCCTATACTTGCGAAAGAACGAGTTCATTGGCCTTTCCCTGTTGTTTGGTTTCATTTTTCATTTCCTTCACTTCCCTTTGTGGATTTTAATTGCAAATTAATATTTATTCTTCATACAATTAATTTTGCATCGGTTGTACAGAATTCTCCACCTATAGATGTTCATTTCATTCATTTGATTTGATCCAGATAATTTGAATGCTTAACCTTTGTTCACCTGTTTAATTCTCTAAACACTTGAGCTTCTTCCATCATTCAATTTGAAGAGTCATACAGTTTGTCACATTTTGTCGCTGTTTAATAGACATTGCTTATGCATTTCATCTAGGTAATATATCTGTTGCCGAGGGCACAAAACTTTGTTTGTCTGTTTAATTTCACCGAAATTCATTTTTTCCAATCTGAAATTTAACCACATCGCCTTAATTTTCTGGTCCCAAGTAATTATGAGATGCAAAGCAACTTTGATTAATTTTGTATATTCAATCTCAATATGATCATGTTTTGGAAAAACCAAAAAAAAAAGGGGGGGGGGGGGGGGGGGGGGTTCATTGAATTTGGTATTATCAACTTCATCATGCTCTCATTTTTCAAAACACACTCTCACACTCGTATTATATTTGTGTTTCTCTATTGAATTAAAATTGAATGTTTTTTATATGTTCTATTTCACTTAATTAGTCGACCACAAAAAGAAGAGCTCCCATGGATTATTTCAGTTTTTGGATTTGCTTTATTTAGTTTCACTCGCTATATCCCTGTTTGGAATTTGATTCCTATTGTCTCACAATTTTAGTTTATTACTATATTTTGTTCCCTTTTTTTAACGGTGACAACACATATAGAAGGTGAATATTCATTAATAGGGTTAAATTATAAGATATGGAATGGAACCGCTCATGTAATAAGGAAAAATTTATCTGCAAATTATCAGGAGGATTGATCGGTGCAAATTAAACCTCTTGGGTTTATCTGGTAATTTCTACCACAAAACAAGATTGCTCCATTCGGATTATTTGTGCAATTATAATGATCACGACACATTTAAGTTAATAATGTCTTATTTTATCTCATTTCAAAAGATTTACTTTATGTCAACCACATTTACTCGGTAACATATGTTAAACTCTCTCTATTTTAGCTTTTGAATAATGACTGATGAAGTGAGGTGTATCTAATGTTTGAATTCATGTGTTGAATTGGGGGTTCTATTCATGCAATTGAAAATTGCAATGACTCCAAGTGTATGGCTAAAATTCAATTGTTCAATCTCTACTAATATTTTTTTTCAAATAGGTGCACTAAGCGAGTTTAAAACTAGTAAAATATAGGATCAAAAAGTGAAATATCTTAAGGAAAAATAGATGAAAAGTCCTTGTTTTTTTAAATCTAATTGGTGAAAAGTTCTTTTGTGTTATTAAATTTTGATTTAGTCCTTTAAGTTAGATTTCATTTGTGTTTTAATCCCGCATTGCAGGAATTGTAGGGATATTGCAAGGATTGTAGGGAGTCTTTTAGTGAGTACATTCATTTTTTATAGTGAATTCTGTTACATGTAACTAATGTTAGTTACAATTTCATAATTGTCATTTTTCACATATATTTGGCTATTTTTAGTTATATTGACTTATATAGTATTAGTTGCATGTTACAATTATATATATATGTATAATATTTTGACGTAACTGAAAAAATATCAAATTTTTTAGTTACATATTATAGACATGTAACTAAAAAGTTACATATTATTGAAATATGTAATTGAAAAATATCAAATTTTTTAATTATATATCAGAACATGTAATTAAAAAGATACATATTATTAGAACATCTAATTGGAAAATAAAAAATTAGTTACCTATAACTAATATAATAATATTACACACAAAATAGTTATATATAATTGACGCATAGTTATCATATGAGCAAAGCTTCTTCTTTTTTAAAATAAATAGGACTAAATTAAAAAAAAATTATTATATATAAAATTTTTGACCCATTAAAATTTAAATGGAAGTGATCCCACCCATTCTCCCATATATTAATTCCAAAACCTTGTCGTCCTCTTCAGACTTCAATTGAAGTTCAACACATTACACAATACACGCCCTAGCCACAATACTCATCGTCGCCGTCGACACCCCATCGCCGCCGTCCAAACTGTGTCGCCGCTCGTCGGATCACGCTGCCTCCGTCCAGACCACGCCGCTGCGGCCTCTAGGTCAGTCTGATCTCTCTCTCTCTCTCTCCCCCCATTTTGTTCAAGATTTAAAATCTATTAGTTTTCTCTGTGAAATCGATTCTTGAAATGAACCAATTAGAGGATGGATCATGTTTTTCCCTTCCATGATATTAAGTGTTGATTAAGACTCATCAATTAAAATTGAAATTTTAAGAAAGTGTTACCAACAGTGCCTTGGAAATAACAAAATTCATGCTCTGATGACAAGTAAAACATGAAATTTAATGAGAAAAAGATGAAGAAAATACCCCAGGTCCATTGGAATAGGATACTTCATGTTTAGTGTCTTGGTTTAGGGTTTAGGGTCCATTGGAAAAATATATATTTTTGTACTGCCCTCAAATTTTTAGATCAAAAGTCTGGGAATGGAAGTGATTTCTTCCCTGATTTCTGTTTTTGGTCCAAGTATTGGGGGAATAGAAACAAAAATCCTGCTAAGAAACACTAAACAAAAGCTGCCTTAGTGTTTTGTTTCTATTTTTATGTTACGGTAAAAAATGATTTTATCAAAATTTTGCTTTAAAAATCAAACAACATGATAGAAACAATTTATTTATTTTCCTGTGTTTTTGTTTTGATTCCAAGTTTTCTAACGACAGGCAATATACACAAAACACCAAACAAATTCAAACTAGAGGAATGAAAAATGTGATCAATTAAATTTAGAGAGAAGTGTCCTGTGTCCGTGCTTCCTAGTTCTCTGAACAAATGCGAAAACCCTAGCCCAGTAGCCAGTTATTGAGAACAACTATTTTCCGCCAATTTCTTAAGAAAATTCAATTATTTTATCGACGTTTCAGCTCTAAGCTTCAGCATTCGTATTACATGGAGGAATCCGAGAAGAGAAGAGAAAGACTGAAAGCGATGCGTGCGGAAGCTGCTGAGGCCGGAGTTCATAGTGGCACTGAGCATTCCGTACCGTCTCATGGCCTCTCCAATCCATTAATCGAGGCCTCGACGACTCCATTGGCACCGGCAGATCCATATGCCTCACCGAGATTCGACTACTACACGGACCCTATGTCGGCTTTTGCGGCGAACAAGAGGAAACAGGTCAATCATCCTGCTCAACAACAGAACTACTGTACACCTCCAAGTAAATAACAATTTTTCGTTTGGTCTTCTTTCAATTTATATTCGGAATGATCTCTTGCATCATGCTATTGAATAAATTTTGATTTTTGTTTATCTGTTGGTTTTGATCTTGTTGAGCCTATAGTATTGTAGGCCCCTGAACAAATCGAATAAGGTGGATAGATGAAAGTGTTACCTACATTCATTCCTCTAAATTACAAGAGTTTTATGGGGCATGTTTGCCTGTGATTATGTGAAGGCAATGTTCATATAAGGTTGGTTTAGTAATTGTCATGCTTAAGAACAAATCCAAAGCAACCATCTTCTTTAGGTTTGCTTAACCATTGGTGGAACTCGAATTAGATCCCAAATATTAAGGTCCCGTTTGGTTATTGTTCCCAAAATTTTGGAAGTAATTCTTGAATTTCTTAAGAATCTGAGAAACAAAAAAATGTTGATTCCTATTCACTTTCAGTAAACTATTCCCACACCTCCCTGCCGGCCATCACTACCCTACGAGCAGCCATACGTTTAAAGAAAAAAAAAACGAATGTTGCAATCAAACAGGTTTCTTGTTTTTGTTTTCTTAAATTAAAGAAACAACTAGGACAATAATATATGTTATTAAAAAAATTGAGTAGAAGAGTCCTAGTCAATCGATACCATCGATCTATCATAATATGAAAATTGAAAAAATGAAAAGTTTTTTTTTTGCCTTTTGGAAGAAGTACTTAAAATTGTGTTTGTACTTTTTTATTTTTATTTTTATTTTTGTAAGTACTTTTTTAAGTGTCAAATAATCGCTAATTTTGAAAATTAAGTATTTTTTTTTGCTTTAAAAAAAAAAAACTTAAAAAAATGCGCTACAGAACGGTGCCTTAATTTCATAGTTGGTTTGTTGATTTAATCATGGGGAGTCAATAATATAATATTGATGTTATTAAAAATTGAAAAATGTCTAATATTTTAACTTAGCAATAATATCTTATACAGACAAATGATTACTTTTGTTGTTTACTGAAGCGGTTTCGAACGGATTTCCATTTTGAAGAATAATTTTTGACGTTTTATGAATTTATTAAGCTTTGTTAATTTTATTTTTTGCAGGACCAAACTATCCCGATATGCATATGTATCCCTCTCCCTCTCCCTCTCCATTTCATCAACCCCAAATGAATCACTGTAGAAGCTCTAGTGATATAATGGGCAGTCCGTTTGGCACGCCACAATCCACTCCCCGTGTTTGGCAAGGATCCGGTGGAATTCTTAGTCGTTTCTATCCACCTGATTCATCAAGGGGAGGAAATTTTTCGAGTCCTGTCCGGGCACCGGGTGCTAACCCTAGAAGCCCTAGTGATATAATGGGCAGTCCATTTGGCACGCCACAATCCACTCCCCATGTTTGGCAAGGATCTGGTGGAATTCGTAGTCATTTCTATCCACCTGATTCATCAAGGGGAGGAAATTTTTCGAGCCCTGTCCATGCACCGGGTGCTAACCCTAGAAGCCCTAGTGATATAATGGGCAGTCCGTTTGGCACGCCACAATCCACTCCCCCTGTTTGGCAAGGATCCAGTGGAATTCGTAGCCAGTTCTTTCCCCCTGATTCATCAAGGGGAGGAAATTTTTCGAGCCCTGTCCGTGCACCGGGTGCTAACCCTAGATTTTCCTCTGTTCAAGGTAGTGGGCCCCGGTTCAGTTACAGTCCAGGCCCCAGTTCGGGGCGGGGCCACAGGAGAGGATCGGGATCTCGTGATGGGGTTTCGGCAGAGACTAGTCCCGAATTGTTTTACAGGAAGTCAATGGTGGAAGACCCGTGGAAATGGTTGAAACCCATTGTTTTAAAAAAGGAAAAGAATATTTATTCTAATGAAGGGATTCCGAAATCTATAGGCACGGAAAAAGCTAGGGCTTTGGATTATTCAAAGAGGCCGAGTTCTCAACCGAGCCTTGCTGAATGTCTGGCTGCGTCCTTCAATGAAGCGACTAATGATGAATCTTGAATGAAACTTGGTACGTGATTAGAAATCTGGGAATAATTTTGTTTTGTTCATAGATGCTTATTGTAGAATTCTGGGAGCAAAACAAAAATAGATTTTATTTGTTCTGTATTTCTATTTTCTTCTCAAGTGTTTTGGGAACAGAAGTAGAAAATTATATGTTATGTTTTCTAAAGAAGAAATTGTGTTCTAGATTTGATGTAAATTTTATGGATGGTATGAAGCTAGTAAAGTTAAAAGAGTAGTTCGAAACTGTTATTTTTCTTTCTTTTTTTTCCATTAAATTAGAACAAATTGAATGGTTTTGATCAAACCAACTACGCTAATTACTAAAAGCTTCAATATTTTTATTTTCACCAAAAAAAAAAGTAATTTATTTTCATCCCTCGTAAAAAAGTCATATGTTTGGATTTCTAAATAGACGTATTATAACACTGAAGACAATTATGTTAGTGTTAGTTTATGAGATAGATGAAGAATTTATATATGAGATGTCGTCATTTTGATTAATACTAAGATCGTATTATCATTTTTATAATAGCAAGATACTTCTTACCACATTTTGTTAACAATAAAAATATTGTAACAATTTTTTTTTTCTTATTCTTTTATATTTGCCTTTACTTTTTTTCTCTTTTTCTTTTGTTTTTTACCTTTTTTTGGGGGGGGGGGGGGGGTTTTCAATATTTTTATAGTTTTTTGCAAAAATTAAAAAAAAAAAAAAAAAAAAAAAGAAAACAAAAAACTTGAATAAAATAAAAGGATAATTTATTTATTTTATTTTTTTAAATTATATTTTTCTAGATTTTTTTATTTTTTTTTTTCAATTCATTTTTTATTTTCAAATCCTATTTTTTGTGGGGGGTTTTTTCCGCTTTTTGTTTTTTTAATTTTTTATGATTACCATACAAAATTAAAAGAAAAAACTAGAAAACCAAAAGAATGAGTCTCAACCCAATTATTTAAGTTTTTAGTCCTCATAAAGTTTGTAGAAAAATGTCCTTAATATTAATCTTAATTGTTCACTCATATTTACAATTCTGTCATTTTATCATTTGCAATAAGACAAAAATAATAAACTTTTCATATTTACAATAAAAAAATCATCATTACAAAATCCCTTCACACTATATAAAACAAATCGAAAATTTCAAAAGAAAAATATCAAAATAAAATGCGAAAAAAAAGATCTACTCGATAATATAATCAAATTGTTTTTTATTCACTTTAAAATTATACGTAAATGTTAATGTAAAATTTAATTATTGAAGGTGAAGAAAGTTAATGTTAACGTAAATATTCAAGCAATACACCTTACCTATAGTGCAAATTACGATTTGAATCTCACACTTGAATTTCATATCCATATTGTGCTTTAACGTTAACGTATATTATTTTTTTGGAAGTTTTGTACGTTAACATTAATGCAATTTTATTTTTTTAGACACATCGTGTGTTTGCGTTAACATTAATTCACCATATGTGATATTTTGTCTTTTGGGTTGGGTGTGCGGTAACGATAATGCAAATTTTTTTACCTCTCTATGTTAACATTAACACATTTTCATGTTTTTTTTGTGTATGTTCACGTTACCACATTTTCTCCATCTACTTGTGTGTTACTGTTAATGTATCTTTATTTTTTGGGGTTCTATGTGTTAACATTAATATGATCGTATCATATCCGTTGTTTATAAATTTGGGTTAGGTGTACATTAACATTACCGTATCTTCACTATCGGGTTGTATATTTTAGCGTTAACGTATTCTGTTTTTTTAGGGTTTTATGTGTTAACGTTAACGCAACTTCATTTTTTAGTCCCGTGTGTATTTGCGTTAACATTAACTTATCGTATGTGATATTTTATCTTTTTTGAACTAGGTGTGCATTAGCATTAATACACATTTTTTGAGTCTCTCTGTGTTAACATCAATGCATTTTCATGTTTTTTTTTTTTTTGTGTGTGTATGCTAATATTAATCCATCATTTCCATCTGCTTGTGTGTGCTAGCGTTAACGTATCTTTATTTTTTAAGATTTTGTATGTTAACGTTAATATGATCGTATCGTATCTACTGTTTGTATATTTTGATTAAGTGTTCATTAATGTTGATATTCATTTTTTTGGTCTCCTTATATTAACGTTAACGTAAAAATCAAACAATCCAGTTATGAAAAATTATGCAAACATTCGGGTTAATCGACAAATCTAGATATGAACAATTCATATAGAAAATCAAGATCTGAGAACCTCATATCTAGATTTTAGATCTGAAAATCTAGATCTAAGAAAAGACCGAGAGAGAGAGAGAAAAAAAGAACCGGCGAGCAATAGGGCCAGTGACGCAATGGAAATCAATATCTTAAACCTCAGATTTGGATTTCAAATCTAGAAATCTAGATCTGAGAAAAGATCGAGAGAGAGAGAGAGAAAGACTGCGGCTGGACGACAATAGCGTTGAAAATGGAAACAAAAAAGCAGAAACCGTAAAATTGAGGGGTGTATATATACACACACAATAAACAAATATATGTAAAAATCTTTTAAAAAAAATAGAGAATCGGGTGTTGTCCCCTCCCATCGAGGACTGAGTAAAAAAGTATTTTGAAAAACAAAATGAAAAAAAAAAAATCCCAACTTCTGACCTACTAAATCAAACAATTGAATTTCCAAATTCCAATCACCACACATTTAACAAAATCCAAATAAAATCAAATTGATTTTCCCATTCATCTCACTAACACACCACTCGATTGTTTAAGCAAGGAATTTTGCCATACTTCAATCACCAAGCCCTCAAATCTGACTCGATACAGTACAATACAAATTTCACACCAATAAAATCAGATGAATAACAACACATGGTTTAGGCGTATCAACTGGGATAGTTTAATAATCATTTAGAAAGAAAAAAATCGAGATTCAACAGTAATTCATCATCTTGCACCAAAGATGAAGTTCTAGAGTAGGTAATTTCATTTCAACATGCTCAACTACCATGAGGAAGTAAATCCAGTATCGGAAAGCATCAATAAAACCATAGAAACGCTAGATTTGATCGAATGAAGTACAATTAAGCAAGAATTTACAAGCCTGAGCATAAGATCAGAAATAGGGAGAAGCATTATCATGCACATAATGGACTATAGAAACAGAAATCACAAGGAAAACGAACAAAAAAAAATAAAAAAATAAAAATAAATAAACAGGAGGATCTTCAAGTCTGCAAACAGAACGAAGATCGCGACCGAGGATATGCAGCAAGCAAACCCTACAGTGGCGAATTGGGACGGTGGTCACGAACGGAGACTTAGACGGTGGTCACGAACGGCGACTCAGATCTGGATTTCTAGCCGACTTTCGTTCTCCAGTCGCCGCCGCATCTGAGGTTAAGTTTAGAGAGAGTGAGGTTAGGGTTTAGAGAGAGAGAAAGGATAGAAGTGAGGCGTTGGGTAACGTAAGCGGCTGCTCCGTCTCTAGGTCTTTGACATAGAGGTGTTAGGGTTTAGAGAGAGAGAGAGAGAGAGAGGGAGAGAGAGAGATTGAACAGTGAATGTGGGTTTGTTTATAATATATACAAGGGCATATTTGTCTATTCACAATTTTTTTTTGGCTGTAAATGATCAACAAGTATTTAGAGGTTGAAAGATTAAGACAACTTTTTGATGGGTTTTTTTTTATATACTATTTGACTATCTCTTAAACGAGGACTATTTAATAAATAAATAAAAAAAAAAAACTCTATATTTATTTCCCCTTTATTTAAAATTTCAATATAGAGATATGAAAAGAGATAAATTATTAAAAATAACCCTAATTTAGCGATTTTCATCTAATTTTTCTAATATAAATTTTGATTAGACCATATTGAAACCAAATTGTACTTCGAATGACCAAATGTGCTACTTATAAAACTGTAGGGTCCATTTAAACATTGACCCATAACTTAAGGCAGCAAAAAAGCACTTTTCCCATGACTTTTTTATAAATTATTTTGAGAACTGAAAACTTAATTTAATTTAATTTAATTTTTTTTTTTTTTTTTTTTTTTTTTTTTTTTTTACTACTTTCAACAACTATAAAATAAAAATCCCTTAAAATCATGATAGAAATAATTTTTATTCTTTACATTAATTATATATAACTATGAAGACTATGTTTTTCCCTACATATTTTAAGAAATAATTTTAGGAAAAAAAATGTTTTGTCTCTCCCTCATTTTCATTACTCACAACTTTCTATTATCTCTTTGTTACTCTGTTATTTATTTTCCAAACTCTTTTTTTTTATTACTATTTTTATTTTAATAAAAAACATATTATTTGATTGAAATTCACACTTCAAATTTTATAATTAATATAAACTAGACCTTAAAAAGTAAATTGAAAATGACTAAAAAAATAAATTGATCAAAAATAGATAAAATATTAAATAGAAGACTTCATAATAACATCATCAATAATATTATTTTAATTTTTTCAGCGGACAAAATACCACACACATATATATATATACATATATTATATTTATTTTTTGAATACTTATTGTTATGAATGGGTGTATAATTATTATTTTTTCCCAACAAATTACAAAATAGTTTATTTAAAGTGGTTAATTTTCTTTTCAACAAGTAGTAAAATAGTTTATTAGGTATGTATATAATAGATAATGAACCGATATGGATTTAAACTATATTCAAAAAATATTTTGTATATAATGCTCTATTGAATATTAAAATTAATTTTTTTGTGTTATCTAAATATTAATATTTTTAAATTAAAATTATTTTTTTGAGTCCATACTTTCATATACGATTACTTTATGTATATATAATACTTGAACACGTGAGAGAGATGGGTTTCCATCGGCCGCCGGCTTCTTAATTCTAACCGTCTCTTCACATTGAGAACGAAATACATCTCCCAACTCTCACCTTCTTTGATTGAAACATCTACCGGCCACCCCAATATTCAATCTTATCACAAATATAGATAGTAGTACGATTTAGTTCATTTGGTATTCTTTATAAGGCCATTTTAAATGTTTGTTTATTAAAATACCCTTAAAATTAAAACTGAAAATAAATTAATATATAAAAAAAAAAAAAAAGTAAAAAATTATCTTATTTTCGTTTTTGAAGTTCAAAAATTGGTTGTCAAAATGAAAATATTTGACCAAAAATTGATAATAATAATAATAATAATAATAATAATAATAATGCATTTTAACTGTTTTAACATTTTCAATTGGATATAAGTACGTTGAAATCATCGATCTTCATTTTATATTAGTTTTACCATAAAGTGCTAAATATCTTAAACATGAGTGATAGTAAAATATAATTATGGGATTTTGACACTTTTGTACCCTGAAGTTTGACCAAAATATCATTTGGTTCCCCCATAGTTTCAATTTTAATATATAACACCTTAAAGTTTGCTAATAGTCCCACTATAGTCCATGTTCTTATCCACATTACAATTTGGATAGAAAATAGCCATTCGATGTGCATGTGATTGTTTTTAAGGAAAATTATGGGCATTTTCAATCTCCTTATTGTCTTCTCCCATTCTCTTTCTTGTCCAAATACTCCAAAATCATAAATTAATACAAACAGATCATAATATATGTGTACACATGTAAAAGTTTTTATAAAAAAAAAAAATTATAAAGAAAATGATAAAAATGCCCTTCAAGTTCTCTTAAAAGTAGGTGAGTGTTGGGCATGTAATGGTTTGCTATCCAAATTGTAATGGAACTATTGATTTCAATTGAAGTTGGATCATTACAAAAACTTCAGGGTGTCATGTGTTCAAATTGAAAGTATAGGGACCAAAGTCAAATATGTTATATAAAAATGATTTTTGAGTATCTTATGATCAAATTATTTGTGGGACCCAATATTAACTTGGGACATATTAACATACCAATGTATTCTCCTTGATAAGGATATGAATGTGGTATATTTATTTATATAAAAATTATTTAAAAGATTAATTAAAATTATTCATTAAAGTGTCCACTTGAAGATGTTAATTGATGTGTTGTGTGGTTTATCCTACATCAGTAACAGAAGAATATGAAAAATCATTTATTAAGACTCAGGTTACCTCTTGAATGTAAACTCACTGGGCCGTTGAATTTATATGGACAGAAAGTAGGTTAAAGACTATAAAATCAATAAATCCACACACGCATTTCCATCATAGAGTTTTTTATTGTTCTTGAGAGAGTTCAACATATTTCTAGTTCGTTGGGCTTTTGGTTTCTAGCGGGGTGATCGTTGTATTTTGGGATGCAGACAAAAACTTGATTGTTGTATCTTGGAATGCAAACGCTCATTCAAACTGCAAGCATCTAGCGGGAGTGGAATCTGTTTTAAGGACAAATTGTCAAACGATTGCCTCAATCATTTCCTCTAGTATTCTATTTCTGTTTAATCTAGTATTCAGTAAGTGTTTATGTTTCTATTTGTTCTATTATACAAGAAGTATTTATGGTTCTGCTTTGTTCTATAATACAATAACTATATTTTTTTTGTTTTTTATTCAGTATTGTAATATCATTTTCTTTTAGCCAGCAACGACGCGATTCTCGCCTGGGTATGGTCCTCCATCGCCGTTGTTCAAATGGGTCAACTCTGAGACCGAATCAACGTCGCCAACAAACTCACTTCTCTAGCCAAAGACAACTACCAGAACAAAAAAATCATAGTCGACGAATGTGGGATTTCGCCTCTACTCAAGCTACTGAAAGAAATCACTTCGCCAAAAGCTCAAATCGCCGCCATCGCCGCCACCATCTACAACCTAGCCACTGATCAAGAAAGGGTTCGATTAATTGCGAGCAAGCTCAGAGTACCCATAATTATGCAAGTTTTGAGCGATTCCCCGATGAGGGTTCAGATTTTCGTCGTCAATTTAATCTAAAAAATGGTGGAAATGGATGTCGAAGTTCGGGAGAGAGAACGCGACAAGGCCACTGGTGACTCTACTATCAATCGACACAATCCTCCACGAACTTAGATCTCAAACAAGTAACAACTCTTTACATTCGATTGCCTATGTTTGGAGCGGCGTGGTGGATTGTGGCCGGCATGGGGGTGTGACATGGATATTTGGAGTGGCTGTCGTGGTGGATGGTGGTCAGCATGTTTGTATGGTTGGGTTGGGGGTGGCTGGTGTGGGAATGGTTGGTACCCATAAGAGAGAGAGAGAAGCCAGAAGAGAGAGAGATAAAAGATATTAAAAAACACCTTGACGATTAAGTTTCATAAAATTTGTAAATAGATCACATTTAATTAATTAAAATAAAATGACAAAATTACCCTTTCAAAGTGAACTGATACAATTACTTCTAATTTTAACCGTTACACTTTAGTCCAAGACTACGGGAGTAACTGCCAAAAATAAAACCATAAAGGGATAAGTACAAATCGACTAAACCACATGAGGTAAATTACTACTAACCCTAAAATATACTCTATATACATTGTCCCTTTAGATACTAGTAAATGCTAATTTATATAATAACATAGGACCAATCCATGAGATCTTAATATTTTTTAGTTGTTGGATGTCCCATAAAGAATGACTAAAAGATACCAAAACTATATTTTTTATATAATTATATTGATAAATAATTAATTACAGAAATAATTCAATTCACTCATGTTATAAATAGGCACATGACAATGCTATAAATATGAATACTAATTAAAAAATATAATTAATTATAACAAAAATATATAGAATTGAAAATGGAAAACTCTTCTGAAACCCAATGCCTTGTTCAATTGAAACTCAAACTAAATATTTTTTATATTTTTTTTTTCTAATTTAATTTTTAACTTCTTAATTTTTTTGTTAATAAAACTACGGCCAACATAATGATTAAGGCTAATTATGTTTTAGTGTTTATTTTTTTGATTGTGAATAATTTTTTATAGAAAAAAGTGCACCTTGTTTTATTTTTATTTGTCTCTATATAATAAGATCTGACAGGTATATGAAAACTTAATATTTTTCAACTGTTTGTAAGATAAAAAATGACCGAGATTAAAAAATATACCTAACATAGTGGTTCAATTCACTCATGTTGTAAATGGATACACGACAACGCCATAAATATGGACAGTGATCCCATGCCATGTTTAATTGAAACCCAAACTAAAATAGTGCCTTTGCAAAATAGTATCTTAACGTTAAATGATAGTACAATATAATTATGGAGTTTTAAAACTTTGTACCCCTAAAATTTGAGCAAAATCTCATTTTGATCCCCATAATTTCAATTTGAACATATTGAAAGAACTGGATATTAAAATTATTAGATTAACACAATAGAATATGAAAATAAAAATAAAATAAAATCACATTCAATTTAATATTTCTCTAAGTTGGATCTATCTCTATCAACATAAAACAAATATAAGAGACATAAATTAATTCGTATTTAATTTGATTATCTCTTCTAGTGCTTCAATCTCAAAACTATTCCCGAAGCGTAATTAGAGAAGACTCTTCCAAGAGTAACTGGATCTGATTAGGTACTGAGAACAAAGATTGATTCTCTCAGAAATAACACAAGTGTCTTACCTCTAATAGTATCCACATAGAAAATTCAAAAAGAAAAGTCTCTAAGAATCGTATTCTAATCTCAAAATACTAAGGTGGATCTGATTTGAATCTATGTGATCATAAGATTTAAATCAGGAATGCAGACACAGAAAGAAGGAATGATCACAAACACAAGGTTGGTGGCCGAATTTTCAGACTAAGGGCGGCCATAGATGGCTTTTTCCTTTTACATTATTTTTCTAGAGTTCAAAACCATAAACCCCTTCTTTCTATTTTTGCACTTTGGCCCCCAAACTTCCAAAAGTTCAACATTACTAACTATTCATTTTCAAGAACTTTCCTACCTTTCATTTTTCATTGTGCGTGATCCATTGTGTTCACACTAAAAGCTAAATGGTAAAATTAATTAATTTAGTAATCGATTAATCAATTAAAATTGGAACATTTCTAATTTTGTCCTTTCAACATAAAACACTTTTACCCAAAAGTATTTCTTCCGACTCTAAGTCACGTCTATATATCTACATATCATAATCATATTCAGTTGGTAGGAATTTCACCAAGAGAACCTTCTTAGGTATGATTTTCATATTATACAATCCATTTATCCAATGTTCCTAAAAGGACCAATATGGTATGGATAAAGTCAAAAATCTTATTCCAATCATATATACACTAATTGATAATATAATTTCTTATAATACCAATTGGAATCTCATCCCAATCGTCACAATGCTTTGGCCCAAGGTTTGAGGGAATTATATTAAATCAAATCAAATTGGACACATCCATCTTTAATGAGTGATAAATCGTATCTTGTATATTCGTATATTCATATTTATGTCTTACTATACCCGATGATTACTTTTAAAGTTTTGTGGCTAGAGTATAATACTTAGTATTATCAAAGTATGATCACGTTCGGTCCCTTACTACACTAATATGACCCCTTGTGATTATTCTAGTATGTCATATTAATAGTTTGAGAGTGAACACTCGCATAAGAAAGAAACAAACAAGTCAGACTAGATTGTTGAAGACTATTTTTTAATAATCTAATCCCGACTAGGAACAATCAAGAATATAAGTTATCAAATGTTTTTGATCTCCGTCTTTTAATCACATTAAAGAAGTAAAACATTTTAACTTAATATCCAAATTTTACAACAACATTGATAGAATTAAAGTATAATATAAAGCATACATATTATTAATATTTGATATTGAAATATTTTACAGATAGAAGTTCCAAATGTAATATTACAAGATTGACTATAGGGCTTATATCCAACACATGTAACACTTTAAAGTTTCCTAATCATCTCACCATAGCCAAGTCATTACATTCCATTACAATTTTGAACAAAAAATTGTCACTTATCGCGCGCGTGATTATTTTTAAGGGACTTTATGAGCATTTTTCAGCCCCCTCCTTTCCGTCTTTCATTCTTCTTCTAGCCCAAATACCCAGAAGTCATAAATATTGATATATGCTAATATATGTACATATTTGTAAGTTATTTTTATACAAAATTTGTAAAAGAGAAAAGAAAAAAATGATAAAAATACCCTTCATATCCTCTTAAAAATAGTTGGGTGCATGAAATCGGATCGTTTGTCATCCAAAATTGTAATGGATCTATTGATAATGATTGAAATGGGATCGTTACAAAACTTCAGGGTGTCATGTTCAAATTAAAACTACAGGAATCAAAGTAAAATAATAGTCAAACTTTGGGCGTACGAAGTGTCAATTATCTTTTTATTGTTTATATTGTAGAATTATTTAATTTCTCTAATAGCATTGATCTAACACTGGTACTTACTAGTAAGACTTTTTTATTATAGAGGTGTCACTATTATTTAGTTAACTGTCATTCTCCCAAACTTCCCTTGGCTATATATGCATGCTTACATAGTCATATTTACAATAGAGTTAGAATAAGCTGTCTCTCTCTCTCTTCCTCTCTCTCTATATCTATCTATATCTCTCTTTACAATGGGGTCAAGTGATCATCACATTGAAAATATGGTGCACAATGAGAAGCTATCTTCAGTGGTGCCCGCTAAAGTGACGGGGGAGGACAAGGTCCATGCCCTCTCGGACATGGATTTGGCCATGAAGCTTCATTATCTCAGAGGTATCTACTTCTTCACGCGCGACGCCGCCGGGGGGCTCGACAACTTAGGCCTGAAAAAACCCATGTTCCACTTGCTGGAACGCTACTATCCCGTCGCCGGGAGGATTCGCCGGGACGAAAACGGACGGCCGGTGATAAAGTGCAACGACAGCGGCGTACGGATCGTGGAGGCGAAATGTGAAAAGACCGTCGAGGAATGGTTGGCAACGTCGAGGAATCGGTGGTCGCCGGCCGACGATAATCTCGTCTACGGTCAACCCCTTGGTCCGGACCATGGGTTCTCTCCCCTCGTTTTTATGCAGGTATAAAATAAAATAAATATAAAAAAATAAAATAAAAAAAATCCTGACAATTCCCTGTTATATTATGTTACACGAGGTATATTATATATAAAATTAAAATAATTAATTCATTTTTAAACCTAATAACAGTATATGCAGATCTTTCAAATTTTTATTTTTTTTTAATATAACCCCATTTATAAAGATTAAATTATATTAGATTCTACTGATTTAAATCCAATCAATCATAACATTTTTATTATTTTTATTTTAAGGGAAGTCCAATGGTGTATCTCACGCACTTGGAGATCTCTCTTTTTTCAATTAGTGAATTTGCTATTTTGGAGTCGGCATTACACGCAAACATGAGTTTTTGGGGTTATGGTTGTATAGGTAAAAGCAATGGGTTAAAAAATATGTATTTATGGGCTTTTGGGATACAAAACCACCCAATCTACAAATTCATTTTCTCCATATTTTTTTTTATTTCTCTCACAAAATCCCCTGTTTCTCCCTTTTTTTTTTTTTTTTGGTGAGACTGTGATGGATTTTTTGTGTGAGGGAGAGGTGGGCGATTGTTGGGCAGTGGTGGGGTGGTGGTTGCAAGGCGCGGTGGTGGGTGGTGATCTACGAAAAAAAAAATAAATTTATTTTTATTGTTATTTTTCATTAATATCTATTCCATAAATTATAACATATTTTACATTTGAGATATTCATTATCATTGAAAGGTTCAACACATTTCCAACAAGTTGATTTCGATTTTGCTAGGAAAATAAATAACAAACACTCCACAAAATCTTTTTTATGATTAATATATTTGAATCGGCTATAGGATATTGAAAATTATTGTATTAAATTAAAATTAATGTCCTTATATACGGAATATAGAATAGTCTATTTTATAAATCATGATATATTTTATATTTGAGATATTTTCGACGATTAAATCATTTGAGATATTTTTGATGATTAAATCGAGATTTTATTGAAAAACTAATAACTTCTCAACAAAGTGGTTGGGACAACGTGAATTTGTTGAATTTCAATATCCAAGATTCATGAAACTACTACCTTCTTTCAATGCATTGTCTTCTATGGATTTTGGACCACACATTTATTAATGAACTTCAAACTAATTCACATGTTGCGTTTGGACTACATCCGCGTTTCAGTTTGTAACTTACGGTGAATTATTGCTTGGCCCCCACAGTTATCTCTTTTGTTCAATCTTAGGTTGTTCCCCTACGACTTTCCAAACTATTAAAAAGCAAACTATTTCGTAAATTTATCAAAAAGTAAATATTTGGGTAAAAACACATAATGAATGTTGGTAAAAACATTAAAAGACTATTGAATTACTAAAAATAGACATATATTATATGAATTTATTTATTCTTAATATTAAAAAAAAAAAAAAAAAAAAAAAAAACAAGATAGATATAAAATAAATATTTACTTGTATTAACCTATGGTTAATATAAAAATTTATTATAAATATTAATCTGTGATTAATATAAAAAAAATTATAAATAAATAATATTTTATATGTTGAAAAATAAAATTTAAATATTATGAAATAAAGAAGTTAAATATTTTACATCTTGAAAATAAAAAATTAAAATATTATTAAATAAAAAAATAAATATCATTTTATAATAATAAATAAAAATAAGGATAATCTTGTAATATAGATTTCATCAATTAAAAAAAAATCATTTTGTCTTTTAAAAATATTTTTCTCTTAATTTGTAAAAATAGTTCAAAAAAAAAAAAAAACACATCTATGATTTTTCTTAAAAAACTGATTACCAAGCGCGCTTAGATATAATTAGCAAATCAGCCTTTTTTTGTATTTTTATTTTTTTGTAAAAATTAAAAAAGGGAAATTTTCCATTTTCCTATAATTATATTTATTAAACAACAAAATGAATTTTCAAATGTTTTAATGTGATTGCATTCAGTTTACGTGGTTCAAATGTGGAGGTTTCTCGGTGGGCCTCAGTTGGGCCCACGTTCTTGGAGATGCATTCTCAGCATCAAGCTTCATCAACGTGTGGGGACAAATACTGACTGGTCAGCTGCCCCCTCATCCTCTTGACTTGTCAAACAATGGAAAACTCCATTGCCCTCCTCCAAGTCCCGGGAGACTATTTTCCTTGAAAAGGATGGAACCTGTAGGGGACCAATGGGTGGTAACTACTAATAACCACACAATGGGAACACTTTCTTTCCATTTGACAGCCAAACACCTCAACAATTTACTCTCCCAAACAACAAAATATCCCCCATTTGAAGCTATTTGTGCTGTGATTTGGAAATCAATGGCTAAGATTAGGGGAAAATCAGAACCAAGGGTGGTGACAATTTGTAGGAGCAATTCTTCGTCTAAAGGGAGCGAGATCTTGAGTAACAGCCAGGCGGTAAGCACAGTGAAAGTAGATTTTACTGTAGCGGAGGCTGATTTGGAAGAATTAATGAAGCTGGTGACAGAAAAAGCAGTAGACGAGAGTCATGTGATCAGGGAATCAATGAAGAATGAGGGTCAAAATTCTGATTTCGTAATTTACGGGGCAAATTTAACGATTGTAAATTTAGAAAGTATTAATATGTATGATCTGGAATTGAAGGGACATAAGCCAATTTTTGCAAATTACAACATTGAAGGGGTTGGCGAGGAAGGGGTGGTTTTGGTACTTCTGGGACCAGAAAATGAAAAGAAAGAAGATAAAGATGCAAGAATATTGAACGTGACGCTGCCTACAGATGAATTAACAAAGCTAAAGAATGAGCTTCAAAAGGAATGGATGATTTGATAAAAGATTTTGGGGACTAAAGTGTGAAATTAGAATGCTTTGTTATGTTATTTTTGATTTTATGAGTTAATTAGAGACATTAGTTCTTCCTGGTATTATTTTATAAAAATAAGAGGATAGGAGGCATGTATTGACTAAATAAATACATCCATATATAAATTAAGACTTTCTTTTAATGTCTTTTGTTCAATAGCCTTGATTGATTTCAAGGGAAAGTATGATGGAGATGGAGATAGAGATAGAAAGAGAAAATATTTTGAAAAAAAGAAGTTCCTGCGTAAAATATGATTTGTGTCCACCAACATTTGCCCACTACCCTCAAACTAAAACTAACCCTACATACACCTAAACAAAAGCCCGTTTCCATACACCACTTGCATCATTGGTTGAGAAAGTGATTCAGAAATTAATTAACTACAGAGAGGAACTTGAGAAATTAAACATGAAAATTATTTCTTATAAAAACACTCGACATGAACAGATTACAACATAAAATAACAAATTCAAAATTTATATTACAATGTGTTTATAGAATACTGAATAGAAAATAAGATTAACATACTATATTATTGAACAGAAACAAAAACAAGATACAACAACAGAAAAAAATGATCAAGACAATCACTTGATGATTTCTCCTCAAATTAAATTTCACCCTCGCTACGGTGCTTACGGCTTGAATGAGTGTCTGCTTCCCAAGATACAACAACTAACTATTACGAACCTTAATAGCTAGGCTCTGTTTGGGTTGGAATAAATCTGATTTTCGGATTTTGTCTAAAAGGATATATGACCAAGCCAAGCATTCCCTAAGACCCCACGGCCACAAGCCTCGGCCTGAGATCGGCCCGATCAGGCAAACAGTCGACAGCGGCATGCTCACATGTCTTTATTTATGTTATAACATTTAGCATATTTTCCGTCCATATTAGTTCAATGACTTAAGGAGCTTACCTTCAAGAGGTAACCTGAGCATTATTGATAAATGATTTTTCATTTTCTTCCGTGACCAATATGGGATAGCTCACATGGGCCATCAATCAATAACTTTAATTGAGTACTTTAAGGAATCATATTTGTTGGCCTAGTGAGTTACCCAAGAGGGGGGTGAATTGGGTAGATAAAAATTAATCCAAATAATAATATTTCAAAAATCAAATAATTAATTTTATCATAAATTAATTATTCTCTCTTTATAGCAGCGAATAAGTGTGATAAACTCTAGGTGCACACCAAATAATACAAAATAAAGTAAATGAAATAAATAATATAGTACACACCGATATATCCTGGTTCATCAAGCTAATCTTGGTTAATCCAGTCCTCCGAGCCCTACAGAGATTCGCACCCACTAATCACTAAGATTTCTTTAAACAGGTAGAAACCAAACCTTCACAATGATTCTTTTCCTAGGTTCAGAATCAACCTTTACAATTCATTTTCACAGGCGAATGAATAACCTCTATCTTTTTACCAGGTAAAAGATTAACCTGATTCTATTACAGAGAGAATCACGACCTAATTCTTTTTATACATTAGGCTCAAGAATTAAACCTCACAATCACTCCAAGTATCATTTACCCATGTAAGAATGAAACCTTTACAATTCACTCACAATTGATCCTAATCAGGAAGAATCAGACCTAAGCTCTTTTTAACGGAAAAAGAGTAATTTAACCTTTTTGTACTCTAGGCAAATATTAAACCTCAATCTCTTTATGGGAAGAGATCGAAACCCAAAGTTACCACTGATTAGATATTTCCAATAATATTTAATCCGCACACAACTTACCAATTACAAAATTGATAAGTTTTTTTCCACTTAGAGTTTCTACCACCTCCGATTAATTAATACTCAATTAATGTTCCGATGCTAGTGATAGAAATAAAGTGAGGAAACAAAATCTAATTATAATAAAGAATGCGGGGTAGCACAATTAAGCACATAATCAGATTAATATACAAATCGTTTTAAAAGATTTTAATGCTTTTAAAGTTCCAAAACGATTTCTTAAAAAGATCAATTCACCAAGCAAATAATAATAATAAAATACTCAATTAAATAATAAGCTTGAAATGATCTCACTAGGAAAATACCGAACAGATTGCACGTAGTATCGTAAGACAGCTTAGATCGGTGACGCTAACTCAAATAGCACTTTAACTCAAGAATTTCTCAATAATCGATCTCACAATTGATCTCTCAAACTAATATCAGAAAGACGACTCTTAGAAAAGTTTAGGAACTGAATAGTTCTTGATATTATGTATATCTTATGTGAAATCTGTAGCTCTCTTTTAATAACCCTCAAACTAGACTTCCAACGGCTAGCTTTCAAATGTTATGTCAATAAATGACACATATGGACCTCATATATCATATAGATTTATAACAATTATATTTAACCAACAACATAACTTCTAAAGCTCTCAATTTAGTCCCCAAAATAATTTGATCTTAATCAATGAAAGTATAGAAATAATTATATTTAAGTATATGAACTAAATAGCAAGGTAAAAATAAAATCCCTCTCATATTTTTGACCTAAAATATTCTCTACCAAAATAGCAATAATTAAACTCAAAATTTGCAAATTTAAATATAGGGATTTCAAAAATATCTTATAAGGGCTACGTTTCAAATACTGTATCATTAAATGACACCCCAAGACCCCATACATCATATATGTTCAAAATAGATATTTTTCATTTAAAAATATTATTGGGAAATCTCATTTTGATCTTTAAACATTTTTAAATTGAAATTCATCAAAATAGAAAGTATTAAAACATTTTAATTAAAATAATATTTAATTAAATAGACCAAATTAATAGGGATAATAGAATAGATAGATTATATCTCAATTAAGTTTAGATCCCTAAGATATCTCTCATATCCTAACTATAAAACGGTTAGTATTTGAATAAATTTCGAAATTTCACAAATCCTGAAACTGACTATTGGTTGACCGGCCAACACCCATTGGTCGTTTGCCCAATTCAGGACGTAACCCAAGCCAAAATTGTTTTACCATCAGTTGACTGGACGATTAAGAGATTTTCACAAGTCGAGCTACCTGTTGACTGGAAGATCCAGAGAGTTCATCCTCTAAGCACAGGTTGACTTACCTGTCGACCGGATGATTCAAAGAGTTCCATAAGTCGATTTACCTGTCGACCGAATGATCTAGAGAATTCGTCTTACAACCCACAGGTCGACTTACCTATCGACCGACTATTGCTGGAACATCTCTCCTTAATTCATTTTTATTCAATTTCTTCAACGTTTTCGCCCCTTTTACCGATTTCTTTTCTTGGTTAACTCCACTAAATTCTTAAATTCAATTTTAATCAATTATATTTCTTCAATTACACATTTTAATTAATTAGAATTCTATCAAAAATATACATAATTGTAAAAATATTTTGTGTCGTGTGTGATTTAGATCGGGATACATTAAGAGTAAAAATTTAACTTGAATTGTTTTCCCAAGAATCTTCGAATTCTTCAATCTCTTAACGTTTATTATCTTTGTCATTGTCTTTAACATCCATTTAACATTTTTCTCAATATCTTCATGATAATCTCATAACTGGAACTAATAAACTGAAACACTCAATAAAATCGTTAATTCCACAAAAAATATCAACATTTAATTATTTATCAAAATCTTAGGATCAACAATTTTAATTCACATCTAAATGATTTTTTACACACAAAAAATATACTACATTTATTTCCTTACTAAGGAAAATATTAAATACGTCATATTTAAAATTAAGCACACAAATAATTAGATCATAAAATACCTCAAAAAATTATTTTTATATAACACCACTCTCCCATCCATTTTCCACCATAAAAACCCAAAATATTAAAAAAAAACCCATATAATTATTTTAGACAGATAAAAAATTTATTTTAATTTTTAAAAAATAGAAATCTAATACTAATACTTAAAAATAGAAGGAGAGATAATATTTTAATGAGATTCAAGAATGTCTCTTTCAAGTCTTTTATTGAGTTATTACATTATATATATATATATATATATATTAAATAATGATCGGTCTCACTCAATTTTTTTCTCCTTTTTGTTTTAGTTAATTTATTTTTGTCTAATTGATACACGAGTAATTTTTTTTGGTACATATACTGGAAGAGGGGGTTGAATTCTAGACCTTTCGCAAAAGAGATTAGATATATATCTACGAGACTGTGAGCCTCAAGATAATACACAAGTAAATGATTAAGTTTCCTAACCCACATTTTAAATCATTTTAAAATTAAGTGTGATTAAAAAAATATTTTTACCCAAAAGAAATCAAATACTATATAAATTAATTAAATTAAAATTTGTTACATTTGTAAAAATTGATAAAATTAATCTTAATATATGGTTATTTGTTTGTTATTTTATAGTATATTAGTAAAAATTAATTTGTAAAAATATTATTTTACTTTTATGATTATTTGTGTAATTTTTCATAGTATATTTATTTTTGATATTTATAAAGTGCTATTAGTCATTAAAATTTATACCTCGCTCTCGAACATTGTTATTAAAATAATTAAATAATATGTATGCTTTCAATAATAAAAATTAAAATTAATTATAATTTTTTTTTTTAAATCCGCCCAGTGCCGGTGTTTAAACTAGTATACATCTAATCTAAGTGGACTCCCTAAACACCTAGCTGCCTATCGATCATTATTGTTTCCCCCTTCCCGGTTCTACAGCTTTACCTTAGCCGCGATAACTCCGGGCAGCGCGTAACCGCCACGCTCTTCCACTTAAAACTACGTCGTCTTTGTCGTCTTCTTCTCGTCTCAGTTCTCACCAAAACCCTACGTCGCAGCCGGGGGTTTCTCTCTCTCTCCACAACTCTTCCCCTCCGTCGGTACCTTAGGTTTTTGGTACGATTTTACCTTCTCGTTCCCGTTTACGGTCCCGTTCGGCGAGTTTGTGCTCGGAACTGTGATTCTAGGTTAGTAAAACAGAGATTAAGAAGATGAAAAAGCGGAAGAAGGGCTCAATCAGTGAAGAAGATATCTCCATTCTTTTTGACAGGTCTTTTTTCTTTCGCTTCTCTTAATTTTCATCGATATTACATGTATGTATCACCTTTAGTAAATAATGAGACTGTATGTTTAAGGTTTAGGGCTTCTGTTAACTTGTAATCGTAGAAATTTAGACTTTTATGATTTTGAAGGTATTCGGCGACTACGGTGCTGGCGATTCTTCAAGAAGTGGCTCAGGTTCCGGATGTGAAAATTGATTGGAATGCGTTGGTGAAGAATACCACAACAGGAATCGCTAGTGCTCGGGAGTATCAGATGATATGGCGGCATTTGGCTTACCGTGATGCGATAATCGATAAATTAGAGGATGGAGCTGAACCCTTGGTGAGTCTTCCGTGAACATGTGTTTATGTGGATGGTTTATAGTTTAGTGATATTTTTGCCGAGAAATAATTTCTTGATTGTGTTGCTTGATACTTGTCATTACGTGTTTAAGGGATACATAAACCATGGGTAACTAGGATAGGGCATTGAATGCCTTTTACACCAAAATATAATGAATTGATTAATTTGTTGACTGAAGATTTGGATTTGGGGCTATTTAACAGAAACACGGCGCCTAAGCATGACTTGGGAGTAGGGTGACTTGATGTAAAATCCATCATGAGTATGGCTTCCCTTTCACTTTCTAGTCTCTCTTGAATTATTGTTGGATATCTTTTGTATAGTTAGATGTTGATACATAATATGGTTATCTGGTCAATAGTCGGATGATTCGTAGTCGTTATGTTAGTAAATTATCACAGAGTAACCTAAATTGAAATCCTAGGGTATAGATGTCAAAAGTGCGAAAAGACGCCACTCTGCCTTGTTAAGGCATGGGCATGGTCTGATTGATATGGTGCACTTTTGAAGTTCTTCCAAGGGTGGAGTAAAGCAATGCTTTGTTATGGTTGTTTGGTAAGCTATTGTATATGCTCAAATGTTATATGATGCCTGTTTTTTATGGCACCCTGCAATGACCTATGGTCCTGTACCTTTGTTATGATTTACTTAGTAAGATCTGCTACTCTATTTTAGAGAGAGATAAGATAGGAAGTGAGACATAGGGAGAGGTTAATGTTCAAAGAGAGCTCAAGAATCTTTAATAGTAGCAATATGACAATATTGCTGCCCATGTTAGACTGCATACATGAGACGCACACCTGATGATTTAGTTTTTGGAGAAGGAAGACATATCAACTAAGAGCATGCAATGGTTTAGCGTATTTTCAAGTGCAGAGTTCAATGTGCGCATCAGTGACTTGCTACGGTTGGCAAGACAATTTGATACATATATATTTTGCATCTGAAAGTTGTGCTTTTGTATGTAGTAATCCAATGTCATGATGAAATGTATAATGATAAGGCCTGGAGCTGGAGGGGGGCTAGACAGTGGGGGAAACAGTAAGGGAGAGTTGTCACCTGAGTGAGAGAGTGGTTTTGGGGCGAATGCAAATCTGAAATGTTCGCATAAGTATAGACTTAACGTGGCTATTGAAATTTCGTGTAATCTCTAGGAAACTACGGTAAATCAGTAGTAGGTTTATGAGGGTAATCTCTTGGATATTAATGAAAATAAATAGTTACGAAGCAGGGTTATGGGGCAGGATACGGCTGTGCAAATCTCCCTACTCTTGCTGGATATTTTTAAGTTACGCCATGGCCGACCTAAGGGAACCAAATTACTTGAAATTCTGCCCTATTGTAGTAAGCGAGGTACTGGAAACTTGGCCAAATTGTCATCCATATGATAGCAGAGGCAACAACACAAATTTGAGGGCATCGTTATCAAAATGACCCTGCCTGGCCTGGCGGTCAGACCGGAAACCTAGTGACCCAGGATCAGAACCGGACCACTTTGTAAATCAGATCGGAAATGCATGTTACCCGCTTAAACTTGGGGTGATTTAGTCAAACCCGATGGGTTTTGGGCCAACCCGATACTGACTCAATTGTTCAAAGCGGTCAATTTCATTTACAACTGACCACTTGAACTAATGGTAATTCAATTCTATGTTATGCAAAAAGTTATATTTTACCTTATTAAAATAAATATATATTATAATTTTTATATTAATTAACCGGTCCAACGTGTTGACCCACTGGTTGAACGAAAGACCTTTGACCCTTGGTCTGATAACTATGCTTGAAGGGTAATCAACTAATGATGTAGGATAGCGGAGTACATGGGTGGGAGTAAGGAGAGAGAAAGCAGGAGGTTGGGGGTGCAGGAAGTAGGTGGGAGTTGAAATAGGGAGGAAGTTGGAAGTGAATGGGATTGGAGTGGAGGCAGAGCTCACAGTTATGATGTAACGCAAGTGTTATTGGCCGGATTAGAGGATTTGTGAGGGCCAGGCACAGTATAAATGGACCTCTTCTAGTGGGTGTGCTGGATGCAGCATTGGGCTTGTCTCAATGTGGGTGACCTGTGCACTGCGTGGGGCTCAACAAAGTTACATTCTAAACTAAATAAGAGAGAGAAATTCACATTCAACCTTGACTTCTTGTACATCCCTTACTAATACCCAGGCATGGCTCAACTAATTTCCTTTGTCCTGGATGTGGGAATACTTCCTCTCCTCCAGAAGAAAACTATAATGAAATAGAAAGAAGGGCACCCATAGATTTAGCATTGGAAAAGCGCCCACATCTTTGATTCCTTCTTTGGAGACTCTTCTTTACTATCTCACATGACAACGACTCATTCTTGGAGAGAGCTGAGTTCAAGATTCCAATGCCATATTAACAAGGAGTTAGATTATCGGATACTGATGGTAAGGTGGTAAATGGTTTGGTATGGGCTGGAATGAAGCAGGTTAAGTTGTTCATCACAAACATCAATGTCAAACCGGATTTAGATGCATAAGTGGTTTGAAATCCACTTGCATGGGGCTAGGTGTCAAGAGTAATATTCATCTTTATGCACCCTCCCCGTGAGATTGGTTATCACATAGTTCATTTTTTTCTCTGCTAACATGATTTTCTTCAGTTATATATTTCTATTTAATATATATGGGGGGAGGGGAGGGATTGGAGGATGGTTTGCGGGTGAGGGATGGAACCTGTAATGCCACATAGGTTATTTCCAGTGCTGGGGCAACATCTATATTTTATGGCTTGGAACCAGTAAAACCAATTTGTGACTGTCTTTTGATCATACCCGAAGAAAGAAAAAAATCGTAGGCTGATACAAAGCAAGCGAATTTTCTGTCTCCATATTTCCATTTACCTTGTTGGATCCATCAATATGAGTTTTGAATTCTATATGCTTGGTCAATTGCACTTGAATTATTTCTGTATACATTTTAATGTAGTTCGAACATGATTACATGTCCCCAAAAGTTGTAATCAGTTACCAGCAGTCGCTTGTTCTACAAGTAATGAGGTCTTTCTTCTCGCTCAATGCTTTGGTTCAAGTCTCACCTATGGCAGGGTTTTTGTGGCCACATTTAGACTTTCAACGTCTAGATGCTTGCTGTGGGTCCTAAGCTTTGGCCCTGATATAGGTGCAGTGGGGGTCTTTGCAAATAACTCTGGGCGTCGGGCCTAATACTCACTGGCAGAGATGTCAGGTGGGGTTCATTACCTGCATTTTTATTTTTTGTACCAATGAGTTGTAATCATTTAGTCTAAACCTCAGTGGCACATTGTAAATGAAATTATGAAATGGTGTGCGTATTATGATTCTGATCTCTGTATTCTGGTTATGTAATATGTAGTAAAATTCTGTTTCATGCTTCTCTCTTTTGTTGGAAGGATGATGACAGTGATTTAGAGTACGAATTGGAAGCTTTCCCCAGTGCCAGCAGTGAAGCTTTAATGGAGGCCACAGCATGTGTGAAGGTAAGTTGAGCGAATTTAATGCATTCCTATGATTAGATTAGGATGTATCTATTACAAAGATTTGTGTAGTTCCACTGTTTGTGATGTACCATACACAGTGACACGCATTCACTCCTTAAGATCTTCTATATATGTTTGGGAGGCCAAGCAATTTAGAACAATTCTGATGTAGTTTTTCTTTATAAAAAAAAAATATGTCATGTGTCTTGTTATATCTTTAAAATAGTTCTATTTTGTTTTTCCCTTTTACTAGTCATGTAGCTTTGTTGTGTCTTATCTTCTTGATTTCTTTCCTTCAACAGGTACTCATTGCTTCTGGCTTATCAAGCGATGTTAATTTACAAAATGGTTCGAAAGTCGAGGCTCCATTGACTATAAATATACCTAATCAGCAGACATCTAGAGCTCCAATGCAAGGGACTAACATCACTGTTCCAGTTTCTGTTCCAAAACAGCCACTGCCGAGTGTGACAACTTCTGAAGGGTTGGAAGCCAATGGGTTAACAAATGGAAACTTACCTGCAAGAAGGAAAAGAAAACCTTGGTCTTCAGGGGAGGATATGGAACTGGTTGCTGCCGTGCAAAAATATAGTGAAGGAAATTGGGCAAATATCTCGAAAGAAGTCTTCAAGGGTGAAAGAACTGCTTCACAGCTATCTCAGGTTCTTTTTGTGATCTTGGCTATTTGTTTGCTTTTATTTTTTCAATTATATTCCCTCTTTCACCACATGCAATTTAGCTTCTTTTTTTTTTAATTGACAATTTACTCAAATACACTATATTATTGGCTTTGAGTAAGTGATGCAGCGTACGTGGTGAAGAAGAAAGTTTGCGGATCAAAACTCGTTGATTCACGAAGAATACCGAGAAATTGATTAAAAATCGAAGAACAATCAATGTAAATTATTGGTAGGTAGTTCCAGCCGTCAAGTGGCGTTACAAGTATTATAAAGAAAACCGTAAACGCATAAAATATAAAAATTGCAGAAGAAAACCGTAAACTATTGAAAATTTGCAAAACTACCCCAAATTTCCGCATAAAACAAAAATGTCATTTTAACCCCTGAAACGATAGAATTTGGCTAAAATCACGTCGGCGCTGTGCGAAGCATGGCGTTTTGGTCAGATGACCGTTTCTACCCAGAAAAATGGTATTTTCTATAAAAAATAAAATAGTCACAATTGACTTTCTGGTCAAACTGGGCCTTTTTGGGTCTTTTGGGCCTTTGGGTGCTCTCGTTGGGCCAAGAAATCTCACTCCTGTTGCACTGCAGTCTGCATCATACTCTCTTGGGTGGAGAAGATTCGTCCTCGAATCAGAAACTTGCTTATCATCAGAAGAACTATCACCAAAGTAGGGAATGAGATGCTTAACATTAAAAACATCAGACGTGTGAATATGATTAGGAAGCTGTAAGCAGTAGGCGTTCTGATTAAGCTTCTCGACGATCTCCACCGGACCTATTTTTCGACCAGCGAGCTTGTTGTATTCATGGGTGGGAAAGCGGTCCTTAGTTAAGACAGCCCAGACATAATCCCTGATATTGAAGTCAACAGGTCTACGCTTCTTGTCCGCCTGCAGCTTGTATTTTTCAATGGAGGCAATCAATTGCGATTGAGTCTGTGTGTGAACCTGTTGGAGCTAGGTGATAAAATCTTCCGCTGTCGCATGAGTGCGCACCTTACTTGGTAAAGTGAGGAGATCAAGAGGGCCACGAGGGACCAAGCCATATACAACCTGAAAAGGACTATAGCTAGTGCTACGATTGACCGCATGGTTGTGAGCAAATTCTGCTTGTGGTAGCTTCAGATCCCAAGACTTCACATTGTCGCCCACCAAACTACGCAATAAATTACCAAGTGAGCGGTTGACCACTTCCATTTGTCCATCAGTCTGTGGATGGTAAGCACTACTAAAATTGAGAGTAGTATTAACCAATCTCCAAAGACTCTGCCAGAAATGATTGAGGAATCGAGTAACACGATCAGATACAATGGAGGCAGGCAACCCATGCAGGCGATAAACCTCCTGAAAATATAACTGAGCAACATTAGCATCGTCGGTGGTACGCTTACAAGCGATGAAGTGAGTCATTTTGGAAAACTGATCGACCACAACAAAGATGGAATCACTGCCACACTGTGTGCGCGGAAGACCAAGCACAAAGTCCATACTAACATCTGTCCAAGGTTGGCTAGGTATAGGAAGAGGCATATATAATCCAGCATTAGTGGACGTACCTTTCGCCAACTGACAAACACGATAACGATCAATGAATCTGCCCACTTCCTTTCACATAGTCGGCCAAAAATAAGAAGTAGAAACCAGATGCAAGGTACGATCACGGCCGACATGGCCCTCATTGTGCAATTCCTGAATGATCTTCAAACGTAAGCTGCTCTCTGGAATATAAAGTTGGAGGCCACGGAAAAGAAACCTATCTTGCAACACAAAATTTGTCCTCTCGCCACTCTGGATCTTCAATAGAACTGTAGCAAAGAACGGGTCCATAGTATATAAGTCCAGAAAAGAATCAAAACCAGGAACTATGATCCGCATCTCAGCAAGTAGACTATGACGGCGACTCAGAGCATCGGCCACACGGTTCAGGGATCCCGCTTTGTGTTCGATCACAAAAGTAAATTGTTCCAAGTATGATTGCCAAGAGGCATGACGAGATGAAATTTTGTCTTGACTAGAAAGGTGTTTGAGGGCGTCATGGTCTGTAAAAAGTATGAATTCCCGCTGAAAGAGATAATGGCGCCAATGCTTCACAGCCTGAACAAGTGCATAGAATTCAACATTGTATGTGCTGAAATAGAGTTTAGCGCTAGAAAGTTTCTCACGAAAGTAGGCGATTGGGCGACCACATTGGCTGAGAACCGCGCTAATACCAGTTTTTGAAGCATCACAATGAAGTTCAAATGGCTGTGTAAAATCAGGAAGTACAAGGATTGGTGCTGTGGTCAGCTTCCGTTTGATCTCTTGAAATGTGGCCTCAGCATTGGGCGTCCAAGTGAACTTAGTACCCTTCATGCAATCAGTAACGGGCGCCATAATGCTGCTGAAGTGAGGGATGAAACGACGGTAGAATGAGGTAAGACCATGAAAACTCCGCACATCTGTAATAGTTTTAGGCTGTGCCCACTGCTGTATGGCCTCTATTTCGGTATTGTCCATCGCGAGTCCATCCTTAGACACCGTATAGCCCAAAAATTGAACGGTATCCGTTAGAAAAGCACACTTACTAGTAGCAACATAGAATTTGTCACGTTGAAGGACCATCAAAACCTCCTGCAAGTGTTGGAGATGCACCTCTCGATTAGCACTATAAATAAGGATATCTTCAAAGTAAACCACAAGAAATTTATCGATGAAAGGGCGCAGTGCTTGATTCATAACTCGCATAAACGTGCTAAGGGCATTAGAGAGGCCAAAAGGCATAACTAGTCACTCATACAAACTCTCGCGGGTTTTAAATGCTGTTTTCCATTCATCACCATGCCTGATTCCAATCTGATGGTAGTCACTCTTCAAATCTAACTTGTTGAACACCGTTGCACCCCCTAATTGATCAAACAAGTCATCCAAGCGGGGTATAGGAAAGCAATAGCGTATCGTGATCTTGTTAATTGCACGACTATCCACCCACATACGCCAAGTGCCATCTTTTTTGGGTGTTAGGAGGGCAGGCACAACACATGGACTAAGGCTCTCTCGAATGTGGCCCTTTGCTAGTAACTCCTCGACTTGGCGGTGCAACTCCTCATGTTCTTTGGGACTCATCCTGTAATGCGGTCTGTTGGGTAAGACGGCTCCTGGAATCAAATCAATTTGATGTTGGATGTCACGCAATGGAGGTAATTCGTTGGGAAGTGCTTCAGGAAAGACATCGATAAATTTTGCCAGTAATGGTTGAACGACATCTGGGACAGTAGAAATTGTGCCGGTAGTTTTTGTATAAAGCACATAAACAACCCCCGATTCTGCCATGGCACGTTCGAAGTGAGCTCTGGACAAAAGAGTGATATTGTCTCTAGTGGGTGAATTATCTTTACTGGGTAGCAACACCATCATCTTCTCACGAAACATGAATGAGTACGTATTGGCATAGCTGTGGTGAATGGCCTCTTGTTCAAATTGCCAAGGGCGCCCCAATAAAAGATGACATGCATCCATGGGTACCACATCACAATATATCTCATCAGTATAGGTTGGTCCAATGGAAAATGAAACCAAGGCATGGCGGGAAATAGTGATATCCGTACCTTTATTAAGCCAAGCGAGCTTGTATGGATTAGGGTGTTGTTCTACTTTCAAACCCAATTTCTCCATTGCCGATTTGGACAACACATTCTCGCAACTACCAAAATCAATAATAAAGCGGCAGACCTTCCCCCCAATTGTGCACGTGGACTGAAAAAGAATAGTGCAGCGCCAATCATCATTTGGGGCACAGGGACTCAAAAAAGCCCGTCACAGCATTAATAACGGGCCGATATCACCTTCTAAAAACTCCTCTTCAACTTCTGTGTCATCATAGGTATCAAAAATAGGGCCTGTATCGGTATCCATATCATTAGCAAACAGTCCCCTAGTGTTAGGATTCGCCTTACGACAATCTTCTTGTCAGTGTCCCGTCTCGCCGCAATTAAAGCATCTGAGTCCACCACCAAAACGACCTTATGGAGGGCCGCCACCAGCATGATTTGGGGGAGAACAGACAGTTGTCGTTCAGGTCGTGGTTGTAGTTGGGTAGATGAGCTGCCACCGTGATTAGTAAACTGCTTGAATCCACCAGTCGTGCGTCGGGCTAACTGTTTCTCAGCCTGTAGCGCTCTCTGATGTGCTTCAGAAACTGTCATCGAGTCAAACATATTAAGCACGTCTTGCAGTTGGAGTCGCAAACCGCCAATATACCTGGAGACTAGTTGGGTTGGGGATTCGACAATCTCCGTTTGTGCAAGCAACTGGTAGAAGTTGGCGGTATAGTCGTCGACAGATCGAGTCCCCTGATGCTGGAGTTGAAAGTGTTGATACAGTTCACGCTCATAGTTGTATGGTAAAAACGCCGCCTGCATATGCTTCTTGAACTTTTCCCAAGAGACAATTTTTGATTTGCTGGTGCGTGCCCTCGTTGTCTTTGTCTGCTGCCACCATGCTTGTGCCCTACCACGCAACCTCATAGTGATTAGTGGAACACGACGAGAATCTAGAACCTCCTTGAATTCGAGAACTTCTTCCACCGTATGTAGCCAATCCAGGAATTTGTTAGCCTGGAGCCCACCATGGAATTCTGGAATGTCAACCTTGAAACCAGTCTCCCATCGTCGATCTGTTGGCCGAGGTTGGTCACGGGGGGCGGCAAAAGGGTTTTCCCCGTGGTCAGAATCGTCATCCGCTGAAGCGAACTCATATCGTGGTTGTGGTTGTGGTTGTGGTTGTTGAAGTGCAGCCAATTGTTGGGTTAATTGGTCCACTTGTTGTCGCAATTGTGCGATCTCGTCTCACCGGAGCACATCTTCCATCGGGGCATCATTGCCATGTCTCCTTGTCGGCATGTTGCAGGATCGTACTGAAACTGATACCAATCTGGTGCAGTGTACGTGGTGAAAAAGAAAGTTTGCGGATCAAAACTCGTTGATTCATGAAGAATACCGAGAAATTGATTAAAAATTGAAGAACAATCAATGTTAATTATTGGTAGGTAGTTCCAGCCGTCAAGCGGCGTTACAAGTATGATAAAGACAACCCTAAACGCATAAAATATAAAAATTGCAGAAGAAAACCGTAAACTATTAAAAATTTGCAAAACTACCCCAAATTTCCGCGTAAAAACAAAAAGTGCCGTTTTAACCCCCGAAATGATGGAATTTGGCTAAAATCACGTTGGCGCCGTGCGGAGTAGGGCGTTTTGCTCAAATGGTCGTTTCTACCCAAAAAAGTGGTATTTTCTGTAAAAAAAGGGTCACAGTTGACTTTCTGTTCAAATTGGGCCTTTTTGGGTCTTTTGGGCCTTCGGGTGGTCTCTTTGGGCCGAGAAATCCCACTCCTGTTGCACTGCATCAGTAAGTTTGGAACATACAAAATTCACCCATTAATGACAATTTATTAATGTGTTACGTATACATATCCACACATGCACACAGACTCGGTGCATCTTTGATTACTATTTATTGACAGTTGGCTGAAATTTCTCGTCTTCTTTTCTACTTTTCCTGGCAGTGCTACTTCCTTGAAAAATGCATGCAGCCGTCAAATTGATTTCATTATGGACTTGAGACTTTGCTGCTTAACTAATAATACAGGCTGCCAGTATTATATATTTCTCAGTTAATGCGCTACATGCTTTGTAATTGAAGTGTTCAGTAAGTGGTTGCTGCGTCTAGCTAGCTAGCAAGCCATTTCTTGCATCCAGTCCTTTAGAGCCTTAAAATGACCATTAGATGTTGGTTTTGGAAACTCCTAGAGAATGTTTGTAAGCTTGCCTATAAGAGTTTTTTTAACCCCTTCTTTATGTTTTAGCATTAAAGTGACAATTAGTGCTCAAAATTTGCTATTTCCTCTATTGTTTTCCTAACTTCCATTTCTGGCCTTTAACTTTGGGTGGGAATCTATCTACTCCATGATGGGGATTATGCTGCTGTTCTCTTACTCAGTTACTTGCGGTGTATTTATGCTATCTAGGTGTGCTAGGTTTTAGCTGTGAAAGAAACATGCTTAAAATTTACAAACATTGATTTTTGCTTCTCAATCAGTGTGATCCTGGCTTCGTCCATGCTTTTGAAATTTTACATTACGATGACTTTTATTGTACTATTGTATCACAGCCAAGTGAACCCCTGTTTCAGTTATTTACATCCAGCACTGCAGAATACATATTTAAAAGGACAGGCCAAGACCTTTTTACTTATCTAGCTGTTTGCTTGATAATTGGTTTGATCATATGAATAAAGTTTGATCAAAATTTCCATCAATTTATATTTGCAGAGGTGGGCTATTATCAGGAAACGACAGGGCAACTTGAATTCGGGAGGTGGTTCTCAACTTTCTGAGGCTCAGCTGGCAGCTCGTCGAGCTGTATCCTTGGCTCTGAATATGCCTATGGGGGACAATTTGAAGACAGCTTGTTCAAATGGTACCGTTTTTCTCTCTCTTTAGTTGTGTGTTTAGCAATACATTGTTCCATGCCTTGTGTTGAGAGATATTTATTTATTTTAATTGAGTTCTCCGATTCCAGGTTGTAATCAACTAAGTAGTGAATCTGTTATCTCTTAAATGTGGTAATCTCTATGCGCCATCTTGACCATTGATTTAGAAACCCAGCATTTTGCTAATCTTTTAGCTTCATATATCTGGTTGAAGTTAAAGTTAAAGTTAGGTCGCTTGATTATGTTTAGAATCGGCCCGAATAATGCATGGTGACTAGCCAATGAGCATGAAGTTTCTGGTGAAAGTTGCAGATGTAAATGTTTGACAATATATTGGTACATATGAGCACCAAATTTAACAATTATTGTGTTACCTCATGCAAACATATTATTAAAACACTAGACGATGCAACAAAGGGTACACAACACTTGTTTTGGTTCAATATGTAGGTCGTATTAAATCACAGGCAAAGCTTGCTTGACATCTGTAGTATCTTTTAATGACTACATTCTTACCTCTTTCGAGATTCTTACCTCTTTCGAGACCCCAGCTGAGGGGGTAGGTGTAAGTTCAAGTTTCTTTTGAGACATGGATGCCTGTGAATTTCACCGAAAATTTGAAACTTAAAAAAATGGAATTTTCCCTGTAATACTTTAAAGAAGAAATTGAAGAGATAACCTTGTCTAGTCCATCATCTGGGAAATCTTTGAAATGGTGTCAAAATCTTGGTAGAGATTTTGCTATTTATCTTTTTTTTTTTTGTTGGCTTGGTGAGGGGTTGCTGGTATATGTTCTTTTTCTTATGTTACCGAGTTACCATTTTCTGGTAGTTTGATTAATCTGTGGTTGAAATTCTTACAGTGGGCACCAATTCAAATGTCACACGCAGTAACCTCGTGCATCCGACTGCAGCAGAATCTGCATCTATTACTACACAGTCCCAACAGCAACCTGCCCCAACAGCAGGGCCTGGTTCTGGAACTCAGGGATCTTTGTCAAAACCTCGAGTAATAACCTCAAAAAAGTCGATCACAAACTCTACTGTCAGCTCAGATTCAATGATAAAAGCTGCTGCAGTTGCTGCCGGGGCCCGCATTGCTACGCCATCAGATGCTGCAACACTTCTCAAGGCTGCACAGGCGAAGAATGCTGTCCATATCATCCCTAATGCAGGTTCTTTGATCAAATCATCTGGTAATGGGAACCCCTTGCCAAGTCCTCAGGCAGGCCCTCATCCTAATGTGCACTACATTCGCACCGGCCTGTCAGCCACGCCACTTCCCACCTCATCATCTTTAGGGAAGAATGCTGCTGCTCCCTCTATTCTGACCACTGGATTTAATTCCAAATCTTCCGGAAGCAAATGTACTTCCATCTTGGACAATGTGACACACCCTGTTCACGAAGATCAAGATGCTATTACATGCAAATCACCGAAGAATCAAATCAAAGAAGAACAGGATGATATTTCTATCAGTGCGCCAGGGGAGCTAGTCCTGGAGGATGCATCAGGCAAGTCATCAGAAAAGAAAATTCAAGAAGATCGAGCTTCTGCATCAGGGATTGGACTAAACGAACAGATTGAAGCAGATCAAATATCCAATTTGGATGTTGCTCCAATAGTGCAAGTACAAGAAAATCAAACTATTTTACCAAGCTCGGAAGGAATGCAAAAAAGCCTGGCAGATTTTATTGCAAATTCTAAATGCTCAGCTAGTGCAGACACAGCCTGGAATGATCCAACAGTTATTGTTGAAAACAAGGGCACCGACGAGTGTAAAAAAATGAATGATGAAATAATGACAGATTTGCCAGTTGGGGATGGTGATTGCCAAACTTCAGTTAATGATATTAGTGAGAATCGAAGAGGTGGAGAAGAGGATTTGCCAAGAACTGATGTGGAAGAGAGGTGAAAAAAAAGAGGTTCCCCAGCAAAGAAACTGCTGAAACATGGACTGGATTTCTGTATTGTTTTTCCCTTTTGTTCTTTCAGTTTCTAAATATGTATCTAGTAGTCTTCCGGAATCTCTTTAGTTTATGTTATTAGAAATGTGTGAAAAAAACAAAAATTTGAAGTACTTTGTTAATGGAATAATTGCTTCTATTTTGAAGAGCTAGTGTGTTCAGTTCAGTTCAAGTCTGAGGAGGAGAAAATTGTAATTGTCTAGAGAAACAAACAATACAACATGGAGGACAAAATGATTTCTGACCAATCATTGATGGAGCTGGATGGGCTACAAAAGAAAATGGGGTTCAGGCAGTCTCTTTTTTAATAAGAGAGAATCGCTAGGAATCTATTTTTGTATTGCAGCTAGGTCACTGTATTGTTTTTGCAGTGCTGGAGTCATGCATGCAAGAAAAGCTGGCCTCTGCCTCTTCAATTTGACCCCAAACAAGAAGGACCTCAAAGGAATTCTGGATCGGCTGCTCGAGTTCTTCGTTTGATTATTCTTTGCTGCAGAAATCCCAAGTTCTTCATCAAGTTCTGCTAGTGTTTTCTCAATATCTGCCTGGAATTTACTTGCTCGTTGAAGGCCGGTTAGTAATTCATCTCCTACCTTGTTTGTCTCTTGTTTCATGTTCAGTACTTCTCCTTGAAATTTTGCAGCCTGATAATCACTCAGCTCGGTCCCTTCCACCTCTGATTTTGCACCTGACAATCTTGATATCTCTTCCTGGATGCTGCTTAGGGACGATAATCTGCTTTGCAGGTCATCTTTCATTACTGCATTGTGCTCCAACCATACGGTCAACTCAGTTTGTATCTCCCTGAGGTGCCTGTATATTGGGCGGATTTCTGAGTTCAGTGACTCGTTTTTGCTACTACCATTTTGCTTCTTCTTCTCCTTCAACATTGCTAGCTCTTCCATTAAATCCTCAACTGCTGTACGAAATTTTTCTATTTGATGAAATGAGTTGCTGAACTTGAGCCAAAACTCGATGTTCTCCTCTAGTAATGCATCAATGTCCATACGGATCTTTTCTTCAATAGTAGAAATGACATGAGATTCATCAACTGATATGTCCTTGATTATACCCTCTTCCTCTTGTGTAGTGGAGATCTTCATGTCTTCAGGTTCAGTTGTTTCTTCCAAATTGTTTATTGATTCAGCAGTTTGAATGTTGCCCGTTTCTGGAACTACATTTTCAGTTGAGCTTGGGGAGGAAGTGCCATCGGGAACTGCCTTATGATCTGAACTTGGAACTTTAGTTTCAGCTGAGCTCAAAGTGGGATTATCATTTGAAACTTTCTTTCTTGTAGAATGTGGAGAAGAATCACACAATGGAACTTCCTCCTTCTGATTTGAATTTGGAGAAGAATCACCAAATTGAACTTCCTTCTGATCTGACCTCGGTGAAAAATCACCGAATGGAACTTCTTTCTGATCCGATCTTGGACAAAAATCACCGAATGGATCTTCTTTCTGATCTGACCTAGGAGAAAAATCACCGAATGGAATTGGATCTGACCTTGGAGAAAAATCACCAAATGGAACTGGCTTCTCATCTAAACCTTCTTGTATGCTTGCGCTGGTTGTTTCCTCATGGGATTCTTTAGATTCAGCAGCAGCGGTCATCTGAAGCAAGCTCATTTTTTCATGTAAAGATTGAATCTCTGCATCCTTTGTGGCATTTGCATGCCTCAGAACTTTGAGATCTACAGCACTTTTGAACATGTTAGCCCGGTTTTTCTTCTCCACTAAGCTGAGCTTCTTCTTCAGTTCCTTATAATTCCTAAGGATCGAGGTGTACTCCTTCAGTAGGATCTTCTCTCTATCATCTAACCCTTCCAAGAAAAGTTTTCTCCAATCCGGTTCTTCATTCTCCTCGTCCTCCTCCTCCTCCTCCTCCTCCTCCGTAGCAAGTGTTTCTGGTTTCTTATGGTGATCTCTGTTCATTGTCTGGATCAAATCTTGCCTCTTTTGCCCTCCATTTTCGTCCGAAAGATCATCATGCTTGAGACTTGAGTTCAAATTAGCGTAATTTTCTTCTTTAGTATGAAAGCTGGCTGAATCCATCGTAGTTTCATGTGCCGCTAGAACTTCCTCGGACTCTTCAATTTTCATATCTTTCTCAATATTCATCTCATTTGAAACATTATCCAATTGCTTGCTTGTGTTTGGCAAAGAGAAATCTTCCGTTTTCCCCACATCTTGTTCTTGGGACACTTCCTTGGGATTGCAATTTAGGACGGCTATTTCTTCCTCGGCCTTGGATTTGTTTAAATCCATTTTCAGATCCTCTAGATTGAGATCAAGCTTGACATTAGGCAGTTTTTCAGAGAGAATATCAAGTTCAGAAGTTGCCTCGACGAAATGAGTTTGTAGGTGCTCTGTTTGTTCTTTAAAACTCTGGTTGAGAGACTGAACCCTCTGCAATTCTTCTTCCAACTGCCTTATTTTGTTTGAACCCTCAATCAGAGTCTCCTTCTCCTCTAAGCTCTCGATTTGAGCTTGAAGCTCATTCGCTTCGGACCTCAATCTACTCACCAACGATGCCTGACAAGATACAGCGGTCTCCAAATGAATAACCTTATCAACGAGCTCATCCACCTTCTCTGCCAATACAGTCATGGTGAGTGAAGAACCATCACCATCACCGTTGTATTCCCCCAACTTGTATTTTATATTTCCCCTTATCGTTTCAAAATCACGAGTCACTTTTCGATCTGGGTTTTTCGAATGCAGGCTTGTGATGTCACAACGATGTTCTTCAGAAATTCCTTGGGGTGGTGTTTGGCTATGGATGAACCGATTTTTCAGAGACTTGAATTTCTCTTGGGCTTCTTGAATCCTGAGGTATTCTCTTTTGGCTTCTTCAGTGGAATTCTCCTGTTTTTGCTGCAAGCGAACCAATGTCTCTTGGCACGATTTTAGAGCTGTGGCTGCCATTAAACTTCGAGCTTCGTCATCCTCTATCACTGTTCCTATGCCAAACTCATCCTGTAAGCTACTGATTCTCCCCTGCATTTCATTCACCTTATTCTCTATGTTCCAATATTTTGAAAGCCCGTTTTCATACGAACTTTTTATAAATTCCTTTTCAGTCTGGAGTGCCAAAATACCCTTTTGAAGCTTATCGATTTCCAAAAGCGCTTCTCCTTGGCTCAACCCCGAGCTTGGAGCAGATGCTGCTGCTGCTGGAGATTCACCAATGGAGGAATTGATCTTGATCAGGCCCTTTTTCGACATCAATCTCGATGGGATTTTTGAGTTTGAGTTTTTGTGGGAAAAACTGGGGATTTTTGGGATGCTTAGTTTTGGGGCGGCGGGGAGGGACGATTTGGCGGCCTTGTTTGGCTGATTGGAATTTTTTGAAATTGATAAAGTAAAGGTTTCTTCTTCTTCTTCATCATCCATTGCTAGTTGAACTCTTTCGGGGTAAACAGTGGCTATGGTTCTATTAGCACTCTGGAGTTCTCTTGAGAGATGATCGTATCTATCGGCTAAAGCTCTGTAATTTCCGAATGAATCTTCCACAAAATTGACTATTTCTGGCCTCTTTCTGTAGTACATCTCAGCTCTTTTTGCGAAGGAATCTCCATCTTCATCGATGATTTTAAGTATGTACTCCACCTTCTCCTCCATATCTGAAATTTGCATTTAGTTTTGTTCTTGAGAAGTGTTAATAACCGTTAGGGAAGTTGTTTGGATGCACGAAATTGAAGTTTGAAATTTGATTTTCAATATTTCAATTTCATGCAACAGACTTGGTGATGATAAAAGAATTGAGCTAATATCTACGGTTGTTCGAGTTTGATTTTATACGTTGTTTACGGGTTGTTTCGTTTAGTTTTCAAAAAATTTGAAATAATGAAAAGATGTTTGGTTAGTTTTTGAAAAATAAAAATGTAAAGGTGACGTGACGTGATTGATTAAAAAATGATATTTAAAAATATAAGTAAATACTATTTTTTGTTGGGTAAATGTGTATTAAGGATAATTGTAAATTAATAAAAAATAAAGATATAAAGTAAAACAGTAAAATTAAATTTATAAAATAATAAAAATATAATATTAAAGGTAGATAATGTTATATATTGAGTATTTTGAAGTGTTTTTGAGCTGTGTTGTTAGAAGAAAAATAATAGTAGTATTTTGTGCTTTTAAAAACCTGAAACACTTGAAAATTTAGCCAAACAAACGCTTAATGATCCTTTAGGTAGTGTTTGGAAGTGGAATTCTAGCCTTGGATTTTGGAGCAAAAATTTTGAAATTTACACGAGTTCATTTCTTATTTTTCAATTCCATACAACCAAACACTGCATTATTCTGAGTCTATATTAAACAATCCAATTGCTTTCTTTTTCATGACCATAGACAGGACAATTCATTGATGATTTCATAGAGCATGCAATAAAAGACATGATCAATTTTCCACAAATCGAAACAAGCCCTCTGTATACAAGGGTAAGGCCACATCCACATGATCCTCCCCAGGCCCACAATGGCAAGAGCCTTCTGGGCTTTATCAATTTTCCGCAGAAAATTCAAAAGGATCATCTGGTGTCTTGGTTTTTTGAATGACATTTTACAATGAATGATCTGATTTGATGCTTTCAGAAACTGAAATGATGATCTGTTGAAGGAGAGAGAAAATAGGGGAGTACCTTGGAGATTTTGATCAAGCCATTTTGATTGCTTTGTCCTGATATGGCTAGCCCACCACCATGAATATGCATTTGTTGCAGCTCTCTGCAACATTCTACCTCTGTGTCTGTGTTTTCTCTCTCTAGGAAATGGAATATCTATATATTTCTCTCTCTAGAAATGCCGGCCTTCACCAACTACGAAATGGAGGAAGACATTGAACCCATGAGAGAGAGAGAGAGAGATGGAAATGGAGGAGAGAATAGTTCGGGTAAAGGGAGGGTGTTTGATCCTCTCAAATGCACAAAATTAGGAAGTAGGCATCAACCATTTGGCAATTCTTTTTGTTTGCCAGCTTGCTCATTTAACACCCTCTCTCACTCCCCCTGCACTCCAGGATAAACTAAAGTTCAAAGAGGAAAGGAAAAGGAAAAAAAAACAAGATCACCATGTCTTTTTGTGTTTGATCCTTCTTTTCTTTTTCTTTTTTTAAAAATAAAGTGACCTTTTTTTTTCTCGGAGAGGGGATTGGTTGGATTCTTCGTAGATTATCTTTGAAACAAGTTATTTATTATCAGTTATCTTTATTTTTTTTCTTTTTATTATTTTTTTAGTCTTTTTATAAGTTTTTAGTCTCTTAGCTTACGGTAAAGAATTTGATAAATTTTTGAAATTTGTAAATGATGAGATTTCAAAATTTCTGATTTTAAAATCTCATCATTTATAAATTCTTTGTTTAGACTTTTTAGATGAATAATTTAATTGTATAATTTCATAATTTTCATATTTAGATAGGAAGTGTTGGTGTGTAGAATTTTGAAATTCAAATATGAAAATATACTGATTTTTATTTGATCAATTTAATAATAAAATGTTTATACTTATTTTAATAATTATACTATTTTTCTTCCTATTGTATACTTATTATTATATAAGTTATTTATATTTATTTTAATAATATCCTTTTAGTAATATCAATTTAAGTATATTATTTTATACCTATTTTAATAATATAATTTTAGTAATATTAATTTAATTATACATATTCAGAGTAATATTATTTTAATTATACATATTCGGAGATGTGAAATCTTTTTTAGAGAGATTTGAAAATAACACCTGTTTTGAAAAGATTTGATTTCTTCTTTTGAGAATTCATTTTATAAATTCAATAGATTTTGCAAATTTTCAAAGTGAAATTCTTTTTTGAATTACTTTACCCAAATAATTTGTATCTTTTCAAAGTGAAATTCTTTTTTGAATTACTTTACCCAAGCGCAAGTTTAGACAATCTATTCGGTTATTATTTAATTAAATGTAAAATATGTATTTTTTGTTGACTATATTCTTGGTAAGAGCTAAAAAAAACAAAAGGTTAATTAGACTTAGCAACATTGACTTTTTCTTCTCTAATTAGACAAGGAAGGGCAACATTGATTTTTCACAAGTGGGCGGCAGCATTATGTGCATAAAATTAATGATAGATCCGAGGGCAGTTTGGTGGAAGAGTTTGTACAGGACAATAACAAGGATTTTTCAAATATAAAGTCAAGATTTCAATATTAGCCCTATTAATGATCTTTGAATCCCAAAAAATTCAATCTCTTAGAATATAACATCCTAACTATTTTTTTTTTTTTTTTTTTTTTTTTTTTAAAGAAGTCTAAAATTATGTTTTACATTTTGGATGTTAATAGTATTTTCTTTCAGTGCAAAAGAAATCCAATATTTAAAAAAGATTTTTATTATTTAATCTTTAAAAGTACTAAATTTTATAGGGAAAATTATCAATGTTTCAATATAAACTTTTAATTTTCAAATAACATTCATTACATAGTTTTCAACTTGAATCATTTTTCTTATATATCATTTAATTTACAATTGATGCATCTCACTGTAAAAGATGATCAAATGTCATTAACAACCCACAAAAAGTAAAAATTGACAAAAAAAATATTTTGTGAACATTCATAATGGATTATATTCATTAAAATTATATTATTTTAATCTATATTTGATTTTCTTTATTTTGCTATTCATGTTGAATATTTTTTAGTTAAAAAAAATTAAAATGAACATTCACTAAAAATGGTCAATGTTACATCCTTAATAGCTCACCAATTATGAAAATATACATCAACAAACAAACTCATTTTGTAAATATTTATAATAAATTAAATTTATGAAAATTATATTATTTTGATGTACATTTCATCTTTTTTATTTTGATATCTATATTGATTATTTTTAATAAAAAAAATCGAAAATGAATGTTCACAAAAAATGATCTTGCAAATGGTCAAAAGATCTCTGCAAAATTCAAAACTATAATTGATACTTTCTAAATGTAAATGAATGCTTACTAATGAAATTGTTTAATTGAATATTTACTAAGTAATATTTTATTGTGTTGTTTGATTAATTTAGTGAATGTTTACTACAAGAAATCGTATTTTGTTAGGAGTAATTAATTAAGTGAACTTTTACTTATTGAAATCTTATATCTTTTGTAATTTTGAGTGAACAATACCAACGTGAATTAAATTACATATTGGTTAACTGTCTTGAATATTCACTAAGATAAAAATATGGTTATGACGTGGAGTTGATTTATAGAATATTCACTAAATTAAGTCACATTATGTGTTGGAATAATATATGCGGTGAACATACATGAAATTAAGTGATAAATACTTTTTTAGTTTAAATCCGAGACACCTCTTATTATTTCGACTAATATTAAGGTCACTTCTTGTCATTTTCATAATACATGAGACATTCTTTCTCTTTTCAATTTGGTTACCCAAGATAATTTCCATAACATTTTATTGACAAAAATACCCTCACAACATAACTTTTTTTTATTGTTTCTTTATTATTTTATACTATGTCTCTCTCTTTTTTCTTTTTTCTTTTTACTTTTAATTTGTATTTTTTATTTTATTTGTTTTATTTTTTTAAAGGATTAATTACATTTTGCACCCCTATAGTATTTTCATCACCACTCATGTTGGCTCAGTGAGCTACCCAAGAGAGGAGAAGAGTGAATTGGGTAGTAATAAAAATTTAACTCAAAATAATTAACACTTAAAAATACAAATAATTAATTTTATCCCAAATTAATTATCTTTATAACACTTGAATTTTTAAACAATTAATTTAATCAATTTATCCTAAATCGATTATTATCTTTATAATGCAACGGATAAGTGTTTAAATTTAAGTTCAAACCCAAATAACAGGAAATGAAGAAAATAATAATGCAGTACACCACGATATATCCTGGTTCACCAAACTACTCTTGGCTAATCTAGTTCTCTGAGCCCCACAGAGATTCGCACTCACTTAACCACTAAGATTCCTTTAAATATACAATGATTCTTTTCGCAGACTCAGAATCAACGTTTACAACTTCATTTTTCCAAGCTCAGGAATAACCTTTTCTTTTTTCCAAGCTCAAGAATAACCTTATCTTTTTTCCAAGCACAAGACTAACCTACCATATCTATAGGGATAACAAAATATCAATCATATATCTTAAATTCCATCATATCCCTATGATATTTCCCATATCCTATCAATAAAATGGCTACTTTTTGGATCAAAACCATAAAATTCTCAAATTCCGAAACTGTCCATCAGTTAACCGACCCACATCCATCGGTCAACCGCCCGATTCAGGACGAAGCTCAAGCCAAAATCTCTTCGCCATAGGTCGACCGCCCCTTATGTTTCTGTCGACCGGAAGATTCAGGGATTTTCATAAGTTGACCACCCTGTCGACCTAACGATTCAGAGAGTTCATATTTTAGCCATAGGTCGACCTACCTATTGACCGAGCAATTCAGAGTCTAAATTGTTTTCCCAGCTCCTTCTCATTGGTTGACCGATCCTGCAGGAACTTCTCTCCTTAAATATTTTTTTACTAAATTTCTTTGACGTTTTTGCCCCTTTAATCGATTTCTTTTCTCGGTTAACTCCACTAAATTCTTAAATTCAATTTTAATCAATTATTTTTCTTAAATCACTGTTTCTTCTTCAATTACACATAGAAGCAAATATGTTAGTTGTTGGCCCAGTAGAATACCCAAAAGAGGGGGTGAAGGCCCAGTAGAATACCTAAGAGGGGGGATGAATTGGGTAATTAAAAAATATTATCAGAATATACTTGAATAAATTAAATAATTAATTTTATGCCTAAATTAATTATTATCTTTATATCACAGCGGAATTAAAATAAATCTAAGTGCACACCCAAACAACAAAAATAAACAAATTAAGAAAACAACACACCAGAGATTTATACTAGTTCACCAAGCTACTCTTGGCTAATCTAGTCCCCCGAGCTTCACGGAGGTCACACTCACTAAAACCAAGATCCCTTTAAAGGTAGGAACCAAACCCGCACAATGATTCTTTTCAAAGGCTCAGAATCAACTTCTACTTTTTATAGGCTCAAGAATAACCTTTACAACTTTCTTTTTCCAGACTTAGGAATAACCTCTACTTTTTCAAGGCTCAAGAATAACCTATCTTTTTACAGGCTAAAGATTAATCTAATTCTTTTTATCACTACGGCTCAAGAATCAAAATCTCTCAAAACACTCTAAGTATCGTTTTCACAGGTAAGGATGGAACCTTCACAATTCACTCACACTAATTCATTTCAGGAAGAATTAATACCTCAATCTCTTTACAAGAAGAGATTGAAACCCGGATATCCTTGATTAAATACCCCCAACAGTATTTAATCCGTCACAACTCACTAATACACAAATTGATAAGAAGTAAATCTTACTCAGGAGCTTCTACCACCTTAGATAAATAATAACTTAATTAATATCCCAACTAGTGATAGAAAAATGTGAGATACAAAAATCTGATTTTAACAAAAGTATGGGTAGCAAATTGAAGCATGTAATCAGATTCAAGAAATTGTTTATAAAATATTTTCTTAAAAAATCAGAAACAATTTCTAAGATCAATTTCTAAATATAGAATAATAAATAAAACGTTAAGCAATATGGAAAGATCTCCTCCTGAATCCACAGAAATAATGATTAAAACAATACAGCTTTAAATCTGGTAGCAGTAAAGATAAATAGCAATTGATCTTCAAGATTGTCTCTTAGAAAAGCTTGCAATATTTCAGAAGGATAACTCTTATAAAAGCTGACAAATAATATGATATGATTTCTCTCTTGTTTTCTGCTTAATTACTAATGAAATTCGCAGGTCTATTTAAAGAAATATGTAATTAGCCTTCTGACGGCTAGTTTACAAGTGTCATAACAATAAAAAACTCTTATAGATCCCTTATAACATAAAGACTTCATTTAGGTTCAATATCACTTAATAACAACTTTTAAAACTCTTAATTAAATCCCAAAGTATTTCTCAATCTCAATTAATAAGCATAAAAACTATTTTAAGTACCAAATTGAGAAATATTAATATTTAATGAATCATATTGAAATGATTTAATTAGTATATGAACCATATTTTAAATATAGAGAATATCCCTTAAATCTCTCTCAAATCCTAACAAAAAATGGCTACTTTTGGATTTAAAATCGGATCAAACAATATCCTGAACCAGCACATTAAGTCGACTGCCTAGTCGACTGCACAACGCTGCTTGCAGCCAAACTATCGCCGCAGCGAGCATAGGTTGACCGCTTGATCGACTCGCAGATTCAGAGAGTTCAGCCACCATAGGCCGGTCGACCTGTTGGTTGACTCTTCGATTCTGGATGTTTCAACTTGTTTCTCCGGTTGACTCCTCAGTCGACTACTCCCTCTTGGATCTTTTCTCTGATCTCGTTTTATACTCTTTTTCTTTTACGATTTTGCCCTTTTATCCATTTTCTCTCTTAAATAAGCTCCACTAATATTCTTATATTTCATTTTAGTCATTCAAAACTATTTATTTTCAAATCACATTGGAGCAAATAATTATACTTAACAAAAATACACATAAAAGATAAGATTCATTTTGTGCCATGTGTGTGTTCCTAAATGAGATATTAAGAGTTAATATTTACTTGAGTTATTTTTTCTAATTTTTTCAAACTCTTAATACATCTTCATCATCTTGATATCTTCATTTAGCATCCATTCAATTTGTCTTCAATGTCTTCAACTTCATCATTTAGCATCCATTTAACTTGTCATCTTCATCACTGGAATTAAGATCACTGAATCACTCAATTAAAACATTAGTTCCACCAAAACATCAACATTTAATTGTTCATCAAAATCTTAAGATCAACATTAGCTAATCATGATCCTATTAAAAATACACCTAATTGTAAAAACATTTTGTGTCGTGTGTATTCTAATCGGGATACATTAAGAATAAAAATTTAACCTGAGTTATTTTTTTCTAGGTTCTTCAAAATATTCAGTCTCTTAATATCCATCATTTTTGTCAGTGTCTTTAGTATCCATTTAGCATTTTTCTCAACTTCTTCATGATAATATATTCACTGGAACTAATAAACTGAAATACTCAACAAAACCGTTAGTTCCACAAAAAAATCAACATTTAATTATCCACCAAAATCTTAGGATCACAACTTACACTCCATGTGCTTAAGACCTAAGTGCAATGGTTAAAAATTTAACAGAATTACAGATATTTTTGTCATTTCACTTCAAGAATAAGGGCAATTTTGTCATTTTACTCTAACTAATTCAATAGGATTTATTACAAAAAATATCCAAAATTTTAAGGGCCAAAGTGTTATTGTTTCCATTTCATTCGCCTCTTCTCTGGTGCTGGTCTCTTCCTATTTGCAGAACATGCCGCAACCCCCATCCCCTTCGTTTCTTCTTGCTACTCTCTGGCGGACAAACCACCAGACTTGTTGCTACAACCCCGCCCTACCAAGGCGTTCTATTTCTCTCTTCTATCCTCTTTTCTCTCTCTATCTCTCTGAAATATATATACAATCATATACATATATATAGTGAGTGAGAGAGAGAGAGAGAGCTCGGATCTATCGTGAGAGAGCTCAGATCTCTCTCTCTCTCTTTCTCACTATATATATATTGTTAAAAGATTCGGCTGATTTGGTTGATATTAGAACGAGAATCTCTAAGATATACTTGTTATTTGTATTTACTAATATAGGAAAAGTCAAATATGTAAATTAAGAAAGTAGCTTATTAGTGGTTATTTAGTTGCCGATTTTGTTCCTAAGATTTTGCACTTTGTTAGGCATAATTGTTGCATAGCCTCTGCTATATGTAATCTAGAATTGTACACTCACTTAAATTACTCATCAATAATATTCTTATTCAAATCAAGATGGCATTAGAGCTAAACTAGCAAAAAACCCTAGCTTAGCCACCGACCTTCTTACCCTAATCCTTCCTACCAAAAAAAAATTTCCCTACCTTTACCATGTCTGACGTTACCTCGGAATCCACCCATGGTCTAGCCAACTCACCGAGCCAAAAAACTCCCACTCCATCCAGATCACATATGTTCGTCTGAATGGAATCAATTTCTTGCGTTAGTCACAATCGGTACGAGTGTATATCCGTAGAAGATAATGAATGGCATATCTAACTGGTGCTGCAAAGGAACCAATACTCACAGACCCATTGCATACGACTTGGGATACTGAAAACTCCATGGTTATGACGTGACTCGTGAACTCTATGGATAAAGAAATCAGCTCCAACTACATATGCTACCCTACGACGAAGGAACTTTGGGATAATGTCAATTAGATGTATTCTGACCTGGGAAATCAATCTCAAAAGTATAAATTGACTCTAAAACTCGGTGATGTTCGTCAAGGAGATGATAGTATCACCAAGTATTTCAATTTGCTAAAGAGAATATGGCAAAATCAGGTTATGTTCAATGATTATGAATGGCATTCGATCGAGGATTATAATTACTATAAGAAATTGGTGGAGGATGACCATGTTTTTAAGTTTCTTGCAAAATTAAAACCAGATCTCGACAAGGTTAGGAAGCGAATCATTGGTCATCAGTCTCTTTCCTCAATTGGTGAGGTTTTCTTAGAGGTCCAGAGGGAGGAGACCCGTTGTAACGTCATGCACAACAAGAAGGAGAATATTGGTCCAACAGCTGCTTCAATTAACCAGTCGACCTTGGCTGCTACTAATGCCAACTCCAACAAGTTTCAATAGCGAGTAGAGGAACACACTCGTGTATGGTACGACTATTGCAAAAAGCCACGTCATACACGGGAAACATGTTGGAAAATCCATGAGAAACCAGCTAATTGGAAAAGCAACAAGTCGGGAGAAAAATATAACCAACCTTATCCTTCTATACATGAAGCTGAGACCAATCCATTCAATAAAGAGCAAATTGATAAACTTTTAAAACTTTTGACTGCCAATCCATCATCTGGTACTCCTAATGCTTTCTTAGCTCAAACACGTAGCAACTCTAGAGCCCTTTCTTATTCCTTAAACTCAGCACCTTGGATTATCCATTCAGATGCTTCTGACCGTAAGAAAAGCTTTTTTTATCTTTTCAATACCCATTCACAATGTTCTGGTAACAAAAGAATTAGGATTGTAGATAGTAGTTTCTCACCTATTATAGCAAAAGGCCAAATAAAAATCTTAGATAGCATTAGCCTAAAAATGGTCCTTCATATTCCTAAGCTTACTTGTAATCACTTATCTGTAAGTAAAATATCATGAGATTCTAACTATTATGTTACATTATCTGAATCTCAATGTCTATTTCAGGATCATGGCTTGGGGAAGATGATTGGCAATGCTAAAATGGTGGATTACCTTTATTACTTCGATGATAACTACTCCAAGAATAAATTAAACAACTCAAGGCGTATAAGTTCAACGTCTGTTCGTGATCAAATAATGCTTTGGCACCTTAGACTAAGACATCATAGTTTTCAATATCTTAAACATTTGTTTTTGACTTTATTTAAGAATGTGGATTGTTCATCTTTTCAATGTGAAAGTTATTTGCTAGCAAAAAGTCAACGTACTTTTTATATTTCAGAACCATATCATGCATCCAAATCTTTATATTTAATTCATAGCGATGTATGAGGTCCTTAAAAAATCACAACACTATCCGGAAAAATATAGTTTGTGACATTTATTGATGATCACACATGTTTATGTTGGACATACTTGATGCATGCAAAATCTGATGTAGAAACCTTATTTAAAGACTTTTGCAACATGCTAGAAAACCAATTTGAAATGAAACCTAGCATTCTTCGCACATATAATGACACATAATATTTGAATGAATGTTTAGGAAGTTTTTTGAAAACATATGGTATTTTACATCAATCCACATGTCATGACACACCAAAACAAAATGGCACCGCTGAACGCGAAAATAAACACTTACTCGAAGTAGCTCGTGCAATCATGTTTTCTATGCAGGGGCGATGCACTTTTAACAGCTGCATATTTAATCAATCGCATGCCTGGACGTGTTTTAAATTACACCATACCATTTGATAATTTCAAAACACATTTTTTAGCATCTAGGAAATCAGTCGACCTGCCTCTTAAGGTATTCGACTGCACTTCCTATGTTCATATTCTTAGCCAATTTCGATCTAAACTTGATCCTAAGGCAGAAAAATGTGTTTTCATAGGTTATGCACCAAATAAAAGAGGGTGTAAGTGCTACAATCCACAAACAAAAAAAAAAATCATGTTAGTATGGATGTCACGTTTTTGGAAAATGTCCCTTTATTTGACAAAAATTCCCTTCAGGTAGAGAATCTAATGGAAGGAATTTTTTGGGTCACTAATGATCTCCTTTATACCACAATATTTGAAACTATTACTCCAAATCAGTCAAGAACAAGTGATGAAAATATTGAAAAACAAAAAAAGATCCCTACTAGTCCACTAGTGCCAAGCTTAATTCTCTCACAAACAGATGAATAAATACCACGATCATATACTGAGTTGTAGGTTTACACTTTTACTCGGAGAGGTACAAAAAAGAACAAAGAGTTGCCTACCATTCTGGCGCAAGATCAATTCGATTCTCTAAGCAATGATCTAGGTAATCCTATCTTTCTACCACCTCCTAATGAACCTTCTCATTCAGGTAATCCTATCCTTTTACCACCTTCGAATGAACCATCTTATTCTAATATTCCTATAGCCATTAGGAAATGAGTCAGAACATGCACTAATCACCACATATCCAGATATGTATCCTACACAAAGCTTTCCAAACCGTATAGAGCCTTTACCTCTAAGGTTACTAATCTATTTATTCCAAGGAACATTGAGGAAGCACCAGGTGATCCAGATTGGAAGTTGGCAGTTTGGGAAAAGATTAATGCTCTTAAAAGGAGTGGTATATGGGAAATAGTTGATTTGCTAAAAGATACAAAAATAGTAGGGTGTAAGTGGGTATTCATCGTCAAGTGTAAAGCAGATAGAAGTATAGAAATGTACAAAGTAAGGCTCACAGTTAAAGGATTCACAAAGACATATGGGATAGACTACCAAGAAATGTTTACCCCAGTTGCTAAAGTTAAACTCGATTCGGGTTCTATTGTCCCTAGCAGTGAATTTTGATTGGCCCCTACACTAATCAGACGTAAAAAAAATGCCTTCCTAAATGGAGACTTGGAGGATAAAGTGTTCATGAGTTTATCACCGCCCTTTGAAAGAAAAATAGGACAAGAAAAGTTGTGTAAGCTAAGAAAGTCACTATACGGCCTAAAACAGTCTCCTAGAGCGTAGTTTAAATGTTTTGGAACTACTGTAAAAGGTCATGGTTATCAATAAAGCCAAGCAAATCATACTATGTTCTATAGACACTCAACAGATGGTAAGGTTTCCATTTTAATTGCCTATGTAGATAATATCATCTTAACCGAAAGTGATAGTGACGAGTTAGGAAGTGATAAGAACCAACAAGCAACATCAAAGGACACATTGCATGTCCCGGTTGGGCCCATTACTAGAGCAAGATACAAGAAGATCAAAGAAGCGCTTAATGGGCTAATTCAAGAGCTTTCGGCTGAATCGAAAATAATAAAGCCCAAATTAGGCCTAAATGACGATCAAGACCTAATCCATCTCATCAAAGCAGGTGGATGGGTTTAGACATGAACTCAAATGGACCAAGGTATAAGGACTACGAAATTCTTAGCATATTTATTTTATTTATTTGTATTTTAATTTTAATTTAGGTTATTTATTTGATAATTTGTAAGGCATGATTGCCAAATTAGCCTTTCATTTTTAGAGTAGGAGTAGGGTTTCTTTGTTTCTCTAGGGTTTCCTTTTTTTTGTTATTGTAACCGTACTATTCATGCGTACTGTTCACCGACACTGTTCACCGTATTATTCATTACCTATTTAAGAAAGTTGTATCCCATGAGGAAGAATAAATTATTTTTTATTAATAAAATTGTGAGAGTTTTTCTCTTTAGTTCTTCAGAGAACTTTTGGTAGGGGTGTTGAACACACCGCTACTTACTCTTGTAAGTATACGAGATCTAAGTTTTAATATAGTGGATCTTGAAGATCGGATATCGTTCCCACAGAGAAAAGTGTGAATAATTGAATACCGCAATTTACGTAGTCTCATGTTGTCCTGATGATGAAAGACATGATTTAAAATTAAACTAAGCTAAACTATAATTAGTAGGTTAATATTAACTAAGTTGATTAATCAGGGATTGATTTCATTCACTTAATACAAGTTTGATTTCGTTTAGTTAACAATAACGGAGTTTAGGTATCCGACAATCTCGGTTCGTAAACTCCTCCGCCACCTCTTCCGAGTGTAAGACGAGGGAATACGCAACTTCGTGTCGATGAAGAGGTCCCCCTCAATGTCTTAACGATTCTAGGCCGCATGAGTCTTGACCCAACGTCATCGATTGCACACTAACTAACGCCCTCCCAGGTCGTTAGGTCGTAACGATGTATTTATCCTAGTCCGAATTTAGGGTTACCTCTCCCGAGTGTCAAACTCTAGATTCTCAAATCCAACCCTAATACCGTAACAAGCATACTAAGATCATCATCAAATGATAAACACAATCAGACTTAAAAGCAACAATCGTTAAAGAAACATATATTAAACCAAACGAGTATTTACACAACTACATCTTTCCTTAACTAATCTTTAATTAAACTAACATGTTCTTAGCCAATACAACATTAAATCAAGAGGATATCATCAATATCAACAATAAACATTAAGTACAAAGATGGAAACAAGGGAAGAAAAGCCAAATCTCAAAGTGGAGTAGTCCACTTTCGCCAAAGAACAATCCTCCCGAGCTTCCTCTTCTCCATTGATGAACTTTCACTTCTAGCTCTTCAAGAAATGGCCAAGAACACTCTCTAAACTAATCTAATCTACTTCCTAAATTATCTAAACCTAATTAAGGTGAAAGGAGCTCTCCAAAATATTAACCGGGGCCTCTCTCACGTCTAAGGGTCTGTGAAGTTTGGGGGGAGAAAAGGGTTTAATAGCCAAAGTTTGGAAAATATCTTCAAAATATCTAAAAATAGATATTTCTATTGTAGAGTGTCACCGCCTAAGCGGTGGTTTAAGTCGGTTTAAGTTTCTGTCGGAACTTCGCCTAGGCAGTGGCTGCTGGCATAACTTTCTGATGTTTTCTCGGCTAGGCGGTGGTTCAGCCCTTCAGCACTCCAACATTCTGCATTTTTTTTGCCTAGGCGGTGGTTTTCATTCACCGAAACCCTATTTTTCACATTTTGTTCACTGTTTTCCCATCGTTTTCACTTGTTTATCGCCCTTTAACATCCCTTTACCTGTTTTACACTAAAACAAACTAAAACACAATTAAATATAACTAAAACACTTGAAAACTAACAAATTCGATTTCGAAATAGATAGGTTTTTCACACCTATCAACTTTTTTTGAACTTATCAAGAGTTTCTTGTGGCGTTCAAACTTATATCTTTGGTTTGTGATTCATTATAATCATTGGGTCAAGATCATTATACCATTGGTTCGCGTTTCGTTCATAAACGTTGGATCAAGGTAATCTATCTTTCAATTTCCGTATTTTTAGTTTGCTCAAAATCTGATTTAGTTTCGATCTTCGCGAAGAAACCCTAAGTTGGTTTCGGGTCTCACTAATCCTTGGTGAGGTTCGTATCAGGAAGACTTAAAAGAAAACTTGCGGATGATTTTGAGATTAGTGACTTAGGTCAGTTAAAGTATTTTCTCGGAATGAAGTTTGCTAGATCAAAGGGAGGCATATTTGTGAGTTAAAGAAAGTATGTACTCGACCTATTAAATGAAACAGGGCTACTCGGGTCCAAAGTTGCAGAAACTCCAAGCGAATCAAATGAGAAACTACAACCAACCAAACCTGAAGCAGTGGTAAATCGAGAATGGTATCAAAGGCTTGTGTGGCGCTTAATCTACTTGTCACATATCCGTCTGGATATAACGTTTTTTGTAAGCATGGTCAACTAATTTATGCACTTACCGGGACAAGAACACTTTGAAGCTACCTATAGAATTCTAAAGTACTTGAAAGGTACGCCCAGAAAAGAAATTTTGTGTAAAAAATGTGGCCACCAATTGGTAGAAGTATATACCGATGTAAATTGGGCTGGGAGCATCACGGACAGAAGATCGACCTCTGGTTACTGCACATTTGTTGGTGGAAACCTCGTTATATGGCATAGCAAAAAACAAAATATCGTAGCTAGAAGTAGCGCATAAATGGAGTACAGATCAATGGCTCACGATATTTGTGAAGTGTTATGGAATAACAGATTACTAGAAGAGTTCAAGTTGTCCAATTCAACACATATGAAAGTCTACTATGATAGCAAATTAGCCATTGCAATTGCTTATAATCCAGTACTACATTATTGGACAAAACATGTGGAAGTTGACAAGCATTTCATCAAGGAAAGAATCGACAGTGAACAAATATGTATGCCATATGTACCGACTACCGAACAGATCGCATACAGTCTTACAAAATAATTAGCAAAGAAGAGATTTGACTATCTAGTAGGCAAGCTAACAATGGAAGATATCTTTATGTCAGCTTGAGGGGGAGTGTTAGAAGATTCGGCTGATATTAGAAATAGAATCTCTAGGATATGTTTGTTATTTGTATTTACTAATATAGGAAAAATCAAATATGTAAATTAGGAAAGTAGCTTATTAGTAGTTATTTAGTTTCTGATTTGGTTCCTAAGTTTGGGCATTTTGTTAGGCATGATTGTTGCATAGCCTCTGTTATATGTAGTCTAGAATTGTACGCTTACTTCAATTAATCATCAATAATATTCTTATTCAAATCAAGATACACACACACACACACACACACACACATATATATATATGTCTATGTGTATCTATATATATTACACATAGAGAGAGGTGAAATAAGAGAATAAAGGGGGAATGGTCGGTGGCCATTCAATAGTTTGGCGGTGGCCGTCGATTTGGTGGTGTGGTCGGTGGTAGAGGTGTCATCGCCTAATGGAGGTGGTGTCTGCACCCTTGTAGTTAGATCAAATTGCAGTTTGCACCCCTGTAGTATTTTTGTCACTACTTACATCCCATGTGCTTTAGACTTAAGTACAACAGTAAATATTTAACAAAATTAAGGGTAATTGTGTTATTTCACTTTGAAATAAAGGATAATTTTGTCATTTTACTAAAACTAATTCAATAGGTTAATTTAAAAGTTTAAGGGTAAAAAGTGTTTTTTTTTCTTTTCATTTCACCGTTTTCGTCTTCTTCTCCTGCAACGATCAAGTGGGCCGTTGCTCCGGCGATGAACCAACCACCAGTGCCACGATCGATAGCCACCACCACCACACGTTTCAATGGCCATCAACCAATCCTTATCTTCTGTTCTCTACCCGTTCTCCTATTCTCTCTCTCTCTCTCTATATATATATAAAATTCAAGCGTTGATTTACAAATTCATGCTCAAATATATAGATTCAGGCTTTCAATCTATAGATTTGTGCTTTGATTTTTTTTTAATACACACACACACACATACGGTGTTTGTATATATGTGTATGCATGTATATTTAGAGAGAGAGAGTAGAGATAAGAGAAGAGATATATTGGGTTGGGTGGTGGGTTTTATCGATTTTGGGAGGAGAAAAGTGTTGGGTTGGTCCAACCAATATGGGGATGAACCTAACCCAAAGCCCAATTAAGCTTAAAGTAAGAAAGAAAAAAAAGGGCCCATTTTATCTTAATTAAATAACAAAAGGAAGTGCGAAAGCCCATTCGGGCATTACCTCAAACCCGCAACAGTAGCATGGTTGATCATGTATATGAAACATATCATAAAAGAAGGCAACAAGCTCTTGAGTATTATGAGAGCAGAAACACTTACATGACAATAGGTTTTAGAGAGAGAAAGAGAGAGAGAGAGAAAACACGTTTCGTCTTGACGCTCGGATGATGATTTGAATTTTGATTGGATTGAATAAGGCTAAAATTCTCGGCATCAAGTAATTCGTTTCCATCTCTTCTAATTAGTGGTTCGGTATTCCTCTCTAAAGCAGTATTTATCGTTTCTAGTTGTATCCACTATTTTCGGTAATGTTTGTGTGGTAAACCAATAGTTTTTCTCTTAGAGGTGTGAACGATTGTAATCCTATTATTTTATAATAGTGAAAGTTGATATCGGATTTCGGTCTCGTGGATTTTTCCCAATCTTGGGGTTTTTTATGTAAAAATCGTGTCTCCCGCTTTATTGTTATTTGGTTTATATTTGTTAATAGGTGTGGTATTGAAATTGATAATTTTCTTTTAATCATATAAAGAGAAAAAATAAAATCTAACTAATTGGTAAATTTTTCCAACAGAGAGGTCTTAAAAGCTTCAGGTTATTAGCGAAAGATTTATTTGTGTGATTTATAATGGAAGATAGTGTTGAGGGCCATGGTAAAATTGACATCGGCCAATTATGCTATTTGAAAATCTAGAATGGTGGATATCTTTTATTGTAAAAATTTGTATTTGCCTTTAAAAGATTATGCATGTAAACCAAGTGACGAAAGTAATGAACAATGGGAGATAATGGATAAGAAAACAGTTGGTTACATTCGTTAATGGATTGATTAGAGTGTGTACCAACATGTTATTAATGAAACCAAGGCTAATGAATTGTGAAAAATATTAGAGCCCTTGTATGAGAGAAAAATTGGATTGAATAAGGCTAATTTAATTGAGAGAATTGCTTACTTGACCTATAAAGATGAACAAAATATAGTTGATCATATGAATAATTTTCAAGGCCTTATTAATTAGTTGATTACTATAAACTTATTTTAGAAGATGAAGTGTAGACATTACTACTTTTCAGCACATTACCTGACAGTTGGAAAATGCTTAGAATATCACTCAACAAATGGTCTTATACTAGGGGTGACTTTGGCTATGTAGAGATGGAAAATGACGGTGATGATGCATCCAAGATAATTGGTTTGTGAGACATTTATCTAGAAACCTGTATCGGCTGTAAATTGGTACTTAAAGATGTCAGACATGTTGCAGATATTTGGCTTAATTTGATTTCCACTGAAAAGTTAGACGACGAAGGTTACAGTAGTCATTTCGGTGAAAGAAAATGGAAACTCATAAGAGGTTCTTTGGTGTTGGATAGAGGTAATAAACTAAGCAACTTGTATGTGATACAAAAAGATTGGCTAAGAGAGAGGTCAATATAGTTAAGAATTCTTCTGAGTTTTGGCATTGACGTCTTTGTCACCTCAGTGGAAAAAGGCCTTCATATGCTCGCTAGAAAATAGCTTTTGACAGGTATAAAAGTTACATCTCTTAAAACTTGCACGCACTGTTTTTTCGGTAAATAACATAGAGTTGCATTTCAAAATTTTAATCCATCTAGGAGACATCATCATTTGAATTTGGTGTATACAAATGTTTGTTTCATAAAAGATACAACACTTGGTGGTGCTTCATATTTGTTACATTTATTAATGATTTTTATCGAAAAGTTTTTGTCTATTCTTTGAAAACTAAAGACTAGGTACTAGAGGTGTTCAAGCATTTCCACGCCATGGTTAAAAGAGAAACGAGAAGTAGCTCAGGTGTGATGAATACAAAGGCCTGTTTGAGGAATACTGCAAGAAATACGACATCATACTTAAGAAAAACGTGCCCAAGATTCCTCAGCATAATAGAGTTGCCAAGAGAATGAACCTGACTATTTGTGAACGAATCAAGTGTATGTTTTTTCACGTAAAATTGCCTAAATCATTTTGGGGTGAGGCAATGAGGATTGCAGTTGACTAGATCAATTTGTTTCCTTTTGTTTCTTTGGATGACGACATCCTAGAAAGTGTGTGGACCAGAAAAGACATCTCCTATAAGCATCTGAGAGTATTTAGTTATTGAGCATTTGTTCATGTTCCGAAGGATGAGAGGTCTAAGATTGATGATAAGACAAAGTGTATATTCTTGGGCTATGGGTATGAGAAATTTGGCTATAGATTGTGAGATCCAGTTGACAGGAAAATGATTCTTAGCAGGGACATGATATTCCTTGAAGATCATACTATTGAGGATGTTAAGAAATGTGTAAAACCAAAATTCTCTATTGAGTATCCAGTCAACATAGATCCAATTTCAGCACCCATGATAGATCCACCAGAAGAGCAAGTTCGTGAGACTATAGATGAAACACATGTCAGTAATGAAATAGTGCATGAGCAGCCTCCTCCAGTTGATGTTCAGTTGAGAAGGTCCAACAGGAGTTGAAAGACTTCTACAAGATATTAGTCTAATGAGTATGTGATGCTTACAGACGAGAAAGAGCCAGAAATATATGAAGAGGCCGTGTCGAATGAAAATAAAAATGAGCGGAGCAAAACCATGCAAGAAGAGATGAATTCTTTGCATAAAAACAACACTTATAACTTGATACAACTTCTTAAAGGGAAGATAAGTATGAAGAATGAATGGATATACAAATTGAAAACTGAAGAAAATAGTTCAGATATAATGACAAAAGTTCTTCTAGGATAGAAGCTTGAGAGTTGTAAAGAGAGAGTATATCTCCTGTATTTTTCCACATCAGCTGGAGGGGAGATTTGTTGAGTAGGTCCAACCCATATGGGGATGGACCTAACCTAAACCCCAATTGATCTTACATTAAGAAAGAAATAAAAAAGAAGGGCCCATTTGTACTTTGTTAATTAAATAACAAAAGTAAGTACAAAAGCTCATTAGGGCATTACCTCAAACCTATGATAGTAGCATGATTGATCATATATATGAAACATATCATAAAAGAAGGTATAAAGCTCTTGAGTATTATGAAAGTAGAAACACTCACACGCCAATAGGTTTTAGAGAGAGAAAGAGGAGAGAGAGAGCACGCTTTGACTTAATGATCGGACGGCGATTCGAATTCCAATTAAGTTGAAACTTTAGGGGTTTGTTTTGGGCATCAAGTAATTCATTTCCATCAATCTTGATATTTGGTAACCCTCTTTTAATTAGTGATTTAATATTTCTCTCTAAACCAATATTTGTCATTTCTAGTTGTATCCATCGTTTTCGATGATGTTTGTGGGGTAATCCAAGAGTTTTTCTCGTGAATATATGAACGATTGTAATTCTATTATTTTATGATAGTGGAAGTTGACAATAGACTTCGGTCCCATGATTTTTTTTCCTGCCTTGGAGTTTTCCACGTAAAATTTCTTATCTCCCGCTTTATTTGTTACTTGGTTTATCTTGGTTAATATCTGTGGGTATTGAAATCGGTAATTTTATTTTTATCACATAAAGAGAAAAAATAAAATATAATTTGATTTAGGTAAAAATCAACCAACCCCAAATCGCTCCACCTAAGCCTGATACGTAGACCAATGTATAATGTGTCATCAATGGCCTAAACAACCGAATTCTTGTTCAACTCAGTATCTTCAATCTGGTCATTTCTCAAGAGTTCGACAAGTACCTTTTGAAAGCTCTCTGCAATCAAGGAGGGACCAACTAATAAAGCTTTGGTCGGTATACCCACCTCAGCATCCATACTCATGTCCAGGCCGGTTTGTCCCCTGTTTGGGCAGCACGACCGATGGACTTTTCCATCAATGGTAAAAATCCCAAGCCCATAGCTCTAATCTCTTTATACACCCTTTTCCTCTGCCACGCGCCGTGTTAAAGTTGATAACCGAGGTTAAGGCCTCTAATCTCCAAAACGCCAATCAAACTTTTTCCTATAAAAGGAAATGTGAACGGTGTTACGAAGGTAATCGCTTTTAGAATATTTAAAGCATTCCTAAATTTCTCCCCCCGAGCTCTTACTCTCATGCCGGAGGGGATTCATCGGGCACAACCCAATGGGTCCTTCTGCAGGTACATATTTGGAGCTCAGGCCGGATAACGCTCAAGTCAGCTCGATTAGCCCATAAATTCAAGGATAAAGGACACAAAGATTTTCCTCCACCAAAGACCATATTCATATCACTGATAACTCTCCACGTGGATTCTGACTAGACTATATTGTGGGTCCACACCATTTTCCAACACCAAAAGTTTGGCGTTGTCTATGGGAACCTTACAAAAAGCTTTCCTCTGGTGTCGTTGACCCCCGTTCAGGGAGGATTGGCTCTCTAAACCGTGGGAGGAGAGAAGTAACCTCAGGATTTAGGAGACTGCGTGATCTACGCCCATGGACATATGCCTAGGGTCTGACCTCGACCTTGTAAATGAGCAATGAGAGAGAGGAATCTAGCCCCTTATGCTACCTTGGGATCATCGTCTCAACCCTCATAAGGACATCGAGCTGAGGAAGGACAAAAGTCTCCACCAGGTAGAGTGCCCATCCATGTCGCCAAGTCTGAGCACCGAGTCCACTGTATTTACGAGGTTGATTCTCACTCCCCACCAACCCAGAGGTAAGCGCCCGAGCATTTTCCAGCCAATATCGTGGCACCATCCAGAGGTGAAACTATTGTAGAACACCGCCTTGTCGAGGTGGAAGCAACTCTTCACTAGCTGTAAGGCTTAAAGAGGATAACTCAACTACTTGATGAGGTGAGGTTACCTTTCACGAGTGATATCGTAGACGAGATGGTAACTTACAGATTTTAACACCCCCAGATGGCACTATGATAGGACCACCGACCCAGTGGACCATCTCTTAATCTTTATATCCTATATGGATATACACACAGTCTCAGTGGTGGTGTGATACAAGTCTTTCCCCCTCACCCTTACCGAACTAGCCCGATCATGGTTTCAAGATCTGGATCCAGCCTCGATCTCCAATTCTTCCCAGCTTGAACAACTCTTCCTAGATCGGTTCAGCCAATCCCGATAGAGGCCAAAGACCATGACTCATATCCTGGCACTCCAACAGGAGGTCGGTGAGAGTCTGAGAGATTACATGGATAGATTTCATAGGTAGACAATCGCCTGTGAAGATCTTTCGGATACAGTGGTATTGAATCATTTCATTAATGGGTTGAGGCATCGAAGGTTGTCCTACTATCTCTACTCGTGAACCATACCAAACTTGCACACTGTCCTTGATTGGGGCACTAATTTTTATGAGGCCGATCTGAGAGACATCATAAAAAGTGATCGAGAAGGGATCTAGAAGAAAAAATACCGGGCTAATGAAGGACCAAGCCAATCTCAGGGCTCGTCAAGGCTTCAAGCTGAGGGGTGGTTAGGACCTGTGTTCGGGGATTGAAGACCTCTCCCACCCCCAGGGCATCAAGAACAAGAGTTCACCCTCCTGATGGCTTCAGTAGCAATATTTTTTGTTGAAAACTCCAGGAAATGATTATTCCCACCTGCCCCTCCCCTGAGAGAAAAACCATAGGCAGGTATGTCAACAAATATTGTGAATTTTACCGAGATCGAGGTCACTCTATCAAGAATTGATTCCAACTCAAAAAGGAGATAGAGGTACTCATAAGAAGGGGATAAATCAAAAGTTATGTTCGCCGAGCGAATAGAGAGCCCCAGTTTGAGGAGAATGATTGTTGAGAAGAACATAGAGGTTGGAAAAGAAGGAAAAACCACAACAGACCTCTACCCCAGGAGAACAAGATCGGTGATGACGACGACTAGAGAGTGGACGGTGAAATCAACGTTATCCACGGTGGGCTTGGCCTCGAGGGGAAGACCTTCTCCTCTTAGAAGAGGCACAAGAATAAGTGGTAGGGCGCGAAATAACACACCGCTAATTACGCTCGCAAGTATACGAGGTCTAAGTTTTAGTATAGTGTGATCGTTAAGATCGGGTTATCATATCCACAGGGATTGGTGTCGTTACTATCGAATACCGCGTTTGTCGTGACCTAAGTTTATCTAGGCGAAAAAACAAATGTATTTAATTAATTAAACTAATACTAATCTATCCTAAATTAACTACACTATTATGTTAATATGTTTTAGGGTGAAGAATTGCATAGGAATTAACGTGTTTACAAATACGTGTTCGATTCCGATTTACTCACGTTTACGTTGTTCGACCTATTTGACAATCTCGGTACGTAAACTCCACCGCCACCTCTTCCAAGTGTAGGACGGGAGAATACATGATTTCGAGTCAACGAAGAAGTCCCTCTCAACGTCTTAATGACCCTAGGTCACGTGAGTCTCGCCCAGCGTCATTGATTGCACACAATCCAACTCCCTCCTGGGTTATTGGATCGTTGCGTTGTATTTACCTTATAAACAGTTTTTGTTCTAAAACTCCCTCGCCACCTCTTTCGAGTGTAAGATAAGGGATATAACGCAACTTCGAGTCAACGAAGAGGTCCCCCTCAATGTCTTAACGACCCTAGGTAGCGTGTGTCTTGCCCCACGTCATCAATTGTCCACGATTCAAACCCCGACCGGGTTATAGAATCGTGGCGTTTGTTTACCTTAATCCGAATCCGGGGTTTTGTCAGAACCCCGTATTCTCCATTTATCAATCCAAGTATAATAAACAAACAATACGATAAATACAATCAAACTAAGAAGAACAAACATAAACGCAACACCGAAATCATCCAAACAACATATTTATAAATATAATGTTAATCCCTACTACAATCCATATTTAACTCGGGGCCATAGCCACATATACAAGAAAATAACAAGCTAAACATGCTCACATACTCCTAAGATAAAGAAATAAGGAAAAACAATTGAAGAAATTAGCCTCGTCCAAAGATAAACCGCTAAGAACGCTCAATGATCGATTCGCTGTCTTCTCCACTTCGGGATGCGAGCTCCACCACTAAAATTCCTAACCATTGGCTTAAATATAACCTAAGGGGCTCAAAAATGCAAGAGAGGGAAGAGAGTTACCGGCCAAGGGGGAGAAGAGGGGGTATTATTGCCTAAGCGGTAAAGTAGGCGGTGGACTGGGAGAACATTCTGTTGGATTTTCATCTATGCGGTAGAATTTCCGCCTAGGCGAGCGACTGTCAGTAGCCCTTCTTCGTCTTCTGCTAGATTTCCTCTTAGGCGATAGAATCTTCGCCTAGGCAGTCGTCCGTCAGTAACATTTTTCTCTTCTCTGCATCTTCACCGCTTAGGCGGTGGTCTGGACGCCTAAGTGGTGGGCCTGTTTCATCTTTTAGCCTCCGAGCTTGTTTATCCACCGTAACTTCGAACTGCTTTGGTTCGATCTCATCGTTTTAGCTCCAGTTTCCTATCTTTTTACCTCACACACCTGATTTATACAAAAAGTATGAAAACTAATTAAAACATAATAAAATACTATATAAACATATTCGAAAATTAACAAATTCGGATTGGAAATAGATAGGTTTTTCACACCTATCAATAAGGCTAAGAGGAAGATCGATTAGGACATGTACGAGGTCAGCACGGTTGATTCCACTTTGCACAACGTCATCTCGTTTAGCGAGGAGGATCTCTGCAGGATCCACACGCCCCATGACGATGCTCTAGTTATCTCCGCCTGATCAATCACTATAAAATGGGTCGTATCCTGATCGATGGAGATAGTTCATCTGACATTATTTTTAAGTGGGGCTTTGACAAAATAAAGGTAGAGTCGGGCTCTGTTCAGCCCATAAAATCTCCCCTTGTCGATTTCAGGAGAGACGTTTTCAACTCGCTCGGATGGATTTTCCTACCCATCAGGGTAGGGTCCAAGCCCAGATCGATCACGGTCTAGACTAAATTCCTCATCATTAACAGGCCTTCTCCTTTCAATGCCATCATTGGGCACCCAACTGTTTCCTCTTTGAAGGCCATCTGTTTTCTGTACCACCAAATGATGAAGTTTCCTACCGATCATAGGGTGGGAAAAGTACGAAGAGATCAAGAGTCAGCCAGAACATGTTCCAAGAGGACAATAAAAAAGGAAAAATAACAATTATCGGTCAGGACTGAGCTTAGTGAAATAAGGCCTGCCCGAAAGACTTCTTCTTCCTGTCGAGGATAGACATCGTCATAGACGTCACTGTTGGATATGAGCAGCTGAGCTTCCTCGACGCATATGCCGACTACAATCAGATTCCGATGTACCCCTCCTGATAAAAGCAAGACCTCGTTCATCACAGACCGAGGAACTTACTGTTACAAGGTCATGCCATTTGGGTGTAGACACTGCATTTTATCCCACCCATGTATCGTACTTCTTCTAAAAAAAAGTAATAAAATAATCATAAAAAAAAAAGTAAAACAAATAGAAAAATCTAGTGTGTTTTAGTTCATTTTGCAATTGATTTTTTTATTGTATTTATTTTATTATTTTTGTTATAAAAGAAAAGGAAAAAAAGAAGAAGAAGAAGAAGAAGAAGAAAGAGAAGTGAAGGAAGAAAGAAAGAAAGGAAAATAAGGAGAAAAATAAACAAAGTCTTAAGAGTAGTCAAGTGGTAAGGTTTTCTCCTCTTAGAGCAGAAGGCCATGGTTTGAATCTTGGCATGAGCAAACATTGTTAAGTTTTTTATTTTTTAAAAAAAATATTAAAGAAAAGTGGGCTTTTTTTTTTTAATAGAGAAAAGAGAGTGGGAAACATCATCATGATGTACCCCACGATAAAAAAAAAAAAAAGAAAAAAAAAAGAAAAGAGGATGGGTCTTTCGGTGAGAAGGAAGAGAAAAGAAGTGAGTGACAATCTTTGGGGAGTTCTTTTTAGAGAGTGAGTATGAAGAATTGGAGGAGAAGTTTGAGACGGTAGAGAAGGTTTTCGAGTAAAGAGAGAGAGAGAGTTTCTTCAAGATATTTTTTTAGGGAAAGAGAGAGAGTTTTTGGGTTTGAGTTTTAGGGAGAAGAAGGAGAGAGTTTGAGGAATTTCTTTGTTTAGAGAGAAATTGAGAGAATTAAAAAAAAGAGGAAAAAATAAATGTCTCATTAAAAATATATATTTATATAAATCTAAACATTTGCCATAATTTTTGTTTTACGTGTTGAAATCCCATGCTCCTGAGCAAGATGTTAAAATCTCGTGCACCCGAGGTGTTGAAATCTCGTGCTCCCAAGGTAAGTAATTCTAGTCTTTTTAATTTAAATATTTTCGTCAAGTTATTCTTTTTATATTTTTGAATATTATTTATATTTTGTCTTTTATATTTTTGCAAATTTATTTATATTTGTCTTAGCTTAAAAATGAATAAAAATGTTAGTATTATTGTTGGGTTTAGAGGCAACAAAATATGAAAATAGAGAATATATGAAAGCGGAGAAAATGGCAAATACAAAAATGACACAAGATATAACGTGGTTCGACACAACTTGGCTACCTCCCCGAACGAAGAACAACGAATGGTTTTACTAACATTAAGAAAATTACACAAAATGAGACAAGTTGAAATCAAGAAGTAACAACAAAATCTCCCAAAAAATCTCTCTCAACAAATATACTTTGTTTGAGTATGGACACACAAAATTTCTATTTAGAATTTCGAATACATTTCCACTAAGATGCTCTCTACATCTTGAGAGATCTCTTTTACTCCCATACTCATGGCCTCTACTTATAAAGGAGGCATGATGCACAAATTTAGTCTAAACAAAATTCTTAGAACCTTCAAGAGTTCGGTCGCAACCTTCTATTGCCTTCTCCATTCTTCAAAAGTTGTTGCCTTCTTCTTCCTTCCTTCAATAAAAATGGCCGCCAGTTAAAATTATTCATATTGTCAGAAGAAACAACAATTTTTTTATAAAAGAAAAATGACCCCCACAAATTTGAAAAGAAATCCAAAATCCTACACATGCGGTAGATGGTGAATCATGACAAATGCTTTTTCCTTTTGTCAAAACAACCTGGCCCACTTGTTGAATTTTGAGCTAAAAAACCAACAATTATGTGTGTTAAAAAAATCAAGTTGTTATTATGTTGAAAATTTCGGGTTGGAGAATTAAAAAAAAAAGGTAAAAAAAAATTATTTTATTTCAAAAACAAAATACGTTTTATAAATAAAAATAGAAAATAATTTTAAAATTTTTTGTTTTATTTCAAAACCAAAAAAAAAAATATCGTTCTTAAAAAAAGGTTTCAGATTTATAAAAAAAATAAAATAAAATAAAAAATTAAAGAAAAATATTTTCCATTCCATTTCAAGAAAAAAACCAAGAAAATAAATATAATAAACAACAAAAAAATAAAAATGAATTTAAATTAATTTTTCAGATTTTCTTTTTATTTCCCAAAAAAAAAAACTTTCACTTCATATATATATATATATATATATATATATATATTAAAAAGTTTTCACTAAAAAAATAAAAAATAAAAATTTACTTTCCATTTTTACTTCAAAAAATAATATTTTTTCCTTATTTAAAAATAAAAATAAAAAATATGTTTATTTTTTTAATAAAAAAAAAAAATGAAGAGGATATTTTAAAATAAAATAAAAACATTTGGATTTAAATTTTGATTGGATAAGGTACCATATTTGGACGGGTGTCTTGGGGTGCTTAACACCTTCTCCGGCGTGACTGACCCCCGAACCCTTAAAAACGAGCCTTTGATCAGACCATGCTTTTAGGAAAGAAAATCTTACTTAAGCCATTTTTCAATTCATTTTTCAAAAATCTGATGTCCTAGCACACCATTTAAACTCAATGCAAGGTAGTGACTCTTTTTTTCTAAAATTGGCTTAAGTTATTTTATGAGAAAATCGACACTTTAAAAAATCCCTTTCTTTCATATTTAAAAAAAAAAGGTTTATATACTTATATATTTATTATATTTTCTTTTTAAAAAATCTGGGGTGCGTCATTGGGCTACGCAATACTAGAGTAACATATCAACGATTGATCAACAAAATATTCAAAGAGGAGATCGGACAGACCATGGAGGTTTATATAAATGACATGTTTGTTAATAGCAGACGAGCTTGGGAGCACCTTGGGTATCTCCAGGACTGTTTCGACAAGCTCCGAGCTCATTGCATAAAGTTCAATCCAAGCAAATGCATATTTGGAGTGTCTGCGGGAAAATTTCTTGGGTTTATGGTGTCTCAACGCAGTATCGATGCCAACCTCAACCAGATCAGTGTTGTGCTTAGGATGGCTTCATCCCGCACCAAGAAAGAAGTCCAAATGCTCACGGGGAGGTTGGTGGCGCTTAATCGCTTCATCTCCCGATCCTCCGAGAAGTGCCTTGCATTTCTCAAAGTCCTTAGGGGTAATAAGGAATTCGAGTAGACCGAGGAGCGTGAAAAGGCATCCCAAGAGCTTAATAGGTATCTCTCCTCTGCTCCCCTGCTTAGCACACCGAGAAGGAGAGATGAGTTATTTCTCTATATTTCGGCGTCCACCATGACAGTGAACGCATCCTTGGTGAGAGAGGAGAATGGCATTCAAAGTCTGGTATACTACTCCAGCAGGGTCCTCACTGACGTCGAGACCAGATATTTGCAGTTTGAAAAGCTTACATATGCCTTATTGATCGCCTCGAGAAAACTACAGCAGTATTTTCATGGTCCATACCATTGTCGTTCTAACTGATCAACCACTAAACAAATCCTCAATTCCCCTGATGTCTCTGGGCGATTAATGAAGTACAGTTTCAAGCACGGCCAATTTCATATCGATTACCGGCCCAGGACAGTAATCAAGGGGTAGGTCTTAGCTGATTTTATCGTTGAGCTAACCTTCCGAGATGAAATGTTGAGTACTGACCTGGAATTTGCCAAGAAGACTTCTTCCCTTAATAAAGAGGCCAGTGAATTCCTCAGCGCGGGAACCGACCTGGGGCAAGATTCCTAGCAACTGTTCACGGACAACTCCTCTAATCAAAATAATTGTGAGGTCGGGATGGTCCTCGTGGCCCAGATAAGGAGAAGGTTGAATATGCTCTCCGGTTAGGATTTTGAGCCACAAACAACGAGGCAGAATATGAATCTCTGCTCGCAAGATTGACGTTAGCACGAGATTTCAACGTGAAGACTCTCTAGATCTTTTGTGATTCCCAACTCCTGATTAACCAAGTAAATGGTGACTATCTAGTTAAGGACCCAAGCACAGACACCTACCTGGAGAGGGTAAGGGATTTAGTGAAAGACTTCGGCAGAGTTCAAGTTACATAAATTCCCTGAGAAGATAACATGCATGCCGATGCATTGGATAACTTGGCCTTCTTAGTAGAATATACCCTAAAATGAATCGTGCCTGTGGAATACTTAGCCAAATTAAGCACGACAACATCGGATGAGGTCACAACCATATGTGCGTTTAGTACCAAGTTGTCCTGGTTGGACCTAATCAAGGATTACCTCAAAAAGGAAACACTGCCGAGCGGCTGAGCTGAGGCCAAGAGGATGAGGTATTAGGCTACGAGGTATATCCTCCTCGACAGGGTGTTATACCAAAAGTCCTTCTCAGGCCCCTACTCCAGGTGTCTTCGATTACGTAATGCGAGAGGTTCACAAAGGAGTCTGCGGCAACCATGCGGGGGGGCAGATCCCTTGCTTGGAAACTCATCCGGTACGAGTATTACTAACCAAAGATATTGGAAGATACAAATGAATTCGTAAAAGAAATAAGACAAGTGCCAAAGATTTTTCGCCCACCCGCACGCTCCACCAACTGAGCTAGATCCCATGACTAGTTTCTGGCCATTTGTCCAATGGGGAATTGATCTTCTCAATCCGTTCTCCTAAGGCACTGGCCAGAGAAAGTTACTGATCGTGGCAATTGATTATTTCACAAAGTGGGTGGAAGCCGAGCCTTTGGCCAAAATTACCAAGGAAAAGATTAGGGATTTTGTATGAAAGAGCCTGATTTGCCGATTCGACATCCCCAAGGCCATCGTCTCAAACAATGACAAGAAATTCGACAACGACCTCTTTGTTGACCTCTACTCGAATTCAGGGATCAACACACATTTCTCCTCCCCTAGTTATCCCTAGGAAAATGGTTAGGTCGAGGTCACCAACTAAACAATCTTGTAAAACTTGAAGACAAGGCTAGACAGATCTGAGAGGTTATGGGTTCAAGACCTCTATCCCGTTTTGTGGGCATATCACACAACGGCCAGAATCCCAACAAGAGAAATGCCTTTCGCAATGACATTTGGGTCTAAGGCTATTATCCCAGCTGAGATCAGTAGGCCATCACCACGAACGTCGAACCCCTATGACCGAGCTGAGAACGAAGTAGAGTTGGTACTAAACTTGGATCTCCTCGAAGAAAAAAGATAACAAGCTCAGGTGCACCAAATTACAACCAAAAGGGTCCGACCTCGCTCCTTCGACATCGGTGACCTTGTTCTCTGGAAAGTGATTTTGGTAACCAAGGATCAAAACGCCAGCAAGTTAGCTCCCACCTGGGAAGGACCGTATAGATTCACCCGTATAGCCCGACCCGGTACATACGACCTCGAGATCGAGAAAAAGTGTAACGACCCGGTTTCCCAAGGCTGCCACTCAGTTTTTCCCATTGAAGAATCAATACCAAAACCGATTGACCAAATTTTCATTCTATAAAATTTGGTAAATTTATAATGCGACGGCGTCTAGTAATTAATAATTCGTCTTATGAAAATATTTTAATTTACAATGCGACGAGGAAAATTATAATTATTGAATTCACCGATTACAACAATAAATAATAAATACAATTTTTACAAATAAAAATTCAACTAACATTCATGTCTCCGTTTTCCTATCGCTGGCCCTGCAATCAAAACTGTGGGGTTGTGAGCCAACGCTCAGTAGAACTCCAACCCCCATAATACATGCATTTAATTGATACGATAAATAACGCACATTGGCATGATTTTCACATAATCATAATTATTTCATACAATCTAACAACGATAAATTCACCGACAATGATAACGTAAATCATCAAATAGACAGATTAAATATAAATATTAGAAGAGTTAAAAATTCTACATGAAATTTGAAGTTAGAATTTGAACCGAAATGTTAATCTCGCTTAAAAACCTTAAATATGTGTATAACTTATCACTTTTCCTCATATAATTGTCTCTATAGGGTTATGTGCGCGTCATATATGTGTTCAACCTTCAAAATAGTTTCCTATTCCTTAATGTAGAAGTAATTATTATTATTATTATTAATAATAATAATAATTAGATATACACATGGCACACATGCACGACTCATACATGTGGGTTTTTTACAACACATTATTATTATTATTATTATTATTTATACTATTATCCTTCTTGAAATAAAAAAATATTAATTATATTTCAAAAAATTTAAAAGTATACAAAATAGTCCCAAAACTTTTTAAACGTCAATTCAATATTAATATTCAATCCCCAAAATTATCAAATGTTAATTTATACTATAACTTTAAAAAACAGTCTCAAAAATATTAGATTTTTATATAAAGTAATATTTTTAAAAATATAAATTTTTTGGGATATCACAATCTACCCCCCTTAAATAAATTTCGTCCTCGAAATTTCGTTCAACACAATAAAAATTTAGAACGCACCGCACGGTCATGTTAGTCACATTCGATTCTAGAGTAATGATTCTCTATGTAGTGTCTTATAACCGAAAGCCACCCACATTTCATAATTGTCAAAATCTATTTCACCCATCGCTACATTTGCATTCGCAGTGGCCTACGCCATATCCAACAACCTACAGACAGGGTGCACTTTAGTCGGTAACACCTAACACAGGTAATCAATTGCTAAAGAATCTTATACTTCTAAATGCTTCCGCTACGTTACTCTTATAAAAATAGCAATAAATATACGATCAACGAATATATTTTAAAATATTACGGTAGTCTCACTGGATTGGGTTTATCTCAATTCCAACAGGTCTACGACCTCGATAATTTTTCCACTTGACCTGACTTTTCAAGTTCACTGCCATATCTATAACCAACATTTTTCAATTTCATCCGACATTTTAAGCCAACATATCGCAGTCAACATCTTACCCAACAGATAGCCCAATTCCTTGTAGACTGTCTTGTGAGACTAAAAATGACTACATCCAATATTCACATTAAACTTTCCAATAATCCCGTAATTTTTTTTTCATAAAATCAAATAATTTAAATTTCAAGTAATAATTTTTTTTGCAATACGTCAAAAACATATAAATATTTCTCAAGCACATAAATACGTCTCAAAACACCTAAATACGTGTCAAACTATGAAAACCAAATACATTTCAAATCACATAATTACGTCTCCAAAGTCACGTAACATAACGAGTTCAATACTGAATTCAATACTCACGTGAAATGTATATAAAAAATATTACATAAAACCTCAACTCGCATTTCTAATACCAATTAAACTCAAAAATTCAAATTAACATTTCAAAATAATAATTGGCTTCTAATAATTTCACAATGACCCCACGTTCCGCCTCTACCAATATTAGTAATGGACCAATATCTATCCAAATTATTTTTATAAGTGTACTATCTTCAATAATACAAAAAAAAAAAAATTATGAATCAAGTTTTTTTTTTTTTTTTTTTTTAATCAAAATCCACTTTTCAATAAAATATAACTAAACTGGGTAGTATCCAAATCCCAACAGAAATATCATCATAATAGAACAACCAAATTTAAATAAATTGGTCAACTTATTTGTATATAATAAAATAACATACTTCCTTACTAGCTATAGGATCGTTTTACCTCACGATCGAGAGTTATCATATCCACTTTGCAGGACTTGCCTGACAGGTATAACAACATATATAATATATTCACCCTGTAGAACTTACCTGGTCGGTAACAACATATATAATATATCCACTATGTAGGACTTACCTGATAGGTAACAACATATATAATATATCCATCATGCAGAACTTACCTGACAGGTAATAATATATATAATATATCCACCCTACAAGATTTGCCCGACATGTAACAACATATATCCATTTCTCGCAGGAGTGGCCCTCCTAACGAGAAAACAACTATGGCATAACAGGATAATAAAATTATTTTTTACTTTTAAAATTTTATTTGATCCATTAATCATCGTAGACTGGTCCATTTCTATCAACACTTTTTTTTTTCACAATTTAATACGAAAATATAATTTGATAATTTATATAGAAGACAGTAAACACTTTTAAATTAATATTTTCAATTTAGCAATAATTCCTGTGGTCCACGGCTAGCCCGTCACTCACTCAGACTTATTTAACTTACTATTGATAAATTACATTAATCAAACAACACCTAAGATGTTAATATTTTCAAATTGAAACTGTAGGGACCAAAGTGGAATAATGTTAACAACACATGGTGCAAAGTGTCAAACCACACACACACACACACACATATATTATTTTTATTTTTTTGTTTTTTAACACCAAGTTGATAATATTGTAAACTAATAATACTACAAGCAATCACTTCAGAACAAAATCATATGATAATTCCAAACACAAATAGTATATAATATAACATAAAGAATGAGATTACCACCCGCGTCGATGGATTAATGCAAAATTGCATTAATCAATCAATTCTTTTTTTTAAGCGAGAATTATTATCTTTAAGTTTCTTCTACTTAAACTATTCCCATTATCACTAATAGTTATTTACTAGGATCATCCATTGTGGGATATATATTATATATCCAACCATGCAATTACTATTGGGATATCATACTTGAGTGGATCACTGAGTGGTTGCATGCAAATAATAATTATATTGCATAAATTAGTGATATTGCAATTGCATGTACAGACCCACAGTGAGTGAGTAACTGTTATTACTCACTCACTAACTTCACAGTGCATAAATATATGATATGCACAATTTTAACTGCTTAAACTAATATCATTCAATAATTGTCATTAGAATTAGTGAGTAAATGGATCCCTAATTTTTATTTTTATTTTAATTCCACAGCTATTAAGTATATTTATGGATAATTAGTTGAATGGGGTTTCCCACAATCCAATCGTTGATACATTTTCCCTCGGCAGGGAACCATGCTTTGAATCAAGCTATCCGTCTATATATATACAGTAACCTATATTACGTTAACTCTTTTAAATCCGTCAATACGTCAATGACACTTCAACCACGTAATGAACCATGGGTACAACATTCCTAGCGGATGCAAACCTATTTAACACAGTGAGGATGTTCTTTCGATTGCATAGCGACTTTTAGAGAGTGAAATTTCCATATTGAATGCTCAAAAGGACACAGGAAGCATTTCCCATAGTGGTGGAAAAATAAATAAATTAGTAACTTACTTATGACCCCCACAAATTACTATATTTTTTTAAGTATTACTTCATTTATTATGAGTAATAGGTATCATTACCCAAGTCTAGGACGGTCGCAAACTCACTATGATACTACCTGTAACGATCCGGTTTCCTAGGGCCGTCACTTGGTTTCTCCCATTGGAGAATCAATACCAAAATCAATTGACCAAATTTTCATTCAATAAAATCTGGTAAATTTATAATGCGATGGCGTCCAGTAATTAATAATTCATCTTATGAAAATATTTTAATTTACAATGCGACGAGGAAAATTATAATATTGAATTTACCGATTACAACAATAAATAATAAATACAATTTTTGCAAATATAAATTCAACTAAAATTCATGTCTCCGTTTTCCTCTCGTCGGCCCTGCAATCAAAACTGTGGGGTTGTGAGCCAACGCTCAGTAGAACTCTAACCCTCCTAATACATGTATTTAATTGATACGACAAATAACGCACCTTAGCATGATTTTCACATAATCATAATTATTTCATGCAAACTAACAACGATAAATTCACCGAAATGAAAAACGTAAATCACCCAATAGACAGATTAAATACAAATATTAGAAGAGTTAGAAATTCTACCTAAAATTTGAAGTCAAAATGTTAATCTTGCTTAAAAACCTTAAATATGTAGATAACTTATCACTTTTCCTCATATAATTGTCTCTATAGAGTTATGTGCGTGTCATATATGTGTTCATCCTTCAAAACAGTTTTCTTTTCCTTAATGTAGAAGTAATTATTATTATTATTATTATTATTATTATTATTAATTAGATATAAACATGGCACATATGCACGTCTCATACATGTGGGTTTTTTACAACACATTATTATATATATATAGTCCCAAAACTTTTTAAACGTCAATTCAACATTAATATTCAATCTCCAAAATTATCAAATATTAATTTATATTATAACTTTACAAAACAGTCCCAAAAATATTAGACTTTTATATAAAGTAATATTTTCAAAAATATAATTTTTGGGGGGTATTACAAAGGGGTACCCCTGAGACACCCCTGGAATGTCGAACATCTGAAATGTTATTTCCCTAGAGAAGAAACATCGATGTAAAAGTTGTAGGAGTTTTCAATTTCAAAGTATGTAATGAAATTTCCCTATCAATGAAATAAGTATTCTGTTAAATTCGTTCTCAGCTCTCAAAAGTCTACAAAGAATTGCACCCTAGCGCAAACTGCCGAGGGTGATAATCAGACCCTTCACCAGGTCGATAGTCTATGCCCGGGGACCGACCACTGTCGTCCACCAAATGCAGTACGTCGATTGGGTCTGAGGATCTACAACCAAACATCTTACCCCTCACAGCCGACCATGGTCAGATGATACAAATGGATGGTGCTGCTGTAAGGGCTAATTTGAGATAACCCAAAAAGGCTCAAATATGGGTCCGACTACGGAAAACGCACCTATGACTGGCCATCAAAATCCATCGTTGTGTTGAGATTCTATAGACTGAGAGGGCTTGACTCAGATCGGACACCCTTACCAGTCAATCGACCACCCGAGCACGGCCATACCTAGCACGTGTAGTCGACTTGGGGGCAGAATGACTGAGGATAGTAAAGGCTGAAGGACTGACCTGATGACCCGACACTTGAGTGGGATCTTGTTCTCCTAGGTGTAACATATGATTGAAGTTAAACTCTTCTCGGTGTTGCATTTAATTGAGGCGTAGCTTCTCGGTGTTGGGATCTGGATGGTCCTAGGTCCAAGTTATAATTGAAATATACTCGGTATTAAAACTAAGGCCGGTGTGAAACTCTTCTTGGTCCTTGGAGTTACCGGTTGAATTGAAACTCTGCCCAAGTGCTTAAAAATGACCAGGCTTGGTTCTAGTTTTAAGGTCGTTTAAGTAAGACCGAGCTGATTGTATGTCCGGTTCTTAAAGTTTTAGAAAGGATCAGGCGTTGAAATGTTTCTAAGTTAAATGATTACCAATCTAAGTTCAAATGATGAAGTCAGTTAAATGTGGTTGGTCAATTAATTGATGTTTTCAAAATTTATTCAGAAATTTCCACAAGTTAATTAAGTGCTTGAAGGTGACCAAGTTGTTCTCTAGTTGTAAGGACAGTTGATTAAAGTCGGTATATTTGTACAATGTTTACTATTACGTGACTGATGTTTAAGCAACAAATATAAACACAAGTAGTGAAAATGTACTAATTAGAAAAAACTGTCGAGCAAAGAAATAATTACAGGGCAAAATGAATTCACTACATCAAAAATTGTTTTTACATCATGGGATCTGAGCCCGGTATTATAATTTTGATCAAGGCAAAAATAAATAAATAAATAAATAAAAAGGAATAACTACAAATGATTGATTGGTTGATTAGTTGACAGCCACTGGGTCGACCCAGCTTGATCTCTTCCGCCTCCGCTGCCTCCAGCACTAGCATCTGCGCTCGGCTTGGCTCAACCGCCCTAAGCTCCCCCATCTTCTTTCTCAAAGTCAGATAATTCTATTTGGATGAATTGGTAGGGGATCTGGGAGAACTGACGTCGGAAAGAGCAGATGGTAGCGTGATGACCATTGCTAGTCCTCGAGCAAAACACCCATACAATACGAAAAAAATACAACAACTACTTATGAAATTAAAACTAAAAATGAAAAACACGAAAAACAAAAATGTGCAAGTTTTTATTATCATCCAACGACCAAACAAATTTTTCCTCATCGGCTCCCAATCCTATCGAGTTCAAGCATAAATCACACCATGTGGTGTTCTAGAATTTCAATGTTCAATAATAGTAAGCGCCATTCTAGATCATGTCAGAGTGTTTGTGTTAAAACTCAAATATACAACTATCCGTTGATTAGATGAGATTATCCCTCAATAAAGTTCATGACTTAAACCATTAAGGTATAAGGAATCTATACACCTGACCCGGGTTCTATTCTCCACTAATGTAGGTTCGGAGGTCCAAAAAGATTATTAGGACTTGGTTCGGTTTTGGAAAAATGGACAAGGGTATATCAGAATTAGAAAACAGCTTAATGTTGTTAATCTTGACGATACCCGAGGCACATGCTTAGCACTCTCACACTCGAAACCCCACAAATAAAATTGAAATAACCCTGAACATATATTAAGAACGTCATACTCCCTTGTCAAATTAAACTGGAATAAAACTATATTTACATAGTTTTTTTTTTTTTTTTTAACCAAACACACCCCTAAACTTATTTGATTTGTACAATTTAAGGGGTGTGTGAAATATGAACGAAAAACGACAAGTGAGTACTCGAATACCAAACCAATTAATAGCTCACCCAAAACCCAACCGCTCACATCAAGTAGCATAACGAATGCTAACTTGATTCACTCACAGTGTGCCTTTGGTTAGCGATATAGGTTTGAAAAAAGTTCAATCGGCTATGGTATTAGGTAAGTGTTCAGAATTGAAATGGCTATTAGGCTTTGACAGGGTAATAAGGGATAATGATATATCAAGGTAAGCTTAAAAGGCTCAAGCGACAAAATGACTACCTAAATCATATCTCCTGAACTACCTCGCCTAGGATTTCGCCTCGAATTTTCCCCAAATCAAGTTCTAGAATCCCTATTATCATGAATTTGGGTGACGGATAATCGTTTTCAAATCAATTAGATAGTGTTATATTGAGTTTACGTTCTCGTGCATTTAGGATCTACAATAACTTTTACTAAAACGATACGTTAAACACACAGAACACACATGAATGAGCTTTATGCTCGACCTCAATAAACAATTAGGGGATAGACTCATCATCGGGTAATGGTCTAGATGAAGTCAAAACTCAGCACATAACAATAACTACCCTAAACAAACATGCACACAATAAAAATAGTAAAACATAAACTACAACTAAAGCATATACTAAAACATACTACACATCAGCACACAATAAAAATAGTAAAACATAAACTACAACTAAAGCATATACTAAAACATATTACACATCACCACCAACTTAACACAGGCACTGCCAAAAATGACCTATCAGCGATTCCAATAACAGCATATAGTATGATAATGAAAAAGGAGGTTTAAAACACGTACTTGGGAGACAAGAGAATCTCGCCTCCGAATCAAGTTGGTTGTGATGGAATTAACTTTTTTTTTCTTAGGTTACCTCCCAAGAAGCGCTTGGTTTATGGTCGTCAGCCTGACACGCCGAAGTACTCGTCAAAGAGGGGCTTATGCCTGTAGTACGTGTCAAATAACACCACGTACGAGTCTTAGTTTAATACACCCTCAAGACTGGCGAGATTTGGCATTACATGGCTCGGGCTTTCAACTCGATTCAGCTCTATCTCTTGTGCTTGTGGAGCTTGAACGTACTGAGCTAGAACGGGGTAGGATAGGTGAGCCACATCGGATCCTCATAAATGCGATCGTCTTGGCTTGGGGGTGGCATCACCAACTCGAATTGAAAGGGTGAAAACTCACAACGATAAATATGTGAATCTCCATCGCCAATCCATACTTGAGGTGTTGCATCTTCATGATCGTCTTCGATCTTACCCAAGTACTTCCCGCTTGTCTCTGGTTCCTCCTGGTGGCTTTTACAATTGGATTCAGCTTGTTCACCTCTCAGTTTCACCGTCTCTGTCTCGGCCTCAACAAAGCAAATAAGCAAACCGATTTGCGTCTAAAGAGACGTTACGGTCACATCAATCTTGGCGCAGACCATCTCGATACTGTTAAGACGATCCTCATGCTCGTTGAGTCAATCATGCATCTCCCTCAATAATCTCTGAGTCTCCCCCATAATGATAGCGAACACATCTTCTAAGGCAGGGGAAGACTCCTCATCTTGATCTGAAATGCCAATCCATGGCGCCGTAGTGTTGAAACTATCCCCCAAGCTTTGGTGACTTGGTGAAAAATTCCAACTCTGATTATCATAGGTTGCCATTTCCTCCAACGACCAAAGGGTTTCGTCTGCGGTTAGGTCGTAGAAAGATGAGGTATTGTTTCTTCCTTCCACCCATGTTCGGGTTGCGGCTGATAACCCGTCAAGGAAATTCAGGAGTTTACATTCCCTCGGGAAACCATACTTCGGAAACCGGAATAACAGCTCGTTGTAACAATCCCAACCACAATAAAATGGCTCGGAATCTCGTTGAAAGAAACAAATGAGGACTTGTTGATGATCCATCTTCAAGCACCTCGTAAAACAAAATAAAACTAAAAAGAAAAATTATAAACAATATATATGCCTAAATTAAAATCAAATTATTTACACACAATATCAACAATAATCTAAAAACCAATCCTCAGCAACGGCGCCAAAAACTTGGTCGCGTGTAATTAACGCACGCCACTCTCACCGCAAGTGTACGAGTCAAGTTTTAGTATAGATGGAGAGAGTAGGGGTATCGTGTCCATAGGGATTGGTTGAGATTATTATCAAGTATCGCGATTATCATAACCTAATTTTATCTAGGCGGTAAAAATATATTTATAATTAATTAATACTAAGTTAATTAATCTAATTATACTAATATTATATTGAGATATTTAGGGAAAAGATTGCCTAGGGATTAACTTTGTTTACAAAAACATGTTTGGTTTCGTTTAGTTTACAATAACGACATTCGACCTATCCGGCAATCTCTGTATCGTAAACTCACTCGCCATCTCTCTCGAGTGTAAGACAAGTGAATATGCGACTTCGCGTCAATGAAGAAGTCTTCCTCAACGTCGTAACGACAATACGTCACATTAGTCTCACCCCAACGTCATTGATTGCACACTTTCCAACTCCTTCCCGGGTTATTGAATCATCGCGTTATGTTTAACTTAGTTCGAATTCGAGGTTACCTCTCCCAAGTGTCAAATCTCGTATTCTCAGTGTATCTATCTAAGCATAATAAACATAACAATACAGAAAATACAATCGAAATAGCGAAGAACAACCATAAACGAAACACAAACTCAAACAAATAATATTTTCATAAATATTATTAATCCTTAGACAAAATTCATTTAACTCATGGCCATAACCATTTATACAATGAAAACCGAGTTAAACATGCTCAACAACCTACCAAAGTTAAAAAAAATAAAGAGAGAAACGAAAGAACTTAGCCATAGTCCAAAGATTTGCCACTAAAACCGTCCAATGCTCGTTTCTTCTTTATTGCAACGTGTTCTTTTCCTTTGGAATTGGTTGAGTACACCCCAAAACACTCTCAAAATATTAGGAACCCTAAGGGGTCTCCTATGGCCAAGGGTTTTAAGAGGAAGAGATAATAAGGGTTTAAATAGGGTGCAAAATATCTAAAAAATATCTAACAGTTGTGCAAAGTGAACGCCGCGGCAGTGAGTATGTCGGTTAAGCCACGGCCTCGGCGGTGGAATCAGGGACCATCCTGTTCTTTCACCGCCTCGGGGGTGGGATGTCAATAATATTTTGGTCCTTCTCTGCATTTTAATCGCCGTGGCGGTGGTTTGGACGCCGCGACGGTGGGCTACATGTATGAATTTTGCCCTTATGCTTGTTTTCCCACCGTTCTTAATCCGATTTGATCGTTTATGATCCGTTTTCACCCCTACACCCCTGATTTATAACAAAAATAATAAAAACGTATTAAAACATAATAATACGTAATAAACATACTCGAAAACTAACAAGTTTAGTTTGAAAATAGATAGGTAAATTACACCTATCAATCATCATTCATCACCTCGGCCCCAATGTTGATCTCAAGGTTCTTATATTCTTGGCTTGTCTTCTATTTGTTCACAACCTCCCTCTCAGCTCAAGCCACTGCATCCCTCTTCTTCTCCTCGACAGCATCTAGCCGATCCACCATCCCAGCCAATTCGTTCTTCAACTTCCCCGGCCAGGTTGTGCATTTGCTCTTTCTCCTTCATCAGTTACTCGATCTAGTCCTTCATCTTGAGGTCGTCTGCACTCAGCTCATGTATTTTCTCATAAAGCTCATTGAGGCCCTTCACTGCATTGGATTTCTTCTAAGTAAGGAGCTTGTTCTCCTCGTTTGCACGGTGCAGGCGAAGGCCCAACTCAGCCACCTTGAAGAGGTTCTACATTTAAAGGAAAAGAAAAGTTATGGTATGGTAGAGGAAAAATTTTACATGTTAAAAATGTTTATTGAGAAGAACACTTACCATTTTGGCATTCTTGTAGACCTTGGTTATAACGACCTGGTTTCACGGGCCCGCTACGTGGTTTCTCCTATTGGAGAACTTAACTGAAACCAAATCACTAATATTTTTGTTCTATACAATCGGATAAATTTTACAAACAACGACAATAATTTTAGTTGTCAATTTTACAACGGTAACTAATAAGTATAATAATTAGTTTTTTTTTTTAAATACAACCGAATAACCAATAATTTATTTTGAATTAATCTGAGAAATTTTACAATACAATGGCGACAATCACAAATATCGAATTAATTGATTCAATTTTTACACTGATAAATAATAAATTCAACTATTATAAATTAATTAGAAATTCAGCTGAAATTCCTGTCACCGCATTATTTTTAAATATCCAAATAAATTCCTAGCACCAGTTAATTTAATACTAACGTTTAAATTTGTAATTTAATATACAATTACGACGACAATTATAATTATAGATTTAAATTTTATAATACAACAACAATAATTATATTCAATTTATCGAGTCAGTTTTTACAACGATAAATATTAATTACAATTATTACAACCAGAATTTTTTATATAATTCTTGTCGTCGTTTCGTTCTCACCGGCCCTGCAATCAAAACTGTGGGGTTGTGAGCCAACGCTCAGTAAAACTTCAACCCCTCTAATACGTGCATTTAATTAATATACCAAATAAAACACATGGGCATAATTCTCACATAATTTTTACATAACCACAATTGTTTAATAAAATTTAATAGTTAAAATTCAACAATAATAGTAGCATGAATCACACAATAGGAAAATTTATTAAAAGAGTTAAAAATTCTACCTGAAATTCGAAGTCAAAATTTAAACCGGAATATTTTTTTCTCATTCCAAAAATGTTTCAAGAATCTTTTGTAATAATGTACCCTTTCTCTTTTTCTTTTTTTTTTTGGTTTTCTTCGTATATGTTCCTGTATCTAATATACCTCCCGAAACAATGAACTGTTCTAACCCTTTCTTCCCATTTCTATTATTATTATTATTATTATTATGTGATCAAAACATACCTACACGCGGCTCTCTCTCTCCTAGCTTGTAGAAATCATATGGCCTACTTTGATTTCCTTCCTTGGGAAGGAAATCACATAAACCATTTATTTATTTATTATTTACACTAAGACTCCTTAAAATAATAAAATAAAATATTAATTATATGTCAAAACTCTTAAAAATATATTTTAAATAACATAATAGTCCCAAAATTTTTAAAAGTAATTTAAAAGTAACATTTAACCATAAAAATTACCAAATATTATTTATACCATAAATTTACAAAACCATCCCAAAAATATTAAATTTATATAAAATAATATTTTTAAAATATAAATTTTCGGGGTATTACATCAGTGATCAGCTTTGCATTGCTTTTAGAAATATTTTTCTCTCGGTCGTCACGGGGGTGATCCTATGGACGAAGCTGGGAAGAAGCTTAGAGAGGTCGGAAATTCTTTGTCTAAGCTTTAGGCTGGTGTCCGGGATGGAGAAATATTTGCTCTTCTCCTTTTGTTTCGGTAGACCACCCTTCTTGTTGCACTTTGTTGGTGGCTCAGCCTCAGCCTCCACCACCGTTCTTTTTCCCTCGTCCCTCTTCTCGATGAGGATCGGGCTATCTTCCTACACCGAGATTAGAGGGACAGCTGGAGCAGAGGTCGTCACCTCCAGCATCGGCCTTGCCAGGGCGTGCCCCAACCGAGGTGGGCTAACCTTCTTGGGTCCCTTCTCCAGGCTAAGCTCCCTGTTGGAAGTCGGCAGCGGCGGCAGCCTCCTGGGCATGCCTCTCTTTCACGAGTTTTCTCATCGCAACTCGATCCATGACTGCAAATAATGCAGCTCAGTCAGAATAAGAAAGCAATTAAAATTTCTAAGTGCATCGAAAAAATCAAGAAGAAGTGAAATGACTTACTATTGGATGATTTCTCGTCAAAAATGGGCTCGGGAAGGGAAGGGTCACTCTAGAAGTATAAATCGTATAGGGATAATTTGATTAAATCCTTAACATGCGTGAAGACCATCTTCATAATTCGGTCTCGGTCCTCAGCAATTTTCGGGCTGCTAATGTGCTTCTTTTTGGCTTTCTCTGGCTCTGCGAATACAAATAAAAGTGTAAGTAGGATGAAAGTACCGAGAAAAATATTCAAACTCAAGTCGGGACAGGCTCTTACCCCACTTGTCTCTAGTGCCTCTGGACGGGGTACTCCATGTCCTCTCCTGGGTCGAACTCCCATCCCGTTTCTCCGAGAAAGAAGAACTTCGGTTTCCAGAACTTTATTAGTTGGTCATAGCTACCCAGAAACTATTGTCGAGTAGCTATATAAAACCACCCTTAACCCCCAAGCATGGATTTATAACAAAATAGAGTCTGAAAAATGTTAAGGGACAAATCAACGCCCTTAGCGTAGAAGATGATGTGGGAGACCACCACTATCCTCATGCTGTTCGGAGCGAGTTGTGAAGAACACAACCCAAGATCCCAACAAACGAACCGAACCCACAGATTAATAGGAAACCATAGACCGGCCAGGAGTTAATCAACGTAAACTGTGAGGCATCCCTTGGGTGGTACACAAGCACGGTCCTCAGCCTGAGAAACTCTTAACTTTACCAAACTGGGAAAGGTATATTTAGTCCAAAGTTTCTTTACCTCGTCCTTCGTCAAAATTGACTCAATCCCCCAGACAGGACTTTCTGGGAGAATTTGATAGACAAGTTGATTAGGGTCGACATTGGCCGGCGGAGCCCGACCAGATGAGGCAGAAAGAGGGTCAGATGAGGCAGAAAGAGGGTCAGCTTTCGGGACGACTAGATCTGCAGAATCGGGCTCGTCGATAGGACCCGTGCTGAGCTCAATTGAGGGACCCCTAGAAGAACCTGCCCTACTTCGGGCTCTAGGTTAACTAGAATTGCTAGTCGCAGCTTGGAGACTGGGAGGGCCTAGCTCCGACAGACCTGCGAGCCCTTTCGAACGATGAAGTGGTCCAATCCACCTCTTCTAGAGACGAGTTGAGCTCAATATGTTGGATAGGGACACCATTCGAGTCTGTTTAGAAGAACCAGACACCGACGGGCTGTACCCGGGGAGAAAAATTAGAGACAGACATCGAACAAATGAGGGAGACGAGAAAATAGTATCGTGCTCAGGAGAAGAAAGAGCACTCAAGTTACTCTGGTGCGAAGAAATGAACAGAGGGTAAGTGTCTATATATAGGTGGGTTGTCCTATTGAACCGTCGCGCCATCTGACATCAGACAGTGCCCTGATCCTTACGCCCGTTAGAACTTACAAGCCACGTGTCACATATTCGGGGAGTTGTAACAAGGCTTTTCAAGGAAGCTAAGTAAAACCCAGTCGAGCTCTTCTCGGTACTGAGCATAATCCTCCCGAGAACAAAATTCTATTTTTTATCGAATCAAGAGCGGAGCAAAACCCTCAGCATCTCATGTTCCATCTCCATTCTAAGAGTTGAGAGGCAACTGATATGGGTAAAAATCAACCAACCCCAAATCGCTCCACCTAAGCCTGCCACATAGACCAATGTATGACGTGTCATCAATGGCCTAAACAGCCAAATTCTTGTTCAACTCGGTATCTTCAGGTCGATCATTTCTCAAGACTTGGACAATTACTATTTGAAAGCTCTCTATAATCAAAGAGGGACCAACCGATGAAGCCCTATTCAGTATGCCCACCTCAACATCCATACTCGTGTCTAGGCCGGTTCGTCCGCTATTTGGGCAGTACCACCCATGGACTTCTCTATCAACGGTAAAACGCCCAGGCCCATAGCTCTAATCCCTTCACATGCCCTTTTCCTCCACCACGCGTCGTGTTAAGGTCGATAACCTAGCTTGAGGGCCCTAATCTCCAAAACGCTAATCAGATTTTTTCCTATAAAATGAAAGATGAACAATGTTACGAAGGTAATTGCTTTTAGAATATTCAAAACATTCCTAAATTTTTTCCCCCCGAGCTCTTACTTTCATGCCGGAGAGGATTCGCTGGGTACAACCTCGGTAGGTCCTTTTGCAGGTACACATCTGGAGCTCATACTGAACAATGCTCAGGTCAGCTTGGTCAGCCCGTAGATTCAAGGACAAAGGACACAAAAGATTTTCCTCCACCAAAGACTACCTCCAGATCACTGATTACTCTCCATGTGGATTCTGACTAAACCATATTGTAGGTGCACACCATTTTCCAACACCAATATAATTAATTGGTGAATTTTTCCAACACAAAGCAAATCTGCAAGTGAGAAGGAGATAGATGGATGGGCGGTGGGAGGAGCAGAGCTGAATTCCAGTTCTAGCCATGTTTTAGGGTCACTATATATCATCCATCTCCACTATCTCCAAAGAAGACTTTTATAACATAGAAAAAGGAAAGACCTGTAGAACACGAAGAAGCGAGAGAGGGGGGAAAAAGATGAACAAAAAAATATATACAATGGCAGGGTATAAAATCCTTATTAAAAAAATTGTAGGGTATAAATGTCATTAACATTATTTAATAGAGTTTAGTTGAATTTTACCTGTTGACTGTTAAATTTAATGAAAAACTTAATGTTACACTTAAATTTAAAGTACGGGACTGTAAGTGATGACGAAAATACCAAAGAGTGCAAAATATAATTAGATCTAAGTAAAAGGGTGCAAAGTCATATATATATATATATCAAAAGAAGATGAGGGGAGAGAGGAGAGAGAGAGAGAGATCCGTTAGAGATGTCGCCATCGTCTAAGCAAGAGGAAGAACGAACAATTCATTTGCAAAAGGAGAATTTGATTTTGTCAAATTATTAAACTTTTGAATATTTTTTAAATCATCCCCACTAAATTAATTGAACGTGGTTTATTTAACTTGAAGGGTATTAATGTTATTTAACATTAATTGACCGAATAGTGTTGAATTTTGAATTTTGACCATTAAAGTCAACGGAAAAATTAACCGTTACATTTAAGTTTTAAGCAAATGGGGTGTAAGTGGTGACAAAAATATCATAGTGATACAAAGTGCAATTCGTTTTAACTACAAGGGTACAAAGTGTAATTAATCCTTTTTTAAATTTATTTTGTATGTTACTGATAGAAAATTAAAAAAAATAAAAAAAAATCCAAAATAATAATCTAGAAAAATTTAACGAGTGTCATTTTCATAATATCTAATTGACCTCTTATCTTTTCAATTTAGTTACCTAAAGTACTCTATAACATTTCTTGACAAAAAATATCCTCTATAATTTATGTGATTTTTTTTTGAAAAAATAGAAAAAATGATGTCATTGGTTTCAAAAAAATATACATCTTGAAGTACTATGTTGATTCAACACGAAATTAAAAAATTGAAAATCCTAGAAGTAGCATATTTAATTCAACGTGAAATTGAAAATTTGAAAATTCTAGAAATATCATGTTTGATTTAACAAAAGTTTAAAAACTAATGAAAAAAATATTGAATGTGATATCATTTTAAAGATTTTATTTTCATTATTAAATGTGATATTATTTTGAAGATTTTATTCAAATGAATCTGAACATTATGTTGATATGATTTTGAATCCCTATTTTGTGGAAAGTTATATATCAAGTGGTTGTAGAGACAAATCTGACTGAATAATTACAAAAGACTATCCGGTAACTCGCTTAAAAAAAGATTTATTTGATAGTTTTGACTCCTTAATAGAACCTGCTATTAACTGTCCCAAAAAAATATCTCATTTAAATATTTTACACCCCTACTTTCTAAGCAATTAATTTTTTATTTTTTTTGGTACACCCAGGAATGTCTCCACACCCACACAAGGTGTGAGACTAATCTCATTCGGAATGCATGGCTACCCCTCCTAACAAGTGTTTTTCCATAGGTTCGAACCCCTGAATTTGCAGAGGTCCGTCAACTATTTTAACTCGAGCGGACTTTACCACTTGAATTACACTATGTTGGTATCTTAATTATTTCATATTTGTGTTTAATCGTTAATTTTTTTATTATTATTTATGTTTTTACACTTATATATTAGAAAATCAGTACAATTTCTTCGAGCATATAAAACGCCTACTATATTTGTAGTATATAGTGCACCTCAATGCCAAACAAATCATAAATATAAAGTTTGGGTCAATGACTATAAAACAATGACGAAGGCTAACAACTTCGAGATCCAACTAATGTGTCGAGAGAACAACAAATCTGTCGACTACCTTTGTTTAAACCCCTAATGGTATGACTAATCTTTTGTTTTCGGAAATGAAACCATAAGCATCTGATAGGCTTCCGTGAGTTCATTTTCTTCTACTGCACCAAAAAATATTGCACTTCAAAATAACTTGAACTGGAATTCAATTGTAAAATTAGTAGAAATAGAGTAGGAACACTTCACAAGTATTCACAATATAAGTTTATCTTATTAACAACAATAGCCTATTTATTTATCCACACAATAGCATTAGAATATTATATACAATACAATTATTTACAATCACATACCTTTCCTCCTTTTTTTTTTTTTTACAAGTCCATGGAAAGAACATATTTACAACAACTACAAAGATAAGGAGTGTTCTCTGTTCTGTTTTTTCACAACTAAAAAACACTATTCACAACAAAGAATAACATTGAAAGTCACACATTAATCTTTCCTCCCTCCTACCACAACATTCAAATTACACAGCATTTCTTGAGCAGCATCCCACTCTGGTTTAAGGAGAAAAAAAAAAAAGCACAAATACATGATCTTAGTTGCCATGAAAACTAAGAGCCCATTCAGTAACATAATTCTGCACTTAAAACTGTACTTATCAAATTAAGAGTGTTTGATAACAAAATGAAACAACTATTCAAAATACAAGTATCATTTAAAAAACATTCAAGAGAAAAACACACACAAATATACTATGATTATAGTCGCCATGAAAAACTAACAGTCCGTTCGATAACGCAATTCAACACTTAAAACTATACTTATCAAATTAAGGGTGTTTCATAACAAAATGACGCAACTACTTCAAATATAAATATCACTTAAAAACTTATTAAAAATTTTATGTGATATATGACCCACTCAATTTTTTAGCACTTCATACTTAATATTATCAAATATCTAATTATCACAATCACCATTTAACATCAATATTATAAAGTCTTATACAAAAGAATTATATACAAAAAAAAATTATAAATAGAGAAAGTATTAAATTGAAAAAAAATAGAGAGAGAAAAAGCTGAAAAGAGAGAATATTTTAGAAAAAGAGAGTTGTAAAAATTATTTTAGGAACAAAAATTTGTACAAAAATAAATTATTTAAATTTAAAAGTAATAGAAAATTAAATACTTAATAAATTCAACACTTAAAATTTAAGAGTTATCAAATAGACCTTAAAAGGTCCATTTGATAACACAATTCAACACTTAAAACTAAATGCATTAAATATTCATCCAATTAAGGCCCATTTAATAATACAATTCGGCACTTAAAACTACCTTCATTAAGTACTTATAAAATTGTGTTTGATAATAAAATGAAACAATCACTTAAAAATACAATTATCGCTTAAAAATTGTTCAAAATTTTAAGTGACGTGTTACTCACTTATTATTTTAACACTTTTCACTTAAAATCATTAAACATCTATCTATCACAATCATCATTCAACATCTTCTATAAGATCTTGCAAAAAAATATGTTGAATACAAACAATTATAGATAGAGAAAATAAAAAATTGAGGAAAAAATAAAGAGAGAGAGCTATAGAGAGAATATTTAGACAAATAAAATTGCAAAAATTATTTTAGGGACAAAAAATTTGTCCAAAGATAATTTTTTTTGAAAGTAAAAGTATAAAAAATATTTTTTTTTGAAGTTAAAAGTATAAAAATGTAAATACTTAATATATTCAACACTTAATTCCCATCGTTATCAAACATTGCCCTAAATGTTAGAACAAGATGAAGTAACCACTTAAAATATAAATACCCTTTAAAAATTGTTCAAAATTTTAAGTGATGTGTGATTCACTTATTATTTTAGCACTTTTTCATTTAAAACGATCAAACATCTATCTACCACAACCACCATTCAACATTAATACTATAAAATCTTACAAAAAAGTCATATACAAATAATTATATATAGAGTAAGTACAAAATTGAGGAAAAATAAAGAAAGAAAGAAAGAAAGATGTAGAGAGAAAACATTTTAGACCAAAAAAAGGGATGTAAATTTTATTTTAGGGACACAAATTTGTAAAAAAATAATTTTTTGGAATTTTAAAGTATTTAAAAAGTAAATATTTAATATATTCAACACTTAATAATGAACACATAAGTTTTTAACAATTAATTTTCAGTGTTATCAAACAAGCCCAAAGACTACGTTTGGATGAGTGTACTCAAAAGAAAAAAATTAATTTAGAAAAAAAAAATCAAATAATTTCCTTACCGATTTTTTTTTTAATATATTTCATTTTTATTCAAAAATCTCACCCAAACATAGATTAATACTGAACATTATATAGTTCATCAGTTTAAAGTAGGCAACAAAAGCATCAACATACCTCAATCCTCTGCTGTTCTTCTTCTTGATTAGTAGCTTTAGCAAATCCCACACAAACACTCATCTACAAACAATATAGCTGTTTTTTCCCCTTTCTTTTCACCCTTTTTTTATTACTTTCACAATAATGGTTTTTTTTTTTTTTTTTTTTTAACATAATATTCCTGTTTTTTTTATATTCATTCTGAAGCAGGAGCAACATAATGAAGATTATTCCACAGCTTTGGAGAAGCTGAAAAATTTTCAACTATTCTGCAGGGAAGAGAGCCACTGTTCCACATACTTCTTCCCCCCTGCATGCACATAATATCAACATAATATGAGGAAACCCCCACACAAATCTCATCATAACTAAAAACATAAAAAATAACACCAATAACCAATTGGTTTTCTTTTTAAAAATAAAAAATAAAAAACATATCGCTGAATTAACAACGAATCCTTTTACTTCTTGCCATATGCCCAAAGCATAAATTTTCTAGAATCATATGTTTTTGTTATCGTTTATTAAAAACAAACCATCAATGGCACCATTAAGGCTTCGTCTGGATTGAGAGAAATGGAGAGAAGAGAAAGGATATGATTTCGCCCCAGTTCTCTTGTTTGGTAAATTTAAGGAGGAGAGACGAAAAGTTGAGTGAGTGATATGGGAGGAAAAGTTCCTTGAAAAGTATAAGCATTCTTTTGATCTATTAATTAACTATCCAAACACAATAGAAAGAAAGTAGTTATCTCGTCTTTTATCTTAAAATTCTCTTATCTTCCCATTGCTCTCAATCCAAACATTGCGTAAATACAATGTGGAAGTTCAGGGGCATAAGATCAAATGGTACAAGGTAAAGCAAATGTCAAGTCAAATTGTGGGTTAAATTAAATAAGATCCATATAATCAATTAGGATGGTTTTGTTTTTAAATGTCTTTTCGTTATTGGTGGGATTGATTTTGAAGGGAACGGACGGATGAGATTGGATTATGGAAGTTTTGTGGGGAAATTCCAGCCAAAACAAATTCACACCAACACTTCTAAGACGCTTAAATTAAATTATATTTTGTACCCTTTAAGTTTCACATTTGTATTTGACAGACCAATTATTTTAATTATTTGTTATCTTTTTACACTTATAAATTTGAAAATCAAAATAGTACCTTTAGGCATGGGGTATCCCTAGTATTTACCCTAAATAATAATAATAACAATTATAGACATTAAGGTGCAAAATACCAAGAAAAAAACATTAAATATAATGCCTGTTCTAGTGGTCCTATCATCTCTTTAAATGTCTGTTGAGGCATCCATTCCTATACCAATTACAATGAAAACAGGGAGGATTTCTCATGAAAGATAGCGACATTATCGAGAAGGGTTCCTTTCTATTAACTATGAAGAACCTCTTAATTTACAATCAAATCCATTGGACAATGCTTTGCTTAGGTCAGGCTGTTATGTAGAAAAAAACTCTCAACGCAGATTCATATGCAAAATGATTCAACTTAATTCTAACACTTGATCATCAATAAACACCTAATATTGAAGTGAAACCAACACTATTTCATCATGATAATGCACAAAAAATACCTAAACTAAATCCAGCAAAAATCTTGTTAACAGTAACTCTCAGTCACGCAAGATCAATATTTTCAAACCAAAACAATAAAAACAATTACTACTTAATATGAAAACATAAACACAAAAAAGGGTAACTAAATTTGCAAAATCGGAGCTTACCCACAGCATAGATATCGGAGATGTTGCCCATACGCTTGTCCTTTGTTTGGGTATGGGGATTTCCCCGCCCCCGCCCATAGCAAGGAACCAAAACAGCAAAACTATCGTCTGAATCGTCATCGCTGTTGAAACCAGGGCCATGAGGCTCCAACCATCCGATCGACCAATCAGAATCATCGGAGTCAGACCCAGAAACACACCCACCGTCGGATGGAACCAACACTACATCATATTCTCGATCTATTTTCCTCTCCTCTCGGCTATGCCATTTTCGCTTGACCTTTCTAGATTGGGAAGTTATATTTCCTCGATAAACCAAAGGGAGTTTCAAGGTGTCCAATTCCCACAAACCTTGATCCGGAGAAGAATTTAAAGAGGAAGTGGGCGAGATTTTAGGGTCTTGAAGCTTTCCACTCCACAACCACGAAAAATGGGTCAATGCCACCGCCATGTCTACACGGGCTGGTCAAAAGACAGTAAATGAGACCTAAAAAAATAGAAAAAAAAAATGAAAACATCTTTCAACCAGAATATATAAAAAATACTAAAAAATTTGGCCATAGATTGAGTCCAAAATAAAAATAAAAGTTGAAGCAGAGGGTCGTGAAAATTCAAATTAAAAAAAACATATACTTTGATTGCTGAGAAAATCCAAGAAACGGCGAAAATGTAAAGATTCATGGGGGGAGTTCAAGAACATCCATTGGATAAGGCTAAAATGCTTTCAGTTGAAGATGAAGCTATTTAGTTGTCTGGAAAAACAAGTTGATGACCTTAAAATAGAAATTCAACTATTTCTTTCATTCGTGTGAAACCTTTTCAGCAATCAAACAGCCAAGAAGAACCCAATTGATTGAGAAGAGGGAAGAACCCAAATAGACCAAGAGAGACTTTTAATTTCAGCTTCGTCTACTTTCTTCACAATGATTTGGCCCAATAACGGGAAGGAAACAGGAATTCAACAGAGTCAAGTTAAAAGCGTCAATTTACATGGCCAATCTAGCCAACATTTCGGGTTTTCTCCTTAAATACATTCAATATGGATACAAGAACCAACCGATCGAATCCCAAGCCTTTTTAACTCGTTCTTAATTATCAAACACATATACATACGCGCCAACACATATACTCTTAATCATCGAATCTCAATTTGTTTCTAAAGAACAAACATATCAACAAATACAATCAGTTATACGTGTATATTGATTCATTAAACAATCAAATCTCATCCGGGAAAAGACAAATTTGAACAGGTCTAATTAAGGTATCTGTAAAGTGCATAAATCCTTACCTTCTCTCTCAAATTTCGAATACGAAAGGAAGATTCAAAGCAAAAGCAAGAGATATATATTTGAACATCTATGTATGTGTATATACATACCTTCGATTCGAATTTGAAAATGAATAGTGTTACGGAAGCTTATTCAAAATCGGAATGTTTATCAATCTCCACTATCTGGATTCGCCTTGCTTTTTAATCAGACGAAATCAAGTTAGAGAGAGAGAGAGAGAGAGAGCGTGTCAGGGGGGTTTCTTGTTCGTTGAGAGCCGTGTCATCGTTCTTCTTCAATAATTCAATCGCGGTGGCCGGGTTAAACAACTAAATTTAATAATTCAAATACTTAATTATAAATAATAGAAGATATTATCATCCTCAACATAGAAGATATTATCATCCTCAACATAGATAGAACTAAAATTCTTTGTATTATCTAATTTTTTTTTTGAAAAGTCTAGAGTTGAATCTCCAATATATATCTTAAAAAATATGAAAAAATTAATTAATATGTGAAATAAGTTATTTAAAATTATTTATTTTATCTTTTTTAAATCTTTTGGTTAATATTAATTAAATTATGTTAATTAAATATAAAATTTATATTTAATATTATAGATTAAAAATTTTAATTTATTTGTTTATTCTTAATTAACATTAATGATGTCGTCAAAATAATTTAATATCTAAATAATATTCATTTAATAAAGAGGTCAAATTAATATTAAATAAAGATGAAAAAAAATATTTAAAAAATTATAGAAAACAACAAAAAATGAGAATAAAACTTACAATTGAATAAGTTAAATTATTAATTTATCCTAAAAAAAATACTCAAGCATACAGAAAAATCAAATAAAAATTAATAATTGCATTTAGATTATTATGACCCATAAATAATATTTATGGGTCAGAACGTGGATTATCTCTATGCAATGAATGTCAAGTCAGACTCGAGGTGATCTTAGGGTTCGGCCTCTCACAACGTGTCTTCGTATTAATCATCCATTTGTCCCATCAATGATTGGTGCACGTGGCATTCTCCCTACTACTTGCATTTGCTGTGGCAATTCCGACCAAATTCATTGGTTCATAAAATTCCAAATTACAAATAAAATATGCTGATAAAGATCTCATTCCATTTTTGTCGTCTTGGTTTCAAATTTTACATTTTCCTTTCTTTTTTTTTTAATAATTTATAATAAATTGAAAAATATATTTTTCATCTAACTTAAATATTAAATGAATAAAAAAAATATTGTTTTTAAACTTATATCAAGAATTTCAATGGTAAATAAATTTGATGATAAATTCTCTACTAAAAAAATCGTCTGGTATTTCTAAAAATCCCTAACACGTGCAAAGAATTAAACATATATTAAAAATCTTCACAATTTTCTCCTTCAATCGGCAAAATTGATTAGTTATAAAGGGACCGATGTGGTATCAACCAAAGCACATCTGACATGAGAATAAGTTAATATATTTTTGGGTAAAAACTTAAATACTTGAATCAATCGTAAAATAATATGCAGATACTTTCCCTTTATATAGACTTCTCAATTTGTGTCGTTTTGTTGGTAAGGTCGTACTCTGCACGATCCTCTCCTATTTGCATGGAATATGGTGGTGATATTGCGTACGAACGGTTAGTAGTTGCATTATTCCTCATGCATGGAGGATGTGGAGATCATAGGCTGACCTGTACTTGGCCTTTTCACCGTGGATTTTGATTTCCCATTATTAGGTCTCCTTGTTAGGCCTGCTTTTGTTTATGTATTGAGCCTTTAAGATCTCTTTCTTGGGGGGCTGATGTGTTCAGCCCAGAATGATTATCGAGTTATTTCTTTCAGGTCGGATCACTAATCCGATCCGACCCATCAAAATTCTCAAGTTTTTAATAGTCATGGGCGGGAGTTTCTCTCATATCACCATCTTTAGTGTATATTGTGTAATTCTCAACAATTAATTAAATACAACAATTAAACCAAATAGTCCTCTCGGAAATCTTCAAAGTTATTAATGGAAAGGTTAGTTAAGATAAGTTACTTTTGAGTAAGTTTTCTGATTTTCATTTTAGAATATAGTTTTTTTAATCTTAATTTTCCTTTCTCGTTTCCATTTCTTTGGATGCAGAAGACAATTGTGAAAATCTTTGGGGACTAGGCAGAGATTTTGTGGGTTAATCATATAATCATCTTCATATATGTCGTTACTATTTTTTGTTTTGCATGGCGCGGATGGTTTTTTTAAGTTTTATGTCCCCCTTATTTTAAAAAATTTAGATTAAATTCCTTATCTAAGTATGTCGAGTTTTTTCTACATAGGATGGAATATTTGTTGTTCTTTTAATTCTACAACTAACATAAGGTTGGATACCCAAATTATATTATTACGAATGGTTTTCCACTTCTTTATTGAGGTTGGATACCCAAATTATATTTACTATATGATAAAAATCCCAAAAAAACAATGTTTGATTTGAAAATTTTATTTCATCTTCCTCATTTAAAATATAAAATAAAAATAACAGAAAAAAGAGCTAGAGAATGAAAATGGTAACTTTTTCCATCAATGGCTTGTCAAATTAATTTTCAATTTAAAAACAAAAATAAAAATCTTCAAATCAGAGAAATTAAAATGACACAATACCAAAAATATATAGGGAGGTAAAAGGCAATCAGACCAGAAAAAAAAATAAAAAATCTCAGACAATTAATTTGTTTTTAAATAACAGTGATTGAGTAACAATCACCGATTGATCAAATATCCAAAACTCAGAACAAATATATTCACGTACAAAGCAGTAGATTAAACGGATCAATTTTTTAACGGCCGTGATTTTCTTTGTCTTGGGTTGGTCGTTTTTGCCGGTTGGGACTCGCCGGAGCTGGCACACTGGAGTCCTTGTAGACAATGACCGACTCACTGGGAGTCTGAGAGGAGTTTCTTTCTTTCAATGGGTTGGTTTTTGAGGCTGTAGAAGTGCGTATGAATGTAGGCAATTTAGAAGGTATGTGGTAAATGTTAACATTATCAGTAGCTTCACTCGTACTGATCTCTGGCTTCTTCGTGGAATCATCGCTGGCTTCTTCTTGTTGAGATGAGGGTGGTGGTGGTGGTGGTGGGTTCGCCGGAACAAGCTGGATCACTGATTTTTTCCACTTTTTGCGCTGATTAGGTTTTGGAGCATTAGACTTCCCCTGCAGAGGATGATCACATTGAGAAATTTTCAGAACAAAATAAAGCTTTTTAAATGTCCAAAATGCCCCCATTACGATCATGTAACCGTAAAAATTGTTAGAATCCCATATCGATTTTGTGAGGCTTGACTTCCCAAAATACTTGAGTTACTCCACTTGACACCACGTGGCTTTAAGTTATAACCTCCTTAAAAATGACATTTTTAATGCAAGAAAGAGAAAAAGGGCAGAGGAAAAGGAAGCATACCAGTGTGTTTCCAATGTCAGATAAAGCCTTTCTTCTTCCCCCGACATCATTCCCGCCCTCGGCAGGGTTATCTGAAAGTGCAGTTTGGAGAAGCATTGCACCGTGAGAAGCAAGAACTCGGCTCCTCTCCGCCTCATCACTGCCCGAGCAATTTCCAGCACTTTCAGCAACACCTTCCAATTCCTTAGCTTCTCTGTTACTGCATTTATTAGGCACACAGCCACAGGACAACCCACAGTTGCCCCCAGCAGCACGACACTCGCATTTATTAGTCTTGCATGATGACTTATTACTGCAGGAACAGCAGATTTGGGACATGGTCTTCTTTGTCTCGGTGATGTCTTCATTGTCTGAATTCAACGTTATGGGATTTTCTGAATCATTTTTGATGATGGGATTAGATTCCGTGCTGGAATCATTTCCTAATTTTGAATTTTTTCTCTTTGTTTGACGCCTTCTTTTGTCCTTCAGTTCATCCAAGTCTGAAGGCTCCCACTCACGGTCATTGTCTTCATCCAGAACAGATTGCTCTGAATCAGAAGTGTCCATTTCTACTAGTAACTCGCTATTGTTTCCTCCATTGAAGACTATGGAACTCCGGTGTCCCTAAGAAAGGAAGAGAATTATTAGTTAGAGGTTGAAATGGTTTGTATAAATTCCACTAACGTAGTGTCTTATGGAATTGGGGGCTTGGAATTGGAATCGTCAAAATTTATTGCAATTATAATTTTTACATTATAAATTAGGATGATTTTTTAAATGTCGTTTCCTTAAAGGTTAGAACTAATTTGAGGAAAATAGCTGGACGAGGTTGAATTAAGTTTTGAGGACAAAACTTATCGCCCAAAAATTTCACCAACTGTTTCTGATAAGGTTAAATTAAAGAGTTCAAACCTGAAACACTCTATGTTATTTCAACAAATACCAAGAACACCCCCTATCATTTTCATACTATTTAATAAATTCCTTATATTTTCAATTTAGTTACTTAAAACACCATCTATGACATCTTCTTGACAAAAATACCCTGGCAAAATAAGGCTTTCCATTGTTGTTTATTTTATAATTTCAATTTTCTACTTTTTATATCTATCTTATTTTTCTTTTCTTTTTAAATTGTTACTTTTGTTCTTCATTTTTTTATTTTTGTTTTGTTTTATTTTATTTTTGGTAAATAAAAAAAATCAAAAATAAAAATCTAGAGAATAAAATGCAAAAAAAAAAAAAAAATAGGATTTGATAAATAAAAAAATTAAGTTGTAAAAAAATAAAAAATAGAACACAAGAGGGAGAAAGATAGAGAGTAAAAAATAAAAAAATAAAAACAAAAGAAAAATTGGAAGATAAAAGAATAAGAAAAAAAAATATTGTCAGTGTATTTTTATCAACAAAATGTGATGAGCGGTGTCTTATGTATTATGAAATAGGGTGAACCTTGATATTTATTGAAATAAGAGAAGGTGTTTCAAGTATAAAGTCTTGAATTAAATTATATTTTATACCCTTTAAGTTTTACATAATCACCATATATAAAGGTAGAATAAGGGGGAGGTGAACCTCTCTATTTCTGTGTCTTTTTTTTTTATCTAATTTAAATTATTATTAAATGCTCAAAAATATAACACAATATATATTATATTAAAAATAATAATAATGCGCACACAGCGTACGCTAGTTGTGTATAAAAGGAATGAATGAACTGAAATACCATGGGGCGTAGATCGTATATATGTCCTTCTCCACCGTATATTGAATAAGCTCCAGAAGTTTTATTTTCGTTGGAAGGTTCCCTTGAAGTCAACTTCTGCCGAACCATTATAATTATAATTAATGAATCAAAGCAATTGCTTGAAGCAAAGTAACAGATTATGTGGACACTAACACGTGCACCAGTAAACAATTAATGTGTTATGCTTAATGAATGAAACAAAAGTTAGGCTAACCAGCATTCAATAATGAGCTTTTTGCACTTTGCACCCCTAAAGTTTCAGAAAAATTCCACTTTAATCTCTGTCTTTTCAATTTGAACACATTAAAATTGAAGTATCCAAATAGTTAAAACTTAAAAGTCAGTCCTTCCGTCATTTTTTATGATAAAATTTACCAACGTGAATGATTTCGTATTTGACATGTGGTTAATTTCCATCATAAAAAATGACGAAATTACCGATTTGGACTGGGGCTTGACACGATTTGAATACTGCAGGATTTAATGTGTTCAAATTGAAAGAATAGGGGCTAAAAGTGGGATTTCTCCGAAATTTCAGTAGTGCAAAGTGAAAATAACTCTATAATAATTGAATCAACTTCCTTATCCAAGGTGCATTACTACATGGTGATAGATTAAATAAGCCCATTTCAAAAGTATGAAGTCATATATAGGAAATTTTACTTGGCCAAATAAATTATCTGGGGACGTTGGCCTGATGGATTCAACAAGAGATTTTGGGATGATCATTCCAATTTTTCATTCTATCATTTTTTTTTATGTTTTATTTTTCTTTTTGTGGCGGTGGGGGTGTTTTTGTAAAAGTACAAATGCATTATAAATGAATTACCGATTTGGACTGGAGCTTGACACGATTTGAATACTTCAGGATTTAATGTGTTCAAATTGAAAGTATAGGAACTAAAAGTAGGATTTCTCCGAAATTTCAGGAATGCTAACTCTATAATAATTGTATCAACTTCCTATCCAAGAGCATTACTACATGGTGATAGATTACCTAAGCCCATTTCAAAAGTATGAAGTCATATATAGGAAATTTTACTTGGCCAAATAAATTATCTGGGGACGTTGGCCTAATGAATTCAACAAGAGATTTTGGGATGATCATTCCAATTTTTCATTCTATCATTTTTTTTATGTTTTATTTTTCTTTTTGTGGGGGGTGGGGGTGTTTTTGTAAAAGTACAAATGCATTATAAATGAATTACCGATTTGGACTGAGGCTTGACACGATTTGAATATTTCAAGATTTAATGTGTTCAAATTGAAAGTATAGAAACTAAAAGTGGGATTTCTCCGAAATTTCAGGAATGCTAACTCTATAATAATTGAATCAACTTCCTATCCAAGAGCATTACTACATGGTGATAGATTGAATAAGCCCATTTCAAAAGTATGAAGTCATATATAGGAAATTTTACTTGGCCAAATAAACTATCTGGGGACGTTGGCCTAATGGATTCAACAAGAGATTTTGGGATGATCATTCCAATTTTTCATTCTATTATTTATTTTTGCTTTTTGTGGGGGGTGGGGGTGTTTTTGTAAAAGTATAAATGCATTTTAAAAATCAATCAGCAGTAAATTTTAAGTTTGATCAGTCATTTCGATCAGTAAATTTTAAGCGTGGAAATACCGACCTTCAACTTCTCCTGACGAATAATTTCTGCCTTTTGAATCTCCAGCTGTCGAACTAAATTAACTACCTTTTCCTTTAGAGCTCTTATCTCTGTTTCCTTCTCTCTAGAATCAACTTCTTTGTCCCGAAGCATGCATCTACAGAAGAATAAAATAAATAATAATAAAAAAAAATACACACTTTCATCAGATTGCAGGTCTTTTAACTCGGGAAGTAATAAATTACCTAGAGGAAGAGGCCAAATTGAATAGATAGTTCATTATGTTTTTAGCTTCAGCAAGAGATCGAACTTGGTTCCAGCGTCCTCTTCCACTGAATGCACGTTCACGCTCTTCTGCTTCAGACAACTGTGATGCCATAGCAACAAGTGTGCTGGATGAAGTCGCTAGCATATTTTCAAGTGCAAATATCCTTGAATTTCTAGCTCCAGGAGACATTGTCTGTGGGTAGTCACTGCATTGTGCATTTTCGCGCATTAAGACAGCAGCACACAACCGGTTGTGGTCATGCAACAATAACGAATTGAACAGTGAATTAACACCTTAAAGTACGTTCATAACATTATTTCTGACCTTCGAAGTTTTTGGTTCAGAATCTGTGATTCTTCCTTCAGTGCTGCAGCTTCCTTTGCCATTTTAGCCCTCCTACAATTCCAAATGCAATACATCAATTGTAGAAATTCAATGGGTCTAACTCACTCTCAAAAGACGTCCTCAAAAATGAGGATTGCCCTGGATTTTATATATGGATCAAGATCTGGGATTCAACACACCCCCTCACGCACAGAGTGGACTTCTTGACAAACCATTGCGAACGGATATCGGGGAAAGGTCTGACATCGATGTGGGATTTAACACGCCTCCTCACGCGCAGGGTGGACTTTGACGAACCACTGTGAACGAATATTGGGAGCCCAACATCGAATTCAACACACCCAACATCAGACAAGAGCCTTGGCTCTGATACCATGTACAAATCCAATGGGCCTAACTCACTCTCAAAAGACGTCTTAAAAGAGGACGATTGCCCTAGACTTTATATATGGATGAGGATCAGGTAACACAAGCGATGTGGGATTCAACATCAATGCATGGGCAAAACGCTAATAGTAGAACTAGAGAACTGAGAAAGAAATATAAATGTTTAACCTTGTAGTGAATTTTACTAAACATTGAATAAAAAATGGCACTCACTCTTCCATTTGGCGTTCATATTCCAAGCGTACTTCATGTACCCGAACAGTGACTTCAAGTTCATGCTCAATTGTCTGCATCAATGTCTAGAAAGACCAAAAATTAGAAGGAAAAAAATGACTAACAAGAGCATATATGCAGTTATGCACAAGAAGTATATATACGCAGGTAACATCCTTCGCCTTCGTGAACTTCTAAAAGCAAATGTATGGTGCATTACGTGCGTAACCAGCCATATTCCCACACATGGGGAGGTGGTTTTTCGTAGTTTAAAAAAGCAACATGCAAACATTCACCACCACCCCACAATCGCCACCAACCAACACAGCAAAAATGACCACCACCGCTACCACAACAAACATTCACCACAATAGAAAATATTTACCACCACCATGAACATTCGTTACCACCACAATTACCGCGGTTTCATCCTACTACCATCAGTCCCACAACAAATATCCATCATCAACACCACCACCAACACAACAAATCACAAGATAAGTGCAAAAATAAAAATTAAAAAAAAAATGAAATTTTCCAGATTTGAAACACACAGGGTGAGAGAGAAATGTCAACCAAATAAAAGCATCAAATTTATAAATTTGCAGGAAATTTATGTAAAAATTATACAAATCTACAGTAAATTTCTGCAAAAATTATAAACATCTACAGTAAATTTTTAGAAAATTCAGATTTGTTCATTTTTCTTTTTAATTGAAAATTTAAAAAAAAAAACAGCTGTAGAATTTTCCAGATCTGAAACAGGGGGGAGAGAGAGAGAGAATGTTCGGTGGTGGTGGCTGTCTGAGGCGCGATAGTGGCGGCATGAGGAGAAGCCCATGGTGGTGGTCGTCGGTGTGGAGGATAGCAGAATAGTTGCGGTCGGTTTGGTGATGGCGGTAGCGACCACCTTGGTATTTGCGTTGTGGTGGTAGAGGCTTTAGTGGTGGTGGTTGTCTAGGGTTTGGGAGAAAAGAGAGATTTTTATTCTTTTAAAGGGTTTTTTTGTCATGACCCCGAACTTTGCAATTTACTATTCATCCAACCCTCTCAGTACAATAATTTTGTTACATTAACTTTCATGTGGACAGTAACTTCGAGTTTCTAAAAAATTATTGTAATGTGTGAATTGCACGGGAGAGAATTTAAATTCGTCAACTGTTCACTAAGAACCCCCAGTGTTTTAAACAGGAGTAGGTTTGGAAAAAAAATGAAAAATAGATCTTCCTAAAATATTTATTGTCTCATGTAGTATTCATAAAGATTTTGAGGGGCAAGGGGCCATTTATATTAATTAATTAAAAGTGGGGTTAGCTCTCATTATTCCTAAAAATACATGTGCACCCGGCGTAAATCATTCCAAATCATTTATATGTACCTGAATACCAGGCCCACTGCCATTTCCAACACCTGCATGACGACAAAGATTACCAATGAGTTAAATATCTGCAAAAAATAAATACGAAAAGAATCTGGCAGTGTTTATTCTCACCAGATGTATCACGTGATGCCACCCTTCGAGATTCTAACAACTCTTTTAGCCGTTTTGTGGCCATGGCAGCTTCTTCAGTCTTGCGTTGCAAAACCTGGCAAAAGCAATGTAAGAAGTAAGATGAACAATTCTTTACAAGTAGAAAGCTCATTTATTTTTGCTGAATACTACTAACTCACCATCTTTTGCCTTTGATTCAAAGCTAGCAGTTTATGCATCTCATATTCGTTTCTTCTTCCCTCTTTCTTTAGCTGTCAATTAAGAAATTCAAAGCATTCAGTAAATCAAGATTTGAATCAAAAGCATTAGCAATGGTTTTTTAACATTTCAAGACAATTAAAGCAAACTACTTAATGCTTCATTGTTAAAGAAGATATATCCCACAAAAATTTCTCTCTTATGCATGTCATACTTACGAAAACAGCCATTATTCGGTTTAATCATACTTATGAAAACAACCATTATTCAGCCTAATGTACAAAGTAGAAAAAAGAGTTTACATCTACAAAGAGACATCTACAAAAAGTTTGATGAGTTAAATGAAATATCACGTACTATCACATATGGCTCCGCTTTTCTGAATGAAAAGAAAGTTGGCTGTCATCTTCTAGTGAATCATATTCTTTTCATCATCAAGTCCAAATCTTAATGTTTATCCATGTAAATAAAGAACGCATAACATGCATTGCAGGAAGACATGAAATATAATAAACTAAAGTAAATTGCTTCACGTTGCCTGTTGGTCAATGGAGCCTTCTTGAAACATTTCATAACCTGACAGGGAACATGAGGAGGATGGAGAAGACTCGTGATAACTATAGAAATCCAATGGGGCTTCACTCACTCTCAAAAGACCTCTTGTAAGAAGGATTGCCCTAGCCTTTATATATAGCTTAGGATAAGGTAACACAAGCGATGTGGGATTCAACACGCCCCCTCACGCGCAAGGTGGACGACTTTGACAAACCACTGCGAACGGATATCGGGGGGCCCAACATCAATGTGGCATTCAACACTCCCCCTCACGCGTCGTGTGGACTTCTGACAAACCATAGAGAATTCAACACACCCAATATCAAACAAAAGCCTAACTCTGATACCATATAGAAATCCAATGGGGCCTAACTCACTCTTACATCTTGTAAGAAGAGAAGGATTGCCCTAAGCTTTATATATAGCTCAGGATAAGGTAACACAAGCGATGTGGGATTCAACAATAACACATACCTGGAGAACTTCTTTTTCCCGAGATGCCTTCCATAATCTAAACTGCTCTGACTCTTGCTTTACCTTTTGTTGTAATTGAACCTGAACAACACCAAGTCAACCAGTTGAATCAACTGCGTGAACATAGACAAACATTCTTCATGTGCAAAAGTTTCAGAAACAGCCAATGTCACCTTCTGCGTCTTTATTCTTTGGATTTCATCCTGTAGACGTTTTGCTGCCTCGTCACTTTTCTGTTTTTGTCGTAGGAGTTGAGCTTGAGCATCTTGTTTCTTCTTCAACTCAGCAACCTGCAAAGGGAATAGCGTTATAACTCTGATAGTTGTGATTGAAGAGGACTTTCATACACTGACCTGTGCTTCAAGAAGATTTAATTTTTGAAGATAATCCTCCTTGAGCTTTTGAGCACTGTCATCTGATCTAGTTGAAATATTTGAAAGACTGTACCTCAGTTCCTCAATTTCTTTCTGCCATATGAAAAAAGCAGTTTGAGAAATATGAAACAGTAAATAACATGAATAAATATCATATCCTAATAAAACTGACCTGTAGAACTCTCTTTTCTTTTTCCAATTCTTGAACCTTTTTCTCGTAATGATGTTTGAGAACTGAGGTATCACCACTTGCAAACCGTTTCATTTCAGCCTTCAGTATTTTAAGAGACAAAGGAATACAGAGTTAACGTTACTAAATTCTGCTCAAGAATCTTTCATATGGAAAATAGAACGAGGGCGCATGTGTGCATGGGGTGAAAAAAAAAGGGTCAAAAGCTGTGGAGAACAGAGTAAATAAGCAACCCTTAATGATAAATAGTGATTCCGACCCTTAATGAATACTCCATCTCATTTCAAGTTGTCGAGAAGGGAATAGCATAATATTCCTTATTCGCTCTATATCTCCATCAACAGTATCAGAAAAAAAATACCAACTAACTGCAACTGGATATTTCAGAGAAAATTATAAATGACTCCAAAAGAAACCAACTTTCATAAGAAAACAACAAATCCTCCAAAATTTTCCAGATTCAAGAAACTTTATTTCTTCCTAAAATTTAACCAGCAGATTAAATATTCATCCTAAAAGGAAGAAAAAATGTACTAATGCACAATAAAAACAAACACAGGCAAGGCAACTACAAAAAGAAGCTCATTAAATGAATGGTTTGGGGTGCATCCTCTTTGGAATGCGTACAGTCAATTGGAGGAAAAGTTATGCAGAATGCTAGATTTCCCATTCCTTACTTTTTTTAAAATTTATTGAATTCTTTCCAAGGACAAATCTTCATCAGATGTTTAGATTACAGAGTCTAATTACATCATTTTTTAACAAAAATAGACAAATAAAAGGGACTACCTAGACAATATACAGACAGCCATAATTTAAATTCCAATTGGTATAAGCAAGTTTACCTCCTTCTGCTCAAGTTTTTTGTCCAGTTCCTTCAGCTCCTTATCCAGTTTTTCTTGAAGAGAAGAATGTTCTAGCTCCTTCTCCTCAACCTCCATCACACCTATATACAGTTTGAGAAAATTTAACGCTATCAAAAATATATTTATTTTTAAAAATGAAATGTTTTCCTAAAAGAAAGACATTTCGTGTAGAAAACTGCCACAAAGAACAAGTAAATAAAAGTATCAACTTGTATATGTACAATAAGGCAGCACCTTATGGAAAGAAACTTTTAGATGCTGAAACAGCCTGCTAAATCATGTCATGTTATATAGCTGGCTGCTATGTAACCTTTAGATTGACTTAAAAAACAGGCAGCCTGCTAAATCATGATATGTGTAGATGATTAAACTATCAATATCGACTGCAAGAACAGAGAAAGAACAATTACCATTTAAGTCTGCAGATTTTATATCAGAGACAGTACAATAGGGATCTTTTGTCCGGAGTTCATCATCGTCTATGTCAAAGTAGTCCATGAACTCGCAATTTCTTGAATTATTCGAACTCTGTAAGTGCAGCAATTCACCTTCAAGTTCTTGAATTCTGGAAACATAACCTTTTACCAAATCAAGATCCTGAGAAAGGTTTCCAACCCTGAGTCAGCAAAATTTGTCAAAGAATTTGATATTTAAAAAGAAAAAATCAAGTCAAATATCAGACAAACCTGGTTTGAATTGGAATCTATCTCATCCCAAGATTTACCACTACGAGCAGATTCAATTTGCATAATCAGTCTGTCCTTTTCAACCTAAAAGAATATATACATGGAAAATCAATTCATAACTATGTATCAATCAACACAAACGTCACAATGTAATGGAACAAAAAACAGTAGGCAGCTGTTCAACTGAGTCAAACCTGAGCATCAATAGCTCGTTGAGTCATGTGCTCACAACTGATTCGACGTTCTTGAAGTTCTCGTTGTAGCTCTGCATTACTTGCTTCAAGCAAAGAAATCTTGTGCTTGAAAATCTATAAAGCGAAAAAAAATAACATCAAAATAAACATCATGTCCTGATGCGGAAAGCTGTTAGCCAAGTTATTTAAAGTTGAAAACTACAACAAATATAAGGCCTGTTGAGAAACGAAGACCAAACAAGGCAAAAGCAAACCAACAGATTAAGAGCAGCCTCAGAAAATTCTAGAACAATTTTGCACCTGAAGTTCCTCATAAGGTGCAGCAGAGTCTCCACGGTAAAATAGAAGCTCGGCCTGCAGCTGCTCAATTTTACCCCTCATTTTTTGCATCTCGGCCGCCGCTGGATCACGATTTATCTGCATGCCAAAATATAATCAGACCACAAAGGCTAGAAAATAATTTGTCTGTTAAAGTAATCATGTTAAGAAAGGATACTCACAATTGCTTTGTTTTGAATATTACGTGCACGATTTGCGTATTTTAAAGTATTTAGCGTCTCTTCCGCATTCGTATCAGCAGGACTTACACAAGCTACATTCACGGACAAGAAAAAAGAGAAAAGACAAAAGAAGGTATTATGAAGCAACATGAGAAGCACAAAAATTAAGTTTAAAATATGCAGAAATGAGTGTGAATAAACATTGGTCATCAGCATACCAATCATAACTGTTTTGCAGTTCCCTCCAAGTGAATCCTACAACGAAATATCCATTAATCAGTGTAACAAGTCATAGATCAATTACAAGCAGAGGCACTAAGAGGTACCAATTGCAATTTGTGAAGATCTTTCAACGAAATCATGCAAAGAAAAGTACTTGAATAAAATGATACCTTAATACTATCATATGTAGCAACGACAGAAAGCAACATTAGAACAAATGCTAATGTGCAGTGTGCTCTTCAGTCTAGTAGTACAAGCTAATATGCAGTTGGCAAACCAGTTTGGAACTATCGTACAATAATAGTAACAATTTATGTCAACAGAACATAATATGGTTGTTTCTCTCTAACCTCCTAATAGCTTCTCCAACTGAGACTTGCAGCTAAGAGAAACATTGCAAGTTTGCAACCCAACCATTGTCCCCATTCCTTTTTTCAAATTATCCAAAATTAATGCCCTTTTAGTTTTTGAAAGGTGAAATGTCACCGCCTTTTCAAATGCAATTGTATCTTACAATCACTTAAACATTCCCCATCCTTGCTCCGTTAAGTTAAAATTAGGAATTAAAAATGCCAAATGCTGCCTAAATTTGAGTGTCAGTTAAAGCAGAATCACTTGGATTATCCAATTATGAAGAAAGAGCATGGTGCAATGAATCACTGCTAGCAGAATCAATCTCTATCCAACCAAAAAAATTAAGAATATGCACGCCAATAAGGTACATTGCATATGAGTCTTTAGCCTATCAGAACTGCACATTCTTACCATGAACTCTCCCTACCAGAGGTCTAATTCTGATTCCTATGTATTTTACATGAATTAAGTACCTGATCACCTGGTGCTAAGAAGAATAAAAAGTTAGAGAAGAACTATTTCAATAATTCCACATCTAAACTTTTTGGCAATAATAACTCAAGGTTTTTATTCTGATTATATTAAAAAAATATATGCAATAGATAAGAAGCTCAACGATTTGTGTCAAGAAGTCGTGGATACATTAAATTATGGTAGCATGATGCCAGTTAAGAAAAAAAAAAATATTCAAAAATGCTGTCGTGATCAGAGATTCATAGATCGTTTAAACTTCTATCCTACTTGTTTCCAATAGACCTAACACAGGAGGTATCACCAAGACATAAGAAGTAAGGTAACAAGTAGGTGAGAAAGTATGCCCAATGAAACACGGAGAATAGCATAATAGTATTCGCTAACACAATTGGATACTCCCTCTGTCCCCCATTAATCTCCCTGCTTTTGTTTTTAGGATGTTCCAAATTAATTGTCACCTTTTCTTTTTTAACATTGATATTTATCACGTTTCCCAAAGTAACCTCTTCTAACCCACATATTTAAATTTCAAAAGTATTATTAGTTTAACACCATTCCCAATAGGGGCAATATAGTAAAATAAAAATATTAAAAACACAACCTAAACTTCGTGTAAAGTCAAATTTGACAATAAATATGGGGGCAGGGGGAGTATTATTTAGGGGATTTTTCAACATAAAATACCATGTTTATTTTCTTACCTGTAGTAAACGGGTTAGTTTGCTATCCCGGTAAGGAACATGTCCTCCTTCTTTCCTCTTCTTCTCATCACCCAAGGCACTTATCACATTTCCAAGAGCTAACAGTCCCTTATTGATATGAATACCTAGTCCATATACCATCCATCAAGTTGAAAATTTAGATAGTGAGAATTTTGAGGAATTCACAACACCTATCCATACGGAACAGCAGAATAATTCAGAAAAATCTCTCTAATGAGATAGACAAAGAGGGGAAATCAGCCAAAGCATTCATAAAAGTGAAGAAGTCCATTTTTTCCATTAACATTGGCATATGGGCAATATAGTACATAAATTTTGTACATCATAAACATCATTACCTTCCCGTAACCGCAATCCATCTGCTCCTGTTCGCTTTGCTCTCTCTGAACCAGCAAGGTCCACTAAATGAAGCTTTGCGTACAAAATATCATCACCACCATCGTCATTTACTGTTCCAGATGGGCATTGTGTACTTCTCTTCTGCTCCATGGATATTGTAAAGATAGCATGCGAACGACTGAAATACAAAAGCATAACTCAAATTTATTAAAAAAAAATACTTTTTGAAATTAAAATAAAAAGCAAAGGAAACAATTGCATATATGTACCTTGATTGACTATTCATATTTGTGCTGCCAGTTGCACGTGATAGCGAACCACATAATAAAAATGAAGCCATCTCTTCTTTTGTCCTAACCTCAGCCTCCGTAACTCCGGCTAGTGTGATTCCCCCATTCACTGTTTCTCTGATTTGAATAGGAGTTCTTGCAGGTCCAACATGCTTTGCTTGAGAAACCCCATCAATTTTAGCAAAATTTGATGGATTTGGATCCAATAAATCAAATACTTCTTCTTTAAAGATCTGTAAGACAATAAACATACATGTTAACACGTTAAAAACTAGCACTCCAGATTATGCTTTGAAATGAAGTTAATGATAGGCAATCAGAAGCCCACTTGCATTTTCATACCTCAATAAATGATACTCTGATCAGAAACTCAGTAGAATCTTTCATGGATTCCACTTTTGAAAATATGGTCTCCATCACTTTAGGAATGATGCCACCATTACAGTCTTCTCCATTATAGTTTGTCCCCATTGTGTATGTTTTTCCGGAACCCGTCTTTAAAATAATAAACAAATAAATAACATAGAAAGATTGTATTCCAATTTGAAGAAGTAATAATACAAACAGACGTATCATAATGTTGCATTATTTCAGTAAGTAATGCCTAAAATAAACTAAAGTAATTAAGCAAGACATGCAAAATGAATGGAGATTGGCTAAATTTTTAACACAGAGAGAACAAATTGTATATCATAGAGCACATAAAAGCCATACCTGGCCATATGCAAGAACTGTGCCATTGTAGCCATGGAAGAGTGCATCAACAAGCGGAGCAACACATTGGTCAAAAATTCGCGAGGAGGGATGGGCCCCATTGCCAAAGACATAATCAAATGTGAAGGCATGCGATCCAATTTGCACCTGTTTGTGCATGCAAACACAACAACAACAACTAATCAATCGATCGATATATCAATCTTATTTGCTTAACCAACATTTCAATGCAGTTCCTGCAGCGCTCATACACTTAAGCCTATATGAAATGAGGTAAAACAAGAAGTGACAATTCCTGAGCTAACCAATCACATTCGAAGACATATAAAGGCCTAGACAGTACCTGTGGTTCCCCGGGGACTACGGTAATACAATCCGTACATCCAACAAGAAGCTCCGGAGTTACCAGCGGTCTAACATTGACCGCAACTCTAACACATTGAGATGAGTCCTTGGATTCTGAATTCTCCATCTCCGATCAAAACCTCAAACCCTATATTGATTTTTGCCTGCAACCAATATAAATTCACTGGCACATGTTAGGGTTAATTCATTAAATCCAGGAAAAAAAAAAAAAAAAAGCCCTAATAACTGAAGTTCGGAAGATTAGGAACTCATACGCGGTGCTTCATAAGAAAGAACACGAAATCAAACAGAATACATATATACCGTGAGTGAGCGAACTAAGAGTGTTTGTGTGTGTTTGTGTGTTTGTGTGTGTGTGTGTGTTGAATTAAATAAAGCTAATGTCATTGAAGAGATGAGCTGAGAACGAGTAACTACCAGCGGCCGGGCGACGGAGGGCGAACTGAAGAAGCGACTTCGATGATTGAATGAGTGAAGATTGTGATTCGAAGGTGGTGGTGGGACTGCCAGGCATAGAGAATCGAAGAGACGAAGTGAGGGTGGGGGCTGATATGGTCGTCGGGCGAACTCGAACGGTAAAGAAGTTGGATTAAATTAATTCGGAGAAGGCGCTCAGATCCGAATTCAAAATTTGGTCTCGCGTGCGATGCATGTGGCTGACGGGCTTGGGATGAGTCTCGTGAGTCCCACGTGTCATTGATGTGATCTATTTGGTTGAACTTAAGTAATCCGGTGCTGCAAAGCTCTCGCTATACGTCAGGTCCGGAGAAAGGTCTGACCACTTAAATCTATTATACGAAATTTTATCTTACTTTTTACAAGAAACTGTTTTCACGACTTAAACCTGTAACCTCCAAGTTACATGGCGATGATTCTAATATAACAATAAATATTAAAAATTAAAAAGGAAAAAAAAATTGTAGATTTAGAACTAAATTTTTAGTAGAAAAATTAGAAAACATGACAATAAATTTAAATAAAACGATAACAAAAAATCAATAAACCACTTAAAAATTTAAAGAAATTTGAAAATATAGATATGGATAATCCTTACCATGGTGGCACGATGGTTGTGTAGTGGAAATGAGAGAGACATTTGGAACCAGATCTAGTTGTGGTAGTAGTAGTGTGATGTTCGACAGTGGTGGAGCGGAGATGTGGTGGTGGCATTGAGTTGTTTGGCGAAGGTAATGACATAAGTGTGATGTTCAATGGTGGTGGCGGTGAGATGTTCGATGGAGGTGCCCCGTTTGTTTGCTTCCACCCCCTAATTTCTGTTATTGCTTCCAAAATTTTGGGAATAATGTATAGAAACATGGTTGATAAATATGTTTATGTTTCCGAAATTTCTCTAATTTTTTTAAGTACTTCTGAATTTTTTTAGAATTTGATAAATTAAAAAATATATATATTTTTCTGATAAAATGATTTTGTCAATATTGGTATAAATGATATTTCCCTTACTTCGGTTATAGCAAAGAGCTCCTGAATCTATAGTTGCTTGGTGTTCCAACCCACAAAATTATTCCCCAACTATTTTTTAAGGGTAAATATTGAGAACTACCACCACACTGGTCATCACCCATGCCGACCATGACCACCACGATAGCCTCCACTATGACGCTGGCTACTACTCACGTCGACCACCACCACCCACGAAATATGTATATTTACTGTCATACATTCAAAAAAAAAAAAGAAATGTGATAGAGAACAAATATTGATCAAGAAATGTGTATGTGTCCAAATGTTAACTATAAAATATGTATACTTATTGTCATACATTTAAAGAAAGAATAAACAAATGTCGCAACCAAATTTTTTTCTTTTTTCTTTTTAATTTTGTTCTCATAAATGAAAGGAAACAATTTCAAAGCAATGGTTGTTACCAATAGTGTGTATGTTTTCAGAATACTTCAGAGCGAAAATAAATTTTTCATTCCAATTTATTTGAAGTAAAAAAAAAAAAAAATAGAAACACTAATCAAATGCGACTTAATTTTTCTTAACAACGCTATTTCGAGAACATTAAATATAGTTAATGAGTTTTATTTTTTTTTTATATATAAAGTGTCTTGTTATTTTTTGGGGGTTTGACATTTGTATTGATTTGTAAAAAGCAAAGTTAATGCCGATTAATCCTTTATTTCTTTGGGATATTTGGTGATTAGCTCTATCTAAATAGGGGGCGTAATTTGTTATTAATTTTATTTAAAATATAAATTTTGATTTAGTCTCTTAAATTATTTTTTGATTACCTATTAATCCTGCATGTGCTTGTGCTTATGTAATATTAGTTATATGTATCTGCGTAATATTAGTTATATATTAATATATTACATGTAACAATATTATATCTACATATGTAATATTTGTTTCATCTAACAAATATTTCATATACAAATTAGATACATGTAAGTACGAGAGTGTATTAGGTCTTGAATCTTCTTTTAATTTGTGGGATTAAAACACAAGTTGCAATTGTTTATTGGACTTTTTTAAAATTAAGAATAAAATAAGAGATTTGCCACGTAAACACCCTATTTTTCCCCTCATTTCGAGTCAATTATTTTTAGCTCGTTTTAACTAATGTTTTATTTTTTTAATTCGAGTAAATATTAATTAAATGAATTTAATAATTAATTAAATAATTAAAAATTAGATAAAAAAAAATAATAATAAGTGAGTTATCTTAAGAATAACTTAATAATTTGCCTAGTAATAAAATTGTAAACAAAATATGCCTCATGAATTGAATAACTCGGATTGAAAGGGCAATAATACTTTGTTGCTATGGGGCCCAATTCAAAGGACTGACTTCCGGCGGATGATATTTTTGAAATTCAAGTCATAACGGTCAGCTTTTTAGCTTTGGGTTTGTCTTTTCTAATCCCATCATTACGGTTTGTGTTTGGTTTATGAGTTTTGCCAATTCTCAATTTTTTTACATTTTGACTTGCATCTTTTACAATTTTTTGTGGGAGTTTACTTCAATCACTCAAGTGGCAATGAGTGTATGTATAATTAAATGTGAAATAATAATAATAATAATAATTCTAACAATACATGTCCAATCAAGTATCACATGACACCATCTCTACCACCAATGTCCCATTCAACTACATTTGAAAAGTCAAATTTCGAATTTCTATTTGGTTTTGTGACAACAAGTAGTCGGTCATCAATGAAGTTGTAAGTTTTGAATGAAAAGTTACAAGTTTGGATGATAAAGTTACAAGTTACTTTTATGACAATTAGTTAAAAAATTGCTAAGTTACTTTAACAAATTTGCAAATTCATTTTTAAGAAGTTGCAAGAAAAAATTACTAGTGGCACTTGCCTTTTAATTGGTGCCACCAAAATTATGTTTTGAACACTTGTTTTTTAGGATTTAGGATATTTTTGAAAAATAAAATAAGGGACTATTCTTTAAATGATAAGTCATATAATCTAAAGTTACATGATGCGCCGTGATAATTTTACAATTTAATTATGTAAATTATAAATTAACATGATCAACTACGATATAAAATGGAATATCTTGGTTAATTTTGACATATTTAGAAATATTAACGACTAATTTATAAAAAATTAAATCATTTAATTGCTATTAAATTTATTATGCTTCCGATATCAAAATTCAATATGTAGTTTGAAAATTGAAGCATTCAATTAAACGATTAAATATGTAGAAAAAAATACATTGAATAAATATTCTATATTATATGAACTTTTTCAAATATGTGAAAATAAGTAGGGGCTTAATTTGAAAAATTAGACACTTTAATTTATTTATTATTTAAACATATAACCTATTTTATTTGAATGTTTTTAGGGACTGTCTGAAAAGATTTAGTTTTTTCGACTTTAAGATATGTTTGAATGATTTTGGGTTATTCTGTAAATAGCATTACCTAATATCTCGTTATAATATCACGATTCAATTAACACATATTTGAATATCACTATAAATTAACACATATTTAGAAACATTGTGTGCCTAAACCCTAAACCCCAAACCCTAAATCAAAATAGATGATTTGTACTAGTTATGATATAATTGAACAATTGAGAGGTAATTTATGAATAAAAATTTAAGATTGTTGAATGTATTCCATGATAATTTCACAATTGAATTATGGAACTTATCAATTAACACAACCAATTACAGTATAAATTGAGATATTTTCATAAATCAAGACTTATTAGAAACATTAGCGGGTAATTTGTAAAAACTAAGTTATTTAATTGCTATTAAATAAAGCATATAATAAATCTAATAAATATTCTTTATTGAGTAAGGGTCATTTAAAAAATTTAGGGGCTAAATTAACAAAAGAAAACATATGTTGTTAATTTATATAGATAAAAATGTCACATAAGATAAAATGTATGGGTACTTAATGTAATTACTTCACCCAAGTATAATATAAGTTCGAACATTTTCTCCCCCCCACCTTCCAAAAAAAATAATAATCTTCCGTTTCTTTTCATCAACCTAGGGTTAGTGTTCTGTCTTCTCTTGCAATCAAATTCTACCAAAACCTCCAAATCCAAATCGATGTCTCTTAAGAAATCAATAAAATTAGTGAAGAAATACAGGGTTGACACTGCAATCGAAGGTTCTGCAGATGCTGTAGCATCAAAGACGACATCGATTAGTTATGAGGGGCCTACATCGATTACGATGGCTACTGGAACTATTCCATGTACCACTGAAGTTGAGGTTTAAACTTCTGCCCTAAGAGACAACTCTTGACCAAGAAGGGTGAAGAAGAGGACTGTGAAGAAAGGACCTGGAAAGTTCTTCAAAAATTATGTAGACTGACAACAGTATTTCCAGTTCTTTGCTTCCCAAACATTAAAAGTTAAAAGGGACCTAAAACTTGAAGAGGGCCCTTTTAAAACTCTAATGTTTACTTATTTAGAAGGCGAAGGCATTAAGAGTTTAAGCAAATTCCCACTGAAGTTTATGATTAGTGAAGAAATACAGGGTTGACACTGCAATTGAAGGTTCTGCAGATGCTGTAGCATCGAAGATGACACTGATTACTCATGAGGGGCCTACATCAATTACGATGGCTACTGGAACTGCTCCATGTACCACTGAAGTTGAGGTTTAAACTTCTGCCCTAGGAGACAACTCCCGACCAAGAAGGGTGAAGAAGAGGACTGCGAAGAAAGGACCTGGAAAGTTCTTAAAAAATTATGTAGACCGACAATGGTATTTTCAGTTCTTTGCTTCCCAAACATTAAAAGTTGAAAGGGACCTAAAATTTGAAGAAGGCCCTTTTAAAACTCTAATGTTTACTTATTTAGAAGGCGAAGGCATTAAGAGTTTAAGCAAATTCCTGTTGAAGTTTACGATATGCATGTTCATATTTTTTATTGCAATATGAAAGTAAACGAAATGTGAATGAAAAAAAATAATAAAAAAACCTCATATGTTCTACAGAAAGTTATTAGGTTGAATTGTGTTGTTTTGAGTAAAATCCTAGAGATCCCCAACGAAGCTAGAAGATTTTATTTTGATTCTGAAATTGATTTACACGGTGGCCTAGAAATTTTTAGCCATGACATGTATAGGGCTTTAACAACTAGGTCATTCAACAAGGGGTCCCTAAATTCTACCAAACTTAGACCATATGCATGCCATGCATGCCTTCTTCACCAACACGTAAAAGATAATTTGATACCTCGGGAAGGAGGCACCACAATATTTTTAAGTACATTGGCTGCATGATGTTGTATGATTTTATATGTGGTACTTGATTCACAATCCATTACTTGATCTTGAAACAAATGGACAAAGCAATTAGCGACATAAATAAGGCTTTTGTCCTCCCACTCCAAGATTATTGACTCAAATATTTTAATATTTCAGTCTGTCTCTAGAGGAAGAGAAGCATAGTTGCTAATGATGCCACCGGATATGTCACCTTGAGATTCAAAAGATTGGAATATCTTCTCGCTTAGCTCACTTTCTTTAAGCTTGGGTTCCTACAAAATAATACACCGCATGTGGGCCTACCAGCGTTATACCTCTAGTGTGAGAATCAGTTGGAAGTTTCCCAGTAGAATTTGGTAGAATTATAGCTAGGAAAAAGTGTGCGGAACAGGTTAGCTCACCATTCTGGTATTTATAAGTAGTTAGGGACTTGTTTGACAAGTTTTCCCCGATTCTTGGCCCATTATCATTAAGGTTGCCATGATCTCGGCCAACCACTAGTGTTATGATATAAATGGCGAGATATGGGAGAAAAATGTTGTTGTTGAGAAGCAATGGCTCTTTCCTAAACGAACGATGCTTGCTATAACAGACTTAGTTGTTGTGTCACGCCCTGGTTCGTGGAGTTAATCCTTGTTTAACATGATGATGATCACAGAGTCAAAGGAAGTCACGCAGTCACCCGACACCTTCCTTCGTGAGGCATCGCTATCTCGCTCGATTGGTAGCCCCAACAGAGCGGATCGGGTCTTTCCCAGTCGGACTGGTGCTGTAGCCATCTTGGCAAGGACGAAGAGTTCCTCATGCTTGCCACGTGTTAGGGATACATGGCCGAAGATCAAGTTGTGCCTGATTTCCTCCCCATCAGATGCCCCTAATCCCAAGTGCATGGCGAGGTGCGTTCGAGAATATTTTTAGGAGATGAAAATCAGGACCAAGTCATGAAGAGGGCTTCAAAAATGGACTGGCGCCTGTTAATGTTGATAAAGGTTGTCTTGATTCATATCTTTGGAGGACGAATATATCTTCTCAAAGATTCGACACAGTCTGCTCCCTCATTAGGGCACTTTATGTAGTGATTGTGGTCTTTTAACGTTCCTCAATTATTATCATCGTCAGCATGCAACCCTTGAGGTTCCCACCTCCTGGAGTTTCTCATTTCTTCTGCCAATTTAAGGCGTGCTGTATTGCCTCTCTCTCTCTCTATCTCCATCTTTCCCTTCTGAGTGTCTTTCGACGATTTTCTCATTTTCCAGCATGGATTTCGTCCACTATGAAATTAAAGAGCATCGAGAAAAGAAATCTAGGAATGTGCGGAGGATGGAGACATTGGTTACTAAGATGAAGACGAAATTAGGGCCTCACCACTACCTTCGCAAGTTAGAAGAGCTTCGGACGTTGTACGTCGCCCCGAACTCCAGTCACTATGCTGTTGTCTTGGAGATGCTCGAGACGTTGGACAAGTTTGAGAAAGAAGATTCTGGGGCCTACAACCTTGAGATGATTTTGAAGGGTTATCTAGGGAATTTTCTTCAAATACCATTTTTTTTTTTTTAATTCTTGATCGGAAGCTTTGTTTGAGGTTTTTACGATTTCATTCAATTCCTCATTTTCTGATTCATTTTATGAATTTTTTGTTTCGCTGTTTATGAGTAAGTTCATTATCTGTTCTTTTTTTTTTTTTTTATTGCAGTCTAGTGCTTGTATTTTTTATTTCATTCTACAATTTTTACTATAATGTCTATGTTTTCCACATTTGTAACATATTATTTCTGTTTTATTTGATCTTGGTTTTGATTTAACGACGGGTTTTTCTCTCCCAAAATATTTTTCCCATTTACTAGAATTTCTTGGTTTTGGCTTTGAATAATATTTCTTGATGATTTTGTCCTTTTGTCCTGATTTTGAAGATGTTGCCTGAATTTTTTCATAACCATATTGACTACAAAAGTCTCCTAATTCATTTTTACTTTGACTAAGTTCGTTCTTCATCTTTGATTGTAATTTTCCGTTATTACATAAAATTAATCATTCTTTATTTATGACAGTTATTATTTGCCCATAAGTTAGCTCACTATAGGGGTGGTCATGGGCTCAGTGCCCGCCCAACCTGAACAGTTCGACCCTATTTTTTCAGGGCTTGGGCCTAAATTTTAGAGCCCGATCAATTTTAGGGTTGGGCCTTGGCCCAACCAAAATATTTTAGGCTCGGTTGTAGACTAATTAAATTATATATATATATGGGGCGGGCGGGTAAGAGACATCCCATATCTCTCTATCTCTCTCTATCTCCTGTCTCCATGAATTCTCTCGCGGCATCCCTCTCAGCGATCTTCGTCGCCACCGACAGAGCCTCTATCGCCAGCTGCTACCGCCATCGTCGTCGCTCTCCATTGCCTTCGAATTCCCAGTCGTCGCTGTCGCCGCCGAATCCGCCGCTCACAGTCATTTCCTCCGAATCTCGCTACGGAATCTCGCCATCGCCATCGCCAAGTCTTGCTGCTGATCTCGCTGCTCACCGTCGTTACACTCACTGCTCCCGACGGGCGGTCTCTGGTCTAGGAGAAGTCCGACGCTCAAGGGTGTGTGTTTCGTGATGGAGGACGAGAAGTCCACCGTCGAGATTGAGACCCCCAACGCCGACGAGAAGTCCTTATTCCTGCTGATAATTATCTGCAGTAATCGGTAGTTGATAAGGAATCTGTCATTCCATTTACTATTATCTGATGATTTGATAGATGAAATTTGATAACACCTGCTTGATTACTTCAAATCATTGTTTTTAATCTTCAATCTGCTTGCAGGTATTTTATCTAAATTCATTGTTGTTTAGATCTAATAATAGCACTAATTGAGTAATTAAATGATAGATTAACTAATTTGATGTCTAATTTTTTGATATGATCATTTTAATACATGAATAGTACATTTAGGCTTCTAATTCTTGTTCTCCTATCATTGATCCCAAATTTTGAGATTAAAAAAAAATTATAGGGTCAGGTTTTGGGCTTAGTTTTTTTTATAGGGCTGTGTTGACCTAGTGAACTACCCAAGAGGGGGGGTGAATTGGGTAGTATTACAAATATCAGAGTTTATAACACTTCAAAAATCAAATAATTAATTCTATCCTAAAATTAATTATTATTTTTATAGCAGCAGATATGTGTTATCAACTAGATGTACACCAAATAACAATATAAGTAAAATAAATAAAGCAGCACACTACGATATATTCTGGTTCACAAAGTTACTCTTGGCTAATCCAGTCATCCGAGCCCTACAGAGATTCGCACTTACTAAACTCAAGATTCTTTTAAAGGTAGGAACCAAACTCTCACAAAGATTCTTTTCATAAACTCAGAATCAACCTTTACAAATTCTTTTTCCCAGATTCAAGAATAATCTCTACTTTTTACATGCTCAAGAATAACCTATACTTTTTACAGATTCAAGAATAACCTAATTATTTTTATACCTTAGGCTAAAGAATCAAAACCTCACAAAAACACTCCAACTATCATTTTCCCAAGTAAGGATGGAACCTTTACAAAATCACTCACAAATTTAATCAAGGAAGAATTAACATCTCAATCTCTTTATCGTCAGAGATTGAAACCCAGTTATCTCTGATTAGATACTCTCAATAGTATCTAATCTGCACACAACTCATCAATTACAAGAAATTGATAAGTTCTTCCCACTCGGAGTTTCTACCACCTCAAATCAATTTAAACTCAATTATTGTTTCGATAATTCCTAGTGATAGAATAAAGTAAGGAAACAAAAATTTGATTATAAAAATAATACGGGTAGGACAAAATTGAGCACATAATCAGATTATCACACAAATCGTTTTAAAAGATTTTTATGCTTTTAAAGTTCAAAAACGATTTCATCAAGATCTTATCAACCAAACAAATATAGAAAGATAAATATGCAGTAAAGATTAATAGCTTAGAAAGATCTCACCCGGATAACACCGAAGGATTATCAATGCTAAACAGCTCAACTCTGTGACACTTACACAATCAGCGCTTTAATTCAAGAACTCCTCAATAATTAATCTCACAATTTGATCTCTCAAAATAATATCAGAATGATTACTCTTATAAAAGTTTATGAACTGAATAGTTCTTAATATTAATAGATTGGGATCCTTTATAAGTGAAAAACGCAGGTCTATAAATAGGGAATTGAAACAAGCTCTCCAACGGCTAGTTTCCACTTGTTATGACATTTAATTGCTCTTATAAACTCCTTATATTATTATGACTTTATTTTAGTCCAAATCACTTAATTTTGGCTTTTAAACTTCTCAATTAACTCCCCAAAATATTTCTTAATCACAATTAAATAAGATATAAAGAATTACATGTACCAAATTGAGATATATAAAAAATATTTGAACCATAACTATAGGGATATTTAAATATTAATTAAATAACTCAAAATATATCAGATCCCTAAGATATCTTGCATATCTTAACCATAAACGGCTAGTAACGGCTACTATTTGAATTAAATCCGAAATTCCATAAATCCTGAAACAACTCTGTTTGTCGATCGACTAAAGCCCATCAGTCGACCGCCCAATTCATAATGTAGCCAAGCCAAAAATCCTTCGCCCATCGGTCGACCGCCCATATTTCATCTGTTGACTGGATGATTCAGAATGTTTCACAACTCAATCTATCTATCGACTTAGATATCCAAAGAGTTCCTCTTTGGCCATAGGTTAACCTACCTATTGACCGAACAGTTCAGAGAGTTCATCATCTATTCACAGGTCGACTTACTTGTCGACCGACCACTTCTGGAACACCTTTCCTTAATTCGTTTTTAAATCCAATTTTATCGACGTTTTTGCCTCTTTAACCGATTTCTTTTCTCGGTTAACTCCACTAAATCTTAAATTCAATTTTAGTCAATTATCTTTATTTCTTTTTCAATTACACATAAGAGAAAATAATTTAACTAATTCGGATCTTATAAAAACACACATAATTTTAAAAAATATTTTATGTCGTGTGTGATCCTAACCGGGATACATTAAGAGTTAGAATTTAACCTGAGTTGTTTTCCCTAGGTTCTTCAATTTTTTCGAACTCTTAATCTTCCATCATCTTTGTCATTATTTTTAGCATTGCCACAATATCTTTATGATCATTTTCATCATTGGAACTAATAAACTGAAACACTCAATAAAATCGTTAGTTCCATAAAAAATATCAACCTTTAATTGTCCATCAAAATCTTAAGATCAACAGGCCGGGCTTTGGCATGAAATTAATGCCCGACCATAGGGCCGGGCCATGCTCGGGTCTAACAAATTCTTATAATACCCTAGTCTAAGTCCGACCCAACCCATGACCACCCCTAACTCACCATAGTTAGTTCCTAGATCCTTTCTAATTCTTTCTTTAACGTTTTGAGCAAACAATTTTGGTAATCCTGATATGAATCTTTTTTTCCAATAGGCTTCTCCACTATCATTTCTAATTTTTTTTTTTTGACAAAAATACGTTTTTGTACCATTTGAAATCTTGTAATTTTGGACACCTAAGATTTTGTAAAATTTCATCATCTTTTGATACCATCTCAAGGGGTTCCCCAATAAATGATTTTGATATTGCCTAGATTAGGGTACAGATTGTATCTAGCTCTGTTACGGGTTCTTGATTGGTTCCTTCTATTTTGATTTTGACGGCATTCATGATTATTGTTTTTTCGTTTCTGGTGAGGGTGTTGTCCCACCATCCTTCTAATTGTCCAATGAATCCTTGAGTGATTAATTTGGCTATAGATACTTCTCCCCTATTTCTCATTTTGTAGGCTACTGCTGCCATAGTCATTTCATTAAGAACTCCTAATATTTGATATTCTGTTAGTCCGTCTATATTCCATTCATAAAGAGATAAGTCATCATAAGCCAATCTAGCATTAAGTTTTTCTTCATATGATTGGTCAGAGAAAGAGGGTCTATGATAATAGAGCTTTTAGTTTGTCTCCAATTTGAATTTTCTTTTGAATATTGTATTCTATTGATTTATGGGTTATTATTTTCCTCAAATTGATTTCTTAGTTTTTCTTCAATGGACAAAGTATTGATAGTATTATCTTTTATATTTAATTTTGATAGTTTTTTGTAAATAGTGTTTAGTAATTCATTTATTTCTTTTGTATTTTTGACTCCTAAATCGAATTTGAAATCATCGTCTACTTCAAAGACTATGAATGAGATTTTGAATTTTTATTTCATTCTTAATTTCTTTGTTGTCTTGAATTTTTGATTGCTTTGCTCCTGCTAGGGTTTCAAGAGTATTTACTATTCTATTTAGTTGTCCTGAGGTAGTATGTAATATTTGATTAATATAATTATTTTAAATGATAATATGATCAGTATTATTTTGAGAGTTAGTTTCTACCCTTTTAAAATGAGAGGCTATAATTTAGAAGTTTTTGTGTTCTGTCTCAATTTTGTCTAAGTGTGGATGTATTGAATTAATATTTTGATTATTGTCTATTATTTTTCACGTTTTCTTATTTGTTTGAATAGTTTGAATATATTTTCTCTTATAATAAATAATTAATGAAGTATATATTTATTTTTTCTCTAATCATTTTCTTTTTTCATTTTGACTTAATTTTTTCTCTTTCTTCTACAAAATGTTTTTTGAAAAATTTGTTTCTTTTTTTGGTGTTACTTTATTGTATGAATTCTTTTCTTAAGTAGTCCATATCTATTTCGAATTATCTATTAATTGTTAAGATTTGATTATTTCTTTAATTTTCATCTAGGATTTGAGAGACAGTAGGAGAGAAAGAACCTTCAGATTCTTCTTCATAAATTCTTTGAGGTGTGTTTGATTCAAAATTAACTCCTCTTAGTTTGTAATATTTATTTGGTTTTTGTATAAATATTTGAAATACTTTTTCTTCCTAAATCTTGATAATTTTCAAATGTTTGAGCAGAATTAAGACTTCTTGATTTAATTAAGAGTGTTTGAAAATTTATTGTAACATTTCCATCTTGATCTTGACTAAAATTTGTTGTTACAGTTTTTGACAGACCTACTATTTTGACTTCTTCAGTTAATTCTTGAAAATTCCATTCTCCTCAAGTTATGATTTCATTCCATTAAAGTTTTCTTGGTTGAGAAACTAAAACTGTTATATTTTCATTAGCTTGAATAAATGTTGTCATTCATTTAGGACTTTCTCTTTTTGCGTTCGGAAAAACTGTTGATGTTGTTACTTTATAATATACTTTATAAATTATTTCTAATTTTTTTGATCCTTTAAAGTTAAAATTTTGTCTAATGATTCATCATTTAAGTCAGTTCTAATATTTGGATAGCATTTAAAGTATATTGGTTCTTCGGCTATATTTGCTTCTAACATTCATAATAAAGAGTCGTCAAATTCTTGATGTCTTGAATCTCTAAGAACAATGCATATGAGTTTATTTAATCATTTTCTAGTTAAAGGGAATATCTCTACTTGAACTAATCTTATATGAATTCTATCGTAATTTTGAATAAAAGTTTGTAAGTTATCTTTTGTCAATATTCTTAATTTTTGTCTTGAAATATTAGAGTGTAAGGTTGTTGAATTATTGACAGTCTTGATAGCATATTCTCAGAATCTCAAGGATCTCTCACCAATAAAAGTTAATACCATTTTGGAAATTATTCAATATTTCGTAAAAAATGAATTTTCAGCAGCCTCATCTTCAAAACCTTTTCGAATTTGTCAAAATTGCGAAGCGCTTGTAAGATGTTCTGAAAATCTTTATAAAAAAAGGAGAAGAGTTTTTCAAAGAAAATTTAGATTTATAGAAAGAGATTTTAAAACTTCAACACTCTCTCTCCGACTTAACCATTGAAATTTTTAAATACCAACATCCTTCAATTTTTTTTTTGCTCATCCTCATCCGAATTCGATCTGCCCGATTTAAAAAATAACCCACTTTTTATTTCTGAAACACTCAAGAAACAAAAAGTCCGAGTATTTTTCTTTCCACTCAATTTCTTGGGCCCATTACAATACCATATAGCCCAAAATATTATTGAAATCTTACTTCTTGTTGCCAAAATGATCTCCATCGCTTTGAACCCAAATACCAATCAAGCTTTGACTGTCTGTGCCACCTTACCAAATTTTGTTGAAATAATAAATTATTTCATCATGAGTATTTGTATTCCTCACATATTTGAGTTTGTCTCCAATTTGAATATTCCTCAAATTGATATTTTATTGAAAATATCCAATACTAAATAAAAAAGACCACAAAAATAAATATTGGAGGTTCATTTATAAGTGTATCCTAATCTATACCAGCACACTATTTGCTATGATTTTTATGATACCAGCTGAGATTGAATGCTATTGAGTTTGATAACATGCCAAACTTTGACACTTATGTATATATGTAATATCTTGATTGAAAATTTTAATTGATTATAGAAAACTCTACCAAGCAAAATTAACCTAAAAAATATGGAAGGAAATGAAAACTGTTTCCTTCCTTAAAAATTGATGATTATTTTTTAATTAATTTTTTTTTTAATATTACATACATTAAATAATAATATATAATAATCAACTATTGGAATATGATATTGATGGCGTGATGTTATTTCTTATATTAAAACTATAACGATATTATTAATAAAGTGTTAGAATATTATATACAAAATAATTATCCTTCTCTATTTTATATAATATCATTATTAATATATTCTTAAAAATATTAATAATAATTATTAATATATTATAGAAATTTAATTAAACTAATAAATTAACTTACATGATTAAAATAGTCCTCAAATAATATAAACCAAATGGTATAATTACCATAACAGTTTTGATCAAATTTTAAAATTTAAACTTTAACCCAAAAGCCATTAGAGTAACTCTAACCACAATAGGCATTTGAATTAGACAAATTGATCAAATGTCTATACGAATATTATTTTACTTACTTAAAAATATAATAATAGTTATTATAACTATTAAGTTAACTCTCAAAATATGTATATATATATATATATATATATATATACACTCAATACTGCCTATAAAATATCCGCTGTGAAGGGAATTTACCCTTCACGGTGTTTTCTACATGGAAATATTCAGGATTTATAATTTATTTTAAAATTCAACTTATATAATAATTACATATTTTTTGTTCTAAAATTTGTTTTTTTTCCAAAAAAAAATTATGATCCAAAAAAGGCATATTCCCCTCCCCCCTTTTTCAGAGGTGCTTTTCTTTTTGAAAAGGAGAAGCTCGTAGATTACCATGGATCAATCCTGCCTAGATCAACTGTTGCGTTTCTCTTGAGGATCAAATAGAACATTCAATCATCAGAAATGTAGTTAGAAAGATCGATTTCAGACGCCTAATTTACTTTCATGGCCCCCTTACACTTATTGTAGAAGACTCAATTCAAAAATTTTATCATGATCAAGATTACCTTCCTAGAGTTAAATTTCCAGTCAATATCAAATCCACTTTGTTCAACCATTACAAGGAAGAATGACTTCAAGAGCTCAATCATGATCCTATGTATGAAGAATATATTATCTCTCCAGGATATCGTTACCGTCCCAATTTTGAAGAATTCAACCTAGATAACATGATGAAGGATTAAAAAAAAGACTGCAAATATTAAAAAAAAAAAAAAAAACCTCACAAAATTCAATAATTATTGGTATAATATTGTTCATGATTATGTGTTTTACACCCAAGGGCTACCGTCCATGTGTTGTATGATCATCTCAATAATTGTATCAATAATCATTACCGCTTACATCATCACGCCCAAATTCATATCAACATTATTTCCTTTCAAGAAGCATATTCCAAGGACACTAGTACATGTACCAAGTACTAGAGTGAATACTATTTTCAAAGGGCTACTAAAGGCTACTTTCAAAAGTAAAAAATTATTTTCAAAACTTTCTTCAATTGAAACATACGAAGGATTCCTACTTCATGATGTAAAGTTAGGCAACAAATTTGTCAAAAGGAAGAATCACTATTCAAAAATAAAATTATCATTTTTTCAGAGAAAAGATTCATCGGCAAGATTCGGATGTCGGACAAAACCTATATAAATCAATATGGAGGTCATTAGTTGAGACATATATATACACACACATATAAATGCATACTGATAAGTTGAAAATACATATATACTTCTAAACCGAATTTGGTAGTTTTCGAGTGTTTTAGTAATATTTTATTGTGTTTTTTGTTTGTTTTTATGTAAATCAGGTATAGGGACGTAATCGAGCAATAAACAAGCGAAACGGTGGGAAAACAGTGAAGAAATGATGAAAGAAACAAGGTTTCAGGACAACAAACCCACTGCCGCGACGGTCAAGCCACCGCCGAGGTAGTGGAGATGGAGGGAGAATTATCATTTTTTCAGAGGAAAGATTCATCGGCAAGATTCGGATGTCGGACAAAACCTATATAAATAAATATGGAGGTCATCAGTTGAGACATATATATATATATACACACATATAAATGCATACTGATAAGTTAAAAATACATATATGCTTCTAAACCGAATTTGGTAGTTTTCGAGTGTTTTAGTAATATTTTATTGTGTTTTTTGTTTGTTTTTATGTAAATCAGGTGTAGGGACGTAATTGAGCGATAAACAAGCGAAACGGTGGAAAAACAGTGAAGAAATGATGAAAGAAACAAGGTTTCAGGACAATAAACCCACTGTCGCGACAGTCAAGCCACCGCCGAGGTGGTGGAGATGCAGGGAGAATTGCACAAGTCTCACTGCCGCAGCGGTTATTTACCACCGAGGTGGTGAAAGTCCAGAGAGCTTAATGCTATTTTCACCGCCGCAGTGGTCATTCACTGTCGAGGCAGTGAGAGTCTAGAGAGCTAAGGGTTTGGTTTACTGCCACAACGGTGAAGTTAACCGACTTACTCACTGCCGCAGCGGTGAACCACCGCTGCGGTGGTCACTCTGTGCAGAAAATATTTATTTTTCTAGATATTTTGAAGCCGTCTATTTAAGCCCCTTTTCCCCCCATTTGTTAAGGACTTTCTTAACATTAGAGACTTGATCTTAGGCTATTCTTAAGAGCTCAAAGAGGAGATTCAACATTTGGAGAAGATGAAGCAATCCTGGACTGATCTTTGGCGACAGTGGACTATTCCACTCTAAGATTTGATCGTTCTTCTTTTGTTTTTATCTTTGTAATCAACTTTTCATAACTAATGTTGATGAATCCCTTTTGTTTTAATATTTGTATGACTAAGATCATGGTAGGCTAGATAAATATTATCTAGGGATCGATGTAATTCATGTAAATACACGTTTGATTGAATATATGTTTATTTAACGGTTGTTTGTCTAAATCCGATTGTGTTTACCGTTTTATTACAATCTTAATATGCTTGTTAAGGTATTAGGGTTGGTTTTGAAATACATGGTTTGATACTTGGGAGAGGTAACCCTGGATTCGAACTAGGGTTAAACACATCACGACAATCTAACGACCCGAGAGGGCGTTAGAAAGTGTACAATCCATGAGGTTGCGTCAAAACTCATGTGACTATGTGTTATATAAAACGCTAGCGGTGGACTTCAGCGTTAACGCGAAGTCACATAATCACTCATTTTACACTCGAGAGAGGTAATGAGCGAGTTTGAGATACCTAGATTGTTGGATAGGATAAACACCGTTATTGCTAGCTAAACGAAGTCAAACATGTATTAAGTGAATGAAATCAATCCCTAGGTAATCCACTTAGTTAGAATTAACCCAATAGTTATTAGTTTAACTTAGTTTTTAAATATTCAACTTCAAATAATTCTTGAATCATTTAGATAATATAAGACTATACAAATTACGGTATTCAATTAATCAAACACGTTTTCCTATGGACGATATCCGATCAAAAGATCCACTATATTAAAATTTGACCTCGTGCACTTGCAAGTTAAATCAAGACGTGAAAAAGAAGCATCCAAGTTTTTGGCGCCGTTGCCATGGAATGGTGTTTTGATTTGATTGATATTGTGACCAAGTGGTTGAATATTAATTCAGACAATTCTTTACTCTTGATCCAGAGATCGAGCGTACCTTGAGAAAGATAAATAAAGATAGAAGAAACCAAGCTCAAACTATGGCCAACGGTGGAGATGATCGTATGTTCGACAGGCACTACCGCAATAGCCTCTAGAGCAAGAAGTTCCACAACGGGTCCTTAGGGACTACTATCGGCCTGTTATGTTCGACAACTACTCAAGAATTTGGAGGCAGTCGATCCAGGCCAACAATTTTGAATTAAAGTCTGCCCTGATCAATAAGGTGCAACAAAACCAATATAACGGGAATCTGCACGAGGACCCCAATGTCCATCTGGCTACATTTCTAGAGATATGTGATACAGTTAAAATCAACAGTGTTGTTGAGGATGTAATACGGTTGAGGTTATTTTTGTTCTCACTTCGTGACCGAGCACGGGGTTGGTTACAATCAATCCAACTGAGGAGTATCAACACTTGGGAGGACCTTGCTCAAAGGTTCCTTACTAAGTTTTTCCCGCCTTCAAGGACTTGTCAACTCAGAGGTGAAATAGCGCAATTTCATTAGAGGGAATTCGAGCTACTATTTGAAGCGTGAGAAAGGTTTAAGGATCTATTGCGTCGGTGCCCTTAACACGGGTATCAAGATTAGTTTCAAACCCAACTATTCTACAATGGGTTGGATGGCCAAACAAAAACCATAGTTGATGACGTCTTGGGAGGATCATTGTTGTAAAAAACACCTGCTGAAGCAAATGCGTTACTGGAGGAAATGGCAGCTAATAATTACCAATGGCCAAATGAGAGGAACACGGGACAAAAGGTAGCTTCAATTCAAGAAGCTGGTCATATTGCTACCTTATTGGCCCAAGTCTCAAAACTCTCGGATCAATTGGTTGCCTTTTCTACTAAAAATGCTTCGTCCAGTCATGAAGCGAAGAATGTTGCAAGCAGTTCTCAACCTGGAGTGGATAGTGAATTCGAAGAATGTCATTTCGTCAACAATCGAGCTTATACTTTCAGGTCCACCACCAATATTTCGACTCACTATCATTCGGGACTTCGCCACCATGAAATTTTTTCATATACGAATAATTAGAACACGTTGCGGTCACCTCCCAGTTATGGAACACAAGCTCAAGGTTATCCTATACAATAAAACTGCCAAATGCAACAACTTGCTATTCAAAATCAAAAGCCAAACTTGGAAGAAATGATAGGATATTTCATGAAGAAACACAAACAATACTGCGTGAGACGCACAACAGGCTTAACAAGCACGAGACGAGGCTTGACTCGATTGAGACCATATGTACAAACACAAATGCTACTGTGAAATCATTGGAGACTCAGATCGGATAACTTGCAAGTGCGATCCAAGAGCAGACCAAGGAAAAGTTTCCTAGCAACATAGAAACTAACCCGAGGGAATGCAAGACTATTACGTTGAGAAGCGAAAAAGAGGTTGAAGCAAGAAAGCAAATGGAAGAAGAGCCGGGGCTAAGACATGTTGTTGACCAAAATGAACCAAAGAGACATGTGGAGGAGGAAGTTGATGAGAGAAAAGAAGAGGAGAATAAAGACAGGATGGAGGAGAAAAATGAGAAGAAGAAAAAAGATAAAGTTGAAGAGAAAAGAGGAGATCAAAGGGTGATTCCGGGGAGAATTACATTCCCGAACAATCCACCGATTCTAACTACACCTTTGCCTTATCCACAATGATTCCAAAAGAAGAAGTTGGACCATCAATTTGCAAAGTTTCTTGACATTTTCAAGAAAATACAAATCAACATACATTTTGTGGATGCGTTAGAACAAATGCCCAACTATGGAAAGTTCTTGAAAGATATAATAACGAAGAAAAAGAAGTTGAAGGAATACAAGACGGTAAAAATGATGGAGGAATATAGTGCTATACTGCAAAGGAAATTGCCTGAAAAGTTGAAGGATCCCGGTATTTTCACGATTCCATGTACTATAGGAAAATCTCATTTTGACAAAGCACTATGTGATCTTGGTGCTAGTATCAACCTGATTCCATCTTCCGTCTACTGGAAGTTGGGATTCGGTAATGCAAAGCCAACCACAATTTTCCTTTAAATGGCGAATTGATCATTGACTTATCCAAAAGGAATTATTGAGGATGTATTGGTGAAGGTAGACAAGTTCATATTCTTGGTGGACTTTGTCGTGTTAGAAATGGAGGAGGATAGGGAGATTCTAATCATCCTTGGAAGGTCTTTTCTTGCAACGGGAAAGGCTTTAATTGATGTGCATAATTGAAATTTGACGTTGAGAGTAAACGAAGATAAGGTAAAGTTCGACATTTTCAAAACTATAAACTTTCCGGGTGAATGTCCTAAATGCAACCGAGCAGATGTTGTTGACTAGTGTGTGAGAGAATTCTTTCATGGAAATGTGGATATGGATCTATTGGAGTATACACTCACAAATTCCTTATCAATGGGAGATTTTGGTGAGGAGGGCTCAACTACGAAAGTTGGTGTAGTGGACTACGTGCTTGATATAGAGGCTCAATCTAAAGATGTAGATGATCCGATTCATGTGGCTATGATTGAAGAAGAAGTTAATTCTCCCGAACTATCCAATCCGTCTCACGGTCGATTAATACTCAAACAATTATCGGATCACCTCCGGTATACCTTTTTGAGGAAAAATTTAACCAATCCGGTGATAATCTCATCATCCTTGACAAAAGAGGAAGAGTACAAGTTGCTAAAAATTCTGAAACAGCATAGATCTGCCTTTGCGTGGTCTATTTTCGACATTAAATGAATTAACCCAACAATATGCATGCACAAGATCTTAATGGAGGATTTGTTTAAACATTTCATTGAGCATCAACAGAGGCTAAATCTGGCAATGAAAGAAGTCGTTAGAGCGGAGGTGTTGAAGCTCTTGAACACTGGGATTATTTATACTATATCCGATAGCAAGTGGGTTAGTCCGGTGCAGGTGGTACCAAAAAAAGACGGCATGACAGTTGTGAAAAATGAGAAGAATGATCTTATTCCGACACGAACCATCACTGGATGGTGAGTGTGTATTGACTATCGAAGATTAAACATGGCAACAAGGAAAAATCATTTTTCGTTTCCATCCATTGATCAAATGCTTAATTGTCTTATCGGTTATGATCATTATTGCTTTCTTGATGGCTGCTCGATGTATAATCAAATAGCCATAGCACCAGAAGACCAGGAGAAGACTGCCTTTACATGCCCGTATGGAACAATTGCCTACCGACGTATGCCGTTTGGTCTATGCAATGCACTGGCCACATTCTAACGGTGTATTATGGAGATATTCTCGGATATGGTGGAAGACATTATAGAGGTTTTCATGGATGAATTTTTAGTTTTTGGTTCGTCCTTTGATCATTGCTTGTACAACTTGGCACTTGTTCTCGATCGTTTTGAAAAGAAACACTTGGTTCTCAATTGAGAGAAGTGTTATTTTATGGTTAAAGAAGGAATAGTCTTAGGTCATTGAGTCTCTTCAAACGGGCTCGAGGTAGACCGAGCCAAGATTGAAATAATTGAAAAACTTCCAATTCCGATAAATGTGAAGGGAGTCCGTAGTTTCTTAGGACATGCCGGCTTTCACCAGTGCTTTATCAAAGACGGTAAAGCCATTGGGTCACTTACTCGAATAAAAAGCCCCATTTGAATTTGATGAAGCTTGCTTGAAAGCTTTTAATGTAATGAAGGAAAAGTTGATTACGGCTCCTATAATAGTTGCTCCAGATTAGAACGAGTCATTTGAAATAATGTACGATGCTAGCGACTATGCAATTGAAGCGATTTAAGGCCAACACAAGGAGAAGATCTTCCGATCTATTTATTATGCAAGCAAGACTTTGAACGATGCACAAGAGAATTACACTACAACATAGAAAGAGATGTTGGCAGTTATTTTTGCATGCGATAAGTTCCGATCCTACATTATAGGATCTAAGGTGATCATCTATACGCATCACGCTACCATCCGGTACTTATTCGCCAAGAAAGACGCCAAGCCGCGTCTATTCAGATGGATTCTCTTGTTGCAAGAGTTTGATGCGGAGATAAGAGACAAGAAAGGAAGTGAAAACGTTGTTGCTGATCATTTGTCATGGCTGGTGCAAGAAGACGTCGGTGATGAGTCCTATATTACGGAGGTGTTCCTTGATGAGCAGTTGTTCAAAATTGACACTACACTTCCGTGGTTTGCGGATATCATCAATTTTTCTAGCCTGCAGGGTGTTACCACCGGATCTTACAAGTGCCCAAGGGAAGAAATTCCTGTTTGATTCGAGGTACTATATGTGGGATGAGCCGTTGCTATTCAAGAAGTGTGTTGATCAGGTGATTCGACGATGTGTTCCAGAGGAAGAGATGGCAAGTATTCTTTATCACTATCATTCATCACCTTGTGGTGGTCACTTTGGAGTGACTCGGACAACTGCAAAAGTGTTTTACTCAAATTTTTATTGGCCATCATTGTTTAGAGATGCTTATATTTTTGTGAAAACTTGCGATCGATGCCAACGGGTGGGTAACATTTCAAGAAGGTATGAATTACTGCTGACGTCTATTCTTGAATTAGAGCTGTTTGATGTATGGGGTATAGACTTCATGGGACCGTTTTCATCATCACTCGATCAGGAGTATATTCTACTGGCGGTGGACTACGTGTCTAAGTAGGTTGAAGTTGTGGTGACGCCTTCTAATGATGCCAAAGTGGTTCTTAAGTTCCTTAAAAAAACCATCATGATGCAGTTCGAGACACCTCGGGCCATAATTAGTGATGAAGGAACCCACTTTTGTAACATAATGTTCAATACTTTGTTGACAAAGTACGGGGTGAAGCATAAGGTGGCGCTGTCATACCATCTGCAAACAAATGGCCAAGCCAAAGTGTTAAACAGGGAGATCAAGCAAATTTTGGAAAAAACAGTTTATTCTAATCGCAAGGATTTGGCGGTAAAGTTGGATGATACACTGTGGGCATATCGCACGGCTTTTAAGACACCAATCGGTATGTTGTCTTATCGGTTGGTGTTTGGAAAAGTGTGTCACTTGCCAGTTGAGTTGGAGCACCGCGTCTTTTGGGCGATAAAGAAATTGAACTTCGATCTAAAAGCTTTAGGTGAACAACGTCTCTTCCAACTTAATGAAACGGAGGAATTCCAAAACGAAGCGTATGAAAATGCCAAGCTCTTCAAAGACAAGACGAAGAGATGGCATGACAAGAAAATACAAATGAGAGAGTTTAGTCTGGGTCAGCAAGTTTTGCTGTTCAATTCACTGCTGAGGCTCTTTCCTAGAAAATTGAAGTCCTAGTGGTCCGGACCGTTCTGGATCAAACATGTATTTTCATTCGGCTCCACCGAATTGGAAGGCGACGATGGACAAATTTTTCGAGTCAATGGGGAGCGGATCAAATATTACTTCGGAAATGAAGAGCGAGTTGTGAAGAGTATCTCCCTCGTTGACGACTGATCTTGGAATTTGCTAAGTCTAGCTGGGGATGGTAAATCAAGCACTTTTTGATATGAAACTGAGGGTATAATCTTGACCGACTTTTGTTATTATTTACTTTTTGGAGGCTGAAATGGTCTCAGAGTGTGTTTAGAGGTGAATTGAGGAGTATGGATACTCGGGGGGGGGGGGGGGTTGTTTTGTACTTAAAATCGTTGAACTAGCGAAGTGGAAGCATGTGGTGTGGAGCCTAGTTGAGAAAACATGAAGAAAACATGAAAATCCAATAGGAGGCTCACCGCTACAGCAATGAAATTACTAAGAAAACAAAATTCAAACCAAACATTCCACCGCCGAGGTGGTGACCTTCACTGTCGTCGTGGTGAAACTTCAGGATGTAAGTTTTAAACAGGTTCTCCACCGCTACGGCGATGAACTCTCTGTTCGAATAAAAAAAAGAAATCTTTTATTTTAAACCGCCACAACCACCCCTAAAACCCCAAATATCTACATTTTCATCCTCCGAAACCGTTTTCAACCCTCAAATCTATTATTCCATTTTCAAATTTTGAGATTTTCACCACAAATCATCCACGAAAAATCTATTTTCAACCCATTTTCGAATTTTTGGGTTTGAGGAACAAAATGGGCGATTTCTTCCATATTCAATTGTTTGGACCGAATTGTTTTGACAAGTAATTACTTTTGATCCTACATTTCATATATATGTTGAAATCTTTGGTTGATTTACATATACATATCAAGAATGGTTGAATTTGGATTGTTCCCTAAACCCTTGAACCCTATTTTCGCGATTTTCTTTATCACTTTGGTATTTCGGTGTGATTTTTGGTGATGAACATGATTTCTATATATTGTTACGTTGTGTGATACAAAATTACATGCTACATTGTTGAAATTTTGTTGAAACCATTGCGATTGGTGTGTGCGTATTGTGATTGTGTCGTGTTCTTGACAGTGTTGATTCGGGGGATTGTTTTCTATTGTTCAAATATGATTGGGCTGCCATGTTTTGTGATTGTGATTGATAGGAACAATAACTAAATGAGACGCATCGAAAAGACCGAGGGGAGGAGGTTTGAGTTCTCGAGTCGGGGGTCCCGCCTCCGACCATGATTCCGCTCGGTTTGTTTCAAAACAGGCCGGGGAACAGTTTAACCATTTCGAACATAAGTGGACATACATTCGACAACGAGGTTTTGGGCCATTAGAAAGTCTCCCAGCAGAATTTAAGGATGTCATCCGAAGCCGAGGTTGGGAAGAATTTTGCAAATCACTACCTCGGGGTGAGGTAGCTTTAGTTTGGGAATTCTATGCCAACATCATCGAAGCCAATGACAACTGGACAAGGGTTCGAACTCACCCTATCCTGTTCAGTCCCAAGTGCATTAATGAAATTTTGGGATTGGCGGTGCCGGAACCATCTGACGAACCGTACGGGGGTTACGCTCCAAGCATGGAAATGGTGATCCATGCCATCACTTTAGGTAATGTCCAATGGACTCATACAGGGCTGGGTCTAGCTATTTTCCCGGCTACGTTCCTGAATTCGATCCCAAAAATCTGGCATCATATTGTTTGTGGAAGCCTTCTCTCGATGTCTTACTTGTCTAAAGTCTTCAAAGAATAAGTTATGACGCTATATTCCATTCAGATGGGCAAGTTGCTTAATATCGAGTTCTTGATCTACTCCTCAATTCTTTATGCCGTCCAAACAACAAAGGCCGACCTTCCATTTCCATCACTATTGATCAACCTATTCAAATAGGTCGGTGTATCAATAGTTGAGGATAACCCTTGTCCCCTTATCGCTCCGCTCGATCTATCTATAATAACTTGAATGTGGAAAGGCAGAGCGCAAGGGCCGGGGGAGCCAGAAGTAGAAAAAAAGGAAGGGCCTGAAGAGGAAGAGGTGAGACCATCTGAGGCCCCAATTCCAGAAGCACCTGGCCACCCCTCAATCACTTTGGAGCGGGTATATCAAGAACTCTAGGATGTCCGGCTCGACAATCACGTTCTTTGCCAAGGGCAGTATAATTCGGATCTCCAAAATGCTGAGCTCCGGATGTTCTTGGGTCAATATACATGCCAACAAGATCAAGTCCAATGGCTTATTGGCGCGCGTCTTGGAATCGATATGAGCGCTTATCGGCCAATATCGCAATTGTCGCTATACCTCTTGCAACCGCCGCACAATCCTTTCAAACGAGACGGTGATGGAGATGACATTCATCCAGGTGGACGGTAGTATGTAAGACTTCTACGTCTCATCTCCTAGGTATGTGTTCAGAACCCATTTTTTCTCATGAATGTTATATACTGATTTTGGGTTTGCTGCTTAGTCAGTGTAGATACTGTCTCGTTTAAGTTTGGGAGGATGTTCATCCAATTTTGTTTTTGTTAGAAAAGGATGAACAAAATTTTGATTTATTATATGGGATGTTTTATGTATACTTAGTTATGTTTTGTAGAAGCTTTGATGTATATTGTGAACTTTAACAAATAGTTAAGTTAAGTTTTGTTTTATTTTTTGTGTTTGTGCATATGTAATGCTTAGTTTAGTGTATGTATGTTAGTGTTTAGATTTAGTGTAGAGCTATTTATGTATGAAGTAGTATTTGCGTGTTGAGTTGTTGAGTTCGTCTGGGCCATTTTTCGATGATGAAAATTATCCCCTAATTGTATATCGAGGTCGGGGGTGATGCCATTCATGTGTGTTTTGTGTGCTTGGCATGTCGATTAGGTAAAAATTATTTTGATCCTAAATCGCACGATCATATAAACTCAGTGTATAACCATTCGAATGATTTGACGCCGATTATTCAGTAATAAGTTCATGACAAATTTGAGGAATCTAGAACTTGATTGGCGGAAACTTGAGGCGAAATCCTAGGTGAGGTAGTTCAGGAGGCATGATTTAGGCCTTCATTTTTATCGCTTGAACCTTTAAAGCTAACCTTGAAAATTTTATCCCTTGTTACCCTGTCGAAGCCGATAACCTTTTCAATTCTGAACATATATCAATACCCTAGCCAATTAAAAAATTTTCAAACCATTGTCGCTAAGCTAAATGCATGAATTGAGTGAAATCAAGTTAGCATTATTTTCTGCTACTTGAAGTGAGTGGTCGAGTTTCGGATTAATTTTTATTGGTTCGGTATTAGTGTATCCACTTGTCATTCTTTTAATTCTATTTACACGCCTCTAAAATTGTACATATTTGAATAAGTTTGGGGGTGTGTTATGTTGTCTAAAAAAAAAAACCAAACTATGTGAATATAGTTTTTACTTTCGTTCTTTCGACAAGTGAATAGAAAGTTCTTAAATTCTTGTTCGGGGTTGTGTTTTAAATATTTGGGGTTACGAGAGAGATATAGCGACAAGCATTTGTGCCTCAGGTATCGTTGAATTACTGTAATTATAACAATTTTCTGTTTTCTATTCCTGAGATACCCTTGGCCGTTCTCCAATGCCTATCCAAGCCCTATTGATCTCTATGAATTTTCGAACTTATATTAGTGGATAGTCGAGCCCAATCAAGCATATGGTTTTCCTAATCCTTAAACGGTTTAAGTCATGAGCTTAGTTATTGACTAATCCAATCTGGTGTTTGGATAGTTATATATTTGAGTTCTCACACATACATTTTAAATGGATCTAGAATAGGTTTTTTTTTTTTTTTTTTTTTTTTTTTTTTTTTTTTTTATTGATATTGAGTGTTGAAATTCTAGAACACCACGTGGAGTGTTCTATTTCTGAACATGATCTGATCAGGGACTGTTGAGGGAAGAACAACTTGGTTTCTTCGATTGAACTTGTCACTCGCATGTGTTTACTTCTTATTTGTTAATGTTTATTCATTTTTAGTTTAGTAATTAGTTAATTAGTACAATTAGTTTATTTTAGTATTAGGGTATTTTGTTCGAGGACTAGCAAAATTCCAAGTTTGGGGGTATTTGATAGGTTGAAAATACCTAACTACTTCTAAGTCGAATTTGGTAGTTTTAGAGTGTTTTAGTAATATTTTATTGTGTTTTTATTTGTTTTTATGTAAATCAGGTGTAGAGACGTAATCGAGCGATAAACAAGCAAAATGATGAGAAAATGGTCAAGAAACGATGAAAGAAACAAGGTTTCAGGACAGCAAACCCACAACCAAGACGGTGGAGATGCAGGGAGAATTGCATAAGTCTCACCGTCCCAGCGGTCATTCATCGCCTCAGTGGTGAAAGTCCAGAGAACTTAATGCTATCTTCACCGCCGCAACGGTCATTCACCACCGAGGTGGTGAAAGTCTAGAGAGCTAAGGGTTTGGTTCACTGCCGCAACGATAAAGTTAACCGATTTACTTACCACCGCAGCGGTGAACCACCGTCGCGGCGGTCACTCTGTGCAGAAAATATCTATTTTTCTAGATATTTTGAAGCCTTCTATTTAAGCCCCTTTTTCCCCCATTTGTCAAGGACGTTCCTAACATTAGAGACTTGATCTTAGGCTATTCTTGAGAGCTCAAAGAGGAGATTTAACATTTGGAGAAGAGGAAGCAATCCCAAACCGATATTTGGCGACAATGGACTATTCCACTCTAAGATTTGATCGTTCTTCTTTTGTTTTTATCTTTGTAATCAACTGTTCATATCTAATGATGATGAATCCCTTTTGTTTTAATATTTGTATGGCTAAGATCATGGTAGGCTAGATAAATATAATCTAGGGATCGATGTAGTTTATGTAAATATATGTTTGATCGAATATATGTTTATTTAACGGTTGTTTATCTAAATCTGATTGTGTTTACCATTTTATTACAATCTTAATATACTTGTTAAGGTATTAGCGTTAGTTTTGAGAATACAGAGTTTGACACTCGAGAGAGGTAATCCTGGATTCGGATTAGGGTTAAATACATCACGACAATCTAACGACCCGGGAGGGCGTTAGAAAGTGTGCAATCTATAAGGTTGTGTTAAGACTCATGTGACTATGTGTTATATAAAACGCTAGAGGGGGACTTCGGCGTTAACGTAAAGTCGTATAATCGCTCATTTTATACTCGGGAGAAGTAATGGGCAAGTTTGAGATACCTAAATTGTCGGATAGGATAAAAACTGTTATTGTTAACTAAATGAAGTCAAACATATATTAAGTGAATGAAATCAATCCCTAAGTAATCCACTTAATTAGAATTAACCCAATAGTTGTTAGTTTAACTTAGTTTTTAAATATTCAACTTCAAACAATTCTTGAACCGTTGAGATAATATAAGACTATGCGAATTACGGTATTCAATTAATCAAACACGTTTCCCTGTGGACGATATCTGATCGAAAGATCCACTATATTAAAACTTAACCTCGTGCACTTGCGAGTTAAATCAAGATGTGAAAAAGATGCGTCCACATACATATGTATGTATGTGTGTGTATATATATATATATATATATATATATATATATATATATATATATATATATATATATATATATATATATTTGAACAAGGCCTAATTATTATATAATTAGAAGTCAATTATATTATTTAAATTAATAATATCTTGATTGACATTTGCAATAGTAGATAAATCTTTTATAATTAGATGTAATATCAAACCCATATGCCTTAACCATTTACTAAATAAAATGATTTAATAAATATATGCATATATATATATATATATGTATACACACACACACACATATGTATATACATATATATTAGTTGTTGTTTTTTTTGTTTTTTTTTGTTCGGTGACATCTTTCTCTCTTGAAATACTACTAAAGTTCATAGGTGACGCCAACTACGATAATATTTTGATGATAGCCTAATAGTAGTGCGTTTATCGAGATGAGTGTACCGTCTTCTATGTAAATTACCAATTATGTTTTCATACTAAAATGCAAAAAGAAAATGTTTATCAAAATTGATTATTTTATAACGTTAAATGGATCAAGTAAATGATTAAGTGTGAAAAATTATTTTTATTATTATACTACTATGCTATAGTGTGATCCCAACAGGAGGACATGTCCTGTGAAATGTTGATGGTTCTAACATGAGGGTATGTCTTGTAGAACGTTGTGTTGTGACTTGACAGAATGGTAAGTCCTGCAGGTGGTTGTTATATTTGTTATTGTTGTTGTTGTTGACGATGATGATTATTATCCTGTTATGGTGGTTTATATCACGTGTTGGTTCCTACCATCGGAGCTATTGAATGGCCTTAACACTGATGACAATCTTAGATTGCACAGTTGTACATGTTACAGTACTGTTATAACTTCCGATCGTGAGGTGAAATGATCCTATGGTTAGTAGGAAAATATGTTTCCGATATTTTGTTATATAAAAGTGATTTGATTAGTTGATTTATACTCAGTTGCTATTTCTTGATGATATATGTGAATTTTGATATTGTTCAGTGTGGTTATATTATGTTTTGAAAAATATCATCGTGATTATATTCTGTTTTGGAAAGTGATTTTGATAAATGTATTTGATCTTTTAATTTTTTTTTATATTATAAAGACAGAACATCGATAAAATATTTTATCTTAGGTACCCAAAGTAGATACGGGTCCACTACTGGTGTTAGATAGAGTTAGAGGGTGGTGCTGCTTTTGAGGTAGTCGGGACAGTTGTTGGTAATTAATGGTTCAAACTTTTGTAGTGTTAAGTAAATTTTAAAATTTATGTCTATTGATAGTTAGTTTATATTTATTATTAGCTGGGTAATAGCAAGTCGATGTCATATCTATTATTATTTTATTTATCATAGTGGCGCAACGGAAGCTTGGTAGTGGAGTGGTTTATCTTTCGTCTCTATTTCTTTGTAAAAATAAATAGGAAAAACCGAGTGGTGACCTTGAGAAATCGGGTGGTTACAATTGGTATCAGAGCTTAGGTTACAGATTTTGTAGACTTGTTGTTAAAGTGTCGTGTCAGTAGTGGACCATAGGATATGTCATTGAGTTGTAAGGTGGTTTGGAACATGAGTTTAGAGTCATTTTACTTGATTAGTAGATAGTACATATGCATCAAGTATTACGTTATATTAATTATTGTTAATTTTTCTTGATAAGTGGATAGTACATATGCATAATTTGTTCAGTTGAAGTAATTAAATTTCAGGACAAAAGTTTTTTAGGGGGGAGGGATTGTAAGACCCTATTGTTTTGCATGTGCATATCTCTACTTGCATTTTAGAACATGTAGAAAATAATTGGGTCTAGTGTGGTATTTAAAAATTTAATTTAAAATTTTTAGGGTGTCATTTTGATATTTAAAATTTGGCTTTAAGAACTTTAGTAGGGTTAATATGTTAATTTTAGTTTAACTTTTAAAAATTTTGGGATTATTATGTTATTTAAAATATAGTTTTAATAATTTGAGGGTATAATTAATATGTTCATTATCTTAGGAGGGTATTTTATGTAAATATAATTTTTTTATATATATTAAGCTTATGTATGTGTGTGTTGTCAAAGGCTCAAGGACACAACACATATCCCACGTATGTTGTGCTAAAAATTTGATTATTAAAAAAAAAAAAATTGAAGGAAATTGGGGATTTAAGAGGTTTAATATATATATATATATATATATATATATATATATATATATATATATTAGTTGTTATTTATTTTTTATTTTTTGTTCAGTGGCATCTCTTTCTTAAATCACTATTAAGGTTTACAGGCGATACCGACTACGACAATATTCTGACAATAGCCTAATAGCAATGCGATTATTGAGGTGAGTGTATTGTCGTCAATGTAAATTGCTAAATTATATTTTCGTACTAAAATGTGAAAATAAAAGGTTTATTTAATTTGATTATTTTATAACGTTAAATGGATTAAGTAAATGGTTAAGTGTGAAAAATGATTTTTATTATTATACACTATGCCATAATGTGATCCCGATAGGAAGGCATGTTCCGCGGGATATTGTTGGTCCTAATAGGAGGGCATGTCCCGTAAGACGTATTTTGACCTGACATGAGAGCTAGTGCTGTAGATGGTTGTTATATTTGTTGTTGACGATGATGATTATCATCCTATTATGGTAGTTTATACCACGTGTTGACTCCTATCATTGAAGATGTTGAATGACCCTAACACTGATGGCAATATTAGATTACACAATTGTACATGTTACGGTACGGTTATAACTCCCGATTATGAGATGAAACAATCATATAACTAGTAGGGAAGTATGTTTCTGGTATTTTATTATACAAAAGTGATTTTATTGATTGATTTATATTCAATTGTTATTTCTTGATGATATATGTAAATTTTGATACTGTTCAGTGTGGTTATATTCTGTTTTGGAAAATATCATTATGATTATATTCTGTTTTGGGAAGTGATTTTGAGAAATGCACTTGATCTTATATATATATATTATGAAGGCAGTACACCGATAAAATATTTTGTCTTAGGTACTCGAATTGGAGATGGGTCTACTACTAGCGTTAGATAAGGTCAGAAGGTGGTGCTGCTTTTGAGGCAGTCGGGGTAGTTGTTAGTAATCAGTAGTTCAAACTTTTGTAGTGTTAGATAAATTTTAAAATTTATGTCAGTTGACAGCTAGTTTATATTTATTATTGGTTGGGTAATAGTAAGTTGAGGTCACATTTATTATTATTATTATTATTATTATTATTATTATTATTATTATTATTATTATTATTATTATTATTATTATTATTATTATTATTATCATCATCATCATCATAGTAGCGCAGCGGAGGCGTGGTGAAAGGGAGGAACCGAGTGGTGGTCCTAGCAAACCGGATCATTACATCAACCAACAAGGAGATGGTTCCAGGTCAGAGGGGATGACGAGAAGAGATGCGGTCTTTTGCTGTCTTTATTTTATTTTGTTGCTTTTGTTGTTGTTTTCGTTTTTTTAATGTACGGGGCACCCCCTATTTTTTACATATATAATAATGATCTTAGCTTTCCTTTCGTTCCCATTTGTCTTCATGTAGACAAAGTGCAAAGTGTTTCGTAGGAATATTGCTTTAGTGGCAGTTCAAAGGATAATGCCATATAGGTCATGGAAGGCTGTGCTAAGTAGAGGGTTGTCTTGAGCTTGAAGGCCTTTAAGATTACAACGACCTCCTAGTTTTCCCGACCATTGGGCCCATCGGAGTTGGCCTTAGGTCACGGCCGGACTGTCGGGGTTGGTCGGAGTTTTTCTTTTCTGGTTCATTTTTCTTCCTCACATACTTGCCGAGTCATACGGTCGCTTTTAAAAGCGATTAATTCGACGGCATGGTCATTCTAATGTTGCTTTGGTATTCGCACATTGGATGTGACAGCTCACGTGTTTCAGAGAGTCTTCACTTCGCTTTATCGCTACAACTTTTGAGATGCCTTGTCCAGTCAGTTACCGCCACTTGGAGATCATGCCTCTCGATGTACCTCTTTCTTAGGCCACCAATTAAGGGTCCGCAGTTGAAGGCGGAAAAGTGATTGTTGTATCTCCTGCGTAAAATGGATGAGCTTCGTGTTCTTTTCAGCAGTCTGGATACCTGTCATTATAACGCGATAACCGAGGTCCTAGATATATTGTCTAAGTTGAAGGGCGGGAAAGAGTGTGTGAATACCCTCCAGGAAAGTTTGGACGAGCTCCTGTCAGAGCTGGTAAAGTAAAGGGTAACCAACATGGCTGTAGAAGCGAAAAGTGAGACCTAAAAGGTGAAAATCTAGAAGCTTATTGCCATCCAATCGAACTACACCACGGTGGATGGTCTCCAATATTTCGACGACGAAACAGGCTCGAGCAATCGAGCTTTTTCTAATTCCTAGGGGTAGGGGAAGAGGAAGCACTCGCTTTTTCTTCTTGGCCAACGTATCATTCCGTCTCTTTTTGTAACTGCCTTAGAAGGCCACTATTTGTACTACCTTTGGGCCATTATTTATTACTGGTAGAATTTCTTTTTCGCTTTTGCACCCTTGAGTTTGTATTTTGTTTGTGACCCTCATAGCTGCTAAGTAGCTAGATGGGTTGTTTTGTCACACCCGACCTCGGAGCCTCAACGTCCGAGGTCGGACGCGACGTCGACTTGATATTACTCGACCATCCAACAAATATACAAACATGCACTGATGATTTTTCTTCTTCTTCATGTTTTGACATGTTATGTTTCTCAACTTATGTGGTTGAGAGTTTTGACATGTGTTATGATTATCAACTAAAATTTTGTTTTAATTTTTTTTTAATTAATTTAATTTTTTAAATTAATTTATTTATTTACACTATTATCCCTCCTAAAATAAAAAAAAATATTAATTTTATACCAAAACTTTTAAAATCATATTTTAAATAACTTAATAATCCCTAAATTTTTAAAAATCAAAATTAAAATTAACATATTAACCCCTAAAATTTTTAAAGTAAATTTTAAATAACGCATTGAACCCCATTATTTTTCTAAATGTTCTAAAATACAACTAGAAATATGCATGTGCAAGGACTAGGCTTTACAACCCTTCCCCCCTAAAAGAAATTTCGTCTCGAAATTTTAGTTACCTTAGATGAATAAATGCGAATATTTATTCCTCATATCCTCTTCTCTTTCCCATGTTGCTTCCTCCAAATAGTGACTGTGCCATAGTACTTTCACCAACGGAATCGTTTTTGTCTGTAACACTTGATCTTTACGGTTTAGAATCTGGACTGACTCTTCAATGTATGTCAAGTCTTCTTTCAGTTCGATTGGTTGGGAAGTCAATACATGCGAAGGGTCTGGCACATATTTTCTGAGCATCAATACATGAAAAATATCGTGTAATCTAAACAATTCTGACGGTAGGGCTAGTCGATAGGCCGCCGTGCCAGCCCATTCTAGAATCTCATATAACCTGAATGGGCTTAGTTTTTCCTTCTTCCCAAATCTCATTATGCCCTTCCACGGGGATATATGTAAAAACACGTAATCACTTACTTCAAATTCCAACTCCCGTCTATGTTTGTCAGTATAGCTCTTTTGCCGATTCTGAGTAGTTTTCAGTCTTTCCTGAATCATTTTGATATTTTCCATTGTCATCTGAGCTATGTTTGGCATTAATAATTTTTGTTTTTCAACTTCAGTCCAACAGACTGGAGTTCTACACTTTCTAATATACAACGCTTCATATGGTGCCATCTCGATTGCCGAATAGTAGCTATTGTTATAGGCAAACTCCATTAACGTCAAATGATCATTGGTGGCAGAATATTACGTCCCCACTTTCACCGCAAGTGTACATGTCAAGTTTTAGTATAAATCGGGAGAATAAGGGTATCGTGTCCACAGGGATGGGTTGAGATTATTATTGAGTACAATAATTGTCATAACCTAATTTTATCTAGGCAATAAAAATGAAGTTTATAATTAATAAATACTAATACTAAGTTAATTAATCTAATTAAACTATAATACTATATTGAGATATTTAGGGACAAGATTGCCTAGGGATTAACTTTGTTTATAAAAACATGTTTGGTCTTATTTAGTATACAATAATGGTGTTCGACCTATCCGACAATCTCTGTATCGTAAATTCACTCGCCACCTCTCCCAAGTGTAAGACGAGTGAATATGCGATTTCGTGTCAACGAAGAAGTCCCTCTCAACATCTTAACAACACTACGTCACATGAGTCTCGCCCTAACGTCATTGATTGCATATTTTCCAACTCCCTCTCAGGTTATTGGATCGTTGCGTTGTGTTTACCCTAATCTGAATTCGGGGTTACCTCTCCCGATTGTCAAACTTTGATTTCTCACTATATCTAAACAAGTATATAATCATGACAAACCAATAAATACAATCAAAATGGCGAAGAACAATCATTAACGAAACTCAAACTCAAACAAACAACATTTTCATAAATATTATTAATCCCTAGACAAAATCTGTTTAACTCATAGTCATAACCGTTTATACAATGTAAAATGAGCTAAACATGCTCAACAACCTACCGAAGTTAAAAAAAATAAAGAAGAATTGAAAGAAACTTAGCCGTAGTTCGAAGATTTATCGCTAAAAACGCTTCGGGATCGCTTCTCCTTCTTTGCAACGTGTTCTTCTTATTTTTTGGAGTTGGTTGAACACTCCTCAAAACACTCTCAAAATATTAGGAACCCTAAATGAGCTCTAATAGCCGAATGGAAAAAGAGGGGGAAGAAATAGAGAGCAAAAATATCTAAATAAATATCTAATTCTAGTGTAGAGTGACCGCCGTGGCGGTGGGCATGTCGATAGTGTCTTCGCCGCAGCGGTGGAATCAGTAACTATACTGTTGTTTTACCGCCGCAGCGGTGGGCTTCTAGCATTTTTAGGCCCTTTTCTGCATAGTGACCACTGCGGCAGTGGTCTGGACGCCGCGGTGGTGGGATGGTTTTCAAAATTATGCCTCTATGCTTGTTTTCCTACCGTTCTTCCACCGTTCTTGGTCCGATTTGTCGTTTATGAATCATTTTCATACCTTTTTACCTCACACATCTGATTTATACAAAAAGAATAAAAACATATTAAAACATAATAATACGTAATAAACATACTCGAAAACTAACAAGTTCGATTTGGAAATAGATAGGTAAATTACACCTATCAATTATCCCAACTACCAGGAAATTCTAGAACACAACCCTTCAATATATCTTCCAATATTTGAATTGTACGCTCTGATTGACTGTCTGTCTGAAGATGAAAGGTTTTATTGAATTTCAACTTGGTACCCATAACAGCTTGAAGACTCGGCCAGAATTTTGATGTAAATCTCAGATCTCTATCCGATACTATGGAAGCCAACACACCATGCAATCTAACAATCTTGTCAATATACAATTTCGCATATTTGTCCATGGAGTACGTCGTTTTTAGAGCTAGAAAATTAGCAGATTTGATAAGTCTATCAACAATCACCCAGATGAAATTATGTCCCTTTTGAGTACAGGGTAATCCAGAAACAAAATTCATCGTGATATGTTCCCACTTCCACTCTGGGATAGGCAAGGGCTGCAATAATCCACCCGGACGCTGGTGCTTGATCTGGACTTTCTGATAAACGAGACACCTGGTGACAAATTTTGTAATTTCTTATTTTATTCCAGTCCACCAATAGTATTTTTTGCAAATCCCGATACATTTTGGTACTGCCTGGATGCATTGTATATGCTGAGTTGTGCATGTCTTCCAATATATCTTTCTTCAAATCGGTATTATTAGGCACACATAGTCTATTCTTAAACATCAAGGCTTCATCATTGTCTCTGAAGTGATAGTCGACTCTTTGACCCTTCTTCACTTCATCTCTAATCTTTCGTAATTGGACATTTGACTTCTGCGCCTCTATAATACAGTTGATTAACGTTAGTCTGAAAGTCAAAGTTACAAGCAACGATGCTATCTGACCAACTACCAACTGGACTCCCAGAGATTTCAGCTCGACATATAGGTTAGTGTGAACAACTCGAAGGTATGCAACTGAACCTGCCGATTTTCGACCAACTACCAACTGGACTCGTAAAGATCTCAGCTCGGCATATAGATTAGTTTGACCAACTGCTAACTGGACTTGTAGAGATCTCATCTCGGCATATAGGTTAGTGTGAACAACTCGAAGGTGTGCGATTGAACCTGTCGATTTTTGACTCAATACATCTGCTACAACATTGGACTTTCCAGGGTGATAATGGATAGTACAATCATAATCTTTGATCAACTCTATCCAAAACCTCTGTCTCAGATTTAGTTCTTTCAGAGTAAACAAATATTTCAAACTCTGGTGGTCAGTGAATATCTCACAAGTCTCGCCATACAAATAATGTCTACAAAGTTTCAAGGCAAACACAATTACAGTCAACTTCAAATCATGTGTCGGGTAGTTACGCTTATGATTCTTTAGTTGCCGAGAGGCATATGCAATCACGTGGCCATATTGCATTAGTACACAACCTAGCCCCTGGTGTAATACGTCACTGTAAATCATGAAGTCACCGCCTTCTATCGGGAGAAAAAGTATTGGCGCGGATATCAGTCTATTTTTTAGCTCTTGGAAACTCTATTCACATTTGTCAGTCTACTCAAATTTAGATTCCTTGTAGGTCAAATGGGTCAACGGGGCAACTATAAAAGAAAATTCCTGAACAAACTAGTGATAATAACCTGCCAATCCTAGGAAATTTTGAACTTTGGTCACACTCTTTGGCCTTTCCCACTAAACAAGGACTTTGTCTTTCTTCGGGTTGACTTGAATACCATCCCTTGAGATAACATGCCCCAAGAATACAACTTTATCCAACAAAAACTCACATTTACTGAATTTCCCATACAATTGTTTCTCTCTCAAAATCCGCAACAAAATCTTGAGATGTTATGAATACTCTTCTTTATTTTTGGAATAAACAAATATATCATCAATAAACACGATGATAAACTGGTCTAGATAAGGTTGGAAAATCCGATTCATCAAATCCATAAATGTAGTAGGGGCATTTGTTAACCCAAATGACATCACTAGAAATTCATAATGCCCATACCTCGAACGAAATGTCGTCTTTGCCATATCACTGTCTTTGACTTTCAATTGATGATATCCTGATCGAAGATCTATTTTGGAGAATACCCTAACCTTTTGCAATTGATCGAACAAATCATCAATTCTAGGCAACGGGTATTTATTACGAATCGTCACCTTATTCAACTGTCTGTAATCGATACACATCCTCAACGTGCCATCATTTTTCTGCACGAATAGTACTGGAGCTCCCTGCGGAGAAACACTAGGTCTGATGAACCCATGGTCTACCAAATCTTCCAACTGAATTTTTAGCTCCTTTAGCTCGGTAGGTGTCATACGATAATGTGGAATTGATATAAGAGAAATTCCCAAAAGTAATTCGATAGTGAACTCAATTTTCTTATACATAGGCAACCCTGGAAACTCTTCTGAAAATACATCAGGAAAATTCCCGACCACTGAGATATCTACCACTTATACCTCATTCTGACTGGTGTCAATCACATGCGCGAGATATCCTTGATGTCCCTTCTTCAATAATTTCCTGGCCTCTAGAACTGAAATCAAACTAACAAGGGTAATGACTCTGTCCCCCGAAAATACAAATTTTGACTCGCCTGAGACTCAAAAAGTAACATTCTTTTTAAAATAATTAACTATGACATGATAGCCGAATAGCAAATTTATACCCAGTATCACATCAAAATCGTGAATACTCAAGGGTAATAGATCCATCGACAGTTCTCTATCACCAATACGAAGTAGACTATTTTTATACGTATTATCTATCAACACGAACTCACCTACAAGAGTAGAGATAATAATACTATATGACAGAGAAATAGAAAATTTTCCTACATACATCATAAAGGTCGCCGAAACAAATAAATGAGTAGAACCGGAATCGATAAGTATACGTGCATTTCTATCATATAAAGACATGATACCTGTAACCACATTTGGGGTATCCTGGGCATCCTGCTGGGTAGTAGCAAACACCCGACCTCGAGTCAGAGGTCTACCGACCAATCCTCTACCATGCCCTTGAACACTGCTAGGGATAACACTACCCATATTGCTTGCAGAAGGTTTAGGTGTAGCAATACATTTTGAACAATTTGGAGATATGTGGCCCAACTCATGACAACAGAAACATACCAGACTCGTCATAGTCTCTAATGAAATGATCATCTGATCCACATTAGTAGTATATGGGTGTCCTGGATTGACTAAACGTCTGGCTCCTCTCCTGTCCTTGTTGGTCTGAACTCTGTCCAGGTACGATCTGTCGTGGCCCAAAATATGATTGTCGTGGGCCTAGGCTCCTTGCTGACTAGTCGGTTGTCAGGGTTTGAGAAAATGACGGTCGAGGTACAACTCCCTAAGTGACTCGAACCTACTCTTTTTGTATCGTTCACGGTTCTTGGCGATTTCCCGTACATCTTTCTCTATTAATTTTGCAGTGTTTATCAATTCCGCATAACTTTTGATCTGCTTGCCAGTCAACCTGGAACGTATTTGCAGATCGAGTCCTTTCTGGAATATTCTATATCTTGCTTCTTCAGTCTTCACCAAATCAGGATAGGGCATCAAATTTGATTTCATACTGCAGAACATACATCTTCCACTGTTTCAGTAATATGAACTTTTCCTCCATCTTGAACTGATAGGATTCAGGAAAATATTTTTCATCAAATATCGCAACAAATTAATCCCAAGAAATCTCCTCACCTGGAACTGAAATTAACCTCTTCATTTCCTCCCACCAATGTTCGGCCTTTCTTTTCAACTGAAAAGTGGCGAGAGAAACTCCTCATCCATCTTGAACTAATAGGATTCAGGAAAATATTTTTCATTAAATACCATAACAAATTGATCCCAAGAAATCTCCTCACCTGGAACTAAAATTAACCTCTTCATTTCTTCTCACTAATGTTCGGCCTCTTATTTAAACTGAAAAGTAGCGAGAAGAACTCGACTATCATCAATAATGCCCATTGCCTCAAATATGTGCCTTACGCTCCTCAACCAATTTTCAACATCAGCAGGGCCCGCAGTTCCCGTAAAAGCCAGAGAGTCCAATTCCTTTAATCTTTTTAGGAGTACCGCCTAAGGAGTAGTTATTTCAGTTTTGACCTTCTGGTATTCCACTATCTTTGTCTATGATTGGTTGAAGATATCTATCTACTTCTAAGTCGAATTTGCCAGTTTTCGAGTGTTTTATTTTGTTTTTGTTAGTTTTTATGTAATTCAGGTGCAGGGACATTAACAAGCTATAAACGAGTAAAATGGTTGGAAAACAACGAAAAAATGATGGAAAAATATAAGGTTTCAGGACAACAAGCCACCGCCGCAGAAGGCTACCGTCGCGGCGGTAAAAGATCAGAGAGTTAAGATTTTGGCCCACCGTCGCAACGTGATCTCACAGTTGTAGCAGTGAGCTAACCAACTTACCTACCACCGCGGTGGTCAGCTCTGCACAGAGAAGAAGATATTTTTAGATATTTTTGAAACCTTGAGCCTATAAAAGCTTTTCCTCCACTTGTAAAAAAGGGTTCTGAACATTTCTAACCTTAACATAGTGTTCTTTAGCCATTCTTTAGAGATCATAGAGGAGGTTCATCATTTAGAAGAAGATGAAGCATTTGCGGAGCGATCCTTAGCGACAGTGGACCATTCCACTCTCAAATTTGATCATTTTCCCCTTGTTTTTATCTTTATAATTACTTTTCCATATCTAATGATGTTGAATCACTCTTATTTTGTATGTTTATATGGCTAAGATTATGTAGTTAAGATAAATATTATCTCGGTGTTGTTGTAAGTCATGTAAATACTAGTTTGATTGAATATACGTTATTTTAATGGTTGTTTGTCTAAATTCGATTATGTTTACCGTTATTCTTGATATTATGCTAGTTTAGATATTAGAGAATACGGGATTTGACACTCGGGAAAGGTAACCCCGGATTCGGACTAGGGTAAACACAACACGACGATCTAATAACCTGGGAGAGAGTGAGAGAGTGTGCAATCCATGACATTGGTTCACGACTCATATGACTATGTGTTCAAAAAGACGTTTGAGGGGGACTTCGGTATCAACGCGAAGTCATATATTCGTTCGCTTTACACTCTGAAGAGGGAGTGAGCGAATTATAGATACAGAGATTGTCGGATAGGATAAACACCGTTATTGTTAACTAAATGAAGTCAAATGTGTATTAAGTGAAAGAAATCAATACCTAGGTAATCAATATAGTTAGAACTAACCCAATAGTTGTAATTTATCTTAGTGGTTAATTAAAATACAAATAATTCTTGAAAAGTCGAGAAAATATGAGACTATGCAAATTACAGTATTCAACTAATTTACACTATCCCCAGTAAAATGATATTCGATCTCACGATCATTATACTAAAACTTGACCTCATGCGCTTGTGAGTAAAGTCAGACGTGAGCGTCTTAAATGGCCGTGTCCAAGTTTTTGGCGCCGTTGCCGGGGATATGTGTTAATTTGGTTGATATTGTGACGAAGTGGTTGAATATTAATCAAGATAATTCTTTTATTTTATTTTCATTCAATTCATTTGTTTATTTGATTTATTTGTTGTGATTGAGCAGTGCATGCGACGTAGTAAGACCTTGGAGTCTTTCCCTCTGGATCTCGAGATTAAGAAAACTTTGCGACGAATAAGAAGAAAAAAAAAAAAACCAAGCCGAAACTAATGCCGATGGAGAAGATTCTATGCAAAACATGCCCTAACAACTGCCGGTGCCACAGGCACTTCCTTAGCAGCCCCCGGTGCCTAAGAATCAACAACAAGTCCTCAGAGACTATTATCGGTCGATGATGCTGGATAATTATTTTGGAATTCAAAGGCAGCCGGTACAGGCTAATAATTTCGAGTTGAATCCCGCCTTAATCAACATGGTACAACAGAACTTATATGGTGGGAATCTTCATGAAGACCCCAACATTTATTTGGCCACCTTTCTAGAGATTTACAATATTGTTAAGATCAATGGAGTTGCGAATGACATAATTCGGTTGAGACTATTTCTATTTTCTCTTCGTGATCGAGCAAGGGGTTGGTTTCAATCAATCCAACCTGGTAGTATCAATACATGAGAGGACCTTGCTCAAAGGTTCCTTACCAAATTTTTCCCGCTGTTGAAGACCTCGCAGTTGAGAAGCGAGATTGCACAGTTTTGTCAATGAGACTTCGAGCCACTCTTTGAGGCGTGGGATAGGTTTAAGGACTTGTTGCGAAAGTGCCCCCAACACAGGTATCAAGATTGGATTGAAACCCAACTTTTTTACAATGGGTTGGACGACCAAACTAGAACCACAGTTGATGTTGCCTCAGGCGGATCATTGTTATCAAAGACTTCGACTGAAGCAAGCGCATTATTGGAGGAGATGGCGGCCAATAATTATCAATGGCCGAATGAGAGGAATACGGGATGAAGGGTCTCTACAATTCAAGAGGCCTATCACATCGCGACCTTATCGGCCAAAGTCACCAAACTCTCAAAACAATTGGTCGTCTTATCTACAAAGGATGCTTCGAGAAGTCATGGAGATGAGAATTTTACAAGCGGTTCTCAACCTGGTTTGGATAGTGATTTTGAAGAATGCCATTTCGTAAATAATCGGGCCTATACTTTTAAGCCCACCAAAACATTCCAACTCACTACAATCCAAGTCTTCGCAATCATGAAAACTTTTCATATGCGAACAATCAGAACACGTTGAGGCCATCGACCAGATATGGAACTCAAGCTCAAGGATTTCCAATGCAACAAAGCTGTCAAATGCAACAACCCCCGATACATAATCCAAAACCAAACTTGGATGAAGTGTTGGGTTCTTTTATGAAGGAGACTCAAACAATTTTGCGTGAGATGCATAGCCGGCTTAACCAACATGAGGCGAGGCTTGACGCGATTGAGACCACGTGAACGAACACGAATGCAACTGTGAAATCTTTGGAAACTCAAATTGGTCAAATTGCAAGTGTTGTCAAGGATCAATCCATAGGAAAGTTTCCAAGTAATACGGAAACTAACCCGAGGGAATGCAAGTCCAGTTAGGGACATTAAATCAAGCAAATCAGGTCCAGCTAGGGACGTTAAATCAAGCAAATCTTTTTGATATGTCTCCGAGGGTATGAAACTTGCCCAATTTTTGCTATTAATTATTTTTTGGAGGCCAAAATGGTCTCAAAACATGTTTGGTGGTGAATCTAGGAGTATGGATATTCAGGGTTGTATTTTGTACTGAAAATCGTTGAAATAGCAAAGTGGAAGGGAGTGGTAAGGATTTTTGTTGAGAAAAATGAAGAGAATCAACATAAGCCCACCACTGCGGCGTGAATCTACCACCACGACGGTGAAAATACAAGATGGGTCCATTTCCAGCAAAACACTTCACCGCCGCAGAGCGGTGAAACTTTAGGATGTTATGATTCAAAAAGGCGCTTCACCGCTGTGGCGATAAAGTCTCTGTTCGATTAAAATGCTATTTCGCTTCATCTAAACCGAATTCCAACCCCTAATATTCCAAAAACTCTCTAGTTTCTTCCTACCAAACCATTTCAAAACCCAAAAATCTCATCTTCCTCATTCCATATTAGAGATTTACACCTCAAATCATCCACCAAGTTTGAGATTCAAGCCCCATTTTTGGATTTTTAGGGTTTGCGAACCAAGAGGGCAAGTTTTTCTAATTTCAAGCCGTTTGATCCGATTTGTTCCATCAAGTAAGTGTTTTTCAACTTATATTTCTTGTTTATAATGAAATCATAGGATGATTTTAATCTACATTACAAAAATAGTTGAATTTGGTTTACGTCCTAAACCCTAGGCCCCATTTTCGCGATTTTTCTTTTTCATTTTGGGGTTTTTGCTTGAATCTTGGTAATGAATATTATTTCTATGGAGTGTGGCATTGTGTAGAAATAGATTGCATTACTACATTATTAAATTTGTGTTGAAACAATTGTGGTTGGTTTGTGTGGATTGCAAATGAGTGGTGTTTTTTACGGTTTGGTTTCGTGATGTTGGTTTACGTTGTTCAGATTTGATTGATCCGAGCTTGGGACTTACCTGGATCAATGCTCGAGGCAGCACAATCAAGTGCACCGGCTAATTTGCTAGGGCCTCGGCATTGAGATGAACGCTTATCTGCCTATAACGCAAATGTCGCCTCACCTTTTACAACCGCCACAATTTTCTTTCCGTCGAAATGGTGATGACAATGATATTCCCTTGGAAGGACAGTAGGAGATGAGACTTCTATGTCTTATCTCTTAGGTATGTGTTCCAACCTAATATTTTTCAATGAATGTTATATATTGCAATTGGGTTCGTTGCTTAAACAGTGTGGACACTGCCTTGTTTAAGTTTGGGGGGGTGTTCATCATTTTTTTGTTTTTTTTGAAGAAAATGATGAACAAATTTTTTGCAATGTATTATTTTTGGATGTTTTATGTATGCGTAATTATGCTTTGTAGACGTTCTAATATATAATGTAGATTTTAATTTCTAGTTAAGTTGTATTTTAATCTTTGTCTATGCATGTGTAATGTTTAGTTAGTGTATGTATGCTAGTTTTTAGATTTAGAGTAGATATGTTAATGAATGAAGTTGTATGTGCATGTTGAGTTGTTGAGTTCGTCTGGGCCATTTCCCGATGATAAAAATTATCCCCTAATTGTATATCGAGGTCGGGGGTGATGTTAGTCATGTGTGTTTTGTGTGTTTAACATATCGATTAGGTAAAAATTATTTTGATCCAAAAATTGCACGATCGCATGGACTCAGTGTATAATTATTTGAACGATTTGACGCCGATTATTTAGTAATAAGTTCATGACAGAAATGAGGAACCTAGAAATTGATTGGTGGAGGCTTGAGGCGAAATTATAGGTGAGGTAATTCCGGAGGCATGATTTAGGTCTTCATTTTTATCGCTTAAACCTTTTGAAACTAACCTGAAAAATTTATTCCCTTGTTCCCCTGTTGAAGCCCATAAACTTTTCAATTCTGAACTCGTTTCTACACTCTGCCAATTAATTTTTTTCCAAATTATTGTCGCTAAGTCTAAAAGTCAAAATTGAGTGAAATCAAGTAGCATAGACTAATGCTAACTTGAAGTGAGCGATCGGGGTTTCGGACAAATTGTTATTGGTTCAGTATTAGCGTATTCACTTGTCAGTCTTTTAGTTCTATTTGCACACCCCTAAAATTGTACAAATTCGAATAAGTTTGAGGGTGTGCTCGTTTATCTAAAAAAAAAAAAAGAACTATGTGAATATAGTTTTTAATTTCGTTTATTTTGACAAGTCAATATGAAGTTCTTAAATTCTTGTTCAGGGTTGTATTTTCAATGTTTGGGGTTACGAGAGACATTTAGGGACAAGCGTTTATACTTCGGGTATCGTTAAATTACAACGATTTTCTGTTTTCTTTTACTATGATGCCCCTGGCCGTTCTCAAAGCTAACCAAGACCTATTGATCTCTGTGAATTTCCAAACCTACATTAGTGGATAGTTGAGCCCAGTTAAGCGTATGGTTTTCCTAAATCTTTTAAAGTTTAAGTCATGAACTTAGTTATTGAATAATCCAATCTGGTGTTTGATTAGTTATACATTTGAGTTCTCTCACACACACATTGCAAATGGATCTAAAATGGTTTTAACTGATATTGAGTGTTGAAATTCTAGAACACCACGTGGTGTGTGTTATTCCTTAACTTGATCTGATTATGGGTTGTTGAGGGAAGAACCACTTGGTTTCTTCGATTAAACTTGAAACTCACATGTGTTTACTTCTTATTTATTAATGTTTATTTATTTTTAGATTAGAAATTAGCTAATTAGTGTAGTTAGTTTGATTTAGTGTTAGGGTGTTTTGCTCGAGGACTAGCAAAATTTTAAGTTTGGGGGTATTTGATAGGTTGAAAATACCTATCTATTTCTAAGCCGAATTTACCACTTTTCGAGTGTTTTATTAATGTTTTATTGTGTTTTTATTGTTTTTATGTAATTCAGGTGTAGGGACATTAACGAGCTATAAACGAGTGAAATGGTGGGAAAACGGCAAAAAAACAATAGAAAAATACAAGATTTCAGGACAGCAAGCCATCGCCGCAGCGGTCGACCATTGCAGAGAAAGGCTATTTGAGCCCAACGTCACACCACCGTAGCGGAAGGCCATCGTCGCGGCGGTAAAAGATCAGAGAGTTAATATTTTGGTTCACCGCCGCAATAGTGAGTTAACCGACTTACCCACCATCGCGGTGGTCAGCTCTGCATAGAGAAGAAAATCGTTTTAGATATTTTTGAAACCTTGAGCCTATAAAAGATTCTCTTCCACTTGTAAAAAAGGGTTCTGAATGTTCCTAACCTCAGCATAGTATGCTTTAGCCATTCTTGAGAGATCATAGAGAAGGTTCATCATTTGGAAAAAGATGAAGCATTTGCAGAGCGATCCTTAGCGACAGTGGACCATTCCATTCTCAGATTTGATCATTTTTCCCTTGTTTTTATCTTTGCAATTACTTTTTCATATCTAATGATGTTGAATTACTCTTGTTTTGTATGTTTATATGGCTAAGATTATGTAGTTTAGATAAATATTATCTAGGTGTTGTTGTAAGTCATGTAAATACTAGTTTGATTGAATATACGTTACTTTAATGGTTGTTTGTCTAAATCCAGTTGTGCTTATCGTTATTCTTGATATTATGCTAGTTTATATAATTAGAGAATACGGGATTTGACACTCGGGAGAGGTAACCCTGGATTCGGATTAGGGTAAATACAACGCGACGATCCAATAACCTGGGAGGGAGTTGGAGAGTGTGCAATCCATGACGTTGGTTCACGACTCATGTGACTATGTGTTAAAAAAAATGTTTAAGGGGGACTTCGGCGTCAACGTGAAGTCATATATTCGTTCGCTTTACACTCGTAAGAGGGAGCGACTGAGTTATAGATACAGAGATTGTCGGATACACTGTTATTGTTAACTAAATGAAGTTAAATGTGTATTAAGTGAAAGAAATCAATACTTAGGTAATCAATATAGTTAGAATTAACCCAATAGTTGTTATTGATCTTAGTTGTTAATTAAAATACAAACAATTCTTGAAAAGTCAAGATAATATGAGACTATGCAAATTACCGTATTCAACTAATTTACACTATCCCCAGTGGAACGATATTCGATATCATGATCATTATACTAAAACTTGACCTCGTGCGCTTGCGAGTAAAGTCAAACTTGAGCATCTTAAATGGCCGTGTCCACTCTGCTGCTCTGTCAGCTGCGCAACAGTCTGTAATATTCGCTTGACGACATTCAAGCTTTCTTGCATCCTATCCCTTTTCCTCTAAAGTCCAGAATTCCCAATACTTTCATTTTCATGCTCCATCGTCAAGATCTGAAATGAACTTTAATAAGTAACAGGGTCAATAATGAAAACGACAGTGCATGACGCAAATGTGCTATTTAATCTAATAAAATAACTACCACTCACGTGTCGAACCAACCTATCAACATTGTATCTTACGGTCCACTATTGACTAGACAATTTGGCACGTCTAGAGAACCTATAACCTAAGATCTAATACCAAAAAATGTTATACCCCACCCTGGGGCCTCGACTCCGAGGCCGGGAGTGACGTCGACTTGATATTATCCGACCATCCAACAAATATACAAACATGCACTGATGATTTTTTTTCTTCATATTTTGACATGTTATGTTTCTCAACTTATGTGGTTGAGAGTTTTGACATGTGTCATGATTCTCAACCACATTTTTGTTTTAATTAATTTTTTTATTTACACTATTATCCCTCTTAAAAATAAAGAAAATATTAATTTTATCCCAAAACTTTTAAAATTATATTTTAAATAACTTAATAATCCCTAAACTTTTAAAAATTAAAATTAAAATTAACATATTAACCCCTAAACTTTTTAAAGTAAAATTTAAATAACGCATTGAACTCCATTATTTTTCTAAATGTTCTAAAATACAACTAGAAATATGCATATGCAACGACTAGGCTTTACACGTTTGATGTCTTTGGTGAAGGTCTCCCTTAGCAGACACTTTGGACTTTTTAACAACTCAGTAGTGTAAGGAAGATCCACCCCGTGCAGAGTAGAAGTGGGGGCGCTGATAGGACCAACTGTGACTAGTCTACTTGGGTAGGGATGATTATTCCATGTTGGGCCTTGTTATGTTAAGTAGGACAAGTTTGGTTGCACCATCTGTCTAGGAAAGGCAGGCGACCCTATGGTATAGGGTTGGATCCCGCCCGAACTTCGATAGTTGCTATGGTTCACATGGCAGACGTGACGGGCACTTGTTCCCCAAGGTCACATTGACTGCACATATCTTCGTATAACCTTTTGAGATTTCATTTCCAATCAACCGTTAACCATTTATTACGTGTGCCTTTTGCCCTTCTCTATATGAAATCACCTATTTAAGGCTCGTTCTGCCTCTTCATTTATCACTCTTTGCTACTATCTTCGTCTTATTCCCCGACTCTCTTTCACTCATTTGAACTTTTCTTGGATTTTCTGCCCCTTTGATCTTTCTTGGTTCTTCCGTAAATGGTTTTTCACGAGGATGAAAATTATTGATGTGATCACCCATGTTTTGTCCATCTCTATATGTCAAATGAACAATTCTCTTAATTAAATTAACCTTATTCAATATAATTTTTTGCTCGTACAATGACTTTAATTTTTTTTCACAATTTATCAACTTTGGCTTCATTACATGTTGGTAAGCACTTTGATCAATCAATTGACAAATGTAACAAGTTTTTTTATGCATTATCTCCTATTGTTCCTCACTTTTGTCATTTGGTTTACCCACATCACCTTTTAAAGACAAATACAAATCCTTATAATAAAAGATGTTCATCATTCTAGATTTCGAAACTACATAATTAGCCGATGTCCCTTTTACTATGGTCCCACTACTATCTCCCATTTTAAATTACACAAATAAATCTTTCTCCAATAATCAGAAGTTTTGACACCACTTTATTGGGAAAAATCACCAATTAATTAAATTTTTTTTCCTCTTTATGTGATTAAAATAGGATTACCAATTTTAACACCCACAAAAATTCAACCAAAATAAAGCAAGCAACAAATAAAGCGGGATACACGTCTTTTACGTGGAAAACCCAAGAGGGAGAAAAAACCATGGGACTGAAGTCTGATATCAACTTCTACTATTACAAAATAATGAGATTACAATTATTCACAATTTAAAGAGAAAAACTCTTTGATCACTACATAAATATTACTGAAAACGATAGATTCAACAAAAAAAAAAAAACACTGGTTTGGAGAGGAATACCGAATCACTAATTAGAAGAGTGTTACCAAAGATTGAGACTGATGTAAACAAAATATTTGATGCCGAGAACGAATCCCTGAAATTTCAGCCTAAACGAAATCCAAATCACTGTCCAATTGTCTGGCCGAAGCGTAGTTTTCTCTTTCATCTTCTTTATCTCTTTCTACTACCGTATATCTTATTTTTCACCAACCAAACTTACTTCAGTATTTATTTATTTGATCATGTAGGTAAGGGTTAAGAGCCTTAATGTTTTTTTTAATATATATATATATATATATATTGAGACCCAAGTGGGCTTGGGTTAGGTCCACCCATATGGGTTGGACCTATCCAATAATCGCATGTGGGGCCTTGGTAGCAGAATATTATGTCGCTACTTTCACCGTAAGTGTACAGGTTAAGTTTTAATATAGTGAGAAGAGTAAGGGTTGTAGTCTCTATAGGGATTGGATTAAATTATCATTAAGTACCGTGATTGCCATAACCTAATTTTACCTAGGCGACTCAAATTTAGATTTTTGTTTAAAGAAATAAAACTAAACTAAACTAATTCAACTGAAATACTAATAGTGACGTTAATGGGAATATATTGTTTAGGGATTAACTTTGTTCACTTAAACGTGTTCGTTTCAATCTCGTTTACATTAATGGTATTTAAACTATCTGACAATCTAGGTATCGAAAATTCATTCACTACCTTTCCCAAGTGTAAAGTGAATGAATATGCGATTCGTGTCAATGTCAATGTCCCTATCTAGCGTCTAACGACACTGATCACATGAGTCTTGCCGCAACCTCACGAATTGCACACTTTCTAATACTCTCCCGAGTCATTAGATCTTTGCGTTGTGTTTAAACCCTAGTCCGAATCCGGAGTTATCTCTCTCGAGTGTCAAACCCCGATTTCTTAAACCAATCAATATATTATAACAAACATACATTGGAAGTAATAAAATGGTAAACATAATCGGATGAAAATAAACAACCGCTAACAAAACATCAATTTATTCAAACAACATTTTCTTGGACTACATCAAACCCTAAACAATATATGTTTAACTATACATGGCCATAAACCAATATTCAACTATAAACAAGCTAAACAATATCAAATACCAACAAGGGCTTAAGAAATAAAGAGAGAAATAAAGAAGAATAACCGTTATTTGAAGAATTGACGGTTCCGCATCCGTGATTTCCACTCTGATCCTGATTTCTCCTCTTCAAATGGATGATTTCTCCTTGTTGGTATGCTTTGGAGCTCTCAAGTGAATCCCAAAAGCATGCTTGGTGTGTTGGGACAAGAGGGAATATGAAGAGGGATCCAAAAATATCTCAAAATATCCCAAAATATCTTTACCAGGTGGTGTCGAACAGCTGTAGCTGTGGGAAGCACCGCTGTAGCGGTGAGATGTTGGTAGGCTACTGATCATTGACCGTTGCAGCGGTGTAGTTTATTGCTGTAGCGGTGGTTAAGCAAAAATATTTTGCTTGTTTCACCACTGCAGCGGTGAGGCTGCATTTTTTGAACTTGGCCTTTTTCGTCTTTTCAACCGTTTCTGCATCGACGTCCTAGGGATTTGCTCGATTTTGGTTCGTTTTCACCCTAAACACCTGATTTACATAAAAACAAGTAAAAACGAATTAAAATATATTAAAACATAATAAGAACACTTAAAAATTATCAAAATCGGCTTGGAAATAGATAGATAAAATCAACCTATCAAATACCCCCAAACTTAGAATTTTGCTAGTTCTCGAGCAAAACACCTATACAATAAATTAAACTACCACGACTAATTAACGAATTTAAATACTAAAAACAAAAAACACTAATGAACTAAAATAAACAACAACTTATGAGTTTGAATTTCATCTATACAACCAAAACATTTTCCTCATCGACCCCTAATCATATCGATTTCAAGAGTAAAATGCACCATGTGGTGTTCTAGAATTTCAACATTCAATAACAGTAAGCGCCATTCTAGATCCTGCTCAAGTGTATGTGCGAAAACTCAATGATACAACCATCCACAGACCGGATTGGATTATCTTCCAATAAAGTTCATGACTTAAACCATAAAAGTATAGGAAATCCAAATGCCTGACTAGGTTCCAATCTCCACTAATGTAAGCTTGGAAATTCAAAAAGATCAATAGGACTTGGTTCGATTTTTATCAAATGGCCAAGGGTATATCAGGAATATAAAACATGTTAACATTATTAACTTAACAATACCCAAGGCACAACGCTTGGCTCAATCACACTCGTAACCCCAAAGACCAATTCGAAACAACCCTGAACTAATACTTTAAAACGTAGTACTTACTTGTCTAAACAAACAACAATAAAACCGTATATACGTATTTACGGTGTGTGTTTTTTATTTATTTATTTATTTATTATTATTATTATTTATAAACAAACACACCCCTAAACTTATTTGATTCGTACAATTTGACGAGTGTGGAAATACGATAGAAAAATAACAAGTGAGTACTCGAATACTGAACCAATCAATAGTTCACCCAAAACCCAACTGTTCACTTCAAGTAGCATAACAAACGCTAACTTGATTTCACTCAAATTGTGCCTTAGGTTTAGCGATAATGGTTTAAAAAAATTCAATTGGCCAGGATATTTGTTACGTGTTCAGAATTGAAACGGCTTATAGGTTTCGACAGGGTAATGAGGGATAAAACATATTACATGGTAGGTTTCAAAGGCTCAAGCGATCAAAATGATTGCCTAAATCATATCTCCTGAACTACCTTGCCTAGGATTTCGCCTCGAATTTCTCCCAAATTAGGTTCTAGAATCCCTATTGTCATGAACTTGGCTAACAGATAATCGACGTCAAATCAATTGGATAACTAGTACATTGAGTTTAAGTGCTCGTGCAAGTTAGGTCCACAATAAATTTTACTAAAACGAGATGTCAAGCACATAGAACACACATGAATGGACATTATGCTTGAACTCGAAAAACAACTTGGGGATAATATCATCATCGGGTAATGGCCCAGATGAACTACAAAACTCAACACACAACAACAACAACTACAAACAATAACATACTAACACTAATACTAAACAATCATGCATACAATTAAACAATAAATTAACTTCAACTATATAACTAACAACAAGAAAATATACTAACATACTACACATCATCCCCAAACTTAAAATGGGCAGTGTCCACAATGACCCAACATCAATCTCAATAATAGAAATAAAGTATGACGACGAAGGGGGTTTAGAACATGTACTTGGGAGGCGAGACAATCTCATCTCCGAATGAAGTCGGCGGTGATGGATTAATTTTTTTGAAAACTTAGGTTGCCTTCCAAGAAGCGCTTGGTTTAATGTCCTCAGCTTGGCATAGAGAAGGGCTCGTCAAAGAGTGGCTTTCGCCCATAGTATGTGTCATACAACACAACATATGGGTCTTGGTTCTCAACACCCTCAAGATTGGTGAGATGTGGCAATAATTGGCCCGTATTTTCAACTCGAATCTGCTCCGTCTCATGTGCTTGGTTGGCCTGAATGAACGGAGTTGGAAGTGAGGGAGGACAGGTGAGCCACATCAGATCCTCATAAATGTGATAGTCTTGGATCGGTGGTGGCATCACATGGTAGATCTCAAATGGTGAAGAATCACAATTGTCGATCCATACTTAGGTTTCCGTCTCATTCGAACAATCATCATTGAATGCTCCCAAGTTCTTCCTGCTTGTTCCTGGATCCTCTTGGTGGCTTTCAATGAATATGGCGTGTGTGTCGCTCAGTGCCACCACTTCTGACTCGGCCTCAATAAAGCATATTAGCTTACCGATTTGCGTCGCAAGAGAAGTTATGATCGCGTTAATTTTAGCGCAGGTCATCTCAATATTATCAAGACGATCCTCATACTCGTTGAGACGGTCATTTATTTTCCTCCAGAAAGCTTGAGTCTCCCCCATAAATTCAGAGAACATTTCTTCCAGGGTGGGGGAAGACTCCACATTTTGGTTCGGGGTGTCAATCCATAGTGCCGAAATGTTGGAACTATCCCCCAAGCTTTAGTAGCTTGTTGAATAATTTCAACTCTGATAATCAAACTCCTCCATGTCTTCCAACAACCAATAGGCTTCATCCGCGGTTAGTTGCTCGAAAGAGGTAGTACCGTTTCTTCCTTCAACCCAATTTCTTGTTGCGGCTAGTAACCCATCGAGGAAGTTCAGTTGTTGACACTCCCTCGGGAAACGATGGTTTGAGAATCGGATTAGCAACTTCTTGTATAGATCCCAAGCACAATAAAACAGCTCAGAATCACGTTGGAAGAAATGTAACAGTATTTGTTGATGAGACATCTTTAAGTACCCTACAGGAAAAAGAAAACTAAAAACAAAAATTATAAACAAAATAAATGCCTAAATTAAAATCAAGTTACTTACGCACAATGTCAACAATAATCTAAAAATCAATCCCCGGCAACAGTGCCAAAAACTTGTGGTAGATGAATATTACGTCACTACTTTCACCGCAAGTATACGGGTCAAGTTTTATAAAATAGTGAATGAGAAGGGATATTGTATCCACAGGAATTGGATTAAATTATTGTTAAGTACCACGATTATCATAACCGAATTTTATTTAGGCGATTGAATTGAGGGTTTTTGTTTTTAGATATATACTAAACTAAATAAATTAACTAAAATACTAATAGTGACGTTAATGGGAATATATTGTCTAGGGATTAACTTTGTTCACTTAAACGTGTTCGTTTCAATCTCATTTACATTAACGGTATTTAAACTATCCGACAATTTAGGTATCAAAAACTCACTCATTACCTTTTTTAAGTATAAAGTGAATGAATATGCGATTTCGTGTCAACGACGATGTCCCCATCTAGCGTCTAACGACACTGATCACATGAGTCTCGCCCTAACCTCACGCATTGCATACTTTCTAATACTCTCCCGAGTCATTAGATCGTTGCGTGGTGTTTAAACCCTAATTCGAATCCGGGGTTACCTCTCCCGAGTGTCAAATCTCGATTTTTCAAACCAACCAATATATCATAACAAGCATACATTGAAAGTAATAAAACGGTAAACACAATTGGATAAAAGTAAACAACCATTAACGAAATATCGATTTATTCAAACAACGTTTTCATGAACTCAATCAAACCCTAGATAATATATGTTTAGTTACACATGACCATAGCCCAATATTCAACTATAAACAAGCTAAACAACATTAAATACCAACAAGGGTTTAAGAAATAAAAAGAGAAACATAGGAGAATAGCTGTTATCTGAAGAATTGACGGTTCCGCGTCTATGATTTCCACTTCGATCTTGATTTCTCCTATTCAAATGGATGATCTCTCCTTGTTGGTATGCCTTGGAGCTTTAAAGGGAATCCCAAAAACGTGCATGGTATGAGGGAGAAAGGGGAATATCATAAGGGATCCAAAAATATCTCAAAATATCCCAAAATATTTTGCAAGGTGGTGTCGGACCACTGCAGTGCAGTGGTGGGAAGCATCGTTGCAGGGGTGAGAAGTCAGTAGGTTTCTGCCAATTGACCACTGCAGCGGTGGTGAAGCAAAAAATTTATGTTTGATTGATCCCTGCAGTGGTGAGCCTGCAGTTTCTAAACTTGGCCTTTTTCAACTTTTCTCCACCGACATCCCACCGATTTGCTCGATTTTCAACCATTTTCATCCCTTTTCGTCTCAAACACTCGATTTATATAAAAACAAATAAAAATGAATTAAAATATATTAAAACACAACAAGAACACTCGAAAACTACCAAAATCGATTTGGAAATATATAGATAAATTCCATCTATGAATTTGGTAGCGGAATACTACGTCGCTACTTTCACCACAAGTGTACGGATCAGGTTTTAATATAGTAAAAAGATTAAGGGTTGTCGTATCCACAGAGATTGGATTAAATTGTCGTTAAGTACCGCGATTGTCATAACCAAATTTTATCTAGGTAACTCAAATTTAGATTTTTGTTTAAAGAAATAAAACTAAACTAAACTAATTAATATCTCATTTACATTAACGATATTTAAACTATCCGACAATCTAGGTATCGAAAATTCACTCACTACTTCTCTCGAGTGTAAAATGAATGAATATGCAACACGCGTCAACGCTGATATTCCCATCTAGCGTCTTACGATACTAATCACATGAGTCTCGCCCCAACCTCATGGATTGCACACTTTCTAATACTCTCCCGAGTCATTAGATCGTCACGTTGTGTTTAAACGCTAGTTCGAAATCGGGGTTACCTTTTTCGAGTGTCAAACCCCGATTTCTTAAACCAACTAATATATCATAACAAGCATACATTGGAAGTAATAAAACGGTAAACACAATCGAATAAAAATAAACAACCGTTAACAAAAATCGATTTATTCAAACAACGTTTTCATGGACTATATCAAACCCTAAACAATATATGTTTAGCTAGACATGACCATAACCCAATATTCAACTATAAACAAGCTAAACAACATCAAATATCAATAAGGGTTTAATAAATGAAGAGAGAAATAAAGGAGAATAATCGTTATCTGAAGAATTGATGGTTCTGCGTCCGTGATTTCCACTCCTATCTTGATTTCTCCTCTTCAAATGGATGATCTCTCCTTGTTGGTATGCCTTGGAGCTCTCAAGGAAGTCCCAAAAACGTGCTTGGTGTGTTGGGGGCAAGAAGGAATATGAAAAGGGATCCAAAAATATCTATGTCAGGTGGTGTCGGACTGCTGCAATGGTGGGATGTCGGTAGGCCACTAATCATTGACCGCTGCAACGGTGGGGCTACATTTTTTGAACTTGGCATTTTTCATCTTTTCAACCGTTTCTCCACCGACGTCCTATCGATTTGCTTGATTTTGGTTTGCTTTCACCCCGAACACATGATTTACGAAAAAACAAGTAAAAATGAATTAAAACATAATAAGAACACTCGAAAACTACAAAAATCGGCTTGAAAATAGATAGATAAAATCAACCTATCAAGCCTCCTACCCACACACTGCCATTATCATTCGTTACCTCCCTTCATGCGACCCCCATCATCGTTGTTCCCTCCGATTTCAGTGGCAAAGTCAGGAAATTAGCCAAGGAATGACACAAAATAACGACAAACAAATTATTTTTCAATTTTTATCAACAAAAATACTCTTTGTCAATTAAAATTAAATCCCTAAATCTAAAAATATTCATCTTGCTACTTGTGCTTTTGCTTCTATCGCTCTATTATTTCTTTGGAGTTTTCTTCCATAAGTCTTATTTTAAAATCAAACAATTTTTTAAGATCCACTCAAATGCACTAACTCCTACTAATATTTTTTTGAAAAAATTACATTTTAAACCCTTTAGGTATTGACATTTTTTTAAATGGTCCCTCTCCGTTTGAACGTTTCATTTTAAACCCTCTAGGTCTCAACATATTTTTATTCGGTCCTTCCGTCAAAAAATCTCTTAAAACTAACAGAATAGAAGGGCAAAAACGTCATTTTACATATTTTTCTATTTTTTAATGATTTTTTCTTTTTTTTTTCCCCCTACATTTCTCTCACAATGACGATTTTGTCATCACAATTCTGTTAGTTTTTGTTTTTGTTTTTTTTTTTTTTTTTTTTTTTTTTTTTTTTTTTTTTTTTTTTTACAGAAGAATCAAATAAAAACGTGCTGATATATAGAGAATTTAAAATGAAACACTCAAACGGAGAGAAACCAATTAGAAAAGTGTCAATATCTGGAGGGTTTAAAATGTCACTTCTTCTATTTTTTTTAATGACAAAAATTTAAGAGTGAGTTATTTTGTACACATATAAAGAAAGGATAATATTAAAATAAAATTATTTATGTAATTTTTGTATGAAATTATTTTGACGAGTTCAAAAGTTGTTTTTTAAAATTTGACGACTCTCAACAAATTTCCCTATTTCTTTTGTGATATTTTCTTGGTTGTCGAATAAGAAGAAGATTCCTCCTACCCTCATGCCACCGTTGTCGGGAGTTTTCTTTTTTTTTTTTTGTTTTTTTTTTTCCCCCAAAATGTATTTTCGTATTTATTTTTTGGGCCATGGTCTATTTATATTTAACAGTTGAAAGTTTAGTTAACTTCAATTATTCCTAAATCTATTTGGTGTTTAATACATATATCTTTAGTTGAATTTCACAATAAACTCAAGCATCAATTTCAGAATTCGAAATAATGAAAATACATAATAATCTTGAATTATCAATTTCAACCCAAAAATATATTGCTATAAAAACTTTAAAAAAAAGAAAAGAATAAAAGAATAAATTCTAAAAATAATAACCCTAAACAAAAAACCACCTTAAATACATAGAAGCACCAACAATTAAAAAGAAGTAATATTCAACATAAAACTTAAATGATTATTTAAATCATATCATATAAGCATATATTAAAATTAGAAGCTAAAACTAAGAATAAATTACAACTCAAAATAAGATATCTCTCTAATTTTTTTATTCTTATCAAATTAATTGCCAAAATCTTCTTTCCCACCATTAATATTCTGACTTTAGATCTTCTATTAACTAATCACCCTTAATTTTTTAAAAATATATTTTTCCATCTCTTTATTTTTTTAAAAAAAATTAATTATAATATTTGAGATTTTATACACTCTTTCTTTAATTTAAATAAATTTAAAATAGATCCCTAAAAAAAATGTATTCTTTAAAAAAGGTTTTACATTTTCTATTATATGTAGATCAAGAATTAAAATTATATATTAATATTTATATTTTTTTAGACCCATATGTTATGCTGGTTTAAACCTAGTTGATATATATATATATTTTTTGGTATACTCACGAGTGTTTCTCTACTTACATAGGGTGAAAAATTATTTCGTTTATAGTGTGTGACTGTCTCTCCAAATAAATATTTTTTTGCAGGCTAGAATTCTTGACTTACTGAGACTTTTCAACTGTTTTAGTTTAAGTTTGTGTATTTTCAGTTATACTATACCTTATTGGTCTAAAGATGTAATTCTATTAACCGTAATAACTAATTTTTATATGTTACTTTTCGACGATGATGGGATTTTCACACGTGTTAAATTCCCAACCACCCGTGGTCCCCGCCCAACTTGGAGAGTCGAAACAGGAAAAGACATTCATGCGCGCATGATAGAGATCACAGCTCTCGTTCGCCACATATGGAGCAATTTATCCATACAGTGCTGCTATTCGATTTGACCAAGTAAACATCGGTTAAACCGACACCCACCCCCCCCGGCGCAAGTTATCACCGTTCCCTGCCCCTTTCTCTCTCTTAATTTCTCATTCCGCAACCGGAAGTCTCAGACGACTATTATGCGAAGGTAATTTGCATGAATTGTTGCGTACTTTCTCCGAAATTCTTGTTTTGAAGCTTATTTTATTCTCGCGTTCATTGATTTTCGGCGTTTCAAGAAATCGATAAAATTGCTAGGCGATTCGAAGCCTTGAGCTAGGGCTTTCATTTTTGAATTCTCTAGGAGTTTAATTTCGAATCGAGCTGTGAATTTGTTTGATCTCGTTTTCTAGGCTGCGTTTGGGGCTATAGTCGTTAACTTCTCAGTTTCTGACTCGTTCCGTATAGAGAGAGAGGGAAGTGATTGCTTCAGCAAAGGAAAGTGAGTATAAGCCTTTATACTTGTGGTTATTAATCTTCAATTTTACTTTACCAGAATTCATAATTGTTTAACATAATTCAACATTGAGTTCTTGGTTTTTTCGGTGACATTACTGCCTAGTAAAAAAAAATGCTATTTATTTGTAGTTAGCGTGACTGTTTGATTTGTGAGGCATGAAAATTGAAGAACATCATGGCTTTTCGTTTTTTTGAAACTAGAATGTGTTTAGAGGTGCAAATATACACGAGTGTGCATTTGTAAGCGTCCAAAATATGCTTGCATCAAGATGCTTTTTCAGCTTACTGTTGAACCATTGGGGAGAGGGGGATATGCTACTATAAGCAGATTCATCTACTATTAGAGAAGCAAATATATACGAGTGTGCGTTTGTGTGTGTTTAAAATGAGCTTGCATCAAGATGCCTTTTCAGCTTACATGTTGAACCATTAGGGAGAGAGGGATATGCTACAATAATCGGATTCATCTACTATTCAAGGAATCAAAGCTTGACCCAAAAATCTAACTTTACTTTATTCAACCTTCAACCTGAATAGTGGAGGAACTTGCACATGATTTCTAGAAGTTCTGCCCTTTCATGTTTGGGTGATAGTGATACACTATCACGGGGTTAAATTTTCAATTCTGAGTTTTAACCTTGCGATGCCCTGATTCCACTTGCACAAGAAGTCATAATTTACATGGTTCAACCTAATAACATTTGGCCCATAAGCCAAAACAGTACACTGTAAAAATAGGTTTGAGTTGGCTGACTGCAGGATAGACCAACAAGTTTAGTTTAACTACCACCTTCTGGAGAAGAGATTTTCCTGAAGTATCTCTGATTATTAGCATCAGCCAATTGGATTGAGGGACAGCCAATAAACTTTCATATGAACCCACTTTTTCAAGGTCAGGAATTCAATGCACATGTTAAAGTATTGCAAGTTAAATTTTGGAATAGAATAGTGAAAATGATTTTATTTCACCTGGGCATCCAGTATTATTTGAATTTTGCATCTTGATTAAGTGCTGTAAAGTACTATGTGGTTATTCATGAGCTATATGGGCAGCTATCCTTTTGCAATGTAGGAACCGAGGCTAAGGACATATGTAATTGTGCTTCTTGACATCGGCAAACTAACACCATATCAACCCTTTGACCGGCAATGGCCGTTGCTGGTTCTTTGTTATTGCCTTCGGAGTTGAGAATTTACTGTAGGAATGGCTGCAATTGCTATTCTAAGGTAATTGTTAGCTTGTTTAATTGCAATTTTCAATTCTCCTGTGAGAGATGTTGATGAAGTGTTACCGAGTTCTTCTTATAGGGTATGATAGGAAAGCAGCAATTGCACTTGTTGAGCACCAATTTTTCATCACAGGCTTCGGTATGCACCTATCTTATATTCCTGTTTATGAATCTTTTCTATCCTTTCTTTCTTGTATTTTTTTTTTTTTTTCTGAATAAGCGCTTTTGTTTATGCTATGAGCTATGTTGAAAATTTTGCTTACAATAAATATCGGGTATTTTTTTGTCAAGTACTACAAAAACTGTTTTTCATATACAAGTCCCATTGACTTGGTCAACGTTGTAAAAGTGCAATAATTCTTAAAAATACGATTTAAAGTTTGTAGTTGAGGGGCAAATCTAACCAATAAAACTAGTCAATGGGACTTTAATCAACATTTTTTTTTAATGTCAATTTTACTTTTCCCACATTATCTTCATCAATAATCCTTAGATTTGTTAATCAAACAAAAAAAGGATTTATGAAGCATTCTCTCATTAATATTCTCTTCTACTACTAATATATATGTGAAGTTATTATATGGTCCTCTGCCCTACCCAAACTCGAGATGTATTATACTTGATTTAGTATGCATTACTCATGCACTTGTCATTCACTAAAACAAATTTCTTTGTATGTCACCTGAGTAGAATAACAGTATAATAGACTATGTAACAGTTTTTTTCAATCACATCATTGTCTGCTGTATCACGTTTGTTTCTTCAACTGCTACATATGTTATTCTAGTCAGGTGACATACAAATAAATTTGTTTTAGTGAATGACAAGTGCATGAGTAATGCATACTAAATCAAGTATAATACATCTCGAGTTTGGGTAGGGCAGAGGACCATATAATAACTTCACATATATATTAGCAGTAGAAGATATGAAACTTCTAAAATTTATTCCTAATTGCGTTATGGAGCATCTGAATTATCTTTTGCTACATCTTTAGAGACAGGATGCCTGGAATCATTATCTTCGGAATACTGTACGTGGACCACTTAGGTACTTACCTAGTCAACGCAATGTTTTACAGTGCCGTGCCTTTCTAACGCCTGGTGGAGGGAATGGGATTCCTGTTTTGAAAACAACCACCACGGTGCTGATGAGGTATAAAATTACTTATTTGTTTTCATTTCCCGTCACCAGATATCTGTCGTGTCTTTTGTTTTTGGTCCAGAGCTTTTTATTCCTTTCCCTTTTTATTATCTCAAAATACATGATTCCCTTGCAATTATTTCTTCACATCAAGCAGGTCATTTGATGCGCTCCATGGTAGCCCACTTGTACTTAAGTTGGTTCCAGCAGTTGGTATAATTGCTTTTGCCGTGTGGGGTCTTGGGCCGATCATGCATCTCAGTATGATCCTTTTCCACCATGTAAAAATTTGTTTTGCATTACATTCTTGCTCTAGCTTTTTTTAACTTTGTTCAACACCTCGGCTAACGTTCTCCTTGAAAATTTGACGCAGAATAATGATTCGAGTTGGAAGAAGAGTAGCACACACTATGTAATGACTTCATATCTTCAACCTTTGTTGTTATGGACTGGAGCAACACTTATCTGCAGGTTTCAGCATTGCAATGAAGTCGAGTTTTGTCTTTACTGATACTTAGTGCTAGTCAGTCTACCAGTGCTAACCCTTACAGGCTCTTCACAGGGCGCTGGATCCAGTAATTTTACCTTCAGAAGCAAGTCAAGTTGTCAAGCAACGGGTTTTGAATTTTATACGATCATTATCTACAGTGATGGCATTTGCCTTCTGTGTATCCAGGTAATTAGTTGCCATCAGCATTTCGTTCCTTTTGTGCCTTTACAGCTTTTTGGTGTTCGTTTAGGTGACTGAATTGCTTGATGACGAATTAAGATGCATCTTTTCTCAGATTTGATTTGTTGAATCTAGACAAACTTTTTGGGATGAAACATTTTTTATCATCTGATTCTGTATTGTTGAGAATTTTTGCTGCTATTGGTGAAGAATTGAAGCTTATAAACTCACAAAATCACACTTATATTTTTAATTTGCTTTTATCATTGTTACCTTCTTTCTCTCTTTGTATCTAAGTTGTCTACTGCATTTCTGGCTTGTTCTTTATCAAGTTATTTTCATCTCTTGGATACAATGGAGGATAATCATTACGATGCTTACGCACGGTCATATTCTGTTTTGGCAGCTTGATTCAACAAACACAAAAATTCTTTGTGGAGACGAAAGACTCTAGTGATGCAAGAAATGTATGTTTCCCTTGCTTAAATCTTATGCTGTTTTGCGTAGATGCTTAGTGTACTAGAAAAAAAAATTGTTTAAAATCACTGCTCTTGTTAGAAACGTGAAAACTTTTTGGAGAATCCTTGTAATGGAAGCCCGAGAAGAGTTTACAGAAATCAATAAGGAGGAAAGATTTTACATTGATAAGGAACAAAATACTGGTTCTAGGTGGTTCGTTTTCCATGATGAGTTGATAGAAACAGAGGTTATTTTATATTGGCCAGCAATGGTTGGTCAGTTATCTTAACTCACTCCATTTAAAGTTTTATTAAATGTTTGAGCCTTTAGGTTTCTAATTTGTGATTGGATATGTGTGAGAATAAGGAGTGTTGAAGTACCTTCTTAAGCAACTTCCCTCCCCAAACACTGTCAGATATCTGCAAGCACCTCTTCCTCAACAATTGCCCTTGACTACATTTGAGGACAGATCTTTTCACAATTTCTGTTTTCCTGATCAATCACGTACTCCATTGCTTGACTGTGCTAAGAGCATCTCTGATAATCATTTTACAATTAAATGATGTGCAAGTGCTAAATGCTAAAGCCAAATTTAGGCAGACCTCGTAAAAAACCCTTCTCCAACGGTGTGTCACTTCCCAAGCTAATGGAATAGGAATACCATTTATTTTGTCAAATTTGACATGGAAGATACTATAGCAGGCATATCTTGATATATGGGTCCAACGAGAGGAATGGTGGTTGAAAACGATAATTCTGAAGATAAATGACAATTTTCTATTATTATCAAATGCATAGTGGGGCAGAAATATCAAAACTTAGCACATTGTGTACTTGGCAAAAAATAACTTTTTGTATTGGATATACAAGGACATTGCAGCCTTCCTTTTCTCTCGCTCCCTTCCAATGCATTTTTTTTTTTTTGTTTATTTTGCAGATGGGCTTTGAATTTGCTGGGAAAGCTGTTTATACTGCAGTATGGGTTGCTGCCGTTTCATTGTTCATGGAGTTGCTGGGGTTTTCAACTCAGAAGTGGGTGACTGCTGGGGGTCTTGGCACTGTATTGCTCACCCTTGCGGGTCGTGAGGTACAACTCAGTTTTGCTGCATTCTTGCAATTGGTGCAGTTAAACTTTATGGCTAATTTAAGCTATAGTTGTTTTTGTGCTGTGCCAGTGTTCAGTAGAAAAAATGACACTCCTGTGCCTTTTTTTTTTTGAAGTAGATTTGGCAGCTGTATTTATCCTGTAGACGTACAATACTTGTAATCAATTTTGATGTTACATGTATACAAAATTGACAAATACTGGTGACTTTCATTTTTCTGTCTTTTTTGCACATATATCGGTTTTTAACATCAGTCTCAAGTCTTGGTACTGGAGTTGTATAATTTCTGAACTAGCTGCATTATGTTGTATAATTTTAAAAGCTTCAAATGTTCCTGACGTGCAGATATTTACAAATTTTCTTTCAAGCGTGATGATTCATGCAACAAGGCCATTTATTGTAAATGAATGGATTCAAACAAAGATCGAGGGATATGAAGTTTCTGGTACAGTTGAGGTTTGTACTTGATATCTTTCAATAAGTCCCTAATAAAGGCAATATGGGGGATATAAAGAATGGGTCATGCAAGTCCCTGCTTGAAAGTCCTTTAATATTAATGTGCTGATAATTTTGATGTGCTGCCGATTATGGAGTTAATCACTTGATGCAACTATTTTTAATCCACCTTTTTTTATTTCAGCATGTGGGCTGGTGGTCACCAACAATTATAAGAGGTGATGACCGTGAAGCAGTTCACATTCCGAACCATAAATTCACAGTGAATGTTGTCAGAAATCTTAGCCAGAAGACCCACTGGCGTATAAAGACACATCTCGCTATCAGTCATTTGGATGTTAATAAGATTAATGTGAGTAGTAGTCATGATTCTTATATTGTTAAACGAAAGCTTCTGCTTCAGCCTTCAATACATTGGGAATTATTGGGGAACATTTTTTTTTGGTACAGACTATTGTAGCTGATATGCGCAAGGTTTTGGCAAAAAACCCTCAAGTGGAGCAACAACGGTTGCACAGACGAGTGTTTCTGGATATTATTGACACAGAGAATCAGGCTCTCATGGTAAGTTTTTATTGTGCTAATGTTCCCTTCGTGATTTATCTGCTCTTACATGGATCAGTTTATTCATGAATGTAGCTGATGAACTCTTGGCTTTCCTAATGATTGTTTGGTTTCACTTGTTTATATAACATCATTCATGGGTACAATTTTCTGTTTCTGATTCAGATTGTTTTGTTGCTTCCTCGGTTGCAATTTTCTTTTTTTCTTGTTTTAAATTTTGGTATTAATCAATATTCTGCCATGTTTTAACTTTTTTCTTTCTTCAATTTCAACTGTTATACTCCTAAATATCAATTTTTTTTTTAATTTTTTTAATTTATTCTGAGATGAATAAGCTACATTACGTTCTTATTCTATATGCCACTCAATGATGACAATGCATGTTCTTGTTGGTACAGATTCTAGTATCTTGCTTTGTGAAAACCTCACATTTTGAAGAGTACCTCTGTGTCAAGGTAAGATCCTGTTAGAATCTGAATTAAAACTTAAAAGGTTCATACAGTAGGCTGTAGATAGATAGCAAGGAATAAAATATATAAATTTATATGTTACCATCAACTCATTTTATTTTTATTTTTCATTTTTTAAACTACAATCGCACTGTCATTTTTCAATTTCAACATCAGTCATCCATTTGGGTTTTGAGACAAGGCAGCTTTTGGTCATAAGGAATTAATGTTCCAGAATTGGAATTAGAAATGAAATGCATGAAAAAACTTCGAAAATTTCCATGCGTTCAGTTTCCTAGAAACCAAACACTACCTTATACGAATTCAATTGGATTACGAAAACTCAGCTCTCTGAATTCAATTTTTATAATGCAATGAAAACAGGAAGCTATATTGTTAGATCTTCTCAGAGTCATCAGCCATCACCGGGCTCGGCTTGCTACACCTATTCGTACAGTCCAGAAAATATACGGCGAAGCCGATATGGAAAATGTACCATTTGGCGACACTATCTTTGCTCGTAGAAGAGCAGCTTCTGCTGCTAATCACCCTTTCCTCCTGATTGAGCCTCCTTACAAAATCAGTGGCGAAGATAACAAAACCAAGCCCTCAACAACTCGTTCAGCACAGGCCAAGGAAGAAAAAGATGCCAAAATTAATACCGTTAATGGACCTAAAACCGATGAAAAAGCATCAAACTCTGATGCTAAATCCGAAACTGAAAACCCTAATACAGGTTTGAGTAGTTCTGATAATGAGAGAAGCGTCTCATCACAGTCAACAGCTAGGCCTGTGCTGGAAGACAATATTGTTCTTGGTGTTGCTTTGGAGGGTTCGAAACGGACATTGCCAATTGAGGAAGAAACGGCTCTGTTTTCTGGTACTTTTGGTGAATCGAAGGAGTTAGCTTCTTGCGTGAATGGGAATGGGAACAGTGGTACTCAAATCAAGGATAAGAAAGATGATCAAATTTCGGCAGTTTCTGTCACCCCAAATGATCAACCGGAGAAAGATCGATGATCGAAGTTTAATGATTTGATTAATGGTTCAAATGAATTCTTCATATATATATATATATATATATATATATATATATATATATATATATATATATATGTTGTTCTCAATCTTCTATCAAGTTGCAGGTCCATCTTTAAGCATTTGACCTTTTTTGCAGATATGCATGAAGCTGCGTTTTTTAAAAGCTGGCATGTGTTCCTTGTGAAATTTCTAATTCATTGGTGTTTCAGTGACTTGTAAAACCATAATGTAATTAACAATTGATGGAATATATGATTCATGTTCCAACTTATGTCACATTTTTAGTTGATTTTTTTTTTGGAGGATAAATAATAAATTATCTTATCTTCATATTGAGAAAGCAAAAAATGTGCAGATTCAGCCTATAATACTAATGTAAATTATTATATTATCCTTGAATAAGTTATTTCAATGTTTCGGCTGATATCAACTAGAAATTATATGTTGAATGATAAAAATAAATGAAGATAACTTCACTTTTAACAATAAAATGCAAATGGATCTCTACCCTTTTTTCTTTTAAAAAAAGAAAAAAAAAAAAAGAAAACACATTTTATAAAAATTAGGGTTTTTTCTTGTAAGTCCTTTTTTCGAAATGGACAACTTTCTAGGCCCTATGTAATTAAAAATAATTTTTTAAGTCCTCTTTTTAAAAAAATTTCTACACAGACCCCTACTAAAAAAATTATATGACAAATATAGCCTTGGTGATTTTAAACCGAACCCTAATTTTGTCTGACCTCTGCTCTCCCATCCTTCCCCTCTCTCTCAGCCGCCCTCGCCTCGGAGCTCTCATGTGCAAAGAAATTTTGTCCGACGATTGCCACATCTGGACGACAATGGCAGCGGCGAGTAACGGCGGTTTGGATGGTGGCGTTGGTGTCGCCATCTTTGCGCTCTTGGAGTCGCCAAATTGAGGGAGAGAGAGAGAGGGAACTCCGATTTGGCCAGATATGGCCAAATCGAGGGAGATCTGGTTGGAGATGGTGACAATGGCAGTGGTGACAGTGAAGGAGTGGTTGGCGATGGGAAATGGGGAGAAGGAGATCGATTAAGCGATGATGGCCCTCTTCCTCGCCGTCGTCGTCATCACTGCCCGAACGACTTTAGGTATTTTTTTATTTTTTTTTTGTTTTTTCTCTTTGAATTTTGATCAGATCTGATCAAATGATCGTTTTCATTTGAGTTCTCTCTTTTGAGTTGGACCAAATCTAGCCTAGATCTAACCAAATCTAGCCATCACCAGTCGATTCTGAATTTTGATAGAGAGGTAGTGGCACCAACGTTCTTCGCTATTACCCACCCGTCACCCTCAATTTCTCTCTCAAGGTAATTTTCCATTTCATCATACATAAATTCCCTTTGGTTGCTGTTTGTTTGCGTTTGCTGTTGCATTTGGTTGCTGTTGCTTTGTGATTATATGGCTTGTGTGAACGATTTTAGGTATTTTTCTTCATTTTTTTTTTCTGGTTGCTGTTTGTTTGGTGTTGCTGTAGCATTTGGTTGCTATGGATTGATTGATTTTAGTTGATATCTCCTGACTGATTTTGAGTAGATATCCAGTGACAAATTTGAAATGTGTTTTGTGTTTTGATTCAGCTAATAGAAATAAGTGCTTATTCATTGATTGATTCTAGTTGATATCTCTTGACTGATTTTGAGTGGATATCCAATAACAAATTTGAAATGTGTTTTGTGCATAGATTTAGTGGTCTTGTAGATATCCCCATTTTTCTTGTAGAAAGTTGTATAATATTCAGTGGATATCTACTTAATTTCACCTAAAGTCTTGTAGAAACACAGTGAGTTCTATAATGTTTAGTGGATATCTACTTAATTTATTTTCAGTAGATATCCACTTAAATTATTTTTTCAGTGGATATTCACTCACATTAGATCTGGTTAGCAATTTTAAATTTGTTTATTTTCGGTGGACATCCACTTTTCAGTGGATTTCTAGTTAGATTATTTTTCAATGAACTTTTATGCATTTTTAATGACATTTACAGTATTTTTGGTGAATGTTTAAATGTATAGTGAAATAATATAATGACATTTACAGTATTTTAAAAATAATTTTCTCGTCTCCATTTTTGGTTTGTTTTAGGTTTTGTTTTATGTTGCTCTATGTCGTGTTGCTCTGTTTTTTTTTTTTTTTTTTTTTCTTTCTAGATGGTTTGTATTGAGTTCTCCAAATTTCATGAAGAATGTGTTTGATGGTTCGATTTTTTATTTGGATATCCACTTGATTATATTTTAGTAAATGGATATCAACTTGATATATACAATATAAAGGCTTGTTTATTGATGGTTTGGTTTTCTGATTGCTTCCATTATGTGGATATCTACTTAATGATATTTAGTAGATATTTACTTAATGAATATTTAAGTAGATATCCACTTAATTGATTTTTAAAATTATTTTAAATGAATTTTTAATTTTTTTTTTTTTTTTATATTTTAAAATCTTCATAGAATATTTAAGGATGTTTACTGTTGCATTGAGTGCTACTGTGTGAAGACAAGGTTTATATGGTTGAATGGATTAATACCACTAAGGAAATGTGAATCAAATGAATTATTTTAAAATTTTAGTAGATATCTACTGATAAATAGACATCTTTAGTGGATATCTTCTGAATAGAACCAAAGTTGACAAAATGAAACAATGTAAGTATACTTTAGTAGATATCTTCTGAACATAACCAAAGTTGACAAATGAAAACAATGCTTGTTAAGTGCCTTTTTTTTTTTTTTTGGATCGTTCTGTATTGAGTTATCCAAATTTCATGAAAAATGTGTTGATGATTCAGTTTTTGATTTGGATATCCACTTGATTATATTTTAGTAAGTAAATATCCACTTGATATGTTTATAGATGGTTCGATTTTCTGATTGCTTCTATTTTTGTAGATATCCACTTAATTGTATTCAGTAGATATCCACTTAATGGATATCTAAATAGATATTCACTTAACTGAATTTTAAAATTAATTTAAAGGAATTTTTTAATTTAAACATAATTTAATATTTTTTTTTATATTTTAAAATGTTCATAGAATATTTAAAAAAATAAACTAAAATTAAAATGTCACGACCCGCTCCGGACACCCGCCATCCCAGGGCCGGCATGACGACAACATGACATCACCTATTACTTATACTACTTCTTATATATTAAAAAGTGCATACATTACTATACAATTCATTATACAAGACATACATAATTTTTTTCTTTCATATGGTTCACCTCTGACAGCTCAATTCAAATTATTCCCAAATGACTCCACCTAATACCAGTAGGGGACCATCTCTTAAAAGATTCACCTGCAAGTGTACTGTCTTCTTAGTAAAAATCATTTTTAACATAATAATAATAATAATAATACAACATTTAAATGGATCAAGCGTAAATATATAAACACCACACAGTTGGTAAAATCTCCAGTATATGAGTAGTGAAAGTAAAACAGCATAAATAAGTTCCATTCAAATTCATCCAATATCAAATAAGATCAATCACCATAATCAATAATAAATCACCCAATATATATAAAACACCATAACTCAAACACACATCTCAATCCCATACCCACCGGCTAAGCCATAGTGATCGTTTAACCTCACAATCGGGAGTTGCAATGGTACCGTAACCATCCGTAGGATATGCCTTCCTAGCGGACCTAACTGCGCAAATCACCGCCTACCGGACGTCTCCGGAGGCCATAATATCAATCACCACATAATATTGATCACCAAATATAAATTACCACCTGCCGGACCACCTTCCGGACATGATATAAACCATGGCATAATCAACTCAATAATATCATCATCAAATCACCAATCAATATCCATCTGCCGGACCACCCTCCGGACAGACCATAATATAAATCACCACCTCATTAAATATCGTCAAAATCACTAACGTCCACCCCTTTTTCGCAAAACCAACTTTTAAATCCGAAAATCATATTTTTCACTTATGATTGAAAACCGTCTAATCTTAACAAAACCATTTTTTTCCCTTTATATTTTTAGAAAACCAAATATTTTCTATCTTCTTTTAAAACCAACAAATTCAACAAAAATCATTTTTCAACTTTCTTTTAAAACCATCATATTTTAACGAAAATCCATATCCGTCAACTCACCCAAAATCCAACGAAAATTTATTTTAAATCCTTCTTTTCAGAAACCAACACAATTCCCCAAAAGATCGTTTTACCAACTCATTCCAAAAACCTGCTTGATTCATATCATTTTAAAATCATCTAATTTAAACACAATCATTTTCCATCATATATAAAAATAATTTGGCAAGAAGACAGTACACTCACCTGATTATCCATTTTTGAAAGACTTTGGACCGCCTATTCTCTACCGGTATTCTGGTGCTTGCGAACATAATAGTGACAGAGCTTAAGTTAATATTTTATATAAAAATAACCTAACCATGCAATGAAGGTCCTAATTTTCGTGATTTTCTATCCCCCGTCTTTTATCATGAAATATTACTATTCAACTAATATTACTCCGTTACAGTTTACTATATCAAATTTATTCATGTAAACGATCTCACTATTTCCTATTGCCATTTTAATTTAGACAATTAAATAAATATATTAAAGAAGTTCGACATTCTACCTTTTCCGAATTTTTCCGTCGGCCGCAAGATTGAATTTTAGTGGGGTGGTTGATGTAATTTCCCCCCTTTTTGCCTTTTTTTTTTTTTCTTTTTTTTTTTCTTCTTCTTTTTCCCGCTTCTGTTTCTGTTCAGTGTCTGACCTCCTTCCACTCTCTCTCTATTCTGTTTCTTCTTCCCGTTTCTGTTATTGTTCTGTGCCTAGATCCACCGCTGCAGCGACGGCTTACCGCCGTGGCGAACGCCTCCCAACTCTACTCCCAGAAGTTTTCCCATCGCGGCGAACACCCTCTTGTCTGCTTCTCTATTCTTTTTCTTTCCGTTCTTGTTCTGTTTTGTTTCCAGCCGCCGAATCCACCACCGACGACAACCTCTCACTAACCGAACCCACCACTCTCATACATACACGACAGTACGCACACACCCACGACGATCACGGCACCACCTCCACCGACGACAAGCACTCTCTCTTTAATTTCCACTCAACGCCGGCCAAACTAAACCAACCGACGGCGATACCCTCAACAACCGACGACTGAACGAACACACACACAGAGTTACCGAACACACACTGTCACAACCCAAACCAGACACCCCTCACCCTGGGGCCGGCATGACAAAGATCATGACGTCACCTACATGCCAAAACATCTACAAATCGGCTCGTGCATAACTAAACACACAACCACCAAAAAATAATAATCATACTAGTTTAATGCATTCTCTAATTGGGGACACACTTGTCCGTACAAAACTATAATAACCACATTCCTGAACTTCTCATAAGTTGGCAACAATTAGCACCTCCAAAATTAATTTCTTCTTACTACCGTATTGCCGGATCTATCAAGCACAAGGAGGGGACCGACTCCTAGCTGTAACACCTGCGAGTGTACTGTCTTCTTAATAAAAACGTTTAAATTGATCAAGCATATAACATATATACACCAGATTTTCTAAATAAAAAAAAAAATTCTCATATTATAAATATTATATAAATACCACGAGGATAACATTTTAGCTTTCCTGTCACCACAGAACAACATATATGTGTTTATAGTATTTGAACCAAGCAGTGAAAATCAACCATATAGTATAACGCAACTGAAATAATAGGAACATTATCGTAAATAGATACACCATGCTAGTATAAAATGAGATATATATATAAATGCCATACACGACAGAATCCTATATATGACACCCCGTCACGCCGCACCTTGCTACACAGCATCACTCCACATCACACCACATCATACCTCGGCTAGCCATATGATCGTTTTAACCTCACGATCGGGAGTTGCAACGGTACCGTATTCCGTAGGATATGCCTTCCTAGCGAAATATAACAACGCTCCGCTGAACTATGCCAGACGGGTGAAACAACGCTCCGCTGGACTATGCCAAATGGGTGAAACAACGCTCCACTGGACTATGCCAGACGGGTGAATATCCACCACCAATTTCCCTCTCACCTCAACAACAACCACTTGCCTACACCTCAACAACAATAACTCCGTCCACCATCAACTGACACCTCAACAACAAACAATGAAATTAATAATATCAGGAATACCCAAGATAACGCTTGAATCGTGTAGGTTAGAAAATTCATCCATTTTTAAGTAAACACATTTTTCTCATCATATATACATATGAAAAATAGATTTTTTGCAAGAAGACAGTACACTCACCTGATGATCTGTTCCCCAAAAACCTTTACTGACTATGCTCTACCGTTCCTCAGGTGCCTGCGAACCTATTAGTGACAGGGTCTAAATTAATATTTGGATAAAAATATAATCTAACCATGTAATGTAGACCCTACATTCTGCAATTTTTCCGTCCCCACATTTTATTATAGAAAATTATTATTATTCACCCCAACCCGTTACGATAATATTTATGTATAACATTATTAAAATTAATGGTCACGAAAATTATTAAAATTTCGAAAATTGTAACGTTAAGGATTTTATTTAACAAGAGTAATAATCGATTGTAATTTCACCCGTTTCCAAATCGTCCGCAGGCCCAGAAGTTGAATTGGGTTTTTGTTTTTATTGTTGGGGGTGGTTAATGTAATTTTTATTATTCTATTTTTTTTTTCCCTATTCCCTTTCTTTTTCTTCCTTTCTCTCTTTTTTTCTTTTCTTTTTTTGGTTTGCTGCTACAGACCCGTCCAGCACCGAACCACCACCCCCCGTCAGCCTCACCTCTCTCTCACCGGCGGCAGCACAAATCAACGCCCACACCCCACCGTCGTCAACACCTCCTCCACACCGCACGATCACACCAGCCCACTCACCGATCACACACCCACTTTTCCGACCGTCTCTCTCTCTCTAACCTCCCTTCACCGCTGGCATCCCACGTCAGTGCAACGACCACCACTGACCAACGGTGATCCACCCACGATCGTCAACGATCGACGACCAACGTGCCAACAACTTCCTCTAGCCAGCCCACACTCTGTTGTGCTAAAACCGAAACAGTGATCACACACATGCCCACACACTGCCGCGGCGGCGACACTCACCGTTGGCCACACCATGACGACAACCACCCACATGCACCCATGCACTAGAATGATCAACGCGACACATATATACATATACTATAAGAATTTAAACGTAGAAGCTTACTTACCGAACGACGGCGACGAACGGCAACGGTCACGCTATTTACGATCTCACTCCCACGATCGTCGACAGAACAAACGGAGACGCGTACATACAGAAACTGGACTAAGCCCACCCGCACGATCGTTAAATGATAGAACCCACAACCACAACGTCGGACCGAGTACACCGCCGATCACCCTCCGATTCTCTCTCTAACTTGTGTGTGGTTTTTCCCTTCTCTCCCGACTTCTCTTTTTTTTTCAACAAAACATTAAATTGCATGGTTTTTCGTGGACAATTTCTTGGTTTCCATCACGCCACGTCGCTCCTCTCCCTCACCTCCGTGTCTCCGGCTGTTCTGCACGCCGTATGTATATATATATATATATAAACAATTTGTTTAATTACACCTTTCTCCCCCTTATTTCTTTAACACTTCGTTTTAATCCACTTACCATATTTAAGATTTCTTAAATTGAAATTTCATCCCAATTTTTTTTTTAATTAAAAGTTAAATGTTAATTTCGGATTAAATGTTTTTTTTTTAAAAACCCAGTTTCACCCCGAATTTTCCAATTATTTTTAAATTGTAACAAAAAAATGACGTACGTGCAAAATTAGGGTCTTACACACACAGTTATACACCCCAACACACATGCACATACTCACCATACGAACAGACGGCGACAAACAGCCGAACCCACACCAAAATAAACGGAGAAACCACACGCCCACTTACCGGAGATGGCGACGATCACCCAAACACCTACCGACGAACGAAAGGCAACTGATTTCACACACACTCGCCGGAGCAGTGACGAACCACCACCAGCCGAACCCCTCTTTTTCTTCGTGAATTTTGCTCCGATGATTTCTCTCTCTCTCTCTCTCTCTCTATATATATATATATATATATATATATATATATATATATATCTATAATATAAATCACATACTAATTTGAAAATGTCTGCTACAGTCCCTAAAGACATTTTTGGGAGGGAATCAAATTAGACCCTTGGATCTCATATCCAAGGGTCTACATTGCACAATCCATGATAGACATTTTTGACCTTCAGATCAAAAGTGATCTAAGGGCTTAGATCAAATTGGACCATTCTCTGCTGTTCACTCTCTCTCTCTCTCACTCACAAATCAAATTGGGTTTTCAGACACTCTCTCTGCTGTTCACTCTCTCTCTCTCTGATCAAATTGGATTTCACTTTCTCCATCTCGCTTCCCAACCCTTCACCGTTTCTCCGCCCCGTTGCCCGACTCGCCCGCTGCCGCCACTGAGATGGTCGCCATCGCCACTCGCCACTCGCCATTGCTGTTTCTCCGCCACGTCGAAGGCCACCGCCGCCGCCACTACTGCATCGACGCCAGTTCCATCGCCTGAACCAACAACCACGGTGCCTCTCGCTCTCTTCTCTTCGAAGGCCACAACCGACTCACAGATCTAGGTACATCTCTCACTCTCTCTTCGTCTATTTGGGAACCCTTATTTCGACGGTGTAAAGACGTCGGCGAGGACGGTACAGATCGACGAGGGTCTGCACGACGATGGTCGGTTGTGATTGATTGGTGGTTGTTGAATCTCCCAACCGACCTCGCCGTTATAGCCCTAGCACCGTCGATCGGTCGCCGAAACCTTTATCATCGCGATCCCGGTGGTGAGAAATTGAATTATTTTTGTATTTTGAAATCACCGTCGATTTTGGGTTTGAAATTGAAATCAATTTTGGATATTAGACCATGAAATCACCATCGTTCACCTCCTCACTCTGAAGATCGATACGGCTCAGATTCAATCACCATACCTCTCCTGTCTACCTGGATTTCTTCTGTTTGCAATCAGATTCAAGTAGCCGGAGACTCTGTAAGTCCATTATCAGTTACTGATGATTATATTAGTTTACATTTTTCATTCTTCGTATTTGATCTGCGATCGGTATTTCTTTCACACGCAATATACACATAATGTCAGATGAAGGTCTCCATAGGCATCAGATCTTAGCCGTGTCTACAGTATTATCATATCTTCCCATCCATAGTTCACGTTTTCAGTCTTCGTATTTGATCCGTGATCAGTATTTCTCTCACACACAGTCAACACACATAATGTCAGATGAATGTCTACATGGTCATCAGATCTTAGCCTTGCCTACATTATTATCAGATCTTTCCGTTCATCATTTTCATTTCAAATATCTTCTCCAATTATGTCTTGGAATCCATAGCGACGGCGGCAATCTTTGTAATTTGGTTTGAATCTTTAGCTATATTTGTGTGTAGACTATTTGAACAATGAAATTCATGATCATTCAATCATTTCCGCCATCGAAAGGTGACGGCTGATTTCTTCCGCCATCGAAAGATAACGGCTGATTTATCACTGTCAATCGTTTGATTATTTTTTTTACTCTTGCTGCTGAAAGATATCTTAATTTACAAACACACAAATCATCCAATTTCTCTCAATCGCGAAGAACAATTCGAGTGAGGTGTGACATTTTTTCGCTGACAAAGAGTCGAACAATTGGCGTGCACACTTTGTTGCTCAAATTTTTCCATGTTTCCTCTTTTTCTGAACACCTTAAAATGTGTCGATTATTTGATTTTTTCCCAATTATGGTAAAATGTGTCTCTCTCTTACCTGCATTAGTGACTAATAGTATCTTTATTTCTGTTGGAATATATGACTAATGGTTTGTTTTATCTTGATCTCCATGAATGTGTTGGATTATGAATGTTGTTATATTAGTTTTAGAATAATGTTGAGCGGTGCACACTTCGTTGCTCAAATTTTTCCATGTTTCCCCTTTATCTGAACACCTTAAAATGTGTAGGTTATCTGATTTCCCCCCAATTATGGTAAAATGTGTCTCTCTCTTACCTGCATTAGTGACCAACATTATCTCTATTCGGTAATATATTCTTGCCTTGCAAAGAGAGAATTATTATGACCCGAAGGCTTTGGTATGCATTTCCCATCTCATTTAACACTTTCACTCCCTCAATCACAACATATTGATCCTAATTGGCCCAAAAAAAATTGATTCTTTATGAGCGGTAGGAATTGATTCTCTCTTGAATCCGATTTTAGGCCATGAAATGCTCAAATACTATTTTTTTTTGAGTTGTGACAACTACTTTGAATCCAATTTCATTTTACACTACAAATACTATTTTTTTTTATAGCATTCATATAAAAACATCAAGAATGCACCTTGGATATAGAAAATCATTGTAGTAGTGTTAAAAATCGTTATTTGTTTTCCTTTGCCAATACTGGGGAATTGAATCTCACTATTTCTATCCCCTTTCTCTCTTTAATGTTGATTGACGAAGGTTTAAAGTGTCCATTCCAAATTAATTTTTACTTCTATTATTTCTTTAGGTGCTAGGCTTTGTCTGATGTTCAATTTCTTGGATGTTCAGTTTCCGTGACTAGATTTGATGTCGCAACAGATTGGTTAACAACTTGCAGAACTATGCTGTAGAAGTATGCTCTCGGTGATTAAGGTAAGTTCCAATAGTCCTGGGTGGTAGACTTATTATTACTAAGTTTATAATGTATATGATTAATTGTTATTATTTGTCATATTGTTAAAGTTTACAGTGTTAGTTATTGTTGTGCGTGATTGTTAGTGGTTGTATTTATTAATGTTGTGTTGTTTAAAAATATAAGTTGATAATTTGGAATGTCAAATAAATAAAGGGGATTATGTCCAATTTTCAAATATTGGAGTGTCGTATAAACAAAGGGGATTATGTCTATATTTTAAATTTCTTATTAATCATGTTTGTTTATGCCGTGTTCATTACAAAAACTAGAGTTGATTGTTTGGTAATGTTATAAAATTAAAACCCCTGTCTTTAGGCACGGATTATAACATTAGACGTTTTTGAATACAAGTGTTTTACAGGTATTGAATGTTTTACAGCTTTTGTTTTACATCCGTTTCTGAAGCCGAATATTTGTGTTATTTTAATTCTGGTATTATTTTAATCGTGTTATTTTTTCAGATGAATCTCAAACATGAAGACAATAGAGAGAGAAACTTCTCCTTCTGGCATGAATCAAATTTGTGATTTGAAGATTCATTTTTCTTTTTCCTTCGGCCAAAAAGGTATAAAAACATGGTCGGTGAAAAGTAATAATTTTATTTTTGTTTATTTATTCAATAAAACATTAAAAAAGGTATTACATTCCATATTGAACCAGATTTATGTTATTTTCTTTATCATCATCATCTTCTTCTACTTAGTGTGCTGCTAAGTCAAGTTGAGTTTGCAGTGTGTATGGTATACCACTAATTAACAAAAAGTAGCTGTGGGGTTGTTCTACTTTTTTTTTTTTTTTTAAAAAAAAATGATATAATGCTAATTTTGGAGTTTTTGAGGGTGCAACTTGAATTTGATTTTAAGTAGAGATCTTTGCAGATTAAATAACTTTGTTTTCCTTTTTCTGCTTTATACGCTAAATCACATTTTGCTCCTTCAATTTTATGTTTGTTTGCATATTTCTCTTTAAATTTTTTATTTTTTGAAATTTTTTTTTTTTCAAATTATTACAATCTAGGGATTGCACAAAAATATTTTTATTTATTTATTTATATTGGTTTGAAAATTTGGATATTAATACTCCCCCATCACGAAAAAAAGTAATACCGAGGGGGTGAGAAAAAGTCCAAAAGACAAACTCATTGACACTTTAGTGGTGTTGGTTCGCTCATGATTAATTATGATATTATTTTAATAGCCACGTATCTGTGTTATTGAATATTGATTGTGTTATATTTGTAATAAATATTGTTTGTTGGTGATTATATTTAAATGTTAATTATTGTTGATGTTTAATATACATGCTATTTTATTTTAATTGTTTGCATTTTTTTTTAGGATGGAGACACTGTTGTCGTTGTTGCCTCCTCAAGCCATATTCTTTATTGCTAGAACATCATTGCGCCGAAGCCGTAGCCGTAGCCTTAGCCATCGCCATCACCATCACCATTACCAAGCCCCTTCACAGGTAACCACCCGTCGTTGCTCCATCCGACCACTGTCTTGGCTGAGATTTCAAATTGAGTTTCGTTTCAACTGACATCTCTAAGTTTCGTTTCAATCGACATCTATAGGTAAAGATTTACTTTTATGTTTTTTGTGTCCCTAAAGTTTTTATTTATTTATTTGTTGGTTAGTCCTTCAGTAGTTGGTGAATGTGTTTGAAACTTAAAAATGTTATTTGATAAATCAGTTGCCCATATCTTGGTCGGTTACATTGTTACCCGAATCTTGCTTGGTTAGTTGGTTTGAGATTTATAATAGTCCAATATCAAAGTTATATCTATTAAAGTGTGTGATGTTATATTGCAGTGTTGAAGAAGGTATTCATTTAATTAAAAAAAAGGGTGCAAGTGAATTCAAACACTTTGCTGCAATGGTCTCTATCAGGTGAGCATCTGAATTTAAAATTAATCTGTACCATTGTTTTTTTTTTTTTTTAAAAAAAGCAAAAAATTAAAAAAAAAAAAATGCAGCATTTACTTCTAAAATATGGTTAATATGATTTTCATCCCCCCAATTGGAAAGCTTGAATTATAGTTCAAATTGTTTGAATAAAAAAATCTAAATTTGTTTATTTTTCAAATTGTTACCTCCACTTTCGGATCCTAAATTTTCAAACAAGCAAAAGTATATTGATATCCACTGTTTTTATATCCAGTAATTTTTCTTTTATCTTTGTGAATGATGATCCAACAAATATCATTACATATTCAATTTTTCTAACGTTGACTTGCATCTTATTGTAAATAGACAAATAAAATAATTATTTTCAATGTGGCTGCTCAGGTTTTTCATAAACCGCTCTTCCATAATTATGCATTCAGCAGAAATAAACAAACAAGGTCAACATTAATGACAAAAATGGATCTTAATAAACTGATTATTATTGTTCAATTGTTACTTTATGTCATATATTATTGTCCCAAATATATTTTTGGAGGGAGACATGTCAGGCCATTGGATCTAATATCCAAGGGCTGACATATATTGTCACCAAGAGACATTTTCATCCTATAGATCCATATTTGATCCAAGGGGGCAAATCAAACAACCGTTTGATTCCTACCATTATCCTCTAATTCTCTCTCTCACTTCTCTACAATCTCACTCTCTTCCCTTACCCTCACCCTCTATTTCACTCTCTCTCTCTCCCGATCTCACTCTCTCTTTGATCTATCTCCGAGCCGTCGCCATCCCGACCCCATATTGATCTGCTACTCCGCCTTTCTCGATCTACCACTGCAGCTTGGAGGGAGAAGAGAGCGGTGATGGCGTTGTAGTGGTAGGCCGATGTCGAAGTTGATGGTGATGGCGTTGGTGAGAGAGGGCCAATCTCTCGCCGTTCTTGATCCACCACCCCACTGGCCAGATTCACTTCAACGCCATTCTAAATCCACAGATCTGGTCAGATCCGCTTCCCCCTTCTGATATGCGATTTGCCAAGCCGATCGGGCGAAAAATGATGAATTTCTCATAGGTTTCTTGCACTTTATTTGTTATTTGTTGCAGTTCATTTCCTCCTCTAAGCAGTGGTTGAATCGATGGTGTGGAGTGTGTGGGTATGGTTCTAACTTTTAGAGCTACGTTCGAGCTCCTTGAAGAATAGATCTCTTTGGATTATTTTTTGAGTTCCAATTGTGAATTAAAATGGATAGCGCTAACCCTTTTCGTTCAATTGCAGGTAAAGAATGACTTTGAGATTTTGTCGACAGAAGCGAATTGAAAGTGTTGTGTATCTAATTAAGGTTAGTGTTTGATGGTGTTTGTACTTGGACCAAGATGTTGCTTAAAATAAGTTTAAGAGTTTTTTGTTGACTTTTTACCTGCAATTTTAGGAATATTTTTATTTATTGGATTTGGCCAGATTTAATTTTTCCAACCTATAGACTAAATTATATTTTTTTGTCTAATTATAGTTTACAAATGTTATTTCTGTATGGCTGTGGACCTGTTGGTGGATGGTTGACTTCATTTTGGTTTTGCTATTTTATTTATTTGAATATCTTTAGCTTATTCACTGAATTTGGATCCCAATCTTGGGCGTCACAGGCATCGCAGGTCAGTCAGATTTTGATAGTTTCGCCATTAGTTGATCTGTTCTTTGATGGAATTTTTTGGTTTCATATTGATTCCAGTTGTTTATCCATTTCCATTTTCTTTAGATTCTCTGAATTTCTTATCAACTTATGCGAGTTATCTATTTCCATTTTGTTTAGATTATCTGAATTTCTCAAATTATCAAATTATGCTATTTATTCATGTTAATTGAATTGCACGAGTTCTCTTTAGATAATCTGAATTTGTCTTTTTTTAGTTTTTTCGTCTATCTTAATTGATGCATTCTCATTTGTATCAGTTGAATATAATCTCAATAATTGCCTAATAATGTAGAATTTTGTATAAATAGAGGATGTTATATCAAGTGTTTTTAGGTTCAATTTTTTTTCTGCCCGTGCCTTCAGGCACGGTTTATAACCTAGGATCAGGAATTGGCGTATAAGTTATTGGATAATGGCAATATGACTAATTTGTATCGTTGTGTACTGCATTTATGAGTAACGTTCTGATTTGTAATGTTAATAGAAAATGTACATTGTTTTTTTTGGTTTGATTGAGTTTAGCGAGAAAAATTCAGTCCTTATTTGTTAATGGGTGTAGAATGTTGTATAAAGGTGATTATATCAATTTTTTTTAGGAGCAATTTTTTTTTATGCCCGTGATTAATAGTTTAGGCGACCCGAAGTAGTTAAAGTTCTATCGGGCAGAGATAGATCTAAGCACGATGCGTTAGTTTGAGGCATTTGCCGGCGCCCCCACCAACCGCCGACCGTTGACTTCTAGACAATCATTGAAAGATAGCTGGAGGTGGCTAGATCTGGGAGATTTAGAGAGAAGAGGAAATGTGGTGCATGTAATGGGTAGTTACCGGCGTTCAACGTCCTCACCGACCGACGTCATCCGGATCTGACCATCATCGAACTTTACCATCATTGTTGACCACCTTTGCATCGTTGTTGTAAGGGTTTTGAAGTAGAAGAATAGATCTGGGCATGATTGATCTAGCCCTAACTCCCGGTGTTTCCGGCTACTATAGTCGCAGATCCATTCACCCATAGACCCGGTCATCGCAGTCGTAGATCTACCCCCGTCGGCACCGACGTCGTAGATCCCTGAATAGGTTCATCTCTCTCTCTCTCTCATTTGAAGTACCCATAAACGAAGAAGTGTACACCAACTGTTCAAAGAAAGCTCTCACATGGCGGAACTGGCTCAAGAACCCCTTTTTCTGCTCTCTTTGGCAAGAAATCCAACCTCAAGATCCTCAGTGTTCTGGGTTGTCCTTTCTTCCCTATTTCTCTTCTCCCCTTACTGATGTAAGCAAATTATTTAGTCATTTTGCTAATAATGTATATGTGAGAGAGACGCCTTGGTTGCTTTTTCAAAAGGCTAAAGTAGTAAGTATAATGCTTTTTGATAAGCATGATCGCTAATCAATTAGTTCTTTGATTTTTTTATTTTTTAATTTATATATTTTTTATGATACAACACTTCACAACAGTAAGCATAATGCTGAATATTCCTTTACTCTTATTAATTGGGGGTTCTTTTCTCTTTTTTATTAATGGGCTTCACATTCACTTGGGGTTGGCCATCTTTTGTTGTTGTTTAAACTTGATAGATGTAGAATGTTTTAATGTGATAGATGTAGAAAAAAGTGGGAATTGGATTTAATTTTGCACAATTTATCAATTTTTCTATGAAAAAGAAAATTATGATAAATTAATTGGGGAAAAAGTTGAAAATATTGCGTTCATTCCGAGATTTTCTTTGACACCTTCAATTATTGAATTTCCATTCAAAATGACGAGATGCCAATTCCCAGTACGTTTGGAATTTACCATGACTATTAATAATTCCCAAGGACTGTCTGTGAAATATGTTGGAGTTGACTTGATCACACCGGTTTTCAGTCATGATCAACTTTAAGCTGCTCTATCAAGATGTATGTTCTTTGATAGATTAAGTGTCCTACTGCTTGACCAGGGATCTCTATCAACGACGAAGATTGTTTATCTTGAAATTCTGTTATAAATTGTCTTACATAAAATAAAGGTACCAATGCTTTGGTTTACCTTCATTTTCGATTTATGTGAGCAAAACATTGATATGAATTTGACTATACAGGATTGGAATCTACTGGATCGTGGATTGAGTGATTGTACGATTAATTAAGAGGACTACAAATATGTGGATTTAGACGAAAGGTATTCAACCAAATTTATAATTTCTATGCAATATAATTTAATTTATTTTCTTAATTTCTTTAACTGCTTTGGCCAAGACATAGTCACCTCAGCTATTAATCACTTGCTGTTATTTTGTTATTACGTGTCCGCGACAGTTTCATTTAACCGCACTCGAAGCAACGTCGGTAACTTCCAGTTGCACTGTATTGTGATGGAGTATTGTTTATTCGTGATCGATTTTAATTTTTTATTGTTATCTTTAATTCATGGCCAAAAGTAAACAAATGTAGGACTCGATTGTTTGTTATTATTATTATTGTACAACTGATTATTGATGTTGAATTGTTATTTATGTACCAATTGTACAAAAAAATTCATCGTTTGAAAAAACAGGTGAAAAATTCTATAAACACTGAAGTGTTTTTTTTTTTTTACATTGATTTTTTTTTACGCCGTGGACTCGATTGTTTGTTAATATTGTTGTATAACTGATTATTGATGTTCAGTTGTTACTTATGTACCAATTATACAAAAAAAAAATCGTTTTTTTAAAAAAAAGTAATTTGTTTTGGATTGACAGTACATATTTTTTGCTTTAATTGTTTATTATTTTATTAGAAGAATATCTAGGTTATTGGATAATGGTATATAATTGTTAATTATTGTTGATTTTAAATAAAACATGCGGAGAATGTTGTATAAACAAATGAGTGTATTTTATGTTGATTTTTTTTTTCTGCACCCGTGCCTTCAGGGACGGGTCATGCCCTAGTATATATAAGTGTATATAATAGTTCTAGAAGCCGGCCATGTGCCCACCTCCTCCACCGTTCGATCCCCTTCTTTATCCATCACTCTCTCTCTCTCTCTCTCTCTCTCTCTATCTATCTATCTATCTATCTATCTATATATATATATAAAGAATATAAGATAATATAATATAAAAAATTTACACAAACCTCTCCTCATTTTAGTTGGGATAGAAATTAAACCCAAACTAAATTTTAATGTTTATAAGAATTACAATTCAACCCCCTAAAGTTTTAATTCACATAATAAATTTTGAAATCCACCCCAGTATTTTTGAAATATTTAAAACGTGTCTTAAATTATATGTAGATCAAAAGTCGGGCTCTTACATAAAATAAGTGAAAAACAATGTAAGTGGATATCTACTAAATATAATTAAGTGGATATCCAAGTAGATATTCACTTAATTGATTTTTAAAATTATTTTAAAAGAAATTTTAATTTAAATAAAATTTAATATTTAATTTATTTTTTTTATATTTTAAAATCTTCTTAGAATATTTAAAAAAATAAATTAAAATTGAAATTAAATTAAATGAAACATAATCTGTATATTTATGATATTTTATTATTTTTTTTTTAAAATAAAATTAATTGAAATTTTTATTAAAAAATAAAATTTGAGAAAATTTTGAAAACAAGTTAAATTCTAAATACTATATATATATATATATATATATATACACACATTTAATTTCACCTACAAGTTTTGTAGAAACACAGTGAGTTCTATAATATTCAGTAGATATCTACTTAATTTTTTTTCAGTAGATATCTGCAAGTCTTGTAGAAATATAGTTAGTTCTATAATATTTAGTGGATATCTACTTAATTTATTTTTAGTAGATATCTATTTAGATTATTTTTTCAGTGAATATTCACTCACATTAGATTTGGTTAGATACGAGCAATTTTAAATTTGTTTATATTTCGGTGAATTTTTTTATTAAAAATATTTTTTTTGTCAAATTTAAAAAGATAAATGAAAATTTGTAAATATGTGTTGTTTTAGTTATAGAATATTTGAAAAAAATGATGAATGAAATTGTTTTGTAAATTTGTAAATATTTGTGTTATTTTTTTAATTAAGTGGATATCCACTGATTGTTTTTAATAGAATATCTACTTATTAATTTTTAGTAGATATCTACTTATCTACTTATTGAAGACCGATGAAGATGGAGGGAGCGCGACGGTGTGACGATTGGCAAAGACAACGGGCGTCAATCGTTTTAATTTTTAACGGATTTCCACTTTAATTTTTTTTGTGGATTTCCACTTAGGGGTTAAGTGGATTTATGTATTTTTCTAGTGGAATGTAAGATTAATATTCAGTGGAATTTTTTATTTTTTGGTTTCTCTAATTCTTTATACTTCAAAATATTCATAGAATATTTAAAAAAAATAAACTAAAATTGAAATTAAATTAAGTGAAAAATAATGTAAGTGGATATCTATGAAATATAATTAAGTGGATATCTACTTAATGGATATCTAAGTGGATATTCACTCAAAGGCATGTTTATCGATGGTTTTCATTTGAGTTCTCCAATTTTCGCAAGAATGTGAAAATATAAAGACATGTTTATCGATAGTTTGGTTTTCTGATTGTTTCTATTATTTTGATATATACTTAATTATATTTAGTAGATATCCACTTAATTATATTTAGTAGATATCTACTTACTTTATTTTTTGTGAATTTTTACTTAATGAAGTAGATATCCACTTAGTCGATATTTAAATAGATATCCACTTAATTTTGATTATGAAAGTATTTTTAATTGATTTTTAATTTAAATAGAATTTAATATTTTTTTATTTTAAAATGCTGATAAAATATTTTAAAAAATAAACTAAAATTCAATTGAATGCATGTAAAGGTATTTAAATTATTTTTAAAAAGTTATCTATTTTGAATAAAATATAAATTTCAGTAATTTTTTATTAAGAATTAAATTTTAGTGGAATTATATAACAAATTGAAATAAAATTAAGTGAAATATAATCAAGGGATTTATGATATTTAAAAAAAAAATTGAGAAAAACAAAATTAATTGAAACTTTTATGAAAAAATAAAATTTGAGAAAAATTTGGAACACAAGTGAAATTATGGTCAGAGGTGGCATGGATTTATAAATTATAAATCTACCGAGGGGCAAAATTGGCAAAAAAAAAATTGTGGGCCTTTTGGGGTGAACCAAAAAGTCATAGTCCTTTAAAAGTTGTTTTTTTCAACTTTAGGACTGCGGAAATTTTTTTCCTAAAAATTAAGTAATTCTATATGTACATTCTCTTTCTTTTGAAAAAGACAAATTTTATTTTAAAATTTAAATCCTCTAACTATGACTATATTTTTATGTGGTCCAATAAATTTATTGAACCATGTTTTTTTATCATGATTTTAATTAGTTATTCCGTCTAATTGGACTTTTAAATTAAACAGAATTAAGAGCAAAATTATAAATTTATATTCATTTTTTATTCTTTTTCTTTTTTCTTTTTTTTTCTTGTTCGTTGAGCATCACCTCCTTCCCTCTCTCTCTCTCTCCGGCCAAATCTCGACAAAGTTGGGCAAGATTCCACCGCTTGAGATCGCACTATCTAAGCTGGAACAAAACATCTGGCGCAATTCCAGCTGAGTTCACGGTGTTGGACAAGCTCGGTGTCTTGGACCTCTTTCATAACCAACTCTCCGGCGACCTAAAATTCCCAGTGGACCTTCAGAATCTCGTAGTCCTCAATATATCGAACAACTTCTCTGGCCATGTACCCAAAACTTCATTCTTCTTGAAGCTTCCATTAAACATACCATCCAAAAAGTCAGATCTCCGTTTTTCCGGCAACAGTTTCAGCACCGAAAAAGGCTCCACCGCCAAGGTGTAAGTGGTGAAATTAACCCGATTATGTAGTAATGAAATGGATTTTTTGTTAATAAAAGGTAGATTGTGAATATCTTGATATACTTAATTGACCTTGGGTCCATACTGAATTCCCCAAATATAAATGGGTAAATACCAAAGAATAAGTTACAACAAAAGCATGAAAAAAAAATGAAAAAAAACCACACAAAATATAATGACAAAAAATGAAATCAAACAGCACTATTTTCAATAAACTGATATTTTATTAGGGAAAAAAAAAAAAGCACTAGTTACACATGCAATCAGGAGCAGGATATGTGTATATGGATTGCTTATCCTTTCTTAATCTGATTTGGCCTTGCCTGTTTTTATGCCCATTCCGAACCTCCTGCTGGAACTCTGACCACTCCATGCTCTTATTGAGGAACAGTTGCTCCAACAGCACCATGTTTGGTCTTATAGTCTTCAAATTCTTATAAGCCCTGTGCCCTACCTGATTATTTAAAACAAACAATAATTCTTGGGATCAAATAGCAAATCCAAACCCTTCAGCCCGGTTAGTATAGTGATCATGTTCCCAGTTTTCCGTTTCTATTCCCAGAAAAACTTGGAACAGAAAAAAGAAACATGGAAACAAGTACGTGTAATTATTCTGAAAATATATGGGAGCAGAACAGAAATAATTTTTCTTTGTTCCCACATTATGTTTTCCGTTCGCAGTATTTTGAGAACAAAAAATCAGGCCCTGTTTGTTTCTGCTTCTGTAAAAAAATAGTATTATTAAAAAAGGGGAAGGCTTTTGATGAGAGCACCCTTAATATTTTCAACGTGCTTAAAAAGGACATTATATATTAGCAGTTCATATCGTGTAATTTTTTCATGTTGAAAACATGTAATACTGAAACAAATTGAGAAAAAATTTGATTAATCGTTACTACAAACACAAATACATCGATTCAAAAGTAATTAATCAATTATTATTGCATTTAATATAAAATTTCTCTCTCTATATCTATCTATCTATCTATATTTATATCAAACAGTAAATGAAGGTAACATGAAATGTTTAATACAAAACATAGTCTAGGAGTAGATTTGGTCAAGAAAAAAGAGCTGGGGCAACGAACATATTTTCTGAAGGAGATTTAAACAGAACTCCAAAAAAGGAGGGGATGGCAATTTACATCCAAAAAACAAAAAAAAAAAAAATGTTTCTGTTAGAACATATTTTTGGTAACAAAACGAAATTGTTTCCAAATTTTGTTTTTGTTCCAAGTTTTCCTGAAAACAAAAACAAAAACAAAAATATGGGAACGGGAAGCAAACACCTTCATTATGTCAAAGCCACCCATAAATCATTACAATGTAGTCATTTTCGTTGATTTATCGCATAGATCTGTTCAAGTCTTACCAGGGCGTTGTGCATATTGCCCGGAGAAGCAGAGATGAAGATGTCGCTATGCATGCTCACATAGTAATCCAACGCAGCTGATAAGGAAGCCCTTCCTTCAACTTCAGCCAGTTCTTCGGCCGAGGCAAGGCTTTTCTTATCCTCCATTAACGGAAACAGCTTACGCAGTGCTGAAATCCTTGCTTCTCCTCCATAAACCTAATACAAAAAAGATCAAATCACCCAACAACACACACATAGGAAGGTACGAAAATGTCCTCATAATGGACAAATTATTATTATGCCCTTTTTATAAGATGAAAAGGAAGAGAATCATATGATTTTGGGGGTACTTTCACTCAATCTTCCCAGTTTGGGAGGGAAAGTTTCATAGGTTGCATTTGGATTGAATGATTTTAAATGAACGGATTTGGCTTCATAAATAATATAGTTTTAGTTTTAAATTTGCTTAGGTATGCATTTTGACAATAGATTTAATGTATACATTTGGAATGATTTTGCATGACATGGGGACAAGGGTTTATTTCAATTCATCCAATATGAATTCTACGGTTCTACCTATACAAAGATGTTATATTTATATTAACATGTTTTCCAAACAAAAGCTATAATTTTTGCTTAGCTCTTATTCTTTGATAAGTGTTGGAATCCCACATCAAATTTGTGAGACTTCCCAAAATACTCTATATACGAAAGGAGTTACTCCACTTGACACCATATAGTTTTAAGTAGGAACCTCCTAACATGGTACCAAAACTAGGTTTAGGAAGTCTCGTTTGTTTGTCCCTGATTGTTTGAATGTTTATATTGTCTCTTTTGTTGTTAGATCACATCGCGTGCAAGGTGGGATTGCACGTGAAGGTAGGTGTTAGAATCCCATATCGAATTTGTGAGCCTTCCCAAAGTACTCCCTAAGTGAAAAGAGTTGCTTCACTTGACACCATATCGTTTTAGATTGGAACCTTCTAACAATCAAAAACATATATTGTTCTTGATTCTTATTGTACGGTTAATACTCAAATCCCTTGATTTCAAATTCTTCCATTCAAATGGAGCCTTATTTCTTCATTCATCTTCTCTTCTATGAGTCTATTTCTATTAGAATTATCAAATGAGAGAAACTGGGAAAGAAAACATACTTTTCTCTTCTCTTCTCCCGATTCCACTCAATCCAAAGGAACCCTAATAAGATAGAATGAGGGGGCATACCTTGTGAGAAGCAAGATAGAGGTGGGTACTGTTGTTGAAGCCCAAAGCAGACAACAGAAGTCCAACCTCTTCAGGAGTGAGTGGACAACGCCCGTGATTTCTCAACTCCTCATCCGTGAACTGAGAATTGAGCACTCTCCCTTGCCAAATGACTTGTCTGTATTTTGCAAGAGCCAGTTGTTCAGCTTTACCCCCACCAAAATCACAAGCAGAATGTGCAGCCATATCCTGCAAAATGAAAGGTTTCCAAAAGCACTTATTTTGAAAGAGAGAGAGAGAGAAGAAGAGAGGGGGGGGGGGTGGATACTTTATCAAAGCGAAGATGTAACACAACGTATTTTCCAGCTCCCTCTTCATTCTCGCCATTCATGGTAGGAGAGGTTTGGAGGCGATTGACGAGGGCCTCCCCAAGCATCCCGATACGAGGAACAAAGACTAATGCTTGAAAATTGACCTTACAACGCAAGTGCTGGATGTCCAAAGGCAGGTTGTCGAAAGCCAAACGGTGAGAAAATGGGGCTACAGCAGCAATTCCATAACTGAAAAAGAGAAATAATCAAAATTCACAATCAAATCTTTCCCCCAAATGCGGTATTGGTAAACATGCCTTGACTTTTTTTCTCTTTTAAATAACTTAAGGTTGAAAGTGGAAGTTCTTCACTACCTCTGCAATACAGGCAAAACATTTTCTAGATACCAGGTAGCAGATGCATGGAGAGGTGCGGTCTTAATTCTAGTTGCTCTTATGCCTGTAGCATAATACTCCCTGGTGCTCCAGGAGTATTTCATGGGCAGCTCTTTTATTATAGAAACCTCATCCCTTAGGATATTGATAAAATGATCAACATCGAATATATCTGTGAAAGAACTTAAAGAACAAAGGATTTTCTCAGCACCAAAAAAAGTATTGCAGAAACGAGAGTTTATTTTTGTTTTTAACCCAAAAAATTATTCTAAACAAATATGAGAACAGATAAAAAAATTAAATAATATTTTATAATTTTTTTTGGTTCATGATTCTAATTTTAACAATAAGAAATCACTTTAAGATGATGATAGGTTTGACTATAACAATACCTAGAATCTTTCCAGACAGGATTTACTTCAAGGTGTGGGATCATGAGTGTTGCATTTAAGATTTTAGCAACAGCAACTGCATCGCAAATCTTTGACGAAATGAAAGGAAAAACTGAATAAGAAAAGATCACTAAAAGATTAATTTAATTAAGTACAAACAGCAACAGACTAGTTATGTTACTTAAGTATTCTTTTGTAACTAAATAGGATTACATACCCCCATTCTCTGCTGGTTCAGTCCTCCATCAAGAAAGACTTGGATATACCCCTGAGATTTCTTTGGCACAGCTACAAAAAATGTATATATGAGTTCATGGAAGATCAATTTTCACGGGAAGATAGTAATGAACCTCCTAGGGACAAATTATATTAACAAAATTCGTTTGTTCAGAAATCTAGTGAGTCTTTTTGTTTATTGTTTCTCTTCTCAGAAATTTTCTAACAGAAACAAAAGAAAAAATATATATATTTATGTTCTGTTCCCATATTTTTAGAATAACAAATTTATGGGAACAAAACAAATATATATATATATATATATATATATATAGATAGATAGATAGATAGATAGATAGATAGATAGATAGATAGATAGATAGATAGATAGATAGATAGATAGATAGATAGATTTTACTTTGTCTTGTTGTTGTTCTAAGTTTTCTGGGAACAGACAAGAAACAGAAACACTAAGGATCCATTTATTTAGTGTTTATGTTCGCTGATTTCTATTTCTACTCCAGCAAAACTGGGAAAAGAAGCAGGAGTATGGTAAAAGAAAAACAATTATTAAGAACAATTATTTGGTAAACAAAAATAGGAATCAAGGAGAAACACTAAAGAACTTCACCTAGCCAATCATCACCAACAATATCGAAAGACTGAAAAATCCATTAGAGGTAGCCGAGTTTCAGGCACTCACAAGGGATAATTTTGGCATCAACACAGGCCTTCCATCCTTGGTTTGCCAAGGGAGACCAGAGCTGAGACTGTTCTCTTGCTGACTGTACGGTTTGTTTAAATAATATCAGAATACACATGTTGAGCACAAATGTTTTCATAGATAAGTTTCCGAAGCATTTCATGGAAAAATATAAATTCCTAAGACCAACTCACCACGTGACGTTGTAAAGCACCCTCTAGCAGATGCATATGCATAGGTTTTGGAGCATTCCATTCCTTAAACACAACAAAAAATATCAAGAAAAGCAATCAGTGTCAGTTTTTAACTGTTAATTTAAAAACAACAATACAATCACTCAAACTATTATGCAGACAATATTACAGGATCTTGAATACAACATATTTTATGAACTTATTCAACTGCTAAAACACATAAACTACATACCGTTATTTGTCATCTCAGATCTCTATATACCTATCAACAAACCCCCTTAATCAAGCTTTAATGTTGTCTCACCTTTTTCTTTTAGATCTTTTTATCACACACAACACCGAGCTTTTACATATCAAAAAAGGGGTAGATTTGTACATTTTATAGATGAGAGAAGAGAGCCTAGTGAATTTGATAGAATGCTATCTTGGAGATCTTCCACCCATCATGGATTTTTAAAACCTTTCCAAGATTTTATTCTATCACATAAATCTCTTATTGGACATAATTTAAATATTGACTTATCATTTAATTGTTGAATCCAACCTAAATAAATAATGCAGATAGGGTTAACGGGACACATTAAGTGGGCTTTTAGCCAACGTCGAACAACATTCTCCAACTTGGTCCACTAAACCAATTATGAAAAAAATATATATATATGAAAAATTTTCTACAAAACATGCAAATTTATTAAAAAATATTTGACATTGTTGGATTCTACATGGAAAACAAACTTTGACACGTGCGATGTGGGATTCAACATCAATAGACACGATGTTTTTGGACTCTATTTCTAACAATTAAATACTTGAGCTCCATGTGTTTCGAACCATTAGAGTACTTACTATTCTTTGAAAAGCAAATTGTCATGGTGTTAAAACAATATATCTTCAACGGTCTAGAAATAGAGTCAACAACATCAAGTCCTGAGATAAATTTTTGTAGCCACAAAGCATGCTTGTGGCCTGAAAACATGCCACAAACTCAACCTACATAGTAGATCAAGCAATAATGGATTGCTTCACACTTTTCCATGATATTGCCCTATCAGCTAGCAAAAATACAAAACTTGATATAGATTTCCTGCTATCTAGAAAACCTCCAAAATCCGAGCCCGAATAACCGATCATGATTTCCTATATATGAACATATAATCCTTTGTTCCTTGAAGGTACCTCACAACCTTATTTGCTGCCTGTCAGTGATCATCTCTGGGTTATTTTGTATCTACCCAACATTACTACGGCAACTCTGATATCCAGTTTAGTACAAATCTACACATACAACTAGTTCCCTAAACCTGCTGCATATGGAACTTCCATACATTTGTTTTCTCAGTCATTTATTTGGCACTGACTTTTATTAAATTTATCACCTTTATTGATGGGTGCATTATTGAATGTTCATGACTGCATATTGAATCCCTCCAAAACTCTATTAATATATCCTTTCTGAGAGTCCTAGCAAAGATCGATCTCTAATGATCTCTAAGCCAATATACATATGATGTCTCAGCCATATCAACCATCTTTAAGTTCTTGGTGAGATATTCTTTGGTTTTGTGCAACAAAACAAGATCACTGCTTGCCAACAGAATATCATCCACATATTGAACCAAAGAATATAAACTTGTTCCCACTGACCTTCGGATATATACACTCAACGTCCTTTTTTTTAAGACCATGTATGGATCTCTTTAATTTGCAATCTAAGTGTTCTTTTCCTTTTCTTACAAATGCTTTAGGTTGCTCCACGTAGATGTGCTTATCCAAATTCCCATTTAGAAGAGTATTTCACATCCATTTGAAGAAAGTCCAAGACATGATTAGCTATAAGTGACATGATGATCCTAAGAGAGCCTTTCTTCGATACTGGAGAAAAAGTCTCTTTATAATCAATGCCTTCTTTCTGAGTAAAACCTTTAGCTGCTAGTCTGGCCTTCTAATGGCCAATGTTGCCTTTGGAGTCGCACTTGGTCTTAAAGACCCATTTACAATCGACTTTCTTACAATTCTTAGGCAATTTAACGAGGTCCTAGACATCCTTATGGTCTATTAATGTCAACTCTTCAATTCTTCATTCATGGCATCGATCCATTTACGAGAATCATCACTCTTTACGGCTTGTGAAAATGAAATCGGATCTCTATTAATTACAACATCAAAATCATATTCATGTAGATACACCAAATAATCACCCTCTAAGATCATCTCAAAACTACCGGTTGTGGTGGTTCTACAACATTATCAACAACGGTTTCTTCATGAAGTGGTGAATCATTTCCATTATATTGTTCATTTTTCTCATCTTGTTGAACAATCTGAGAAACTACAACATCTTGAGTAAAAGATGGTGGTAGAATGTCCACTCTTATTTCCTCAAGTTCAACCTTTCTTAATTCATCACTCCTACTAATACTGTCATTTCCTATGAATTTGGAATTATCGGTTTCAATTATTCCCATACTATAGTTAGGACAATAGAACATATATCCTATGGACTTATCTCGATAACCAATGAAATATCTAGATATTGTCCTTGTGTCTAACTTTTTCTCATGTGGATTATAGATTCTTGCTTCCGTTGGATAACCCCAAATATGTAAATGTCTTAAACAAGGTTTAATACCAGCTCACTCGATATAAGTCTCTAGAACTGCCTTATTAGGAACTTTATAAGATATACATACCGGTCTTTAATTCATCTCTCCAAAACGAAATGAGTACCTAAGAGTGACTCATCATACTCGTAACCATGTCCATAAGTGCAAGATTACGCCTTTCAACAGCTCCGTTCTACAATGATGTTGCTGGCATTGAATATTGGACACAAATGCCACAATTTTCAAGGAATTTGGCAAATGGGCCATTTTGTCTTGTCTCATCATATGTACCATAAAACTCACCAGATCTGATCTCACAATTTTAATTTTTCTATCTAATTGCCTCCCGACCTCACCTCAAAGATGTCAACAGCCTAAGACTTTTCTAAATTAGATATACATAACCATAACGAGATACATCAACAATAAAGGTGACAAAATATGTCTCTTTGGTAAAACATGGAATGGCAAGTGTTCCACAAATATCAATATGAATTATTTCAAGAAGCTCTGTACTTCTTGGGGCACACTTCCTACCTTATTTTTTTTTATCTTCATACCCTTTGTGCAATTCACACTTACTTCAAAATCAGTAAAGTATAGATTTTCTATAATCCCATTCTTTGCTAATCTTTCAAGTCAATCCCTGGAGATATGCCCCAGTCGTCTATGCCACAAGACTGACAATTTTCCAATGATTAGACCACAATTTAAACCAACATTTGAATGTAGTGTTACCAAAGATTGTGCAAACTCAGGATTCAAAGAAATTTTATATAGACCATTATATAAAATATCAGAATCAACATTTATTGAATTCAACATCAAACTGAGTTTTCGACAACCAAATTAAACTGAATAAGCAATAATATCCAATTTAGATTAAGAAACTAAATTCCTAGAAATTGAAGGTACGTAAAAAAGTAAGATCCATCTGATGACCTGTCTATAAGAGTAGGCCACAAGTTCCAACCACTATTACTTCTGCCTTGAGACGATTACCCATTTAGACAAATCTTTCATGTGGGCTAAAAATCCACTTAACGTGGCCCACTAACCCTATCTGCATTATTTATTTAGGTTGAATTCTACAATGAAATGATAAGCCAATATTTAAACTATACCCAATAGGAGATTCATGTAATAGAATAAAATCTTGAAGAGATTTTAGGAATCTCTGATGGGTGAAAAATCTTGAAGATATTATTCTATAAATCCACCAAGCCCTCTTCTCTCATCTATAAAGGCACAAACCTACCCCTTTATTCATACGGTAAAAATCTCACCAATAATAAAGAAGTCTTGTGTGTAATAGAAATATCAAAGAGAAAAAGAAGAGGTAACATTAAAGCTTGATTAAGGGGATTCATATATTGAGATCTGAGATGACAAATTACAGTATATGTTCTACATATTTTAACAGTTGAATAAATTCTTAAAATATGTAGCATTTAAGATCTTGCAACATTAATGTTTTCCGCATAATAGTTTTAGTGACTGTAATATCGTTTATAAAACCCATAAACAAAAAATTAACCATAACAAAGATAGATCTTCATGTTAATCGGCTCATTGAGGTACAATCTTCAGGTATATATAGTTTCTTTATGCCCTAGATTAATCCTTGACTCCTTGTTAAAAGATGGACAGTACCAGTTTTCACAATTGATCCAATAGTCATTTTTCATCATCTTATAGAAAATGGGAAGTAACTTCGCGGAGTATTTGTGCTCTAGCTTATCTAATTAACAGAAGTACCAAAAAGAATTGTGTTTCCTCACATGTTAGTGATGATAAAAGTAGCATTTTGAAGTAAGATGATGAATGGTGAATATATACAACAACAATCAATCATTTATCCCACTTAAGTAGGGTCGACTACATAAATCTGTTTACGCCACAGTGATCGATAAAGGGACATCTCCTCAATCAGATTTAATGTCATCAAATCAATTCTAATATTCTCGTTCCAACTCTTTCTAGGCCTATCTCTCCCTCTAATAGCACCTCGCACTTGAACTAGATTGCATTTTTTCATTAGTGCTTCTACAGGTCTTCTATGCACATGCCCAAACCATCATAAACGATTTTCTCTCATCTTATTGATTGGTGCTATTTCTAAATTCTCTCTAATAATTTTATTCTTAATTTTATTTATTCTTGTCTTCCCACTCATCTACCGCAACATCCTCATTTTTGTCACACTAATTTTTTGGACATGCTTCGTGTTTACCGCTCAACATTCTGAACCATGCAGAATCGCCGGTCTTATTCATGTCTTGTAGAATTTTCCTTTGAGATTCAACGGTATCCTACAATTACATAACACAACAACTACACTTCTCCACTTTAACCATCCTGACTTGCCTCTATCAATAATATCCTCATCAATTTCGTCATTACCCTAAAACATTGAATCTAAGTATCTAAAATAATCAACATTTGGAATCTCTTGATCTAGAATTTTTATTGCACCATCATCTCTCCGGACCTTACTAAAATTGCAATGCATGTATTCAGTTTTGTCTCTGCTAATCTTTAAAGTCTAAGGCTTATCTCTATATTTCTAATTTAGAATTAAGACCTATTATATTTTCATCAAATAATACTATGTCATCCGCAAACAACATACTGCACGGTAACTCATCTTAAATATATTTTGCGAGCTCATTCAACACTAAAACATAAAACAAAGAGGTAAGGACTTAAAGATGATCTTTGTATAAGCTTATATGAATAGACATGAATTAGGGTGCAACACAGGACGCCCAGGAAGTCACCCATCCTAGTACTAGTCTCGTCCAAGCACGCTTAGCTGTGTAATTCTAATGGGATCCGGTGCATTGGTGCTGGCATAAAAATTGCAAAAACCTAACCCTAGTTCAGCTGCTGATGAACCTGAGGAGAAGAAGAAAGACAATCAACTTCCTTCCTGCTCTCGCTGTTTCTCGTATTAGTACTAAACATAAGGAAATCGAACCAGACTGTACATTTTCTCAGCAAATCAAACATAGACATTTGGAGAGAGAGAGAGAGAGAGAGAGAGAGAGAGAGAGAGCGTACAGAGAAGATGGACGGGAAAGTGCGGCCGAGCGGGCTGAAGAGATTGGGAAAAAAGGTCGGCAGCAAAAGCACGAAGAGTCCCGCCAATGCCACTTTCTGCGTCTGCGACTGCTTGTTCAAGTAACTGTACACCTTCATTGTGTGTTTGTGTGTGTATTCACTCTCGGGTCGCAGCTCTATCGCCAGAGACTAGCTCCGTTATGAAGGTAGGCATATACAACTGAAAACAGACTCTTTCCATAAGTAAAGATCTCTTTCTAGCTTTGGATTTCTCAACGATTCCGCCATTTTCACGCACGGATAGCTTCAATCACTTGCTTGGAAATCTTCGGATTGTGTTTCGGAAGGCAACATTCGTCTCTTATTTCTCTCATCAATCCTTTTCAATTTTACACTACCGATCAATTTACCACTGATTCACATTCGACTCGTCGCTCGCTCATTCCCTAGTGTTTCTTTTCCAAATCGGAGAAATTTAACGGGGGCGGGCCTTCCCTCAACACTGCCGCTTTAAAATTTTAGGTGGTGTTAGGGTAAAAAAAAAAAACAGAAAAGGGCGCACCGGAAGTAGGACTGGTAAAACAGGTATTTACACAATGACACGACATGAGACCGACACGAAATTAGCAGGTCTAGGTTTTGCTTATCAGGTATCGGGTCGTTATCGTGTCAGACCCGATAACCTGATAAAAAATAGTGCAGGTTATCAGGTTGACCTGATAACCCAATAGGTTACACGATAAGACACGATAAGAATTTCGTGTATTCAGGTTACACGATAACCTGTGACCCAATAGGTTACCTGTTAATTTAATAAATTATTTTTACACCCCCCAAATTATCAAATATTACAAATTAGTACTTAATATATATAATAATTTGTTAAGATGGTTTTAAATTAACAGGTTAACAGGTCGTTAACAGGTTAACAGGTCGTTAACGTGTAATGGGTAGATTAATGTATAATAGAAACCTATCAGGTCTTATCGTGTCGTGTTTACTTGATAGGTTTCGTGTCATCGTGTGACACGAAAAATTATCGTGTCGTGTCGTGTCGACACGATAATTTTCGTGTCGTGTTCGTGTTTGGGTAGTCTGACACGATAAGCTTATCGTGTCGTGTTCGTATTTGGGTCTTATCGTGTCGTGTTCGTGTTTGGGTTTTATCGTGTTTTGTGTTATCGTGTAATGACCTGTTACACGACCTGTTACCTGTTTTGCCAGCCCTAACCGGAAGGTCATAGAATACGGCCGAAACTACTTATTAAACTCATTATTCTTTCCATGTACCGAGTGGTCCTTATGTAATTTTTGTAACGAAAATATCTCTGCGTGATGCACTGTGTCACAGTCTTAGCTTGTCCAGTGCTTGTTCTCGCACATGGCCACTTGCCCGTGACCCTTTTCATTTGTTTTCTAGACTAGTTTAACTTAGTTTAGTTTATTTCTTTCATTTCTTGTAGAAAGACACCATTATGACTTCTCGAGTATAATGATGTCTATTGTAGTCACTTGTATTTTTTTACTTAAAGTACTATATGAGAGGACATACTCTTGAAGTCATTCAAACCTTGTAACATTTGATATTAATACAATTGTTATTGTTATTGTTATTGTAATTGTATTCTTCTCTACATTGCCGGCATGTATTATTGTAGGGAAACTCGTTGCTATTGAAACTGCTTCCGCTATTTGATATTCTCTGATCTTCAGGCTTGCTGCTAGGCGATCCCCTAGTTAGCGCCGCACGGACCGCTTTTCTAGCCTCGAAAGCTCGGACCATGACAGTTGGTATCAAAGCAACGGACCGATCCATTGCCTGACCTTGTTGGTGAAATACCATGTCGACGAAAGATCGTCTCAACGCACTTGAACAAAGCGTTTCCCGCATTGACGCTGCTCTAGCTCTTTTGCGAAGCCCCAATGCTAATGGGGAGGGGACATCTCAGAACCCCCAAATCGATCACCTGATCGAACGGATGGGCCTAGTTGCCACGACATCCGTTAGCCATCATGCCCAGATGGAACAGTCAATCCTTGATCTCCGAAGCGAGTTGGACGACTTGAAGAACATTGTGTATCGAACTCTTGCTAGAGACTCCAGGCAACCTACTTCAAGGGTTCGCCTTCCTGAACCTCAATCCTATGGCGATTCAAGAGATGCCAAGGAGCTTAAAAACTTTCTCTTTGATGTGGAGCAATACTTTCGGCGCACCGGAGTAACTTCCGAGGAAGAAAAGGTGACAAAAACTTCCATGTATCTTTGTGGTAATGCTAAATTATGGTGGCGAACCAAATATGCAAACATCCTGGAGGGAAACTGCACTATCAACACCTGGGAAGACCTTAAAGGTGAACTTAAGGTACAATTCCTTCCGGAAAATGTTGAGTACACGGCTCGACGACAACTGAGAGAGTTGAAATAGACCGGATACGTCCGAGACTATGTCAAGAAGTTTATGGCTCTCATGTTGGACATTCGTACAATGTCCCAAGAAGATAAGTTGTTTTGGTTCTTAGATGGCTTGAAAGTTTGTGTACGTCAGGAAATACAAAGACAACGTCCTGCTGATTTATCTACTGTCGTTGCTACTGCAGAAAGAGTAATTGATTACTCTCCTGAACTTACCACTAACTATGATAAGAGGAAAGACAAGGATGTCTCCCATTATGATGGAAGTGGGGGTCAATTATCTCGGGGAAGCCCACCAAGACGTTGGAACAACCCCAACTCAAATTCTAATTCAAGGAGTCCGCGCCGAGGCCAGCACTCAAAATCTGGCCATTCGTTCAACAACTCAAGGGCATCACTGGGTTCAGCAAACCAGAAGCCTCACTGGGGCAGACAGGCCCACAAATATCCAACTCCTTGCTTCTTATGCAACAAGAATCATGATGTATCCTATTGTCCACATAAACATGCTTTGTCCGCACTGCAAGCATCGATTCAGGAAGAAAAGAAACGTCGGGGAAAATATATTGTAGAGTAGGAGGAGGAAACTTCAGACGAGTCTAATGCTCATCAAATGAGTACAATTCGTTTGTTGAATGCCATGAAGCGACAGCCGGTCGCGAAGAAGAAGGTCATGAAGAAGAACCTCATATTCATGGACGTTCGAATTAATAGGCAGAATGCTTGTGCTTTAGTTAACACTGGTGCTACACACAATTTTATGTCCGATAAGGAAGCTAATCGGTTGGGCTTACGTATCGAAAAGCACTCAGGGAGATTGAAGGCCGTGAATTCTGAAGCAAGTCCCGTGATTGGAGTTGTCAACACGGTACACATGAAGATTGCTCCGTGGGATGGGTTCCTCAACTTCACCATTGCTCCCATGGATGATTTTCAAGTGATATTGGGGATGGAATTCTTTATGGACACTAAGGCGGTCCCAATGCCTTTTGCAGATTCGCTTTGTATGATAGGAGATTGATCGTGTGTCATTCCTACAACACAATATTCAATTGAAGACAGATTCGTTTCGGCTCTGCAGCTTGAGATGGAGGAATATCAAGACGACCTTCTAGTGCTTAATGGGGGAGAAACTAACCCACAAGTGCCACATTCTAGTGCAGCAAAAGGGTTGTTTGACTATATTCGAATTGCTTCTCCAAGAAAAATTCTAGAGGAATTTCCCCCTCATCCGGATGGGGAAAAATCCACAGATATCAAGTTCCCATTGGGCCAATCCGCTTTCATGTTAGCTAACAGTGCGAAGACCCACTTGCTTTCGGTGGGACTACATCCAGAAAGACGGAAGTACCGACTATGTCTGCCGAGGGTCGAAAATTCGGGGAACAAAAGTACAACAGTTGTAGTGGTGGATAAAGCATTGAGTTCTATAACCTTATATCCAGCACTTCAATTCCAATATTCCAAGGACACCGCCGCACAGGTTCTCAAGCATGATACTCAGTTGTGGAATGTTCCGAGGGGTATTGATTCGTGCTTCAATCTACACAAATGCTTTGATGTTAACTTGAGATCTAGTGAGATTGTCGCAGACCAGCCACTGTATCCTCATTCAGTGGATAATCTCTACAAAGCTAACATATCTGGAAGACAGCAGTTAACGTTACAATCGCAGACCAAATCAGAAGCATTATCAGAAGAAGTCTACGAGGACGTCGACAGCTCATGTGGGGGAGAATGTCACGGTCTTAGCTTGTCCAGTGCTTGTTCTCGCACATGGCCGCTTGTCCGTGACCCTTTTCATTTGTTTTCTAGACTAGTTTAGCTTAGATTAGCTTAGTTTAGTTTATTTCTTTCATTTCTTGTAGAAAGACACCATTATGACTCCTCGAGTATAATGATATCTATTGTAGTCACTTGTATTTTTTTGCTTAAAGTACTATGTGAGAGGACATGCTCTTGAAGTCATTCAAGTCTTTCACACCTTGTAGCCTTTGATATTAATACAATTGTTGTTGTTATTGTAATTATATTCTTCTCTACATTGTCGGCATGTGTTGTTGTAGGAAAACTCGTTGCTATTGAAATTGCTTCCGCTATTTGATATTCTCTGATCTTCAGGCTTGCTACTAGGAGATCCCCTAGTTAGCGCCACACGGGCCGCTTTCCAGCCTCGATAGCTCGGACCGTGACACACTGTACACTCCAACAAATTATAGACTCCTTATCTTGCAGAGCTAATTTTGGTAAACGATACCTGGTAGCGTATAAATTACGTCGTTACTTTCATCGCAAGTGTACGGGTCAAGTTTTAGTAGAGTATGAAGAGTAAGAGTTGTCGTATTCATAGAGATTGAATTAGATTATCCTTGAGTACCGCGATTGTCATAATCGAACTTTATCTAGGCGACTTAAATTTATATTTTTGTTAATAAAATAATATACTAAACTTATTAACTAATTAATCTAATATACTAATATTGACTTTAATGGAAGTAAATTGCCTAGAGATTAACTTTGTTCACTTAAATGTGTTCGTTTCAATCTAGTTTACATTAACGACATTCATCCTATCCGACAATCTTGGTATCAAAATCTCAGTCATTATTTCTCCCGAGTGTAAAATGAATGAATATGTGACTTCACATCAACGCCAAAATCCCCCTCGAGCGTCTATACAACACTTGGTCACATGAGTCTCACCCCAACCTCAATGATTGCATATTTTCTAACACCTTTCCAGGTCATTAGATCGTCACGTTGAGTTAGACCCTAGTCCGAATCCGGGGTTACCTCTCCCGAGTGTTAAACCCTATATTCTCAATATATCATAACAAACATATAAATGTGAAAAAATGGTAAACACAATCGAATAGACAAGAACAACCGTTAACAAAATATCGATTTTATATAAACAACATTTTCATGAAGTACATCATTCCCTAGACAATATATGTTTAGCTATACATGGCCATAGTCCTATATTCAACTAGAAATAAGCTAAACATATACAAAACAATCAACCAAACTAAGAAATAAAGAGAGAAACGAGGAGACTAACTATTATTCGAAGAATCGATGTTAAAACCGCTCCTAGAACGTTTTCTCTTATTGGCTTTAGGATCTTCTCTTGGTTAAATGTCCTTGGAGCTCTCAAGGCACTCTCATGAACATTTTTTGGCATTTGGAGGAGAAGAGAGGATATTTATATGATCCAAAATATCCTAAAATATCTAAATTGTCTAGCGCCTGATCGCTGCAACGGTGGAGAAGTAAGTGGGATTCTGGCGGGTGACCGCTGCAACAGTGGAGAGTTCGACAACTCTCTGCATTTTGACCGCTGCAGCGGTGGAGCTTTCAACAATTATCTATACTTTGACCGCTGCAGCGGTGGATGCAGGTCTATTTTGCTCTTTTTCTTCACCGTTCTTCTACCGACTTGTTCGTTTACGAATCGTTTTTGCCCCTTTTTGCCCCAAACACCTAGTTTATACATAAACAAATAAAAGCGTATTAAAACATATTAAAACGCTATAAAAATACTCAAAAACTACCAAAATCGGCTTGAAAATAAATAGATAAATTACACCTATCAAATACTTTCAAACTTAGAATTTTGCTAATTCTCGAGCAAAACACTCACACTAAAAATAAAAAACATAACGAAATTAACTTAGACAAAAACTAAACAACAAATAAAAACACAAACAACCTAAACATAACGATATGCGTGTTTTGAATTCAACTATCGACAAAAATATTTTTCCTCAACAACCCCCAATCATATCGAGTTCAGGAGAAAAAAGGAACCATGTGATGTTCTAGAATTTCAATATTCAATAATGGTAAACACCATTCTAGATCCTTTCAAAGTGTGTATGCGAAACTCAATAATATAACCATTTAAAGACCGGATTGGATTATCCACCAACAAAGCTCATGACTTAAACTGATAAGGATTAGAATATCCATATGTCTGACTAGGTTTCACTCTCCACTAATGTAGGCTTGGAAGTTCAAAAAGATCAATGAGACTTAGTTCGGTTTGGAACATTTGGCCAAAGGTATATCGGGAATATAAAACGGGTTAATGTCGTAAACTCAACGATACCCAAGGCACAATGCTTGGTACACAATCACACTCGAACCCCCATAGATAAACTTGAAACAACTCTGAACATCTATTCAAGAACGTCGTACTCACTTATCAAAAGAAACGAAAATTTAATTATATTTACATATGTTTTTTTTTTAACAAACACAACCCCAAACTTATTTGATTTGTTACAATTTGACGGGTGTTAAAATACGATAGAAAAATGACAAGTGAGTACTTGAATACCGAACCAATCAATAGTTCGCCCAAAACCCAACCACTCACTTTAAGTAGCACAAACAAGTGCTAACTTGATTTCACTCAAATTGTGCCTTCGGTTCAGCAATATAGGTTTGGAAAGAATTCAATTGGCCAGGGTATTTGTTATGTGTACAGAATTGAAACGACATTATTGGCTTTGAAAGGGTAACGAGAGATAAACATTTTACAAGGTAAGTTTCGAAGGCTCAAGCGATCAAATGAATGCCTAAATCCTATCTCCTGAATTACCTCACCTAGGATTTCATCTCAAGTTTCCCCCAATCAAGTTCTAGAATCCTTAAAATTATCATGAATTTGGCTAATAGATAATCGACCTCAATTCAATTGAATAGCTATACATTGAGTCTACGTGCTCGTGCATGCTAGGATCCATAATAACTTTTACCACAACAAAACGTCAATCACATATAACACACATGAATCGGCATTACGCATGACCTCAAAAAACAACCAGGGGATAATTTCATCATCGGATAATAGTCCAGATGAACTACAAAACTCAGCACACAACAACAACAAACATACTACAAATATAAACATACTAAACACTAAACTAAACAAGCATGCATACAGTTAAACAATAAAACATAATAGCATACTACACATCACCCCCAAACTTAAAACAATCAGTGTTCACAATCACCCAATCATCGATCTCAACATTTAGCATGCATTATAGTGATAAAGGGGGTTTAGAACACGTACTTGGGAGGCGAGACAAGCTCGCCTCCGAATCAAGTCGGTAGTGACGTATCTAATTTATTTTTGGACTTGGGTTGCCTCCCAAGAAACGCTTGATTTAAGGTCTTCAGCTTGACATAGAGAAGGGCTCGTCAAAGAGCGGTTTCTGTCCATAGTACGTGTCATACAATACTACATATGGGTCTTGGTTTTGAACGCCCTCAAGCTTGGCGAGATATTGCATTGTAAGGCTCGAGCTCTCAGCAAGACTCATTTTCGGTATATGTGCTTGGTCGCCCTAGATGAACGGTGCTAGAAGCGGTGGAGAACTAGTGAGCCACATCGGATCCTCGTAGATGTGATCGTATTCGATCAGTGGTGGCAATACTTGGTAGATCTCAAATGGTGGATAATTACAAGTGTTATCTTGTGATTTTGCATCGTCTTCGAACTGATCCAAGTTCCTCCCGCTTATTTTTGGTTCCTTGTGGTGGCTTTCGATGAATGTGTCTTGTGTGTCTCTCAGTGCCACCACTTCTAACTTGGCCTCAATAGAGCATATTAGTTGACCGATTTGTGTCTGAAGAGACGTTATGGTAGCATCAATTTCTGTGTATGTCGTCTCAATATTGTCAAGAAGATCCTCATGCTCGTTGAGCCGGTCATTCATTTCCCTCTAGAAAGCTTGAGTTTCTCCCATAAATTCAGCGAACATTTCCTCAAAGGTGGGGGAACACTTCTCCTGTTGATTCGGGATGTCAATCCATGGCGCCGAAATGGTAAAACTATCCCCCAAGCTTTGGTAGTCTGTTAAATAATTCCAACAATGAAAACCATACTCCACCATGTCTTCTAGTGTCCGATAGGCTTCGTCCGCGGTTAGTTGGTCGAAAGAGGTGGTACCATTTCTTCTTTCAACCCACGTTCTGGTTGCGGCTAGTAACCCATCGAGGAAGTTCAGTAGTTAACACTCCCTCGAAAAACGATGATTGGAGAACCGAAATAACATCTCCTTGTATCGATCCCAAGCACAATAAAATGACTCAGAAACTCGTTGAAAGAAATGCAACAGTAATTGTTGATCTAACATCTTCAAGTACCCTATATAAAAAAAAAAAAAACTACAAACAAAAATTAAACCAAAATAAATGACTAAATTAAAATTAAGTTACTTACTCACAATATCAACAACAATCTAAAAACCAATCCTTGACAATATCGCCAAAAACTTGGTAGTGCGTAAATTACATCGCTACTTTCACCGCACGTAAATTACATCGCTACTTTCACCGCAAGTGTATGGGTCAAGTTTTAGTCGAGTGGGAAAGAGTAAGGATTGTTGTATCCATAGGGATTGGATTAAATTATCGTTGAGTACCATGATTGTCATAATTGGACTTTATCTAGGCGACTTAAATTTATATTTTTGTTAATAAAATAATATACTAAACTAATTAACTAATTAATCTAATATACTAATATTGACGTTAATGAGAGTAAATTGCTTAGGGATTAACTTCGTCCACTTAAACGTGTTCATTTCAATCTAGTTTACATTAACGGCATTTATCCTATCCGACAATCTCGGTATCGAAATTTCACTCACTACCTCTCTCGAATGTAAAGTGAATGAATATATGACTTTTCGTCAACGCCAAAGTCCCCCTCGAGCGTCTATATGATAATTTGTCACATGAGTCTCATCCCAACCTCACGGATTTCATATTTTCTGACGCCCTCCCGAGTCATTAGATCATTACGTTGTGTTTAAACCCTAGTTCGAATCCGAAGTTACCTCTCCTGAGTGTCAAACCTTGTATTCTCAATATATCATAACAAGCATATAAACGTGGAAAAACGGAAAACACAATTGAATAGACAAGAACAACTGTTAACAAAACTTCAATTTTATATAAACAATATTTTCATGAAGTACATCACTCCCTAGACAATATATTCTTAGCTATACATGACCATAGCCCTATATTCAACTAGAAACAAGCTAAACATATACAAAACAATCAACCAAACTAAGAAATAAAGAGAGAAACGAGGAGACTAGCCGTTATCTGAAGAATCGACGCTAAGACCGCTCCGAGAACGTTTTCTCTTCTTGGCTTTGTGATCTTTTCTTGGTTGAATGGCCTTGGAGCTCTCAAGACATTTCCATGAACGTTTTTTAGTGTTTGGGAGAGAAGAGAAAATATTTATAAGATCTAAAATATCAACAAAATATCCTAAAATATCTAAATTGTCTGACACCTGATCGTTGTTGCGGTGGGATCACCGCTGCAACGGTGGAGAAGTTGGTGGGCTTCTGGCGGTGACCGCTACAGGAGTGGAGAGTTCAACAACTCTCTACATTTTGATCGCTGTAGCGATGGAGTTTTCAATAACTCTCTGTACTTTGACCGCTGCAGTGGTGGATGCAGGTTCTGAATATTGTCCGTTTTGCTCTTTTTCTCCACCGTTCTTCTACCAACTTTCTCGTTTATGGACCGTTTTTACCCATTTTCGCCCCAAACACCTGGTTTATACATAAACAAATAAATGTACTAAAACATATTAAAACGCTATAAAAATACTCAAAAACTACTAAAACCGACTTGAGAATAAATAGATAAATTACACCTATCAATACCAATATCCATGCGCACAGAATTGCTTGATTTTTATCTCAGATTTCCATATGAAAAAATAGAAAAATTGCAAAACAATTATGTGCATTTGATTCTCTTTCGAATAAGATGTTACTCGCATTTTTGGAGATGTTTAACATGATACATACGAATGTTACATATAACATTCAAAAAATGATAAGATGTATTTCGTATCATTAATGTTACAATCATGTTACATGTAACATTATGATGACAATGTTACATGTAACATCCCTTTATACTGATTGAATGAAGCATTTAGGGGGTTGTGTGTGCAGATGATATTATATGTAACATCCATCTTTGAAATGTGAGTCTATATGATAATGTTATCTGTAACTTTGCTTCTTTTTCGTCGAAATGTGAGTCTGTATGGAAATGTCACATGTACTATCCTGTTGTACAATCCGATAGTATGTAACATTCATTAAACCTTTTGCATGTTACATGTAACATTCATGTGCAAGACGTTGTTACATGTAACATTTTACTCATTTACACCGTTTGTGTCTGAAACGATGACTATTTAGTTATCTTGTTTAATGTAACAATGCATGTCTATATCGCACACAAACGTTACAAAAATGTCAAAACTGATAAAAAAATGTACATTTAATAAAAAATATGTGTTACATTTAATACACACTGCAAAAAAGTTACTAATTATACCTTCCAAAAACGAAACAAGATGAGTATCTAGCTACGTATGACGTTTGACCCAAAAAAAAAAGGAAAATAAAAATTAAAAAAAAAAATTGTTTAATGCCACACATATAAACTACGATTTGTCACTTGTTTTTTTTTTTTTTTTTTTTGGGGGGGGGGGGAGGGGAGAGGGGATCAATTAAGTGGGGCCGTAAGCGCCTTCTTCACAATATGTCTCATTCATATTTCTTGTTTTGAAGTCATTGAGCGTCCATGACCTGGGCGGATCATTGAGGAATTCGTGGACAAGTACTGCCCTTTCTCTTTAAAAACGTTCAATGCCGTAATCAACGATGACTGGCACGCAGTTAAATATGCTATCCATGACATGAATTACAGCAACTTTGCAGTCAACACTGCAAAATATTTTTTTTAAAAGAAATCAACGAAACCTAGTTGTGTTTGGATAATCATAATGCAATGTCGTAATAGGCAATTAATGAAGTATACTCACATTGATGTGCCCTGGTCTGGTACGTTATTGGTGTTTGAAATGACAACATTCACCACCCGATGCTCTCTAGCTTCGTTCAACAATAACTCATCAATATATTGAATCTGCAGTTGAATATAGAAAGGGTGAGGATTATTCATTCAACGATGGAAGGAGAAACTTCAAACGAGAAAGTGAAAACTCACGAGTCTTTTGGGTTTGTCGTAAAATCAGTCTACATCTCCGGGACGTCGAAGGTTGATTGAATTATAGTGTGTCCACTCACACTTTTGCTTATCGCAAACAAGCAACGTCCAATGTCCCATCGACGATGTCATCTTTTTAGTGTTTATTGGAAAATGCAAGAATCTATAGTCGTTTGAGAATGCTTTGATAATCGTCGGGTTTAATATATCAGTCAGTACTTTGTTATCTCCTTGTGTTATCCATATCTGTTTATAGTGTAAACACGAAAAGATTCATAATCGTCATTGGTGCATGCGATCGATACAAAAATATAATAACATCGTAATGTAAAAATTTTAACACTTATTACCCTACAACAACTATTGATGAAGTTCGACTGATTCGGCAATTCTTGATCATTCTTTTTTAACTCACTGACGATCTTTGCTTGTTTAAGCCATATCATCTCCACACAATCGTTAATAATCTAACGTTTAATAAAAATCACATAATGTTATATTCATCTGCACAATTTTAAAAAAACACAAAAAAAATGCAACACAAAAACATTTAAATAGGCACATTTAGTAATCCAGATTATGTTACATTCAACATGACTGTGGATGTTATATTTAGCATGACAATCATATTACATGAAACAACAATGTTATATTCAATAACAAGAATAACTTTAACATTCATTATTTTTCGAAAAACTATCCAATTGTGTAAAATGTAACTCACAAAATTTGTAAGTTTTGTCTTTTACAACAACCCAATCAAATCAAGTATAGATACTTGAGCGTATATCCATTCTGCACCCCATACAAAGGCCCTGAGTTAAAGAAACACAGTACAAAAATGATGCATATCCCATGTGCGTCGTTCCAGAAAAATTTGACAAATTTGTAATAACTAAAACTTAAACTTACCCAGACCCCTCCTTTTACATGATCAACTCAAGTTGGTCCCAGTCGGTCGGTGCTATCATTCTTGCAACGGAGTTGTTGCGTGGCGGCAACACTGAGGGCTCATCGCTGTTGTGGGCCAATGTGCTTGGCTCATTGTTGTTGATTGCAACATCCATTCCTGGATTTTCGGGGGCTGATACATCATACTTTTTCCCTAGTCGTCGTGGTTGCTTGATAGGGACATTATATTTGTGAACTGAATCATCATCGGTCTTCCATGTCCTAACACGACTCTTAACGTTTTTAATAAGCGATGTTGGGGTCTTTGTTTCAGCTTTGGTACATGCGCTATGCCTCAGCTTCAGTTTTGATGGGGATGGCATCCTTGGCGGTGAATCATGTGCAGCAATAACCGATGCTTGCCTAACGATCATATTATATTGTTTCTCGAGCTCGAGGTGGTAGAACTTTGTCAGTCTAATAACTTTATCATTATGTTCTTTCTCCTTTTCTATTGACTGTGTGACTGCAACCATTCTCGTTGCCATAGGGGGGATCAACTGTGTGTGCTCACACAACCAAAACTAAAAAAACATATTTAAGTTTTGTAAAGGTTTATGTATTATATGCAATAACTATAAGAAATTACGCACAGTTGTTGTTACCCGCAAGGCTATCACGCAGCCAATGACTGAACTTGACCCTTAATACCCAGCTTCGATTGATGACATCAAATTTGAATGGATGATATTGGCCCATTTGTAAGTTTCCATAGTGTTTAAATCCTCGACAAGGTTTAGGTATGATATTCTAATATACTGCCCCTTGTTTGCAAAAAAACAAGTTGTCAACAAATAAGGCAGAGCAATCGAACAACGTCCCTCACATCTTCTTCACCGTCACGGTTGATGGCAACACGTAACAACTCCTTTTTTCTGGATGACACTTACCTTGTTCATATTTTAACCTTGTCGTGCTAGGAACGCACAATCCTCATTTTTTGCATATTTACTGGGCGGTTATACCCGACCACGTGGAAACCCAAAAATAAGTTACACATCGTTCCTCGTGAACTTCACATATATTGGACCCAGTTTGAACGCTTTCTTCTCCAAATGATATGACTAGATGATATTTACAATTAGACTGTTGATCCAATGAAATGATACCTTGGCCTCCCAATCATTCATAAATGCATTCATGGTGTTCCAAAATGGAGTGTGGCGTAAGTGCCGTATATATTCGTCATATAGTACTACATCATGAATGATTGATGAGAATTGTGATAGATTGCATCGATATTTGATGCGTCCTGCCGGTGCTTGGCTGGTTGACGCTGCTAGTTGATCTGGAACATTCTATTTTGGAATAGAACAAACAAAAATCAATAGGTGCTAAATAATTTAAATATGTAAAGAACAACAGAAACGTAAGTGGTTTTTTTTTCTTTCCTCATTAGGCGATGCTATTGGTTGATCTGGAATATATCTTTCTGAAGTGGAACAACAAAAATCAATAGGTGCTAAGTAGTTCAATTTTGTAAAGAACAAAACAGATAAGTATGTCATTTTTTAACCATCCTCACTGTTTGACACGTTTGTCAATGTATCATGTCTGCTATAGACCGTAGGTACTGAATCATCTGCACAATATATATAAGGTGTTGCATTTCAACTCATAAAGTGACAAAAAAAGACCTCATAAAGCATAAAACCCCAATGATGTTACATTTGTACTTCGGTGTTACATTTCAACATCCGAAAAGCTAGCTTTTGTATAAAAAATAGTTGAAACTGTTACATTCCACATGTGTACACAATTTTGAAAAAAAAAAAATGATGTGCTACATATTTGTTACTCCCACTACGATAGCAAAAACAAAATTCGTGCATAAAAAAAACATACAAAATTTCTACACAAAGAAAGTAGTTAACTATACAATGAAGATGTTACATTCAACATCCACCAAAATCGATATGCACCCAATACATATGCTTAATTACAGCGAATTATCATGGTAACACGTTGATCATGATATGGAAACGATAAACATGATGACTTCTCGAAAAAAATAATCAAGAACTTCAACAAATATGTGTACCAAATCACCGATCAAACACATGTCTATGTCCTTATATGGTGAAGTCACCGGACATATACACACACCGATATACTAATAACAAAATATCGTGTATAAAAATCACAAAAATGCAATAGGTAAAACAAGACTACATATCACAAACAACAAAACCCTAAAAATATTGACTTCCATTTATTCAATATATGGTTGCATGACATGAACTACAAGTTCGAACGTGTTAACTAAGAGTTGTCGTCGGATTTTTGCGCCGAAAAAGCTGGGACATTGTCAAAGTACATCAAATATGATTACCTGTGTCGGAAAGGTTGACGGGATTATCGACAATGTTGGGGTTCTACATGTTCATCTTTTGTCGTGCAGTCACCATTGTACTCTGATTGCAACAAAAATCAAGCAGGTATAGAGCATGGTACTGGAGGGCGACGGGGTTGCAGAGCAATAGGATTTTTGATCGGCGAGGGAATATGGAAGATTTTGAAATCGGGGAGTGGATATGGGCTTATGGGACGTGATTACCAAAACACATTATTTCAAAAACGTCATTTTCCTGACAAGTTGAGAAATTGTGGTTTAATTTGGGGAGGAATCGTGTATTACGCACTTAAATATATAGCTTGTACAACACACACAAATATTACATAAATATGTAATGTTACATGTAACATTCTCTTATATACTAATGTATGTATGAGATGGGGACGTATGTTACATGTAACAATGATGTTGCATGTAAACCTATTGAGTGTCATGAATGTTACATGTAACAAATATTTCTAAAAAATATAAAATATTCAAAATGACAGAGCTTGAATCCAAAAAAACATCACATTATTGTCGTGTTGAAAAGTAATATTAATGATTTCATCAAAAAAATATTCAATGTGGAACGTAACAAAACATTTATTACTGCCTATTGAATATAACATCAATGACTTCATCTAAAAAATCTATTTTTATTTTAAAAAAATATAAAAATTGTTGATGCGTAAAACTGGTGCACACATTGAGTATGGTCCAGTCGGATGAAAAATGGGTCCTCTTGCTGAGGTGAAGTCGTCGGTTGAAAGTTCTTCACGTGAGCTGTGCTAGGTCCTAGGAGGACTGACCTGCTATATCTAGAGTCCTGCTCCTCAGGGGGTGTATCTGCAGAAGGCTTAGACCGAGATTTATCTCGGTAAAGCCCCTCCGGCGTGGTATCAGTGCTAAAAGAGAAAAGGTACAGTAATGCAACAAGTAAACAAATGAACTCGCGCGTAATGTAAAGCATGTATCAGGTTTGCATAGCCACTGATATATATAGGAGTTGGAGATGATTAGTCGGACCTAAACAAGGTTAGTTAGTCAAAACCCTATGTTTAGCCGATAATTCGGGGCGTTTAGGAGATAACCGCTGGGCTTGGACTTTTAGGCCCATTTGGCAAAGCCCACGGGCCTTTGCCAGGCTTGTGATGGTAAGCTGGTGGAGGAGAGCGGAGATCCGTGGAGTCCTAGAGAAGAGATAAGTTAGAAGGTAGAGCCGGTCGAGGTGAACGACTGAGTTCCTGAAATTAATCGTCCAAGGTACAACGCAGAGCTCAAAGCGGTACATCCTTGTGGGGCTCCTCGCTCCTCCCTAGGTGCAAATGAGATTCCAGGGAGGAGCCATGGTTGGCGTATGTTCTAGCGTGGCGTTTTGAATTTCGAAATGCGTCCTTGTCACTAAGATGACAGACACGTGGCTGGGTCTCAAGTGCTGACTCAGAGGTACCCAAAAATATCCTCATCAAAAATAAAATTCAACTTTCTACTCTCGAATCCAAAAAATCTCATCAATATAACCCTGTGTTACACCAATGGGTCTTTGCAAGTCTTTCTATTGTGTCTTCCAATTTTTCCACATCTCCACATTTTCTCTCTTTTAACTCACCTCTTGATAGTATTCTTACTTTCTTCGGCCGATTCGGTTGCTTCTTTGACAATGGTGGTAATATAACTGCTTCGCTCTCAACCCACATAGGTCGTTCCATTGTCGGTATTGCGTATATACCTTTTGAATACGTCTCACGGTAAAAATTAACACGAAAGTATTCCTCTATGTTTTCATGTGCCGACAGACTGCTCTTGTTAATCGCTGCACAACCGTGTACGTATTGGAAACCCTTTATCTGCCATTGTCTGTACAAACATGGCAGTCCTACCGTATCAACTAACGTGGGTGAGGAATAATGAATCTCGTAAAATCTATCGTCAGACGAGCTAATGTTCCATGTTCTTCCTTCATTAATTAGTTAACCCAACTTATTTTTTCAGAACGATGTGATCTCACCATCCATACTTTTTTTATTCCTCTCTCCTATCGGACATCAAATCCATCCACCGTATTCTGATTTTGTTAATCAATAATATTGCGGGCAAGTGACGATATTCGTTTACCTAAGAATTAAAACATTCTACCATGTTTGATGTCATTTTACCGTATCGTTTCCCCCCCCCCCCCCCCCCCCCCAAAAAAAAAATGCATTACTGAATTCCATTGCGGAAAGATCGTGCATGAATCTTTGAACTTTTTCTCCCCGTTTATACATTATCTGATTGTACAACATTTTGTAAATTTCGAGTGTGCACGCGTACGGCAACTCATTCAATTTCTTAATCATTAGTTCATTGAGTGTGGTGTTTCTCCCAATCATTGTAGCCCTTAGGTTCATCTTTAAGTGAGGAAGGCAGTATGCATGGTGACAATGTGGGAATACATTTCGTACTCCCTCTAATATACCATTATGCCAATCCGATATAAACGTGATCACGAGACCTGGTGCAACAATCTTTTAGACAAAAACCAGTCCTAATTCTCCTTATTTTCTGAGTTAACGATTGCAAATGCAATGAGAAACATCCTGCAAAACAAACCAGTCGCAAAAACTCATTATGTGTGCAATATGGGTGGAATGTAACAAATATTACATGTAACATTACCTATGTTCAAAAAAATGTTATATGATACGTTGAATATAAATACTTATTGTATGAAAAACAAGTACTTTGATTACCATCTTTTGCCATTGCAACTAATAAATTTCCTTTATATTGTCCAATAAGAAATGTTCCATCGAGGAACACCATCGGTCAACAAAAACGAAACTCGTAAATATATACTTGGAATGTGACAAAAAAAAGTCTAAAATGTCCCGTTTTATCATCATAATCGAGTGTAACGTGACTTCCAGAATTTGTCTGTCTACACTTATTAACATACCACCATAATTGGTTGTATGATGATGAATAATTTTCAAACACATTATTTTGGGCTTTTTCAGTATCAAGCCGCATTGCGATATGAGATCTCAAGACCATATTACCTCTTGAAATTGTCAACAACATCAACAGGACGCGCTTTCAAATTTGCACGCACGTCATCGGTCAAGCAATTAGAAATAATCTCCGAACTTATTCGTTTGTTTTTGTTTGTGTAGAAAGCAGCCCCACACGTGTGTTCGTTTATCAAATTTTGGATTTAGAATATACCATTTTCATGCATCACACATTCGTGCACAAACCATGGGTATTTATTTTCCTCTCTTAGTGCACACGCAACTGTCACACTTACTTTGTCGTTTTTAAGGTAGCAAAAATTGAACTTAATCTCAATTGCGTATAATTTTAATACATTTCGGAACTCGCTTATTTCGCCTTTGAATATTTGTCCCTCTTCTTGGATACCATTATCCTATTGGGATGACAATAATATCCTGTCCTTACTTCACTAGAGTATGTTGCCATAACTACCTATGTAGTCAAGTTTATTTTCGTTGTCACCACTACTATTTACCATAACAGTAGCACTTGTTGACGCACCATTTGATCCGCTTGAATAATTCAGTCTTCTCTAGATACATATCTCCAGTAGCTCAATCTTCATATGGGTTGTTAGCAACAACATCTCCTCAAAGTCGTTTTGTTTGTTAAGCATGCAGTTAGGATGACTGTGCAATGCGTATGAAAAATTAAATTTTGATTTAGCTAATTCTGGCCATTTGTTTATAATCGTATTACATAACTCACTAATGTTGTTATTGTTTCCAATCCTCAACACTGTGGTCACCCCTTCGTACTTGCACAGACATATAATTGAAAAATGCTCCCTGCTGACGTACTGAAAAAATATCATATCATGTTTTTTTGTTCCCCCAACTAAATATTAATGATTGTTGAATGTAACATCAACATAATACACTGTTTGTAAAAATATGTAAAACATGTAACAAAATAACGTTTTCATGTTGAATGTAGCACGCCCTATGTTTGTGTTTAATATATGTGAAAATATGTAAACATGTAACAATATAACGTTTTCTTGTTGAATGTAACACGCCATGTGAATGTAACATCGCTATAAGTGCAGCATTATGTGAAATATCGAGAAATGTAATAATGTAACGTGTCCATGTCGAAGGTAACGCGCACTATGTTGTGTGTCTATGTTACATTCCACATTGTGAAACTATGTGAAATCAAATTTGTATTATTCAAAGTTACTACTATTTACATTGATTTGTATCAAAATCACTGTATCATCCATACATATATGTTGTGTGTGTATGTTACATTCCACACTGTGAAAATTGTATATCGAATTTGTATCATCCAAAAACACTACTATATAAGTCGATCTGCATAAAAAAAAAAAAAAAAAAAACATTGTATTATCCATTCATATATGTTATTCGTATACATAGGTACGATAACACACACATGATCGTCGAAAAACGAGATCTTTATGAATGTCAACTATTACAACAAAAATGACCTATCGGGACACTAAAAAGTGTCGCGACAGAGCACCTATTGCGATACTTGGGCTTTTAGGACACTTGGACTGATGCCCCGTAAAAAACCGCCCCAATAAATTATAAGGGCACTATACAGTGTCATTTTATTTGAACTTGTTAAAACAATAATAAGTGTCCTATAAGATTGCTATTAAGACACCATATATTGCCTCTATAACATTTTATATTTTTTAGATTATATATATTAGGGCACTACAAAGTGTTGTAAAAAAACTCTATTAGGACACAAGAATGTGTCGCAAAATTATCAAAGAGAACCAACATATAAACACACTATTTAACGTCTCAATATAAACTATTGCGATAATACATGATGCCCTAGTAACTATCTTATATGACACTTTTTAATGTTCCAATAGACTTTTTATTTATTTTATAAGACATTTTTTAGTGTCCCAAAATGTATTTATTTTTTTATATAATTTAAAATTATTTTAAAATATCAAAATACTCTTAATCCAAATAATAAAAACTAAAAAATCATAACAATACAAAATACATAAAAAAAGCCCAAATTTTTGCATTAAAAAAGGAGAATTAAAAACCCCATAGATACACAATGAAAAAGACCAACCTAATTGAAAAAAAAAAAAAAAAAAAAAAAACACCCTCTAACAATGAGGAAGAAATCATAAAGCATTACCCATTAACAAAAAAATAATATCAACTAGTTTTTGTTTCCCAATACAAGATTTATAGATCAAAAACTTCATGCTACCAAAATAAGATTCATATAATAAACACTTTTACAATAAAAACGCATCTCTAAAATTTGATGCTTCATAACATATCATATATACATTTGTCTTCATCCATACATTCAATCTTCATCCAGAGAAACCTATATAAACAAAACATAAACATAAAGAATCATTAAGTTGTAGCTCTTAATAATATTCAACAAAATTCATAATATTCCAAACAAACATATCAAAGACAATGGCCATGTGATAGGTGCTCCAATGGCATCACCAATTGTTACGAAAAGTCCATAAGGTCTATGCTTCAAAGACCCAAAAGTCGGACATGACATGCGTGTGTCCGTGCTTCAAAGACCCAGATGTTTTTCGGAGCTTCTAACCATTTATTCATCATTTCGCAATGAGAAGTTACTTGAAATACCTACCTTTCGAGAATACATCGAACGCAGAAATGACAGAGAAGAGAACTCTCTTTCACCCTCATCTGGATTAAAGAACTGTCCAACTGCCATGGAAGCAGCTGGGGGTGGTCTGCCTGAAATAGCCTGCAAACACCAGAAAGTCCTTGTATGTCACAACTTAGTCATTTTAAAAGTAAACACATTGATGTTGGTCATACTGAGAAAAGAAAGCATCTATATTATTTGAAAAAGAAGAAAAAGGGCTTTTTATCAAGGATAATTTACAGCATTAACTTATCAATAAATCAATTCACAAGGGAATCTATAAGATGAGTCATTTTCAAATACTTAAAAGTGCTTGGCATGTAATGGCGTGGCAAAATAAGTAACTTGGAAGATAAAAATAAGTGGCATTTAATAGGTCTTTGATGCGTAAGGGTAAGGCAAACACTTCCATAGCCAACACTTAGTAGATGGGCTGAAAGCTTAGTTAAGTGGACTTGGTCAAACGTAGCAAAGGCATATAATACAAACATGACACAAGATATATTAACTTAAACAGCTGAAAGTCCTTAACAACTGAAAATTCAATCTGCACCACAGAAATAATCAGTATGACCAACCCTTCGGGGTAAAAAAAATTATAGATATTTTCATGCACAACTCATATGAGAAAACACAAGAAAGTTGTTGCTCTCGGATTATATATCCCCAATACTCCTCTCCAAAGTCCAAATGATGGGTGAGGAAAGGCATATTTGCCAGTCTTTTGCACAAAGAACTAGAAACTGATGTTCGTTGGTGATAGCTGGTGTGAGGCAGAGTATGAGACAAAGAGAACTCCCAAACCAAGAAAGAAAGAACTCATAACCACATAGGAAAATATAAATCATCTTTTGAATCAATTAAAGCTGGAAAAGCATGAGACAGAAAAATTGCTGAACAAGAAAAAGAACTCATGAAGATACAGGAAAGGATAATAATATTTCAAATCAATTATGTAAACAAGTTGCAAGAGGATCCGTAAAAGAAGACACCCAAATGTCAACAATGTATAAAACAACACATCATTGGCGTGACCCTCTAGATGTATACATGTACATTAACAGGAGGCTATATACTTGAAATCGGACCATTAAGGACTCAACATAAAATTGAAAGAGAGAAACCTCAATAGGCACCACAAAAAAGTTTAGGACTTTGGGCCGGCCATAAACATTAGAACAAGGAAAGATTATTAAATTTCAAGCACTGGAGAAACACGCCAGAATAAGCAATTATTCTTTATCATCAGTGTTGTAAAAGGCACGGGTGTGAGGCGTGACATTTTAACCAATCCGGGGAGGGGCATTACCCCCAGATGACCACGGCTATAGCAATTGAAGATGTGAAGAGGGAGGTGAAAATGTTAAGAGCTTTAGCATTTGATGCATTTTGAATTTCAAATTCGATTAGTTTATCATTATTTGCTATGAATTACAAGAATTCATCCAATTTCAAGAATAAGCAAAATCCAAACCGATTTACATCACTCACGGAGAGAAAGATATTGAAGGTGGGTATGCATATTGGGTTGGATTTACTCATAGGTAGTGTTTGGTTGTATGGAATTGAAATTAGAACTAAATTCATGGAAAAATATAGAAATGGAATGAAATAACAATTTGAGAACTAAAATAAATTAGTATAAGAAAGCCTAAACAATGAAGATTGAACACCAAATGGATATATTAGAGACAACAAAACAGAAGATTCAATAAAACAACAAACCATAGTATCAAACGCAAGTATATATATATATATATAAACTTCCACCAAAGCCGAAATCAAAGACAAAAATAAATACCCATTATGATGTTATCGACATAATGACAGGAAAATGGGAAGAAATGATACACACACACACACACACATATATTAGACTTCTGATCATTTGATTGATGGTCATACCATGAACAATAAACACAATTTTGAAGTAAGCAGCTGGTGTAAAAACATTATTACCCTTACAACCCCTGTTTTATCCTTGCAATCCTTCACCTAACGACAGGAGACAGATTGAACCCATATATAATAGGTCCGGATTCTTGCAATTAAAAAATGGGATAATAATCCAATCAGACAAAATAACATAAAAAGACAAAATGTATCATCAGATTCTGAGACCAAAACAAATGATTTGATCCCTTTAAGATCAAGATCATTTAGCAAAAAATTGAACTAAAATAAATACAAAATCACGCAGATCAGACATACTGCATCCAAATTATAGCTAAATTATGCGTAGAAATGGAAGAAATTTATAGCCGAACCTTGGTTTTCTCTATGATTTTAACTGCAACTTCTTGTCCTTTCAGCTTGCCTTTTTTGAACTTTGCCTTGCACGTATACCCAAAATGTCCTCTACCGACTTTATCTCCTAGCTCATACGAAACAAAAATACGAAACAAACAAAACAGAAATACTCACAGATCGATTTATGCCATCGTCGAGCCATCGCCGCTGCCGTTGGCTACTGTCTCAAAATTGTCGTCGTGCACCAACAAACAGCGTCCTCTCTCTGTCAAATGGCCAGATTTATTCACCTCGAGTTCCAATTTTGCCAGAATCGGGATTGATTTGGTCCGCGTCCGACAATAAAGCGAGGAAAGGGAGAGGGCTCAGATCTGGTTGTGACAGAAATGGTGTTGCCAGAGGCAAGGCGGCGACGGTGGCATTTGCAAGTCGAGCACGTCGGCGATGAAGATGCGATGGCATCGACGATGGAAGCGTGACGTGGCGACACGGGGGTAGCGGAGGCGCGGCACGACCGTACGATCCGTGGTTGTCTTTGCGGCCCATTGCAAGAGATAATCTTAGATAGAGAGCGAGAGAGGGAAATGGGAATTGAGAGATGAACTGATGAAGGAATGAAGAGGGTTTGCTGGGCGGGGTTATGGGAATTTTTATTTTCAGCAGATGTTTGAGCGGGAGGGTTTAGGGATTTGGGGTTTTTTTTTTTTTTCAGCAAATGAGCGGGAGATGTTTTTTTTTCTTTTTTTAATTACTAATTTAATTTTATTAGAAGACTATTTTTTATCTTAAAAATATTAAATTACATATTAATTTTAACTAAAATATTAACAATATGATTGTCAAAAATATTAATTTAATTTTTAAGTCACATTTTCAATTTTGTGCTTTGAAAAATAATTTTATAGGATACATTACAAGTAGTGTCTCAAAAAAAGTGAACTCTAAGATAATTTTTATTGCGGTGAGTAAAATCGAAAACCTAAATTAAATATCTAATAATCGATTAGGGAAGAAAACTTACAACTCGTGGGTTTCCCATTGATTCTTGGTTTAATTGTAATCGATCTCTTGTTCCTGTGGTATGCACTCTTACTTCGCCTTTTCCTTGCACTGGCAAGTCTTCGTTTTGCAAATCTCATGAATCCCTTACTCAGATATTTCAGTCAATCAAAATTATTTTTATATTTTTTGTAAATTTAACGTCGATAATTTTTGTATATTATATTTTCGCTTTTTTATTATTTCTTTCATTTATTTTCATAAATTTAATGTTTTTTGTATTATTATTAAATTTAATATCCATATATCATTTTTATAGTTTTTTTAAATTTAATGTCATTTCTTGCAAACAAACGAGTTCTTCAAGAAGATAAATTAAAACACACTAAGCATGATCTTGACAAGCACTAGATCAAGCAAACAAGCACAAAAACGCAACCTAAACATCATTAAAGATCAAAGCAGTAACAACAAATCGTATAACGAGACTCATCAAAATTGAGAGCTACGAATAAACATGATTTAATTCATGAATCACAAAAAAATACGAAAAAAAAAGGATCACTTACAGAAAATCCAACCGAAAAAGAAAGACTCATTGTGCTTCTTGTTCAGGAGCTTAGGGCTGCAATAATTCGTGCTTCTATTGAGGGCTGCAATGGAAGATTAGGGCTCGATTCCATCATTGAGGTTAGGAAGAAAGGCTGAGCAGGTGGAAGATTAGGGCTCGATTTTTGAAATGAGAAGTAAAGGCAGTCACAATCGATTAATAGAATCGAGCCCTAATCTTTGGAAGATTAGGGCTCGATTTTCTTTGGTTTGGCGCCTAGACGAAACGACGTCGTTTTGTCATAAAAACGACGTCGTTTCAAAGGATGGTTATCGTATTTATTCCCCCCTTTTTTTTTTCAATTGATTTTATTATATCTATTAGGGAAATATTAATTGACCTCTAATTTTAATTTTAATATTTTTTTTAATTTATTTTATTATATCTATTAGGGCACAGTTAATTGACCTATTATTAAATTATTTAATTACAATAAGATACAAAATTGTGCCCTAATATAATTTTTGTTTTTAGGGCGCCATTAATTGTCTTCTAATTTATTTATTTTTAATTTATTTTAATATATGTATTAGGGCACCATTAATTGACCTATAATTAAATAATTAAATTATAATAGGATACAAAAATGATGCCCTAATATAGTTTCTGTTTTTAGGGCACTATTTTCTGTCCTTTTACATTATATATAAATATTAATTTATTTAATTACTAATTAAATTTTATTAGGGCATTACTTTGTGTCCTTTAAACATTTGATTATAGGGACACAATACATATAGTGTCTCGAAAAACACCTTTATAAGGCACAATATATATAGTGTTCCGACAGACTTACTTTTATGCGACACTATTAATTTTGTGCCCCGAAAAGTATATTTATAGGACACAATACCTATAGTGTCTCAACAAAAGTGCCCTTACAGGCAGTTTTTGTTGTAGTGTACGTTGCTAAACTATCGAAATCCTAACTATGATATCAACAAATGTGTAAATCGCTACGATTGACACAAATCAATGCGAATAGGTGTTACCTGCTATTGTTAGACTTAGAATGATACGTCAATTGTATTTCCATTGCTGCATCTGCTTCTTGACTTAGAATGATACAATTCGATCAATTGGCATACACTAGCTATTTCTCGATTTTCAAATTCATGATTCCATATTTATAGTATGTTTTGGCAATTAATTAACTATTAAGAATGAAATCTCAGTTGTTGTATATAATGCATGGGCAAATTAGTCACCGGTAAATGTACGGATGATGAATTTGGGATCGCTTGGTGCACAGAAATTCCAGCAAAGTACTGCTCTATTCGGTAATTAAGCAATGAGTTTTATTAGTAGATTATAGCTAATTATTCGTTCACCCGATAGTTTTTCCAAAAAAAGATTACCTATCTAAGAGAGGAAGAAAGGAGACGGAGTAATAATAATATTACATGAAGAACTATAGTTTTGTTTTGTAACTGTACTTTGAATCCCATTTTTTTGTTTTATAATTGCATGAATTTCAAAATTTTCTCAATTCTCTCTATATATTATATCATAAAATTATATTAGTAAAATATTTATATATAATTAAAGTTATATTATTATTAGATTATTAAAATGAAAAGTACATTATTAGATATATTTTCATATTTTTAATTATTAAAATTCAATAGATTTTCAAATTCTGAGGATAAATACTTATCTATCCAAATAAAGGAATTATGAAATTATACAATCAAATTCATCATTTAAAAAAATTATCTAAGCAGTGACTTTGTAAAAGATGACATTTCAAATTTTATAATTTTGAAATCACATCATTTACAAATTTTATAAATTTATCGTATCTATTAATCAAATGCGACCTTAGTGCACAAGTCTAGACCTTCGGGTCTTTTACACCAAGCTCATAGAATATATTTTGGATAAAAATAACCATATATCTTGATCAAATTTAAAGAAATACTGTTATTTTTCATCTTATGTGACTCACAAAAAAAATCACAAAAATTTGATTTAATTTCAGAAACGAACACGATTAATGATATGAAATTGTTGAACATAATCTTGCGATATACAAATCACGCAATCGACTATTATTAAAAACTAATGAGAGAGCATATACATCATTTGGACAAAATATTTTGGACCTATTGCAAAAAATATACATAAAAAATAAATCACAGGACAAACTTGATAAATTGTTTGACTAGACGCATATTGAGCCCTAGTTGGCAAAAAAATCAAATTTAATTTGTAATTTATTCTATTTGAATCAAATTGCGTATAAATTATTTTATTATATTTTACTTTTTCTTATAGTTTGGATCAAATGCTCTTACTTAAAATTTACATTGCTAGTGTCTATTATTGTCGAACCTCTAGCCGTTAATTTTTGGACCTCCGACCATCGGTTTCTAGAGGTCCAATGATAATTTTTTAGTTATATGTGTCTATTTTTTTAGTAATTTTTAGGTACAATTCAGTTAATTTTTTAATGTATTTTTTAGTTATATCTAAATATGTAGTTTTCTTTAATTACATTCACGCATGTTTAATTATATTTATGTATATTTTTCTAATTTGTATTGATGCATGTTTTGTTGAATGTTTAGTTTTTTTTTTTAAAATTTGATTCATGTATGTTTTAATTAGTAGTTGAATGTAAATACAAAAACTAAACATAAAAATATATTAAAAAAAATAGATGATTGTAAATACAAAAAATTTCAACAACCGGAGTTTGGCTTCTAGTAGCGATGGGGAGGTGGCCAGCGATGGTGTAGCAGCTAGTGATGAAATCTATTGGAATGTTAATGTTTTCATGTCCTATAATAGATCGAGACCGAACTAAAGTGTTCATTTGGCTTGAGAACTTTTACTAATTTGGTGTAAATTACACAAGCTCCCATCAACTATAAAATAATAATAATAAAAAAACATAAATAGCACAATTTAAAAAAAAAAGTAATAAAATAAAAAATCTTAATCTATTTACTTCAGTTTTTGAAAATTGTTTTTAATTTTTTTTTTAAATTTTGATAGTTTGTTTAAAAAATTTATGAAGAAAGAAGATATTGTTATTAATGTGTTAAAATATATAATTGAAATATGATGTTGAAAAAGAGATATAATAATGATGTTTGTTTGGTGAATATTTAATAAAAATATAAAGAAAATGATTTAGAAATTAAATTTATTTGCAAAATGATTTTAAAAATGAATTTATCAAATAATAAAAATATAATATGAAAAGTAGGTGATTTGTATGAAATATTTTTTGAGAATGTGTTGGTTATTTTGTTAAGAGAAATAGATATATTTTGGGCATTTGAAAATAAAAATTAGCATTCAAAAAACAAAACAAACATGGCCTTAAAACTTCCCTTTTCTTTTTTCATGAAAGAGAAATAATACTCACTTCACTACAATAATCATACTTTTTCGTTTTATTTTTTAAATAAGATTAAGAAGATAGAAAAAATATCTTCTTGGGTTAAAACTTCTCTAACGGTTCATTTGGATAGATGGAAAACGCAAGATAAATAGATTATCGTTCGTATGTTGTGTTTAGATGTGTATGGATTATGGAGTGATTCACTTTTATTATGTAACTAGGGGTTCTTCTTCCCTAAATACACTATATTGATTTTTAAGTGTAAAAATTGAGTAAATAATAAAAAAAAATATCAACTAAATACAAATATAAAATTTAAAAGATACAAAATATAATAATTTGTCTATATCGGACAGAACGAGGTGTAGAATTTTGTTGACAATTTTTTTTTTTTCAAAATTTTTTTATAATTCAATTTCATCCCTCCATTAACGAAAAGACAAAAAAAAAAATCCTAATTTATTATATAGATGTAAGAGATCAATAAAAAATAATTTCTAATAAAAAAATAATTATATCTCCCATGGACTTATCTTTTTCCTACAAAATAATACCAATTTTCTAATATTTAATGAATAAAAAGTTTTTGAACTTTCTCATTGAATTTTTTTTATCAAAATAAATCAGACAATAATACCTTAATAATATAGAATATTAAAATAAGATAAATAGTTTAAAAAACAAAACAAAACAATTGAGTGTTAATGAAATCTCGCCTCTCTTCTATTTTTCTCGACCCAAAGCGTGTAATAATGGACCATAACAATCATTTCACTGCAATGACCAACTTCTTTCTTTAGAATAGAGACAATAATAAACACTTATGTAGACCACACCTCCTTTATATCAAATGGGATTTTCATATTTCAGCTTTCACCAGTAACTAAGACATTTTCCAACATAGACATATAGAAACAAAACAGCCAATCTACAGGAGTAAGATTGCGTACATTTGACCCTCCCCAAACCCATAATGGTAGAAGCTTTTATGAACTGAACTGTCTTTTTAGACATACAGAAACACACAATAACACAACCAACCAACCAACCTACCAATTTCTAACTCAAGAACATGTTTGGTTTGAAGTAATGAAATTGCATTTTGATGGAATTCAATTGAATTTTGAATGCCATCATAACTCAATTTTACTACCTCCAAACAAACATATTGTTACAAGATCAAATCATAAGAAAAAACCTATATACAAATGAAGAAGAAGAATAATTTTCTTGCCGTTTTGCTTAAAGGCTTTCAGTAAACCGCATCTTCTTTGGAGTTTTTCCTTCCGATTCCGAATCCGAATCATTGTCGATCAAATGAACAACGCCACAAGGCTTCTCTGGTGAATTCTTGGGGCATGCGGTGGCGTTGGTGATTGTTTCACCGGAAAGGCATAGAGTCAACGCTTCCTCCTCCTCCTCCTCCTCCTCCACCATTGTTGTTTCGTCATCATCAGCAGCCGAGGGGCATGTAAATTGCTTGATTTTGTCTTCTAATAAGGCAGGATTGTTGGCCTCGACGACTAACGAATTGCCAGGACCCCCCCAACAAGCAGCTTCTGCTTTGAGATCCCCTGATGAATAAGCAAAAGCGTAGGTTTCAGGCTGAAAATCGGTTTCCCCGGCTGCTGGATAACATACAATATCTGCTTCTTCCATCTGTTCCTGTTTCAACACAGATGGAGAAAGGGATGTGAAGCCTCAATCAGCTTGACCTATATATAAACGTGTGCGCGCGTATACAATAGGGATTCACCGTGCCTAAATACACCGTTATCAATTTTCTGATTTATAAGTGTAAAAAGATTATAAATAATAGTTAAAGAATAAATAAAAAAATTGGCCAACTAACAAAACTTAAAAGAAAATGATTATAATATAACTCAACTGGGAAGTGGGGGCGTAAAGTATTTGAGCGGGAATTCAACCCCCACCCCCGCCCCCCCCAAAAAAAAAAAAGGAAAACGATCTTATGCACGTATGTTTATCAAAAACAATCTCAACCTTTAATTAAAAGACATCTTTAAATACCGCCTTGATTTATAACATTGTGTGTGAGACAGAGAGATTGAAAATCCGATGCTAAGAGACTTGCGCTAGTACTTGATATTGATCTTCAAACAAATAATAACTTATGGTTTCTATGGTTTATTCAGCTGTAGGTTATTGTCTCTAAGTATTTATAAATGTTATTACAGATCACCTTAGAAAGTTTCGGAAAACTATTTTGCAGTTACAAACCAAACAGACCCTAGATAACCATGAATCAACATATATACAGGAGAATAAAAAATATCCAGGTATTAGTTAGGCACCGTTTGATTTCCCTTCTTTTTAAGTATTTTCTTATAATTTAAAAAAAAAAAATACATGAACACAAAAAGCATTATTAGTTAAATACAAAAACAGAAAATCAAGAGTTGTGTTTGATAACATAGAGATGATATCTCAGTGTTGTCCATATAACCAATTCATATTCCAAAAAGAATTCATCGTGGGTTGAGAAAATTTGGTGCAGAAGTCCTAGTACATCAATTACTTAAAATATAAGAATCGAATAAATAAAAAACCACTAATTAAGTAATTTTTTAAAGTGCAAAACAAACACAATTATCACTTTTCTCTTAAAAAATGTGCTCGTTATTATTTAACAAGGTCTTCTAAATAAAAAAAATAAAAATAAAGGAAACAAGGAGACAAGATCAATAGAACTATGCATGGTTAAACCGAATCATTCTGCTTGTCAGTCATAGGGAAAAGGTGTTACCTCTGCTGGCGAAACATCATTCTTTAATTCATTAAAATCATGATACTGAGGGAGGAATGATACTGCAGCAGTTCCAGGCTCGAAGCACTCCCTTGAAGTCATGCTTGAATCACACACATATCGGGAAGTAGTTAGAGAAGATGCTGGTAACAGATCCATCTCAATCCCTTGATCAACTTGAGAATCAAGGAAATTTCCATGACATCCGTTTGAAGCTCTGCATCTCTCAGAATCAAAAACTGCAGCATTTTTATAACCATTAGCATTTTCATGGTAGCTAGAGCTACTACAATGGTTGCCAACACCATTTGATGGAGATGCCTCCCGAGCACAATTTTCAATGAGGTCATAAATCAGTCTTTGGATACAAACTCGCTTAAGAGAAGCCTCAGCTGGGGGGAACCAATCCGGAGTAAGCTGAAAATAAATAATGGTTTTAAATGTCATCAAATAATTAGAGTAATAAACACGGAGCATGTTAAAATGAACTTCTCAAAGCCCATCAAGAATCTGCACACAACATCTCCTAGATGAAGAAGGGGATAGAATACGTGACTCTTCTCATACGTTATGCATGTATATGATGGATGTTCTTCCTTTATCATAATTTGTTTTACTTTCACCACCAATAAAATTAGGAAATAAAGAGTTTCTGTTTGCCGAGAAATAAACAGCATGCAATTGAATATATTGGATAAATAACGAATTAAATTATCGGCGGGAAAGCTTAACCAACCAATGCGACATCATAAACTTAAAAACAGCAGTGTAATAACCAGTCAAGACTCTCATGACTAAATTGTATGAAGTAACATAAAGTAGGAATAGAATTGATGTATGTTTCGGTCTTCAATATGAAATACAAAAGCATAATTATATAACCAAAAGAAATTTCATGTAACTCCATTTCCTGAAGGAAATACCACCAACAGTCGTGGTTAGATGACTACTTGAACAAACAAAGTATTTATGTAGGGATGACAATTCAACCCGAATCGACAGGTAACCGAATCAAACTGAACCGAACGGTTCGGTTTTGAAACCGAATCAAATTGAACCGAGCGATTCGGTTTTAAAACCGATTAAATAGTTTTGATAACGGTTTTGGTTTTGGAATTGAAAACTGAAGCGGTTTTCGTCTTGGTTTTGATTTTGAGATAGTAACCGTGAAATCGAACTGTGTTACCAGAATTTTAGATATATTTTTATTTTATATATTACCCTCACTTTTTTATTTATTTACATTTTGACCTTTAGTGTATATATATTGTATGTGTGTGTTATAGGGTTAATTGGGCTAATGGTTTTCATAATTTCTGATATTTTAGCTATGTTTTTGTTTATATATAAAAGCCAACCATTCGCAGTTTCGCGGTGGTTTTGGTTTTGGTTTTATATAAAATTAAAAAACCTTAAAAGTTTCGCGGTTTTGGTTTTGCATAAAATTAAACAGTTTGATTTTAAAACTAACTTGATTCACATGGAAATAATTAGCATATGCTTGCGAATTGACTAACCAGTTAGCACTCGGAAAAAAACAAAGAGTTTATTTAAAAGAAGGGGTGAAAAGAAAGCCATCTACTTACAAACTTGGAGAACCTAGTGATTTTGAAAGGATTGAAGTATACAGGAGCTTTCTCCAAAAATAGTTCAACATAGTGAAGCAAGAAAAGGCCACAATCGAACAAATTTTGCTGTTGTGGTAGCTGCAAAAAACACAAGTTGAACCTAAGAACATTATATCTGCGTGCTTATGAATACTAAAGAGAAAAGAATTTGAGTACCAAAAAAAATGATACACAGGAAATTTCTCTTTCTGGAGAAGTTATAAAGTTAAAGTTGAGACCAGAACCTCGAGTGAGAGAAATCTCAAATTTAAGAATCTTGCGTAGATATCTTCAGATGCCTCCTTTTGCTTCTCTTTCCACTCCTCCCATAAATAACTGCCATCCCATGTGTGGAAACAAAACGTAAATAATTTGAAATTCCGATGACAACTAACAATGTACACACAGAATAAAAAATGAAAAAAGGAAAAACGAGAAGCATAAGGTAGTTAATAGAATACACAAACCTATGGAGAGTCACTACTCAAGCAGAAAAGGCATGCACAGATACAATGAAAACACACACACACACACCCCCCAAATGGAATTTTTGGAGAAACTAATTAATTCAAACTGAAGTTTCTCAGCCACAAACTAATATGCTTCTTAATTCAACCTGATGTACAAAGAAATCAATCCAAGGTTGTTAATCGAAGACGTCCCTCAATCTTCAACACTTCAGTTAACCGTTTTGTTTTCTCCTAGTTTGTTTTTTGTTACCGTCTTTGGCCCCTGGATGGCCTTTCAATAGAATTGCTTTAATAACAAATATGCGAAACACAGGCTGCGCATTTTACATAGAAGGCACTAGTAAATTTGCCCATTGTTGACATACTTATCCTTATAGATCTGCTATGCTATGACTTCAAACCAGAACCAGAACCTGATTTAGCCAATAAGTCATACACTCGAATCACTTTATATTTACTCATTTAAGATTGATGGTTCAATGTTTTCTATTTCGAATTTAGGTGTTCTCAATTGTTGAAGGTCCCTTTATTTAGTCCTTGAAATTTTGATTGTTACAAAAGTCAAATTTGATTTCTGATCAAGGTATCATTTCATGCTTCCATCCAACTTCACTATCAATTAAGGCGGGTTCAATCATGTGATTGGCACATAACGTGTTAGAAAAACAATAGCCTTAAAAAACCCAATCGATCAACTATAAACAAAACGGCCTTTCACTTGCTAAACCGTGCATCCCCACCCATAATCTCTTCCATACGCAACAAATTGCAATACCATCTTCTTCTATCACTGACCCCAACAATCAACAAATTCAACCACACTAAAAATTAACCACGACAGTGGTGGCAGTTGTAATGATGGTAAAAAACTATAGATACACGTCCCCCCTTCTCTGCCCATCTAAGCCGCCGTCCTCCCTTCTCTATTTGAGAAATTTGTGGGCTACTTGTCCAACCATATCTTGTTACAGTTCACTAGATTATCACAAAAACAACAAGAAAGCCTCCTTCCTATGCAATGTTAATTGTATGAACGGAATGGGGTTCAAAAGAAGAATAATTGTTTACTGATATGTTGAGAAGGGTTTGGTCACCTCTGCACATGACTTTTGAGGCCCGTATGATTTCCTCTGATAGAATCCATATGCAATATGCATGGTACTTTCATTGACTTCTGTAAATCTTCACCTAAAATATAGTATACGATGTGAGATGTAAAGAAACACTTCACGCCTGAAAAGACATAATGTCATATAAAAGAGGCTAAAATACACTAAAAGTCCCCCCCCCCCTTCTCAAGGCAGAACTTTGTCACTGGTTTCAAACAAACCATTATACTTCAATTAGCGTTAATAAAGCCCCTTAACTTTTTACTAGTGTACCAATGAAGCCTTCCGTCACTTTTTTTTCGTTAACTTTGGCAAAAAACTAACACGAAAAGCATGTGTTTGGATAAAAACAAATATAAGTTAACAGCTAAATGATTAAATAGGACAGAATGGCTATGTTGATACACAATGAAAAGTTAAGGGCTTAATAAACACAAATTAAAGTCTATGCGCTCACATTAAAAAAAAAAAAAAGGGTCAAAGTTTGAGGGCTTGTAATGTCATTTTTCCATGAAGAACTTGCCTTCAAACTTGGCCACTTCACTTGGATGACATATAACTATTAGACTCCAGTGCAAACTGTCATAAGAAGATAGAAAATCATTACACATCTCAATTTTAAAACATATGTTTCATATAACAAGCAAAAGTTTGTCCAGGAATTTCTTACTTGAAATTTACAGGAATGAAAATATAGTCCTTTTCAAATAAATTCACTTTTCTTGTCCATTTACGAACACGCTCAAAAGCAGCCCTGCCTTGTAAAGTACTAGATGGATCTTTCTCTAGGTCAGCCAACTTCCGGAAGAAGAAACTGTTGAAAAAGTGGAACCTGTGCCTCTTCTCAGGTTGAAGTTTATTCTTCAAATATCTGACACCAATCAAGGTTTTCATTAAATAGAGGAAAGGAATAAGCCATCATAATCACTTAAACCAAAAACACCCAGGAAAAAGAAAAGGATAAAAAACATTACATATTGAAAGAAAGTCTTCAATGGAAGTTACTAATAATTAATCACTTTGTCAGCTGAAAATAGCCAAAATCATCCCAAAATTGAACCCAACTAAAAAGGAGTTTCAATACCTGATGATTCTTTCATGAGCCAACAAAAGGACATTTTGCTACTCCGAAATTCATGAATGAGAATTAGACTATGTAATTACAAGTCAACATACTTGATGTAGAAGTCAATGAGTGTATCATTAACGAACGTCTCCGGTCGTAGCAGTTCAACATCTCTCTTACTAACGGAAACAGCATCAAAGTCTCCCTTTGGATAGACAACATCTTCAAAAGGATTATCAAAACTGAAATATTTGAAGTAAAAAGTCAGAATATGTTGGAAAGGAAGCATTATCAAAAAAGGCAACACCCTTTTTGTCCCCAATAAGGGAGAAGGAAGCATGTGTCAGAGAAACAATAAGATGGGCATAAAAACTTGCAATCAGCAATATACCAGAAGTTGAGAACCAATCATAAAATTAGTAGTTTCTTATGACCTAAGATTTTTTGTATCAAGTACCTACATGATGATTAAATAATTGTTTCTCTACTCCCACTTTTTCTCCTTTAGGAAGAGGAGGGAGGGAGGGAGGAGAAGAAAGAAGAATCTATGGACCAAAAAAAAAGACCAAAAGACTAAGGGGGAAATGGCAATTATAATTATATGAACTGTGATACTCCACTTACAGAATCAACATCTATATGTTACAAAGATATTTCAGTTTGACTGGCTACCCTTGCCTGCCCATGGATTCAGCAGTGGTTTGAAAATAGAAATAATAGCTCCCATAGCAGTTCTAACACTTGCTATCATGTTCATTTTAACTATTGCAAGTGAACATGTATTTGAAATTGAGGCACAGAAAATCAAGGAATGTCAACAAAATGAATATACGCTAAACTTCATTCAACAGCAATCGGTTACAACATGTACACATTAAAATCTCATAATAATTCCAAATAACGTAAAGAAAAGAATCAATATACACGGCATGGCCACAAGATAAGATAATAAGGAGCAACCCATGCATCTTCCCGTGCATATGACCAAGATCATGAGTAATTCTCTCACTTACTTGGGAAAATAGCGTCTTTGAAACAATACGTTGGTTTGTCCAGTTGCAGCACCTCCATTTTCATCCATGTCACTATGTTAAGAATAATAGCCAAATTACATTATGACAGACCAAAGAAATAACAAACATAAGGAGATATGTCAAAATAACGTTTCATATTACTACAGGGCAGGAAAATAAATTCAAAAGAAAAACATCTGAGATAGAAAACTAGGCCGCAGTTCATTTTTGGCACAACAATATATACCAAGAGGAGAAATAACACCCAAAAATGGATGAGCAAAAACAGAAGTATTCAAGACAATGTTCTCAATCCCAAACTGATTTGGAAAAACAATTTGTGAATGCCACAAGCAAATAATAATGCATTGAAAGGTTTAGTGTACAGAGATTTTTTTTTTCTTTACTGGCAAACCCAGCCACCCACTCAAAACAACCAGTATTATGCGCACAAAACTCACACCATGTAGTTGTACTACTCAAACGGAGTCAGCTACATGAATCCTTTCATGCCAAAGAACTCATTCTAGTACAATCTCCACGGAACTTAATCGAACCATTTGTATATTTTCCTAAGCTGTCTTAGGTTTATCATCTTATTTCAATATTTTTCACCAGAATTAAGTTATTCTTTTTCACCGAGACATGTATGAGGTTTCATTTGTACAAGAATTTCACAGGAGATAACAGGATCTTTCAACACTTGATTCGACGAAATATCTTGAATCTACGGAGAATTGATAGATATACATGTCCCAAGCAAGTGAGGGATCAATATAATAAAAAAGAAAAAGTTATCCTTAACAGAATTCATTACATCTAACCCTAGACGTAACGGCAGCCCAACACCCTCATACCCTCCACTGCTCTAAGTTCTAACACTAGTAATTATTCCGTGATATACATACATAAACTTAATCATACATAAACTTAATCAAGCCAATACAAACCATAGCTACTTGCTTTTCTAGTTACTCTTATCTTATCATTAAACTTTTCTAGGTCAAGAACAAGCATATATAAATCCCTCTTAATTTCCAGATATTTTCCATCACCTAAATAAAAACAGATACTTTTGCAATTGATTATCAAGGCACAAAAACAAATTTTAGTATATTAGCTTTAAGCCTGACTAGTACTTGAAAAATGCATTAGGAGATAAATCTCAAACTAGATTATGCACGCAACATTCTTACTCCAAGCTCCCAACTGTATGGTATATTATATACATCTTCAGGAAAAATAAAAATAATACAACAGTATAGATGGAGAGAATTAGAACAGAAGAGCCACCCAGTTAACACATACGACTTGCTTTTCACTTCTATATGAAAGAAGCAAAAGGAAAACCACCTAACCTTTGATAACCAAACCTCGAAGTACCATTCCACAATGCAAATTATATTGCATGCATCACCACAACTCTTACTTTATGTAACACCAAAAAATAAAATACGCATGACTAACATAATTTGAAGAACTCACTCCAGTACAGCATTCCATAATGCCTTATATCGCTGGTCCAGAGACATAACTGCTTCTTGTTTCTTGTACCAATTAGAGTCACCAACAGAAAACTTCAACTCCTCAATTCCTGCAATGCATAATGGCCAAGGATATAATGACATATAGATATATACTTTAAAAATGATCCACCCTTCAACTTTGACAGGGGTTTATTCTTCCATAATTTGGATGCCAATAGGATCTCAGGAAGCTGGAAAGAAGGTTTTGGATTACTTATTGGTGAAGAAAATTACAGGAAACATAAGGTTTTAAAGATCTTCTAAAGAGGCCGGATCTTAGAACACCAACGCGAGAGCGGGGTCACGTTGAGATCTAGAAGGTTCAAAGGTCTGGAATGCTTAAAAAGCGTGTTTTTGGAACTCTTAAAGAGCATGCTAACTTTTTTGGACAAATATATAGGGTGGTGTTTGTTGCATGGATTTGGAATCGTGGAAATGCATATCAACCCATATAAACTTTTAAATTTTTGTATGCCTTAAAATCCAATTTCTAAACATTGATTCCATGAAACTAAATGCCAATGGATTAAGGATTTGGGTTAAAAATAATTTATTTGATGGTGCAATTTGTTTTTTGAGAAGTCCTATACCATGCCTTTATATAAATAAACAAATAATAGGGCAACCAAGTGCATGAATGCTCCCGCCATTGCTAGGCCTAGGAAGGGTCAGATGTACGCAACCTTACCACTACAATGCAGAGAGGTCATTCCGAGATTTGAACCCGTGACCTCTAGGCCACAATTTAGCAACTTTTACCATTGCTACACCCTCTACGTATTAAAAAAAAATGTTGGGCCTAAAATACATAAATAAAATCTATTTTTAGGTTTAATTATTGTAGTAAAATGATGGAATTTAATGTGAGATTATCCATAAGAAGGGCATAATAGTGAGTTTGACACAGTATTGCGGCCATTTTAGAAGGATCTTGCAACTAAGGTTTGGATTATGATAAAAGTGCAAATTCCGATTAAAAATATAAAAAATGAGGGTTCAAGGAGATGTTCAATGCACAGCAAACGGCAAGACAAACAACCATAAAATTTTATAAACACTAACCTGAGGTGCCACATATGTTATCACCTTGTAGTGCATCTTTCAAGATTAAGCGTATATTCACCATGGCCACCTCAAACTGCACAAAGTCATACAAGAAACTGTGACTTGTCAAACCTAAGCATCAAAAGTAGAGCAATCCAGAACTCACCCTTGCACACCACTGTGATTGTATATCAATTATATCACTGATTCCCCACTGAAATCTAAAATTTCCAAGGTTTCCATAGGCAGTTGAACCCTTGATTTCGATGCAACTGCTAGAAAAAGTCAGCTCGCAGTCTGTACTATATATATCACGATATAAAATATAATCAGGACGGAAAGCAACTGGCACATCTCTTTCTCCCTGTGAGTCAAAGAGTATAAAAAATGTCATAGTTCAGGAAAGAACATACATAATGCCATATTGGAGACACTACATACAAAAAAGACAAGATGTTAAGGTCGATCACAGTTAAAATGAATACAAGAAACTTGTTAGTAACAAAGAAGTTAAGAGCAGCCAAATATGTCAAAAGATATGTCAGGAAAGCAATTAAATGAGCCATTTTTTCAGTTGCCTAGTAGCATATTTCAATTATTTCAGTATGGGACCTTCAACCATCCATCATGAGATTCATGACTATTCCAATCCATATCTTATATCAAGCTTGAAAGTGGGGAGGGATGTAAATATACACACACAATGTTTTAAATCACACGTAAAATAAATATATATAACTATAACATATGGCAGAATCAAGTACTTAACCAAAAAAATGGCAGAAGCAATTACCATTTCCGGCAAGCTGAAACAGTGATCTGATGATAGCCCATTGTAGGGAACTGTTATTTTGAATGAGAAAAAAATATCAATATCAAACATTTGAAAATAAATCACATGATTATTATTACTTTTTACTAGGTATGCAGTTACGAAATTATACCAACATCTTCAGCAACAATGGATGAAGTTGATCTAGATTTCGGACTCATGCATTCATCTGCATCTGAAACCACACCAACTGACTCATGCTGCATGCATACCAGTATAGATGAGCATATACATAAATATTTTATGGAATTAGAAGCATATTAAGAGAAATAAATAAATCAAGTACATGGGCTTGAGACTCCAGATCGCCAAAACTTAAATTGCATCCGTTAGGTGAAGCTGCTCCAGGGCTTGAATTATCTTCACATCTAGTATCCATAATTCCAAGATTGAGTTTATCTGCTCTAACTTGAGGCTGTTGGTCAGGACTTTCGCAATTAATTTCTGGAACAGCATCAAATATGGATAATCTTTTAGTAGCGTAATCCTCCCCTTCAAGCAACATGGCCACACCATTGCTACAATTTTGATCATTGCCAGTAGCATCTTTAATATTGCTAAACTCATTAGGCAAAAAGACAGTACCCTCTGCAACTGGATAAAAACAAGGGATGAAATAATGAGGGTTTATTTACTGTGCAGAGACATGCTCTTAAATGTCCGACATTGCTCAAGATTTAAAAAAAAAAAAAAAAAAAAAAAAAAAAAAAAAAGGGCAGCCTATTGCACAAGGCTCCCACCATCACAGGGCCTCGGGAGGGTCAGATGTACACAACCGTACTCCTGCATACAGAAAAGTTGTTTACAAAATTTGAACCTGGGACCTCCAGGTCATATTGGAGCAACCTTACAAGATTAAAAACTAAAAATACAAAACTTACAAAAAAAAAAAAAACATTAGATTGAATCATATAAAAATTGAAAATTGATAAAAATACTAATCAATCAATTTAGTCATCAATGTTGGCCATGTCACGATTAAAAATACAGCTATAAGTACAGGTTATACACACATTTAACCATCAAGAAATGTTTAATAACAAATTGTACAGCGGTCAGGCAATTGGTAAATAAGAATGTGATTGTTCTAACTGAATCTGTCATTGAACAACAAAAACATCTATGATACTCCCTTAACTTCTTGCCCCTTGTAACACAATTTGAGCTTTAATAAAGGTCAACGTACTTAAAACGAAAACACACACACACACTCCGGGGGCTGGGTGAGGCAATTAACTGCTAGGAAATTGGGTTAAAGCCTTTGGTATGATAATACTTGAAATAAAGAAGGGAAAAAACTCAAAAACTCTTCCCTTGTGCTCCTTGATAGAAAGTAAAATGAGAAGAGCCTAAATTATTCTTCGACTGGTGGACAAAACCATATCCTAGCAGTTAGCACACATAATGGCGGGATAAGTATGACATTCTAGGAGTATGTAGAGGAAGGGGACTACAATATAGGCTCAATTTTTTGTCAATTGAGGAGGTTCAAAAAGCAATTCAAGATAAAAAAAAAATCTTATAAGGAGTGACAAAAGTGTCGGAGGAGTGAGAGTCTAGAGAAGTACAATAGGCAATAAAAGAGGCAAGAAAAAGCTTTTAAAGAATCTAAGCTTAGTTCCTATGGGGATTTGTATCAAAAATTAAAAACAAATGATGGAGAGAGGGATACATGCAAGCTTGCTAAAAGACATGAAAGGAAGAATAAAGGTCTAGGAAGTGTTAGATACATAAACAAATCGGGATTTGTATAAAAAATTGAAAACAAATGATGGAGAGAGGGATCCATACAAGCTTGCTAAAAGACGTAAAAGGAAGAATAAAGATCTAGGAAGTGTTAGATACATAAGTGGAACAAAATGTTTTTGTCAAGGATGAAAAAATTACTGAAAAATGAAGAAATTTTTACAGTTTATCCAATGAGAGCTGTGTTCAAGAATCGAGTTTAAAACTGCCTTGTTTGCTTCAAGCCAGGATTCATAGGTTCCATAAGAGAATTAGATATTTGGAAGTTATAATAGCACGAAGGAAGATGAGTAATGGAAAAGCAAGTAAGGCCGGATGAGATTCCTATATAGGTTTGGTAGAGTTTGGGAGATCTTGATAGATTGGTTGACTAAGCTATTCAGTGACATATTGAGAAATAAGAGAATGTCGGATGATTGGGGAAGTATTTTAGTGCTTATTTACAAAAATAAAGAAAATGCCCAAAGTTGCAAAAGTTATTGGAGCATAAAGCTTATGAGTCAACACCATAAAACTATGGGAGAGAGTGAGGAATATCAAATAAGACATGAGAGTTGAAAGGACCATAGAACAGAATCAATTTAGATTCATGCCTAACCAGTAACCAGTCAATCACTAAAACCATATATTTATTTAGGCAATTGATAGAGAAATATAGGGAAAGGAAAAAAAATTACATGTGGTTTTTGGTTTTTGTGGACTTGGAAAAAGTATATGACCGGGTATCTAGAGATGTTTTGTGGCGGGTTCTAGACATTAAAAAACCACATTCATTGTTTTATGCACTACCAATCGTTCACTGTTTGGGTCCTAAGATTGGTCTATCATTATCAACTCGGTTCGCAGGATCATGAACAAATCCAATCATTGCAATTAGGATACCTACAGAATCTCTAATTTTCGGATTAAAGCTTCAACTTGATTCAATGGTTTAGTAATCACATTCCCGTGTGAATTGCGATATGTCGAAACTACGAATGAACAAAACCCATAAAATTCTCAGATAATAAACAACAAAGGCACACTTTCCCAGTTTAACAGAATAGTTCACACACCCAAAAAAAAAAATTCAAGTAAGCCCACAAATAGATAGAACTAAGCCTACCCTTTTCGAGGAAGTTGTTGATGTGCTTAGGGTTGCTCATATCGCTGACACACTCGGCAGCTACCGTTTCGGGAAGCTCATCTTCTTTGAAATCGAAAGCGTCGAGACTTCTACTACAACTCTCCATTGCATAGACGCGTATGCATCCGCGAACACAACACAAAAAGAGAAACAATCAAAATCGGAGAGGATTCCTGATGGAGATCACTCAGTTCGCTGATAAAAAACGTTGGGAAGTAAAACTAGGGTTTTATGCTGAGATATATTTTGCCCGATTGAGGTTCAGTACAGCGTACAGGATCGGCCTGAGATATGGAGGTCGTCGTTAAGGAAAAACGCACATTTTCGTCCCCAAGTATAGAGTGCGCATTGAAATATATCGTAAGATTTTTTTAAATAATTACCTATTTGATCCATTAAATTACAATTTCATTTCAATTTGATTTAATCAAAATTTTAATTAAAAATTTGAATAAAATCTGTTAACTAAGAGATAAATCCGTTGTTTGTCTCTTAAAACATCTCCAATAAATGTGTTATAAGTTGTGTTAACTATTTTGATATTTTTCAATTAAAATGAAGACCTTAGCAGACGTCTTATCTTGTGTGCCAAAAATAGCGCAGTCTCCTTATGTAAGTTATATTTGTCATAAATGCAAGACTAATGGCAAATTTGGAGAAAAGATTGTTGGTGTCAGTTGTTGTTCCAACAGTTGTTGAACTAAAAAAAAAAGAAAAAAAAAAGTAGTTTGCTAATTTTATTTTATTTTATTTGGGTTTGATTAGTTTGTTAAGTTGGATAAAGTGATAAAAGTTGGGAGACAATTTGGACAATTGATAAATCTTAATGAAATTAATTTAAGAGAGAAACTATCTAAAATAGTTTACAAAGAATGAGAATCTAGGAGATGAGATGATCTTATTGATTTGCCTGCTCATTGATTTTCTGGAAGGATGGGGTTGGTTGAACTTCCAAGAGTAGCGTAATAGGGTGCTTGGGTCAAATTCGATCTTTTATTATTGGAGGGTTTGTTGTATTTTGGTACTCATTACTTTGTTATTATTTTCTCAAATGGGTTCTATTTTTTGGAATCTTGAATATCCTATTTTGAATAGTCACACTTGGAAAAGGGAGAGTTTTGGTGCAGTTCTTGAGGTGGTTATTGGAAAATTACACTACCTGTTTTTATATGTCAAGGACAATGGGTATGTAATGACCCAGTCTCGTAGGGCCATCATTCGGTTTCTCCTAAAGAGAATTAAATAAAACTAAATAATAAATATTTCTTTTACCTATAAATCTGATAATTTTTTTTTATTGTTGTTGGTGTATAAAATGGGTCAACACCTCGAGTATGGTCCGGTCAGGTGACAGATGTCTTTTTGCTGAGGTGGAGTTGACAGTTGAAAATTATTCAAATGAGTTGTACTGGGTCTTGGGAGGACAGACCTACTATGTCTAGAGTCCTGTTTTTCAGGAAGTGGTACCTGCAAAAGGTTTAGATCGGAATTTGTCACGGTGAAACCTCTCTAGCGTGAGAATAAGAGCTCGGAGAGAAAAAATACAGAAATGCGACAAGTAAGTAAGTGAATTCAATGCATGAGCGTAATAAAGCGTACCTCGGACTTGTATAGCCCCTGGTATATTAGGCGTTGGAGATGATTAGTCCGACCTAAACACGGTTAATTAGGTGAAACCATGTGTTTAGCCGATAATTTGAGGCGTTTAGGAGATAATCACTAGACTTGGGCTTTTAGGCCTATTTGGCGAAGCCTGCGGGCCTCTGTTAGGCATGTGGTGGTGAGCTGGTGGAAGAGAATGAAGATCCGTAGAGTCTTGGAGGAGAAGCGAGCTAGAATGGGGAGTCGGTCAAGGTGAACAGTTGAGTCCCTAAAGTTGGCCTTCTAGGACACGACGCAAAACTTAGGGCAGCACGTCCCTGCGGAGCATCTTGTTCCTTTTTAGGTGCAAAGGAGATTCCAAGGAGGAGTCGTTTCCGATATATGTTTTAGCGTGACGCTACAGATTCCAGAATGCGTCCATGTCACTATAAGGACGGATATGTGGTGGGATCCCAAGTGCTAACTCAGTGGTGCCCGAAAAATACCCTCATCAGTTGCCTTATGGTCTTGTGAGGCGAGGGAAGCGAGACAGTTAGGGGTATCAATTCCTAGCTAGAACGGACATCCTGAAGACTTCAGAGTATGAGAAATACCTTTGGTTGACATTTTTCTAACAGTTAACCTTTTTTGGAAAGTGAATTCGAGATAGGCCACCATATGGTCGGGGTTCGGGGTTAGGCAGTACGGTAGAGCGACCCTGATTTTTTTCGATTTTCAGGATGACATTTTTCCCACGGTTAACTTTTTCTGAGAAGCTAATTTGAATAGGGCCCCATACAGCTGGGGTCTAGGGTTAGGTAGAACGGCAGGGTAATCCCAAATTTCTTCGATTTTTAAGACAACACATTTCCTACGGTTAACTTTTTTTGAGGAGCTAATTTGAAATAGGCCCCATATGGCTGGGCTCCAGGGTCAGGTTGTATGGCAGGGCCACCCCTAAAATTCTTCAATTTTTTGGAGCTCAGGCCGTCACGTCTTCTGGCAGCTCTATTAATGGGTAAAAACTTGGGCGGGCGTCCCCTAGAGGGTAAATGCCTGGAGGTCAAGCTCCTTGATGGCAGACTCTTGGAAGTCAAGCTGCTGGCTCCAGGGAGGATAAATTTCTGGCTCTTGGGAGGTCAAGCTCCAGGTTCCATGGAAGTCAAGCTCCTAACTCCTAGTAGGTAAGCTGTTGGGGTCAAGCTTTTAGCTCCTAGGAGACAAGTTGCTGGGGTCAAGCTGTTGGTTCTTGGGAGGCAAGCTGTTAGGGTTAAGCAACTGAGGTCAAGGTGCTGACTCTTGGGAGGCAAGCTGTTGGTCCCAAGTTGCTGGCTTACAGAGGTTAGATTCTTGAGCGATAGATTTTTGAACTTCGTGGTTAAGCGTGCTTGGGTGGCAGCAATTCCTGGATAGGTAACCTCTTGGGAATTCTGAATGATAGATTTCTGGGCAATAGATTTCTGAACTCCGCAGTTAAGCGTGCTTGGGCAGCAACAATTCTGGGATGGGTGACCTCTTAAGAATTTTGAATGATAGATTTTTGGGAGGCGAGCATTGAGTGGTACTCCTCTGAGCTTCCACTTTCTTTCCTCAACTTGCTTTCATTGGGCTAGTGAATTAGTTTTTTCCCGAAGAGCGGGTCTTTCACCGAGTTGGATTCTCACCAAGCCACAATTCAGAAAAATGACATGGTTGAAGCCAATCTTCGAGTCAGTCTTTTTGGTCTTCGGACCTAGAACCTCAGACTCTGTGTTGATCACCAGAACCTTAATTTCCTAGTTAACATTATCGTGGCGGAGAGCATAAGTAGCGGGACTCTACTAACCGAGGTAAGGGAGAAGACCTGACTGGAGGCGTTAGAGTAGTAGAGGAAGTACCCCAGATATCTGGAGCTCCAAGAGAAGATGGCTAATAACTTCCTAGAATTAGGGAATCAGGCCACCATGACGGTTATCCATTGTCTGCATCCGTATTTCCTCGTCGTCCCTGCGGAGGACAATGCTGAGCACAAAGGTGCCAGACAGAGAGATGTCGGGAAAGACAGTGCTAACAAGGGGGCCCCTGAGGAGGGTGAGATAGACGCTACTTCTTCTCGCACGGATGTCTTTCAGGATGAGGGCGAGGAGGACTGAAATCTGGATCATCGCTTCTTCAACACTTAGGATTTTGTAGATTTTTTTTCACTTATTCCAATTTTTTTTTCTCGCGAGCTTGTAAGCTTCGAAGTAGTATAACTAGGGTACTTCAGAGTCTACTCCTTCCTCTCAACGATTTCACCAAGTCACTTTCTACTTGTTATCATTTTTAAAGTTGTAAAATTTTGATTTTTTTTTTGAAAAAATTCTCGTCTCAACCTAGGACCATGGACCACTAGCCCCTAGTCCGAGACACGAGTTAATTGTAAGAAAATCGTGTCCTGGACTTAGGAGGAGGGTTTCCTAGGGTGCTTGATCCTTACAGTCTGTAGGGGTGCAACGAGGTGGTTGGTCTCTCGTGGCCAGTCACCGGGGAGTTCTCCGTAGTTAGGTTCATTCAAGAACCCTTTCAGATTATTTCTATTTAGTCCATGCATGAGCATCTTCCCCTTTAGAACGCCAAACTTATAGTCAATTAGTGGACGACTTGGGTCTTTCCCCGGGTATAGACTATTGACCTCCAGAGAGGGTCTGATTGTTACCCTCGACATTGAGCGCCAGGATAAGGCTTGTGGAAAATCATCCACGGTGCCGAGGGTCATGATGTTGATGTGGAGAATCATTCGTGACTCAGGGGGTTGGAATGCCATTAAGAAGAATCATTCATGACACCGGGAGCCAAGATGTTGATCTAGAGAATCATCCATGACTCAGGGGGTTAGAATGCCGCTGAGGAGAATCATTCGCCACGTCGGGAGCCGGGATGTTGATTTGGAAAATCATCCGTGACTCAGGGGGTTAAAAATGTCATTGAGAAGAATCATTCGCAATGCTGGGAGTTGGGATGTTGATCTAGAGAATTATCCATGACTTAGGGGGTCAGAATGTTGTTTACCCGAGAGAACACAAGGCACATTGTATAAAACACCTTCTTTATTTTCGATAAGAAAAACTGCAACAATTTGTACAAACTAGAAGTTGTTCACAAAAGTAAATCTTTCCTACCGAAGTTGCGCTTCAGCTAGCCAGCGTTCCGTGGGTGCTTGAGCGATACACCATCTTATGTTTCAAGATTGTATGTGTCTATACATTTGACCCTAGTGACTCTATACATCCCCGAAGCTGAATTCGCCACGGATGACGTTGATTTTACCATCCATGCGCTGGTGATCATCCCCGGCCTCAACCATCTGGGGTGGTGGATGGTCGTGGTTCTTTTGTCTTCTTTGGGACCGAGACTCTTCCCAAGGTTCATCCTTGTCGGATTGCTTTTGATTTCCTCCCCGAACATAGTTCTCGAGATAGCCTCTTAGGATGAGAGCTTCAATCCCCTGTCAGAGTTAGAGGCAGTTTTCTGTAGAGTGGCCTCAGTCTCAGTGGAATTTATAGTACTTATTCATTGATCTCCCAAACAGCCTCTCTCTCAGGGGGCGACGGAGGGGGAAAGAAATTATTCCCTGAGTTTTCTGCGAAGATGTTGGCCACTGAGGCTGTGAGCGGGGTAAACCCTGGTTGGTGACGCCCCAAGGGAGGAAGTGGCCTCTTGTCTCCCAGCATAGGTCCTGATTTCCCTTCATCTTGTAATCTTCTCAATCCATGGGCTTGATTTGGACCTCTATTCCTTAGTTCCCTCATCTTGTTCACCCTTTCTCTTTCTCTCCTAGTTTCAGCACGGAGGTCAGCACCATGGAACCGAGTTCCTTGGTCTAGAGTGATTGATCGACAGTCGGAACATGATTGGAGCAGAGGTCATAAGACAACCTCTGATGATGGAGCCCGTTGATTGAGCCCAACGGTAAACTAGTGGGTTCTATAAACTTGAGAAAGTGGAAATATCTAAAGGAGCGTACAAATAGTGAAGCCTACGTGTTTGTGACGCGGTGGAATGATGTCGTCAAGAGGAATGGGCTCCGTCAAGGCATGACCGTGCAACTGTGGTCGTTCTGGGTTGGGATTCGACTCCATTTCGCCCTTGTTAGTGTTTCTATTAATACTGTCGCCTAAGTCGGAGCAGATGAAGCGGTAATTATGGATACTTTTTCTCATTCCAGCATTTTGACAGATTAAGAAATTTTTTATTTTACAAATTTTGAATAATTTTTGGGTCTGTTAAATTTTTGTTTCTAACACTTGTATGTAAGTCCAATGGACTTTTCTATAGATCTTTTCTTAATGGGCCTGTTTCAATGTAATTGGGAATTTTGGATTCTTCTTTATAAACTAAGAAATTCTTTACTCTATCCGAATGACACGTCAAAAGGTATTCCTAAAAAACATTATTTAGCACAAAAACTATTTCAATCAAAACTGAATAAAATAATTGGTGATTAGTCCCAAATAATGGGTGCAATCTTATTAGTCCCATTTAAAACATAAGTTTTGGTTTACTCTCTAATTTTTGTTTGCGTATTAGTCCTGCATATACTCACATCTGTATAATATTAGTTACATATACATGTGTAATATTAGTTACATATAACTATGTTATACGTATTTGTTTAATTTTTATTACATTTAATAAATATTTTACACACAAATTTGATACATGTAATTGTGAGATTGCAACGCGCGAATTAGGTTTTTCATATTTTTTTAATGCGTGTGATTGAAACACAAATTGCAATTGCGTATGAGACATTTTTAAAATTAAGGGTAAAATAAGAGTTTTGTTACATAAACACCCTAAAAATAAATTGAATGTGTTCCCTCGTCAGGCGTAGCCCGGCAAGTAAGGCCTCATAATTGGTAGCCTAGAAGCTTAGTCTGAGGGCATATTCCACTTTTTCTCTATTCGGAGCCATAAGAACCATCCCGGCTTTGCATCTACCCATGTGGGATGACCCATCCATTAAGATCTACCACGTGTCTAGGCTGAGATCGGTCATCGAGCTGGGCTGGGATGAGATTTTTTCAAGGACATAACAAGCCGAGCCGGACTAGAGACCTTCCCTCTCAGTGGAAGGGGTGCCATGGTCCTTGCTGGGTACCTCGAGTTCATCGGAGAAGGTGAGTTAGGCTATGAAGTCAGTAAGGACTTGTCCCTTGACGGCCGTCCTCGGTCGATACTCTATGTGGAACTGTTTGAGCTCGAAGCTATACTCCATGGGCTTCCCTAGGCTGTCTGGGAAGTCGAGAATTTGTGATAGGTGTAATTTACCTATCTATTTCTAAATCAAACTTGTTAGTTTTCGAGTATTTTTATAGTGTTTTAATATGTTTTTATTCTTTTTGTTATAAATCAGGTGTTTGGGGGTGAAAAATGATGAAAACGAATCATAAACGATCAAATCAAATCAAGAGCGGTGGAAGAACGGTGGAAAAAGAGCAAAGAGACTAAATTTCAGAACCTGCAGCCTATCGCCACGATGGTTAAAATACAGAAAATGGCCTAAACTCTCTAAAAATCCATCGCCGCGGCGGTGAAACAACAAAAACTCTCTGCTTCCACCGCTACATCCACCGCCGCAACGATGATACTACCGATATTCCCCTCGTTGCGGCGGTCACTCTACATAGATTTTAGATATTTTATTCCCTATTTCTTCTCTCCTCCTCTCCATTTCGGGAATGAGAGACCCCTTAGTTTTAGAATAGATTAGACAGGTTTTTGGGGAGTGCTCAACCAAATTCGAAGAAGAATAACACGTTACGAAGAAGGAGAAACGATCTCGAAATGGTTTTAGTGTCAAATTTTCGGATACCGACTAGTTTCTCTCTTCATTTCTTAATTTCGGTTTATTATTTAAGCATGTTTAGCTCGTTTATCATTGTATATACGGTTATGGCCATTAGCTAAACATGGATTGATTAGGGATTAATATGATTTAAATGAAATCATTATTTGTTTGAGTTGTGCTTCTTTAACGGTTGTTCTTCGCTATTCGATTGTGTTTACCGTTCTTATATTTCCATTATATGCTTGTTTAGATATATTGAGAAATTGGAGTTTGACACTCGGGAGAGGTAACCCCGAATTCCAATTAGGATTAAACACAATGCGACGATCTAATAACCTGGGAGAGAGTTAGAAAGTGCGCAATTAATGACGTTGGGGCAAGACTCATGTGACTATGTGTTCTAAAAAACGCTAGAAGAGGATTTCGGCGTTAACGCGAAGTCACATATTTATTCACTTGTCACTCGGGAGGGGAAGTGAATGAGTTTATGATACAAAGATTGTCGGATAGGTCGAATACCGTTATTGATAATTAAACGAAACCAAACACGTTTTTGTAAACGAAGTTAATCGCTAGATAATCTATTATCCTAAATGTCTCAATATAGTATTATAGTATAATTAGTTTAATTAACTTAGTATCAGTATATTTAATTATAAAAACTATAATTTTTATCCCCTAGATAAAATTGGATTATGATAATTATGGTACTCGACAATAATCTCAACTAATCCCTTTGGATACGACAACCCTAACTCTTCTAAATTATACTAAAACTTGACCCATACACTTGCGGTGAAAGTAGCGACGTATTTACGCGCTACCAAGTTTTTGGTGCCGTTGCCGGGGATTATATTTTAGATTGTTGTTGATATTGTGAGTAAATAACTTAATTTTAATTTAGGCATTTATTTTGTGTAAGACCCCGACTTAGCAAGTACGTCATTAATAATAGCATGCTAAAGCATGGAAAAATTCGGGGTGAAATTGGATTAATTAAAATTTAAATCAAACATTTAGGGGTCAAATTGACAAATTTAGAAATAATAAATTTAAACTTGAGATTCAAGTTGATAATTAAAAATCAAAAATTTGAAAATATTAGGGATGAAATTATGATTTTAGAAACTTCCAAAAGTTGAAATTGATTAAAATAAGGATTGAAAGAAGTTAGGGGGAGGAAAGTGCAATTTAACTAAAGTTTATTTTAATATATATATATATATCAGTGAGTGTGTGCACAGTGGGAAGCCAGAGACGGAGCAGAGCGATCCGGGGGACGTGGCAATCGAACGATCAAGCCTCAATCCACTAATTCCATGCGCGCGCGCGCACACACACATACACACACACACATACACTCTCTCTCTCTCTCTCTCACACACACACACACACACACACACACACACACACACACACACACATATATATATATATGTAATGCATAGATTAATGATAAAAAATCCCCCCAAAAAAGTCTAGAACCGAATAGAGAAATCCAGAGAAAGAGAGAGAAAGGAAGAGAGAGAGAGACTCGCCGGTGATTGTTTAAGCGCCGATCGTATGGGGTTCACCGGCGGTGGGTTGCGTGTGGCGTTTGGGTGTGTGTGGTCTCTGTTCTATTAAACGTTTATGTGGTGAATGTATGTTTTGGAGCGTAGGTACTGCTGTGGGTGTTCGTCGGCGTGCATGTGTGTGTTTGCTATTCGTCCAACGGTGGCGGTGCTGTGCAGGGTATGTGTGTGCTTTTTGTTTTCGATTGGCGGTGTGGCCGTCGTCCGTTGTGGGTGTTTACGATCGAAATGGGAGGTTTGTACGTTCGCTGATCTGATCAGCTCGATCAGGTGTATTCCGTTCGCCGGTGGTGTGAGCGGTTCAAAAAAAAAAAAAAAAAAAAAGAAAGAAGGAAAGGAAAAAAAGAGAGGGGGGGATTTGCAGAAACCACCCCAGGAAAATCCAAAACCCATCTCGTGGCCACCAAACGATTCGGAAATAGGTGAATTTCAATCAATTATTAATTTTTGTTAAATTAAATTTTATTTAGTATTACCATTCCTGGAATCGTAATAATTTCGTAACAATTAATTAATTTTAATAACGTATACATAAAATAGTAACGATCCGGAGCGGAGAAAACCTAAATCGATTATTATTTTTGTTAAATTAAATTATTAGCATTAACGGTTTCGCAATCGTAATAGTAATCCTTGTAATCGTAATAATATGTCAATAATCGCAAATCTAAATAAATTGGTACAATAAATATAAACGAGGCGAGATGGACAAAATAAATATCCTTTATAATAAAATAATTGGGGAATAGGAAATTACGGAACCTAGGGTCTGTATGGCATGATTAGGTTATTTTATCTAAAATATTAATTTAGGTCCTGTCACTAATTGGTTCGTAGACACCGGAGCACTGTAGAGAATAGTTGGTAAAGGTTTTTGGGAGCGAAGCATCCGGTGAGTGTACGGTCTTCTTATCAAACTATATATATATATATATATATATATATATATATATATATATATATATATATATATATATATATATATATACATGTATGATGAAATATTAGTTTACTTAAACTGTACGATTTTATAAATTATATGGATCAAGCAGGCATTTGGGTAAGTTGATAAAATGAATTTTCACGGTATTGTGTTGGTTTCTAAAAGAGAGTGGAAAGTAACTAGTTTTCTAAGAACGTTTGGTTTTCTAAAAACTAAGGTGGGAGAAATGGTTTTTATTGAATTTCGGTGGTACAAAGATGGAAAAATGGGTTTTATTGAAATGGGTGGTATATTTTAAAAAGGAGAGTGAAAAACGTGATTTTGAAAATTCTCCCCGAAAGAGGTATGACTTATATTCTCCCCATAAGGGGTGTGGATTTTTGATGATATGGAGTGAAAATATATTTCTTCCCATAAGGGATGTAGATTTTTAAGTATATTGAAGATTTTGACGATGCCATAGTTGTTCTCCCCGCAAGGGGTGTGGTTTCTCCCCGAAAGGGGTGTGGATTTTATTTCTCCCCGTAAGGGGTGTGGATTCTTCCCATGGGATGTGGATGGTTCTCCCCATAAGGGGTGTGGATTATAGTTCTCCCCAAAAGGGGTGTGGATATTTCGTAGGAAGGCATTCCTACGGATGTTACGGTACCGTTGCAACTCCCGATCGTGAGGTTAAAACTATCATTATGGCTAGCCAATGTGTGTTAGGGTGATTTGAGATGTGATGTTTTTACTTATATTGGGTGATTTATTATTTATTATGGTGATTGGTATTATTTTACTAAGATGGGTTGGAATGGAACTTATATTTATTACTTTATTTTCACTGCTTATATTATGGAGAATTTTACTAGTTACAGACTGTTTCTATACTTACGCTTGATCCATTTAGATGTTGTAGAATGATTTATTATTACAAAATATTTTTACTAAGAAGGCAGTACACTCACAGGTAAAATAGTTAGGAGTCGGTCGGTCCCCTACTGACGCTAAATAGAGTTATGCGGGTTATGCGATGGAGTCTTTTGAGAGAAATTACGAGGCAAGGTGTAAAAGATGAATCTAAGTGAGATTCATGAGATTCGTTTGGTTGTTCTTATATTTGGGACAGTGTGTCCCTATCAATTGGTATTAGGTATATGTTGTATATGCAATTTGTTTGTATATTGTCATATTGTGGTTGTCTAGCCAGTTAGATGATGTCATGTCGACGTCATGCCGGTCCCATGGTGACAGGAGTCCAGGGTGAGGTGTGACAATTGTGGTATCAGAGCCTAGGTTATAGGTTCTGTAAACTTGTCGGTAGTTGTGTCAGTAAAAGACCGTGAGATAGGAGGACATGTCGGTCTTCTAGTCAGTAGGGGACATGCGATAGGGTATCAATAAGTTAGTTCGGTACGTGAGTGTTAGTTATTTCATTAAATTAGTTGGTGCATTGGCATCATGCATGGTTGGTTGTCTTGTTGGCAAGTAGTGATGCGACCAAATGGTGATATTGTCAGACGATGGATTCGAGGGATGCTAGGTTGATAATAGTGGTAATGGGTGGATCGCGATTGTGGGAGTGCTATGAGAAACAACCATATGCATATTCTTTGATGTTGAGAACTATTAGTTGCACTTAATATGTTAGTTGTTAAAATACTTGATAGTATAGCAGAACACATTTAAACTAGATTGTGAAAACAAAAGGAGAGTTCATATTAGTTGAAAGTAAAGATGTGAGAAAATTGTGGCGATATTAGAAAAGAATTTAACTTGGTGGTACGTTCTAAGTTGATGGGTAGATAGAGTAGCAGTCTGTGGAACTAGTAAACATAACAGAAGTAATAAAGATGGATCTATAGAAAGTAGCTGAGAATTGTGGGTTGGTGACGATAGTAGGTGCGTATAAATATAGTTGGTTTCGTATGAGTAATATAGAGTTGTCAGTGGACTGTTTCAAAACGAAGTTACTTTTCCAATCTGGGATGAATCAAAGTTTATATTTTGGGAAAAGATGTAATCATTAATCTAGTCGATTTGATAGTTGGCTCAGAAGATTAGAAAGGTGTTAAGGAAATGATATCAGAATATTTTACGCAGGTGCTAGGCACCAGTCAATATCAGTTTTGGGCGGTGGATATTGTAGTAGCTAGGGAAAGGACCTGTCGGGGTGTCAATAAGCATGAATAATAATCGTAGCCGTTGTAAAATAGGTTCCATAAGTTTAATGAATTGAATGTTCGACTCAATAAGTTGGATAAATATAATTGTGTTGATAAAATGTGAGAAATTCGGATTTTAATTTTTAACCTTGGAACTTTAAGGTGGATCACCGTTGTGTAAAAAAAAAAAAAAAAAAAATAGAAGAAGAAAACTATAGTTAGACCATCCATTAGTATTTAGGGAAAGGCTAGTGTTGCAAGGGATCCTTGAGTTGAAAATTGGCAAGATTAGTTGTGTACTAATTTATGTGTTGAGTCAAGACCCTAGTGAGTGTAGTGGGTGTTTGGTCAGGTGGTAGCGCTGTTAGAGAGTTTGATTGTTGGAACCGACATTGATCGACTGTGAGGTAGAAACGTAGAAGTTGGATATCCAATTGAGAAAGATTAGAGATAAAGTGGGAAATGGTCGTAGAGCTAGTAATCGTATCAGAAATAATAATGAAGTTTTGATGATTGGAAATAGTCTGTGTGTTCCTAATAATGCCATTTAACAAAAGAGACCTTAAAAGAAGTAAATCGTTCAACATATATAATGCACCCCGCTGATATCAAATTGTATCGAAATTGCGTAAGATTATTGGTAGTTTGGGGAGAATAAGAAATCGCAAAAAAAAATAAAAATAAAAAATAAATAAAATAAAAATAAATAAATAAAATAATAATAATAATAATGAAATATATATATATATATATATATATATATATAAATAAATAAATAAAAAATTGGTAATTAGGCGTCTTATATGTTAGCAAAAATTAAGGTTGAGCATTATTATTCAGGTAGGTTATTGTAATCTTTATCTATTCCAGAATGGAAATGGAATTCTAGATACATATGCCAAGTGTATATTGGCGGGATTGTTCGGTTGCAGGAGGCACCGGTCCAATGTAATTGTCGAATAAAGTTGGGATAAGATACCAGTTAAAAAAAAATAAAAAAATAAAATAAAACAAATAAATAAAATAAATGGATGAGTAGATTAATTTGAAGTAGAAGGGTGATTGCAATTTATTGAGTATGGGGAATTCGAGTGAGTTAATTTTATAAGTCACTATAGGAGAAGCGCTGTGACGGCCCTAGGAAACCGGATGGTTACAATAAATTAGACTGTTAACTCCTAATTAACTCAGACCTGGTGTTTCTCTCCATGAAGACCCAGTGTTGGTAACTCATCGATTAAAATTGATGGTTACTCTAATCAACTGCGGAAGACCAGGGTGTTTTCCCAAATAGATTTTCGATTGGTATGACATCAGTTGGAAGTTAGAGTTAGTGACATGGTGAAAACAGTGGTTTGGTCGAGAGTAGAGAAGGTTATGCAGAGGCGTTGGCTAAAATTGAAAAAAAAATAAAAAATAAAATAAGAATAAATAAATAAAATTTTAAGAAAAATTGTAGTACTGAGATATGATATTTATTTTGCCATTCTGGTTGGGTTTCCATACAGCCTCAGGTGCCCAGTTGAAATTGGTATCTTGTTTTATTTGTAGACTAATGGCCAATTGAGAAGTGCGATCTAGATGTTGGAGGATATGCTGAAGAGTTGCATTTTGGAATTTTCTGATAGTGAAACTAATTATGTGACACTGATGCAATTTGTTTAAAATAATAAATACCTTTTTGGCAATCAAAGTGGCATCATATGAAGCGGTGTATGAAAAATGATCATTTAAATTATCCTTAGGTAGAGTTAAACATAATTGAAGCGCGTGGCCTTGCCAGGGACTTGATTAAATGTGGGGGCAGGAAGAGAATTCTTATAGATGACCCGTTTGTAGTATTTTGATACGTATCTACATAGTTGGTGTATTGTGAAAAAAATAAAAAAATTAATTATTAGTTAACGATTGGATTATGGTAATATTTATAGAACTTTTATAAGAGTATTGAAGATTTGATGTCAATATTGAGATTGAGGATTTTTACGCTATCCGCGCATATAAGATTGGTGGTGAGTATCGTTGGTTTAAATATTGAATGGATAAGTGTTGGTTATGGAAAAATAAAATAAAATAAATAAATAAATTATTATTGTTGGAATGAGATAGGCCCAATCAACTGAGATTACCGCAATATTTTAAGTATATATATAGTTCTTGATTGTTTCTTTAATCAGAGTAGCACAACGGAAGTAGTTAAAAACATGAGATTCTTTGACAGTTGACCGTCCGTGTTAAGTGTCACCGACCAAGTGCACCCTGTTTGTTGGGTATTGGATATAATATTGACCACTGCAAATAAAAATGTTACAATGGGTAGATATGATATGATGAAAACTATTGGTTATAAATTTTGAGCGTATTAGTAGCCTGACGAAAATTTCGGGACGAAATTTATTTTAGGAGGGAAGAGTTGTAAGACCCCGACTTAGCAAGTACGTCATTAATAATAGCATGCTAGAGCAAGGAAAAATTCAGGGTAAAATTGGATTAATTAAAATTTAAATCAAACATTTAGGGGTCAAATTGGCAAATTTAGAAACAATAAATTTAAACTTGAGATTCAAGTTGATAATTAAAAATAAAAAAATTGAAAATATTAGGGATGAAATTATGATTTTAGAAACTTCCAAAAGTTGAAATTGATTAAAATAAGGATCGAAAGAAGTTAGGGGGAGGAAAGTGCAATTTAACTAAAGTTTATTTTAATATATATATATATATATATATGTAATGTATAGATTAATGATAAAAAAATCCCCCAAGAAAAGTCTAGAACTGAAAAGAGAAATCCAGAGAAAGAGAGAGAAAGGAAGAGAGAGAGAGATTCACCAGTGATTGTTCTAGCATCGATCGTATGGGGTTCGCCGGCGGTGGGTTGTGTGTGGCATCTGGGTGTGTGTGGTCACTGTTCTATTAAACTGTTATGTGGTGAATGTGTGTTTTGGAGCGTGGGTATTGCTGTGGGTGTTCGTCGGTGTGCATGTGTGTGTTTGCCGTTTGTCCAACGGTGGCGGTACTATGCAGGGTATGTGTGTGCTTTTCGTTTCCGGTTGGCAGTGTGGCCGTCATCCGTTGTGGGTGTTTACGATCGAAAGGGGAAGTTTGTGCGTCCGCTGATTTGATCAGCTCGATCAGGTGTATTTCGTTCGCTGGCGGTGTAAGCGGTTTAGCGTAGAGGTGTCTGGTCGATGGGGTTGCTATTCGTTCCGACAGTGGTTTGTGCGTGGCTGTCGTTCCTCGTGTGTTTGGGTGTGCGAGGTGTCGTTTGGCCGGTCGGCAGAGGAAGTGAGTCGGAATGGGCGTGATCAGAGCAGGGTCGGCGGCAACGGGATTTCAAACAGAAACATAATAGAAAACAAAAAAAAAAAAGGAAGAAGGAAAGGAAAAAAAATTGGGGGGGGGGGGGGGGGGGGGAGGGGGGATTTGCAGAAACCACCCCAGGAAAATCCAAAACCCATCTCGTGGCCACCAAACGATTCGGAAACAGGTGAATTTCAATCAATTATTAATTTTCGTTAAATTAAATTTTATTTAGTATTACCATTCCTGGAATCATAATAATTTCGTAATAATTAATTAATTTTAATAACGTATACATAAAATAGTAACAACTCGGAGCGGAGAAAACCTAAATCAATTATTATTTTTGTTAAATTAAATTATTAGCATTAACGGTTTCGCAATCGTAATAGTAATCCTTGTAATCGTAATAATATGTTAATAATCGCAAATCTAAATAAATTAGTACAATAAATATAAACGACGCGAGATGGACAAAATAAATATCATTTATAATAAAATAATTGGGGAATAGGAAATTACGGAACCTAGGGTCTGTATGGCATGAATATGTTATTTTATCTAAAATATTAATTTAGGTCCTGTCATTAATTGGTTCACAGACATCGGAGCGCTGTAGAGAATAATCGGTAAAGGTTTTTAGGAGCGAAACATCCGGTGAGTGTACTGTCTTCTTATCAAACTATTTATATATATATATATGTATGATGAAATATTGGTTTACTTAAACTGTATGATTTTATAAATTATATAGATCAAGCAGTTATTTGGGTAAGTTGATAAAATGAATTTTCGAGGTATTGTGTTGGTTTCTAAAAGAGAGTGGAAAGTAACTGATTTTCTAAGAACGTTTGGTTTTCTAAAAACTGAGGTGGGAGAAATAGTTTTTATTGAATTTTAGTGGTACAAAGGTGGAAAAATGGGTTTTATTGAAATGGGTGGTATATTTTAAAAAGGAGAGTAAAAAACGTGATTTTGAAAATTCTCCTTGAAAGGCGTGTGGCTTATATTCTCCCCATAATTGGTGTGAATTTTTGATGATATGGAGTGAAAATATATTTCTTCCCCTAAGGGATGTGGATTTTTAAGTATACTGACGATTTTGACGATGCCATAGTTGTTCTCCCCGAAAGGGGTGTGGATTTTATTTCTCCCCGTAAGGGGTGTGGATTCTTCCCATAGGATGTAGATAGTTCTCCCCATAAGGGGTGTGGATTATAGTTCTCCCCAAAAGGGGTGTGGATATTTCGTAGGAAGGCATTCCTACGGATGTTACGGTATCATTACAACTCCCAATCGTGAGGTTAAAACGATCACTATGGCTAGCCAGTGTGTGCTGGGGTGATTTGAGATGTGATGTTTTTACTTATATTGGGCGATTTATTATTTATTATGGTGATTGGTATTATTTTACTAAGATGGGTTGAAATGGAACTTATATTTATTACTTTATTTTCACTGCTTATATTATGGAGAATTTTACTAGTTACGGACTGTTTCTATACTTACGCTTGATCCATTTAGATGTTGTAGAATGATTTTTTGTTATAAAATATTTTTACTAAGAAGGCAGTACACTCACAGGTAAAATAGTTAGGAGTCGGTCGGTCCCTTACTGGCGCTAAATAGAGTTATGCGGGTTTTGCGATGGAGTCATTTGAGAGAAATAACGAGGCAAGGTGTAAAAGATGAATCTAAGTGAGATTCATGGGATTCGTTTGGTTGTTCTTATATTTGGGACAGTGTGTCCCTATTAGTTGGTATTAGGTATATGTTGTATATGCAATTTGTTTGTATATTATCATATTGTGGTTGTCTAGCCAGTTAGGTGATGTCATGTTAACGTCATGCCGACCTTATGGTAACGGGAGCCCGGGGTGAGGTGTGATATTTTGTTTATAATTTTTGTTTGTAGTTTTGTTTTTTATTTCTCATGCAGGGTACTTGAAGATGCTAGATTAACAAGTATTGATGCATTTCATTCAACAAGATTCTGAGCCATTTTATTACGCTTGTGATCGATACAAGGAGTTGCTATTTTGATTCCCAAAATATGGTTTCCTGAGGGAGTGTCAACTACTGAATTTCCTCGACAGGTTACAAACCGCAACCAGAACATGGGTGGAAGGAAGAAGTGGTACCTCATCTTTCTACGACCTAACCACGGACTAAGCCCTTTGGTCGTTGGAGGAATTGGCGGACTTCGATTATCAGAGTTGGAATTATTCACCAAGTCACCAAAGCTTGGGGTTTTTTTCCAACACCACGGCACCATAGATTGATACTCTGGTTCAAGATGTGGAGTCTTTCCCCGCCTTGGAGAAAATGTTTGCTACCGTTATGGGGGAGACTCATATATTCTTGAGAAAAACGCATGATCGACTCAATGAGTGTGAGGATCATCTTGATAATATTAAGACAGTCTGCGCCAAAATTGATGCGACCGTAACGTATCTTCAGACGCAAATCAGTCAGCTTATCTGCTTTGTTGAGGCCGAGTCAGAGACGGTGGCACTGAGAGACGAACAAGTCACATCCAAATGTGAAAGCCACTGTGAGAAACCGAATGCAAACGAAAGGTACTTGGGTGAGATCAAAGACGATCATGAAGATGCTATAACCTAAGTGTGGATTGGCGATGGAGATTCATATATTAATCATTGTGAGTTTTCACCATTTGAATTCCAGTTGGTGATGCCACCCCCGAGCCATGATGATTACATCTATGAGAATTTGATATGGCTCACCTATCCTACCTAGTTTCCAACTCAGTACATTCATGCCAACCAAGCACATAAATTAGAACTGAGTCGAGTTGAAAGCTTGAGCCATTCAATGCCATATCTTGCCAGTCTTTAGGGCGTACAAAATCAAGACCCATACATAGTGTTGTACTACATTTACTATGGGCGGAAACCGCTCTTTGACGAGCCGTTCTTCGTGTCGGGTCGAGGACAATAAACCATGCGCTTTTTGGAAGGTAACCCAAGTCCAAAAATAAATTAGATCTGTCACTGCCGACTTGATTCGGAGATGAGATTCTCTCGCCTCCCAGGTACGTGTTCTAAACCCCCTTCGTCAGCATGTTTTATTTCATATGTTAAGATTGATAATTGGGATATTCTGAACATTGATTGTTTTAAGTTTGGCGGTGATGTGTAGTATGCAGTATTTTAGTATGTTTCAATGTTGTTTATTTAATTGTTTGTATGATTGTTTAGAGTAGTTTGTGTTTATGTGTTGGTGTTGTTGTTTACTGAGTTTTGCGTTCATCTGGGCCATCACTCGATGATAATATTACCCCCTGGTTGTTTTCGAGGTCAAGGGTAATACCCATTCATGTGTGTTCTGTGTGATTGACAATGCATTTTGGTAAAAGTTATTGTAGATCTTAATTTGCACGAGCACGTAGACTCAATGTATAGTTATTCAATTGATTTGAGGCCAATTATCGATTGGCCAAACTCATGACAATTTAAGGATTCTAGAACTTGATTGAGGGAAAACTTGAGGCGAAATACTAGGCGAGGTAGTTCACGAGACGTGATTTAGGCATTCATTTGATTCGCTTGAGCCTTTGAAGCTTACCTATTAATATGGTTATCCCTCGTTACCCTGTCGAAACCTATTAGCTGTTTCAATTCTGAACACATAAATAAATACCCTAGATAATCGATCTTTTTCCAAACCTATATCGTTGAATTAAAGGTACAATTTGAGTGAATCAAATTAGCATTCACATATGCTACTTGAAGTGAGCGATTGGGTTTAGGGCGAACTTTTAATTGGTTTGGTATTCGGGTACTCACTTGTTGTTTTTCTTTCGTTTTAACCACACCCATGAAATTCTAATAATTGAATAAGTTTGGAGGTGTGGTAAGTTAAATAAATAAATAAATAAAAATATGTAAATATTGTTTAAATTTTTATTTCTTTTGGAAAGTGAGTATGTTGGCCTTAAATGATTGTTCAGGGTTGTTTCTAATTTTTCTATGGGGATTCGAGAGTGATTATGTGCCAAACATTGTGCCTTGGGTATCGTTAAGTTAACAACGTTAACCTATTTTATATTCCCGATATACCTTTGGCCAAATGTTCCAAAACCGAACCAAGTCCTATTGATCTTTTTGAACTTCCAAGCCTACATTGGTGGAAAGTGGAACCCAATTAGGCGTATGGATATCCTAGTCCTTTACGATCTAAGTCGTGAGTTTCGTTGGTGGATAATCCAATCCGATTGTTGGATAGTTATATCATTGAGTCTCGAACATACACGTTGAAAGGATCTAGAATGACATTTACCATTATTGAATGTCAAAATTCTAGAACATCACATGGTGCATTTTACCACTTGAACTCGATATGATTGGGGGTTGTTGAGGGGAAAATGTTTTGGTCGGTAGAAGAATTCAAAACTCGCATATCGTTATGTTTAGGTTGTATATGTTTAGGTTGTTTGTGTTTTTAATTCATTGTGTTTTTATTTATTTATTTTAGTGTGAGTGCTTTGCTCAAGGACTAGCAAAATTCTAAGTTTGGGGGTATTTGATAGGTGTAATTTACCTATCTATTTCCAAACCAAACTTGTTAGTTTTTGAGTATTTTTATAGTGTTTTAATACATTTTTATTTTTTTTGTTATAAATCAGGTGTTTGGGGTGAAAAGGGATGAAAATGGATCATAAACGATCAAATCGGATCAAGAGTGGTGGAAAAAGAGCAAATAGGCTTAATTTCAAAACCTGCAGCCCACCATCGCAGTGGTCAAAATACAGAGAAGGGCCTAAACACTCTGAAAATCCACTGCCACGGTGGTAAAATAACAGAAACTCTCTGCTTCCGCCGCTGCATCCACCGCCGCAGCGGTGACACTGCCGACATGCCCACCGCTGCGGCGGTCACTCTGCACAGATTTTAGATATTTTTTTTTTAGATATTTTGTTTCGTATTTCTTTCCTCCTCCTCTCCATTTTGGGAATGAGAGACCCCTTAGTTTTAGAATAAATTAGAGAGGTTTTTGGGGAGTGCCCAACCAAATCCGAAGGAGAAGAACACATTGCGAAGAAGGAGAAGCGATCTCGAAATGGTTTTAGTGTTAAATCTTTGAATAATGACTAGTTTATCTCGTTTCTCTCTTCTTTTCTTAACTTTGGTTTATTGTTTGAGCATGTTTAGCTCGTTTATCATTGTATATACAGTTATAGCCATTAGCTAAACATGGATTGTCTAGGGATTAATATAATTTAAATAAAATCATTGTTTGTTCGAGTTGTGTTTCTTTAACGATTGTTCTTCGCTATTCGATTGTGTTTACCGTTCTTGTATTTCCATTATATGCTTGTTTAGATATATTGAGAAATCGGGGTTTGATACTCGGGAGAGGTAACCCCGAATTCGGACTAGGGTTAAACACAACGTGACGATCTAATAACCCCGTAGAGAGTTATAAAGTGTACAATTAATGACGTTGGGGTAAGACTCATGTGACTATGTGTTCCAAAAAATGCTAGAGGGGGACTTCGACGTTAACGCCAAGTCACATATTCATTCACTTGTCACTCGGGAGAGGGAGTGAATGAGTTTATGATACATAAATTGTCGGATAGGTCGAATACCGTTATTGATAACTAAACGAAATCAAACACGTTTTTGTAAACGAAGTTAATCCCTAGATAATCTATTCTCCTAAACGTGACAATATAGTATTATAGTATAATTAGTTCAATTAACTTATTATTAGTATATTTAATTATAAAAACTATAATTGTTATTGCCTAGATAAAATTAAGTTATGATAATTACGATACTCGACAATAATCTCAACCAATCTTTGTGGATACGACAACCCTAACTCTTCCAAACTATACTAAAACTTGACCCGTACACTTGCAGTGAAAGTAGCGATGTATCTACGCGCTACCAATTTGCCTTACAGACTGGTTAGTTAGGACGATAATTGCATATGCTTAGAAGTACTGACTTTGTTTTCTCGATGCAACGAGGAGGGCATAGTCGAGGTTTTCGAACTGCGGGTACCTTGTCTCAACATTGGTGAGGACCCTACTGGAGTAGTATACCAGGCTCTGAGTGTCGCTTTCTTCTCGGATGAGTGCTGTAGTTACCACCGTATCCGAGGTGGAGATATACAGGAATAATTCTTCTCCCTCTCTCGGAGTACTGACCAATGGAGCCGAGTAGAGGTATGTCTTGAGTTCTTGAAAGATAGCCTCACATTCGGGCGTCTACTCAAAGTTCTTATTACCTTGGAGGACCTTAAAGAATGGAAGACACTTCTCTAAGGAGAGCGAGAAGAAGCGATTGAGGGCGGCCAACCTTCCAGTGAGCATCTGGACTTCCTTCTTCATACGGGGAGAAGCCTTGCCAAGTATAACACTTATCTTATCGGGGTTGGCAATATCGCACTGGGATACCGTATAACCCAAGAATTTCCCCGCTAAGACCCCAAATATACATTTGCTAGGGTTGAGCTTCATTCGATGAGCTCGGAGCTTGTCGAAGCACTTTTGGAGGTGGGCGACGTGAGGGAAGGCTTGGGAGCTCTTTACGAGTATGTTGTCCAGGTATATTTCCATCGTCGTGCCGATCTCTTCCTTGAACATCTTATTCACCAACCTCTAGTAGGTAGCCCCAGCGTTGCGAAGACCAAAGGGCATGACCTTATAACAATGGGTCCTTCTGTCTATGATGAACGAGATTTTGCTCTTGTTTGGGGGGAACATGAGTATTTGGTTATAACTAGCGTAGGCATCAAGGAAGCTCAGGAGCTCATGCCTTGCCGTTGCATCTATGATGAGATCTATCTTCGGCATGCAGAAGAAATCTTTTGGGCATACTTTGTTCAGATCTTTGAAGTCCACGCAGAGGAGCTACTTATTCCAGGCCTTAGGGGTGAGGACAACGTTGGAGAGCTAGTCCAAAAACTTGACATCTTCCACCATGGCGGATTTCACCAACTTGTCCATTTCTTGTTGAAGATCTTCTGGCGTTTTGGGTGGAACTTCCTATGTTTTTTCCTTACTAGGGGATGGTGCGGGTCGATGTGGAAACGATGTATAGCCACGCTCGGGTCAATCCCAAGAAGCTCATCATGGGACCATGTAAATACATCATAGTTTCTTCGGAGAAGGTGGATGATCTTGGCTTGTTGATCTGCGCAGAGCTTAGTACCAATTCCGACCGTCCTCTCTTGAATCTTCAAATGAATCAGCATTTCTACTAATTTTTCGTGAGGTCGCGAATGGGGTTCCTTATCATGGAGGTCATCGATAGGCACAGTTCTTGGCTCGATTAAGGCCATGAGTTCAGCCTTTCTAGGCCTGGGCCCAGCCATTAATTGCAATTTCTTCTTCTCAAGCGACATTCTAGCGTACGCTCTTTGCTAACTCCTGATCTCTCCTACCTCTTAGTTAGTGGGAAACTTTATTATTTGGTGATACGAGGAGCAAACAACCCTTAGGTGAAAACGGTCGAGCGACCCATTATGGTGTTGTAGGGCAAAGGCTTGCCACGATAAGGAACTTGGTCCAAATTGTGGCCAACCTGGGCTTTAACCCTATTGTGACGGGCAGGGTTATCCATTTGACCAAACTGATGACATCCCTCCCGAAGTCGATGAGAGGGGACTTGGTGGGCTCTACGGCGTTTAGCTCTACCTTCATTTATCGAAGGCCCACTTGAAAATGATATCGGCTGAACAACCCCTGTCGACCAGAATACGTCCCATCTTGTAATGGTTAATCAAGGAAAAGATGACTAGAATATCATCATGGGGCATGCACTCTACGGAGGTCGGCCTCGCTAAAGGAGATGATGTTGTGCGAGGTGGCATCGACCGTGCTCACCTCGTACATATCTTGGTTGGTCTTCCTGTTCGTCTTGTGCTCATACCTTTTCCTGGAATAGGATGTCTTCCCTTCTAGGTCGAGCACACCATGGATGACGTTAATTTCTCCATCCACGCGTTGATTATCCTTTTCTCTAGCCTCGTTCCCTCTAGGCGGAGGTTAGTTGCAATTTCCCCTTGTCCTCTGACCCTTATCCTCTTGTTGGAAATCATTCTCCTCAAATCGTGGTTTTTTATTCTCCTTCTGAACATAATATTTGAACATAATTTCCTCAATTTTATTACTCACAAGTACACGAATCAATAGTAGTAAAGATTATTGGAAGCGAGGTCGATCCGACGAGAATTGCTTATAGGAAAAACTTAATCCACCCTAGTTAATTTAATTATAGTCTAGTTCAAGCTAATGTTTTTAGATTTGTGATTAAGAAAGAGAAAATTAAATAAACAGTGAAATAATTAATTTAGCTTGATCGAAGGTGGAAAAATACTAAGATTTCAGAATCCACCGATGTATAATTAATTAGTTCTATTATTGTGTTGACTCCAAAGTTTTAGTGATAGTTTTAAAAATGAATTTTACTATCCTATTAAGATTTTAGAAATTATACAAGTTGGTTTTTCTTCGCTTTGAAAATATAATTTTTTAAGCATTATATGTATACAAATTAATGGAAAACATATAATCAAAAGATATTATTTATTTTACAATATAAACCCAAGTATTAAATAATTTATAACAATCAATAATACATGATATTAAAGATGAAATTATTTATTTAATTGAAGTAAAAACCATAAACATTTAAATGCCAATTGTTTGGAATCAATACAACATAAAATTTAATTAATTACACATGATTTCATCCTCAATATTAGTACAAAGAAATTTAGAAATATATAATAGAAGAAAACAAAACCTTATTGACAATTAACATCCCCCCAAGACTCATTGTTGTGAAAATGTTCTAGGAATTGTCTCTGAGTAATGTGAATCACCAAAATTCATCTTCCTTCACTGTTCGGCTAAGTCCCAATTTATAGGAGAGCTGTCATTATTACTCCCACGTGATCATGTAAAAAATTAGAACAATTTAAGGCCAAAAAGACATGGCAAAAAGGGGTGGGTGCACCGAATGTTGATGTACCGAAAATCGGTGCACCAAAATTCGGTGCACCGAATTGCACCTTGGACAGAGAGTTTCTCTGCCCAAGGTCAGTGTGCTGGTCGCATAAGCGACCAACATAGGCAGAGAGCTAAAGCTCTCTGCCTTAGCGACCAGCAAGGCAGAGAGCTAAATCTTTCTACTTGCGATCCAGCTGGTCGAATTCTCGAATTTTCTCATCTATTTCTTATCTATTTTGTTCCGAATTTAACGTGTTTTTATTCTATTTCAAAAAATCTGCGAAAACAAAGAAAATAAATCAATTACTATTATTTAATTTACTTAAGAGATTAACAAAACTTAATTTAGCGGTATTAAATCGCACAAATGTGGTGCGATCATCCCCTTCTAATAAGGGTTTCTATCTCTTCCTTGAGTTGGAAGCAGTTTTCAGTAGAGTGGCCCCGGTTGTGACGAAACTCTTAGTACTTATGGATAGATATTCTCATCAGTTTACCCCTCAGGAGAAGAGCAGGAAGAAAATATCCCTTTCCGAAGTTTTACACGAAGATTTTTGCTATGGAAGCTGTCAGTGGGGTGAAACCTTTCTGGTGAGGTGATAGGTTTGAAATACCTATCTACTTCCAAGCTGAATTTGCTAGTTTTTGAGTGTTTTATTAATGTTTTAATTTCGTTTTTGTTGTTTTTAGATAAATAAGGTGTAGGGACGTGAATAATTGACAAACCGAGTGAAACGGCGGGAAAACGATAAAGAAAAGATGAAAAAATGAGGTTTCAAGACCAGCAGAACCTTCACCTAGGCGAAGTAACCACTGCCTAGGCGGAGTTTCGTCAGAGAGTTGGAATGCTGAAACTTCACCTAGGTGATAAAACAACCGCCTAGGCGGAGAACCGTCAGAGAGTTGGAGTGCAGCCATCCGCCTAGGCGAAGAAACAATCGCCTAGGCAGAAATCAGTCAAAATGTAAGATGCTATCCCTCCACCTAGGCGAAAAAAGCACCGCCTAGGTAGATTTCAAACTAACTTAACCTTCGCCTAGGCGAAGAAACTACCGCCTAGGCAAAAATATCTATTTAGACAAAAAGATTTTTTTTAGATCTTTTTGAAACCTTAGGCCTATAAATACTCCTTTCCCACGTCTGAAAGTAGTTGTTTAAGGTTACTAACCCTAATATAGTGTTCTTAAGCCATCTTTGAGAGATCAAGGATGAGGTTTATCATTTGGGCAAAGAGGAATCGTTTGCGGAGTGATCTTTAGCGACAGTGGACCGTTTCACTCTCAGATTGATCGTTATTCTCTTGTTTTTATCTTTGTAATTACTTTTCCATATCTAATGATGTTGAATCACTCTTGTTTTGTATGGTATATGGCTAAGATCATGTAGTAGTAGATAAATATTACTTAGGTGTTGTTGAAATCATGTAAATGCTAGTTTAAATGAATTAATGTTACTTTAATAGTTGTTTGTCTAAACCCGATTGTGTTTACCATTATTCTTGATATTATGCTTGTATTGATAAACCGAGAATATAGGGTTTGACACTCGGGAAAGGTAACCTCGAATTCAAACTAGGGTAAACGCAAAATGACGTTCTAAGGACCCGGGAGGGCGTTAGAACGTGTGCAATTCATGACGTTGGCTCCAAATTCACGTGACCTAGGGTCGTTAAGGCATTGAGGGGGACTTCTTCGTTGACACGAAGTCGTGTAATCCCCCGTCTTACACTCAGGAAAGGTAGCGGAGGAGTTATAGATACAGAAATTGTCGGAATAGATAAACACCGTTATAGCTAACTAAACGAAGTCGAATATGTATTACGTGAAAGAAATCAATACCTAGGTAATTAATGTAATTAGAACTAACTAATAGTTGTCATTTAACTTAGTTGTTAATTAAAATACAAACAATTCGTGAATAGTCGGGATAATATGAGACTATACCAATTACAATATTCAACTAAATTACATAATTCCCAGTGGAACGATATCTGATCTTAAAAGATCCACTATATTAAAACTAGACCTCATGCACTTGCGAGTAGTTAATACGCTAGTGATTAAATCCTCGCCGTACACGAGGCCCTAGGGGCAGGAGAGGTTTCCAGTCCCTGGGCAGAGGTCCTAACTACCCCTTTGCTTAGAGTCTTCGCGAACCCTGAGTCTGGCTAGGTCCTTCTTCAGCTCAACCCTTTTTCTTCTGGACCCCTTCTAGATCCCTCTTCATGTTGTCCCTTAGATCGGCCTTATAGAAATTGGTACCACTATCCAGAGCAGCACAGAAGTTTGGTACGAGACAGGAGCAGAGGTCGTAGGACAATCTTCGGTGTCTAAGTCTATTAATAAAGGCGTTTAGGGCCACGACGTCTAAGAGGTCTTCACATGCAATGGTCTCTCTCTCAAACCTATCCACATAGTCTCCAAAGTTTTTGCCGAACTCTTGCTGGAGTGTGAGGATGTGCGTCATAGTCTTTGACCTTTGTCGGGAGCAATTGAACCGAGTAAGGAAGAGTTTTTCAGGTTGGGCTAAAGTGGAGATCGAGGCTGAGGCCAGATCTCTGAACCACGAACGAGTTATTCCGATGAGTGTGAGAGAGAAAGACTTACACCTTAGTACCACGGAGATCGTGTGCATATCTATGTGAGATTTAAAGATGGAAAGGTGGTCCACCGGGGTAGTGGTCTTATCATACAGAATTATCTGGGGGTGGGAAAATCTGTAAGGCACCACCTCCTCCATGATGTCCTCTATGAAGAGGGACCAACCTGAGCTCGCAACCTGAGTTTGGCCTGACCCGCAGATCTGGCTGACATACGCACAAACGTGCGTGTCACTGGGCCAACAGATATGGTTAGACTGTTATAGTGGGGTGAGCTATTTATGGCCATGTATATGGACATTTAATGGCCATTTGATTGGCCATTGTGGAAAAAGAAAATGAGTTCGACAGTAGGGATTGTTTTTCATCCTTTTTATATTTTTTGATCTTTTTCATTTAAGGTTTGGTTCTTGTCATTATTATATTCTTTTACTTCTTTTCATTTCGAGAGTTTTTTGGCAGATTCGTGGGATGGTTTTGCACCCTTCATATTTGTTCTTTTTTCATAGAGTTTTTTTTTTGGTTGCTGCCGGACATATCTTTAGGGTTCTTCACTTGAGCTATGGTTGAACATCTTTTGGTGAAAGAGTATCACTCCATGATCAATTAAGTTCTTAAATCGGGTCAGGGTAGTATCTTTTCTAATATTTATCCATGTAATTTTGTTTATGTTTTAATTATATTTTATTTTTATGTGTGTAAGGTTGTAAAACTAGGATTGTGATTTTAAACATTTTTCTTGAATGAGTTTGTTTCTAAATGTTCTTGTAGAGATTTAGGTCCGAATTTATTCGTATCTCTAATGTTAAATCTAACACCTGTGATTTAGATCTAACAGTTTTACAATCAGTTCTAGTGGTATCGATACAACTTAATTGGATAAATTATGCTAAACGATTGATTCACCTTAGATCAATTAATGTAGGAATTAAATTGTAAAGATAGTTTATCCCAATTAAGTGGTCGATTTCTCTTTCACATTAGTATTGACTTGTAGTTAATATTACCAAATTACACACTGAATGAAAGAAATAGAATTAAATTTCCAAGATAAATTGATAAATTCATGCATGTCCCTAACTTGAATCTTTATATATATTTTATCTCAATTAATTAATTTTTTGCTATTTAATTATTAAAATTCAAAATCAAACCAATATTATTTATTTCTCTTACGAAAAGAAAATACAAATTTAATATTTACAATCCAATTCATGTGAATCGATCCCGTACTTAAACACTATACTACGATAGTTGGCGCTTAAATTGAGAATTAAATTTTAGCAATCAAATTTTGGTGCTATTGCCGAGGATTGGAAATATTAATTATTAATTTTTGCTTACTTTTTATCCGTGTGTGTAAATTCATATTTTGTTTTATTTTCATTGTTAGCGTGCACGGGCTACTCTATCTCTACAGATTGACTTTTTGAAACCCAGTTCTTGAATTCAATTATCATTGCTATCTACGAAAATCAATTTATGCGTTCTAATTTGTAGCTCTTGTTTTTTTTTTTTTCTTTTTTTTTTCTAGCTTCTTGCGAATTATCTCTTCTAAACAAATAATATAAAAAATAAAAATGAAAAACATAAATATAATTTTTTTTTAAGACTAGGGTAGATGAATGATGTCCTTGGGAGGTTAGCCACTTTTGTCACACCCCACCTCGGACACCCGTCACCGTGGGGCCGGCGTGACGTCGACATGACAACACTTGCCTAACCAATTTAATTACGACAATATACAAACTTTCGTCCACACGTCATATATATATATATATATATATATATATATATATATATATATATATATATATATATATATATATATATGTATATATATATATATATATATATATATATATATATATATATATAATAAGTTCATACTATAAGAATACATCTGCCCCCAAAATAAGAACAACAAAACAAATCTCATGAACCTCCTTTAGGTTTATCCTTAGACAGCTCATCTCAAATTTACTTTTGTATGACTCCAACGCTTACCCCGCATGACTCTAACTAGTGCCAGTAGGGGACCAACCGACTCTTATCTGCTCCACCTACGAGTGTACTGTCTTCTTAGTAAAAATATTTTATAATAAGTATTAATATCTACAACATCTAAATGGATCAAGTGTAAGTATATAAACATTACATAGCTCGTAAAGTCTCTAGTATATAAATAGTGAAAATAAAGCGATATAAATAAGTTTCATTTAAATCCATCTAGTATAAAATCATACTAATTACCATGATAACAAATATCAAGTCAGCCAATATACGTAAAGCACCACATCTCAAACACACACCTTAAACACACACCTTAAACATACACACTGGCCAACCCTAGTAATCGTTTAACCTCACGATCGGAGTTGCAACTGTACCGTACCACTCGTAGGATTTGCCTTCCTACGAACACTCATCACTCCACTGAAGTGGATAATCACTGCACAATATAATCATCTTACATCAATCTGCCGAGGCAGATAAATATCAATCCGCCGAAGTGGATAAACATCACGCCGCTGAAGCAGATAAACATCACTTCGCCGAAGCGGATAAATACTATGGCATCGTCAAATCAAATATAGTATCATCGAATCACAACTCAATAAATATCGTCTACTCAACATCATCAAATCACCACGTCTATCTCTTTTTCTCAAAACCAACATTTAAATCAAAAAATCATATTTCACACATTCTTTTAAAGAAAACGTCTAATTTTATCAAAACCACTTTTCACCCTTTATTTATAGAAAACCAAGCATTTTTTAGAAAAATAGATATTTTCTATTCTCTTTTAAAAACATCGTCTGATTTCACCGAATCCAACTAAAATTTATTTTCAACCTCTTTTCGAAAATTATCGAAATCTTCCGAAAATCCAGTTTACCAACTCACCCAAATCCTACTTGATCCATATCAATTATAAATTCGTACAGTTTATGTAAGTGCATATTTCATCATATATATATATAGAAAATAGTTTGGCAAGAAGACAATACACTCACCTCGATATCCGTTTTGCAAAACTGACACTGACCATATTTTATCTGGACGTCGGTACCTGCTAACCTAATAGTGACAGAGCCTAAGTTAATATCTTATCTAAAATATCCTAATCATACAATGCAGACCCTATATTCTGAATTGTTACTATTTTATGTATCACGTAATTAAAATTAATTAATCATACGAAATTATTATGATTTTAGGATTTGTTACGCTAAATAAAATTTAATTTAACGAAAATTAATAACCGATTGAAATTTCACCTGTTTTCGAACCGTTTGGCGACCATGAGATGGGTTTTGGATTTTCCTGGGGTAGTTTCTGCAAATTCTTTTTTTTTTTCCCATTTCTTCTCTGTTTACGCTTACTGTTTCTGTTTCGGTTCAAAATACCCCCGGCCACCTCCCCTCTCTTTCTCTCTACTATTATCGTCTACCCGAGACCTCCCACGCCTCGTCGCTCTTACCGTCGGCCCTACTCCATCTCCCACCATAGTTCACCAACCACCATCGGCCACTCCACCACTCATCTCATCTACCCACCTAAAGCGTACACGCCCAACCGTAACGACCCATACACACACCATCTGCCAAACTCATATCGCTACTACCTCCGTCGTTTACCCTAGCTGATCACACACCCGCACACAGCTGCCCAAACAGAAACAGAACACACACACACATATCACCGCCACTACTGCCGTCGGAGGAATACCCACACACAAGATGATCGCCGATCACCTGCACACATATATCGGATAAACACACTTTCATACATGCACACTGGAGGAACACACGCATACTCTGTCGCACACACGCCGATGACTGAACGCCGGCGATTACACGGCAGCACCGCCGCTCTGCTCTTCCGATTTTCTCTCTCTCTCTCTCTCTCTCTAGATTCATGGATTGTTCTTCCTTTAAACAATTAAAATGGTAGGCACAGGTATATATATGCATGGAAATGGTGGTGTGAAATCGATCGGTTGCTCGCCACGTCGATCCCCACTCTTCCCGATCTCCTTGTCGGCCGGCCGACCGAACTCACAGACTTACAGATATATACATATTTTTATATATAAAAAAAACATTTGGTTAAATTGCACTTTTCTTTATTTAATCCCATTCATCTTTTAGGATTTTCTTAAATTGCATTTCGATCCCTAAAATTTTTATTCTAGCATTCAACTACAAATTTTGCATCTCAAATTTAGAATAAGTTTCTAAATTTGCAATTTGACCCAATCATTTTATTTTATTTTATTATTATTATTTTTATTTATTATTATTATTTTTTTTTAACTCAATTTTTTTCCGAAATTTTCTAAATGCTTTCAATTGAAATTAAAATGACATACGTGCTAAATCGGGGGTCTTACAACTTTACTTGAAAAATTAAACCAATCTAACTCCTCAAGACCACAACCTAATCGTTATTCATGTACTACATGTCAGAGTCTTGATCATCTTACCACCAAGTGTCTTTTTAACTGGCAATATCCCACGGGTTCGTATGATAATGTTTATCCTAATCCATATTATCCACATAATGAGTATAATAAATATTTAAACAATTATGGGTGGGATCAACATTATTATAGTGAACCTTCGGGGTCATACTTTTACGAATCTCAAACTCATCCATCTAATCAATATTCTCAAACCACTATGAACCCAGAGATTGATGAATTGATATCTACAATGAATAATCAACAACAAATGCTCCGTAATCAATTCCAAACTATAGCTAGGCTAGAGGCCCAAATTAGACAACTTGCCGAAGTATTGAATGAGGAGAATTAGGGAGAGCTTCCTAGCCAATAAATTCATATTTCTAGGGATCAATACTTCATTGAGGAAATGAGCAAGCCTAACGGACACGTTCAATCGATCATGACCTTTAGGAGTGAGAGTAGGGTTGACAATTGGATGGGTATTGTGGAGAATGGTCTAGAGCATGAGAGTAAAATCGAAAAGACGATGAAAAGACCACAGTTGAGCGAAACAGGTGAGGAACCCAAACGATATTATCCTGAGCTTAAGCTAAACACTTTTCGCGAGATACATTCGGTGCCTCAGGAACCATTTACTCAATATTTGTCCCAATCGTCACCGTTTAGTAAGGTAGAGAAACAAGTAGGGTATGAGAGCAATGATGAGCAGGTGAACGTAGGACTTGATAGTACGTACATGGAAGAGTTCGTAGTAGAAAATCATGAGAAAGATGAGATCCAACACTTAGAGATACATTTGGATCATTTTCCTTTGGTTGAAACATCCATAGTAGCCATGATACCGCATTAGAAAATTAATGTATAAATTCTTGATGTAGTGGACCAATTGTTAACCCTGATTATAGATAATTCTTGTTATATTCAATGGGTTGGCGAAACTCAACTTCTATTAGGTATCTTCATAAAAAGACAACCAAGTGAGTGTTATAGAAAAAAAAAAAAGAGATTTGATTCGAGAAAGAAGTTGAAAAACTTGAGTGTCACCCGCGGCTCATCTTTGACTGATTGGAGAGTAATTGAACAAAAGGTGAGAAGCGGATTATTCCATTATGGTTAGGGGTTTTAAATACTCATCATCGGGCTATAAAAGTTAAATTTAACACCACTTGGGAGGCAACCCACTGAAATTAAAAAAAAAATTAATAAAAACAAAAATGAAATAAAATATATATAAAAAAAATATATATTTAAAATTAAATAAAAATGAAATATATATATATATATATTATAATAAACAAAAAAATGTATAAAAGATGAAATTAAAAAAAGTCAAAAAATAAAAATAATACGGAACTTAAGGATAGTCATATGATGCTTAATTTTGTGTGTTTTGTTTCCATGCATGCATACTTTACTGGTTTGGGTGGTATTTGTAAGAATTTATACAAGGAGTCCAAACCACTTCAACATCAAATTATCTCGTTCCCTTATTTAAATTCTTTTCGTTCTTTATTGAGTACAATGTTAGAACTAAGTGTGGGAGAGGGTCATCCAATGTCGTAATTAATAAAAGAAAAAAAGCACATTTTTGGAAATATTTTATTAGTTGATGTATGCGGATCCTTAGGGATAAAATTGTTATATTATGAAAGTAACACCTAAGTTAGTTCCAAGTTTCACTATTGTTCATGCACCTTAATTTTAAGTGTAATAATCTTAGTTCATGTTAGCAATTTATTGAATAACAATTCAAAAAAGGAACTTGTGTTATTCTCTTAAAAAAAAGAAGATATATTTATAAAAAATAATTTTTTTTGTGTAAAATCACTAAATAAAACTTATTTTAGCTTAAACATCGGTTCACACTAAGTAACCGGGCCTCTTTCCTCATGAAGCAATGAGTGTTCGCGTCAAAAAGTAAGAGTCCTTTGTTAGCAAATGATTGATTGGATAATTCCGAAACCTAGGATGTTCGAGTAATTAAGTCTTTTAGGGTGTCTCTACACCTAATGACTCGAACCAACTGGATTGGGATTATTGGCCTAACATTTATTATATGGACATATTTGAAAGCCGAATGGAACTAACATTGAACATATCAATCGCCAAATAAAAAAAGAAAAAAAAATTAGAGAGAAGAATCAAGTCCTTTTGAGGTTGAAATTCGTTAAGTTGCTAATTTTGAGTGTTGAGATTACTTAGACTTGAGATTAGGGTGGCTTGAACAAAGTAAGACGTGGAATAAAATTGGTTGTTTTTTGACAGAAATAGTAGTTTTATCCTTCAATAAGCATGAATTCCACTAATAAAAATATTTTTGAATGCCACCTATTGTGCTTAATAGTTTATTATGAGAGGTATAAATATTTGTAGGTATCATCACTGTAAACTTTCACAAGACTAAAACTCATCCACTAGGGATCGCCTAGGGGTTTAAAGGCATATTACATACGCTAAATACAATCGTTTTCTCTACGAAAGTGATTTTTTATTTTTTTAGATTTTTATTTTACTCGAGGACTAGCAAAATGTGAGTGTGGGGGTGTGTGATCGTTCTCAATTTTATACCAAATTTACACCCTTAATCTACACTTTTGATAGTCTTTTTATTAATTTTTAATTAGTAATAATACCGTTTATTGTTTTTGCAAGATAAAGTAAAAAATAAAGAAATACAGAAAAATGATGAAGAAAGTGCCCGAAAAGAATCAAATTTGAAGGGAAAACAAGTCGACCTGCGAACTGACCCGAACCCGCAACCTGAGTCCGGACCGGCTAAGTTTACTTGAACTATGGTTGAACATCATTTGGTCAAAAATCATCACTCCATGATCGGCTAAGTTATTCAATTGAGTTAGGGTTGTATCTTTTCTAATATTTATCCATGTAATTTTGTTCTTGTTTAAATTATATTTTGTTCTTATGTGTGTAAGGTTGTAAAACAAGGATTGTGGTCTAAAATATTTTTCTTGAATGAGTTTATTTCTAAATGTTCTTGTAGATATTTAGATCCGAATTTATTCGTATCTCTAATATTAGATCTAATATCTGTGGTTTAGATCTAACAGTTTTACAATCAGTTTTAATTGTATCAATATGACTTAATTGGATAAATTATATCAAATGGTTAATTCACCTTAGACTAATTAATGTAGGAATTAAATCGTGAAGATAGATTATTCCAATTGAGTGCTCGATTTATCTTTCGCAATAATATTGGCTTGTAGTTAATTTTACCTAATTATACACCGAATGAAAGAAATATGAATTAAATTTACAAAATAAATTGATGAATTTATGCGTGTCCCTAACCTGAATCTTTATATATATATATATATATATATATATATATATATATATATATATATATATATATATATATATATATATATATATATTTTATCTCAATTATTTAATTTTTTGTTATTTAATTATTATAATTCAAAACCAAATCAATATTTTTTATTTCTCTTACGAAAAATAAAATATAAAATAAATAGTTACAATCCAATTCCTGTGGATCGACTCCGTACTTAAGCACTATACTACGATAGTTGGCGCTTAAATTGTGAATTAAATTTGAGCGATTAAAAGGTTAGAATTTTAGCCCCTTTAGCAAGTGCATCCAACCAATCCAATAAATAACACATTGATATGTATCTCATATAATTGTCACATAATACATGATCATAATTATTCCAAAACAATTACTATAGCGTGAATCATATAATAAATAGAGATATTAAATGCAAATATTAAAGGGATAAAAAATCCTACATGAAATTATAATCGACTCAATTGAAATTATTTCTCCTTATTTTTTCTACTATTCTTCTCTTTCTCTTCTGCTATTTCTTTGCTGAACTCTCTCTATATCTTTCAAAGCTTATATATATATATATATATATATATATATATATATATATATATATATATATATATATATATATATATATATATATATATATACATATTAGCGTATAACTCGTGTCTGAAGACACGTGTATAAAAAAGAAACTATGTTTATATAACATTCTACACTTGCTTTATTAAAACATCAACAAAAATTAATATTTAAATATCATCCCCAATTAATAATGTATATTATAAATACAACATTTTTTTTAATTTTTTTTTTAATCTGTGACTTATCAAAAATTTGTGAACAGAAATATAGAAATAATTATTGCATCCAATCGACATAACACTTTAACTTCCAGAGGCATCAAACAAAAGACATGATTTGTTAGCAGTTTAATCATGATTAAGAAACTAATAAGTGAACATACTTATTGTACTATTTTAAGCAACAACGCCACTGATTGCAATACACTTAAATAAAATAGAAATATCAGAAAACTATATAACCGAGTAACATTAATTCAACCCATTCAATTGAAGACTGTAAACAATTTCTAAGGAACATCATCAACAATACAATATAAAGAACCATTTCACAGCATTTTTTTACGATATCAAGTTCCCTATCTCAAGTTTTAGCACAAATAAATGAAAAGGCTACTACATGGACTCCTAATGATAACAAAAGAGAAGCATTGAGATATATGCCTTTGACCAATGCTTGTCTTACTGTTCAAGGAAAGCCATCAAGAATACATCTCAATTTACCTTTTGTCTCTCCAGTCTCAAGTCTTTTTGATAATAAATTGATTTACAATTTCTGCCAGTTGCGAAATATAAGAAATAATGGTTAAATATGGAAAATTGTAATCATAAGATTTCCTCACAGTTTGTCAACGACAATTTTTCATGGCTCTCACATTTAAGAACAAAGTAAGGGGTATTCAACTCTAAGATGTGTGAATCTCCTCCAATTGTGAGGAATATACACAACATTTGAAATTAAATATTATAAAAATAGGAATCTGGAACTAACAATTTCAGGACATAAACAGATTCGGAACAAAAAGAAATAAAAATAGGAACATAAATAATTTCAAAACTAACTGCAACAAATGAAAATATGAACTAACAAAAACTATTTTGGTGGTAGTTCATGTTTCACATAACTAACAGATCCAAACAAACAAATTTGGAACATAAATAGAAACTTGGAATAGAAACAAACATAAATAGAATATCTAGGACAAAAGCAGAATATTCAGAACATAATCAATTTATCCAGAAACCTAAATTGAAGGTTGACAATCGAATGAAAACATCTTCTTCAAATCTATATATTTTGGATAATTATACCTGTCCTCGGATAAAAGAATTATATGAGAAAGTATGGTGATGTCACTCAACATATCAAAGCATTCAACTAAATCAACAGAAATAATTAAAACATGGCAAATCCAACTGATGCAAATTTAGAGGTAATCAAGAACAATCTCCAACAATTGAAACTTAATTTCAAGCATAAATACATAAATCCAAATAATTCCATCAAATTAAAAGAATCGAACAGACAAATACAATGTACCAAAAAAAAAAAAAAATCAATTTCTTTGAATGCGTTTAAGCAAAGAACTAAACAAATATTAATGGTTGGCATACTTAGCTAAATAGATACACGAATAGATTTAGAAGACTAACTCCATGTCAATGTATTAAAGACTCTTGTAGAATTGCTTCTATTCTCTGTACACAATACACTACTATAACTTTTGGGAATTGAAAACTGAAGTCATGAGATACAAAGGAGAGACAATCTCAACCAAAATTCAAACAAATACACCAATGAAAATCTCTAGTAAGTGGAACTTAATTTCAAACACAGGTGAATGCAAAGCAACAATAAAAATCAAGCTCTCTTTTTGTATGCGTATAAGCGAAGAACTGAGTAACAGTCAATAGAGTTAATGGAAGTGAAAAAAATAAACATTCAGTTATTTTTCCATTATTTGATTTTATCAAAAAACAAACAGTCACACAAACAATACTACGAAGAACGCCAAAGAATTAAAAATTACCTATGAATTGGAAGCCCTAAACGCATACTGGTTCCCAACCAAGGCGACCCTAATCCACCCGCTACAAATGCAACACATCCATGGAGGAAGCCTCAAAGACATTTCCAACGAAGAAGACGTCATCAACGTGGATAGTGACAACGGTACTTTTTGTTCACAGCCTGATTTGAAGAATGATGGTAAATAAAAAACCCTTTTCCACCGACAACGATTGAAGTGCCCATGAAGAATATAACATGAACATAAATAAGACCTTCCCTATGACTAATAGAGTGCCCATGAATAATTGCCTAGTAACCAAACTCTTGACAGGAAGTTGATTAAAATTGCGCAACAAGCATAGAAATGAAAGCATGTGAACAAAAAATATAATAGGAAATAGCATTGGGAATACACACACATAGAAATGAGAACAGAATAGATCAAATTTGTTAAAAAATCGAGCAAAATAGGAAAAAAGAACAGCACAAAACAGAGCAAAAACTTCCCTGGCAGAAATGAAATTGAAGAACACAATTTAAAACCCAACTATGAAATTGAAGAACACTATTTAAAAAAACGAAAAGAATAAAACAAAAGTTGACAAACCATTATGAGCAAGGATAAACGGAGGAATAGAAAGTTAAGGAGAAATGAGAGGGAGTAACGTACCTGGCAGCAATGAGAGATAATCTCCATGCCGGTTTTTCCATTAGTTATCTTCATCTCCAGTTTTCCTATAAAGAGATAACGTATTAAATTTGTATATTTACATATCCTAATATGAGCATCCAAATTTCCATTGCACACAAATACCCACCAATCTAACACCAATTTTTCAGATCTGGACATGCAAATAAAGATCTATAAAATCCAAATACAGTGAAATCGAACACAAACATATAGAAATTGAACTAAGATTTAGGGTTTTGGAAAAACAAAAGGGAATATAAGGCGTGGCGTGGTGGCGACCTGGCAGTTCAATCAAGCATGGTGACGGTTCAATAAAGCATGGTGGTCTTTGACAGAGTTACCTGAGCTGTTGTGGCCTACAATAGTAGTGACGTTGGCAATGGCAATGTTCAGAGGTAAAGTTTGTGGAATATATTGTAGCAGCGGTGGCTCGAAGGTACTGAGAGAATGTTGGAAGGAGTGGTGATGACGACAATTGTGGCGATGGAACGGAGAAAGAAGATTGTGGAACCATTTCGTGCAGCAGCGGTGGCTCGGCGATGGAGACGTGATGGCGACGATACGACATGACGATGGTGAGGCAATCACCATTTTTTTATTTTGTTGTTTGCGCATGCATCTAAGAATGGCAATAAATCATTATCATTTTTCTTCTTGAGCTTCTGTTTCCTTCTTCGCTTTCCTCCGAAAATTCAGCCTCAAAAATTAATATTCATGGAGATTGAGAAAGCATAACTACCACTTCATTTGAATCTTTCTTCTCTATGTATCAATTATCAATTCCATCAAATAGATTAAGTAAGAGCTAACTTAAAAAAAGGTAATATTTCCATTTTTGCCAACTAAAAAGAACACCAACTATAATTTTCTTTTTTCATAGTTTGTTTTAACATCAACACCTCTTTCTAAATTCTTGGGAATAAAATTTTAATTAAACACCGCAAGAGTTGAAGAGGCAAACAGTAACCAAAACTTGCAATAAAAGAATAATAAAAAAAGTGATAAGAAAAAGTTAGGTTTCCCAATGAATTGGATTCTAATGATATTGATGCAAAACTCAAACAATTGAATGCTTAGAACAAAAAAATGAGGGTATATGGCGTCTAAATAAACAATAAACAAACACAATCAAAGAGAACAAAAACACTAAACATAAATACTAAACAAATGCCATCAAAGAGAACATAAACTCTAAAAAAATACATTATTGTTCCAAGTTTTATGAGAACAGAAGCACTAAATAGAAATTAGGGTTGAGATTATCAAAATTAGGGTAGATGTTCGACATACCTAACATTTTTTAAATTTGGGAAAAATAGAGAGAAATTCCTGAAATTAAACCTACTTGTTAAGCATTAACAAAAATATTAGATAAACAATAACCAAAACCTGCAATAATAGAACAGTAAACAAAGTGATAAGAAAAAACTAGGTTTCCCAACAAACTGGATTCTAATGATCTTGAAGCAGAACTCGAAAAATTGAGTGCTTCGAATGAAAAATTGAAGGTAGATGGTGGTAGCGTAAAATTATGTCGCTACTTTTACCTCAAGTGTACGGGTTAAGTTTTAGTATAGATTGCGCCAAAAACTTGGAAGCACAAAATTACGTCGCTACTTTCACCGCAAGTATACGGGTCAAGTTTTAGTATAGATTGGGAAGAGTAAGGATTGTCGTATCTACATGGAATGGATTAGATTATCGTTGAGTACCGCGATTGTCATAACCTAACTTATTTAGGCAATAAAAAATATGTTTTTAATAATTATAAACTAAACTAATTAAACTAATTATAATATACTAGTATGACGTTTATGGGAAAATATTGCCTAGGGATTAACTTTGTTTACTTAAATGTGTTCGTTTCAATCTAGTTTACATTAATGACATTCCAATCTATTTGACAATTTAGGTATCGAAAATTCACTCACTCTTTCTCCCGAGTATAAAGTGAATGAATATGTGACTTTGTGTTAATGCCAAAGTCCCCCTTGAGCGTCTATACGATACTTGGTCACATGAGTCTTGCCCCAACCTCACGGATTGCATACTTTCTAACGCCCTCCCGGGTCATTAGATTGTCACGTTGTGTTTAAACCCTAGTCCGAATTCGGGGTTACCTCTCCCGAGTGTCAAACCTTGTATTCTCATTATATCATAACAAGCATATAAACGTGGAAGAATGGTAAACACAATTGAATAGACAAGAACAACCATCAACAAAACATCGATTTTATACAAATAACATTTTCATAAAGTACATCGCTCCTTAGATAATATATGTTTAGCTACACATGGCCATAACCCTATATACAACTAGAAACAAGCTAAACATATACAAAACAACTAACCAAACAAAGAAATAAAAGAGAGAAACAAGGAGACTGGCCGTTATCCGAAGAACCGACACTAAAACCGCTTCGAGAACGTTTTCTCATCTTGGCCTTGATGATCTTCTCTTGGTTGGATGTGTCTTGGAGCTCTCAAGACTCCCAAAAACGTTACTAGTATTTGGGGAGAAGAGGGAAGATATATATAGGATAAAAAATATCAACAAAATATCCTAAAATATCTAAACTATCTGGCGCCTGACCGCTACAGCGGTGGGAAGGCCAATAGGCTTTCTGGCGGGTGATCGCTGCAGCGGTGGTCAAGAAGAAAGTTAACAACTCTCTACATTTTGACCACTACAGCGGTGGAGCTTTCAACAACTCTCTGCATTTTGACCGCTGCAGCGGTAGTTTCACCGCTACAGCGATGGATGCAGGTTTTGAATATTGATCTTTTTGCTATTTTTCTCTACCGTTCTTCCACCGACTTGCTTGTTTATGACCGTTTTTGTCTCTTTTTAACCCGAACACTTGGTTATAACAAAACAAATAAAAACGTATTAAAACAAATTAAAACGATATAAAAATACTTGAAAACTACCAAAACCGACTTGGGAATAAATATATAAATTACACCTATCAGATGATATCTAAATAAACACTAAGAAATGCCATCAAAGAGAACAAAAACACTAACAATCCAAACCATGGTTGTTCTACAAATGGATAGAAGAAATGAACAAATCCAAATTAAGACATTCTAAATCTAAAAATAAATAAATAGATGCTAAATAAAGAAAAAATAAACAAATCCATGTGAAAAATATTGACAATCCTCACAAAAATGAAAAAATGAACACAAATCTCGTCACCTATCAATTTGGCAGTCCCATAATTTCTACTGTTTCTATTCCCATAGGAGTAGAGATGTGAAAATTTCTAATCATATGCAAATTGATAATCCAAACCATGGTTGTCCTGCAAATGGATAGAAGAAATGAACAAATCCATATTAGGGCATTCTAAATCCAAAAAAAATAGATAAATAAAGAAAAAATAACCAAATCCATGTGAAAAATATTATCAATCCTCACTAAAATCGTATAATGAACATAAATCTCATGATTGGCAGTGAAAATAAAAAACAGTAATTTCTAAGATAAATCTTTGCTCCTATTAATTTGGGGGTCTCATAATGACTACTATCTGTTCCCACAGGAGTAGAGATGTGAAATTTTCTAACACCCTGTTAGGGTTCTGTAGCTTGATGTTGTGATGAGTAGTAGGGTAGGGTTTTGGAAAACTTAAATAGCTGGAAAATTGGGAGAAAGAGAGACAGACGAACGTACCTGTACCTGCACCTAGACCAACGATCCGAGACTATTGATGGTGGAGGTGGCAGGCTTGGACGTTACCTTAGGAGTGGAGATGGATCCTGAGAGAGCGAGAGAGAGTGTTGAATTCTGCGGCGATGGTGAGGCATAACTAGGCGAAGGTGATACAGTGGCGCGGCAAAGGTGAGGCGATGGAGATGGAACGTCGATGGTGGGAAAGAAGAGAAGAGAAGAGGAAATGATACAGTAGCCTAAGGAGAGAGATGAGAGATTGAAGTTGTTGGAATAAATTATGTTAGGTAAGGGGAGAGGGTGGCTGGGCGGCTGCTTAATGAAAATTAAGTTAGTAAACCCTAATTTTAGAAATTGATTTGGACCGTTCTTTATGGGGGTATAAAGAGTGGTTAAGATTTACTTAGAGGGTTTATATACATCTTTTTTTATTATATATATATATATATATCACGCAACCTTACCTTTTTTTTTTCGGCATGTGAAACCCCCCAAAACACATACATATATATAGCTAGAGAATGAGACTCACCTATATTACAACCACAACACACATAATGGGACCCACTTATTATTCTATCACCCTTATTTTTTTTTATTTTCTTTCTTTTATTTCTTTTTCCTTACACGTGTCCACTCCACATACCCACATACATATGTGTGTGTGTGTGTGTGTGTATATATATATATATATATATATATATATATATATATATATATATATATAAATAGGACCCACCACTCTCCTTTAACTCTACTTACACTTTCTTTATTTTACTCACAAGTTTCATACACATAAATACACAATTTACACCTCCACAAAAAAGAAAAAAGATATTTTTATTATTTAGTCATGATTTAAGAGATTATGTAGGAAAAAAACATTTAGTACACTTAATTAAGCTTTTAGTATTTTTGACAGACAAAATAGGAGGTAAAAAGACATATGTGGCCCTGAACAACTATAATACATTAACATTGTCCGGTCAATGTTCACTCACCTCATTCTAATGTCTATTTATTTCTCTAAATTGGTTGGGTCAAACCAACATCCACCCTCTATCATCTCTCTCACTCTAAACCATAATATCTCTCTCACTCATCCGTTCTCTATCCAAACTCTCTCAGGCCACTACTGCTATGTCGTTCGTTGTCCAAACTCACTCAAGCCCACCACCGCTGTGCATCGCTGTGCCGTTCGTCGAAACCCTAATTGCCATGGCGTTGGACAGTAGCTGGACGACAATGGTTGAACGATGACGGCCTTGATAACGTTGAATCGATGACGGTTAAACAAATCTGAGTCACCATTTATTCGCAAGCCTTGCCATTCAGTTGAAGTGTTCTTTTGCGCAGTCCAAATGGATCATATTTGGTTTTTGGTTCTCAACTCACGAAGGTAAGAGATGTTGTCGCCACCACCGCCGTTGGAGTTGAAGTTACGGTCAACCATGCCATGGAAGTTCTAGATCTAAAATTTATGTCATTGCCGGCCACACAAAACACCGTTCGTCATTTGAAATCCAGACCTCATCGTCTAAAATTTATGCGTCGCCGACCACACAAAACACCACCTCAAACATGGACAGACCCACCAAAGACAATTTTACACTTCACACCCCTGAGGTCTGGTTATTTTTTCACACGTACACCTTCTAGTGTTTGGGATCATGCTTTAATGTTTCTTGATTTCTTTGATGCTATTGATTTCATTTTGTTCAAATATGTGTTTGATGCATTTTTGTTTTTTGGGATCTGTTTTTTTATGGTGGTGATATGAATGGTGGTGGAGGTGGGGATCTCTGTCACTCATTACATAGTGGAGGTTTTTTTTTTTTTTTTTTTTTTCCCTAAAGAGGATGATAAAGATGATGGTGTTATAATTACATTTTCACCCCAAAATTTAGTTTTAGTTTTGATTTTTTAATTTTTTTTCTACAAATTAACATGAAGGCGTTAACGTTAACATATGGGGTGAAAATGTTCATTAACGTTAACTTTAGTGTGTGCTTTTAATTTTCTCACATATGAGTTTCCAGACAAAATGAATACATTAATGTTAACATAGGAGACCCCAGAAAAATGTGTATTTACGTTAACGTTAACACAGATGAGTCCCAAAAAAATGTATATTAACGTTAACGTCAGTGTTTTGATTTTTGATTCTCACATATTGATTTTCAGACAACATAAATGCGTTAACGTTAATATAGGAGACCCAAAGAAAATATGTTTTAATGTTAACGCAAATGAAAATGCTTTGATATTTAACACAGAGAAGCCCAAAAATATTAATTAACGTTAACGCACACCCAGCTAAAAAAAGACAAACATTACATGCGGTGAGTTAACATTTTTAACATAGAAGAGAACCCAACAATATGCATTAACATTAACACAAACCCAATCTAAACACACATCGAGTCAAAAGAACAAAACACCACATATGGTAGTTAACGTTAACGTGCACATGACAACAGTATGGAGCAAGACGTTAACATAAATATTCAAACAAAATACGTTAAATATTCAAGCAAAAAAATAAAATACGTTAACGTGAGAATTGAGTTAACGTTAATGCACAAAACAGATGAGGACTGAGTTAACATGACAACAAAAAATGAGGACTGAGTTAACATGATAGTCAAAGATGTGTTAACGTTAATGCACAAAATAGATGAATATTGAGTTAACGTGACAACCAAAAAAGAATATGAAATGCAATAACATTTTAAAGTTAATGTTAACATCATGTGTGCATATTTTTGTGTTCTTGCATAGGACAAAATGACAGAAATCGTAAATAAACGTTAATAGGGGGCCATAATGAATGACTTTTTTCTAAAGATTTTGTAGGGTCTGAATCCTCAATAGTATCTCTATAGAGGACTAAAAATATAAGAACCCCCTAAAAAATATTTAATTACATTTATAGCCCCACAAATTATCCAATGTCCATTATACCCTAAAGTTTTTATAATATATCAAATTTATCCCTTAAAATTATAACTTATTTAAATAGAATATTATTTTCACACACACACATAAGTCGTATGTTCGCCTGCTTTTTCTTTTTTTTTCTCTCCCTGTCTGGAAATTCATGGCGATGGCGACTGCAGTGGTGAACGAAGGTGGCGATGGCGAATAGATGACGATGACCACGAGCATGGGCAACGTCAATGAATGGCAGTTGCGAACTGCGCTGGCGATTTGTTTTCATTTTGTTCGTTTGTTCATTTTTGTTTGTTCGTTTGTTTATTTTTGTCATTCGTTCGTCTTCATCTTTATTTTTGTTGAATCGAGTTCGTCTTTGTTGCAACCCCAGGTCCAAAAATGTTCAATCCGAAAAAATTCAGATTTGGAATAATTGCCACCATGGTGAATCTCCACAAGAAACCTCTTTGTTTGATCGCTTGTGCTTGTTCATGTGCTTTAGCTGAGATCATACCGGTTTGTCTTTTCATTGATCTTTTCAATGATCTTGATTTATTTTTCGGTGAATGGGCACATCGAGCGCTAGATCTGTTTTGATTTTGTTAATTTTTTATGGAGTTTTTTTGTTCATTCATGTGAATGTTTTTTTCGTTGACGAGGCGTATTTTAATATTCTTGATTTCTGTTTTTGTGAATGTGCACCCGAAGTTTTAGATATGTTTTAATTTATTTTTAGGGATGAATGTGTAATACCCCAAAAATTTATATTTTTGAAAATACTATTTTATATAAATTTAATATTTTTTAGGGACGATTTTGTAAATATGTGGTCTAAATAATATTTGATAATTTTTGGGGGTTAAATGTTAATTTTAAATTGACTTTTAACAGTTTTGGGATATAATTAATATTTTCTTTATTTCAAGAGGGGTAATTAATATAAATAAATAAATTAAAATAATAATAATAAATAAATGAATAAACATGGTGGAAATCGATGGCTTCCTAAGGAAGCCATCAAATTCCAACCATATAGTTGTCATTTTAAAAAACAAATTAATTAAAGAAGCGGTTCCACGTGTATATGTCACACAAACCCTGGGGTCGTGAATCAGGCTCCGGGATGGTCAACTTAGGTGGCGTTAGGTAACTGTTTCTGTTTCCATTCTAGCAGTGGGATGAGAATGAGATGAGATGAAAATTTTATTTCCTTTTTTGGACTAGAATCGTGTTTGGTAACGATAATTTTTTTTTTTGGTAAGAGAATCGCGTTTGGTAACGATTTTATCCTAAAATCAATTTTTTTTTGAGATTTTTTTTTTGTATTGGCTAACGGCGATAGCGACGGCGGTAGGCGGCGCCTGAAGTTTCTAGGTGGTCGGCGGCAGCGATGACCGGCCAGTGATGCCGTAGGTGACCGGTGACGGTCGTCGGAGATGACCACCGGCGGTAGGGACGGTTATGGGCAGGACTTAGACTAATGTATTACAAAAAAACTTTGAGCCCCGGCCCGGCCCCGACCTTATTTTTTTTTTTTTTAAATTTAAAAAATAAATACAAAAAATTCAACACCAAACTAACAAGAAATATTAAAATTACAATTTCTAAAGGAAACCAATATTCCAAATATTAGGGTTGTATTGTAATATATATATATATCCTTCGAGCCGGGCCGGGCCAGCCCTAAAATTTTTGGACCTTGCCCAAGCCCGACCCTAATTTTGATTGGGCCCTAATACCTAGGCCCAAGTCCGGCCCGTGGGCTCAAACCCTAAGCCCAAGCCCTAAAAAAATAGGGCCGGGTCGTTCGGGATGGGTAGGCCCCCAGGCCTATGACCATCCCTAGCCGGCGGCAGCAGAAGGCGGTGGACGGTGGTCGGCCGGTGGATGAACAGTGAAATTGGTTTTGGGAATGGAATGAGAATTATGAGAAACAACTTTTTTTTGTTTTTCATTTTTTAAGAAAAAAAAGAAAAAAATAGGCACAATTCTCAAATGAGAATGAAATTGAAACAAAAACAAAAATTATCAAACGCTATTCCCAAAAATCTGGGAATGAAATAAGAAATTCTGGAATAGAAACGGTTACAAAACGGGGCCTTAAGTAGTCGACAGCTAACCGTATTGTGATTTTTCTTATTTCTTACTGCTTATATATATATATTTTTTTTAATTTCTCTAATTCTATTAAGTGTTCTCATCTAGCATTGATTTATTTTAGAGTTACTAAGTATGCCTAGCGGATGCCATTAACTAGTTAAACACTTAATAATGCCGTGGTGAAACTTTGAAAATAAAACTAACTAAATTGTTGGGTCGAGCCACTATATTATCTATAGAGATCTTAGCAGTATAAATAGACATACGAAATGCACAAGGTTTACAAACGAACCAATAGTCCAGAGGTTTGGGCCCTACAGGGCCCATTAGTATATGTCACAGTCAAAACAAAAGTAGGTCCATAGAGATAAAAAATACCCAAAATGATTCACTACAACAAAAAATAAAAATAAAAAAAATGAGTCGGGTTATGGCATAGTATCAAACCGCAGTTCACTTGTGACGACTTGGTTTCCCAGGGTCGTCATGCGGTTTCTCCCCTTGGAGAAATTAACACTAAAATCTTTTAACCGAATTTTCATTCTATAAAATCCGATAATTTTTTCAAACAACGGCAACAACCACAAATATCAAATTGATTGATTCAATTTTTACACTGGTAAATAATAAATTCAACTGTTACAAATTAATTAGAAATTCAACTGAAATTCCTGTTACCACATTATTTTTTAAATACCCAAATAAATTCCCGGTGCCGGTCAATTTAATGCTAACGTTTAAATATGTAATTTAATATATAATTACTACGACAATTATAATTATCGATTTAAATTTTAACATACGACGACAATAATTATATTTAATTTATCGAATCAATTTTTACAACGGTAAATATTAACTACAATTATTACCAACATAATTTCTTATGTAATCCTCGTCGCCGTTTCGCTTTCACCGACCCTGCAATCAAAACTGCGGGATTGTGAGTCAACGTTCAGTAGAACTCCAACCTCTCTAATACATGCATTTAATTAATGCGACAAATAAAATACATTGACATGATTTTCACATAATTTTCACATAGTCATAATTATTTCATGCAAACTAACAACGATAAATTCACCAACAATAGTAACGTAAATCACCCAATAAATAAATTAAATACAAATATTAAAAGAGTTAGATATTCTACCTGAAATCTGAAACCAAAATCCAAACCAAAATCTGAACCGTAATAATATTCTTACTCAAAAGAACATTCAAAATTCTATCAACTGTAACTTCTATATATATGTGTATAGAATTCGTATATATATAACCCTATATATATAGAATTCATATGATCTACAATGTTTAATAATAAAAATATTATTATTATTATTATTATTATGATGATGATGATGATGATGACTCATGAATTCAATTCATGAGTCATTTATATTAAAAATTACACTAATGACCTTCTTGGAATAAATAAAATATTGATTATATTCTAAAACTCTTAAAAGTATATTTTAAATATCCTAATAGTCCCAAAACTTCTAAAATCAATTTAAAATAAACATTTAACTTAAAAAAATTATCAAATATTATTTATGCCATAAATTCGTAAAACTGTCCCAAAAATATTAAACTTTTTATATAAATTAATATTTTCAAGAATCTAAATTTTCAGGGTATTACAATCTCCCTACCTTAAATAAATTTCGTCTTCGAAATTTTCTTCAAAATAATAATACTTAAGAATCGCACCGCATGGTCATGTTAGTTACACTCAATTTTAGAACAATTGTTTTCTATATAGGGTCCCATAACCGAAAGTCACCCATAATTCACATTCGTCAACATTCATTCTACTCATCGCAACATTCTCATTCGCAGTGGCCCACATTATATCCAACAATGTATGGACATAGTACACTTTGATTGGTAACACATAACACAGATAACCAATTATCAAATAATCTTATATTTCTAAACGCTTCTGCTGCGCTACTCTAATAAAAATAACAATAATTACAATATATCATTAAAATATCACGGTAGTCTTACTGAATTGGGTCTATCTCAATTCCAACAGGTCTATAACTTCAATAATTTCCCACTTTGCATGATTTTTTAAGTCTACTGCCATATCCCATAACCATCATTTACCAATTTCGTCCAACATTTCAAGCCAATCATATTCACAACCAATAGTATAACAAATAGATAGTCCAAATTCCTAATGGACTGTCCCGTGAGACTAAAAATGACTACCTCCAATATTTACATTAAACTTCCAATAATCTCGTAAACTTTTTCATAAAATCAAACAATTCAAATTTCAAGTAATAATTTTTTTTTTTTTTTTTTTGCAATATATCAAAAACACATAAATATTTTTCAAGCATATAAATACACCTCAAAACACCTAAACACGTCAAATTATATAAATACCCTTCAAAACACATAAATATCACCGAACCATATAAATACGTATCAAATTACATAAACACGTCTTCACCACACAAATATGTTTCAAACACCTAAATACGTGTCAAACTATAAAAACCAAATACATCTCAAATCACATAATTATGTCTCCAAAGTCATGTAACCTAATGAGTTTAATACTAAATTCAATACTCACGTGAAATGCATATATATAAAAAATATTACATAAAGTCCCAACTCGCATTCTACAACACCAATTAAGCTAAAAAATTCAATTTAGCATTTCAAAATAATAATTGACTCCCGATAATTTTCCAATGACCCAACGCTCCGCTTCTACCAATCGTTAGTAATGAACCAACATCTATCCGAATTATTTTTTTATCGGTGTACTGTCTTCGTAGTATAAAATTATTTTATGGATCAAGTATTTTTATCCAAATCCACTTTCCAATAAAATGTAACCACACTGGGCCGTATCCAAATCTCAACAAAAATATCATTATAACCGGATAATCAAATTTAAATCAACCGGTTAACTCACTTATATATAATAAAATAACATACTTCCTTGCCAGCCATAAGATCGTTTATCTCATGATCGAGAGTTATTATATCCACTCTGCAAGACTTGCCTGACAGGTTCCAACATATATAATGAATACAATATATCCACCATGTAGGATTTGTCTGACAGGTAACAACATATATAATATATCTACCCTGCAGGACTTGCCTGACAGGTAACAACAGAGATATAACATATATAATATATCCACCCTGCAGGACTTGCCTGATAGGTAACAACATATATAATATATCCACCTTGTAGGACTTGCTTGACATGTAATAATATATATAATATATCCACCCTGTAGGATTTGCCAGACAGGTAATAATATATATCCACATCTCGCAGGACATACCATCCTGACGAGAAGACAATTATGGTATAACAGAATAATAAAAATTATTTTTCACCTTTAAAATTTTACTTGATCCATTAATTATCGTAAAACTGTCCATTTCCATCAACATTTTTTTTTTCACAATTTAATACGAAAATATAATTTCACAATTTGTATAGAAGATAATACACACCTTTAAATTAATATTTTCAATTTAGAGACAATTCCTATGGTCCACGGCTAACACGGCACTCACCCATGCTTATTTAACTTATTATTGTTAAGTTACATTAATCAACCGCCATCAAAGATGTTAATATGTTTAAATTAAAACGGTAGGGACCAAAGTGAAATAATGGTAATAAAACATTGGTGCAAAGTGTCCAACCACCGGAAAAACATAATGGAGACGTCAATGCATATATATTATTAACTCCACCGCCAGATATTAATATTTTTATCCATAACCACAGATTAGGAATTTGTCCACTTCCACATATTAATACCAAATCAAATGCCTAATATTTCATTTATAAGAATCCGAGAATTTATCACTTAATCGAATAAAGTTTATAACAACAGTTTATACAAATATCACAAAGGATAACTTGAAATCAGGTTCCAATTTTTTTCAAGTCAATTTTAATACTAATAAGTTAATATGATCAAATTGAAACTGTAGGGTCCCAAAGTGAGATTTTAGTCAAACTTCGAGAGCATAAAGTGTCCAAAAATACAAAATGATCATAAACAATCAAATTGAAACCAAATGTACAAATTGAAACTATAGGTACTAAAATATGCAATTTGGCTAACCAAAATGGCCACATAGACACCCAAACATAATTTAGGGGCTAAGGATGTAATTTCCAAAATGTAAAAGGAAAATAGAAACAGTAATATTTAACCACACGTCACTTTTTTTTTTGGCCATTTTCACTTTCAGCGATTTTTTTTTTCTGGTGATTTTCACTTTCAGTCTTAAGCCGGTCGCAAACCCGCTCCCAAACCACCTATGACAACCCAATTTTCCAGGGCCATCACGCGATTTCTCCCCTTGGAGAAATTAACACTAAATTATGTTTGGGGTATTACATCACTCCTGTTCACTATCTTGTGCACTTCCTGAGGATGAAAAAAAAGAAAAAAAAAAAAAAAAGGATGAGCATAACAGTATATACTAGTAGAAAATACGTTAGTTTATAAACTAAAATACCCTAGCTGGAACTTTTATGAACATAACAGTATACAATGCATCCGCACCTCGTAACAAAACATATTCTTGAAATAAAAATCCAAGTAGAAAAAAAAAATTCTATAATACAAACATAACAAGTGTATCACTGCAATACCTGGTGACTGAACCGTACCATTGGGAATCTGTACTATCCAATGAGATACTCACGTAACCTAGAGTATCCCCCATGCGGGTTTAGGGATTTGCACCCAAGGTCAACTCCACGGTGACCTAATATCCTCGGGTTACATGATATTGTCGCAATACTACCAACCATATATTTAACACATAATTATATATATCTCCTTTATAATACCAGATTTGCTCAAAATTCAACTTTCTACCACAAATCCAATTTTATTTGAAAACACATTTCTCAAATAAACACACAAGAATACATATATATAGTGCATGCTAAAAAATACATAAGAGAAAGGATAGAATTCCCTACCTCAAGATGCGAGTGACCACCTAGAAATCTTGAGTTATCCTATTTCAGCTCACCCAACTGTTGGAAAAAAAATTAAACATCCTCTTTATTAATATCCTATAATTTCTTAAGGGGTATTGTGCGTTGTGAGAGTCATTTACAGTGACAGTCAGTTTTATCACTCGTTTTACCACTGTTAATTTTTTTTTTTATGATCTTTTTATATTTTTCTATGAAAATAGACATCCTAAACTTCAAAACTCACTTTTAATCACGAGATTCTGATTTTTCTACATTTAGTTATGATTTTTCAAAGTTCAGCAAATAAGCTGTCAAAACATTACGGGATTGCGTTAAGTTATTTTTCGGAGTCTGTTTTGGCACCATTGCAGGTTCAAAATTGACCATATAATAGCTCAAAATGATCCTCATTGAGCTTAGTTTCATTTTACACCAGTTTCATATTTTTTTGATTTTTTTATGAATTGATATGAATTTTTAAAGTTAGGTTGCTCGGGTAACCAAAATGCCGAATTTTCACTTCCAAAATTTCGGTTCTTAGTTTCTTTTGATACTCAATACTCCTATACCACGTTTTTGGATTTTCTAAGGCTTAGGGTTCATCCCTAACTAACATACAACCATTCTAATTCGTCTAGAGTTCAATAAAATTTCTAGGGTTTGGGAAACTTATAAAATATGAACTTAATCTTCCCCAAAAGCTTAATTTCACCGATTGATCTCCTCAAATCTCTTGATCCAAACCCTAAGCCTTTCATTCTTCTTCTTCTTGGATGTTCTCTTCTATCTCTCTCTCTCTCTCTCTTCTCCTTCTTTTGTTGCTTTATGTTGATAGATTCAAGAAAGTAGATATAACTTTTGCTTGGTCCTCTCTCTCTCTCTTACGTGGGTTTTCTAGATTTTTCCCCATTTTATCCTTTTTTTTTTTTTTTTTTTGTCTTGACATGGGTAGGATCTTGGATCATGGATCGTGGGTTGTGGATTAAGGGTTATGGATTGTGGGTTATGGATACTAATTATGGATTTTGACTTGGATAGTTGATTCTCTCAAAACAAAATTTTGGGCCTATCAAATTCCACTTGAGTTTCATATCCTTACCAAACTTTCGCACATTTTATTTGGGGTATTTTTAAAATGGTCTGAGGGGGTCCAAATATACACTTTGGGCCAAAAATCATGAGCCCAAACCATAATGGACCAATTATTTCTGATAAATCCTTTATCAGCTAGTTCCTCCAATTGTTTTAGCAATTCTGCTAGCTCCGCTAGGGCCATTCGATAAGGAGTAATTGAAATTGGTGTAGTACTTAGGTAAAGGTCAATACGAAACTCTATTTCCTTATTTGGTAGTAACCTTGACAATTTTTCTGGGAATACATCCGGGTATTCGTTTACAACCGGAAGATTCATAAGTCGATTTATTCTACCCACTTCATTGTCCAATTCTGCATAGAGAACTAGTGTCTCTCGGTTTCTCCTACCAAAACAAGCCTTTAGCAGTAGGCTAGGGGATGAGTGACTTGACTTTCCTTGGTATACAACCTTAGTACTATCATCCAGATGCAATGTCACTCTTCGCAGTTGACAATCCACTATAGCTCTGTATTTTGGATAACCAGTCCATGCCTAGGATAACATCAAACTGTTTCATGGGTAGAACTATCAAGTCAGTGAATAACCTCTTGTTTGCTACAGTAATTCGGCATTCTCAACAAATCAAAGTGAGATCCAAATAATCTCCAAGCGGGGGTATTTACACATCAAGGTTCATCTAAGTCTTCCACACTCAAACCAAGTAATGAAGCGAATAAAGCAGACATAAATGAGTGCGATGCACCTATATCAAATAATACACGAGCCCATGAGCAAGAGACTAGAAGCATACCATCAACCACAACATGACTACCTTATGCCTCAGTACCTTTCTCACCAATACTGTAACTTTGGACTCAAGCCTTTCCTTTTCCTTTATTGCCTTTTCCTTTACTGCCCTGTCCTCCCTGAGATGTGTTCTGGTGAGAGGTTTCCACAGGTGGCTGATATTACGATAGAGATTGAGGGCGATACTGATATTGCGGTTGATAACCATATGTCCGATAATTTTGCTGTAGATAGCTGGGCATAGACTGTTGAGACTGTATAAGTTTTACTTGACTGTTTTGGCTAGAGTCCGGGGATTATCGGATCGTCGTTAAAGTTGTCACTGGCGAACTGGGCAATTGTTCTTGACATGTCTTGGCTACCCACACACATAGCAGGTATATGGTCCGGAACGTCCACTACTAGATGAGTTACTTCCACCGCCGCTACCTCCAGTATTCCCAGTACTTCCCTGACTTTGGCCACAATTTTGGCTCTTATGTGTCATCTTTCGGGAACTTCCGCTCCTGTTCTTCTTTTCCCGTTGTCTCTTTTAGATAAAGGAGATGATCTTGCTCTACTCTAAGTGCTGTTGCCACTAGTTGAGAGCAGGTATGGGCACCAACCACCACCACTTGTCTCCGGATATTGTGTCGGAGTCCTATCTCTAATTTCACATACCTCTCAATCTCACTGGACACAGCTCCCGTGATGACATTTTGATTTACTCCAAGACACAAAAATAGCATGAGAAACATCTGTGGATTGCCTTGCAAATACTACGTGACCATCAGGTCTATGCAAAGTTTGAAAAATATGACTTCTGGTTAACAGAAGTGAAGTTCCTCGAGTATGTCATTTCTCACCAAGGAATTTCAGTCGATTTATCAAAGATTGAAGCATCTTGGACTGACCGAGACCTAAGAATGTGACAAAGGTTTGAAGTTTCCTGGAATTAACTGGATACAATGGACGTTTCGTGGAAAACGTTTCCCGAATCGCCTTTCCCATGACCAGACTCACCAGGAAGGACGCTAAGTTTGAATGGAGTGATGACTGTGAAATAACATTTCAAGAACTAAAGGACAAATTGACAAGTGCTCCAGTCTTGATCATTCCCCACCCAAAGGAACCGTATGAAGTTTATACTGATACTTTAGGGAGAGGGCTAGGATGTGTTCTGATGCAGTGTGGAAGAGTTGTCGCTTATTCCTCTAGATAGCTCAAGCCTCATGAACAAAATTATCCAACCCATGATTTAGAGTTGGCAGCAGTGATTTTTTCCTTAAAGATTTGAAGATGTTATCTTTACGGCACAACATTTTAGGTTTTCTCAGATCAAAAGAGTCTCAAATATTTGTTCACACAAAAGGACTAGAATTTAAGGTAAAGAAGATGGATGGAATATATGGAGGATTATGATTTCACCTTACAATATCACCCTGAGAAAGTTAATGTGGTAACATATGCCCTAAGTCGCAAGAATCAAGGCATTATGGCAAGTTTAGTGATATGTGTAATTTATCTATATATTCCCAAGCCAGTTTTGGTAGTTTCGAATATTGTTATTACATTTTATTACGTTTTAATTAGCTTTTATTTGTTTTTGTAAAAAACATGTGTTTAGGGTGAAAAGAAGCTAAAACGATTGAAAATCAAGCTAATCGGAGCAAGTCGGTGGAAGAATGGTGGGAAAACGAGAAAAAAAACATTATTAGAAGCATGCATCTACCGCCACGGCAGTGAAAATACTGGAATGCAAAAATCTCACTATCGCAGCGGTCAGGCCATTGCCGTGGCGACAAAAGTCCAGAGAGTTTGCCTACTATTCCACCGCCGCAGTGATAAGCCACCGCTGCAGCGGTGACCCTACCGACATGCCCACCGCAGCAGTGGTGAACTCCACCATCGCGGCGGTGACCCCTGCAATTGTAAAGTACAATTTTAGATATTTTTAGATATTTTGTTCGGAGCAGTTTTAGCGGTGGATCTTCGGAATACGGCTAAGTTCATTTGTTTCTTTCTTTATTTTCTTAACTTTGGTAGTTGGTTTGAGCATGTTTAGCTCATTTATCATTGTCTATACGGTTATGGCCGTTAGCTAAACGGATATTGTTTAGGGATTAATATAATTTATGAATATATGGTTTATTTGAAATCGGTGTTTCGTTAATGGTTGTTCTTTGTTATTTGATCGTGTTTACTGTTATTCTTCAATTATATGCTTGTTTAGATATATTGAAAATATGAGATTTGATACTCGAGAGAGGTAACCCCTAATTCGGACTAGGGTTTAAACACAACGCAACGATCTAATAACCCGGGAGGGAGTTAGAAGTGTGCAATCCATGACGTTGGGGCAAGATTCATGTGACTATGTGTTCTAAAAAGCACTAGAGGCGGACTTCGGCGTTAACACAAAATCACATATTCATTCACTTGTTACTCGGGAGAGGGAGTGAATAAGTTTACGATACATAGATTGTCAGATAAGTCGAACACCGTTAACGTAAGTCAAATGAGATCAAACACATTTAAGTAAATGAAGTTAATCCTTAGATAATCCATTCCCTTAAAAATATCAATATAATAATATACAATTTTTATTGCCTAAATAAAGTTAGGTTATGATAATTGTGGTACTCGACGATAATCTCAACCAATCTCTGTAGATACGACAACCCCTACTCTTCTTATTATACTAAAACTTGACCTGTATACTTGCGGTAAAAGTAGTGACATATCTACGTGCTACCATTTAGTTTTAGTAGACTGGAAGAGAACTGTAGTAATTGGAGATTACAATGTTTAATATACCGAGAATTATAACCAAGCCTTCATCTACAATTGCATTACTACCCTATCACTCTTGCAGATCATTAAAGAGAATCAGTACTAAGACGATACGCTTTGGAAAATGTGGAGTAAAATAAAAAATGGCGAATACTTTGAAGGATGGGATATTTATCTGGATGGATCCCTCCACTTTAGAAAAAGAATAGTTGTTCCAGAAAATCAACAACTAAAACAAGCCATATTGGATAAGGCACACAAGACCCGTTTCACCGTATATCCCAGCAATGACAAGATGTATCAAGATATGAAGAGACAATATTGGTGGAGTGGAATGAAAAATGATGTAGCTCAGTATGTCGCTTGATGTTTGACTTGTCAGCAAGTTAAGGTTGAACATCAATGACCAAAGGGGCCCCTATAGCCACTACCCATCCCTGAGTGGAAGTGGAACCATGTCACTATGGATTTTGTGACCAGTTTGCCAAGAACTCCTGAAGGATTTGATGTTGTATGGGTAATAGTGGATTGATTGACAAAAGTAGCTCACTTCATACCGGTCAAGGCAAACTATTCATTTAAGGGGTTAAGCAAGCTCTATATAGACTGGATTGTGAAATTACACAGGGTTCCACTATCAATCATTTCTGATCGAGATCCTCGATTCACAGCCAAGTTTTGGAAGAGCTTTCAGAAAGACCTTGGCACACAGCTCTAGTTCAGCACTACATTTCATCCTTAGACTGACGGGCAATCTGAGAGAGTAATTCAGATCTTGGAGGATATGTTGCAAGCGTGTATCTTGGACCTCAAGGGTAGCTGGAGTGAGCATTTGCCATTGGTAGAATTTGCTTACAATAATAGCTACCAGACTAGCATTGGTATGGCACCATACGAGGCACTTTATGGGCGACCATGCCGGTCTCCTACTTGTTGGGTAGAAGTAGAGGAACGAATTACCATTGGTCTAGATATGATGGAGGAGACCACATAAAAGGCCAAGCTCATCCGAGAACAACTCAAGATAGATCAGGATTGGCAAAAGAGCTATGCGGACAAGAGAATGACACATTTGGAGTTTCAAGTAGGTGATTTTGTGTTCCTGCAAGTAAAGCCTCGTAAAGGGATTTCTCGATTTGGTGTGAAAGGAAAATTGGCTCTGAGGTATATCGGACCCTTTGAAATTATGAGAAGAATTGGAGAGGTCGCCTACCGTCTAGCCTTACCTCAGGAGTTGTCACATGTGCATGACGTATTTCATGTGTCTCTATTACGAAAGTACGAGCCAGACCCTTCTCACGTGATACAGTGGCAAGATGTTTCGATCCAGGGAGACGTTTCATATGAGGAGCTACCTCAGCAGATTCTGGGTTGGAAGGTAAAGTCCTTACAGAAACGTGAGATATCTCTCGTGAAAGTGCTATGGCATCATCACAGATAAGAAGAGACAACTTGGGAGCTAGAATCAGATATGCGCGAGAAGTACCCATACTTGTTCGACAATTAAAGTATGCCTTGAATTTTGAGGACGAAATTCTTTAAGAGGGGTAGAATTGTAACATTCTCAAATTTTAGAAATTAGTATTACAAAATTGTGAGAGCAATTAAATTAATAATTTAGGTGTAAAAATAATTATATTTACTTAAAATTAATTTATTTAATGGTCCATTATGGTTTGGGCTCATGATTTTTTGCCAAAGTGTACATTTGGACTACCTTAGACCATTTTAAAAATACCCCAAATAAAATGTGCGAAAATTTGGTAAAGATATGAAACCCAAGTGGAATTTTATAGGCCCCAAAAATTTGTTTTGAGAGAATTAACTATCAAAATCAAAACCCATAATTAGTATCCATAACCCATAACCCACAATCCAAAACCCTTAATCCACAACCCATAATTCATGATCCATGATCCAAGATCCTACTCATGTTAAGTAAAAAAAAAAAAAGAAAAAAAAAAAGGGATGAGCTCAACGTGCTCAGTAGGAAAATCCATCCATTCTCTTACCTTTTTTAATTTTCATAGAACATACGTGAGTTTATAAACTAGAATACCCTAGCTGGAACTTTTATGAACATAACAGTATATAATACATCCGCACCTCATAACAAAACATGTTCTTGAAATAAAAATCCAATTTGAAAAAAAAAATTCTATAATACAAACATAACAAGTGTATCACCGCGATACCTGGTGACCGAACCGTACCACCGAGAATCTATACTATCCAGTGACATACTCACGTTACCTAGAGTTTCCTCGCGCGGGTTTAGGGATTTGCACCCAAGGTCAACTCTACGATGACCCAATATTCTCGGTCCTCACATGATATGGTCGCAATACCACCAGCTAGATATATTTAACACACAATTATATTTATCTCTTTTATAATACCAAATTTGCCCAAAATTCAACTTTCTACCACAAACCCAATTTTATTTGAAAACACATTTCTTAAATAAACACACAAGAATACATACATATAGTGCATGCTCAAAAATGCATAAGAGAAATAATAGAATTCCCTACCTCAAGATGCGAGTGACCACCTAGCAATCTCGAGTCATCTTATTTCAGCTCACCCAACTGTTGGAAGAAAAATTAAACATCCTCTTTATTAATATCATCACTTTATGCGTGCCCCTTAAGATCCTAATATTTCTTAAGGGGTATTGTGCGTTGTGAGAGCCATTTACAGTGACAGTCAGTTTTATCACTCGTTTTACCACTGTTAAAATTTTGTTTCTGATCTTTTTATATTTTTCTATGAACAATGACATCCTAATCTTCAAACGTCACTTTGAATCACCAGATTCCAATTTTTCTACATTTAGTTACGATTTTTCAAAGTTTAACAAATAAGCTGTCAAAACATTATGGGATTGCGTTCAGTTATTTTTCAGAGTCTGTTTTGGCACCATTCCAGGTTCAAAATTTACCATATAATAACTCAAAATGATCCTCATTGAGCCTAGTTTCATTTTCCACCAGTTTCATATTTTTTTTTTATTTTTCTACGAATTGATATGGATTTTTAAAATTAGGTTGCTCGGGGAAACGAAGTGCAAAATTTTCACTTCCAAAATTTCGCTTCTTAGTTTCTTTTGATACTCAATGCTCCTATACCACGTTTTTGGCTTTTCTAAGGCTTAGGGTTCATCCCTAACTAACATACAACCATTCTAATTCATCTAGAGTTCAATAAAATTTCTAGGGTTTGGGAAACTTACCAAATATGAACTTAATTTTCCCTAAAAGCTTGATTTTACCAATTGATCTACTCAAATCTCTTGATCCAAACCCCAAGCATTTCCTCCTCCCCCTCCTCCTTCTTCTTGGACATTCTCTTCTCTCTCTCTCTTCTCCTTCTTTTGTTGCTTTGTGTTGATAGGAATAGATGATGTAAGAAAGTAGATATTATTTTTGCTTGGTCCTCTCTCTATCTCACTTCTGTTTTCTAGATTTTTCCCCATCTTATCCTTTTTTTTTTTTTTTTTGTCTTGACATGGGTAGGATCTTGAATCATGGATCATGTGTCATACCCCACCCCAGGCACTCGTTACTCGAGGCTGGGCGTAACGTGAACCTGATGTTACTGGACCAACTCACGAATATCGAAACAAACAAATATACAAACACTCTCACGTACTTGTAAATTTTCCTTATAAAATATATATATACCTGAACTTTCCAGGGTTCACGTCCGACTAACTCACCACTAATAAGACACTATCTCCGGACTCTCCCTAGTATCAGTAGTGGACCACACCTGGCCGCGGTACCTGCACCCCAAAACTTTTATCGGTGTACTGTTTTCATAATAAAAAAAAAAAATTCATGGATCAAGTATAAATAATAAACACTATACTTCTAAATATAAAATAATATAATCACATACCTAGTTCCACTACCATCAATGGAAAAAAATAATATAACGATAATACCACATATCGCACACCACATTCGTAACCAATTCCCCTCTGTCCACAATGTAAAGAAATAATGTATTTAAAACACCTAATATAAATATAATAAAATCACACACCGTATGGAAATCCAGTTTCCCTATCCCCAATGAAATAAACCAATATATATAAATACATTAAAAATATCCAATCCAAACATTATAAAATAATCAACTCGATTATTTTAGATCAATTTATCCAGATATTTTAAAACAGCTGGTTCAAAATATTTTTAATTGACCCGTCCAAGTATTTTAAACCTACCAGTCCAACATTTCGTCACCTCATAAAATATTCCACCAGTCAACCAAAATAATATATATTTCCATGACAATCCATTTTCAAGTAATATAGATATATATCCAACCGAAACAATCCAAATAGTTCTCCGTATACTAACAATACACCACACCACCCTTCGGCTAGCTATAAGATCGTTTTAACCTTACGATCGGGAGTTGCAATGGTACCATACCACCTGCAGGGTTGTATTCCCTGACGGATCAATTTACATCCCTTTCGGGAAGAAAATTCACATCCCTTACGGAAAGAAAATCCACATCCTTTACGGGAAGAAATATCCACATCCCTTACGGGAAGAAAACATCCATATCCCCTATGGGAAGAAAACTATGACTTGGACCAAACACCACTTTCCACCTAAAAAACAAACGACTTGGTCCACAATCATTTTCTACCCTTTTAGAAACCAACTAGATTCAATAAATCCTTTTTCACCCTTCTAAAACCAACGTAATCCACAAAACATTTTCCCACTAACACCCAAAACCGCTTGATCCATATAAGTTGCAAATTCGTCCATTTTTAAATAAACGCATTTTCCATAATATATACGAAAATATAATTTATAATTTACGTAGAAGACAGTACACTCACCTCGATATCCATTTTGCAAAACTGTCACTGACCACACTATACCGGGACGCCGGTTGGTGGCTGCTAATTAAGCACTGCCACTTTCATCACAAGCGTACGGATCAAGTTTAAGTATAGTAGACCTTTCGGTCGGGTATCGTATCCACAGGGATTCGTTGAGATTAATATCGAGTACTACGATTTTCATAACCTGACTTTATCTAGGTGACAAATATGTAATTTAATTATTAATTACTAATATTAAAATACTAATTTAACTATACTAATATTATATTGAGATAGTTTTGAGAGAATAGGTTGTCTAGGGATTAGTTTCATTTACGAATACATGTTTAGTCTTATTTTAGTTTATATTAATGGCGTTCGACTTATTCGACAATCTCAGTATCTAAAACTCTTCCGCTACCTCTCCTAAGTATAAGGTGAGGGATATAATGCAATTTCGAGTTAACAAAAAAGTCCCCCTCAATGTCTTAACGACCTTAAGTTGCGTGAGTCTTGCCCCAACCTCATTGATTGCACACAAAACTTCAGTTGTAAACTCCCTCGCCACCTCTCCCGAGTGTAAGACGAGAGATATAACGTGACTTCGTGTCAATGAAGAAGTCTCCCTCAACGTCTTAACAACTCTAAGTCACGTGAGTCTTGCCCCAACATCATTGATTTCATGTGTTGTGTTTACCTTATCGACAATCTTAGTTCTAAAACTCCCCCGTCACCTCTCCCGAGTATAAGACGAGGGAATACGTGACTTCGCGTCAACGCCGAAGTCCCCCTCAACGTCTTAACGACTCTAGGTCATGTGAGTCTTACCCCAACGTCATAGATTATCCATAATCCAAACCCCAACCGGGTTATAGGATCATGGCGTTTGTTTATTCTAGTCCGAATCTAGGATTTGTTAAACCCCGTATTCTTGATATGTAAATCTAAGCATGATAAACAAACAATACGGCGCACACAATCAAAATAACGAAGAACAATCACAAACAAAACACAAACTCAACTGAATAATGTTTTTCATAAATATTATTAATAATTTCTATACAACCTATGTTTAGCCAATGACCATAACCATGTATACAATGTAAAATGACATAAACATGCTCAATAACTACCAAAATGAAGAAAACAAAGAGAAGAAACAAGCGACTTAGCCAATATTCGAAGAATAGCCGCTAGAATCATCGAACGATCGCTTCCCTCTTCATCTTCCACCTCGGGTTGAGAGCTCACCCTAAAAAATCCCTTATCCTAACCCTAAAATATGGCTTAAGGCCTTAGGGGCTGAAGAGATCGAAAGAGAGGAGGCGAGAAGGGTATTGATAGGCTCAAAAATATCTAACAAATATCTAAACTGTGCAGAGGCCACCACTGCGGCGGTGGGTATGTTGGTTCACTGTTCGCCTAGGCGGTGGAGTCAGCGGTGACTGTGGAAAACTTTCTGCTGGATTTCCGCCTAGGCGGTAGGCTGTCAATAGCCTATTTTTGTTTTCTCTGCTTCTTCACCACCTAGGCGGTGGGCCTCTTTTTAGAATCTTGCCGTCTTGCTCATTTTTCCACCGTTCTCGATACAAATTGATCATTTATGCTCCGATTTTATACCTTTTCACCCCACGCACCTGTTTTAATACAAAAAGAATAAAAACATATTAAAATATATAAAAATAACTATAAACGTACTTGAAAACTAATAAATTCGGGTTGAAAATATATAGGTAATTTACACCTATCAAATACCCTCAAACTCGAAATTTTGTTAGTCCTCGAACAAAACACCCACACAATACAAGAAAATATAAAAGCTAATTACGAAATTGAAAATTAAAAATGGAAAACACTAAAAACAAAAATGTGTAAGTTTTGATTATCACGTACCGCGATTTTCATAACCCAACTTTGTCTAGGCGACAAAAATATAATTTAATTATTAATTACTAATACTAAAATACTAAATTAACTATACTAATACTATATCGAGAAGTTTTGAGAGAATAGGTTGTCTAGGGATTAGTTTCGTTTACGAATACGTGTTCAGTCTCGTTTTAGTTTATATTAACAACGTTCGACTTATCCGACAATCTTGGTATCTAAAACTCATCCGCCACCTCTCCCGAGTGTAAGACGGGGGATATAATGCAACTTTGTGTCAATGAAGAAGTCCCCCTTAACGTCTTAACGACCTTAGGTTGCGTGAGTCTTACCCCAACCTCATTGATTGCACACAAAACCTCAGTTTGTAAATTCCCTCGCCACCTCTCCCGAGTGTAAGAAGAGGGATATAACGTGATTCATGTCAATGAAGAAGTCCCCCTCAATATCTTAACGACTCTAGGTCACGTGAGTCTCGCCTCAACGTTATTGATTTCATGCGTTGTGTTTACCCTATCGACAATCTCAGTTCTAAAACTCTCCCGTCACCTCTCCCGAGTGTAAGACGAGAGAATACGAGACTTTGCTTCAACGCCGAAGTCTCCCTCAACGTCTTAACGACACTAAGTCATGTGAGTTGATAGGTGTAAAAAACCTATCTATTTCCAATCCGAATTTGTTAGTTTTTGAATATGTTTATATAGTATTTTATTATGTTTTAATTAGTTTTTATACTTTTTGTATAATTCAGGTGTGTGAGGCAAAAAGATAGGAAACTGAAGCTAAAATGATGAGATCGAACCAAAGCGGTTCGAAGTTACGGTGGATAAACAAGCTCGGAGGCTAAAAGATGAAACAGGCCTACCGCTTAGGCGTCCAGACCACCGCCTAAGCGGTGAAAATGCAGAGAAGAGAAAAATGTTACTGACGGACGACCGCCTGAGCGAAAATTCTACCGCTTAGTCAGAAATCCAGCAGAGGACGAAGAAGGGCTACTGACAGCCGCTCGCCTAAGCAAAGTTTTCTTCGCTTAGGCGAAAATCCAACAGAATGTTCTCCAGTCCACCGCCTACTTCACCTCCCAGGCGATCAGACTTAACCGACCTAATTCTGCCTAGGCGCAATTTCCACCGCCTAGGCGGATTTGCCCTGCATTGTCTTGAGATATTTTTAGATATTTTTAGGATATTTTTGCTATAAATATCCCCTCTCCTCCCCCTTGGCCATAATCTCTCTCCTCTCTCTTGCATTTTTGAGCCCCTTAGGCTATAGTTAAGCTAAGGGTTAGGAATTTTGGGTGTAGAGCTCGCATCCCGAAGTGGAGAAGACGGCGAATTGATCGTTGAGCGTTCTTAGCGGTTTATCTTCGGACGAGGCTAAGTTCTTCGATCGTTTTTTCTTATTTCTTTATCTTAGGAGTATGTGAGCATGTTTAGCTCGTTATTTTCTTGTATCTGCGGCTATGGCCCCGAGTTAAATGTGGATTGTAGTAGGGGTTAACCTAATATTTATAAATACGTTGTTTGGATGATTTCGGTGTTTCGTTTGTGATTGTTCTTTGTAGTTTAATTGTATTTATCATATTGTTTGTTTATTATACTTGGATTGATAAATGGAGAATACGGGGTTTTGACAAAACCCCGGATTCGAATTAGGGTAAACAAACGCCACGATTCTATAACCCGGTCGGGGTTTGAATCGTGGACAATCGATGACGTGGGGCTAGACACACGCTACCTAGGGTCGTTAAGACGTTGAGGGGGACCTCTTTGTTAGCTCGAAGTTGTGTTATATCCCTCGTCTTACACTCAGAAAATGTGGCGAGAGAGTTTTAGAACGGAGATTGTCGATAGGGTAATTACAACGCGACGATCCAATAACCTGGGAGGGAGTTGGATTGTGTACAATCAATGACGCTGGGCTAGACTCACATGACCTAGGGTCGTTAAGACGTTGAGGAAGACTTCTTCGTTGACTCGAAGTCATGTATTCTCCCATCTTACACTCGAGAGAGGTGGCGGCGGAGTTTACGTACTGAAGTTATCAAATAGGTCTAACAACGTAAACGCGAGTAAATCGGAATCGAACACGTATTTGTAAACACGTTAATCCCTATGCAATTCTTCACCCTAAAACATATTAACATAATAGTGTAGTTAATTTAGGATATATTAGTATTAGTTTAATTAATTAAATACATTTATTTTTCGCCTAGATAAAGTTAGGTCACGACAAACGCGGTATTCGATAGTAACGACAACAATCCTTATGGATACGATAGCCCGATCTTAACGATCACACTATACTAAAACTTAGACCTCGTATACTTGTGAGTGTAAGTAGCGGCATGTCATTTCGCACGCTACCATGAGTCTTGCCTCAATGTCATAGATTGTCCACAATCCAAACCCCGTCCGGGTTATCGGATCGTGGCGTTTATTTATTCTAATCCAAATCCGGGATTTGTCAAACCCCGTATTCTCAATATATCATTCTAGACATAATAAACAAACAATATGATAAACACACTTAAACATTGAAGAACAATCATCAAAGAAACAAAACTCAACCAAAACTACGTTTTTATAAATGATATTAATCTCATACATAATCCACGTTTAACCTATAACCATAGTCGTTTATACAATTGAAACTAGGTTAAACATGCTCAAGCATACATAGAAGATAAGAAATAAAAGGAAAAATATATGAACTTAGCCAATATCCGAAGATTAGCCGCTAAAACCGTCCACCGAACGATTCTCCTTCTTCGCGTGTTGATCTTCTCCTTCGGATATGTTTGAGCATTCCCCGTACTCTCTCTGTATCTTAACCTAAGCCTTAAGGGTTGTAATGCCCGGAGAGGAGTGAATGAGGAAGGAGAAAAAGGGGTATAAATAGACAAAATATCTAAAATAAATATCTAACACTGCGTAGAGGCTGACCGCCGCGGCGGTGGGTATGTCGGTTCACTATTTGCCTAATCGGTGGAGTCAACGGTGGTTGTGAAAAACTTTCTACTAGATTTTCGCCTAGGCAGTGGGATTCACCGCCTAGGCAATAGGCGATTAGTAGCCTATTTTTATTTTCTCTACTTTTTCACCGCCTAGGCGGTGGTCTGGACGCTTAGGTGGTGGGCCTCTTTTTAGAATCTTGTTGTCTTGCTTATTTTTCCACCGTTCTCCGACCATCCTCAATACGAATTGATGGTTTATACTCCGATTTCGTACATTTTCACCCTACGCACCTGTTTTAATACAAAAAGAATAAAAACATATTAAAACATATAAAAATAACTATAAACGTACTCAAAAACTAGCAAATTTGGGTTGAAAATATATAGATAATTTACACCTATTAAATACCTCCAAACTCGGAATTTTGCTAGTTCTCGAGCAAAACATTCACACAATACAAGAAAATATAAAAACTAATTACGAAATTGAAAACTAAAAACGAAAAACACTAAAAATAAAAATGTGTAAGTTTTGATTATCATCTACCGGCCGAAAGATTTTTCCCTCATCGACCCCCAATCCTATCAAGTTCAAACATAAATCATACCATGTGGTATTCTAAAATTTCAACGTTCAAGAATGGTAAGCACCATTCTAGATCCTGTTTAAATGTGTATGATTAAACTCAAATATACTACTATCCATTGATGAAATAGGATTATCCCTCAATAAAGCTCATGACTAAAACCTTTAAGGTATAGGGAATCTATATGCCTGACCCAGGATTTATTCTCCACTAATGTAGGCTCGGAGGTTCATGAAGATCAGTAGGGCTTGGTGAGGTTTTGGAATAATGGCTACGGGTATTTTGGAATTGGACAATGGGTTAACGTCGTTAACTTAACGTTACCCGAGGCACATCGCTTGATACTCTCACACTCGAAACCCCATAGTTTATTTAGAAACGACTCTGAACAAACGTTTAAGAACGTTGTACTCACTTGTCATGTAAAAAAAAAACGATTTTACTTTTTTTCAACTACACAACACACCCCCAAACTCATTTGATTTGTAATATTTAAGGGGTGTGTGAAAAACGAACAAAAATGACAAGTGAGTACTCAAATATCGAACCAATATAAAGTTCGGCCTAAACCCAACTGCTCACTTCAAGTAGCATTTGCAACTGCTAACTTGATTTTCTCAAATTTGTGCCTTCAGTTCAGCGATGTAGGTTTGGAAAGAAGTTTAATCGATCATCTGGTATTGGTTAAATGTTCAGAATTGAAACGGTTACTAGGCTTTGATAGGATAACGAGGGATAATGATATATCAAGGTAAGCTTAAAAGGCTCAAGTGACAATATGACTGCCTAAATCTTATCTCCTAAACAACCTCGCCTAGGATTTCACCTCGAATTTCCCCCAAATCAAGTTCTAGAATCTCTATTGTCATGAAATTGATTAAAGGATAATCAGTTTCAAGTCAATTAGATAGTGCTATATTGAGTTTACGTGCTCGTGCATTTAGGTTCTACAATAACTTTTACTAAGACGATACGTTAAACACACAGAACACACATGAATGAGTGTTATGCTCGACCTCAAAACAATCAGGGGATAGAATCATCATCGGGTAAAGGCCCAGATGACATCAAAACTTAGCACAAACAACAACTAAATAAAACAAACTAATCCTAAACAATCATGCACACATATAAAAATAGTAAAACTTAACTAAAAACAGAAACACACACTAAAACATACTACATATCACCACCAACTTAAAACATATGATGTCCAAAATGAGCCGTCAGAGATCCCAATGACAGTATATAGCATGATATTGAAGACGGGGGTTTAGAACACGTACCTGGGAGGCGAGAGGATCTCACCTCCGACTCAAATCGACAGAGATATATCTAACTTATTTGTGACCCTGGATTCCCTCCCAAGAAGTGCTTGGTTTAATGTCCTCGACCCGACACATGCCCTCAAGACTGGAGAGATTTTGTAATGAAAGGAACACAAGAGTTCCTGTCGATCTAACATCTTCAAGCATCCTGTAGGAAAACAAAAACAAAACTACACAGAAAAATCATGTACACTAAAAATGCCTAGATTAAAATCAAGTTATTTACTCCCAATATCAATAGTAACACTCATTCCAATCCCCAGCAACGGCGCCAAAAACCTGGTGACCGCTAATTAAGCACTGCCACTTTCACCGCAAGCGTACGGATCAAGTTTTAGTATAATAGACCTTTCGGTCGGGTATCGTATCCACAGGGATTGGTTGAAATTACTATCGAGTACCGCGATTTTTATAAACCGACTTTATCTAGGAGACAAAAATGTAATTTAATTATTAATTACTAATACTAAAATACTAATTTAACTATTAATACTATATCGAGATAGTTTTGAGAGAATAGGTTGTCTAGGGATTAGTTTCATTTACGAATACGTGTTCAGTCTCGTTTTAATTTATATTAACGGCGTTCGACTTATCCGACAATCTCGGTATCTAAAACTCCTCTGCCACCTCTCCCGAGTGTAAGACGGGGGATATAACACAACTTCGTGTCAATGAAGAAATCCCCCTCAATGTCTTAACGACCCTAGGTTGCATGAGTCTTGCCCCAACCTCATTGATTGCACACAAAACTTCAGTTCGTAAACTCCCTCGCCACCTCTCCCGAGTGTAAGACGAGGGATATAACGTGACTTCGTGTCAACGAAGAAGTCCTCCTCAACGTCTTAACGACTCTAGGTCACATGAGTCTCGCCCCAACGTCATTGATTTCTTGCGTTGTGTTTACCCTATCGACAATCTTAGTTCTAAAACTCCTCCATCACCTCTCCCGAGTATAAGACGAGGGAATACGTAACTTCGCATCAACTCCGAAGTCCTCCTCAACATCTTAACGACTCTAGGTCATGTGAGTCTTGCCCCAACATCATAGATTGTCCACAATCCAAACCCCGACCGGGTTATAGGATCGTGGCGTTTGTTTTTTCTAGTCCTAATCCAGGATTTGTCAAACCCTGTATTCTTGATATGTAAATCTAAACATAATAAACAAATAATACGGCACACACAATCAAAATAACGAAGAACAATCGCAAACAAAACACAAACTCAACTAAACAACGTTTTCATAAATATTATTAATAATCCCTATACAACCTATGTTTAGCAAATGGTCATAACCATGTATACAATATAAAATGGTATAAACATGCTCAACAACTACCAAAATAAAGAAAACAAAGAGAAAAAATGAACAACTTAGCCAATATCCGAAGAATAGCCGCTAGAACCATCAAACGATCGCTTCTCTCTTCATCCTCCACTTTGAGTTGAGAGCTCTCCCAAACAAATCCCTTATTCTAACCCTAAAATATGGATTAAGGCCTTAGGGGCCGAAGAGATCGGAAGAGAGGAGGAGAGAAGGGTATTTATAGGCTAAAAAATATCTAACAAATATCTAAACTGTGTAGAGGCTATCGCCGGGACGGTGGGTATGTCGATTCACATTTCACCTAGGTGGTGGAGTCAACTGTGGTTGTGGAAAACTTTCTGCTGGATTTCCGCCTAGGCGATGAGATTCACCGCCCAGGCGGTGGGTTGTCAATAGCCTATTTTTGTTTTCTCTGCTTTTTCACCGCCTAGGCGGTGGGCCTCTTTTCAGAATATTGCATTCTTACTCATTTTTCTACCGTTCTCCTACTGTTCTCAATACGAATTGATCGGTTATGCTCTGATTTCATACTTTTTCACCCTACGCACCTGTTTTAATACAAAAAGAATAAAAACATATTAAAACATATAAAAATAACTATAAATGTACTCGAAAACTAACAAATTCGAGTTGAAAATATATAGGTAATTTACACCTATCACCAGTGTTTGCGAACCTAATAGTGATAAGGCCTAAATTAATATCTTAATTAAAATAACCTAATCATTCAATGCGGGTCCTAAGTTTCACAATTTCCCTATCCCCACATTTTATTATGAAAAATTATTATTCAGTTAGTTTCGATCCGTTAAAATTTACTGTATGCAATGTAGTAATATGAACGGTCCCAACATTTATTATTACGGTTACGAGATTTTGATGCTAGAATTTAAATTTAACAAACATAAAATTTTAACAAGAAACGTTCCTCGTTCCAAAACGGTTGTCGATTTCTGTTTTCCTTAAAAAAATTAGTTTCTGCTCCTGCACTCACCGCCTAGGTGAAAGATCCACCGCTGAGGCGAGCTTTCCTAATTTTTATTCCGTTTGGCGCACTGATCCTTCTCCGCCAAGGCGAACGCCTCACTGCCTAGGCAAGCACATTCCCTTTCCTTTCCATTTTGTGTTCTGTTGCTTCACCGCCTAGGTGATGACCGTCTTCTTCCTTCCCCTCTGGTTCGCTCCCTGTCGACCGTTTCCTTCTCTCTCTTCTTACCAGCTCCGATGACTCCTACATCACCTTCCGATCATCCCATGCACCCACAACACTCTATTTGACTCTCCCCTCCCCCCCCCACTCATAAATCCACACATTTACACACAACAATTTTCAAAAAAACATACACACATATACACCCATATGCACAGTAGAAAAAAAAAATGGTAACTGATCACACTCATACACACACTCCGACAATGAACGGAAAATAGAGCACCCCCACAGCCACACACACACCTACGTCTAATCAAATACACCCTTACCGAATGACGGCGATGATTACGCACCACCAGACGAATGGCGATTACCCACCCACCGGAGCAAACTGCCCTCTCTCTCTCTTTTCTCTCTTCGCTTCTGGATTCTTCCTTCATTTTCTCTTTTGCGTTTGTGTATATATATATATATATATTAATTATTTCTAAATTACATTAACCTCCCCTAATTAAGAATTTAAAATCATTTTAGTTCGAAAGTTTACAATTTGCAATTATGAAAATTGCTAATTAACCCCTCAAATTTTAAATTCAGTAATAAATTACACAATCAACTCCGTTATTTCTAAAATGTGCTAAAATACAGCTTAAAAAAAAAGGGTCTTACAACCTTTCCCCCCTAAAAGAAATTTCGCCCTGAAATTTTCATTTAAATCAATAGAAATTAAAATTTTGGTCAAAACAATAAAATGTCAGATTCACACCGGATGATTATGTTAGTTACATTTGATTCTAGAACAATTGTCTTTTATGTAGGATCCCATAACCGAAAATCACCCATAATATCGTAACCGTCAATTCATTTCCACATGTCACAACATTTTCATTCGCTGGCCCACATTATATCTAATAACCAGTAAACATGGTGCGCTTTGGTCAGTAACACCTAACACAGAAAACCAACTATCAAAGAATCTCATGTTCCCAAACGCTTTCGCTGCGCTACTTTGATAAAAGTAACAATAAATATAATATATCCTTAAAATATCACGGTAGTCTCAGTGGATTGGCGTCTATCTCATTCCGACAGACCTACGATCTCAATAATTTTTCCCATAACCAGTATTTATCCATTTTATCCGACATTTCCAGTCAATCTATTCGCAACAATATTTCCATCCAGCATTTCAACCAACAAGTTCACAACCAATATCATAAGCAACAGATAACCCATACATCATGTGGATTGGCTCGTAAGACAAAAAATCATCAATCTCAATATTCATATTAAAATTCAATAGTCCCGTAAACGTTTTATAAATACTACCACAATCCAATTTCAATAATAATTTTTTTTGGCAATACGCCAAAACACATAAATACGTTTCAAATTACCTAAACACGTCAAAATCATATAAATATTCCTCAAAACACATAAATATCACTGAATCACATAAATACATATCAAATTACGCCAAACGGGTCATCTATAAGAATTCTCTTCATGCCTACACATTTAATCAAGTCCCTAACAAAACCACGCACTTCAAATACGTCCCAATCCACATAAAAACGCCTCGAACATATAACCACGTAAAAACATGTATCGACATACATAAATACGTCTCGACTACGAAAATTCGATATGTTATAAAAGGTCAATAGTCTTTGTAAAATGTATATAAAAATACTATATAAAACTCCAATAGATTTCTAAAATACCCATCAACTCAAGGATAATTCCAATTATCCTTTCTATTTAAACTCCCAATACTTTCCCAAATATTTTAACAATCACCCCATACCCAAACAATTTCCTATCATCAAAGCTTCATCCCTATCCCTGACATGAAAATCAGCTCTGCGACCATTTTTTTTTTCTTTTTTCACTTCATCTCGAATCCTCTCCAGTTGAACATCTAACATCTGTGCTTCAATAATACTGTCAATCAATGCCAACCTCAAAGTTAAAGTCACAAGCAGCGCTACCGTCTGACCAACCGCTAATTGAACTCGCAAAAATCTCAACACAGTATATAGATTAGTATGAACCAATCAAATGTGTGTGACCAAACCCACCGATTTCCTATTCAACGCATCCACTACAATATTAGCCTTCCCTGGATGATAGTGAATGGTGCAATCGTAGTCTTTGATTAATTCTATCCAACGCTTTTGCCTCAAATTCAGCTCATTTTATGTAAATAAATACTTCAAACTCTGGTGGTCAGTATATATTTCACAAGTCTCGCCATACGGATAGTGGCTCCAAATCTTCAGGGAGAACACAATCGCTGCCAACTCCAAATCATGCGTCGGGTAAGTACGCTCATGGTTCTTCAATTGTCGAGATGCATATGTGATTGCGTGACCATGTTGCATCAGTATACATCCCAGCCCTTGGTGTGACGCGCCGCTATAAATCACGAAACCACCTCATTTTGACGAGAGGGACAGTATTGGTGCTGATATCAACCTTTCTTTTCAGCTCTTAGAAACTTTGTTCATATTTGTCGGTCCACTCAAATTTGGATTCCTTGCGGGTCAATCGAGTTAATGGGGCAGCTATAACGGAAAATTCCTGCACAAATTGTTGATAATAACCCGCCAATCCTAAAAAACTTCGAACTTCAGTTGCATTTTTTGGCCTTTCCCAATGAACAACAACTTCAACTTTCTTTGGGTCTACCTGAATACCATTTCCTGAGATAACATGCCCCAAAAATACCACATGATCTAACAAAAAAATCGCATTTACTGAATTTTGCATACAGCCGCTTCTCCCGCAACGTCTGCAACACAATCTGAAGATGCTTCGCATGTTTTTCTCTACTCCTAATCGGAATACCGTTTTCGCCACGTCACTATCTCTGACCTCCAATTGGTGATACCCTAAACAAAACTCTATTTTGGAAAAAACACCCTAGTCTAATATAATCGCGGGTTAATAGATCTTCCATTTTTTTCAACTCAGTAGGCCCCATACGATAGGGCATAATTGATATCGGAACAGTTCCTGGAATTAGCGCAATAGTAAATTCCATCTCCCTATCCATTGGCAACCCTGAAATTTTTTTTGGAAACATATCGGGAAAATCTCAAACCACTAGAACATCTGCCACCTGAACTTCAATCTGCCTGGTGTTAATCACGTGCACAAAATATCCTTGACATCCCTTCTTCCATAACTCCCTGTCCTCCAGGACTGAAACCAAACTAATTGGGGTAATGGGTCTATCCCTCAAAATACAAACTCTGCCTCTCCTAAAATCTGAAAAGTAACTTCCTTTTAAAACAATCTATCGTGGCATGATAACCAAATAGCAAATCCATACCCAGTATTACATTAAAATCGTGAATGCTCAAGGGTAGTAGATCCACCAACTACTTCCTATCACCCATATGGAATGGACTATATTTATACATACTAACTATCAACACGGACTTCCCATTTTTTTTTTTTTGCTATTTCCCACACGTCATTCTCTATCAATTTCGTTGTGTTTATTAATTCCACATAACTTTTTGATCTGTCTGCCCGTCAACCTAGGACGTACTATTAAATTAAATCTTTTTCCATAATCATCTACATCTTGTCTCTTCCGATTTTTTCCCCCCAAAACAGGAACAAATCAAAACTAGATATCAAATTTAATTTCGTACTGCTGAACGATCACCTTTTCCTATTTTAACCATACGAACTTTCCTTTCCAATAATATCACCAAGTTTCCTTAGTATTGCCTAGAAGGCAATTTTATACACACCTTTGAATGTTGTTTAATACTTAACTTAAGTGTGCTCTGTCACACTACTAGTTTAACAACTACAATATTAGGTGTTACCGATAGTGAACCCCAACGGCAAGTAAGATGAATATGATTGTTTATCAGTTATAATTTAATATTTAAAACCACTAGCACCACCACAATTGCAATCTATCTACCACTACTACCAACACCACCACCCGAATTACCAACTGGAAGTATCACACCTTCGTCGCACCCACTAATTAGCAACAAACAAATAACAATGCATAATGCCAATGTACTATTTAATGCAATGCAATTCTATCACTCACATGCCGAACTCACCTATCAACACCCTATCTTATGGTCCACCACTGGCTTGACACCACCTATCGACACCCAATTTCCTGATCCACCACTGGCTCGACAACTGACATGTCTACATAACCTATAATCTAGGCTCTGATACCACAAATGTCACACACCACCCCGGGCACTCGTTACTCGAGGCTGGGCGTGACGTCAACCTGACGTTATCAGACTAATCCACGAATATTGAAATAAACACATATACAAACACACTCGCCTATTTGTAAATTTTCCTTAAAATATATATACATACCTGAACTTTCCACGGTTCACGTCCGACTGACTCACCACCAACAAGACACTACATTCGGACTCTTCTTAGTGCCAGTAGTGGACCACACCTAACCGCGGTACCTGCACCCCAAAACTTTTATCGGTGTACTGTTTTCATAGTAAAAAAATATATTTCATAGATCAAGTATAAATAATAAACACCATACTTCTAAATATAAAATAATATAATCACATACCCGGTTCCACTGACACCAATAGAAAAAAATAATATAACAATAATACCACATATCGCACACCATATTCGTAACAAATTCCCCTCTGTCCACAATGTAAAGAAATAATGTATTTAAAACACCCAATATAAATATAATAAAATCACACACCGTACGGAAATCCACTTTTCCTGTCCCCAATGAAATAAACTAATATATATAAATACATTAAAAATATCCAATCCAAACATTATAAAATAATCAATCCGATTATTTTAGATCAATTTATCCAGATATTTTAAAACAACCGGTTCAAAATATTTTTAATCGACCTGTCCAAGTATTTTAAACCTACCAGTCCAACATCTCGTCACCTCATAAAATATTCCACTAGTCAACCAAAATTATATATATTTATACGACAATCCATTTTCAAGTAATATAGATATATATCCAACCGAAATAGTCCAAATAGTTCATCGTATACTAACAATACATCACCCCACCCTTCGGCTAGCTATATAATCATTTTAACCTCACGATCGGGAGTTGCAATGGTACTGTACCACTCGCAGGGTTTGCATTCCCTGACGGGTCAATCTACATCCCTTTCGAGAATAAAATCCATATCCCTTATGGGAAGAAATAACCACATCCCTTACGGGAAGAAAATCCACATCCCTTATGGAAAGATATATCTACATCCCTGATGGAAAGAAAATCCACATCCCTTACGGGAAGAAAACTATGGTATAGTCGGACCAAACACCACTTTCCACCTAAAAAATAAACGACTTGGTCCACAATCATTTTCCACCCTTTTAGAAACCAACTAGATTCAACAAATCATTTTCCACCCTTTTAAAACCAACGTAATCCACAAAACATTTTCCCACCAACACTCAAAACCGCTTGATCCATATAAGTTGCAAATTCGTCCATTTTTAAATAAACGCATTTTCTATAATATATACGAAAATACAATTTGTAATTTAAGTAGACGATAGTACGCTCACCTCGATATCCGTTTTGCAAAATTGTAACTAACCACACTTTACTGGGATGCCGGTGCCTGCGAACCTAATGGTGATAGGGTCTAAATTAATAGCTTAATTAAAATAACATAATCATGTAATGCGAGTCCTCAGTTTCACAATTTCCCCATCCCCACATTTTATTATGAAAAATTATTATTCGGTTAGTTTCGCTCCGTTAAAATTTACTGTATACAATGTAGTAATACGAATGGTCCCAACATTTATTATTATAGTTACGAGATTTTGATACTAGAATTTAAATTTAAAAAATATAAAATTTTAACGAAAAACGTTACCCGTTCCGAAACGGTTGTCGATTTCATTTTTTTTAAAAATTTTAGTTTCTACTCCTGCACTCACCGCCTAGGCGAAAGATCCACCACCAAGGCGAGATTCCTTCCTTTTTATTTTGTTTGGTGCACTGATTCTTCTCCGCCAAGGCGAACGCCTTACTACCTAAGCGCTCACATTCTATTTTCTTTCCGTTTCATGTTTTGTTGCTTCACCGCCTAGGCGATGGCCGTCTTCTTCCTGCCCCTCTGGTTCACTCCCTACCGACCGTCTCCCTCTCTCTCTTCTCACTAGCTCCGACGACTCCTACATCACCTTCCGATCATCCCATGCACCCACAACACTCTATTTGATACTCCCCCCACTTATCAACCCACACATTTACACACAACAATTTTTAGAAAACACCCACACACACCCATATGCACGGCAGAAAAAAATAATTGACGACTGATCACACTCATACACACACTCCGACGATGAACGAAAAACAGAGCACCCCCACAGTCACACACACACACCCACGTCTGATCAAATACACCCTTACTGAATGACGATGATGATTACGCACCATTGGACGAACGGCGTTCACACACCCACAGGTGCAAACTGCCCTCTCTTTCTCTTTCTCTCTCTTCACTTCTGGATTCTTCTTTCATTTTTTCTCTTGCGTGTGTATCTATCTATCTATCTATCTAGCTATCTATATCTATATCTATATCTATATCTATATCTATATATATATATATATATATATTAATTATTTTCAAATTACATTAACCTCCCCTAATTAAGAACTTAAAATCATTTTAGTCCAAAGGTTTACAATTTGCAATTATGAAAATTGCTAATTAACCCCTCAAATTTTAAATTTAATAATAAATAACACAATCTACCTCGTTATTTCTAAAATATACTAAAATACAGCTTAAAAAAAATAGGGTCTTACATCATGGGTTATGGGTTGTGGATTAAGGGTTATGGATTGTGGGTTATGGGTTACGGATACTAATTATGGGTTTTGATTTGGATAGTTGATTATCTCAAAACAAATTTTTGGGCCACAAATTTTTGGGCCTATCAAATGCCACTTGGGTTTCATATCTTTACCAAATTTTGCCCATTTTATTTGGTGTATTTTTAAAATGGTCTAAGGTGGTCCAAATGTACACTTTGGGCCAAAAATCATGAGACCAAATCTTAATGGACCATTAGATAAATTAATTTTAAGTAAATTTCATTAATTTTGCACCTAAATTCTTGATTTAATTACTCTCACAACTTTATAATACTAATTTCTAAAATTTGAGAATGTTGCAATTTGTCTATATACACATATATGTATAATTGTACTAGGGAATACAGGTATATATCGTAACCTTAATTATATATATACGCAAATATATGTCTTCATATATATACAAATATATACATATATATATACACACACGCATATATAATTAATAATAGTAGGAGATTTTGAAATTTTTGAGCAATAATTAATATTTCGGTTCAGATTTCAGTTTCGAATTTCAAGTAGAATCTCTACTCTCTTAATATATGTATTTAATCTATGATATGAGAATTATGCTATTATCATTAAAAATTGTTGATTGCATGTATTGATTGCAAACGTGTATTGCATGACGATTATGTGAAATACATGCCCCATGTGCTTTTTTGTTGTATTAATTTAATACACGTATTAGAGGGATTGAAGTTCTATTGAGCGTTAACTCACAACCGTACAGTTTTGATTGCAAGACCGGTGAGAATGAAACGACGACAAAAATTATATTAGAATTTCTGTTTGTAATAATTGTAGTTAATATTTACTGGTTAGTTTGTAATGTATATATTATAACTTTAGTATTACATTATAGTTATATTTAATGGATTATTTATTGTAATAAAATTCATTTGAAAATTTAATAATTAGAATTATCGTTGTAGTTGGTAAAATCTCTCAAATTTTTGTGGGATAAATTATTGGCATGTTCGATTTTAGTGTAAATTCTCCGAAAGGAAAAATCGCGTGGCGGCCCTCGAAAACTGGGTCGTTATAGATGGTATTAGAATGAGGTTTGCAACCGCCCCAGGCTTGGGTTATGATATCCCTTTACTCATAATAAGTGAAATAACACTTGAAAATAATAATTTTCGTATAACTCAATAATTCAAAAAAATAAAATAAAATCATATATTATTTTTAATAATTATTATTAAAAAAAAAAAAATGAGTGTTATTCTAGATCATGCACTGTTGTATATAGCTAGATGATAATGGATAATATTAAACTTAGTTTAATAAACTCAACAATTTATTTAAAAAAAAAAAAAAAACTCAGTATTATTGCAAATCATGCACTGTTCTCTGGGAAGTAAATAACATGCAAACTTAAAGGTGAGATGGTACATTTAAAAAAAAATAAAGAATTGGACCCTTTGTACTCTCGAAGTTTGACTAAAATTTCACTTTGGTCCCTATAATTTTAATTGAACATATTGTTTACTTTGTGAATAGATAATTATGTATGTTAGTTTTGTTATTATTTTTTGTGCTACTTTGTATGATCTATGGGTTTCGAGATTTTTTTTTTATATAGAAAGTGGTATTATAAGACTGAAATTCGCATTATTTTCTCCTGATAGTTTACTTTGCGTGATTTGATTTGGATTAAATGATTGTGTAATACAATCTTTATTAGGTGCTCTAAATTCGTGCCTACCTAATTTGAATTCCATTATTTTATTTAATTGTTTTGTCCATATTTGCATACATTGACGTCTTCGTTACGTTTTGGGTGGTTCGACACACCCATGTGTTGTTACCATAATTTCACTTTGGTCTTTACAGTTTTAATTTGAACATATTAACATATATTAGAGGACGTTTGATTACTACAATTTACCTATAATAAGTAAAGTGGGATTGAATTAGTGTCGTGTTAGTCGTGAACCATAAGATTTGTCGTTGAGTTAAAAATATTAATTTAAAGGTGTGTACGGTCTTCAATATAAATTATCAAATTTTATTTTTCGTATTAAATTAAGGAGAACCAAATGTTGATAGAAATGAACAGTTTTATAATATTAAATGGATCAAGTAAATTTTTAAGCGTGGAAATTGATTTTTATTATCCTGTTATACCATATTTACCTGCCAGATAAGTCCTGTAGAGTGGATATAATTGTTACCTGTCAGGTAAGTCCTGCAGGATAGATATATGTTGTTACTTGTTAGGCAAGTTCTGCAAGGTGGATATATTATATATGTTCTTACTTGTCAGACAAGTCATACAAGGTAGATATGATAACTCCCAATCGTGAGATAAAATGATCCTATGATTGGTAAGGATTTAAATTCAATTATTTTATCATGATGATATTTTGATATTGACAAGTGAGTGGTTATATTTTGCTGAAAAATGGGTTATGATATAAACACTTGATCTATAAATGGTTTTCATATTATGAAGACAGTATACCGATAAAATATTCAGATAGATCTTGGTCCACTACTAATGTTAGGTAGGATCGGATAGTGGTACGATTGTTGAGACTATTGGGGATACTTGTTGACGATACAAAATTTGGCCTTTTGCGATACAATAGTTGCATACGTATATATGATGTATTTTGACTGGGTGGATAGCATAATTAGTATGATTCTGAATAATAAGATTCTGAACTATTATTGGTTTGAACGAAATTTTGAGTACGAAATTTATTTAAGGGAGGTAGATTGTAATACCTCGAAAATTCATATTTTTGAAAATATTATTTTGTATAAATTTAATATTTTTAGCGAATGTTTTATAAATTTGTGATATAAATAATATTTGATAATTTTTGGGGGTTAAATGCTAATTTTAAATTAACTTTTAAAAGTTTTGAGATATAATTAATATTTTTTTTATGAAGGGTAATTAATATAAATTAATTAATTAAAGAAATAATAAATAAATAAATGAATAAACATGGTGGAAATCGATGGCTTCCCAAGGAAGCCATCAAATTCCAACCATAAATTTATCATTCAAAAAAAAAAGAATTAAATAGGCGATTCCATGTGTATGTATATATACACATATATGTATAATTGTACTAGGGAATACAGATATATCATAACCTTAATTTTATATATATATATATATATATATATTGAGATTTGTTTAGCAATAATTAATATTTCGGTTAAGATTTCGATTTCGGATTTCAGATAGAATTTCTACTCTCTTAATATATATATTTAATCTATGATATGGGAATTATGCTAGCATGTATTGATTGCAAACGTGTATTGCGTGGTGATTATGTGAAATATATGCCTATGTGCTATTTTGTTATATTAATTTAATACACGTATTAGAGAGGTTGAAGTTCTACTGAGCGTTGGCTCACAATCCCACAGTTTTGATTGCAGAGCCGATGAGAATGAAACGACGACAAAAGTTATATTAAAATTTCTGTTTGTAATAATTGTAATTAATATTTACTGGTTAGTTTGAAATGTATATATTATAACTTTCATATTAAATTATAGTTATATTTAATTGATTATTTATCATAGTAAAATTCATTAAAAAATTCGATAATTAGAATTAGTGTCGTAGTTGGTAAAATCTCTCAAATTTTTGTGGGATAAATTATTGGTCGTTCGGTTTTAGTGTAAATTCTCAAAAGGGAGAAATCGTGTGGTAGCCCTAGGAAACCAGGTCGTTACAGAATGTGTCATTTATGGTTGGTAAATATTCATACCAATTTTATTTTTCTTAATCTTATGGGGTTTCTGATGTCTTGATTTGTTGTTCGTTGTTTTTGGGGTGAACGTTCATGTGAATTGATGAAATATTTACATTGATTTTTTTTTTTTTTTTTTTTGTTGATCTTTTGTTTGTTTTCATTTTTTTATTTTTATTTCAGGTGGTTTTAGTGAATGTTCATTCCAACATACTAAAAAGTAAATTTGTTCCCGTAAAGAATAATGAACATTCATAATAACAGAATCATAATTAAAATGTATTAAAATATTTAAAAGTAGCAGCATAAAAATATGAATGTTCACTTTCGGATTTTTTTACAAAATGGCATTACACGTAAATAATGAAAAAATAGATGGCCAAGTCAAAGAACACATAACTATTTTTTAAAAATATTTGAGGACTAAAAACTTTATTATGTTTGTTGAGGGTCCATGATAGGTGTAAATTACCTATCTATTTTCAAACCGAAATTGTTAGTTTTCGAGTACGTTTAGTATGTTTTTAGTACGTTTTAATATGTTTTTATTCTTTTTGTATTAAAACAGGTGTATGGGTGAAAATGTATGAAATCGGAGTGCAAATGATCAATTTGGACCAAAACCGGTCGGAGAACAGTGGAAAAACAAGCAAGGAGGCAATATTCTGAAAGAAGCCCACCGCCAAGGCGTCCAGACCACCGCTGCAGCGGTGAAAATGCAGAGAATTGCTATTGATGCTGTAAACTCACCGCCTAGGCGATGAAACTGCAGAATGTCCCTGAAATCCACCTCATTCTCTACTGCCGCGGCGAACATTAAATCGATATACCCACCGCTTAGGCAGTCAGCTCTGCACAATTTAGATATTTATTAGATATTTTGTTGCCTATTTAAACCCTTCATCTCCTCCTCTCTTCCAGTGGAATCACCCCCCAACCCCTTAGGCTATATTTTAGAGTGAGTTTGAAAGATGTTTTAGGAAAAGCTCTCAACTCGAGGTGGAAGATGAAGGAGGAAGCGAGCGGTGAACAGTTTTAGTGCCAAATCTTCAGATATCGGCTAAGTCGTTCGTTTCTTTTCTTTGTTTTCTTAATTTTAGTAGTTGTTGAGCATGTTTACGCCATTTTACATTGTATACATGGTTATGGTCATTGGCTAAACATAAGTTGTTTGGGGATTATTAATAAATTTATGAATACGTTATTTATTTGAGTTTGTGTTTCGTTTGCGGATGTTCTTCGTTATTTTGATTGTGTATGCCATATTTTTCGTTTATCATGCTTAGAATAATGTTATGAGAATACGGGGTTTGACAAATCCCGGACGTCACGATCCAATAACCTGTGAGAGAGTTGTATTGTGGACAATCGATGACGTTGGGACAAGACTGACGTGACCTAGAATCGTTAAGACGTTGAGGGGGACTTTGGCGTTGACACGAAGTCACATTGTTTCCCGTTTTACACTCGGGAGAGGTGGCGGGGGAGTTTTAGAACTGAAATTGTCGATAGGGTAAACACAACGTGACGATCCAAAAACCCGGGAGAGAGTTGGATTATGAGCAATCAATGACGTTGGGGGTGAGACTCACGCGATCTAAGGTCGTTATGACGTTGGGGGTGAGACTCACGCGATCTAAGGTCGTTAAGACGTTGAGGGGGACTTCTTCGTTGACACAAAGTCGCGTATTCCCTCATCTTACACTCGGGAGAGGTGGCGAGGGAATTTACGAATCAAAATTGTCAGATAAGTCGAACGTCGTTAACATAAACTAAAACGAGATTGAACATGTATTCGTAAACGAAACTATTCCCTAGACAATATATTCTCTCAAAACTATCTCAATATTAATATTAGTATAGTTAAATTAGTATTTTTGTATTAGTATTAAATTATATTCTATTTTTATCGCCTAGATAAAATTAGGTTATGATAATCGCGGTACTCGATAATAATCTCAACCAATTCCTGTGAATACGATACTCGACTGAAATGTCCATTATACTAAAACTTGATCCGTACGCTTGCGTTGAAAGTGGCAACACTTAAATAGTGCCCACCAGTCTATTTTTTGATTTATTTATTTCTTATCAACTATATAATAAATTTCTCTTACTCTTTCGCACTTTGCTTTGTTTTTTTAATTTTTTAATTTATTTCTTTTTCTTTACACATGTCTACTCCACGTACCCACATAAATATGTGTATATATATAAATGGGACCCACAACATTCCTTGAACTCTACTTCCACTTTCTTTATTTTACTCACAAGTTTCAGACACATAAATACACACTTTCCAGCTAAAAAAGGAAAACAATTAATTATATTTAGGGAAAACTACCGGCCAATCCCAATTTTAGCGTAAAACTATCAATCAAACCCGCATGTTTGAAAATAAACCAAATAATCCCAATCTACAGATTTTTTGAACTATGTAGTCCCAAATTTTAAAAAACACGAAAATTATATGACAAAATTACCCCTATATGATTTTTGTTTTTATAGCTTCCTTATTTGGAAGTTTCACACAAAGTCATTTTATTCAAATCAAAATAACTTTTATTGTACATATTTTTTTACGATATAATTATACATTTAGATTCGTGTTAATAAGATCTTCAAAATGATATCACATTCAATATTTTATTTATTTATTTCGGATTAATGTTACATTCAACATGGATGTTACATGTAACATTATTATTACATAGATGTTATATGTAACATTACTATTACATCATGTTACATGTAACCTTCACATTCATTACGATATCCGATTCAATATAGACAATGTTACTTTCCACATGCAATATGTTTTCCATTGACAGATTTGTCCTTGCATTATATGTGAGTTTTTTTTAATAGGGATTGAGAGTTTTCATATTCAACAAAATCGTTTTATTAAAACGAAAATAACTATTATTAGACACATTTTTTTTTTTACAATCTAATTATATATTCAGATTCGTCTAAACAAGATCTTCAAAACAATATCCAACCTACTATGTTTTTCATTAGTTTCAGTTTTCACATTCATGTTACATGTAACATGATATTTTCTGAATTTTTAGTTCCTACGAATTATAAAATGTTACATGTAACTTCCCCTGAAATATGACATTGATGTTACATGAATATTAGATGTAACATGGTGCAATTACCAACCTTTTGATTTTTGTTTTGGTTTGGTTTTGGTTAATGTTAAATGTAACATCCTTTGAATTATAAATGTTACATTTCCCACGTGAAATGTAACATGAATATGAAAACTGAAAACTAATAAAAAAAAAATAGTAAATTTGCTATCGTTTTAAAGATCTTGTTTAGATGAATCTGAATATATAATTATATTGTAAAACAAAATGTGTACAACAATAGTTATTTTCATTTTAATAAATGATTATTTGTTACCTAAATTAGCTCCGCAAAATAGGGAAGTATTATGTACGTACAATAATTAGGGGTATTTTCGTCACAAAAATGGCAAAAGGATCACTCGGTTCATGAAAAAAGGAGCGAGTGTAATTGGTAGTTTTTAACCATTTTTGAAATCTCTCGATAAGCGCCCTTTATATTTATAGCCCCATAAGTTATCCAATGTCCATTTATACCCTAAATGTTTTATAATATATCAAAATTACCCCCTAAAAATTATAACTTATTTAAATAGAATATTATTTTCACTAACACATGTAAGTATAGACACAACATTTGTCCGTGCGTAAACAAATTAAAATTTATTTTTTATAATATATAAAAATTACCCATTATGTGACATACAAGCCTATGTGCTTATTTATGATATTAATTTAATACACGTATTAGATGAATTGAAGTTCTATTGAGCGTTGGCTCATAACCTCACAATTTTGATTGCAGGGCCGGTGAAAACGAAATGATGACAAGAATTATATTAGAATTTTTATTTGTAATAATTGTAGTTAATATTTACTGATTAGTTTGTAATGTATATATTATAACTTTAGTATTAAATTGTAGTTATATTTAATTGATTATTTATCGTAGTAAAATTCATTCGAAAATTCAATAATTAGAATTATCGCTGTAATTGGTAAAATCTCTCAAATTTTTGGGGGATAAATTATTGGTCGTTCGGTTTTAGAGTAAAATCTCCGAAGAGAGAAACCGTGTGGCGGTTTTGGGAAACCGGATCGTTAAAGAATGTGTCTTTTGTGGTTGGTGAATGTTCATGCCAATTTTATTTTTCTTAATCTTGTGGGGTTTCCGATGTCTTGATTTGTTGTTCGTTGTTCGTTGTTTTTGGGGTGAACATTCATGTAGATTGATGAAATGTTTGCACTCATTTTATTTTATTTTTGTTGATCTTTTGTTTGTTTTTATTTTATTTCAAGTGGTTTTAGTGAATATTCATTCCAACATAATAACAAGTAAATTTTTTCTCGTAAAGAATAATGAACATTCACAACAATAAAATCAAAATTAAAATGTATTAAAATATTTAAAAATAGCAGAATAAAAATATAAATGTTCACTTCCCGATTTTTTTTTACAAAATGGCATTACACGTAAATAACAAAAAAAAATGATCAAAGAACACATGACTATTTTCTGAAAATATTTGAGGACTAAAAACTTTATTATGTTTGTTGGGGGTCCATTTTTTGATTTATTTATTTCTTGTCAACTATATAATAAATTTCTCTTATTCTTTCGCACTTTTTTTTTTCCTTGGACATGTCCACTCCACATACCCACATAAATGTGTATATACATATATAAATGAGACCCACCACCTTCCTTGAACTCTACTTCCATTTTCTTTCTTTTACTCACAAGTTTCAGACACATAAATACACACTTTACACCTCAGAAAAGAAAAAAATTAATTATATTTATAGCCCCAGAAGTTAAATAACGTCCATTTATACCCTAAATGTTTTATAATATATCAAAATTACCCCTTAAAAATTATAACTTATTTAAATAGAATATTATTTTCACTAACACGTAAATATAGACACAACATTTGTCCCTGCGTAAACAAATTAAAATTTATTTTTTATTTTATTCCATATCCCACAAAAAAAAATAAAAATTGGCACTTTTATTTTTAAATTTATTTTATTACTATATTTTATTTTTGAGCAGAAAAAAAGAGTAAAAAAGGAAGAGAGAGAGAGAGAGAGAGTGTAATACTCCAAAAATTTATATTTTATTTTTTTAAATTAAGTTAAAAATGTTTTAGGGTTATTTTATATATTATGAAAACCTATGCTATAAATAAATATTTGATAATTTTTTAGGATAAAAGTGTAATTTTAGGGTCTAATAATAATATTATATAACTTATAGGATGTTCGTGTAATTTTCTTAATTAATATTTCGGTTCAGATTTCGACTTCGGATTTCAGGTAGAATCTCTACTCTCTTAATATATGTATTTAATCTATGATATGAGAATTATACTTTTATCATTAAAAATTGTTGATTGCATGTATTGATTGCAAATATGTATTGCGTGACAATTATGTGAAATACATGCCTATGTGTTTCTTTATTGTATTAATTTAATACACGTATTAGAGGGGTTGAAGTTCTATTAAGCGTTAGCTCATAATCCCACAATTTTGATTGTAGGACCGGTGAGAACGAAACGACGACATGAATTATATTAGAATTTTTGTTTATAATAATTGTAGTTAATATTTATTGGTTAGTTTGTAATGTATATATTATAACTTTAGTATTAAATTATAGTTATATTTAATCGATTATTTATAGTAGTAAAATTCATTTGAAAATTCAATACTTAGAATTATCGCTGTAGTTGGTAAAATCTTTCAAATTTTTGTGGGATAAATTATTGGTCGTTTGGTTTTAGTGTAAATTCTCCGAAGGAAAAAACTGCATGGCGACCTTGAAAAATCGGGTCGTTACAGAATGTGTCATTTGTGGTTGGTGAATGTTCATGCCGATTTTATTTTTCTTAATCTTGTGAGGTTTCCGATGTCTTGATTTGTTGTTCGTTGTTTTTGGGGTGAACATTCATGTGGATTGATGAAATGTTTACACTAATTTTTTTTTTGTTGATCTTTTGTCTGTTTTTATTTTATTTCAGGTGATTTTAGTGAATGTTCATTCCAACATAATAAGAACAATTAATATTCACAACAATAGAATCAAAGTTAAAATATATTAAAATATTTAAATATAACAGAATAAAAATATGAATGTTTACTTTCTGATTTTTTTTACAAAATGGCATTACACGTAAATAATGAAAAAAAATTTATCAAAGAACACATGACTATTTTCTAAAAATCTTTGAAGACTAAAAATTTTATTATGTTTGTTGAGGGTCCATTTTTTGATTTATTTATTTCTTATCAACTATATAATAAATTTCTCTTATTCTTTAGCACTTTGTTTTGTTTTTTTAATTTTTTTTATTTCCTTTTCCTTACACATATCCACTCCACGTACCCACATAAATGTCTGTATATATATATATATATAAATGGGACCCACCACCGTCCTTCAACTCTACTTTCACTTTCTTTCTTTTACTTAGAAGTTTTAGACACATAAATACACACTTTATACTTCATAAAAGAAAAAACATAATTATATTTATAGCCCCATAAGTTTACCAATGTCCATTTATACCCTAAATGTTTTATAATATATCAAAATTACCCCCTAAAAATTATAACTTATTTAAATAGAATATTATTTTCACTAACACATGTAAGTATAGACACAACATTTGTCCGTGCGTGAACAAATTAAAATTTATTTTTTATTTTATTCTATATTCCACAACTTTTTTTTTTTTTGAAATTTATTTTATTTCTATATTTTATTTTTGAGCTGAAAAAAGGAAGAGAGAGAGAGAGAGAAAGAGTGTGTAATACTCAAAAAATTTATATTTTATTTTATTTAAAATAAGTTAAAGATTTTTTAAGGTTACTTTGAATATTATGAAAAATTATGGTATAAATAAATATTTGATAATTTTTTAGGTTAAAAGTATAATTTTAGGATCTAATAATAATATTATATAAATTATGGGATGTTTGTGTAATTTTCTTAAGGTGGAAGATTTTGAGATCGCCACCTAGCCTTTTCGATGATCATGTCTATATATATATATATATATATATATATATATATATATGTATGAGAATAAAAAGAGAAGTGTGTGTTCTTTTGTTAGGGGATGTCAAACAACAAGGAGAAGAAAACAAGTGAAGAAAGAAAAATGGTGTGTTTTCTGGATTTCAGTTAGAATTCCTAACTCTTTTATTATACATGTATTTAATCTCTCTATTTATTGTGTGATTTATGCTATTATTGTTATTTAATTACAATTATTGATTTGCATGAAATAATTATGATCACGTATTATGTGACAATTATGTGGAAGATATGCTTGCATGCTGTTTGTTGTATTGTTTAGATATACATATTAAAGAAATTAGAATTCTACTGAGCGTTGGCTCATTCCTTATAGTATTTATTGCTGGATCAAGGAAAAAAGAGTTGTCATAAAAATTATATTTGTATTTGTATTTAGTTCTGTAAAATTGTATTTATTTTTTATTGTTGAAAAATTATTCCAATTATTTTGTATTATAATTGGAGTTGCGCAAGAATTATAATTAGATTTGGATTTAATTTTTGTAATATTTGTAAACATTGTCGCCGTTGTAATAATAATGAATAATAATAAAGTAATGTATTGTATAAGAGTTTGGGACATTAACTGTTGTAAAAATAATTAGGTGATGGTTGTTTGGTTTGTCTTTCACCATTTATTTCTCTGTAGAAAGAGCGAAGCCTAATAGCGATCTGGAAAATCAGGTCGTTACAGAGAGAGAGAACAAAAAGACACCATCACGATACGGTTTTTGAAGTAAAGTTGGCTCTGAAACTATTTATAACGTCTCCTAAGATCCAATGATTAACAACTTTTAGTCCGAGTTTACGTGTTCCAAAATATTTAAGCTAAAGTAATTGACGTAGAAATTGATAAGAGAAGAGAGAAGCTCCGGTTTTGGTGTTTTTCTGTTTTCCGTATCTCCGTTCGCAAGTGCTAGCTGTTTTCCGTTCAGTTTCTCCGATCGCCGGTCGTTATCTTCCTTTTGGTGACGTTTTTCCTTTGGCCGGTCGATCTATTTGGGAAGGTTTTGGCGCTCACGTGGGAAGGTTTTGGTTGGTCATTTTGGTGCGTTCATTTTCTGTTCTCCAATCGTCGGCCGTTTCTCCGATGGTTTTTTCCATTCAGTTGAAGAGAGAGCAACGCCGATTGTTTTCTTTCTTTTGGTGACGTTGGTATTGGTTGTGCGAAAAAGGAGATGAGAGGCTGCAGCGATATCTTTTAGAAAGAAGAGCTCCGGTTTTGTTTTCCGTATTTTCGTTCGCAAGTGCTTTTTTCCGTTCAGTTTCGCAGATCGCCGGTTGTTATCTTCCTTTTGGTGACGTTTTTCCATTGGCCGGTTGATCTGATTGGGAAGGTTTTGGTTGGTCATTTTGGTGCGTTCATTTTCTGTTCTCCGATCGCTTCGTTTCTCCAGTGGTTCTTCCGTTCAGTTGAAGAAAGAGCAGCGCCAGTTGTTTCTTTATTTTTGGTGACGTTGGCATTGGTGCTCACGTGGGAAGGTTGTTTTCCGGTTCCATTGGTCGCATTTTGGTGCATTTTCTGGTTTTCTGCCAGTGGTCTTCTTGGGATTTCTTGCCGGTGATTTCTTGCCAGTGGTTTTCTTTGGTGTTTTCTTGCCGGTGGTTTCTTGTGTTTTCTTGCCAGTGGTTTTCTTTGGTATCTAACGTTTTGGTTTTCTGCTTGCAAAGATTTTCTGTCATGCAGACGTAGGTTTGACAATGGTGGTTAATCCCATTGATCAGACTACGTCTTATCCTGATTCTTCTCATAAGAATAAAGGTTTTATTCGTTCCTACGCTGCTATGCTTTTAGATTCGGTTTCTGTTCCTTCTATAGATATTGAATCGCATTCTTATTCCAAATATGGGATACCTGCAATCTTTTTTTCACCGTCCACGCTGTCTCAGGCGGAGGCCCTTTTCGATCAAGCGGTGATTCTCAAGTTTAATGCCGGTCGGCCATCTCTGGAAGACATCCAATCTTGTATTCGAGCTCATTGGAATTTGGAGGGTCAATATACTATGGGGCTCATTGATTCTCAGACATTATTAATCCGTTTCATGGATGAAAAGGATTTGTTTAAGGTATTATCCCGCAAAGTTAATGTTATTAAGGGATTTTACTATAAAATTTAGGGAAACTTTTTCAAAACTCCCAAGACATAAAACCACAACTTGTAGGGATCCCATTTTAATGAAGGGTGATGGGACCCCTACAAATGGTAGGTTTATGTTTTAGGACTTTTGAAGGAATTTGCCTAAAATTTATCGGTAGAACAAAGCATTCAACACTAAGGAAGATGCGTCCATCCTTCCTGTTTGGATTCAATTCCCCAAGCTTCTGGTTCATTATTTTGTCCCAAGTATTCTTCGATCTATTGCCTCCATGATTGGCCACGTTATTTCTATTGATTCAACTACGATGACTCTTACTTGACTTAGCACAGCTAGAGTTTGTGTTGAAATAGATCTTTCAAAACCGTTGTCTTCCAATGTGTGGATAGGCAAACAAGATGGCTTCATTCAAGATGTGATTTATGAACGACTTCCTTCTTTTTGCTCACACTGTAATATTCAAGGTCATTCAATTGAGAGTTGTCGTCGGAAAAATCCAATTATTCACAAGGAGATTTTACAAGAGAATCTTCAGGCTATGGTTTCTCGTTCTTCTAGGAAACATCGAAATAAAGCAATTCGTAATGGTCAAGTTATGTCTAGAACGAACCCTTCTTCATCTACTATTTTACCTTCAGATCAGCCAATTCTTATCCGTGAGAAAGATCCAGTGTGCTTACAGGATGTTCCCCTAGTCCCTTCTATTGTTCCTGTAATTGTTCCGCAAGTTGCAGATTTGGAGGATAGAGAAATTGCACAAGATAATTCTAAAGTTCATCATAATGTTGTTCAGTTTGCGGAGTTAGAGGTTGTCGATCATAATTCTCTTGTCCAAGGGGAAAATTATGATTCCCATGTTGTCCATTATGTTCCCGTTCTCCAAGTTCCGTTTTACGTGGACAGGAATCCGAATTCTCTTCTGGAGTTGGATTCTCATTCTATTCAAGATTATTTATTGGTTCTTGTGGATACTGGTGCTGGCTATTCTATAGATACAACGATTTCTAAACTAGATTTGGAGGGATTCCAAACGGTTCGAGGGAAAAAAAGCAAAGGTAAATCTCTTGAGGTTGAAGGTGTTATTTCTAGGGCCTCCGAAATGGTTACTCGTAAACAAGTAAAATTTAATAATGTCTGACAACTTTCTGTTTTGGAACTGTAGGGGTATAAGTAATCCTACTACCCTTGCGCGTTTAAAAAAAATAGTAAAGTTTTCTAAAATCTCTTTTGCGGGAATCATTGATCCGTGGATTGGTGATTCTAATATGGGAAGAGTTAATAAATCAATAAGACTCCATAATGCTGCTTCCAATCAATCGGAAGGCGACAAAATTTGGATTTTGTGGAAAAATAATTTGGAGGTGCGTATTATTCGTTTGCATCGACAATTTATTGCTTGTTCAGTTTCTTGGTTAAACTTGGAATTTTTAATTGTTGTTGTTTATGCTAGCTGCTTTCAGATTGAGAGACGTCTTTTTTGGTCCGATCTTATTCAGGTTACTTCTTCAGTCTCGATCCCAGTAATTTGGGGTGGTGATTTTAATGTGGTCAGAAATGATACGGAGAAGATTGGTAGGCTTTGTCCATCTTGGGCTGCCATGCAAGAATTCAACTCATGTATTAATCAAGTTAGGCTTGTTAATCCTCCTTTTTCGGGATCGAGTTTCACCTTCTGCAATAACCATCCAGGGTTTTCTCATCAATACTTCCGCTTGGATAGAATATTGGTGTCTCCTGAAATGTGTAATTCCTATGGAGGGTGGGTGGAACATTTGGAGAGGGTTAATTCTGATCATTGTCCTTTGGTCCTCCATTCATCATCGTTTGTTTATAATGGCCCTTGTATTTTTCGATTCCAAAGAATGTGGATCCATCATGCGGGTTTTCTAGATGTGGTTAAATCTACGTGGAAATCTTCTCATTCTAATGCTTTAGTTCGATGTAAATTGAACATTAAAGCGAAGAGGTCAGCCTTGAAGAATTGAAATTCTCATGTCTTTGGGAATATTTTTGTTGAATTAAATACTTGGAAGGATAAGATTGAGGCCTATGATAATATTCTTCAATCCAATTGGGATTCTTCTGTGACTGTTTCGTTGGCTTAAGCTACAACGACTTATAATGATTGTCTTTTGAAGGAAAAGATTTTTTGGAAATAAAAATCTAGAGAGCATTGGCTTGCGGAAGGTGATAGTAATTCTAAGTTTTCCATGCTTCTATTAAGATGAGAAATTCCCATTTGTGTCTTTCTGAAATTTGTCATGAGGATGGTTCCTCCTTGGCAGACCCAACAGCTTTTCATGCGGCAGCAGTAGATTATTTTTCCAATCTTTATAGTGTTGAGCATGTGTCGTTTTCTGATTCAAATTTTTTGAATATTCCCTTGGCAGTTACTTCAACAGATAATTCTATGTTAATGCAACCTTTTGAATTAGAAGAGATCAAGAATGCCCTTTGATCTATTCCTGTTGATGGGGCGTCGGGATTGGACTCATTTTCCTCTGGTTTTTTCAAGCTTCTTGGGAGATAATCAAGTGGGATATTCTTGAAGCAGCTAATAATTTTCTGATGGGAGAGAAGCTCCCTGAATCCTTTTCTAGCACTCTCCTAGTGCTTATTACGAAAAAATCTCAACTGACTTCTCCTAAAGATTTTAGGCCAATCAGCCTATGCAATGTGTGCTACAAAATTTTCTCTAAGGCTTTTTCGATTCGTTTGGCAAATATTCTGTCCCACTTAATTTCTGACCAACAACACAGCTTTGTAAAAGGTCGTTCTATTTCATAAGCAATTAGGCTGGCTCAGGAGCTAATCAAGGATATCAGAAAAGATGTTCGAGGTCGTAATGTGATGATCAAACTCGACATGATGAAAGTGTATGACTGGTTAGATTGGCCTTTTTTAGTGGAGGTTCTTAGGAAATTTGGTTTCTGCTCGGCGTTTATCAAAGCGGTGAGTAGTTGTTTCCAATTTTCCTCTTTTTCGATTGCTTTCCAAGGGGTGTATAAGGGTTGGTTTCAAGCGTCTAGAGGCCTCAGACAAGGGGATCCGATATCACCTCTGCTATTTATTCTTGCTCAAGAAGTTCTTAGTAGGGGTATATTCAAAGCTATGGAGGTTGGTCGTATTCATCATTGTGACAAGAAAAGATTGCCCATTAATTTCTCACCTAATGTTTACCGATGATACTCTCATATTCTGTAATGGTGGGTCAAGTAATTTGAGAAATCTTATGTGGGTTTTAGAAGAATACTATACAGCTTCGGGTCAATTAATTAGCTCACACAAAAATAATTTTTTTCTACATGCAAACTGCCCTGTTGCGAGAAGAACTGCTATTCGTAATATCATGGGTTTTCTTCAAGGCTCTTTGCCTTGCGTCTATCTTGGTGTGCCTTTAGCATACAGTCATCTTAAAGCAAGGGATTTCGCTACTTTGATTAATAAGGTTTCGAATAAAATTGAGGGATGGAAATCGAAACTTTTATCGAGCAGGGGTAAACTTATCCTCCTGAAGCATGTGCTATCTTCTTTTCCTCTTCATTTGTTAGCTTCAACTTGCGTTCATAATGGTGTTCTTGGTGAGTTGGAAAGACAATTTGCTAATTTCTTCTGGGGGCAGCATGATCATGGTAATCGGAAGCATTGGATCTCATGGGAGAAAATATGTCAAGATGTTAAAGAGGGGGTCTGGGTTTACAAAAACTCCGAGATATGAAACTTGATTTCTCTTTAAAACGTATTTGGTCCCTAGTGGATGGCAATTCATTGTGGTGTCGTTTTATGCACTCTAAATATACTAAAGGTCTCCCTATTTCTCTTTGGAAAGATTATCTGGGTAGTTCAAAAATTTGGAAGGACATGATTGCAATTAAGGAATATTTTCTTAGTATGTCTAGATGGAACATCGGTGACGAATCGTCGACAAGTTTTTGGCACGATGATTGAGGTCTTGGTATCCTTGTAATTGACATTTTTCAAACTGACTGTCTTTTTTCTATTCATGATTATATGCGGGGTGAAAATGAGTTGTCTGATCTAGAGCCGGAGTTGCAAGTTTTCTTGCGCAATTCTTTACCGACATGTTCGTCTAAATCGAATCGTCTTGTCTGGCTTCTAAACAAAAACGGAAAGTTCTCCATTTATTCGGCGTGGCGTGCAATAGCTGGGGACAATTATGTTGGGGGTTCTTTGGGTTTTCTTTTTTCGCGGTTATGGGATCACAAGCTTTCTTTGAAAATCAAAATATTCTTATGGAAGCTTATGCAGGAACGGGTGGCGGTGGACTCAGTATTAATGCAAATAGGTATCAATCTTGCTTCGGGTTGTCATTGTTGTACAATCCGGAAACAAGAAACTCTACATCATCTTTTTGTGGAGAGTGAGATAGCGATTAAAATTTGACAAACTTTCAGTGCCTTTTTTAATATTCCTTGTTTGAATCAACCTCTGTTACATAGACTCATTCTTTGGTAGACTAGGTTGAGAAGTGACTCTCAATTCCATAATTTGGGACTGTTGGTCCCATCTTTAGTCTGTTGGAAAATTTGGTTGAGTCAGAATAGAGCTATTCATGACAAGGTGGCTATGTCACATGTTTGGTTGTGTTTAAAGTGAAATCTTGGCTCTCTGCTTTTAATCTTCGGGTTTCAGCTAAGAGTTCTTCTTCTGCTTTTGGGATCCATTCTCTTTCGTTGTTGGGATGTCCTTTGAGAGCTATCCATTTTCGTCGTCCTATCCCTTGTGTTTGGAAACGTCTTCCAAAGGGTTACTTCAAGCTTAATGTTGATGGGGCTTTTAAAAGATCCACTTTACATGCTTCTTGTGGAGGGGTTATTCAAGATTTCACAGGGAAGATGCTATTTGCATTCACTTCTTCTCTTTCAATCCAATCGAGTTTTCTCGCTGAGTTACACAGTTTATTCATCGGTATTCAGAGGGCTCTCCATTTGGGTTTTCATTCGCTTCATATGGAAAGTGATTCGTTGGCGCTTGTGCACGCTATAAAGAAAGATTGTCCTATTTGGTCGGTGTCTGTTCTTTGGCATACTATTACATTTTTATCTTTTATCTTTTGATATTTCAATTTCCCACGTCTATCGTGAATGTAATTTTGTGCCGAACTGTCTAGTCAATATCACTACTTCTATTAGTGTTGTTTTCTATCATTTCGAGAGTTCCTTACCTCCTTCCGTTTATTTGCTCTTACGAGAGGATCGACAAGGACTTCATCGTCTTAGGATGTAATCTTTTTTTATTTTTTCAATAATATGCCTTAGGGATTTTTCTTTAAAAAAAAATAAAAAAATATTTAAGCTAAAGTGATAATAGTCGCCCAAGAAATATTAGAAAATCATTTTTAATAGAAATCTCACAAACACAATGAGCTATAAACACACTTCCTAATCTTTTCTTTTTTGGCTAAACTATTGCATGTCGTTTATTCAATTAAACCCTTCTGTCGACCTTAGCCAGTGATCTCTTTTAATGTGCATTAATTAACACATTGACTGTTACGGCTCGTTTAGTTAGACAGAATGGAATGAAGATGGAATGGAATTGTCAATAAAATCACTATTCTATTATGTTGTTGGTTGGTGTGGAATGAAGAAAGGAATAGAATAAATATAGTAAAATTCCTATTATGCCCTTATGAAATTATTATTACATTTTCTTATTTGGTTAGTATAAAATGAGTAAAGAAATTGAATGAAATATAATAAAATTTTCATTATGCCCTTATTACAAAATTTTATTATATTTCACTATTCTATTCCTTCCCTCATTTTAATATATTTCACTATTCCATTCAATTTTAAGTTTCTGTTCTCTAGTTTCTGTTTCTGTTTTCAATTTTCAGTTTCTATTATCTACTTTCTGTTTTTGTTTGCAATTTTCAGTTTCCGTTCTCAATTTTCCGTTTTCTAATTTTCTGTTTTTATTCTCAATTTTCAGTTTATGTTCTCAATTTTTTGTTTCTATTCTCAATTTTCTATTTCTGTTCTTAATTTTTAGCTTTTGTTCTCAATTTTCAGTTTCTGTTCTCAATTTTCTGTTCTTTAATTTTTTTGTTTTTGTTCTCAATTTTTAATTTATGTTCTCAATTTTCTGTTATCAATTTTCTGTTTTTGTTCTTAATTTTCATTTTTTATTCTTAATTTTTAGTTTCCGTTATCTAATTTTATGTTTTTATTCTCAATTTTCTGTTTCTGTTCTCTATTTTTTATTCTCAAATTTCTGTTTCTATTCCCAATTTTCTGTTCTCTAATTTCTATTTATGTTCTCGAATTTTTGTTTTTGTTCTTAATTTTTATTTTTTGTTCACATTTTTCAAGAGCTTAAATACAAGGACTATTATGTAATTTAGGATATTGATTTCATTGGGTTGGAATCTCATTCCACCCCATCTCAAATGAAATTCCATTCCACCACCCTATTTCATTCCAATAGAATCACAAAAGTGATTCTATTGGAGAACCAAACAACGGAATAGGAATCGAGGGCGAAATGCGATTTCATTCCGCCCCCGATTCCGTCCAACCAAACATGCCGTTAAAGTTTAACAGCAAAAACATAACAGTTGATCCAAAGAATTAAATGACACCTTTATAAAGTATATAAAGGCTTAATATAAACAATTTAAGCTTGAAAGTAGGTGGTTTTAAGGCATTCGGTAACCATTCCCATCCCAGAAGTTCTCATCCCATTTCTAAATTTTTGGAATTTTTATATGAGAATAGCGTTTGATAATTTTTGTTCCCGTTCCTATCCCATTCCCATTTGAAAATTCATGTCACTTTTTTTCTTTAAGATTGAGAAAAAAAAAAAAAAAACGATTCCACTCCTTCCCATTCCATTCTCATTTCCTCATCACCTTTGTTCTGCTCTTTCGTCGCCATCACCTTTATCACCTTCGTTCTGCTCCATCGTCTTCGCCTTCGTCGTCATCGTCAAACCCTATTTCGTCGCCTTCATCGAAATCAATAGGGTTTTGATTGATTTTTCAAAATCGAAATCAATTTTGAGTTTCGATTTCGAAACTCGAAATGGAAATGAAACGGGAAATCAAAACTGGAAATGGAAATGGAAATCGAAACTGGAAATAGAGTTCGAAATTGAATAAGTTCTTGGATTTATTGGATTTGTGGTTTAGGGTTCGTTCTTGATTTCTTGGATAAAATCGTTACCAAACACGATTCTATTCCCAGATCCAAAAAAAAAAATATATATATATCGTTACCAAACGTCCTCCTGTTCTAAGAAGGAAATAAAATTCTCATCCCATTCCATTCTCATCCTATGCACGAAACGGTTACCAAACGGGCCCTAAGGCTTAGGTTATAATATATTTAATCTTCATCAACACAAACAAACAATTCACAAATTTAAATTTTTGTTCATGCAATCCACGTTTTACAGTAATATTTTTAAAAGTCTAAATTCCAAATGACAATTACTGTAATTTTTCTATTTAAAAAGTTACAATAACTTTATACATAGCGTGCAGTGATCTTAAACTTTTGATAGAATATTAGAATTCTTAAAAAATTACGATACCCAATGGATTGACTGAATAGTAAAATTGTAAAAATAAAGCCATGACAAAAAAAATCCTAACATAAACAAGGGCTTGTTTGGCTTTTACCTTGAAGATAGTTTTTTTTTTTTTTTTTTAAATACTTTTTAAATATATTTTTTTAAAATTGACACAATTTGTTTGGTTTGAAAACATTTTTTCAAGACAGAATATTTTATTTTTAAAAACATTTTTTATTTCAATTAAAGGAAATAAGTTCTCTCAATTTTCAAAAATTACTTTCTAAAAATAGTTCGAACTTTTTTTATTAAAATATTTTCAAATTGAAACTGAGAATGATCTTAATAATGTTTTCAACAATTTCAAAATAACAAAATACAACAATTTCACTAGACATGCATGCATGTATATCATAAATCACAAGCCTAAATATGTTTGTGTAGCTAGGGTTTATAGCTGTCATAAACCCTAGCGAGTTGCAGAGATGTATCAAGCCAATTTTCTTTCTCGGGATTTTCATGACTAATAATGCCAAGATCAAACCGCTCTTCATTTAAAATCATTGTCGTCTGCAATCGAAAAATGGTTGTAATTTCATGCAATATATTTTTCGCAAAATCGAACGTCAAAATCAATTTAAAAAGGGTGGGGGGCGGGGGGGAATAAACCCCTTACTTTGTTTCTCAGTTGCTCCTTCTCTTCCATAATCTCAGCATGCTGTGTTTTTTAACATCAACAAGGTCATGGCTAAAATCACAATCCAATTGAAGTATAAAATCGGCTCAAAATTGTAACTACTTATTTATAATTTTTTAATAATGTTATTCACTATTTCTAATAATAATTAATCATTTAAAAAAAAAAAGGTAACCATGCTCCTTTGAAAAGGATTTCTGGCTCTGTCCCTAGTCAATATTGAATTTAATCCGTTTTTATTATGATTTAGGCCCTTTTGATATATAATTAACAAACTACGACCAGATGTTTTTACGGTAATCAAAACCCTATTTCAATAGTGCTTTGCTCAATGAATTTTACTTTTATTCTCTGAAAATTAGAAACAAAAACTGAACCAAAAAAGTGTTTTTAAGTTTTGCTCCCAATTTTTTAGAGTAATTTTTTTGCTAGTTATATTTCACTTTTTTGGGAATAGAAACACTAAACAAAAACCACCTCAACTCAAAAATTAGGTTTTCCTTTTTGAATTTTGGTGGCCAAAGTATGTGATCAAACCTTCCTCTGAAGAACTGCTATGCCATCCAGAATCCGCTCGTTCTGAAAATTAAGAAAAATATGCAAGGTGGGGCGTATATTTTTGAAGTAAAAGAGTTAAAATAAAACAAGACCAAAATATAAGGGGGTAAAAGGTAATTAATCCAGTAGGCAGAGATAGTTAATCCTTGTAGGAAGAGACACATTATATATGAAAATATATAAAATAACATAATTTTCTCTCTCTTTTTTTAATTTAAATTTAACTAGTGTTAGACCCGCATGTGGGTCTAGAAAAAAAATATTAGTATATTTTTTTTTGTAATTTGAATATTTTGATATTATAATTTTGATTCTTGATCTACATATAATATAAAACATAGAACATTTTTTAAAGGATAATTTTTTTAAGAGTTCAATTGAAATTTATATAAATTAGAGGATAAGTAAATGAAATTTTAAATATTTTAATTGATTTTTTTTAAAAATAAAAGGGTGAAAATATATATTTTTAAAGTTAAAATATGTACAAATTATTTTTTAATAAAATACTTTAAAATAACACACAAATGGGCATAATAAATTAGAATTCAATTTTTGTAAGTCTAATAAATGCTAATTTAATTAATTTATATCGTATCGAATTTCTTTTTGAGTATAAATAATTTTTCAATTACACTTTATTTTTTAAATAATTTAAAATGTGGATCAGAAATTTTAATCATATATTTGTGTATCAATAAAAAAAAATTAACTAAAATAAAAAGGATTAAAAAATTAAATGAAGCCACCCATTATTTGATATATTAAAAAAAAATATAAGGATTATATTTAGAAAAAAAAAAAAAAAAAGAATAACGGACAATTAAAAAAAAATAAAAACCTTTGGAATTTATTGTAGGAGATAAAGATGATGGTGGAGATCAACGGTAATAAATCAAGAATGGAGGAGATGAAGAAAATTAGACATACTTGAATATAATGACATGTCTTCTCCTTTTATATATAGTATAATAAGATATTTAGATGTAAGTAAATAAAAAACTAACATTTTCTCTCTCTACCTCCCTTTCTCTCTCCACTTTCTATTTTTCTTTTCTTGTTTTTAATATAGAGAATAAAATTAAAATTAAAATAAAGGACGATTTAATTTAATTTACTATTTTACCCTCATATATTATAAAATTAAATTAAAAATTCTATTATAAAGGTATAATTGTAAGTTTATTGTCTTCTTGAAAACTCTTCCTCATTTTCTACCCAAATTGGTGTGGAAAAACTTTTATTTAGAAAATTATATATTTTTGTTTATATTTTTTTGCTCCTTCCATTTTTTTTCCGTACCAAAGTTTTTTTTTTTTTTTTTTTTAAATTTCCTATCGTATTTTTCTTTTTATTTTTTTATTCATCATTTTTTCCACCCAAACAAAAGCATTCCAAATTGAGAAAAAACCTTTGTCCTGATCACACGAGTTAATCCAACTTCAATAACGTTTTGTAATTGCTGCAGTTCCTCTATATTTAATCTTTGTATATCCTCTCCCATCATCTGCCTGCATGAATTAATCATGCAAATCATCGGTTAATATATGTATGGGACTTGCCCCAGGAAGCTAAAACACTAATCCCAGTGAAAAAATCAAAATCTAATCTCACTAAGAAAATCCTAGTCACTGTCTATGTGAATCATTTGTATTCTATAACATTGTACTTTTCACATACATCAATATAATTGTTCAATATTCTCTCTCAATATTTCGCCTCTGAATTATTCTAACATCATCTAAGATTAAGATTGATTGGAAAAAAAATTATGAAAAAAAAATTATGAATATTTAATAGTTTTTAATAATTATTACTTCAACAGCTACCTCAACTGACGCATCTTCTTTGCACTTTCGTCGCCAAATCCTATTTGCTACAATGAGACCACACAAATATCAGAAAAATATATATAAGATTAATGAATAATTACTTAATATATATTGTAAATATGAAAATGAATAAATAAATAAATAAATAAATAAAAAAGGTTAATTACCTGTAGTTTTTGTGAAGGGCCGACAAGTTTTTCCAAATTAGATTGGAAATTATACTTCTCCAGTATGTCAGAAATGCTTGAAAACACATATAACAAAGAAAGATTATATATAAGTTTTAACTTTTGAAACACTCAAAATTCATAAGATCGGAAAAGAAGAGAGAAAAAAACGTACTTAAGAATATAGTGTTAAAAAAAATTAAATATTTATTAATTAGATTATGCATAAATTACCTTATTTTGTTTCCTAAAATTATTTTTAATATATACTTATGTGTCCTTATTATATTTTTATTAGACCGTATTAATGAGATTAGGACCCTCTTTGATAACACAATTCAACACTTAAAACCGATTACATTAAGTATTTATCAAATTAAATCTATTTGATAACAAAATCAAGCAATCACGTAAAATGTAAGTGTCACTTAAATTTTGTTCAACATTTTAAGTAATGAGTTACTCACTTAGACATAATAAAATTAAGTAATCACTTAAAATATAAGAATCACTTACAAATTGATTCACTTAATTGTTTTTATCACTTGTCACTTAATATCATAGAATATCTAATTATCATAACTAACATTTTATACTAATATTGTGAAATATTGAGAAAAAAATATTTTATTTTTTTTAAATATTGACGGCCTTTGACTTCGTTGAGCTTCAAAGCACTCCCACTCCCTTTGCAGTCCAATCTTGGAACTAGGCTCCCAAGGATCGTGCAATGGATGTGTCGGGTTCAAAAGTCTCCTCCAACTGCCGTTGGAATTGTGTGTTCGTCTCTGCCTGTTCAAAGAGCAACAAACAATGGTCAACAAGGAACACCTATATGCCTGATGTGAAACAATCCATGCTCCCTCTGATGAATGCTCTTTTTGGTTCTTGCTTGATTACTGGAGGACTGCCGATGGGAGGCGTTGTCACTACAACTTGGTGCCTAGTGTGCTCTTCACGGAAATGAGTGCAACTCAAAGGAGAGAAAGTCCACCTTAATGTCAGTGAGAATAGGGAAAGAAGGGACAAAATCATATCTGCTTGGCTGGTCAACATAAGCAGGGTCGTTGGGAGATGGGGTCTATTGAAAGCAAAGTAAGGACAAGAAGGGTTGTGAAGCTTTAGTTCGGCTCGAATTCCCCAAAAAAATAAAAAACATAGCCATGAGGCTTAAGAGACAAAGAAAACGGGATCACAGTGATCGCCCTGCAAACAAAAGAACCTGATCTATGTAGGCCAGAAGCCAGAAAAAGCATTTTAGCTATAGCTCGCTTGATCACATCGATCGCTCCATTGGTCTTATTTTAAGATCAGTGAAATGAATGAGTGAGAGCTATTTAAGAAAGAGGCGGAACATCGCTTTCCGTGATAGCAAAGGGAAAACGAGATATTGATTCCTTAGGAAGTAGACTTTCGATGTGCGAAAGTGGATGCACAATGAGATTCACTCTAGATTGACTGTCTTCGTGCTCTATATCTAAGCTCTAAGACTCCTATTGTATTGTTATGAGACCCTTCTTTCCTGATCAAATCAACCCGAAAAGAGTGTTCTATATATAAAGACAAGCCCCTCAATTCTACCACAAGGACAAAAAATCATACAAATATACTTTTTTTGAAGTTAAAAGTGTTAAAAATTGAATATTTAATATATTCAACACTTATAATTTCAGCACTTAAAATTTTAAGCATTATCAAACATGCCATTTATTTTGTTAGCATTTCTTACTTAATACCATCAAATATCTAATCTCTACAACAATAATTTAAAATTAATACTATAAAAATCTTGCAAAAAACATTATATATAAAAAATAATAGATAGAAAAGGTATTAAATTAAAAAAAGAAAAAATTAGAGAGAACCCCACTTTTACTATTAAAATTAAAATGGGTCACTACATACAAGTCCATATTGAGAAAACACCACTTATATATTTATTATTTAAAATAAACTCAAATACATATTCTTTCACTACATCAATTGCAACATAATAAATGGGGGATGCAAATGTTACTGTCCAATAACAATATGAATAGCAATATAATGAAGAAGGAGATGCAAATGTTGCTGTATAAGAACAATGTCAATATCAACATAATGAATATGGAGACATAAATATTATTGTACAGTAAATAATTATCATATACCAGTTGAGTTTTTTTCTAAACTTAAATAGTTACATGGGTACAAGAATGAATTAGTAATGGGTCTTGAGACCCGTGATAAAATACCCTTTAAGAAAATAGTATCAATGAGATCGTACCAACTATTCTTCTATTGAAAAATGAATCGGAGTAAGTTATTAGACTAGTGTCTACTGCTCATTACAAGTAAGTAGTTCCCAGTAGTACACTATCTGTCACAAACTTATTTGATCCCGAAGAGTTAGGCTACTGGCTAACATACAATCAATGCTTAAAAAATCAAAGAAAAGTGCTATTGCTATTTTCATGAAAGCACAATGGTGTCACAATACTTGATTATTCTTCTGTTTGAAAAATGGTTCCTAGTAAATTATTAGACTATGTTCTATTAGTCATGACAATTGTTTACCTGGTAATAAGGACTAGAAACAGAAAAAGTTACTTCTAAATTATTTTATATATAAAGTCGAAATTGTTTAATATTATTGACACTTCAAATTATAAATGTTTCAACATGATGTTCTAAAAGTCAAGGAATGGATCTTAGCCCACAAGGAAGTTACCTAAAAAGATAACCCAATCTCAGTGATTGGAAACCCTATGAAAAAGGCTCAATGGGTAATAACAATCCGTACTACTTATTAAAAAACACCTAATACTTGTATAATTTGATGTTAAGGATGAGTCTAAACCGTAATCAGAGGAGCAAACTCTTGCTCCGTAGAGTCCATGTGTACCTTTGGAGAATTTACCTAACTGAAAATGGTGCTTGAGGTGGTAATTATGAGATTGAGCTTTCCCTAGTAACTCTAATGAGACTCAAGATAGATGATCATTGCCATAATAGAGCAAAATCGCGAACATGATCTAATACTCAAATTGTTTGTGTACTTGCTGAAGTTCAGTCGAAATGATCTAGTTCAAGACATAATTCACTATGGTTCCTTTGAATGAATGTTTGTTATACTAGTTGAGGTTCAAATTCGAAAGACATCTACACCTATTGCTCAGTATTATATTGTCTATATTTTTATTTAAATTTAATTTCAAATTATTTGGAGGAATTGTTAGAAAAAATAAGTTAAAATCAAATATTTAATAGTTATATTATACATAAATTATCTTATTTCATTTACGGTGCAATGGGTTTAGGTGTCCTAATTACATTTTTGGTTGGTTCAATTATTTTGATTAAGTTATAATTTTTGTAATGTTAATTATATAACTTATTTTATACTAAATATGAGATTGCAAGTTAAGTTTTCTACCCAAGAAGTAAGGTGGAAGAACAAAAATGCATGAGAAAGAGAGGAAGACAAGAAATATACAAGGACAAACACATATGACATATATATGTATATGTATATGTACCTACCTTGAGCTGGAATACTTGTACAAGTTTCCACTTTCAGAGATGATTATGAGGGCAACCTGGGCATCGCAAAGAACAGCGAGCTCTGAAGCTTTGTTTAGAAGCCCTCTTCTTCGCTTGGAGAAGGTGGCTTGCCTGGCCGTTGTCTTTTCAATCTTCTTGATCTGGATCTTCTTCCTCACCATATTAGCAGCTATTTTATATAAATGTAATTACCCATCATTAAAAAAAATGAAAATAAATATAAAATGTCAGTCTTTTCGGCTTAATTTGCAATTTTCTTAAATCAAAACGATCGCATATATAACCATGTAAGAGCTTGAAAGCAATGGAGGGTAGGGTTTTCTTTTCTGTTAGTTTAAGCAGAGTTTGCAGAAACCCTAGAGAAATACGCATTTTTGCATATGACTCAATAAACCAATAAAAACCCAACAAATATCTTTCCTAGGGTTTGTGTTCCCAGATTTCTGCTACTATTCTTAGAAAAACAGAAATCTGGGAACAATTATTGTTGTTCTAAAATTCCAAGAGCAGAACATGAACATTCATTTTTATTTTATTTTTTTGATTTTTTGGGTCCTCAATTTTTTTTTTTCCAATTTGTTGGGAAAATTGTTTTGTCAGGTAGGGTTTTCAATGATAATTCGAGCAGGGAAGTTTTGATATGTACCAAAAACCCTAAAAACAAACAGTGCCCAATTCGGATCCGGGTGAATCAAATACAGTGATGAACAAGAATGGAAGTTTACATACATACATGCATATATATGTATGTATGTCTAGCAGAAACCCTAAAACAGACAATACTCGGCTCGGATCCGGGTCAGAAAAAGCACCAATCAAGTGAAGTTTGAGGAAATGCTGAATTCGGTAGATGGGTTTACGAGAAGAACCAGAAATTTAAATAAATAAATAATTAATTAATCATTGGGGGGCACTTACTCTTGATTGGCTTGGAGAGCTACAGCCGAGAGAGAGAGAGAGAGAGAGAGAGAGAGAGATGAGAGAGCACCAATTGGGGAAGAAAATGTCATAAAAATGCTGTCTGCATAAAAAAGAGAAATTGGGTATTTAAAAGTGATTTAGTCCACGTGTCATCTAGTAATTGGGGATAACAGGCCCCCTCTCTCAATTGACCAGAGTGCGACATCTGTCAATTGCCAAAAATAGGCTAATCCTTTTTTGTCAGTCTAATTAGATAAATTATCATATAGACAAAAATACTCTTACAACATAAAATTGTGTTTGGATAAAGAATTTATAAAAAAGATTTCATTTGATTAAGGGATTTTGAAATCATTTTTTGACAAATTCCTTGTTTGGATAATAAGAGAAAGAATTTGCCAAATTCTTTTTTGAGTGAATAGAAGAATTTACAAATGAATTTGAAAGAGGTAGAATTTGACAAATCCACTCAAACAAAGGATTTCCAAAATCACGACCACAGCTTTGACGCCGAACAAACCAAGCTTCTCGACGACTGGTGATTCGCGATGACGACCAGAGCCTCTTGACGACCAGCACTTCGCGACGACGAAATCCCCAATTCTGCACTTTCGTCTTCTGCTTCTTCCTCGACGATTTCATCTTCATTCGTCGTCGTCCTCAACGATTTCGTCTTCGTTCGTCGTTGTCATCGACGATTTCGTCTTTGTCTTCTTTGTTCGTCGTTGTCCATCGTCGATTTCATTTGGTTGCCGTCGATTTCATCGTTCGTCGAGGTGAATTTGGTTCGAATTTTAGGGTTCTTCGTCCAATTTTGGGTTCTCCGTCTTCTTCGTTCGTCTTCGTCTTCCTTTAGGGTTCTTCAATTCGTCGTCTACCAGTTCGAATTTGTGGAATTTGGTCGTCGTCCTCATTTGGTAGCCAGTCGTCATTCGTCGTCGATTAAAGCTCTATTTTGTTTTGTTTTTGTTTTTGTTTTGTTTTTTTGTTTTTTGTTTTTTCTTCAAAAGTGGGGAAAAAAAATAAAATTATGGCCTTTGTGTACTGTTTGTGATTTGTGTTTTAGTTCTAATATCCATAAATTTGTTGAAATTTGGGATTAGAAAAAATATTGTTTACAAATGTTTTACATATCCAAAAAAGGGAATTGTAAATTACACATTTAAATACTTCAGCTCAAACAATTATCCAAACAAGAAATTTGTGAAATGAAGGAATTTCAAAATCCAGGATTTTGTAATCCCTTCATTTCACAAATCCTTTAGATTTATTAAATCCCTTACCCAAACGCAACCTAATATTTTTTGTTGTCGCTTATTATATATTTTCTAATTTTTACTTTTTGTATCATTTTTTATTTTTTAATTTTGTTATTTCTATTTGGCATTTTTAATTTATTTATTTTTATTATTTTTGGTAAATAAAAATCTAGAAAATAAAATAAAATAAAAAGTTTTTTTTTTTGTTTTATTTTTTGTTTTTTGTTTTCTAACATTTTTACTTTTACTTTTAATTTTAATTTTTATAAACGCGATATACAAATATCACCAAAAAACAAAAAATTTGAATCAAAAACAAAATGAAAACTGAAAAAATAGAAAACGAGATAGAGAAAAATAAAAGAATAAAAAAAATGTTATAAAAGTACTTTTGCCAACAAAAAAGTGATAAAAAGTGTTTTAATTATTATAAAAATTTTAAGAGATGACATTTATATTTATTAAAATGATAGGTGTATTTTTATTATAAACTAAAATTATTATTGTCAATAGTACATGTATACTTGTCTCAATAGTACATATATTTTTGTCTGAATATGTTCACGAAGAATAAACATTTTGCATTTGGAAGGATCGAAAAACGAAAAGAAACAAAAATGATGGAATTTAATCATTGTGAAAGGAATTGTTTTTACCTGGTGTGCGGTTAAGTTGTTTAGTTAAAAAAGAAAAAGGAAATAAAGAAAAATAATTTATTTAATATAATTTATTATTTTAACCTTATATATTACAAAAATAAATTAAAAATTTTATTATCAAGATATAATTGGAATTCTATTATCTTCTTGAAAAACTCTCATTTTCCTTTGTATTTTCTTTTTCCACCCATTGTGCTTTTGTACCTAACAATTTTTTTCGTCATTATTCATCTTATTTTTCTTTTTATTTTTTTATCCATTTATTTTTACCCAAATAAACACACCCTAAATATTTTAAAATATAATTTTTCGTGTATCGAATAATTCAATGTATAAATATCTATAAAATAAAACGGGATGTACATAAACCCCCTAAATAAAGAGCGATTGTGATTTATCTATGCGGTTTGAAAAAATTCAGATCTAAAAAAAGAGAGAGATACGTGCGGTTGCAGACAAGGCCAAATTTGGAGTGGGGATGGCCGAATTTGGACTAAGGACCATTGTGATGGCAGTTTGCCGCATTACAGTTGTGGTGGTGGGGCTTTGCAACTGAGCCAGAGGAGAAATGGAGATGACGGCTGAAATGAGGTTGGATTAGGGTTTTATTTAGGGTTTCCAACATTATATATATCCAAAAAACAAATTGACATAATTTCATGTCTATATAACATTTTACACCAATTTCATTTGAACATAGATAATAACTAACAATTGAATATCAATGATAACTAATAATCGAGACAAACTTGTATTTATATAAAATAAGGAGACATATCACGGGTTATATGCAAAAAATAAGTAAATTGGGGTGTAACTTATATGAGAAAATAAGCATCATTCACCCACATTATAAATTCCAAATATATATATATATATATATATATATATATATATATACATTATTTACAAATACATACTATTTATATACCCACATTGAGCTTCCAATAGATTCTTTTTTCGGTTTCATCTACACCCTAAAAAATCCAAAAAAAGAAATTAGACATGAAACATTACAAAGAAAAAATAATATGAAAAAACAATCAATAATTACAACACAACTTTATTTAGAGAAATATTTGAAAATTGAAAAAACAAAAATCTATTAACGTCTTAATTTAATGCGATAACAATCAATAACGTCTCAAGACATGAATAATACGTGGTAGAAATTAACTACTTTAAGCATAAATTAGAACAAAAATAAAGAATTATTAACTACACTCGTAGTAAATGACAAATTTATCAATGCACTATGTTGTTGGAAAAATAGTTGAAATGATGAAAACTTAATTTTTCTTTAACGCAAGTAATAAATAAATTGTAGTGTAAATTACATGAGAAAATAAACATCATTTCACCCATATTGTTAATTCCAAATAAAAAAAGAAAGAAAGATCATACATTCTTCACAAATACATAATATTTATATACTTACATAGAATTTCCAATCGATTCTCTTTTTTGTTTCATCTACACCTAAATTAAAATAAGCACCAATAATAGAGAAAAAAGATGCAATAAGAAATCTTAAAAATTTCTAAAACTTCATAGAACTAATCATGAAAACTAACACAAAGTTTAGATAGAAACAGAAAGTAGACGGATTTAAAAAATAAATCCATTATTTTGAAAAGTAAAGATGATTTACTTCAAAAACAAATTCAGAATAATAGAAGGAAAGATGATTTATCTATTTAAAAAAAAAAAAAAACTTACCCTTTAATGAATAAATGGTTCTCTCATACTCATTCCTACAACGATGACCAAACCAACTGCAAAACCTAATAACATCAACCAAATTGAATAACTAAACAATTGAATTAATCAACAATAGAAACAACTAAAGAAACCAATAAAAAAGCAAAATCAAATGTAAAACAAAATATGAACTTAAATTACCCACTCACTATGATCTACTATGCATCATAAGTTACGCTATTTCCTGAAAATATTGATAGTAGTATATCCACTTGTAGAGATTTGAAAACAAAAAAATCAAATCAAATAACCTAAAACAATGAAATTAAATAAAATTCCCCTAAAAAGAATTAAATCAAGAATGGAGCTCGATCCGCAAATTGAATTAAATCCCTACAATGAAGAAATAAAATCAAAATCCCTACAACCTAATGAAATCAAAATCCATAAAACCAAATCAAATTAGATATTATTCAACTCACATATTCTTTATCAAGAGTCACAACAGCAACTGGAGGAGGAACCATAAAGTCCAGGATGCAAGAGGCCTCCTAAATTAAGGCCAATACCAGCACCAGAGAAGCAGTAGCAACAACTCAAAAGATTTCAATGGTGACCGCTGTAATGAAAACAAAATTCAGTTGTTGCAAAAAATAGCAAATAGAAAATCAAATGCAGCTATTTTAGAGAGAAAGATAGATACGTACCATTAAAGAGACAATGGCAACTATTGGTCCAGTGAGCTACTCAAGAGGGGGTGAATTGGGTAGATAAAAAATTAATCCAAATAATAATACTTCAAAAAATCAAATAATTAATTTTTACCCAAAATTAATTATTATCTTTATAACAACAGTTATATATTCAACTAGGTGCACATTAAATAATAATATATAAATAAAGTAAATAAAGTAGCACACCAAAAATTTATACTAGTTCACTAAGTTATTCTTGGCTAATCCAGACCTCCGAGCTCTGTGGAGAGTCGCACCCACTAATTACTAAGATTTCTTTAAACAGGTTGGAACCAAACATTTACACAATGATTCTTTTCACAGGCTCAGAATCAATCTTTACAACTTCATTTTCCTAGGCTCAAGAATAACCTTTTCTTTTTTCCCAAGCTTAAGAATAACATTTTCTTTTTCAGGCTCAAGATTAACCTAATCTCTTCACAGGCTAAAGATCAAACGTAATTCTTTTATACCTTAGATTAAGAATCAAACCTCACAATCACTCCAAATAACCTTTTCCCAAGTAAGGATAAAATCTTTTACAATTCACTCGCAATTGATCCTAATCAGGAAGAATCACACCCAACTCTTTTCAAGAGAAAAGAGTAACCTAACTTTTTTATACTTAAGACAAAGATTAAAATCTCAATCTCTTTATCGGAAGAGATTGAAACCAACTACCCTTTGATTAGACATTCCCAATAGTATCTAACCCAACATTCAACTCACCAATTACAAAATTTATAAATGATTTTTTCACTTGGAGCTTCTACCACCCCAAATAAATTTGAATTCAATTAATGTCCTGATACTAGTGATAGAAATACAGTGAGAATTTTAAAATATGGTTTTAAACAAAAAATGGGTAGCAAACAATTTAACACGTAATCAGATTTTCTCAAGAAATTATTTCAAAAGTAATTTTCAATTTAAAATTCAAGAAAATAATTTCAAAGATCAAATTTCTAAGTAATAGATAATAATATCAAATAACAATTAATAGCAAATAACTTGGAACGATCTCACCAAGAATCCACCGAATAAATAATGATAAGCAATGAAACTTCAAGTCGGCAATCAGCAATAATCCACTCTAAAATTTCTCAAAACTAAATCTTAAGAAAATTCTCACAATACTCTCAGTATAATCTCAGAATGATCACTCTTGGAAAGCACTAGAATTGAATAACTTTTCAAAATTAAATGATTGGGATTATTGGATCCTAAAAAACGCAGGTCTATTTATATGAGATTAGAACAAGCTCTCTAACGGTTAATTCCCATATTTCATAACAAATAATTATTCCAATAGACCCCTTATATCATAAAGACTCAATCTTGGTATAATTCACTTAATTATATCTTTCAAAATATCCAATTTAGTCTCTCAAACTTTTTCTCAATTTCAATTAGATAGGATAGAAAGAATTTCATGAACCAAATTGAGAAATATCCAAAATACTTGAATCATATCTATAAGGATAACAAAATATCAATCATATATCTTAAATTCCATCATATCCCTAAGATATCTCTCATATCCTAACCATAAAATAACTACTTTTTGGATCAAAATCATGAAATTCTTAAATTCTGAAACTGTCCATCGGTTGACCGACCAACACCCATCAGTCGACTGCCCAATTCAGGACATAGCCCAAGACAAAATCTCTTTGCCATAGGTCGACTGCCCCTTATGTTTCTATCGACCGGAAGATTCAGAGACTTTCATAGATCGACTGCCCTGTCGACCTAACGATTCAGAGAGTTCATATTTTAGCCATAGGACGACATATCTATTGACCAAGAAAGTCAGAGTCTGAATTGTTTTTCCAGTTCCTTCTCATTGGTTAACTGATCAGCGTTGGTCGGTTGATCAATCCTGCTAGAACTTCTCTCCTTAAATAATTTTTTACTAAATTTCTTTAACATTTTTGTCCCTTTAACCGATTTCGTTTCTCGATTAACTCCACTAAATCCTTAAATTCAATTTTAACCAATTATCTTTCTTAAATCAATATTTCTTCATCAATTTCACATAGGAGCAAATATGTTAGTTAATTAGGATCTTATTAAAAACACACCTAATTGTAAAAATATTTTGTGTCATGTGTGATCTAATCGGGATATATTAAGAGTAAAAATTAACCTGAGTTGTTTTCCCCTAAATTCTTCAAAATCTTCGGTCTCTTAATGCTTGTCTCTTTATCAGTCTCTTGCATCCTTAGCATCCCTAACCATCTTCAACAATTTCTTCATGATTAAATCGTCAAAGAAACTTTATCACTGAAATACTCAATAAATTTATTAGTTTCACCAAAAATATTAACACTTAATTGTCCATCAAAATCTTAGGATTAACAACAGCAATCTGGTGAGTGGCGACACATTTGGTGGTGGTAACCATTCTATTATGTTCCCAAAACATATGCGGTAAAACTCATGTAAATGAACAAAAAATGATCTTTTCTAAACCCATATTTTTGTTTCTGTTCCCAATTCATCCATGAACCAAAACGAATCAGGGAACAGAAAAACCAACAATACTGCTTGCCAAATCAAAATTAAAATATTATTCCTCAAGAAACCATAATTTTTATAAGATTTAAACACATAAATCATCCAACATGTAAAAAGAAATGAGAATCGTAACTAAAATTTTATGAATTAGAATTTCTAGATCAATTCTGAAAATTTCTCCCAAAAGAGGCAGCAAGAATTGAACACAGGCATGGTGCCATTTTGTTCAGGGTCATGACAGAGAGTATTTAGAACACGTGAATTAGAATTTTCAGATCAAATCAAAAAATTTCTCCCAAAAAATGTAGTAGGAGCAGTGTTACCGTGTGAGGGTTTCGTGACTTGATAGGGGGCTACTGGATTTGGTCAACTCAAACTAATTCAAAGTTTCAAACACAGATTTGGCCATATCAGACATCGATCTGCCCAATTGGAACAGAAAAATGGTGAGAAAATGTGATGTTAGTACGAGAAGGAGAAAAATATGATAGAGAAAGGAATTGAACTTACATTTAGCCAAATCGAGTGAGATTGAGAAATAGGTGAGTAGTGGCCGAAAAGATTGAGGGAGGCTGAATGACGAAGCAAAGGTGCAGTGATTGGAGTTGGGGAGTAGCGCAGGGATAGGGGTTCCAACGATGGAACAACGTTGATGGCGATCGGCGGTAGAACAATGATTCGGCGATAGAACAGTGATAGTGTGGCGGCGGCAACGGCGACAACCTACAAAAGGAGGAGGAGAAAGCGAGAGAAAGAAAAAGCGAGAGTGAGGTAGGAGTAAAAAGTTTTAACCTTAATTATGTAAAGCACTCATGAAGCTAGAGTTAGGTTTAGGGGGCTGAGTCAGCGGACTATTAAGCAGACGTGAGAGAATGGAGAGAATTAGGTGTGGCGAGGAGATATGAGTGAACATGGCAGCCAACTGGTAGCGTCTGAGAGAGGGGTAGAGGAAGCAGTAGCAAATGAACAGTGTTGTGGTGTGGCGGTGGCTAAGAGAAGGCAAAGAGAGTGAAGAAGAGAGGGACAAAGGAATCGACGATGGTGGTGAGTGTGTTTGGGGTGACTAGCCTGATGGAGAGTGAGAATGAGAGATCGATTGAGTGTGTGAGCGAAGGGAGCGACATAGTAATCGTAATTTTTATTTTTATTGTATATGCAAATTAAAACTCATTCAATAGCTACCAATAGTTAAATGTTTGTCTCTTGATCCGACGACTTTATTTATAAGTGAGTTGATTTATTATATGGATATATAAGGGTATAAATAACTCTTAATAAATTTGGTTAACGGTCAAAGGATTGTAGACTAAAAAATCTTTTTAAAAAAGACTAATTTACAAAACAAATGTTTAATTTTTTTTTTTACTAAAGTAACTCTTAAATAAAGGTTAAACAATAAAAACCTCAAAATTAAATTAATGAAAATAATATAAAAGAGAAAATATAATATACAGAATTTATGGACATTAAGTTTATTAAAATTATAGAAATAATATATTGAAATTAGATTTATTAATATTACTGAAATATTAAATTTATAAAAATTAAATAAAGAAATAATATAAAAGAGACAATATAATACATGGAAATTATGGATTTTAAATTACAAAAATTATAGAAATAATATATAGACATGAAATTGAGGAATAATACAAAAATATTAAATTCATGAAATTTAAATTAAAAAAAATAATATAAAAAAATATAATATACAGAAATCTCAGACCAAAAATAATAGAAATAATTTATGGATTTTAAATTTAAGAAAATCAAATTTAAAAAATAATATAAAAGAGAAAATATAATATATAAAAATCTCAGACTGAAAATTATAGAAATAATTTATGAACGTTAGATTTAGTAATAATATTGAAATATTAGATTTACTGAAATTAAACTAATGAAATAAAAAAAATATATATATAAAATTATGAGCATTAAATTTACAAAAATTATAGAAATAATATATTGATATTAAATTTAATAATAATACTGAAATATTAAATTTATAAAAATTAAATTAAAAAAATATATATATATATAAAAAAAAAAAGAGAAAACATAATAGACTTAAAATATAAACATTAAATTTACGAAAATTATAGAAATAATATATAAACATTAAATTTTGTAATGATAATGAAACATTAAATTTATGAAAATTAAATTAAAGAAATAATATAAAGAGAAAATATAATATACAGAAATTATGGACACTAAATTTTTGAAAAAATAGAAATAATATATATGAAAATTAAATTAATAATATTAAAATATTAATTTATAAAAAAATAAATTAAAAAATAATATTAAATTATATTTAAATGTTTTTTTGTACGGCCTTACCTTCAAGCACGGGTCATATTCTAATATATAATAAAACATGATGAATATAAATCCTCTAAACAAATCTCAGTCGTTCTTTTTTCTAGAGACAATGAATGGTCCAAATTGATCTATAAAATTAACATAAATATATTTATATTTAACGTTATATATCTTATACCTAATTGATGACAGATAATATAGTTTTTTGTATAACCAAATAGAGAGAATATGTTTTTTAAATATATATAAATATATATATATAAACATTAAATTTACTAATAATACTAAAACATTAAATTTACAAAAATTAAATTTAAGAATTAAAAAAATCATATAAAAGATAAAATATAATATAGGAAAATTATAAAGATTAAATTTATGAAATTATAGAAATAGTACACGCACATTAAATTTAGTAATAATACTAAATTATTAAATTTATAAAAATTAAATTAAAAAAATAATATAAAAGAAAAAATACATAATATACAAAAAAATTATGGATATTAAATTTAGTAATAATAAAGAAATATTAAATCTACAGAAATTATAGAAAAAATATGTGGACATTAAATTTAGAAATAATACTAAATTATTAAATTTGTGGAAACTATAGAATGAATATTAAATTTAGTAATAATACTAAAATATTAAATTTACATAAATTAAATTTAAAAAATAATATAAAAGTGAAAATATAAAATACGAATATTATGAACATTAAATTTAAAAAAATTACAAAAATAATATATGGACATTAAATTGAGTGATAATGCTGAAATATTAAATTTATACAAATTAAATCAAAGAAATAATATAATAGAGAAAATATAATTTATGGAAATTATGATAGAAATAATATATAGATATTAAATTTAATAATAATGCATAAGTATTTAATTTTCAAAAATTAAAAAATAATATAAAAGAGGAAATATAATATATGAAAATTTTTTACATTAAATTTACATATATTATATAAATAGTATATGGACACTAAAATTTAATAATAATACCAAAACATTGAATTTATAGAAATTAAATTAAATAAATATTATAAAAGAGGAAATATAATATATGGAAATTATGAACATTAAATTTACGAAAATTATAGAAATATTATATATGGACACCAAAATTTAGTAATAATACCGAAACACTAAATTTATCGAAATTAAATTAAATAAATATTATAAAGAAGAAATATAATATACGAAAATTATGGACATTAAATTTATAAAAATTATAAAAATACTATATGTAGACACCAAAATTTATTAATAATACGAAAATATTATATTTATAAAAATTAAATTAAAGAATAATATAAAAGAGAAAATATAATATACAAAAATTATGGAGATTAAATTTATAGAAATTATGTTAATAATATATGGATATTAAATTTAGTAATAATATTGAAATATTAAATTTATAAAAATTAAATTAAAAAAAATAATATTAGATGAGTTTTAATTTTTATTTATTTGTTTTTTTTTTTTTTTTTTAACTCCGTGCTTTCAGACGCTAGTAGTTTATATATTTGTTTTTCAAATTTGAGTCTCCTAAATATATAAGCCATGAATATATTTTTAATGAGATGTCAACAACTATTATGGTTTTAGAAGTGGGAACGACATCTATTTCACTCGATTTTTATTGTTAGTTTGAGTTAGGACCTGTTTACTAAAACTTAAAATTGAGTGCGAAAGAGTTAGTTATAAATATTTAATCATGTGATCTTACAAGTGTCGAATGTATTAATTTTTTTTTTTAATTTTCTTAATTTTAAAAAAAATAACTGTGCATAAATTTTTGTGTTTAAAATAATTTTTATAACTTTTCTTTCTAAAACATTCTCTCCCTACCACATTATGTATCTATTTTGCTCAATTTCATTTTTTTTTTTTTATCTACAAGTATTTATATATAATTTTTTTTAAAAACTTTTATAATGATTATGTTTAATTATGGTTGTGGTAGATAAATCTATATAATAAAATAACCCACTTACAAAAATTATCGGATTAAAAGACAAACCAACTTATATTTTGAACCTTCGGATGAATATGAGAATTATTTTTGAAATTGATGTACTTTATAAACTTTTATGTATGTATTGGATTAGTCTCTTTTTTTTTTTAAATTATGTTTCATACATATTAAAATTGATATAGTACCTTTAGACACAAGAAATCCTAAATAAACGAAAAAAATTAGAGTTAACCCACTTTCATAAAATAAATTCAGGTCATAGCCCAATAAAAACTTTAAGAAAATAATATTTATAAAAAAATTGAAAAAATATTTAATTTTGATATTACAAAACTATCTTTTTCATAAATAAACAAATAAACACTAATTCATTTTAGATATCTATTTTTTTTTTTATACCTATATGGTTTCTCTCTCCCTTTCTCTTTTTCGGCTCCTCTCGCCACCAGCCAGCGCCACCACTGGCTACAGCTCCACACCACTGGTGATATTGAATTTTGTTGTGGTGTCAGCAATGATATTCAATATTTGTTGTGGTGATAGAGGTTATAGTGAATATTTATTGTTGTGGTGTCAGCAATGATATTCAATATTTGTTATGGTGATAGAGGTTATAGTGAATATTTATTGTTGTGGTGGTGATGATAGTGAATATTAGAGGAGATAGTAAATATTTGTTGTTGTGATAATGATAATAGATATTTATCGTGGTAATAGTGGTGGTGGCGATAACGAATATCTGCTATGGTGGTGGCGATGTTAGCAATATTTGTTGTGGTGGTGGTGATACCAAATAGTTATTGTAATGGTTGGGTCACAATGATCAATATTCCATGTGGTGAAAGAAAGTGACAACAATATTGTTCGTTGTGGTGGTGATGGTGAAAGTAAATATTTTCTATAGTGGTGGTGGTGATTATAGGAAATATGTGTTCTGATCTTGGCGGTGATATGAATGTTTGTTGTAATTAATGGCAGCAAGGGTGATAAGTGAACGTTTGCTATGTGGTGGTGGTAATAGCGAATATTTGTTGTTGCAATGGTGATGATTAGTTTGATGCAATAGCGGGTTGTGTTTGGTGTTGGTGATGATGATAGTAAATGTTTGTTGTGGTGTTGTGACGATAATAGGAATATATATTAAAATTAAAATTTGACAACCTCTATTATAATTTATTATTTTTTTAGTTTTTTTAATAATTATTATAATAATTTTCAGTTTTTATTTTTGTGTTTATTATCACTTATTGTGTTTAATTATTCTTTTGTAACTCTTATATTTTTTTTTTACACTACATAAAGGGGATAGTTACTCTTTTAAGCATATAGAAAAATATCCAAAAAGTTCTTCCTCCTATTAATCTTTACCTATATAGTATTTTCAAGGTCGATTTGATAAAGATGGTTCATTAATATCTTCCGGTGAACTTGAACTCTAAGAGGACATGCTTATGAGTAACGGTTGTATCTTAGAGTTTAGCCATTGCCATTAGAACCTTTACATAGGGAGATAATCGTTACTTTAAGATAACGATCATTTGTGCCTCTTTGAACTCAAAGGCGAGTTCTTTGTACTTAGTTTATTACTTATATTTTGAGAAGTTTATTATTTATATTCTTGAGATAATTTTGAATATTTATTTAAATTATTATCATATATTTGTTTAAATTATTGTCAAAATCATATTATTTTCCTAACAATCTAAAAGTAATGATTAAGTGTTATATTTTAGAAACTAGATTGTTTTTAGATAAAACAGTTTCAAAATTTGTTTTTAAGAAAAATATTATTTTTTGAAAGAAACAAAAGTTTTTTTTTTTCAAAGTGTTTTTTATCCATTAATATATTTCATCAAGCGTTGTTTATATTTTCTAGTTATATTACAATTTAATTTTTTCCCTTTATCTTTTTCAATCTTAAATGATAAAATTGATAATATTTATAATTATATAAATTAAGGATGAAATAATTTATTAAATTTGTAAATTGAGTTACTATTTATATCAATATTGCAAAATCTTGACTAAAATATTTTATATAATTATTTTTTTGTAATTTATTTAAATAGTTTATTTATTATCATTATTCATATTTCTTATATATATATATATCTTTGTACTTAATCATCACAGAGCAATTATTCAATTTCTCTATAGCCTTTTGTATCTATGTATCATTGTTATGACTCATTTAGATGAAGCTGATAGTGTTAAATTTGAAAAATTTAGTGGCAATACTTTTGTAGATGTCAAAATCAACTTTGTTATTAACTTACTGTACTTGCTTTATTATCAGCCATAGATGATTCACCTTCTAGTCAAGAAGTACATTTTTCTTCTTGGCTCATTACACTTGAACAAATCAATTACCACTGTCTTCATGGAATCCTTTGTGTTTTGTCTGCTCATCTTTATGATGTCTATGAAAATTCAACCGCTTGTGTTAAAGAACTTTGGAATGCTTTAAACGTTGAGCATAGTATTGATGATGTTGGAATTAAGAGATTTGATATCTCTACATTCAATATATGAAATGTTGGACAACAAGTTCATAGGAGACCAAATCCACTTGTTTAAAGAATATTTAACAGGAGTAGAAATAATGGTATTGTTCTTAGCGAAGACTTCAAGGTTTCATACCTCATAGATAAATTGGTCTGACTTTGTCAAAACTTTTAGGCATAAGTAAGGTGAAGTGACTATATCTCTAACCATCAACTCTATCAAAGTTGAGGAAAAATATCGATTCATAACTTTTAAACATCAACATGAGAAACCTTTTCATATCAACTTGGTATAAAATGACAAGAATAAAAAAGTTCAAAATTTCAACAATAAAAATAATTTTCGTCCTAGGTGTAACAACTTTAAACCTAATAGATCCTTCAATCACTCAAGTCAACGATCAAACCAACTTAATCTTACTACTAGATCAAAAGGATTAGAAAAAGGGAAGATGCATTGTTTTGTTTGTTGTAGAGTCTACCACAAGACAAGGGATTGCTTCTATAAGAAGACTAAGCCTTACAAGCCTTAACTCATTCAAAATAATAATCGATGTGGTCCAAGAACTCAAGTCAATATACTTGTAGATCGTGAAAACCTTGGTGAACCTTCCTTTATGTATGATATTACTAGAATCAATTCTACTTGTCAAAATAAATATATGTTAAAAAATTATCAGAAATCAAGTGGAGGAAGTGTAACGCTAGGAAATGTTGTTGCACAAGTATGTGGTATAAGAGATAGTGATTTAAAGATGACATCTGGAAAGACTATAAGTTTAACCGGAGTGCGACATGTTCCTGAAGTGAGAAGAAATTTAATTAGTGTGTCAACCTTGATCCAACAAGGTTATAAAATTATTATGGAGCCCAATAAGGTTGCTATAACCAAGAATAATATTTTTGTTGTGAAAAGTCATGCATTTGTAAGGTTTGTTTAGATCAAATAAATTTTTAGAAGAAAATAAAAGTGGTCATCAAGTTTTGAATGTTGAGACTTCTAATATATGGCATATCAGTTTGAAAAAGTTTAAGAGATTGATGGATTTTAATTTTATTCCTAAATTTCATGTGGAGTATAAACAAAAATGTAAGGTATTTATTCAAGCAAAATAACCTAGAAAGCCTTTTAGAAGTGGTGATAAAAATACACAACTCTTACAGCTTATACATATAGTGATGTATTGGATTCAAATAGACCATCGACTAGAGCTGAGAATAAATAATTTTTTGACATTAATTGATGATTGTTTGAGATTTTGTTATATTTATCGTTTGAAAATTAAAGACGAAGTGTTCAATAAGTTTATAATATGTAAGAATAGAGCAGAAAATCAATTTAATTGGAAGATTAAGAAACATAGGTCTGATAGAGGGGTTGAGTATATTTTGGGTGATCGTAAGACTTTTTGTGAAGAATGTGGTATTATACATGAACTTACTCCACCATATTCACTTCGATCAAATGGAATTGCAAATAGGAAAAATAGAACTTTGATAGATATGGTGAATTCAACATTGATAAGTTTGCCCAAAAATTTATAGGGATAGGTTGTACTTACTGCATGTTTCATATTAAATCGCATTACGACAAAAGACAAAGAAAAAAACCCTTATGAAATTTGGGAGAATAAAAAACCTAATTTGAGAATCTTAAAAGTGTGTGGGTATTTAGAAAAAAGGGCTATACCAGAGCCAAAGAGAAAGAAAATATGACCCAAGATAATAGACACTATTTTCTTCCGTTATGCACAAGATAGTAGTGCAAAGAGAATTTAGTTATAGAGTTTCAAATTAGTGGTATCTAGATAAATTTGATAGTTGAATCAAGAGATGAAACTTTCTTTGAAGATATATTTCTATATAAAACTAGAATTTCTAAGTAGTTAGTAAACATAAATTCCATTCAAAGTCATGACATACATTCTAATAGCAATAGTCTTCCTGCTGAGATACAATCAATTTTTATTTATTTATTTATTTATTTATTTTGTAGAACTAAGACAAAGTAACAGATATAGAATTGAAAAGAGTTTTTGGAAAGATTTCTATACTTACTTAGTGGAAGAAGATTAGAAAACTTAAAAGGAAGCGTTATCTTCAATAAATGCACCTTTTTGGAAAGAGATAATAAATAGTAAAATTGAATCAATCATACAAAATAATACTTGAGAGTTAGTAAAATTGCCTCGAGAAAACAAAGCTATAGGCTGTAAGTGGATTTTTAAGAAGAAATTAAAACCCAATGGAAACATATATAAATATAAGGCTAGATTGATAGCAAAAGGATTAATTATTATGATACCTATTCTCCTTAACTAGTATTACAACTGTTAGAATCTGTATAACTTTATCTTCTATTTATAACTTAGTGATAATCAAATGGATGTAAAGACTGTTTTTTTTAAATGGGGATTTAGAAGAGGAAATTTATATGGAACAACTTGAGGGTTTTATTGTTAAAGGTCAAGAACATAAATTTTGTAAGCTAGTAAAGTCTTTATATGGTCTCAAGCAAGCCCCTAAGGAATGACATGAAAATTTTGATACGGTGATTTTAAAATATGATTTCAAAATTAATGATCATGACAAGTGTCTATATTACAAAGATAATAATAGGGGTAGTGTTATTTTGCATCTTTATGTAGATGATATACTTGTTTTTGGAACTAATCTGAATATTTTAGAGGATGTTAAGTCATACATGTCTAAGAATTTTGATATGAAAGATTTGAGAAAATCGTATATGATTTTAGGAATGAAACTAGAGAGAACCTTCAGAGGTATAACCCTTGATCAGCCAAATACTGTAGATAAAATGTTGAAGAAGTTTGAGTAATTTGATGTAAAATATGTTAATACACTTTATGATTCTAGTGTACATCTGAAAAAGAAGGAATGTCAACCAATAGAGGTGTGCAATCCAACTGCCTAACCAGACCCACCCGCGTAACCCATCCGATCTGTGCCCGATTACTGCGGTTAATGCACTAAATGGGCCGGTCGCGCGGCAAGTCGATCATTTATTCCAAGTCTTAGATCGGTCGCCTGATTTAATCCAAATCCATTCGAAGTAACCCGACCCGACAACACTCTTACTTAAATAAGATTTTTTTCTAGGGCTTTCTCATTCATTTCGTTCACATTAGCCATTTGATCTCTATACTCTCTCTTCGATTTATTGTCTATCTTTCATTTACACTCTCATGTTCAATGGATTCCCGATGGGCACGAAAAAATCTCTTCGGCTTTTTCGTCTCTTCGGCGTTTTCGTTTCTTTGATCCAAAGCCCTAATCATTGATTCATCATCTTGCGACTTGTGGTTGTGATAGACCTGACGGTGTGAGACAGAAACGACGACCAACAAGGTAACAACGTCGCACCGACGGTGAATACTGATGATTAGTGTTTGTTTATGCTTTGATTTTTATGGATTAACACTAGATTATTACTTTGATTTTTCTGAAAACCTATTTTATTGTTTATTTGTGTTTTGATTTGTTTTGGATTAGTACTCGATTTAGTTCACCCGAACATTACCCGAGTTGCAATCGATCAAAGTGTATCCGACCAAAACCGATTGGAATCCAAACAACCTGCGAAATATCGGTTGTATGATATACTTTGGTCGGCAGTGGTTCTGAAATTGATGACCCGAACATTGTCGGTTTGGGTCTCGGATCCATCTAAAATCAAGCCCACTCGACCCCTACACACTTCTATCAACCAGTATCTCAATTGAAGTATTCCCAAATAATAAGATCATTTTTGTATCTATCTAATAAGTAGACCTAATATCTCTTATTTTGTTGGAAGACTAAATTGATATACTCATAACACTAGTAAGTAACATTGGATAGCATTATAAAGGGTTTGTAAGTATCTCAGAGGGACTTTAGATTTCACCTTATGCTACTAAGATTTTCCTAATGTAGTTAAAGGTTTTAGTGATGCAAATTGGATCTCTGACAGTCTCGATGTGAAATCTACTACTGCGTTTATATTTTTATTAGGAAAAATTGCTATATCTTGGAGTACGTATGTAACGACCCGATTTTCTAGGGCCACCATGCGGTTTCTTCCTAAGGAGAATTAAGATTAAAAATCTTAGATGACGAATATTTTATTTGATAAAAATCTAAAAAATATTATTATATCAACTATTCTCTTGTTGAGGCTGGATTATAATAGTTGATATTAGGGCCGCCACAAGGTTAATAGGAATTTTATAATATAATTAATAGTTGATATCAATTTTACAAAAATAAAATAACATTAATACTATCGATTCCTATTTAATGATATCATCGGTGATGGATTCCTATAAATAGGAATCCACACATAGTCTCAAAGTGGAATTCATTTAATTAATTTTACAAATAAATACATTGGAGACCCGATCGGTTAGTCTAAAACTCAAATAACCAATATTTCATTTTATATAAAATCTGAGAAATTTTACCAACGACAGTGATAATTATAATTATCGAATTATCGAGTTGATTTTACAATAGTAACTAATAAATACAATTATTACAAATTCAATAGAATTTCAAATATAATTTTATATGCAGCTCCATTTCCACTGACCCTACAATTAAAACTGTGGGGTTGTGAGCCAATACTTAGTAGAATTTCAACCACTCTAATATGTGTATCTAACCAAATCCCAAAGAAACACATAAACGTGTATCTTACATAATTTTCACATAATCATAATTATTTCATAAAAATTAACAGTAATAGTTCATCCACAATAATATCATAAATTAGATTAAATACATATGTTAAAAGAGTTAGAAATTCTACCTGAAATCCGAAGCCGAAATTCGAACCATAATATTTTTCTCGCTTAAAGAAATTCAAAATATATGATCTTGTAATTTTTCTTACATATCCGTATATATATCATTAAGTGCTGATATATATATATATATATATATATATATATATATAAAGTTGACAATTGTTTCCTTCCTTAGGAAGGAAACAATTGTTAACCGTATATATATTTTATTTATTTATTTACACAAATATCTCCTCTTAAAATAAAAAAAAATATTAATTATACTCCAAAACTCTTAAAAATATTTTTTAAATAACACAATAGTCCAAAAACCTTTAAAAGTTAATTTAAAATTACTATTTAACCCCAAAAATTATCAAACATTATTTATACAAAATAATTTACAAAACAACCCAAAAACTATTAAACTTATATAAAATGATATTTTCAAAAATATAAATTTTTGGGATATTACAATCTACCCCTCTTAAATAAATTTCGTCATCGAAATTTCGTTTTAAGCAATAATTTAGTATTGTAATGTCATGTTAGTCACTCTCGGTTAAACAATAATAACCGAAAGTCACCACCACATTCCCACTGCGCTATTCTGATAAAAATAATAATAATGTCTATATAAAGTTTCCCAAAAAAATCTCAACAATTATCCTATACGCTGATCCTATCTATCACTATTAGTGGACCAATATCTATCTGGATATTTTATTGGTGTACTGTTTTCATAATATAAAAATAATTTATGGATCAAGTACTTTTATCAAAATCTACTTTCCGAAAAAATATAGTCACTTAGGCCCCGTTTGGTAACCATTTCCATCCATTCCATTCCCAGATTTTTGGAAATTCTGTTTGGGAATAGCGTTTAGTAATTTTTGTTTCCGTTTTCATTTAATTCCCATTTGAGAATTGTGCCCACTTTTTTTTTTAAGAAATGAGAAACAAAAAAAAGTTGTTTCTCATTATTCCCATTCCATTCCTAAAACCCATGGTCACTATTCACCTACCGGCCGACCACCGCCCGCCGCCGCCGCCGGTCATCTCCGGCGACCGCCGCCGGTCACCGTCCGGCCGGAATTTTTCAGGCCATTTCCGGCAGTCGCCGGCGACGGCGCCACCGCCGTCCGGTCATCGCCGGCGGGGGCACCGCTATCTCCGACGTCGGAGAACCGCCGGCCGGCCGGCGACGGCGCCACCGCCGTCAGGCCAAAACTGAAAAGAGGAAAAAAAAAAAAAAAAAAGATTTTAGGATAAAATCGTTACCAAACACAATTCCCTTCCCAAAACAAAAAAAAAATTATCATTACCAAAGGCAATTCTACTCCCAAAAAGAAAACAAAATTCCCATCTCATCCCATCCCATTCCCATCCCACTACTGGAATGGAAACAGAAACGGTTACCAAACGCCACCTTACTTAACAATATCAAAATCCCAACAAATATTATCAAAATAGAATATTCGAATTTAAATCAATTAGTCAACTCACTTGTATAGAGTAAAATACCATACTTTCTCACTAGCCATAGGATCGTTTACCTCACGATCGGGAGTTACAATGGTACCGTAACCTGTCCATCTGTGCAATCTAAGGTTGCAATGAGTGTTAGAGTAATTTAATGTCTCCAATGGTAGGAGTCAACACGTGGTATAAACCATCATATCACGATTATAATCATTATCGTCAACAACAACAATAACAACAACATATATAAACTACCCTGCAGGACTTGTCTTCCTGTTAGGTCACAATATAACGTCTTACAAGACATGTCCTCCTGTAAAGACCAACCACATCTTACAGGACATGCCCTCCTGATGAGATGACTATGGAATAGTCAGATAATAAAATCACTTTTCTCATTTAAAAGTTTCCTTGATCCGTATCACGTTATAAAATAATTCATTTTAATAAACCTTTTGTTTTCACATTTTAGTACGAAAAATATAATATGCTCTTCATAATATAAAAATAATTTATGGATCAAGTATATTCATCAAACACCACTTTTTAAAATATAATATAAATATAACTGCACACTAAACCAAAATAAAATTTCACAGCTACCATCACTATAAAATGATATATTTAAATTAATCAATCAAATTATTTGATATATAATAAAATACTGCACACATATTTTTCTATTAGCCATATGATTATTTCACCTCATGAACAGGAGTTATGGCAGTGCTGTAACCTATACAACTGTGCAATCTAAGGTTGCCATCAATGCTAGGGTCATTCAATATCTCTAATGATAGGAGCAACACATGATATAAACTACCATATCAACAATATAATCAACTACCTATAAGACTTGCCCTCTTGTCAAGTCCAACAACATATTCATAATCCATTCCATATTCGACTTCTCTTGTTAAATCAACAACATATTTTTTTTTCTTTTCATAATCAATTCCATATTCGGCTCCACCATATTATATCGTTAATTTCATATTCAACTTCACCATATTTACAATCAATGTCATATGCAACTCCACTATATTAATATTTAACAACAACAACAACAATAACAATAACAATCACAATAACCACCTACAGGTCTGGCCCTCCTAACAGGTCTCAATATATCAATATACATTCTATAGGACATGCCCTCCGGTAAGGACCAATCATATCTCGTAGAACATACCCTCCTGACAAGACGACTATGGTATAGTAGGATAATAAAAATAATTTTTTACCTTTTAAAATTTTACTTGATCCATTTAATGTCATAATAATGTTCATTTTCATCAATACTTTTTTTTTTCTTCATAATTTAATACGAAAATATAATTTGAAGATTTATATAGAAGATAGTAAACACCTTTAAACCGATTTTTTCAATAACTTATCCTATGGTTTACGACTAGCACGACACTCACCAAGTAGGCTAACCATTGAAGTGTTATACAGTCAAATTGAAACTATAGGGACCAAAGTGAGATTTCAGTCTAACTTCGAGGATACCAAAACAAAAACATCAATTACATTGTTCCTATAGGTATGATTTTTTCCAAAAACAAATTTCAAAGAACAAAATTAAGAACATACTTACAAGTCTACGATATACACTAAGTTTTTCATTGCTTAACTATCTTATTCTGAAAAATCTATTACTGAATTGTTTTTAACTATGCTATTCTGATTTGCTAAACAACTACAATTATGGGTTCCACCATGCTTCGTATGTACAAGTTCTGATGCTATGATTGATATATATATATATATATATATATATATGTATGTATATATGTATGTATGTATGTATGTATGTATGTATGTATTTTAAGATATAGCTAATAGACAAGAACCAGAAATTCTTTTGAAAGTTTGAAGAACAATAACAACTATCTGATCCTATTTAATTACTCTATCCATTATGAAAAGTATACCATGTAGATCCACAGTTCCCCATGACAAACCATCCCAAATGTAACACAGATTCAAGTTAAAATCACAACCATCAACCTACTATCAAGTATCAAACCTCACAAACGACACCGGGATAACAATAAAGACCAAATAGGATCAATAAAAACTCAAAGGCCTTACCTACTAACAAGTCACCAGGTAAAGAAACATTATATGATAACCAATCAACAGGCATCACCACCTTTTAATCTAACTAAAACCCCATTACAAATTAGGTTGCTAGTAAAAAAAAAAAAACACTTTTTATATCGATTTATTTATTTATTTTTTGTACCGGTGATGCTTGAAGTATTACTGCAGCTAACATGTCATAATAAAAATTATATAATGTATATGTAGTCTCTTAAAGCTACAATTTCAGAGGTCAATGATGTCATTTGTGATGTTTAAAATTCTCTTACTGAGCAAAAACAGTCCTTGGCTTTCTCAGCTCAACAACAAAAAGAGGTAACCGCGTTTTCCTTTCATTTCCAATTTTTTTTTTTCTTTATTGCATTAAAAATTTAATCATCTGTCAATAATGTAGGCCTTACATGGAAGTATACTCTCGTCGCAAAGGATTTCAACGGCTACAATTGATTTCTTCAATGATCTAAGTCAACATGTTTCTCAAGTCATGTTTGTTTTTTAAGAAAGTTTAACGGAAAAATCCCACCACTTAGCATCTTTTGAGAAGATACTTATCTTCGACCTCCACCAATTGTTCTTTAAGCACCTATTTTTCAGTGTTGTGGCGCTTCTTTTGTGTAACCACGTGCACTTCAGACTCAATGAGCTCTTATTTCATTGTTGCTATCTTCTCCTCAATTTTTGTATAATTTCCTTTAGCTTTCATTTTCATTAGTTTTTGAAACACTTTCAACTCCTCACATTCAGAACTTAGTTGACGATTTTGCTCAATGAGCTCAACCAAGTTTTGTGAACATCCACAAAACTCAATAACTTTTTTGTTAAATTACTGTGATATCCCCAAATCAAAAGACAAAAATTCATTTGACGAACTCACTTTCCCATTGCCCTTATTCTTAGTTTTGGAATCCTCCGTATCACCATTAGCCGGCAGGACAACATCGAATTTGATTTCAGTCAGCGTCTCAACAAGACGACCTTTATCGACCTGAAAAATAGTTTAGTCATTAATACCACAGTATAGATGTTGCATTCAAAACATACAGAGAAAAAGCTGGAATCAGACTGTAACATACCTGGTCTCCATCTAGGTCATAAAATCATAGCCCTAATGTAATAGTCATTTACCCAGCGCGGTATAAATGATTTTCACTCAGGGATAGCAGAAATAATGCTAGTGTTTTCACACATCCAAAAATGAATGTAAGAATCAAAAATTAGGAACAACACTAAACATGGATAGTGTATATTAAGTAAAAACTAAAAAAAAAAAATTATAATCTATAGCTCGATCACACAACCAATGACTGATGACGACGTTTGATATTCATCTTCTATCAAAGACATTAGGTTCGAATGCACACGTTCAACCCAATTATAGGATGACATGACATTCAAATCCTCAATGAGCTTAACATCAGAGAGACAACATGCTTGGCCCTTGTTCGCAAAAAAACACATCGTAATAAGATGTAGCCAGAGAAAATGCACGACGTCCTCAACATCATCTTTATAATTACTTCCTACGATACCTCTTATTTTATCCCTGATCTGAACTACACTCATCAGCTTAGTCATCACCTGCCGATGGAGAATAAACGAGCAATCCGATTTCTTAGCATACCGTCCTGGTATTTGTTTCTTATCAGAAGTAAAGCCAAAGATAAAATGCACATCATCGGGGGTGAATGGCACGAGTTTGGGCCCAATTTTGAAGGCTTTTTTATGCGATTGATACAACAGAATAATATTTGCCCACAAACTGTCTATTTTGTGAATTATTAGGAAACAATGCAGACATCATATTCCAGAAAGGTGCCTGTTTCAAAAGTTCGATATAGAGATCGCGAAGATGAATACTGAAAACCAGAGAACCAAATTATGATAGGTTTGTTCGGAATTTAGCAATCGGATTACCTGCTGGACGTATATTCGTAACACTAGATGGCAGTGAAGCATCTGCATCTACATCAGATAAGCTATCCGACGGAGCAGGTTGTACATCTTGAGCGGGAAAAAATTCAGACCCACTGGTCGATGCAACAGGTTGTATGACTGGTACTAGGACCAAGTCATCAAAGAACTCAAATTGAGATGCTAGAAAGTATTATATTCAACACACACTGAACATATGTTTTGGGAATATTTTAGACAAATGTCATATTCAACATGCATGTTGGTTTTGATATAGGGAAAGTTAAATAATGTTACATTCAACACACACAAAATAAGAAAATTTTGCAATTTAGTAGACAGTGTTACATTCAACACATAAGTTAAAAACAAGCAATTGACAATATTTACAAGATGTTACATTCAATACACACACAAAATTTGAATATTCAACACACACATTGTGTACATGCAACACGAACATAAATATTGCAATTTCACACACATTATGGTTTAATATTATAGAGTTATCATATGATACACATAAATCATTGAACAATACAAAACGAATTGGAATTTAAATGAACAAACACCAACAGAAAAACACATATATTTATTTAAATCAAAGGCATAATGATAGTACAACGAGTGGGACTAAACACATCTTAGCATAGTGAAAACAAAATGCAATAGCGCAAGATGATGGAATGGGTGACAACTGTACTAGGAACGACACAATGATAGTATATGGAGATTCAAAGTTTCAGTTTTTCGCTGTTTTCTACTCGTTACATTGACGCGCTAGGATTTTTCGAAAGAAAAAAATATTAAATAATAAATAAGCTTAAGGAAATGGGATTTTTAAAGTGTCAGTTTTCTCAAAAAATACTTTGGCCATTTTTTAAAAATAAGGAATCGTCACCTAATATTATATTTAAATGGTGTGAAAGGTCATCGAATTTTAGAAAGAAAATTTAAAAGGCATAAGTAAAAATTGACTCCAAAAACATGCTCAAACCAAATATTCATTTAAAGGTTCAGGGGTTGCTTACGCTCAGGGAAAGTGTTAGGCACCCCAAAACGCCCGTCCGAAAATGACACCTTATGTCCAATTAAATCCAATGAATTTAAGTCTGAACGTTTTATTTTATTTTAAAATCTTTTTCTTCTTATAAAATATTTTTGCTATTTTTTAAAAATAAGGTGGGACAAGTTTCTGTATCTTTTTGGGAATGTTCCCCCGATACTCTTATAGAATATTAAGGATTCGATAAGGATGGTTCCCGGGGCTTTTTATGTATATTTCTGAGAGACTTCTTTAATTTAAATAAACAAACTAAAATAGATGAATAAGATTGAAAATATGAATACAAAAACTAGCATCTATTTGAATTATTATTTTTTTATGCAAAAGTGACATAAAAGCTAAAGGGTTTAATTTAAATATGCCAATGCAAAATGATACGAATACGGGAATTAAATAGAGAACACTACGTGAATTAACGTAATTATTGGTGACAATGATTTAATTATTTAATTTAAAAAATATAAGTGGTGCACGTATCTTGACTAGATGTGAAAAAGTAGTATGGATTTTTGAAAAAAAAAAAGTATATGTATAAAAGGTGTAAGTGGTGAAAGTGCCCTAAACATGCCGTCTAAATAATATAAAAAATAAATATGCTAGATGGATGCAAAAATATTTATTTTAAGTTTGCTAGATTAATTTAAAGAAATTCTGATTTGAAATTCCCTCAAATTTTATGGATAAGAGAATTGAGAAAGGTTTGGGGAAACAATTTTGTTGAAATTAATCTTTCCGAAACTTAAACGAAATCCCACGAAAAATTTACCGAGGGAAGAGATTTCCTAAAACTATTTGTTTCTAAATTTCACTCGAGTCGGGGAATGGAAACGAAGTCACGGAAAACTCTCTCACGGTTTATCGAATTGTCAAATTCACCTTAAAATTCGTAAGGATTAATTCCTACAAATAAAGATTTTATTATTTTTGGATTTTTTATTTTATTTATTTTTAAGGTTTTGATAACAAGAATAAAAATAAAATAAAATAAAAAAATACAGAAAATAAAAAATGAAACATCATTTACCTAACGCTCGGGGTTAAACTCAATGCGAGAAACCTACCCCGACGTTTTCATCGGATCATCGGATGACTTATTTTTTTTAATGAATTACGAACAAAATAAAAAAAATGCAGAAATAAAATAATAAATAAAAACAGCGGGTGTCCTCGTCTAAACGCTCAAATATTCAGATTGAGAATGAGAAACCTCATCCTAGCGTTTTTCATCGAGTCATCGGACAATTAAAAAAAATAAAGTTTGCAGGAATTTAAATTGCGAAGAAAATAAAATAAACTAAAAAGAATTAAAAATTAGAAAACATACCTGTTATAGGCCAAGAATCCCAATACTCGGGCTTTTCCTCTATCATAGACAGCTTCCCGAAAGGGTTTACGATAAGAATCACTCTCTAAAGGGGTTTTTTTCTCTCAATTTCTAAATAAATAAATTAGGAGGAGGAGGGTCATATTTATAGGAGAAGATTGGGCATGAAAAATACTTAGAAAATCGTAAAAATTAGGTCTAGCCACCCAAGCCCAATCCAAGTTGGACTGGGAAAAGGAAAATTCGTAAAAATAGGCCAAAAATGAAGGTTCTGGACAAACGGTGCCACGTGGTAGCCTCTTGTAGTCCAAGCTTCGAGCGCCTACATGGCGGTGGGGCCTTAGTTGAGGCCTTTTCTCTCTCTCTCTTTCTATGTTTTTTTTGCACACGCACAAACCAACGGAAGGGCCCTACGGTTTCTCCCTTTCTCTTTGTGTGCACTGACAAAAGGCGACCCCACTCTCTCTCTCTCTCTTTTCTCTTCGGCGGCCCCATACTCTCTCTCTTTCCTCTCTCTTTGTCTTGATTTTGACCCAACAAAATGATCCACTTCTTCCTTTATTCCAATTTACTCTTCCCTTTCTTACTTCTTTTAATTTTAAAGCCCTATTTCGTTATTTTCTAATTTTTAACCATTTTTCGTTATTTTGATTTTCTTTGTCTATTTTTGTATTTTTGAAATAAAATAAAAAATAAAAAAGAAGTTAACTATAAAATAAAGCATAATGTTTTTTGCGGGGCGGTCAAAATGTTATGTCTATAGCTGTCCATCTTTGTTATACGAGTTTCACCTGCTTGATAAAGATAGGAGATCACGTCATTTTGATCATCCTATTTTCTGGATTTTTCAAAGCATTTTTCAACGACAGAACAAGTAAAATAAGATGACTCATGACGATACTCCTGATGAACAAGCGTTTGTTTAAAAGATCATTTAGAGTAATAAAATAATGACTCATAATGATACTCATGATGAACAATTATTCGTTTAGAGGATCGTTTAGAGTAATAAAAAAGGACTCATGACGATTGGTGGCAGCAAATAATACGCTGTCACTTTCACCGCAAGCGTACGGATCAAGTTTTAATATAGTGGACCTTTCGGTCGGGTATCGTATCTACAGGGATTGGTTGAGATTACTATCGAGTATCGTGATTGTCATAACCCGACTTTATCTAGGCAACAAAAATAGAATATAATTTATACTAATACTAAACTAAAATACTAATTTAATTAACTATACTATAACTACTAATTTGATATTGTTTAGGAGAGTAGATTGCCTAGAGATTAACGTTATTTATTTAAATGCGTTTGGTTTTGTTTTAGTTAACATTAATGGTGTTCGGCATATCCGACAATCTCGGTTTGTAAACTTCCTTGCCACCTCTTCCGAGTGTAAGACGGGGGAATACATGACTTCGTGTCAACGCCGAAGTCCCCCTCAATGTGTTAACGACTCTAGGTCACGTGAGTCTTGCCCCCATCGTCATTGATTGCACACTTTCTAACGCCCTCCCGGATCGTTAGATTGTCATATTGTGTTAACCCTAGTCCGAATCTAGGGTTACCTCTCCCGAGTGTCAAACCTCATATTTTTAATATATCTAAACTAGCATATAATCATAGAAAACACGACAACACAATCGAAATTATAAGAAATAACCATAAACGAAATACAAATTCAACCAATAATACATTTTCATAAATAATACGTTAATCCCTATTACAATCCATGTCTAGATCATGGACCTAACCGTTTATACAATGTAAAACGAGCTAAACATGCTCGAACAATAATCCTAAGATAAGAGATAAAGATAGAAACGAGAGAAACTAGCCATAATTCGAAGATTTGTCGCTAAGAGCATTCCAAGATCACTTCTCCTTTGTTGCTTTGTGTTCTTCCCCTTCGGATTTACTTGAGCTCCCCCAAAACACTCTCTAATATCATAGGAACCCTAAAAGGTCTCCTATGGCCCGAAGAAGAAAGAGTAGAGAAAAAAAAAGAGGTATAAATAAGCAAAATATCCTAAAACAATATCTATTCTTCGCAGAGGCCACCGCCGTGGCCGTGGAGTATGTCGGTTAGTTAATCGCCACGGCGGTGAAAAAGGCAGTGGAATAGGAAGAACATCCTGTATCTTTTGCGTCGTGGCAGTGGATCTTGCGCCATGGTCATAAAAGTTCAGCAAGTTTGGTGTCTTCTCAGCATCTTCACCGCCGCAGTGATGGTCTAGACGCCGCAGCGGTGGGCTTTTTTACATTTTGCCTCCGAGCTTGTTTTTCCACCGTTCTTCGATCGTTGGTATGGACACCGCGGCGGTGGGCTTGTTTTACAATTTTGCCTTCGAGCTTGTTTTTCACCGTTCTTCGACCGTTTTTTGGTCCGATCTCATCGTTTTCGTTCCGATTTCATATCTTTTCACCCCACGTACCTGTTTTAGTACAAAAAGAATAAAAATACATTAAAATGTATTAAAACATAATAAACATACTCGAAAACTAACAAATTTGGTTTGGAAATAGATAGGTAATTTATACCTGTCAACGATACTCATGACGAACAAATGTCCGTTTAGAGGATCGTTTAGAGTAATGAAAAAAATGGCCCATGACGATACTAATGACGAACTAATGTCCATTTAGAGGATCGTTTAAAGTGATAAAAAAAAAAAAAAAAAGACTTGTGACGATACTCATGACGAACAAGTGTCTATTTAGAGGATCATTTAGAATGATAGAAAATGGCTCAAGCCCCAGCTCTATTGGGCTGGGGGACAAAAGAAAGTCCAGAGGTATAAAATATGCCCCAGCTTATGGCTGTGCAAAAATGAGAGAGCAAAAATATAAAATGTGCCCCAGCCGACTCTCAAAGGACCGAACCTTTACACGTTGTCTACGTACATTAGCATTACGCCGAGGATCAGGTTTAGTGTAGTTCACTTATGCCTCAGACGGGGCGAGTAGAGAATGCAAAAATAAAGTGGCATTCACGGAGAGGCGATGTAAAATGCAAAAAGTCATCACAGAGAGGCAAATGAAAAATCCATCATGGAGGGGAAAAATGTAGCATGAAATGTCATCACGGAGAGATAAGATGGTAATGAAATGTCATCATGGAAAGACAGAATGCAAAATGGAAAATCCATCACGGACAGGCAGAATCCAGATAGAAAACCATCACGGAAATGCACAATACAAAAATGAAATGCCATCCTGGAGAGGCAAAATGTAAATGAAAAGCCATCATGGAAAGGCTGAATGCAACATAAAATACCATCATGGAGGGACAACAATAAAAGAAGCCATTACGGAGATGCTGAATGCAACATGAGATGCCATTACGGAGAGGCATAATGCAAATGTAAAGCCATCATAGAGAGTTATAATGCAAATAAAAAGCCATCACGGAAAGACTGAATGCAACATGAAATGCCATCACGGAGAGGCAACAATAAAAGAGCCGTCACAGAGAAGCTGAATACAACATGAGGTGCCATCATGAAGAGATATAATGAAAAATGTAAAGCCATCATAGAAAGGTATAATGCAAATGGAAAAGTCGTCATAAAGAGGCAAAATGTAAATGAAAAACCATTACGGAGAGGCTGAATGCAACATAAAATGCCATCACGGAGAGGCAAATGTGAAATAATGGCAAGATATAAAATGTGCCCCAGCCTGCAGCTGGGGCAACCAAGCTTAAAACTCCATTGATGCAGAAATAGACAAATTTCATATAATGTACCCCAGCTTGGGGATGGGGCGAAATAAGGGATAAAAGATATAAAATGTGCCCCAGCCTGTGGTTGGGGCTGACACTTCAACGACCAAACCTTTCAGGACAAAATACATACCTGGATGCTCATTTAGAGCTTTTGAATAATGATTTCCAATTCGAGTCAGCAAGAAGGTGAAAGATCCTTAGCGATAAGAAAATCCATGCTTTCAGCCCTTTTTGAAATCCCTATAAGATAACATTACCTAAACAAAGTCTTAATCTAAAAAATTACTACCTTTGATGACTCACAATTTTGTTCCCCCCTTTCAGTCGCAATTGCTTTAGCTGATGGCACTTGGATCGGAGCAGTCTCGAGAGATTCTTCCTATTTGAATTTAGAAGTTTTGCTTTTAAACTCAGGGAGACATGCCTCAGGGTGATTTTTTTTTTTTTTTTAATTTCAAGATTTCACTTTTCAACTCAGGGAAGGGCCCAACATGTCTCATAAAGGTCTTATTGACTTGCTCTACTAGATTCTTGTCTTTTCAAATTTCTAGGTGCTTCTATGCTTGGGGTTCTAATACTCCTGCATGCTCTGTGTTTTCTCAAGTTTTGCAAAACTAATTTAGTCCAAAAATGGGCAAATATCGAAAATTATTAAAAACAAGTACCTTTAATACCCGATATGATTTTTTGTGAGATCTTGAGTGAGATTGCAGAGAAATATGGTTCCAATACATTTTTAAACCACGACGAATGTTTCTTTTCGCAAATTTTGATTCCATTCCAATCCATCAAGTTCTGATCCCGAAAAACGTCGTTTGCCCACCAAATTGACTTGAGGCAAAAAACTTGAACAAAACCAATCTATCTTTTTTCTTTCCTCATCAAATCTCTTCCACATTTACTACAACACTTTTTGCTCGGTTACCCCACTTTTTGTTTTTCCTTTTCTTTTATTTTCTTTTATTTATTATTATTTTTTAATAGATGATCGAACTTACAATGATTCAGGAGAAGTCGATCTTATCAATGAACTTGATCTTCTTTGTGAATTGAGACCTTCATGCAATATTTGAGAGCTTCTTCATTGGGATCACTGGCCTAGAATATTTGTATTTACTTTTTGCCATTGGGTCTGATAGCAGGCAAACCAGGATGTTTACACCCAATTTCACTAAAGGACCATCGGAGATGGCTTGATCAATTTGCAGCAATGTATCAAAGCATCGTTAGGGCAAATGAATGCAAAACTTAACTTTCGAATCCTCCGGTACTCTGGAATAGCTATTGAATTTGGTCAGGGGCCTTTTGGATCTTACCATCGTTTGGTAGAACAAAATCTTCCTTTATTTCTATTTCCATCGGATCATGGTCTAACTCTATATTGAAATCATATCTTCACATCCTCACTCAGTTACATCATATACAACATATGCAGACAATTTTGGGTACCTGAAAGAGTAAGATTTAAATATTAGACCACAATTTTGGATAAACAGTATTGCATTTATGAAAATTTAAAAGTCATTACAGAGCAAAATTCATTTCCATCCAAAAGACCAACGGGATGGAAAGGCGAGTACATGAAAACGTCCCAATTTTATCAAAGCTTCTAGGAAATTGAAAGTAAATAAGAAAATCCAATTTTGCAACCTTTAGATTTTTCAAATCGAGCATCAGTCACATGAATCACTCAAATATCTACCAACATTTTGGTAAATATTGACTTTGCCACTCCCTAAAGGTGCATGCTCAGGCAACGAATTCTGCTGATAGTTTGGTGCACCGGTCTCAAGATTTTTAGGAAACGTGATGGCTTCTATTCATATGAACTCCTGAATCTTGTCTTTCAAGTGATAGCACTGCTCGGTCGTATGTCCTCTAGATCCTGAGTGATACTCACAGAAAATATTCGAAGAAGTGACTTTACTTTTAGGCTTAGGCTCGTAAGATGGAAGGGGTGTTAGCATCCCTTGCATTAAACAACTCTAGTACAGCTCGGTGATTGAGACGGAAAGTCTAGAAATTCCTTGTCATCGTTCCGAAAGTTTCCCCCAATAGTGCTATGTGAATAATTTGGGTGGTATTGGGTTCCTGGCTTTAAGGTACAGTTAGGAATTTGAGGTGGTAGGTTTTGGTTTGGCTGATATGAGGGTGTACGGTAAGCAGGTGTTTAGTAGGATTGAGGATAGTATTGGGGAATGTGGTTTTGGTAAAGTGGATGTGCGTTCTGGTAGTAGTGGAGACGACCTTGAGAATATGGCTGGTTCTGAGGGTAATATTGGTTTTGGGGATTTTGAGAGAGGTGGTTGCAGTATTGGTTGTTTTAGTTTGGGTAATTTTGGGGATATGAAACTTGAGGATTATTTCAGTGAAGGGTTTGTTGAGGGGAAACGATAACAACTACCTCATCTTCTCTTTTCTTTGGTAGAGCTGACCTCTTTGTTGGATTGGGCGAGGCCCCTTTAATCTTTCCCTTTTAATTCATTCTTCCATCACCTTGACTTGCTTGATTGTATCGCCGAAGGAAGCCACTGCTATACTCGAGAGATCTCAATAGAACGACGGTGTCTGAATTGACTTGAATATCTTTAACTAAGCCTCCTAGCTCAGCCTAGGGACAACTTTGGCAGCCTCCTCCCTCTAATGGGTAGTTTACCTCCAAAAGCTTTCATCATGCATTCAGTATTTGGTAGAAGGTATTGCGGTTTGGCACGTCATCCTTATTGTAAGCATACTGATCACATAAGGCCTCTACCAAATCCTTGAAGTTTTTTATCTGCGATAGGTCCATGGTCATATACCAATTGAGAGTTGGTCTTTTCAACGATCTCTGGAACATCTTCAGGTAGAGATCTTCATTCTGAGCATGAACTCCCAATTCCTCCTTGTAAATGCTAACATGCCACTTTGGGGGCCCCGTACCATCATACTTCGTGAACTCTAGAACTATGAAGTTTTCTAGGTATACCACCTGGGGTGGTACTGACAGCTTATTATACTCTACTTTTCTGGATGTATTTTCCCTTATTAATTCTTCCACCGTTATTTCTAATTCCTCTATTTTCAAAACCCAGACCAGAGGGGGTTTATCTTTTTTGTTTTCGGTTTCGACGGTTGGGGTCGGTCGAGGATCGTTGGATAGAGCAACGACCCTCTCCAGGTGAATGAGGATCTGAGGTGCAGAAGGGATGGGCCATCGGGTGAGGCTTGATAGACATGCCCCTGGTTGGGAAATATCGGTGCTCCATAGGTGAAGGGATAATGGCCCATCTAGGGTTCGTAGTGCCGGCGTGGTTCGGATTCAATACTGAGTTCTCCATCTCGACACTTAGAGGGTTTCCATTTGGTGATTCAGTCATAGGAGTTTCACTAGATGGAGGAATAGACACCTCCTAGGGTTGGCTAAGTTCGTTGATCCTTTCCCTCAGCATGCTGATGGTTTCTTGCATCCGAGTCATTTGGGTCGTACGGGAAGATTCGAAATTACCTTCTGATGTCATCCTGGAACGAGTCTAAGCCCGACTGTGGGTAAAGATCGAACTTCGGATGGCGGGAACCAGATTTACTTTTTTGGGACCAATTTTCTTGTCTCGTCCTATTCTTACAATAAATCTATTTATTAGTCCACGTGGATCTTAGGTAGTCTTAAAACCCATCCGAGTTTGAAGTTTTCAATTCCGATAATGACTGATCAAAACAGATAATAATTTATGAAAATTCTTTCGTTATTTAATCGGTATTGGAAACTTTGAATTTGTTTGGTTTTTAAGACTTCCTAAAATATCATCAATCCATCAAGTATAAAACCCTCTTCCACGTCTTGAATTCATAGAATCCTGTAGGAATAATATGGATACAAGACGACTATACTTGTGTTGGAGGGTTTACAACAATATAAGAGCCCGGGAAAAAAGAAAGAAATGAAGGAAAAAAACAAATATCACAACTTATTTACAAAATAGAAAGAAAAGATAACAAAATAAAATTAAACATTCAAACATGTATTAGTTGAACTTATTTGCACTTATTAGGCTCGACCTTCTAATTATTCCCCAGTGAAGTTGCCAGCTGACGCGCCCCTATTTTCCGAAAGGAAAAGGATATTAAATAATAAATAAGCTTAAGGAGAGGGATTTTTTAAAGTGCCAATTTTCTCAAAAAATATTTAGGCTGTTTTTTAAAAATAAAGAGTTATCACCTAGTATTGGATTTAAATGGTGTGCTAGGTCACCAATTTTAGAAAGCAAATTTAAAAGGCCTAAGTAAAAATTAACTCCAAAAGTACGGTCAAACCAAAGATTCATTTAAAGGTTTGGGGGTTGGTTACACTCGGGGAAGGTGTTACGTATCCCAAGACACCCGTCCGAAAACGACACTTTATATCCAATTAAATCTAATTAATTTAAGTTCGAACGTTTTATTTTATTTTAAAATATTTTCCTTCTTATAAAATATTTTTGGTATTTTTTAAAAATAAGGTGGGATACGTTTTTGTATTTTTTTGGGAATGTTACCCCGGTATAACCTCTGATCAATATTAAGGATTCAACAAAAATGATCTCTGGGGGGATTTTATGTATGTTTCTGAGAGATTTTTTTTAATTTAAATAGACAAACTAAGATAGATGAATAAGATAGAAATATGAATGCAAAAACTAACATCTATATGATTTTTTTTAATGCAAAAGTGACCTAAAAACTTAAAGGTTTAATTTAAAGGAAAAAGTACATTTTAAAACATATTCTAAGCCGTCCCTCTCTGTTTGAGCATTTTATTTTAAATCTTTTATGTATTAGTACATTTTTATTTGATCATTTTATCAAAAAATTCGTCCAAACTAATAGAATGTTATGGGAAAAATTGTCATTTTATATATATATATATTTATTTATTTTATTTTATTTTTTTATTTTTTTATTTTTTTCTTTTTGTTCTTTGACTCTTCTCTCTATCTCTCTCCCGCCCAACTCTCTTTCTCTCCCTCTCAACTCTTTCTCTTTCTTTGTTGCGGTCTCTCCCGGTAGCTCAACTGGAACTCTGGTACCTCTATTTGCACCTCATGGGTCAGCATCAGTTGTAATCGTGAGAAAACCAGAGTCATGGCGGTTCATTTTCTCGCTGTCGCACTGTACGACCCCATTCCAGTTAATAGTATCGAAAAGCTTACAGCTCTTAGGGTTCTCAATCTCCGGTCGAATCTCCTCACCAGAAATCTCCCTCCCAACGTCCTCTCAATCCCGTCTCTTTAGTCTCTTTTCCTCTAACACAACAATTTATCCGGTGAGATTGATTTCTTCTCTATTGATTTCTCCACGACTCGGTATTGTAGATTCGCCTTTTAAGTCGTTTTCTGGCTAGATTCCGGCGGTGTTCAAGGGATTGAACCAGTTATCGATGTTGAATCTCCATTTCAATTCGTTTACCGAAGCTATTCCCGATCTCAATCTCTCCCGTCTTAAGCTCCTAAATCTGAGCCACAACAATCTCAATGGCTCAATCCTGAAATCCCTCCAAAAATTTCCAATCTCATCCTTTGTCGGAAACTCTCTCTCTTCCATTTCACCTTCACCAATACCCGGCCATTAAAAAACACTCAATCCCGGCGCCATAACTGCCATTGTTGTCGGAGCAAGCTCCGTTCTCCTTTTCTTCTCCATAATCCTATTTTTCGCTGCTTGGAGAGAAGCAAAAAAGACAACAAAAACTCAAACTCGAAACACAAACCCCCCACCGACGGTAAATCGGAAAAATCCTCCAATTTTGGGAGTGGAATCCAAGGATCGGAGAAGAATAAACTCGTTTTCTTCGATGACTATTCTTATAGCTTCGATCTAGAGGATTTATTTTTATTGAGGGCGTTGACGGAGGTGCTCGGAAAAGGAAGCAACGGGATGACGTATAAAGTGATCATGGACGAGGGAACGACAATGGTCGTGAAGAGGTTGTTGGGTGTTTCACCCCTAAAACAGGGAGTGAGTTTCACCCCCCATAACAGGGGGGTGAAACACCCCCCTGTTTCAGGTTACGAAGGGGAGAGACCGCAACAGGGAGGGAGGGAGAGACAGTTGAACAAGAGAGAGAGAGGGGCTGGGAGAGAGAGAATTGAGCGGGAGAGAGAAAAGCCAAAGAACAAAAAAAAAAAAAAAAAAAAGGAGAAGAAAAAGAAAAAAAAATTAAAAAATGATTAAAAAAATATATAAAATGACAATTTTTCCCACAACATTCTATTAATTTGGACGAATTTTTGACAAAAAGATCAAATAAAAATGTGCTGATATATAAAAGGTTTAAAATGAAACGCTCAAACGAATGTGTCAATAATTAGAGGGTTTAAAATGTACTTTTCCCTAATTTAAATATGCCAATACAAAATAATATGAATACGAGAATTGAATAGAGAACACTACGTGAATTAATGTGATTATGTGTGATAATGATTTAATAATTTAATATAAAAAATATAAGTGGTGCACGTATCGTGACTAGAAGTGAAAAAGTAGTATGGATTCATAAAATAAAAAATAAAATAAGTATATGTATAAAAGGTGTTAGGTGGTGAAAGTGCCCTAAACATGCAGCCTAAATAATACAAGAAATAAATATGCTAGATGGATATAAAAATATTATTTTAAGTTTGCCCGATTAATTTAAAGAAATCCTGATTTGAAATTCCCTCAAATTCTATGGATAAGAGAATCAAAGGAGGTTCACGGAAACAATTTTGTTGAAATTAATCTTTCCGAAACTTAAACGAAATCCCACTAAAAATTTATTGAGGGAAGAGATTTCCTAAAACCATTCATTTCTAAATTCCACTCGAGTTAGGGAATGGAAACGAAGCCACGGAAAACTCTCCCACGATTTATCGAATTGTCAGATTCACCTTAAGGTTCGTACAGATTATTTCTTACAAATAAAGATTTTATTATTTTTAGATTTTTTTTTATTATTATTTTTATTATTTTTTTATTTTTTTATTTTTAAGGTTTTGATAATATGAATAAAAATAAAATAAAAAAATACAGAAAATAAAAAAAATGAAACATTCTTCACCTAACGCTCGGAGTTAAGCTCAACGTGAGAAACCTACTCCGGCGTTTTCATCAGATCATCGGACGACTTATTTTTTTTTTTTTTATATGAATTACAAACAAAAAAAATATATATATATATATATATATAGAAAAAAAATAAGAAAAAAAAATAACGGGTGCTCCCATCTAAATGCTCAAAGGTTTAGATTAAGAATGGGGGACCTCATCTCGGCGTTTTTCATCGAGTCATCGGACAATTAAAAAAATAAAGGTTGTAGGAATTTAAATTGCAAAGAGAATAAAATAAATTAAAAAAAAAATAAAAAATCAGAAAACATATTTGTTCTAGGCCAAGAATCCCGATACTTGAGTTTTTTCTTTCTTGCAAACAACTTCCCGAAAGGGTTTACGATGAAAATCACTCTATAAGGGATTTTTTCTTCTAAATTTCTAAATGAATAAATTAGAAGGAGGAGGATTATATTTATAGGAAAAGATTGGGCGTAAAAAACATTTAGAAAACCCTAAAAATTAAGTCTGGCCGCCAAAGCCCAGTCGTTGGAGTGGGAAAGGGAAAATTCGTTAAAAAATGCCAAAAATGAAGGTTCTCGACAGGCGGTGCCACGTGGCAGCCGCCTGTGGTCCAAGCTTTGACTGCCTACATGGCGGTGGGGCCTTAGTTGAGGCCCTTTCTCTCTCTCTCATAGCTCACCAAAAGCAAGTGGGCCCAATTCTCTCTCTCTCGCACACACACAAACCGACGGAAGGGCCCCACGGTTTCTCTCTCTCCGTGTGCGTTGACAAGTGGCGGCCCCACACGCTCTCTTTTTCTCTTCGGCGGCCCCACACTCTCTCTCTTTCCTCTCTCTCTCTCTCGATTTTGAACCAAAAAATGACCCACTCCTTCTTTTATTCCAATTTACTCCCTCCTTCCTTACTTCTTTCAATTTTAAAATCCCATTTCTTTATTTTCCATATTATTTTCCTAATAATACTTGATGTGATAGTAGCATTGGTGATAGTGAATGTTTGTTGTGGAGGCCGTGACGATGGTGGTAGTTAATGTTAGTTGTGGTGGTAATAATAATTAGTTTGATGCAATGACCGGTGTATTTGGTGGTGGTGGTAATAGTGAATAGTTGTTATAGTTGTGTCTGTGATATTGAATGTTTATTGTAGTGATTAGTGTTTATAATTAAAAAACTAATTGAGAAATATTTTTATCATGAAAAATTTTACATTTTTAAAATTGATTTTTTCATTAAAAAAAAATTTTAACTGCGTATAAAGTTCAAAATCCATATAAAAGAAACCCAATAATAAAATAAAGTTCGAAATCCATAAAAAAGAAATCCAATAATAAAATTAGTATGAATGAGAGTTACTTATCAACCAGACTTCAACTCTTTTGGGCAACATTCCAATAATTAAATGTTAAATTTAATTTTAAATGCACCAGCGCGAAGTGGAGAAGTGCTCATTTAGTATCATCCGGTGAAGTGATTAGTTGAGATATGTGTAAACCGACTCGGACACACCTTTCTTAATAATAATAATAATAATTGGTTTTATTATAGTGAAGTGAAATGAAGATTCTATTCTATTCCGGGGCCAATGACCTCGCTTCATCGAGTTTTTTTTGTTTTTTTTTTTTCATTTTTTTAATAAAAACTCTTGTTTTATAATGGGAAAAATCATCTGAGTATCTCTCAACAGTGGAAGTGGGAATAATTGAGAGGGTTTGAAGAGATCCGTCCATCAAATGTCAAAAGAGTCACTTGATATTGTCAAAAAAAAGAAGTGGGAATCAATTAACTCACTATTTTTTAATATTTTTAAAATAAAAAATTAAAGAACTGATTTTGCACATTGAAGAAAAAGTAAAAATGTAATTTTAAATATTTTCTTTCGAGAGAGAGATCTTTTATGGGAAAAAAGAAAGACTGATTCATTAATAGATTATCGGCCATACTTTTTGATTAAATAGAAATATTTTTTAAAAAAATTATACTTTTACATATATTATAAAAAAAAAAAAAAAAAAAAAAAAAACAAACCCAAACGGTGACCATTATGCAGGTAGTTAAGCACTTTTATTTTTTTGGGTTCTTAGTATATAATAGTCCTTTACTTTTGAGGCTTTTTTTATTATTTATTTCAATTTATAGAAGAACTTATTTTTAATTATTTATTATTTATTTTTAACTAGTTTTTTAATTCTTAGTTAAAATTAACTATGACTTGCGTATAATTCGTGCTTGAAGTCACATACTAAAAAGATAACTTTAATTTAAAAAAATAACTTTAATATTTAGATAATAAAACAAAAATATCAATTTTAATATTTAACAAAATATTGTATAAAAAATATGAAGACTTTTTGAGAGATTCCAAGGTTCCAAAAATAACTTTTTAAGGACTATCTCATGTGTAAAAAAATCACTATTACAGAATTTCATAAAATAGTGTTTTTATGGGATGAAATTATTGGAAAAATTTCTCTAAAAACTATCTATTGAGAATATAATTTTAAATCTACATCCTTTCATATTCTATTATATAAATACATAATAAATTGTTTTACTATTTGTTAAAAATAAAATTAATCACTGTATAAACTAGTTTGCAATTTGTTGGAAGAAAAATAAAAATTATACATCAACCCATGCCAATAAATTTTCAAAAAATAAATATAATGCAGATATGGTATTCATTCACCGAACAAAAATTAAAATAAAATTGGTGATGATGCAATTATAAAGTCTTCTATCTAATATTTTATCATTTTCCTATTTTAGATCAATTTAGTTTTTAGTCTTTTAACTTATGAACTAAAAAAATTTAAGGGTGAGTTTCAACAAAATCACATGTTCTTAAAAAAAAAAAAAAGTAAAAAAAGGGATTTTGGAAAATAAATAAAAATAGAAATAAAAGATATAATGGAAGGTTGTGAGTAATGGAAAAGAGAGAAAAATAATACATTATTTCCTAAAATGATTTCTAAAAATATGAAGGCAAAACACATAAGCAAAAATATAGTTTTCATATTTATGTATAATTAATTTAAAGTACTATATTATTAAAGAATAAAAAAAATATTTTTATTATTAATTTAATTGATTTTTTTAAATAGTTTATCAAAATGTGGAGACAAAATTGTAGACATAAATACAGTTTTTATATTTACATATAATTAATTTTAACTAATTAATTATTAAAGAATAAAAATTATTTATATTTACATATAATCTAAATATTTCAATATTATTACTAAATTTAATGTACATATATTATTTCTAATGTAATATTTTCATAAACAATTCTCAATTATACAAAAAAAAAAAAAAAAATTATTGCATCAATTAGGTGGAAGATATATAAGATTAAATATAAATACATATTTTATATTTATGTTATATTTTGCTTTGATCTAAGTCATTCTTTGTCTGTTAAGACATCAGACAATTGAGAAATGTTTCAAACTTTTATGTCTGTCATGTTTTATATAATAGATATCAATTCCTCCCCCCCCCCCCCAAATTTTCATGTACTTTGTAAATTTTTATTAATAACAAATATTTAATTCGAATATCTACCATTACTCTTAAACCTAGGGGAAAATTTTTTGGGGTCCCATTTGTTCAAAAAATAATTTTTAAAAGACCAAACTTTTTTACCCATTCTAAAAGTACTATCATGTTTAGTCTTCCTAGATTGTCCTTTAATAGTTACAAAATTTATAGAAATGCTATTTTGACTTTTTTTTTTTTTTTTTTTTTTTTTAAAAAAAAAAAAAACTCCTAAAATTAATATATATATTGATGAGGGTATTTTTGGATACCTCTGAGTCAGCACTTGGGACTCAACCACGTGTTCGCCCTCGTAGTGACATAGACGTATTTCGGAATTCACAATGCCACACTGGAGCATACATCGACTATGGTTCCTCCCTGGAATCTCTTTTGCACCTAGGGAAGAGTAAGGAGCCTCGCAGGGATATGCTTCTCTAAGCTCTGCACCGTGCCCTGGACGATCAATTTCAGGGATTCAACTGTTCACCTCCACCGACTCCCCCTTCTAGCTTTTGTCTTCTCCAAGACTTCACGGATCTCCGCTCTCCTCCACTAGCTCACTATCACAGACCTAACAAAAGCTCGCGGGCTTCGCCAAATGGGCCCCAAAGTCCAAGCCCAGTGATTATCTCCTAAACGCTCCGGATTATCGACTAAACACAAGGTTTCGACTAATGAACCATGTTTAGACCCGACTAATCATCTCCAACTCCTATAAGTATTGGAGGCTATACAAGCCCGTTGCACATTTGAATACGCTTTACATTACGCGCGAGTTCATTTGTTTACTTGCTGCATTACTGTACCTTTTTTCTATGAGCATTGATTACCACGCTGGAGGGACTTCGCCGAGACAAATCCCAGTCTGAGCCTTCTGCAGGTACACTTGAGGAGCTGGACTCTGGACATAGAAGGCCAGTCCTTCTAAGACCCAGGACAGTACACGTGAAGAATTTTCAACCGACGACTCCACCTCAGCAAGATGACCCACTCGTCATTAGACTAGACCATACTCGAGGTTTGTACCAGTTTTACGTACCAACGTAAATATATAAATATATATATATATATATATATATATATATATATATAGAATTTCACTTAATTTTGTTTTTCTTAATTTTTTTTTTTTTTTTTGTAAAATATCATAAATACCCTGATTATATTTCACTTAATTTTATTTCAATTTGTTTTATAATTCCACCAAAGTTTAATTCTTAACAAAAAATCACTGAAATTTATTTTTTTATTCAAAATATATTATTTTTTTAAAATACACTAGAAGAAAATTAAGAAATCTCTATTAAATAACAAATTTGCTCACATCTAAACAGATCCAATGTAAGTTAATATCCACTGAAAAATAATCTAAGTGGATATCCACCTAAAGTAATCTAAGTAGATATCTACTGAAAATACTCAAAATGAAAATCACTATCAAACCAATCAGAAATTCACACACACACAAGAACAAAATTAAGAAATCTCTATTGAAGAAATCTAAGTGAAAATCCACTAAACAAATCAAGTAGAAATATGCTAAAAAATAAATAATGCAAAAATTAAAATTATGAATTAAGACATTCAAAAACTGAACCACCATCAAACCAACCATCACCTTACCCCATTTTCATGAATAAAATCCATTGAAAATCAAATGGAGAATCAAGGTTCACTGCATTAAAAAAAAATGAAAAATTCAAAAAATTCTATAACACTGAATATATATCTCAAAATATATTCAACTCTTGACGACATAACCTTGTCTTTAGCCTCTGAATGATATTCCGTTGATTGAATCCTGAAACGAAGATCACTAGAGCTATGCACAAAACCACACACCACATTTCAAATTTATCTACATAAATCAACAATTCAAAATATATGATGTATTTCTTAAAAAAAAAAAAAAAAAAAGAACCAATCAATATTTAAAAAAAATGAAAATCCATTTAAACATGAGCTATGCAAAATTTTAAATTCCACTTAAAAAAATTACGCAAGCAAATTGACATCTACTAAAAAACTAAATATCCACTAAAAAACAATAAGTAGATATCTACTACCTTTATTTAGTTAGGTTTGATAAACAATCAAACATTTCAAATTTGTCAGTGAATATCTACTCAAAATCAATCAGTAGATATCCACTAGAATCAATTAGTGGATATCCACTTACCTCTATTAGCAATTTTTGATGAATAATAACACAAAAAAGAGGAAATTAACTTTCCTTGTTCAAGCCCGTGACAGTTTTCCAAAATGGAAGATCCACTTAAATATGACCGAAATATACACTTAAAATTCCACTTAAAATTACACAACCAGCGGACATCTACTAAAAATCAATAGTGGATATCCACTGAAAAAAAATCAGTGGATATCCACTTAACTAAACAATAATACAAACAATTGCACACAATGGATAAAACGACAAATAAATCAGCTAAATGAAATAGTTAGAACTTATTTGAATCTAACTAACTACCTTGAACAATATTAAAATTCTAATTCAATTTCATTTCTCTTCCATCGCCTCCCAAGCAACCAAACAGTTGAAATGCGTAATTATCACTAATTGTGTAATTTCACTTAAAATTACACAATTAGTGCACATCTACTAAAAATCAATCAGCTGATGTGCATCAAAATATTTAGTGGATATCCACTTAATTAGATAGGTTTGATGAACAATAACACAAACAATTGCATATAGAAATGATGACAATGGCAAGAAATTGATGCAAATAAATTGGCTATCTTGAACAATATCACTGAACAATATGAAAATTCTAATTCATTCTCTGTTCTAAGCAACCAAACAGTTTGAAATGCATAATCATCTCTCAGAATTCAAAGCAAAAAGAAAAACAAGAACAAAAAAAATACCTGGAATTGTTCAAGTCCCAAGCGTTAACAGCTGCGATAAAGAGACTATCAAATAGAACAAGTGGCGGTGGCACAACAACACAAATAGAATAGAGAATGGCGAGGGAAATGGAGGGGAATCAAATCTAGGCTAGATCGAGGCTAGATCTTACCTAGAACGGTGAAGATTGGTTAGATCTAGGCTAGATCTAGCCTAGAACGGCGAAGACAAGGCTAAAAAGATAGAGGGGTGGAGAAAATGTGGAAGAGAGAGAGAGAGAGAGAGAGGCATCGATGGTAAGGTGAGAGACGAGAACCACGAACGACGACGAAGAACAACGAACATAAACTTGCGGCGACGACGACGACCACAGACGACGATGATGATAGAGACGAGCGGCGATGGATGGAAAAGATGATGATGATGATGATGGATGGAACGATGATGATGATGGAGACAACGATGCGATAGCAACGACGACAAGCTAGGACGAGGGGTGATGACAGCGAGCTAGGGCTAGGGTGACGGGCGTAAATCTAAGAGAGAAAAATGAGGGCACATTTTTGAGAGAGAGAGAGTGGCACATTTTGAAATAAGAAAATTTAGGGTTTTTGATATATTAAATGAACAGGGGCAAAAAGAAAAAAAGAAAAAGTTTGCTAACTCAGCACATGACTTTTCAAGCCAAAATTCTTAAAATGAGAGTTTTGATCATCCTTAAAAAAGGTTGGGCCTTGAAAAGCTGTCCACTTTAGAAAAAAGACTTTTGGAGGAAAATCCCTAAACCTAATTAAGTTGAGAATCAGTATCTGAAAAATTCTAAATTTATTTTTTCAATACAATCAGGAAGGGGAACAAATTATTTTTGAAAACATAACATAAATTATTTTGATATTTATATGTCTCTCCAAATTTTATTAAAAAATGTAGACCAAATCCATTATTTCTTTATGTCCAGTTTCTCTTAGTGTTCTAAGGAAGAACAAAAAATAAATAAAAATAAAAAAAATGATCAAAAACACCAATAAAAAGCCATTATTCCCATATTCCTATTTTCGTTCCCAATCCTCTAGATTTTTTCATTTCCATCCCATTTTTTTTCACAGGAAAATAGAAATTTAGGGACACACACCCATATTTTTACTTTTTTCCCTGATTTTCGGATTAATGGGAACAAAAAACAATAATCAACATCCATTTTTTCATGATTTAATTTCTGTTCCCCAATAGTCCAGGAACAAAAATAAAATCAATTTTTAAATTATTATATTTATTCCGAATTTCCAGACCAATGAGAACAAAAGCATAAGCCACTTTCCCATATTTTATGGTTTTATTTCCATTTTAATGGAAAAAAAACACTAACTAAAACCTATTTTTCCATATATATATATATATATATTTGTATAGGATTTCGACAATTTGCACCTCTGAACTTTGATCATTATCTTATTTTCGTAAGATCATTATTTCTATGATTTTGGACTCTTGGGATTGGTCATCAACAAAAACAAAACGATGAGAGAGAGAGAGAATTACAAAGGTAAGCATTGATATAAAAATCAGGTTTGAAACAAAATACGCCATGCATCACAAATTTGATTCATTCAATAAAATCATGAGCATCTTTATAAGAATCAAAGGAGAATGGAGCTCAATCGTTGTGGATCTATGCATCATATCAAATGAGAGAGAGAGAGCAAACGTAGTAGGAAAATCGTTAAAAAATTGATGCAAAATTAATAAACCATTAAGAGTTCATATATATTCTCACTAATTGGGGCAGTAAATGTTCATGAAATCGATAGGATCTTTGATTATTGTAGAGGCTAAAATCAATGGGAACGGGGGAAGAGTTGAAACGCCAAATTGGGTGGTAAAATGTCAGCCTTATTTACTGCCCCAATTAGTGCATCCTCGTTTATTACCAATGGTTGAAATGATTCATTGATGGGGATGGTTCAATCGATGATGATGATGGTGGAGGCATGAATCAACGGTAGCGATAATACTTAATAGAGCGAGCAAGGAGATGAAATGAAGAAGCAATTTTGAGCTCTCATTCATTTCCAATTTGTGTCTTTCAATTTTAAGTATTCTTATTAGATTTACTGACAATGGAAATATCAACAAAAATAATATTATTGTCTTTCATAAAATAGTTTATATCAATACGTAAATCATGTCTTTCAAGAAAAGTATGCAAAAACTAAGTACCAAAGACCTATTTGATGATTTTTTGTTTGTTTGTTGGAAATATTTTTAGATATAGGATCCAAAAATAAACAAATATACTCTGTAATAAAATATTTTATTTCATCATCTTGATCTCTATAATTTTTTTTTTTTAATTTGTATAATTACACTTCTTACCAAAACTAATTAATGTTTAGTTTTCTTTCATCCAATTTTTGAGTGTGCCAACGAGAATAAGAGCTTGTTCTTGAGCGCTATGGAGGTACTTTTAGACAAAATATGGACCAGAAATTAATTAAATAATTAAAAACTAGTTATTTAATTAATTATTAATTAAAAATATAAGAAATGAAAATGGAACAGATCTTACAGAAACATTCTAGATAACATATGAAAAAATAGAAACACAAAATAGATATTGATATTATAGTCTGATTAAGAAATACTAAAGGAAAAACAAAAACAAAAACACCAAATAGAAAATAATCAATAGATACTTACTACATTATTGTACAAAAACAAAAATAACAATACCATAATAAAGGATTGAGGTAATTGTTTAACAATTTATTCTTAAAGTAGATTTCGCTCCCGTTACATGCTTACAATTTGAATGAGTGTCGGTCTCGCAGGATACAACGACTAAGTAGCTACTAGTACTACACTGGAAACAAAGAGCATAACGAACAAGAAATATGCTGAACTCTCACAAAAACTCTCAATAACAACGGAAAACTCTCAAAAACGTCTCTGAAGAAATGTAATGCAAGCTTAGGAATGGATACCTATATGTTGAGAAAGCCTCCCCTTTTATAGCGAGACAAAACCAATAATTGAAGAAGTCTGAAACTCCTGATTTTAAGATGGCAGTAAATGGAAAGTAGTAACTTTCTGCAGTTACACACCTGAAGAGTCTCCAGGTACGTAACTATTTGTAGTTACAAACCCAAACAATTAGGCTTTTTAGGCTCTGTTTGAGTTGGACTTTCGGATTATATACAAAACATACGAACACGTGTAATTTTATTTATTTAATAAACTTTAACTTACAATTTGTCCATAAAATTTAATACCCTAAAGGTCTTACCTTCAAGAGGTAACCCGATTCTTAATAAATGACTATTCATTTTCTTCTGTTACTAATGTGGGATAACTCACAAAACACATCAATCAACATCTTCAGGTGAATACTTTATTGAACAATTTTAATGCATCTCTTAAATGATTTTTACACAAATAAATATATCACACTCATGTTTTCACCAAGAAGAATACATTGGTATATTCAAATGTACCAAATTAAGATTGGGTCCCACAAATAATTGGGCCACAAAATAATAATAAAAAAATATTTTTATATAACAGTCCCCCACGTGAATGAAAATTGATCGAATAAACATACATATCAAATGCAGACTCAGAGAGAGAGAGAGAGAGAGAGAGAGAGAGAGCTAAAAAAGAAAGCAACTAACATCAAGACATGTAGCTTTTGACTTTGAACCTTCCCTAGTAAGAATCTATCGGATTTACTCAGCAAAATAGTGTCTTAAACTGTTTGACCTTTAGTGTAAATGAAGACAATATAAACTATATAGTTGTTTTCTAAACACTTTTCGTTTTATAGTTACATACATTTTGGCCTTAAACACCCTGGTATATCATGGGTGCTTCTAGAGAATTTAGCGTTTTTCATTCTCCCAAAACAGACCCAATTCTCACTAAGTGATTTTCTATGAAGAATATTCTGCTATATCCCACTTGAAATTTTTTAAGATAAAGAAATTATTAAAAGTCATACTTATACTTAACCATATTATAGATATCACTGTTATATCATAGGAATGAGCTGTAGAATTTTGTTTACTCCGTGATACCCTCACAGTCACCTTTATAATTCGGTTGTACCTTTGAACCTAGATCTTGGGATCTCCAATCAACTAGGTTGAGTTACCATTATGATGACTATTTCATAATAGACTTTAAGTTCATTTTCCTAGATAAGCAGTTTACTCTATCTCATTTAAGACCTTCGGTCATCAGATCCGCAATGTTATCTTTTGATTTTTTTGATTTTTTTTAACAATGCGTCATATATATTAAAATAACAGTAGGTCAGGGTCTTCCTTGCTACAGTGGAACCATTGTTATCCATGTACCTTACAAAACCTCAATATTGACCCCTAACCTAAAAAATATACAACTCTGGACCCTATAAATACTGTCTACAATAGTATAAGCTTTGCCAAAATGCAATTGCAGGATACATTTCTCTTCGTAGATATGGTGTTCCCAGATAGATGATGAGTGTATGAGACAACATCGATACTTGACTGAGCTTAATCCAACGACAAGATCTCAACCCTCTCTCCTACAAAATCTTTACTTAATCATACACTAGCACAAAAGGGACCAAAATACTATCGGGGCTTAAACTCACAACCCATAGCCTAATTATTTTAGCAACTTACATCAGCACCTCCTTTCCTTCTTCTGACCTCCCCCAAGGTTTACTTCAAGGATAGAAACTCTAAAAACTTAACAACATTGAAATAAGAAGATCAATTGAAAACTACTGCTCTTTTACTTGAGGTTTTCTTTCAAATAAATCCCAAACTCTATTGATAATTTCAAGAACCTTTTCCTTAATTTCATTCTCATTATATTTTAGTGTCTATCCCATTAGCTTCCCCACCACAAGAATCTTTTCTAATTATTTTAGAAAAAGTCTATTACAATTAGAAATTCCACTGTCCCAAATTGAGTTCTCTATTGGTTTCATTGGCAAAGAAATTATCTATTGTGCTCGACTTTTTAATTTTATTTGTCCTCCTACCTTTTTTTTTTTGGTTTTGAGTTGCTACTACAGGGGATTTCAAACTCCTTTTTAAGAGTTTCTTACTTCCTAAGTTTTTTTTTTTTTTCCGTGTCGAATTGTCAAGGAAAGAATCAACAAAAATAGAGGATTCAGAAACATAAGCCTCACCCAAAAGATCATCTTCCAAAGATCAATAGAAAACTTTGGTACCTTCATTTGCGGCTTCTAAAGAGCTCTTAACCAATTCTTTGTTCCACTGAAATTCTTCCCTTATCTCAATGCTTCAGATTGAAATTTCTTCGATTCTCTTTTCTTCCCCCATGCCAAAGCTTCTTCTCTTATGCCCTAAATCAATTTTGGGAATTTGAATGAGAATTACCGATTCCTCTTTCTGACTTATCTTCCTAGGTTGGGTTGGAATTTTCCCAAAAATCCAACCTTCTCTCCCAAGCCCAAAAGTTGACCTACCCAAAAATCCAACCCTCTTCTCCATTAAAGCTCCTACACATGGGGAGCCGTCATCAGAGTCAAGATTGTCACTATGCTTCCTTATCTTGTTACTTTATTCAACAAGAACTTCTCCTCCTGGCCATCTCCCTACAACACTCAAGAAAGACTCATCCAGAACATAGATAACGAATTTGGATTTATTAACTTTGAGTTCCACCACACAGATAATCAATTGCTCTTCACTTGTTGAAATCAGACATATTCCTTAACCATAAGCTACTTCGTCTAGTGGTTCTCCATCTACTAAAACTAGTTCTCCCTACAATTCTTCTAATGATCTTGAATGTATTCCAATTACATACATGAACGGGAACTCCTATGATGGTTAACCAAGTTAATCTTTCTCTACTGGTGAAACCTTCTTCCCAATCAACCATAGAGTCAAACCAGATTTCCAGTCATTTACAATTTCTCAAATCCATTAATTTTTCCTTAGTTTCTTCAAAATCAAAGATTAGCAACACCAAGTTTTACCTCATCGCTTTAGCCTTTAAGGAGAATACCTTTTCTTGTATGAAATTTGAGTTCAATTCCCTAAAACTTATATTCATATGTGATCTCCCTTTGCTTTTCTTGACAACCATTCTAATAACCTTTTTTTTTTTTTTTATTTACTTCTACTTTTATAGATTTTCATGCATTTTCTTACTTCAATTTGTTGTCTTTTTCCTCTGATTTCACACTAAATCTCTTTAACCTTTTTTTTTCTTCTTCCTTAAAATCCACTGATTCCACTCTAGGTTTTGTTTCCTTTTCACTTGCTTCCCTACCCCTATTTCTTTCCCAGTTCATTGTCATACTTCAATCTCTATAAAAAGATTGCATTCCCATCGCTTTAATGGCATTTCTCTTCTCCTGATCAACCAATTTTACTCATATAGTTCTTCCTTCGATTTTTTCTCTCCTGGAGGCCTCAAGTACTCTCCTCGCTTCTCTCTTTGTTGTGAATTTTACAAAACTAAAAGTTTATTATCTTCTTTTTCTTCTTCTATCAGGCACATAACAGTCTGTAACATTACCCCATTTGTTAAATTCCTCGCTCAGCCATAAATTATACATGTTCAAGGGAAAGTTATCGACAAACAAATGTATTGGTTCCTTTATTGAGATTCTTTCCTTATTCAAATCATCTTCATCTCCTTCTATGCCAAATTGTTGAATGAAGTGGTCCTTGCAACAATCATTCATTATATCTATTTTTTTTTATTTTTTTTTAATGTTTCCTTTAACCCCTATTATTTTTCTTGTGAGTTATATCACTACTAGGCAATTTATCTCATAAAATTTTTCAAATGTCACACACCAAGAGAAGTGCCCCCCAAGGTTTGATACTGGCTTATTGTTTTTATCTTCTACTTTAGGATTCTTTCTTACTTCTTTGAAGGTGTTCCTGCAGTAGTTCTGGGCCACACCCAATGTTAAGAGGGCTTCTACTACTTTGTAATATTTATCCATCAAAGCCTCCACTTTTCAATCTAATTCTTGAAGTAACCTTACATTTTGGGCATGTCGAAGTGAAAGATTCTTCTTCTTTCTTTTTCAGGGTTTTTTTCTATCTCTTTGCTTCGATCTTTTAGAATTGCCTTATTCACAACCCTTTCAACCTTGTTCTTTTTTATGTTTAGGAATACATACTCTCTCTCTTCCTCTTCAAAGATCTTCATCCATTTCTCTCTATAACACAATTTTACTATTCTGAGCTCTTGAAAGTTAAGTGTCAAGCTTCTTTCTTTATTCATCAAATCAAGCATTTTCCTCAAGATTACTTTCCCAACAAAACCACAGGTCTTACATCTCGCAGCCATGTCTCTTCTATTTGATATCTCCTCCCATGGTCCCCTGGGTTTATTAACCTCTATTGATTTCTCTTTTATAAATTTTCCCCACAATGATCTTCTACAATACGATTCCACTTGATTATTTTCTTTTGAAATCTTTGCTTCATCCTTGCTTGCTTCCACCACTTCGACATGCTTGACCCACTGCAAGCTCAAATCTCTATCACACTTTCCATAGCAAACTTCATATCTTTCTCTTCTTAAACTTTATTTTTGCACGTTTTATGTCATCTTTTGACTTAATATAATCAATTGAGATAACTCCATTTGAAAATAACAACCTTACTGTATTATTCCTTTGACGTATATGTTGAGGATTACTATTACACATACTACTCTATGCTATTCCAATAATTGATTGACTATCGCAACATATGTAGATAGATGGAACAAGCTTAGTCCACATTGGAATATCTTCCAAGAATTTTTGAAGTTACTCTATTTTTGCTCCTGCTTTATCTAAAGTAATAAATTCAAATTCCATTGTGGATCTGGAAATACACGTTTGCTAAGAGGATTTCCATAACACATCAACTCCTCTTAATACAAAGACATATCTACTTATGGATTTGTTGTCTTTAGTATCATATATCCAATTTTCATCACTGTACTCTTCAAGTACTATTAGATATCTCGTGTAATGCAAACCATAATTTTGAGTATATCTTAAATATCTCAAAAGTTTCACTATAGATTTCAAGTGTTCTCTACCTGGATTACTAGTGAACCTGCATAATTTACTTACTGCGTAAGCAATATCAGGTCTTATACAATTCATAGTGTACATTAAATTGTCAATTATTTGAGAATACTCCGACTAAGATATGTTCTTACCAATATTATTAAAAAGTTGTTGATTAACATCCATTCGTGTTCTAGCTATACCCCAATCATCTTTGTTAAAATTTTTAAAGATTTTCTCAATGTAAGGATATTGAGATAAGATCAATCCTTCAGATGTTCTTGAAATATTTATTCCAAGAATTACATCTATTTTTTTCTCAAATCCTTCATCTCAAATTTATTTGTTAACATTTGTTTGGTAGATTTTATGATCTTATCACTACTACCAATAATAATCATGTCATTTTTATATAAGCATACAATAACATAACAAGACTCTATTGTCTTAATATAAACATACTTGTCACATTCATTGATATTAAAATTATTTTAAAACATGACATTGTCAAATTTCTTATGCCATTGTTTTGGCACTTGCTTTAATCCATACAAGGATTTTAGAAGTTGACGTACTTTATTCTCTTTTTCAGGAACCACAAACCCTTTTGGTTATTCCATATAGATTTCTTCATCTAATTCATTATTAAGAAAGTTGACTTAACATCTATTTGATGTATCTCAAGATTATATATAGCTGCATTACTATTAACATACATATATATGCGATTCTCGTTACTCGTGAATAAATATCAAAATAATCCATGCCCTCTCTTTACTTGTAACCATTAGCTACAAGTCTTGCTTTCTATTTCTCAATTGATCCATCTACTTTCATCTTTTTCTTAAATATCCATTTACATCTTAGTGATTTCGTTCCAGATGGAAGATCCACTAGTTCCTAAGTACGATTTTGTAAGATGGATTCAATTTTACAACTCACAACCTCATTCCAAAGAGGTGCTTAGCGCATAGACATAGCCTTCCTAAAAGTTTGAGGTTCATATCCTATCATATATGTATAAAAATTAGAACCAAAATATTTAGAAACTTTTGTTCTTTTACTATGTCTAGGTTCAATTTCGTCATCTTGAGAATTACTAGAGGTAGTATCACTTGTTCTCTTTAAAGAACTTTAGTCAACATAAGTTTTACAAGGGAAACATTTTCATAGAATTATACATTTCTCGATTCAATAATCATATTCTCATGAACATTTTTAATTTCTTATTTATGGATCAAAAATCAATATGCGCCACTATTTTGTGCATATCTAACGAATATACAATCAATAGTCTTTGATCCTATATTAACCTTATTAGGATCATGAACCATAACTTTTGCAAGACACCCCTAGACTTTTAAGTGAAGACCATTTTCTTTTCCACAATTCATAATGGGTCTTATTTAATTTCTTGTGAGCTAATTTGTTTAAAACAAAAGTTGTTGCTAAAACAGCCCCCCCCCCCCCCCCCCCCCCAAGTTCTGAGGTAGACTAGAACTCATTAACAAAGAATTTATTATTTCTTTTAAAGTTTTGTTTTTTCTCTCAGCAACTCTATTTTGCTGAAGTGAATAAGGTGTTGTAGTTTGGTATATTATTCCATGTTGTGCACACAACTCACCAAAATGTGAAATATATTCCCTATCCCAATTGGTAGCGAATTAATTGTTGCTACTATACCACAAGTGTACGGGTCAAGTTTTAATAGTATAGGAAGAGTAGGGTTGTCGTATCCACAGGGATTGGTTTAAATTGTCGTTAAGTACCGCAATTATTGTAACCGAATTTAATCTAGGCATTTCAATTTTTGGGTTTTGTAAAAATATAAAATTAAAATAATAACTAATTAAACTATAATACTAAGGATGACGTTTACGGGAATAAATTATTTAGGGATTAATTTCGTTCACTTAAACGTATTTGATTTAGTCTAATTTACATTAATGGTATTCAAACTATCCGACAATCTAGGTATAAAAAACTCACTCACTACCTCTCCCGAGTGTAAAGTGACTGAATATGCAATTCGTGTCAACACCGATATCCCTATCTAGTGTCTAAACGATTACAAGAGTCTCTCCCCAACCTCACGAATTGCACACTTTCTAATAATTTCCCGAACCATTAGAACGTCGCGTTGTATTTAAACCCTAATCAGAATCCGAGGTTACCTCTCCCGAGTGTTAAACCCCATATTCTCAAATCAACCAATACATTATAACAAGCATATAATAGAAGTAAAAGAATGGTAAACACAATTGAATAGAGATAAACAACCGATAACGAAACAACGATTCAAACAAACATAGTATTCATGAACTAAATCAATCCCTAGACAATAGATATACTCATGATCATAACTGAATATTCAACGTTACATGAGAATAATATCATCATACAATCTACAAAGTTTAAGAACAAAGAGAAAAACAAAGAATGGAAAGCAAATCTGTGAAGTGAATGGTTCCACTTCCGCTAAATCCGCTTCAAGAATGTTTCCTATTTTTTTCTTGATGATATATCCTCTTGGTTATGATCTTGAGCTCCCAAATATGACAAAAAATGTCCTAGAAGGTGTAAGGAATGAATGGTAACCGATGGAAATAAATAGGGATCAAACGATCTAGCAAAATATCTAAAAATATCTTTGTCAACTGGTGCTTGGTCGTTACAATGATGGGAGGTCAGTAGGGCTTCTGTCCTTTCATCACTACAGCGATGAGGGTCATTGTTGCAGCGGTGGTTGGGCATAAAGCCCACTGACTCTTTACCGCTACAGCAATGAAGGCCATCGCTGCAGTGGTCAAGGGTCAGTGGCCCTTGACGCTAGTGCTGCAGCAACGAGCTTCATCACTGCAGGGGTGATGATGCTTTATTTATTCTTGGATCGTTTTCAACGTTTTCCCACCGATTTTTTCGATTATCAACTATTTTCGTCCGTACACCTGATTTACATAAAAACGAATATAAACGATTTAAAACATTACAAAAAAACTAGAAATCTATCAAATTCGGCTTAGAAATATATATGTAAATTCAACCTATCAAATACCCCCAAATTTTGAATTTTACTAGTTCTCGAGCAAAATACCCTAACACTAATAATTAACTAACTTCAATACTAAAAAAAAAAAAAAAAAAAAAAAAAAAAACAAACAAACTGGAAGTAATGACATGTGAGTTCCGAATTCAACTAATCAACGAAAACATTTTTCCCTCAATGACCCCCAATCAAGTATAGTTCAAGAATAAAATGCATCATGTGGTGTTCTAGAATTTCAACATTCAATATCAGTAAACGTCATTATAGATCCATTCAAGTGTGTGTGTGAAAACTCAATTATACAACTATCCAAAAATCGGATTGGATTCTTGGCCAACAAAGATCATGACTTAAACCATAAAGGATTAGAATATCTATGTGCCAGATTGGGTTCCACTCTCCACTAATGTTGACTTGGAAATTCAAAAAAATGAAAAGGACTTGGTTCGATTTTTGTCAAATGGCTAAGTGTATATCGGGAATAGGTAAACGTTATTAACTCAACGATACCCAAGGCACATGCTTGGCACTCAATCATACTCGTACCCCCAAACTTCAATTCGAAACAACCCTGAACTAACATTTTAAAACGTTATACTCACTTGTCAAAATAAACAAAAATAGAATTGTATTTACATATGTTTTTTTTTTTTTCATCAAAACCACACCCCCAAACCTATTTGATTCGTACAATTTCACGAGTGTGAGAATGCGATTGATAAATGACAAGTGAGTACTCGAATACCGAACAAATTAAAAGTTCGTCCAAAATCCAACCGCTCACTTTAAGCAACATTTACAAATACTCACTTGATTTTGACTCAAATTGTGCCTTAGGTTTAGCAACAAAGGTTTGGAAAACATTTTATTGGCCAAGGTATTTGTTACGTGTTCAGAATTGAAACAGCTTACAGGTTTCGACAGGGTAACGAGGGGTAAAACATATAGCATGGTAGGTTTCAACGGCTCAAGTGATCAAAATAAATGCCTAAATCATGTCTCCTGAACTACCTCGCCTAGGATTTCGCCTAAAATTTCCCCCAATCAGGTTCTAGAATCCCTAAAACTGTCATGAACTTGCTACTGAATAATTGGCGTCAAATCGATTGAATAGTTATACATTGAGTCTACGTGATCGTGTAATTTAGGATTCAAAATGACTTTTACTTAATCGATATGTCAAGCACACAGAACACACATAAATGGGCATTATCCCTGACCTCGATAAACAACTAGGGGATAAATTCATCATCGGGTAATGGCCCAGAAGAACTCTCAAACTTAGCACACAATTACTACATTATACATAAACACATTTTCACTATTACTATACACAAACATGCATACATTACACTAAATATCCACAACACAACAATAAACTTCTAAACATGCATGAACATAAACTACAATTTAACTTAAACTCTAAAATGTTTAACAACTATTTAAAATTAACTACATATCTAACAAAAAGTTATTAAACTAGAAAACATACAAAACATCAAACCAATACCCCCAAACTCAAATGGGCAGTATCCACAATGACTCAACATCAAACTGAACATTTGATATATAGAATGATGACGAATGGGGTTTTGAACACATAGCTAGGAGGCGAGACAATCTCACCTCTGAGTGTAGTCGGCGGTGATGGATTGATTTATTTGAAAACTTAGGTTGCCTCCCAAGAAGCGCTGGGTTTAATGTCCTTGGCTTGACATAGAAAAGGACAAGTCAAAGAGCGGCTTCTACCGATAGTATATGTCATACAACACAATATACGGGTCTTAATTCAGAACGCCCTCAAGCTTGGCGAGATTTGGCATTGATTGGCACGTATTCCCAACTTGACTCGGCTTCGAATTTTGTCCTTGGTTGGCATGAATAAATAGAGTTGGAAATGGGGGAGGACAAATGAGTCACATCAGATCCCCATAGATATGATCGTCTTGGATCGGGAGTGGCATCAAAATTTGGATTTCAAATGGTGAAGAATCACAATTGTCAACATGTGATTCTTCATCGCCAATCCACACTTGGGGTTTCTCTTCATTAGAATAATCGTCACTGAATGCACCCAATTTCCTCCCGCTCGTTTCCGGTTCCTCCTGGTAGCTTTCACATATGGATGTGACTTGTGTGTGTCTTAGTGCCACCACTTTTGACTCGACCTCAATAAAGCAAATAAGCTGACCAATTTGCGTCTCAATAGACTTTACGGTCACATCAATTTTAGTGCAGGTCGTCTCAATATTGTCAAGACAATCCTCATGCTCATTGAGATGGTCATTCGTTTTCTTCCAGAAAGCCTGAGTCTTTTCCATAAATTCAACGAACATCTCTTCCAGGGTGGGGGAAGACTCCACATGTTGGTCCAGAGTGTCAATTCATGGTGCTAAAACGCTGAAACTATCCCCCAAGCTTAGGTAGCTTGTTGAATAATTTCAACTCTAACATTCAAACTCCGCCATGTCTTCCAACAACTAATAGGCTTTGTTCACGGTTAGTTGGTCGAATGAGGTGGTACCATTTCTTCCTTCCACCCAAGTTCTTGTTGCGACTTGTAACCCATCGAGGAAGTTTAGTAATTGACACTTCCTCGGGAAACTATGATTTAGGAACCGAATGAGCAACTCCTTGTATCTATCCCAAGTATAATAAAATGACTCGGAATCTCGTTGAGAAAATCGCAATAGAACTTGTTGATGATACATTTTCAAGTACCTTGCAAATCAAACAAAACAAAAAATAAAAATTAAAAATAAAATGAAAGCCTGAATTAAAATCAAGTTACTTTTTCACAATATCAACAACAATTTAAAAGCCAATCCCTGGTAATGGTGCCAAAAATTTGGAAGCAAATTAATTGTTGCTATTATACCGTAAGTATACGGGTCAAGTTTTAATAGTATAGGAAGAGTAGAGTTGTCGTATCCACAGGGATTGGTTTAAATTATCGTTAAGTATCACAATTATCATAACCAAACTTTATCTAGGCGTTCCAATTTTAGGTTTTTGTAAAAATATAAAACCAAAATAATAACTAATTAAACTATAATACTAAGGATGACGTTTACAGGAATACATTATCTAGGGATTGACTTCATTCACTAAAACGTGTTTAATTTAGTCTAGTTTATATTAACTTTATTCAAACTATCCGACAATCTAGATATCGAAAACTCACTCACTACTTCTCCCGAGTGTAAAGTGAATGAATATGCAATTCGTGTCAACACTGATATCCCTATCTAGCGTCTAAATAATTAAATGAGTCTCACCCTAACCTCACGAATTGCACATTTTCTAATAATCTCCTGAAACATTAGAACATCACATTGTGTTTAAACCCTAGTCCGAATCCAGGGTTACCTCTCCCGCGTGTCAAACCCTGTATTCTCAAATCAACCAATATACCATAACAAACATATAATGGAAGTAAAATAATGGTAAATACAATCAAATAGAGATGAACAATCGATAACGAAACAACGATTCAAATAAGCAAAGTATTCATGAACTAAATCAATCCCTAGACAATAGATACTTAGCTATTCATGATCATAACTGAATATTCAAAATTATATGATAATAACATCATCATACAATCTACAAAGTTTAATAACAAAGAGAGAAGCAAATAATGGAAAGCAAATCTATGAAGTGAATGGTTCCACTTCCGCTAAATCCGCTTCAAGAATGTTTCTTATTCTTCTCTTGATGATCTCTCATCTTGGTTTTGATCTTGAGCTCCTAAATATGTCAAAAAAATGTTCTAGGGGGTGTAAGGAATGAATGGTAACCGATGGAAACAAATAGGGATAAAATAATTTAGAAAAATATCTGAAAATATCTTTGCCAGCTGGTACTTGGTTGCTGCAACGATAGGAAGTCAGTAGGGCTTCTACCCTTTCATCGTTGCAGCGATAAGGGGCATTGCTGCAGCAGTGGTTGGGCATAAAGCCCACTGACTCTTCACTGCTGTAGCGATGAAGGCTATCGCTGCAGTAGTCAAGGTTCAGTGGCCTTGTAGCGGTGAGGCTGCTTTCTTTAGTCTTGGATTTTTTTCAACGTTTTTCCACCGACTTCCTACCTATTTGCTCGATTATCAAACGTTTTCGTCCCTATACCTGATTTACATAAAAATGAATATAAAATATTTAAAACATTACCAAAACACTTGAAAACTACCAAATTCAACTTGGAAATATATAGGTAAATTCAACTTATCACCAATCACTACGCAACACTTTCATCTTTTTACTAAGTTAATTTTCAACTTCAGTCTTATAATGTACAAACATGTCTAATACTTCATATTTACTTTTTAAAAGATAAATATAACAATATCCTGTACAATCATTAATAAAAGAAACAAATTACTTTTTCCCACATTTAGTTTGTACAAATTTTAAATCACAAACATTCGTGTGTACTAACTCTAGAGATTTTATTCTTCATTCAATTGAAAGAAAAGAAGTTCGAGTTAATTTAAACTCCACACAAGTCTCACATTTGCGACTTGTATGGTCTTGACATTTAGAAATAAAATTCATATTAATTAATTTACATAAAGTATCATAATTTATATGTCCTAAACAACCACACTACACATCCCAAGACTCAATCAAATACTGGCTTTATTATTATTATTATTATTTGGGACTACAATCATAATATTGAGTTTGAAAAGGTCTTCATTCATAGTCTTTTCCAACATACATACCACTCTTAGTAAGTACAAAGTTATCAGACTCAAACATTACCATGAATCTCTTCTTACCCAGCAACGATCCAGAAACTAGATTTTTATTGATATCTAGTACATGCAACACATCATTTAAAGTAAGTTATTTACTAGAGATCATCTTTATCACGACCTTTCCCTGTTCTTCAACCTTAGAATTTGAAGAGTTTACCATATAGAGCTTATCTCCAGATTCCACTGGCTGATAAACAGTTAACATTTTCTTATCTGAGCATATGTGGTGGGTAGCATCGATATCTACATACCACTCTATGGAATTGTCAACGAGATTGACTTCAGATACAACCGTTGGAAAATTCATATAGGAAATGTCATCAATAAGGTTTTTCACTTCAGTCACATGAGCTTAATTTTTTGGCTTCTTTTCTTTTAGTACAACTTTTTTGTGACAATCTTTAGCACGATGTCCCAACTTGCCACAAGTATAGCGGTTACCTTTAAACTTTTTGTTCCCAACTCTTTGCTTGAGCTTGATTTAGCTTGTTTCCTCTTCTTGCGAGTTTCTATGACATGGACTTTTGACATCATAGAATTATGACCCTCATGTTTAGAAGAGATCCAATGCTCTTCTTCGATTTTTAGTTTGAGAACCGAGTCTTCAAGAATCATCTCCTTTCGTTTATACTTGAGATAATTCTTGAAGTCACCTCATGATAATGACAACTTCTCAATCACAACTGTCACTTGAAAAGACTTACTAAGAGTCATTTCCTTCTACATGAATGTCATATAATAGGACTTGGAGCTTTTTAGTCTGGCTGGTGGCTGTCTTTGAGTCCACCATTTTTGTGGCGTAAAAATCTTCCGACTATGAATTTCTTAGTCCCAGTATCTTTAGTCTTGTACTTCTTTTTCAGGGCCTGCCACAATTCTTTAGTCGTCGTGAACGAGTACACATTGTAGAATGTATCAACAGCAACTACAATTTGAGTATCAGACTCAGTCCATTCAGGATGTAGCCCTTGCATAAGAAATCAAAGTGTTTCTATGCATGCAACAACAACTATAGTTTGAGTATCAAACTGTTCAGTCATGGCAGGAGTATCCTCGTGGAGGAATCTTACCAAGTTCAATGTTATCAAGTAGAATAACATCTTCTGCTACCATCTCTAGAAGAAGCTTCCGTTAAACTTCTCCAACTTTTCTCTATGTAAAGTAGGCATCGGATGCGCAATAGGCACAGTCACAGTAGGTGGTGTAACACCTTGATTTGCAACCGTATCAGTAGTTGCAACAATATCATTTGAAGAAGATATATTTGTTGAAAGAAAATGAACAAAAAAAATATAAGACACTATGTGACTAGAATATTTTTTTAAACAAAAAATCAGAACTGTATAAGAATATGCAAATATCTGCTTTAAGATTTATAGATAAAATATGGACCAAAAATTAATTAATAATTAAAAAATTAATTATTAATTAAAAATATAAGAAATAAAAATGAAATAGATCTATTACAGAAACATTCCAAATAACATATGACAAAATAGAAAGATAGAATAGAGATTGATATTATAGTTTGATTAAGAAATACTGAAGGAAAAACAAGAACAAAAACACTAGATAGAAAACAATGAGTAGATACTTATTGTATTATTGTACAGAAACAGAAATAACAATACTAGAACAAATGATCGAGGCAGTCGTTTAATGATTTCTCCTTAAAGTAGATTTCGTCCCCGCTAAGTGCTTACGATTTAAATGAGTGTCTGTTTTCTAGTATACAATGACCAAGAAGCTACTGATACTAGCACTAGGAACTAGAAGCATAACGAACAAGAAATATGCTGAACTTGCTCAAGGACTCTCAAGACCAACGAAAACTCTAAAAAACGTATCTGAAGAAATGCAATGCAAGCTTAGGAATGGATTTTTATATTCTGAGAAAGTCTCCCATTTTATAGGGAGAAAAACTAGTAATTGATGGAGCTTGAAACTCATGATTTAAGACGAAAATAAATGGATAACATTAACTCTCTGCAGTTACACACTTGAAGAGTCTTTAGGTATGTCACTCTCTACAGTTACAAGCCTGAACAATTAGACTTTTTAGGCTCTATTTGGGTTGGACTTTTGGATTATGTACAAAACATATCAAGTTCAAGCCAAACATTTCCCAAGACACAAGCCCCAGGCCTTAGGATTTGGCCTAAGCCTGAGCTCCAACCCGACCCAGGCAAGCTGTAGGCGGCGGCGCGCTTGCTCTCGACTTTATTTATTTTATATCTTTTAACCTACTTTCTGTCAAATTTATTTCAACACCCTATAGGGCTTACCTTAGGTAACCCAAGTCTTAATAAATGACTTTTCATCTTTTTTTTGAATATTAATGTGGGATAATTAATAAAACACATCAATCAACATCTTCAAGTGGGTACTTGAATGAATAATTTTAATTCACCTCTTAGTTATTGTTTACACAAATAAAGATATCACATTCATGTTCTCACTAAGGAGAATACGTTGGTATATTCATATGTCCTAAATTAAGATTGGGTTCCATAAATAATTGGGTCATAAAATATCCAAAAAAATCATTTTATATACACTTTTATTGTTCATCTGAACAATTTTGGGGACTTGTACATTCAGGCACTACTAGTTGTAATTGTTGACATAGGCATATGGGCATTGACCCATTGAGTTAAACCTTAATCCCACAAAAGAAACCAATCTCTAATTCCACTAGGAAAACTTTAGTCATTGTCCATATATAAAGCCTTTGTATATCTCTGTAATTTGTATATTTCACATACATCAATACAATCGTATATCCACCCGGACTCTTTCGTACTCTGGTTTTCAAACTCAAGTTCACGTTTGAATTACAACCTTAAGTTTAAGAGGAGATGTTAATATATGTATGTTAACCTTGACCCTATGTTAAACCCAAATCTCAATAGAAAAACTAAGGCACCATGTGAGTAGTCGTTGGTTGGTCCACTAAATTGGACAGGGTTGGTAGAAAGATAGTGTGGTGTAAGTCCAAGTCATGGTCACCCTTCTTCCCCACTAGAAGTAGTAAAAGCAAGAGTATATGGAGTAATCTTCAAGAACTATCTATCTTCTCTTTTCCTGGGTGTTTTATTGAGCAAGTGCTTTGAAGGATAGATGGCAGACTGCAGGGTAAGTATGAAAAATTCGTTTGAAAAAAGAGGACTGGTTCTTTAGCATCAGTAAAGTTGAAGATTGGAGGGCAACCTGAATGGGGGTATCTCCGGATGCAGTTTTCTCTTCAACATGGTTCATGTCATGAACAGGTCATAAAAGACCTCAAAATGCTCAGGAGAAACGAGTTAGGGGAATTTAGTTGGAAGTTCAGGAATTTGCATATCAATTTGGACTGAATATTTGACGAATCGGCAATTGAAGGAGAGCAAAGGAGTCAAAGTTTATTTAAATTGGTCAAGTTATTCCTTTGCCCTCAAATCTTATGATTGTTGGGTGAAGTAGATACCAAGGAGCCTCAAACCTATGGATTTTCCTGGTTTGAGATCGTGGCAACAACCAGGTCAAAGAAGTTTGGTTTTGATCTTGAGTTTTTTCAATTTTGGGACTTAGTGTAATGGGGATCATGGGTATTTGTGTTGGGAAGCCCATGGGATCTTGGGATTTAGACACTGTAACGAGGTTTCTTGTGAGGTTTGTTTGATTTCTAATGTGTTGTGGTCTTGGGGATCTTGCAGGCTACATAATAAGCCATTAGCATGTAGTTCAGTAGATCCTTCCCCTTCTATATAATTAAAGGTCAGCCTATCAAAAACAAAAAAACACAGATGTAGTGCACCATAGCCCATTTCCTAAAAATCACTGCATGCCAAACCTTCTCAAAATATACGCTTGCTAAGCTTCCATAATGCATAAAATTAAAGAATATATAATTAGTGTTAGCTAACACATTCAGTTACATGTAAGTAAAATTCAAGTCTTTTGTGTTCCAGTAAAATATTCACTCACACGTAACTATAGACAAGACATATGTCCACGCTCTTAAAAAATTAAAATTTATTTTTTTATTTTATTCTATATCCCAATTTATTAAAAAAAAAAAAAAAAAAGGTTTTTTTTTTTTTGTTCTTTTTTTCATTTTTATTTTTATATATATTTTTTAAAGGAAAAAAATAAAATAAAAAAAGGGGCAAAAAGAGAAAACAAAAAGTCAACCCCATTATGATGCCGTTTTTGAAGCAAAGTTGGCTTTGAAACCATTTATAACGGGCTTAATGGTTAGTAATTTTTTTAGCAGAGTTCATATGATCCAAAATACTTAAACTAACCCGGTAATAGTAGCTCAACTATTGTACACGCCGCTTGTTCAATTAAATCCTTTAAACCCCTCTATCTACCTTTGCCAGTGACAACAAACTCTTTTTATGTGCATTAATTAACACATTGACTGTTAAAGTTTAACAGCAAAAAATTAACAGCTGATTCAAAGACTTAAATGACACACTTTTAAAAAGTATATAAAGGCTTAATATAAACAATTGAAAATTGAAACTAGAAGGTTTTAAGTAAGATTCAGGACAAAATACATTGACTTGTGGAATATAATATAGTCTTCATCAACACTCCATCCTTCGTTTGAAATATAACTTAGAGAAAGAGGAGGGAAAAAGAGTTGTCTTTTTAAAATAAAAAACAAAGGGAAGAAAATAAAACAGGAATTTTTTTTTTTTAAGTTTTTACATAGAGAAGAAATAACATAAATGGGTTCTGAGTAAACATTTTGCGAATTTAAAATTTTTATCCATACAGTCTACGCGTTATAATAATACTTTTAGAAGTTCAAAATTATTGTTTCACATGAAAGTTATTATATTTTTTTTGTGTAAAAAATTAGAGTAATGTTTATGGCATGCAACTTTTAACTTTTGTCAAAATTATTGAACTTCTCAAAAAATTATTGTATTGAGTAAATTTGATAAATAGTAAATTATAAAATTTGGAGTCATAGCAAAAAGTCTTGATATACATGTTTGCCTTTTACCTTGGAGGTAGGTTTTAACATATACTTTTTAAATATAATTTTAAAAATTGACAAAATTTGTTTGGTTTGAAAATATTTTTTTAAGACACAATATTTTATTTTTAACAATTTTATTTTTAAAAACATTTTGTTTTTTCAATTGAAGGAAATAAGTTCGCTCAATTTTCAAAAATTACTTTTTAAAAATAGTTTAATTTTTTTTTTTATTAAAAAATATTTTCATACTATAAACTAAATATGATCTTAATAATGTTTTCAACAATTTCACTATAACAAAATACAGCAATTTCACTTGACATGCATGCATGTCTATCATAAATCACAAACCAATGTATGTTTGTGAGCTAGGGTTTATGGCGATCATAAACCCCATCTAGTCGCAGGGATGTATTGAGCCAATTTTCTTTCTCCCGATTATCACAACTAATTCCGCCAAGATCAAACTGCTCTTCGTTTAAGATCATTGTCGTCTGCAATCGAAAAATGGTTGCAATTTCATGCAATATATTTTTGCAAAATGAAACTGTCACACCCCACCCCGGACACCCGTCACCTGTGGGGCCGGCGTGACGTCGACACAATATTACGCAGGCGACAAACCAACTAAAAAATGACGTTATGCGTTCATAATTATACAACTAATCAAAATACTAGTCATAAACGTCTTTACAAGCCAGGGACACATCCGTCCCCAAAATATCTCCTTCTAGAACAACAAAAGAAAATAAAAACAAACTATGAACCTTTCCTAGGTTCGTCTCATGCGGCATTTCCCGAAAACTTCCACTCCTTGCTATACCATCTATGGACTCTATCCTGTGCCAGTAGGGGGTCGATTTCTAGCCATATCACATGCGAGTGTACTATCTTCTCAATACAATAATTCTTATTTAGTAATAATAATACCTACTAGATAACACAACATTTCCATATGAATTCAGCATAAGCATCACATATACAATAAAAATGAAATATAAATATATAAGTTCATTTTTTATAACCATGCAGTATAAATATCATATCAATCACCTGAAATAATAACAAACTACCCCAAAATAAACAACACATCACACCCCAAACCACAACGCACATGGGCTAGCCAAGGTGATCGTTTTAACCTTACGGTTGGGAGTTTGCAACGGTACCGTACCATCCGTAGGATATGCCTTCCTACGAACACTCATCACTCCGCCGAAGCGGATCATTACTGCGCAGTTTAAACGTCTAACATTACTCTGCCGAAGCAGATAAATATTACTCTGCCGAAGCAGATAAACATCACTCCGCCGAAGCGGATCACATCACATAATAATATCGTCTAATTATCACGTAATGGTTTTAAAAACATCTAATTTTAAGTTCAACCATTTTTCATCATGTATGCACATATATAAACAATTTGGCGAGAAGACAGTACACTCACCTCGTTTCTAGCGTTATAAAAACCTGGATGTCCCAAGCTCAACGAAGTGTTGGCGTTTGCGAACCTAACAATGATAGGGTTTAAGTTAATATTTCATGTAAAATTACCTAAGCATGTAAGGCAGGCCCTAAGTTCCGCATTTTCTATTTCCCATATTTTATCCCTGTGATTTGTTATCATACCAATAATTCCGTTTGGTTATTTATTACATCGGATGTCTTATAATTGGAACGACCCTAAATTTAATATTCCGGTTACGAATATATATATATTTTAGGTCAAGATTGAATTTGACCCAACTAAAATAAATCTAATCGGAAAAAGATATCCATCCCGGATCGTTCACGGGTCGCGAAGGAATTTGATTTCGAATTTGAATACTTTTCTTTGTGGTGGGGTTAATTGTGCAATTTTCCTTTTTTTTTTTTTTTTTCCCCTTCAGACAGACAGCCGCCCCTCTCTCTCTACGGTGGCCGTCCGCCGGTGGCCTCCCCTCCATTGCCGACACTCCCGTCACCCCTGCACCACCCACAACCTCCCTCAGGCACCCTCCTCCGGCCGTCTCAACTGCCCCACCGCACACCTAGCTGCCACCGTACACATACCCACATACCTTGCGATACACACATATACACACACATCCTGTCATGCATGCCGTTATGCTTGCATGCCACCGCTGACCGCACGCCACGGGACCAACGATCCCTGCCGACGGAGACCCATGCACATACGACGGCACACCGCAGTCGGAAAACAGAAACCGAGCACACCGTCAGAAACTTACCGACCCAGCCCGTTATGCCTATGCATGCATACGTTCGACAATTAAAGGAGGAAAAACATATAAATACTCACCTTCCCGATGATCGTTGATGGTCGAACGGCGATCCGTAGCTCCGCTCACCAGCAACGCTAAAACGTGGACTCTCTCTCCGTCGACGGACCATGCCACCGGCCGGACCAAGCCCTCTCTCTTCCTGGAATTGTTTGTGATGCTCACACGGCCACGCGGCTGGAGGAACGTCGGTTCAAGAAAAATCGACGACCTCCCTCCCTCCGCTCCGGTTCTCTCTCTCTCTAGAATTCCCGAAGTTTCCTTCCTCCAATTTCTCCATTCTTCTTCGCATGTAAGAGGGTTTTAATGCATGAAATTAGTGGGTGGACGCATTCTGAGCTTGCCAGGTGGTCCCTCGAACTCCTCTCCTTGGCCGGTGGATCGCCGTCCGGCTGCCGTGTGGGTTCGACGGTTATATAAAAAAAAAAAGTTCAAATTACACTTCCCTCCTCTTATCTTCTTTAGGATTTCTATTTTGATAAGTTTAAGTTTTAAAAGTTCCGAAATTATGGTTCTGCCCCTAATATTTTTATTTTCGATTTCTAATTGCCAATTTGAATCTTAAATTTAAATTTTTGCGTTTTCCAAATTCCCACTTTGACCCTCAACTTTTGATTTGAGTTTTTTATCAATAAAATTTTTACCCTAAAATCCTCTAACGTTTTGTAATGTGACTATTTATGACGTACGTCTTGTAACTTAAGTTTTACAGAAACGCCCAAAAATATGATGATAAATGCGCCTTACTTTATTTCTCAATTGCTCATTCTCTTCCATAATTTCAGCGTTAATGTAATATTGGGTTTGGCCCACGTGGCCCATTAGATCAAAACCCTAACCCCTATTTCTCCTATAAATACCTGTGTATAATGTTGTACTCTTTGTATCATTCTCATATTTTCAATACATGATTCATTCCTCATTTCTCAATTATCTTAACATGGTATCAGAGCAAGTCTTTCCTGGACCTGTTGTCAATAAATTTTTCGCAACCCTAATGCTTCCGCTACCACTTCCAAAGTTTTCGTGGCTATTGTAGGTTTCGTCCCTTCTCCAGTATCTACAAACACCATACTGCAGTCCACGTCTTGCAAAGACGAACACAACGCCACTAAAATCACCGCAATCAAAGTCCAAACGCACTCTCACGCGCCTCCAACAGCCCGCAGTACCACCACCCTTCGAACTCTCAAATTTTGGGCTCTAACGTCTTAACTAGGGCTCCAAATTCACCTCACGATATACCATCGGAATCGTCTCGCCGAGACGATTCAAACCAAAAAAACCACACAGACGTTTAGATCCCCACGCACCCTCACACACGGTGCATAGATTATGTTGTCGCTGTGCCCTCAGATTCACACGCCTGTTGCCGCTCTCATTGCCATGTCAACTCTAGCTGCCTAGTCAGCACCTATTCAATGCCCACGTCAGCGCCACACCATCGCCATACTAGCACCACGTCATTGCACGTCAACACCACCTTAGCATTGACTTGTGCTACATCAACGCCACGTCATCATTGACCTGCCACATCAGCGTTGACCTTCTGCCACGTCAATGCCCTGCTGTCTCCTTAACCCCTGCCACGTCATCAGTAATTCTTTGTATTGGTTCAAGCCTTTGTTGACTAGTTTTTTGTACACTTAAACCAGTTCCTAGGGTTTTTTGACGTTCTGAATCTGTTTCCGACATCTATTTTCTGATTAGGTAATCGCATAATATATTTCCTTCTTTGTTTGAGTGTTTTCTACGCTGGTTTACCTCCTATTTTGCTCCTATGGCTGAGTCTGATGCACCTCGAGTTATCACTTCTATTCTAAATAAAACTAATTATGTCTTATGGGATCAAGAGATGTCTAGTTTTCTCCGTGGACGACGATTGCGGCGTTTCGTGACTGGAGATATCACTGAACTCGAGCAGACGAACAACAAAGTTAAGGTCAAATACATTAACCGTCTAGAGGACTGAGATAGCAAAAATCACCAGATTCTCACATGGTTTTGTGCTACTATCATTCTAGAGATCAAACTTCAATTTGGTAGAATCCAGACAACTAAAGAAGCTTGGGATATTCTCCAGGACCGCTATACCAATGCAGACATCTTGAATCGGTATCACTTTCTCTCCACCGTCCATAGCATGCGCTAGGAGCCTGGGCAAACTGTCAACAGTTTCTTATGCCAAATGACTGCCGTCTGGGATTAGCTAGCTATTATTGAGCCCACCTGGGAATGCACAAAAGACGCCAACATTCATGTCAAATACCGAACAGAGACAGGCATTATGCAATTCCTGATGGGCTTAAGAGAAGAATTTGAGCCTGTACGAGCTTCAATCCTTTACCGAGGCACGCTAACTTCTCTAAACAATGTCGTTTCTGATTTACTTAGTCAGGAAACACGTCTTACGACACTACAAAGATCACATATAGATGTTTCCCTAGCAGCGCCAGTTGCTCCTACAACACCAGTTACTCTTGCAACACTAGGAGGGAAGCCAAACCCATCTTAGAAACCATTATACTGCAGGTGTTGTTATTCACAAGGGCATGAATTGCTCAAATATACTTCTTGCCTCTGTAAGGTCTGCAAAGAACCAAGCCACTATCTTGTAGACTTCCCAAACTTCTATCTGGAAATCAGTCAAATGGGAACCAATATCACTCTCGAGGCTCTCGCAATCGGTCCTATTTTAAGCCAAAGAATGCTGTTGTTGTAGCCACTGATGCTACACTAATTTCATCTAGCTTTCTACTTAATTGGAGTGGTTTCTACACCGCGCTTACCGAGACTCTAAATAAAACTGGTAAAAATGTAGTCATGTCAGCTATACTAGGTACATCTCGATGGTATTTTAATTCTGCCCGTTGTAATCACATTATATCTGATTCCTCTATCTTTTCTTCTAAAACCCGTGATGAGCATGCACCTACTATTCACACTACTAATGGATCAAATATGTTGGTCAGCCATACTGGACATGTTGACAGTTTTCATTTATTTTTCCCTAATACATATTTGGTCCTTAAGCTTACGCTCAACCTTATATATGTTGGACAATTATGTGATCTTGGACTTGATTTTTATTTTTCTTCTACTAGTTGTCGTGTGCAGGACCCTCAGACAGGAAAATTTCTTGGGATCAGCCATAAAGTTGGATGCCTTTTTGAGCTCGCTCACCTCCAAGTCCCATCCTAATCATCATTAAACCAATTAGCCGCATCCATCCCATGACTCTCACTCGTGAAATTGTAGCACTCTCGGTAAGGTTACATTTCATCCAGACACCTTCGTTCTCTTATTTCTAGTGGTCAATTAGGTTCTTTTCCGCATGAGTCTTTCCATTGTATTCATTGTCAACTTACAAAACAATCATCTTTACTTTTTAATGAAAGTCAGTCAGTTTCCCTTGCACCTTTTAATTTAGTACATTATGATATTTGGGGGCCTTTTCCTCATGCAACAATGGGTAGTGTTCGCTATTTTGTTATATTTATGGATAACTATTCTCGATATATATGATTGTTTCTTATGAAAAATAAATCTGAATTGTTTCAAATATATTTTGATTTTTCTTCTATAGTTCAAACTCAATTCTCTCGGAATATCAAAATTTTTCGCTCAGATAATGCAATGGAATACAAAGACCATGCTTTTCTAAATCTATTTCACAAAAATGGCACTCTTTCCCACCGCTTGTGTCTTAGAACCTTCCAACAAAATCGACGAGCTGAACGCAAACATAGATACATTCACTTATTTCTTCTTGATGTCCTGAGTGCTTCTGGGGTGAGGCAGCCTTAATCGCAGTGTACACAATCAACCGTGTTCCTTCCGCCACAATCCAAAATCAGTCCCTATTTGAGCGTCGTTTCAGTAAGCTTCCTGATTACTCTGAACTCAAAGTCTTTGGTTGCATTTGTTTCATTCTTCTTAAACCTCATGAACATAAAAAATTGGAATCAAGGGCTCACATATGTTGTTTAATTGCATATGGTATTGAACATAAGGGGTATTGGTGTTGGAATCCTATTTCTAAAACTCTTTGTATCTCTCGTCATGTCGTTTTTTGGGAACATCAAATGTTTTCTTCCTTACGGTCATTTGACATGTCTACCATGCCTAACTCCAGATTCTTTACTGATCCATCTAATAAATTATTTCCTAAGGACCCAGTTTTAGGTACTGTCGAGTCCACCTTTGACCCACCAGCTGATTTCACCCCTCCAGATCCAGATCCAGATCTAGCTCAAAAGTCGCCAGCAGACCTTATCCATCCGACTTAATCGATCATCCCTGAGGATATTCCTATATATGATGAGCCTGCACCGACTTTCTCTAAGGGTCATCCTTCATATCACCCCCGCAGATCTACCAGGGTAACTCATCGCCCCTTTTATCTCCATGATTTCCATTGTTTTTCTACTAGACTTCATCTGCATGAGCCTCAATCATATAAGGAGGCTAGTACTAATCCTCTTTGACAGAAAGCAATGGACGAAGAACTTCAGGCCTTAGCCAAAACTCATACTTGGGATATCGTGGATCTGCCTCCTTGGAAAATTCCTATTGGGTGCAAATGGGTGTTTAAGATCAAGACGCTTTCTGATGGCTCAGTTGACCGATATGAAGCCCGACTTGTTGCCAAGGGCTTTACTTAGGAATATGGCATTGATTATGAAGAGACCTTTGCTCCACTGGCGAGACTCATATCTGTTCGTACACTTCTTGTCGTTACCGCCATTCAGAACTAAACTCTTTTTCAAATGGATGTAAAAAATGCATTTCTCAATGGTGACCTACTTGAGAAAGTTTATATACATCCACCTCTTAGCCTTACTACCTTTCGGAATAAAGTTTGACATCTTCGTCGTGCTCTATATAGATTGAAACAAACTCCGCGTGCCTGGTTTGCCAAATTTAGTATTACTATTCATCAGTTTGGGCTCACATCTAGCGATCATGATTCGGCTCTATTTATTCGCCACACTACCAACGATATTATCATTCTTTTACTGTATGTAGATGATATAGTTATTATTAGAGATGATCTACGCGATATTTCTGAACTCAAATAGTTTCTCAGTGGCCAATTCAAAATGAAAAATCTTGGCGTACTCACCTATTTTCTTGGCCTTGAAGTCTAATCTGGTTTAGATGGATATTTTCTCTCTCAGGCTAAATATGCCTTTGATATTCTTTCTAAGGCTGGGATCACTGACTCCACCATTGCCACTACTCCTCTCGAACCAAACATCAGACTTACTCCACTCGATGGTTCACCTCTTCAAGAGGTCACTCTATATCGCCAATTGGTTGTAAGTCTTTTATATCTCACTGTCACTCGCCCCGACATTGTCTATGTTGTTCACCAGCTCAGCCAGTTCTTATTCGCTCCTCAGACCACTCATTACTCGGCCGTTCTTTGCATCCTTCGATATGTCAAGGGTATTATGTTTTATGGACTTCATTTCTCAGCTCAGTTTGCTCTTATCTTACAAGTTTATTCTAATGTCGATTGGGCTTGTGACTCTACCGACAGACGTTCAACCACTGGCTACTGTTTCTCCTTGGGTAACTCTCTCATTTCTTGGCATAGTAAGAAATAAACTGTGGTTGCTCGCTCCAGCACTGAAACTGAATATCGTGCTATGGCTGATGTAACTCAAGAATTTCTTTAGCTTCGATGGTTACTTGTCGATATGGGTATCTCTTCTCCTACTTCCACTACCCTATACTGTGACAATAGGAGTGTTATTCAGATTACTTACAATGACGACTTCCACGAGCGTATGAAACACATCAAAATTGATTGTCACTTCATCCGCCATCACATTCACCAAAATACAGTTTGCCTACTGCAGACATTTTCATTAAGGCTCATCTATCTGGACGCTTTCACTCTTTGATTTCTAAACTCAAGTTCACCTCCCACTTACTACCTTAAGTTTGAGGAGGGATGTTAATGTAATAATGGACTTGACCCATGTGGCCCATTAGGGCAAAACCCTAACCCCTATTTCCCCTATAAATACATGTGTATAACGTTGTACTCTTTGTATCATTTTTATATTCGCAATACATGATTTATTCCTCACTTCTCAATTATCTTAACACTCAGCATGCTGAGTGATTTTTAACACCAACATCAACAAGTGTGTGCTTTTAAATTTGCTACAAGTTATATTAAAAATTATTTCATTTAGTCGGATAAAAATTATAGACTTATTTTTTGGGGAAAATTTTCTCAATATGATCCAAGTATTTAAGTTCATTTTTTTCCCGTTAAATTTAATTTTTCAAAATCTTACTACTTTTAGCTCCGGTTGTGGCTAAAAACCACTATCCACTTAAAGTATAAAATTGACTCAAAATTATAACCACTTATTTATATTTTTTAATAATGTTATTCAATATTTATAATAATAATGATTGGAAAAAAAAAAAGTAACCGTGCAAATTCGTTGAAAATGATTTCTGGCTCCGGCCCTAGTCACTATAGAATTTAATTTTTACTACGGTTGAGGCTCTTTTGACATATAATTAACTAATTACGATTAGCTGTTTTTACGGTACTTAAAACCCTATTTTAATAGTGCTTTGCTTAAATTTATTTTTGTTCTCCGAAAATTAGAAACAAAAACTAAAATATGGGAACCCAAAAAATGTTTTTTGCTCCCAAATTTTTAGAGTAAATTTTATGCTATTTATGTTTCAAGTTTTTTTGGGAACAAAAACACTTAAATGAAAACCACCTCAACTATGAATGACCTAAAATTTAAGTTTCATAATATAAACATAAAAAAATAGTGGCCGAAGTATGTGATCAAACCTTCCTCAGAAGAGTTGCAATGCAATCCAAAATCCGTACGTTCTGAAAATTAAGAAAATTTTGCACAAGTTAAACATTTCAATCAAAACGCGTGCGCGCGCACACACATATATATGGTTTAATGGCCTTTTACGCCTTTTACTTTGGTCTTATTTTATTTTAATCCCTTTACTTAAAAAATCTACACTTCACCCCCCTTATGATATTGAGTATTACTAGAGGGAGACTCACATTTCTTTCCTTAATTTTTTTTTCCATCAAACAAACGTATTCCAAAAGTAAAATTGAGAAAAACCTTTCTCTTGATCACACGAGTTTATCCAACTTCAATAACGTCCTGTAATTGCTGTAGTTCCTCCATATCCAATCTCTGTATATCCTCTCCCATCATCTGCCTCCATGAATTAACCATGCAAATCGTCTAATAAATTATATAATGCTAAAAAAAAATTAGGAAAATAAAAATATAAATATTTAATAGTTTTTAGTAATTATTATTTCAACGGCTACCTCAGTTACTGACGCATTTTCTTTGCACTTTCCTCACCCAAACCTATTTTCTACAATGAGATCACACAAGCATCTAAGATTAATGAATAATTACTTAATATATATCGAAAATATGAAAATAAATAACTAAACAAATAAAAAACATGTTAATTAATTGCTTGTAGTTTTCGTGAAGGGCCGACAAGTTTTTCCAAATTGGATTGGAAATTATACTTCTCCAGTATATCGGACATGCTTGAAACACGTAACAAATAAAGATTTTGTATAATTTGAACTCTCGACAAACTTAAAACTTATAAGATTGGAAAAGAAAAGAGAAAAAACAAAAACAAAAAAACATACTTAAGAATAGAGTGATAAAAAAAAAAAGGGTTAATTAAACTTTACCCCCTGTAGTTTGACCGATTTGCACTTATCTCCCGTGATTTGAAAATCGTCACTTACCTCCCCTGTAATTAGATTTTCAAATCACTTATCCCCTGATAAGTGCAATAAAAATCTGACCATAGGGGGGATAAGTGGCAATTTCCAAACTACAGGAGAGTAAGTGCAAATCGGTCAAACCACAGGGGGTAAAGTTTAATTAACCCAAAAATTAATTTAAAAATAAATATTTATGAATTAGATCATATATATAAATTATCTTATTTTATTTAATAAAATTATTTTTAATATATATTTATAATGGTTATAACTGTTAAGATGATTGACAAGTGGGAGAATGAATCATGTATTGATATTTGTGAAAGAGAGATTTCAAAAATACAACGACATATACAGATATTTATATGGGAAGTGGGGGTTAGGGTTTTACCTTAATGAGTTACGTGGGCCAAGCCCATATAATACATCAACATCCCCCTTTAAACTTAAGGCGATAAATAGGAGATGGACTTGAGTTTGGAAACTAGAGAGTGAAAGCGTCCTGGTGGATGAGCCTTAGTGAAGATGTCCGTTGTCTAATCGGCTGAACTGACTGATTATAAACGAACCATATTTTGGAGAATGTGATGACAGATGAAGTGACAATCAATCTCGATGTGTTTTGTATGCTCGTGGAAGATATCATTGTGAGCTATTTGAATAGCACTCATGTTGTCACAATGTAGGGTAGTGGCAGTTGGAGAAGAGATACCAATGTTAGCGAGTAGCCATCGAAGCTAGAGATGTTCTTGAGTTGTATCAGCCATGACACGATATTTAGCTTCAGTATTGGAGCGAGCAATCACAATTTGTTTCTTACAACGCAACAATATTAACCAGTGGTTGAACGTTTATTGGTGGAGTCTCCGGCCCAATCGGCATCAGAATAATCTTGTAAGACGGGAGCAAATTGAGCTACGAAATGAAGCTCATGAAATAAAGTACCCTTGATATACCGAAAAATGCGAAGAACAACTTAGTAATGGGTGGTCCGAGTAGCGGTCAAGAACTGGTTGACCTGATGAGTGACATAGGCAATATCAAAGCGAGTGAAAGTAAGATATACAAGACTTCCAACTAATTGACGATATAGAATGACATCCTGAAGAGGTGAACCATCGAGTGGAGTAAGTCTGACGTTCGGCCCGAGAGGAGTAGTGGCAGTGGTTGAGTCAATGATCCCAACCTTGGAAAGGAGATCTAAGGCATATTTGGTCTGAGAGAGAAAATATTCATCAAAACCCGATGAGACTTCGAGGCCAAGAAAATAGGTGAGCACGCCAAAGTCTTTCATCTCAAATTGGCCACTAAAAAACTTTTTGAGTTTAGAAATGCCACGTAGATCATCTCTAGTAACAACCATATCATCCACGTATAGTAAAAAAAGGATAATACCGTTGGAAGTATGGAAAATAAACAGAGTTGAATCATGAGAATTAGGTGTGAGCCCAAACTGATGAATGGTAGTGCTGAATTTGGCAAACTAGGCACATAGAGCTTGTTTCAAACCATATAAGGCACGACGAATGTGACACTTTATTTCGAGGGGCATCCAAGCTGGGAAGGGTATACATATAGATTTCCTCAAGAAGATCTCCATTGAGAAATGCATTTTTGACATCTATTTGAAAGAGAGTTTATCTTCGAATGGTGGTGACAGCAAGAAATGTACGGACATAGGTGACCCGTGCCACTAAAGCAAATGTCTCTACATAGTCAATGCCTTATTCTTGATGGGTCATTTTGGTGTAAGGAAGGCTCTAGATATGTTACATAAACACTTTATTTTTGCCAAAGATGAAATATGATGTGAAGAGAGTATGTACTAGATGTGTTACGTGTAGACAAGCCAAATCTATAGTCTTACCACATGGAATATACACACCTTTGCCCGTACCTAGTCTGCCTTGGGTGGATATTTCCATTGACTTTATTTTAGGCTTGCCTAGGTCAAGGAAAGGTAATGATTCAATTTTTGTGGTTGTTGATAGGTTTCCTAAGATGGCACATTTCATATCTTGTAATAAAATCGATGATGCGACCCACGTCGCTAATTTGTTCTTTAGAGAGATAGTATGACTCCATGGTATTTCTAGAAGTATTGTGTTTGATCGTAATGTTAGGTTCCTTAACTATTTTTGGAAAGTCTTGTGGGAAAAAATGGGAACTAAATTATTATTCTCAACTACTTATCACGCCCAAACGAATGGACAAACCGAGGTAGTGAATCAAACTTTATCGACTTTGCTACGTACTATAATTCAAAAGAACTTGAAAATTTGGGAGAATTGTTTGTCATTTATTGAATTTTCTTGTAATTGGAGTGTTTATTCTACTATTGATTTTTCACCATTTGAGATTGTTTATGGTTTTAATCCATTAACTCCTTTGGATTTGTTGCTTTCGCCAATTAATAAGAGGGCCAATTTGGATGGGTAAAAGAAGGCTGAGATGGTGAAGAGACTCCATGAAAGCGTACGACAACACAGAGAGAAAAAACTGAGCAATATGCAACCAAGGCCAACAATGGCCGTAGACAAGTCATCTTTGAACCGGGTAATTGGGTTTGGGTGCATATGAGAAAAAAAAATATTTTCGGCCTATAGGTGGACCAAACTACATCCTAGAGGGGATAATCCATTTCAAGTTCTTCAGATGATCAATGACAATGCATAGAAGTTGGATCTTCCAAGAGAGTATAATGTTAGTACTACATTTAATACTTCTGATCTTTCTCCATTTGATGTAGGTAACGATTCGAGGTCGAATCCTTTTGAAGAGGGGGGATGATGAAAACAAACAAGCACCATCAAATGTCCTGTTGCATGTTCCAGTTGGACCTATTATTAGGGTAAGATCCAAGAAGATCAAAGAAGTGCTTAATAGACTAATTCAAGAAATTTGAGCTAAGTGTAAAATAATGAAGCCCAAATTAGACCCAAATGACGATCAAGGCCTAGTCTATCTCATCTAGGCAAGGGAATGGACTTAGGCATAAACTTGAATAGGCTTAAGCGTGTAGACTACGAATTTCAGATTATTTATTTAATTAATTGTAGACTTTATTATTATAGTGTTTTAATTTTATTGTTTATTTATAAGGCATGAATGCCAAATTATCCTTTTCTTTTTTAGATTAGAAATTAGTCATTTCTTTTTTAGATTAAGAGTATGATTTCCTTATTTTTCTAGGATTCCTTGTTGCTCTAGGATTTTACTTTGTGGTTGCCTATTTAAGAGACAATGTAGACTGCGAATTTTACATTACTTTTTGATTAATACAATTGTGAGAGTCTTCTATTAAGTTCTTCAACAAACGTTTCCTGAACTAATCATGAATTTTTTGTGGCATTTAAACTCTATACCTTCGGTTCGTGATTCACCTATAATCATTGGTTCAAGGTTTGTTCTCCTTATACCTTGGGTTCGTGTTTCATTCATAAACGTTGGGTTAATGTAATCTATTAAAGTTCTATATTTTTGTATTCTTCATTTTTTGTTTATAAATCTGAATTTAGATCGATCCTAGTGAAGAAACTCTAAATTGGTTTCAGGTCTCACAAATTCTTGGTGAAATTCGCATCATGAAGGGATTATTTTATAGATGAATTAAGAATTTTGGGATTGACATTTAATTACAAATTTCATTATTAAGTTGAATTTAAATAAAACAATTACAATAAATAAAGATAATTTACTATACTTAATTATACTAAAAAATCTTGAAGGCAATCACACAACAAATCAAATTACACAACCATGATTGTTTGTTTTAAATCTTTAGAATGACATATCATGATATCAATCATATTTTTTTTCTTCATAAAAATAAGTATAATCTATGTTGAATTCAACATATTTAATTATTTATGAAATTTAAAATTAGTCATTCACGATTGTATTAAATTTAATAATTTGTTAGAATTCAAAATCGTCAGTTAATTAGGAAAGTTTTATTAATGGGATAAATTTGTGTTTAATACAACATATAAATTACACTGTATTGAATTCAATATGATTACTTTATTAGGAAAGTTTGTAATCATTTAATAATGAGACTTACTCAAAATATTAGTTGAACATGCACAAAAAATATATTCCACAAATAAGGGACAGTTACCAAATTTAATTTCATTAATCATCTCTTAATATAATCATAAATAACTACATTTCAATTACTCTTTTAATTTATTTGGTTATAAATGCATTTTGTCTAAATAATAACCTCAAAATGACATATCTTGATCATTTAATAACGTGAAATGCTCTAAACACTAATTATATGTGTGTGTGTGTGTGTGTGTTTGTGTGTGAGTATTATTTAATCTCAAACGTTGGCTGTATGTTGTGTTCATGTTGAATTCAACATTATGATATAAATTTGATTCATTGTTCATGTTGAATTCAATATTGTGATAATTTTTTTTATAAGCTCGTGTTGAATTCGACAAAACCGTGGAGACATTTTTTTAGTATTAACAACCTTAACATGTTGAATTCAACATAAATTATTTGTTTTTTATCCAAAAAATACGACTGGGATTCATTTTGAACTCCTAAAATATATAGACGATTATTTCTGTATAATTTGATGATGAAAAGAATACAAAAAAACTAGTTAAATTATTTGATTATTTACAAGGTTTGTTTTCCCCAAATAGGTACAGTGATTGCTCCTTGTTTTTTGGAATAAGTTTTTTTCCTCGAATTCATATGGTGATTGCTCCTTGTTTTTCGGAATAGGTTTTTTTCCCCGAATACATATGGTGACTACTCTTTGTTTTCCATAATATATATATATCTATGGAATATTCATCGATCAAAATGGAACGAATCGTCACTTAAAATAAGGGCAAATTTGGCCATATAAAAAATGATTTGTGTGTTCATTGAAAAACTAATAGGATAATTTGGTAGTTTTGGTAGCAATTTAAAATTCCTGGGTAAGCGCCCCTTAAAAATATATTTATGGATATATATATATATATATATATAATTTGGATACCAAATATATAAGATATTTATACATTGCAATTATTCAATACATGAAAAATTATATCTTAAAACATCTAGGGTGCATTTATTTAGGTGGAAAATTGATTGATAAGAAATGAAAAGGATAATAGGATGAAAAAAAATAAAAAATAGTTAGGTATGGAAGAAAAGTAGGTGGGAAAAAAAAAAAGGAAAATGCACAATTTTTTAAATAGTTTTTTTACCACACCAATTTGGGAGAAACGTGAAAAAAAAAAAAAAAAAAAAAGAAGAAGGTTTTAAGAAGATAGTAAAGATAAAATTATACCCTTGATAATAATTTTTTTTATTTTTATTTTTTAATATATGAAGCTAAAATAGTAAATTACATTAAGTGAAATATTTTCCTTTTAAAAAATGAATTAAAAAAATTGAGCTTACGACTTAAACCCTAATTCCATCCAATTTTGATGGAAAATTTAACAGAAATATTTTTTAAAATTAGTTTAATACTTAGAGGGTTTAAAATGAAACACAATAAAGTTATTAGATCACATAAAAATATATCAATACTTAGACAATCTACAATATAATTTACTCTTAAAAATATGTTTCTTTTCATAATAGATAAAAATAATATTTTTATTGTTTAGGCCTTATTTAAGTGTTTGTTTAGTAAATAATCTTTTTAAACAAGTGTTGTAATTTAGTCATTTTTTTAAAACATTGTTAATGTTTAGTCCTTGCCAAGTGATGATTCTGGTGAATGGACATATATATCCTTGTGTATATAATAGAGGAACCCTAATCTTTCTCTTCATTTTTAGCCTCTCTCTCTCTCTCTCTCTCTTACAACAAAAAGATCCACCATCACCACCACTGAAATCAATCTGCCACTGTAGAGTTTGCCCAAACCATCACCATTGGCGAAGTCCGTCCGCAACCCTCTTTCTATCTATCAGATCTACAATTTTCAGATCCAAAAAATTTGAAAATTGAAAAGCTTCGTTCATCCAGATCTGAGCTGGAATATTCAACAAGAGTTGGAATATTCAACAAAAACGTCAGCTGATCTGGAATGTTCAACAAGAAGTGAACAACCTTGGATCCAAACCATCAATACATCACATCCAGATTTGGAATATTCAATCACTTGCCTTCATCCCGCTGGCCTTCGTTCCGACGGCCTTCATCGTTCAAATATCACGAATGAAGGCGACGAACAACTAATAGCAATGGTGAACAATGAAGCGGTGACGAATGGCAGACCAAATCTAGAATTTTTCGTTTGATTTAGAATATTCAATCGTCGGTTTTCGATAATCAAAGATGAACACCAAACTGAATCAGATATGAAGACAAATAGACTAAGATCTGAATCCATTGACGAATAGATCTAAATTGGAAATCAGAGATGAACATATCCATTGACAAACATACACGTGAGTTTTGTTTTTTTTGAATGTTCATATCGGTGCGCTTTTTGGTGAATATTCATTTGCGGTTTAGTGAATGTTTGCTCCGGTTTGTTTTTTGATGATCTTAGGGTTTTTTGAATTGTTGTTGTTGGTTGCGCCTATAGAATGTTTCAGATCTAAAAAGTTTCAAATCAGGAACACATTTCATCAGTTAAGATATGTTTTGATTTGTTAATCTTTGCTGATTTTGGTGGACTTTTTGTTCATTCATTGTAATTTTTTTTTTATTGATTTTGTTGCTCTTTGTGAATGTTCATATCGGTTTATTTTTTTGTGAAAGTTCGTTGTGGTTTAGTGAATGTTCATACCAATTTTGTTTTGGGTGAATATTCATTGTAGTTGGTGAATATTCATACCAGTTTATTTTCGTTGATCTTAGTGTTAATTTATATTTATTGTTTTTGGTTGATTTTAGTTTTAATTTTTCAAATTTTTACACTTCCCCCCTCTGAATATTCACAATTATTTCAAATAGTAGTGTAAATATTCATAAACAAAAGAACGTAAATGTTCTTTCCAGAATTTTTGTGAACATAGTAGAAGAACATAAAATAGAGAGAACATATGAATATAACAAAAAACATAGCCCCCATTTGGTAACCACTTTCATCCTACTTTTTTCCATTCCATTCTCAGATTTTTATTGGGCATAGCGTTTGATAACCACTCCCATTTTTATTTTTATTTTCTATTCCCATCTCATTCTAAAATGGAAATTGTGCCCTTTTTTTCTATAGGCTTGAGAAACAAAAAAAAGTTGTGCCCAAGATTTCCCATTCCATTCCCATTCTTAAAAAATGACACAAACGGAATTTTTGGATTTGTTAGTGAGACCAGCCTTCAAACTTTGTAGCCATATTTTTTTTTCTTCTTTTTTGTTCTTCGTTCATTCGGCTCTCGATTTCGAAATCGAAACCCTATTTCGATTTTGATTTCGATTTCGATTTCGAAATCAAAACAGAAACACGAGGGTTTGGCTCTCGATTTCAAAATCATTCGTTTTGCTCTATCGTCGCCATTGTCTTCGCCTTCGTCGCCGTTATCTTCGCCTTCGTTGCCATCGTTATCATCGTCATCGCCTTTGTCGTTGTCGTCTTCGCCTTCGTCGTCATCGTCAAACCCTATTTCATCGCCTTCGCGATCATCGTGTTCGTCATCTGCTTTAGGGTTTCGATTTCAAAATTGAAATCGAAACTCGAAATCAAATTCGAAACCTATTTCGATTTCGAAATCGAAACTCAAACTGGAAATCAAAATCAAAATAGGATTTGGATTTGTGATTGTTGTTCTTGAATTTGTTATTGGTGTTCTTGAATTTGTTTTTGGATTTATTCTTGAATTTATGGTTTAGGGTTCGTTCTTGATTTTTTTTTATAAAATTATTAACAAACGCGATTCTGTTCCCAGATCCAAAAAAAATAAAAATAAATAATCGTTACTAAACGTGATTCTGTTCCTAAAAAAGAAACATAATTCTCATCTCATTCCATCCCATTCTCATCCCACTGCATGGCATGAGCACGAAACGGTTACCAAACAGGCTCATAATTACTCACATAAAAATTATAAACATCCACAACAGCACAACCAACCCTAATTTGTATTAAAATATATAAAAATAGCAAAATAAAAATGTGAATATTCATGTCTTGTTATTTTTTACTTAATGAAATTTTATGTAAATTATAGGAAAAAGATAGTCAAAGAACATGAGATTATTTTCTAAAACATCTCTGGAGACTAAAACATTAATATAGTAGTGGAGGGTCTATTTTATGATTTGTATATCTTTTGATGACTACATATCAAATTTTTAATAAAAAAAATTATTCTCTTATTTTTTTTTCCTTTGTTTTTTCACATCATTTCAACCAACAAACGTTTAGTCCTCAAAATGAAGAATGTCTCATTCTTCATGGACATAAAGAGGCTAGTACATATGTACTATTGACAACAATAATTTGACTTTACACAAGGGATAATCCCTTATAATTTTCATAATACTTAGACACATAACTTATAACATTTTGCTGACAAAAATACTCTTGCAATGTGTTTAATTTTATAAAACTAACCGCATATATGCCCAGTATTTTTCGAAATAATGTGGTATTTCGAGTTTGAACTCATAATAATTATTAGGGATGACAATTCAAACAGAACTGACGGGCAATTGAATGAAATCGAACTGAACGATTCGATTTTGAAACCAACTAAATGATTTTGTTTACAGTTTTGGTTTTAAAATTAGCAACCGAAGCGGTTTATTATTGAGATAGTATTCAGAGATCTTGATTTGTATTAATGTGACAATTATCTGTCATTGTATATTGAGGTAATTAAGGATATGCATGAAGGTATAGTCACTAGTGTTCGAACAGGAGGAGACGATACTTGTACATTTCTTATTAATATAGGCTTATATCAAGGATTATCTTTAAGTCCTTACATCTTCGTTCTGGTGATGGATGAGCGAACAAAATATATCCAAGATAGAGTACCTTAGAGTATATTGTTTGCGGATGATATAGTATTAATTGATGAAAGTAGAACATGTCTTAATACTAAGTTAGAAAGATGAGAGAAGCCTTAAAGTCTAAAGGCTTGAAGGTTAGCAGAAGCAAGACAGAATATATGTATTACAATTTTAGTAATGCCCAAAGAGAAAATGGTGCGGTCAAAATTGGAGATGAAGATTCCAAATGTTGATCATTTTAGATATTTAGGTTCAATGATTCAAAATAATGGTGAAATCGAGGAGGATATTACTCATAAGAGTTAAGATAGGACGGTTGAAGTGGAGAAGTACAGTTGGGGTAATATGCAATCATAGGATACGATTGAAACTAAAAGGAAAATTCTACAAAACTGCAATAAGACTAGCGCTTCCGTATAGTTCAAAATATTGGGCAGTAAAAACAAATCATGTATAGAAAATCAGTGTGACAAAAATGAGGATACTATGGTGGATGAGTAGGAAAACGAAAATAAATAAAATTAAGAATTAAACTATTAGAGAAAATTTAGGAATAACACCCATCAAATAGAAGATAAGAGAAAATCATTTACAATGATTTGGACATGTGCATAAAAGATCCATAGAAGCACCAGTGAGAAAATACGATTTAGTTCAAGTCCGGGGGGCTACTGGAGGTAGGGGAGAGATAGGCGTGACACTACAACAAAAATGGCCTATCGGGGCACTAAAATGTGTCGCGACAAAGTACCTATTGCGACACTTGGGCTTTTTGGGACACTTGGATTGGTGCCCCGTAAAAAGCCGCCCCAATAGGTTATAAGGGCACTATATAGTGCCTTTTTATTTGAACTTGTTGAGGCAATAATAAATGTCCTATAAGATAACTATCAAGACACCATATATTACCTCTATAGCATTTTATATTTTTTAGATTATATATATTAGGGCACTACAAAGTGTTGTAAAAAATCTTTATTAAGACACAGAAATGTGTCCTAAAATTATCAAAGAGAACCAACATATAAGGGCACTATTTAGCGTCTCAATATATACTATTGCGATAGTATATGATGCCCTAATAAGTATCTTATAGGACACTTTTTAGTGTTCCAATAGACTTTTTATTTATTTCATAAGACAATTTTTAGTGTTCCAAAAGGTATCTATTTTTTTTTTTTTATATATAATTCAAAATTATTTTAAAATATCAAAATACTCTAAATCCAAATAATAAAAATTAAAAATTCCTAATAATACAAAATACATAAAGAACCCAAATTTTCACATTAAAAAAGGGGAATTAAAAATCCCATAAATACACAAAATGAAAAAGATCAACATAATTAAAAAAAAAAACAAAAAAACAAAAAAAAAAACCATCCTCTAACAATGAGGAAGAAATCATAAAAGCATTAATCATTAACCAAAAAATAATATCAACTTATTTTTATTCCCCAATACAAGATTTATAGATCAAAAACTTCATGCTACCAAAATAAGATTCACAAAATAAACACTTTTGCAACAAAAATGCATCTTTAAAATTTGATGCTTCATAACATACCATATATACATTTGTCTTCCACCATATATTCAATCTTCATCTAGAGAAACCTATATAAACAAAACATATACGTAAAGAATCATTAAGTTGTAGCTCTTAATAATATTCAATAAAATTCATAATATTCCAAACAAACATACCAAAGACAATGGCCATACGATAGGTGCTCCAATAGCATCACCAATTGTTATGAAAAGTCCATAAGGTCTAATTAGACGTTCATCTCTTTTGACCGAGACTTGGACATTTACTTCACACCAATTTGGTCCTAATTCTTTTTCGCCTACTTGTACCGATGAGTCTACATTATGGACATAACTTTTTGCCACAATTTTCATTATGTTTGTTATGCTCTTCAACAACACTAACGCTCCACTCTACAATATCCATTTTAATAGTGAAAAACAAAAAATCAGAATAGTTTTGAAAAAAATCAGAACAGTTCTGGAACTGTTCCCAAAAATTTCAGAACAATTTTGAAAAAAATCAGAGCAATTCCCAAAATTATGGTGCGCAAAAACAGATTCTTAGACATGATTTCTAGACAAATATTGAACAATTCAACTGTATTCAACCAACATTGAACAATTTAAATCCATTTCAATAATGAAAAACAAAATGGGCCATTTCAATAGTGAAAAACAAAAAAACATAATAGTTTGGGAAAAAAATCAGAATTGTTCCCAAAAATTTCAGAACAGTTTTTAAAAAAAATCAGAACAATTTTTTATTTCCATGTTTATGATTTCTGTATCTGTTCCAAGTTTCTAATTTCTGTTTCATTAATACAACAATATTTAATTTCTACGTAGCATAGGCAATGATGTTCCCAGATTTCTGTTTTTTCTTGTTTTGTTCTCAGATATATAGACAAATATCTGTCTATTGTTTCTTTTCTCAAAAAACTAATAAAATATATAATCTATTTATGTTATACTCTCAGATTCTTAGAACAAATTTCTGAGAACAAAACTGAATTGCTGCCAAATTTTGGCCTATTTGTATTAGATTTAACGTTGTTTAGAGTTTTCATTTGCATATTTCCACTTGTTTCCCCAAAAATCTGAGAACATAAACAATCTATACATGTTCCAATCTCAATTTTTAGTAACAAATTTTTCAAAACAAAAATAGAATTGTTCCCGAAATTTCAGAACAGACAAAACAAAATTGTTCTCGAAATTTCAGAACAGTTTCGGAAAAAAAATCAGAACAGTTCGCAAAATTATGGTGTGCAAAAACCAAATATGTATATTACCCGAATTGATCTCCTCTCCACAATTGTTGTTGAATGCTCTTGATGTTCTATCGGTGTGGTAAGAATGCTAGCCACATTAGTAAAATTACTTTAAAGCCCTTGCGATTGTAAGAACATAACCTTCAATTGTTCATATTCATTCTTCAACTCTTTACATTGCTCCCCCATGAGATTCAATGAATTTTTATATTCCATTGCTAGCCTATGAGATGCACCACGACTAGGAAGATTGCTCCAAACATCAGGAGAGGATACACCTACAACATACAATTTTATTAATTTACTAACAGAATTCGTCAATAGTTGAACATAATTAAGAAAATATTTCTCACCAAAGCCGAACATACGAATGCGCCCGATTGCATCGTTTCCCATAACTTGAGAGAATATGTCATTAGGACCATTATCTGCATACCCTTCCGAAGTTTGCTGACTTAATTCTCTCATGTTTGTCTACAATAACATATAATAGTATTTTGAACATATTATGAAGTTTAAAATTAAATAAAATTTATTCACAAATTATATGCAGTTTACAATATCAATACCATTGCTGGTCCGGCCACTTCATTTGTCAGAGTTTTATCCTTCTTTGAGTAGCAAATCATAAACATGTCTGCCCTAGATGGCAAATGACCTAATGCTTTTCTATACAAGATACATGGAACAATACATAATAAACTAAACTTGTAATAGGAACTAAACATAAAGAAGTGCCCAATACCTCTTTCTCTTTAACAATTGCAAAACTAGTTTTCTCTTTACGATGGAGCATTTTCAATTGTCTTCTACTGTCCTTATTTCTTCTATTAATTGTATGGAACAAAAAACTTTATAATTATGTACTCCAATGTTATGATACCTAATAAATTAAATAACTAATATATTATTCTTATATGTACCTTCCCTTTACTAGAATCTCAATATTCAAGTAGTGCATTCTATTGATTTTAATCAACTCGTTCAGGCACAACTTTCATTTGTGCTTCAATAGATATACTTGAATTATAATTAAACCTTTTTAACTTCAGCTTTCCAATTTCTCCACTTCTTTGCAATTGATTTTAAAATGTAACCGTCTCGTCCTGGAGGGAGATCAAACTTTGACTATAAATGATTCACAACACGTTAAAATTAAATTAAATATTATCATCCCTATTTAATTATTTCTTGAATAATGTATTTAAACAATGTACCTTCGCCAAATTCAACATATCTGACTTGTTCTTTTCTAGTATCTTTGTCCAGTCCAAATAATTCAATGGAGCATATCTCCTATTCCGAGCTATTGTTCCTAAGAAATGAGTGAACAACTAGTGTTACCTTCATCAAATGGTTGTTCAAACTCATTGAATGAAATTGATTTTTTCTGGTTGTCCGATTGGCCCCATATGTTACGCATAAAGATTAAACTTAATTTCTTGATCACTGCCACCATAACTGGTCACGTACTAAAACCAAGGAGAAACCACCCACAATGTAAAAATTATACTCAAACAATACCTGAATGTTTAAATAAAGCCAATCTTCGCAACCCGCTATCATTATTACCATCACAATTAAACTACATGTATTCAACAACAAGTATTAATGCATAAAAAATAAACAAAGATATTGGCCACTATTTCAATTTTTCCAATTTTCCACATTTACCATCTTGAATAGCCAAAGGCCTAGACCAAGTGACTAACTAACAGGTGTACAAACATAATGAAATAGCTAATTGAAGTAAAATGGTCTATCTAAATACAAATACAATCAAGAGAATAGGTGTAGGACAACTTACTAAAGTAGGTTAAGCACGTGAAAATTATACCTAGTAAAAAAAGCACATGAAAGTAATATAAAAGGTGACAATGAGATTCAAATACATGGCATGCTTCACTTATACCGTGCGACCGACCTCAACTAAAAAAAATTGATAATAATTATTCCAATCCGTTTGATGGCTATTATAATCACTTCATCCCAATTATTTTATTCAATGTTTGATATCATAAACTTATTTAAATTGTAGTTTTTATAAATTTTACACATGATATATGTGTTCTTACTACAAGGGATAATAGAATAGGGTATGTATTTAATTACATTCATTAGAATTCTAATTTATTCCAAACAAGTGAAATAAAATTCTATATGAATTATGTCGAATTAAACTGAATTCTCTTTCTAAATAACAAATTAACATAAATAATTAAGATAAATTTGCATCAAATTCTGAATTATATCGAATTAAACTGAATTCTCTTTCTAAACAGCAACTTAACATAAATAATTAAGACAAATTTGCATCAAATTCTCTTTCTAAATAGGAACAACTCTATATCTAAACAGAAATAATTAAGACAACAGGAAGTGTAGTTCAAATATCGAAGATATATGAAAATCGAAATGAGGAATGTTGCCAAGTAATTGATTATGCTGAAATTGCAATTTGAAAGTGGAATTTCATAAACCACACTCATGGCAACTAAAATTTATACAAACATAATCAAACACCAGAGAACACTAATAAAAATTCAAGACAACATAGCCTAAACTCACAAACATAATACATTAAGAGAGAAGAAGAACAGGAACCGTTGTCAAAATCAACAGAACAAAGCCTAAACTCAATTCACATTTGGGTTGACTACAAACGGAATAAGGAAGACGCAAACTGAATTGAAGAATCATTGTAAATATATCTGAATTTTGATTGCAAATCACCAAACAACGTGAAAAAAATTCTTCACGAAGATACAAAAATTCCTCTTCAACAAAAATGATAGGGTTCTGCCAGAATAGATCAAAGGTGGAGAGAGAGAGGATAAAATGTTTAAATTAAAAAACCGAATTACAGTATAGATTGGAGTAGAAAGAGAGAAAAAACACTAACCAAATCCGATTGTCGTCGGTTGAACTCCGATGCAGCTGGAGGGCGACAACGAAGACGATGTAGCCTGGATTAGGAAGAAGGCTGAGTGGGTGGAAGCAAGTGAAGACAATTAGGGCTCCATTGAAGCTCTCGGTATTACTGAAAGGAAATGCGATGGGAAGAGACGATCTGGGCTTGAGAAAGAGGGCGACAGCGATACTTATCAAATATGCTAGGGCTCGTTTCGCCAAAAATGTGAGCGGGAGGTGCTATTGCTGTTTGGCGCCCAGACAAAACGATGTCATTTTGTCACAAAACGACGTCGTTTTGGTTGTCTCTGAACACCATTCTCATATTAATTTATTTTTCAATTGATTTTATTTATTTTATTATACATGTTAGGGCACCATTAATTGCCCTCTAATTTAATTTTTTTAATTTATTTTAATACACATATTAGGGCACCATTAAGTGACCTATAATTAAATAATTAAATTATAATAGGACACAAAATTGTGCCCTAATATAGTTTATGTTTTTAGGACACTATTTTATGTCCTTTTACATTATATATAGATATTAATTTATTAAATTACTAATTAAATTTTATTGGGGCACTACTTTGTGTCCTTTAAATATTTGATTATACAGACACAATATATATAGTGTCTCAAAAAATACTTTTATAGGGCACAATATATATAGTGTCCCGATACATTTACTTTTATACGACACTACCAATTTTGTGTCCCAAAAAGTATCTTTATAGGGCATACTACCTACAGTGTCCCAACCGAAGTGCCCTTATAGACAGATTTTGTTATAGTGTGAGAAGACTTAGGACAAGACTATTAGAATTGATTTGATGATATTGAACCTGACTGAGAGGATAACTCTTGATCGTTCATTATGGTGTAAACAAATTCATGTAACCGACCCTACTTAAATAGGACAAATGATTAGTTGTTGTATTTTAATTATGGTTAAAAACATTTTTTTATAACAATTAATAATTTTATAGTTTGGCTTTATTTTTAAAAATTTATATTTTATAGTTTAATTATATTTTTGTTTATGTATGAAAAATAATGATTTGCGGTTTCTTTATTTTGGTTTTGATTCTTGTAAAATTAAAAGATATTAAATGGTTTCGCGATTTTACTATTTTAGTTTTATATAAAATTAAATGATTTGGTTTTAAAATTATTTTAAAAAAATAGTAATTTTGATTTTGATATGTCAAATGATTTTAAATTTGTTTTTGTATAAAACCAAACCAAGTACATCCTATAATTTATCATTTTTTTTTTGCATCACATGAAATTAAAAAAGTACTAGCCTATTTTCGGCAGTTGACGGATGTCGCACTCTAGTCAATTGGAGAGGGGGGGCCTGTTTATCCCAGTTAGTAGATGACACATGGACTGAACCACTTGTAAATACCCAATTTCTCTTTTTTGTGTAGACAGCCTGTCTAGTTTCTCTTGCTATTTTATTCTCCAATTGGTGCTTTCTTCTCTCTCTCTCTCTCTCTCTCTCGGCTGTAGCTCCTATCAAGAGTAAGCCCCGCGCCCCCCCCCCCCCCCCCCCCCCCCCCGGGGGCGATTATTTATTTATTTTAATTTCTAGTTTTTCTGAGCCGAATCCGAAACGAGTATTGTCTGTTTTAGGGTTTCTACTATAAAATCTACATACATACATACATACGTACATACGTATAAACTTCCATTCTTGTTCATCACTATATTTGATTCACCCGGATGCGAATTCGGTACTGTTTGTTTATTAGGGTTTTTGGTAAATATGAAAACTTCCCTGCTCAAATTATCAGTGAAAACCCTACCTGACAAAACAATTTTCCCAACAAATTGGAAAAAAAAGGAGGACCCAAATAAATGTTCATGTTCTGCTCTTGGAATTTTAGAAAAATACATGATTGTTCACAGATTTCTGTTTTTCTAAGAACAGTAGCAGAAATCTGGGAACGCAAACCCTAGGAAAGATAATTGTTGAGTTTTTATTGCTTTATTGAGTCTTATGCAAAAATGCGTATTTTTCTCTTGGGTTTCTGTAAACTCTGCTTAAACTAACAGAAAAGAAAACCCTACCGTAATTCGCTCCATTTCTTTCAAGCTCTTACATGGCTATATATGTGATCGTTCTGATTTAAGAAAATTGCAAATTAAGCCGAAAAGACTGACATTTTTATATATATTTTATTTATTTATTTATTATTATTATTATTATTTATTTATTTATTTTTTTGTGATGGGTAATTACATATATATATATATATATATATAAAATAGCTGCTATAATGGTGAGGAAGAAGATCCAGATCAAGAAGATTGAAAAGACAGCGGCCAGGCAAGCCACCTTCTCCAAGCGAAGAAGAGGGCTTCTAAACAAAGCTTCAGAGCTTGCTGTTCTTTGCGATGCCCAGGTTGCCCTCATAATCATCTCTGAAAGTGGAAACTTATACAAGTATTCCAGCTCAAGGTAGGTACATATATATATATATGTGTGTAATTGTCTTTTTCTTTTCATTTCAGTTTCAATTACACATTTTATTTTATTTTTAATAAATCGATTTCAAGATTAGCACGGTGTGCTCCCCTTTTTTAAGGGAAAATTGGTGAAAAATCTATTTTTTTAAATCTAATTGGTGAAAAGTCATTTTGTGTTATTAGGTTTTGATTTAATCCTTTAAGTTAGATTTTATTTGTGTTTTAGTCCCGCATTGCAGGAATTGTAGGGATATTACAAGGATTGTAGGGAGCCTTTTAGGAATTATATTTGATTTTTATAGTGAATATTATTAGATATAACTAATGTTAGTTATAATTTCACAATTGTTACTTTTTACACATATTTGGACTTAGTTACATGTACTTATATAATATTAGTTACATGTTACAATTATATATATATATATATATATATATATATATATATATATATAATATTTTGTAATGTTATTGAAAAATATCAAACTTTTTAGTTACATATCAGAGACATATAACTAAAAAGTTACATATTATTGAAATATGTAACTGAAAAAAAAAATAAAAAATAAAAAAATTAGTTACCGGTAACTAAATACAGTAATATTACACAGAAAATAGTTACATGTAATTAACGCGTGATTATCACGTGAGTAAAGCTTCCGTCTTTTAAAACAGATGGGATTAAATTAAAAGTTTTTATCACATGTAGGATTTTTTACCAATTAGAGCTTAAATGGTAATACCTTTCCAAGAGAGAACAATCTTAAAATATCAACGGGCAAGCCAAACATCTCTATAGTGAACCGATCGTGAATCCAACTGATCACAAAAATCATATATAAAATATAAAAGAATAAATATAAAATATATTTTTCATACTCAATTAAAGTAAATTTCTTGTCTTCCTCTCTTCCTCATGCATTTTTCTTCTTCCTTCCATCTTGCACACATCTAGGGTAGATGACCTAACTTTCAATCTCATATTTAGTATAAAATAAGTTAACACTACAAAAATTATAACTTAATTCAAATAATTGGGCATATACCAAACATGTATTTAGGACACCTACACCTATTTCACAGTGAATGAAATAAGATAATTTATGTATAATATAATTATTAATTATTTGATTTTACCTTATTTTTTTCTAAAAACTCCCCCAACTAATTTGAAATTAAATTTGAAGTAAAAAATAATAGTAATATAATACTGAGCAATGAGTGTAGATGTCTTCCGGTCTTGAATCTCAATTAGTGTAACAAATATTCATCCAAACAAACCATAATGACCTATGTCTTGAAATAAGTCATTTTGGTTGAACTTCAGTGAGTACACAAACAATTAGGATAATATTAGATCATGTTTGCGATTTTGCTTTATTATAAGGCCAAGATCATCTATCTTGATTCTTATGAGAAGTAGGCAAAGCTTTTTTAAATATTGTTGTCCCACATCGATCATTTGAGAATTCATAAACTACTATATAAGTCAAAAGAGTTAGTTCACTTGAAATCATATGCTTTTAAGTTGGAACTTCCCATCGTGGTATCATAGCCAAGGTCATGGAAATTTACATCTAATTCCCTCGTAGTCAAATTATTCATGCAATCGAGGGTACGTTGCATATTTTTCTCGTAGTCAAATCATCTGTGTAAGTCGAGGGTTGCACATTTCTCATTATTCTCTCATAGTCAAATTATCCGTGCAAATCGAGAGTTACACTTGAGAGCTAGTGTTATATTCTTATCCCGTATCGATCACTTAACAGTTTCCAAACCAATATATATAAGTCAAATGAGTTACTCCACTTGACACTATATGGTTTTAAGTTGGAACCTCCAAATAGCTCAATCTCATAATTGTGACCTCAACGACAATTGTCACTTAGGTAAATCCTTCAAAAGCTTTGGAGAAGGGTTGAGGCCCCAAGATAGCTACCATGTGTTTGCTTATGGGTTGCGTCCGCTTATGGACAACTATCTACACCACTAAGGGGACGAACTGGAACTGCGACGAGGATGTCGTGTCTTTGAGTGGGGGATATTATGAGATTCCATATCAGAAGTATTAGAAAAGATTGTCTAATATATAAAGTACAACGTAGACTACTATTAGTACCTTGGCTTAAATGTTTTGAGTCATGTGGACTTGGTCAAAAAGGTATTAGGATAGAGCGTTACAATTAATCTCTTAGATTGTTGGAAAATTTTCATAAAATTATGTAAACTCAAATAAAATAATCAATAAAAATTACATATTATTTCGATATCTTTAAATAGTTCACAATATCAACAATTGTAATTGTAGATAAATTGAAAATATAAAATATAGGGAAAAACACTTATACGGATCAAAAAGTGCAACCTATCTTCTAAGAAGAGATACATCTTCTTTGTGCACAGAATTAAAGGGTGAGCCCTCTCATCGTAGACTATAATAGGTGCAAGCAGAACATCCCATATATAGTAAACCAGTTGCAAACCCAATTTCCTACAAACATCATATATAAAATATAAAATATATTTTTCATACTCAAGTTACATTTCTTTTCTTCCTGTCTTAAACATGCATTTTTCCTCTTCCATAATACAGTGTAGAAAATATAATTTGTAATGTCATAGTACAAAATAAAATCATATAATTACATACTAATTTAATCACAATAATATGGCCTAATAAACATGTAATTAAGACACATAATTATAACCATTATATATATATATATATATATATTAAAAATAATTTTATTAAATAAAATGAGGAAATTTATATATTCTAATTCATAAATATTTATTTTTAATTTTTTTTGTGTTTTATCACTTTATTCTTAAGTATTTTTTTATTTTTTTTCTCTTTTCTTTTCCAATCTTATAAGTTTTGAGTTTTTCGAAAGTTCAAATTATAAAAATCTTTCTTTGTTACATGTGTTTCAAGCACGTCCGATATACTGGAGAAGTATAATTTCCAATCCAATTTGGAAAAACTTGTTGGCCCTTCACGAAAACTACAGGTAATTAATTAACATGTTTTTTATTTGGTTATTTATTTTCATATTTGCAATATACACTAAGTAATTATTTATTAATCTTAGATGTTTGTGTGATCTCATTGTAGAAAATAGGTTTGGGCGAGGAAAGTACAAAGAAGATGCGTCAGTTGAGGTAACCGTTGAAATAATAATTACTAAAAACTATTAAATATTTATATTTTCCTAATTTGTTTTTAGCATTATATAATTTATTAAATGATTTGCATGGTTAATTCATGCAGACAGATGATGGGAGAGGATATACAGAGATTGGATATGGAGGAACTGCAGCAATTACAGGACGTTATTGAAGTTGGATTAACTCGTGTGATCAAGACAAAGGTTTTTCTCAATTTGACTTTTGGAATACATTTGTTTGGATGGAAAAAAATTAAGAAACGAAATGGAGTCTCCCTATAGTAATACTCAATAGCAGAAGAGGGTGAGGTGTAGATTTTTAAAGTGAAGGGGTTAAAATAAAACAAGACCAAAGTATAAAGGCATAAAAGGCAATTAACCCATATATATGTGGGCGCGCGCATGCTCTTTGATTCAAATGTTTAACTTGTGCAAAGTTTTCTTAATTTTCAGAACGAACGGATTTTGGATTGCATTGCAACTCTTCAGAGGAAGGTTTGATCACATGCTTCGGCCACTATATTTTTTTCTCTTACGAAACCTAAATTTTAGGTCATTCATATATAGTTGAGGTGGTTTTATTTTAGTGTTTTTGTTCCTAAAAAACTGGGAACATTAATATATAGCAGAAAATGTACTCTAAAAATTTGGAAGCAAAACATAAAAATATTTTTTTCCGTTTCCATATTTCAGTTTTTGTTTCTAATTTTCGGAGAACAAAAATAAATTTGAGCAAAACGCTATTCAAATAAGGTTTTAAGTACCGCAAAAACATCTAGTCGTAATTTGTTAATTATATGACTCAAAAGAGTCTAAATCGTCGTAAAAATTGATTAAATTCAATATTGACTAGGGATAGAGCCAAAAATCCTTTTCAATGAAGCACGGTTTTTTTTTTCAATTATTATTATTATTATTATAAATATTGAATAACATTATTAAAAAATATAAATAAGTGGTTATAATTTTGAGTCGATTTTATTCTTTAATTGGATAGAAGCAAACAACCAGAGCTGAAAATAGTAAGATTTTGATAAATGAAATTTAATGGAAAAAAATGAGCTTAAATACTTGGATCATATTGACTAAATCCCCCTCCCCCCCCAAAAAAATCTATAAGTTTTTATTTGACTAAATGAAATAATTTTGAATATAAATTTGTCGCAAAATTAAAAATGGTTAGATATTACCATACACTTCTTGATGTTGGTGTTAAAATTCATGCAGCATGCTGAGATTATGGAAGAGAATGAGCAACTGAGAAACAAGGTAAGGCGCATTTATCATAATTTTTTTGGGAGTTTCATTTTGCAAAACTATATTGCATGAAATTGGAACCATTTTTCAATTGCAGACAACAATGATCTTAAACGAAGAGCGCTTTGATCTTGACAGTATTAGTTGTGAAAATCGGGAGAAAGAAAATTGGCTCGATACATCCCTGCGACTAGCTAGGGTTTATGATCGCCATAAAACCTAGCTGGACAAACATACATAGGCTTGTGATTTATGATAGACATGCATGCATGTCAAGTGAAATTGTTGTATTTTGTTATAGTGAAATTGTTGAAAGCATTATTAAGATCATGTTTTGTTTATAATTTGAATATATTTTTAAATTTTTTTTTTAACTATTTTTAAAAAGTAATTTTTGAAAATTGAGCAAACTTATTTCCTTTAATTGAAAAAAATGTTTTCAATTTTTTTTTTTCTTAAAAATAAAATATTTTGTCTTTAAAAAAATATATTTTCAAACCAAACAAATTGTCAATTTTTAAAAATATATTTGAAAATTTTCTTAAAAATTATCTTGAAGCTAAAAAGCCAAACATGCCCTAGTTTATGTTAGGGATTTTTTTGCTATAATCCCAAATTTAATAATTCACTATTTTAAATAATTTTTTGAGAAATTTAATAATTCTGTCAAAAGTTAAAAGTCATTATTCGTCATAAAAATTATTTTAACTTTTTACACAAAAAATATAATGACTTTTGATGATGTTTGAAAGTGAATAACCGGACACATCATCTCTAAGATTGGAGAGCAATGGATTTGTGGGGGTTTCTCACTGACCCTCGGTCTGGTTCCTGCAGAATAATGTGCTGTGGGTGAGCCTACTAATGTTGCACTTTTGGTGCGATAATCAATTGAGGGTACTGATAAGGGATATAGTAATGCATGCAGCAAGTTCCTAGGATGGCGTAATATTGCACATAAAACAACGTAAATTTCACGTACCTCATACCCTTAAGGTTTTGATCGTTATATGTGGAGGAAAAAAGACTCATTTGGCAAGTCTTTCTTGATTCTCTGGGTGCCGTTATGGTAATGGCACAGATCCCAGTCCCATTTCCATAAAGATGGTTGGGAGGGAAGGTGGAGATTGCAGGACCATTTTGGCAACGATTTTTTCCTTTATAAGAAAGACGGCTCTGATTGCCTTTAGAGCGGGAGCATGATGGCTCTTGTACCTTAGAAGGACTCACCTGGGTCAGGTCAGGAGACGAGGCTAGACCAACTGACTGATTCTAGAGTTCTCGGGCCGGTTATGTGTTGGAGGACATGTGGCATCTTTGTAGCTTCTGGTTGAATTTCACCTCATCAGATAACTCTTATTTCCAGGGGCGTAATGATTTTGCGCCTTTGGAATATTTGGATGTTTCGTGAGGATTCGATATTTGTCATTTCTTCAAGTGTCGTGTTGTGTATATACACTAACTACAACCAATCGTTTCAACTTTTCATCTTTCAAGAGTGTTGGGCATTTACTGTCGCGTGACTTGATTCGAAGGTTGGTCGATTTGACTTCCCAAGTGATGGTTGACGAGGAGTCGTGCTCGACCCGTTTAAAGGAAGAAAGTTATGAACTCTCTTGTTACATTCTTTTGAATATTATTGTCGTCTCCGAGCTTTGTTATATATCTAGTTTGCGTATTTCGTAATGATGAGAGATTCTGAATCTCTGCCTCGTTCTTTAGGAAATGGGGGTGGCGACGAGGTTGGGCCGTCGTCTAGACTGTACGGTAACAATGTTGACACTAGGCCATCGTCCAGGGTGCCTTCGCTGAGGGTCAAAGCAACGATCGCAGGGTTTCCCTACGAAACTTGTAGGCCCGAACTCCGGCTGCTAAAGGCACTGGGGTGGCCAACTTGGTGGTTGCTTAAGGTATGAGGGCGGAATCGGCAGAGGTTCGACTCCGTCATGCACCTAAAGCTGAGGCTGCTATTGAGGTGGTATATGTGAGGGAGCGAGAGTGGGTAGAGGCTGGCTCATGGTGAGCCATTTGAGGGACGCCTAGGTCCATAAGATGCATAGGGAATTTTTCTTCCTTCCCAATGTGCTCTTGATCACTCCTAAGTCGTTATGGAACGTGCTTTTGACTGTCTGTCTGGTTGTACCACATTTTACTATGATGCTTTCCTTAGCAGAATGTGTTTTCCCCTCCATTATTTTCTCTGTGAGGTTCTTTAAGAAGTCAAGTTGAATCCTCGCAATTGGCACCCAACGCATGGAGGCTGATGGTGGGGTTTGCCATTCTGTGTTTACGGAACTATGTACTTTTATCGGATTTCTTGTTCTTCTATTTTTACCACCATGCCAAGAATGCGAGACTGTTCGATTGTTGGTTTCAGTTCTAGACTCAGAGTGGATGACTTATTGTTAGGATCCCAGATAACAACATGGGATGGAAGAATAAATGGATCCTAGTACAAGGATCCTGAGAGCGACCCATAAGAGGAGATAGGGCCCACCCTACGTCCGGGTGAGTTTGCTCCCTTGCTTTCGTTTCGTAGTAGACTGTCTCCTTTCGTTTTTTTTTTTTTTTTTTCACTGAGTATCCCTCTCATTCAGTGCTCTGTGAGGTAGAAGAGGTTGTGTCTGCCCTTTTGTCAGGGCTTTCGGAGGCTTAAAGGGACTTTGTTTGCCTTAAGGCCAACTCGTTCGATCTCTTCTTTACCATCCCTGTTAGGGCGGCTGGTCCCCTGGGTTCTGATTCTGACTATTTATCGAGGTCCAAGTTATCTTTTTTGGGCGTGTCATCCGAGGAGGGAGGTATAGCCCCATTTACTTTTTATTCTTCGATATTGTTTTGGTTTGCCTTTCAGCAATTGGTGACAATTTTGTTTGATACAAAGCTATTAGAGGCCGATTCTGAGGCTTTGGAGGACGCTTAGATGGTTGTAGCTATATTTTTCGTGCTGGCGGATTCACCAGTGGCTACCCAACAAGCGGAGCAGCGTTCATTCCATTCGTCGCTTTTCTGGAGGTGACATCTTTCCCTGGCCTCGACTCTTCTAAGAGAAGGCTCCAGTCGATCATCGGTGTTATGATTAGTGACGAGCTTGCGGCGAAGAGGGTGAAGGGGTCTCTTCCGGTTGTTTTCGGAATGGAAAATGAGAAGATGGGTGAATGATGAGTGGATTATTTATTAATAAATCAAGTACTTTTATATTTAAATATTTATGTGTTTTCAAGTATTTTTGTTAGTTTAATATGTTTTTGTGTTGTTTTGTAGGTTTATAAATAAATGGAAAAAAAATATGCAAAATCGGTTCAGGTGCAGTAACTTCAAGGCCATTTTTGATAATAATTCAATCCGATTTTGGAAAATCTCAAAACAGGGAAGTTGTCTATCTACATATTATCTTTTCATAGGTTTTTAAATCACCTCAATCGGAGTTTAGACGAGAACGTTACAGCACAAATACGAACCAGGCATCAACACTGCCTTAAACTCGCTGCAGTGCCGATAGTCGGATCTGACACATTAAATAGATATTTTAGGGTTTATTTTGAAGGTAAGAGAGAGAGGAACAAAAGATGAGGAGATTTTGGAGCTAATTGAGGCGATTTTGAAGGCGAAAACACTGGGTGCTGGCGTTTTGATGCGAGATCGACGAAAAAAACATCATTTGTGGCATGTATAGTTGAAGATCCAGAGCCCAAACCCACAATAAGCTTTTCTCTCTCCCTAATCTTGTGTTTTGAGTTTGTATTTGTAATTTTGTGTTGAACATTCTTACATATATGAATTTATTGAGAAGATTAGCTATAGGTTTGTCTATGTTGTGTTCATACTTTAGATCTAGGGCTTGACGTAGTCTCGTTTGAACCGTGTTGTGCATATTTTCTCTATTGTTAAATTTAATTCCATTTTATGCACTCACTAAGCCTAATGTGTTTGATTCATGTGGCCAATGATTTAGACAATGTTAGGTTGCGAATTTTATACTCGGGAGAGGTTGAATTTGTAATCGAATTTGGGAGTGCATAACTTAGGTTGTTGTGAATCTGGGAGGAAATCAACACCTAAGTATTCGAGTTGGGAATTTAGGATCTCATGAGACCGGGAGGTAATCGAGTTCTAAATTGATCAATTAGAATCGTCATTCAATTATGTTTATCATTTTATTACTTCCATTGTATGCTTGTATATGATATTATGGTTGATTTGAGAATACAGGGTTTGACGCTCGAGAGAAGTAATCCCGGATTCGGACTAGGATTAAATACAACATAAGTTATGATGTTTCGGGAGATTATTAGAAGTTATGCAATTCATAAGGTTGGGGCAAGACGCATGTAATCATCTAAACTCTTGATAGGGATATTGGTTTAGACGTGGTTACATATTCACTAACTTTATACTCAGGAGAGGTAGTGAGTAAGTTTTAGAGATCTTGATTATTGAATTAACAGAATTAACTAATAATTGCTTAATAGGATAACACGAGAATAATGAGATGAAATCAAACCCCTAAAACATTAGTGCATAGAAAATCCATATTATATTATATTATATTTTATTTTACTTTTGTATTTGTATTTATTTTAGTTATTTTAGTTTTAAAAACCAAAAATTCGATCGCCTAAATAAAGTTAAGTTATGGTAATTGCAGTACTTAACGACAATTTAAATCAATCCCTATGGATACGACAACCCTACTCTTCCTATTCTATTAAAACCTAACCCGTACACTTGCGGTATTGTAGTGACAAAATTCGCTACCAGTGAACCTTCTCGGGATCGGTCGCCATCGTTAGATCTTGAGGAAGGGGCTCTCTGCCGGTGCTAGGATTTTCCTCAATTTGGATGATACGGCAAGATGGGCTCAAGTTGCATTCCATCCGAGAGACGTTAAGGAAGCGACTGCGAAGTTGGGCAACGATCTTGCACCGAACTTGCTGCAGTCGAGCGTGATGACTTTGATGATTGCTTTATACTTCGACTGACTTCTTCTTTTTTTTTTTTTTTTTTTTTTTTTTTTAATCATTTGACAGATCGATGATCGTTCCTTTTCTCTGCTCGAGGAATGGAGGGGAGTAGTGTCTCGGCTTTGTGTCTTGGAGCGGGAAAGAGACAAGACGAGGTCCTAACAGGAGGATTGATATCGCCGGGTGGTGGAGGAAAAGCATGTTGCTTTTGAGGCTCTCAGGGAGGCTGAAAGGTCGAGGCAAGAGACTGCTGCTCTGTAGCGGAAGGCTGCTGATGCCATGGAGATGATCATATCGCTGGAAAAATGGTTCGGGTGGTCTCCCGAGTTTGAAGAGGCAGCGAGGGCCTTGCCTAATGGTGAGGGAGGTACTCGAGGGCATATTGTTGTTGCACCGGCTAGATAGAGGAAAGAGATGGGACCTGCACGGGGATAAAACCTTTGACCTCCCCAATTGTTTCCCCCAATCCTTTTATGCTTCCAAGAGTTGCTACTTGTATGCCTCACCATGGGAAGATATTACCCCTATCTTCCCAAGTCATATCACACTCTACTCTGGGCCCCATGTCCAAGATTAGGTGTGGCCTTGACTTGACATTACCCAACTAGAAACAAATATAACCTGAATATACTACATGAAAAATGATTTTTGGCTACGAATTATTTCGTAGGTAAAGTCAACATTTCGTAGCGAAATCCTTTTGGCAACGAATATTTATTGTAGCTAAGTTCGTAGCTGTAGATCCGTGGCAAAAGGTATTCAACAACGAAATGTACATTTTCGTAGCAAAATAATAATCTTTCGCTAGGATTATTGGGACATTCGCTTTCAAGACAAATGTCAATTTCATAACTAAAGGAACACCTTTTTGCAACAAAACATTTTGTAGGGAAAAGTAACCATCAACGAATATCTATTTTGTAACTAAATTTGATTAATTTTTTTTCAACAGTAAAAATATCGTAGAAAAATAAAATCACTATAAAATAAAATTGTAAAAAATAAAACTATTAGCAATGAAAATTTATGAATTGTAGCACATTAAGAAACTATTTTTGCTACAAACATTGATTATTTGTCATCAAAGTTAAACCATCATTTTCAACAACAAAATTAATTGTCAAAATATTACATGTTCTTTATATCAAAATGTCAATACAATTTTACCAATTGAAACAATTCAACAAAAAAAATGCATTAAACAAATTTACATAATTCTAAACACAATTAAAAAATTCATAATATATATCAGAGAACAAATGAGGCCAAAATTTGGAGTCATGTGCTAAACCGTTTTTATCTGTCACCAATGAGGTAGCTTCTCACAACAATGAGGAAGCTTCCCTTTGTTGATTAAGTTGCAATTGTCTTGCTCTATTGTGATTGTAATTCGACTTCACTTTCTTCTCCTCTGGGGTTAATAGGTCTGGTCTGAGTGTTCCTAAATTCATCTTAAATGATTTAGAGGATTCTCTCAGATGAACTTTCTGCTGATAATAACCAAGCACTTGAGAGATTAAAAAAAAAAAAACGAGATTTATGGGAGGGGTTAGATCCTGTCCCAAGCAATATAGAGCAACATATTCAGAAACATTTTTGAAGTGCATGTTCAGCCAACCATATTTATGTGTTTGCTCTAGTTTTTTTGGGGGAAAAAACATAAATTTAGGAACATAAACACTAAACAAATTGTGCGTAAGCTTAGACTGACCTTGTGAAGTATGTTAGGGCTCTTTCCCCATCAAATAACAACTTGGTCTTCAGGGTGGAACAAGGCAAAATAACCAAGAAACAAATCAGGATATGCAACAAATTTTATATTCACAATCAATGTGCATTTTAATAGTTGAAAACATCTAACATAGTGGCATACTTGATCATCAGCGACTACCCACCTGTTTGTACAATGAGAAAGCAGAAAACTCATCAAATGAAATAAGATTGAGATCAGAAAAAAGTAGAGGTTAGCCACCCACCTGAATTGTCAGCACAAAAAAAAAAAAAAAAAAAAAAAAAAGGGTTTCAAACGAGCTCATCTAACAAATTAAGGATGAAAATAAATTAAGCTGAATAAACATATGAAATAAAGAAGTGTTGACATGATTAACACGAGTCTCCAATACCAAAATAAAAGATGGTGAAGCAATCACATTCCAAAATTGGACATTTTTAGAACAGAAAAAGCAAAACAATTGCCCTAGAAGTAAAAAGAGAAAAAATCATATTACCAGCAACGCTCAATGATAGCAGGTCATTTGGAATTATAAAAGAGAGAATCATATTTCCTCATGCATTAATGATGAAGACCACCTCCTACTTACTTGCTCAAGGAAAGAGTTCCTAAACAAACACACTATGGGATCATCTTACAAATATCAAATAAGCACCGAAGCAAAAGATATAACAAATATCAAAATTGTGTCAAAGGTTATATTCCATGTTGAAACTCCAAGTGGAAGTTCTTAAAAATCCACAAAAAGATAGCAAACAAAAATACAATAATAACAACTAAATAAACAATTAAACAAGCATAATTAAACACATCATAGCAGAAATAACAAAAAATAACTTAAACAAACAATGACACAATTATTTTATAAACAATTAATATAAACATATACATGTATTAGCTATTAAACAGAAATAGATAAATGAGAACTTGACACATAAACTAAATGAGAACTTCACACACAACAACGAGAAACAGAACATCATCCTCATCAACAGAAATAGCAGCATGCAATTGTAGAGCAACGAAGAAAAAAAAAATAGAGGAACAAACCTGATAGCAACAAACCTGGTAACACCGAAATTGAACAACGAAATTGAACTGAAACAATAAACAAATAATATTATCAGAAACATGAACAAAAAATTAACAATTAAACAACCTGGTGCATAACAATGGACTAAAAAAGAAAAAACAAATAGAGCAACGATCCTGGTTTTGGGCGTACCACTTTGTCTCCCTTCTGCTTCAATCTTGAACACCACATCTTTCTTTTTTTTTAAAAAAAAAAAGAAGATAATTTATTAAGTAATTCAAGAACACAAAGATACATTTATGAACACTCGAGCGTTGAAGCAAAAATAACTATGAAACAAGAATTAAACGATTAGGAACGATAGACAATCAAAGCTACCAAGCTCTAAGCAATTTGAGTTTAGATTCGTTCATAGTGTGACTTATGATTCCTTCATACTTTCTTCTAATACTTTCCAAAACAGAAAGGATTCACTCTCTCATTTGCTTGAGCAAAAGCTCAAATTCACCCATATGGCCATGAAATTGAATAAAAAATGGGAACACAAAAGAAACAAGGAACAAAAATTTAACCTAAATGCATAGAAGTATAATTGTGGCAATGATACTGAGAAGTATAACTGCTACAAATTTCATGTCAAATTCAAAAAATAAAAAACAAATTATTAGATTTATTAACTTCATCAATAAAACTGAGAATAGAATAGAAACTCGTAACATAACAAAAAATAAATAAATAAATTGGGAACATGAATTGGTTCTAGAATCGCCTCAGCCATTCCTTTACCATCGCCGCCGCCACCGCTGACCGCTATCGCAAAATCATCATCGTGTACCAATAAACAACCGTCCTTACTGTCAAATGGCCAGATCTATTTTCCTCCAGTTTCGATTTTGCTAAGATCTGGGTTTATTTGGTCCGACAACAGAGCAAGAAGAGGGCTCAGATCTGGTGGTGACAGAGATGGTATATGATGAAGACTGTGGAGATGATGAGGCGAGGCGAGGTGCTGACGGCAACGTTTGAGATAAGTGCACGTTGGCGATGGAGTGGATAAGTGAGCACGTTGGAGTTTGAGATGAGGGTGAGGACTGAACGAGTTTTGGGTGAGGAAGGGTTTGGGGATTTTGAGTTTGTTTTCTTAGCAAATGTATGAGAGGGAGAGTGGGTAAAGATTGGCACCAAGGTTTGGGGTTTTTTTCTTTGGGATAATAGGTGGGAGGTCCTATATTTAGGCTCTAATTAGTCAAAACACCTAGAGGCATTAAAAACTTTTGATTTAGTCCCATATGTTTTTAAAAGGTGGAAGCCTTGCACATATAATAGTCACGTGTCAGTTACATGTAACTATTTTGTATGTAATATTACTGTATTAATTGCAAGTAACCTTTTTTTTTTTTTTACATGTAACAATGTAACAATTTTGTTTGTAAAAAATTTGTCTGATGTCACAAAATATATATAATTAGTTAAAGGTAACTAATTATATATAATTTTTTAGTTACGTATCTTTGATATGTAATTAAAAAATTTAATATTTTTCAGTTACATATGCCAATAATGTATAATTTTTTAGTTACATATCTCTAATATGTAACTAAAAAGTTTGATTTTTTCAGTTACATGTTCCAATAATATATAATTTTTTAATTACATGTCTCTGATATGTAACTAAAAAATTTAGTATTTTTTCAGTTAAGTCACAAAATATTACACATATATATGTAATTGTAGCATGTAAGTAAAGTACATGTAACCAAAAATACCTAAATATGTGAGAAAAATAACAATTATGAAATTATAATTAACATTAGTTACATGTAACAGAATTCACTATAAATCCAATGTACTCACTAAGGGCTCCCTACAATTCCTACAATTTTTCTACAATTCCTGTAATGCGGGACTAAAACACAAGTGAAATCTAATTTAAAGGATTAAATCAAAACCTAATAACACAAAAAGACTTTTCACCAATTAGACTTTAAAAATGAGACTTTTCACCAATTTTTCCTTTTTCTTTTCCTTTAGCGAATGTATGAGCGGGAGAGGGGGTAAATATTGGTGCCCAGACCAAAACGACAACGACGTCATTTTAGCATAATAATTCTATTTCGATTTTATTTTTATTTTTTTAATTTAATTTTCTTATTTTATTTATTTATTAGGACACTATTATTTGTCCATATATTTGACAGCGAAATATTTAATTATATATATATAAAAGTCACTTTTTTGGTACAACATTTAGTTTCGTAACTTATATAGTCCTTTGGCGACGAAAAAATATTCGTCGTAGCTAATAATTAAAAAATATTTTTTGCTACGAATAAATTTCATAACTATACCATTTGTGCCAAAAGTATTTTGGCGGGAAGACATTTAGCTACAACTTTTATAGTTTGTTACAAAACATTAACGTTTAACTGCAAAATTTTATTTCGTAGCCAATTTTTGTAGGCAAAAGTCATTTTTCGTGTAGTGATAACATATATACAACTGACTGACAATTGACATAAATTTTTAAAATTTTACAAAGTTAAGGAAGACCAAACCTCTATATGGCTGTTGACTGCCCCTGGTAGCCTCAAAAGTTAAACCACCATTTGACTCTATCTAACACTAGTAGTGGACCAGTCTTTAGATGGATTATCTAAGATAAAATATTTTATCGGTATACTGTCTTCATAATATAAAAATAATTTATGGATCAAGTACATTTATCAGATATCACTTTGAAAAATAGAATATAGACACACACTAAGTAGTATAAAAATCCCATAGATATCATCAAAATAGAACAATTGAATTTAAATCAACTGATCAACTTACTTTTATATAATAAAATACAAAACACACACTTACATACCAACCATAGGATCATTTACCTTATAATCGAGAGTTATGACGGTACCGTAACCAACTGTGAAATCAAAGGTTACGAGTGTCGAGGCCATTCCAAGGCTACAATGGTAGGAGTACACACGTGGTATAAACTACTACATCATACTAATAATCAAGAACATCTTTCAATCACATACAGGACTTACCCTCCTATTAAGTCATGTCACACTTGCACGACATGCCATCATATCGGATCAATACAACATCCTACCAAACAATCGCTTCTGACAATATCAACAGCATCCTGCAGGATATGTCCTCTTGTCGGCACACATGCTATGGCTATAAGGATAGCAAAAAAAATCACTTTCCACATTTAAAATCTTAATTCATCTATTTAACGTTATAAAATTGTCTATTTTAATAAATCTTTTTTTTTTCTTTCCTCAATTTAATATGAAAATATATTTGATTATTTACATAGAAGACAATACACTCACATTGATAATTGTAGTGTTTTTCACACTACCGTCAACAAATTGACATAGAGGGCATCACTTGAGAACCTAACACATGACTAAGAATTACCTAAATAAATTAAATATGTAATGAAATGCATAAAGTGCATGCAAATTAAATAAATGCATTATTCTCCGATCAGAAAATATATTTTTCCCATAATATGTGGAATAATAATATTCAAATTTATTCTTTTTAAAAGTGATGTTAACTAACAAAAAAAATAAAAAAATAATTAATAATTAGTTGTTCTTAGAAGGAAATAAAATTTTCATCTTATCCCATCTCATTTCATTCTATCTTAAGTGGGATGAGAAATGTGAAAACACTAACCAAACGCCACCTAAGTATTTTCTTTTCACTTTGTTTTAATCATACACATGTATAATATGGTCCCAAGTCTTGTAATGCAAAGAAATGGAGATGTCAATTAGACGAATGTCATTTGATCATTCATTCTCCAAGCACCACGTTGGCTACATGTAGGGATACGTGTCTCACTCTATACACTTAGAGAAAGTGTCAACATCTTTCATGTTTATCACCATGGTTAAAAATGGTTCTCTGTCCATTCAACCCATATCATCCCGCCAATTTATTGAGCTCATAATTATCTTTATATTCATCATTCTGATATAATCCATTCCCCTCTGCTCAATTTAGTAGAATAAAGAATATATTTTACACTTAGCAGTGGGTAGTTTCATTCTTCATCACTTTCTGTTGTTATACTTCTATACCATGCCAAGTAAGATTTTTAATCCCTTCAATATTTGTATTTAACCTTCTTGTAATTAATTAGTTAGTTGTAATCGTTAATGCACATGTGTGACAAGCATGTTATATGTGTAATATGTGCTATATTTAGTTTATGGGATTGGTTGGATATATATACTAAAGGGATAATGTCCTACTAAGCATTGGCTCATAAGTTAATGTACAATTTTGTTACAGGACTAATTAAATTGAAGTTATGTTACAGATAGTGGATGAGATTTGGTTTTCAAATAAAACTTTAGATTAAATCCTGCAATTTTTGTAATTATTATAATTATTGACTAGTTGAAAAAACATATCAGATTTATAGGTAATAAAATATTCATTGTTTAATTGTATTTAATTATCTTTAGAAGAAATCGAGTATGGTTCTAGGAAACTGGGTAATTATAAATCGAAAATGAATGAACAAAAAATGTTCACTTTCCTTTGACATCATTCTCACACGTTGGGCACAGTCCCTAACACATCTAGGAGACCCCCTCTACCCAGCTCAGCACTAGTAAGAACCCTACCTACCATTAGAAGGCATACAAATGCATCCACTTTTGGTGGAGCCCATTAAGGCTATTTTTCCAAATCAAGATGTCCTTAAGGTCTTCACGTAGATGGAGGTTTTCCAGGAGAGAGCAAAGGATTGAGAAAATGCAGGGCATCATTGGTGCAAAACATGTATGCAGAGGGCCTAGTAATGACTTGGGCAACATTTGTGGCTGCTATGACAAATCTCATTCCCGTTAAAAGATAACACAAAATATATTCCTCAACACATAAACAATAGTAGGAATTTAACTAATCAAATCATCAAAACCATATTATCAACAACATAAATAAACAAGCCGACCAAAAACTGAGAAATTAAGCAAATCACTAACCTCTGTAGATGATGAACGATAGCGATAAGATGAGAGAGCAAGACAAAAGTGTTAAGATTAATGAATAACATCAAAAGTTTAGAGAGAAAAGGGATGACGGCTAGGGTTTTATTATTATTGAAATCAAGAATACAATCATACAAATGAAAAGAGAGACTTATATAAGAGTACAAGGGAAAACCTAGAAAGCAATTAAAAGACAGTTACACCCTTACTAAATACTAATAATAATAAACTCTAATATCCCCTCTCAAACTCACGATGTTGATGCAAGTAGCATCGAGAGTTTGCCAACCAAAAAACGAAAGTGCGAAATAGAATGTGACTTGGTGAACAAGTCAGCAATTTGCATGGAGGATGACACAAAAGACAAAGTAATGGTCTCATGATGAAGATGATGACGAGTGAGATAACAATTGATCTCAATGTGCTTGGTCCGTTCATGAAAGACTGAATTGTGAGCAATCTGAATAGCACTCTTGTTATTACAATACATGGGAGTGGGATGAGAAAGAGAAACACCCATATCTGCAAGTAACCAACGCAACCAAACTATTTCAGTGGTAGTGGATGCCATCGCACGATACTCAGCTTCCGTGGAAGATTTAGAAACAACGGCTTGTTTCTTGCTCTTTCATGAAATAAGAGAATCACCCAAAAATACACAAAAACCTGTAACAGACTTGCGATCTGTAGGATCACTAGCCCAATCAGCATCAGAATAGGCATGTAGCTCCAAAGACGAGGTCGATGGAAGTAAGAGACTCTGAAAGAGGATACCCCGAAGATACCGAAAGATACGAAGAACAACAGCCCAATAAACTGTAGTAGGAGAAGTGACAAATTGACTGACGATATGAACAGCATGAGCAATGTCCCGGCGAGTGATAGTCAGATAGACCAAACTACCAACAATAGTACGATATAAGGTAGGATCTGACAAGGGGGCACCATCGGAAGGTGAGTAGCGAACATTCACCTCTAGAGGAGTATCAACAGTCCTAGTATCAGTAAGACGAGCATGCTCGAGAATGTCGCTGCATATTTGGACTGAGAGAGAAGATAGCCTTTCGGAGAAAAAGCTACTTCAATACCCAAAAAATAGCGTAAAGCCCCCAAGTCATTCATTTCAAACTGCCGAGATAATTCTGATTTCAAAATTGCAATCCCATCAACATCATCACCAGTAATAATCATGTCATCCACATATAAAGATAGTAGAATACGGTCGGCAGTGGTACACTTTATAAATAGAGCGGAATCATGATTACTTGGGTGAAAACCAAGCGAAGTAATTACCATAGAGAATTTCTCAAACCAGGCTCGAGGAGCCTGTTTAAAGCCGTATACAACTTTCTTGAGTTTGCAAACTTCTCCAGACTTATGAGCAACACCCGGAGAAGGTGTCATGTAAACTTCTTCGTGAAGGTCGCCATTCAAGAAGGCATTTTTAACATCCATCTGAGAAATATGCCACTGACGAACAGATGCAACAGCAATAAGAGTGCGAACAGTCGTCATTTTTGCAACTGGAGCAAAAGTCTCCTCATAATCCATACCATATTGCTGAGAAAATCCCTTAGCAACCAAACTAGCTTTATACCGCTCAACTAAACCGTCAGACTTGGTTTTAATTTTGTAGACCCACCGAGAACCAATTGGACTTTTACCCGGAGGTAAAGGTACCAAATCCCATGTATCCGTCTTGTATAAAACAGAGAGTTCCTCAGCCATAGCCTGTTGCCAAAGAGGATCAAGTGTTGCCTCTTTATAGGATAAAAGCTCAGAGAGACAGTGAATAGATGCTAAAAATGAAGCAAAAGAATGTGACTAGCAAGAATAAACAAAATCTGGTATATGAGTAAACTTACGAATGCGCTGAGGATAGCGAGAAAAATGATCCACAATCTGAGAAGATTCTCGGTAGGCCGTCGGAGGGAAGGGGATGCTAGAAGTATCAATACCTGCAGAGCTACTAGTGTCAATACGCAGCTACCAGTGTCAACATGAGGTTCATCAGAAAAAGAATCAATAGAAATGAGATCAGACTTTGTCAAGTTGTGTGTACTAGAAGAAATAGAGAAAAAAGGTATATACTCAAGAAACACAACATGACGGGATACATATAGTTTTTGTGCAACTGGATCAAAGCAACGATATCCCTTTTGTCCCTCACCATAACCTAGGAAGACACAAATAGCAGAGCGAGAAGATAACTTACTACGCTCTACTCTCGGTCGAAGAACAAAACAAGTGCACCTAAATACTCTTAAGGAGGAATAGTTGGGAGCATGACCATACAATTTTTCAAATGGAGACAAACCTGAAGAATGAGAAGATGGGATCTTATTAATTAGGTTCACTGCAGTAAGTACCGCTTCTCCCCAAAATACACTAGGAACATAGGCAGATAATAAGAGAGAACGAGCAGTTTCAACAATGTGCCTATGTTTTCTTTCAGCGACACCATTTTGCTCGGGAGTGTCAGTACACGAGGTTTGGTGAATTGTTCCATCTAGAGCAAGCAAGTTAGTGAAAGGATTAGAAATGTACTCCCCACCCAAATCATATCTAAAACACTTGATAACAGCAGAATGTTGGGTCTTAACAAGAGCTCAAAACTTTTGAAAAATATCAAAGAATTTAGAACGACGTTTCATAAGATAAACCCAACAATATCGAGTGTAATTATCAATAAAGGAAACATAATATCTAGACCCCCATTTTGTAGCAATTGGGGAAGGTCCCCATACATCAGAGTGAACTAGATCAAATGGTGCAAGGGAAGAAGAAATATTTCGATTAAAAGGTAAAGTAGAGAATTTTGCAAGCTTACAACCACTACAATCAGAAATATCACAAACTGACAAATTCCCTAAGGATTCTTTCGATACTAAGTATTTTAAACGGGATGCTGAAACATGACCAAGATGAGAATGCCATAAATAAAAACTAGAAGATGAAGAACTCAAATGAAAAGACGACAAGTCAACACCAGAAGTTGCAACATCTGGTACTCGTAGCTCATCCAGTATATATAGTGCCCCCTGCCTATGGCCTGTCCCAATCAGCTTCTGAGATTGCGGATCCTGTACCTGACAAGAGGTAGAAGAAAAAAAAAACTAAGTAACCAGAATCACATAATTGGCCAACAGAAACAAGATTCAATGCAAGATTGGGAATATGATAAACACTTGAAAGAGATAACCGAGGTTTGACAACAGAACCAATGCCTGCTAATGGCATCGAAGTACTATCAGCAATCATAACAGATACAGATGAGGCAGGCTTTAAAAAAGCAAATGATGGTAAATCAGGTGACATATGATGAGAGGCTCCAGAATCTAGAACCCATATGGAAGAAGACATACCTGAAGAGCTAGAGGGTGACAAACCTACTAAAGATACAGCGGACATGGCATGTGGCTGTGTGGCAAGGAACTTCTGAAATTGTTCAGTAAGGACCTCCATTGTGGGATTAGAAAATGCTGGGTCTCCAAAACTAAACGAATTTGATGACAACGGTACAATTGCAGCAGTATTAGGCTGTGGGGGCCTGTAAGAACGTTTTTGAAAACGATTATCAGATTTTCACTGGGGAGGCGGTTGTTGCTGTGTTCTATTCAGTTTAGGGCATTGAGCCTTCCAATGACCTTTATGCCTACAGAAGATGCATTAATCAACGGCAGGCCTCGAATAAGACTTGTTTTGATGATTGAAAGAGACTGCCAGAACAGATGGACTGGATGATTTGAGAACTCTTGTATCTGACTGAGACTTGAAGCGTATCTCCTCGGCCAATAATTCACTAACCACTGAATCAACAGATGGAAGTGGATTACGGTGCAAAATTGTCTCACGAAGTCCTTCAAAATCATCACGCAATGGCATAAAAAATTGAACCAAACGCTGTTCTTGCCTACGAGCAATGTACGGAATACACGCTCGTAATTCTGTAGATTCTGTTAGAGCCAATTGATCCCAGAGATTTGTCATAGCATTGTAGAATTCTTGGATGCTCATATCATTCTGCTTCAGCGCTTGAATATCATATTCCAACTGATATTGTTTTGCAAAATTTGACTGTGTGTACAGTCTTGATAAATGATCCCAAACCTCTTTAGCATACTCATACTTCGCCAATTGCATACCAATTGAATGTTCAACAGAATTGTTAATCTAGGTAATGATTTTCGAATTATTTGCCTTTCAAGTATCTAACAAAGTTATATAATTTTCAGCCCTTGCATCTTTTGGTTTAACTAGCGTACCACTAACGTAACCCCACATCTTTTTGCCTTTAAGAAAATTTTTCATCACATAACTCCAATATGAAAAAAATTTCCCATTCAATCTCACAGAAATAGACTGAAGCGAATCATCCCTTTCAGACGCCATTACAAATACCAACAAATGAAATCACAAATCTAATGCAACAGAGAAATAAAATCAAATACCAAAATAAATCGGTGATTCGCTGTAGAGAAAACCAAATCAGAATTGCGCAGAAGTCAGATCTGTACGAACATCAACAATCATAGTCCTACGGATGCTGAATCTGTATGAACACCGGATATGTATGAACGTCGAATTGCTACGAACATTCGCGGTCCTTGTGGATGGAATCAAACTTCTTCTTTCTATGAAATTAGGCTCTGATACCATGTTAAGATTAATGAATATCATCAAAAGTTTAGAGAGAAAAGGGATGACGGTTAGGGTTTTATTATCATTGAAATCAAGAATGCAATCATACAAATGAAAAAAGAGACTTATATAAGAGTACAAGGGAAAACCTAGAAAACAATTAAAAGACAATTATACCCTTACTAAATACTAATAATAATAAACTCTAATAAAAAGAAAAGCGATGGTCTGATGTGAGCAGAGGGGCGAGAGGAACATTGGTATGTTTTGTGAAGGGATTGTTTTATAGATGAATTAAGAATTTTGGGATTGGCATTTAATTAAGAATTTCATTAGTAGGAGGAATTCAAAGATCATTTACTATATGTAATTATACTAAAAACTCTGGGAAGTGATCACACAATAAATCATTTTGTTTTTTGTTCTATGGATGATTAAATTGCACAACTATGATTATTTGTTTTAAAGCTTTAAAATGACATGTCATGATATCAATTGTATTTTTTCCATAAAATAAATTTAATCCATGTTCAATTTAACACATTTAGTTATTTACAAAATTTGAAATTAGTCACTCACGACTGTGTTGAATTCAATAATCTGTGCAAATTCAAAATAGTTAGTTAATTAGGAAAGTTCTATTAATGGGATAAATTTGTGTTGAATTCAACATATAAATTAATACTGTGTTGAATTAAACATGATTACTTCATTAGAAAAGTTTGTAATAGTTTAATAACGTGATATATATACTCTAAATACTAGTTAAATATGTACTAAAAATATATTCCACAAAGAAGGGATAATTATCAATTATAATTTCATTAATCATCTCTTAATATAATCATAAATGACTACATTTCAATTACTCTTTTAATTGATTTGGTTATAAACGCATTTTGTCTAAATAAAAACCTCAAAATGACATCTCTGTTCATTTAATAATGTGACATGCTCTAAATTCTAATTAAATATTTACCAAAAATATTTACCGCAATGAAGGGACAGTTACTAATTATAATTTTACGACATAGGTTGTATGCAGTGTTCATGTTGAATTCAACATTGTGCTATCAATCTAGTTTATTATTCATGCTGAATTCGTCATTGTGATAATTTTTTGATAAGCTCGTGTTGAATTCAACAAAACCATAAAGACGTTTTTTAGTATTAAAAACTTTAACATGTTCAATTCAATATAGATTATTTTTTCTTGATCCAAAAAATAAAGTTGGGAATTCATTTTGAACCCCTAAAATCGAAGATTATTGCAGTATAATTTGATGATGAAAAGAACGAAAAAAAACTGGTCAAATCATTTGATTAGTTACAAGGTTTTTTCACCTGAATACATTAGGTAAGTGTTCCTTGTTTTTCGGAATATATATCTATGGAATATTGATCGATTAGAATGGAACGAAACATCACTTAAAATAAGGGCAAATGAGGCCATATATTCAAAAAGAATCATTTTGTTCATTGAAAAACTAATGGGATAATTTGGTAGTTTTGGTAGCAATTTAGGATTCCTGGGTAAACGCCTCTTAAAAATATTTCTGGCTTATATATTTAAAATTTGGATACCAAATAGATAAAAAATTTATACATTGCAATTATTAAATACACGAAAAATTATATTTTAAAACATATCTAGGGTACATTTATTTGGGTGAAAAAAATGATGGATAAAAATGAAAATTAAAGGACAATTGGATGGATTTTTTTTTTTTTTTTTTTTTTTTAGGTATGGAAGAAAAATGGGTGGGAAAAGAAAATATGAAGAAAAATGCACAATTTTCTAAATAGTTTTTTGGCTACACCAATTAGGGGGGAAAATGAGAGTGTTTTTTTAAGAAGATAGTAAAGTTACAATTATCTCTTGATAATAGAATTTTTAATTTATTTTTATTATATATTAAGCTAAAATAGTAAATTAGATTAAATGAGTTATTTTCTTTTGTTTCATTTTCTTTTTTTTTTAACCAAACAACACTATTAAAAATAATTTTCCTTCACAATAGATTAAAAAATAATTTTTTAATTGTTTATCCCCTTATTTAAGAGTTTGTCCAATAAATAGTATTTTTAAACATTTGTATTGTAATTTAATCATTTTTTAAAATATTGTTAGTGCTTAGTTCTTGATAAGTTGTGAATGGACATATATACTCTTGTGTATACAATAGAGAAATCTTAGTCATCGTCTTCATTTAATTTTAGCCTCTCTCTCTCTCTCAATCTCACACACACACACATTTGCAAACCCCACCATCACCACCGTCGAAGTCGGTCCGCCGCAGTGGAAATTTCTTACACTATCACCACGGGCAAAGTCGGCTCGCCCCCTCTCCCCATTTCTTTCTTAGATTTGGACAATTCCTGATCTGAAATTTTCAGATTTAAAAAAAATCAGATCTAAAATGACCCATTCTTCCAGATATGATCTGGAATGTTCAATAAGAGGTGGAATATTCAACAAAAACGTCGTTCGATCTGGAATGTTCAACAAGAGGTGAACAATCTATAATCCAAACCATCAATACTCCACGTCCAGATCTAGAATGTTCACTAGCCCGCTTTTGTCTTGTCGTCCTTTGTTCTGACAGCATTTATCTTTATCGCATTTAAATTTATCGCCTTCGTCCGACCTTCTGATGGTTTTCATCGGGCGACCTTCGTTCCAATGGCCTTCATTATTCAAATGTCACAAACGGCGAATGACGAACAACAATGGAGAATAATGAAGCAATGACAAACGATTGACCAAATCTTGAATGTTCAATTTTCGGCCTTTGAAAATTGGAAATGAACACCAGATTTGAATAAGAGATGAAGAGAAAGAGACGGAGATCTAAATCCATTGACGAACAAATCTCAATCAAAAATCAAAGATGAATAGATCCATTGATGAACAAACGCGTGAGTTTTGTTTTTTGTGAATATTCATGTAAGTGTGTATTTTGGTGGATGTTCATTTACAATTTGGTAAATGTTCCCACCAATTTTTTTTCGTTAATTGTAGGTTTTTTTTCTCAAGATTTTTGATTTGTTGTTATTGGTTGCACCTCTAGAATTTTTAAGATCAGAAAAATTCCAGATCAGGAACACATTTCGCCGGTTCAAATCTGTTTTGATTTGTTAGTCTTTGTTGATTTTGGTGGAATTTTTATTTATTTATTATGAATATTTTTTGCTTGTTCTTTATGAATATTCATATGATTTTTTATTTTTATTTATTTATTTATTTATTTATTTATTTTTTGTGAAAGTTCGTTGTGATTTGGTGAACGTTTATACCAATTTTGTTTTTGGTGAACGTTCATTGTGATTGGTGAATGTTCATACCAGTTTGTTTTTACTGATGTTAAGATTTATTTTCAACATTTTTGTTAGCGCAAAGATCTACCCAAGAGGGGGGGGGTGATTGGGTAGTGACAAAATTTAAATAATTAAATCAAACATAAGTTATCAATTTCCTTACTTGATTATTATGTTCTTAAGCAGAGGAAATGTGTTTAACTAAGTGCACACGCAAATAATAAAAATATAATAATGCAGCACACAACAATTTACCTTGGTTCAATATGCTACTCTTACTTATGTTCAGTCCCCCGAGCTTCACTGGGATTTCGTAATCCACTAACCCTTGATTGTTTTCCCAAGTAGGAACCAAACCATTATCATCCTAATTCTTTTTGCAGGCTCAGAATCAACCATTTACACTGTCACACTATTACACTTATCTTTTTCACAAGCTTAGAAAGAACCTTTATCTAACCCTAATTCTATTATCAAAAGAATCAAAGTCTAATCTTTTGAAAGGCTAAAGATTAACCTAATTTTTTTCACAGATCAAAGATCAAAGTCAAATCTTTTTCTTAGGCTCAAGATTAACCCTAATTACCTTGATTAGACACCATCTCAAATATGTCTAATCCATTCAAACTCGCAAATACAAAAAAAATTGCAAGTTTCTTCTCACAAGATCTTTTACCACCTCAGAATAATTATGCTCAATTAATGTCCTGAAAAACCATGTGATAGAATCTGTGTAAGACACAAATATGATTTAAACAATTTAAAACACAAATAATAAATAATCAAATTTCACATATAAAAATTGTTTTAAAAAAAAATTTCAAGATATTAAATTTGAAAATGATTTTTCTAAAACACTTAATCCAAGTAATCAAATAAATAATCTAAGAAAACATTTCAATTAACTTGGAAAGATCTCACCAGGGTTTCTTGAAAATAATTACGATAGCTCAGTGATGAACAAAGACTGGTGATGAAAACATTTTTTGCACTTCGATCAAGAACTCTTTTGATAACATTCTCTTATAAATTTCTCAAGTAAATCACTCTCTTATAATGGCAGATACTGATTGTTCTTGATTAATTCATTTGAAAAACGCAGGTCTCTATATATAGAATTTTAACTAGACCTATAATGACTAGTTTTCAAATAAAAAACTAAAAATGTCTCTTTATGACCCCATATATTATATACTATCAAAATAGATATATTCATTTTAAAAATACTTTTAGAAAAGTTTAATTTGGTCCCAAAAACCTTTTAGATTCAAAATACTTAAAGATAGAAAGTAGTTTTACCAATTCAATTCAAAGAATTTAATATATAGACCAAATAGATAGAATATTAGTAATATTTGACATATAATAGTAGAAACCCAAATTCCTCAGAAACCTCTTTAAAAATCGTTCAAAACAATGTGATTTGGATAAACAAAATCGAAATAGTTAAATGTGGACTGTTTGACCCAATCGGTTGACTGACCCATTATCAGTCGACCGCCCCTACAATGGTCAATTTTCTGACCGTTGTACTGTCGACAGTTGATTGACCGACCTTCTCGTCGGTTGATTGATTTACCCAGTGAGTTTTCCCTCGTTTCTTTGTTTTGGCTACTAGATTCGTTAGTTGACCGACCTAACTCACCGATTAACCGAATTAGTTAATAGGCTCGCCCTTTTAACTCCCTTAAGTTACTGTTTTCATTAGTTAACCGACCCATTTTGTCAGTTGACTAAATTGACCAAAAAACTCATTATTTTATGTGTTAAAACTATTTTTTCACTTAAAAACTTTACAAAAAATATTTTTATGGTTTAACACTTTATAAAAAATCATTTTAGACCCTTAAACTTATCACTTCTTACCCTAACGCGTATAAGTTTATCAACTTTAAAGTATTGTGCGTGATCCTAATTCGAGTTACATTAAGAGCATAAAAGTAATGAGTTATTTTCACCTAAATGTCTTCAATGTTTTCAATGCTTTGAAAATCTTCATTATCTTAATCTTACATTTATCTTGAATTCATTTGAGTCTTCAATGATTATTCCATAAATTCTTCAATGATTAACTTTTTTTTTTTTTTCATTTCAACATATAGAACTTTTAATCTGAAATCACTCAATAAAACTATTAGTTCTATAAAACATCAATGTTTAATTATTCATCAAATATTAAGTTGAATAGTTTTGATTTATTGTTCTTGGTTGATTTTAGTTTTAATTTTTTAATTTTTTTACACTTTCCTCCTTAAGTATTCACAACTATTATAAATAGTAGTATATATGTTCATAAACAAAAGAACATAAATATTCTTATCGCAATTTTTGTGAACATAACTAAAAAATGTAAAATAGAGAGAATGTGTGAACATAATATAGAATGTAATTGTTCACATAAAAGTTGTGAATATTCACAACAGTACAACCAGCCTTAACATATATTAAAAAATTTAAAAATAGTAAAATAAAAATGTAAATGTTTACTTATTGTTTTATTTTACAGAATGACATTTTATGTAAATTATAGAGAAAAATAGTAAAAGAACAAGAACTATTTTCTAAAATATCTCTAAGGACTAAAATTTTTATTATAGTAGGGGTGTATTTTATGGTTTGTATATCTTTTGTGAACTAAATAATAAATTTTTCATAAAAATATTATTCTCTCATTTTTTTTTCCTTTCACTTTTACATCATTCCAACCAATACACATTTAATCCTTCAAATGCAGAATGTCTTATTCTTCTTGGAAGAGACAAGTATGTATGTATTATTGACAATAATAATTTGAGCTTATATAAGAGATAATCTTGAGACATTCCTTATCACATTTTTATGACAAAAAAAAAAAAACTCTTACAATGTGCTTAGTATTATAAAAATAACAGCATGTGTGCCAAGTATTTCTTGCAATAAAAGGGTTTTTCAAGTTTAAACTCATAATAATTTACTAGGAATGACAATTCAAACCAAACCGACGGGTAATTGAATGAAATCGAACCAAACAGTTTGGTTTTGAAACCAACTAAATGATTTTGGTTGCAGTTTTGACTTTGAAATTAGCAACCGAAGCGGTTTTAGTTTTGGCTTTAGTTTTGAAATAGTAACTGTAAAACTGAACCATGTAACTGAATTATGTAACTAATATTTTAGATATATTTTTTATGATATATATATACTCTCATTTTTTATTTATTTATTTACAGTTTAATCTTGATAATGAAATAGATACGAAAGATTTGTATGTTATTGAGGTGAGAAATATTTTATAGTATAAGAATAATGTTCACATAGATTTCGTAGTTATTAAGATTTAGTAATGTATGAGAATGATTTTTTTTTACATGATTAAAAATTATTGACATGTAGTTGATTATTGAGATAGTATTCGGAGACCTTGATTTGAATTATTGTGACGATTATCTATCGTTATATTTTAGTTATGGTTAAGAACGTCTATTGTAATAATTAATAGTTTTGTGGTTTATTTTTATTTTTTGGAATTTATGTTTTGTTTTTTTTTTTTAAAAAACAACTGTTCACGATTCCGTTGTTTTGGTTATGATATTTTATAAAATTAAAAAACTTTAAATAGTTTCGTTGTTTGTGGTTTTACTTTTGCTTTTGTATAAAATTAAATAATTTAGTTTTAAAACCGTTAAATAAACAAACCTCGATTTTTCTTTTGCTTTCAAACATATATCTAGCGGCTTTGATATTGGTTTTTTTATGAAATCGGAACAACATCAATCCTATAATTTATCACTCTTTTTTGCACCGCATAAAATTCAAAAATTAAATTAAAAAGTAATAGCCTATTTTTGGCAGTTGACAGATGTCGCACTCCGGTCAATAGGGAGAGGAGGAGGCCTGTTTTCCCCAATTACTAGATGACATGTGGACTAAATCACTTGTGAATACCCAAATTTCTCTTTTTTGTGTACAGCTTTTGCCAATTTCTTCCCAAATTGTGCTTTCTTCTCTCTCTCTCGGCTGTAGCTCTCCAATCAGAGTAACTGAGTAAGTGCTCACCCCCCCCCCCCCCCCCCCCCCCCCCAAAAAAAAAAAGAAAAAAAACAAAAAAAAACAAACATGATTATTTATTTATTTTAATTTCTAATTCTTGCTATAAACCCATCTACTAAATTCAGCATTGCCTCAAACTTCACTTGATTGGTGGTTTTTCTGACCTGGATCCGAACTGATCAGTATTGTCTGTTTTAGGGTTTCTGCTATAAACTTCCATTTTTTTCATCACTATATTGATTCACCCGGATCCGACTAGGGTACTGTTTGTTTATTAGGGTTTTTGGTATATATCATAACTTCTCTGCTCAAATTATCAGCGAAAACCCTACCTGACAACAATTTTCCCAACAAATTGGAAAAAAAAAATAATGACCAAAAAATGAAAAAATGTTCATGTTCTGCTATTGAAAATTTAGAACAACACATATTTGTTCCCAGATTTCTGTTTTTCTAAGAACAGTAGCAGCAATCTGGGAACATAAACCCTAGGAAATATAATTGTTGTGTTTCTATTGGTTTGTTGAGTCATGTGCAAAAATGCGTATTCTCTAGGGTTTCTGCAAACTCTGCTTAAACTAACAGAAAAGAAAACCCAACCCTAATTCGCTCCATTTCTTTCAAGCTCTTACATGGTTATATATGTGATCATTCTGATTTAAGAAAATTGCAAATTAAGCCGAAAAGACTGACATATACATATATATATATATATATATATATATATATATATATATATATATATATATATGTATGTATATATATATATATATATATATATATATATTTGTGATGGGTAATTACATATATGCGAAATAGCTGCTATAATGGTGAGGAAGAAGATCCAGATCAAGAAGATTGAAAAGACATCGGCCAGGCAAGCCACCTTCTCCAAGCGAAGAAGAGGGCTTCTGAGCAAAGCTTCAGAGCTTGCTGTTGTTTGCGATGCCCAGGTTGCCCTCGTAATCATCTCCGAAAGTGGAAAATTATTCAATCATTCCAGCTCAAGGTAGGTACATACACACACATGTATATGTGTGTGTAATTTTCTTTTTCTTTTTTATTTCAGTTTCAATTATATATATCCTCTTCTTCTTTTTTTCTTTTTCTTTTTTAAACCGATTTCAAGAATATCACGGCGTGCTCTTTCTTTTTCTTTTTTATTTTATGTATATCGGTGATCTATTATATATTGAGAAAATTTCATGTAATTACATAATCTAAATAAAATAATAAATGAAAACATATCTTTCTTTACTTTTTTTAAAATAATTCACAATATTCACGATAAATTAAAATTATTTGAATTGAATGTGCAATCACTATCATAAAAAGAGATACGTGTCATTTATGCACGGGTTGAATGATGATGCTTTCTCAAGGGAGAACAATCTTAGGATATCAACGTACAAGCAAAATATCTTTATAGTGAACCGATCGCGAATCCAATTGACCACAAAAATCGTATATAAAATATAAAAGAATAAATAGAAAACATATTTTTCATACTCAGTTAAAGTAAATTTCTTGTCTTCCTCTCCCTTTCTCATGCAATTTTTACACACGTCTAGGGTAGATTAGGGATGGTCATGGGCCGGGCTCGGGCCGGGTTTTGACTAGGATATTACACAAAAATGTTAGGCCCTAACCCTGCCCGGCCCTATGATCGGGCCCTAATTTTATGCCCAAGCCTAACCCAACAAAAAAAAAATTAAGCCCAGGCCCTGCCCTAGCCCGGCCCTATAATTTTATTTTTTTTAAATTTAAAAATTAAATACTAAAATTACAAAATAGCCCCTCAATTCTCTCTCTATGAAAGGAATGAAACAAAGGTTTGCTAAATTATCTAACTAAAATTGAAAATTACAAATTGGCCCCCTCAACTCTTTCTCTATGGATATATATATATATATAAAATATATATTTTTTATATTTAAAAAAAGTTCGGGCCGGGCCGCCCCAAAACAAAAATGATCAAACCCTAGCCCGACCCTAAAAATGAATGGGTCTTAGTCTTTAGGCCCTAGCCCGGCCCATGGGCTCAAAAACCAAGCCCAAGTCCTAAAAAAATAGGGCCGGATTGGGCGGGTCTATCGGGCCTTCGGGCCCATGACCATCCCTAGAGTAGATGCCGTAACTTTCAATCTCATATTTAGCATAAAATAAGTTATATAATTGACACTACAAAAAATAATTTAATCAAAATAATTGGGCCTATAGGACACCTCAACCTATTGCACAGTAAATGAAATAAGATAATTTATGTATAATATAATTATTAATTATTTGATTTTAACTTATTTTTTTGAACAACTCCCCCAAATTATTTGAAATTAAATTTAAAGTAAAAATAATAGATAATATAAAATTGAGCAATGGGTGCAAGTGTCTTCCAGACTTGAACCTCAATTAGTGTAACAAATATTTATCCAAACGAACGATAGCGACCTATGTCTTGCAATAGGTCATTTTGGCCGAACTTCAGTGAGTACACAAACATTTTGGATATTAGATCATGTTCTCAATTTTGCTCTATTATGGCCATGATCATCTATCTTGATTCTCATGAGAGTTACTAGGGAAAGATCTATTAGATTGTTGTCACACATCAATCACTTGAGAGTTCCAAAACCGTTATATAAGTTAAAAAGGTTATTTCTCTTGACACCACATACTTTTAAGTTAGAACCTCCTATTATGGTATCAGTGCCAAGGGCGTGGAAATTTACACCTAATTCCTTTGTAGTCAAATTATTCATGCAATAGGGGGTTGCACATTTCTCTCATAGTAAAATTATCTGTGGTAATTGGGGGGTTGCACATTTCTCATTATTCTCTCGTAGTCGAATCATTCGTGCAAATATGGGGTTGCACTTAAGGGCGGGTATTAGATTCGTGTTTCGCATCGATTACTTGAAAGTTTCAAAATCACTACATAAGTCAAATGAGTTACTCTACTTGACACCATTTGGTTTTAAGTTGGAACCTCCTAACAACTCAATCTCGTAGTTGTGACCTCAATGGCAATTGTCACTTAGTTAAATCCTCTAAAGGAACTTGTGGACTCTATACCGTGCAATTGTTTGTCTGCTCTCATTAGAGTTTATACTCATCCTTAACATCAAATTATACAACTACGACGTGTTTTTTTGTAAGTAGTACGGATCGTTGTTACTAACCGAATGTCTTTCATAGTGTTTCCGATCAAAGAGATTGGGTTATCTTGCTAAATAACTTTGTTGTGGTTTAAGATCCTTCCTTGACTTTTAGAACATCAAGTATGGTGGAACATTTATAGTCCCTATTACCCTGTGAACAATTTAGGACTTTTTGAAACAACATTAGGGACTTTCATTTGTACTAAAATATATATCGAGGCATCATGTAAAATATTAATTTACCATAATGTGAATTTACATATATGTTGACTTCAACATATTTACAAAGTAATATCTTCAAAAAAAACATTACGGGTACAAAATATAAATAGAATTTAATTTCAATTATTTCCTTATAATTTTTGGCATCTATATTTTAAGATAACATCCATTATGTGATTATAACCTAAATAGAAAAAGAGTGTTATTTATTGATCTAATGTTTGGGATAATTTTTTTTGATATTTCTCGAAATCACGTGTTAATTCAAATAATCAAAATTTAATTTTCAATAATTTAGATTTTTCTTTTCAAATTTAGTATTCGTACCAACCCGCTTTGCAAATTTCGTTCCTACCCCACTTTGCACATTTCATTTTTACCCTAGCTGAACAAAACCTTCAATGCCCTCTCGTTCCTGCCCTAGGTATCTCCTTTGCTAGCCTCGTGCGGCCGTGCCTCTTGACACTGCTCAATCGCCACCTCTCGTCTGCTGCTCAATAGTTCTTCATCTTGTCGCTACCGTATCCTCGCCGCTCTCCTCCGCTGCTGAATCACCATCTTCCTCAGTGGCTGCTCAATCACCTCCTTACTTATGCCGCTGCGCAATCGACGAAAGACACCGCTTCACTCAATCCAAGAGTTATTTCCTTCACCGGTCCCAGTTGAGCAACCTTGTTCTCTTCACTTCTAGGTTTAGTCCAGGTTTATTCGTTTTCTTATTTGAATCATTCATAGCTGAAATTGATCTTCTCTTGCTATATTCCTTTCTTCAATTTCAATTGATTTCTATTTTATTTAACTTAATTGAGCTTCTCATGCTTGCTGAAACTAGGAACCCTAGAAATGATATTATGTGGCAGAAATCAGACATTATTTTTGAATTTGACCCATATATTTAGAAATTCTGCTCCGAAATTAGAAATTCTGATTAAATGCTTTTAATTTATGTCTTTTTCCAGGCCGATGACACTAATGGTGACACCAAATTGGACGATGATGCTGAGCATAATGGCTTCAAGGTAATAATTTCTATTTAATTTAATTTAAATTAATTTTCATGCCCTATTGATTATTTATTTTGCTGGAATCGTATGCTTAATATGACTGTTGTTCTTTGATTTGAACCCAATTAGTGTTTGGATACACTTAATTGAGGACTTCGAAACATAAACTTGTGCACATCCTTTCCCTCTTAAAGTTGGAGTTGGTCCAAAATTGTTGAATCCCACATTGATGTTGGCCTCCCGATATCCGTTCGCAGTGGTTTGTCAAAGTCCACCCTGCGCGTGAGGGGACGTGTTGAATCCCACATTGCTTGTGTTACCTGATCTTGAGTTATATATAAAGCTAAAGGCAATCCTCCTCTTACAAGGCGCCTTTTGAGAGTGAGTTTGGCCTATTAAAAATTTCAATATGGTATCAGAGTCAGACTTTCGTCTGATGTTGAGCTTGTTAAATCCCACATCAATGATGGCCCCCCCGATATTTGTTCGCAGTGGTTTGTCAAAGTTCACCCTGCGCGTGAGGGGGCGTGTTGAATCCCACATCACTTGTGTTACCTGATCCTGAGCTATATATAAAGCTAAGGGCAATCCTCCTCTTACAATGCGTCTTTTGAGAGTGAGTTAGGCCCATTAAAAATTTCTACAAAAAAAGAGTGCTGATATTCACTAATACAATGGACATGAGTTTTAGACTAAAACTTTTCTTTGAACAGGTATTTGGAATAGTTTCTCAGTTTCCAGTATTTTTTATATTTTTAGTGCATTATTAACTGATGTGCTCCATAGTGCATGTATTTATATGTTATTGCTAATGGAGTTTTAATTCTTCCTCCTTTCTGAATCATATTTTTATAACCAAATACAACGGTTCCCTTTTATCGCATCATTGGGCTGGGCGAATTTTGTTTCTTGTGGTCATCCTTATCGATACTTTGTACTAATTAAGTTTAGAATTGGACATTTTAAGAAACCCATCTTCGTAGCATTAACATCATTAATCTGGTTGGCTGTTGTCCAGACTCCAGAGTGTTTCCAAGAGTGGGCTTTTGGTTTTATTTGTTTTTTCCTTCGTGCATTCTTGGAACACATTTGCAGGATTGATGGTTGATAAGGTGTGACAATGACTGGCAGTAACTTCTGAGTTAACTCTTACAGGATATGATTGCTTTTTAATCTTTTCATATCCATGTCGAAAATCATGGAAATACATATTCCCAGTAAGAATGCGTAAGCTAAATGATGTTGTAACTAGCTAACTACCATTATTGGGAACATAACGGCTTAAATCATAAGCAATGGCCAACGGTTAAATTCTGTTGCACTCTAGAGTTTCTTTTTTTCTTTCTTCACATACTGAAATTGGGCTTCGGTCATTTATTAATCTCTTCGCCTGTGTTTTCTTGTCAGTTACCATTAGGCTTTTATGTAGATCTCCATCTGTTTTCTTGGCCACTTTATTGACTGTTACTTAAGTTATTCAGTTTGGAATTAAATTAGCTGTTCTAAATGCTGAGTGTCACGATCTTAGCTTGTCCAGTGCTTGTTCTCGCACATGACCACTTGTCCGTGATCCTTTTCATTTGTTTTCTAGACTAGTTTAGTTTAGATTAGCTTAGTTTAGTTTATTTATTTCATTTCTTGTAGAAAGACACCATTATGACTCCTCGAGCATAATGATGTCTATTGTGGTCATTTATATTTTTTTGCTTAAATTATTATGTGGGAGGACATGCTCTTGAAGTCATTCAAGTCTTTCACACCTTGTAGCCTTTGATATTAATACAATTGTTGTTGTTATTGTAATTGTATTTTTCTCTACATTGTCGGCATGTGTTGTTGTAGGGAAACTCGTTGCTATTGAAACCACTTCTGCTATTCAAGATCATCTGATTTTCAAGCTTGCAACTAGGCGATCCCTTAGTTAGCGCCGCACGGTCCACTTTTTAGTCTCAAAAGGCTCGGCCTGTGTCACTGGGTTGCCGCAGAATTCACGCTTGCATATCCTGGAGGTATGCCATTTTATCTTTATAATAATCTAATGGAAAAGTATTAGAATTTTCATTTTTATATCCTCAAGGAATGCTAATTGTTTTAGGAATATAGTGGTAAACAGTTAATGTCATATATATTTTCTCTAGGTTGTGATGAGAAAAATATTTACCAAGTAATCCTATGTATTTTTACCTTTTTTAAGAAGCTGTAGTGTAGTAAAGATCTAACAAAAAAATAGTTACTAATGTTCTCTCTTATATATATGGCACTTGGACTATTTGATGAAAGAATAGCTATCAAGTGATTTTTTTTTTTCTTTTTAAATTTCTTTTTCTTCTGCTTACTAAATTCATTTTGTTGGGTTTAATAATCATACTTGCCTTCTTTTTTTTGCCAAGGATTCAATGAGGGGATGACAGTCAACCGAAAGAGCAGGAACAAGTTGATAAGGGGGAGTCATGTTGAGCCCAAAAAATCGAGAAAGTGTGGCAAACAGAAATTAGACACTGAATTTGGGGTAGTAAGAGGGATAGACTTAAAAAATGTACATGCGGTGAGTACATATTTTCTTTAGAATTTCATGCTTTGATTTTAGCTGCCTCAAGTTTTCAACCGCTACTAAAATAGGAGCCATTTTCAACTTCTATTTTGTTAGTGTTCCCATTTTCAGTTTATGTTCTGTTTAGTTGGAACCGAAATAGAAATGATTTATTTTAAGATTTCTATTTTGTAATCAGGTCCGCCAAACTTCAATACAACCTATTTCTAGAGTTCTTCAAATTTGCAATTTAGAACATTACTTTTTTGACATGAACTGTTTAATTTATCATCAGTTGATTAGAGACTTCCAAGGCACACAAAATGTTTAGAAAACAATTCATTTTTTAAATATTTATTTTAAGAAATAGTTGAATTCTTCTGTGGTGGTAACTGGTAAGTAATGTTTTTAGCTGCTGTTTTTTTTTTTTTTTGCTGTCGTTTCCGTTTCGATGCTGTTTGTTTTAGCTAATTTTTTTTATTTACTGTTTTTTAAACTGTTATTTTTTAGCTGCTACAATTTTTTTAACTGTCCAGGATTGAGCTATGGATACTAGTTTTGAGCAAGTTCTTTACTATGTCCAGATAGCTTGTTTACAAATTTTATCTCATCCAGGGGTTTCTTTACGGAGGAAACAACACTCTATTTGAGTCTACTGGGTTTAATGGACATGTGAGTGTCCTTTCCACTTTATGATGTTTGTGGCTCCGATTTGCATGAATTCTTGTGTGTTATTTCTGTTTGATTGTTAAAAAATTAGTATTGCCATGAAAGTTCTGTTACAATTCCTCTGAATCACCTTTCTCCATTGATATGAATGCAGTCTTCAGTAAGGGAAGTGGCTCTTCAGACTGGAAATGTACATTTTAAATCTTTAATTTTCGGATGCATGTTTCTCATATAAAATTTCTTTCATTTTTTCATTTTGAAAACATTTATTCTTGTTGTTTCCAATTCGATACAATAAAAAACTTGTATTTTTAATCGAGCTATTCTTCTCTGGAAAAATGGTGCTTCATTAACAGTTCTCGTAAATGTAATCCGCAAGACATTTGAATCTAAAAGTTCTTCTTTTCATGTATTTACAGGTGAAGGCTATTCAAAAAATGGACTACTCTTACTTTAGGGAGGGGTTAACACTTCTTAGTGAAAGGTATTGACTAAATCTACGTGTCTCATCTTCCAACTCATCCCTGTCAGCAAGATTTCTATTGTTTCAGTTGGATGATTTGTGATATATTTCTGATGTCTTGTACATCAAAAAGAGTCGCCTATCCTGCTCATGCCATCTTATGTAATTTCTTGTAGGTTGTTTCAAGTAACTTGGTTGAAGAAAATTGGTTTTATATATGACCATAACAATTTAAGCATTGTTATCATGTGCATTTAAGTGGTCTTAGTGTATTATACTAAGACCACTACTTAGTGTTCAAGATTTATGTTTTCTCATCCTCTACATCTTGAGCTACTGCAGCTTCATGATGCTATTTTTGAACAACTTAGTTGCATGTGTGCAGATACTGTAGAATTCTTCTTGCTTGGATTCCCTACTAATTTAAGTGCATAATGATCTGCCTTGAGCTCTTGTTAATGATCCTGCTTGGGTTGCTACTATTCGCTCTTTGGATCAAAGGACTGTTAGAGAATGGATTGTTGTTTCACTTTCATACACTCCATCCACTGTTAGAGTATGGTATGTTATTTTTTGTAGATGGAGAATTAAACTTTAGATATATAGTTTTGTTTTGCTTGGAAAAAGTTTTTATTTTATGAATCTCCTTTTGGTTGCAAGAAATTTTTAGTTTATGAATCTTGTATTGGGGAACAAAAAAAATTGGCATTATTTTTTGGTTAATGTAATTATTAATGGTTTTTTTTTTTTAGCTTGTGTATTTGGGTAATTTGAGTTACATTTTTTTATATTGTGTAGAAGTTTTAGTTGTTATTGTTTGGATTTATAATATTTTGATATTTTAAAATAATTTTAAATTATATATAAAAAAATAATTTAGGTGCTTTTTGGGACACTAAAAATTGTCTTATAAAATGAATAAAAAGTCTATTGGAACACTAAAAAGTGTTTTATAAGATAGTTATTAGGATATCATGTACTGTCACAATAGTTTATATTGAGGTGGTAAATAATATCTTTATATGTTGGTTCTCTTTGATAATTTTGTAACATATTTTTATGTCTCAATAAAGATTTTTCACAACACTTTGTAGTACCCTTATATATATAATTTTAAAAAATATAAAATGTTATAATAGAGGCAATATATGGTGGCCTAATAACTATCTTATGGAACATTTATTATTATCTTAATAAGTTCAAATAAAAATGGCAATATATAGTGCTCTTATAATCTATTAGGGCAATTTTTTACGGGACACCAGTTCAAGTGTCCTAAAAAGCTCAAGTATTGCAATAGGGGTTCTATCGCGACATTTTTTTGTGTCCCGATAGATCAATTTTGTTGTAGTGAATTACAAGAGTTTTTAAACAAAAAATGAGGTAAGGAAGATTGATAATGATCTTCTTCCTCTTGAGGATTCCCTTGTCCAAGTACTTGATAAGGGTAGAATTATTATCAATACTAATACAATAGATTTTATCGATGAGAACATTTCGGTTAATTGTGAACGTAAAACGTACACTATTAACATCAAAGAAAAACTCGTTGCCACTGTTGAAAGCCATCTCAATCATTTGTAAATCGTCAATGCGGTAAAAAATAATATGAACTATATAGATTACATTAAACAGAGTTTTTACAAAGAAGTTGTGGTAAATGGGGTGGAAATTAGAAAAGACGTTGTAGATGTAGTCTCTAAATCTTGTGAAACTCCAATATCTGTTTGTGAGGATCGACTTGAAGATTTTGTGAAAAGGGAGGATGATTTTACTTTGGGCCTTGATAAAAGAAAAGTGATTGAGGAAGAGGTAAATTCTTATGCAGTAGACACTGTTGAATCGGTATCAGGAAACTTAGTTCGGGGAGTCAAAGATAAAAGTTTGTCAACTCATGGATACTCCGAAAAAGGTTTGGATGAAATCGATTAGATACTCTCTATCCTTGGAGGAGTAGCGACTAAAAAGAAATTGTTCTTAATTCCCAAAAAAAGAGGGAAAAAGAAATCCTTAGCTGTTTATGTATATTAATTTTTATCACTTCACTGGGAAGTGGTAAGGCGAAAAAGTCTTTTATTGAAGTGGTTTTTTTTTAGCAGTTGTGATTCAAAAAATAATTAATGCTGCTCAAGTGTTTTTCCCTGGGAATCTAGTAATTATTGTAATTTTGTGTTGGTCGGTACCAAGAGTGAAGAATTGAGGGGAATCAACAACTCTCTTGAGTTGATTATGTTTAATTCGCTTTTTGGAGATATATGGGATGCAATAGAATATCCACATTTTTTAATGGGCTTTAGCAAGAAATCTTACTGCTTGAGGTGGAAGGAGCTTGGATGATTGCTTGGTCCATCGTTTGTACTCACTGCAATTGAGCCAAATCAATACTTTGCTATGATTATTTTTTGTTTTCTCTTATCTAGCTAGTTGTAAGGGACTATTGTATGAGTCTCGTGTTGATTTAGTTGGGTAGTTGTGGTATTTAGTGACTACCTTTTGGATATCTTCGGTTGTATTGCTACTATATAGTCCCGGGTTTTCCCTATTGAGTATAACTTTGCTTATCAAAATAAAAAAAACATTTAGTATGTTTCCCTAAATTGTAAAATACTAAAATAATTTAAGATAATCTAATATTTTGTAATAACTGATATCATATTCAAGATTAAGCACTTTGAGAATGAATAATGATGATGATTACAATAATTAATAATTAATGTAAATGAAAATAAACAACAATTTTATTAACTAAATATTTTTCATTGAACATTTATTCCTAAAATTCCACATCTCAAATTGTCTCCATTTCAAGAGAAAATTAATAATAAGAATAATAATAAAATAAAATAAAATTTGAATTCTCAATTTAATAAATTGAATTCTCATAAAAATTATCTTAGGTAAAACATATACTAATGAATGCAAATTGAAATTCACTCTAAAGACTTTTTCAATAAGAAAAATAAAACGAAGCTAAAAATTGAAATGTAAACCGATTTTTTACTAAAATAATAGGCTAGATAGAACAAATATAATTTACTATGTCCTCCATTTTTGGCATAGTAAATGAAACATTCAAGTAAATTAAGGGTAAATTAGATTGTATATTACAACCAAATTTTGAACAATTTCATTTCTCATAAAATTATTGTGAAAATCCCACGTTGGAATATTATAAAAGATTGTCTGGTATATAAAGTACGATGACTACTATTAGTATATTGACTTAAGTATTTTGGATCACATGAACTCGTTCCAAAACTTACTAGGTCAGTGGGCCGCAAGAAACATTACAAATAGTATCAAAGCTAACTCTAATCCGAAAACGGCACTATGGTGGTGTTGATAGAAGAATAGAGGGTTCAAAGAGGGGTAGAGGTCCCAAGATAGCTACCCTGTGTTTCCTTATGGATTGCTTTGTATTTGTTTATGGGCGGTTATCTACACTACTAACCAAATGGAAGAACTGGACCCGCAACGAGGACGTTTGCATCTTTAAGTGGAGGATATTGTGAGATTCCACATCAAAAATATTAGAAAAGATTGCTCGATATATAAAGTACAACGTGGACTATTATTAGTACCTTGGCTTAAATATTTTGCGTCACGTGGACTTGGTTCAAAAGATATTAGGTTAGTGAATCACATAGAGTGTTACAACTATATCTCTTAGATTGTTGGAAAAAATTCATAAAATTATGTAAACTCAAATAAAATAATAAATAAAAATTGCATGTTATTTTGATCTCTGTAAATGGCTCACAATATCAACATAAATGTAGATAAATTGAAAATATAAAATATAGGAAAAAACACATACGGATCAAAAAGTGCAACCACTCATCTAAGAAGAGATGCATTGTTTTTGTGCACAAAATTAAATGACGAGTCCTTTCAAAGATACAACGATCGTAAACTATAATAAGTGCAAGTAAAATATCCCCCTATATAGTAAACCGATTGCAAACCCAATTTCCTACCAACATCATATATAAAATATAAAATATATTTTTCAAACTCAAATTACATTTATTTTCTCCCTATCTTTCTCATGCATTTTTCCTCTTTCGTCATACACATACCGGTGTAGAAAATATAATTTGTAATCTCATAATACAAAATAAAATCATATAATGACATACTAATTTAATCACAATAATATGGCCTAGTAAACATGTAATTAAGGCGCATAGTTATTGTTAATGTATTATATGGGTTTGACCCACGTGACCCATTAGGGTAAAATCCTAATCTCTACTTCCCTTATAAATATGTGTATATATCGTTGTATTCTTGTAATCTCTCTTTCACATATATCAATACTTGATTCATTCTTCCACTTTTCAATGATCTTAACTTAGTATCAAGAGCAAGTTTTTACTGGACCTATTCTTCATAAAATTTTCGCAATCCTAAAGCTTCCGCCGCCACCTTCATTATTCTCCTAAGACTTTCGTCCCTATTGTAGGTTTCATCCCCGCTTCGATATCAACAACCACTATATTACCGTCTTCGTCTTACAGAGACGAACACAATGCCATCAAACTCACTGCCACTAGAGCTTAGACTCGCCATTACGCTCCCCAAATAGCCCGCAGTACCACCATATCTCGCCGTCTCGGATTTTAGGCTCTACCGCCTCAACCAAGGCTCCAAATCCATCATATTGTATACTATCAGAACCGTCTCAGCCAGATGATTCCAACAACATAAAGAATTGCCAAATCCAAGCCTTTACGCGCGATGGTAGTGCGTAAATACGTCGCTACTTTCACTGCAAGTATATGGGTCAAGTTTTAGTACAGGTGGGGACAGTAAGGGTATCGTGTCCACAAGGATTGTTTGAAATTATTATCGATTACCGCGATTATCATAACCTAATTTTATCTAGGCGAAAATAATGTTTTTATAATTAACAAATACTAATATTAAAATACTAATTAAACTATATTAATACTAATATGAGATGTTTAGGGAAACGATTGCCTAGGGATTAACTTTGTTTACAAAAACGTGTTTGGTCTCGTTTTAGTTTATGTTTACGGCATTCGACCTAACCGACAATCTCGATTCGTAAACTCACTCGCCACTTCTCTCGATTGTAAGAAGAGTGAATACGTGACTTCGCGTCAACAAAGAAATCCCCCTCAACGTCTTAGCAACACTAGGTCACGTGAGTCTCGCCCCCAACGTCATTGATTGCACACTCTCCAACTCCCTCACGGGTTATTGGATCGTCGCGTTGTATTTAACTTAGTCCGAATCCGGGGTTACCTCTCCCGAGTGTCAAACTCCGTATTCTCTATATATCATTCTAAGTATATAAACAATAGAAGAACGATAAACACAATCAAACATCGAAGGACAACCGTTAACGAAACACAAACTCAAACAAATTACATTTTCATAAATATATTATTAATCCCTAAACAATCCATGTTTAGCCAACGACCATAACCATATATACAATGTAAAATGAGCTAAACATGCTCAAACAATAATCCTAAGTTAAGATATAAAGAAAGAAACGAGAGAAACTAGCCGTGGTCCGAAGATTTGTCGCTAAGAACATTCCAAGATCGCTTCTCCTTGTTTGCTTTGTGTTCTTCTCCTTAGGATTTGCTTGAGCTCCCCAAAATCCTCTCAAAATATGCCTCTAATATGGTAAGAGGTCTAATGGCCGAAAATGAGAGAGGAGGAAGGATTAAATAGAACAAAATATCCTAAAATATCTAAATAATATCTAAATCTGATGCAGAGTGACCGCCTTGGCGGTGGGATTCACCGCCTAGGTGGTGGGCATATTGGTATAGTCTTTGCTGAAGCAGTGAAGGAGGCGGTGGAATCAAGAACCTCTCTGCAGTTTCACCGCCTAGGCGGTGGGCTGCTGTTCTGAATATTGCCTTCGTGCATGTTTTCCCACCGTTCTTGATCCGATTTCATCGTTATTGATCCGTTTCATGCATTTTCTCCTCAAACACCTAATTTATACAAAAACAGATAAAAACATATTAAAACGTACTAAACGTACTCAAAAACTAACAATGTTCGGTTTAGAAATAGATAGGTAATTTACACCTATCACGCGACTTCACCATTTTGCTCTAGATCCACGCGCCGCCGCATATTATTTCGTAAGACCACTGCTATGTCAGCCCTAGAATTCCAGTCAACTGACACCTTATCGCCCATTCATCTGCCACGTGAGCACCACGTCAGCGCCACCTCAGTGCCACATTAAATCTAACTCATTCCCACGCCATTGCCACTTCAGTGCCACGTTAGCTTGTTAACCGCCGCGTCAACGACAGTCACCCATTTGATTGCCACGTCATCGATTTTCTCTAAGGTAATTTCTTTGACCAGTTCAGGCATTTTTGGATCGGTTTTCTGCAAAGTTGGACCGGTTCATAGGGTTTTTTGAAGTTTTGATTCTTTTTTCAGCTTCTGTTTTGTGATTTGAGGCTCCCAAAACATAATTCCTTTTATATTTTTTTAGTTTTTGCACCAGTTCACCTCCTTCTTTGCGCCTATGGCTGAATCGGACTTACCCTGGGTTATCACTACTGTTCTGGATAAATCCAATTATTTTGTGTGGGCTCAAGAAATTTTTGGTTTTTTCCGTGGACGAAAGTTATGGCGTTACGTAACTGGAGATATTACTGAATTCAAGAAGAAGGACGACAAAGATGCTGACAAATATATTGACCGTCTAGAGGATTGGGATAGCAAAAATCATCAGATTCTCACATGGTTTCGTGCAACCATTATCTCAGAGATCAAATTTCAATTTGGTACACTCCATACAACTAAAGAAGCTTAGGATCGTCTCCAGTACCGCTACATTAGGGTAGACATCTCAAATCAGTATCGTCTTCTTTCCACCCTTCAAAGCATGCACCAAGAACCTGGGCAAACCATCAACAGTTTCTTATCTCAGATGACTATCATGTAGAACTAATTGGCCCTCACTGAGCGAACTTGGAAATATACAAAAGACGCTAATGTTCATTGAAAGTACCAAACCGAGACACGTATTATACAATTCTTGATAGGCTGGAGAGAGGAATTTGAGCATGCACGAGCTTTAATGCTACACTGGGGAACAATACCTTCCATAAACGACGTCCTTTCTGATCTACTCAGTTAGAAAACACGTATCGCCACATTACAAAGATCTCATACAGATGTTGCCTTTGCAGCACCAGTTGCTCTTTCCACACCAGCTGCCAAGGACACTCCATCCTAGAAGCCCTTATACTGCACGTATTGTCATTCACAAGGGCATGAATTGCTCAAATGTCCTTCTCGCCTGTGTAAAGTCTACAGAGAACCTAATCACTATCTTACAGACTACCCTAAACTTCCATATGGAAATCAGTCAAATGGGAACCAATATCGCTCTCGAGGCTCTCACAATCGATCCTATTCCAAGCCAAAGAATGATGTTACTGTAGCCACTAATGCTACACCAACTTTATCCAGCTCTCCACCTGATTGGAGTGATTTTTGCATCGCGCTTACCGAGGCTCTAAATAAAATTGGTAACAATATAGCCATGTCAGCTACACCAGTTACATCCCAATGGTATTTTGATTCAATCTGTTGTAATCACATGACTTCTGATACCTTTATATTTTCCTTTAAAACCCATGATGAGCATGCACCTACTATTCACACTGCTAATGGATCAAATATGTTGGTCAACCATATTGGACATATTGACATTTCTAATTTGTCTCTCCCTGACACATATTTGGTCCCTAATATTTTGCTTAACCTTATATCTGTTGGACAACTATGTGATCTTAGACTTGACTTGTATTTTTCTTCTATTGGTTGTCGTGTGCAGGACCCTTAGATAGGAAAACTCCTTGGAACCGACCATAAAGTTGGACGCCTCTTTGAGCTCACTCACTTCCAAGTCCTATCCTCACCAAACCAATCAGCCACATCCATTCCAGCACTCTCATCCGTGGAATTGTGACACTCTCGATTAGGTCACACTTCATCTAACTGTCTATGTTCTCTTATTTCTAGTGGTCAGTTAGATTCATTTCAGTATGAGTCATTTCATTGTATTCATTGTCAACTTGCAAAACAATCAGCTTTATCTTTTAATGAGAGTCAATTTGTTTCCCTTGTATTTTTTGATTTAGTACATTCTGATGTTTGGGGGCCTTCTCCTCATGTATCAATGGGTGGTGCTTGCTATTTTTTTTTTTTTTTTTTTTTTTTTTTTTTTTTGTGGATGGCTATTCTCGTTACACATAGTTGTTTCTTATGAAAAACAAATTTGAACTCTTTCAAATATATTCTAATTTGTTTCTATGGTTCAAACGCAATTATCTCGAAATATCAAATTTTTTCGTTCAGATAATGGAATGGAATATAAAGACCGTGCAATGGCCTTAATCACAGTATACACAATCAACCGTGTTCCTTCCATCACAATCCAGAATCAGTCTCCATTCGAGCGCCTTTTCAGTAAACCTCCTGATTACTCTAAACTCAGAGTCTTTGGTTGCGCTTGTTTTGTTCTTTTCAAACCACATGAACACAACAAACTATAACCAGGGGCTCACTTGTGTTGTTTCATTGGATATGGTATTGAACATAAGGGGTATCGATGCTAGGATCCTATTTCTAAAACTCTTTCTATCTCTCATCATGTCATTTTTTGGGAACATCAAATATTCTTTTCCATATGGTCATTTGACATGTTAACCATTACTAACTCTTGATTCTTTACCGATTCATCTATTGAGTTATTTCCTGAGAATTCAGTTTCAGGTACTGTTGCGTCTACCTCGGAATTACTAGTAGATATCACCCCTTCTGTTCTGAAACCACCAATTGACCCTACCTCTTCAGAACCAGCTCCAGCTCCAGGACCATCAACTAACCGTACCCCTCTGACTCAATCGATCGTGCCCGAGGATATTCCTATGTCTGATGAGTTTGCACCGACTCCCTCTAAGAGCCATCATCCAGATCACTCCCGCAGATCTACAGGTAATGTTGTCAAGTCTCCAATGCTCTCACCAATGCAAAAAGCTCCTTGCCATATGTTAGGTAATTCAACGCTGCCCCATTTAGATTTTCGCTAAAGTACACAATTGGCCACTTCTCCTGTATCAAGACAGCTCTAATACCTATTCTTGAGGCATCACACTCAATTTCAAAAGTTTTTAAAAAAAATCAGTTAATGCTAATAAGGAAGCACGACATAACCTCTCTTTAATCTCATTAAATGCACATTCTTGCTTAATACCCCATTTAAAATCTATTGATTTTTTTAACAATTTTGGTGAGTGGTACGGCTAGTGTACTGAAATCTTTGACAAATCGCCAATAAAAACTAGTCAAACCATGAAAACATCTTACCTATGTGATTGATTTAGGTGTGGACCATTCTTTGATAGCCTTCACTTTTTCCTCATCCACAACCATCCATTTCATGCTAACAACATAGCCAAGAAACACAACTTTGTCCAAGCAAAAGAAATATTTATTTAAATTTACATATAGTTTTTATTTTCTCAAAACATCAAGCACACAATACAAATGATCAATATACTCATCTAAGTTCTTACTATACACCAAAATATCATCAAAATATACCACATCAAACTTGCCTATAAGTGAACGCAATGCATGATTCATTAACCTCATGAATGTACTTGATTCATTAGTTAGCCCAAAAGGCATTATGAACCACTCATACAATCCATATTTAGTTTTAAAGGAAAATTGTCATTCATCACTCTATTTCATCCTAATTTGATGATAGCCATTTTTTAAATTATTTTTTGTGAAAATACATGACCCATGTAACCCATCTAACATGTCATCTGGATTAGGAATGAGATGTTGATACTTTACCGTAATGTTGTTAATAGCTCGGCAATCAACACACATACACCAAGTTCCATCATTCTTAGGCACAAGTAGCACAGGTACTGCGCACGAACTCATGCTCTCTCTTACATGTCCTTTGGCCAACAACTCCTCCACTTGCCTTTGAAGTTCCTACATCTCCTCTGGATTACTCCTATAGGCTAGTCAAATAGGAGTTTTTGTACCCGACACAAAGTCAATTTGATGCTTTATGCCTTGAATAGGTGGCAATCCACTAGGCACGTCGTTAGGGAACACGTCCTCAAATTCCTACAACAACGAAATAACAACACTAGGCAAAGATTCGTCAAGTTCATTAGTACTAAAACACGCCTCTTTGTATAATAGTACAAATATAGGCTTATTTGCATAAAAAAACACTCTTGATATCACTCGCCTTAGCATAAAAGCTCACTATTTTTTCTGTTTTTCTTTATTTGTTTTTCACTCTCTTTTCTCATTTCATTATCTTTTTTCTCATTTTTTTTTAACTCTCAGTCTCAGAAGTTTTTTTCAACTCATTTTCTCTTTTCAACTTCATTTGATCCTCATACACTTATCTTGGAGTCAACGGCATAAGAGTAATGGTTTTGTTTTCTTTAACAAATGAGTGTCTATTCTTGAACCCGTCATGAGTAACCTTCCTTTCAAATTGTCACAATCTGCCCAATAGTATATGACCCACATGCAATAGAACAACATCACAAAGTACTTCATCATTGTACTTCCCAATTGAAAAGAAAACTAACACTTTCTTATTTATCCAAACCTCTCTACAATCATTCAACCACTGCAATTTATACGATATACGATGTTTCAAGGTAGGTAAATTCAGTTTCTTTACTAAAATAGTGCTAGCCATATTAGTGCAACTTTCCCCATCAATGATAATACTATATACTTTGTTGTTGACATGGCATCTAGTATGAAAAATGTTTTCCCTTTGTTTTTCCATGTCATCCTCTACAACTTGGGCACTCAGAGCACGCTTTAGCACAAGTAACTCTCCCTCCTCCGGTTACTCCACATCATCATCATAAGCATCCTCAAGTTCTAGCATCTGGTCATCATCAATCTCACTTTCGATTTTCACTTCTCCATCAACACGGGCTAATATGGTCCTCTTATTTGAGCATTGTGAAGCTATGTGACCTACTCCCAAATAACGAAAATATTTAATATCACGGTTACGAGTTTGGTTTTCAGTTTTACCTTTGTTAGCATTGGGCACATCATCTCTTCTTTTTGATGGTTCGATTTTGGACTTTGAAACAATCCCTTCGTCTTTCTTCCTACTAGGCCTCCATAAAGTAAAGGAGCTCGAATTTTGAAATCATCGAGTTCATTTCCTTTTAAGCTGTCGTTCCACTTTTATGGCCATGTGAACCATGTCCTCTAACTCTACGTAATGTTGTAACTCCACCACGTTAGCAATTTTTCAATTCAGCCCATTCAAAAACCTTGCTATCGTTGTTTCTCTATCTTCCTTGATATTAGCTCGAATTATGACAATCTCCATCTCCTTGTAGTAATCATCCACTCTTCGATAGCCTTACTTAAGGTTTTATAATTTCTGATACAAGTCCCTATAGTAGTGACTAGGGATAAACTGACTCCTCAAGATAGCCTTCATTTATGCCCATGTCTTGATAGGTCTCTCATGGTTTCTTCTCCTATTTATCACAAGTTGATCCCACTATATTACATCATAGTCAATACACTCAATTACAACAAGTTTTACCTTTTTCTCCTCGGAGTAGTTGTGACACTCAAAGATCAACTCTACCTTCTTCTCCCACTCCAACTATGCTTCAGGATCGTTTTTTTCTTGGAATGACGATATCTTCACCTTAATGCTTCCCAAATTATTATCAATCTGTTCCCCATATCTATTTTTCCTATTCCCATATCCATGACCAGATCTACCCAAGCTCACATCAAAGACGCGATCCTCTTCATCGAGGTTATCCCTATCATAGTCTTCATATTCATATTCCTTTCTTGTTATTGCACATTAGGAGTTTTAGGTGACTGTCCCTTTTTGTGAACTAGACTCAACTCTGTCTAGTCACTTATGCACTTCATCAAACTGCGAGTTCAACCGTTCAAACGTTTTCTCCATAGCCTTGTAGAAAAGTTTGACTTCCATCATTTCTAGTGTTTCATCCGACGAGCCTTTGTTTGTTTCTTGGGGCATATTTAATATCCTGCAAAATAAAATTAGCAAACCTCACAAATACTCCCTCATGTGTTTGCACTCAAACTATGTCACCCCACTCATATATCACTCTTAATTAGCTTTTTCTTCTCGATATTAGTCTCACACTTTTTTATCTTTTTTCCACTCGTAGTTTTATCTTTTAGTTCTTTATTGAACTTAACAAATCTCAACCAAGGTCTCTTGCAACAATCCAAACTCAACAATACCTCCACTAAGAATGAGATTTAGGAAAAAAAAACGAAGCGAACAAGACGAATAACAAGGATAAGCTATGGAATAGAACAATAATAAAGTAGATCTCAATTTTTTAAGGGGGACTACTTTTTTCGTTTTCTTTCTTCTTCTTCTTCTTTTCTATGTTTTTTAAACATCAACTGGTCGAGATCTAAAAGGCACTATAACTTTATGGAGATCTAAACATACAACAATTTTAAAACAAAATCGGACCAGATTAGATGATACAGTTCGACAAAGAAAAATATTAAAGTAAGAATGAATGAATATCAATGAACGAAGATGAAAAAGATAGATGAAACCTGATTTAGAATCTTACTCTGATTACCAAATGATGTGAACCTCACCAAGAATTAGTAAGACCTGAAAAAAAAAAATTGGGTTTCTTTGATAGGATCCATTTACATTTAGATTTTAAAAAAAAAATAAAAAAATATAGAATTTTGATAGATTATCTTGACCCAACGCTTATGAATGAAACGCAAATCGAATGTATAAATAAAACAAATGTCGACCCAATGATTATAGGTGAATCACGAACCGAAGGTATAGAGTTTGAACACCAAAAGAAATTATTGATAAGTTCAGAAAAAGCTTATTGAAGAACTTAAGAGACTCTCACAATTATATTAATCAAAAAGTAATGTAAAATTCGCAGCTTACATTGCCTTTTAAATAGGCAGCCTCAAAGTAAAACCCTAAAGTAATAAGGATTAATCCTAGAGAAACAAAGAAACCCAACTTTTAATCTTAAAAGGAAATGACTAATTCCTAATATAAAATGGAAAATGATAATTTGGCATTAATGCCTTACAAATCAACAATAAAATTAAAACACTATAATAATAAAGTCTATAATTAATTAAATAAATAATATAAAATTCACGGTCCACTCACCTAAGCCCATTCAAGTTCATGCCTAAGCCTATTAACTTGCCTTAATGAGATGGACTAGACATTGATTGTCATTTGTGCCTAATTTGGGCTTCATTATTTTACAATCTGCCCAAATCTCTTGAATTAGCCCATTAAGCGCTTTTGTAATCTTCTTAGATCTTACCCTAGTAATTGGCCCAACTGGAACATGCAGCGGGTTCTTTGATGATGCTTATTTGTTTTCATCACTTCACACAACATACCATCGTTCCTCTCGCCCCTTTCCTTACATCAGACCATCGTTTTTTCTTTTATCTTGTTCTCTTATCTTATCGGTATTGTACATCATCATCCCGAGGTTAGTGATTTGTTTACTTTCTCCGTTTATGGTTGATTTCTTTTTTCTTATGTTGTTGATAATATGTTCTTCATAATTTGTTTAGTTAAAATCCCACTATTGTTTATGTGCTCAGGAATATATATGTGTTATATTTTAACGGGAAAGAGATTTATCATAGCAATCGCCAATGTTGCCCAAGTCAATACCAGGCTCTCTGTATACATATTTTGCGCCAATAATCCCCTGCATTTTCTCAAACATTTTATTTTTTTCAAATTTAAAATAAAAATCAATTTATTTTTTTATTTTAGTTTCTATTTTTCCCCTATATTTTGAGAAGCATGGAAACATTTCATTTAAAAGTTATCAAATTCGAAATAAAAATCAGTAATTATTTTGATCCAACTTACCCAAATAACCCACAAAGAAATTGTAAAGCCTAGTTGTAAAACCTAAGTTGTAGAACGTACGTCATAAATAGTCGCATTATAGAACATTAGAGAATTTTAGGGTAAGAATTTTATTGATAAAAACTCAAATCAAAAGTTAGGGGTCAAATTGAGAATTTAGAAGCACAAAAATTTAAACTTGAGATTTGAATTGGCAATTAGAAATCAAAAGTAAAAATGTTAAGGGCAAAATTATAAATGTTGGAACTTTTAAAACTTAAATTTACCGAAATAAGGATCCTAAAGAAAATGAAGGGAGGAAAGTGTAATTTAATTTTTTTAATATATATATCTATTTACACACACGGTAAACCGACGGACGATCTACCGGCCAAAGGAGGAGGCGATTGAGGGGTGACGTGGCGAGCTCAGAATCAATTCAATCACTAAGATCATGCAATAAAAATAAAAAAAACCACATGCAAAGAAGTGAAGAAATCGAAGAAAAAAAAAACTTGAAAATTCTAGAGAGAGAGAAAGAGAGAGAACCGGAGCGGAGAGGTCGTCAATTTTTCTTGAATTGGCGTTCCTCTAGCAGCGTGGTCATGGCTGGTAGGGGCGTGTGTGGTCATGTGGACAACGTAGACAGTTCCAGGAGAGGGTGGTCCGGCCGGTGGCGTGGCTTGTCAACGGAGTGACCGTGCGCGTTTTAGAGTCGCCGGTGAGTGGGAGTTGCGAATCGTCGTCCAACCATCAACAATCCTCGGGCTGGTGAGTATTTATGTGGATTTTCTCTAATAAATTGATAGGTGTGTGCATGCATGAGCGTGACAAGCTGGGTCGGTAAATTCCGGCGGTGTGGGTTGTGCTGGGTTTTTTTTCTTCCGACAGCATGTGAGTTGTGTATGTGTGTTCAGATTTTCCAGTTAGGGTGTGCGTGCGTGTGTGTGAGTGAATGTGTGTTGCGTCGACGAGGACCCAGCAACGGGAAAAAAAAATCGAGACGGAGAGAAAGGGCGATCAACGGCGGTGGCGGTGGAGTGAGTTGGTTGTGGCTGCGGTGTGCCACTGTGTGTGTACGTCGCCGTCGGCAGGGTTCGTTGGTCCCGTGGCGAGCCGTTGGCACTGGCATGCATGTGTGGTTGCATGCATGGAGGTGTGTGTGTGTGTCGCAGCGGGCGTAGGTGTGTAAACAGGGGCCTGTTGGGTGTACGGGTGAGCTGGTGAGGTGGTCGGGGGTGGTGTCTGATGGACGTCGTGGGTGGTGCAGGGTTGACAGGAGAATCGGCAAGGAGGGGGAAGCCATCGGCGGTCGGTAACGGTAAAGGAAGAGAGAGAGATCGGCCGTCGGGACTGAAGAAGAACCAAAAACAGAGAAAAAAAAAAGAAAAGAAAAAGGGGGAAATTGCACAACTGACCCCAACAAAAGGAAAAAAATTCCAATTCAAATGAAAATCCTTTTCACGGCCCGTGAATAACTCGGAAAGGATCTCATTTGCCGTTAAATTTATTCTAGTTTTGTTAAAATTCAATCTTAACCTAAAAATCTTTGTAACCGGAGTAATAGATTGGGATCGTTCATATTACGTGATTTCTTATGTAATAAATAATGGAACGAAATTATTAGAATAATAACAAATCTCATAGATAAAATATGGGGAATGGAAAAATGCGGAACTTAGGGCCTGCCTTACGTGACTAGGTGATTTTATATAAAATATTAACTTAGACCCTATCATTTCTAGGTTCGCAGATGCCAACACCTCGGTAAGCTTTGGATAGTGAGGTTTTTGTAGCACCAGAAATAAGATGAGTGTATTGTCTTCTCGCCAAATTATTTGTATATATATATATACACACACATGATGAAAACTGGTTGTATTTAAATTAGAAGCTTTTAAAAAAATTATGTGGTAATTAGATAATATTATTGAGTGATGTTGATCCGCTTCGGCGGAGTGATGTTTATCCGCTTTGGCAGAGTGATGCTATCTGCTTCGGCGGAGTGATGTTTATTTGCTTCGACAGAGTGTTGTTAGACGTTTTTACTGTGCAGTGATTATCCGCTTCGGCAGAGTGATGGGTGTTTGTAGGAAGGCATATCCTACGGATGGTACAGTACCGTTGCAAACTCCCGATCGTGTGGTTAAAACGATCACTATGGCTAGCCAGTGTGTGTTGTGGTGGAGTGGTGGTTTGGGATGTGATGTTTTGTTTATATTGGGTAATTTATTATTTATTTCAGGCGATTGGTATGATATTTATACTGGATGGTTTTAAAAATGGAACTTATATACTACTTCATTTTTACTGCATATATGACACTTATGCCGAATCCATGTGTAAATGTTGTTTTATCTAGAAGGTATTATTATTAAATAAGAATGATTTTATTAAGAAGGCAATACACTCGCAGGTAAAATGGCTAGGAGTCAGTCTCCTACTGGCACGGGGTAGAGTCCATCGATGGTATAGCAAGGAAAAATTTCGGGAAGTGTTGCCTGAGGCGAACCTAGGAGAGGTTTATCGGTTTTTTTTTTTTTCCTTTCGTTGTTATTAAAGGGAATTCAGGGACGGGTGTGTCTCTAGTTAGGAAAGATGTTTATGACCTGTATTTTGATGTTTGTATAATTATGAATGCATACCATCGCTTTCTAGTTGGTTTGTCGCTTAGGTAATGTCGTGTCAACGTCACGCCGGCTCTACAGGTGACGGGTGTCCGGGGTAGGGTGTGACAATTTTGGTATCGGAGCCCAGGTTATAGGTTCTGTAGACTTGCCAGTTGTCGTGCCCATAGAGGATCATGAGACGGGAAACGTGCTAGTCGTCTAGACAGTAGGGGACTCTAAGATAAGGTGTCAGTGGGTGTTTTTAATACTCGCGTAATAGTTAATTAACGTATATTAATTATTGGCATTTTTCTGGTTGACCTAGCTAGGTTGAATTGAATTTTATGATTGATAACAGGTATGGAGGGGGAAGGTGAAACCTCTGGGAGTGTGGGACCCCAGAGACAGGCGGAATGCCCGAGGCAAGTGGAGCCTCAAGAATAGAGAGATAGGGAGCAGAAAAGTTTGCAGATTGTGGAATCCCATACACAGGGTGATAGGTTGCAAGAAAGCTTAGATACGGTCGAAAGAATTTTGCAGGCCGCTGCCCAGCTGACAGAGTAGCAAGCGAGGATTATGGAAAGTCAAAGGGCCCAAAGTAATACCGCCACATCTCAGGCGGTACGATTGAAGAGGTTCAAGGAGTTAGACCCTCCGGCTTTTACCAGGACAGTAGGTCCAGCTGATGCGGAGAATTGGATTAGAGGCGTGGGGCACGTATTCGAGACGATGGGGATTGTCGACGATAGTCGAGTTCCCCTTACCACTTTTCAGTTGAGGGAAGAAGCCGAGCATTGGTGGGAAGAAATGAAAATGCTGATTACCGGTTCTGGTGAGGATGTCACATGGGACCGTTTCGTCGCCGCGTTTAATAAGAAGTACTTTCCCGAGTCTTATCGATTCCAGATGGAGGAGGAATTTATAGTTCTGAAGTAGGAAAAGATGACTGTTCAGCAGTACGAAGTCAAATTCGATGCTTTATCCCGTTTTGCCCCTAATCTGGTAAAAACGGAGGAGGAAACATGTAGACGTTTCCAGAAGGGACTTCAGTTAGAGATTCGTTCCAGGCTGACAAGCAAGCAAATTAAGAATTATGCAGAGTTGGTGAATACGGCAAAGCTAGTTGAGAGGGATGTGCAGGAAGCCGCCGAAAGTCGAGAGCAGTACAAAAAAAAAAAAAAAAAAGCAGATTTGAGTCGCCTAGTAGATTTTCGGGTGGCACTTCACGAGGGACGGTATTTTGACCGCCAATTGCTTGGGTCGCATCGTTTGGCCAATCCGCTAGGAACCGTGGTTCTCGGCCATCATACCCTAGGCAACAACAAAGTGCATTGGAAGCTAGTGTTGATCCGCAGAGGCAAGAAAGGAATCAGCCGACGAGTCGGGCTGGGAGAGATAAATGTTACCGCTATGGAGCTACGAGTCACTTTGCTAGAGACTGTCCTGTGGGAGTCCCGATATGTTTCCACTGTTATGTACCAGGTCATAAATCTACAAATTGTTCGAAACTTACTTCTACATCCGTACCTCCAGTGAGCAGTATGGGTAGTACAGGTCCTAGTATCGCCCAGGGGCTTGGTAGAGGATCGCCGGGTAGACCTCCAACACGAGGCTGTGTTTTTGCTACTACTCGACAGGATGCTCAAGCTATTCTCGAGGTGGTCACAGGTATCATATCTTTATATGCTAAAGATTCTCGCGTACTTATTGATCCCGGTTCTACGCATTCTTTTGTTTCGGCAACCTTTATGATGCAAGTAGGCAGATTTCCCACTTCTTTATCATACCGTATTGTTATTTCTACTCCAGTGGGTGAGTTGGTATGGATCGATAGGGTGTATAAGGACAGTCCACTTCGGTTTGGTGATAGAGAGTTATTGGAAGATTTATTACCCCTGAGTATTCACGATTTTGATATAATACTGGGTATGAATTTGTTATCTGGATATCATGCTACGGTGGACTGTTTCAAGAAAGAAGTGATATTTCGAATCTCAGGCGAGCCAGAGTTTGTATTTGCTGGAGACAGAATTATCACTTCTGTCAGTTTAATTTCAGTATTAGAAGCCAGGAAATTATTAAAGAAAGGCTGTCAGGGATACCTTGCACACGTAATTGACACCAGTTAAAGAGAAACTCTGATGGCAGATATTCCCGTAGTCCGAGATTTTTCTGACATATTCCCAGAAGAATTGCCAGGGTTGCCCGTCGATAAGGAAATGAAATTCACGATCGAGTTACTTCCAGGCACCACTCCTATATCGATTCCACCTTATCGTATGGCACCTACTGAGTTGAAAGAGTTGAAGGTGCAGTTGCAAGATTTATTAGACCGTGGGTTCATCAGGCCCAGTGTCTCCTCATGGGGTGCCCCAGTGCTGTTCGTAAAGAAGAAGGATGGCACGTTGAGAATGTGTATTAATTATCGGCAGCTGAATAGAGTGACGGTTCGCAATAAATATCTGTTACCAAGGATTGATGACTTGTTTGACCAACTCCAAAAAGCTAAAGTATTCTCCAAGATAGATCTTCGATCGGGGTATCATCAACTAAAAGTCAGGGAGAGTGACGTGGCAAAAATAGCATTTCGTACGAGATATGGACACTATGAATTCCTAGTTATGCCCTTTGGATTGACAAATGCCCCTGCGGCTTTCATGGATTTGATGAACTGTATCTTTCAACCTTATCTGGACCAATTTATTATAGTGTTCATTGATGACATTTTGGTCTATTCTCAAAGTGGAGAAGAGCATACGAAGCATCTTCGGATTGTATTGCAGACATTGCGGGAGAAGCGGTTGTATGCGAAACTTAGTAAATGTGAATTTTGGTTAGATCATGTGGTATTCTTGGGTCATGTCATTTTAGGAGATGGTATTCAGGTAGACCCGAAGAAAGTTAAAGCTATCGTTCAGTGGGAAAGACCGAAAAATGTGACTGAAGTTCGAAGCTTTTTAGGATTGGCAGGTTACTATCGACGATTTGTGCAAAGATTTTCTGTGATAGCTACCTCGTTGACCCGATTGACTCGCAAGGAATCTAAATTTGAGTGGACCGATAAATGTGAGCAGAGTTTCCAGGAATTGAAGAGTAGGTTGATATCGGCACCAATATTGTCCCTCCCGTCCGAAGGAGGTGGTTTCGTGATTTATAGTGACGCGTCACACCAAGGGCTGGGATGTATTCTAATGCAGCATGGTCATGTGATCGCATATGCATCGCGGCAATTGAAGAACCATGAGCGTAATTACCCGACGCACGATTTGGAGCTGGCTGCAATTGTATTCGCCCTGAAGATTTGGAAGCACTACCTGTATGGCGAGACATGTGAAATATTCACCGACCATCAGAGTTTGAAGTACTTGTTTACTCAGAAGGAATTAAATCTGAGGCAAAGGCGTTGGATGGAGTTGATTAAGGACTACGATTGCACTATCCATTACCATCCAGGAAAGGCTAATGTTGTAGCAGATGCTTTAAGTCAGAAATCGGCAGGCTCGGTCACACACCTCCGTGTCGCCCATGCTAACATGTATGCAGAATTGAGATCGTTGCGAGTTCAGTTAGCGGTTGGTCAGACGGCAACACTGCTTACAACCTTGACTTTGAGACCGACGTTGGTTGACCGCGTTATTGAAGCTCAAAAGTCAAACATTTAATTAAAGAAGATCCGGGATGAAGTAAAAAGCGGTCACAAAACTGATCATCATATCAGGGATGGGGACGAAGCTTTGATGTGTGGAAATAGGCTGTGTGTGCCTAATGATGTCAATTTGGAAAAAGATATCTTGGAAGAGGCGCATAGCTCCACACACGCAATGCATCCGGGAGCACTAAAATGTATCGAGACTTGCGTGAGCATTATTGGTGGACTGAAATGAAACGGGAGATCACAGAATTTGTTGCCAGGTGCCTTGTGTGTCAACAAGTAAAGATTGAGCATCAGCGTCCAGGTGGGTTGCTGCAACCCCTACCTATTCCAGAGTGAAAGTGGGAGTATATCACGATGGATTTTGTTTCGGGATTATCCTGTACTCAAAAGGGGTATAATTCCATCTGGGTGATCGTTGATAGGCTTACCAAGTCCGCTCATTTTCTAGTCGTAAAGATAATATTTTCTCTTGAAAAGTATGCCCAACTGTATATTGATGAGATTGTTAGATTGCATAGCGCACCAGTTTCTATAGTGTCGGATAGAGATTCGAGATTTACTTCGAGATTCTGGCCAAGTCTCCAGACTGCTTTAGGTACCAAGCTGAAATTTAGCACCGCTTTCCATCCTCAGACAGACGGCCAGTCAGAGCGTATGATTCAGACGTTGGAAGATATGTTGAGGGAATGTATTCTGGAATTTCCTGGAAGCTGGGACGATCACTTGCCGTTGATGGAATTCACTTACAACAACAGCTACCACTCGGTAATTGAGATGGCTCCGTATGAGGCATTGTATGGTAGGAGATGCAGAACCCCCGTTTGTTGGACTGAGGTGGGTGAACGTAAGTTGTTGATGTCGGACATAGCCTAACTAACAACAGACAAAGTAGAGGTGATTCGAGAAAAGTTGAAAATCGCTCAGAGTTGGCAGAAGAGTTATGCAGACAAGCGCCGGCGGGAATTAGAGTTCAAGGTAGGGGATTATGTGTTCTTACGTATTTCTCCGTAGAAAGGCATAGTGAGGTTTGGAAGGAAAAGGAAGTTGAGTCCAAGATACATCGGACCATATGAAATTTTAGAGCGGGTTGGCACGACAGCATATAGACTCGCATTACCGCCAGAGTTATCTCGACTGCACTGTGTTTTCCATGTATCGATGCTCCAAAAATATGTGCCAGACCTTTCTCATGTGTTGACTTCGCAGCCGATCGAATTGGAAGCTGATTTGTCCTACATTGAGGAACCGATCCAAATCCTAAGCCGTAAAGATCAAGTGTTGCGAACGAGGATGATCCCGTTAGTCAAAGTGTTGTGGTTCAGTCATGCGGTTGAAGAGGCGACATGGGAGCGAGAGGAAAAAATGAGGAACAAATACTCGCATTTGTTTGACTAAGGTTCAAAAAAAAAAAAAAAAAAAAAAAGTTAATAAATAAATAAAATTTCGGGACGAAATTTCTTTTAGGAGGGAAGAGTTGTAAAACCTAAGTTGTAGAACGTACATCATAAATAGTCGCATTATAGAACATTAGAGAATTTTAGGGTAAAAATTTTATTGATAAAAACTCAAATCAAAAGTTGGGGGTCAAATTGGGAATTTAGAAACACAAAAATTTAAACTTGAGATTTGAATTGGCAATTAGAAATCAAAAGTAAAAATGTTAAGGGCAAAATTATAAATATTGAAACTTTTAAAACTTAAATTTACCAAAATAAGGATCCTAAAGAAAATGAAGGGAGGAAAGTGTAATTTAGTTTTTTTAATATATATATCTATTTACACACACGGTAAATCGACGGGCGATCCACCTGCCAGAGGAGGAGGTGATCGAGGGGCGACATGGCGAGCTCAGAATCAGTTCAATCACTAAGATCATGCAATAACCCCTCCCAATGCAAAGAAGTGAGGAAATCGGAGAAAAAAAAACACGAAAATTCTAGAGAGAAAGAGAGAACCGGAGCGGAGGGGTCGTCGGTTTTTCTTGAATCGGCGTTCCTCCAGCAGTGTGGTCGTGGCTGGTAGGGGTGTGCGTGGTCGTGTGGACAACGTAGACAATTCCAGGAGAGGGTAGTCTGGCTGGTGGCGTAGCTCGTCAACGGAGTGACAGTGCGCGTTTTAGCGTCGCCAGTGAGCGGGAGTTGCGAATCGCCATCCAACCATCGACGATCGTCGGGCTGGTGAGTATTTATGTGGATTTTCTCTAATTAATTGATAGGTGTGTGCATGCATGAGTGTGACAAGCTGAGTCGGTAAATTCCAGCGGTGTGGGTTGTGCTGGGTTTTTCTTCTTACGACAGCATGTGAGTTGTGTGTGTGTGTGTTCAGATTTTCCAGTTAGGGTGTGCGTGCGTGTGTATGAATGTGTGTTGCGTCGACGAGGACCCAGCAACGGGAAAAAAAAAATCGAGACGGAGAGACAGAAAGAGAGGGTGATCAACGGCGGTGGCGGTGGAGTGAGTTGGTTGCAGCTGTGGTGTGCCACTGTGTGTGTACGCCGCCATCGGCAGGGGTCGTTGGTCCCGTGGCAAGCCGTTGGCACTGGCATGCATGTGTGGTTGCATACATGGGGTGTGTGTGTGTGTGTCGCAGCAAGCGTAGGTGTGTGAACAGGGGCCTATTGGGTATGCGGGTGAGCTGGTGAGGTGGCCAGGGGTGGTGTCTGATGGACGTCGTGGGTGGTGCAGGGTTGACAGGAGAATCGGCAAGGAGGGGGAAGCCACCGGCGGTCGACAACGGTAGAGAGAGAGAAAGACCGGCCGTCGGGACTGAAGAAGAACCAAAAACAGAGAAAAAAAAAAGGGGGAAATTGCACAACTGACCCCAACAAAAGGAAAAAAAAATTCCAATTCAAATGAAAATCCTTTTCACGGCCCGTGAATAACTCGGAAAGGATCTCGTTTGCCGTTAAATTTATTCTAGTTTTGTCAAAATTCAATCTTAGCCTAAAAATCTTTGTAATCGGAGTAATAAATTAGGATCGTTCATATTACGGGATTTCTTATGTAATAAATAATGAAACACAATTATTAGAATAATAACAAATCTCATAAATAAAATATGAGGAATGGAAAAATGCGGAACTTAGGGTCTGCCTTACGTGATTAGGTGATTTTACATAAAATATTAACTTAGACCCTATCATTTCTAGGTTCGTAGATGCCAACACCTCGGTAAGCTTTGGACAGTGAGATTTTTGTAGCACCAGAAACGAGGTGAGTGTACTGTCTTCTCGCCAAATTATTTGTATATATATATATATATATATATATATACATTATGAAAACTGGTTGTATTTAAATTAGAAGCTTTTAAAAAAATTATGTGGTGATTAGACGATATTATTGAGTGATGTTGATCTGCTTCGGCGGAGTAATGTTTATCCACTTCGGCGGAGTGATGTTATCCGCTTCGGCAGAGTGATGTTTATTTGTTTCGGCAGAGTGATGTTAGACGTTTGTACTGAGCAGTGATTATCCGCTTCGACGGAGTGATGGGTGTTTGTAGGAAGGCATATCCTACGGATGGTACAGTACCGTTGCAAACTCCCGATCGTGAGGTTAAAACGATCACTATGACTAGCCAGTGTGTGTTGTGGTGGAGTGGTGGTTTGGGATGTGATGTTTTGTTTATATTGGGTAATTTATTATTTATTTCAAGCGATTGGTATGATATTTATACTGGATGATTTTAAAAATGGGACTTATATATACTACTTCATTTTTATTGCATATATGATGCTTATGCCGAATCCATGTGTAAATGTTGTTTTATCTAGAAGGTATTATTATTAAATAAGAATGATTTTATTAAGAAGGCAGTACACTCGCAGGTGAAATGGTTAGGAGTCGGTCCCCTACAGGCACGGGGTAGAGTCCGTCGATGGTATAGCAAGGAAAAATTTCGGGAAGTGCTGCCTGAGGCGAACCTAGGAGAGGTTCATCATTTTTTTTTCCCTTTCGTTGTTATTAAAGGGAATTCAGGGACGGGTGTGTCTCTATTTAGAGAAGATATTTATGACCTGTATTTTGATGTTTGTATAATTATAAATGTATATCGTCGCTTTCTAGTTGGTTTGTCGCTTAGGTAATGTCGTGTTGACGTCACGCCAGGCCCACAGGTGACGGGTGTCCGGGGTGGGGTATGACACTAGTTCTTGTGCATACATATATTTCTAGTTACATTTTAAAACATTTAGAAAAATAATGGGGTGCATAGTGCTATTTAATAATTACTTTAAAAATTTTAGGGGTTACTTAGATATTTAAAAGGTTGAATTTAAAAATTTTAGGAATTAATATGCTAATTTTAATTTTGACTTTTAAAGTTTAGGGGTTAATTACATTATTTAATATGACTTTAAGAAATTTTAGGATATAATTAATAATTTCTTTATTTCAAAAGGGTAATTAGTATAAATAAAAAAATCAAAAAAATAAAAACAAAAATTTGACAAAAGGTTGGCAGTGGAATCCCTTTTGATTATATATATCTATATGTTTATTTCATTATAATATATATACATAAGCTAAAAAAAAAGAAAAAAGAGAGAGATAAAGTCAAAACAAATTGTGGTTAGGAGAGCTTCACATGTTATGCCCCCCCTCTCCCCCAAAAAAAAAAAAAACAAAGATAAAGTCAAAACAAATTATGGTTAGGAAAGCTACACGTGTTATGCCCAAAAAAAAAAAAAAAAGTTAAGCTGGTGGATGACTCATACATATATATAGTATTAATATGTATATAGTTATGAGCTGGGAAAAAAAAAAAAACAGGCCAAAAAAAAAGGGAAGAGGGGAAACATGAACTTGCGGCAAATCAGAACAGGTATTCCTATTTTTTTCAGGTATATATATATATTGTTAAAATAAAATATATCACATGTTCGATTTATGGGACTATCAATACGGACATATATAAATGTATATTTATATATTAAAAATATATATACAAGGATTCGATTAAGATAGTGGGTTCAAAAAATGTAGTGGGTATATTTATATGCACATATATATCTAATTTGCGAAAAATACAATATAAGAAAAAAATTATAAATTCTACTAAAACGACGATTTTTAGTATTTCGTTGACTAATAAAAAATATTTAACAGTTGATTAATATTTTTTTCGCAGATTAGATTATTAACGAGAATTTTTCGTAATTGTTACTATAATAATTTTCGTATAGTTAATATTATTACTTAAGAAATTCGGCGTTAAATAATTTCATATAATAAAAAAAATGCGGAATGAAAAATGGTGCATTTTAGGGTCACACATTACATATTAGGTTTATTTTAAACAAATTTTTAGTTTGGGCCCTTTAGTTATTAGGTTCGCTGGTGACGCCGACTGCATAACATTCGGACGACAGTATTTTTAATAGCGCAAAAAAAATTGAGGTGAGTGTCTATCTTCTATGTAAATTGTCAAATTATATTTTCGTACTAAAATGTGAAAAAAAAAATGGTTTATTAAAATAGATTATTTTATGACGTTATGCGGATCAAGTAAATTTTCTAATGCGAAAAGTGGATTTTATTATCCGACTATGCCATAATGTGATCTTGACATGAGGACATGTCCTACGAGATGTTGTTGGTCCTAACATAAGGGCATGTCTTGTAGCACGTTGTATTGTGACTTGATAGGAGGGTAAGTCCTGCAGGTGATGAATATCTGTTGTCGTTGTTGACGATGATGATTATCATCATGATTTGGTGATTTTTACCACGTGTTGGCTCCTACTATTAGAGATATTAAATGGTTTTGGCACTGATAGCCACCATAAATTGCACAGTTGTACAGGTTACGATACTGTTGTAATTCCCGATCATGAGATGAAACGATCCTATGGTTCGTAGGAAAATATGTGTGCGGTATTTTATTATATATCAAATAGTTTGATTTGTTGATTTAAATGCATTATTTAATTACGATGATAGCTGTGGAGTTTTATTTTGTCTCAGTATGTAGTTATATATATATTTATTTTGAAATAGCTGTGGAGTTTTTTATATTATGAAGACTGTTCACCGATAAAATATTTGGTTTCAGGTGCCATAGCTAGGAACGGGTCCACTACTGGCACTAAGTAGAGTCAGAAGGTGGTATCGTTTTGGAGGGTTAGCTGGACTGGTGAGAATTATGAAATGTTCAATTTTTGGGTGGTTTTGTTGTGAATATTTGGAACACGTGTATTCCCAAATTCTGAAGTGGGTGGATACTATTTTGAAAACAAATCTAAGGTAGTGTATACAAATATATATATATATATATATATATATATATATATATATATATATATATATATATATATATATATTTGTTGGTTGGTCAGGTAATGTCAAGTCGACGTCACGCTTAACCTCGGGCGTTAGGGGCCCGGGATGGAGGGGGTGTGACAGTTTTTGGTATCAGAGGCTAGGTTATAGGTTTTTTAGACGTGCTAGAGTGTCAGGCAGTAGTGGACCGTAAGATAGGGTGTTGATTAATTGTTTTGGCACGTGAGTGGTAGCAATTTTATTGGATTAAATAACTCAATTGCATCATGCACTGTCGTTTGCATTGTTGACCCTATTACTTATTAAAGTTCATTTCAGATATTGACTATGGAGCCTGAAAATGAAAGTACTGGGGATTCTGGACCCCAAAGAAAGAGGGATAGGACGTAGGAAAGCTTAGATGTCGTTGAGCAAATTTTACAGGCGGCTGCACAATTGACAAAGCAGTAGACAAAGATAATAGAATGCCAGAAGGTCTAAACCGAAATAGGCACTTCTCAGGTTGTACTCTTGAAGAAATTCAAGGAATTTTACCTCCCAACTTTTACTGGAACTGCGGGCCCTGCTGATGCTAAAACCTGGTTGAGGAGCGTAGGGCACATATTTGGGGCAATGGGAATTACCGATGATATTCAAGTTCCTCTTGCCACCTTCCAGTTGAAACGGGAGGCCGAACATTGGTGGGAAGAAATGAAGAGGTTAATTTATGTTCCTAGCAAGGAGATTTCTTGGGATCTATTCGTTGGTGTATTTAATGAAAAATATTTCATTGAATCTTATCAGTTCGAGATAGATGAGGAGTTCATATTACTGAAACAAGGGAAGATGATTGTTTTGCAGTATGGAATCAAATTCGATGCCCTATCCCGATTTGCTCCTGATTTGATAAAAACTGAAGAAGCAAGATGTAAAAGATTCCAGAAATAACTTAATCTGCAAATACGTTCCAGATTGATTGGCAGACGGATTAAAGGTTATGCAAAATTGGTAAACACGACAAAACCAATAAAGAAAGATATACGAGAAGCAGCCAAGAACCATGAACAGTACAAAAAGAAGAGATTTGAGTCACCTAACAGATATTCAGGTGGCATTTCTCGGGAAGTTGTAGTTCGACCGCCACTTTCTCGGGCCCCAACAACCGACCAACCAATTAAGAGCCTAGGCCCATGACAAGCATACTCCGGATGACAGCAGAATGTATCTGGATAGAGTGTTGGCCAGTAAAGGCAGGGTAAGAGCCAGATGTTTAGTCGAGCCGGGATACCTGTATGCTACCAATGTGGATCATCGGGTCATTTCATCAAAGACTGTCCTATGGGGGGTTTGGTATGTTTCCGTTATCATGAGTCGGGGCATATATCTCCAAATTGTTTGAAATCTACTGCGACACTTATACCTTCTGCGAGTAATATGGGTAGTGTTGGCCCTAGCAGCATTTAGGGGCGTGGCAGAGGAGCAGCCGGTAAACTTCCAACTCAAGGTCGTGTATTTGCTACTACCCAACAGGATGCCCAGGCTACTCCAGATATGGTTACAGGTATCATGTCTTTATATGATAGAGATGCACGTATACTTATCAATCCCGGTTCTACTCATTCATTTGTTTTAGCGACCTTTATGATGCATGTAGGCTAATTTCGCATTTCTCTGTCATGTAGTATTATTATCTCTACTCTTGTGGGCGAGTCCGTGTTGATAGATAGTTCATAGAGAGACAGTCCGCTCCGTATTGGTGATAGAGAACTGTCGATGGATCTATTACTCCTGAATATTCACGATTTTGATATGATACTAAGTATGGATTTGCTATCCGGCTATCATGCCACAGTTAATTGTTTTAAACAGGAAGTTACTTTTCGAATCCAAAGCGAGTCAGGGTTTGTATTTTCAGGTGACAAAATCATTACCCCTGTTAATTTGATTTTAGTTCTAGAGGCCAAGAAATTATTAAAGAAGGGATGCCAAGAATACCTCGCGCATGTGATTAATACCAATCAGAATGTGGTACAGGTCGCAGATATCCCAGTGGTCAGGGATTCTCCCCATATATTTCCAAAAGAATTGCTAGGGTTTCCAGTGGATAGGGAAATTGAGTTCACTATCGAATTATTTCCTAAAACTTCTTCTATATTAATTCCACCTTATCATATGGCACCTACCAAGTTAAAGGAGCTAAAAATTCAGTTGCAATATCTGTTAGACCGCAGGTTCATCAGACCTAGTGTTTCTCCATGGGGAGCCCTAATGTTATTCGTAAGGAAAAAAGATGGCACGTTGAGGATGTGTATCGATTACAGGCAATTGAATAAGGTGACGATTCGTAATAAATACCCGTTGCCTAGAATTGATGATCTGTTCGATCAGTTGCAGAAGGTAAGTGTATTTTCCAAAATTGATCTTTGATCAGGATATCATTAGCTGAAAGTTAAATACGGTGATGTGCCGAAGACAACATTCTGTACGAGGTATGAGCATTATGAATTTCTAGTTATGCCATTTGCGTTGACAAATGCCCCTGCCGCTTTTATAGATCTGATGAATTGGATCTTCTAGCTATATCTAGATCAGTTTATTATCGTGTTTTTTGATGATATATTGATTTATTCCCAAAATAAAAAAGAACATGCAGAGCATTTCAAGATTGTGTTGCAGACTTTGAGGAAGAAGCAGTTGTATGCAAAGTTCAGTAAATGTGAGTTTTGGCTGGATAGAGTTGTATTCTTGGGGCATGTTATCTCAGGTGATGGTATTCAAGTCGATCCAAAGAAAGTCAAAGTCGTTATCTAGTGGAAATGGTCGAAGAGTGTGACCGAGGTTCGAACCTTCTTGGGATTGGCGGGTTATTATCGTCGGTTTAATCAGGGATTTTCTGTTATAGCTGCCCCCATTGACTCGATTAACCTGCAAGGAATGTAAATTCGAGTGGACTGATAAATGTGAACAAAGTTTTCAAGAGCTAAAAAATAGACTGATAGTAGCGGAATATTACGTTTCTACTTTCACCGCAAGTGTACAGGTCAAGTTTTATAAAATAGTGAATGAGAAGGGTTGTCGTATCCACAGGAATTTGATTAAATTGTTGCTAAATATCACGATTATTATAAGCGAACTTTATTTAGGCAATAAAAATTGAGTTTTTGTTTTTATAAAGAATATACTAAATTAACAATTAATTAAACTATAATACTAAATATATTATATGGGAATAAAATATCTAGGGATTAACTTTGTTTACTTATACGTGTTTAATCTAATCTAGTTTACATTAACGATATTCAAACTATCTGACAATTTAGGTATCGAAAACTCACTCACTACCTCTCCTAAGTATAAAGTGAATGAATATGCAATTTTGCGTCAACGCTGAAGTCCTTCTCAAGCGTCTATACGACACTTAGTCACATGTGTCTCACCCCAACCTCACGGATTGTATACTTTCTAATACTCTCCTGAGTCATTAGATCATCGTGTTGTGTTTAAACCCTAGTTTGAATTCAGGGTTACCTCTCCCGAGTGTCAAATCCCGTATTCTCAAATCAACCACAATATCATAACAAGCATATTATGGAGGTAAAAGAACGATAAATACAATCGAATAAAGATAAACAACCGTTAACAAAACATAATTTACTCAAACAACGTATATTAGTAAACTTCATCAATTGTATAGATAATCAGTGTTTAGCTCATGGCCATAATCATATATTTAACAATAATCAACATATACATAATCGAACAACCAAAAATGAGTTAAGAATAAAGAGAGAAATAATGGAGAATAGCCATTACCTGAAGGTGGCGTCCGTAAAAATCGTTCCGATCTTGTTTCCGCTTCTCTAATTGTGTTCCTCCTTTTTGGTTGGTTGAGAGCTTTTTTAAAACACTAAAAAAACACTCCCTAGGTGTTCTTGGATAAGTGGGAATAGAATGGGAACAAAAAGGGAACCAAAATATCTACAAAAATATCTTAAAACACTTTACAGCTAGAGGTTTCACCGCTGCAGCGGTAGGGATATCAGCAGGCTCACTACTGCAACGGTGGGATTGACCACTGCAGCGATGAATAGTCAGTGGCATTCTGCTCTTTTATCGCTGTAGCGGTGAGCGATGAAAATATTTATGCTTCTCTGTTGTTTCACCATTGCAGCGATGGATTTGCTACACTGAAACTTTCATCCTCTTCATCATTTTTCCATCGCTTTCCTATCGATTTGCTTGTTTTTCGACCGTTTTCGCTCCTAACCTATGTTTTGAACAAAAACAAATAAAAATGAATTAAAACATAACAAGAATACTTGAAAACTACCAAATTCGGTTTGAAAATAGATAGATAAATTTCACCTATCAAATACTCCAAAACTTGGAATTTTGCTAGTCCTCGAGCAAAACACCCACGCAATAAAATAAACTACCACAACAATTAACGAATTTAATTTCTAAAAACGAAAAATACAAACGAACTAAAAACAAATAACAACGTGTAAGTTTTGAAATTCATCTAATGACCAAACCGTTTTCCCTAATCAGCCCCCAATCTTATCGATTTCAAGAGTAAAACGCACCATGTGATGTTCTAGAATTTCAAATTTTAACATTCAATAGCAGTAAGCACCATTCTAGATCATATTCAAGTGTGTATGCAAAAACTCAATCATACAACCATCCACAAACCGGATTGGATTATCCACCAACAGAGTTCATGACTAAAACCAAAAAGGTATAGGAAATTCATATACTAGACTGGGTTCTACTATCCACTAATGTAGGCTTAGAAATTCAAAAAGATTAATAGGACTTGGTTCGATTTTTATCAAATGGCCAAGGGTATATCAGGAATAAAAAAAACAGGTTAATGTTATTAACTTAATGATACCAGAGGCACAACACTTGGCTCAATCACATTCGTAACCCCACACAGATCAATTCAAAATAACCCTGAACTTATATTTGAAAACGTAGTACTCACTTGTCAAGACAAAACAAAAATAAACTATTTTTTTTTAAACGAACACACCCCCAAACCTATTTGATTAGATGGGTGTGGAAATACGATAGAAAAATGACAAGTGAGTATTCAAGTACCGAACCAATCAATAGTTCGCCTAAAACTCAACCGCTCACTTTAAGTAGCATAAACAAATGCTAACTTGCTTTTACTTAAATTGTGCCTTAGGTTTAGCGATAAAGGTTTGGAAAAAAAAAAAATCAATTAGCCAGGGCATTTGTTACATGTTCAGAATTGAAACGGCTAACAGACTTCGACAGGGTAACAAGGGATAAATGATATTACATGGTAAGCTTCAAAGGCTCAAGCGATTAAAATGAATGTCTAAATCATATCTCTTGAATTACCTCGCCTATGATTTTGCCTCGAATTTCCTCCAAATCGGGTTCTAGAATTCCTATTGTCATGAAACTTGGCTAATGGATAATCGGCGTCAAATCAATAGATAGCTAGTACATTGAGTTTACGTGCTCATGCAAATTAGGATCCACAATAACTTTTACCACAACGAAACGTCAATCACACAGAACACACATGAATGGTCATTACCTCTAACCTCGAAAAAACAACTAGGGGATAATATCATCATTGGGTAATGGTCCAAATGAACTACAAAACTCAGTACACATACAATTAAACAATAAATTAACTTAAATTATATAACCAAAAACAATAAAATATACTAACATACTACACATCACCCCTAAACTTAAAACGGGCATCGTCCACAGTAACCCAATCATCGTTCTCAACAATTGAAATATAACATACTGATGAATAGGGTTTAGAACATATACCTAGGAGGCAAGATAATATTGCCTCCGAATGAAGTCGGCGGTGATAAATCTAATTTATTCTGAAAACTTAGGTTGTCTCCCAAGAAGTGCTTGGTTTTATGTCCTCGGATTGACACAGAGAAGTGTTTGTCAAATAGAGACTTTCGCCCATAGTGTGTGTAATACAACACTGTTTATGGGTCTTGGTTCAAAACGCCATCAAGATTGGCGAGATTTGGCATTGTTTGGTCCATACTTTTAACTCCATTAGTTGTCGTCTCGTGTGCTTGGGAAGATTGAAAGAACGGTGCTAGAAGCGGTGGAAAACAAGTGAGCCCTATCGGATCCTCATAAATGTGATCATCTTGGATCGGTGGTGGCAACACTTGGTGGATCTCAAATAGCGGATAATCACAAGTTTTATCTTGTGATTTTTTATCGTCTTCGAACTAACCCAAGTTTCTCCTGCTTGTTTCTGGTTCCTCACGGTGGCTTTCAATGCATGTGGTGTTTATGTCTTTTAGTGCCACCACATCTGACTCGGTCTCAATGAAGCAAATGAGCTGACCGATTTAAGTCTGAATAGACATTACGGTCGCATTAATTTCAACGCAAGGTGTCTCAATATTGTCAAGATGAACCTCATGCTCATTGAGACGGTTATTCGTCTCCCTCCAGAAAGCCTGAGTCTCTCCCATAAATTCAGTGAACATTTCTTCCAAGGTGGAGGAACACTCCTCCTATTGGTCCAGAATGTCAATCCATAGCACCGAAACGGTGGAACTATCCCCTAAGCTTTGGTAGCTTGTTAAATAATTCCAATTTTGAAAATCAAGCTCTACCATGTCTTCCAGTACCCAATAGGCTTCGTTCGCGGTTAATTGATCGAAAGGGGTGGTACCGTTTCCTCTTTCAACCCAATTTCTTATTGCAGCGAGTAACCCATCGAGGAAGTTCAATAGTTGACACTCCCTCGGGAAATGATGGTTCGGAAACCGAATAAGCAACTCTTTGTATCAATCCCAAGCACAATAAAACGGCTCAGAATCTCGTTGAAAGAAATGCAACAGTACTTGTTGATGAGACATCTTCAAGTACCCTACAAGAAAAAGAAAACTAAAAACAAAAATTAACAAAAAAAAAAAAAATGCCTAAATTAAAATCAAGTTATTCACTCATAATATTAACAACAATCTAAAAACCAATCCCCAACAACGGCGCCAAAAACTTGGTAGCGGAATATTACGTCGCTACTTTCACCGCAAGTATACGGGTCAAGTTTTATAGAGTAGAGAATGAGAAGGGTTGTCATATCCATAGGAATTGGATTAAATTGTTGCTAAGTACCGCGATTATCATAACTGAACTTTATTTAGGCGATAAAAATTAGATTTTTGTTTTTATAAATAATATATTAAATTAACAATTAATTAAACTATAATACTAAATATATTATATGGGAATATCTTATCTAGGGATTAAATTCGTTTACTTATACGTGTTTGATTCAATTTAGTTTACATTAACGATATTCAAACAATTCGACAATTTAGGTATCGAAAACTCACTCACTACCTCTCCCGAGTGTAAAGTGAATGAATATGCAACTTCGCGTCAACGCCGAAGTCCCCCTCAAGCGTCTATACGACACTTGGTCACATGAGTCTCGCCCCAACCTCACAGATTGCATACTTTCTAATACCCTCCCGGGTTATTAGATTGTCGCGTTGTGTTTAAACCCTAGTCCGAATTCAGGATTACCTCTCCCGAGTGTCAAACCTCGTATTCTTAAATCAACCACAATATCATAACAAACATATTATGGAGGTTAAAGAATGGTAAACATAATCGAATAAAGATAAACAACCGTTAACGAAACATGATTTACTCAAACAACGTATATTAGTAAACTACATCAATCTCATAGATAATCAGTGTTTAGCTCTTTGGTCATAACCATATATTCAACAATAATCCACATATACATGATCAAACAACCAAAAACGAGTTAAGAATAAAGATAGGAACAAGGGAGAATAGCCGTTATTTGAAGGTGGCGTCCGTAAAAACCACTTCGATCGTGTTCCTCATCTTTGGTTGGTTGAGAGCTTTTTTAGAACACTCAAAAACACTCCCTAAGTGTTCTTAGATAAGTAGGAACGGAATGGGAACAAAAAAGGAACCAAAATATCTAAAAAAAAATATCCTAAAACACTTTATAGCTAGGGGCTTCACTGTTGCAGTGGTGGGTTTGACCGCTGCAATGGTAGGAATGTCGGAAGATTTTCCGTTGCAGCGGTGGATGATAGTTGTGATCTACCTATATATTTTCAAACCGGTTTTGTTAGTTTTAGAGTAGTTTTTATATTTATTTTATTACGTTTTAATTAGTTTTTATACTTTTTGTATAAATCAAGTGTGGAGGGCAAAAAGATAGGAAATTAGAGCAAAAATGGTGAGTTCAAGCCAAAAAAGGTAAAAGAATAGTGAAAAAATGAGCAAGGCGGAAATATTATGAAAGAAGCCCACCGCCGTGGCATCCAGACCTCCACCATGGCGGTGAATATGCTGAGAAAATCCCATTCTTTCTAAAATCTCATCACCTAAGTGGTGAAAATACAGAATGTTTTCCAAAGCCACTGCTTTCTTCATCACAGTGGCGATCACCCACCGATCTACCCACTGTCGCGGCGGTGACCTCTGCACAGCCTAGGATATTTATTAGATATTTTTAAGATATTTTTCCTATAAATATCCACTCCTCTCCTCTCCTCTTGCACTCCCCAGCCATTTAGAGCCCCTTAGAATATATCTAAGGGTAGATATAGAAGTTTTAGAGGTGGAGCTCATATCCCGAGGTGGAGGAAGACGGCAAAGCGATTGTTGAATAGTTCTTAGCGACAAATCCTCGGACGAGGCTAAGTTCTTCGATTTCTTCTCTTATTTCTTTAACTTAGGATATTGTGAGCATGTTTAGCTCGTTCTTTATTTGTAAATGCGGTTATGGTCGTAGTTAAACATGGATTGTATAGTGATTAACGAATATATTTATAAATATGTGTTTTGAATGATTTCGGTGCTGCATTTATGTTTGTTCTTCGTAGTTTGATTGTGTATATCGTCTCATTATGTTTATTATGCTTAGATAGATATTCGGAGAATACGGGGTTTGACAAACCCCAGATTCGGACTAATGTAAACATAACACCAATCGATGAAATTGGGACGAGACTCACGTAATCTAGGGTCGTTAAGACGTTGAGGGGGACTTCTTCATTGACTCAAAGTCATGTATTACCCCGTCTTACACTCGGGAGAGGTGGCGGTGGAGTTTTAGAACTGAGATTGTCGATAGGGTAAACACAATGCACGATCTAACAACCCGGTCGGGAGTTGAATTGTGTGCAATCAATGACGTTGGGGCGAGACTCACGTGATTGAGGGTCGTTAAGACGTTGAGGGGGACTTCTTCGTTGACACGAATTCACGTTATATCCCTCATCTTACACTCGGGAAAGGTGGCGGAAGAGTTTACGAACTGAGATTGTCAAATAGGTCGAACACCGTAAACGTAAGTAAATCGAGATCGAACACTTATTTGTAAACCGAGTTAATCCCTAGACAATTCTTTATCCTAAAACATCTCATTATATTAGTATAGTTAATTTAGGTTATATTAGTGTTAATATTAATTAATTAAATACATTTATTTTTATCCTAGATAAAGTTAGGTCATGATAAACACGATACTCGATAGTAACGAACACCAATCCCTGTGGATACGATACCTGATCTTTCAAGATCACATTATACTAAAACTTTGACCTCGTACACTTGCGAGTAGTCAATACGCGAGTGCGTAACAAATGCCACGCTGTACGAGTTTTTGGCACCGTTGCCGGGGATTAGTAGTTTGTTAAATACAGTTTTCGGCGATCGCCACCAAGCTTTTGGTAACGATTGCTGGGGATTGTGTTTTTTCGTTATTATTGATATTGTAAATAAATGACCCAATTTTACTTTAGGCATTTCATTGTATATAATTTTTGTTTGTAGTTTTATTTTTGTTTCTTATGCAGGGTACTTGTTGATCTTAGATCGACAAGAATTGATACATCCATTTCGATGGGATTCCAAGCCGTTTTACGGTGCGGAGCCACGCACATAAGCTGGTGAGGCATTTCGTTGAAAGATCGAGCCGAACAAAGCAAAACCTCGCCAACCTTGAGGGCGTTCTGAAAATGTCGGGCCGAGGACATTAAACCACGTGCTTCTTAGGAGGCAACCCAAGGTCAAATAAATTAAATCCATCACAGCCGAATTTATTTGGAGGTAAGATTTTCTCGCCTCCCAGGTACGTGTTCTAAACCCCCTTCGTCAGCATGCTTTAAATTTCATATGTTGAAGAATGATGATTGGGATCACTAAGGACACTATCCGTTTTGAGTTCAGAAGTGATGTGTAGTATGCAGTATGTTAGTGTGTGTTATTGTTTTACCGTGTGCATGTGTGTTTAGGTTAGAATGTATTTATGTTTTTGTGTTGTTGTTTGCATGCTGAGTTTTGCGTTCATCTGGGCCGTTACTCGATGATGATAATTACCCCTGGTTGTTTTCGAAGTTAAGGGTAATACCCATACATGTGTGTTCTATGTGCTTGACTATGCTTTTTGGTAAAAATTATTGTAGATCCTAATTTGCACGAGCACATAGACTCAATGTATTTCTATTCAATTGATTTGAGGACAATTATTGATTAGCCAAACTCATGAAAAATTAAGGATTCTAGAACCGGATTGAGGGGAAGCTTGAGGCGAAATCCTAGGCGAGGTAGTTGACGAGACGTGATTTAGGCATTCATTTGATCACTTGAGCCTTTTTAAGCCTACCATGCAATATTTTTATCCCCCGTTACCCAGTCGAAGCCTAAATGCCAATTCTAAACACACGTAAACTAATACCCTGGCCAGTTGATTTTTCCAAACCTATATCGCTGAATTTAAAGGCACATTTGAGTGAATCAAGTTAGCAGTTGCAAATGCTACTTGATGTGAGCGGTTGGATTTAGGGCGAACTTTGGATTGGTTCGGTATTCGAGTACTCACTCGTCGTTTTTTGTTCGTTTTTACCACACCCGTGAAATCATACTAATTGAATAAGCTTGGGGGTGTGGTTAGCATAAAAAAATAAAAAATAAAAATATTACATTTCTATAGATAAGTGAGTACGTCGGTCTTAAATGTTTGTTCGCAATTGTTTCTAATTTATCTATGGGGTTCGAGAGTGAATGTGCCAAGCGTTGAGCCTTGGGTAACGTTATGTTAACAATGTTAACCTGGTTTCTATTCCAAATTACCCTTAGCCAAATATACCAAAACCAATCCAAGTCCTTCAAATCTTTATGAACTTCCAAGCCTACATTAGTGGAGAGTGGACCCCAATCAGGCTTATGGAAATCCTAGTCCTATACAATCTAAGTCATGAGTTTTGTTAGGGGATAATCCAATCCGGTCATTGTATAGTTATATTATTGAGTCTCGCACTAAAACATTTACAGGATCTAGAATGACGTTCACCATTATTGCATGTCAAAATTCTAGAATCACATGATGTGTGTTACCGCCTGAACTCGATATGACTGACGGTTGTTGAGGAAAAAATAAATAGGTTTTTAGAAGAATGTAAAACTCCCATGTCATTATGTTTAGATTGTTTAGGTTGTTTGTTATTTAATTTAGTTGTGTTTTTTTCATTTTCGTGTGTGTGTTTTGCTCGAGAACTAGCAAAATTCCAAATTTGGGGGTATTTGATAGGTATGATCTACCTACATATTTGCAAACTAGTTTTGTTAGTTTTAGAGTAGTTTTTATATTTATTTTGTTTTGTTTTAATTAGTTTTTATATAAATTAGGTGTGTAGGGCAAAAACGATAGGAAACTAAAGTGAAAATGATGAGATCTAACCAAAATCGGTCGAAGAACGGTAAAAAAACGAGCAAGGCGGCAATATTCTAAAAGAAGCCCACCGCTGTGGCATCCAGACCGCCGCTGCGGCAGTGAATATGCTGAGAAAACCCCATTCTTGTTGAAAGCTCACCGCCTAGGCGGTGAAAATGCAGTCCAAAGCCACCGCTTTCTTTATCGCAGCGGCAATCAACCACCGACCTAGGGTCACATGACCTAGGGTCGTTAAGACGTTGAGGGGGACTTCTTTGTTGACTCGAAGTCATGTATTATCTCGTCTTACACTCGAGAGAGATGGCGGTGGAGTTTTAGAACTGAGATTGTAGATAGGGTAAACACAACACACGATCCAACAACCCGGTCGGGAGTTGGATTGTATGCAATCAATGATGTTGGGGCAAGACTCACGCGACCTGGGGTCGTCAAGATGTTGAGGGGGACTTCTTTGTTGACACGAAGTCGCGTTATATCCCTCATCTTACACTCGGGAGAGGTAGCGGAGGAGTTTACGAACTAAGATTGTCAAATAGGTCGAACACCGTAAACTTAAGTAAATCGAGATCGAACACGTATTTGTAAACCGAGTTAATCCCTAGAAAATTCTTTCCCCTAAATAAATTATCAATATTAATAAATAATTAGTATCAATATTAATTAATTAAATAAATTTATTTTTAGCCTAAATAAAGTTAGGTAATAATAAACACAATACTCGATAGTAACGAACATCAATCCATGTGGATACGATACCTGATTTTTCAAGATCACATTATACTAAAACTTTGACCTCGTACACTTGCGAGTAGTCAATACGCGAGCGCGTAACAAACGCTCCGCGTACAGTGGGATTGACCGTTACAGCGGTGGACAGTCAGTGGCATTCTGCTCTTTTGCCGCTGTAGCGATGAGCAATCAAAATATTTCTACTTCTCTATTGTTTCAACGCTGCAGCGATGGATTTGCTGTACTGAAACTTTGATCCTCTTCATCATTTTCCCACTGCTTTCTTATTGATTTGCTTATCTTTTGATCGTTTTTACTCCTAACCCCTACTTTAAACAAAAACAAATAAAAATAAATTAAAACATAACAAGAATACTCGAAGACTACCAAATTCGATTTGAAAATAGATAGATAAATTTCACCTTTCAATTGATATCCTCGCCAATACTTTCTCTCTCGACAGAATGCGGTGCCTTTGTGATTTATAATGATGCTTCACACCAGGGGCTAGATTTTTTACTGATGCAACATGGTCACGTGATTGCATATATATCTTGGCAATTAAATAATCATGAGCGTAATGATAGGTTTAAAATACCTATCTACTTTCAAGCCGAATTTACCAGTTTTTGAGTGCTTTATTAATGTTTTAATTGTCTTTTAGTTGTTTTTATATATATCAGGTGTAGGATGTAAACAATTGACAAACCGAGCGAAACGGTGGGAAAACGGTAGAGAAAAGATGAAAAATTTAGGTTTCAAGACCAGTAGAACCTCCGCCTAGGCGAAGTAACCACTGCCTAGGCGGATTTCTGTTAGAAGGTTGGAGAGCTGAAATCCGCCTAGGCGGAATTCAATCAGAGAATTGGACTGCAACCATCTGCCTAGGCGAAAAAACTACCACCTAGGCGAAAATCAGTCAAAATGAAAGATGTTAGCCCTCCGCCTAGGCGAAGAAACCACCGCCTAGGTGGATTTCTAACCAACTTAACCTTTGCCTAGGCGAAGAAACTACCGCCTAGGCGAAATTCTCTGTTCGGACAAAAAATATAGTTTTTAGATCTTTTTAAAACCTTGGGCCTATATATACCTCTTTCCCGCGTCTGAAAGTCGTTGTTCAGCATCCCTAACCCTAATATAGTGTTCTTAAGCTATCTTTGAGAGATCAAAGAGGAGGTTCATCATTTGGGCAAAGAGAAAACATTTGTGGAGCGATATTAAGTGACAGTGGATCGTTCCATTCTCAGATTTGGTCGTTCTTCTCTTGCTTTTATCTTTGTAATTAGTTTTCCATATCTAATGATGTTGAATCACTATTTTTTTGTATGGTATATGGTTAAGATCATGTTGTATTAGTTAAATGTTACTTAGGTGTTGTTGAAATCATGTAAATGCTAGTTGAATGAATTAATGTTACTTTAATGGATGTTTGTCTAAATTCGATTGTGTTTACCATTATTCTTGATATTATGCTTGTATTAATAAACCGAGAATACGGGGTTTGACACTCGGGAGAGGTAACCCCAGATTCGGATTAGGGTAAATGCAACGTGATGTTCAAACGACCCGGGAAGGCGTTAGAACGTATGCAATCCATGATGTTGGCTCAAGACTCATGCGACCTAGGGTCCTTAAGATGTTGAAGGGGACTTTTTCATTGACACGAAGTCATGTAATCCCCCGTCTTACACTCATGAGAGGTAGCAGAGGAGTTGTAGATATATAGATTGTCAAAATAGATAAACACCGTTATAGCTAACTAAATGAAGTCAAGTATGCATTATGTGAACGAAATCAATACTTAAGTAATTAGTATAATTAGAACTAACCTAATAGTTGTCATTTATCTTAGTAGATTAAATAGAATACAAACAATTCTTGAAAAGTCGGGATAATATGAGACTTTGTCAATCACAATATTCAACTAAATTACACGTGTTCCCAGTGGAACGATATCCGATCTCACGATCACTATATTAAAACTACACCTCGTATACTTGCGAGTAGTCATTACGCGAGTGATGAAATCCTCGACGTGCAAGTTTTTGGCGTCGTTGCCGGGGAACGGTGTTTTTAATTTGGTTGATATTGTGACCAAGTAGTTGAATATTAATCACGATAATTCTTTTGTCTTCAATTTTATTCAATTCATTTGTTTATTTGATTTATTTGTTGTGACTAAGCAGTGCATGCGGTGTAGTAAAAGAATACGTCAAAAGAAAGAATATCAATCTACTACTATGGCCGGTGGGAAAGAACATATCCAGCAACCACCAGTGCCGCAGGCATTCCAGCCTCTGGAACCAGAGAGCCCACAAAGAGTCCTTAGGGATTATTATTAACCATTGATATTGGAGAACTTCTCCGGCATCTAGAGGCAACCGATCCAGGCAAACAATTTCGAGTTGAAGCCCGCCCTGATCAACATGGTTCAACAAAACCACTATGGCGGGAATCTTCACGAGGATCCCAATGTCCATTTGGCCACTTTTCTGGAGATATGTGATACTGTGAAGATAAATGGAGTTGCTGAGGATGTTATCCGCTTGAGGTTATTTCTATTCTCATTGTGTGATAGAGCACGGGGTTGGTTCCAATCTATCCAACCGGAAAGCATAAACACTTGAGAGGACCTAGCTCAAAGGTTCCTCACTAAGTTCTTCCCGCCTTCCAAGACTTCTCAGCTCCAAGGTGAGATTGTGCAGTTTCGCCAACGAGATTTTGAGCTGTTATTTGAAGCGTGGGAGCGATTCAAAGATTTACTGCGAAGGTGCCCTCAACACGGGTATTAGGATTGGTTTCAAACCCAAGTCTTTTACAACAGGTTGGACAGCCAAACCAGAACAATTATTGATGCTACTTCGGGAGGATCGTTGTTGTCTAAAACCCTGACTGAAGCTAATGCATTGTTGGAAGAAATGGCGGCCAATAATTATCAATGGCCGAATGAGAGGAACACGGGATGAAGGATCTCTTCATCGCAACTTTATCGGCCCAAGTGTCCAAGCTCTCAGAGCAATTGGTCGCCTTGTCTACTAAAAGTGCTTTGTCAAGTCATGGAGAGGAGAATATTGCAAGTAATTCTCTAACCGGTTTTGATAATAAGTTCGAGGAATGTCATTTTCTGAATAATTGAGCCTATACTTTCTAGCCTGCCACAAACATTTCAACTCATTACAATCCTGGACTTCGCAACCAGGAGAATTATTCTTATGCGAATAATCAAAATTCTTTACGGCCACCTCCGAGATATGAAAACCAAAATCAGGGATATCCAATGCAAACCAACCGTCAATTGCAACAACCTCTGATGCATAATCCAAAATCAAATTTGGATGAAGTATTGGGTTCGTTTATGAAGGAGACTCAGACTATTATGCGTGAGATGCATAACCGACTGAACAAGCATGAAATACGGCTTGACTCGATTGATACAACTTGTACAAACACCAATGCCACGATAAAATCTTTAGAAACTCAAATCACGTAGTTTGCTAGATCTATCCAAGAGCAACAAAAAAGGAAGTTTCCAAGCAACATGAAAACCAACCCTAGAGAATGCAAGGCAATTCAGTTGAGGAGCGAAAGAGAAGTGGAGGTGAGCAAGCCAATTTAGCCGAGAGTAAGTCATGAGTTTCAACATGATGAACCAAGAACAAATGTGGAGGAGGAAGTCGAAGAAAAAATTGATGAAAGAAATGAGAAGCCGAATGAAGACAAAAAATTAGACAAGAATGAGGAGAATAAAGAAGAGAAAGTCGAGGAGAGAAGAAGAGATGAAAGGGTGATGCCGGGACGAGTAACATTTTCTTAAAATCCATCAATTCTAGCTACGCCGTTGCCATATCCTCAAAGATTCCAAAACAGGAAGTTGGATTCACAATTTGAAAAATTTCTTGAAATCTTCAAGAAAATTCACATAAACATTACTTTTGCGGATGCATTAGGGCAAATGTCCAACTATGGCAAGTTTTTGAAAGATATCATAACAAATAAGAAAAAGTTGGAGGAATACGAAACGGTAAAGCTAATGGAGAAATGTAGTGCAATACTACAAATGAAGTTGCCTACTAAATTGAAGAATCCGAGTAGTTTCACAATTCTATGTACTATCGAAAAATCTCATTTTGACAAGGCTCTTTGTAATCTTGGGGCTAGTATTAATTTGATGCCTTCTTCCGTTTATCGGAAGTTGGGACTTGGGAGTGCAAAGCCGACAACGATTATCCTCCAAATGGCGGATCGTTCGTTAACCTATTCTAAAGGCATCATTGAGGATGTATTGGTGAAGGTCGATAAATTCATCTCTCCGGTGGATTTCGTTGTGCTAAAAATAGAAGAAGATGGAGAAATCTCAATCATCCTAGGAAGACCTTTCCTTGTAACAGGAAAGGCCTTAATTGATGTGCATAATGGAAATCTGACGTTAAGGGTGAATGATGAAGAGATAAAGTTCAACATTTTTAAAACAATGAACTTTTCGGATGAACTTCCCAAATGCAATCGAGTTGATGTTGTGGACTCTTGCGTGAGGGAATTCTTTCTTGCAAATGTGGAGACGGATTTATTAGAGCATACTCTCACAAATTCCTTGTTTATGGGAAATCTTGGTGAGGAAGGCTCTACCACGGAATTTGAAGTTGTGTACTACGTGCTAACTTTGGATGCTCAATCTAAAGACGTAGAGGATCCTATTCATGTGGCGATGATTGAAGAAGTTGTAAACTCTCCCGAGGAATCAAATTCGCATCACGGTGGATTGATACTCAAGCAATTACTGGAGCATCTTCGGTATATCTTTTTGGTAGAGAATTCAACCAATTCGGTTATAATTTCATCATCTTTGACGGAAGAAGAGGAGAGTAAGTTGCTGAGAATTTTGAAGCGGCATCGATCCACTTTCGCTTAGTCTATCTCAGATATCAAATGAATTAGCCCTTCGATTTGCATGCATAAGATTTTGATGGAGGATTCGTTCAAACCCTCCATTGAGCATCAAAGGCGGCTAAATCTGGTAATGAAAGAAGTGGTGAGAGCGGAGGTGTTGAAGCTCTTGAATGCAGAAATTATATATGTTATATCCGATAGCGAGTGGGTTAGCCCGGTACAAGTAGTGCCCAAGAAAGGAGGTATGACGGTGGTGAAGAATGATAAGGACGATCTTATTCTTACATGAACCATCATGGGATGGCGTGTGTGCATTGATTATGGAAGATTGAATAAGGCGACGAGGAAATATCATTTTCCTCTTCCTTTCATTGACCAAATGCTCGATCGATTAGCCAGATATGATTACTATGGCTTTCTTGACGGCTATTCAGGTTACAATCAAATAACCATTGCACCGAAAGACCAAGAAAATACTATTTTCACATGCCCGTATGGGACGTTCGCCTATAGACGTATCTCGTTCAGCCTTTGCAATGCACTGGCAACTTTTCAACGGTGTATGATGGCAATATTTTTTGATATGGTGGAAGAGAAAATGGAAATCTTCATAGATGACTTTTCAGTCTTTGGGTCATCTTTTGATCACTGTCTATACAATTTGCACTTGTTCTTGACCGATGTAAGGAGAAGAATTTAGTTCTCAATTGGGAGAAGTGTCACTTTATGGTCAAAGAGGGGATCATTTTAGGTCATCGAGTCTCTTCCAAGGGGCTTGAGGTGGACCAAGCAAAGATTGAAATAATTGAGAAGTTTCCTCCACCGATTAATGTAAAAGGAGTTTGAAGTTTCTTGGGGCATGCCGACTTTTACCCGTGCTTTATCAAGAACTTCTCAAAGACGGTGAAGTCGTTATGTCACCTACTTAAGAAGGATACTCCATTTGAATTCAATGAGACTTGCATGGAAGCTTTCAAGGCGATAAAGGAGAAGTTGATCACGGCTCCTATAATGGTCGCTTTGGACTGAGAGGTGCCATTTGAGATTATGTGCAACGCAAGTGACTATGCCGTTGGCGCGGTGTTAGGCCAATGGAAGGAGAAGATCTTCCGATCCATCCATTATGCAAGTAAGATATTGAATGATACCCAGGATAATTACACCACGAAGGAGAAAGAAATGCTAGCTTTTATTTTTGCTTGTGATAAGTTTCGGTCGTATATCATTGGATCAAAAGTGATTGTCTACACGGATCACGCGGCTATCTGGTACTTGTTTACAAAGAAAGACGCCAAGCCAAGATTGATAAGGTGGATTCTTTTATTATAAGAGTTCGATGCTGAAATAAGAGATAAAAAGGGGAGTGAGAATATTGTTGCCGACCATTTGCTAGGGTTAATTCAAGAAGACGTTGGTGAGGAGTCTAGCATCACGGAGGTGTTCCCTGACGAACAGCTATTCTCAGTTGAAAATGCACTTCCGTGGTTTGCAGACATTGTGAACTTACTTGCATGTGATGTGTTACCACCAAATTTGACAAAAGCCCAAAGGAAGAAATTCCTTTTCGATTCAAAGTATTATTTGTGGGACGAGCCATTTCTATTTAAGAAATGTGCTGATCAGGTGATCCGGAGATATGTTCCGGAAGAGAAAATGGCCAGTATTCTATATCATTGTCATTCATCACCTTGAGACAGCCATTTTGGTGCGACTCGGACAACATCGAAAGTGCTTCAATCAGGTTTTTACTGGCCTTCTTTGTTTAAAGATTCATACACATTTGTAAAAACTTGTGATAGATGTCAAATGGTGGTTAACATATCGAGAAGACATGAATTGCCATTAACGTCTATTGTTGAGCTTGAGTTATTTTATGTGTGGGGCATTGATTTCATGGGGCCATTTCCACCGTTGTTTGGTAAGGAGTATATTTTATTAGCGGTGGATTATGTCCAAATGGGTCGAGGTCGTGGCGACACCTACCAACGATGCCAAAATGGTCTTAAAGTTCTTTTAACAAAACGTCATGGCATAGTTAGGGACACGCCGAGCCTTAATCAGTGATGAGGGAACCCACTTCTGTAACAAAATGCTTAATGCTTTGTTGGCAAAGTATGGGATTAGGCATAAGGTGGCGCTACCATACCACCCATAGACAAATGGCTAAGCTGAAGTTTCTGACCGAGAAATCAAGCTAATTCTGGAGAAAACAGTTTATACAAATCACAAGGATTGGGCGGTGAAGCTTGATGATGCTTTATGGGCGTACCGCATGGCTTTTAAGACACCAATTGGTATGTCGCTGTATCGATTGGTATTTGGGAAAGCGTGTCATTTTCCCGTTGAATTGGAACACCATGCATTCTAGGCAATAAAGAAACTCAACTTTGAGAATGCCAAGCTTTACAAGAATATAAAATGGAGGAATTTCGGCACGAGGCTTATGAGAATGCCAAGCTTTACAAGGATAAAATAAAGAAACGGCATTATAAAATGATAGTCAGGAAGGAGTTCACTCCGGGCCAGCAAGTTCAGTTGTTTAATTCAAGGCTAAGACTCTTTCCCGGAAAGTTGAAGTCCTGGTGGTCTGGACTATTTCGGATCAAGCATATTTATCCATTCGGTTCTATCAAGTTGGAAGGTAAAGACGGACGAACTTTCTGAGTCAATGGGGAGAGGATCAAGCACTACTTCAAATATGAAAAGCGAGTTGTGGAGAACATCTCCCTCGTTGAAGGCTAAAGCCAGAATTCATAAACGTCCAGCTAGGGACGATAAATCATGCAAAATCTTTTGATATATCGTCGAGGGTAACGAACATTCCCAACTTTTGTATAAATTACTTTTTGAAGATCATATTGATCTCAGAATATTTTTTGTGATGAAAAAATGAGTATAAATACTTAGGGTTGAATTGCATGCAAAAAATCGTTTGAGAAACGAAGTGGAAATAAGTGGCGTAGAGAAAAGTTGTGAAAACATGAAGAAATCCAGCAAAAAATCACACTGATGTAATTTCGCCTAGGCGAAGAAAACACCGCCTAGGCGGAAAAAGGGCAGTAGACTGGGTTTTCACACTAATGTAACTTCGCCTAGGAGGAAAAACCACCGCCTAGGCGGATTAGCGTAAAAACCAATTGAGTTTCACATTGACTTTCACTCACCTAGGCGGAAAAACCTCTGCCTAGGAAGATTAATGTCAAAAGGTCTTTTAACCAAAAGGGCGCTACTTCGCCTAGGAAAAAAAAACCTCCGCCTAGACGAATTAGTGTTAGCCCTATTTTAAAGAGCAACTATTCTCCTTCGCAAAACGGTATTCTCCCCTAAAAATTTCAAAAACCTCTCAACTTCACCATTCCAAATCCTTTCCACACTTTATAATTCATCCTAAATTTGAGAAAAACTTGGATTTCCACCAACAATCTCCCTCCAAAAGTCGGATTCTCTCCCCCATTTTCGAAAATCTAGGGTTTAAGGGGTGAACAGTGCGAAATCACCATCTTCAAACGATTTGACCGAAATTTTTCAACAAGTGTGAATGATCCTATTTTTCATTTAATTGTTGAAATATTTGCTTGATTTGCATATTTATTTCAAAAATCATTGGATTTGGAAAGAACCCTAAACCCTTCAATCTCTAGTTTCGCGTTTTTCATGTTCTTAGGGTTTTAGGGTTGATTTTTGGTGAATATTATCATGTTTATGTGTAGATACACTATAGGAATGGTTTATTTTAGGCTACATTGCAAATTTATTGCTGATTCGGTTTTGGTTGGTATGCTATATTACGAAATTATTGTGATGCGGTTTTAGTTGGTATGCGGTTGTTATAATGCCAATATGTGTTCGCTAAAAATGAGTTGATTTATTGTGTCCTATTGTTATTTTTGTGGCTTGTATTGTGAATTTGATTGATAGGAAAAATGGCGAAGCGTCATGCAACAAAACAACCACGCACGGAAGAATCACCGACTGCCACGGATTGCGATTCGTCACGATTCGTGTCCAAACAAGCCGAAAAACATTTCAACGAACACGAGCACAAATGCATCAGCATTCATCAACGAGTATTTGGACCTTTGGAAAACCTCCCAGAAGAATTCAGAACTGTCATACAGAGCCAAAGATAGGAGAAATTCTGCGCTTCACCCCAATCAGGCGAGTTGGCCTTGGTATGAAAATTCTATGCTAATATTAATGAGGCCACTGGCTAGCAAACAAAGGTTTGAAATCGGCTAATCCTATTCAGTGTTGAACACTTTAATGATCTGTTGGGTTTAACGGGACCAGACGTCTCGCTGGATTTGTCTGAAGCTCTCATGCCAACAATGAATGCGGTGATCCGGGCCCTGACCACACGAAACATTGGATGGAAAGAAACATGGCAGGGTCAGGCTATCTTTCTGACAAGGTATCTGAAACCGGTTCCGAAGATATGGCATTACTTCATATATAGAAATCTTCTTCCCACATCCCATTTTTCAGATGTCACCAAGGAGTGGGCTTTTATTTTATATGGCATCTATAGGGGGACACCTATAAATGTCGGTTGGCACATCTACTCTTCGATACTACATATGGCCAGAACGACGAAGGGTGGTCTTTCTTTTTCTTCATTCCTGACTGCGCTATTCATACGAGCCGGAGTACCCATCGAAGAGAATAGCCCTTGGCCCCCTATATGTTCACTCGATCATGCAATGATTACCAGATTGTGGAAGAGATGACCTTAAACCCAGCTACTCAGGAAGTTAAGGAAGAGGAGGGGCACGAAAAGGAAGAAGCAGGTCTGTCGGAGGCACCGAGACCCTTAACCCACCGCTACCAACTGAATAAGATTTCTTGTGATATCCGTGGTCTCCGATCCGACATGAGCCATCTTCAAAATAATTTTTATCATATGGGGATTTTCTTGGATCACTACACTAAGTAGTAGGATCAACATCAAAGGGTTTTATTTGAGCATCTCAAAATCAACATGACACTCTATACGCCAGTACCGCATTTCGAGCTCGATGAGCTGTAGCCGCCATCTCTTCCCCAATGAACGGTAGGAGGTTTGCTATCTAGACAGTGAGGACACTGCCTCGTTCAAGTTTGGGGGTATTAAGCATGTAGTTTCTGTTCTTTTTGAGATATGAAGGATGAATTTTTTTTTGTGATGTGAATGATGAAGGACAAAAAATTTTGTGTACAAATTTTTTGTTTATAATTGTATTAATGTTTAACTTTTGTTAAATGTAGAAATTTTTTTTTTTTTTTTTTTTTTTGTTGTGCATGCGTAATGATTAGTTATGCATGTGTCATTAGCATAGGTATGTTAGTTTTTAGAATTAGAGTAGATGTGTTAATGAATGTAGTTGTATGTGTATGTTGAGTTTTTGAGTTCATCTTAACCATATCCCGATGATGAAAATTATCCCCTAATTGCATATTGAGGTCGGGGGTAATGTCATTCATGTGTGTTTTGTGTGCTTAGTATGTCGATTAGGTAAAAATTATTTTGATCCTAAATCACACGATCGTAGATTCATTGTATAATTAATTGAACGATTTGACGCCGATTATTTAGTAATAAGTTCATGCAGAAATGAGAAATCTAGAACTTGATTGGGGGAGGCTTGAGGCAAAATGATAGGTGAGGTAATTTCGGAGGCATGATATAGGCCTTCATTTTTATCGCTTGAACCTTTTGAAACTAACCTGAAATTTTTTTCCCTCATTTTCCTGTCGAAACCCATAAACTTTTCAATTCTGAACTCGTTTATATACTTTAGCCAATTAATTTTTTCCAAACCATTGTCGCTAAGGATAAAAGTTAAAATTGAGTGAAATCAAGCAGCATTAGTTTATGCTAACTTGAAGTGAGCGATCGGAGTTTCAGATGCAATGTTATTGGTTAAGTACAAGCGTATGCACTTGTCAGTCTTTTACTTCTATTTGCACGCCCCTAAAATTGTACAAATTCGAATAAGTTTGGGGGTGTACAAAAAAAAATAAAAAAATAAACAACCAAACTATGTGAATATAGTTTTTAATTTCATTTGTTGTGACAAGTGAATACAAGTTTATTAAATTCTTGTTCAGGGTTATATTTTCAAAGTTAGGGGGTTACGAGAGAGATTTAGCGACAAGCGTTTGTGCCTCGGGTATTGTTAAATTATAACAAGTTTCTGTTTTCTATTCCTACGATACCCTTGGTCGTTCTCCAAAGTCAAGCCAAGCCCTATTGATCTCTGTAAATGTCTGAATCTACATTAGTGGATAGTTGAGCCCAGTCAAGCACATGGCTTTCTTGAATCTTTTAAAAAGTTTAAGTCATAACCTTATTTATTGAATAATCCAATCCGGTGTTTGATTAGTTATACATATGAGGTCTCACACACACACATTTCAAATGGATCTAGAATAGTTTTAACTGATATTGAGTGTTGAAATTCTAAAACACCACGTGGTGTGTGTTATTCCTTAACTTGATCTGATTACGGGTTCTTGAGGGAAGAACCACAAGGTTTCTTCGATTGAACTTGAATCTCACAAGTGTTTACTTCTTATTTGTTAAAGTTTATTTATTTTTAGTTTAGAAATTAGCTAATTAGTGTAGTTAGTTTGATTTAGTGTTAGGGTGTTTTGCTCGAGAACTAGTAAAATTCCAAGTTTGGGGGTATTTGATAGGTTTAAAATACTTATCTACTTCCAAGTTGAATTTAACAGTTTTCAAGTGTTTTATTAATGTTTTTTTTGTGTTTTAGTTATTTTTATATAAATCAGGTGTAGGGACGTAAACAATTGACAAACTAAGCGAAACGGTAGGAAAACGGTAGAGAAAAGATAAAAAATTGATATTTCAAGACCAGCAGAACCTCCGCCTAGGCGAATTTTTGTCAAAAGGTTGGAGTGCTGAAATCCGCCTAAGTGAAGAAATAACCACCTACGCGAAATTCAATCAGAGAGTTGGATTGCAGCCATCCGCCTAGGCGAAGAAACTACCGCCTAGGCGGAAATCAGGCAAAATAAAAGATGTTAGCCCTCCACCTAGGCGAAGAAACCACCGCCTAGGTGGATTTCTAACCGACTTAACCTTCGCCTAGGCGAAGAAACTACCGCCTAGGCGAAATTCTCTGTTCAGACAAAAAAGATATTTTTTAGATCTTTTTGAAACCTTGGGCCTATATGTACCCCTTTCCCACGTCTGAAAGTTGTTGTTCAACATCCCTAACCCTAATATAGTGTTCTTAAGCTATCTTTGAGAGATCAAGGAGGAAGTTCATCATTTGGGCAAAGAGGAAACCTTTGTGGAACAATATTAAGCGACAGTAGACTGTTCTATTCTTAGATTTGATCGTTCTTCTCTTGTTTTTATCTTTGTAATTACTTTTCCATATCTAATGATATTGAATCACTCTTGTTTTGTATGGTATATGTCTAAGATCATGTAGTATTAGTTAAATGTTACTTAGGTGTTGTTGAAATCATGTAAATACTAGTTGAATGAATTAATGTTACTTTAATGGATGTTTGTCTAAATCCGATTGTATTTACCATTATTCTTGATATTTTGCTTGTATTGATAAACTGAGAATACGGGGTTTGACACTCGGGAAAGGTAACCCCGGATTCGAATTAGGGTAAACACAACGTGACGTTCTAATGACCCGGAAGGACGTTAGAATGTATGCAATCCATGACGTTGGCTCAAGACTCATGCGACCTATGGTCGTTAAGGTGTTGAGGGTGACTTCTTCGTTGACACGAAGTCGTGCAATCCCCTATCTTACACTCGAGAGAGGTAGCGAAAGAGTTGTAGATACAGAGATTGTCGGAATAGATAAACACCGTTATAGCTAACTAAATGAAGTCAAGTATGCATTATGTGAATGAAATCAATACCTAAGTAATTAGTGTAATTAGAACTAACCTAATAGTTGTCATTTATCTTAGTAGATTAAATAGAATACAAACAATTTTTGAAAAGTCGGGATAATATGAGACTATGTCAATCACAATATTCAACTAAATTACACGTGTTCCCAGTGGAACGATATTCGATCTCACGATCACTATATTAAAACTACACTTCGTATACTTGCGAGTAGTCATTACGCGAGCGATGAAATCCTCGACGTATACGTAACTACCCGATGTATAATTTAGAACTGGTGATGATTGGGTTCGTCTTAAAATTCTGTAGACATTATCTGTATAGCGAGGCTTGTGAGATATGCACTGACCACCAGAGTTTGAAATATTTGTTTACTTTAAAGAAACTAAATCTGAGACAGAGGCATTAGATAGAGTTGATCAAGGATTATGATTCTACTATCCATTACCACGCTGGAAAGGCCAATGTTGTAGTAGATGCACTGAGTCAAAAATCGACAAGTTCGTTCGCACACCTTCGACCGTATTATAGAAGCGCAGAAGTCGAATGTCTAATTAGGAAAGATCAGAGATGAAGTGAAGAACGGTCACAGAGTTGACTATCGCATCAGGGATAATGATAAATCCTTGATGTTTGAGAATAGACTGTGTGTGCCTAATAATGCCGATTTAAAAAAATATATTTTGGAAGAAGCGCATAGCTCAATATATACAATGCATCCAGACAGTACCAAGATGTATCGGGATGTGTGAGAACACTATTGGTGGGATGGAATGAAATGAGAGAAATTACAGAATTTGTTGCCAAGTGTCTCGTTTGTCAACAAGTTAAGATCGAGCACCAACGTCGAGGTGGGTTATTGCAGCATCTACCTATCCCAGAGTGAAAATGGGAACATATCACGATGGAGTTTGTTTCGGGATTGCCCTACACTCAAAAGGGGCATAATTTCATCTGGGTGATTGTTGATAGGCTTACCAAGTCTACTCATTTTCTGGCGGTGAAAATCACGTACTCCATGGACAAGTATGTGAAATTGTATATTGACGAGATTATTAGATTGCACGGTGTGTTGATTTCCATAGTGTCCGATAGGGATCGAAGATTGACGTCAAAATTTTAGCCGAGTCTTCAAGCTACTATGGGTACCAAATTAAAATTCAGCACGACCTTCCATCCTTAGACAGACGGCTAATTGGAGCGTACAATTTAGACATTGGAAGATATGTCGAGGGGTTACATTCTATAATTTTCTTGTAGCTGGGATGATCATTTGATGTTGATGGAGTTTGCCTATAACAATAGCTACTATTCGACAATCGAGATGGCACCATATGAAGCATTATATGGCAGAAAATGTAAGACTTTAGTCTATTGAGCTGAAGTGGGAGAACAAAAATTATTGATGACTGACATAGCTCAGATGACAGTAGAAGAGGTAAAAGTAATCAGGAAAGACTGAAGACTGCTCAGAGTCGCTAAAACAGTTATGCTAACAAGCATAGACGTGAGTTGAAATTTGAAGTGGGTGATTATGTATTTTTGCGTATATCTCTGTGGAAAGGCATAATGAGATTTGAGAAGACGGGAAAGCTCAATCCGAGTTATATAGGGCCATACAAGATTCTAGAACGAGCTGGCACAACGGCCTATCGACTAGCCTTACCGCTAGAATTATCTAGATTACACGATATTTTCCACGTATCGATGCTTAGAAAATATCTGTCAGACCCTTCGTATGTGTTGACTTCTCAACCAATCGAATTGAAATAAGACTTTATATACATTGATGAGTCAGTCCAGATTCTAAACCGTAAAGATCAAGTATTGTAGACAAAAATGATTCCGTTGGTGAAAGTGCTATGGTGCAATCACTCTGTGAAAGAGGCGATATGGGAAAGAGAAGAGGAGATGGTGAAGAAATATCTACATTTATTCGTTTAAGGTAACTAAAATTTTGGAACGAAATTTCTTTAGGGGGGAGGATTGTAAAACCTAGTTCTTGCGCATGCATATATTTCTAGTTGCATTTTAAACCATTTAGAAAAATAATGGAGTGCATTGTGCTATTTAATAATTATTTTAAAACTTTTAGGGGTTACTTGGATATTTAAAAGGTTGAATTTAAATTTTTACGGATTAATATGTTAATTGTAATTTTGACTTTTAAAGTTTAGGGGATAATTTCGTTATTTAAAATATGACTTTAAGAAATTTTGGGATATAATTAATAATTTCTTTATTTCAAAAGGGTAATTAGCATAAATAAATTTAAAAAAAAAAAAAACCGACAGACAAACAAACAAACAAAAATTTGACAAAAGGTTGGCGGTGGAATCCCTTTTGATTATATATATCTATATGTTTATTTTATTATAATATATATACATAAGTTAAAAAAAAAAAAAAAAAAAAAAAAAAAGGATAAAATCAAAACAAATTGTGGGTAAGAGAGCTACACGTGTTATGCCCAAACAAAACCAAAAAAAAAAAACAAAAAAAAAAGGGAGAAAAAGTTAAGGCGATGGATGGCTCATACATATATACATATATATAGTATTAATATGTATTTAGGTATCGACTGGGGGAAAAAAACAGACCAAAAAAAAAATGGGGGAAATAGGAACTTGCGGCAGATCAGAATAGGTATTCCTATTTTTTTCAGGTATATATATCTATATAGGCCTGTACGTATGCATGTATATATATATACTGTTAAAATAAAATATATCACACATTTGATTTATGGGACTATCAATACAGACATATATACATGTATATTTATATGTTAAAAATATATATACGATGATTTGATTAAGATAGTGGGTCCAGAAATTTAGCGGGTATATTTATATGCACAGATATATCTAATTTGCAATGAATACAATGTAAGACAAAAACTATAAATTCTACTAAAACGACGATTTTTAGTATTTCGTTAACTAATAAAAAAAATTAACAGTCGATTAATATTTTTTCTGTAGATTAAATTATTAACGAGAAAGTTTTCGTAATTTTTACTATAATAATTTTCGTACAGTTAATATTGACTTAAGAAATTAGGTGTTAAATAATTTCGTATAATTAAAAAAAAAAAAAAATAGGAATGGAAAATGGTGCATTTTAAGGTCACACATTGCATATTAGGTTTATTTTAAATAAATTCTTAGTCTCGGCCCTTCTGTTGTTAGTTTTGCAGGAGACACAAACTGTCTAGCATTCGGACGATAGTATTTTTAGTAGCTCAAAAAAATTCGAGGTGAGTGTATTGTCTCCTATGTAAATTGTTAAATTATATATTCGTACTAAAATGTGAAAAAAATGGTTTATTAAAAATGATTATTTTGTGACGTTATGCGAATCAAGTAAATTTTCAAATGTGGAAAATGGATTTTACTATCCGATTATGCTATAGTATAATCCCAACATAAGGGCACGTCCTACGGGATGTTGTTGGTCCTAACAAAATGATATATTCTGTAGGATGTTGTACTGTGACCTGACAGGAGGGCAAGTCCTACAGGTGATGGATATCTGTTGTTGTCGTTGTTGACGATGATGATTATCATCGTAATATGGTGGTTTTTACCACATGTTGGCTCCTACCATTGAAAATATTAAATGGCTCTAGCACTGATAGTCACCATAGATTGTATGGTTGTACAGGTTACGGTACCGTCTGAACTCCCGATCGTGAGGTGAAACGATCCTATGGCTATTAAGGAAATATGTGTGTGGTATTTTATTATATATCAAATAGTTTGATTGGTTGATTTAAATACATTATTTAATTACGATGATAGTTGTGGAGTTTTATTTTGTCTCAGTATACGGCTATATATCTATTATATTTTGAAAAATAGTATTTTATAATTATGTTTGATCCATAAATTATTTTTATATTATGAAGACAATACATCGATAAAATATTTAGTTTCAAGTGTAGCAGCTAGGAATAGGTCCACTACTGGCACTAGGCAGAATCAGAAAGTGGTGTTGTTTTGGAGAGTTGGTTGGACTCGTGAGAACTATGAAAGGTTCAATTTTTAGGGGGTTTTGTTGTGAATATTTGGGACACGTGTATTCCCGAATTCTGAAATGGGTGAATACTATTTTGAAAACAAAACTATGGTAGTACACACACACACACACACACACACACACACACACACACACATATATATATATATATATATATATATATATATATATATATATATATATATTTGTTGATTGGTCGGGTAATGTCAAGTCGACATCATGTCTAGCCTCGGGCGTTAGGGGCTCGGGGTGGAGGGGGTGTAATAAGAATGATTGAAATGACACTCTCTATGTAAGCTTTGGCTTTCTTTTCCTAGAATAACACATAATATATTTCTTTTCCAACAAAGCATAGCTAAGTCTCAATTCAAATTGTTTTCATTTTTTAAATTTTCTTTTCCTTGGATAACAGGGGATGAAGAGAAGTTGAATGGATTATGTTTTGATTTTTAAATTGCTGATTATTTTGTTGTATTTGTACATACATTGTTAGTTGTTAGTGTTTAAGTGTTAGTTATTGTTGATGTTCTAATAAAATTAGGCATAGAAATGTTATGTAAACAAAATAACATAAATTCAAAAATTATAAATATTTTTTTTTCATTCAATTGTTTCACCCGTTCCCTAGGATCTACGCCCAAGAAATTAATAAAGAGGCTAGATTACCCAATTAGGTCAGTGGAAGGATGTAAAATAGAAATGGGAAATTAGTTTAGGAAGACCTTTTTATGACTGGGAGAAAGAGGAATGGTTAAACCTTTGCTATCTCCTGGGAAACCTCTATCTACGTGAATACATTAAGGACTTCTTGATTTGGGGAAATAGCCTTAATGGACTGTCATCAATAAGGTAATGCTATCCTCATGGGAAGGCAAAACCCTCGGTAATCATGCTATTCAAACCTTTGGGTGGATGGGAAAGGCTACACCAAAAGTGGAGGCATTTGTGTTGGTGAGAGTAGATCAATTGAGGACACTAGTGGTGTACCTCTGAGAGATCCAATTGCACAAAACACAACAGAATTACTTGAAGAAAATAAAAAACACTCAAAACTCTCAATAATGGAGGAAACACAATTTCTCTCCTAATCTCTCTCTATATGATATTTGATGTATCTTACAAATATTACTACATGCATGTATTTATAGTCAAAGAGGAAGAAATAAAATCAAACTTGAATTCCTAAAATTCATCAAAGGTGGCTATGACTTTCAAGCATGGTAGCTAGGGTAATGATTTCAAGAATGACTATTGGATGCTTCTACATTAGTGGCTTCAAAGATGGTGGGCTTAGTTGGTGGCTTCAAGAATAGTGACATGTTTTTGAGAAGTCAAGTTTACACTACAACATCCCCCCTTAAACTTGGCTCTCAAGTTTTGTCATTCCGAGCTTAACCTTTAATCTTGTGAACACGTTATGCTTCAAAGGTTTTGTGAAGAAATCAGTGAGCTGATCATATGTCCTGCAAAAAATTAATTCTATTTATTTATTCTTCACATGCTCTCTGATAAAATGATATCGTGTATCAATATGTTTGCTCCTTTCATGGAACACTGGAGTTTTCGCTAGACCAATTGCTAAGAGATTGTCAATAAAGACTTCTGTGGGATGATCTTGTGAAATCCCAAATATTCGAAAACATTCCTAAGCCATATACCATGGCAGACATCTGAGTTAGCAGCAATATACTCAGTTTCACATGATGACAACGTCACAATGGATTGTTTCTTTGATATCTATGTAAACGTTGTATTTCCCAAACAAAATGTAAATCCAGTTGTACTTTTCCATTCATCCAAATCTCTTCCCCTATCACTATTTGAATAGCTAGTAGAGCGTAGATACGTTGCTACTTTTACCGCAAGTGTACGGGTCAAGTTTTAGTATAGTTTGGAAGAGTTAGGGTTGTCGTATCCACAAGGATTGGTTGAGATTATCGTTGAGTACCGTAATTATCATAACTTAATTTTATTTAGGCGATAAAAATGGTTATAATTAATTAATACTAAACTAAAATACTAATTTATCTAATTATACTATATTACTATATTGAGATATTTAGGGGAATGGATTATCTAGGGATTAACTTCATTTACTTAAATGTGTTTGATCTCGTTTGACTTACGTTAACGGTGTTTGATTTATCTGACAATCTCTGTATCGTAAATTTGTTCACTCCCTCTCCTGAGTGTAAAGCGAGCGAATATGTGACTTCGTGTTGATACCGAAATCCCCATCTAGTGTCTTTTCTAACACATAATGTCACGACCCGGTTTCCTAGGGCCGAGAACGGTTTCTCCTATAAAGAATTCATATCCTAAAATCAACTCACTCGAATTTCCAATCTACAAAATGCGTTAAGTTTTACAATAATGGTGATAGTTCTTGTTCCCAATTTTACGACGAAAATTAATAAATCTAATAATCACCATTTAAATATATCATCAATTAATCCAATACTTCATTTAAAAGTTAATCTGCGGATTGAATATACAACGGCGACCAAATTCAAAGTCTCGAGTTTATAATTTAAATCTCAATTTTTAAAATTTTATTAACTCGGATTATCCTATCATAATTTTATGAAAACCGACTATTTAATATATTACAACAATTGCGACAATCAAGATTATCAATTCTTCTGATTACAACAATAAATAATAATTACAATATTTACAAAATAGAAATTTCAAATAAAATTCTTCTCTCGTTTGCTCCCAGCCATCCCTGCAACCAAATACTGTAGGGTTGTAAGTTAACGCTCAGTAGAACTCTAACCCCTCTAATACGTGCATTTAATAAATCTAACACATAAACCACATAAGCATGCTCGTTACATAAATCTAACACATAAACCACATTAGCATGCTCGTCACATAATTCCCACATCGTCCAAATCATTTCATATAATTTGACAGGTAAGATTTCCACAATGATATACCAAATAATTCCATATAATCGCCCACGAGATAATTAAATACATATATTAGTAGAGTTCAGAATTCTACCTTTCTCGAATTTCCAAATGGCCACGAGATTGGATTTTATTGGAGTGGTTTGTGCAATTTTTCTTTTTTTTTTCTTCTTTTCCTGCTTCTTCTTTCTTGTTTCTGTTTTGTGTTTCTGTCTCACCGTCACCGCTATGGCGGCAGCTCACAGCCACGGCGAACCATTTTTCCTTGCTTTCAGCTATGCACACTGATCCTCCACCGCCTCGGCGAGATTTCCACCACCTAGGCGACGCGTCACCGCCTGCTTATCTCTATTTTTTTTCCCGTTTGAACCTTTCGTCTCTCCCTCTCTCTCTCTCTCTCTCTTCCGATGATCACTCTCTACATCGACCACCAACAAAACCCACACCAAACAACCACCGTCGAACTAACTGAACAACGGCACAACACATACACACACACAGCAAACACACGCACAGATACACACACACACACACACAGCAGATGCAAAACACACACCCACCCACTGTTCTCTCTCTCTAACTTACCGCCGGCGATACCCATACAACCAAACCACCCTCACCGTCGACAACAACAAATCTGCCGAACGATAGAGACAACCCACCTACCAATTTCCACACCACGACGGCAACACAAACGCACACCCACTGGCCAATCAACACACACACACTCCGATACACACAGTCGGCAAAAAATAGAGCACACACACGTCTCACTATCGGCACACCCAACTCACACCACCGCCACCATTATCAAACCAAGCTCACACCCATCCACATGGAATCGACGACATACACCACCTACCGGACTGATCACACACACGCACACTCACGTCGGCACCGAAACAGTGCCGATCACACACACACGCAGCAACAATGACGACGGCTGGACGATAGAATAGCACACTCACGCATATGACGAACCGAACCCATCCCCAACGGATGACACCTCCTTCCTCGCCGGAGCTCCATCGCCGATCATCTCTCTCTCCATTTTCTTTGATCGCTTCTCGATCCTTCTCCCGTACGTATATATCTGTATATAATATATATATATATATATATATATATCAAAATGTGTGTATGATCAAACGGCCAAGTGGCCTCTCTCTCCTCCCTTCATTTCACCGATTCTCTCTCTATATAAATAATATATATAATTAACACCAAGCCTCCCTTTATTTTAGGTTAAGTATTAATTAACTCAATTATAATTTTTGTGTTTTGAATATTATAAATTAACCCCTCGAATTTTTAATTAAATAATAAATAACACCATTCACCCCGTTATTTTCGAATGTGCTCAAATACGACTCAAATTGTACATATATGAAAAATCAGGCTCTTACACATAGTCACATGAGTCTTGCCCCAATGTCATGGATTGCATACTTTCTAACGCCCTCCCAGATCGTTAGATCATCGCGTTGTGTTTAACCCTAGTTCGAATCCGGGGTTACCTCTCCCGAGGGTCAAACCGCGTATTCTCAATATATCTAAACAAGTATATAAACAAAGAATAACGGTAAACACAATCAAATAACGAAGAACTACCATTAATGAAACACCGATTCAAAATAAACCACATATTCATAAATTTTGTTAATCCCTAGACAATATCCGTTTAACTAACGGCTATAACCATATATACAATGATAAACGAGCTAAACATATTCAAACCAACTACCAAAGTTAAGAAAATAAAGAAAGAAACGAAGAAACTTAGTCGTATTCTGAAGATCCGCTGCTAAAATTGCTCTGTGATCGTTTCTCTTTCTTCACTTTGTGTTCTTCTCCTTTGGATTTAGTTGAGCACTTCCCAAAAACCTCTCCCTAAGATATCTAAACTCTAAAGGCTCTAATGGCCGAAATAGAGAGGAGGGAGAAGATAAGAAGGGCCAAAATATCTCAAAATATCTAAAAAAAGACACTTTACAACTGCAAGGGATCACCGCTGTGGCAGTGGGTATGTCGGCAGGCTCACCGCTGCGACGATGAATTGATCGGTGCAGTAGTGTAATAATAGGCAAACTCTCTGTATTTTGACCGTCGTGGCAGTGAGTTCACCGTTGCGGCAGTGGTCCATTCAGCAAACTCTCTGCATTTTCACCGAGCAGCGGTGGTTTCACGGCTCCGGCGGTGGATGCAGGCTCTTGAACCTTACCTTTTTGCTTCTGTTTCCCACCGTTCTTTCACCGATTTGCTCCGATTAGTGTGATTTTCAATCGTTTTAGCTCACTTTTACCCCAAACACCTGATTTGTACCAAAACAAATAAAATCTAATTAAAACATAATGAAACACAATAAAAATACTCAAAAACTACCAAAATCGGGTTGAGAATATAAAGACAAATTACCTTTATCAAATACTCTCAAACTTAGAATTTTGTTAGTCCTCAAACAAAACACCCACACAATACGAGAAAATACAACAACTAATTATGAAATTAAAAACTAAAAACGAAAAACACTTCAAACAATAATGTGCAAGTTTTGAATATCATCTACTAGTTAAACGATTTTTCCCTTATCGGCCCCCAATCCTATCGCATTCACAAATAAAACACACCATGTGGTGTTCTAGAATTTCAACATTCGATAATAGTAAGCACCATTCTAGATCCTTTTAAAGTGTGTGCGGTTAAAATCAATTATACAACTATCTGTCGATCGGATTGGATTATCCACCTAATCAGCTCATGACTAAAACCAAAAAAGTATAGGGAATCCATAAGCCTGACTGGGTTCTATTCTCCACTAATATAGGCTAAGAAATTCAAAAATATCAGTAGGACTTAGTTCGGTTTTGGAAAATGGCCAAGGGTATATCGGAAATAGAAAACAGGTTAACGTCGTTAATTGACGATACCCGAGGCACATACTTGGCATTCTCACACTCGAACCCCCATAGATAAATTTGTAACAACCCTGAACATATATTTACGAACTTCATACTCACTTGTCAAAATAAACGAAAAATAAAACCGTATATACATGGGGGGTTTTTCAACAAACCATACCCCCAAACTTATTTGATTATTACAATTTCACGAGTATGGTTAAAATGAAAGAAAAAATACAAGTGTGTACTCGAATACTGAACCAATTTAAAAGTTCGCCCTAAACCCAACCGCTCACATCAAGTAGCATACATGAATGCTAACTTGATTCGCTCAAATTTATGCCTTCGGTTCAGCGATAAATGTTTGGAAAGAATTCAATTGGCCATGGTATTAGTTAAGTGTTTAGAATTGAAACGGATTTTCGTTTTCAACAGGGTAACGAGGGATAAACATATAACAAGGTAAGCTTCAAAGGCTCAAGCGATCAAATGAATGCCTAAATCATATCTCTCGAACTACCTTGCCTAGGATTTTGCCTCGAATTTCCCCCAAATCAAGTTCTAGAATCCTTATTGTCATGAATTTGGGTGACGGGTAATCATTTTCAAATCAATTGGATAGTTATACATTGAGTTTACGTGCTTGTGCAAGTAAGATCTACAATAACTTTTACTAAAACAATACGTCAAGCACACAGAACACACATGAATGATCTTTACGCTTGACCTCAATAAACAGTCAGGGGACAGACTCATCATCACAATGGCCTAGATGAAGTACAAAACTCAACACAAAACAACAACTAACCTAAACAAACTAATCCTAAACAAACATGCATACATATAAAACAATAAAACATAACTAACAATAATAATACATAATAAACATACTACACATCACCCCTGACTTAAAATAGGCGATGTCCACAATGACCCATCAGGGATCCCAATGAGCATAAAGCATTATAATGAAGACGGGGGTTTAGAACACATACCTGGGAGGCGATAGAATCTCGCCTTTAAATCAAGTCAGAAGAGATTGATCTAACTTATTTTTGCCTTGAGTTGCCTCCCAAGAAGATCCTGATTTAAGGTTGTCGGATTGACACGACGAAGGGCTCGTCAAAGAGCAGCTTTCGCCCGTAGTATGTGTTAAACAACACCACATACGAGTCTTGATTCAGTACGCCCTCAAGACTGGCAAGATTTGGCTCTGATCGGCTTGATCTTACAACTTGACTCAGCTCCAATTTATGTGCTTGGTTGGCATGAATGTACTGGGCTAGAAATGGGGTAGGATAGGTGAGCCACATCGGATCCTCGTAGATGCGATCGTCTTGAATCAAGTGCGGCATCACCAACTGGAATTCAAACGGTAAAAACTCACAACAATTAATATGTGAATCTCTATTGCCAATCCACACTTCGGTTCTCTCCCAATTAGCTAGATCGTCTTCGATCTCACCCAAGTGCCTTCCGTTTGCATTCGATTCCTCACGATAGCTTTCACATTCGGATGTGAGTTGTTCGCCCCTCAATGCCACTGCATTTGACTCAGCCTCAACAAAGCAGATAAGCTGACCGATTTACGTTTGTAGAGACGTTACGGTTGCATCGATGTCGGCACAGACCGTCTCAATATAATCAAGACGATCCTCATGCTTGTTGATCCGATCATGTGTTTTCCTAAAAATTCTTTGAGTTTTTCCCATAATTGTAGTGAACACTTCTTCTAGGTTAGGGAAAGACTCCACATCTTGAACCGGAGTGTCAATCCATGGCGCCGTGGTATTGGAATAATCCCCCAAGCTTTAGTGACTTGGTAAATGATTCCAACTTTGATAATCAAATGCCGCCAATTCCTCCAACGACCAAATAGCTTCATCCGTAGTTAGGTCGTAGAAAGAAGAGGTATCGTTTCCTTCTTCCACCTATGTTCTAGTTGCGGCTTGTAACCCGTCGAGGAAATTTAGAAGTTGACACTCCCTCGGGAAATCATGATTCGGGAACCGGAATAGCAGCTCGTTGTAACGATCCCAAGCACAATAAAATGACTCGGATTCTTATTGAAAAAATTACACAAGTACCTGTTGATCTAACATATCCAAGTACCTTGCAGGGAAAATAAAAACAAAAAATTATACACAAAAGAAATGCCTAAATTAAAATCAGATCATTTACTCACAATATCAATAATAATCTAAAACACAATCCCCGGCAACGGCGCCAAAAACTTGGTACCGCGTAGATACTTCGCTACTTTTACCGCAAGTGTACGGATCAAGTTTTAGTATAGTTTAGAAGAGTTAGAGTTGTTGTATCTATAGGAATTGGTTGAGATTATCGTTAAGTACCGTAATTATCATAACTTAACTTTATTTAGGCAATAAAAATGGTTTATAATTAATTAATACTAAACTAAAATATTAATTTATCTAACTATACTATATTACTATATTGAGATATTTAGGTGAATGGATTATCTAGGGATTAACTTCATTTATTTAAATATGTTTGATCTCGTTTGACTTACGTTAACGGTGTTTGACTTATATGATAATCTCTATATCGTAAACTCGCTCACTCCCTCTCCCGAGTGTAAAACGAGTGAATATATGACTTTGCGTTGATGCCGAAGTCCCCCTCTAGTGTCTTTTTTAACACATAGTCACATGAGTCTTGCCCCAACGTCATGCATTGCACACTTTCTAATACCCTCTCGGGTTGTTAGATCGTCACGTTGTGTTTAACCCTAGTCTGAATCCGGGGTTACCTTTCCTGATGGTCAAAACCCGTATTCTCAATATATCTAAACAAGTATACAAACAAAAAATAACGGTAAACACAATCAAATAACGAAGAGCAACCATTAACAAAACACCGATTTCAAATAAACAAATATTCATAAATTATATAAATCCCTAGACAATATCCGTTTAGCTAATGGCCATAATCATATATACAATGATAAATGAGCTAAATATGCTCAAATCAACTACCAAAGTTAAGAAAATAAAGAAATAAATGAAGGATCTTAGCTGTATTCCAAAGATCTGCTGCTAAAAGCGCTCCATGATCATTTCGCCTTCTTCGCTTTGTGTTCTTCTCCTTCGAATTCGGTTGAGCACTCCCCAAAAATCTCTCTCTAAGCTATCTAAACTCTAAAGGCTCTAATGGCCGAAATGGAAATGAGGGAAAAGATAAGAAGGCCAAAATATCTCAAAATATATATATAAAAAAAAAAAACACTTTACAGCTGCAGCGGTTAGCATGTCGGTAGGGTCATCGCTACAACGATGGAATATTAGGTAAACTCTCTGTATTTTGGCAGCTGTGGCGGTGAGTTCACTGCTTTGGCGATGGTCCACTCAGCAAACTCTCTGTATTTTCACGGTTGCAATGTTGGTTTTATCATTGTGGCGGTGGATGTAGGCTTCTGAACCTTGCCTTTTTGCTTGTCTTCCCACCGTTCTTCCATCGACTTGCTCCGATTAGCTTGATTTTCTATTGTTTTTAGCTCTTTTTCACCTCAAACACCATATTTGTACAAAAACAAATAAAAGCTAATTAAAACATAATAAAAATACTCGAAAACTACCAAAACCGACTTGGAAATATATAGACAAATTACCCCTATCAATAGCCAATAAGACTTTTATCTTCTGTTGAAGTATATTATAAACCATCATTGATGGTTCCCTTGATGTAACGAAGTATTCGCTTCGCTTCATTCAACTGTGATTGGTTTGGTGTCTCCATATACCTACTGACTAGCCCGACTCCAGAGAGTATGTCTGGTCTGGTACATGTTAGATATCTCAAGCTTCCAACAAGACTTTTGAAATAGGTGGGATCAATATCTGCTTGCTCATTTTTTCTCAACTCAACTCATGTTTCACCTGGAGTTGTGACAGGATTACAATTCTCCATCCCAACTTCTTTAGAATCTTTTTTGTATAGTTTCTTATAGAGATGAAGATTCCTTTCTCGCTTTGAATGATTTCGATACCGAGAAAGTGTGCCATAAGACCAATATTGGTCATTTCAAAATCTTTCACCATACGTTTCTTGAAAGCTTCAAACATGCCTGGATTGTTTCCCGTGAAGATTAAATTGTCAACGTATAGACAAGCGTACAACAAGTTTCCGTCGAGATCTTTTTTCATATAGAGTGCATGTTCATAAGGACATTTCACAAAACCAAGTCCTTGGAAGTAATCATCAATTCTATTATTCCACGCATGGGGCGCTTGCTTCAAATTGTACAACACCTTTTTTCAGCCTGTACACTTTATCTTCATGGTCTTTCTTCACATACCTAGGTGGTTGATCTACATAGATCTCTTCTTCAAGATACCCATTCGTTTATGGGCTTGCAACGAGCCCACTAGTTCATCCACAGACAAAGTCTCCAAATCCTTTGTCTCTTTAATTGCTACCACAATATAATCAAATTTTGGATCCAAAGATCGCAAAATTTTCTCTGAGATTCTCGTGTCTTTGAGATCCTCTCCATTTCTTCTAAGTTGATTTACGACTACCATAACTCGAGTATGATAATCAACAATAGACTCTATGAGTTTTATTTTTAAATATTCAAATTCACCTCGTAATGATTGAAGCCAAATCTTTTTCACATTGTCCGCACCTTTGTGGGTTTTGTTGAGCGTCTCTCATATTTCTTTTGATGTTTTGGACAATGTTATAATTTCAAATGTTAACTCATCGAGCCCTTGATAAAGAATGAATTTCGTTTTACAATCCTTCTTTTGATCTGCTCGAATGATTGTATTATGTGCTTCTGATAATGCACCTTCTGCTTCTTTGGTGGCTGGTTCAGTATAATCATTCTCAATAATCTCCATGACATCTTGAGAGACTAACAAAGCTCTCATTTGAATGCACCAATTATCGTAGTTGAATTTGGTGAGCTTCAGAATGAACGCTTGTGTGTTTCTGTTTGCTATCTTTAGTGAGATAATATAAGATTTGCCTTATACAACCTTTTGGAGTCCGAAATGTGAAAATCTAACACGTTAGATGTGTCCAAAATGATCGAAAGAGTTGGAAAATACTATTTGATCGTTTAACTCAAACTTCCAATTACTTAAATCAAGCTAAAACAAGGCTTACAGATTGAACGATCAAGAAGCACGAGAATCAGTGCCTGCGAAACACATGATAAAAACCCTTTTAAGGGGTTGGAATGCCACAGGCTACCGAAGAAGAAGGCTCTGCAACATTTGCCTTTTTTGTCGAACTTTGATTGCCAATTGTCGTTTGTACAAAACTCCGTTTGGGGAATTCTATATATGGATTCGATCGTATCGACGAGATCTACAAGATGGTATGCTCAAAATCAATTTTCAAGCACTTTGAATTTTTGGACAGAAATGCAAAAACGTGCTCTGTTTTTTCATTTTTTTTATCTTTCAGCGCAACTGGTGGCTCTAATGCCACTCGTTGGTGGGAGTGGATCAATTTAGGACACTAGTAGTATACTTTTGAGAGATTCAATTGCACAAAACACAATAAAATTACTTGAAAAAAAAAATAAAAACACTCAAAACTCTCAATAATGGAAGAAACACAATTTCTCTCCTAATCTCTCTCTATGTGATACTTGATGCATCTTACAACTCCACACAATAATAATCTTACTACATGCATGTATTTATAGACCAAGAGGAAGAAATAAAATCAAACTTGAATTCCTAAAATTCATCAAAGGTGGCTATGACTTTCAAGCATGATGGCTAGGGTGATAGCTTCAAGAATGGTTGTTGGATGCTTCTACTTTGGTGGCTTCAAAGATGGTTGTCTTGGTTCGTGGATTCAAGAATGGTGGCTTGTTTTTGAGTAGTCAAGTTTACACTACAACAATTTGAATGTCTTCTAATGGTAGGTACGATTCATACTAGAGCTAAGTAGGATATAGGAGGTCTCCTTGATGTGTTAGGGACGGTTTCCGATGTGTGAGAATAATGTAGTGTAAAGAGAGCATTTTTTGTTCATTCATTATCAATGGACTTGTAATGACCCAAATTCCTAAAATCGTTACTCGATTTCTCCAAAAGATAATTAAATACAACAGAACAATAAATATTTTATTACCTATAAATTTGATATTTTTTTTTCAACTATGTCAATAATTATAATAATTACAAAAATTATAGGATTTAATCAAAAAATCTATTTAAAAACCAAATTTCGTCCACTGTCTATGACATAACTCTAATTTAATCAATCCTACAACAAAATTGTTAGGTTATGAGCCAAAGCTCAGTAGGACCTTGTGCCCTTTAGTATATGTATCCAACCAATCCCATAAATCAAATATAACACATATTACACATATAACATGCTTGTCATATATGTATATTAACGATTACAACTAATCAAGTAACATAGCATAAACAAGGTGATTGCGGCAATGTTTAATACGGGATTAAAAATCCTACCTTGCATAATATAGAAACATAACAACAGAAAGTGATAAAGGATTTACCTGTAGCTAAATGTAAAATATATTCTTTATTCCACTAAATTTAGCAGAGGGGCATGGATTATATGAGAATAAAAAAGATAAAGACAATTATGAGCTTAATGAATTAGCGGGATGATATTGATCGAATGGATAGAGAACCATTTTTAACCATGGTGATAAACGTGAAAGATGCTTACACTTTCTTTTAAGTATATACAGTGAGACACGTAGCCCTATATGTAGACAACGTGGCGCTTGGTGAATGAATGATCACATGATGTTTGTCTAATTGACATACCCATTTCTTTGCATTACAAAACTTGTGACGATATTATACACGTGTATGACAAAACAAAGTGAAAAGAAAATATTTAACTAACTATTAATTGCGTGGGTATTTGTTTTCTAGTTAACATTACTTGTAAAAAGAGTATATTTGAATATTATAATTTCACATATTAGGGAAAAAATATATTTTGCGGTCGGAGAATAATGCATTTATTTAATTGGCATGCATTTCATTACATTTTTAATTTATTAAGGAAAATTCTTAGTTTTAGGTCTATTCGTGTTTTAGGTTCTCAAATGATGCCATTTATGTCAGTTTTTTTTTGTTGTAGTGTGAAAAGAAATATAATTGTCGAGATGAGTGTATTGTCTTATATGTAAATTATCAAATTATATTTTTATATTAAATTGTGGAAAGAAAAAAATAATTTATTAAAATAAACAGTTTTATAACGTTAACTGAATCAAGTAAGATTTTAAATATGGAAAGCAATTGTATTATTATCCAATCATGCCATAGCATGTGTCCCAACAAGAGGACATGTCCTGCGGGATGTTATTGCTCCTAACAAGATGGCTTGTCCTACAGGATATTGTGATGACCCGACATAAGACTATGTCTTGTAGGGGGGGGTGACTAGACAGGAGGGTAAGTCCTACAAGTGGTTGATATATGTTGTTGACTATCAGTATGATGTAGTGGTTTATACAACTTGTGTACTCCTACCTTTGGAGATATTGAATGACTCAGATACTAGCAATCTTAGATTACACAAATGTACAGGTTACAGTACCGTCACAACTCCCAATTGTGAGGTAAACGATCCTATAGCTAGTGATGATGTCTAGAAGTAAATCACAAGCCATGTCAGTTTCTGAGATCAGGGAGCCGATTGTCTGCTGTGGTTTCTCACTATCTCTCAGTCTGGATCCTACAAAAGAATGCACCGCAAGTAGACCTACAAGCGTTGCACCTCCAGTGTGAGAATCAGTATATGGTACTGAGAGAAAAGTAGCATAATACAATAAGCGTAAGATCAGTTTACAAAATGGATCAAGAAAATCTTAGTCAAAGTGTATCAGATTTCACATACCTTAAACTTTTAGAGTTTTGACCTTTATATAGGGAGAGAGAAGACTCGTTTGACAAGTCTTTCTGGATTCTTTGGATACCGGTATAGTAAGTGGCATAGATCTCAGTGCCCTTTTCATAGAGCTGATTGGGATGGCAGGCGGAGATTGTAGGACCGTTATGGCAACAATACTTTCTTTTATGGGAGAGGCGGCTCTGACTGCATTTGGAGCGGGAGCATGAATAAGCTCATTACCCTAGGAGGAACGCCCCATAATGGGTATAGAGGTCCGGAACGAACATGGAGACCCGAAGTGGGTATGGAGATTCGAAATAGATATAATAACCTAGAGTGGGCATGTAGATGGGCTCGTCCGACCGACCGATTCTGGAGTTCGAGGGTCGATTGTGTGTTCGAGGACATATGGCACCCTAGTAGATTTTGGTCGCATTTTTCCTCATTAGATGCCCCTATTCTTAGGGGCGTAATGATTTCGCGCTCTGGGAATATTTGGACGTTCCATGATGATTCGGTGTACATCATCTCTTCAAGGTTTGCGTCGTGTCAGTGCACGGGTGGTGGCTTATTGTTGCAGTTTTTCGTCTTTCCAGAGTGTTGGGCATGATTCCTGACCTCAAAGTGACCATTCAACTAAGAGCGTGAAAATAACTGTAAGTTGTTCCCACAGACGATGTCAATCGAATGATGCCTGGTAGTAGATCACTACACACACGTCAGCTTTTGAGATCAGGGAGGCGATGAGCTATTGTGGTTTCTCATTATTTCTCGGTCTAGATCCTGCAAAGTAATGCATCACGGGTGGGCCTACCGGCATTGTATATTTGGTGTGAGAATCAGTATATTGTACTAAGAAAAATATCGCGTAATGCAATAAATGTAAGAGTTGTTGTGCAGGACGATACAAGTATAGAGTAGTCAAAGTGTATCAGTTTTCACATAACTTAAACCTTTAGGGTTCTAACATTTATATATGGAAGAAAAAGACTTATTTGGCAACTCTTCCCTGATTCTCTAGATACTGGTATGGTAAGTGGTGCAAATATCTATTCCCTTTCCATAGAGATGGTTGGGATGGTAGAGGAATATTACGGGATTGTTATGGCAACAATAATTTCCTTTGTGGGAGAGACGGCTCTAACCACCTTTGGAGTGAGAGCATGAAGGAGCTCGTGCCTTGGGAGAAACAACCTAGAACAAGTATGGAGGTCCAGAATGGACATGGAGACCCCAAGAGGGTATAGAGATCCAGAATGGATATAATGACCCAGAGTGGGTATGTAGATGGGCCAGTTCGACCGACCGATTCTGGAGTTCTCAAGTCGATCATGTGTTCAAGGACACATGGCACCCTTGTAGCTTTTGGCCAAATTTTCCCTCATCAGCTTGTATGGAAGTACGTATGTGGTATTTTATTATATAAAAATAAGTTGATCAGTTGATTTAAATTCTATTAATCTATTTTGAAGATATTTGTGGGATTTTCATACTGGTTAGTGTGTGATGTTCTGTTTTTTAAAGTGGTTTTTGATAAATGTAATTAATTCATAAATTATTTTTATATTATGAATAAAATACACCGATGAAATATTTTATCTTAGATAATTTAACTAAAGATTGATTCATTACTGACATTAGATAGAGTCAGAGAGTGGTGTGACTTTTGAGACAATTAGGGGCAGTCAATGAACATATAGAGATTTGGTCTTGCGTGACTTCGTAAAATTTTTAAATTTATGTCAATTTTGAGTTTGTTGTATATATGGTTTTCAGGTTATAGTTGTTTCTTGTTGGCTAATGTCAAGTGGAGGCCACGCCTAGACTCGGACGTGGGGCCCAAGGTGGAGTGTTACATGACTTGGGGAAATTTGGAGTAATATCTTCCCATGGTGGTGCATACGAGTAGCAACTGCTAGAAGCATCAAAGGATTGTGGGAAATAATGGGGGTTTCAAAGGCATATGTTTAGACAAGACGATTGGGGAGACCCTATTCTTTGTTGGAATATGGTCTATTGACTTGCTAGAAATGAGAGAGTACTTAGAGACAAGTTTGTCAAATCAGATGAGGTTGCTTGGCTTGTCAAAGCAAGTCTAGTAGTGATTAGGGCCTTAAAAATTTTCTTCGATTCTAATCGCTCAAATAAACACAACTTGCTTAAAAGTGTCTCAAAAAATGTCATTGGATGGATGGGCAAGTTAGATTTTAGGTTTTGACACCTTAATTTTTGGATAAACAAATACTCAAGCCTTAGGGAAAAAAATTAAGGGGAATGCAATTCACTCATATGTTCAGGGAAGCAAATATCTCAGCTGATAAACTGGTCTAATCTGGAGCCAAAAGATGTACCCCTTGTGTCACTTTGTGAAAGATTTGATGTATAAAACAGTTACATTGTATCATAGGGTAGTGCTCTATTTTGGCCTATTTGATTAATCAGTTGAAGATGTGCTTGAATAATCTAAAATAGGTGTATTTCAATAGGTATTTTGATGGTTTTGTGCTTTCGATAAATATGATAAGGAATAATGGCAGAACGAGAGTAAAAAAATGTCTCCTTCAAATTCCAAGCAAGGAAGAGTGACACAAGGTATAAAGGTAGACTTTTGCTTATTGTGTTCTTTATGAGTTTATGTTGCACTTTATCTTCTCTTTTCCTGGGTATTTTATTGGCCAAGTGCTTTGCAAGATAGATGGCTAACTTTAGGGTAAGCATAAAAATTTGGTTGTAAAAAAGAGAAGAATTGATTTACTGTCATTAATATAGTCGAAGATTGGAGAACAACTTGAATGGGGGTACCTCTTATTATCTCTATTAAGAGCGCTGGTGACTCTCCTGATGGGTCAGCCTTGCGGAGCACCTGCCTTTCGTTTTCACCTTCATTCATCATGATTTTCAATCTCAAATAACCATTCAATTAAGAGAGTAATAACAATTGTATATTGTTCCACAGACGGCGTGCCACTGAGCCCCCGAGACCAGAACAATCCCCTGGCGTCTACTACCGACTAAGTCCATGAGCATGCTTGGAGGAGTCGGGAGGGAGAGCTTGCAAAGTTCCTCCACTAAGGAAAGAAGCATGGCGTATGAGCGCTTCGATCAGAACTCACGGAGTGTCTCGATGAACCCCACTACACTAAGAGAAGGCTTCCTCGACTACCCGTTCGAGGCCTCAGCGGTGTGATTCTAGCCAACGAAGACCTGCGAGAACAGGTCAGAGCCATCCACGCGAAGCTGGGGCAAATCGAGAAGAGTGAGGCAAGCGTTTACGACATAGTAAAATTGAAACACTTTTCTTTTCACCTTACATGTTCTACGGGAGACAATCCCGTCCAACTTCAAGATGTCGTTCCAGATTGGGACGTACGAAAGGGACTCAGATCCTGCGGAGCACTTCGATGCCTACCATCCATACATGGACCTGAGAGGAGCGTCAGACTCGAAAAAGTGTCAGGTTTTCCAAGTCACCCTAGTAGAGCCGCATGCAAGTGGTACAAGAACCTAAAGCCAGGTAGCTTTAACTCTTTTGAATTTTTTAGTCTTGTTTTTGCCCGCATGTTTTTCAACAACAAAAGACGGGCCAAGAACCGTCGCACCTCATGTCAATCAGACAGAGAAAGGGAAAAAGATTGCAAGCCTATATCTAATGATTTCGTCACGAATCAGACCAACTCAAGGAGCCCAAAGACGGAGTGGCTTTCACTGTCCTTATGAAAGGAGTACGAACGAGCCCAATTCTACACAAGATGGCTTGCGCCCCTCTGAAGACTCTAGCCATACCCTTCGCCCTTTCAACAAAGTTCATCGCCATGGAGGACGTCTATAGGGCCTAAGCCAAGGAAGACAAGGGCACAGATGGAAAAATGAAACTTGACAAGCCCGGTAACCACAAACCCGGCTGAAACGACTCTTAATAGACAAAGAAACGAGTCAAAATAGAAAGGGGGTCCGAAAAGAGGTAGGGGGAAAATAGGTCCCCTAGGCGCTTCAACAACTTCTCACCCCTCAATGCCCCGATAGACACTGTCCTAACGTAGATCGATGACAAGAAACAACTTAAGTATCCCCCGCTCCCAAAGGGCCGAGGGAAGTGCTATTACGATGACAAGTGGAACGACTTCCACCGAAGTCAAGGCCACACCACAAACAGCCATTATGAGCTGAAGAACGAGATTGAGCAATTGATCCGAAGAGGCTATCTCAAGAAGACGTTCACTGTCGATGGAGGTTAGGATTAGCAACACACTAACGAAGAAAGAGGAAGACCGGAGGTTCGAGGAAATATCCACACGATCTATGGTAGATTCGCCTTGGAATGAACCTCCCAAGCCGAGCACAAAACTCACGCCCAGTACGCCTAGCACCCAAATGAAGAACACGTGTTCCAAGTCTCCAAGAGACCACCCACCAAGGAAGAGGCTATCGCCTTTTTTGATAAAGACCTACACGGGGTTCACACATCCCCACTACGACGCACTGGTGGTCAATCTACAGATCGTCAACTATAATGCGAGGCGCGTAAAAGTCGACAGTGGTAGCTTGATAGAGATTCTCTACCTGATCACGTTCAACAGAATGGGAATCGACCGCTAACGACTTCAGCCAATGATGACCCATCTGGTCGGATTCAGAGAAGAAACCATGAAGTCCTTTGGTTGGATCATATTACGGATCACAGGAGGCAAAAAACTAAGGAATGCCACCAAGGGACAGTCTAGTCCCTTGGTTTTGATTGTTCATCGACGTACAAGGTCATCATCAGAAGACCATGCCTTAATGCTTTGAGGGTCATTACCTCAACATGCTACCTCGTGTTGAAGTTACACAAGAAGAAGAACATGGGGGAGGTGCGCGGAAGCCATAAGGTGGTAAAAGAGTACTTTGTGGCCGAGATGAAACTCCCTAAGGCACTAACTACCAAGTAGCAATCAAGGAATGAGAAGGCTAACAAAGACTCCCTGCCCAATGACATAACAAAGAGCCCAAAGATGAGAGACATGTTACATCCCCATGTCAAACAACCGAACCAACCACAACCCCATCCTAATGAAGTACTAGAAGAAGTTTAGGTACATCCAACGGAGCTGGACCAGACAGTTCAAATTGGGAGAACCCTAACAGAGGGGATGAGAAATCAATTGGTTGAGCTCATGGGGCTAACCATGACATGTTTGCCCGGTCGCGTATGGATTTATCTTGGATATACCCGAACATCTCCATGCATCGGCAACACATAGATCCAGCCCACTCATAGGTCCGCCAAAAATGGTGAAAGTTTGAACCAGAAAGGTAAACAGTGATCGAAGAGAAAACGAAGAAGCTTATGGATGCCAACACAATCAAACAAATCAACTTCCCCTTGTGGCTGACCAAAGTCTTCCTAATCAAGAAAAAAATGAGGGAGTAGCGCATGTGCGTGGACTTCACCGGCTTGAACAAGGCATGCCCCAAAGACTACTTTTCTCTCCTGAAGATCGACATAATCGTGGACGCTACTGCCGGCTATGAGCTGCTTAGCTGCCTCGACGAATTATCTGGGTACAATCAGATCAACATGTATGTCACAACCCGTCCCGAACACCCGTCATCCCGAGGCGGGCATGACTACAACATAACATCACCAATACCCAAATTTACAAATGAATGACAATATACACCTACTATGGGGGACACACCCGTCCCAAAATTCTATTAACTAAAAGTATTTATCCCTAAACCTTTTAAAGGTTCGCCTTTGATAGCTTCTCTTAATCGCCTATATGACTTTATCACGTAGCTCTACCTAATGCCAGTAGGGGACCGATTCCTAGCTATTGTACCTGCGAGTGTATTGCCTTCTTAGTAAAACATTTTTTAAAATAATAACACGTTCCAAATATCACCATAATTAAATATGAATCAAGCATAAGTATATCAGCAATGATATAGATAAGCTCCATCTATTATAAAATCATACTGATTACCATAATAAATAATAAATCATCCAATATGAGAAAAATACCACATCTCAAACACACACCTCAAACACACATCTCAAACACACCACTCCACCACAACACACACACTGGCTAGTCATAGTGATCGTTTTAACCTCACGATCGGGAGTTGCAACGGTACCGTAACATCCGTAGGAATGCCTTCCTACGAAATATCCACACCCCTTTTTGGGGAGAAATATAATCCACACTCCTTACGGGGAGAAACATCCATATCCCATGGGAAGAATCCACACCCCTTACGGGGAGAAACCACACCCCTTTTGGAGAGAAACCATGGCATCGTCAAAATCAAATATAACGTCATCGAATCTCAACTCAATAAATATCGTCTACTCAACATCGTCAAGTCACCACGTCTACCTCTTTCTTTCCAAACTAACTTTTAAATCCAAAAATCATATTTCACACTCTCTTTTAAAGAAAACGTCTGATTTTATTAAAACTACTTTTCTCCCCCTTTATTTTTAGAAAATCAGGCATTTTTAGAAAAATAGATGTTTCCTATTCTCTTTTTAAAACACAGTCTAATTCCACCAAATCCAGCGAAAATTCATTTTCAACTTCCTTTTTGAAAACTATCGAAATCCAATCTACCAACTCATTCAAATAAATGCTTGATCCATATTATTTATAAATTCATACAGTTTAAATAATCACATATTTCATCACATATATTTATAGAAAAATAGTTTGGCAAGAAGACAGTACACTCACCTGAGTATCCGTTTCCGTAGACTCGACCGCTTACTTTTTACCGGGACTCCGGTGCCTGCAAACCTAATAGTAACAGGGCCTAAATTAATATTTTGTATAAAAACCCCCAAACCACGCTATGCAACCCTATATTCCGAATTGTTATTAATTTTATGTACCATGTACTTAAAATTAATTAACCGTTATGAATTTATTATGATTTTAGGATTTGTAACACTAACTAAACTTTAATTTAACAAGAATTAATAATCATTTGAAGTTTCACCTGTTTCCAAAATGTTTGGCGACCACAAGATGGGTTTTGAATTTCCCTGGAGTAGTTTCTGCAATTTCCCCTTCTTCTTTTTTTTTTTCCTTCTTTTTTTTTTCCCCTTCTTTCTTGTCCTGATTGCGCTACTGTTTCGGTTTCTGTTTCCGTTCAACTTCCGGCCAGCCACTTCCTCTCTCTCTCTACCACTACCACCCACTAGAGGCTTCCAATGCCTCGCCGCCCTCACCGACGGCCCTACTCCATCCCCTACTACCGATCACCAACCACCTCCGACCACCCTATCACCCGGCGCACCTACCCACAAAAACTACCGCCACCACCATTGACGGCCAACTCACGTTGCCCCCCTCACACAGTCATACCCGACGTTCAGAACTCACACATACAACAACCATGATACTCACTATCACACGCATAGCAGACACACCCACACACGTACAACTTTCTCTCTCTAACTCACCGCCGGCGAAAATCGGTGACGGCAGCCACCACACCGACACCCTCATCTGACCAAACGGATCACGCCCCCAACCTGATCTCAGACCCACATGCACAACCATACACACAAACACGCAATCGGTGCATTTACAGGGCATCCACTCACACACACACACACACACCGTCGGAACGGAACAGAGCACCCCCACCTCCGGCCGCATAACGGTCTGAACGACGGATAAACTACACACCTACACAAATTCGACCGAATGGAGGGCCCCCACCCACGCCGGACTGCACCCCGTCGCCGGCGAACTCACCATCCCGAACCTTCTCCTTTCCCTCTCGGTTTTTTTCGATTTCTTCTTTTGAGGTCCTCTCTACTGAATTTCACGCACATACATATATATATATGCATGATAATAGTGGGTAGGTTTTGTTCCCTTCACGCCACGTCGCCACTTTTCATTTCCCTTGTCTCCGGCCGAACTTCACGACACCGCCACTATTGGTTATGTATACATATATAATAATAATTTTTTGTCTAATTGCTCTTTCCTCCCCCAGCTTCCTTGAAACCTTGATTTCAACCCTTTTCAATTTTTTTAAAAGTTTCTAAGATTTTCAATTTCACCACCTAAAAGTTTCATTTACAAGTTAAATATCAATTACCTCCCTAAATTGGGATTTACTGTTTCTTATATTTCCAATTTGACCCCTAGACTTACTATTTGAGTTTTTAATTGTCCTAATTTCACCCCGAATTTTCCCAATTACTCTAAAATATCACTGAAATGACGTACATGGTACAATTGAGGTCTTACAACTCTTCCCTTCTAAAAGAAATTTAGTACCGAAATCCTATTACCTTAGTCGATTAAATGTGGATATTTGTTCGTCATCTCGTCTTCTTACTCTTATGTCGCATTTTCCACTGCACGTTTGTGCCATAATACCTTGACTAACATAATCGTTTTCGTTCGCCTACCTGGTCTTTACTGCTTAGGATTTGGACTGACTCTTCCCCGTAGGTCAAATCTGTTTCCAACTCAATCGGTTGCGAAGTCATCACCTGAGAAGAGTTTAGCACATATTTTCAGAGCATCGATTCATACAGGTTGTCGTGTAGTCGAGACAATTTTGGCGGTAACGCAAGTCCATACGCTGTCATGCCCACCCGGTCTAAAATTCCATATGGTCCGATGTACCTTAGACTTAACTTCTCTTTCTTCCCGCACCTCGTTAATTTTCACCAGGCTACTAATATATTAAAGTTGCATCACCAAGTTATACTTGTCTCATGTGATGCCAGAACAACCGTTTCCCGTATGGGGTCTCATCATCCTCAAATCGCCCAAGATTTATAACCAACAACCTTTCATCAACTCATAACCATCCAACAAACAAGGTGCACTTGATCGATTACACTTAACACAGATAACTCACTGTCAAAGGATCTCATGTTCCCAACTGCTTCCACTGCGCTACTCTGATAAAATCAAAATCAGTAACACACTATATGCCGAGAATATTTCAGTACCATAAGTCTATTTCAACTCGTCGTAACCGGCACTTATCCAATTCATCCGATATTTCCTAATCGCTCGTTGCAACAATATTTTCCATTTAGCACTTAACCTAATTATAATCGCTACCAATCTCATAAAACAGATAGCTCTACTATCATTCACCTCGATAGCTATCTCCACTCTTTAATACTCATATCGATATATTTTTTTTCATAATACGTAAATATCACCAACCCACATAACTACAACTCGCATAATTCAAACAAATAATCTATAAGAATTCCTTTCATGCCTCCACATTTTATCAAGTCCCTAACCTGGTCACGTGCTTCAAGTTTGTTTCCATCTGCCTAACATGCTTCAAACATATATCCACGTATATATATGACTCAAAGGGCATAGGTACGCCCCAGTCACAACGAAATCGACACCTTCTAGTAATTGTTAGCTACTAACTGTAAAACATTATACCTTGTATACATATCGGCTCAAGGATATTTTAAATTCTCCTTGTCCCGTAATATCTCAATAACTTCTAATTTCCAATAAAAAGTAGTCACCTCGGTTATTTTTAAATCTCGCAAATTTCGTTTTCCTATCTCAATTCAATTTATCAGATCGGAATCCCGTATCCTTTTCATAGAGCACTTTATGCGATACCACCACGATTGACGACAAGATAGTTATTGGCATAACCAGTTTTTTTTTTTTTTTTAACCCACATATTCAAATAACTTATCAGCTTCTGACACTACAGTTTCCCCCACGGATTGTTCATACACTGACGATGCATTTCACTTTGATAACAATTATTGTCCAGATCACCATGCAGCGATAACACTTATGATTTCAGAATTTCAGCTCCAAGATTTCGAGTAACCAATTAATAAAATTCCTAGAGCTACTAATCCTTGTCCCTTTTGATTTTAAAAGGTTATCTTGTCCCAACTTAATTTTAATATTTGCATTAAATTGATGCATCACGCAATCAAACAATCCTATATATATTGGACATATGTATCAGGAAAACACTCATCAAACTCCTCTCCCTTTTCTCTTCTAGTATAGGTTAAGGCTACAATAGCCCACCTAGAGATTTCGCTACTTCTCGACCTTAACTTGACTAACCAATCACCGAATAACATGTGCTACAATTTTCCATCTCCATTCCAATTTACTAATCATACTCACGCCATTACAGTATGATTAATATTACTGGGGTATCGTATATCTTATTCTATGCACCTCTTTTAAGGTCTCGTCTGTAAATTGACATTATCAACCTCACACATTTTATTTCAAATTCCCCAAACTTCCTCATTCCTTCAGACACGCTAATCAGCTCTATAGTCAAATTCCCACTGCATTGCCAAACCTTCTTAGCTGGACATCCGACTTTTACATGTCTACACCACGGTAAAAAAAAATCAATATCAAACAGCATTACCATCTGATCAGCCGTCTACTAAACTTTCAAGGGCCTTAACTTAACCCACAAGTTAATATGAACCATCAACGCACCCAATTTTTTGACCCGAAATATTTGTTATAGTCAGCCCTGTGACCGTCATCATTCCCTTCCACTCTCATCGTTTCCAATTGGACATCTACTTCTGCGCTTCTACCCTACAATCAACAAATATCAACTTCATATTTATAAGCTCGATTAGAGTGGTCATCCGACCCATTGCCTAATAGGTTTACAAAGATCTCAACTTGACACATACATTAGTAAACGTTAGGACGAATGCGATCTCTACTAGTTCCAAAAAGTTCCGAATTCCAGTCACATGTTCTCGGCCTTCTCCATATTCCGCCAATCCACCACTTCGACTTCCTTTAGATTCATTTGAATGCTATACCTTAAGAGCACTAGTCATATTTACTGCATTAGTCACCGTCTTAGTAACACATTCTGGAGATGTTCCACATGCTCTTTTCTACTTCCGACCAGATCACCGTTTTACCACGTCACAGCCTCTAATCTTCAATTACAAATCCCCTACTCAAAAATCTGATACCCTATTTGTTGCAATCGCTTTAACAACCTATCTACTCTAACTTTTACGTTACTAACACCAAATCTTTATGGAAACATACACCAGGTCTACCTAAATCATTAGTTAATATTCTAACCTATTGTAACGACTTCTTCTTCTATTAAAACTTCCTAAATCGCAAACAAGCTTACTCCGATTCCCAATATCCAACACACCACCCCCAAGTTATTCGAATTCCACTAAATGCAATCAATCATCAACTCAAATTAATCCACTCAATTCTTCCTATCCTATAGCAATCACTTTTAAAGTCTCAAGATTATAATTTCAAATCTCAGTTTCCCATATTCATTAACACCAATATACTTAACCAACTTATGTGCCAATCGTTCACCTCTTTATCACTATGGAACCCTTTTTTTTTTTTTTAACCACAATCACAATTACTAATCACGCTTACAAGCACCCTGTCCAATCTCGAAATTACATAGGGAAAATCCCTAGCTATTACCATATCCACTGCCGAAATTGTATGAACAACATGTGCGTACTGACCCGTGATATCCTTTCTTTAATACTTTGCTAACCTCCTAAACCCACTATCCGACTAATTGAGGTACTAGATATGCCTTTCCAACATTACATACCTTTATTTATCCCAAATTTGACTCCACCCGCAACTCTACATTACTCCTTCCAATGGATTATATCTACACGCACCTACTATCCTTCTAGATCCACAATCCTCGGCTATTTCTTATATATCATTTCCTATTACCTTGCCCCATGCCACAACTGTTATTTCGTCTATTAATCAATCTGAAAAGTCCTACCAAATTAAATTCTTGTCCAGTAACGTCACAGTTCCCTTTCAGATTGCCTATAAAGCGATTTACTCCTTTTGAATATTATTTCCTATTTCATCTTAAGTGTGTTCTGCCATATCATCTAGTATATTGATAACGACGTCATTTATTGTTTGTCTAACTTAGCCTTCTTATCCTGGGGAAGACATTCCTCCTAACAATATCATCGCGTGGTCATATCGTTGCTTGCCCAAAAAGACAACCCTCCACGCACCATGCTAATTGCACAACTTTACGAAATAAAAAAAAAACCTAACACCCATATACCAAGCTCACCTATTAACATCTTATCTCATGTCCCCTACTGACTAGACGACTGGCACGTCCTTTTACCTCATGATCTTCTACCGACACATCTCCTGACAAGTCTACAGAACCTATAACCTAGGCTCTGATACCAAAATTGTCACAACCCGTCTCGAACACCCGTCAACTCGAGGCGGGCGTGACTACAACATAACATCACCAATACCCAAATTTACAAATGAATGACAATATACACCTACTATATAATACAAACACCTACTATGGGGGACACACCCGTCCCAAAATTCTATTAACTAAAAGTACTTATCCCTTAACCTTTTAAAGGTTCGCCTTTGACAGCTTCTCTCAATTGCCTATATGACTTTATCACATAACTCTACCTAGTGCCAGTAGGAGACCGATTCCTAGCCGTTGTACCTGCGAGTGTACTGCCTTCTTAGTAAAATATTTTTTAAAATAATAACACGTTCCAAATATCACCATACTTAAATATGAATCAAGCATAAGTATATCAGCAATGATATAGATAAGCTCCATCTATTATAAAATCATACTGATTATCATAATAAATAATAAATCATCTAATATGAGAAAAATACCACATCTCAAACACACACCTCAAACACACATCTCAAACACACCACTCCACCACAACACACACACTAGCTAGTCATAGTGATCCTTTTAACCTCACGATTGGGAGTTGCAATGGTACCGTAACATTCGTAGGAATGCCTTTCTACGAAAATTCCACACCCCTTACGGGGAGAAACATCCATATCCCATGGGAAGAATCCACACCTCTTACGGGGAGAAACCACACCCCTTTCGGAGAGAAACCATGGCATCGTCAAAATCAAATATAACGTCATCGAATCTCAACTCAATAAATATCATCTACTCAACATCGTCAAGTCACCACATCTACCTCTTTCTTTCCAAACTAACTTTTAAATCCAAAAATCATATTTCACACTCTCTTTTAAAGAAAACGTCTGATTTTATTAAAACTACTTTTCTCCCCCTTTATTTTTAGAAAATCAGGCATTTTTAGAAAAATAGATGTTTCCTATTCTCTTTTTAAAACACAGTCTAATTCCACCAAATCCAGCGAAAATTCATTTTCAACTTCCTTTTTGAAAACTATCGAAATCCAATCTACCAACTCATTCAAATAAATGCTTGATCCATATTATTTATAAATTCATACAGTTTAAATAACCACATATTTCATCACATATATTTATAGAAAAATAGTTTGGCAAGAAGACAGTACACTCACCTGAGTATCCGTTTCCGTAGACTCGACCGCTTACTTTCTACCAGGACTCCGGTGTCTGCGAACCTAATAGTGACAGGGCCTAAATTAATATTTTGTATAAAAACCCCCCAAACCATGCCATGCAACCCTATATTTCGAATTGTTACTAATTTTATGTACCATGTATTTAAAATTAATTAACCGTTATGAATTTATTACGATTTTAGGATTTGTAACACTAACTAAAATTTAATTTAACAACAATTAATAATCATTTGAAGTTTCACCTGTTTCCAAAACGTTTGGCGACCACAAGATGGGTTTTGGATTTCCCTAGGGTAGTTTCTGCAATTTCCCCTTCTTTTTTTTTTCCTTTTTTTTTTTCCTTCTTTCTTGTCCTGATTGCACTACTGTTTCGGTTTCTGTCTCCGTTCAACTTCCAGCCGGCCACTTCCTCTCTCTCTCTACCACTACCACCCACTGGAGGCTTCCAATGCCTCGCCGCCCTCACCGACAGCCCTACTCCATCCCCTACTACCGATCACCAACCACCTCCGACCACCCTATCACCCGGCGCACCTACCCACAAAAACTACCGCCACCACCATTGACGGCCAACTCACGTTGCCCCCCCACACAGTCATACCCGACGTTCGAAACTCACACATACAACAACAATGATACTCACTATCACACGCACAGCAGACACACCCACACACGCACAACTTTCTCTCTCTAACTCACCGCCGGCGAAAATCGGCGACGGCGGCCACCACACCGACACCCTCATCTAACCAAACAGATCACGCCCCCAACCTGATCTCAGACCCACATGAAACCCACATGCACAACCATACACACAAACACGCAATCGGTGCATTTACAGGGCATCCACTCACACACACACACACACCGTCGGAACGGAACAGAGCACCCCCACCTCCGGCCGCATGACGATCTGAACGACGGATAAACTACACACCTACACAAATTCGACCGAATGGAGGGCCCCCACCCACGCCGGACTGCACCCCGTTGCCGGTGAACTCACCATCCCGAACCTTCTCCTCTCCCTCTCGGTTTTTTTCGATTTCTTCTTTTGAGGTCCTCTCTACTGAATTTCACGCACATACATATATATATATGCATGATAATAGTGGGTAGGTTTTGTTCCCTTCACGCCACGTTGCCACTTTTCGTTTCCCTTGTCTCCGGCCGAACTTCACGACACCGCCACTATTGGTTATGTATACATATATAATAATAATTTTTTGTCTAATTGCTCTTTCCTCTCCCCAGCTTCCTTGAAACCTTGATTTCAACCCTTTTCAATTTTTTTAAAAGTTTCTAAGATTTTCAATTTCACCCCCTAAAAGTTTCATTTACAAGTTAAATATCAATTACCTCCCTAAATTGGGATTTACTGTTTCTTATATTTTCAATTTGACCCCTAGACTTACTATTTGAGTTTTTAATTATCCTAATTTCACCCCGAATTTTCATAATTACTCTAAAATATCACTGAAATGACGTACATGGTACAATTGAGGTCTTACAATGTACCTACCTGACAAGAGAAAAATGGCGTTCATCACTGACAAAAGCCTCTATTGCTACAAGGTCATGCCCTTCGGCCTAAAGAACACTGGAACTACTTACTAGAGACTAGTAAATAAGATTTTTGCCAAATTGCTCTGAAAAAACACGAAGATTTACATCAACAACATGCTCGTCAAGAGCAGGAAAGCCAAGGACCACCTCGCTGACCTAAAGGAGTGCCTCGATGTTCTCAGAAAGCATATGATGAAATTAAATCTGAGTAAGTGCATATTCGAAGTTAGCACCGGAAAATTCCTCGATCACTTGGTGACCTGAAGGCAAATAGAGACCTGCTAAGAATAGGTCAAAGCGATCATGAACATGATGTCCCCGAGGACGATCAAAGAGGTTCAGGGCCTAACAGGGCAAGTAGCGGCCCTAAACCGGTTCATTTCACGAGCCTCCAACAAGTGTCTACCCTTCTTCAAGACTCTGCGTAGCAACAAGGGTTTGGAGTGGACCGACGAAGGTGAAACCTCCTTCTAGGCAATCAAAAAATGCATTTCAAAACCTCAGATACTCACACCCCAAAGCTAGGGCAGGAGATGATCATGTACCTGGCTGCCTCAGCAATTGCCATAAGCTCAGCCTTGATAATCAAATAACATGGGGCTTAAAAGCCTCCTATATTATGTCAGCCACACGCTAAATGGAGCGGAGTCCTACTACCCCTGCTTGGAGCTGATCCCATATGAATTGATAATCTCCAACAAAAAGTTGTTGCACTACTTTCAAGCTCATCCGATGGTGGTACTTACCAACCTACCCCTAAAGGCTATACTGCATCGACCAAAGCCTTCTGAACAACTGTTGAAATGGTTAATGGAACTAAGAGAATTCCACATCAAGTACCGACTGCAAACGGATATCAAGGGCCAAGCGTTAGCTGATCTAGGAAGCCGAGACGACACCAGCAACCCGGACCAGTGTTCAGCCAAGTATTAGATGGCGTACATAAATGGATTGTGAAACTACAATAGTTCAGGGGCCAAAGTTGTGATCTGCACCTCCAAGGGCAACATCCTTAAGTACACCCTGAGACTCGGTTTCAAAGCAACAAATAATGAAATCGAGTATGAACCCCTGATCTTTTCTCTAAGGATCATCAGAGAGCTCGATGCACTGATACAGAAGTCTTTTACAACTCCCTCTTAATAGAAAATCAGATCAACGAGAAGTACATGCCAACAAGACCAAAATGATGGCATACCTGAGCAAAATCACGCTCCTGATGCAAGGCTTCTAGAAAATCACAATCAAGCAAATCCCACAAGAAGAGAACAAGCACACCGACTCACTAGCTAGTTTATCCTCCACTTTTGACTCCCGGGGACATAGAAACATCATGGTCAAGAGCATCCTACAACCAAGCTAAGACAAACCCAAAAATGAGGTAGAGATGATAAAACACCAACCCAATTTGATGGACCCCATATATAACTACCTCGACAGCAAACCCCTTCCGAAACAGAAAAATAAAGCCAAAAAAGTTCGCTACTGCATATCCCGGTACACTCTACTGCAAGGGGTCCTATACAAGCGCTCTTTTATGGGGGCCACTGCTCTGCTGCCTGTGTTAAGACGAAGGCCACCAGGACCTCCAAGACATCCTTGAATGCTTCTGCGACAATAATTTAAGAGCACAATCCCTGGCCAGCAAAGCACTAAGGCAAGGCTACTTCTAGCACGCGATGGAAGCCAACGCAAAGGAACTAGTCAATGAGTATGACAAATGCCAGAGATTTAGACCAAGTATCAACACCCCAGTAACGGATCAACTTCATATGTTAGGACTATATCCATTCGCCCAGTGGAAAGTGGACATCCTTGGGCCCTTCCCCATTGCAACAACTTAGAAAAAATTCATCGTAATCACCATCGACTACTTCACTAAATGGGTAGAAGTCGAAGCCATGGCTAAGATCACTAACACCAGGATTATAGACTTCGCCAAGAAGCATGTCGTCTGCCGATTCGGATTTCACAAGCCATTGTCAATGATCATGGATCGCAATTTGACTGTACCTTGTTTGACGACTTTAGCACAAAGCTGGGCATTCAATACCATATGTTGACCTTGGGCCACCCACAGTCCAACGGACAAGTCGAGGTAACTAATTGAATGATTTTACACACCACCTCGAGGGTCTCTACTGAATAAATGTCATTTGCCATGGATTTCAGATCTGAGGCAGTAATTCCCATGGAGTTGGGTCTACCGACCTGCTAAATAGCCTACTACAATCCTAACAGGAACCAGCACGAACTAGCGTTAAGCTCAGATCTGTTGAAGGACAAATAGGAATACGCCTACATCCAACAAACAACCTGCAAGAAACGGATAGCCCGGTACCACAATAAACACATCAAAGCATGTTCGTTTAAAGAAGGTGACCTCGTGCTGCGAACAGTCACCATTTTCACATGAGACTAAGGAAGAAAAGTTGGGACCAAATTGGGAAAGACCCTACCGCGTCACCAAAGTAATCGTCCCAGGCACCTACGAGCTCGAAATCCATGAAATATAGAACACATAAAGCAAAGTTATCATCCCAGGAAGGAAGATCGTTGAGAAATCCATGAAATGTAGAACACTTAAAGCAATATTTTTAGTAGCGTGTGCTCTTTTGGTGTTTTTTTGCTCAATAAAAACCTTATGGTTTACTCAAAATACGTGCAAGTGTCAACACATGATGGGACAAAACCACAGTCAACATCTACTACGTTACCCCAACCACGAAAGTATGAATAGGTCACTACCAATTAATGGTGCCACCCGTTTGACCAAGCGGCTACGTCCCTCAATAGCACGACTCATCAAACAGACAGCTACGACCCTCAATAGCCTGATTTGGTCACCAGGAGACTACGACCCTCAATATCCTGGCTCAACCAAACGGCTACGGCACCAACAATTTGATTGGGAACTGATACCTTACCTGGACGGGTGGGAAAGGGGTCGCGACTAGCCATTAGCACAACTCGCCCGACCAGGCAGCAACAACTTTCTATAGCCTAGATCGGAAACCACATGGCCATAACATCAACAATCTAGTAAATAGCCAGGCGACTACGGAACCAACAGCCTGGTTCCCAGACGGCTAAGGCTTCAACAGTCTAGATGGATGACAGAACAAAACAACCCCTCCACACAATCAACTACAATCGATAACCCGGGTCCACCTTTAACGGGGGTAAACAATGAGTAGAGAACATCATCGTCGACGCCCTGAAAGACCCCTCCGTATAATCGGCCATGTCAGCTAACCTGAGCCACCCTGGCAAAGGGACCGACAAGAAGTAGATTCCATTTGATACTGGCTCATGAGTTGGATGACCCCTCCATATAATTGGTACATCCGATAACCCGAGTCCACCTCAAAGGAGGCTAGTGATAGGAAAAATCCGTTGAACCTTGCAACACTCGTCAGGTTTAACTTCAAATTCCCAATGGATGTATTGAAAGAACCCTCCGTTCAATCAGACAGAACTTGATAACCCGAGCTCACCAAAATCGAAGGTCGACAAGAAGCGGATGCCATCCGACCAACCATCCGAGTTACAAACAACTTTAGACTCAACATCAAGTTTTCATATTGATAATAATTAAAAAAAAAAAAAAAAAAAAAAAAAAAAAACAACCTCCGTATACTCGAGCAAACCAGACAACCCGTGTCTACCCGAGTAAGGGGCCGGCGAGGAGCAGAGTTCATGTCTTGTAAAATTGGGGCCCTACTATTGGATGAAGACATCGTCAATTGATCCAATCACCACATAAGGGCTAACTATTGATTGACATCTCTGCATAACTATTTATTGTACTCCAGGTATGTATTACGACTACTTGCTGCATGGTTGTTATCAAAATACACACAACGTACAAAAGCAAATAGATACGCAAGAAAAATATTTTTTTTCCATATGAGTAAGCTTTCTTACAAGTTTATTCACAAGTACATCTATACAAAAGTCGTCTAATACGCACAGAAGGTGTCCTAAAGAAAATATAGACGGAATAATGACCTTCCAAAGACTGAATACTCTCCCAGAAGAAATGGGAAGATGGCATAGAAGCCATGAACAACCCTCCTCCACTATTACGGAAGGGAAAAAGATTGGAAACTTTACGGAGAGAGGGGGACGCGGAATCCTTTGCCTAAAACTCACCTGAAATGACCGAACCTGTCAACCCATGTTCGACAGGTGAAGGCTTCCCAGCCCAGAAGCGGATTGATTCCATGAAGGCTCACCCCAAGAGCTTGAAGCGCCAGGAGGATTATTCCCTTACTTAGGAAGCAAGCCGCCAAAGACATAATCGTCTTTAGGCAGGACTAGTGACAACACACCTCTTCCATATCGTTGCATAGACCTACAAGAAGAGCTCCAGTACTCCTCGGCGACAAATGGATGTAGGAGAACCCCTTCTGCAAGCTCTCTTTTCGTCGACGAAAGGAGATTAAGATTTATTTACAAACGAACAATCGGGCATCACATCGGCAGCACGACGAAGCTCCATTTTCACCTACACTGTTGTCCTCAATTGCTAGAGCACTCCCAACTGCAGTTTGGAAGGTCTTGGCCCTTTAGCCTCCAAGCACCCTGAAATCTCAAGGCAACTACAATACATGGAGACAAAAAGAATTCTAAATTCCTTCGGATAACATAAGTATTGAAGTTTTTGATCATCTATTCTCAGTCGTTGAACAAAAACCTCTGTCTTCCAATATTCGTCACTATGGCCATCTTTAGAGCCCGTGTAAAGGCTCATCAGAAAAATAAGAAGGAATAAAGAAGAAGTTAGGGATGAAATAAAAACAATGAAACGCTCTTTAAAAAGGCGCCCCAGATGAAACATTAGGGGGCACACCCCATTAATGACGTTAAATGGCACGCCTCATTAATGCCTGACGGATGAAAAGATAGCAGAATCCCCAAAAACCTGCATGCAGATACGCTTCATAAAGACTTTACCCAAATATACATTGAAAAGGCTGCACTGGGACACACACTGGTCATCTCTGCCTTGAGAGTAGGCAAAATCTGGCATGTGGTCGATTTAGAAATCGATGAGACTTCACCCGGGGAAAAGCTAGGAGCAATGGGAAGCAGGCAGACAAAGAAATGAAACAAAAGTACAATTTCATTAAAAAATTGTATTTACAAACTAAGAGGGCGTACCCCGCAGGTCTGGGGAAAAAAAAAAAGAGAAAAAAAATACAAAAATTTACGACTAACGACAAACACCTCCTCAGGTCAAAGGTTTCTCCCCAGGCAGGTCTCTCATCTCTTTAATTGCAATAGTAGCACGCCCTCCCAAGCATCTCCCTCACCATGGCGCTAGACACTCACCACCTCTTCAAATTTGGGAGACCACTGGAGCCGTCGCTCAGGCGATATAATCATCTCCACAACATCAGTAGTCTTCCGTTGTGCAGCAGCAACTTCCTACCGTGACCTTTCGATGTCCCTAAGAGCCATAGAAACAACGCGCTCAACCTCCGTCGCCCAAAGATCGCGATCCTCCAACTGGGACCTCGCCTCATATTTTTAATGCTCCAAGACACAAAGCCGAGACACTACTCCCCTCCATTCCTCAAGTAAAGTAAAAGAGTGAGCAACGGTCTGTCATATGATAAAAATAAAATTAGTCGAAGCATAAAGAAATCATCAAAGTCATCACAACAAATAAAAAGGCAAACATTCTTATCGCCATGCTCAACTGCAGCAAGTTCAATGCAGGATCAATGTCCAACTCCGTAGCCGCCGCATTAACGTCCCTCGGAGGATATGCAGCTTAAGCCCATCTTTGCATATCCTCCAGATTGAGGAAAATCCTGGCACTGGCGAATAGCCCCTCAATCTTGGGGGGGCCCATTCATCAAGATTTAATGATTGTGACCGATCCCGAGAAGGTTCGCCTATCTTCTTTTTTTCCTCCCCGGAAGTAGCTGGAAGGGACTCCTCACTCACTTTGTCGTCAACCGTCACGAATCACAACATTGATAACCAACTAGCACCTCCTCAAGGAAAAGTTGAGGCCAGGGCAGGACATCGCCTCAGAGAAGCCGAGAAGGAGATGACCGCCACAGCCGCTTCCTGAGCAGTTATCGTCAAATCCACTAGTACGAAAGATATAGTCGTAACCGTCTGAGCATCCTCCAAGGTCTCTGGCTCAGCCTCCAGCAGCTCTGCGTCAAACAAAATTGTCACCCATTGCTGGAAGGCAAATCAAAACAATATCGAAGAATAAAAAGTAAATGGGGGCCACAACTCCCTCCTCGGATGACACATCTTAAAAAGACAAGTCAGACCCCAACGAAGAGTCAAAATCAGAATCCGGAGGAACAATTGCCTCAACAGGGGCTGTAAAGAAGAGATTGAACGAGTTGGCCTTAAGGGAAACAAAGTCCATTTCGGCCTCCAGGCGCCCCGACAGAAGGGCAACCGTAACCTCCTCCACGTAATTGAGAACTGAAAGGAAAGGATACTCTGCAAAAGAAACAAAATATCAAAAAGAAGACTGTCTATTACAAAAGGAATGTAAGGAAACAAACTTACCCGGACGCAACGACCATCTACTCAAAATCGGGTGGGCCTTATATCCTTTCATAGGTCGCTCCCAAGATCTTCTCACCAGTACCCACCTGTTCTTCCATCCCAAGTTGTTCTTTGGGATCCTGACAATAAGCCATACATCCACTCCAAGTTTGAAATTAATACCAGGAGTCGAACAGCCTCATGTTCCTGGCAAGCTGGTAAAAATAGAAGAATAAGGAAGTCGAAGAAGGTACACCGCTCCGCAAACACAAAATTGAGAACCCCACCATCAACTTCCATGCATTGGATCCCAATTGCAAGGATGCCAACTTAACGTCATGAAGAACCTCATGGATAAAATGATGGAGGGAAAAGCATACCCTACCAAGGAAAGTATCTGAGTAAAAGGAAGTACAACTAGACGGGCAGTCAAGCACGTTCCACAACGTCTCAAAAGTTATCAGGAGCATGTTAGGAGCGATGAAAAATCCTTATGCATCTCATGGACTTGTCATCACTCAAATGGCTTACCACTAGCTGGGCCTCTACCCACTCTCGTTCCCTCACTAGTGTCGCATCAGGAGCAGCTTCAACTTCAAGAGTAGGAAGGCATCAGACCTCTACCAGTTCTACCCCCTCACCTCGAGCGACCAACAAGTTGGTCGCTCCACTGCTGTTGGCAGCCGGAGTTTGGGCCCGCAAGTTTCGCCGGTAAACCCTGCGAGCATCCTTGACCCTCAGCAGGGGGTACTCTAAACGACAGCCCAACATCATTATCGCCGCCATACACTCTGGATGATGGCCCAGGCTCATCGCCGTCCTTATTTCCTAAAGAATGAAACAAAGATCAAGAATCTCTCAACGAAGTACGCAAAACTAGATATAACAAATCTCGAAGACAAAGATAATATTCGAAAGAATGTAGCAGGAGAGTTCATACTTCCTCCCTTTAAACAGGTCGAGCACGACTCCTTGTCAACCATTACTTAGGAAGTCGAGTCGACCAACCGTCGAATCAAGTTATGCGACAATAAATACCCAACACTCTTGAAAGACAAAAGGTTGAAACAATTGGACACAACTAGTACATTGAAACAACACAATCCTCGAAGAAACGACAAACGCCAAATACTCACGGTACATCCTCATATTCCCAAGGTGAGAAATCATTACGCCCCTAGGAATAAGGGACATTTGATGAGGAAAATTCAGCAAAACTACAAGGGCGCCACGTGTCCTCGAACACACAACCAGCCCAAGAAGTCCAGAATCGGCCGGTCGGTCGGGCCTCATCTCCTGATCCATCTCGGTTCACTCTTCCAAGGGTACGAGTGCCATTACGCTTCCGCTCCAAAGGCAGTCAGAGTCGCCTCTCCCATAAAAGAAAAAAATCGTTGTCAAAACAGTCCTGCAATCTCTGCATGCCCTCCCAACCATCTCTTTGGAAATGGGACTAGGATCCACGACATTACCATAACAACACCAAAAGAATAAGGGAAAATTTGTCAAACGAGTCTTTTTTTCCCTTCCGATATAAAGGTCAGAACCCTACTGGTCTGGTATAGGTGAAATTTACACTCTTGTATGTGAAGTCTTACACCGTCATAGGCATTTACTGCATTACTATATCCCTTCTCAGTGTCTTCGATTAATTCTCACATCGAAGGTAGGCCCACTTGCGATAGTCCCCAATCCATCGCTCTCCAATCTTAGAGTTGACGTGTCCGATGATCCACTTACAGACATCATCAAAAGTCAATATTTTTTGTGTAAAAAATTACAATAATTTTAACTTCAAATTTTTGACAAAAATACTGAATTTTTCAAAAAATTATTACACCGAGTAGATTAGATAAATAGTGAATTGTAAAATTTGAAACCATAGCAAAAAACCCCTAACATCAACTAGGGCATGTTTGACTTTCACCTCGAAGATAGTTTTTAAAAGAATTGTTAAAATGTATTTTTTAAAAATGACAAAGTTTGTTTTGTTTGAAAATACATTTTTTTTTAAAACAGAATATTTTATGTTTAACAATTTTATTTTCAAAAACATTTTTTTTCAATTAAGGTAAATAAGTTCGCTCAATTTTCAAAAATTACCTTTTAAAAATAGTTTTTTTTTAATTAAAAAATATTTTCAAATTATAAACTAAACATGATCATAATAGTGTTTACAACAATTTCACTATAACAAAATACAACAATTTCACTTGACATGCATGCATGTCTAGCATAAATCACAAGCCTATGTATGTTGTGTAGCTAGGGTTTATGGCGATCATAAACCCTAGCTAATCGCAGGGATGTATCGAGCCAATTTTCTTTCTCCCGATTTTCACGACTAATACTGCCAAGATCAAACCGCTCTTCGTTTAAGATCATTGTCATCTGCAATCGAAAAATAGTTGCAATTTCATGCAATATATTTTAGCAAAATGAAACTCCAAAAAATTTATGGTAAATGCGTCTTACTTTATTTTTCAGTCGCTCATTCTCTTCCATAATCTCAGCATGCTGCGTGATTTTTAACACCAACATCAACAAGCATGTAGTAATATCTAACAATTTTAAATTTTAAGACAAATTATATTAAAAATTCTTTCATTTAGTTTGATAAAAATTTATAGATTTATTTTTTGGGGGGAATTTACTCAATTTGATCAAAATATTTAAGCTCATTTTTTTTTTCCATTAAATTTCATTTATCAAAATCTTACTATTATTAGCTCCGGTTGTTGCTGAAAGCCACTATCCAATTAAAGTATAAAATTGACTCAAATTATAACCCCTTATTTATATTTTTTAATAATGTTATTCAATATTTATAATAATAATAATAATTGAAAAAAGAAAGTATCCGCACTACGTTGAAAAGGATTTCTGGCTCCGTCCCTAGTCAATATTAAATTTAATCCGTTTTCAATACGATTTAGGCTCTTTTGAGTCATATAATTAACAACTTACAACTAGATGTCTTGCGGTACTTAAAACCCTAAATAGTGCTTAGATCAAAATTATTTTTGTTCTCCGAAAATTAGAAATAAAAAATGAAATACGGGAACCCAAAAAAATGTTTTTTTAAGGTTTGCTTCCAAATTTTGAGTAAATTTTCTGCCATATATTTATGTTTCAAGTTTTTTACGAACAAAAACACTAAACAAAAATCACCTCAACTATATGAATGACCTAAAATTTAGGTTTCATAATATATATATATATATATATATAGTGGCCGAAGTATATGATCAAACCTTCCTCTGAAGAGCTGCAATGCAATCCAAAATCCGTTCATTCTGAAAATTAAGAAAAATTTGCACAAGTTAAATATTTGAATCAAAGTGCACACACACACACACACACACATATATATATATATATATATATATATGTATGCATCCGTTTATTTTCTTAATGTTTTCCATTCAAACAAAACGTATTCCTAAAGTAAAATTGAGAAAAACCTTTGCCTTGATCACACGAGTTAATCCAACTTCAATAACGTCCTGTAATTGCTGCAGTTCCTCTATATTCAATCTCTGTATATCCTCTCCCATCATATGCCTGCATGAATTGACCATGCAAATCATCTAATAAATTATATAATGCCAAAAACAAATTAGGAAAATAAAAATAAAAATATTTAATAGTTTTTAGTAAATATTAATTCAACCGCTACCTCAACAGATGCATCTTCTTTGCAATTTCCTCGCCCAAACCTGTTTTCTACAATGAGATCACACAAACATCTAAGATTAATGAATAATTACTTAATATATATTGAAAAGATGAAAATAAATAACCAAATAAATAAAAAACATGTTAACTAATTACCTGTAGTTTTCGTGAAGGGCAGACAAGTTTTTCCAAATTAGATTGGAAATTATACTTCATCAGTATATCAGACATGCTTGAAAACACGTGACAAAGAAAGATTATGTATAATTTAAACTTTTGAAAAACTCAAAATTTATAAGATTGGAAAAGAGGAGAGAAAAGAAGAACATACTTAAGAATAGAGTGACAGAAAAAATAATTTAAAATGAAATATTTATGAATTAGATTATCTTATTTTATTTACTAAAATTATTTTTAATATATATTTATAATGGTTATAATTATGTGTCCTAATTACATGTTTATTAGGCCGTATTATTCAGATTAAATTAGTGTGTAATTATATGATTTTATTTTGTACTATGAGATAACAAATTAAATTTTCGACACCTATGTGCACGTATGATGGAAGAGGAAAAATGCATGAGAATGACAGGGAGAAAAGATACGTAATTTGAGTATGAAAAATAAATTTTATATTTTATACATGATGTTTGTATGAAATTGGGTTTGCAATCGGAATGTTCTACTTCCACATATTCTAGTCTACGATCGTTGTATCTTCGAAAGGGCTCGCCATTTAATTCTATGCACAAAGACGATGTATCTCTTCTTAGAAGACCGGTTACACTTTTTGATCCCTATAAGTGTTTTTCCCAATATTTTATATTTTCAATTTATCTAAATTTATAATTGTTAATATTGTGAGCTATTTACAGAGATCAAAATAACATGTAATTTTTATTTATTATTTTATTTTAGTTTACATAATTTTTTGAAATTTTCCCAACAATCTAAGAGATATATTGTAACACTCCATGTGCTCCACTAACCTAATACCTTTTGGACCGAGTCCACGTGATCCAAAATATTTAAGCCAAAGCACAAATAATAGCCCACATCGTACTTTATATATTAAATAATCTTTTCTAATATTTCTGATATGAAATCTCACAATATCTCTCACTCAAATATGCGACGTCCTCGTCACGAGTCCAGTTTGTCCCTTGGTTAGTGGTGTAGATAGCCACCCATAAGCAAACATAGGGTAAGACTCTATCCCTCTCCGGAGCCTCTACTCCTCTATCAAAACCACCACAGTGCCGTTTTCAGACTAGGGTTAGCTCTGATTCCATTTCTAATACTCCATGTGACCCACTGACCTAGTACATTTTGAAACGAGTTCATGTGGACCAAAATACTTAAATCAAAATACTAATAGTAGTTACCATACTTTATATATCAAAAAAAATTATAATATTCCAATGTGGGATTTCACTATAATTTTATGAAAAATGAAATTAATCAAATTTTGGTTGTAATATACAATCTATTTTGCCCTTAATTTGATTGAATGTTTCATTTATTATTCCAAAAATAGTGGACATAGTAAAGTATATTGGTTCTATCTAGCCTATTATTTGAGTAAAAATTCAGTTTCCATTTCAATTTTTAGCTTAGTTTTATTTTTCTTACTGAAATATTCTTAGAGTGAATTACTTTGTGAAATTATATTCATGAATTTGCATTCATTAGTATATGTTTGACCTAAGATATTTTTTATGAAAAATCATTTTATTAAACTGAGAATTTGAAATTTATTTTATTAGTATTCTCACTATTAATTTTCCACTTGAAATAGAGACAAATTGAAATGCGGAATTTGTGTAGGAACAAATGTTCAATGACAAATATTTGGTTAATACAGTTATTGTTTATTTTCATTTTCATTAATTATTATTATTATTCATTCTCAAAGTGCTTAATTCTCAAATATGATACCAATTATTACAAAAAATTAGATTATCTTAAATTCCTTTAGTATTATATTGCCTATCATTTTTACTATATATTTAATTTCAAATTATTTGGGGGAGTTGTTAGAAAAAATAAGTTAAAATCAAATAATTAATAATTATATTATACATAAATTATCTTATTTCATTTACTGTGCAATGGGTTTAGGTGTCCTAATTACATGTTCGGTATAAGCCCAATTATTTTGATTAAGTCATAATTTTTGTAGTGTTAATTATATAACTTATTTTATACTAAATATGAGATTGAAAGTTACGTCATCTACCCAAGATGTGTGTACAACGGAAGAAGAAAAATGCATGAGAAAGAGGGAAAGACAAGAAATTTTTACTTTAATATTGAGTATGAAAAATATATTTTATATTTATTCTTTTGTATTTTATATATGATATTTGTGATCAGTTGAGTTTGCGATCGGTTCACTATGTTCCGCTTGCACATTGATATCCTAAGATTGGTCTCTCTTGGGAAGACATAACCATTCAACCCTATGCATAAATGACACATCTTTTTTTATGATAGTGATTGCACATTTCAATTCAGATAATTTTAATTTATCGATATAGTTGTTGATATTGTGAATTATTTTAAAATATTAAAAGAAGATATGTTTTTCAGTTATTATTTCATTTAAATTATATAATTATATAAAATTTTCTCTATATATAAGAGATCATCGATATTGAAAAAAAAAAAAAAAAAAGTGGGGGAGGGGGAGAACGCCGTGGTAATCTTGAATTCGGTTTATATTTAATTAAAAAAAAAAAAAAAAAAAAAAAAAAAAAAAAAAAAAAAAAAAAAAAAAAAGAGGACATATATAAAACTGAAATAAAAAGAAAGAAAATTATACACACACATATAAATGTGTGTGTACATACCTTGAGCTGGAATACTGGAATAATTTTACACTTTCAGATAGATATATATATATAAATAAGTGTGTGTGTGTACCTACCTTGAGCTGGAATACTTGAATAAATTTCCACTTTCAGAGATGATTATGAGGGCAACCTGGGCATCGCAAAGAACAGCAAGCTCTGAAGCTTTGTTTAGAAGCCCTCTTCTTCGCTTGGAGAAGGTGGCTTGCCTGGCCGCTGTCTTTTCAATCTTCTTGATCTGGATCTTCTTCCTCACCATTATAGCAGCTATTTTATATATATGTAATTACCCATCACCAAAAAAAAAAAAAAAATATATATATATATATATAAAAATGTCAGTCTTTTCGGCTTAATTTGCAATTTTCTTAAATCAGACGGATCACATATATAGCCATGTAAGAGCTTGAAAGAAATGGAGCGAATTAGGGTAGGGTTTTCTTTTCTGTTAGTTCCGGGTGCACAATAAAGGTTATCGCCATGTGACCTAGAGGTCATAGATTCGAATCGTGGAAATAGTCTCTTACAAAAAAACAAAAAATAAAGTTACGTACAATAGATCTAAATGGTCCGACCCTTTCCTGGACCCCGCCCATAGCGGGAGTTTTGTTACACTAAGCTAGCCTTTTTTTTTTTTAAGCAGAGTTTGCAGAAACCCTAAAGAAATATGCATTTTTGCATATGACTCAATAAACCAATAAACACCCAACAATTATCTTTCCTAGGATTTATGTTCCCAGATTTCTGCTACAGTTCTTAGAAAAACAGAAATCTGGGAACAAATATGTTTTGTTCTAAAATTGCAGAACATGAACCTTTTTTTTTTTTTTTTTTTTTGGTTCCTCATATTTTTTTCCAATTTGTTGGGAAAATTGTTTTGTCAGGTAGGGTTTTCTCTGATAATGTGAGCAAGGAAGTTTTGATATATACCAAAAACCCTAGTAAACAAACAGTACCTAATTCGGATCCGGGTGAATCAAATATATGAACAAGAATGGAAGTTTACATATGTGTGTGTGTATATATAGCAGAAACCCTAAAACAAACAATACTCAGTTCAGACCCGGGTCAGGAAAACCACCAATCAAGTGAAATTTGAGGCAATGCTGAATTCAGTAGATGGGTTTACAAGAAGAACCGGAAATTAAAATAAATAAACAAATAATCATTGGGGGGCACTTACTCTTGATTGGAGAGCTATGCAGCCGACAGAGAGAGAGAGAGAGAGAGAGAGAGAGAAGAGAGCACCAATTTGGGAAGAAAATGGCAAATAGAAAGGCTGTCTCCACAAAAAAGAGAAATTGGGTATTTACACAAGTGATTTAGTCCACGTGTCATCTAGTTTGGGGAAAACAGGCCCCCTCTCCCAATTGACCAGAGTGCGACATCCGTCAACTGCCAAAATAGGCTGGCATTTTTTCTTTTATTTTTTTTTTTTTTTTTTTATATTTTTATGTGGTGCCAATAAGATTGATAAATACTCTTGAAACACTCTCCAATTAAGTTGTTTACATAACAAATATTTTTTAAGAAAAAAAATTCTGACAACGTTTCAAATTATTTACCAAGTCCGAGTATCTGGTGTTGGCAACACCGGAACTGTTTGTAATTTTATTTTTTTTTTAATCCCAATGTTCAAAACGTTGGACTAAAAAAAAATTTGTATTGGCTTGGTCCCGGCGTTTGTAACGTCGAGACCAAGGGTCCTTTTTTCTTTATGCCAACAGAGAGTAGAGAGAGGAGCACGAAATGGGTTCTTGAAAACCCAAGTTTTTTTATACACTTTATACCCCTTAATTTTGACTATTATTTCATTTTAAATAATTTTATTTTGTTTTTTACTTTTTTTTTTTAATTTCGTTTTTTTTATTAAAAAAAATTGTTAATTAATTTTAATTTAGTTGATTGATGTAATTAAAATTTAAAAATGATGTCAAACGGTCGATCAAATAAGTCAAACATTTAACTTATTAAAACAGTGAGGTAAAAAGTTCTGAAAATTAATTCAGTCAGTTGACCGACTTGACAAATCAGTCGACCGTTGAAAATAGTGGGTTTAAATTGCATGTCTTGATCTAACATGTCAACCGAATGAGGTATCATGTCAATCAAATTAAATTTTTACTTGAATTCAATTGAAAATAAAAAAATATTTTTACTTTATTAATAATAAAAAAGTAATAAATAATAAAATAAAAATAAAATAAAATTTCATGTTATAAAGTAATAGTTGAATTTTAAGTAAAAATATTTTAGAATGAAAGTAAAAGTATTTCGGAATAATTCTATTTTTTTTATTACCTTCCATTCCAAAATATTTTTACTCTAAAATAAAAAATAAAAAAATATTTTTACTTCAAAAAATTATTCATTTTCATAGTAGATTTCTATTTCAAAAAATATTTTTGAAGTAGAAATATTTTTGAAATAGATTTCTACTTCAAAAAATCTAATATAATAAAAAATCATAATAGATTTTTTAAAGCAAAAAAAATATTTATCTTTTTTCAATTGAAATAAAAATATTTTTTTATTTTCAATTGACTTCAAGTAAAAATTTAATTTGATCGACAGGTTATCCCATTCGGTTGACAGGTTAGATTAAGACATGCAATTTAAATCTACTATTTTCAACGGTTGATTGATTTGTCAAGTCGGTCGATTGACTGGATTAGTTTTCAGAATTTTTTACCTCACTGTTTTAACCAGTTAAACGTTTGACTTATTCGATCGACCGTTTGACCTCATTTTTAAATTTAAATTACAACAATCAAATAAATTAAAATTAATAAACAAAAAAAAATTATAAAAAAAAAAACAAAATTAAAAAAAAATTGTTTAAAATGAAATAATGGTAAAAATTAAGTGGTATAAAGTGTATCAAAAAAACTTGGATTTTCAAGAATCCATTTTGTGCTTTTCAAGACCAATTTTGTGCAAACTTGGTTTTCAATAACCCATTTTGTGCTTTTCAAGAACCCATTTTGCGCTCTCTCTCTCTCTCGGCATAAATAAATAAATAAAAAAGAACTTTGGTCCCGGCGTTACAAACGCCACTCAGGCCTGGTAAATAGCTTGAAACTCACATGTTGTCAGAATTTTTTTAAAAAAAAAATATTTATTATGTAAAGAACTCCTCTCCAATTTGTAGTTATTTTTATAATATTTAAAAGATCTTTTATTTATTTATTTCTGTTTAATTATTTGGGATATCTTATATTATATTTTATTGATAAAAATATTCTTACAATATTATATTTTTTATTATTACTTATTTTTTATTGTATGTATCGTTCTCTTGTTTTTTATTTTTATTTTTAAAATTTGTTACTTCTATTCGATATTTTTAATTTTATTTTTATCTATTATTTTTGGTATTTGATAGATAGAAACCCAAAAATAAAAGGCAAAAAATAAAAAGTTAATTTTTTTTTTTGTTTTTTGTTTTCTAACTTTTTTTTTAATTTTTTTTTATAAACACAAAAAACAAAAAATAAAGAAATAAAAAATACAAAGAAAAAACAAAAATAAAATTAAAAAACAAGAGGGAAAGATAAAATAATAAGAAAAAATATTCTAAGAGTATTTTTGTTAATAAAAATGATAAGGAGTGTCTCAAGTATTATAAAAATTATAGGATATTGATGTTGCCAAAAATTCTCAGCACATACGATTAGCTTCTCATGTACCAAAAACCTCTTCAACTTTATCTTTCAACCTGCAAAACCAATTATTTCTTTATGGAGGACACCGATGTAGTGTCGGCCAAATACCTCCAACGTGAGAATAAGTTAATATGATTGTGGAGAAGGCTAAAACACTCAAATCAGTCATAAAGAATAAATAACAATATCTTCTTTTTATATAGACTCAGTAGATCTCTGTCGTTTCATTGGTGTGGTTGCCCATTTCCTGGAACAAGGGTCAAGAGAAGACTGGAGGGCGTAGCAAGGCTGAACTTTTTAGGATGCTCATCTGTGCACTTCTTCAAGTAATCATCCTTATATTTAATAAGTGTTTAGACTTCCTGAGTTGTTATATGAGTCTCTGATTAACTGCTCTTGTATTGCAAGGCATCCATATGTCTTCTACAGTGGCTAGAAGTTCTGATGATGTGAGTGAGTTAGACACTCAGCTCATGCATCAGTTAACTGAGTCCAATCGCTTGGAAGAAAACTTGTGTGTTATCTAAGAACAAAAGGTCTCCCTTGAGACAGATTTAGCACTGTCAATGTCATCTCAAGAGAAAGTTTGAGACAGAGTTGCGCTCCGCCAACGAATAACGTGAAGTGCTACAAAGGAGTAATGAGCTTTACTGCATAGAGAACAACAGACTTCAAGCGGAGAACTCCGCTCTGAAGGGAGAGAGCTCTGTTTTGAGGGAGAATATCCTCACTCTGAAGGAAGAGATCAACTCAGTACGCATAGAGGTAGATCACCTGAGAGCTGATCTTGAGATTCAGGATGTTATCCTCCAGGCAAAAGAGGATACCCTCCAACACGTTCAGAGTGAGAGGAATCAACTCTCAGCTGATCTAGACCAAGAGCAACTGAAGTCTACTAATCAAACGCAGACAGTAAAGAGGCTGTCAATAGAGCTGGCAGTGAGGGGAGAAGATACTAAGCAGAAGATCAAGGATCTCTGGGCTAAGTTCAAAAGGTGATCCAAGAACATCCAGTTGGTGGTCTTCCGCTATTGTCAAAGACAGTTGTTAGAAGAACGCCCAAAGATAGATCACTCCTTCTTGGAGGCTAAGCTAGAGGATACAGCAAAAGGAGAAGATGTTGCTGATGAAGAAAAAGAAAATGCTGAAGATGAAAAGTTTCCATCTACGTCAGCTGCTAAGGTGCCTGCAAACAACTCAGCACCAAGCCTTTCTGGTCAACTCGCTCTAAGCTCAGATCAAGCTCTGCCTGGCGATGTTGCTGGTCTGCAAATCTTTGGCCAACCAAATGTTGCTAACCAGAGTACTGTTCTTTGATTTTGAAAGTCTGTCTTTTCAGTTTTTAATGCTTGTAATTTTTTTAAATAATAACATTTTTTTGTAATCATGACCTATTTTAAACAGTAACCGTCGAGTAAGTCTTAGAAATACATTGTCATAATTACAGTACATATTCCGTCAGCACACGTCACTTGAACATTAATGCATACCTTTCTACATTTTATTTACACTTCTCTCCTCATTGGTTTGGATATTTAAAGCCAAACCAAGCGTTGATCTTTTACACCAGTCCAAATGCTCTCTCTTTCTCTATTTTATATTTTTACAGAGTTTTTTCTTTCTCTTCTCCTTTTCTTCCCTTTACAACCATGTCGTGACCATCCTCATCCTCTTTTGATGCGATTTAAGTTGAGACGTAACGAGAGATCGAGCTGGGTAAAAACTTTCGTGCCCTGATAACAACAGCAAAAACTCTTACCGACAAGCACCCTCATCTCAGAGCTTTGGAGGATGCCTGTGCCATCTTTTGTGCTATGAATGCGGCTCATTTTCGTGTCATCTCGCAACTTCATGAACTCAAAAAGCAGTTGAAGAAATTTGAGAGGAAGAGACGTGATTTGTCCACTAACTTTCACTTCCATAAGGTGTATGGCGATTCCATAAAGGCGAAGCCAAACAAGCTCTAGGAGAAAAACAAGGAGAAGAAGACCAAGATCCAAGAGTTGGTCTGTAAGATTAACCAGTAAGAAGAGCATGATTTCTATCACTCTAACTCGGACTCTGAAGGTTTAGGTTCCCCTTCTTCTCTTGGGTCAGAATGATGTCACCGAATCAGCCTTGGTTTTCGTAAAAGAAGTTTCAGACTTCTTTTTTGTTTTGTTTTGTTTTTATTTTGAAGTGAACAGTTTTATATTCTTTTTTTTTCCTCGTTTTTGTACAACAAACAATCTTCTGTTCTGTTTTTTTTTTTTTTTTTTGTAACGATGTACCCCCATTTCTTTTTTGTTAATATAAAATATGGGTTTTGATATCTAAGTGTTTATTTGTGCTTCTTCTGTATTGTTCGTTTATTCCCCACCTGCCTGTCCTCCTTCATAACTTGGTTAGTGCGCTAAACTAGTTATGAACTAATTTAGGTTTTTGGCAATAAATAAGAAATTTGAACACAAACATAATCACAATAAGCAAAGTCACAAAATGAATTTAAATCGGATTTTACCATCACAGGTTCCCTACCAATGAGAATTTCTTTTTCGTCTTATTCTATAACATCTTTCTCAAAATATTGTCTGGTCTTGAACTTATCACTCCTTACCATGGAGTTAGTGTAGACTTGAATAAGTGTTCTGGACTTTACCCTTGAATATGTAAGGTGTTGAAGACAAGAAGTCCATATTTGATGGAGTCTTTGTAGTAGTTTATTTGGGGGACTAATAAGTCCACATTGTCTTCCCTTAGTTTTGAAAACTAGAAGTTACAAATAATGAACTGATCTGCTTTCCCATGAAATGAGATGTTATGTCCATGTCTGGGTTGATCTACCTAGTTTATCATATGTAGTAAGTTCTCTATGAGTGAGCTGATCGATTCTGCTCATTTGTGAATGAGTAAGTTAATCTGCTCTACTCATATCTGAGTTGATCTACTCAGTTTCTTTGTTTTACACTTAGTTTTATGCTAAGTATTTTATGAGTAAGCTGATATTTTCTACTCATTTGTCAATGAGTATGTTGATCTGCTCTGCTTATATCTAAGCTTATATGCTCTGCTCATGTCTAAGTTGATCTGCTCAGTTTGTGTTGTTTTACACTTAGTTTTATGTTAAGTGTTTTATGAGTAAGTTGATCTGCTCTGCTCATATCTGAGTACTCAATTTGTTTGTTTTACACTTAGTATTATGCTAAGTGTTTTATAAATAAGTTGATCTGCTCTGCTCATGTCTAAGTTGATCTGCTCAGTTTGTTTATTTTACACTTAGTTTTATGCTAAGTGTTTTATGAGTAAGCTAATATGCCCTACTCATTTGTGAATGAATAAACTAATCTGCTCTGCTCATGTGTGAGCTCATCTGCTCAATTTGCTTGTTTTACACTTAGTTTTATGCTAAGTGTTTTATAAGTAAGTTGATTTGCTCTACTCATGTCTGAGCTAATATACTCAGTTTGTTTGTTTTACATTTGGTTCCAGCGCCAAATGCTTTTTATACATTTAGTTTCAATTCACTATATGTTTCTTATACATGATTTAGATAAGAGCATGACAAGAATAAGTATTTGTAAAATTTAATGAAGAAAATTTTGATTATTTGCTTTATTCAAAGAATGTCTCACATAAGAGAAAAACAAATTCAAAGATTAAACAAAAAACATAAAATGTAGGATGAGAAGAAATCTCATACGAAGTACTTTCATAAGTGAGAGATGTTCCAAGGTCTTAGAATTGCTATGCCATCCAAATCTTCCAACTAATAGGTCACTAGCCTGTTTACTCTAGTTACTCGATAGGGGTCTTCCCAATTAGGGGCTAGTTTTCCCAAACGAGCCACTAGGCGACGCGGCATTAATCTTTTGAGTACCAGATCACCTACTGCAAGGTGTCTTGGACGTACTGCATGGTTGAATATCCTTGTCACTTTTAACTTGTAGGCGACCATCCTCAATGTTGCTTTGTCACGTCTCTCTTCCAGCAAGCTCATCTCTTGTCATATAGCTTCTTCATTCTCGACAAGGTTAATTGTGTCATCTCGTCTTGATGGCAAATCAATCTCCACTGAAACAACAACTTCAGTTTCGTAAGTCATGGAGAAGGGCGTTTCCTTTGTGGTAGATGTTGGTGTGGTCCGAGAAGCCCACAATGTAAGACCCTGATTGAAATTGCACTCTCCATGTAAGCTTAGGCCTTTTTTTCCTGTAGTCACACAGTATATTTCTTTTCCAAAAAAATGTAGCGGACTCTCAATCTAGATTTGTGTTTTTTTTTTTTTTTTTTTTCATTTGACTTGTACTATTTTTTTTCTGATTTTTCTTTTTCATTGATAACAGGAGATTAAAAGGAGTTGAATGGATTATATTTCAATTTTTAAATTACTGATTATTTTATTGTATTTGTAATATATATTATTAGTTGTTGGTGATGTTTACTTGTTAGTTATTGTAGATGTTCTAATAAAAATATGCATAGAAATATTGCGCAAACAGAGGAGATTACATTTAAAAAAAAAAAATTAAAGATATTTTTTATCAGTCAATTTTTTTTCACCCGTGCCTTGATCAAACCTTCTTCAAAATTTAGATATTTTAATGTTATATTTTTATTTCAATCTAACTATTTTTTTTTTGAAGTCCAAATATATGTTTTTTAAAAGATAATTTGTGTTTTTAGATTCCCAAAAATTGATAATATTTTATATACTAAATATTGATATTTATTTTTATTTTTAGATTAAATATATTGATTTGTTGATTCTATTTTATGATTGTGGCTAAATTTAAAATTATACCTTTAAACAAGGGTAAACTTTAATAATTTAAGTGATAAGTACTAAAAAATGAGTCATACTTTATTTAGAATTTAAAATTATTTTAAGTGATGGTTTTATTTTTATTTTAAGGGATTGCATCATTTTGGTATTAAATACATTTAATTTAATAAATATTTTATATATTTAATTGTATTATGAAACAAAAGATAATATATCGATAAATAAGAGTAGTTTTTTTTAAATGTTTCTTCACGAAATGTTTGGACTGATTCAAGGGAAATAGAATGATATGATTAAATTATGGAAGTTTGGGAAGGAGGGAAAATTTAATGCCCCACTTCTATAAAAGTTAAGTTAAATTATATTTTGCCCTAGACTAGATTAGATAAACAACTACATAGAAGGTCTCTCATTTTCTATATATAATTTTCTTTCGTTTACCCAGTCATCTCAATATCACAACTAATGAGGTCTGCAAGTTTCACATCTAAAACATACCCCATCCGATAGTTTACAATATAATATTTAACAATAACAAAATCAGAATAGAAAAAGATATATCCTTTGAGTTTTATGTATGTATTTTATTAGTTTTTTTTTTTTTAATTATTATTATTAATTATGTTTTCAATACATATAAATTTTAAAATTGATATGGTACGTTTAATCATTAGAAATCCTTTGAAAATGCTAAAATAAAAAATTAGAGTTAACCACATTTTCATAAAATAAATTCACATGGCCATAGGCCCAATAAAAACTTTACGAAAATACTATTTATAAAAAAAATTAAAAAATCCATTTTTTTTTTTCATAAATAAACAAATAAATCCTAATTCAATTTAGATATCTATTTTATTTAAAAAAAAAAAAAAACTATATGATTTCTCTTTCCCTTTCTCTTTTTCTATTTTACAACCCTCCTCACCATCAGCCGCCGCCGCCGCCGCCAGTAGCTACAACTCCACATCGCTGGAGATATTGAATTTTGTTGTGGTGTGATATTCAATATTTGGTGTACTAGTAGCGATGATAGTGAATATTTTTTGTAGTAGTAATGGTGATAGTGACTATTTGTTTTGGTGGTGGTGGTGATCATGATAAATATTTATTATGGTGAGAGGAGTGATAGTAAATATTTATTGTTGTGGTAGTGATGACAACAAATATTTATCATGGTAGTAGTGATAGTGGTGATAACGAATATTTACTATGATGGTGATGATGTTAGGAATGTTTTTGTGATAGTGGTACCAAATAGTTATTATGGTAGTTGGGGTAATAGTGAATATTCGATGTGGTGAAGGAAGTGGTAGGAATGTTTGTTGTGGTGGTGACAGTGAAAACAAATATTTTTGGTGGTGATGGTTGAACATCTGATGTGATACTAGCGATGATAGGGATGTTTGTTGTAATGGTAGCGGGGGTGAATGTTTGCTATGTGGTTGGGGGTGGTAATATAATGAATATTTGTTGTGGTAGTGAATACCTGTTATGATTTTTATTGTGATAGCAAATGTTTATTGTGGTAATTAGTGTTTATGATTAAAAAATTAATTGAAGAATATTTTTATCATGCAAATTTTTCATTTTTAAAATTGAATTTTTCATTAAAAAAATGTAAAATGGGCATAAAGTTTGAAATCCATATAAAAGAAAAAACCCATAATACAATTAGTATGAATGAGAGTTTCGATAAGAGCAATCCAAGAATTAAATCTTAAATTTAATCTTGAATGCACCTGGGTACTGTGAAAAAGTGCACTCTTAACATCATATACGATGAGATAATTAATCGACATACGCATAAACTAGTCCGAATACACCTTATCTTTAAAAAGAAAAAAGAAAAAAAAAAAGAGTTGGTTATCATGGTGAAGTGAAATGTAGATTCTATTCTATTCCTTGGCCACTGAAATCTCTTCATCGAGATATTTCTTTTTTCATTTTTTTTCTTTAATTAAAACTCTTGTTTTATAATGTCAAAAATCATCGGCGTATATCTCACAAGTGGAAGTGGGAATATAATTGTGAAAATGATCTTTTTGGTTGTTGATAAATGACTCGAGAGTTTAATTGATTCCTGGTATTTGAAAGTCGACATATTGAGTCCTTAACATTACATTTTCGTTCCGAATTGGCCATTTATGTTATGTTTTCTGTTCATTACTGTTAAATTACATTTATACCCTTTAATTGGGGTCATTTTTATATTCCATCTAAAATTTAAGGGTCAAATGTGCATTTTGTATACTATTCATCTATCTTCTTCCTACACTGACGGCGAACTCCCACCCCTGCTCCATCTCCGGCGACCCACCCCCCACCCTTGCTCCATCTCCTGCGAAACCACCCAACCCCCACCCCTGCTTCATCTCCAGCCGCCTCACTGCCTTCACTTAAAAAGCCCAACTCACGTCCATGGGGGGGTCAATTCATTAGGTGAGGATGGGACAATTGAATCCATGGATAGGAGTGAAGGGTGATGAGTCTCCATTGAGAAGGATTTGAGGAGGGAATCTATCATTAGGGTTAGTTCTGCTGATGGGTTTGGAATTATCATGGGAGAAAAAAAGTGTTTTTTTTTTTTAAATACAACAATATTGATCAGCCAAACACGTCCTTAAGCATATCAATTCCACCTTAATTTCTCAAATTCAAGTGAAATTCAACACCCTAAGAAGAAGATTCATGAAACCCAACTGCAATTTTTTGAAAAAATGAAAATTTATGTAGAGAGAGTAGAGAGAGAAGCTAAATTGACTCTCTCTCTAACCCTAACCAGAAGGAAAATGGGAATACGGAATCAAACACACCAAACCCATTGTAGTAATGATCGAAAAGATTCGAAAAAGCGAAATAAAGAGATTCAGAAGCAGATAAACAGCAATTCAATCTGTAATTTTGGCAACTTACCTACCAATCGATGAAGCCGAGGCCTAAGAAGAGGACCAAATCAATGGGGATTTTGCAGGAGTGACCTTTGGAATAAGCTTCGATCATCAAATATCCAGAGAGATTGGGGGTTTGCCAAGAAGAATAAATGGCGTTTAAGAGCCTCATCTTCTCTAGAATCTTTTGGAAAAAACCAATAGAATAACGAAGACTACTACCATCTGAGATTTTTTTGTTCCTCTGGTGGGTTTGAAAAATTAGACAGGGGAGGAGAGGGAAAATCAACTGTGCACAAATAAAGCAGAGAGAGAGAGCAAGCCCACCGATGGTCGCTGCTTTCGGAGACGAACAACGCCAACGAACACGTTATTGTCAGCAGCGGCTGAGGCCAAGCGGCGTTCCCTACTCCACAAAAAGGACGGCTATACCCTATTAAATTTGTTACGAGTAAAAAGTTAACATTATCTTTATTTTTTAACATGATACGACTAAAATATCCATAATTTTATGTTGGCTGTTAATAATGTTGATCTAACGAAGAAAAATCAATTTAAAATAAAAATAAATAACAAATACGTCTATATTTAAATGGGTCAACTTTCCCAATATAATTGAAGGAGGGTTTGCCCTCACGCTTACTTTTTTAAAGAGATCCGTACATCAAAGGTCAAAAGAATAACTTCTTGATATTGTCATAAAAAGCAGTGGGAATCAATTAACTCACAATTTTTTAATATTTTCAAGTATTTTTAAAATAAAAAAAGTAAACATTTTTTTTTTTAAAAAAAAGTTGATATTGCACATTGAAGAAAAAGTAAAAACATAATTTAAAATTATTTTATTTTGTCAGAGAGAGATCTTTTATCGGGGAAAAAAACATAAATTAATACGTAAATAGATTATCAAACATGTTTATTTTATTTTATTGTAAATAGAAATACTTTTAAGAAAATTGTACTTTTACTTTTATTTAAAAAAATCCCAACGGTTATTATTCTGCGGGTAATCAAGCCCTCTCATTTTTTTTCGAAATCTTATGTTTAGTACCTTGGGATATAATAAAATGATAATAAAATTGAAATTAGCGCAGTAATATAATGGAATTATCATTACCATTCCTATGTTTGGTAACGAAAGAGATTATATGTAATATTACAATAACATCTAGGAGTAAAATAATAATTTAATTGAATTTTTAAATGATATAATAGTTAATTTAGTTAAATTTCATTCCAATTTAAATATTTATTTAGTATTTGATCTCGTTTTTTTACCGATTATTGATTAAAATCTAATCTCATATAATTAGGATTAACCAATGCCACGTTTAATTATCTTGGTATTAGTTAATCTGATACTTTGTGAGATTAGAAAATCCTTGATAATATTAATGGAATAAACATAAGAATGGAATAACCATTCCTATGACCATTCCAATCTCATCTTAAATCCCGCGTACGAAACGCCACCTTAGTATATATTCCTCTATTTTTTATTTTTTTATTTTTTTTATTCTATTTAATGAGCAATTTATTTTTAATTACTTATTATTTATTTTTAACCATTTTTTAATTCTTATTAACATTAATTATGGCTAACATATAATCCGTACTTGAAATCATGGATTAAAAAAAAAATTAATTTAAAAAAAAAATAACTTTAATATTGAGACAATAAAACAAAAGAGTCAACATTAATATTCAACAAAGTATTGTATTTAAAATATCTATTGAGAATATAGTATGAATCCATATTCTTTCATATTCTACTTTATAAATATGTAATAGATTATTTTACTATTTATTAAAAATAAAATTAATCACTTTGCAAAACTAATTTTTAATTTGTTGGAAGAAAAATAATAATTATACATCAACTCAGGTAATAAATTTTAAAAAAATAAATATAATGCAGATATAGTATTTTGTTCCCAAAAAGAAAAAAAGAAAAAAAATTAGTGTTGAGGCTATTATGAAGTCTTCTATCTCATATTTTACCTTTTCTCATTTTAGATCAATTTAATTTTTAGTTTTTCAACTTACTTTTTAAAACTTAGTAGATATTAACCATAAAAATTTAGGGTGTATTTTGTTGAATGGAAAAGAAAATGAAAAGAAAATGAAAAATGAAAAAAAAATAAAAATCATGTTTGGTTAGATAAAAAATGGAAGAGAAAAAAAAAAATAAGATGGATAAAACACAATTTTCACAACAAAATTTTTTTCCTCACAAATTTGGGAAGAAAATAGAAAGAAAATAGTTAAAGGTATCAAAATTACAATTATATCCTTAATAATAAATTTTTTAATTTCTTTTTGCAATATATAAGGAGAAAATCGTAAATTACATTAAAATAAATTATTTTCTCTTATTTTATTTTTTTTCTCAACCAAACAGCACTAGAGAAAATAATTTTTCTTTCACAAAATATAAAAATATTATCTTTTCATTTTCTTTTTCTTTTTCCTTTTCTATCAGTCTAACCAAACATACTCTTAAGGGTTGGTTTCAATCAAATCACATATCATTTAAGGGGGGGAAAATAGTAAAAAAAAAAAAAAAAAGGGTTAAAATATAACTATGATTTTTCAAAATATGTAGGCAAAAATATAATTTTCAGAATTATCTATAATTAATTTAAAGTAATAGTTATTAAAGAATAAAAAATATTTCTATTATTAATTTAATTATTTTTTTAAATAGTTTCTCAAAATATAGAAGCAAAATACGTAGGCAAATTTTTTTTTGTATTTATATATAATTTAATTTTAATTAATTAATTATTAAAGAATACAAATTATTTATATTTTCATATAATCTAAACATTTCAATAATATTATTAAAATTATTATTTTTATAATTTTCAATTTAATGTCCATAATTTTTTGTATATTATTTTCTAATTTAATATTTTCATAAATATTATTTATTCAATTAAATATAAAATATATAAGGTTAAATATAAATACACATATTATGTTTATGTAATATTTTTTTTTTTATTTGAATCATTATTTGTCTTTTGAGATATTAGACGACTGAAAAATATCTCAAGCTCTTAAGTCCGTCTTGTTTTATATAATAGATATCAAATGTAAATTTTATCTTTAGTTAACATAAACTCCATAAGTTTCATCTAATTAATGTTTGCTAAAAAATTTAAAAATTATTTAAATGACTAAAAAAATAAGAATAAAAATAAAATAAAATTGACTAGTGTGAAGAGAATCTTACTGACTTTTCCCTTTTTTTATAAGCAATCTCCGGCTTTTGTTTTATATTTACTAACGGAAACGGAAATATTAACATAAATGATGTTATTGTCTTTGATAAAATTGTGTAATATCTATACGTAAGTAAAGTCTTTCAAGAAAAGTATGCAAAAACTGAGTAATGAAGACCTATTTGATGATTACTTATTTGTTTGTTTGCATTATTTTTAGGTATAGGATCTCAAAAATAAACAAATATACTCTGTAAGAAAATATTTTATTTTATCATCTTGATCCCTACAATTTTGCTTTAATTTGTATTAATATACTTCTTACCAAAACCAACCAATGTTTGTGTTAATAGGGAGATTTTGATGGACAATTAAATATTGATATTTTTTATGAAACTAATGTATTTATTGAATGTTTTATTAAAAAAAAAAAAAAAAAAAGTTCCAATTAATGATTGAATGATGAAGAAATTATCAAATGTGTAAAGATGAACAATGAAGAAATGAAGAGTATTGAAGATCCTGATAGAATTAAGTTAAAACAACTCAAATACTCTTATACTCTTAATGCAACCCTAATTAGGATAACACACGACACTATTAAATGAATTATATTTTTGTGTGTTTAATTTGATAAAATTTAGAATCCTAATTAGTGTTCAAATATTTACTCCTATGTGAAATTGAAAAATGAAAATTGACATAAGTGAGAATGATGTTTGAAATTGAATTTTAGAGTGAATTTAGTTAATCGAGAAAAGCAATCGGTTAACAGGTTCAAACGTTGAGTTTTTGAGTAGAAATGAGTAAGAAAGTGAGCAAACAGTATCAGTCGGTCAACTGATCCGATGAGGATTGATGAACTGATTGAAACAGTGAGACTTCAGAGAAAATATGGAGCATCTTGCATCGATCGGTCAACCGACCATGAATGAATCGGTCAACCGATGGGTGTAGTGGAATGGCAGTGAAAAGTCTCTAAAATAATCAGTCAGCCGATTGTGGGATAATCGGTCAACCGACTGTGGCTTAGTTTGACTTGAAAAATATCCTAAATCAATCGGTTAACTAACTAGCGTTTGGTTTTGTCCTGGCTTATACTCTAAATCAATCGGTCAGCTGACTAGCCAAGGTTTGGTCAACCGACTGTTTTGGTTGAGATTTCGAGGATTTTGCGATTTCGGTCAAAAACTAGTTATTACTAGTCATTTTTGACATTTTCAATAGAGTATTTCGGGGGATTTGATATTTCCAAAGAAATGGTATATATATTTTTGATATCCCTATTAATTAATTTGGTTCATATACTTAAAGATTATCTCAATTTTAGCAACTAAATACTTCCTATCTTTATGATTATTGTTGTAGAAATATTTTATGGACTTAATTGAGAGATTTAAAAGTTATTTTTAAATGAAATACACCAGAATTGAATGGATATGATATATAGAGTCTATAAGTGCATTTTAGAGGCATATCTTTTGAAAACTAACCGTTGAAAGGCTTAATTTAAATTCTTATATATAGACTTACGAAAATTAGATCAAATACATCAAGAACTATCAATTCCTAAGCTTTTCTAAGAGTTATCATACTGCTGAGATTATTCAAGAGTTTGTGATTAAAGTTCTTGAACTAAAGCGCTGTTAAATTGGTGTCACCGATCTGTACTGTTTTGCAATCTTGTTTTCATTCGTCGGTATTTTCCTATTGAGATCGTTTCAAGTTACTATTCTTAATTTAGATTTCATATTATTGTTGATTGCTTGAATTTAAGATCGTTGAAAAATAGTTTTTAAATTTAAGAACATAAAAATCTTTTTAAAACGATTTTGTGTTATTTTCTGATTGCGTGATATAATTTGTGTTACCCACACTTATTTACAATCAGATATTGATTTGTCTCACTTTAATTCTATCACGTAATAAATTTCGAAATATTAATTGAGTATAATTATTTTGAGGTGGTAGAAGCTCCAGTAAGAAGAAACTCATAAATTTTTTTGTATTTATAAATTTGAGTAGATTAGACACGGTTGGGCCGGTGTCTAGCCATAATAGCTAGGGTTTCAATTTTTTTCGGAAAAAATTTAAGATTTGATCTTTACCTAAAGTATAAAAAGGTTAGATTGTTTTTTCCCTTGAAAAGAATTTAGATTTTATTCTTCCTAAAATTGAATTATTTTTGAGTGAATTGTAAAAGTTCAATCCTTACCTAGAAAAATAATACTTGTGAGTGTTGTGAGGTTTGATCTTTAGCCCATTAAAAAAATTAGGTTGTGATTTTTTCTGTAATAAAATTATATTAGTCTTTAGCCTGAAAAAATATAGGATTCTTCCTTAGCTTGAGAAAAGAGAATTGTAAAGGTTGATTCTGAGCCTGGAAAAAGAATCAGTGTAAGGATTTGGTTCCGACAGTTAAAGGAATCAGGGGTTTACATGTTGTGAATCTCAATAGAGCTCGGGAGACTGAATTAGGTAAGTCTAACTTACTGAATTAGGATATATCTTGATATGCTGCATTATTTATTTTCTTTATATTTTATTTGGATATGCACCTAGAATTAAACATTTATCCGCTGCGTAACGAAAATAATAATTGATTTAAGATAAATTGATTATATGATAAATTAAGTGTTAAAAGTTTTAATTGTTTAAATTTTTATCGCTTGGTAGCTCACCGGGGCCAACAGTTTAGTTTTCTTTAATTCAATTTTCAAGTACTTTTACTGTTCATCTAAACAATTTTGGAGACTTGTACATTGAGTACCGGGGCCAACAGTTTAGTTTTCTTTAATTCAATTTTCAAGTACTTTTACTGTTCATCTAAACAATTTTGTAGACTTGTACATTGAGTAACATTAGTTGTAATTGTTAACCATACACTGAATCTTGGCCTACTAAGTTAAATCTTAATTCCACTAGAAAAATCAAATTTCAGTCCTACTAGGAAAATTAGTCACTGTCAATATTTAAACTATTTGTATATCTCTATAATATTATATCTTTTATATATATATCAATACAATTGTATCATTCACCTGAATACTCTCACACTCTAATTTCCAAACTAGAGTTCATATCTAATTTACTGTCTTAAATTTGAGAAGAGAAGTTAATATATGTATATAAACATTAGCCCACTATATTAAACTCTAATCTTACTAAAAAAATCAAACTCTAATTCAACTAGAAAAATCCTATTTACTGTCTATATATTCACTTTTTGTATATCTCTATAACATTGCATATTTCGTATATATTAATACAATCGCCTCATATTTTCTCTCAATATTTCGTAACTGAATTATTGTAATAGTTATAATGACATACATGTTGAGTAATTTGGTTTAGAGGTGATATTTTGAAATTCTTATAAATTCATATTTATTAAAGTCTTCGGTTTTGGCTTTTGGTTTGTTTTGAAAACTAGAGGGTTTTTCGGTGGCAGTTGGTATTTGATAAATTATAAAATCAGTCACTTATATTTTATGTAGTGAAATTCACATTTAGAACAACTTTTGGATAAAAAAATAATTAATATAAATATCAGAAAGTGAAATGTTGATTAAAATAAAATAATTTTATAAAATCAATCCACAGTGAACTTTCATAAAAATGTATTTTTCTACTAAATTATTTTCATAATTGATAAATTATTAAAAAAGTAACTCTCACTATTTTTTGGCAGAAAATGCCATCAGTTGTAAATTAGATGGGATAGTCAAAGACAACACAATTAAGGAAACTTAAGAAACATTTAATGAACATCCTCATATCCTGCCGACATATTTATAGAATTGACTATTTATAAGAACTATGTAATTAATATAAAATTCAGTGGTATATCCCGTTGGGAATTTGTCCAAAATATTTTTTAATCGTTACAATTTTAATGATTTCAAAATAATTTAATCACATTAGCACACAATTAGCAACAGTAATAATTATAACATAAAGAAAAGTTTGTGAGACTTAGAACATGTTAATTTATTTACCAAACATGAAGGAAATTGGTAGTGTTTCTTCACTACAATCACACTGTTCCATATCTTACCCTCCAATTTCAGCTAATTAATTGAAGGGTAACCTGACAAAATTAAAATCCCAATATAAATATAATGATCCATTACATGCATGAAAAAAAACATAAATGCAGATTTGTTTTTGTGTTCTATTCCTAAATTTCTGTTTCTGCTTCCAAAAGCAAACAGAAATATAGGAACATAAAACATGTATTTATGTTATGCTAATAAATTACAAGAATAAATTTTGGAAACATAATGGAATGATTTTTGAAATTCTGTTTTCTGTTTGTACACCCATAAAAAGGAATAAGAATTAAGAAGTATGTTTTCGTTCTCAATAACTCTAGGAACATAAATACGTTTGCTAACACCAATAGTTCTTAAATTATTTCTTAATTTAGGAGAACAAAATCAAAGTCAAAGAAACGGGTTTGGTCATAACTAGTTCTCCTTAATTTCTTTATTTTTTTATTTACTTTTTTTTTCTTTTTTTTTTTAATTCTACTTTAAATGTGAGAGACAAATTTACATACTTCATTTACGACAAACTTAAATATTTCATTTACGCAATCAATTTTCCCAAATTATAACAAAATAAAACAAATCTATAAGGTAAGTAATTATAATATGGTACTTTATTGTGCTTATCTTAGCTTAAATTGATGAATAAAAAGAAAAGAAAAAAAAAATCACTTCTCGATATTTGAAGTTAACAAGATTTGAATGGGAAATCTTTCAAAAAAACACCAACCCAGGTCCTTTATGTGAAAACAAAATGAGATTATTTTTCTGGGAAGGAATGGAATATTTTTTTTTTAAATTTGATCAAAATTTCAAGAATTTTGGGAATAATCTCAAAATTTTAGGAATATTTGGGAACAAAAACATATTAACTAAACACGTTTGTCAATCTAATTTTTAAAATTTTGGGAATAGAAATAAGAATTTGGGAGCAGAAACACCCAAAAGTTGGGGCCTAAAAGTAACTCCAACAGCTCGGCCATCTTTTATATCATTTCAAATTTTGACAATTTTGATGCTAAATTGAGCTCCAAGAGCTCAACCATCATCTGTGCTATTGTAACACAAATGCTATGCATGGGTTATTTTGGGCATTGGTAGTACCCTGTTTTATATTTGGATGAGAATTTAATTAGAATTAGATTTAATTGAGATTGGGTTAACCTTGGACTATTTTAGGGTTTTAATTTTATTTTAAATTTAAATTAATGTTAGAATTTAATTTAAATTAAAAAAATAAAAAAATCAAACTACATAAAAAAAATACATAATATTAAATATTTTTAAGTTAATTTTTACTTTTAATTTGAAAACAAAAATATATTTAAAAATTACAATTAATTCTAAGTTGATTTTTATTTTTAATTTTGATATAAAAATACTTTTTTTAAAATAGCACACAAATTTTTCACATTTGTTAGAGCATTTACTTTAAATTTGACCTAATTGTTAGAGATGCTCTTTAAACTACCAAGATTAACAATCGCAAGTGAAAAATATATAATTACTTTTAGAGCATGTGTAGTACACAACTACACATCACAAAGGTTTTATATACTTATTAAACCAATACATTTTAGAAGATCTAGGGAAAAATTAAAATGATTAAATTGTAGCACTTTCAAATCTACACTTCATTCTATTTTGTACCTTTAACTTTTGAATGCAAGGTGAAACGATTGATTGACCAATTCTGACTCACAACATAAATACTATATCTCGCCAATATCTCTTTAAAATATCATTTTGAACATTTCTTTAACAAAATTGTTCAACTTTGACCACTTTTTAGTCCGCTCATAAGTGAACAAGTTATAATTAATTTTATCGATTTTGATATATTTTCGTAATTTAGTGGATTAATTCCAGTAACGTACATTGAGGGCCATTAAAACAAAAATTAGGCGAGGTTAATTTAATATTACCCGAGTTTGAGAGAAGTATCGGAGAAATCATCATCCGTCGGAGGTCCACTATTGCAACTGTAGGCATTGGTGGCGGAGTCCGAAGATTGACCTTGCTCTTCTGGGATCACTGTATTTTCAAGTTCGATCAGCAGAGGTTTTTTTCCTTTACAAAGCATATCCATCTGCATTTACAAAAAAATAAAATAAAAATTGATTTTAAATGATGAAAAAATCAAAAGTTGAAAAAACGTATCTTACTTTCTCTTTCAATTGCTTGTTCTCTTCCATCAATTGAGCACCCTGCATACATACCTCTCAATAATCAAGGTTGTAAGTTGAGTGAAAAGAAATTTTAAAGAAAATAATAACCATAACCATGCATAGAAATTATCTAAAAAAAGTTAAATTTCACATTAGCCCCTAAAGTTTCGATTTCGTTAGTTAACTCCCTAAACTTAATTGTGGCAAAATTTTCTTTTAATTCATTCTAATCCTTAATAATTATTTTTTTATCATTTTCCATTTTGGAGGTTCGCATCAATTTTACTCTTCAAACCTCACCCCACCCCGATAAACCATGCCCGCACATCTCATCATATCACCCCTTCCACCACCAGCACCACTGGATTAATCTTTGTGGTAAAGTTGTTCAAAGAGACTACATTTGCGTAAATTAAAATTTCTGGGGTAACTTAAAGCTACCTCTAAACTTCGACAACCAATAATGAAATCTACATTCTACACAAATTGAAAACGATAAAAGAAAGCAAACCTTCCTTTGAAGGTTGGAAATCTCTTTCATGATTCGTTCACCCTGAAATAAATGAAGAACAATTCCACACGTTGTTATATAACTTCTAAACTGCACACACACAAACACATATGGCATATATATATATATATATATATATATATATATATATATAGAGAGAGAGAGAGAGAGAGAGAGAGAGAGAGAGAGAGAGAGAGCCTTTGTTTCAAGCACACGGCTAAGTCCTCCTTCCAGCATTTTCTCTAAATGCTGCAGTTCATCAATACTTAAGACTTGAAGATCCTCACCCCTCATCTGTCTGTTGACATAATTAATTAATTAAGGAAAATTTATGTAAAGTAAATGTGTGTTTTTGTAAAAAAAAAATTCCTTAATCATGAAAAATCTAATATTTCCCCTTTTCTTGTTAACCAGAGTCGACTCTACTGGAGAACACCCTAAGAATTATATCTTAAATTTAATCTTGAATGCACTAGGCCAATGTGGAGAGTGCACCTTAAGATCGCCCAAAAAAGTGATTAGTCAAGGTGCACGTAAGCTAACCTGACAGACGTTACCATAAAACCAAAAGAAAAAAAGAGAAAAAAAAAACTAATATTTATATACCTCAACTGATTGGCCTTGTCCGCAACCTCTTTGCTCAATCTGGCATGATCATCGTTGTCCTCTACCTAAAATTATCAGCATATATATACACCAACACACACACACACACATATATATATAAGTATATAGTCATTGAAATTAAGAAAGGTAATTATGAAAATTAAATGAAACATCTGAAACTATATAATCTTAATTACCTGGGGATTGAGAGAAGGTGGATCAATCTTATCGATATTATCCGAGTGCTTTTTATACTTATTAAGAATATCCTTCATGCTGCATTAAAAATAAGAAAGCACGATACTCAACCTCCGTAGTGTATCTACCCACTACCCACAACAGTTCAATTATTGTTAATGTATGTATATCAACTTTGACCCATTAGATTAAACCCTAGTCTTGCTGGAAAAATCAAAATTTAACCCTAGTCGAAAAACTCTAATCACTCTTTACATGTAGACTTTTTGTATGTCACTGTAATTGAATCTTTCTCATATATCAATCCAATTATCTCGTGTTCTCTCAATATTCCACCTCTCAATTATTCTAACAATTATTATTATTATTATTATTATTTACTTTGTGATTGTAGAACTTCGAAGAAATTGGGATTACTAATTTTGTTAAAAAAAATAATATTTTTATATAAATTATTATATTTTCACTCAATAATGGCAATATGAATAAGATTGCTTAGAACTAATTTTGCCTATTGCCAAGATGTAATCTATCTTTGGTACAGTCAAAAGTCATCCATATCATAAGAATCAAGAGCAAATTATGTGGTCTTTTTTAAGTTTTCTATTTATGAACCCAAAAAACTTAGAACAGTAATAGAAGTACGGGGAAAATCTAATTTATTCCCAAAATATTGTCCTAAGAATCTTGTAAAAAAAACCATAGACAGGTCCTTTTTTGCTCATATATCGGGTTTTGTTCTTAGTTTTGGGGGGAAAACAAATAGGAAAAACAGGAACAGAAACACTAAACAAGCAAGGAATATATCAAATCTATAAATGAGGTATTTGCACATTACATACTACAGAAAAGCCCTCTAGATCTCTCTCTTTCTCTCTATACACACACACACAAAGATGCTCCAAGTCACATCTTGAAGTTGCTTCAGTCCAATCACTCACTATATACAGCCAATGAAGAAATGGGTTCCCTAACCAATTAAACCATAGTCAGAGGACTAATTCAGTAATAACAGAAGAACAACCGTCACTAGCTAGGGTTTGTGAATCCGCATTTCCCCCGCAGATTGAAAGATGACGTCAGCAGGGTTTCCCTAACACAAGGCAAGATCTAACACCCCCACCCCCCAGATTTCCTCTTCATTGTCTTCCTTACTTGGTTACAATTTTTTAACCCACTAAAACCAAAAACAGCTTCACCCCCCAATCCCCCAAAAACAGCTTCACCCGCCAATCCCCCTACCCCCTGAAATAAAATATAAACATAATTAAACAGTTAAAAACCCTGCTTATCCAAGAATAAAACATCCAAGGAAAAAAAAAAGGTCCAATATAATTATATAATTATTAATTTACATATACATAATTATTAATTAATTAACCTGGAGCTAGCGAACTCAAATCGTTTGCCGGTGGTGGAAAAGACGATGAGCGCAACTTGGGCATCGCAGAGAACGGAGAGCTCGGCGGCCTTCTTGAAGAGTCCTCTTCGTCTCTTGGAGAAAGTCACTTGCCTCGCCGTTATGTTGTCTATTTTCTTTATTTTGATCTTCTCTCTCGCCATTTTCCCTCCTTCAATCCCACAAATATTGATAAATAAATAAAAAAATAACATTATTCATCTTATTTTGGGAGCAAACCCTAGAGAAAGTACGTACTACCCATTAGATCTAAGAACAAAAAAAAATTAGGGTTTTTGTTTTTGTTGTTTATTGAATCAAAGGAGAAGGGAAAAAAACCAACAAAATAGAGCTGCAATGGATTTGGTGGTTACCTTCTTCAGGAGTAAGAGATCTGTAGAGAGAGATAGAGATCTAGCGAGAGAGTTGGAGTTCAAGAAAAGGAAAGTAAAAAGTATCCCTATTTACCACATTTTGCTAAAGTAGGAAACATGAGAGAGAGAGAGAGAGAGAGAGAGAGAGAGAGAGAGGGTATACAGAGAGAGAGGGTGTATACAGTGAGAGATACGTGGAGAATGAGACCAATAGGAGTAGGAATACTGCTTACTATTTTTAGTCAATAGTATATAACTCATAATTATTATATAATATTGTGGAGGTAAATGTTTATTTTATGTGGACTTGCGGCTTTCCGTACAGATATGTCATGCTGGAAGGCTATCACTAGCTATAGTTACCTATTCCTTCCCCCTCCCCACCACACCCTCTCATAAATCTTGGTACGTATTTCTAATCAGCTGATTTGATTTGTCAATTAATTACCAAACGACCCCAGACGTTTCGAGTACCGTTGTAATTAAAAAGAAATTGTGTTTACGTATGTTTTTTTAAGAAAATTCATGTCCACGAGTAAAAAACACTACTTATAAAAAAAAGAATGACCATTCAAAATTTTTTATTAATCTTGAGATTAGAAAATTGTAGTTCCCATTTGTGAAACCTCTCATAACCCTTTTTTTTTTTTTTTTTATTTTTTAATACTAACTTTTTTTTTTGACATAATAAATTTATGTTAGTTGATTTTGATTTCAATTCTACAACCAAAAAAAAAAAAAAAAATTAAAATTAAAAAGAAAGAAAGAAAAAGAAAAAACTAGGGACTATATATATAGGGTATATACAATTGACTTCATGTGTCATTTTGCATTATACCATACATATTCATTGTCATTTTGTAAATACCAGAGACATCTCCTATCTTTTTACTCAAACATCACTTACCTTCTTTTGTACAAAATTGTCCTTAAGTTATTTTTTTTAAAAAATTATTAGTACCACTATATTTTTAAAAATATATTTTTCACACTTAAACTTTTTAAATAATTATATTTACTTCTTATCTCCACCACCACCTCCCACCATTACCCAACTCCCACCGCTACCTCCCGCTGCCACCTCCCACCACCCACCGCCCAACTCCCCCACCACCAATAGCCACCGCCATCGCCACCACTACTACCCACCTCCACCACCAGAGATAGAGAGAAAAGGGTTAAAAAAATTATGTTTTTTAATGAAATGGTTAAAAATATATATATATTTTTTAAAATGGGGGTGGGCGTCAGGGGTAAAATTGGTATTGTAATAAAAAAATTATTATTTTTTAATCAATAAGGGAGGTAAATAGTATTTGAGCAAAATGACATTGGAGGTCTCTGATATTTGCAAAATGACAGAAGAGATATTTGGTATAATGTAAAATGACAAGGGAGGTCAATGGCATATACAATATATATATATATATATATATATATATATATATAATTGTAAAAATAAATAAGATAGAATGATTTCATTTCCATTTTCATTGTCTTTCATTTGATAATTTACACCCATTTATATAGATACAAAACTACATTAAATGAGCTAGTTAGGGAAGAGCTTATTAATGAGCTTTGACTCATAAACTCACACCGGCACTCCCCCTCAAGTTGGTGTACATAGGTCTCAGATGCCCAACTTACCAAGTAAGTTGTAAAAGTTTCTGCTACATACAGTTTTTGTAAGTATTTCTGCTAACTAGTCTTCGGATTTAACAAATGAGAATCGAATTATCTTGGCCTCAAGATTTTGTTTGATGAATTGTCGTTCTATTTCCATGTGTTTGGTCCATCTTGCACCTAGGAGCAAAGCCAATCTCAGTTAATAGTCTTCGAAGCCAAAGAAGTTCATAAAAGGCCCTAAGCCATCCCACAAAACTTAACTTTAGCACTTGATAATGCTACCACCTTTTGCTTCTTACTTCTCCATGTAACCAGGTTCCCTCCAACAAACGTGAAATTACCTGAGGTGAATTTTCTATCAAAGATATTTCCTGCCTAGTCAGCATCTGTGTAACCTTCCACTCGTAGGTGATTGTTTCTTGTAAACATAAGTTCTTTTTCCGGGGAAAGACTTTAAGTATTGGAAAATCTGAATCACCGCATTCATATGTTCTTCCCTTAGATAGTGCATGAATTGGCTTACTACACTCACTGCATAGGCAATGTTAGGCCATGTATGAGATAGATAAATAAGTTTTTCAAATAATCTCTAGTACCTTTCTTTGTCGGTTGGCACTTGATCTGAGTATTTTCCAAGTTTGTGATTTTGGATTATTGGTGTATCTGCAAGCTTACAATCCAATAATCCAACTTCTGATAATAAATCTAGGATATATTTTAGTTGGAAAAAGAATATGTCTTGCTTTGACCTAGTAACTTCAATTCCCAGAAAATATTTAAGTCATCCTAGACTTTTCATCTCAAATTTTGTAATCAGTTGCTCTTGAAGTCTTGCTATTTTCTCTGAGTCATCTCCTGTAATAATCATATTGTCTACATAAACTATCAAACCTATTATCTTACCCCGCTGATGCTTTAAGAATAGAGTATGATCTAAGTTGCTTTGCTAAAAGCCATATTTCCTCATTGCTGAGTTCAAGTGCCCAAACCATGATATGGGAGATTGTTTTAAGCCGTACAAAATTCGTTGTAGTTTGCACACAATCTTAATTTTAGAATTTGCAGTATATCCTGGAGGGACATCCATGTAGATTTCTTCTTCAAGATCTCTATGGAGAAAAGCATTTTTAAAGTCAAACTGGTGCAATGGCCAATCAAAATTCGTTACAAGAGATAGTAGAACCCTGACAGTACTCAACTTGGCCACAGGTGAGAACGTTTCTTGATAGTCTACGTCATAGGTTTGCGTTTAGCCCTTTGCCACTAGTCTTGCTTTGTACCTTTCAACTATCCATCGACTTTGTACTTGATAGAGAATACCCACTTAAGCCCTATTGTTTTTGGACTTTTTGGTAGGGGAACAAGAGTCCACGTCTCATTTTTTAGTAATGCCTCCATTTCTTCCTTTATAACTTGGATCTACCTCAGATATTTTAGAGCCTCTTTAACACTTGTGGGAATACAATGTGGGGAAAGTTCATTCACAAAGTTCTTGAGGGGTTTGGAGAGCTTCTTTATAGCAACTTAATTGGCAATTGGATATCTCAATCTTTGGTTCTCCAGTTCCGGAGAATATTTATTTGGTAGTTTAGCCCGATTGTGCCTGAAAGGTAATCCATAGCCAACAGGAGTATCTATGTCATTAGAAATATGAGGTGTGGTAGGGTAGCTGACCTCAATGATATTCTCAGGAGATGGGACATTGGATACTAGAGAAGGGGGAGGGGGGGAGTACTACTACTTCAGCTTCTAGAGATGTTGGTTCCAGAGCTTTAGTTTATAAATATGTAGGTTGTGGAACTGGATCTTCTAGAAATGTTGGCTCTGGATTTGGCTCCTCAATGGTCGACTAAGGAACAGTCGGTGTCGTATCAGTGTCCTTGAACCAGTCGAATGTCAACCAAGTCAACTCTTCTTCTCATGTCTCCCCCTAAATAGAAGAATTAGATGCGGTAGGAAAGTAGAAAGTGTCAGATTCAAGGAACGTGACATCTCTAGTCACATAGGTATGTTGAGTAGTTGGGTCGTAGCATCGGTATCCTTTTGGTGTACTGCATATCCCAAAAAAACACAATGAATGGCACATGTATCAAGCTTTGTGTGTTGGTTCTTGTGGAGGTGAACAAATGCAACACAACCAAAGACACGAGGCAGAAACATCAGTACTGTGGGTAATGACACATAGGCTGACAAGGCCTGTAACGGAGTGTTGAACCCAAGAACTTTTGAGGGCATGCGGTTAACGAGATGGACGGTCGTGGAAACAACATCAGCCCAATGGTGGCTCGGTACGTGAGCTCCAAGTAATAGAGCTCGACCAGTTTCGAGGATGTGGCGATTCTTGCACTCTGTAACACCATTTTGCTTCGGAGTCTGGGGGCATGTGTTCTCATAAATTAGTTCATGGTATTGGAAATAACCACAGAACTCTTGATTCACATACTCTCAACCATTATCATATCGAAGAGTATGAATCTTAGCAGAGAACTGAGTTTGAATCATTATATGAAATGATTGAAACATACGAAAAACCTTTTTTTTTATGTTTCAACATATAAAGCCAAGTCATTCGAGTATAATTATAAATGAATATCACAAACTAGCGGACACTAGGCCTAGTAGATTTTGGGGAAGAACCCCATACGTCAGAGTAAATCAGAGCAAAATGAACATCACTCTTATTCATACTCAACGGATAAGTGACTCGATGACTTTTAGCTAAAATGTAAGTCTCACATTTAAATCTAAAGTTGACAAACCCGAAAATAAATTAGGAAACACATATTGAAGATAACCAAACAACGGATGATCTAACCGATGATGCCAAAGCAAAATCTACTCCACTTTGAGGTCACTTGGGCAGTGCATGTGGTATGCTCGGCCGACAGTGAAATCTTCCACATAATAGAGCCCCCTCCTAGTTCCACGCCCAATGATCTCCTTAGTACGAATATCATGAATAAGACAAAATGCAGGATAAATGAGTATAACACAATTCAAATCCTTAGTAACTTGACTCACAGATAGTAACTTGTAAGCGAGAAAAGACACTAGTAAAGTATTAAGTAATGGTAGGGTTTGTGACAACATCACAGTCCCAGCCCCTGTTACCAAATAGATGCCTCCATTAGCATTGACAATGCTATTTCGTTGAGGAGGGTAGTATTAAGAAAAATCATTTGCATCAAATGTCATATGGTCCGTTGCTCCAGAATCAAGTATTCAAGCATTGCAGTCGACCTTTCAATTAAAACTAAGTAGAGTAATACTTGTGTTAGAGTTTGGACTATTAACTGGAGTAAGGGAGAGATGCAATTCTGCTGCAGCTATCGCAGCCTTGCCAGTGCTATCATTATTCCTACCTCCAAAACGGCACTTCTAAGCTTGAAGTTCATGCCACCAATTGGGATACCCACTTGTCGTCATCACCGCTTGACGAATAGCTTCTCTCCGGACATGTGCATAAGCTTTCTTTACTATTGAAAATGGCTTTATCTGCAGGACATCACTCCTAATATGGTTTAAGCAGTCATCGATACCATCTAGGAATACATATACTCGATCTTCCTGAATTAGGGTATTGTAGTGTTGAATATTGGTTGGGCATTCCATCAAGTTTGGACGATGGAAATCGATTTCACGCCAGAGGCCTTGAAGATCATTGTAGAATTTTTCAAGAAAGACGCTAGCCTGTTTAAGGCGGGTCACGCCTCGCTGAAGGTCATACACCTGGGAGGTGTCGCTGCCATCAAAGAATATAGTAGCAATAGCATCCCACACCAACTTGGCTGTTGGGAAGCGAATGAGGTTACTAAGAAGATAGGAGTTCATAGAATTAATCAACTATCATTTAACAATAGCGTTGTCAGTGCGCTATCGTTGAAAGGTAGGGTCCGTCTGAGGAGGTTGGGGTAGATCGTCTGTCACGACCCGTCCCGGAACCCGTCATCCCGAGACTGGCGTGACTACAACTCTGACATCACCAATACCCAAAATTACCAAATTAACGACATTATGTTCCCACCAATATAATACAAACATTTAAATGGGGGACACACCCTTCCCAAATTTATATCTTTTAAACAGTATTCATCTAGGAACCTTTTAACAGGTTCGTCTTGGACAGCTTCTCTCCAACACACCTCTATGACTCCATCACGCAGCTCTACCTAGTGCCAGTAGGGGACCGACTCCTAGCCATTGTACCTGCGAGTGTACTGCCTTCTTAGTAAAACATTTAAAAAAATATTAATACGTTCCAAATATTTCCACAATTTAGTATGGATCAAACACAGATATTTAGGCAATGGAAATAGGCGCAATAGATAAGTTCTAGCCAGATTCATCTTAGTATAAAATTATACCAATCATCATAATAAATAATATCAAATCAAACAATATACGTAACACCACATCTCAAGCACCAATCTCAAACACACACCTCCAACACACACACTGGCCAGCCCTAGTGATCGTTTTAACCTCACGATCGGGAGTTGTAACGGTACCGTAACATTCATAGGAATGCCTTCCTATGAAATATCCACACCCCTTTTTGGGGAGAAATACAATCCAGACCCCTTACGGAGAGAAATATAATCCACACCCCATTCGGGGAGAAATATAATCCACACCCCTTTCGGGGAGAACAGTCATGACATCGTCAAAATTAATACCATATCATCGAATCGCAACTCAATAAATATAACTTACTCAAAATCGTCAAACCACCACGTCTACCACTTTTCTCAAACTAGCTTTTAAATTTAAAAATCGTAGTTTGCACTTCCTTTAAAAGAAACATCCGATTTTATCGAAACCATTTTTCCATCCTTTATTTTTATAAAACCAGGTATTTTTAGGAAAATAAATATTTCTTATTCTCTTTTTAAAACCATCGTCTAATTTTCACCAAATGTAGCGGAATTCATTTTCGGCTTCTTTTTCGAAATCTATCGAAGTCCAGTTACTAATCCATTTAAATCCTGCTTGATCCACATCATTTATAAATTCATACAATTTAGGTAATCACAATTTTCATCTCATATTTATATAGAAAATAATTTGGTAAGAAGACAGTACACTCACCTTGATCTCCGTTTTGCACAACTGACACTGCCTGCACTCTATCTGGACGCCAGTGCCTGTGAACTTAATAGTGGCAGAGTCTAAATTAATATCTTATCTAAAATATTCTAATCATGCAATGCCGGCCTTACATTCCGAATTGTTACTATTATATGTACCACGTACTTAGAATTAATTAATCGTTAGAAAATTGTTAAAATTTTTGGGATTTGTAACGCTAAATAATATTTAATTTAACGAGAATTATTAGTCGATGGAAATTTTACCTGTTTCCGAATCGTTTGGGGACCACGAGAGGGGTTTTGAATTTTCAGTGGGGTGGTTCGTGTAATTTCCCCTTTTTTTTTTTTTTTTCTTTTCTTTTTCTTCTTTTTTTTTTCCTTTCCTTCTACTTCCTTTTTTTTTTTTTTTTTTTTTTTCCCGTTTCTGTTTGCGCTACTGTTCTGCCTTTCCCCGTCACGCTGCCGACGACGAGTTCTTGCCGTCGGACACCTCGCCGTCCCACCAGCCGGACACCTGTACCGCCGGACACACACATATTCCATCACGGTCATTTGATTCGCAACACACAGGACACCCACTACACACGCACGGACGGTCTGACGACGGTACCTTCCTTCACTCGCCGGAGGAGCACCCACACACCATCAAAACCGAAGAACAGACACACACATACACCACGGGACCTCAGAACAGAACCCACGCACGGTCATGCTCACCACCGGACCTCAGAACAGCACCGAACGACACCCTCTCTCTCTCTAACTCACCGATCGGCGGCTCACCGTCGACGAAGTCCCCTCCGGCAATCACATACATCCACACACGTTTTACCACTCCGCCGACGAATTGGACGGACCGACCGAACACCCACCTCTCCAACCGGATGAACTCTCTACCGGCTGAACCTTTTTCTCAACTATCCAACTCCGGCGACAACTCCGGCGACACCCCATACCGCCATGCACACGCCACACGACCGACACACACTCATACGAAGAACCCGAACACCTACCTATGCTGCGTTTCAATTTTCTGTTTTGCGTTTTCGTCGCCGGCAAGCTTTCTCTCTCTAACCTACCGCCGGACGACAACGTCACCGACGACTCCCTCTCCCTCACTTCGTTTTCTGTTTTCTGTTTTCTGTTTTGGGACTCGCCGGCGACCGATCGTGCTCCGATCACGCCCCACCTTCACAAAGACGGAACACCCGTGACGTCGACCGGAACACCTACCCGAACCGATACCCACCTTCTCTCTCTTCCATGTTTCTCCTTCCTTTCCCATTTTTTCTTTCTTGATCATGGGATTCAGTTTTTTATCACAACCACCGGTGCATGTAATTAGGGATGGTCATGGGCCCGGAGGCCCGATCGGCCCGCCCAGCCCGGCCCTATTTTTTTAGGGCATGGGTTTGGTGTTTGAGCCCATGGGCCGGGCTAGGGCCTAAAGACTAAGGCCCATTCATTTTTAGGGCCGGGCTAGGGCTTGCTCATTTTTGTTTAGGGCCGGCCCAGCCCGGCCAGAATTTTTTTTAAATATAAAAAATATATATTTTATATATATATCCATAGAGAAAGAGTTGAGGGACCAATTTGTAATTTTCAATTTTAGTTAGATAATTTAGCAAACCCTAGTTTCATTCCTATCATACAGAGAGAATTGAGGGCTCATTTTGTAATTTTAGTATTTAGTTTTTAAATTTAAAAAAAAAAATTATAGGGCCGGATTAGGGCCGGGCCTGGGCTTAATTTTTTTTGTAGGGCCGGGCTTGGGCATAAAATTAGGGCCCAATCATAGGGCCGGGTCGGGTTAGGGCCTAACATTTTTGTGTAATACCCTAGTCAAAACCCGGCCCGGCCCATGACCATCCCTACATGTAATTAGTGGCTTCGGATTCCTTGTCGGCCATGCGTTTTGTCCGACCGTCGGCGTGTGGGTGTGTATAAATAAAAAAAAACACTTTCCTTAATTGCTCTTTCCTCCCCCCAATTTCCTTTAAACCCTGATTTTGATCATTTCCAACTTTTATAAGTTCCTAAGATTTTCAATTTCACCCCTGAAAGTTTAATTTAAATGTTACATGTCAATTTACTTCCCTAAATTGGGATTTACTATTTCTATATTTTCAATCTGACCCCTAGACTTTTTATTTGAATTTTTAATGGTCCTAGTTTCACCCCGAATTTTCACCATTACTTTACCATACCACTGAAATGACGTACCTACTACGATTGGGGTCTTACATCGTCGTTTATGTATACCAAATTGTCTTTGCCTGAGAAATACATCTCGACCACCTGGGACCAAAGAGCATAGTTGGTTCCATCCAACTTGATGCCGATCGGTGCAGTAGCAATATCGGAGGTTTGGGTTAGGGCTGAAACTTTGCTTAAAACTTCAACCATTGTCATGGTCAACTCGACTATGATCGAGGGAGATGGAGATTCATCAGTATGGGAGTTTGTATCAGCCATGGAGGGAGACGAGATTAGTTAGAAAATAGTATCTAAATTTCAAGAGGTGGTCTGAAAAGATAACGACAAAGATACTGAATAATACGTGTAGTTTTAAAGAAAACTACACTGTAGAGATAGAATTACAAAAATCCAACACCACGGTTGGATTTGAAAAACCCAAAACACCCAAGAATCGGTATAAATAGTTGGGGAACCGAAAAAATTGGTACTAAACCGGACAGAAAAAGTTAACAGTGAACCGATCAATATAGTTATAAAAGAAACTATACTTTATAAATAGAATTTTGCAAAACTGACACCACGGTTGGAATTAAGGCACTGAAAAACTCCATAAACCAGTTTAAACTAGTCAAAAACCGGCCTAAAAAAGGTGAACTAGTCCAATGAATGTGGCTGAAAAACCAGTCTGCGCATTGGGAAGTCTGAGGCGCATGAATCTGAAGTTGGTAACTTCAGACGGGGCATGAGAGTGCATTCGGCGTCGAAAATTGATGCGCGATATGTTGTTGGAATCGTCTTTTAAAGAGGAATTCAGATATGGACTTGTATTTGTAATCGGAATTTGAAAAGTTTATGAAAAAGTCCGATTTGTGTGCGAGACGGTACGTTTTCTAGGCAGAACTTCAAATGACGCGTGTGGCTTCGATATATGTCCGATGGAGATGATTTTTTTGGCCTTGGAATCGTTTTGTAATAACATTTTGTAAAAATGTTTCTAAATATATGATCAGAAACTAAAATGTAGCACCGAAAATTGAAGAAAAAGAAATGAATAGTGGAAGTGACGAAAGAAGAACAACACATAGATCTGGAAAAAAATGATTTTGAATTTATGCATTGATCCCATGTAAAAACAAATAAGATAAATAGAATGTGTTCATTTCTATTTCCATTGTCTTTCATTTGATAATTTACACTCATATATATTGATACAAAACTACATTAAAATTAGACGGTTGGGAAGAGCTCATTAATAAGTTTTGACTCATAAACTCATGCCAACAATAATATGTGTTTCTTGTAAAATATTATGTTCCTAAAATATTCCCCGAGAGAGGGAGGAAGAGACTTGAAATGCAAATAAATATTTTAAAAAATACTAAGGTGCATGATAGGTGACTAGTTGAGCTTAATTATTTATGTGTTCAAATTGAAACCATAGGGAGGAAAGTGAGATAATGGTCAAACTTTAAGGTATAAAGCGTAAAAAATATGAAATGGTGCCCATAAAAATTTTAAAAAATAAATAAATTAATTAAACTAATCATTGATGTTATATAAACTTCTTGCTTTATATGAATATCAGGTAAAAAAAAAAAAAGCCCACTATGGGATCAATTTTGAGGATTTATTCCTGTTAATATTGTTAATAATAGTTTTTGGACTTGCGCAAAACACGGCTTAGTTATGAAAAAAAAAAAAATTATATTAGTTGGTTATCAACATTTTTACATGAAATACTTAAGCATCGTTTGGTTATTTTTGTAGCAATAACTTAGATTTCAAGATTTGAAATTGAAATTGAAAATGAATACATGCTTCTTCCTTTTTTTTTTATTCGTTTCTGACTTCTTATTCTCTATTTCGATGAACAAATTTTAGTTCATAAGAAAGAAAAAATTTCCGCAATATTTGGATTCCTCATTAAATACATTGCTCGTTAATTCAAGAGGTTACTTTTTTTTCAAGTCTGTTCATTGAATGTATTTATACCGACAATTTAAGATTAAGCACATCTCAAATAACTCTAAATCTTCTAAGACCTCCAAAAGGCTGAAATTTAGCTTTTACTTTTCTTATATACTACATATACCATTTAAAAAATTGATGTGTATTTCAATTAATATTAACAATAACAACACGGTGCATAAAAACAACATATATATATATTATTTCTTCGGGTAAAATTCAAACGCACGTACTCTTTGTCACTTAAAAAACCTAAAAGAACATTTTTTTCTTAATTTAAAAATATCTTGGACACTCCCCGTAGGTGAGTTTGGAAAGTTAATTGTTATTTTAACTTTGTAATTTAATATTGAAAATACTATATCAACTACAATTATATAATAATAATAATAATAATAATAATAATAATAATAATAATAATAATAATAACAATAATAAAAATAATTATCATTTTAATCATCTGAATATCTGTATATGTATTTTCTTATATGTTAATAAGTCTTAGAATTTATTATTTCTCTATTGTGTTCTTTTTATGTATTTATTTGATGTTTTACTGGAGTTTTACCCCCCAAACTTTTTGAGTTCATTTTCCATGTGAATTTTGTTATTTTTAAATTTATGTTAATTACAAACAAAATGCCACATTTGTATTATCTATAAATAAAATATTTTGGGTTTTAATGTAAGAAACAAAAATTATAAGCATATATATTATAATTTTTAATTTATAAACAAAACTATTAAATATTTTTTCATAAAATAGGTGGCGAATTAATCATTCTTGTTTATATATATTTTAAAAGATTGTCGAAACTGCGACATATGTTTGGAGTATCCTCGTTAGGTTTCAAAATAATAAGAGGGTATTAATGATGTTTTAAAAATGAAAAGGATATCTCTATATATTTTTTAAATGATAAAGATGTCATTAAAATTTATCCTTATTTATTGTCAATGGTATTACCAATAAAAACTCAAATTACAGGAAGTTAGTTTCCTCTTGGGTTTCCTCTTGGGGGACACCTACTAACTAATAAATATACTTCTCGGGAAGAGTTATTAGAATTGTAAAAATATTTCACTGTGCCCTAGTTTTATTATTTTTATTTGGGATATAATGAACCTTCTCATTTGACTGAATTCATGGCACCATCATGATATTTTTATCATTACTTATTCATTTGTAATTCACACTTAAATGTAATAATTAAATAATTTACATAATTTTATAAAATAACAACTTTATCTTTATACTTGACCCGACTCAGAGAATTTAATATAAAAAAAAGCAAACAAATATCACATGTCCAACGAGACTTGATTCAGGGATATAATTTCTAATTAACATTAAATGATTTACTATTTTTTATATTTTGACATTTAATTGTTAATTTTAATAGAAGTCAAAATTGTTACACTTTGATTTGATCTAAGGAAAAGTCAGTGTTTAAAAAATACAACAAGAATGTAAACTACAATTTGATGATCAAACCTCGTGAGCAAAATGTCATTAACCCTTTCTATTTCATATAATTGTCCAAATTTAGTTTTAAAATTAATTGTCACCTTTTATATTTTAATAAATATATTTATTAAAATAATATAATTTTTCAATACACATTCAATTTTTTTTATTAATCTAACACAATTTTAATAAAAATAATATATTACACTGAAAATTGGGGATGACAATTCAACCTGAATCGATAGGTAACCAAACCAAATCAAACCGAACAGTTCAATTTTAAAACCAATTAAATGGTTTTGATTTTAGAATTTAAAATCGAAACGGTTTTGGTTTTAGTTTTGAGATGGTCACCGTATAATCGCGTAGCAAGTATTTTAAATATATTTTTATTATATATATCATCCTTATTTGTTATTTATTTATATTTTGACATCTAGTGTATATTTATATGTTAGAGGGTTAATAGGGTTAATTTGTTTATTTATAGAAAATAATGTTTCTCTATTTTGGTTTCAGTTTTGATTTTATATAAAATTATTTTTTTTTAGTAATTTCGCGATTTTGGTTTTGATTTTGCATAAAACTAAACCGTTCGTCTCTAAAATCGTTTCTAAAAACTAGTGGTTTTGGATTTGGGTTGTTTTATACCTAACGATTTTTATTTTAGTTTCTAGTAAAATTTGCCCAAAACTAAACCATTGTCATCCCTAGTTGAAATATTAAAATAATAATTCTTATAAAATCAAATGTGTTAATGTGATGATAAATCTATATAATAAAACAGAACGGACATAAACCCTCGAGATAAATCTTAATTGTTCTTTGTTTCCAGAGATAAAGAGTGGTTCAGATTAATCAAATATATATAGAATTTAAAAATATTTTTAATTAATAATTCTCTCCTAAATTTTGCATTTTTATTTTCATTTTTCTCCTTATTATCAGGCTTAGCCTCCCCTTAACCGTTCATGCTAGGTCACTTCCAATCAAAATCTTCTGCCCTAATTTATTCTTTTCCTCCCAGTCAGCGCACACCCTCAACCCACAAAATAGACTTTCTCTCTCTTTCTTAGGGATGGCAATAAAAACCATACAGTTGGATAACTGAGCGAAATCGAACCAAATGGTTCGATTTTGAAATCGACTAAATGGTTTGATTGTGGTTTTAGGACAGCAACCACAAATCCAAACCATGAAACCAAACCGCGTAATCAAACTATGTAACCGATATTTTAGATATATTTTTATGACACTTATACCCTGATTTTTTAATATTTATAGTTTGACCACTAGTATGTGTGTGTGTATATATATGTTTTATATTTATTTACATTATAATCTCTCCTATGTATATCTCTGTATGTGTGATATGATTAATTTTGTGGCTTGGTTTTATTTTTTGGAATTTATATTTAATATTTTAGTTATATTTTTGTTTATATATAAAAAACAATGGTCCGTGATTCTGCAGTTTTGGTTTTGATTTGGTTTTTTATAAAATAAAAATCTTAAATGGTTTCGCGGCTTTAATTTTGGGTTTGTATGAAGTTAAAAAGCTGGTTTTAAAATCGTTTAAAACAAATCGGCAGTTTTAGTTGCGATTTTGGTTTGATATATGTCTAACGGTTTTGATTGTGGTTTTATATGAAACAAGACCGAAATCGAACCATTGACATCACTGCTCCCTCTCAATCACTTCCCAAGCCATTTAGCTTTGCCATCACCATCGCCATTGCCGCACCATCCTCCTCCACTGAACCGCCACCACCACCGTCAGATTAGCCGCTTCTTTCTTCCTTATTCGTCTCGCTCCCGTAACCATCCCTCTCATCCATCTGCTCTCACACTCACTGTCATTCTCTTTCGCCAATCGTCACCTATCGCTCAAATACACCTGTCTCTCTCTCTCTCTACCGCTAGCTCCAATCTCCACTGTACACCGCCAACACCGTCCACATCCACCTTCTAGATCCATCGCCAAACCTTCAACTACTGTCCATTTTCGACCTCTCCTATGTTTCTATTATTTTTTACTTTTTTATCCCTCTTTGACCACATTGCAACCACACCGCAACCCGAGATCCCTAATTTCTTCAAACTTCTCTGATTGGAATCGTCTATTCAATAACCCAAGATTTTCAGATATCAATTTGATAATCTAGGATTTTGGAAGATCATTTATTTTGCCTTAATCATATTGGATCATTTGGCATTAATTCATTAATTTCTCAAATAAAATTTGCAAGTTCACCTAAATAAATTTCTAAGTTCAGTATATATTTATAAATTATTAGTTCATCAAGAAATTTAGTCTTTTGATTTATAATTTCACATATGTGGTAAACATTCAGTATATATTTATGAAGTATTATATGAAGTGAATGTCCAACCTTTTACTGAACTTTGAATTTCAATCTTAGTTTAGTATTTGCAGGTTATCTCGATCTAAGTTTCTTCTAAAACTGATTTGAGATAATGATGAAAATCATCAAGATAAATAGGAGGTGGAACTGCGACTGGTATTCTCATCATTTCTTGTACTATTTAAATGATCTATATGAATATTGAACAAATTTTATGTCACAACCCACCCCGGACACTCGTCACCGTGGGGCCGGCGTGACGTCGACACGACCTCATCTTAACGTCAAACCCACTAACAAAACGACAAAGTGCGTACAAAAATATATAACCATTTTTTTTTCCTCTTACCATATACAACATTCCTAATTGGGGACATACCCGTCCCTGAATTATAATAATAACAAAAATATAACAACAACTCACACAGGTTCGCCTCAGACAGTTCCCCCCAAAAAGACTCCATACTACACTATTGCCGGACTTTACCTAGTGTCAGTAAGAGACTGACTCCTAGCTATTGTACCTACGAGTGTACTGCCTTCTTAGTAAAATATTTTAAAAATAATAATACATTCTAAATATTATCACAATTAAGTATGGATCACGCATAAGTATATAAACACCACAATAAATAATAAATCACCCAATATAAGTAACATCACATCTCAAACATACCACTCCACCACAACACACACTGGCTAGCCATAGTGATCGTTTTAACCTCACGATTAGGAGTTTGCAACGGTACTGTACCATCCGTAAGATATGCCTTTCTACGAACACCCATCACTCTGCCGAAGCGGATAATCACTGCGCAGTATAAACGTCTAACATCACTCTACCGAAGCAGATAAACATCACTCCACCGAAGCGGATAACATCACTCCGCCAAAACGGATCAACATCACTCAATAATATCGTCTAATCAATATCGTCAAATCACCACATAATTTTAAAAAGTATATAATTTAAATACAACCATTTTTCATCATATAATTTGACAAGAAGACAATACACTCACCTCGATATCTGTCTTGGAAAACGAACACTGACCGCACTCTATCTGGATGCCGATACTTGTGAACATAATAATGACAGAGCCTATATTAATATTTTATGTAAAATCATCTAATCATATAATGCAGGCCTTAAGTTCCGCATACTTCCATTCCTCATATTTTATTTATGAAAATTGTTATTATTCTGATAATTTCATTTCGTTAATTATTGCATAAAAATCTTGTAATATGAATGATCCCAAATTTACTATTCCGGTTACAAAAATTTTTATGCTAGAATTGAATTTAACAAAACTAAAATAAATTTAACGAAAAACGATATCCATTCCGAATCGTTCACGGGCCGCGAGATGGATTTTTGGTTTTTACTTGGGTCGTTTGTGTAATTTAATTTTTTTTTTTTTTTTTCTCTTTCCCAGTTTTCTGCTTTCTGTTTGTCTCGCCACCGCCCACCTTTATCGATCACACGCCCGCACAACCTACGTCCGTCGCAGTTGGCCAACCACTCGCACACACAGAGAAACACACACCCGCTACGATGCTGAACGAACGTACACCCACCCACCCACACCTACTCACGTTGACACTGACACCCCAACAGTGCCGATCACCCCCACCATCTGCAACCGCCACTGGCAAGCTGAACAAAACACACTTACTCAATCCTCACACGTACACACTCACTTCGCCGGCGACCCAACAATGCAGCCGACGCCTCACACACATACCCACCTGACGAACAAAACACACCCACGCAAACCCTCTCACTGCCGACCGGCGACCAACGGCTGACCAGCCACGCACAGAAACACACAAGATCACGGATTCCACATGCACATGCACACTGAATTACACATACAACGAACCAAAATATCCCACCACCGACACCACCATGACGATCGCCGGATGTACGTCACCAACACCCACACACACACTCATGCACACCCCCACCAAATAAGTAGAGAAAATTACACATAAATACTCACAAGACGACGGCGACGGATGACAACGATCACGCCGTTGACGATCTCACTCCCACGACCGCTGAGTGAACAACCGAAAACCCACACGATTGATTCAAAGTAGAACGCACACAACAGCAGCAACAACAACACACACATGCATCCACGAGACACACGTACTGCTCACCAGAGAAACGCCGATCACGGAACTCCGGCAACCCCATCCTCCTCCGGTCCTCTCTCTCTCTAGATTTTTTTTTTCTAAATTTTCAGATTTGATCTTACTTGATGAACAACATGCATGAGTATATATATATACATATTGCATGAATTAAGTGGTTTAATTTGATCCTAAGCACGCCATGTCGCCCCACGATCGCTCTCTCTCTTCGGCCAGTTGATCGTCCGTCACACACACACAACGTATTTATATATATATTTAACAAAATAGGTAAATTGCACTTTTCTCTCCCAATTTCTTTAAGATCTTAATTTCAATAAATTTCAATTTTTTTTTTAAAGTTTCAAAAATTATAATTTTACCCATACTATTTTTACTTTTCGATTTTTGGTTGTCAATAAAAATCTCAAGTTTAAATTTTTATGTTTCTAAATTTTCAATTTGACCCCCAACTTTTGTTTTGAATTTTAATCAATAAAATTTTTATCCTAAAATTTTCTAATGTTTTATAATACAACTATTTATGACATACGTTCTACAATTTAGGTTTTACATTTTAGGTCTTTGTTTTTTTGTATAACCTATGCCTTTTTTTAATTACTACTTGATTTTTACTTCTATTTCAGTTTTCAATTATTGCTTTTGTTTTTTTGTTCTTTCCAATTTTTGCTTCAAATTTCTCTCTTTGATTTTTTATTGTCTATTATATATTGGGGATCCTAAATTGACATCTTATGACTGTATATAGTGGGCTTGATAAGATCATCGCTAGCAAGACTTTGAGAAAATGACATTTTGAATGACAAAATAACAGTGAGATACATGTATTCTTATTGGCTTTTTCATTTATGCGTACAAGTTGTCATATGCTCTTTTTATTAGAACCAAAATGAGTGTCAATTTTATTTTTGTGTGACCTTTATTTTTATTTGTTTTTGCTTATGTGGTTGTATTATTTCTTAGTTTTTGGATTTCTCTAAGTTGTTTGTTGTAATTCGTTCTTAATTTTATCCCAGACACACACATATACACAATTAGATCCAATAGATCTCTTAATGTTTGTGCGGTGTTTTTTATTTTAGTTTAATTCACCAATTCTTTGGGTGGTTTTTTTGTAACCTTAATTAAAGTGTTAGTGAGATTTTTGTTTTCTGTTGGTAATATAGATTTGATAGTGTTAAACTAAAGGTATAAGTTTTTTTTGGGGGTGGGGGGGGGGGGGGGGGGGGGGATGTCATTTTATAGATCATGGATTATTTTACTATCTGCGATATAATTTGTTGTTGACTGTCATTTGAATTTGTGCCTTCAAACACGAGTTATATTCTAGTTTATTATATATTAAAAGAAGAATGTGGAGTGGCATTAGCATTTTCCTACCCCCAAATTATAATATGATGGTGATTTTGTTGCTCAATTCCCAAATACAAATCTCTAAAACATGACTTCTTATTGGTCAATTGGGCTTTGGGACTCCGTCGATGAGCACGCGTCATTCATACCGATACCTTCATCCATCTCTTTCTCATTTGCATAAAAAGACTCAAACTTATGAATTTATTAATATAAATATGTATATTTTAGAGGCAAGGAAAAATTAATGAAGGGTTAAGGTGGACCACCTCCGCCTACATGAGTTTAAAAAAATAGTTATATACATAAAACGTGATTAAATCTTTAATTTTTTACAAATTAAATGGGGTTTAAATGGGGTGAATTTAATCACATGTAGGGTGCAAACGACTAGGTTCAGTTCGATTTTGACATCAAACGAAGGTGGAGCAAAGTAATAGAGGTTGTGAGTCAATTTGGACAAAAGATAAATTTTAATGAAATAGATTTTAGGAAGAAATTATCGGAAATGATTTACAAAGAATGAGAATCTAGAAAATGAGGTTGTGTCATGGTTTTGTTTGCCTTGGATTCTTGGGAGGATAAAGCTGATAGAGTTTTCAAGAGTAGTGTAGTGAGATGTTTGGATCAAAACCATTACTTGATTTGCGGTTGGATTAGTGAATATTAAGACAAGTTAACTTTGTTGTTTTTCTGAGATGGTTGTAATTTTGGAATATTTATTGGTGTTTATAAGGGTTTTTGTGAGCTAGAGTTGTCCGTCTTTTGTGGTGTTTTGTGATGACATAATATCTTGATTGAGTGTTCATGATATTATAGTAGGAGCAATATTGAGTGTGCCCTTTACGGCCAATGGAGCGCAACTAATGAAATCTAACTATTTGGATAAGGACGAGGCAGATGGAATTTCGAATTTCAAAGCTGGAGGGATCCAAGGTCGATTTCAGGGAATTGTTCGAAAAGTTCAAAGCTGAGGATCTTGGTTAGAAGTGTTATTAGTAGTGTGAGTATTTGTACTTTTTATAATATTATGTGGTTTTTGTGCTCGGAAGGGCGTTATTTTGATTTATCAGAATTAGAGTTTATCACTGTTGTAACCTACTGGTAGTGGATAAATTCATGTAAAGTGTGTAAATAGTGTGGACAATTTGTCATGACTTTTTTGAGGGGTCGTGTGGATTACATAACAAGCCTCTTATCTTCTAGTTAAGACGAATCTTCCCCTAATTTCTAATATAATTAATTGCCATTGGAAAAAAAAGAAAAAGTCAGACATAAATTCAGAAACGGTTTTTTTTGGATTTGTTGTAAAATTTTAAGAAAATTGAACCAAAACAAATCAAAATTGTTAGTTCTGTTTTGGTTTATGGGTTTTGCTATTTTGGGCCAATTGTTTTGGGCATTTAAAAAAATCATTGGCTTGTTTAGGTCAATTGGCGGGAAAAGGAGATCACTTGAAACTCTTTCCTCTTTGAAACCAAATCGCTTGAACCTTTTCATGCCTAGAATCTTGTGGTTCGGTTTTTTTTTTGGTTCAATATTTTCAATTTTAACTTTTAACCCTAATCACACCCCTATCATTTAACAATTAGACCCACTATCATTTGAAATATAACTTTGAGACCTATTTCTATTTTCTAAAAGTAGTATGGTGATCCCTATTGAAATTTTTTAGGTCATTTTGATTGATGTCATCATTTTTTTTTTTTACAAATTTGCTCTTATTGAAGTCAGTGTTATTGAAAATTAGTTGTTCACTCTTTTTTACTTTATTTGTTTTTATTTTTGTTTCCTTAAATTTTTAATTTTTTTTTAATTTTATTTTTCTCCTATTAACTTACTTCTTTTTTATATTTTTTGTTGTTTATTCTTTTTCTTTATTGTTCTATTATCCATTGTACTTTTTCTCTGTTTTTGTATTTCCTATAGTATTCTATTTATTTTATTTATCACCAATTTGGATTTAGAAAATATTTAAAAATCAAATATGAAAAAATCATTAAATATATATATAAAAACAAGCAAAAAAATAGAATGCGAAAAAGAAAAAAGAAATAATGGAAAATACAACAAATAAAAAATATTATATGGGAAAAAAACTAAAAAATATTAAAAGCGCCAAACGTAAAACCAAAAAAAAAAAAAAAGTAAACAAAAACCAAAACAACAAAAACTCAAAAAATAGAAAATAAAAACAAAAATAGTGAATCAAATCAAAACTATAAAACAAAAAACACAAAATACATGATATTTCTTGGGAAATTATCCTCAATCATTTTTTTTTTGTCACAATATACACTAACCACCACATCAAACATTCAATATTACCGTCATCACCACAGAACACAACTGTCATTACACCAAAAATCACCACCAAGACCATGACCACCGCCACTGTTGCCACTGCAACTATTCACCACTATCACGAATATTCGCTACCACTACAACCATACAATATATCATTGTATCCTTACCCTATATTTTTTTAACGAAAATTTCAAGTTAGAAAATTTATATTATTTCCTGATAAAATTATCCTTAATCAATTTTTGTCACAATAAACACTCACAACCAAAACAAACATTGAAGGTCACCGCCATCACAGCAAAAATCAACGACACTACCACAACCATCGTCTACAATTGCAATTATTGACCATCACCACAAATATTTACCACTAGCACAACTACTATCGACCATCACAATAAACATTTATCATCATTGCCAATCATTACAGCAAACGTTCAGCAACACCACCACCACAATAAATAATCAATAATAAATAATAAATATATACAACTAAAATACCAATCAATAAAAAAAATAATTTCAACGTAAATCAAAACACAACAAATATTCAAATAATATACAAATTAAAAAGAAAGAATTAAAAAGTTGCTTAAAAAGAAGCCAAAATAAAAAGATATTTACATTAAAGTTTTCAACAACAAAATAAATAAATAAATAAATAACGTAACATTAAAAAAACATAACAACTAAACCCAAAAAAAAAATCAATAAAGGAACAACAAAAATTCAAATTTGGAAATTCAGTTCGAGAAAATTAAATTGAAACAATTCAAATACAAAAACAAATATTAAAAAATACTATAAAAACATTGTAAAGTGATATCTGGATCTTCATTGGCAAAATTAGAGAAACCAACAATAAAATTTAAATTAACCAATAGAAAAATTAATAAACCATCCGGAAAAAAATGCTCTCTCGAAATCCAGAGAGAGGAGAGGCCAATATAGATAGAGTCATATCTGGTGGTGTAAGTGATATTATGTTCAATGGCATGGAGCTACGGTGGTGGTAGTATGATGTTCGATCGCGGTGGTGGCAACTATTGTGATTAGAGTCGCCCTTTGCCCAAAGCCACCAAAGCAGTCATTTAAGCCTCCTAAATTTTAGGGCTCCCAACAAATTTACCCTATTTTTTCTTATTTCAAAATATTTTTTTTAATTTATTATGTCAACTGAAGAATCTCAATTTTAGTTTAATCACTATATAAATTATTTTTTCTTTTGATATTTTAATTTTATAAACATTCAAGAGCTCCATTTTTAAATTTTGCCTTTTGGGCCTCTAATCTCTTAGGGCTTCCCTTGTTGTGGTCGTTGGCGGTAGAGTCAGTATATATAAATAAAAATTAGATATAGAAAGAGAGATAGGAGGAAGAGAAGAAAAAGAAGAAGACGGAGGAGGTGTGGTGGCAATGGTAATGGTGGAAATTTGTAGGTGGATTTGAGAGAGGGGGGGGGGGGGAGGAAAAAAAAAGAGAGAAAAATTATTGATGCAAGTAAAATGGTAATTTCTTTTGCTTTCTGCAGTGGCCAAGTGGAAGTTTGGGGATCAACCATAACCCTACCACCGTTCTTTTTCAAGTGTAAGATATTTGGGGCAAGAAAAAGGGATTGATACATCTCATCTTGACTTGATTCTGCTTCCTCTATTTTTTTAAGAATACCAAATCGGGTTCTTCTCCTACCTGTATTCAATGAAACACGTTGAATCAAATCTTTTTCTTGTAAAACCCGCTTGATTTGTATCAAGAAAATCTTGTAATTTTATGAAAACGTGTGCTATGGCTTGAATCTGTAATCAACTCTATTTCCGATAGGGGTAGTTGACAATTGAATTGATTTTTCTATTATTTTTATATCTGTAATAGTGCGAAAAGAAGTCTATTTTTAAAAGATAATTGGTCACTATTTTTTTTTTGACAAGGGTCTTTGTTATATTTATTAAAAGATAGAAATTATCATCAACGTTTCAAATATAAGGGATATGAGTCGTAATTTTTCACATGCAAATCATCATTTAGATTACTAAGAAAATACAACTTCAGATACTAATAATAAGCCCAGAATTTTGCATGCAGCTCCACGTGGGCTCCTAAGATCGTCCAGAATTTGGGCCTCACCTTTTTCAATGTATGACAAGGGCATTACAATTGAGGGAAAATTATATTTTTGATCTCTGAAGTATGCGTTGGGCACCGCAACAAGAGGAGAGAGAATTATTTTCTTTCTTGGCATCAACAACAAAAAGAATCATGAGTGCACCAACAAAAGTAGAGATTAGAATATGGTGATTGTACCTATTGATGTCGGAAATTGGCCGACTAGTAGTATGGTCTGGACACTCTCAGATCAGGGAGAAGAGATATGGTGATAGATCGTCCTTGTGCATCGCAACCGGGTTGGAAAGGTTTTATTCGGCCTGCACCAGAGCCCGGATCTTGTTTTCCTAGCCTAATGTTCCTAGCCGTTGTCCGGGCCAAGCTTCAATCTGTCATTTGCACACCAGACGAGCCGAGTTTTTCTCGACATGTCCCCTCCGGCGTAAGAGTAAGAGTTCGGGGTAGAAATATAGATCGAAAAATTACTGATACCTCGATCTGTCTGAGCGACCTATGGTGGACTTTCTCTCTTTAGAATTGCTCTCTGATTCCCCAAATGTGTTGGAGAAGCCTTCTATTTATAGACGGAAATGTGATTAGCTTTAGTAAGATTAGGGCCTTAAGCTCGAATTAGTGCTAAGTCGTCAGGCACGTGGGCGACACAGCTGATTAGAGCCATGGGCCTAGACCTTGGTCCCTTTATTGTGGATGGAAGAGATACGAGCCGACCTGGAACATTGGCAAATCGGCTCAAGCAACTGGGCACAGGTCGGTCTGGGCACTCCGACCTTTGATCACGCGATGATCCCTCGGAGAGGTTGCTTGCTGGAGATCTTGGAATGCTTCCCATCGATCGACCTGGGAAATCTATCCGGGCTGTCTATACACCGAGCTGATCTAGGTCACTGCGACATGGAGCCGGTGATGTGGCAGGTCTGGTCCAGGTGACTGACACGTGGAGGGGGCCCAATTTTACCCTTATCAGTTGCCCCCTAAGCCTTAGCGTGGAAATGGGACATAAGACGCTGAGGGTTTTGCAGTCAGACCACCAGGAACGGTCAGCCGACCTGATGGAAAGTAGGGATGATGGGATCCAGATGACGCAGTCTGGGGGCTCAAGCCGGCTCGGTTGGGGAAATTTGACTGGACACACCTCTCGGCTTCCTCAGAAAGCTTGACGGTCACACTGACTGGATGTGCGACACGTGGCTAAAGGCACGCGAATCGAAGTTTTGCGAATCATCCGATCAACGCGACGGTTCAGCTACTCGGCGCCCCTATAAATACTTGCTTCACTTCTCAGATTGCTTCACCAGAGCAGTGCGAGAGCTCCACTCGACCTCCGAGCACGGTACTCCTGTTTTCTTCTTTTCTTTTCTCATTTTTTCTTCATGTATTCTGTTTTTTAGTCCGGCTCGTCGGGGAGTAGCCCGTTCGGATCCGATGTGGACGAGGCTTACTCCCAGGCTGTCAAGATTGAGCTTAGTTCATCTACGATGGAAACCGATGGGACAGGCATTCCCTCGGCTACTGGGCTGGTAGGTAAGCCAGAGCTCTCCATCGAGGGACGTCTTCTTTCGAGGAGTCCCATGGGGCAACTAGAGCGGGGACACTCCCTGCACCCGACACATCCTATGGGTCTTTGAGGAGGAGGGCAAGGAGCAAGACAGGCTCCATAGGGGCCCCATGGCTGAGCTCAGCATGGGTCCAGCCGTAGAGTTCGACACGGAGGCCACGCTCTTAGAGGGGGAGGCTACTCAACCATCGACGTTCGGTCACTCCCCCCAGAACGAGTTTGACTTCTGGTCGGCTGGTCTACGAAGTTCCCCCGGAAGCTTGGGTCTGGAGGGTAAAATTCGACCTGTCGAAAAAGGACGTCAGGGAATTGAGCTCCAGATAAGCGATTTTGGGCGCGATGGAGACGTGCGTTCCTGGGGAGAACGATCGAGTTTGCACCCTACCTGAAGGGTTTATCACGATCTACAACCAGCTGATGCAGGCCGAGCTGTGATTCTCCATCCACCCTTAGGTGAGGGAGGTCTTTTGGGACCTGGGTCTGTGTCCGTCACAACTATCTTCCAATAGCATGCGCATGGTCATGTATTTCCACGTGATCTGCCTGGCCGAAGGGATCACCCCATCTCTCGAGCTGTTCGACTCTCTATTCTTGGCAAAAGTTATGCTCGGGGGAAAGGGTTGGTGTTACCTTTCAGCTCGACAGAAATTTCTTCAAGGTTACACCGATTCCATCAAGGATTGGAAGTCGGGCTTCTTCTTTCTAGGCAGAGCTGGATGGGAGGTTGATAAAGCGCCAGAATTTGAGTTCCCGGTCCAGAGACATTGGGGGACCATGGGTAAGCATTTCAGTTCGGAGCTCGTTTATTTTTTATTTACCCCAGTCGTTTTTTTTAGTTCGCTTGTCTTTTTCAGTGACGAAGAAGTGCTAGGTCAGTCCAGAGATCCTCAAGGAGAAAGAACTGATATTGTGGACCCCGTTCGTTCACATCGGTTCGCTGCTCACGTTGTGCCTTTAGTGTCTTTTTTTTTTTTTTTTTTTTTTTTTTTTTTTTTTTTTTTCAGTAATGGACTTGGATGTTTTAGCCATGATGGCGGCGAAGGGCGTGAAAAAAAAAAGGATGAGGGGTTAAGGTAACCCGCCCAAGGGTCAAGTCAGTCCGCCCAAGAGAGGAAGGCCACGTTAACTCTAACCTTGAGAAGGCCGGCGACCCCAAAAACAGCCAGGCCAATGCACACAGAGGCCACCGCTGAGAACCCGGCCCCCGAAGCTAGGAAGGATAAGGGGAAGAGAAAGGTGGGGGTGTTCGATGCCTTGGCCTGGTAGGAAAAGAGGAGTTGAGCTACAGCCCCGACCCGACAAGAGCAAGGGAGCCGAGCTGCACCTCCATCCCGGCAGGAGGAGGTACCGGGATGGAGGTGTAGGAAGAAGGCGAGAAAGAGGTTGAGCTATTTGTCGCCTCGACCAGCCTTGAAGTCGACAAGGCCATCACTTAGACTCTGGCCTTTCTCTCGAGTTTTGTCCAGCAGATCACTCCTCTAGCGAACATGGCCAGGTTCGCCGAGAAGTCCGATGGTCAGCTTTGCGTCAATATGTATTGGTACAAACTATAGGTAAGTGCTTAACTCAGACGACTTCTTAGATTTTTGTCTTCGGACTGGGCTAATAATAATTTTATGATGATTTTTTTTTACCGACCTCATAGAGCCTATTATCTGCGCTAGAGACCAAGATTTGCTTACACCATACCAAGCAGGCGCTCGAGGAGCTGACAAGGCAGGGAGAGGATAAAATCGAGCTCCTGAGCCAATATCAGAAGGAGAGAGAGCGGGCCTGGGCTGAAAGCGGCCAAGAAGGCCGAAGGCTTCAGGCGATCCGAGCACATCGCTACTGCCCAGCTCGAGGAACTGAAATGAAATCAGGCAGCTGAGCTAGAGAGGGCATGGGCTTAGGCGGTCGAGAATTTCAAGCAGAGCGAAGAGTTCACCGGGCTCCGGGACCAAGCGATTGAGGATTTCAAGAAGAGCGAAGAGTTCACCGGCCTCCGAGACCAAGCCATCGAGGATTTCAAGAAGAGCGAAGAGTTCACCAGTCTCCGAGACCGAATAGTAGTGAGCGTGATCCAGTTTGGCTTTAAGGGGGCAGTCAACTCGGTTCGGAAAAAATCGAGCTTGAGCTTTTCGACCAGGACCTCGCGGAAGCACAAGCTCAGTAGGACGCAGGAATGGCAGGGCCAAGCACTTAGCCGACCAACCAAGATGTTAGGCGATCTGGCGACCAGGCCGGAGAAGAAGAGTCCGGCGATGAACAGCCTGGTCCGGACCCGTTCCATTAATAGCACCCCATCCAGACTTCTTTCTTTTGTTTTTTCTTTTTGTCCAGCCCTCTATGAAATGGGCTTGTATTTACGAGCAAAAGTCCCGGTGTTTTTTTTTGTTTTTGTAATCAACTTTTGATTAATTAATATAGCTCATTCATTTTGCCAATTGTGTTTCTCCTATTTTATTTTTGTGATTTTGTTGGGTTTTTACTGCTCGGTTTCCATTAGAAACCAACGCAAGCTTCCTATTTGCAAATTCGGGAAATTTACCGACCTGGAGAGCCCGAATTGGGAAGTCGTCAGTTTAGCGACCGAAGCAACCTCTACCCAAGTGGGTTCTGATAAAATTTCAAGGCAGGCGTATTTCAGCCCAGTCGGTGCTTTCCACTTACTTTGGTATGGTATTCATGTGCTTTGGTCAGTCGTTTCGCCCCCTAGACGATCCGGTAAGCTCGGTCCTTCCGAGTTTTTCGGTTTTCTTGAAGGATCCAACCTGCGATTACAATGCTTCATCCCGAGATCATCTCTGTGGTAAGAGGGTTACCTCTGCTCGAAGGAATGGCTAGAGTACAGCTCGCTCGGGCCTATGGATCGTCGGGCTGCTCGCGTCTGGCTTAGTAGGGAGAAAGGCTTAGGACGGCTCACCCCGACCTCTCAACACACAAAGGGCTACTCGACATTGCCTGTAGGCTTGGAATCAATTTTGGTCGATAGTTTTGCCCCCCAGATGATCTGGTGAGCTCGATTTTACCAAGCTTGCCGATCTTCTTAAGGGTCCGACTTGGTATGGTATTGCTTGGCGAACGTTGGAAACAAGAAATTCATTGAACCAAAAAGCCCATTTTCATTGACTTCGATCATTCCATTACAATTTTCTAAGATCAAAATAAAAAATCTTTGGCAAGGTTAGTTATTGCGTTCCTCTCTCGGATAGTAGCGCTTTAAGTGTTCAGCATTCCAAGGGTATCTGAGCGGTACGCCCCATTCGGTTTCAAGATTATAGGTTCCAGGCCTGGCAATGGGAGTCATATGGTAGGGCCCTTCCCAACTTGGTGCTAACTTCCCGGTGTTTTTTTCCTTTTTAGCCAGGGTGACTTTCCTTAGAACGAGGTCACCGACGTCAAAGGATTGGGGCCAAACTCGACGATTGTAGTAGCAGACTGTTCTCTGTTGATAGGCAACTTGGTGAATCTGAGTCATTTTCCTCATTTCTTTGAGAAGGTCGAGGTTGAGAGCCAGGCTTGCCTCATTTTCAGTTCGGTCGAATGATCTGGCCGTACGAGGAGAGGGTAGACCAATATTGACCGGAATGACCGCTTCCGAGCCGAACGTCATTGTGAACAGCGTTTTGTCTATCGGAGTTCGGGCTGTTGTATGGTACGCCCACAACACGGGATACAGGTCTTCTACCCATAACTCCTCGGATTTGTCCAGCCTAGTCTTCAGGTTCTGCAAAATAGTCCAGTGGTGACTTCGACCTGGCCATTAGCCTGAGGATGACAGGGGGAAGAGAAATGCGTTCTAATCCCTAGCCCGGCACACAACTAGGTAAACAGGTCGTTTTCGAACTGTTTTTCATTATCGGAGATGATAGCCTTCGGGATGTCGAACCGGTAAACCAGAAGCTTCTAGACAAAGTCTTGAATCCGTTGCTTGGTGATTTTGGCGAGTGCCTTGGCCTCAATCCATTTAGTGAAGTAGTTAATGGTGACAACTAGGAATTTCCTTTGGCTGGTCCCCTGGGAAAACGGGCTGAGGAGATTGATTTTCCACTGGGCGAATAGCCACAGGCTAGACATTGGAACCAGCTTAGTTGGCGAAATGTGAGGGTGCGCGGCAAATCGCTGGCACTTGTCATACTTCTTCACGAATTCTCCCGCGTCCTTGAGCATCTTCGCCCAATAATACCTGTTTAGGAGTAGTTTTCGAGCTAAGGACCTACCCCTCGAGTGATTTCCGCAAATCCCCTCGTGGACCTCCCTTATAACGTAATCGACTTCTTCAGGTCGGAGGCATCGGGAGTACGGACCGAAGAAGGATTTTCGGTAAAGAACACCATCGATGAGGGCGTATTGTACCGCTTGGTAGCGTATTCTTCGGGAGTGAGCCTGATTACTTGGAAGCATCCCATTGATAAGATAGCTTACGATGGGGTCTATCCAAGTCGGCTCGGAATCCAGGGCACATATCATCGTAGTCTCGTCCAAGGAGGCCATGCTCAGCTTGACGAGAAATTCAACGGGCACCGTCTTCTTGAGCGTGTATTCCACCGTCGAGGCCAGGTTAGCCAATGCGTCAGCATGCTTGTTTTCTTCTTGGGGTATTTACGTGACTTTCATTTTCTCAAAGAGTTTGATCAGGTTTTTCACCCTCTCTTGGTAGGTTACCATGCTCGGGTCCTTCGCCAGGTAATCACCGTTAACCTGGTTGATAATGAGCTGAGAATCGCACATTACCAAGAGGGTTCTTACGTTGAATTCCTCGGCTAATCGTAGCCCAGTCAACAATGCTTCGTACTCGGCCTCATTATTTGTTGCTCAGAATCCGAGCCTGAGGGCGTACTCGATTTTCTCTTTATCCGGGGCGACGAGGACCATCCCAGCACCTGAGCCGTTCTGGTTGGAGGACCCATCAGTGAAGAGCTGCTACAAGTTGGGGCCCAGGTTGTTATATACTTTAGTCGTTTCGACCAAGCTTCCTGCTCATTCCAAATTTTCAACGGTCTGCTCGGTGTCACCTTGGGAGACGGTCTCCTCCTCGAGGAAGGTCAACTTGGCTATGAAGTCAGTCAGGACCTGTCCCTTGATTTCCGTCGTAGGGCGATATTCGATATGAAATTGGCCCAGTTCGAGGCTATACTTCATTAACCTCCCTGAGATGTCAGGGGAGTGGAGGATTTGCCTTAACAGCTAGTCGATCAATACCACTATGGTATGAGCCTGAAAATACTATCGTAGTTTTCTCGAGGCAATCAGCAGGGCATAGGCTAGTTTTTCGAATTTTGTGTACCTCGTCTCGGTGTCGATTAAGACACGGCTCAAGTAATAGATCGGGCTCTACACGCCAATATCATCTATGACTAGGGCGACACTGACTGCTGTGGGGTAGGCCGCGATGTAAAAGAGCAGGTCTTTACCTTTTTGAGGCGTGGTTAGTAGGGAAGCCAACAAGTGGTATTTTTTAGTTCTTCAAAAAAGCGCAGTCATACTCCTCGGTCCACTCGAATGCCTTGTTCCCCCATAGAATTTTGAAAAAGGGGAGACACTTTTCAGACGACCTGGAGATGAACTGATTCAGGACGACCAAATGGCCTGTCAGCATCCGGACATCCTTCTTGTTTTGAGGAAAAGCCATACTGAGCACCACGCTGATTTGGTTGGGATTGGCGTCAATACCGCGTTGGAAGACCACGAAGCCTAGGAATTTGCCAGCGGACACGCCGAAAATGCACTTGTTCGGGTTAAATTTTATGCGGTGAGCTCGGAGCTTATCAAAGCAGGCTTGGAGATGGCCGAGGTGATCTTCAGCCCGACTACTTTTCACGAGCATATCATCAATGTACACCTCCATCGTGTTCTCGATTTCTTCTTTAAACATTTTGTTGACAAGGCTCTAATAGGTCGCCTCTGCGTTGTGGAGGCCAAACGTCATGACCTTGTAGTAGTAGGTGCCACTGTTGGTGATAAATGAGGTCTTGCTCTTATCTGGAGGATACATGAGAATTTGATTGTAACCGGCGTAAGCATTGAGGAAGATGAGCCGTTCGTGCCCCGCCGTGACGTCGATTATGATGTCAATCCTTGGAAGGAGAAAGAAATCTTTCGAGCAGGTCTTATTCAGGTCTTTGAAGTCGACGCAAAGTCGCCATTTGTTGTCAGTCTATAGGGCCAGCATAACGTTCGCAAGCCAATCCGGGAACTTGACCTCTTCCACGACGTCCGACCTGACGAGCTTATCCATCTCCTCTTCAATTATCTTCTGCAGGTCTGGACGGAATTTTCTTACTTTTTGGCGAACATGAGGATTTTACACGTTGGCGTGTAGCCGATGCATAGCGACACTGGGATCAATCCCGGGAAGTTCGTTGTGCGATCAGGCAAAAACATCGTAGTTTCTTACCAGCAGCTCGGTAAAGTCAAATCGTTCTTCTGGGCCAAGCTGAGCCCCATTCCTCACCGTCCTCTCCATTATGGTGGGGTGAATGGGGATGTCGACCAGGTCTTTATGGGACTGGGGTATGGGCTCTTCATCACGTGGATCGTCGATCGGGATGGGCTCAACCACGCCGATTAGGACCACGAGCTCTCTATGAATTTGATACGGGGTACTCAGCTCAGGCCCCAACTATAATTGCTATTTCCTTTCCAAAGGCCCTTGTTGCATAGGACCGGGCAGTCTCTTGGTTCCCTTGTACTTCTCCAACCCCTGAATCCGTAGGAAATTTCATTTTTTAGTGATATGGGGAGCATACGACCTTTAGGGCGGCGGGCCGACCCATTATCACGTTGTAGGACGACGGCTTATCAACTATATGAAATTTAGACCAGACGGTAGCGATGCCAGGGATAGAACCGATGGTGACAGGTAGAGAGACCCAGCCAACCGAACTGACCACGTCCCCCCCAAAACCGATGAAGGAGGGACTTTATGGGCTGCACGGAGTTGGAGTCCACACCCATTTTATCGAGGGCCCCCTTAAAGATGATATCTGCTAAACTGCCTTCGTCAACGAGTTTCCTCGCCATCTTGAAATGATTGGTCAGGGCTAAAATGACCAGGGCATCATCATGCGGAACGTGCATTTCTTTCAGGTCGGCTTCACTGAAGGAGATTATATTATGCGAGGCAGCATCTAGGGCTGTGCAAATAAACCGCTGGCTTGGCCCGCCTGAACAAACCGATCGAGCCCAACTTGAAATTTTCGGGCCTTTGATCTATTTTGTTCAGATCGGGTAACACCCGATCTGAACTAGCGAAGCCCACAATCGGTGGTCGAATTTGGCCGTCCATTACTTGCAAAACACCCGACCCGAAGGGAACAATGTAATAAATAGGCTGTGCTCTACCTCACGTTTTAGGGTTTCTTGTTTTCATAGAGCGGCGGCTGCAAATCCATGGACGACGATCATTTCTTTCTTCGTTTCATCTTGATTTGGCCGTTTATTTCCTTTCCTCTTCATCTCGATTTCCTCTCTTTTTTATTTCATTTATCTTTTTGAAAAAATGATGGACCGACGGTGAAAGACGGAAACGGGAATGGCGGCAACAATCGATCGATGATGGGGCTTTTGTTTCTGTTTCGTCTGTGATGATGAGAGACGAAAACGGAAGCGACAATCATGGACCAACGGTGAGTTCAATTTGTTCTTCGAGTTGATGTTTAGCAGTAATATTTTTTATTTCGATTTTGATTTCTACTTTGATTAGGGTTTTCGTTTGATTTCTGTATTGAATCTATTGATTAGAGAATTGATTAGCCTAAACCCGACCTTCCACCCTCCCGTAACTTCCTGACACCCGTGGAACCCGAAAATGATCGAATTTTGCTGTCTGACAGTCGGCCAGCGGGTCACAGCTTCAAGGTCGGGTCGAGTGGCTGGTCAACACCATATTGGCGGGTTTCGACCCGTGCACACCCCTAGCAGCATCTATCGTGTTGACCTCATGGACACCATGTTCTGTCTTTCCTTTGCCCTTGCCTTCGTACCTCTTATAAGAGGAAGACGTTTCTCAGTCGAAACCTTGGCCACCGTGGATGACGTTAATTTTGCCGTCAACCCTTAGGTCGAAGTAGTCACCAGCGCGTCCCCATGGGGCTGAGCCTGGTTGTTACTCTATTTTTTACATTGTCCATGGCGCTCGTCACGGCGGTCACTTGCGCTAGACCAATCCTCGTCCAGTCAGCGGACATAATTGCCGAGGTAGCCTTTTCGGATGAGGGCTTGAATTTCCTTCTTCAACTGGAAGCACTTGTCGGTAGCATGGCCATTACTCTAGTGGAAGTCACAATACTTATCGATTGACCTGCCTAGAGGTTTCCCTCTCAAGAGAAGTACCAGCGAGAAGAAAATCCATTTTTCGGCGTTCTCAGTGAAGATGGTGGTGATGGAGGCAGTTAGGGGAGTGTAAACGAGCTGGTGAGGGCCTGAAGGTGGCCTCCTATCACCGAGCAACAATCCCAACCTTCCTTCTGCCTTGAGCCTCCTAAGGCTTGAGATCGGCTCGTCCTTTCGTCAGGTCGGGATTTATTTATGAGGAAATCTTCATTCTCTTTTGTAATCTTGTCGACAAGATCGGCTTTGTAGAAATTAGCGCTGAGGTCAAGGGCCTCACACAGGCTGGTCACCAGCCTGGAATTCAGGTCATAGAGGAGCCTTCTGTGCCTCAGCCCGCCAATAAAGACGATGAGCACCATCTCATCAGACACCCCCCATACGCGATGGATTCCATCCAAAACTTGTGTACATAATTGGCCAAATTCTCATTCTCTACCTGTTTGACACCAATGAGATGAGAGACAGTCTTTGGCCTACGCCGTGACCAGCTGAGCCTTTCCATGAATTGTTGTTCGAGCTGGAGGAATATGGAGATTGAGGCCAGTGGGTGGTTGTTGAACCACGTCCTCGCAAGATCGGTCAGTCCGAAGGAGAAGAACTTGCACCTTATTGCGTTGGTAGCAGCGTGCACATCCATATGGGAGACATAAACAGAGAGATGATCTAGTGGGTCAGTCGTCCCATCGTACTAGGCCGCTAGGGGATTGGGAAATCGGTATGGAACTGGCTCGTCTGTGACCTCCGCAATGAAAGGGGACCTGATCCTAGTATGCAACCCAGGGGTTCCCCCGGTGTTGCACATTCGATTGAGGGCGACTTTCATTTCCGCCAGGCGTCATTCCATCGTGGCAGACACCCTTTCAGGGGCGTTGACCTAGCTGGCGGCAGGTCTGGCCTCCCTTCTCCATGCTGGTGACGGGGAGTAGGAGTCCACCTCCCGGATTTGGCGAGATCGGTGCTTAGAATGATCTTGGAAGCTATAATCCCGAGCTGTTGGTGACCTCAGCTGATCTTCGGATTGCCGTTTACGAGTTGATCTTGAAACGAATGCTGAGGCAATGAAGGGGTCAAGATCTCTTTTCCTCGGTGCCCAGTTAGCAGCTTGAGGCCGGATTCGAGCCCTCTGTCCGTGAGAATTGAGCGCTCAATCACTGGACTCTTGTGGATTGGCCCTTTCCCCTGCAATATGAAGGTCTGGTCCCCCTATAGCCAGGGCCGAAGGTAAACGGGAAAGGAGAATGTCGAAATATTCCTGGAACTTACTAAGCTGTCGTTCCACGTCATCGAGCCTGGCAGCATCGATAGCCCCAGACACCTAACTTAGGCAGACTCCCAAGGCTGGGTTTGGTTGATGGGATTATCCCTCAACATTGATATTTCTCTTTTCAATCTCTACGTATTTTTCGTTGACCGTTCTTCGAGCTATGGCCCTGGTTTCCGACCTTGTTGCTCGTGACATATCTTCCTCGAATTGTCTATTCACCGGGTTATTTATGTTTTCTAATCATTGAGAGTGAATAGACCTTTGTGTTCATCAAACCTTAGCAAAATATGTAGCTAATGACTTGAAGAAGGCTTTTAGTAGCGCTTCCCATAGATAGCGCGAAACTGTTGGTGTCGAAAATTGGCTAACCAGTAGTATGGTCCGGACACTCTCAGATCAGGGAGAAGGAATATGATGATAGATCGTCCTTGTGTATCACAGCCGGATTGGATAGGTTTTATCCGACCTGCGCCCGAGCCCAAGTCTTGTTTTCCTAGCTTGATGTTCCTAGCCCTTATCCAGGCTAAGATCCAATCTGTCACCTGCATACAGGACGGACCCGATTTTTCCCGGCGTGAGATTAAGAGCCCAGGGTAGAAATATAGATCGAAAAGTTACTATTACCTCGACCTGTTTGAGTGACCTATGGTGGAGTTTCTCTCTCTAGAATTGCTCTTTGATCCCCCAAATGTGTTGGAAAATCATTCTATTTATAGACAGAAATGTGATTAGCTTCAGTAAGATTAGAACTTTAAGCTCGGATTAACGCTAAGCCGTCAGGCGCATGGGCGGCACAGTTTATTAGAGCCATGGGCCTGGGCCTTGGGCCCTTTATTGTGGATGGTGGAGATACGGGCTGACCTGGAACATTGGCAGATCGGCTCGGGCAACTTGGCACAAGTTGGTTTGGGCACTCTGAGCTGTGATCATGCGACGATCCCTCGAAAGGGCTGCTAGTTAGAGATCTTGGAATGTTTCCCATCGACCAACCAGGGAAATCCGTCCGGGTTGTCTATACATTAGGCTAATCTAGGTCCCCGCGACGTGGAGCTGGTGACGTGACAAGTCTGATCCAGGTGGCTGACACGTGGAGCGGGCCCAATTTTACCCCCATCAATACCCAAGATAGATCTGAACCGATAAAACTTGAGGTTTATCAAATTGCATATTCAGTTTCTCAAGTTTTATATTTGTTTCAATCTCACAAAATCGAAAACGTTGTTGATGAGTTTGGATGAAAAATGAATTTTGCTCAGCATATGACTTTTTAATGGGGATATATTCATTATTTTATCACTCAAATAAACTAAAAACATTTTTCCCAAACATTTTCATAAACAATTCATCTAAAGAATGCATGAGAGAATGTTCAATTCTTGTTAAGAAAATACGTCTTAAGTTTAGTAGAGTGATAAAATAAAAAAAAATATTCTCATTAGAAGATTACCTTTTGAGAACAACTCATTTTTCGTCCAAAATCAATAATAAGGTTTTCAATTTTACTTAATTGAAACAAACTCGAAACTTAAGAGATTAAATATACAATTTGATAAATTTTAGATTACCTACCTAGACTAAAAATATAATTTTCCCTAAAATTGATGATGACATGGTTTTTTTATAAATCGAACAAAAACTAATAATTTTTTTTATATGCATTAATGTTTAATTCCAATCAAATTTATTAATGTCATCGATGCTTAATGATAAATTAAAGGAAAATTAACCACTCGAACCTATTTTTGGACACAAATTACCAAGCAATACCTATTAATTAAAATTGAACCAAATAATCTCGTTGACTTAATTTTTTGAACTGAAAAATTATATTTTTCAAATTTTTGAATTTTGCATGACAAAAATGCCTTTCTACTGATGGGATTGACTCGTGGTTAAGATTTTCTTATTGAATTAAATTCACGTAATTCAATTATGGTAAATAAAGATAGTGAAAATATTCTCCAAATAATCTATTCCCGAAAAAAAAAAAAAAACATTTACTATAATTAATTTTAATAAAAACTCTTGTACGTAATCATGCAATAAATCAATTTTATTTTGTTCTTTACAAGATTAAATTATACAACCATTATCGACTCTTTTAAAGTTTTAAAATTACATCTCAATCATATTTTTTGCATGAAAGAAATATAATCCGTGTTGAATTCAACACGTTAAATTATTTATAAAATTTAAAATTATTAATTCACGATAATTTTAAATTTAATAATCTGTGTAGAATTCAACATAATTAGTTAATTAGGAAAATTTGATTATTGAGATTCCAAATGTGTGTTGAATTTAACAGCAATAAAATTGTCGTATTTTGTTAGATACAAAACCAAAGACAAGATGTGAGATATGATGTCATATTCAACATGGTAATATAATGTTTCATCTTACATGTTCATTGTGTTTCAGTGTTTCAGTATTATATTCAATATAATCATGTCTAAAAACATAATCACGTTATAAACAAATACAAACCTTATGCAGACGTGAGTTAATGTATTAAATTCAACACAATTGGATTCATCCAATAAAACAAATATAATGTGTTGAATTCAACATGTGTTTCTCTCAATATAATTTAATAATAACAAGAAAAATTATAAAATGATTAATTGAGTAATTTTACAATAAACGTTTTAAATTGGTCGATTATGCTAACTATCCTCAAATTTCAGAATATATATTTATAGAAGTCATTAGAGCTGTAAATATAGAATATAATTGATGATCGAAGAGATAAATTTTTCCATATATTCTAAAAGGGTTACTTAGTTCATAGAAAAAATTAGAGGTTCATTTGATAATTTTGAGTCCAAAAAGAGGACTTCCTACAAATGTCGCTGAATTAAATCGAGTATAATTTACAAATATAGGATGATGTTGATTATTATTTTTAAATCTTTTAAATAAAAATTGAAACTTTATTGAATTGCACGCGAAAATCACCTTTTGATACTTTTGATATCAAATTAAATTAGATTAGACAACACTATAAAGTCATATCATGAGATCATATTTATTGGTACAACCCAAAAAACATAGAAAAAAAAGAAAAGAAAAAGAAAATTGGTGATATATCTTTATAAAAGCTAATTCATCGAATATCAAAATTCATAATTAAAGGAGACAAATATTAAAATTAGATTGCAATTGAATAATTGTGGTGTATAGAGGAATTAACTATTAGAATGATGATTCCATATGATTATTGTATACTACTTTAAATGTAAAAGCAAACAATGAAAGGATAATTATATGGGAAAATATTTATTGTATACTACTTTAAATGTAAAAGCAAACAATGAAAGGATAATTATATGAGAAAACAATATTTTCCTGAAATTTTAAAATGAAAATATTTTACCTTATTTTAAATTAAATACATATATTAAAAAACATAGAACCTTACACCCGTTTTTATCTAAATGTACAACCTTAAAATAAATAATTTTTTTATTCAATTATTATTTTACCTTTTAAATTATTAACGCATACATTCCTTTAACATTTTATATTTTTACACTTTCATCCCTCCTTCCTCTCCGGGGAGAATCACCATCGGTGTGGCTGCAGGCACTAACCGTTGTGCAAAATTCCTCTGCCTCTTCTCTTTCTTAGTTTATGTCTCGCTCTTGCTCTCTATTTCTCCCTAATCACTTACCGCCCACCCCCCAGTTTCCCCTTACCTTACTTGTTGGTCCCCCCTACACTTTTGCCCTCGTTGTCTCAGCTCTTCCCTTTGCGGTCGCCCCCAACCCCTTCTTCTTCTTCGTCTTCTCTTATGGGGGATGAGAGTGAGAGAAAGTGAAAAACAAAAAAAAAGGAGGACGATGAGGAGAAGGGGCTAGGGTGATCGTAGGTGAGGGGAGAGGGGCTAAGACAGCAACGACTAAAAAACATCATATTAAAATCATTAGATTGACACAGTGGAATATAAAAAAAAAAAAAAAAAAACAATCGCATTCAATATCATGTTCTTCTAAATGAAATCTATCTGTATTTACATTAAAATAATAAAAACATACATAATTAAACCACATTTAATTAAACGATACCTCTTCCAACGCTACAACCTCAAAGTTGGTAGTTTTCGAGATGTCATTTGAGTAGACTCTTCTGAGAACAATTGGATACGATCAAGAAACGACAATTGAGAATGATTTAATTAGAAGTAACACAATCGTACTACCTCTAACAATATCCATACAAAACAAATTAGAAAGAAAAGTAGTTTTACAATTTCCAAGAACCTTATTCTAATCACAAAAAACTAGAATAACTCTGATTTGAATGTAGGTGATAGTAAAATTCAAATTATTGAGTGCAAATACAAAAGACAAGACCTCATACACCAAAAAGATAAGATAGCCAAATCTTCCTAGATGCCCAAAATTCTCATAGAGGGAGGTCAAATAGTCTTCCTCTATTTAAATAATCTATCCATGGTTCTAATCCCCTGATCTATTCTTTCTGTATTTGTACTTTGATCCTCGAACTTTCAAAGTTCAACATTACTACATATTCCATTTTCAAGGATTTTCCTAACTGCCATTATAAATGAAGTGATCCATGCTTGTACCAATACAAACCACAACCTCCTTTTATTTTATTTTGGAATAATAACTTTTTTGGTCACTCACAAATATAGTCAGTGCTCAATTAACCTCTCGTATTTAGAAATAGACACATTTGGTACCTAACATTTTATTTTCGTTTCAAATTGACCCCTCTATAAAGTTTTCTGTAAATTACTACTAAATTACATTTATACTCTTTAAATTTTTTAATTGCAATCATTTTATTTTCATCTAAAACTTAAGGGTCAAATGTGTATTTTGAATACTATTGATCATCCTCTTCCTCAACCCAAACGATGGCTACCACCTCTTTCACCACACCGCCGACAACCACCACATCATCGACGCCCACTACTATCTTTGACATCTCTCTTTTGCTCTGTCTCTCTCTTTTCCCATCTCCAATTTCTCTCTATATCTCTCTTCTCCCATCTCCTCTCTCGCTGTCTACCCAAACCCACTTCTGTCTCGCTATCACAATACCCATTTCATTTCAAAACCAAATTTAAGCAAAATATCAAACCAAACATGTAACTTGAAAATAAAATTCATCAAGGACTAAGTCATCATTAATGAGGGCCTTCACGCGCGATTTCTTCTCCGTCTTCTAGGCCGAGTCCTTGTGGATCACCTTTGACGGTACTTGGCGATGCCGGCAACCAGGCAATGGCCGTAGGGGTGATCGCGGGTGTCGTCATCGAAGGATCAGACGATGACCACTTTATGGCTTGCGTACAGGCCCTGCAGGAGGATCACGGTCTTGTTGGGCTTAAGGAACTTCACCATTTTTACCCCCGCTAGCGAATGAGGAAAGAACACTAGACACAACTAGCGCACAGAAATACCACCATCTCTGTATCCTCCAGCATCGAAACATCCATATCCGTATCCACCACCACCTTCGTATCCATCTGCACCATATCCACCGCCATCGCGACGGCCACTTCCACCATATCCACCACTACCACCATAACCGTCACCACCTTCACGGTGACCACCGAGGAAACCACCGCCTTCGTTCATCTCCTGAGCTTTGGATTTATAGATTGGCAGTGGGTTGGATCTCTGAGCTTCGAATCTACTGATAAGTCTTTTTTTTTTTACATGCCATGATGGATCGGTGAGAGAGAAGGAGAGAGAGAGAGAAAGGTGAGAGGAGAGAGAGAGAGGGGCTGTATATGTGCTGGTGATGTTGGTTCGTCATTGGTGCGACGATGGTGGTGGTTAGATCAACGGTGATAGAAGATAGAGGGATGGTGGTGGACAAAATCCTTCAAGTGTGAAAGGTACAACGAAGAAGATGGTGTGGAAAAAAGAAAAAAAAAAACACTTTTGTCCCTAAATTCAGAATAATTTGCAAATAGATCTTATTAAATTAGTTTGAATAAAAAAACAAAATTATCCTTATTTTTTAACATGAAATAACCAAAATACCTTTCTTTTCACATTGACTATTAACGTTGACCTAACAGAATAAAAATAAAATGTCAAGTACCAAATGTGTCTATCTCCAAATATGAGAGATCAATTGAGCACTAACTACATTTGTGAGAGACCAAAAAGATCATTATCTTTTTTTTTTTTTCTTTTTTTGTGTGGGAATCTCTTCCATATCTTACCGTCCAATTGCAGCTAATTATTGAATGGTAACCTAACAAGATTAAAATCAGAATATAAAATATAATGATCCATTACATGCATGTAAAAAACAAAGGGAGATTTGTTTTAGCGTTCTATTTCTAAGTTTTTGTTTCAGAAATCTATTTATGTTTTGTTCATATCTTTTTAGTATAAAACTTGGAAACATAATGCAATGGTTTTCCATATTTTAGTTTTCTTCTCTACTTTCTTGGTATGGTAATAGACATTTGAGAACAGAAACATTAAACAGACCAATACAAAGAATTGCAAGGAAAAAAAGTAACTAATTTGGGTAAAATCCACTGATACCCATTGTTATTTTGAAAATCTACGACACCCTATATCGTTTGGAATATACCTTCGACCACCGTCAAATTAGAAACCCAACAACAATACCTCAAAATTTGAATGAACGGATGACATCAATTTTTTATTTTATATATTTTTACCCTTTTATAATTTATGTTTTACATAGAAGGATAATTATATCCTTTCTAAAGAAAAACAGTATTTGTTTAAAAATAAATAACAAAAATTAATAAATCTTTCACTTATTAGACATTTTATTTATTCATTTATTAACTATAATTTGATTCTTTTCTTTTTCTATTTTCTATATTCTATGCGCCGAGAAAGTAATGAAAATTATATATTTCCCATTTTTATGCAATGAATTTTATATACAAAACGAGTTAAAAATGACATACAATAAAGGATTAAAAATAATAATCTGATAATCTACAAGTTCACTGTTTTTTACCTGAGTGAACCTATTACTAAAGAAAAACTTGTTGGAAATTTTTTTATTAAATAAATTTTTATTAATAGGTTAACATTAATTGAATTAATTATTTTATAAAATCGAGTTAATAGATAGTCTATTATATAAACAGTTCAATTAAATAGTGATCACATTTTGATTTGAATTGTGACATTTTTTTGTGTAAAAACTCAGTTAAATAATAAGTATAAGTTCTGGGTCTCATTGAAACTCGTTATGAGATGGCCCAATGATAAACCCTAATTATAAAAATACTAAGTCCCCTCTCTAGTCTAGATTAAGGGTTTATTCTCATTGAGAACCGTCACAAACAGTAAATCTAGATTATAGGGAGGAAGACATAATTTGTAATCCGCTGCGACAATCAATCATTTGCAATGGCTGAAACAAGTACGCTTTCGGTAATCGTTCTTAATAATTGTTGTGTCATTTTAATTATGTATGTTTAAGATCCTTATTTAATTTATGTATTATTGTGATTATGAAATTAATTAACATGTGGTATCAAATCCAACATACATGATTAAAGATCTACAATTGGGATTAAGTTTATTTAATTTGAAGTCCATAATTATCGGCCACCAAAAACCCTAGAAAATCCAATTTTGCGATTCACATTGTACCAAATTACAATGAGAATAGGTTTTGAGATGATGATAGAAGATACACTAGTGTATGTATATTCCACAGATCTATAAATTCATTCAAACAATCTGTAGAAACTTAAAATCATAGTTTCGTTAATCAAATATTGAAAATTGAATAGAAACAATATAATGGCGTTGTCGGTGACCCTAAGCCTCTCAGATCTCCATCCGACGCCGACCTCATTATCGATCCCTGAATCCAATCCCAGAACTAGGATCATGATGATCATGATAGTGAGAATGTTTGACATGCCACCTCTTCGAAACAGTGAAATTAGGGTTTTCGCAGTAGGTGGACAAATAACCATGTAAAAGAGGATCTAGAGCTCCGATTATCGAAGTACGACGAAGAGGAGACTGACAATTGCCGTTGCTCCTCGTCGGCGACAAAATTGTTCTTATATAATCTCTGAATCGGATTGAAATTGAAAAATCTAAACCCCATTTTCGGAAGCTTGAATCAAGAGAACGATTCGCCACGCTCTCCTCCGTCGGGTGACAACGACGAAGAGGAAGCGGAGCTTATGGGGGGGAAGTCGATATACATGGTTTCCGACGGCACCGGGTGGACGACTGAGCACGCCGTGAATGCTGCGCTGGGTCAGTTCGATTATTGCTTGGTTAGATCCGGATCGTGATGGAAGAGAGGCGGCGGCGCTGGGCAAAAATTAGGGTTAGAGTTCAGAAATAGGTCCGTCCTTGAAGTTTGCTCTTAAAATTATGAAGGTTTTAACACTTTTTACCCCTGAATTTTGACTATTATCTTATCCAGGCCATGTTATTTGTTCTTAAGTACAATGTGCTAGAAGAGGAGAGATGGACATAAGAAAACAAGGAAACACATAATTGGGAAAGAGTTGATTGCGTCAAATCTACTTACGCTTGACGTCTCAACTAGATAAGGATGAAAATTGAGTTTGCTTCATGGACTTTATGAAGCAAGACTAGACAATCTTCGAAACTTCAGAACCTTTTCCCAATGACATCGAACCATATAGCATGGTTGTTTCCTAGAATATGCGAAACACTGAACAACCCTATTTTTTATTTATTATTTTTTTTAGGTAAACTTCTAAATGTTCATGAGCTTGTTCTTCTGGAAAATTCATATATAGTAACCTCTAGCCATGCGTTGTAAGCCCCATGCACAGGGCTTTGTGCGTGGGGTGCGTGTGGGTCTATCCGGAATCCATTTTGGGTCTTTTTTTCTTTTTTTTTTGCACTCGTTTTTCTGTCATCTATTTTTTTAGATAATTTATTTTATATTTCGAGTATGAAAAATAATTTTCAGTTAATTATTACTTGTTTGTGTAATTTAATTAGCTTAAAAATATTTTTTGTTATGTTTTTCTATTGAAAATTTATCAAAACATTATGTTAGTTTATATGGAATAGGAGTGCACGAGCTTAATAATGAGTTTAAAAGTGTAGTAAAATTGTTGTTCAAATTCTTACAACTATAATTGATCGTTGAGAACTGAAAGTACATTTTATGATATATTTCATTTTATTTTGATCATATGCATATATGTCGCTAATATGTCGCTAATATTCGCTGCTGTTGTTGTACAATATTGTTTAATTTTCTCAATTTGGAACGTTTGCTTGTAAATTATTAAGGTTATTTCACCAAAGTGATTTAACCCACAATGTTTATAAGATTTTGAATTTCTATTTTATTGATGAATTTTTTTTAGATTAATTTGTACATTTACCTGCACAAAGGGGAAATTATTGAGCAAATTAATTTACTTTTGTTTAATTTTTCCAATTTTATGCATTTATTTATGAATTGTTGAGATTATTTCACCAAAGTGATTTAACTAAGAAAATTTGCAAGACTTTAAGTTCCTATTTTGTTGATGGAAAAAAAAATTAGTTTAATTTGTACATTGACCTATCCAAATAGGTTTATTGTGCAAATTAATTTAATCGCATGAGGATGTTATATGAAATAAATAATTTGATAAATTTGTTTGTCCAAAGTGAATGAACTTTGAAAAATTATTTGTTTCATTATCTTTTGAAAGTAATACGTGGATTTGAAGGTCAATCTGTCCAAAAGGAATGAATTTTTAATTTTTTCTTATTTTGTTGATTTTTGTGCTTAGAGAATAGTTGTTTATTATAGACTCTACCCAAAAGAAAGTTTATGATAATGAAATTGATTCTTCTATTGTATTGCTTAATACTTATTTGAGCATTTTACCTATTACTCATAATTGATCTAATTGCATTTTTTTTAGTGAAAATAATTCCTTTTGTTGTGAACAATAATAATACCACAATTGAAATTCTAAATAGATCGAACTATAAGAGATAAAAGTCAGACATAGAGTTCGCTTTAGGAATAATGAACTTGGACATAGCTATGCATGAAGATGAACTTCTTTGACGTACTGATAAGAGCATTAGAGTTGAGAGAGCTCATTATGTGAGATGAAAAAGATCAAACCATTTAAGTCTCATTTTAATCAAGAGGTCTATTGCTCCACCCTTCCAACCAAACATACCCTTAGAGCTTCACCAAATGGATGTCAAGAAAGTTTTTCTCAATGGAGATTTGAGTGAAGAGATCCACATGTCACAGCTAGAAGGATTTAAGGAAAATGAAATAGAGAACATGGAATATAGATCGAAAAGGTTCATTTATGGTCTCAAGCAAGTTTCTCGTCAATGGTACTTGAAATTTGAAAAGATTGTGATGTCTTTTGGTTCTGTAAAAACAATTTTGATCAGTGCGTCTACATGAAAATCAGTAGGAGCAAGTTCATGTTAATGGTTCTCTACGTCAACGACATTATGTTTGCTAATAGCGATGTGAATTTCCTAAATGATACCAAATGTCTTTTGTCTGCTAATTTTAACATAAAAGATCTAAAAGAAACATCTTTTGTCCTAATTATTGAGATTTATCGTGATAAATCTCGAAACCTTCCTAGGCTATCTCAGAGAGCCTATGTCAATCATATGCTTAAAAGGTTTAATATGCAAACATGCAAAGCTGGTGCCATTTCATGGAAAAGTTACATCCTCAACTATGTATTTTAAGTTTGTAGCTTGCTATGGTGCATCATCTCAAGCTGTTTGGCTAAGAAATCTAATCTCAGAGCTGCAAGTTGTTGATTCCTTCTCTCGACCTATTGTGATTTATTATGACAATAATGCAGTTGCGCTCTACTCCAAGAACAATAATATCACTACAAGTTCTTAAGCGTATGGAAATCAAATACCTCACAGACAAGGACTTAGTGAAGAAATGAGATATCGTGATTGAGCATATAAACACTTAGTCCATACTAGATGATTCTCTAACCAAAGGTTTAAGACCCATAACGTTTAAAGAACATGTTGTGAATATGAATGTCATTGAGTCTTTTGATTATTTGGTTTAGTGAAAGCCTTTATAATTTCCTTTATTTCGATGATTATGTCGTGTAAACATTGATCACTATTGTTATGCGATTTGCAAAATTGAAATCTTTTTTATGGTGATCATTATTGCGTATTATATTATTACATGTCGTATTATTTGAAATATGGTATATTAAGATACTGCGAGTCTTAAGAATTACAGTTATATATTTTATTACATACTGTATTATTTGAATTGAATTTACAATATGATATCTTAAGATATTGTGACTTAAGAATTACAGTTGTATACTTTTGGTTATCACAAAACACTATTTTGAGATCTCATCGTGAATTGTTAGTGACATGTAACTTGTTAAAGTCAAACAATTTTATTTTGTTGAGAAATTGCAGCAATTTTATTTTGTTGAGAAATTGCCACAATTTTATTTTGTTGAGAAATTGCAGCAATTTTATTTTGTTGAGAAATTGCCACAATTTTATTTTGTTGAGAAATTGCAGCAATTTTATTTTGTTGAGAAATTGCCACAATTTTATTTTGTTGAGAAATTGCCACAATTTTATTTTGTTGAAAAATTACAATTACAATTTTATTTTGTTAAGAAATTGTAACGAAGACCGATAAGAAACAATGCATATAGATAATGATCACATGTTGGCATTGATTTCTTCCTACACTATTGGGTTTACGATTTATGTAGATATGACTATAATTATTCGTGACTATGAAGGGTCTTATGTTTGTTGAGATTAATATATAGATCATCATAGTTCAATATTAAGATCATATTGGATCGGATAAATTTATCAAGATGCTACAAATAGACTGTCATTTCTTTAAAAGGAGTTGTCACACAAAATAAATTTTTTCTGTTATTAACTCAAGGGTCTTGTTTTCAAAATTAAATTTATAAGTACTTAAAAATCAATTAATGTAACCCAAGTAGGAGAATGTTGAAAAAAAAAATATTAAATAAATTTTTATTAAGGGACTAACATTAATTGAATTAATTATTTTATAAAAGAGAAATTTAGTGAAATGTCCCATTCCATAAAATCATAACTCTGTGAGTTCCTGTAACAGTTATTTTTTAACATATGATATGATTCTTAGAAAGTGATTTTTTAAATTTTAGGATCTCTCAATAAGATTCGCTTTATAAAAACGGGTTAATAGATAGTTTATTATATAACCAGTCTAATTAAATAGTGATCACATTTAGATTTGAGCTGTGACATTTTTTTGTGTAGAAACTCGGTTAAGTGACGTGTAAGTTTTGAGTCTCATTGAAGCCTGTTATAGGAGAGCCCAATAAGAAACCCTAATTATAAATACTATGTCCCATTTCTAGTCTATATTAAGAGTTTTTTTTCCATTGAGAGCTGCCATAACAATAAATCTAGATCATAGAGAGGAAGACTAGTTTATAATCCACTACGACAATCAATCATCTGCAATAATTGAAATAGATACACTTTCGATAACCGTTCTTAATAATTGTTATATCCTTTCAATCATGTATGTTTAAGATCTTTATTTAATTTTTGTATTATTGTGATTATGAAAATCAACAAAATTCATATGAAGATTTCATCAAGAAGTTAAAAAAAATATAACTAAAAGAAATAATTTATATATAAATTTTAACTAAATTTCATAATTCACAATATTTAGTTCTGAGAATAATTCTAATTTTCAAAAATTAAGCATAATATATTGTTTAAATAAAATACAAAAAAAAAGAGTTGTATCTATCATTTGATGTAATTAAAAAAATGAAAACAAAATTAACCAAAATTGAAATTCATTTTGGAGGGTTATAATATTAATTCTTTTATTAGATAGTGTTAAATTTGTCTTTTTAATAATATAGTAATAAAAACAGATAAGTAATTTTACATTTAAGATCAAAGAAAGGGAGTATCGAAGATATTTTCCAAAGAAAAATGAATATCGTTATAAATTTGCAAATGACGGGGAGTCTCACTAAAATTTATACTAATTAGAATGTGGAGTACACACCACACATGACAAAGGTTTAAGAATATCTACAAAAACTATTTAAAATAATTAAATTGCAGCACTTGATTCTATTTTTGTATCTTTAACTTCTGAATGCAAATTGTACGTGAAATGCCTGATTGACTGATTCTATTTCAACACAAATACCAAGTCTCACCAATATCTCTTTAAAATAGCATTTTGAACATTTTTTAAACAAAATTGTTCAATTTTGACCACTTTTTGGACACAATTTACAAGTGAAAAGGTTATAATTTAACCAATTTTGACATATTTTCGTAATTTAGCGCATTCTAGTAACAAATATTTCGGACCATTGAAATGAATATTAGGCGAGGTTAATTTAATATTACCCGAGTTTGAGAGAAGTATCAAAGAAATCATCCTTCGTAGAAGGTCCGTTGTTGCAACTGTAGGCATCGGTGGTTGAGTCCGATGATTGACCTTGATTTTCCGGGATTGTTGTATTTTCAAGTTCGATCAGCAGAGGTTTCTTTCCGCTGTTGCAATTGTAGGCATTGGTGGTTGAGTCCGTTGATTGACCTTGATCTTCTGAGATCGTTGTATTTTCAAGTTCGATCTGCAGAGGTTTCTTTCCTTTACAAAGCATATCCACCTGCATTTAAAAAAAAAAAAAAATATTATTTTAAATGATCAAAAGTGGAAAAATAAAATAAAATAAAATATTACTCTCTTCAATTGCTTGTTCTCTTCCATCAATTGAGCACCCTGCATATATACCTCTCAATAATCAAGATTGTACGTTGAGTCCGATGATTGACCTTGATCTTCTGGGATTGTTGTATTTTCAAGTTCAATCAGCAGAGGTTTCTTTCCGCTGTTGGTAGTTGAGTTTGTTGATTGACCTTGATCTTCTGAGATCATTGTATTTTCAAGTTTGATCTGCAGAGGATTCTTTCCTTTCCAAAGCATATCCATCTGCATTTATTAAAAACAAAAAAAGGTAAAATAAAAAATAAAAAAAAATTAAATGATGACAAGTGGAAAAAAATAAAATAAAATATTACTCTCTTTCAATTGCTTGTTCTCTTCCATCAATTGAGCACACCCTGCATAGATACCTCCCAATAATCAAGGTTGTACGTTGAGTGAAAAGAAATTTTAAGGAAAATAATAAGCATGCATATAAATGATCTAAAAAAACGTTAAATTTCTCATTAGCCCCTAAAGTTTCAATTTCCTTAGTTAACTCCCTAAAACTTTAAACATTGTGGCAAATTGCTCTTTTATTTTATTCTAATCCTTCATAATTATTTTTTATCATTTTCCATTTTACTCTTTGATGAGGGTATTTTCTGAGACAATTGAGTCAGCACCTGAGATCCAATCACGTGTCTGTTCTCGCAGTGACATGGATGCATTTCAGAATCCGCAGCGCCACGTTGAAATATACGCTGACCATGGCTCCTTCTTGGAATCTCCTTTGCACCTAAAGGAGGAACAAAGTGCCACGCAGGGACGTGCTGCCTTAAGCTTTGTGCCGTGCCCTAGACGACAAACTTCAGGAACTTAGCCGTTCACCTCGACCGACTCCACGTTCCATCTTGCTTCTACTCCAAGACTCCATGGATCTCCACTCTCCTCCACTAGCTCACCACCACAGGTTTGACAGAGACCCTCGGGCTTCGCCAAATGAGCCTAAAATCCCAAGCCCAGTAATTATCTCCCAAACAATCCAGATTATCGACTAAACACATGGTTTCACCAAATTAACCGTGTTTAGGCCCAATTAATCATCTTTAACGCATATATATACCAGAGACTATGCAAGCCCAATGTACGCTTTATTACGCGCATGTTTTGAATTCATTTATTTAACGCATAATTGTACATTTTCTCTCTGAGCACTGATTCTCATGTCGGAAGGATTTCATGGGGATAAATCCCAGTCTGAGCCATCTGTAGGTACCAATCTTCGAGAAGTAGGTCCCTGGTCACAGCAGATCAGTCCTCCAGTACCCAGTACAGCTCACCTAAAGAATTTTCAACCGCCGACTTCACCGCAGCGAGAGGACTCACCTGTCATCCGACTGGACCATACTCGAGGTGTGTACGATTTTTATACACTAACACTCTTCAAACCCCACCCTACGGTCCCCACCCCTATAATTTGCTCCCGCACATCTCATTATATCCCCCTTTTCCACTACCAGCACCACCAGATTAATCTTTGTGGTAAATTTGTTCAAAGTTTGGAAATTAAAATCTTGTTTGATAGCGCAATTAAATATTTAAAACTAAATATATTACGTACTCATCAAATTAAGTGTGTAAATGTATTTGATAATAAAATTAAAAAACCACTTAAAAATAACCATAAAAAATTGTTCAAAATTTTAAGTGACTTGTGATTCACTTAATTTTTTAGTAAATTTTTTAGTACTAATCACTTAATTCATAGACTATTTAATTATCACAACTCACATTTTACACCAATACTGTAAAATCTTACAAAAAAAAGTTATATCCATAAAATTATAGATTGAGAAAATATTAAATTGAGAAAAAATAGAGAGTTGTAAAGAGAAAATATTTTACAAAAATAAAATTGTAAAAATAATTTCCGGAATAAAAAAATTTACAACAATAATTTTGTGAAGTTAAAAATATTAAAAATTTGAATACTTAATATATTATAATACTTAATAAATTCAACACTTATAATTACTTAATAAATTCAACACTTATAATTTTAGTATTCAAAATTCAACACTTAAAATTTTCAGAACTTGAAATTTAAGCGGTTATCAAATATGGTCTAAATTTTTGAGTAAAAAATTTCTGGGGTCAACTTAAAACTACCTCTAAACTTTGACAACCAACAATTAAATTTACACAAATTGAAAATAACTAAGAAAGCAAACCTTCCAGCGAAGGTTGGAAATCTCATTCATGATTCGTTCACCCTGAAATAAATGAAGAACAATTCCACACGTTGTTATATAACTTCTAAACTGCACACACACAAACACATACGGCATATATATATATATATATATATAGAGAGAGAGAGAGAGAGAGAGAGAGAGAGAGAGAGCCTTTGTTTCAAGCACACGGCTAAGTCCTCCTTGAAGCATTTTCTCTAAATGCTGCAATTCATCAACACTTAAGCCTTGAAGATTCTCACCCCTCATCTGTCTGTTGACATAAATAATTAATTAAGGAAAATTTTGATTAAAAACTAGATACAAAGTAAGTGTGTGCTTTTGTAAAATAAATTCCTTAATCATGAAAAACCAAATATTTCCCCTTTCCTTGTGAACAAAATCAACTCTCCTGAATAACACTACAAGAATTAAATCTTAAATTTAATCCTGAATGCACTAGACCGATGTGGAGAATGCACCTTTATGATCGTCCAGGAAAATAATTTATCGAGATGCATGTAAACTCACCTAGACAGAACTTACCATAAAACCAAAAGAAAAAAACACACTAATATTTATATACCTCAACTGATGGGCCTTGTCCGCAACCTCTTTGCTCAAACTGGCATGATCATCGTTGTCCTCTACCTAAAATTATCAGCATATATATATAGACACACACATATATATAAGTACATGGTCATTGAAATTAAGCAAGGTAATTATGAAAATTAAATGAAGCATCTGAAACTATATAATAATATAATCATAATTACCTGGGGATTGAGAGAAGGTGGATCAACCTTATCGATATTATCCGACTGCATTTTATACTTATTAAGAATATCCTCCATGCTGCTTTAAAAATAAGAAAAACAAAAATAGGTAATAAATTGATAATAGAGGAGAAAGCACAACTATTATTTTATAATATATGTATATGGAACTTGATATATTAGGCTAAACTCTAGTAAATCAAAATTCAATCTTATTAGGAAAATCCGAACAACTCTCTATGTATATCAGGGATTTAAGTATTGGTCGTAGTTTAGTTATGGCCGATATGTAACGGATTGTCGGCCCTCCGTTACCATTACCGTTGCAGGCCGGTAAATTGGTTGTAGACCTATTCATGCCCGTAACGGATAAATGGCCATTACGCATTATTGTAACAGCCGTTACGGGCCGTTATGACCAATTATGCATATTTGTGTCCAGACGACTTTTTTTTGCTCACTTTTCTCCTCACACACCCAGCCCTTTCCCATTCATCCTCCAACCCAACCATCCAAGTCTCGGCCAAATCCAAGCTGCTATCCATCCCTCTTGCACTCCATTTTCGACTAGATCCAAGCCCTCCATTCAATTTTCAGCCAAATCCAAGCATTTCAAGCAAAATTTCTAAATCAAAACAACAAGATTTCTCTGTTTCGGGCTGATCTGTAAGTTTTTTATATACATTTTAAATTTATGCCCATATTGGGTTTAATTTCAGTCCAATAAACAATTTTTTTCCTATATTTGGTTTACTCTATTATAGTTTTATTATGTTTGTATAACATATTTTCATTAAATGTTATGAATTCTTTTATTCTTTTAAGATTGTCTAGTACATTAGTTTCAAATTTCTATTTTTCGTCGTTTTTATATTTTAAATGTGTTATATATATAGTTAAATGTCATAATATCTCTTAAAATGTGTTTATTAAGAGTTAAATTAGTAGAACAATTACAACTATTGAATTTTTTAGGATTTTCTGATAATTTTAAAAAATTCATAACCGTTACGGCCGATTCCCGTTACGGACAGACTGATACTCTCGATACTGTTACACCCAACCATTACCGTTACGTATCGCAATTTAAAACCTTGCTATGTAATAATTATTTGTATATCACTGTAATTGAATCTTTCTCATATAACAATATAATCAGATCATGTTCTCTTAATATTCCGCCTCTCAATTATTCTAACAATTATTATTATTTTGTCATTTATTTTTGGAATATAGAACATTTAAGATATTTGGATTGCTAATTTTGTTGTGAAAAAAATAATATTTTTATATAAACTATTATATTTTCAGTTAATAATGGCAACATGAATAAGATTGCTAAAAAGTAATTTTGCCTATTGCCAAGATGTAATCTATCTTTGGTACAGTCAAAAGTCATCCATATCGTAAGAATCAAGAGCACATTATGTGGTCTTTTTTAAGTTTTCTATTTATGAACCCAAAAAACTTAGAACAGTAATAAAAGTACGGGAAAAATCTATTTTATTTCCAAAATATTGCCCTAAGAATCTTGAAAAAAAACATAGACAGGTTTTTTTTTGCTCATATATGGGATTTTGTTCTTAGTTTTGGGGGAACAACAAATAGGACAGGAACAGAAACACTAAGGTGACGTTTGGTAATCGTTTCTGTTTTCATTCCAGCAGTGGGATGAAAATGGGATGGGATGAGAATTTTATTTTCTTCTTGGGAGTAGAATCGTGTTAGGTAACGATAATTTATTTTTTTTGTTTTGGGAAAGAATTGTATTTGGTAACGATTTTATCCTAAAATATATATATATATATATATATATATATATTTTATTTTTTTTTAATTTTTTTTTTCTGTTTTGTCTTGACGGCGGTGGCTCCCCGCTGGCGACGGCAGACGGCTGTGGCTCTGGCGCTAGCGCTGGTCGGATAGCTGTAGCGGGTGGGTGACAGTGGCCAACGGCTGGAACTGGCCGGAAAGTTTCCGGCCGGCCGGCGACCGGCGGCGGCGGATAGTGCCAGCAGACGAGTGAACAGTGACCATATATTTTGGGAATAGAATGAGAATAATGATAAATAACTTTTTTTTGTTTTTTATTTCTTAAGAAAAAAGTGGGCACAATTGTTAAATGGGAATGAAATGGAAACGAAAACAAAAATTACCAAACGCTATTCCCAAACAGAATTTCCAAAAATTTGGGAATGGGATGAGAATTTTTAGAATGGAAATGGTTACCAAACGGGGCCAAAACAAGCAAAGAATATATCAAATCTATAAAGGAGGTATTCACACGTTACATAGTACAGAAAAGGGTTAATATCATTTACACCCTCTCAACTATTGACAAGAACCACAAGAATCCCCTCAACTTTAAAAACTAAATGGAAGACCCCTCGAATTATTTGGTCAATGGACACTCAGACTCCCTATTGTTTTTTTATTCCGAAAATACCCTTTGCCATTCAAAGTTCTCAATGTTGACCAAGTTGGCCATATTCCATGACTAAATTGCCATTATTTATCTTTTTTTCACGACCAAATTGCCCTTACATGTGTATTAACTAAAACAAAAAAAAAATAAAAATAAAAATAAAAAACCTTTTTATTATTTTTCTTTTCATTTCATTTTTTATTTCCTTAAAAAAATTCCTTTTTTTTATTTGTTTTTGTTTGTTTTTTTTCCATTTCTTTTCCTAATTCCTTCTTTTTCTTTTCTCCTTTTTTTCTTCTCCCTTCTACCGTATCCTCTCCATCCCCTTCACTTCATCACCTATAGCATCACCTTCACCCTTCCGAACAGAGAAAACGATCGACGATGGTTTGATTCGATCACCCTTCATCAACTAAAGTATCACCCTTCCGAACAAAAAACCGCCGTGTTTGATTCGACAATGGTTTTAGGTTTGATTTCGACGTCGGCTCTGGTACGGAAGAGACTCGAATTAGGGTTAGGGTTTCGATCTTTAGAGAAAACGATTTTGGGAATTGAGTGTTTCGATCTTCAGGGTTTCAATCCACAACTTCCTCTTCATCCTCGGATTCAACGCCTTCGGCGGCTTATTGATGTTCTTCCCCTCCCTGCTGAGCGCCATCAAAGAAAACGAGAATGGACAGTGTTCTTCTCCTCATAAACCATCTCGTCGCTCCCCATCTCCGGCACCAGATGGAGTATCGGGTTTTCGATTTGCTCTTCCAGCTTCGGTTTCTTCTGGTTTCTTCCACCAAACCCAACCCAAATAGCTGATTGAAGAGACCCAAAAAGCATATTGCTCGTGGGTGTTGATGGTGGTTGTCGTGGAGATTGATCATGATAAATTTTCTTCTAGCAACGACAGTGGATGGCCATTGGATTCTTCTTCTTCTTTAATTTGATTTTTTATCTTCTTATTTTTTCATTCTTCCTCATTCAAATGGTGAGATTTGCTAGATTCAAAGGGTGAGTTTTGAGTTTGTTGGATTTGCAGGATTTTGTTTTGGATATGCTGATTTGCGTGGATTTGTTTATGGATTTGTTGGATTTGCTAGAATGAGAATTGCAGATGGAATTTTCCAAACAGTGGTACAGATCTGTTTGGCGGTGGTGTAAATTGGTAGCTGAAAATGGTGTCGACAATGGTGGTGTGATCGACGGTAGAAAACGGTGGCGATGATTGTGTGTGATCGGCGGTGGAAGATGATGGTGTTATGCTCGGTGGTTGTGGAGTAGAAGATGGAAGAGGAGGAAATGGTGTAAGATAAGGAGGGAAATGAAAAGAAAAAGAAAAAGAAATGAGAGGGAAAAAAGAGGAAGAGGCTAAGGGCAATTTGGTCATTCATTTATTTGAATTATTTTATTATTTTTATGGTTTCAATTAGTAAGGGTAAAATGGTCAATTCATTAAAAAAAACTCCGACAGTGGGTCGCCTTAGTAGTTTTAAAAGTTAGGGGGGGGTGTGAAATATCACTACAGTTGAGGGGGGTGTAAGTGATATTAACCCCTACAGAAAAACCTTCTAGATCTCACTATATACAGCAAATGAAGAAATGGGTTCTCTAACCAATTAAACCATAGTCAGAGGACTAATTCAGTAATAACAGAAGAACAACCGTCACTAGCTAGGGTTTGTGAATCCGCATTTCCCCCGCAGATTGAAAGATGACGTCAGCAGGGTTTCCCTAACACAAGGCAAGATCTAACCCCCCACCCCCCAGATTTCCTCTTCATTGTCTTCCTTACTTTGTTACAAGTTTTTGACCCACTTAAAACCATGAACAGTTTCAATCCCCCCCCCCCCCCCCCCCCCAAACATAAAAATATTAACATAATTAAACAGGTAAAAACCCAAGAACAGTCCATTCAAGAAAAAAAAAAAAAAAAAAAAGAGAACAAAAAAAGCGTTAAAAATTATTATATAACCATTAATTAATTTACCAGGAGCTGGCGAACTCAAATCGTTTGCCGGTGGTGGAAAAGACGATGAGCGCAACTTGGGCATCGCAGAGAATGGAAAGCTCGGCTGCCTTCTTGAAGAGTCCTCTTCTTCTCTTGGACAAAGTCACTTGCCTCGCCGTTACGTTGTTTATTTTCTTTATTTTGATCTTCTCTCTCGCCATTTTCCCCCCCTTGAATCCCACAAACCATAAATAAATAAAAAATCATCATTATTCATCTCATTTTCGGAAGGGAAAAAAGATGGGTTTTCAGAGGAAACCCTAGAGAAAGTACGTACTACCCATTAGATCTAAGAACCGAAGAAAAAAAGATAAAAAGAAAACAGAAATTAGGGTTTTTATCTTTATGTTATTTATTGAATCAAAGGAGAAGGAAAAAAAAACCCAACAAAATTAAAGCTGCAGTGGATTTGAAGGTTACCTTCTTCGGGAGTAAGAGATTTGTAGAGAGAGAGAGAGAGAGAGAGAGAGAGAGATCTAGAGAGGAGAGAGTTGGAGTTCAAGAAAAGGAAAGGAAAACAGAATCCCTATTTACCACGTTTGCTAAAGTAAGAAACATGAGAGAGAGAGAGAGAGAGAGAGAGAGAGAGGATGTATACAGTGAGAGCTAAGTGGAGAATCACTGAATGAGCCCAATAGGAGATGGAATACTTCTTACTATTTTTAGTCAATAGTATATAATTCATAATTATTATATAAATATTGTGGAGGTAAAATAAAAACCTAATATTTTATATAATTGTTTACGTAACAAATATTTAAAAAAAAATACAAAATTACTAAATAAATTGAAATTTTAACATACTTACGGAATGAATGCATTTCGGTGTTCGGAACGCCGGGATTAAATCGTTGATATTTTATTTATTTTTACTTTTTTTGATCCCGGCCTTCACAAGGCCGGGATCAAAAAAATCATTAATTTTTTTTTTGTTAAGTTTGATTCCGACCTTGTGAAGGCTGGGATCAAATTTTAATTTTTTATTTATATATGTTTTGACTCAATAAATTTGTAAAATTTTCGGTAACTTTGAGTTTATTAACGGTGGTCTATCGATATTTTAAATAAATCTAATTTTTTTATGCATAAATTTCGTTCAAAACACTCTATAATGCTTTATACAATACTAAAAACGGACAAGTGAATGAATTTTAAAAAATCGCCAAAGTTGACCAGATGAGCTGTTTCGATAACGGCAGAATTTTTTCGGCAATTTGAAATTAACAAAAGATTGTATATCCGTAACATAAATTAACCAATTTTTTTGTATATAAACTATGCTCATAACACTACATAAAAAATTTTAGAACACTAAAAACGGACAAGTGAATGAATTTTAAATAATCGCTAAAGTTGACCAGACGAGTTGACTCGATGACGATGCAGTTTGGTCAACTCGTCTGGTCAACTTTAGCGATTATTTAAAATTCATTCACTTGTCCGTTTTTAGTGTTCTAAATTTTGTTATGTAGTGTTATGAGCATAGTTTATATACAAAATAATTGGTTTATTTCTGTTATGGACATGCAATCTTTTGTTAATTTCAAATTACTGAAAAAATTCTGTCGTTATCGAAATAGCTCATCTGGTCAACTTTGGCGATTTTTTAAAATTCATCCACTTGTCCATTTTTAGTGTTGTAAAAAGTATTATAGAGTGTTTTGAACGTACTTTATGCATAAAAAAATTAGATTTATTTAAAATATCGATAGACCACTATTAATCAATTCAAAGTTACCGAAAATTTTAAAAATTTATTGGGCCAAAACATACATAAATAAAAATAAATAAATAAATATTAAAATTTGATCCCAGCCTTCACAAGGCCGGGATCAAACTTAAAAAAAAAATTAATGATTTTTTTGAACCTGGCCTTCACAAGGCTAGGATCAAAAAATCAAAAAAAAAAACAAAAAAAAAATTGTTTTTGATCCCTGCCTTCACAAGGCCGGGATCAAAAAAGGTAAAAAATAAAATAAAATATCAACGATTTAATCCCGATGTTCCAAACACCGAAATGCATTCATTCCGTAAATAAGTTAAAATCTCAATTTATTCAGTAATTTTGTTTTTTTTTAAATATTTATTAAGTAAACAACTCATATTTTATAAAATAAAAACTAGATAATAAGTGAGTGTGTGTTTTTGTAAAATAAAAACCTAATATTTATATACCTCAACTGATGGGTCTTGTCCGCAACCTCTTTGCTCAATCTTGCATGATCATCGTCGTACTCTACCTAAATTTATCAGCATATATATGTGTGTGTTCATTAAAATTAAGCAAGGTAATTATGAAAAGGGTTAATTAAATTTTACTTTCCTGTGATTTGGTCAATTTATACTTTACTCTCCTGTAGTTTAAAAATCGTCACTTATCTCCCTATACTTAAATTTTCAAACCACTTACCCCTGATGTAGGGGAGTAAATACACCAAATATTGGATCACAGGGAGAGTAAGTGACGATTTTCAAACTACAGGAAATAAGTGTAAATTGACCAAATTATATGGAGATAAAGTGTAATTAACCCTTATGGAAATTAAATGAGGCATCTGAAACTATATAATAATATAATCTTAATTACCTGGGATTGAGAGAAGGTGGATCAACCTTAATGATATTATAGGAGCGCATTTTATACTTATTAAGAATATCCTTCATGCTGCATTAAAGATAAGAAAAATATAATTAGGCAACTCATTGATAATGAGCACAATTATTAATTGTTAATACATGTATATGGAACTTGGTCCATTAGGTTAAATTCTAATCTTACTAAAACAATTAAAACTTAATCCTATTAGGAAAATCCTAATCACTCTCTATGTATTAGGGATTTAAGTATCGGCTATCACATAACGTAACGGCCAATGTGCAACAGATTGTCAGACCTCCCTTACTGTTACAGCCCGATAAATCAGTTGCAGACCGATTTACACCCTTAATGGTGCTGTAATGGATAGATGGCCGTTACGCGTTAGTGTAACGGCTATTACGGGCTGTTATGGCCAATTATGCATATTTGTGTTCAGACGACTTTTTTCACTCACTTTTCTTCTTGCACACACCCCTTTCCCATTCATCCTCCAACCCAACCATCCAAGTTTCGGTCAAATCTAAGCTATCCATCCCTCCTCCACTACATTTTAAGCCAGATCTTTCGGCCAAATGCAATCATTTCTAGCAAAATATCTTAATCAAAACAACAAGATTTCTCCGTTTATGGCAGATCTATAAGTTTTTAATATATATTTTAAATTCATGCCTACATTGGGTTTAATTTCAGCCTTACAAACATTTTTTGCCTATATATGGTTTACTCTATTATAGTTCTATTATGTTTGTGAAATATATTTTCATTAAATATTGTCCATCATTTTATTCTTTTAAGAATACTTTGTACGATATTTCTTAATTTCTATTTTTCGCCTTTTTTATATTTTAAATGTGTTGTATATATAATTATATGTCATAATATCTATTATAATATATTTATTAAGGGTTAAATGAATAGAATTATTACAACTATAAAATTTTTGAGGATTTTCTAATGATTTTAAAAAATTCAAGAACGTTACGACCGATTTCCGTTACGGACAGACTGATACTCCCGATATCATTACACTGCGACCGTTACCGTTACGTAATTTGATACCACGATTTAACACCATGCTATATATAGATTATTTGTATATCTCTGCAATTAAATCTTTCTCATATATTAATATAATCAAATCATGTTCTCTCAATATTTCGCCTCTCCATTATTATAAATTATTATTATTATTATTATTATTATTATTATTATTATCTTGTCATTTATTTTGTGAATATAGAACTTCTAAGAAATTTGGATTGCTAATTTGTTGTTAAAATAATCATATTTTTATATAAATTAATATATTTTCAGTCAATAATGGTAATATGAAAAAGATAGCTTAAAAGTAATTTTGCCTATTGCAAGATGTAATCTATCTTTGGTACAGTCAAAAGTCATCCATACCATAAGATTTCTATTTATGAACCCAAAAAAGTTAGAACAGTAATAAAAGTACAGGGAAAATCTATTTTATATACAAAATAATTGTCCTTAGAATCTTGAAAAAAAACATAGATAGGTTCTTTTTGGCTCATATATCGGATTTTGTTCTTAGTTTTGGGGGAACAACAAATAGGAAAAACAGGAACAGAAACACTAAACAAGCAAAGAATATATCAAATCTATAAAGGAGGTATTTACACATTACATACTACAGAAAAACCCTCTCTATATACAAACACACACACACAAATATAAGCACTGTATTAATGAATGTTAAGTACATTTATTTGTGAAGAACGATGCTCCAAGTCACATCTTGAAGCTGCTTCAGTCCAATCACTCGCTATATACAGCAAATGAAGAAATGGGTTCCCTAACCAATTAAACCATAGTCAGAGGGCTAATTCCGTAATAACAGAAAAACAACCGTCACTAGGTAGGGTTTGTGAATTCGCATTTCCGCCTCAGATTGAAAGATGACGTCAGCAGGGTTCCCCTAACACAAGGCAAGATTAATCCCCCCCACTAGATTTCCTCTTCATTGTCTTCCTTACTTTGTTACAAGTTTTTGACCCACTTAAAACCATGAACAGTTTCAATCCCCCCCCCCCCCCCCCCCCCCCAACAAACATAAAAATATTAACATTATTAAAACAGGTAAAAACCCAAGAACAGTCCATTCAAGAAAAAAAAAAAAAAAAAGAGAACAAAAAAAGGGTTAAAAATAATTATATAACCATTAATTAATTTACCAGGAGCTGGCGAACTCAAATCGTTTGTCGGTGGTGGAAAAGACGATGAGCGCAACTTGGGCATCGCAGAGAATGGAAAGCTCGGCGGCCTTCTTGAAGAGTCATCTTCTTCTCTTGGAGAAAGTCACTTGCCTCGCCGTTACGTTGTCTATTTTCTTTATTTTGTTCTTCTCTCTCGCCGTTTGCCCCCCTTCAATCCCACAAATCATAAATAAATAGAAAATTATCATTATTCATCTCATTTTTCCGAAGGGGAAAAAGATGGGTTTTCGGAGGAAATCCTAGAGAAAGTACGTAATACCCATTAGATCTAAGAACAAAAAAAATAAAATTAGGGTTTTTGTTTTTGTTGTTTATTGAATCAAAGGAGAAGGGGAAAAAAACCAACGAAATTAGAGCTGCAATGGATTTGGAGGTTACCTTCTTCGGGAGTAAGAGATCTGTAGAGAGAGAGATCTAGAGAGAGTTGGAGTTCAAGAAAAGGAAAGTAAAACAGAATCCCTATTTACCACAGTTGCTAAAGTAGGAAACATGAGAGAGAGAGAGAGAGAGAATGTGTTTTTGGGCTATACAGTGAGAGCTAAGTGGAGAATGACTGAATGAGACCAATAGGAGAAGGAATATTTTTTATTTATTTTTTTTTGGGTAGAAAAAGAAACAACACAAAAATTAGCAACCAAGCGAGACTATCCGCTTTCATGTCCGCAACCATCAAGCCTCTGATACCCTCCGGAGATTCCTCTAGGTAGTGAAGCTCTGATTTACTGTTCACTCTTATACGTGCAAGGTAATCCGTACAACAGTTGTCTTCTCTCCTGATAGCTCTGATCTCTAAATCATGGTTCTCAAAAATAAATTTGCATTCCATAATCTAGCCTCTTAGAAGGTGAGTATCCGGGCAATCTCTCTTGATAAGATCCACAACTTCCTGGGAGTCAGTCTCAACCATCACCTTTGTGTAGTCTTTCAAAATCACCAGGCAAAGACTCGTATGTATCGCTCTTAATTTTGCCTCCAAGCTCGTGCATGATTGAGGGTGTCCAAAGAAACCAATTTGCCACGCCCCATCCATGTTCCTAATTAGCCCACCAACACCACCTCTCCCTGGGTTTCCGAAAGTGCTCCCATTAGTATTAAACTTGAAGTTACCTGCAAGAGAAGGGGACTAATTAAATTCAGAAATCATATTGTTGCCATTATGGAATTTCGAAGGGCGAAACGCTTCCAACATTTGCCGCGAGTAACGGCAAATCTTGGAAACAACCACAAAACAGTCTTGAGTGATCCCTTCAATGACCTCTTTGTTTCGATCCTTCCAAATACCCCATAAAATGGCAACAAATAAGTAAAGAAATGAGGGTTTGAAAGCTCGTCCTTTGATGAATTTCGAGATCCAGCTTTGAATGCCCAAATCTCGATCATGTATTAAAATATTTTTATCAAAAAACATGGACCACACGTGCCAAGCCTTCGGGCAGAGCTTGAGAACATGATCAACGGTTTCAATAGCTCCATTGTATCTCTTACATATGGCCAAAACATCAATAGACCATCTAGCTCTCAATTCATTAGTTGGCAATCGTTTGTGAAAAAATTTCCATAGAAAGAATTTCAAAGCTTGTGGGATTTTGAGCTTCCAAATCCAATCCCAATTAGAAGAGGATTTGGTAGCTTCAAAATCTGCAACAAGCGAGTAAGCAGATTTGACTGTGAATTTGCCTGAATTTTCCGGAATCTAGATGGCAACATCCTCTTCCAGATAATTGGGGGGCTCAGAGTTCAAAATATCATTCACTTGGCTATTCGATATAATGTGAATAATTGGCAAAAGAAACCAACTACCTGAATCATCCAGAATATCGGTAATCCTTAGGTCTAATCTTTGTCGAAGCTCATCATTGCTCATAGGACCATTCCCACACCACCAATCATTCTAAAGGTTAACATTAACACCATTACCAATTTTCCATTTAAGACCATTGGCTATGATGGAGTTGGAATTGAAAATACCCCTCCAAATATGAGAACCCCTATTTTGCTTCTTCTATGTTTTGGGGTTCCTATCCATTTGATATTTCTCCATGATAACATCCACCCACATGGGGTTTTCATTTTTAGAAACGATTTTCCAAGCCACTTTAGCCATAAAAGTAATGTTAATGAATCTGGCATTTCTAATGTTTAGGTCTCCCATATTGGAAGGAGCACATACCTTATCCCAGCTGACAAGATGAAATTTTCTGCCTTCATCGGAATCCCCCCAAAGAAAGCTTCTGGCCAATTTTTCAATTTTGTCACACAATTTAATAGGGAGGGGGACAGTTTGCATAGAATATATCAGAATTAAAGTTAAAACAGATTTGATTAACGTGGCTCGACCCGCTATGGATAAGTTTCTCGCTTTCCAATTAGAAAGTCTCTTTTGCATTTTCTCCAAGATAAAATTAAACTAATTCCCACTAATTCTGTTAAGCAGAAGTGGGGTACCAAGATAAGTTCCCAAGTCCTTGCTTAAGCGAATACCCAACTCTTTACTGATGTCCCTAGCAAGAAGATTGTTAACTTTGGGAGCAACAAAAAGTTTAGATTTATCAAAATTAATGACCAGACCTGAAGCAGCCGAAAAAGCCGACAGAGTACACTGTATAGAGTAACAACTCCCTTTGTCAGCCTTGGCAAATAGGAGAATGTCATCAGCAAATAAAATGTGGGAGATAACGGGACCATTTTTAGCTGCTTTAAGACCTCTCCATTTTCTTTTCTTTACTTCCTCAGAAATTAAAAGAGACAACCACTCCATACACAACACGAACAGGTAAGAGGAGATGAGGTCTCCTTGACGGAGGGCCCTTTGAAAGGAGAAGCCTTCTAGAGGTTCTCCATTCCATAAAACTCTCGTCGTCGCTTTTCTAACACAATTCATGAACAACTTAATCCAATTAGGAGGAAAGTTGAAAAATACAAGAGTATTTTCAAGAAAGTCCCAATTTAATTTATCATAAACCTTTTCTAAATCAATTTTGATAATCATTCCACCTTTTTTATCCTTCGAATACTTAAGTTTGTGCAACATTTCTTGGGTAATAATTATGTTATCTGTAGTTTGTCTTCCTAGAATAAAATTGCTTTGAAAAGGGCCAACAACATTAAATAACAGGGATCTCAATCTCGCAACCAAAATTTTAGTAACCAATTTATAAGGAATATTACAGAGACTAATGGGGCGAAATTGGTTAATCTTTTCAGGGATATCAACTTTGGGGATAAGAACTATGAGAGTCTCATTCATTTTGGGAGGCATATCATTATTGTTAAAGCAAGATTTAACAAAGTCACAAAGATTATTTCCCACCTTATCCCAATTCTTTTTATAGAATATAACTTGATAACCATTAGGACCCGGGGCTTTAAGGTCCCCCATTTTAAATAGATTAGACTTAATCTCCTTATCTTCTGGCATCGAGCTTAGGAAGGGATGGTCAGCTGGCTGGATAGGGTGGATACAAGCCTGATTAATCAGAGAAGAACAGTAATGTTGGGGGGGGGGGGGTTTCACAAAAAAGATCATGGAAAAACCCCCGAACGAAATGCTTGATATCCTCCAGACTATCCATTCATTCATTACAGTTGTTTTTAATCATCGACACTATGTTCTTCCTACGCCTTTGATTAGTAGCAACATGGGAAAACTTAGTGTTCTTACCCCCCAACAGAGACCTAGTTAATTCTGGATTTTTTAAACCAAAAGATTTATTCTTTCCTCAAAATCTCAGCATATTCTTTTTTTAAGGCTTTTTCCAGATCATCCAACCGGCTAGAAAATTTTGGTGGCATTTGGTAACCGTTTCTGTTTTCATTCCAGCAGTGGGATGGGATGAGATGAGAATTTTGTTTTCTTCTTGGGAGTAGAATCGCGTTTAGTAACGATAATTTTTTTTTTTTTATTTTGGGAAGAGAATTGTGTTTGGTAACGATTTCATCATAAAATCTTTTTTTTTTTTTTTTGCTGTTTTGGCCGGACGGTAGTGGCGCCAGCGCCGGGAGGCGGTGGTTTCGGCGCCGATGCCTGTCGGACGGCGGTGGCTCCGGCGTCGATGACGGTCGGACAGCGACGACGGGTGGGCCACAATGGACGGCGGCCGCAAAGTTTTTCGACTGGACGGTGACCGGCGGCAGATGGTGGTCGGCCGACGAGTGAACAGTGACCGTGTGTTTTGGGAACAAAATGGAAATAATGAGAAACAACTTTTTTTTGTTTCTCATTTCTTAATAAAAAAGTTGGCACAATTCTCAAATAGAAATGAAATGGAAATGGAAACAAAAATTACCAAACGTTATTTTCAAACAGAATTCCCAAAAATCTGAGAATGGGATGGGAATTTCTGGAATGGAAACGGTTACCAAACGGAGCCTTCGAGTCTTGGAATTTTTGAATTTCCAAAATTCTATCCAGAAGGTGTTTTTTGGTTTTAAAAATATTGCCAAACACTTCTTTGTTCCAGATTTGAATGTTCTTTTTAAAGTTCTCTAAGTTGTTCTCCAAATTCATATTGTTCTTATTCCAATTCTCCTCCAGAAAAGATTTGAAACTAGGGTGTTCCGCCACATAGCTTCAAATATAAAGGGGCGAGAAGAGTTAAGCATTCTAATACCCAAAACATGAATGAATAAAGGGGAGTTATCAGAATACGTACGAGATAGGGTTTCCACCCTAGCTTCAAGGAAGGTGGTACACCAGTTAACGTTGGCCAAGGCACGATCCAACCTTTTATTCACTCGGATCCCATTCGCAGCCTTTCCAGCCTAGGTCGTGGCAGGACCACTAGCACCCAGGTCATTCAGCGTACATCTAGAAATGTTGGCGTTGAAGGTGTTGATGCGGCGAATATCCTAGTTGCTCACAGCTCCTGATTTCTCAGATTGGGAACTAATGTCATTGAAGTCCCCCACCACTATCCAATGAGAGTTATTGGTCTAGGAGAAATTGGTCATCTCCTCCCAGAGTTGTTTTCTCCTACTGGGGTTTGGGTTCCCATAGACCGCCAACATCACCCAATCCTCAAAACCCACTCTAGAGACTTTCACATGAATCACTTGGTTGGTAGTATGAATTTGGCTAAGAGAGATTTTATCAGGACACCACAGGACCTAAATACCTCCAGACCAACCTGTAAGGTCAATGTGGGTCATAGTCGTCAGCCCTAGATAAACAAAGAAGTTACCCATTTTACTCAACTCAACTTTAGTCTCCACTAGAATCACAATCTCAGGCCTTTTGGAATTGAAAACATCCCGAAAGGCATTACGAAATTGCTCATTACCAGCTCCTCGACAGTTACAGGCAAGAATCCGCATAGAGACTAAAAAAGGCAAAGAAGGGAGAGAGTCTTGCTCACTGAATTTCAGTAGGCGCATGCACCTCATCACTAGCTTGTCCCAAGATTGCATGTTGTTCATCTCTATTTTCAGGAATAGTAGCTTTGGAGCTCTTCTTTCTATGATTTTCATGGAAAGCCTTACCTCGTCTACCAACCAAATCACTTCCACCATCTGGTTCAGTTCCACCAACTGCCCATTGTTCAGGTAGATTGGGGAACCTTGGAGGAGAGTGGTTCGTATCCCTTCCATATCTCCCCTAAACAATCTTAATATAGTATTTATAGTATAGTTAACTTAATTAGTACTTTAGTTTAGTATTAGTAATTAATTAAATTCACATTTTTATAGCCTAGATAAAGTTAGGTTATGATAATCGCGGTACTCAATAGTAATCTCAACGAATCCCTGTGGATATGATACCCGAAACGAATCCCTGTGGATATGATACCCGACCGAAAGGTCCACTATACTAAAACTTGATCTGTACGCTTACGGTGAAAGTGACAGCGCTAAATTAGCGGCCACCAATCAGCCACAGGTAAATTATTATTCGCGTTTTGTCGAGGCAACCTCATCACATCGCTACCTTTCCTCTGGCCAACTAGAGCTGTCGGCGTGCTCTTGGGAGAATGAACCGTCTCCCTACCTTCATTAATACGAAAATAAGACTCCTCACTGGGGTTAACTTTTTTGTAACCAGATGGCTTCTGGTTGTAACCACTATGGTTAGAGTGCTGGTTCTAGTTTCCTTTCGCGCCATTGTTCATGACCTTGTTCCCTTGGGCTTTCTTAGCCTTAATCTCTTTCCTGTTATCATGATAGGCCATACCACTGTAATTGGGCCATTTACTTGTGCCCTGGACATCTATTTTTTGTTTGGGCTTCCTAAATTTTCTTTGTTTTTTAACAACTAGCCATGGCCCAAACCCATATTCCTCAACGTCAACTGTAACGGGCATCTCTGACCCTGAGACCATAGTTGTGAATGGGAGATGGACCGTTGATTGGACATTATCTCGATCCCAGAGCCCTCGCCTGTTGGATGGTTATCCCTGTCACCGGTCGTCTTCTTCGGCGTCCATTCCTCTTTTTCTGGTGACCTTTCATTGTTTTCCTCCGGCGTTTTAACAAACGGGCACATCTCAGTTCGGTGATTAATCCTGCCACAAGCATAACATAGCCTATGAAGGCTTTCATACTCTACTTTAAACACCATACCTCTCATTCTAAAACGAAAGACAAGAGGCTTGTTAAGATCGATTTCTACACATATTCTGGCAAATTTACCTTTATACGTTGCCGCTGTGTTTCCATCAATATTAATCAGTCTCCCAATCTTCTTTCCTATGCTATACAAAACAGGTGGCTCATAATACTCAAACGGTATGTTTGGTAACCTAACCCAAACCACTATTCGGGTGTCCGTTGCAAACTCCGGTTTGAAGTCAGGTTCCCATTTCCTAACTGTGAGATAATGATCCAAAATCACCCAAGGTCCTTCCGTAAGCAATTTGTGAGTGTCTGTGATACGATCGAATTTTTCCAGATAGAACCCATAGTTCAAGTCAATGAGTTCGAAATCCCCTTGCAGTTTTCAAATTGCCTTTGCTCTGTCACAAAGCACCTTATACCCGATTGAACGTCTTTTTAGCCTGATGATCAAAGTCTCTTTCCATCTTTCCCTAATTTGGGAAATGATGGTATCAGGGATAACGACATCCGGTATGCCATTTCCCTGTGAGGTCTCATTCTCAGACAAATGATTATCCTCTGAGATTGGGTCCTTATCCTCCTCAGCAAAATAAACTTCTTCTAGGATTCTTTTTGGGAGCTCATTTTTACCATTTAACGCTTCCTTGAATGATTTCATCTGCGGCTGCAAGAAAGTATGTTGATCTTGCATGAAGGTAGATTGGTCTTGCAAGGTTACTTCATGTTGCTCATACTCTATAGGCGAAGTTTGGACATGCATGGCTGGGGTAATCATTTGGCATTGCCATTGTCAACCCATCAACCTCTTCATCCATTCTCGTCTCTTCACTTTCATCTTCGTCTGAATCTCCAGATTCATCCATTTCAATGGAATGATCCGGATTATCATAAGAGCTTTTGATTTTCTTCTTATTTCGTTCGATTCCATCTTCTTCTTCCGAAGAGAGTTCATTGAGCTTGACTTTGGGAGCTTCTGTTTCTAAACTCATTTTTATATTCTCAACGGATATTATGATTATCGGAGAAGGAATATTGCTTACTATTTTTAGTGAATAGTATATAATTTCATAATTATCACATAATATTGTGGAGGTACATATTTATTTTATGTGGACTTGCCGCTTTCCGTACAGATATGTCATGCTGGAAGGCTATAACTAGCTATAATTACCTATTCCTCCCCCCTTCCCTCCACACCCTCTCATAAACGTAGTCTCAGCATCTTGGTACATATTTCTAATCAGTTGATATGATTTGTCAATTAATTACCAAACGACCCCAGCAGTTTTGAGTGCCGTTGTAATTAAAAAGAAATTGTGTTTATGTATTTTTTTTAATACTAAGGTGGCATTTGGTAACCATTTATGTTTCCATTCCAGCAATAGGATAGGAATTTTATTTTCTTTTTGAGAGTATAATCGCGTTTGGTAACGATATTTTTTTTTTTGGGAAGAGAATTGTGTTTGGTAACGATTTTATTCTAAAATCTCTTTTTTTTTTTTTTTCTCTGTTTTGGCCGGACAGCAGTGGCTCCGGTGCCGACGATGGCCGGATTGCAATGGCACCGGTGCCAGCGACGGTCGGACAGCGGTCGCGGGTGGGTGACAGTGGCCGAAAAGTTTTTCGGCCGGACGGTGACTGGCTGCGGCGGCGGACGGTGGTCGGCCGGCCGGTGAACAGTGACCGTGTGTTTTGGAAATGGAATGGGAATAATGAGAAACAATTTTTTTTGTTTCTCATTTCTTAAAAAAAAAAAGTGGGCGCAATTCTCAAATGGGAATTAAATGGAAACGGAAACAGAAACAAAAATTACCAAACGCTATTCCCAAACAGAATGCTCAAAAATCTGGGAATGGGATAAAAATTTCTGGAATGGAAACGATTACCAAACGGGGCCTAAATTTTTTTGACATAATAAATTTATGTTAATTGATTTTGATTACAATTTTTCAAAAAAAAAACCGAAAAAAACTAGAAACTATATATATAATATTTGTTTTTTGTAAAATATTCCGCCACAGAGAGAGTAAGAGACTTGAAATGCACATAAATCTTTTAAAAAATAATAAGGTGCATGATAGGTGAGTAGTTGACCTTAATTGCTTATGTGTTCAAATTGAAACCATAGGGATGAAAGTGAGATAATGGTCAAACTTTAAGATATAAAGTGTAAAAAACTCTATGAAATGGTAACCATAAAAATTTCAAAAAATAAATTAATTAATTAAACTAGTCATTGAAGTTATATAAACTTCTTGCTTTATATGAATATCAGGTAAACAAAAAAAAAAAAAAAAGCCACTATGGGAACAATTTTTCAGATTTATTGCTCGTCAATAATATTAATAATAGTTTTTGGACTTGCGCAAAATACAAATTAGTTATAAAAAAAAATATATTAATTGGTTCTCAACATTTACACATGAAATACTTAGGTATCGTTTAGTTATTTTAGTAGCAATAACTTAGAATTCAAGATTTAAAATTGAAATTGAAAATGAATACTCTTTTTCTTTTCATTCATTTCAGAATTCTTATTCTCTATTTTGATGAACAAATTTTGGTTCATAACAAAGAAAAAATTTCCACACTATTTGGATTTCCCATTAAATACATTGCTTGTTAATTAGAGAGACTATTTTTTATTTTTTTTTCAAGTATGCTCATTGAATGTGTTGATGCCAAAAAGTGGTGCTGGTCAATAGTATGGTCCGGAAGGATATCAGAGACACAAGACCGCGGATAATGTGATTAATTGGGTGAATTTAGGTGTGATGGCGACTTTTGAGCTGAGCTCCGCTCTTCCACTCTGAGCACCTGTACAAAGACCCATCGGGGTTGTGCCCGGTGAAATTCCTCCGGCGTAAGAGTAAGTATGCGGGGGTGAAGGGATAAAAGTATTGTGATTTAAGCAGAGAGGACGTACCATTAGGCAGTGGATGCCATGGTGTATTTAGAGGCGCTGGTGCTTGATTAGCGTTGCTAGATTAGGGAGCTGAGCTCGGGTTAATCAACCTATCCGCTAAGCAGCCAATGAGCAGACAGATCAGTGCTCTAATCGCCTGGGCTGGGCTTTTGAGCCCACCTATAGAGGCCCATGGGCCAGAACCTCATGACGGCCTGATGAGCTCCCAAATGCGGAGATGGCAAGCAGAGGGTACCTCAGCTATTCAGTCCGGATCGTAGTCCGTCGACCCGAATTTCTTCACTGATATGGTCCTCAGCCCGGCTAGGGGGGCATCCCAGTGCAGCATTGAGGGGATTTCAACTCTCAGCTCGATTTTCGAGAGGACTTCAATTCTCAGTTCAACTGTTCTTCTACACTTGGGCGAATATTAACCACGTGGTATACCTGGCGAGATTCCCCTATATCTTTTGCCCCCCAAGTCCCGAGGGCGTGAGTGAAACGTGACGGACTCGGGAATTTGAAGGAACAAACGGTTTGTAGTAGTGTTGGGGGGAGAATGCAAAGGGGGAACACAAATGACCCCTGGGGGGAAGGACGACTTCAAGAAAGATGCCAAAGAGTAGAGTCCGAGCTGAGGTATGGGGGATTTCACCAGATCGGCAGGCCACTGGTCCAAATCAAGTTGCAGTGATCAGCAGAAGTGGCAGCCTTCCCATTTTTTAATTTGTCCGAGCTGAGAGTACGGCAGTTCGTGAGCTCGGACATTTTCAATGCCTTGGTCTTGTTTTAGGGGTTGGAAGTTGGAGCCTTCCCCTTTTTTAATTGGTCCGAGCTGAAAGTACGACAATTCGTGAGCTCGGACATTTTTAATACCTTGGCCTTGTTTTGGGGGTTGGAAGTTGGAGCCTTCCCCTTTTGTAATTTGTTCGAGCTAAGAGTACGGTAGTTCGTGAGCTCAGACATTTTCAATGCCTTGAACTACTTTTTTTTTTTAGGGGAGAGGGGGGGTTGGAAGTTGGAGCCACCCCCTTTTTTAATTTATCTGAGCTGAGAATACGGCAATTCGTGAGCTCGGACATTTTCAATGCCTTGAACTTTTTTGAAGAGTGGGAAGTTTGAGAGTCTTTCCCCTTTTGATTGTGTCCAAGCTGAGAACACGTAGGCTCATGAGCTCAGATATTTTCTATGCCTTGAACTTTTTTTGAAGAGTGGGAAGTTTGAGAGCATTCCCCCTTTTGATTTTGTCCAAGCTGAGAACACGTAGCCTCGTGAGCTCAGATATTTTCCATGCCTTGAACTTTTTTTGAAGAGTGGGAAGTTTGAGAGCCTTCCCCCTCTTGATTTTGTCCGAGTTGAGAGCACGTAGGCTCGTGAGCTCGGACATTTTTCATGCCTTGAACTTTTTGAAGGGTGAAGTTTCAGAACCTTCCCCCTCTTGATTTTGTCCGAGCTGAGAGAACGTAGGTTCGTGAGCTCGGACATTTTCCATGCCTTAAACTTGTTTTTAAGGGTGGGAAGTTTGAGAGTCTTCCCCCTTTTGATTTTGTCCGAGATAAGAGCACGTAGGCTCGTGAGCTTTAACATTTTCCATGCCTTGAACTTTTTTGAAGGGTGAAAAGTTTGAGAGCCTTCCCCCTTTTGATTTTGTCTGAGCTGAGAGCACGTAAGCTCGTGAGCTTTAACATTTTCCATGCCTTGAACTTTTTTGAAGAGTGAAAAGTTTGAGAGCCTTCTCCCTTTTGATTTTGTCTGAGCTGAGAGCACGTAAGCTCGTGAGCTCAGACATTTTCCATGCCTTGAACTTTTTGAAGAGTGAGAAGTTTAAGACCCTTCTCCCTCTTAATTTTCTCCGAGCTAAGAGCACGTAGGCTCGTGAATTCGGATATTTTCCATGCCTTGAACTTTTTGAAGGATGGAAAGTTTGAGATCCTTCTCCCTTTTGATTTTCTCCGAGCTAAGAGCACGTAGGCTCGTGAGCTTGGACATTTTCCATGCCTTGAACTTTTTTTTGAAAGGTGGGAAGTTTGAGAGCCTTTCCCCTTTTGATTTTGTCTGAGCTGAGATAATGTAGACTCGTGAGCTCGGACATTTTTCATGTCTTGAACTTTTTAAAGGGTGGGAAGTTTGAGAGCCTTCCCCCTTTTGATTTTGTCCGAGCTGAGAACACGAAGGCTCGTGAGCTCGGACATTTTCCATGCCTTGAACTTTTTTTTGAAGGGTGGGAAGTTTGACAGCCTTCCCCCTTTTGATTTTGTCTGAGTTGAGAAAGCGTAGGCTCGTGAGCTCGGACATTTTCCGTGTCTTGAACTTTTTGAAAGGTAGGAAGTTTGAGAGTCTTCCCCTTTTTGATTTTATCTGAGCTGAGAGCACGTAGGCTCATGAGCTAGAATATTTTCCTTGCCTTGAACTTTTTTGAAGGGTGGGAAGTTTGAGAGTTTTCTCCCTTTTGATTTTGTCTGAGCTAAGAGCACATAGGCTCGTGAGCTCGGACATTTTCCATGCCTTGAACTTTTTGAAGGGTGAGAAGTTTGAGAGTCTTCTCCCTCTTGATTTTATCCGAGCTGAGAGCACGTAGGCTCGTGAGCTTGGACATTTTCTATGCCTTGAACTTTTTGAAGGGTGAGAAGTTTGAGAGCCTTCCCCCTTTTTATTTTGTTTGAGCTGAGAGCACGTAGGCCTGTGAGCTCGGACATTTTCCATGCCTTGAACTTTTTTTTAAAGGGTGGGAAATTTGAGAGTCTTCCTCTTTTTTATTTTGTCTGAGCTGAGAGAACGTAGACTCGTGAGCTCGGACATTTTTCATACCTTGAATTTTTTAAAAGGTGGGAAGTTTGAGAGCCTTTCTCCTTTTAATTGTGTCCGAGCTGAGAGCACGCAGGCTCGTGAGCTCTGACATTTTCCATGCCTTAAACTTTTTTGAAGGGTGAGAAGTTTGAGAGCCCTCTTCCTTTTGATTTTGTCCGAGCTGAGAGCATGTAGGCTCGTGAGCTTGGACATTTTCCTTGCTTTGAACTTTTTGAGGGTGGGAAGTTTGAGAGCCTTTCTTATTTACATGTGGCATACGTGCGACACGTGCCCTCCATTAAGACTTGCATGGTAAGCCTATGACACCACCGTTGGATGGATGCCACGTGGTTGTTGCATTTTAATTGATGTATCCCCAGCCGTTGGTCTGGGTGACCCTTCGTCTGGACACACTCCCTTTTTATAAATGGTGGCCCCTGCATTTATTTGACACTTGCAAAATTTTTAGAGCTCTTTCTTCTTCTCGGCATTGGTATCTTTTTTCTCCTTTGTCTGAACAAAATGTTGGGATCCTCTTCTGGCTCTACTTCTAGGTCAGGATTTGACTCTCCAGAATGGTCGTCCGCCAGTTCTCTCCAATTTAGGGTGGAGCGACGTCCTGCTCTGGGGGACACCTCCTCGAGTGCTATGGCTAGGATCCACGAAATGAGCGATGCTATCCATTCATGCCTAGAAAACTGTGCTATAGCGGTGGGCCGTACCGACGAGAGTGGTGGGGCATCTACATCGCTTGACGCTGGGGTCGGGGTCTCTCCCGAAATTGTCACAATAGTGGAGATCCACACCGGTGTCTCTATTCCCAGGTTACTTCGTGAAAACAAGGTGCATAACGCTGGACCAAAAAAACTGTTCATAAAGATCCCGCTCTCGAGTCCGGTTTGGAACACGAAAATGACCATTACCAAGGAGTCTGTCATCCACTGCCAGAGTGAATATTTTTTCCCGGAGAAGGTCACGACCATTGTTCTCTGGCCCGACGATTGGGCCTGCATGCCACTAGCTGGTTTTATGACCGTCTACAAACAATAGTTGGATGCGGGTCTTTGATTTCTTCTCCACTGGTGGATCAAGGCCATCTGTGAGGAGTATCGTTTGTGTCTGTCACAAATTGCTCTGAATGGTATAAGGGCCTTGGTGGCATCGTATATCATTTTCCGGGTCGAGGGGCTCGAGCCGAACATTAAGTTCTTCAGGGCTCTTTTCTTTCCCAAGCCACTCCCTCGGGGCGCTGGGTGGTATTACATTTCGTCTAGGTCAACTTTCTTGAAGGACCTGGATTCTTCCATTCACCGATGGAAGCCCTAGTTCTTCTATCTCAGAGGGAGTGGTTGGCAATCCGGCCCGGAAGAAGAAGGAAGGTACCCCCTCCAGATGGAATAGGGAAAAGTCGATAAGGTTGTGGTCCCTTGGGGGGGAATTTTTTTTTTTTTTTTTTCGGATCTACTATCACCGTCATACTAATACCCTTGTCTTCATGATTTTCTGCAGCTAAAGAGCCACCAAAGAAGAAAAGATCGGTTTTGAGCAAAGAAATTGCTGAGCAGAAAGATAAGGTCTTGAGGACCGTCTTCAAGGACGTGAACACCTTGATCGCTTCTCACCTCTTCACAGCCTACTGGTATTTACCGCCGGACATCCCAGCCGTACCCGATTTTCCTTTCGATTCAGACAACGGTAAGAGGTTTTATGCTATGTTAATTCTTCACACTTGGGAATTTTACACGTGTTACGGTCGATTCACACAAATATTCTTGTGTAGAACCGGATGCTGCCAGCCTGGACAGAAGAATTTCTAAATATCTTGTTGAATATTGCAACTATGGACAAGGCAATGGTGGTCCACAAGCTACATGAGAAGAAAGCTAAAGAGGCTACCAAGGCGGCGAAGACGACTGGTTTCGAACACGCTAGAGGATCACAAGCCATCCAAACCGCACAGCTTCCTCGGACGCTAGCCCGAAACCTCTCGCCTGCCCTCTACGGAGTCGTTATAAGAAACACTCCTCAATTAAAGTCGGGTTCTCGGCAGTCCGTGAACACCCTGAGTGGTGACTCCTCTCCCCGCCCTTCCGATAAGGGGAAGAGAAAGGCCCATGAGGGGAAGTAGAAGAGACATAAGTCCTCAAAGGGGGCGAGGTTCATGCCTGGGGCTTCTTCCGAGCAGACAGTTGACGGATCCTTTTTTGGGGTCCCGAACACCGGACTTCCGGCCGACCGTGCACTGCTAAATAGCCCAGAGGTGATGCCGGGCTATCTACGCCACATTACGCCTCCTAATGACAAGGACTTGATGGAGGAGGAGAACACTGGCAATCTCATGCGTTAGGCCATCTGCGATCAAGTTTCTGTAAAATTCTCCCACAGTTCACTTTCTGTTTTGCTTTTTTCTATCAAATTTTTCTAAGTGTGATGAATTTGTTGTCCTCACGCAGAGCATGCTTTGGATGTCGATGGTTTTTTACCGGATCTTGGAGAGCGCCATGGAGTAGTCTATGCTGAGGTCCGAGAAGAACGTTACCAAAGCGATGGCGAGCCAATTAAATCATGACCTCCAGCTCGCCACCCAGGCCCATCACAGGCTACAGGCCAGGCATGTCCTTCTTACCAAAGAACGGGATGACTTTGAAAGACAGACGACTGATCTGGAGAAGAGGGTGGAAAAGCTACAGAAGAAGCTGAAGAAAGAAGAACAACTCAGAGGGAAGGCCATCCGGAGAGCCGAGCAGAAAGTCATCGAGGATTATAAATCGAGTGGCGAGTTCGAGAATCTAAAGTATAAGCTTGCTGCCAAGTTCATGGATGACGGCCACAAGGCCACGATTCGCTTCTTACAGAGCCACTATCCAAAATTCGACTACTCAGGCGTTGGGATGGAGTTTCCCGAACAAGGTGAACTTGCGGTGGAGTGGGCTTCCGAGGGGGCTTCCGAGGGGCAAACTGACGAGGCTGGAGATGAAGAAGCTGGCGGCGAGGAGGCCGAGGGCAATGAGGACACCAACGTCGACGTTGTGGATGTCGAAGGTGTTTCCAGAGAAGAGTAGGTCCCCAGCCCGTCCTTCTTTGAAGACTTACAAAATTTTTTGAACTTTTTTGTTGAACTCTTTTTTTTTTTTTTTTTTTTTTGGTTTATATTTTTGTGTTACGACTGTGTATATGGGCAGGAACCCCACCGTTGTAAGTCCTCTTTTTTTGGTTGAATATAATGCACAACAAATTTTTGAGCAATTACTTGTCCCGAATTCTTTTTCGCCTCTCCCTCCTTCTCTAGGATGTAGTGAGTGAATCTAATCAACGTGCTCGGGACAAAGTTGAAAAATTTTACACTTTCACTCTTCCAAAACCTTGTACACGTGCTGAGTCCTTGCAGGCCTCAACTCAGCACTTCCCTTGCAAACGTCCAAATTCACGGTTGCTTCTAAGACGCAGCTCGGTAAAACACTTGCACTTGTTCATTTTTTTTTCTTTTGAAATCTTTTTTGGTCAAGATTTGTCACGGTCGTACTCACCCTGTCCCCCAGCTTGTAGTGGGAGTAGTTGCACTGCTCGTGCTATGGGTTATGACATGACTCGTTGTATTCCAGAATATCACTTGGGTAACAATTTGTGTTTTTTGAAAAACCATACATTAATATCAAAATACATTATACTTGGCATGAAAAGGAAATGACAACAAAATGACCTCAGTCTTAATGTGGTATTACTTGAGATGGTCGGCATTCCACGGATGTCGAAGTGGAATGCCTTCTTTGGTTTCGAGCTCGTAAGTGCCCGGTCTTGCAACTTTGACAACGCGGTAAGGTCCCTCCTAGCTGGGGGCTAACTTTCCCACATTTTTCTCCTTAGTTGCTAGAGTAACCTTTCGGAGAACTAGGTCTCCGACTTCAAAATGGCGCGGTCGCACTCTTCTGTCGTAGTATCGAGCTGCCCGCTATTGGTACGCCACTTGGCGTACTCGAGCGTTCACCCGTCGTTCTTCTAGAAAGTCCAGGTTGAGGGCCAACATGACGTCATTTATTTGGGGGTCCTGATCCATCAATGACATTCGGAAAGTTGGCAATCCGATCTCCATAGGAATTACGAACTCGGATCCGAATGTCATGGCGAACGGTGTCTCTCCGGTTGGGGTTTGAGAAGTGGTGCAGTATGCCCAAAGAACCGGATCAAGATCCTCCACCCATCTCCCATTGGCCTTGTCAAGTCTGGTCTTTAAACCGTGCAAAATTGTTCGATTTATGACCTCGACCTAGCCATTAGCTTGCGGATGACCTGGGGACGCAAAGTGTGTTCGGATACCCAGGCCAGAGAAAAAAGAAGCAAACAAAGCGTTGTCGAACTAAGTGCCATTATCAGACACGATTGCCCTTGGGATTCCAAATCAGCACACCATCAATTTCCAGACAAAGTCCCGAATTTTCTCTTTGGTGATGCGAGCCAGGGGTTCGGCCTCTACCCACTTGGTGAAGTAATCAATAGAGACGGCGAGAAATTTTCTCTAACTAGAACCCTAAGGAAAATGGCCCAGTAGATCTATTCCGCACTGAGCAAAGGGCCATGGGTTCGCAATTGGCACCATGGCCATTGACGGTAAATGAGGGTGGGGGCCGAAACATTAGCACTTGTCACATTTTTTTACCAACTCACTCGCGTCCTCCAGTATTTTTGGCCAAAATACCCTTGGCAAAGTAGTTTGTCGGCCAAAACCCTGCCCCCAGAGTGGTTGCCACAAATTCCCTCGTAGACTTCTCTCATGACATAGTTGGCCTCTTTTTGTCGTAGGCACCGAGAGTATGTGTAAAACCTAAGTGGTAGAACATGCGTCATAAATAACCATATTATAAAACGTTAGAGAATTTTAGGGTAAAAATGTCGTTAATAAAACTCAAGTTAAAAATTGAGGGTTAAATTAGGAATTTAGAAATGCAAAAAAAAAAAAAAATAATAATAATAATAAAAATATAAATAAATAAATAAATAAAATAAAATAAAAATTTGGGGCAAAATTATAATTTTGAAAACTTTTAAAATAAGGATACACTGAAATGAGAACCTTAATGAAAATGTGGGGAGGGAAGTGTAATTTAATTATTTTTCCCATAATCCCACTCCCACCCACACGGCAGCCCGACGAAAGCTCACCGGCCAAGGGAGGGATGATCGAGGGGCGACGTGGCAGGCTTAGGATCATCTTAACCACTAAATTCATGCGTTAAAAACCTCCTACATACACTGAGGTGAGGAAATCAGAGAAGAAACGGAAGTCCGAAAATTCTAGAGAGAGAGAGAGCCGGAGCGGAGGGGTCGTCGGCTTTCCTTGGATCGACAGTTCTCCGGCAGCGTGGTCGTGCGGGTAGTGTAACACATCCTAGAGAGAGAGAGGTGCAGAGATTTGTCGACGGGGCGGCCGTGTGCATGTTGGTGTCGCCGGTGAACGGAGTTGCGGATCGCTTTTCGATCACCGACGATCATCGGTCAGGTAAGTATTTATATGTGTTTTTGCAACTAATTGATGGATGCACGCATGCATGAGTGTAACGAGTTGGGTCGGCGAGGTTCCGGCGAGGTGGGGGTCGTGTTCGGTTTCCGTTTTCCGGCACCATGTGGGTTTGGGGTATGGATGTGCTGTTTTTCTGGTTATGGTGTGTGAGGGTGTGTATGTGTAAAGGGTATACTGTAAATGAGAAAAAAAAAAGAGAGAGAGAGAAGCCGGGACGGAGAGGAGGAGAGAGAGAGAACGATCGGCGGTGGGTGAACAGTGTTTGTGGGTGTGCGGTGGAGCTGACGTGGCGGACGGAGGTGGTGTAGGAGGGTTGTTTGGGTGGTTTGGGGGGTTGTCAGGCGAGTCGGCAAGGGTGGGAAGCCACCGGCGGCCGGCAACGGTAGAGAGAGGGAGGACCGGCGTCGGAGCTAGCAGGAATCGGAAACAGAAAAAAAAAAAAAAAAAAAAAAAAAAGAAGAAAAAAAAGAAGAAAAAAAATAAAAAATAAAAAAAATTGCACAATTGATTCCAGGAGAAAGCGAGAAATTCCTTTTTAAATAAAAATCCTTTTTACGGCCCGTGAATAACTTGGAAAGGGTTTCGTTTGCTGTTAAATTTATTCTGGTGCTGTTAAAACCCAATCCTAGCCTAAAATCTTTGTAACCGGAGTAGTAAATTAGGATCGTTCATATTACGGGGTTTTTTTTCATGTAATAAATAATGAAACAAAAAATTATCAGGAATAATAGCAAATCTCATAAATAAAATATGGAAAATAGAAAATGCGGAACTTCGGGCCTGCCTTACCTGCTTAGGTAATTTTTACATGAAATATTAACTTAGACCCCATCATTTCTAGGTTCGCAAATGCCAACACTTCAGTGAGCTTGGGACAGCGAGGTTTTTATAACGCTGGAAACGAGGTGAGTGTACTGTCTTCTCCACAAATTGTTTGTATATGTGCATACATGATGGAAAATGGTTGAACTTAAAATTAGATGTTTTTAAACCATTATGTGATGATTAGACGATATTATTATGTGGTGCGATCCGCTTCGGCGGAGTGATGTTTATCCGCATCAGCGGAGTGATGTTTATCTGCTTCGGCAGAGTGATGTTAGATGTTTGTACTGCGCAGTAATGATCCGCTTCGGAGGAGTGATGGGTGTTCGTAGGAAGGCATACCCTACGGATGGTACGGTACCGTTGTAAACTCCCGATCGTGAGGTTAAAACGATCACCATGGCTAGCCTGTGTGCGTTGTGGTTTTGGGTGTGATGTGTTGTTTATTTTGGGGTAGTTTGTTGTTATTTCAGGTGATTGGTATGATGTTTATACTGCATGGGTATAAAACAAAATAAAAATGAACTTACATATTTATGCTTCATTTTTACTGTGCACGTGATGCTTATGATAATTCATATGGAAATGTTGTGGTATCCAGTAGGTATTATTATTACTAAATAAGAATGATTGTATTGAGAAGATGGTACACTCGCAGGTGATGTGGCTAGGAGTCGGCCCTCTACTGGCACAGGGTAGAGTCCGTAGATGGTATAACGAGGAGTGGAAGTTTTCGGGAAATGCCGCATGAGACGAACCCAGAAAAGGTTCATAGTTTGTTTTCATTGTTCTAGAAGGAGATATTTTGGGGACGGATGTGTCCCTAGCTTGTAAAGACGTTTATGACTGGTATTTTGATTAGCTGTATAATTATGAACGCATAACGTTTTTTTTAGTTGGTTTGTCGCCTGGGTAATGTTGTGTCGACGTCACGCCGGCCCCACAGGTGACGGGTGTCTGGGGTGGGGTGTGACAGCATGGCCCAGAGAAGGAACGTCGGTAAAGGATCCCCTCCAAAATACAATACCTGGCAGACCTGGATCGTATCTTCCTTGTCTTGTTGCTGTCGTCGGGTAGCGTCCTATCTTCCAAATATTTTTGAATTGGCTTCATCCAAGTAGGATGGTCGCTGAGCTCGCAGATTGGTGTTATCTGGTTAGATATCACCGTGCTTAGAGCATCTAGGTACTCAATGGGCACGCTTCGCTTCAGAGTCAATGCTACCGCCGAGGCCAGGTTCGCTAAGGCATCAGTGTGTCGGTTCTCCTCTCGGGGTATTTGGGATACATGAATTTTTCCATCAGGGTTTTGACCATTTCGAGATACGCGGTTATACTGGGATCTTTCGCCAAATACTTTCCGTTGACTTGATTGACGACCAACTGAGAGTCATAGAAGATGGACAACGTTGTCACATTAAACTCCCGAGCCAAGCGGAGATCGGCCAGCAGAGCCTCGTACTCCGCCTCGTTGTTAGTTGCTCTGAACCCCAGCCTTAGGGCGTACTCGATCTTTTCGTTGTCTGGGGCAACGAGCATCATCCCCGCCCCACAATCATTGGTGTTGGACGATCCATCGGTGAACAGCCTCCACGTTGCTGGACCGACATCTGGACTTAATTCCCTTAACGCTCTCCCTCCTTCCACGATTTTAGCTTCCGAGGCAGCAAGTAGCTCGGGGTCCTCAGGGAATATAAGCTCGGCGATGAAATCCGCTAGGACCTGGCCCTTGATGGCTGTCCTAGGGCAGTATTCAATGTGAAACTGACCCAACTCGAGGTTGTACTTCATTAATCATCCCGAGATGTCTGGTGAATGTAAAATTTACTTTATCGGCTGGTCTGTAAGGACGTGAGGACGACGATCTCGTGGGCTTGGAAATATTGTTTCAACTTTCGAGAAGCCACCAGTAGGGCATAAGCCAGCTTTTCAAATTTAGTGTACCTTTTCTCGGCATTCGAGATGATCTTGCTAGAGTTGAACACTGGTGTCATTCCTTACAAGAACAGCACTAACCGTTGTCGCAGATGTGGCAACATATAAGTACAGAGTTTCCTCCTCCTTTGGCGTACTGAGTAGAAGAGCAGAGGAAAGATAATTTTTGAGCGCTTGGAAAGCTGATTCGTACTCGTCTGTCCACCCAAAGTTTCCGTTGCCTCTTAGAATTTTTAAAAATGGTAGACATTTCTCCGACGCTCTAGATATGAAGCGGTTGAGGGCAGTGAGTCTTCCTGTCAGCATCTACACCTCTTTCTTATTCCGAGGAGAGGCTATCCCGAGGATCGCATGTATTTGGTCAGGATTAGTATCGATGCCACGCTGGGAGACCATGTACCCCAGGAACTTTCCCGCAGAAACCCTTAAAATACATTTGTTAGGGTTGAGCTTCATGCGGTGAGCCTAGAATTTTTCGAAGCAGTTGTGGAGATGTTGGGTGTGATCAGGGGCCCTCGAGTTCTTGACCAACATGTCGTCGATGTAAACCTCCATTGTTCGCTCGATCTCCTCCTTGAACATTTTGTTCACCAGTAGCTGATAAGTAGCTCCAGCGTTGCGCAAGCCAAACGGCATGACCTTGTAGCAGTATGTACTCTTATCTGTGATAAACAATATTTTTCTCTAGTCGGGGAGGAATATCGGGATTTGGTTGTACCCTACATAAGCGTCGAGGAAACTCAAGCGTTCGTATCCTATTTTGGTGTCTATGACGATGTCAATCCTGGGCAGGGGGAAGAAGTCTTTCGGGCACGCCTTATTTAGGTCCTTAAAATCAATGCAGAAATGCCACTTATTGCCAGCCTTGGGGGCCAGGACCACATTCACCAGCCAGTCGGGGAATTTAACCTCTTCGATGATGTTAGACTTAATCAATTTATCTATCTCTACTTCAATTATCTTTTGGCGCTTTGGATAAAATTTTCGTCGCTTCTACCACACGGGAGGGTGGTGTGGATTAGCGTGAAGGCGGTGCATCTCCACGTTTGGTTTGATCCCTGGTAGCTCGTCATGGGACCATGTGAAGACGTCATAATTTTTTTGGAGGAGTTGGATGAGTTCGGTTCTGTGTTCGGACGTGAGATTAGCTCCGATCTTGATAGTTCATTCTTCTATGGTTGGATGTATGGAAATCTGTTCTAGTTCCTCGTGGGGTCGGGGGTCGGCCTCCTCCTCTCGTGGATCGTCGATGGGCACCAACACCGGTCCCTGACTTAGAGCCATAAGTTCGAAATCTCCGAGCTCTGGCTTTGCCTTTGATTGTTATTTATTTTTTTCTAACGCCCTCCGAGCACAAGCCCGAGAGGACTCTTGGTCGCCTCTCACTACTCCCACGTCTCCCTCCGTGGAAAATTTTATCGATTGGTGGTATGGCAAGTAGACTACCTTGAGGGCCGCCACCGTGGGTCGACCCATGATCGCATTATAGGGCGACAGCCTATCCACAATCAGAAATTTGGTCCAAACAGTTGTGGCCAGTGGATGGGCTTCGACGGTAATGAGAAGTGAGATCCACCTGGCAGCGTTCACAACGTCCCTCCCAAAACTGACTAGAGGGGTTGTCGACAGCTTCACCGCACTGAGGTCCACATTCATTTTTCCAAATACCCATTTGAAGATGATATCAGCGAAACTACCGCCGTCCACTAGGATTTTTCTCATTTTGAAGTGATTGATGAGAGCAACGATGACGAGGGCATCATCTTAAGGGACGTGTACATCCTTGAGGTTCGCCTCACTGAACGAAATAACGTTGTGCTCTGCAGCATCGATCGTACTTACCTTAAAGATGTCTTCGCTTGCTTTTCTCTTGGCTTTATGCTCATATCTCTTCTTGGAGGAAAGAGTCCCCCTCCCCCCCCCCCCCCCCTTCCCCGTGGAGGCCTAACCCGCCATGAATGACGTTGATTTTGCCATCAACCCTTTGCTTGTCACCGCCTCTGTCCCCTTCTGACAGGGAGGAGGGTGACTTTTGTTCCTCTTTCTCCTACGACCCCTATGCTCGTCGCGGGGGTCATGGTCTTCCGTTCTGGGAGCCCAGTCGTCCCTTTGAACGTAGAGACTAAGGTATCCTCTACTGATGAGGGCCTCAATTTCTTTCCGGAGTAAAAAATAATTCTCGATGGAATGCCCCCCCGTCCCGGTGGAATTCGTAATATTTATCCATTGACTTCCCCATTGATTTTCCACTGGAGGAAAGAAGAGCATGAAAGAAATCCCTCCCCGCATTCTTAGCGAAGACGGTGGCCACTGAGACCGTAAGCAGTGTGAAGTTCTGCTGGCGGTTTCCTTGGGGCGGGAATGGTCTCCGATCCTCGGGTAACGGTCTTAGTCTTCCTTCTGCTTGCAACCTCTTGGACCCATGATGTTTGCTTGGCCCTTCTTTATCCTTCCACTTCTTCTGTTGACCTCCTCCGCGATCCTTTCGGGCTGCTTCCCTTTCATCGGCGTTATGGAACCTCGTGCCTCTCTCCAGGGTAGCGTCCAGTTTAGGAACTGGGTTAGAGCAGAGGTCATACATGAGGCATTGATGTTTCAGGCCATCGATGAATGCAGTCATTGTGACCACGTCGTTGAGCTTGTCGCTACTAATGATCTCTTTATAAAACCTTTCTACATAATCTCCCAATTATTCATTGGGTAACTGCTGTAGCACGAGAATGTGGGCCATGGTTTTGGCCTACGCCGCAATCGCCCAAATCGCGAAAGAAATAGCAGCTCGAGCTTATGAAAATTGGAGATGGATGCTGGGGCTAAAGTCCGGAACCACGCCCCGGCAGCCCCCGTAAGGGTGAGGAGAAATGTCTTGCATCTCATTGCTATCGAGGCTGTGTGTAAGTCCATGTAGGACTTGAAAATTGACAAGTGGTCTGCCGGATCAGTAACCCCGTCATAAAGGATCATTTGGGGGTGGGTATATCATGCGGGCAGTGGTTCCTCTAGAATTTCATTAATGAAAGGAGATCTTACCTTCGAAGGAAGCCCGGCCGGGAATCTAGTTCCCCGGATCTGTTGTAAGGCTGCTTCCATGTCAGCTAAGCGTCTTTCCACCACCACCTCGGCCCTTGGTGGGGCTCGAGCTTGACTAAAAGCAGCACGAGGTGGTGGTTGTCATGGCAAGGAATGTAAGTCTACCTCTCAAACACGCCGGGGATGATGCTCAGACCACACGGTATGGTTGTGAGCGGGGGAAGACTCGGTACGGTTGCTTCTCCTTCGCCTTGGTAGAGGCGGTGACGGGGATCCCGAGGCCTCAAGGGGTGCTATCAACCTCCCTCCGACCAACGTTGTGGGTCCGGGGCCTTGGGATGTGCCCGTCGGAATGGATGATACGCTCTTCAACTCCGATCACTTGTTCCTCCCAACCCGCAACCTGGACTGCCGGAAGGCCCATTGGGGGGGCCGGCGATAAACGGGCTAGGACGATCTGGAAGAAGATTTGGAACTCGCCGAGCTGGCGTTCCAAAAGGTCGACGCGGGCTACCTCAAGGGCCCCGGCAGTCTACCCAACAAACTGCCCCGTGGGCAAGATTGGACCCACTTGAGTGGTGGGTTGAGTCATCAGACCTACAGCCTCGGATAGCGGGCTGGCGGGCTGACGGAGATTCTTCGTAGGTGGTGTAGGGGGATCCGACCTAGGAACTCTCGACATATTCTGTACGGATAAGGGGGTGGATTATTGCTAGCGGCAAACGCTCGGTCGCCCTAACAGATTTCCTTCCCAGACCTTGTGATCATCAAGTCTTAACCTCGTGGGAAGCTGATGATCAGGGAAGGTTTTTAGTGCGTTCCCACAGACGACGCTAAACTGTTGATGCCAAAAAGTGGTGACTGGTCAACAGTATGGTCCGGAAGGATATCAGGGGCACAGGACCGTGGATAATGTGATTAATTGGGTGAATTTAAGTGTGTTTGCGACTTCTGAGCTGAGCTTCGCTCTTCCACTCCGAGCACCTACACAAAGACCCACCGGGGTTGTACCGGGTAAAGTCCCTCCGGTGTAAGAGTAAGTATGCGTGGGTGAAGGGCTAAAAGTATTGTGATTTCAGCAGAGAGGACGTACCATTGGGCAGTGGATGACATGGTGTATTTATAGGCGCTGGTGCTTGATTAGGGAGTCGAACTCGGGTTAATCAACCTAATCCGCTGAGCAGCCAATGAGCAGACAGATCAGTGCTCTAATCGCCTGGGCTAGGCTTTTAAGCCCACCTGTAGAGGCCCATGGGCCAGAACCTCATGACGGCTTGGTGAGCTCCCGAATGCGGAGATGGCAAGCAGATGGTACCTCAGCTCATCAGTTCAGATCGTAGTCCGTCGGCCCGGATTTCTTCACTGAGATGGTCCTCAGCCCGACTGGGGGGGGGGTGTCCCAACTCAGTATTGAGGGGATTTCAACTCTCAACTCGGTTTTCGAGGGGACTTCAGCTCTCAGCTCGGCCGTTCTTCTACACTTCAGCGAATATTAATCACGTGGTGTACCTGACGAGATTCTCCTATATCAGAATGTATTTATACCGACAATGTAAGATTAAGCAGAGCTCAAATAACTCTAAATCTTCTAAAACCTCCAGAAGGCTCAAATTTGGCTTTTCACTTTTCTTATATACATACATATACCATTTAAAAAAATGATGTGTATTTCAATCAATATTGACGATAACAACACAGTGCATAAAAGCAACATATATTATTTTCTCGTGTAAAATTCAAACACACTCTCTGTCACTTAAAAAACCTGTAAAGACATTTCTTTTTTTATTTTAAAAGTATCATGGACACTCCCCGTAGTGGGTTTGAAAAGTAAATTGCTATTTTAACTTTGTAATTTAATATTGAAAATACTTTATCAACAACAGTTATCTAATATTAAGAATCATTATTTTAATCATCTTAATATCTATATATGTATTTTCTTACATGTTAATAAGTCTTATAATTTATTATTTCTCTATTGTGTTTTTTTTATGTATTTATTTGATGCACAACTGAAATTTTTACGGAGTTTTATGCAAAAAATAAGAATAGTCATCGAACTAATTAGAGCATTTTCAAATTTAGCAATTTTTTACTTTTTACCCCCCAAAACTTCTTGAGTTCATTTTCCATGTGAGTTTTATTATTTTAAAATTTATGTTAATCACAAACAAAATGTCGCATTTGTATTATCTATAAAAAAAATATTTTGGGTTTTAACGTTAGAAACAAAAATTATAAACATATATATATAATTTTTAATTTATGAAAAAAATAACTATTAAAGATTTTTTCATAAAATAGGTGGTGAATTTATCATTCTTGTTTATATATATTATAGAGAAACTTTTTTAGAGGTCACAAGATTTCAAAAATAATTTTCTAAGAACTATCTTATGTGTAAAAAAATCTCTGTTACAGGACTCCATAAAATGATATTTTTATAGGACTCCATAATATGGTATTTTTATGGAATGAGATTTTTGGGCAAATTTTCTTATATTATAAAAGGTTGTCGAAACCCTGACATATTTTAGGAGTATCCTTGTTAGGTTTCAGAATAATAATAAGAGAGTATCAATGATATTTTAAAAACGAAAAGGTATACCTCTATATATTTTCTGAATGATAAGGATGTCATTATAGCTTATCCTTATTTACTGTTAATGGTATTACTAGTAAAAACTCAAATTACAGGAACTTAGTTTCCTCTTAGGGGACTAACTAATAAAGATACTTCTAGGAAAGAGTTATTAGAATTGTAAAAATATCGCACTGCGCCCTAGTTTTATAATTTTTATTCGGGATATAATGAACCGTCTCATTTGACCGAATTGTCCATGATACTATCGTGATAATTTTGCCATTTGTAGTTTAGACTTAAATATAATGATTAAATAATTTATATAATTTTATAAAATAACAAATTTATTTCTATATTCGATCCGACCCAAGGAATTAAATTAAAACAAACAAACAAACATCACATTTCCAATCCGACTTGATTCGGAGATATAATAATATTAAATGATTTATTAAATTTTATATTTTGTCATTTGATTCTTAATTTTAACAGAAGCCGTATACTTTAATTTGAACCAAAGAAAAGTCAGTGTTTAAAAAATATAAGAATGTAAACTACAATTTGATGATCAAACCACGTGAGCAAATTGCCATTAACCCTTTCTATTTCATATAATTGTCCAAGTTTAGTTTTAAAATTGATTGTCACCTTTTATTTTTTAATAAATATATTTATTAAAATAATATTATTTTTCAATACACATTCAATTTTTTTTATTAATCTAACACAATTTTAATAACAATAATATATTACAGTGAAAATTAGGGATGACAATTCAACCCGAATCGATAAAGAACAAAACCAAATCGAATCAAAAAGTTCGATTTTAAAACCGATTAAATGATTTTGATTTTAGAATTGAAAATCGAAGCGGTTTTGATTTTAGTTTTGATTTTGGGATAGTCACCATGAAATCGCGTAAAAAATATCGTCCTTATTTTTTTTTTTTATTTATATTTTGACCCTGAGTGTATATTTATATGTTAGAGGGTTAATTGAGTTAATTTGTTTATTTATAAAAAATAACGTTTCTCCATTTTGGTTTCAGTTTTGATTTTATATAAAATTAAAAAAATTAATAATTTCGCGGTTTTGCGATTTTTGTTTTGCTTTCACATAAAATTAAATGGTTCGTTTTTAAAATCGTTTTATAAAAAACCAACGGTTTTAGGTTTGGATTTGGGTTTGTTATATGCCTAAATTTGCCCAAAACCAAACCAATGTCATCCCTAATCAAAATATTAAAATAATCTTTCTTATAAAATCAAATGTGTTAATGCGATGATAAACCTATATAATAAAACAGGACGGACATAAACTTTCTAGATAAATCTTAACTGTTCTTTCTGTCCAGAGATAAAGAACGATTCAGATTAATTAAATATATATAGGATTTAAAAATATGTTTAATTTTTAATTCGGTCCTAAATTTTCCATTTTTATTTTCATTTTTCTCCTTATTATCTCTTTAACCCTTCATGCTAAGCCACCCAATCCTCCAATCAAAATCTTCTGCCCTAATTTATTCTCTTCCTCTCAGTCGGCCCACGCCCCCAACCCCCAACCACCAAAATAGACTCTCTCTCTCTTTACCAACGGGTAACTGAGCGAAATTGAACCAAATGATCCGATTTTGAAATCGACTAAATGATTTGATTGTGATTTTGGTTGTGGGATTAGCAACCGAAGTGATTTTGGTTTTGGTTTTTGTTTCGGTTTTGATTTTGGGATAGTAACTACAAATCCGAACCATGAAACCAAACCACGTAATCAAACCATGTAATCAATATTTTAGATATTTTTTTATGACATTTATACCCTGATTTTTTTTATATTTACAGTCTAACCTCCAATGTGTATATGTATATGTTTTATATTTATTTACATTATAATCTCTCCTATATATATCTCTATGTGTGTGATAGGATTAATTTTGTGGTTTGGTTTTGTGTTTTTGGAATTTATGTTTTATATTATAGTTGTGTTTTTGTCTATAAATAAAAAACAATGGTCCGTGGTTTTGCAGTTTCGGTTTCGCGGTTTTGGTTTTAGTTTGGTTTTGGGTTTATATGAATTTAAAAAGTTTGGTTTTAAAACCGTTTAAAAAAAAAACTGGCAGTTTTAGTTGTGATTTTGGTTTGATATGTGTCGAACGGTTTTGGTTTTGGTTTTATATAAAACCGGACCAAAATCGAATTATTGGCATCCCTACTCTCTCTCAATCACTTCCCAAGCTATTCAGCTTCGCCATCACCATCGCCATTGCCACTTCATCCTCCTCCACTAAACCGCCACCACCACCGTCAAATCAGCTACATCTCTCTTCCTTATTCGTCTCACTCTCTTAACCATCTCTCTCATTCATCTGCTCTCATGCTCACCATCATTCTCTTTTGCCGATTGTCACCTGTTGCTCAGATACATCTCTCTCTCTCTCTACTGCTAGCTCTGATCTCCACTGTACATCGCCAGCACCGTCCATATCCACCTGCTAGATCCATCCCCAAACCTTCAACTACTGTCCATTTTCAACCTCTCCTATGTTTCTATTATTTTTTAATTTTTTATCCCTCTTATACCACATTGCAACCACACCACAACCCGAGATCCCCAATTTCTTCAAATTTCTCTAATTGCATGCGTCTATTCAATAACCCAAAATTTTCAGATATCAATTGGATAATCTAGGATTTTGGCAGATCATTTTTTTTTTTTCATATTGGATCATTTGGCATTAATTCATTAATTTTCACAAATAAAATTTCTAAGTTCACCTAAATAAATTTCTAAGTTCAGTATATATTTATAAATTATTAGTTCATTAAGAAATTTAATCTTTTGATTTGTAATTTCACATATGTGGCAAACATTCAGTATATATTTATGAAGTATTATATGAAGTGAATATCCAACCTTCTACCGAACTCTGAATTTCAATCTTAGTTTAATATTTGTAGGTTTTCTTGATCCAAGTTTCTTCTAAAACTGATTTGAGATATTGTTGAAAATCATCAAGGTAAAGTAGGAGGTGGAATTGCGACTGGTATTCTCATCATTTCTTGCACTATTTAAATGATCTATATGAATATTGAACAAATTTTAGGTCTGTGTGATAGATTTAGCGCCAATTTCTCTGTCTTTCCGATTTTACAATGGATATCGTTTGCCATGCTAATGAAGATTTTTCTTTTAGTCCTTTTGCTAACGCAAACAATATTTAAATATCGCCATTAAACAAATTTTAAGTCTGTGTTTTTTTTGTATAACTTATGCCTTTTTTTATCACTACTTGATTTTTACTTCTATTTTAGTTTTCAATTATTGCTTCTGTTTTTTTGTTCTTTCTAATTTTTGTTTCAAATTTATCCCTATGATTTTTCATTGTCTATTGCATATTGGAGATCCTAGATTGACTTCTTATGATTGTATATAATGTGGGCTTGATAATATTATCATTGGTAAGACTTTGAGAAAATGACATTTTGAATGACAAAATAACAGTTAGATATATGTATTTTTATTAGCTTCTTCATTTATGCATACAAGTTGTCGTATTCTCTTTTTATTAGAACAAAAATGAGATTGTCAATTTTATTTTTGTGTGAATTTTTTTTTTTTTTTTTTTTTGCTTATGTGGCTGTATTGCTAAGTTGTTTGTTGCAATTCATTCTTGATTTTATCGCAGCCACCCACATGTACACAATTAGATCCAATAGATCTCGTAATGATTTGTGGTGCCTTTTATTTTAGTTTAATTCACCAATTCTTTGGGCATGGTTGTTTTGTAACCTCAATTGAAGTGTTAGTGAGACTTTTGTTTTTTGATGATAGTATCGATTTGGTGGTATTAGACTAAAAGTATAAGTTTTCTTTTATTTTTTTGTTTGGAAATGACATTTTATAGATAATGGATTATTTCACTATCTGCTTTACAATTTGTTGTTGACCGTTATTTGAATTTGTGCAGCAGGGGTTATATTCTAGTTTAAAATATAATAAAAGTAGAATGTGAAGTGGCATTAGCATTTTCCTATCCCTCAAATTATAATATGTTGGTGATTTTGTTGCTCAATTCCCAAATACAAATCTCTAAAACATGACTTCTTATTGGTCAATTTGGCTCTGGGATTCCGATGATTAGCACGCGTCATTCATAACGATTCCTTCCGATGATTAGCACGCGTCATTCATAACGATTCCTTCATCCATCTCTTTCTCATTTGCATGAAAAGACTCAAACTTATGAATTTATTAATATAAATATAAATATTTTAGAGGCAAGGATAAATTAATGAAGGGTTTTAAAGTGGACCACCTCCGCCGTACATTAGTTTAAAAAAATAGTTATATACCTAAAACGTGATTAAATCTTTATTTTTTTACAAAGTAAATGGGGTTTAAATGGGGGTGAATTTAATCATACCTAGGGTGCAAATGACTAGGTTCAGTTCGATTTTGACATCAAACCAAGGTTGAGCAAAGTCATATTCCGAAAGTTGAGCGAAGTATCAGAGATTGTGAGACAATTTGGACAAAAGATAAATCTTAATTAAGTAGTTCTTCGTGAGAAATTATCGAAAATGATTTACAAAGAATGAGAATCTAGAAAATGAGGTAGTGTCATGATTTTGTTTACCTTGGATTCTTGGGAGGATAATTCTGATGGAATTTTCAAGAGTGGTGTAGTGGGATGCTTAGGTTAAAGCCGTTACTTGATTTGTTTGTGGTGGGATTAGTGTATATTGAGATATGTTAACTCTGTTGTTTTTTTTTGAGTTGGTTGTAATTTTGGAATATTGATTGGTGTTTATAAGGATTTTTGTGAGCCAGAATTGTCATTTTTTATGGTGTTTTGTGAGGACATAATATCTTGGTTGGATAGTTATGATATAATAGTAGGGGCAATATTGAGTGTGTCCTTTGCGGTCAGTGAAGCGCAACTAATGAAATCTAGCTATTTGGATAGCAAAGAGGAGTATGGAATTGCGAATTTCAAAGCCAGAGGGATCCAAGGTCGGTTTCCGGGAACTAAACAAAAAGTTTAAAGCCGGAGGTCTTGGTTAGTACTGTGAGTATTTGTACTTTTTGTAGCATTGTGTCGTTTTGGTGCCCTGTTTCGAGCATTACTTTGGTGCATCAGGGTTAGGCTTTATCAGTGTTGTAGCCTACAGGTAGTGGATAAATTCATATTAGGTGTATAAGTGGTGTGGATAATTTTTTAGGAGGGTTTTGTGGGCTGCACGACGAGTCTCTTGTCGTGTAGTTAGGGAAAATCTTTCTCTTATTTCTAATATAATGAATTGCTTATTAAAAAAAAAAAACAAAGAACAAAAGCGAGACATAAATTAAAAAAATGGTTTTTTTGGATTTGTTGTTAAATTGTAAGAAAACCGAACTAAAACAAATCAAAATTGTTCAGTTATGTTTTGGTTTATGGGTTTTGCTATTTTGGGCCAATTGTTTTAGGCATGAAAAAATCATTGGCTTTCGGGTATATTTCCCAAATATTGTGTGGTTTTTGTGCCCTATTTTGGGCGTTATTTTGATTTATCAGGATTAGGGTTTATCCCTGTTATAACTTACTGGTGATGGATAAATTCATATAAGATGTGTAAATGGTGTGGATAGTTTGTAAAGACTTTTTTGAGAGGTCGTGTGGCCTACACAATGAGCCTCTTATCTTGTAGTTAGGACGAATCTTCCCCTAATTTCTAATATAATTAATTGCCTATGAAAAAAAAAAAAAAAAGTCAGACATAAATGCAGAAAACGGTTTTTTTGGATTTGTTGTAAAATTTTAAGAAAATTGAACCAAAACAAATCAAAATTTCTGTTTTGGTTTATGGGTTTTGCTATTTTGGGCCAATTGTTTTAGGCATTTAAAAAAATCATTGGCTTGTTTTGGTCAATTGGCGGGAAAAAAAAATAAAAAAAATCATTGGCTTGTTTAGGTACATTTCCCAAAACCATTGACCTGTTTAGGTCTATGGTTGGGAAAAAAAAGGAGATCACTTGAAACTCTTTCCCCTTTGAAAGCAAATCGCTTGAACATTTTCATGCCTGAATCTTGTGGTTCGGTTCGTTTTTTTTTTTTTTTTCTTCGATATTATCAATTTTTACTTGTAGCCCCAATCACATCCCCTATACTTCAACAATTAGACTCACTTTCATTTGAAATATAACTCCGAAACCTATTTCCATTTTCTAAACGTAGTATCATGATCCCTATCGGAATTTTTCGGGTCATTTTGATTGATCTCATCATTTGTTTTACAAATTTGCTCCTATTGAAGCCAATGTTATTGAAAATTAGTTGGTTACTCTTTTTGACTTTTTTGTTTTTATTTTTGTTTCCTTTAATTTCTAATTTTTTTGAATTTTATTTTTTTACTATTAACTTACTTCTTTTTTATATTTTTCGCTGTTTATTCTTTTTTTTCTTCTTCTTTATTGTTCTATTATCCATTGTACTTTTACTCTGTTTTTGTATTTCCTATAGTATTCTATTTATTTTATTTATCACCAATTTGGATTTAGAAAATATATAAAAAATCAAATATGAAAAAATCATTAAAATATATATTTTTTTTAAAAAAAGCAAAAAATTAGAAAGCTAAAAAGAAAAAAGAAAGAATAGAAAATACAACAAAATAAATAAAAAATATTAAAATGGGAAACAATTAAAAAATATTAAAATCACCAGATGTAAAATAATAATAATAATAATAATAATAATAATAATAATAATAAAAAAGACATCAAAACCACCCAAAAAAAGAGTAAATAAAAACTAAAACAACAAAAACTCAAAATAAATAAATAAATAAATAGAGAATCACATTAAAACTATAAAACATAAAACACAAAATACATAATATTTCTTGAGAAAATTATCCTCAATCATTTATTTTTGTCACAATATACACTCACCACCACATCAAACATTCAATATTATCGTCATGGCCACCGAACACAACTGTCATTACCCTAAAAATCACCACTACAACCATGACCACCGCCACCATTGCCACTGCTACTATTCACCACTACCATGAATATTCGCTACCATCACAACCATACACTATATCACGGTATTCTTACCCTATATTTTTTTAACGAAAAACCTAATTTAGAAAATATATAATATTTTCTGTTAAAATTATCCTTAATCAATTTTTGTCACAATAAACACTCACAACCACAACAAACATTGAATGTCACCATCGTCGCACCAAAAATCAACGACACTAGCACAACCATTGTCTACAATTGCAACTATTCACCACCACCACGAATATTCGCTACTAACAAAACTACCATTGACCACCACAACAAACATTTACCGTAACTATCAACCACTACAACAAACGTTCAACACCACCACCACCATGACAAATAATCAATAATAAATAATAAAAATTATACAACCGAAAACAACAATCAATAAAAAAATTATTTCAACGTAAATCAAATCAAGAAAATTTATAATAGTAAAATTAGCAACAAATATTCAAATAATATACAAATTAAAAACAAGCAATTAAAAAAGTTGCTCAAAAAAGAAACCAAAATAAAATGATATTTACATTAAAGTTTTCAACAACAACAAAAAAAATAAAAATAAAAAACATAACATTAATAAAACATAACAAGTAAACCAAAAATAAATAAATCAATAAATGAACAACAAAAATTCAGATTTGGAAATCTAGTTCTAGAAAACTAAATTGCAACAATTCAAATTCGACAACAAATACTAAAAAATACTATAAAAATATTGTAAAGTGATATCTGGATCTTCATTAGACAAATTAGAGAAACCAACAATAAAATTTAAATAAACCAACAGAAAAATTAATAAACCATCAGAAAAAATTGTTCTGTCGAAATCCAGAGAGAGAAAAGGCCAATATAAATAGATATTTGGTGGTGTAAGCGATGTTATGTTTGATGGCATGGAGCTACGGTGGTGGTAATATGATGCTCGACTGCGGTGGCGGCGGTTATTGTGATTAGAGTCGCCCCTTGCCCAAAGCCGCCAAAGCGGTCACTTCGGGCTCCTAAATTTTAGGGCTTTTATCAAATTCACCCTATTTTTTCTTATTTCAATTTTTTTTTTAATTTATTATGTCAACTACAAAATCTCAAATTTTAGTTCAATCACTATATAAATTATATTTTTTTTTGATATTTTAATTTTATAAACATTCAAGAGCCCAATTTAAAAATTTTGCTTTCTGGGCCTCTAATCTCTTAGGCCCTCCCTAGTTGTGGCCGTTGGCGGTGGAGTCAATATATATAAATAGATATTACATATATAGAAAGAGAGATAGGAGGAGGAGAAGAAAAAGAAGAAGAAGGTGGAGGTGGAGGAGGAGGAGGAGGAGGAGGAGGAGGTGTGGTGGCAGTGATAATGGTGGAAATTTGTAGGTGGATTTGAGAGAGAGAGAGAGAAGGTTAGAAAAAAAAAGAGAGAGAAAAATTATTGATCAGAGTAAAATGGTAATTTCTTTTCTCTTTTGTAGTGGCCAAGTGGAAGTTTAGGGATCAACCCTAACCCTACCACCGTTCTTTTTCAAGTGTAAGATCTTTGCCGCAAGAAGAAGGGGTTAATCCGTCTCATCTTGACTTGGTTCTGCTTCCTCTATTTTTTGAAGAATATCAAGTTGGGTTCTTCTCCTACTTGTATCAAATAAAACACGCTGAATCGAATCTTTTTCATATAAAACCTACTTGATTTATATCAAGAAAATCGTGTATTTTTATAAAATCGTGTTGTATGGCTCGAATCCGTAGTCAATTCTATTTTCAATAAGGATAGTTGACAATCGAATCCAATTTTCCTATTATTTTCATATCTATAACAGTGCGAAAAGAAATTTATTTTTAAAAGATAAGTGTAAAAAGATAATTGGTCAGTATTTTTTTTGGCAAGGGTCATATTTATTAAAAGATAGAAATTACCATGATGATCATTTGAAATATAAGGGATATCTCGTAATTTTTCATAAACAAATCATCATAGATTACAAAGAAAATACAACTTCATACAGTAATAATAAGATCACAATTATGTATGCAGCTCCAGATGGGCTCCTAAGATCGGGCAGAATTTGGGCCTTACCTTTTTCAATGTATGACATGGAAAAAAGGGTATTGAAATCGAAGAGAAATTATATTTTTGATCTCTAACATATGGGGTAGGCATCGCAACAAGAGGAGAATTTTTTTTTTTTTTTTTTTTTCCTGGCATCAACAACAAAAAGAACCATGAGTTCACCAACAAAGGCAGAGATTGGAGTGCGATGATTATACCCAAGATAGATCTGAACCAATAAAACTTGAGGTTTATCAAATTGCATATTCAGTCTCTCAAGTTTTATATTTGTTTCAATCCCACAAAATAAAAAACGTTGTTAATGAGTTTGGATGAAAAATGAATTTTGCTCAGTATATGGTCTTTTAATGGGATATATTCATCATTTTACCACTCAAATAAACTGAAAACATCTTTCTCAAACCTTTTGCTATAACAATTCCTCTAATGAATAGGAGAGAGATTGTTGATTTCTTGTTAAGAAAAAGCGTATTCAGTTTAGTAGAATGATAAAATAATGAAATTATCTCTATTAGAAAACCATATGTTGAGAATAACTTATTTTTGGTCCAAAATTATTAATAAGATTTATCAATTTTGTAGTTGAAACAAACGCGAAACTTGAGAGATTAAATGAGCAATTTGATAGACAAACTAAAAATATAATTTTTTTTATATGCGTTAATGTTTAATTCCAATCGAATTTATTAACTCATCAATGCTTAATGACATATTAAAGGGAAAATAACCAACCGAATCTATTTTTGGACACAAATCACCAACTAATACTTATTAATAAAAAATGAACTTTATACCCATTCATTTAACTTTTTGAACACAATAATTTCATTTTTAAATTTTACATGACAAAAATGTCATTTTATTATTGATGAGATTGACACGTGATTAATATTTTCTTGTTAAATTAAAGGGGATTTTAATATGGGCCCCAAGGCCCACTAATATATTATACATATACCCATTCATATATTTTATTTAACACAAAACCCATGTTCATTCCGTGCAGTGTACTCGTGGGAAGAAGCGCGTGAGAGGTGATGCTATATGGTAAGTGTTCTTTCTCAAAATTCCATATTCGAACCTTCCATCCTCTAATCCATGCTCAAAATCTTGATATAGAAAGTGGATATTCACCTTCTTCTCCAAATAAATCGCAATCCCCAATTTCGTTACCGGTCGTTCGCCGCTTGTCTGCAGTAATCAGGGCGCCGATGTTATTCAACCGTCTCCGCCTACCGTAGCCGTCGCCGTCACCTGCTATAGTCGTCGCCGTCGTCGTCACCTGCTGTAGTCGTCGCCATCGCCGCAAACGTCGCCTACACGTTGGTAGAACATCGACGCCACAACAGTAGCTTGCTCTCGCCTTACCGTCGCCGTTCAAGCGTCGTCGCCGTTCAAATCCAGCCGCCGTCGCTGTCGATTTGAAGCCATCGGTTTCCATTTCTGTAAGTTTCATATCAATTAAAGTTGTTTGATTGTCTAGGGTTTGGGTAATGCGAACACTGAGCAGTCCACTGATGGCTTGTGGTTGAGATGATGAATGCACAGTAAGAATCATATATTGTTTGTTGTGTTCTTGATTTTGGATTGTTAGGAATGTTAATGCACAGCAAAAATCCATCTCCCCCTTGCATTGTTCATATTTCGGCCATCTAAACACCAAAATTCGGATTCTTGCTTGCTTGTTGATTGGAGTTTAATTCAAAATTAGGGTTAGGAATGTGGAGAAATCAGAATCGAAATTTTGATGTGTTGAGATGGTGAATGCACATTAATAATCATATATGGTTGTTGATATTTTGGGTGTTGTTGCGTGAGTTATTGAAATATTTACTGTTCGGGTTGTTAAATTGTTGATGTGTAGCAAGATTACGTACATGCAGTTGTGTTCTTGAATTTCGCTTTTGGTTGCATCACAAATAGAGATGGCCATTGTTCTTGTTATCAATTTATGTTTGAATAGTTAATGTGTAGCCACCAATTTTGAGGTAATTTACTGTGTAGCAAAAATCACGAATTAAAAGACTTGTTTTGGATTGACAATTTGTTACGTTTCACTGTTCATGTGGGATTTCTATCGAATTGTTGTTGTGGTGTAATATTCGATATTTAATTTGTGTATATCAAAAAAAATATGTTCGATTTATATAGATTATTAATGTGTAGCAAAAAACATGAAGTGAAGACTTGTTTTAGATACACAACTTGAGACTTTTTCGCTGTTGGTTTGTGGTGTTGATCAAGAGTTACTGTGGTGTAAAAATTAATGTTTATTTAATGTGTATAAAAAATTGATGTTTGGTTAATAGAGATTGAAATTGTGAAGCAAAATTCAACAATTAAATATATGTTTTTGAATTATACCGTTCGACCTCTACATTGTTAATATTTGGATGTCGATTTTTTGTCCGACACCGGAATTGTTTCTCAGGTAATGGCGGGTGCATCCGACAGCGATCCAATAACTCATAATCAAGCTAGGGGTAAACAGTTTCGATGTAATTTGCGTAGCTTTTGTGATTTAATGGGAAAAAACCGAAGGAAGTTTCGTCCTTGCCATATTGATGTGATGTCGTCCACTCTGCTTTGGCCTTTCTTTAAGGCATTCGTTGACGGCAATGTCGTGGTCCAACAATGCACTAAAAGTGACCAAGACATCTTTGCGCTGTTGAAGTATTATAATCGGTAAAAATTGTTACTTTTCATATCGAAAATATTATGTTGCAATGATATTTACTGGTTTACTATAATTTTCTGAACATTTTTTTATTGTCTTGCATACTGAGCAGAGGTGGGAAAGCTTTTGTGTTTGGCGGCAAGAGTATTTCTTTGAGTGCGAAAGATATGTCATTATTCTTTGGAATAAAAAATGGGACCAAAGTAGTTGAACATACGTATGCGAAGAAGATTATGAGTCCGTTTGTTCGACGACGTTTTGTTGGAGTGGACCAAGTCTCAACGAGAGTGATATTACAGACGATCGACACGATTATTGATCGGAACGATCACGATGACGTTGAGGATGTCGTATTTGTACGCTTTTGTGACTTGCTTTTTTGCAACTACTGGTACAAATATCGGATGGTCGTTTGTTCAAATGGTAGAGGACTTGCATGCAATGTCTGAATACGCATGGGCTGATGCTATTGCGAAGGGGGTAAATGATTCTATCCTTAATAACATTGACAAACCTTATGTGATTCGTGGCTGCATCATCGCTATATTGGTAAGTTGTTTATAGGTGTAATGACAAATATTGTATATATTCTTGTTTGTTGATTTAATAATTTTTTCTAATTTCTATATGTTATTACTCTTAGTATATGTTTTGCGAGCGTTCAACCTTGTTAGATTTAGACTACAATCACCAAGCTATGCCAGTTGGCGGTGATGTCAGTTGGATCGGCATTCCTCGATTCACCCGTTGGAATTTGTCTTCTTTAAAGAACGTGTTGCATGGGGTGAATGATCTCAATGAAAATCAGGTTAGTGCCAATAGTATCTTTGAAATATTATATGTATGTCATTAAATGGCTGGTTGTATAATTTATAAGAATTTTACTGCATAGCAAAAGTTACGTGTGTTGTGTCATTTATAAGAATGTTACTGCATATTGACTATTAATGGTATTCCACCATGCGCCAAATCATGTTTTTAGGGGGTGTTTATATGACTGAATAACAACGATTTTGTTAGCCCCCTTTTTTCAAAATTGAACTTTCATTACCAAATCTAAAAAAAAAAACCAGAACAATAAGATAAAAGCTGGAAAAACAAGAGCAAATAATGATTGGTTATTATTTGTATCATGAATATTGTAAAAAATGTTACTGCATTAAAAAACTAGAGAACTATGTCATATGACAATGATAGAACTTGGCTACCTGTTGTTTCATCTGCTGCTATACATAACAGCCATTAATTTCAGTGACAGCAAATGAGCCCCAAATCTATCGAAACCACAACCAATATCAAGTACAGACGGAACCTATAATTAAACAAGTCACCCATCCATCCAGTTGCAAAAAGTAACTTTGCAATGGACGACTTGGTATAATAAATAAGTCAGGCTCTTGAGAACTTTTTCACATTACAATTTCCTTTTTTAACAGTAAACGCTTAGAGGAATACACAACAAAGTAGCTTGTAAATAAAAGGTTTTAACATTTTCAGTCCAAGCTCCATATGGCTACCGTTAATTTAAGTTGCGTGTTAATTTACTCACGCAATCAAATGTTTTATAACATTGTTAATTTAAGTTGCGTGTTCTACCGTTTTCAGATAATCTCTGACGATCTGGTGCCATCATCTATGGAAGAGTTGTATGTATTCGGGGCCCAACCAACGGCAACATCAGCTGGCTTACCTCTCCCCGAGCAACAACCCCCGGACGAGCTCACTGAAATCAAGAAGCAATTGGAGTGTTCGTTGAATCAAAATAGTGAGTTGGTTGCGGAGAATGTCCATCTTCGATCTGAGCTGAAAATTTGTGATGAGTTGATAACATCGTTGATGAAACAGTTAGATGATTTGGCGGAACGGACGACGATCATTGATGCTAAACAAATACGCGAAAAAAAAATCCATTGCCGATTTAGCTTCATCTTCAAGTATGAAAACTCTTGAACATGCCGAACTGCAAACTTCTATGGTAAGGGAGATTAAACGGCAAAAAAGAAAACCCGCACGAAAGTCAGGTTACGTGTATGAGAGGGTTAAAAAGCGAAGTAAAAAGGAGTGTGTTCAGGTAGTGATTGATGTGGATGAGATCCCGTTGATACATCGAATGACTAGAAGGAAACCTGAAAAACTTCCAAACAAAAAAAGAAGCGCGGTGGCCAAATTACTAGACGAAAGTGATTGGGAAAAAATAAAATCCATACATGAAACACATGATGATGCGTATGTATTCGTTATATTTACTTCGAATTAATTTGTACTTTTTTCTTAAATTCCCTATTCACTTTATTGATTTAATTTTTTGCTCTTCAGTGACCTAGCATGGATTGGATTGGATGGCTTCCTTGGCGTCTGTTTTGGCGACATTATCGATCTCCTAAAAGGAGAACAATTATCTAGTAGGGTAAGAAAATATACTGGATGTCATGTATTTTAATGAACACATAAAATTGATTTTTTTGGCCTCGTTCTTTTGTAGGTGATAGATACGTTTGCCGAGATAATATACTATCGCCAAATTGAAATTTTTAATGGCAGTTCAAATGTTGATGCTCCCCACAGAGTGATTGTTATGCCTAGTCTTTCTTGGGTAACTTCTTTTTTTCCATGGTGTTTGATTATGGTATATTTTGGTGCATTTGTATTTCTAGTCTTTTAATGCATATTAAATTTTGTGCCGATTTTGATGATAGACTTACATTAAAGAGAATAGAGAGGCAATCATTCGGGAACAAATGGATAAACAATTCAATATAGATGTTGCTGGGAAGTACGAGACGATAATGTTCCCAATAAACACTCCTGGGAGGAAATCTGCACCGTCGCACGGGACATTACTTGTTTTCAAGATGGAGCATAGGACTTTGAATCACTACAACTCGCTATATAGTCTTAATTCACATGATCTGCATTTCGAGAACGCCAAACTTATAGTAATTTTTTAGATATTTTGCGAATTAATAGATTATGAGTTTACAATAATAATCTTACATGCCAAATGCACTCTCGTACATTAATTTAGTGTTTATTATTTGTTTAAATTTTATTGGTGATATCATTGTTTGCAAAATATAGGTGAATTATATTAACAACTATTTCACTCGGTATGCGACTTCGTCGAGTGTTTCTACACAAGAACGATCGATAACTTTGGAGCCTGTTTATGACACGCCTCAGCAAAGGGTTGATCAGTAAGTGTGGATTTTGATTTGAATTAGGTTTGTAAAAAATATGTGATATTTATAATAGAAATTTGTATGGGTTTTTTTTTTTGCCAGACCTGACTGTGGAGTAATTGTTACCTATATAATGAGGCAGTTTGTCCTTGGGCAACGAGGGAACGTCAAGCGTGAATGCAAAACCAGAATAGCAACGGTGGAAAGGGTGGATCTTATCAAGGACATAATAAATGACAAACATGGTTGTTGGGCTTTTGATTCATGTTATGCGCAGAGCAGTTGAGCGTGTTGGGTTCGTGTACAATTTTTATTTATTTTTAATATTATTTTGATTAAATCCCCTACTTGTTTCTACACTTGTTTGACGTTTGACTTTTTTATGATGGATGTGGTTCATGACTAATCTCAATGCGTGTGTGTATCTCTTGTTTCGTAATCAAGTTTGTGTTTTAGTAGACAAAAAAATGACGTAAAAATAGGGTTTTTCCGTTTGTGAATCTTCCAGTGGCACCTCTATCAAAATTGACTCTGTAAGGTGGATTTTTTTGTCTCCATTTTCAGATTTTTTGTTTCATCTCAATGCGTGTGTGTATCTCTAGTTTCGTAATCAAGTTCGTGCATGAAATGTCTAAGACGAATAATGTTATCGGACACAATTGTTTGTTCTATTAAAACTTACTGTGAACTAATTATTCCGGTGCAATAAAAAGTACTGTAAATTAATAGTTGTAGTAATTGTGTGTGTTGACAATAGTTTTCAACCAGGGGAGGGGCTCAGGTTAGTTGGTAATAATTCAGATGATAAATCAGGTTGGTTGGTAATAATTCAAATGAGAAATGTATTGATTTTTGTAGAAATACGCATGGACCTAAATTTTTGTGTGTTAATTATTTCGCTACAATACAAATTAATGTGAAGTCATATAAATATCGTACTCCGTGGATACACATCTAGCTACCGGATCTTCCGGAATTCGAGTTGAATTAAAAATTACTGTGTATTAATTATTCCACTACAATAATATATTACTGTGAAGTAATATTCATCTATTACTCCTTGTTTTTTATTTGATTAATAAATCATTGTATCCGCCAAATAAAATCGTGTCTTTTAATCATTTACTTCATCTTCATCAAAATATTACGTAATTTGGCACAAAAATATAAACAAAACATAAAATTAGCATACACAACTATAAAAAATGAAAACCAATTGATAAAACGATTCTAGTTATGAAAACATCCACACGATTGTTGAATTTTTTAAAAATAAATAGAGACTGTTACTCTAAAAAATAATGAAAGTCTAATAAATGATGTCATTTCATATGAGTTCTTTGCATGTTTTCCTATTGTGTCCTTTCCCACCGCAACGACTGCACTTCAATGTTCCTTTCTTGAATTCTCCCTTTGATGGGATCCTCGTTTTCTTCGGTCGTCCCCTAGGTCGTTTGGTAACTGGTGGTAGTATTACAATATCTTTTTGTTTCGTCTCTTTCTTCCCCGCAGTTGGCACAACAAAAATTCCATCCTCGTAACTTAAGCGGTAAAAGGACATGTGGAAGTAATCCTCTACATATGAGTTCAAATCTCCACCGGTCTTTGTAATAGCAGCGCAAGCGTGCGCACACGGTATCCCGTTGTCCCTCCAATCGAAACAAGAACACGTCTGTTTGTTTAGGTCCATGAGTACAGAAGGGTCCGATTGAACCTCGAAAACTCCATTCACAGATTCACGCACCACCCATGTCCTGCATTCTTCCAATCTTTTTAGCATTTGTTTCTCGATTATCTCACACAGAATATTGTTCACCCCCGAAGCCATGTTACGTCGTTTTGTCCGTTGTTCCATTAAGTCAAAACGAATTCGATCGACAACTTTGTGAATTGGTAGGTGTCTAGCTTCAGCAATCCGTCCATTGAATGACTCTGCGGCGTTAGATGTTAATTCACCGTATCTTCGCCCTTTGAAGAACGCATTTGTCCAATTCTCTCTAGGCAAATCATCAACCCAATCAGAAATATACTTGGATCCCTCTGTTTTTAGATCTGCCAATAGTGTGTAAAAGTCGAACTTTGTTTTTGCTTTGTAACACTCACATAACAACCACAACAACCGTTGTTTTACCACTGGCAAACGAGTTCCAATTTTTTCCTTCAAATTCATTGTTAAGTGGTTCAAACAAAATGAATGGTATGCATCTGGGAATACCTTTTTCACAGCTTTTATTAACCCAGCATGTCGATCAGATACGAATGTCATTACTCATTCCGGTGGTATAACATTAACTAGTTGTTTTAGAAACCATTCCCAGTGGACTTCCGTTTCTGAGTCAACGATTCCAAAAGCTAGTGGATATATACATGTCAGAAAATAACAAAAAGTCTAATTAGTCAATATTAAATATTTAATATACACCCAATATTATTACTAAAATAACAGTAATAATTGTTTTTACGCTGTATAAAAAGAATATTACATCATATAGAAACAACGACAAATTGATTAGCACGTAAAAAAAAAAAAAACTAGATTTTTTACCCCCCTTACCGTTATTCCCGTCTTTGCCGGTCGCGCCAAGCAACGTGCCTTTATACTTTGCTTTCAGAAACGTTCCGTCGAGAAATAATAGAGGTCGTACATATTTAAACCCTGCTATGCTAGCACCGAATGAAACAAAAAGTCGGTTAAAACAACCAGTACTCATATCATATTCAATTTCAAAACAGGTTCCCGGGTCTCTATGCACACTTCTTTGTACCATCTCAACTCGTCGTATCCACTACGATAATCCCCAAAAACATCTTCTCTAGCATTTTCAACCCCCCACCATGCATGGTAATAACTTATGTCTAACCCATAGTTATTTTTAAATTCTTTGATGACGTCAATAGGGCGTTTTAGTGGTTGAACCTTTAGCGTGTTTTTTATACAATTCGACACAATTTTGGAATTAATTCTACCATTTTGCCTGGTTCTAACTGCAGCACCACAAGTATGAATATTGTTTATTTTCTTGATGTAAAAAAATCTATTCTTACTGTCGATGCTCGCACGTACGAACCATTCACATCCTCGCTCAATCTTATATGCGCAATATGCTACAACACGAGATGGTTCGTTCTTATGGTAATCAAATTTGAATCCAATTTCAATGGAATGCTTTATCAAACAATCCCTAAAATCATTAGCCCCACCCTTAAAAACTTGCCCTATCTCACGAATTAAATACCTCCAATCAGCAGACATTGTTGTCGATTTATTTGGGCGGTACGGTATCAATAGATTTTCATCTTCGTCACTCCCTGTATTTTCGCTGTAGTAATCATTATTAGTTCTAGTTGCATCTCCGATACTCTCTCCATCATGCATCTCGCCTGTTCAAACAATTTTAGATGTACACTCAAACATGAAAGGTTGTAGACATAATATTTAGCTATGAAATGGTTGCTCAACATTTCGTGTTTTACAATAAAAAAATCAACCAATTGTAACTGTATATTAATATTCATCCCAATTATAACTGTACATCAAATATTGAACCAATTATTACTATATAGTAATGTTCAGTCCAATTATAACTATATAGTTATATTTACCGCAATTATAACTGTACATCAATATTCAATCCCTTCTAATTGTATATTAATGTACAATTATAATTGCGGTATTGTAATATTTAACCCAATTATAACTGTACATCGATATTCAACCAATTATAACTGTATAGAAAATATTCAGTCCACATATAGCTGTATAGTAATATTCAACAGAGTAATTATGTGCAAAATCAAGAATTGACCTCCAATAATATTCAACAATGTATAACTACGAGGGTTGCTATCAACTCTTGAAGAACAAATTCTGCAGTGAACTCTTGCATTAGTTGTTTCTCTCTCTCTATAAATGCAAGACCCACTAATCTCTCTCTAGAATTGCACAATTAAAATGCAACTTTCTGATCTAATTCCGTTTGCAGAATCAAAAATCAAGAAATAGTCTTTGTTTTATGTTCCTAATTTTTGAAAATTCGAAACAACTCTTGAAACATGGAATGTGAATAAAAAACGAAACCTGTAACTCGTGTTTCTGCTCAACCACGCCTGCCGTTCAATCTGTTGCCGTCGCCACCGAAATCGCTGCCGTCGCCAAAGTTGCTGCCGTCATCGCCGAAGTAGCTCCCGTCACTGAAGTTGCTGTCTTCGCCGCCGATTCATCGCCGTCGTTACCGCCTGCCGGCGTGGGAATGGGTTTCGCGATTTAGGGCTTTTCCTATCACCGTCCTCAGCTTCGCCCTCACCTCCTTTGCAATTTATGGCATAGAATATGGTAATAGCATTTTCAAAATCTTCCATTTTCATAGCTTCAAAGGTTTAATTGATTTGCCTTATTTAGTTTGATGCCCTTTTCCAAAAATAATTAACTAGCAATTGCAAAAGCAAAGCCGCGCATGTGTCTGTGGATGTATAAATAGGTTTTTCTCAAAATTAAACTAATTGCTTGGGTGTTTAATGTTATGGGTTAAAGTGTTTGGGGCCCATTCAAATATCAAGTATATAATTGGATGTCTAATTAAAAAATCCTAAATTAAATTTGTATAAATCAATTACGGTAAATAAACATAGTGGAGATATTAATAATCTATTCTGAAAAAAGAAATAACATATTTATCATAATTAATTATATTAAAAATTCTTGCAACTAATCACATAATAAATCACTTTTATTTTCTTCTGTATGGGTATGTTTAGTTGGAATGATGAAAAAAGAAAAAAGAAAATGAGATATAATATTTTAATCCATTGTGAAAGGAAAATTATTTTTCCTAATGTTGTTTGGTTGAGAAAGAAAATAAAAGAAGAGAAAATAATTCATTTCAATATAATTTACTATTTTGCCCTCATATGTTAAAAAAATAAATTAAAAAATCTATTATTAAGGGCATAATTATAATTTTGATACTTTTAACCATTTTCCTCTAAAATTTGTGAGGAAAAAAAATTATCTTGAAAATTGTGTTTTATCCATCATATTTTCTTTTCTCTTCTATTTTCCATTCAACCAAATATGATTTTTTATTTATTTTTATTTTTTTCATTTTCCTTTTCATTTTATTTTCTATCCAACCAAACACACCCTACAAGATTAAATTACACAACCATTATTGACTGTTTTAAAGTTTTAAAATGACATCTCAATTATATTTTTTGCACGAAAGAAATATAATCTGTGTCGAATATAACACGTTAAGTTATTTAAAAAAAATTTAAAACTATTAATTCACTATTGTTTTAAATTCAATAATCTATGTGAAATTTAACATGGTCAATTAATTAAGAAAGTTTGATTATTGGGACTTGAAACTTTTGTTGAATTCAATAGGCATAAAACCGTCGTATTTTGTTAGATACAAAACCAAAGACATGATGAGAGATATGATGTTATATTTAACATGATAATATTATATTTCATGTCACATGTTCATTGTGTTTCGATATTACATTCAACATAATCATGTGCAAAAACTTAATTATGTTCTAAACAAATACAAACCTTAGGGAGATATGAGTTAATGTATTGAATTCAACACAAGTGGATTCATCTATTAAAACAAATATAATGTGTTAAATTGAACATAAAAGTATTTTTTTTTTCTTTGATCCAAACTATACGATCAAGATATCATTTTAAAGATAAAAAAAAATGTGTTTATTTCACTATAATTTATCAAGATATCATTTTATAATAAATATTTTAAATTGGTCGATTATGCTAACTGTCCTCAAAGTTTGGAATATATATTTACTGAAGTCATTGGAGGTGTAAATATAGAATATAATTGATGTTTATAGGGATAAATCCGTCCAATAATTCTAAAAAAGTTACTCCGTTAAAAAAAAGAAAGAAAGTTTCATTTGATAATTTTGGGTCCAAAAAAGGACTTCCTATAAACGTACCTAAATTAAATGGGGTATAATTTACAAATATAGGATGATGTTGATTATTATTTTAAAATCTTTTAAATAAAAATTGAAACTTCACTTAATGGCACGCGAAAATCACCTTTTAATGTGTTTGATATCAAATTCTAAATATAGGAGATTGAATTAAATTTAGATTAGACAACAGTCAAAATTCATAATTAAAGGAGACAAATATTAAAATTAGATTGCAATTGAATAATTGTGGTACGTGTATATGGTTCTTAACTATTAGAATCATAAAAAAAAGAGACGATTCTATATGATTATTCTATACAACTTTAAATGTAAAAACAAACAATATGAGAAAACAATATTTTTCAGGAATTTTATAATGAAAATATTTTTAAATTATTATAAATTAAATACATATATTACGAAAAATAAAGCCTTACACCCATTTTTTTTTCTAAATGTACAGCCCTTAAAATAACTAATTTTTTTATTCAATTACTATTTTACCCTTTAAATTACTAACACATACATTCCATTAACATTTTATATTTTTACACTTTCATCCCTACTTCCTCTCCGGGGAGAATCACCACCAGTGCGGCTGTCGCCACCAACCGTTGTGCAGAATTTATTTGCCTCTTCTCTATCCTCTTCTCTTTCTTAGTTTATGTCTCGCTCTTGCTTTTCTTTTTGTCTCTCATCGCTTACCGCCAACCCCCCTAGTTTTCCCTTACCCAACCCCTTACCCTACTTGTTGGTCCCCCCCCCCCCCCCTCTTTTGCCCCCGTTGTCTCAGCCCCTCCCCCTGCGATCACCCCCAACCCCTTCTTCTTCTTCGTCTTCTTGAGATGGGAGATGAGAGTGAAAAAAAAAAGGGACGATAAGTAGAAGGGGTTGGGGGTGACCGTAGGTGAGGGGAGGGACTAAGACGGCAGAGACTAAAGGAACTAGATATTAAAATTACTAAATTGACACAGAGGAATTAATTAAAAAAAAAACCCATTTAATATCTTGTTCTTCTAAGCCAAATCTGTCTGTATTTACGTTAAAACAATAAAGTATGCATAATGAAATGACATTTAATTAAACGATACATCTTCCAACGCTACAACCTCAAAGTTGATAGTTTTCAAGACGTGATTTGACTAGACTCTTCCTAGAGAAGCTAGATACGATCAGGAAAAGACAATTGAGAATGATTCACTTCAAAATAACATAAGCCTATTACTTCTAACAATATCCACACAAAATATTTTAGAGAGAAAAGTATTCTTGCTGTTAAGATGATTGAGAAGTTGAAGAATGAATCATGTATTGATATGTGAGAAAAAGATATAAAGAATACAACACTATACACAAGTATTTATAGAGGAAGTAGAGTTTTGGGTTTTGCCCTAATGGGCCAAGTAGGCCAAACGCATTATTACATTAACATCCTCCCTTAAATTCAAGGCGGTAAGTGGGAGGTGAACTTGAGTTTGGAAACTAGAGAGTGGAAACATCTGGATGGATGAGCCTTGGTGAAAATGTTTGTTGTCTGATCGGCTGAATTGACAGATTGTAGACGAGATGATGGATGAAGTGATAATCAGCCTCTATGTGTTTTCTACTTTCATGGAAGACATCATTGTAAGTGATCTGAATAATACTCCTATTGTCACAATATAAGATAGTGGCAGTAGGAGAAGAGATACCCATGTCGGTGAGTAGCCATCGAAGCCAGAGAAGTTCTTGAGTTTCATCAGCCATGACACGATGTTCAACTTCAGTGCTGGAGTGAGCAATCACAATTTGTTTCTTAATACGCTAGGAAATGAGAGAGTTACCTGAGAAAAAACAGTAACCAATGGTTGAACATCTGTCGGTGGGGTCTCCGGCCCAATCGGCATAAGAATAAGCTTGTAAGATGGGAGCAGACTGAGCTGAGAAATGAAGTCTATGAAATAAAGTACCCCTGACATACCGAAGGATGCGAAGAACAACCAAGTAATAGGTGGTTCGAGGAGTGGACAAGAATTGATTGACCTAATGAACGACATAGGTAATATCGGGGCGAGTAACAGTGAGATATACAAGATTTTCGACCAGTTGGCAATATAGAATGACATCTTGAGGAAGTGAACCATCGAGTGGAGTGAGTTTGACTTTCGGTTAGAGAGAAGTAGTGGCAGTGGTTGAGTCAGTGATCCCAGCCTTGAAAAGGAGATTTGAGGCATATTTGGCCCGAGAAAGAAAATATCTATTTGAACCAGATGAGACTTCGAGGCCAAGAAAATAGGTCAGCACGCTAAGATCTTTCATCTCGAATTGTCTACTGAGAAACGTTTTGAGTTCAGAAATATCGCGTAGATCATCTCCAGTAATAACCATATCATCCACGTACAATAAAAGAAGGATAATACCGCTGGCAGTGTGGCGAACAAACAGAGGCGAATCATGAGCACTAGGTGTGAACCCAAACTGATGAACGGTAGTACTGAATTTGGCAAACCAGACACGTGGAGCTTGTTTCAAACCATATAAGGCACGACGAAGGCGATAAACTTTATTTCGAGGGACAACTAGGTCGAAAGGGGTATGCATATAAACTTCCTCAAGAAGATCACTATTGAGAAATGCATTTTTGACATCTATTTGAAAGAGAGTCCATTTTTGAATAGCGGTGACAGTAAGAAGTGTACAAACAGATGTGAGCCTCGCTACCGGAGCAAATGTCTCTTCCTAGTCAATACTATACTCCTGAGTGAATTCCTTGGCAACAAGTCGGGCTTTATACCGTTCAACAGATCTATCAGAAAGTGCGTTGATCTTAAACACCCATTTGCACCCAATAGGAGTTTTTCCAGGGGATAGATCAACAATATCTCAAGTGTGAGTTTCGGCCACAAGAGAAGTCTCAGGCATGGTCGATGAGGCTGGAGGGGTGAGATCAACTAGCGGTTCTAGAGTGGGTTCAGCTAGTGGTTCTGGGGTAGACTCAGCACAGGATGTAGAGTTGGGCTCGATTGGTGGTGTTGAAGTGGACTCAACAGTACCTGAACCTGTATCCTCATGAAATAACTAAATTGATGGATCAATAAAGAATCTGGAGTTGGTGATAGTTGACATGTCAAATGACTGTAAGGAAGAAAACATTTGATGTTCCCAAAAAATGACATGTTGAGAGATACAAAGAGGTTTTAAAATGGGATCCTAGCACCGATACCTTTTATGTTTGATGTCATATTCAAGAAAACAACACAGAAGAGCCTTTGGTTCCAGTTTGTTATGTTCATTTGCTTTGATAAGAACAAAACAAATGCAACTAAAGACTCTGAGTTCAGAGTAATCGGGAGGTTTACCGAAACGACGCTCAAATGGAGACTGGTTTTGGATTGTAGCGGAAGGGACACGATTTATTGTATAGACGGATGTGAAGACAACATCACGCCAAAAACACTCAAGACATGATGAAGAAATGAGAAGGGCACGAACTGTGTCAATAATATGTCTATATTTTCATTCGGCTTATCCATTATGTTGGGATGTACTAGGACACGAGTGACGCGTCCCGTTTTTCTGAAAGGAAAAGAATAATAAATAATAATTAACTTAAAATGAGGGATTTTTTAAAAGCGCCGATTTTCTCACAAAAATACTTAGGCCATTTTAAAATTTGAGGAGTCACCACCTATCATTGGGTTTAAATGGTTTGTTAGAACACCGGATTTTTAGAAATAAATTTAAAAGGCCTAAGTAAAAATTGACTCCAAAAAACATGGTCAAACCAAATATTCATTTAAAGCCTCGGGGGTCGGTTACGCTTGAAGAAGGTGTTAGGCACCCCAAGACGCCCGTTAGAAAACGGCACCATATGTCCAATTAAATCCAATTAATTTAAGTCTGAATGTTTTATTTTATTTTAAAATCATTTCATTCTTATAAAATCTTTTTGGTATTTTCATAAATAGGGTGGGATAAGTTTTTGAATTTTTTGGAATGTTCCCCCAGTATAACTTCTTATTGAATATTAAGGATTCGACAAGGATGGTCCCCAGGAGATTTTATGTATGTTTCCGAGAGATTTCTTTAATTTGAATGGGAAAATTCAAATAAGTAAATAAATATGAAAATATGAATGCAAAAACTAAAATTATATAAATTTTACTTTATATGCAAAAATGCCCAAAAAAAACTAAAGGGTTTAATTTAAATATGTCAATGCAAATTGATATGAGTACTACGTAAATTAACTTGATTATATGTGACAATAATTTAATTATAAAGAAAAACATAAATGGAGCACGTGTCGTGACTAGATATGAAAAAGTAGCATGAATTTATGAAATTAAAAAAAAAACTATATGTAGAAAAAAAAGGTGTGAGTGATGAAAGTGTACTAAACATGTCGTTTAAATAATACAAGAAGTAAATATGCTAGATGGATACAAAAATTCTATTTTAAGTTTGTCCAATTAATTTAAAGAAATCCCGACTTGAATTTCCCTCAAATTTTATATATATGAGAATTAAGGGAGGTTTGCGTAAACAATTTAGTTGAAATTAATCTTTCCGAAACTTAAACAAAATCTCACGAAAAAATTTACCGAGGGAAAAGATTTCCTAAAACTATTCGTTTCTAAATTCTACTCGAGTCGGGGAGTGGAAACGAAGCCACAGAAACTTCTCCCATGATTTATCGAATCGTCGGATTCAACTTAAGGTTCGTAAGGATTAATTCTTATAAATAAAATATTTTATTATTTTTTTTATTTTTTGATTTTGATTTTTGATTTTTTAGGGTTTTAATAAGAAGAATAAAATAAAAATAATAATAACAATACAAAAAAATACAAAATAAAAATGCAGCAAAATAAATAATAAAACATCATTCACCTAACGCTCAGGGTTAAGCTCAACGCGAGAAACCCACTCTGGGGTTTTCATCAGATCATCAGACGACTTTTTATTTTTTATTTTATTTTTTATTTTTTTACGAATTACAAACAAACAAAAAAAATATACAAAAATAAAATAAATAAATAAAAATAGCGAGTGTCCTCGTCTAAACGCTCAAAAATTCAGATTGAGAATAGAGAACCTCATATCGACGTTTTTCATCGAGTTATTGGATAATTAAAAAAAATGAAACTTGTAGGAATTTAAATTGTGAAGAGAATAAAATAAATTGAAAAAATGATTAAAAATTAGAAAATATACATGTTCTAGGCCAAGAATCCCGATGCTCGGGTTTTTTCTCTCTCACAGACAACTTCCCAAAATGGTTTACGATGAGAATCACTCTCTAAGGGATTTTTCTCTCAATTTTTGAATGTCCCCGAAGAATTTCTCTCTAAATTTTTGTGTGTCTAAACTATGAGGAGGATGATCTTATTTATAAGAAGGATGTGGAGTGAAAAATTCTAGAAACGTTAGTCTTAATTCAACGAGAAAAAGGAAACAAAATCTAAAAGAAAATGGGAAAGGAAACCTAATCCTATTTTAACAAGAAAACATTTTCTTTTCCATTTTTTTTTTCTTTTTTTTTTTTCTTTTATCTTTTATCTTTTTTTTTTTTCTTTTTTCATTTTTTCTTTTCTTTTTTCTCTATTTTTTTTGAAGATAAATTTTAAAATAAAGCATAATTTTTTTGCGGGACGTTCAAAATGTCGTGTCTACAACGAGCGATAGGGGAGCGTGCTAATTTTGCGAAGTAAGTTAAGAAAAGCACGATCATTGTATTCCATTACATTATCTGAGCAGAAAACTCTGATATTTCTAGAAAATTGGGTTTGAACCATAGATGAAAACTCTGAATATATTTGGAATAGTTTGGACCGATGTTTCATAAGAAACAACCATGCATATTGAGAAGAGTCGTCCACAAAAATAACAAAGTAACGACAACCACCCATCGAGGCATGAGAAGAAGACCCCCAAATATCATAATGAATTAGATTAAATGGTGCAAGGGAAATAGACTGACTCTCTTTGAAAGATAGGGCTGATTGTTTTTCAAGTTGACAATTGATACATTTGAAGAACTCATGCTGAACTGAACCTAACTGACCGTTAGAGATAAGCGATTTGAGTCGGCTAGAAGAAGTGTGGCCTAACCGAGCATGCTAAATTTGGGATAGTGGGAGGAACACTAATGGTTGTGATGATAAGGATGAGGATGAAGAAGATGATACTTTTGGTGGTGGTGAGGTTGCACAGGTTGATGAAGGAACAAATGGTTGTGGGCGTGGTGGTAGAGTTAGAGATGGAAGGTGCAAACTGATAAGTTCAAATTGGCGTCCAACCTTACAACCAGTCCCAATATCCTGTACACGACAACCACTATTAGGAAATATGATTTGAAATCCCAATTAACAAAGTTGCCCAACAGACAAAAGATTTAAGGAATCAAATACGTGTCAGGAACAGAAAGATGAGAAGTAGAAACCTGACTGATATGCGTAACATGCATTTGAGAACCATAAACGATATGAATACTAGGGATATTCATAGTGGAGAGTTTGATTGAAAAAATATTAGGATTAGATGTCATGTAATTGCAACAAGCATAATCAAATAATCAAGAAGAGTTACCTCCAGTGAGTGAGAGAGTAGGGGAAATATTTGTACCATTGTTAGAGAATATATGAAACAATAGTGAAGTCAAATCTGTAATAGACAGGGTAACAATAGTGGAGGAAGGATTTGAACTTTCTTTATCATTGATAATGAGCGAATAACCCACAGATATCCTTGTTGAACCTGGAGAAACTGCTGTTATGGATGAATTCAGAATGCTAAAATTATCTAGAAACCGGTCTATACTCGGGAAGAACCGATTAAGAGCTCCTTAAACCGATCAAATCTCCATAATAAACCGAGATCACAGATAAATCCGGAATACTGAAATTGTCCAGGAATCGATATTGAATCTTTAAGGACTGGGTGAAAAACGGGTGAACCAGTGTAGGAACTACACGGATACAACATAAAGTATATTATGTGAGCCTTAAATCATAAAACGGAGGGCGAAAACAGAATCAGAACGTCGAAAAATCCAAGGAACCAATCCAAGTATGCAGAAAACCGGTTTAAAAAGCCCTGAACCGGTCCAAAGAAAGTTCATTTTTTGAACCATTGATGTGGCAAGAAAGATTGACTGGGAATTGGCGTGGTTGATCAACTGCTGATGTGGCGCTTACGTGGCAGTAGTTAGGCGATGAGGTGACAATAATGTGGCACTAATGTGGATGCTGAGTGGGCACTGGCTGAGTGTTGACTAGGCAACTAGGGCTGACGTGGCAACCACAGTGAAGATAGAGATGGCCAGGCACGTGGATCTGACGCGAATCAAAAACAGAAACTTTAGACCATGCGTGTGGGCGCGTTCGGCGTCGAAATGGGTTATTTTTTGCGTTGTCAGAATCGTCTCATTGAGATGATTCTGATGGTATATTATGAGATGGATTAGGAGCCCTGGTTGAGTTGGTAGAGCCCAAAATTTGAGACTTCACAAGTAGGCGTGTGGATCTGAGATGCGAATTGCAGTAGAAACTTTGGGCCGCGCGTGGGAGCGTGTGAGAGGTTGGAACGGGCTGATTTTTGCGTTGTTGGAATTGTTTCGTCGAGACAGTTCCGATGGCATATCATGAGATGAATTTGGAGCCCTAATTGAGGTGGTATAGTCCAAAATCCGAGACGACGCAGCTTGGGGGTACTGCAAGCTGTGGGAGGCGCGTGAGGGCGCGTCGGTACTCCAGTAGTGGTGGTGTTGTGTTCGTTTCTGCAAGACGAAAATGGTGGTGTGGTGGTTGTTGATACTGGAGTGGTAATGAAGCCTATAACAATGACGAAAATCACGAGAGAAAAACGAAGGCGGCGGCTGAAGCTTTAGGGTTTCAAAAAAAAAAAAAAAGTTTAGAGAGAATAGGTTTAGGAAAGACTTGTTGTTGATACCATGTTACGATGATTGAGAAATGAGAGAATGAATCATGTATCCATGGTTCAAATTCCCCGATCCCTTCTTTTTGTATTTGTACTTTGGTTATCGAACTTTCAAAGTTCAAGATTACTACCCATTATCTTTTCAAGGATTTTCCTAACTTCCATTATAAATGAAGTGATCCATGCCTATACCAATGCAAACCACGACCTCTTTTTATTTTCTTTGGGGATAATAAGCTTTTTGGTCTCTCACAAATACAGTCGGTGCTCAATTAACTCCTCATATTTGGACATAGACATATTTAGTACCTGACATTTTATTTTTGTTTCAAATTGACACTTCTGTTAAGTTATTTGTAAATTACTATTAAATTACATTTATACCCTTTAAATTTTTTAATTGGAATCATTTTATTTTTCATCTAAAACTTAAGGGCTAAATGTGTATTTTGAATACTATTGATCATCCTCTTCCTCAACCCAAATGATGGTTACCACCTCTCTTACCACACCACCGACAACCACCATATCATCGACGACCACTACCATCTCTATCCTCTCTCTTTCTCTTTTTCCGTCTCTGATCTCTCTCTATATATCTCTCTTCCCCCATCTCCGATCTCTCTCTCTACCCAAACTCACTTTTGTCTACCTATCGCAATACCCATTTCAGATAAAAACCAAATTTAAGCAAAATATCAAATAAAACATGTAACTTGAAAACAAAATTCATCAAGCGCTACGTTATCATTAACGAGGGCCTTCACACAGAATTTCTTCGCCATCTTCTGGGCCGAGTCCTTGTTGATCATCTTTGACGGGTACTTGGTGACGCCAGCAACCTTGTTGGGCTTAAGGAACTTTACCGTTTTCACCTTCGCTAGCAAAGAACGAAAGAACACGGGACACAACATGCGCACAAAAATACCACCATCTCTGTATCCTCCACCATTGGAACATCCATATTCGTATCCACCACTACTTCCATATTTATCTGCACCGTATCCATCGCCATCGCGATGGCCACCTCCACTATACCCACCACCACCACCATAACCGTCACCACCTTCATGGCGACCACCAAAGAAACCACCACCTCCCGCCTCCGTTCATTCCCTGAGATTTGGATTTGTAGATCGGCAATGAATTGGATCTCTAAGCTTTTGATCTACAAATCCTAAGTCTTATGTTTTTTTTACCCACCATGATAGATTGGGGAGAGAGAGCGGACAGGTGAGAGAAGAGAGAGAAAGGTTGTATATGTGTTGGTAATGTTGGTTCGCCATTGGTGCGATGGTGGTGGTGAGTTGATCGACGGTGAGAGAAGATGAAGGGATGGTGGTGGGCAAAATGTGAAAGGTACAAGGAAGAAGATGGTGTGAAAAAAAAAAAAATACACTTTCGTCCCTAAATTCAAAATAATTTACAAATAGATCTTATTAAATTAGTTTGAATAAAAAGACAAAATTATCCTTATTTTTTAACATAAAATGACCAAAATACTCTTACTTTAATGTTGACATAACAGAAAAGCCAATTTGAAATGAAAATAAAATGTCAAGTACTAAATGTGGAAATACAAAAAACCAATTGAGCACCAACTGTATTTGTCAAGTACCAGAAAGATTATCATCCCTTTTCTTTTTTTTGTGTGGGAATCTCTTCCATATCTTACCCTCCAATTTCAGCTAATTATTGAATGGTAACCTGACAAAATTAAAATCCGAATATAAATATAATTATCCATTACATGCATGTAAAAAATAAAGGGAGATTTATTTTAGCCTTCTATTTCTAAGTTTAGATATTTATGTTTTGTTGATATCTTTTTAGTTTAAAACTTGGAAACACAATCCAATGGTTTTCCATATTTTAGTTTTCTCCCCTACTTTCTTGGTATGGTAATAGACATTTGAGAACAGAAACATTAAACAGACCAATATAAACAATTGCAAGGAAAAAAAACGTAAATAATTTGAATAAAATTCACTGATACCCATTGTTATTTTGAAAATCTACAACACTCAATATCGTTTGGAATATATCTTCGATCCCCATCAAATTAGAAACCCAACAATACCTCAAAATTCTAGCGAACGGATGGCATCAATTTTTTTATTTATAAATTTTTACCTTTTTATAATTTATTTCTTACATAGAATAATAATTCTATCATTTCTAAAGAAAAATAGTATTTCTTTAAAAAAAAATAACAAAAATTAATAAATCTTTCACTTACTAGATTATTTATTTATTTATTTATTAATTTTAATTTAATTTTTTTCTTTTTCTATTTTTTATATTCTATGCGTCGATAAAGTAACGAAAATTATATATATATATTTTTATGCAAGTAATTTTATATACAAAACGAATTACAAACGACAAATACAATAAATGGTTAAAAATAACAATTTGATAATCTACGAGTTCACTATTTTTTATTAAAGAAAAAACTCGTATGAAGATTTCATCAAGAAGTTAAAAAAATATAACTGAACAAAATAATTTATATAAAATTTTTAACTAAATTTCATAAATTAACAATATTTAGTACTCAGAATAATTTTAATTTCCAAAAATTAAGCATAATATACTCTTTAAATAAAATACAAAAAAACAATTATATCCATGATTTGATCGTAAAAGTAATTAAAAAAATGAAAACAAAATTGACCAAAATTAAAATTCTTTTTGGACGGTTATAATACTAATTCTTGTATTAGATAGTCACTTGTTTTTTTAATAATATAGTAATAATAATAAATAAATAATTTTATATTCAATATCGAAAAAAGAGAGTATCGGAGATATTTTTCAAATAACAATGAATATCATTATAAATTTTACAAATGACAGAGAGCGTCCAAATAACAATGAATATTATTATAAATTTTGCAGATGACAAGGGGGTGTCACTAACATTTTTATCCTAATTAGAATGTGGAGTACACACCACACATGACAAAGGTTTAAGAAGATCTACAAAAACAATTTAAAATAATTAAATTGTAGCACTTGATTCTGTTTTGTATCTTTAACTTCTGAATGCAAATTGTACGTGAAATGTCTAATTGACCGATTCTAATACCAAATCTCACCAATATCTCTTTAAAATAGCATTTTGAATATTTTTTTAACAAAATTGTTCAATTTTGACCACATTTTGGACACAATTTATAAGTGAAAAGGTCATAATTTAACCAATTTTGACATATTTTCGTAATTTAGCGCAATCTAGTAACAAATATTTTGGACCATTGAAATGAATATTACGCGAGATTAATTTAATATTACCCAAGTTTGAGAGAAGTATCAGAGAAATCATCCTCCGTCAAAGGTCCGCTGTTGCAACTATAGGCATTGGTGGTTGAGTCTGACGATTGACCTTGATCTTCTGGGATTGTTGTATTTTCAAGTTCGATCAGCGGAGGTTTCTTTCCTTTACAGAGCATATCCATCTACATTTACAAAAAAAAAAAATAAAAAAAAATCATTTTAAATGATGAAAAGTGATAAAAAAATATTAACAAAATAAAAATAAAAATATCTTACTCTCTTTTTCAATTGCTTGTTCACTTCCATCAATTGAGCACCCTGCATTTATATACCTCTCAATAATCAAGGTTGTACGTTGAGTGAAAAGAAATTTTAAGGAAAATAATAACCATGCATAGAAATTATCCAAAAAAAAGGTTAAATTTCGCATTAGCCCCTAATGTTTCAATTTCCTTAGCTAACTCCCTAAACTTTAAACATTGTGGCGAATTGTTCTTTTATTTCATTCTAATCCTGAATAATTATTCTTTATCATTTTCCATTTTACCCTTCAAACTCCTTAGTTAACTCCCTAAACTTTAAACATTGTGGCAAATTGTTCTTTTATTTCATTCTAATCCTTAATAATTATTTTTTATCATTTTCCATTTTACTCTTCAAACCCCACCCCACGGTCCCACCCCTATAATTCGCTCACGCACATCTCATTATATTCCCTTTTTCCACCACCAGTACCACCAAATTTATCTTTGTGATAAAGTTGTTCAAAATTTGGAGATTAAAGTCCCGTTTGATAGCACAATTAAATATTTAAAATTAAATATATTAAGTACTTATCAAATAAAGTGTAAGTGTATTTGATAACAAAATTAAATAATCACTTAAAAAATAACCATAAAAAAATTGTTCAAAAATTAAGTGACTTGTGATTCACATAACTTATCACTTAATCAATAGTATATTTAATTATCATAACAAATATTTTACACTAATACTGTAAAATCTCACAAGTTATATACAAAGAATTATAGATTGAGAAAGTATTAAATTGAGGAAAAATAGAAAGAATTATAGAGAGAAAATATTTTAGAAAAATAAAATTGTAAAAATTATTTCCGAAATAAAAACTTTTACAAAAATATTTTTTTGAAGTTAAAAATATTAAAAAATTAAATACTTAATAAATTCAGCACTTAATAAATTCAATACTTAAAATTCAGCACTTAAAATTTTTTGCTTAAACGGTTATCAAACATGGCCTAAATTTTTGAGCAAATTAAAATTTCTGGGGTCAACTTAAAAATACCTCTAAACTTTGACAACCAACAATTAAATCTACACAAATTGAAAATGACAAAGAAAGCAAACCTTCCTTTGAAGGTTGGAAATCTCATTCATGATTCGTTCACCCTGAAATAAATGAAGAATAATTCCACAAGTTGTCATATAACTTCTAAACTAGAGAGAGAGAGGTATTTTAGAGGTAGAGAGCGCGAGCGGTATTTTAGAGGGAGAGAGAGAGAGAGGGCCTTTGTTTCAAGCACACGGCTAAGTCCTCCTTCAAGCATTTTCTCTAAATGCTGCAGTTCATCGACACTTAAACCTTGAAGATCCTCACCCCTCATCTGTCTGTTCACATAAATAATTAATTAAGGAAAATTTTGATTAAAAACTAGATATTAAGTGAGTGTGTGTTTTTGGAAAAAGAAAAGAGAAGTTCATGAAAAATCTTTTGTTCATTTTTTTTCTTCTTCTAATTTTACAGTAAAGTGTTGTCCGGGCCAATCTAGTTTTTGGCAATGGTGGCTGCTCCTATTGTTCAAGCTACGTCTTATCCTGATTCTTCCTCTAAGAATAAGAGTTTTATTCGATCTTACGCTGCTACGCTTTCAGATTCGGTCTCTCTTCCATCTATTGATATTGAATCGCATTCTTACACCAAGGATGGGATCCCTGCAATCTATTTTTCTTTGTCCACACTGTCTCAAGCAGAGGCCCTGATCGATCAAGCGGTGATTCTAAAGTTTAACGCCGGTCGGCCATCTGTAGAAAACATTCAATCCTGTATTCGATCTCACTGGAGTTTGGAGGGTCAATATACTATGGGGGGGCTTATTGATTCTCGGACTTTGCTAATCCATTTCTTGGTAGAAAAGGATTTGCTTAAGGTGTTATCTCGTGAAGTTAACATTATTAAGGGATTTTATTATAAAATTTGTCGGTGGAACAAAGCATTCAATACGAAAGAAGATGCCTCTATTCTTCCTGTTTGGATTCAATTCCCCAAGCTTCCGGTGCATTATTTTGTCTCAGGTATTCTTCGACCTATTGCCTTGACGATTGACCGCGTTATTTCCATTGATTCAACTACGATGACTCTTACTAGACTTAGCGTGGCTAGAGTTTGTGTTGAAATTGATCTTTCAAAACCATTGCCTTCCAATGTGTGGACAGGCAAACAAGATGGTTTCATTCAAGAGGTGATTTATGAACGACTTCCTTATTTTTGCTCTCATTTTAATATTCAGGGTCATTCGATTGAGAGTTGTCGTCGGAAAAACCCAATTCATCGCAAGGAGAATTTTCAAGAGAATATTGTTCAAAATAATCAAGTTGTGATTTCTCGTTCTTTAAGAAAACGTCGTAATAAAGCAATTCGTAATGGTCAAGCTTTGTCTAGAACGAAACCTTTTGCATCTCCTATTTTAACTTCAGATCCCCCAATTCTTCTCCAGGAGAAGGATCCAATGAGCTTATGGGGTATTCCGTTAGTTCCAACCACTATTCCTGTAATTGTTCCGCAAGTTGTGGGTTTGGAGGAAGGAGAAATTGCACACGACGATTATGATGTTCATCATAATGTTGTTCAACTTGCGGCTTTAGAGGTTGTCGAGCATAATTCCCTTGTCCAAGTGGGAAAATTTGATTCATATGATGCTATTGATGTTCCCGTTCTCCAAGTTCCGTTTGAGGTAGACAGGAATCCGACTACTCTTGTGGAAATGGATTCTCATTATGCTCAAGATGTTTTAATGGCTCTTGAAGATACAGGGGCTAGCTATTCTACAGATACGACGACTTCTAAACTGGTTTTAGACGGCTTCCAAACGGTTAGGAGGAAAAAAGGGAAAAGTAAATCTCTTGAAGTTGATGGTGTTATTTCCAGGACCTCCGGAATGGTTACAGCTAAATAAGTAAGGTTTAATAATGTCTAACAACTTTCTGTTTGGGAACTGTAGGGGTATAGGAAATCCTTGTACCCTTGCGCGTCTTAAAAAAATAGTTAAGTATTCTAAAATCTCTTTTGCAGGAGTCATTGATCCGTGGATTGATGATTCTAATATGAAAAGAGTTAATAAATCTATAAGGCTTCATAATGTTGTTTCCAACCAATCGGAGGGCAGCAAAATTTGGATTTTATGAAAAAATAATTTGGAGGTGCGTATTATTCATTTGCATCGTTAGTTTATTTCTTGTTCTGTTTCTTGGTTAAACTTGGATTTTTTAGTTGTTGTTTATTCTAGCTGCTCTCAGATTGAGAGACGGATTCTTTAGTCCGATCTTATTCAAGTCACTTCTTCTCTCTCGAACCCGGCAATTTGGGGATGTGATTTTAATGTGGTTAGAAATGATACGGAGAAGATTGGTAGGCTTTGCCCATCTTAGATTGCCATGCAAGAATTCAACTCGATGTATTAATCAAGTCGGGCTTGTTGACCCTCCTTTTTTGGGATCGAGTTTTACCTTCTGCAACAACCGTCAAGAGCTTTCTCAACAATATTCTTGCTTGGATAGAATATTGGTCTCTTGAGATTTGTAATTCATTTGAAGGGCGGGTGGATCATTTGGAAAGGGTTAATTCCGATCATTGTCCTTTGGTCCTCCATTCATCATCATTTGTTTATAATGACCCTCGTCTCTTTCAATTCCAAAGAATGTGGACCCATTATGCTGGTTTTCTAGATGTGATTAAATCTGCATGGAAGTTTTCTCACCCTAATGCTTTAGTTCAATGTAGTTTGAATATCAAAGCCACGAGGTTAGCCTTGAAGAGTTGGAATTCTCATGTCTATGATAATATTCTCTCTCGAACCCGGCAATTTGGAGAGGTGATTTTAATGTGGTTAGAAATGATACGGAAAAGATTGGTAGGCTTTACCCATCTTGGACTGCCATGCAAGAATTCAACTCGGTGTATTAATCAAGTCAAGCTTGTTGACCCTCCTTTTTTGGGATCGAGTTTCACCTTCTGCAACCACCGTCGAGCTTTCTCAACAATATTCTTGCTTGGATAGAATATTGGTGTCTCTTGAGATTTGTAATTCATTTGAAGGGTGGGTGGATCATTTGGAAAAGGTTAATTCCGATCATTGTCCTTTGGTCCTCCATTCATCATCATTTGTTTATAATGACCCTCGTTTCTTTCAATTCCAAAGAATGTGGACCTATTATGCTGGTTTTCTAGATGTGATTAAATCTGCGTGGAAGTTTTCTCACCCTAATGCTTTAGTTCAATGTAGTTTGAATATCAAAGCCACGAGGTTAGCCTTGAAGAGTTGGAATTCTCATGTCTTTGGGAATATTTTTGTTGAATTAAATACTTGGAAGGATAAGGTTGAAGCCTATGATAATATTCTCCAATCTAATTGGGATTCTTCAGTGGCTGATTCATTGGCTCAAGCTACAATGGCTTATAATGATTGTCTTTTGAAGGAAGAAATTTTTTGCAAACAAAAATATAGAGAGCATTGGCTTAAGGAAGGTGATAGTAATTCAAAGTATTTTCACGCTTCTATTAAGATGAAAAATTTGCACTTGTGTATTTTTGAAATTCGTCATGAGGATGGATCCTTTTTGGCAGACCCAACGACTTTTCATGCTGTAGCAGTGGATTATTTCTCCAATCTTTATAGTGCTGAGCATGTTTCATTTTCTTATTCAAATTTTTTGGATATTTCCTAGGCGGTTACTTCAGCAGATAATTCTATGTTAATGCAACCTTTTGAGTTAGAGGAGATAAAAAATGCCCTTTGGTCCATTCCTGTTGATGGGGCCCCGGGTTTGGACTCTTTTTCTTCTGGTTTTTTCCAAGCATCTTGGGATATAGTCAAGTAGGATATTCTTGAAGTAGCAAATAATTTTCTGATGGGAGAGAAGCTCTCTGAATCTTTTTCTAGCACTCTCCTAGTGCTTATTCTGAAAAAATCTCAACCGACTTCTCGTAAAGACTCTAGGCTAATCAGTCTATGCAATGTGTGCTACAAAATTTTTTCGAAGGCTTTGTCGATTCGTTTGACAAATATTCTCCCCCACTTAATTTTCGACCAACAACACGGCTTTATAAAAGGTCGTTCTATTTCGGAAGCAATTGAGCTGGCTCAGGAGCTAATTAAGGATCTCCGAAAAGATGTTCGAGGTCGTAATATGATGATCAAGCTCGACATAATGAAAGCGTATGATCGGTTAGATTGGTCTTTCTTAGTGGAGGTTCTTAGGAAATTTGGTTTATGTTCGGCGTTTATCAAAGCGGTGAGTAATTGCTTCCAATTTCCTTCTTTTTCGGTTGTTTTCCAAGGGGTGTATAAGGGTCAGTTTCAAGCATCGAGAGGCCTCAGACATGGGGATCCGATATCCCCTTTGCTATTTATTCTTGCTCAAGAAGTTCTTAGTAGGGGGATATTCAAAGCTATGGAGGTTGGTTGCATTCAACCTGTTGTGACGAGAAGAGATTGCCCGTTAATTTCTCATCTAATGTTTGCTGATGACACTCATCTTCTGTAATGGTGGGTCGAGTAGTTTGAGAAATCTTATGCAGGTTATAGAAGACTACCAGATTGCTTCGGGTCAATTAATAAGCTCGTCCAAAAGTAATTACTTTTTGCATGTTAATTGCCCTATTGCAAGGACTGTTGTTCGTAATGTCATGGGTTTTCTTCAGGGTTCTTTGCCTTGCATCTATCTTGGTGCGCCTTTAGCATACAGTCATCTCAAAGCAAGGGATTTTGGTACTTTAATTAATAAGGTGTCAAATAGAATCGATGGGTAGAAATCAAAGCTTTTATTGAGCGGGGGTACGCTTATCCTCTTGAAGCATGTGCTCTCTTCCTTCCTCTTCATTTGTTAGCTTCGACTTGCGTTCATAATAGTGTTCTTGATGAGTTAAAGAGACACTTTGCTAATTTCTTCTGGGGGCAGCATGATCATGGTAACCAGAAGCATTGGGTCTCGTGGGACAAAATATGTCAAGATGTCAATAGGGGAGGGGTCTTGGTTTGCGGAAGCTCCGAGACTTGAAATTGGCTTCCTCTTTAAAACGTATATGGTCCCTAGTGAATGACAATTCATTGTGGTGTCATTTTATACGTTCTAAGTATACAAAAGGTCTCCCTATTTCTCTTTGGAAAGATTATCTGGGTAGTTCAAAAATATGGAAGGACATGATAACAGCTAAGGTTTCTTTTTTTAGAATGTCCAGATGGAAAATCGGTGATGGATCGTCGACGAGTTTTTGGCACGATGATTGGTGTCTTGGAATCCTTGCAGCTGACCTTTTTCAAACTGACTGTCTTTTTTCTGTTCATGATTATATGCAGGGAGAAGATGAGCTGTTGTCTGATTTAGAACCGGAATTGCAAGATTTCTTGGGCAGTTCTTTTCCGATGTGTTCGTCGAAATCGTATCGGCTTGTCTGGATTCCGAACGAAAACGGCAATGTCTCCATTAAATCGGCGTGGCGTGCAATAGTTGGTGACGATCATGTTGGGGGTTCTTTTGGTTATCTTTTTTCAAGGTTATGGGGTCACAAGCTTCCTTTGAAAATCAAATTTTTTTTATGGAAACTTATGCAGAATCGTGTGGCAGTGGACTCGGTATTGATGCAAATGGGTATCAATCTTGTCTTGGGCTGTAGTTGCTGTGCGATTCTGAAACAAGAAACTCTGCATCATCTTTTTGTGAAAGTGAGGTAGCGATTAAAATTTGGCAAACTTTCAGTGCTTTTTTTAATATTCCTTACTTGGATCAACTTCTATTACATAGGCTCAACTCTTTGATGGACTAGGTTGAGAAGTGGCTCTTAGTACCATAGTTTGGGAATGTTGGTCCCATCCTTAATTTGCTGGGAAATTTAGTTGAGTCAGAATAGAGCTGCTATTCATGACAAGGTGATTATGTCGCATGTTTGGGTCGAGTACAAAGTGCGGTCTTGGCTCTCTACTCTTAATCTTCAGGTTCTGGTCAAGAGTTCTTCTTCTGTTTTTGGGATCCATTATCTTTCATTGTTGGGTTGTCCTTTGAGAGCTATCCATGTTCGTCGTTCGATCCCTTGTGTTTGGAATCGTCCTCCTGAGGGTTATTTCAAGTTTAATGTAGATGGGGCTTTTAAAAGTTCCATTTTACATGCTTCTTGTGGGCGGGTTATTTGAGATTTCAGGGGTAAAATGCTTTTTGCATTCAATTCTCATCTTTTGGTCTAATCGAGCTTTCTCGCTGAGTTACACGGTTTATTCTTCGGTATTCAGAGAGCTCTTCTTTTGGGTTTTCATCCACTTCTTGTGGAAAGTGATTCGCTTGCGCTTGTGCAAGCTATGAAGAAAGATTGTCCTATTTGGTCGATGTCGATTCTTTCGAATGCCATTAAATTTTTTCTTTTATCTTTTGATATTTCAATTTCCCACGTCTATCGTGAATGTAATTTTGTGGCTGACTGTCTAGCCAATGTCACTACTAGTAGTGTTGTTTTCTATCATTTCGAGAATTCCTTACCTCCTTCCATTTGTTCCATCTTACGGAGGGATCGGTAGGGACTTTTTCGTCTCAGGATGTAATTTTTTTTTTTTTATCAGTAATATGCCCTAAGGGCTCTTTTTATTAAAAAAGAAAAGAATAAAAAAAATAAAAAAAATGTGAGAGTGTTTTTGTAAAATAAAAACCTAATATTTATATACCTCAACTGATGGGTCTTGTCCGCAACCTCTTTGGTCAATCTTGCATGATCATCGTCGTCCTCTACCTAAATTTATCAGCATATATATATGTGTGTGTGTTCATTAAAATTAAGCAAGGTAATTATGAAAATTAAATGAAGCATCTGAAACTATATAATAATATAATCTTAATTACCTGGGGATTGAGAGAAGGTGGATCAACCTTATCGATATTATCCGAGTGCATTTTATACTTATTAAGAATATCCTTCATGCTGCATTAAAGATAAGAAAAATATAATTAGGTAACTCATTGATAATGAGCACAATTATTAATTGTTAATAAATGTATATGAAACTTGGTCCATTAGGTTAAACTCTAATCTTACTAGGATAATTAAAACTTAATCCTATTAGGAAAACCCTAATTACTCTCTATGTATCAAGGATTTAAGTATTGGCTATTACGTAGCGTAACGGCCGATGCGCAACAGATTGTCGGACCTCCGTTACTGTTATAGCCTGATAAATCAGTTGCAGACCGATTCACACCCTTAATGGTGCCGTAATGGATGGATGGCCGTTACGCGTTAGTGTAACGGCTATTACGGGCCATTATGGCCAATTATGCATATTTGTGTCCAGACAACTTTTTTTGTTCACTTTTCTCCACACACCCAACCCTTTCCCATTCATCCTCCAACTCAACCATCCAAGTTCCCTCCTCGACTACATTTTCAGCCAGATCCATGTCCTCCATTCCATTTTCGGCCAGATGCAAGCATTTCTAGCAAAATATCTTAATCAAAACAACAGGATTTTTCCGTTTCGGGCAAATCTATAAATTTTAATATATATTTTAAATTAATGCCCACATTGGGTTTAATTTCAGTCTTACAAACATTTTTTGCCTATATTTGGTATACACTATTATAGTTCTATTATGTTTGTGAAATATATTTTTATTAAATGTTGTGTATCATTTTATTATTTTAAGATTGTTTGGTACGATATTTCTTAATTTCTATTTTTCGTCTTTTTTATATTTTAAATGTGTTGTATATATAGTTAAATGTCATAATATCTATTAGAATGTGTTTATTAGGAGTTAAATGAGTAGAACAATTAAAACTATAGAATTTTTGAGGATTTTGATTTTAAAAAATTCAAGAACATTACGATCGATTTCCGTTACGGACAGACTGATACTTCCGATATCGTTACACTGCGACCGTTACCGTTACGTAACTTGATACCGCGATTTAATACCTTGCTATATATAGATTATTTGTATATATCTCTATAATTGATTTTTTCTCATATATTAATATAATCAAATCATGTTCTCACAATATTTTATCTCTCAATTATTATTATTATTATCTTGTCATTTATTTTGTGAATATAGAACTTCTAAGAAATTCGGATTGCTAATTTTGTTGTTAAAAAAATCATATTTTTCTATAAATTATTATATTTTCAGTCAATAATGGCAATATGAATAAGATTGCTTAAAAGTAATTTTGCCTATTGCAAGATGTAATCTATCTTTGGTACAGTCAAAAGTCATCCATACCATAAGATTTCTATTTATGAACCCAAAAAAGTTAGAACAGTAATAAAAGTACGGGAAAAATCTATTTTATATCCAGAATAATTGTCCTTAGAATCTTGAAAAAAAACATAGACAGGTTCTTTTTTGCTCATATATCGGGTTTTGTTCTTAGCTTTGGGGGAACAACAAATAGGGAAAACAGGAACAGAAACACTAAACAAGCAAAGAATATATCAAATCTATAAAGGAGGTATTTACACATTACATACTACAGAAAAACCCTCTCTATATATACAAACACACACACAAATATAAGCACTGTATTAACGATTGTTAAGTACATTTATTTGTGAAGAAAGATGCTCCAAGTCACATCTTGAAGCTGCTTCAGTCCAATCACTCGCTATATAAAAGCAAATGAAGAAATGGGTTCCCTAACCAATTAAACCATACTCAGAAGGCTAATCCGTAATAACAGAAAAACAACCGTCACTAGGTAGGGTTTGTGAATCCGCATTTCCTCCTCAGATTGAAAGATGACGTCAGCAGGGTTCCCCTAAGACAAGGCAAGATTAATCCCCCCCTAGATTTCCTCTTCATTGTCTTCCTTACTTTGTTACAAGTTTTTGACCCACTTAAAAGCATGAACAGTTTCAACAATCCCCCCCCCCAAAACAAAAATAAATTAATATAATTAAACAGGTAAAAACCCTGCTGATCCAAGAACGTCCATTCAAGAAAAAAAAAATAAAAAAGAGAACAAAAAAAGGGTTAAAAAATAATTATATAACTATTAATTAATTTACCAGGAGCTGGCGAACTCAAATCGTTTGCCGGTGGTGGAAAAGACGATGAGCGCAACTTGGGCATCGCAGAGAATGGAAAGCTCGGCGGCCTTCTTGAAGAGTCCTCTTCTTCTCTTGGAGAAAGTCACTTGCCTCGCCGTTACGTTGTCTATTTTCTTTATTTTGATCTTCTCTCTCGCCATTTTCCCCCCCTTCAATCCCACAAACCATAAATAAATAAAAAATTATCATTATTCATCTCATTTTTGGAAGGGAAAAAAGATAGGTTTTCAGAGGAAACCCTAGAGAAAGTACGTACTACCCATTAGATCTAAGAACCAAAGAAAAAAAGATAAAAAGAAAACAGAAATTAGGGTTTTTATCTTTATGTTGTTTATTGAATCAAAGGAGAAGGAAAAAAAACCCAACAAAATTAAAGCTGCAGTGGATTTGAAGGTTACCTTCTTCGGGAGTAAGAGATTTGTAGAGAGAGAGAGAGAGAAAGAGATCTAGAGAGAAGAGAGTTGGAGTTCAAAAAAAGGAAAGTAAAACAGAATCCCTATTTACCACGTTTGCTAAAGTAGGAAACATGAGAGAGAGAGAGAGATAGAGAGGATGTATACAGTGAGAGCTAAGTGGAGAATCACTGAATGAGACCAATAGGAGAAGGAATACTTCTTACTATTTTTAGTCAATAGTATATAATTCATAATTATTATATAAATATTGTGGAGGTAAATATTTATTTTAATGAATATGTGTGTATTTTATGTGGACTTGCGGCTTTCCGTACAGATATGTTATGCTGGAAGAATATCAATAGCTTTAATTACATATTCCTCCCCATCCCCACCACACCGCAGTCTCAGCATCTTGGTACGTATTTCTAATCAGTTGATTTGATTTGTCAATTAATTGCCAACGGACCCGAGAAGTTTTGAGTACCGTTGTATTTGTAATTAAAAAGAAATTGTGTTTATGTATTTTTTTAATACTAATTTTTTTTTGACATAATAAATTTATGTTACTTGATTTTGATTAAAAAAAAACACTAGAAACTATATATATATATATATATATATATATATATATATATATATATATATAATATGTGTTTTTTGTAAAATATTCCGCACGAGAGGGAGGAAGAGACTTGAAATACACATAAATATTTTTAAAAATATTTGAATTGGAAATATTTTTAAAAATACTAAGGTGCATGAGAGGTGACTAGTTAACTTTAATTGTTTGTGTTCAAATTGAAGTCATAGAGATGAAAGTGAGATAAAGGTCAAACTTTAAGGTATAAAGTGTAAAAAACTATGAAATGGTACCCCATAAAAATTTCAAAAAATAAATAAATTAATTTAACTAGTCATTGAAGTTATATAAACTTCTTTTTTATATGAATATGGATTTATTGCTTGTCAATAATATCAAGCTTTTGCTAGCATATAACTATATAGCCAAACCGAAAATTTGATTAGAATCGTAAGATGAGTCAGATGGCACCATCTGAACCGTTGGTGTCATTTTCATGTCTTCGCAAAAAACAAGGTGGTTTGATTTTATCAGGTCACCAACTGACAGCAGGTAAGTTACAAGTTTTACCTCAAAAATTACAAGTCTGTTTAAATACTTGTAACGTTAATGGAACAGACTTATAACTTGTAAAATCACCTAGTTACAAGTTTCTTCCCAAAAAATTACAAGTTATTAAACAAATTTGTAACTTTTATAGACGAAACTTGTAACTTTGCAAAATTACATAGCTTACCATTTCTCTTTCCTAATTACTGGTTTCTTCCATAAAAGTTGTAAGTTCCTAGATAAATTTGTAATTTTTATGAAACGGACTTGTAATATTGCAAAACCACATTGCTCATAATTTCTCTCTCCTAATTACGAGTCACAAATTCTTAGATAAATTTGTAACTTTTATAGAACAGACTTATAATTTTGCAAAACCACCTTATTCACCATTTTTCTCTCCTAATTATAAGTCACTTCCATAAAAGTTACAAGTGACAAGTTACTAGATAAACTTGTAACTTTTATGGAACGGACTTGTAACTTTGCAAAATCATCTAATTCATAATTTCTCTCTCCTAATTACGAGTCTCTTCCATACAAGTTATAAGTTCGTAGACAAACTTATAATTTTTATGGAACGAACTTGTAATTTTGCAAAACCACATTACTTATTATTTCTCTCTCATAGTTACGAGTCCGTACCATAAAAATTACAAGTTCCTAGAAAACATTGTAACTTTTATGAAATGGACTTTTAACATTGTAAAACCACACTCCTCACAATTTCTCTCTCTTAATTACGAGTCTCTTCCGAAAAAGTTACAAGTTTCTAGACAAACTTAAATTTTTTTGGAAATAGACTTGTAACATTGCAAAATCACCTTACTTACTATTTCTCTCTCCTAATTACGAGTCCCTTCCATAAAAGTTATAAGTTCCTAGACAAACTTGTAACTTTTATGGAACGGGCTTGTAATTTTGCAAAATCACCTTACTCACAATTTTTCTCTTTTAGTTAGGAGTTCCTTCCATAAAAATTACAAGTTCCGAGATAAACTTATAACGTTTATGGAATGAACTTGTAACTTTACAAAACCACCTTACTTACCATTTCTCTTTCCTAATTATGAGTCATTTTCATAAAAGTTACAAGTTAATAAACAAACTTGTAATGTTTATGGAACAGATTTGTAACATTGCAAAACCATTTAGCTCACCATTCCTCTCTCCTAGTTACGAGTCCCTACTATAAAAGTTATAAGTTCCTAGAAAAAACTATAACTTTTATGTAATAGACTTGTAACTTTGCAAAACCATCTTATTCACCATTTCTCTCTCTTAATTATGAGTCCCTTTCAAAAAATTTACAAGTTCTTAAACAAACCTCTAACTTTTATGGACAAAATTTATAATTTTGCAAAACCATCTAACTCGTAATTTCTCTCTCCTAGTTACGAGTTACTTTTATAAAAGTTACAAGTTCCTAGACAAATTTGTAACTTTTATAGAATGGACTTGTAACATTGTAAAACTACTTTAAAAAAAAAGCTTATCATTTCTCTCTCCTAGTTATAAGTCTATACCATAAAAGTTACAATTTCCTAGACAAACTTGTAACTTTTATGGAACGGACTTATAACTTTGCAAAACCACCCTACTCACCATTTCTCTCTACTAGTTATGAGTCCATTCTATAAAAGTTATATATTTCTAGAAAAACCTGTAACTTTCATGGAACGGAACTTTGCAAAATCACCTTGTTTACCATTTCTTTCTCCTAGTTACGAATCTCTTCCATAAAAGTTACAAAATCCTAGATAAACTTGTAACTTTTATTGAACAAATTTTCAAATTGTGAACTTGCATGTTAATTATCACATATTTAGAAATATTAGAGGCTAATTTGTAGAAAATTAAGTGATTATATTATTAATATTAAATTGGTTTATTATGTTCCTGATATGAAAATTGGAGATGTAAATTGAAGTATTGAAATGTATGATTAAAATAAGTAGAACTAATTGAATAAGTTAAATTATTATAAAAATATTAGGGACTAATTTTGAAATAATTATTTCATTGAATTTTTATTAAATTTAGGGTTTTGTTGATATAAAATTCAACGTGTAATTGATAAATTGAAATGTTCAATTGAACGATTAAATAAGTAGTGGATCATAGATTAAATAAATATTTTTTATTACAAAAATATTAGGGACTAATTTGTAAAAAAATTAAGTTATGTAAATTTGAATAATTTAATTTTATTAAATTAATTATGTTTTTGTATTCAAATTCAATAATTAATTTTAAATTTAAATGTTCGATTGTATGACTAAAATAAGTAGTAGAACATTATTATGTTCTACCAAAATTTAATATTTAATTTGTAAATTGAAGCGTTTAGTTGGACGATTGAACTATTAGAACAAAAATTGATGTAATATTGTCAATTGCAGAAATATTAGGGGTAATTTGTAAAAACAATATAAGTTATGCAATTGTTATTAAATTTATTACATTTTTATATCAATATTGAACAATTAATTTCATATTAAATTTCTGAATGATATGATTAAATAAGCAAAATATAAATCGAATAAATATTTTCTATTATAACAGTATTGGAGACTAATTTTTAAAAAATAAAGTTATGCCATCATTATAAATTGGGATAATTTCACTATAATTTAGAGATTGAACAATTTAATTGGACGATCAATTAAGCAGTTTAATATAAATTGAATAATTATTTCCTATTATATGAACTTTTTCATTTGGGAAATATGTTTAAACCCCAAACCCTGAACCCTAAGACGTTGAATTGTAAACCCTTGAGTCCTAATTTCAACATAAAATATTACATTTGTATTAATTATGGTGTAATTGAATGATCGTACAACTTAATAAGTAAGTAGAATACAAATTGAATCAGTATAAACATGAGAGGCTAAATTGTTAAAAGTTAATCTATTAAAATGTTATTAAATTTATTACATTTTGATACCAAAATTTAATTTTAATTTGTAAATTAAAGCGTTTAGTTGGACGATTGAACTATTAGAACAAAAATTAATGTAATATTCTCGATTGCAGAAATATTAAGGGCTAATTTATAAAAAAATATAAGTTATGCAATTGTTATTAAGTTCATTACCTTATTATATCAATATTGAACAATTAATTTCATATCCAATTGTGGAATGGTATGAATAATTAAGCGGAATATAAATCGAATAAATATTTTCTATTATAACAGTACTGGGGGCTAATTTTTTTTTTAAAAAAAAACTATGCCATCGTTATAAATTGGGATAATTTTACTATATCAAATGTCAATACATAATTTAGAGATTGAACAATTCAATTGGATGATCCATTAGGCAGTCTAACATAAATTGAATAATTATTTCCCATTATATGAACTTTTTCAATTGGGAAAGATGTTTAAACCTTGAACCCAAAACCCTAAGTCGTTGAATCATAAACCCTTGATTCTTAAATCCGAGTCCTAATTTCAACATAAAAGATTATATTTGTATTAATTATGATATAATTGAATAATCGTACAACTAAATAAGTAGAATACAAATTGAATCATATAAACACGAAGGGCTAAATTGTTAAAAGTTAATCAATTGAAATTTTATTAAATTTATTACATTTCGATACCGAAATTTAATATTTAATTTGTAAATTGAAGTGTTTAGTTGGACGATTGAACTATTAGAACAAAAATTGATATAATATTCTCAATTGCAGAAATATTAGAGGCTAACTTGTAAAAATATAAGTTATGCAATTGTTATTAAATTTATTATATTTCGATATCAAAATTTAATATGTAATTTTTAAATTGAAGCATTTAGTTGGATGATTGAAGCGTTTACGGTCATTTCTTCATTCGTCGAATAAGAATTGATTATTTGTACTGATTATGGTGTAATTGAATGATGGAGAGGTAATTTATAAATTAAGATTTCATATTGTTGGATGTGTCATTTGATAATTATCTAATTGAATTACATAATTTGTCAATTAACGTGATCCGTTATAATATAAATTAAGATATTTTCTTAAATCATGAATTATTAGAGACAATAACGGGTAATTCGTAAAATAATTGGTGTTAATTTAAGAAAAATAAAATTATAACATACTAATGTCACCTATGGTAAATGATATAGGTGCTTAATGTAATTACTTGAATCTATTGTAATAGAAGTTGAATATTTTTAAATCTAAACCCCTACAATCGTAGTAATTATAATGTTACTGAAAAATAATTTACAAATTAAATTTTTAGATTATGGAACGTGTCTTGTTATAATTTTGCAATTCAATAACGTAACGTGTCAATTAACAAGATCAATTACATTATGAATTGGGATAATTGCATAAATCAAGCCTTATTAGAAATATAAGGGTTTAAATTGAAATAACAAAAAATTTAAGGTTATTTTATGTAGATAAAATAAAAAGATATTAATGTGACATATATTAAAGGTGATGGGTGGTTAATGTAATTAAATTACCGCTACTTCTTAGAGAAGCTGATTAGCTCTAAACCCACAGCAAGAGGACCCTTCACTTCATCCTCTCAACCTCAACCTATGGTTTCATTCACCATTCATTTCATTTCAAACCAAAATTTCCAAACCTAAGTCGATGGCTCCGACTACATGTGCTACATTAGCGAAGAAACACAAGGTAGACTCTTTAATCGATGGATCTGTGAATGGGAATGCTTCGCAGAAAACAATGCCCATTGGAACGAAAGCTATTGGTGCAACTAGCCTAGAAATAATAAGTGCGGTAAAGATTGTGAGGTTCAATCGTCTACCCTAGGAGATAACTTTCGTTGAGGAAAGCCGAAGAAGAGGGTCACAGTAAATAGGGATGGTATGTTGTCCCAAAATGAAGCTGACTTGGTCAATGGTGTAACGACTATGTGTGGTAAGGAGGGTGAGGTTGAATCTTCTGCCCTAGGAGACAACTCCATTCGAAGAATACCAAAGAGGAGGGTCGCAGGCATAGGGGATGGAAAGTTCCACCAAAATGAACCCGAGGTGGTGGATGATGTGACGACTCTGTGTGGTAAGAAGGGTGAGGTTCAATTGTATGCCTTAGAAGATAATTCCCTTCGAAGAATGCTGAAGAAGAGGGTCGCTGACAAAGGAAATGGAAAGTTCCGCCAAAATGAACCCGATCTGGTAGATAGTGCGACAACTCCGTGTGGTAAGGAATATGAGGTTCATTCGTCTGCCCTAGGAGACAACTCCATTTGAAGAATGTTGAAGAAGAGGGTCGCTGACAAAGAGAATGGAAAGTTCCGCCAAAATGAACCTGGCGTGGTGGATGGTGTGACGACTCCGTGTGATAAGGAGGGTGAAGTTCAATCGTCTACCTTAGGAGACAACTTGCATGGAAGAGGGTTGAACAATATGGTCACGACCAAAGAGAATTGTAAGTTCTTTGAAAATGAAATCTTGGAGATCCCCAACGAATCCAGGAAGTACTATTTTGACTCTGAATTATATTTGCACGGTGCATTACACCACGATACCGAAGACATGTATAGGGTATTAACAACACGTTCATTTGAAGATGGTTGTCTAATTTCTACCAAGCTTAGGCCGCATGTATGCCTCTTTCACCAATACGTAAAACATAATTTAATGCCTCGAGGAGGACACCATGATATTGTGAAGTACACCGACCGTATGATTTTGTATGATTTTATATGTCGTACTAGGTTCTCAGTCTCTTACTTGATTTTGAAACAAATGGTCAAAGCTGTTAGTGATGAAATAAAGTCATTCATCCTGCTGTTCCCAAGATTATTGACAAAAATATTCAAATATTTTGATCTGTCTCTAGAGGGAGAGAAGTGTTGGTCCCCTAAGAGTTGCATTGATGAAGGGACGTTGCGGAAGATGAAAATGGAAGACAAGGACGTGGAGAGAGCTAATGATAGGACATGGCTTGATCCGGAAGAGGCAGATGAGGTACGTTCCACACTCCGTCTCGCACGACCTGAAACTAAAACCTGTCGCAAATGACATGGGAATGGAGATTTAGCATATCAGATGGGGAGATTGGAAATGATGACCAAGGATGGATTTGCACAAATGCTAGAACGCCTTTCAGACAATATTACTCACATCAATCGAAAAATAGCGAACATTGAAAATCTTATCGCTTCAGCGCTAGATGTTGAAAGTTGTACGTCTGATAGTGTGGTGGATGATTAATAGTAACGACTCACACTTCTATAACTGTTTAATGTTGTGTTATGTTTTCTCGTTTTCTCATTTTCTCATTCAGTGTTATTTAATGATTTTTTTTTGGATTTATTTATGTTCGTCTTCTCCAACATACATGTTGTCACAGGGTTACATTTTTACCGCAAAAATTATAAACTGAGTAATGGCCTAGTTGCGTTGACAACTAGCAACTCTGTGAATGTTCTATCACGCAACGGAAATACACCAACCCGTATGTAAAACACACATGTTCCTGCAACATTATATAACGAGTATGAACCGAAACACAATATGAGAAATGCACCCGCGCAACGACACAATAACGTTTATGGGAAAACCCAACCTTGTATTATATAACTCAAGTTACATGGAACCAATTACAAAAACAATTTGATTTTCACAACTATTCATTCATTGTCTAAAACAGACCTTAAACATGACTATTTATAGGACAAAACAACAGTTGACAACCCCAACTACCTAGGCAGATAACCGACATCAGCGCCACAATGCCGTTGCCCACCGACGTGCACCAGGTTAGTGCCTTTTTTGCCAACAACCCCGTCTATGCCTCTTGCACCGTGTCCAATAAAAAAATACACCAAACCGATATTGTTTGGTCCCCTAGTGTTGTTAGGGGCTAACACATGTAGCTATTGCATGTTGTGATTTCATAGAAAATGTAGTGTTTCTTTTAAAGGTGGAGTATATGTGATGTGGATGCATAAATTCCCCCTAAGTTGGCGATTCAGCTATAGAGTTGTATTTTTTTCCTATGTTATTTTCCTTACAAATTAAGGTCAATAAATAATTTTTCAATTGTTAATCTGAAATCTATATAACTTCTTTACTACTTGGAAGTTGTCATAGGGTTAAATTTTACCACGAAAATTGTAACCGAGTGATGGTCTAGTTGCACCAACAACTAGTTAGCCCGTGAATGTCCTGTTCCGCAACGGAAATACATCGACCGTTTGTAAAACAGCTATGTTTCCTGCAACGTTATACAACCGAATACAATAGAACATAGTACCAAAACGCACCCGCGCAACGGCACAATAACGATTACGGGAAAACCCAACCTTGTATTATATAAGTCAAGAAACAAGAAACTCAATTACTACAACGGTTTGAAAAAGTTTGTGTATACATTTACTAACTAAAAACAGACCCAAATGTGACTATATATAGGGAAAAACAATAGTTGAGAATTTTCCTGTTTTTATTTAATTGATTTTTTTTGCTATCACTAATTTTTCTTAATTTGATATATATAATTACCAAGAAATGGATGTTACTACTCTTCTTTCGGTTGCCAATTTGCCCCTTACATATTGTGTTGTGCGATTTGCGTATAATCTCATGGTTCATGTTTATGTTTATGATGTCCGATCTTGTCATATTGCTTATCGGGGATGATAACATTGTTTTAACTTACTATTCTTTATGTTGATTGTAAATTTTATGAGATCACCTGTTAGTTTGGTTCTAGGTGGTACTGCTCATTTCTTGTGTTGATTCATTGATAAATCTTCTAATTTTTTTTATTAAATCACAGGTTTGTTCTTCATGATTACAGGATGCATAGCGGGCATGCTGGAACATCATCGTTTATTTTGTTTACCTGATGCCAGTTGTTCAGTAACTTCCCTTCCTGTTAAACAAGCTTGTGGATCTACTGGAATTGTATAGTGATTTGTTTATGTCATCGGGTGTTTCAAAATGGGTTGATAAAATTAGTGCAAGCTTGCTTATTATGAATTTTGATGTCGGTTGATCTTATTTTTTGGGGAATAGACAATTTGAATCATGGATTGATAATTATCTTATTTTAGGGGAACAAAATTGAATTTTGTTCTCTATGTGACTTGTAAATTATTACAATTAGTGTCTTTATTTTCCTTTGCCTCCTACTATGTATCAAATGTGAGTTTAAGTATTTTAGTTTCAATCTCTATTTGTAAAGTGTCCTACCGGCAAAGAGCAACAGGTGCTCTCGTGCCATCAGCAATGAGCATTATAGGTACACTGCAATACCACCCTTATGACTTAGAGTGGTTTAAGGTCCAGTGGCACCAAGCATGACAAGAAATTTAGCTTAGAATTTTTAAACAATATGAGAGTGTCGAGTGCAAAATGTCATGTTCTCCCTTAAAATCTATTGAAAGTAATCGAATGTAGGATTGTCGGCATTGATAAATGCACGCAGGAAATCGAAATCATTATCAACATGATCTATCATCGCACCCACCTCATATAGGTCCGGGGAAATCTCTACACCATCATTAGCATGTCCTTGACTTACCACGTCAACTGAATCATCATTCATTCCTTGATGAGTGATGTTAAGATCTATATTCGATCATTTCGCTCTTTGATTTCCCAGGTGAAGCTTCGGACATTTTGGTCTTATGTGACCTTTTATCCTATAAAAGTTAAATATCAGTTAATGACTTAATGTCCAAATAATAAAGAAATGTACGCACACGTGAATAGAGAAGTTAAGAAATTTACTGACAATATCCGCAATGGCGTGCTTTTGATTTTGTTGTCCAACTATTTCCAATGCGTGGAACACCTTTCATCACAATAATATCTGGATCTTGTAAACCGAAGTGGGTGCCTGAACCTTCTAAACAAGTGGATTGGTGTTGTTGTTTATCCCATGCTGATTTAGCTTCTTTAATTAAGAACAAAATTCCTGAACGAGCAACCTCAATTTCTTTGTAACTCTGCGATGTATAGTAATTCGATTTTGCCCCCTTGTCCATCTCTGTAAGTAAGCTATTTCGGGGATTTCCTTTAGATGTTCGACCTTCACGATGGCAATTATATGGGAGCACGGTATCCCAAATGACTCAACACAAGCACGTACATATGAAGCGTTTCTCCTTCCGGAACGATACGACCTGCCACGTCTTCTCTGACCTCGAATACTTGCCCAGATAGTAACTTGTTGACTTGTCGCGTTTTATTCTTTGCACTATGAAATACTTGCTCTCGTTCTGAATCTCCTTACGGACCATGTTGAATATAGTACGCGTGAAGACTTTAGAGGCATGTTTCTCAAGCGGCATTACGGGAGTGACGAGAATAGGTGTTGTATTCATTGTTTCATGATCCATACTTGTCTCGTTATTACGAATCTTAGCCAATGAGTAATCGTAACTGCAAAAAAACTCGTGCAATCGCAATCGTCGCTTGTGAAAGAGATTGAAAAAAGAATTCATACTCTCGCAACATTGTGTGCTCTTCATATCGGCGAAAAAATTACCCTGTAGATATGTTTCGGCCCGTTGATGCTTCGAACTGCAGGTGTCCTGTACTCATTTGTTTGATTGTAGATCATATTTCTTAATTAATGTCAGCCACTCCTGCTCAAATTGCTCGTGGCTTCCGTTCAATGCCATGCACTGCTTGAAGTTCGGGAAGAAGTCGGTCTGCTAGACATTTGATATAGCATTACACTATAAATGCCAACTGCACAATCGGTGATGTGAGTTTGGTAGGACAACTTCGACTGTCTTCCTCATTGCTTTGTCACCATCAGTCACTACCACTCTGGGGTATTTTTTATTCATAGTTATCAACAACGTCTCCAGAACCCATGTGTATGTTTCTACGGTCTCGTCCACCAATAATGCACACGCAAAAATTATTGTTTGGTAATGGTGATTCACCCCTGCCAATATGACAAAGGGTTTTGCGTATTCATTGGTTTGGTATGTAGTATCGAAAGCAATAACATCTCCAAACTATCCATAATCCGATCAACTAATTGAATCACTCTAGAATAGTTGACTCAACCAGATTTTGTGGTCAACGGCGTAGTGGTAGTAGAATGACGGATTATTGTCCTGTTTTGCACAAAGATAAGCCAACGCCGACTTAACGTCACGATGCATTACAGATCACTGTTGTGCTTAATTGAAGTTGTTGTCCAGGTCCTTCTTGGTGAAACCTACGCTGTCATACGAGATGGCTTGTTGTACAATCAAATCCATGATATTTCTGCTTTTAAACCCGACACTATGCATGGATTGCATTTGTGCTTCGTTATCTTAGTTGATGTGGCAGTGAGAACGTAAGAATTGAACAACTCTTGGATTAGCAAGGTCGTGATTATGTTCTATTTCGAACGTTACAACGACATAATTACTTGTACTTGCATTGTATCAAATGCGTAGATGTGCACTGCATCCCAAATGTGTTAGAGCCCTCAATTGATGTTTCCAGTTCTCTAATTTCAAATATTTTTTGGCTCTACGACCCTACCTTGAGCATACCCAATTACGAACTAAAATCTTGTTGTCACTGTCAACACGTCTCACGTCTTTTTATATGCTAAAACCGACTGATTTGGCGTATATATTGTAGAATGTTTTTGCATCCTCCAGTGTTGCGAATGTCTTAGATGTTATATCTATTTGCGACAAAGTGTGCAGTCCATCGTCGAAATCCTCATGCTGTGTTTGTGGAAGTACAGCAGCACGATCATGTAGGTTTGGTAGGCTTTCTGATGACATATTCAATGAGTGGGTGTTGATATCACTAATGTGTCTTTCGTCCAACGCAAATTGAGATGATTCATTTCCATCATACTCGTATTCACTGGTTTTTATCATATTTCCCTTCCTATTGTTGGCCATTTCCTTGTTGGCCATTGGATTATTACACGTTTCATATTTCGAGGACAATTTACATGTTACTTTACAACGTATTTTTTCACGTCGCAAGTGTCACAACCCATCCCGGACACCCATCACCCTGGGGCCGACATGACGTCAACATGACATCATCTGCACGCCAAACCAACTAGGAACCGACAAGTGCATACGTAGATACACAACCACCAAATTCGACCATACTATTTTAATACACTCTCTAATTAGGGATGCACCCGTCCCTACAAAATTATAATAACAACAAAGATAAAACAACCATGAACCTCTCATAGGTTCGCATCATCCAGCACCTCCCAAAATACTCTCTCACTACCGTATTGTCGGACTCTATCTAATGCCAGTAGGGGGACCGACTCCTAACTGTTGCACTTGCGAGTGTACTGTCTTCTTAATAAAAATATTTTTGAGGGATCAAGCATAAAACATATAAATATCACATGTCGCAAAGAAAAATCATTTTTCGTGTCACCACAGAAAACCACGTATATATGTTTTTAACATCTCAACTAAGCAGTAAAAATCAACCAGAACGTCACAACAACTATATAGTATAACATAACCAAAATAATAGATATATCAATGTAAATGAATACACCAATCCAACATAAAATAAAGTATATATAATTGCAAATTTACTCAACTCAATCACCATATACAACAAACACCACACCACACCATATCATACCACATCACACCCCAGTCACGATCGGGAGTTGCAACGGTACCGTACCACCCGTAGGATATACTTTCCTAGCGGGACATAACAACATTCTGTCGGACTATGACAAGCAGGTGAACAACGCTCTGCTGGACTATGCCAAACAGGTGAACAACGCTATGCTAGACTATGCCAAGCAAGTGAATCCCCAAACTCTAATTTCCACCTTAACAACAACGACTCTACCAACAATTAATTCCCACCTCAACGACAAACGTCTATATCCATAAACAATTTCCACCCCTTAAGAAAAACAATGAAATCCACAATTTTAGAAACACCCAAAATACCGCCTGATCAATGTAAGTTAGAAAATTCATCTAATTTTAAGTAAACACATTTTTCCATCATATATATAAAAAAATAAATTTACTAGAAGACAATACACTTACTTGGTGATCCGTTCCCTAAAAGACTTTACCGACTATACTCTACCGTTCCTCAGGTGCCTACGAATCTATTACTGACAAGGCCTAAATTAATATTTTAGGTAAAATAACCTACTTATGACATGCAGACCCTAGGTTCCGTAATTTTCCATTCCCCACATTTTATTATGAAAGGTTTCTATTTGACTAATATTGTTCCGTTAAAGTTTACCATAAAAACTTCGTTCATATGAAACGTCTCAACATTTATTATCGCTATTACAACATTTTAAGGCTAGTAATCTAATTTAACAAAACATAAAATTTAATGAGAAACGTTACCCGCTCCGAAATAGTTGTCGATCTCCTTAAAATTCTGAGATTTTGCTCTTGCTCTCTCTCCGCCTCAGCGCAAAACCCACTGCCTCAACGAAAACCCTACCACCGCAGTAAATAAGCTCATTCTCTTCTCTGCTTTACTTACTGCCACTCCTCCGCCTAGGCCATAAATACTTTGCCTAGGCGAACACACGCCTCCCTATTTTGTTTTGCACATTGACCCTTCTCCGCTGAGGCGAGCTTCTCTCCGCCTAGGCGAGAACCCGTCTTCCCTAACCTGCTTATTCCTGAGATCAGACCAGCCGTTCCTCCCTCTCTTCTTCTTCACCAGCTCCAACAACTCTTTCTTCACCCAACTTCAACGATCAAACACACCAATACAACAGCTCGTTCTACTAACAATACCCCCCTCAAACCTAATCAAAGACACCACAACACAACACTTTTACACCCCCAAAACAAAAGAAAACAGAGCACACACCCCCTTTTCACACACCCCTGCCTCCAGATGAAACAAACGGACGGCGCACACACATATACCACCAACAAGACCACAATCAACCCTTGGAACACACCCTTATGCTGAAAAACTCATATTCACCGATGATCACGAACCTCTGACAGCTCATCTTCCTTCGGTTCTCTCTCTCTCTCTCTAAATTTTCTCTAGATATTTCTCTCCTTCAACGTTGTGATCATCTCATGCATAAACCCCAATATATATACAGCTAAATTTGTGGCAATTTAAATGCCACATTGCCTGCCCTCTCCCTCATCCCGTCTGATCACAAGAACACACACACACACACATGCATGAATATATATATATATATATATATATATATATATATATATATATATATATATAATATCTTGGGTTAATTTGCTTATTCCTTCCCCTATTTTCTGAAATTCCTTTTCTTAGTCAATTTAAACTTTTAAAAGTTTTTTAAATTTTCAATTTGACCTCTAAACTTTTAATTAACCAAATTTTCACCTGAATTTCCCAATTACTCTAAAATGCGACTAAAATGACGTATGTGCTAGGTCGAGGTCTTACAGCAAGTCTATTCCATAAACGTTCATCATTTGTCTAAGAACATGCAACGTTTATGGAACCAACTTGCAACTAGGAGATTACCCCAAAACATAGATTTTTGCTTCCTCGAGCAAAACACTCAGACTAAAATAAAAAACACAACTAATTAACTAACATAAAAACTAAACAACAAATAAAAACACAAACTGCCTAAACATAACGATATGCAAGTTTTGAATTTAGTTATCGACCAAAACATTTGCCCTCAACAACCCCCAATCATATTGAGTTCAGGTGGTAAAACGCACAATGTGATGTTCTAGAATTTCGACATTCAATAATAGTAAATTCCATTTTAGATCCTTTCAACATGTGCGTGCAAAACTCAATAATATAACTATACAACGACCGGATTGGATTATCCAACAACGAAACTCACGACTTATACCATACAGGATTAAGATATCCATATGCCTGACTGGGTTCCACTCTCCACTAATGTAGGTTAAGCAGTTCATAAAGATCAAAAGGACTTGGTTTGGTTTGGAACATGGCCAAGGGTATATCGGGAATACAAAACATGTTAACATCGTTAACACAACGATACCCAAGGCACAACACTTGGCACACAATCACACTCGAACCCCCATAGATAAATTTGAAACAACTTTGAATATCAATTTAAAAACTTCATACTCACTTGTAAAAAGAAACGAAAATTTAACCATATTTACAAATGTTTTTTTTTTAACAACAACCACACCCCCAAACTTATTTGATTATTACAATTTCATGAGTGTGGTTAAAATGAAAAAAAAAATGACAAGTGAGTACTCTAATACCGAACCAATTAAAAGTTTGCCCTAAATACCGCTCACTTCAAGTCGCATATACGAATGCTAACTTGATTTACTCAAATTGTGTCTTCCGTTTAGCGATATAGGTTTGGAAAACATTAAATTGACCAGGGTATTTGTTATGTGTCCAAAATTAAAATGGATAATAGGTTTCAACATGGTAACGAGGGATAAACATTTTATAACGTAAAGTTCAAAGGCTCAAGCGAATCAAATGATTGCTTAAAGCACGTCTCCTGAACTACCTCGCCTAGGATTTCGCCTCAAGTTTCCCCTCAATCAGGTTCTAGAATCCTTAATTTGTCATGAGTTTGGCTAATAGATAATTATCCTCAAATAAATTGAATTACTATACATTGAGTCTACGTGCTCATACAAATTAGGATCCACAATAACCTTTACCAAAACGACATGCCAAGCACACTAAACACACATGAATGTGTATTACCCTTGACCTCGAAAAACAACCTAGGGAATAATATCATCATCGGGTTGTGGCCTAGATGAACGCAAAACTTAGCATGCAACAACAACACAAACATAAACACATCCTACACTAAACAAACATGCATATAATAAAACAATAAAACATACTAGTGTACTACACATCATCTCCAAACTTAAAACGGGTAGTGTTCACAGTGACTCAATCATGAATCTTAACATTTGAAATAAAACATACTAACGAAGGGGGTTTATAACACATACTTGGGACGCGAGAGTTCGAATCAAGTCGGCAGTGACAAATTTAATTTATTTTTGAAACCTTGGGTAGCCTCCCAAGAAGCGCTTGATTTAAGGTCTTCGCTATGACACGGTGAAGTGCTCGTCAAAGAACAGCTTCCGCCCATAGTAAGTGTCATACAATACTACATATAAGTCTTGGTTTTGTACGCCCTCAAGACTGGCAAGATTTGGCTATGTTCGGCTCGAGCTCTCAAATTGACTCTGATCCATTTCATGTGCTCGGTTGACCTGAATGAATGTTGCAAATGGCGACGAAGGACAAGTGAGCCACATCAGATCCTCGTAGATATGATCACCTTGGATCGATGGTGGCATCACAATGTAGATCTCCAATAGTGAAGAATCACAATCGTTGATTCATGCTTGGGTTCTCGGCTCATTCGAATAATCATCTTTGAATACTCCCAAACTCCTCCCGCTCATTTTCAATTCCTCGTGGTTGCTTTCACTGAATATAGCGTTTGTATCTCTTAGTGCCACCACTTCTGACTCAGCCTCAGTAAAGCAGATTAGTTGACCGATTTGCGTTTGAAGAGATGTTACGGTCGCATCAATTTCAGCACAGGTTGTCTCGATAGTGTCAAGACGAACCTCATGCTCATTAAGCCTGTCATTCGTTTCTCTCTAGAAAATCTGAGTCTCTCCTATAACTGTGGCAAACACGTCTTCTAGGGTAGGGGACGACTCCACATACTGGTCCAGGATGTCAATCCATGGTGCCAAAGTGGTGAAACTATCCCCCAAACTTTGGTAACTTAGTGAATAATTCCAACTCTGATAATCAAAAGCTGCCAATTCCTCCAACGACCAAAAGGCTTCATCCGCGGTTAGTTCATAGAAAGTGGTGGTACCGTTTTCTCCTTCTACCCACGTTTTGGTTGCAGCTTGTAACCCATCGAGGAAATTCAGTAGTTAACACTCCCTCGAGAAATGATGGTTCGGAAACCAGAATAGAAATTCCTTATATTGATCCCAAGCGCAGTAAAACAGCTCGGAATCTCATTGAAAGAAATGGAAAAGCACTTGTTGATCTAACATCGTTAAGTACCCTGCAGGAAAAATAAAACTACAAAACAAAAATTATAAACAAAATAAATGCTTAAATTAAAATTAAGTTATTTACTCACAATATCAACAACAATCTAAAAACTAATCCCCAACAACGGCGCTAAAAACTTGGTAGCGAGTAAATACGTCACTACTTTCACCGCAAGTGTACGAGTCAAGTTTTGATATAGATTGGAAGAGTTAGGGTTGTCGTATCTATAGCGATTGGATTAGACGGTCGTTGAGTACCGCGATTATCATAACCTAATTTATTTAGGCGATAAAAATATAGTTTTTGTAATAAAATATACTAATACTAAGTTAATTAAACTAGTTATACTAATTAATCTAATATACTAATATAGTGGTATGACATTTATGGGAAATTATTGCCTAGCGATTAACTTCGTTAACTTAAACATGTTCGTTTTAATCTAGTTTATATTAACGACGTTCATCCTATCTGATAATCTTGGTATCGAAATCTCATTCACTACCTTTCTCGAGTATAAAGTGAATGAATATGTGATTTCGCGTTAAGACGAAGTCCCCCTCAAGCGTCTATACGATACTTGGTCACATGAGTCTCGCCCCAACGTCACGGATTGCACACTTTCTAACTCCCTACTGGGTTATTAGATCATCGCGTTGTGTTTAAATCCTAATCCGAATCCGGAGTTATCAAACCCCGTATTCTCAAAATCAATCCTAATACCATAACAAGCATATTAAGATTGTAATAAAACAATAAACACAATTGGATAAACATGAACAACCATTAACAAAACATAGATTTATTCATACATCGTTTTCGTGAAGTACATCAAGCTCTACACAATATATGTTTAGTTATATATGGCCATAGCCCTAAATACAACTAAATACAAGATCCATCACTAAAACTGCTCCGAGAACGCTTTTTCCTTCTTCGCATTGTGATCTTCTATTGGTCAAATGGCCTTGGAGCTCTCAAGACTCCCGAAAATGTCTACCTTCGTTTGGGGAGAAGAGGGACGATATTTATAGGATTAAAAATATCTAAAATATCGTAAAATATCTACAGCATCACCGCTGTAGCGGTGGAGATGTTGGTAGAATTTTGGCAGGTAACCACTGCAGCGGCGGAGCTTTCAGCATTTTGACCGCTACAACGATGAAGCTTCAGTAAACTCTCTGTATTTTCACCACTGCAAAGGTGGATGCAGGCTTTGAATATGACATTTTTTGCTCTTTTTCTCTACCATTTTGATCGTTTATGGACCGTTTTAGTCCCATTTCACCCCCAAATACATAATTTAAGATAAAATAAATAAAAACGTATTAAAACATAATAAAATGCTATAAAAATACTCTAAAACTACCAAAAATGACTTGGAAATAAATAGATAAATTACACCTATTGGAGATGGAAATGGTAAACAATATGATTTTACAAAGTTACAAGTTGCTTCAATGAAAGTTAAATATTTGTCTAGGAACCTGTAACTTTTACAAGTCCGTTCCATAAAGTTACAAGTCCGTTCTATAAAGTTACAAGTCTGTCTAAAAACTTGTAATTTTTATGGAAGCAACCCGTAACTAAGTAAGAGAAATGGTGAACAAGGTAGTTTTGCAAAATTGCAAGTCTGTTCCATAAAAGTTACAAGTTTATCTAGTATCATGTAACTTTTATGAAAACACCTCGTAACTAAGAGAGAGAAATGGTGAGTAATGTGGTTTTCCAGTTACAAGTCCATTCCACAAAAGTTATAACTTTGTAAAAGAACTTGTAACATTTATGGAAGGGACTCGTAACTAGGAGACAGAAATGATGAGTAAGGTGGTTTTGCAATCTTACAAGTCCATTCCATAAAAGTTACAAGTTTGTCTAGAAACTTGTAACCTTTATGGATGGAACTCGTAACTAGGAGAGAGAAATTATGAGCAATGTGCTTTTGTAATGTTACAAGTCCGTTCCATAAAAATTACAAGTTTGTCTAGTAACTTGTAACTTTTATGGAAGAGACTCGTAACTAAGAGAGAGAAATGGTGAGCAAGGTGGTTTGGCAAAGTTAGAAGCCCAATCCATAAAAGTTACAATGTTTTTCAGGAACTTGTAACTTTTATGGATGAGACTCGTAACTAGGAGAGAGAAATTGTGCGCAATGTGATTTTGCAGTTACAAGTTCGTTCCATAAAAGTTATATGTTTGTCTGGAAGCTTGTAACTTTTATAGAAGGAACTCATAACTAGGAGAGAAAAATGGTGAGCAAAGTGTTCTTACAATGTTACAAGTCCGTTCCATAAAAGGTACAAATTTATCTAGTAACTTGTAACTTTTATGGAATGAACTTGTAACTAGGAGAGAGAAATAGTGAGCAAGAAAGTTTTGTAAAATTATAAGTCTGTTCCATAAAAGTTACAACCTTATCTAGTTACAAGTCTCTTCCATAAAAGTTACAAGTTACTAGACAAACTTGTAATTTTTATGGAACGAACTTGTAATTTTGTAAAACCACCTTATTTACCATTTCTCTTTCCTAGTTACGAGTTCTTTCCATAAAAGTTATAAGTTTTCAGAAAAACTTATAACTTTTATAGAGCGAACTTGTAACTGCAAAACCAACTTGCTTACCATTTCTCTCTCCTAATTACAAATTTCTTCCATAAAAGTTAAAAGTTATAAGATAAACTTGTAACTTTTATGGAACGGATTTGTAACTTTACAAAACCACCTTACCCACCATTTCTCTCTCTTAGTTATGAGTTACTTTCATAAAAGTTGCAAGGAAAGTATTATTATTTTAGTATACAATTCTCATTAACTAAAACAGAGAAATCAATCTTTTTCTCACAAGATATTTGATTAATATAGCAATATTAATTAATCAATAATTAAATGAAGCATAGAACAAAATTACATTTAAGTGGTCTGAAAAGCTGTTTAGATTTTTACACTTGGAGTTTTGAAATTTATTACATGAACCCTAGAACCCTAAAATTTAAAAACTCATTTCAAGAAAAACCACCTTTACTTTTTTAACCAAGACACCAGAATGTGTACTAATTATTGTGACCATATCTACTACCATACGAAGGACGAGATTGACATTACTTGATAACGCATACCCTGAAAAAATTAGACTCTACTGCTTGAAGACAAGGATTACGGTATCAACTGTGATAGTACTTCAATTATCTTCTCCAGAACTACCAATTGTTGGATTTGCAAATGTAAATGAATTGTGGAGAACACATGAAGTGCATTTATAACAAGTACATCATTTGATGGAGGGTAGGTTCTTTCCATTAATGCTAGATTTTGGGAATGAAATATCACTTGCACTTTGATTGTCAGTGAATCTGTCATGCAATAAGAATAAATCTGGGAAAAACCACTAAGTACATATCATTATGATGAAATAGTAGTCCATTTATAACAAGTGCATATATTGGTCAGACCGGGTAAGTTGTTTTCATTAATACTTGAATCCTAAACTTTGATTAGACTCACAACAACTAAATTACACCTCAAGTGTAGTTAATTCATGACAAGGAATTTTCAACCATTAAATTGAATGAAAAGAAAAAAAAAATTGTCCTACTGGCAGAAAGTACTTTCAATCCTGATGGGAACACAATTGAAGCTTAAAGTTCATATTCCCATTGTTCCTCTCCTCTTTTGTAGAAAGACTTAATATATATTGTTTTTGTTTCCAATTTTATTTTCTAAAAGCTATAAGGGAAAGCACGTATTTGAGTCTCGATATGTTTCCACATCTTGCATATTTATAAGTTGATTGAACCACAAGAGAAATATTAGAAGTTATAGATTTGTAAACAATTTTCTTTTGCTATTTAAAGATTTGGTTGTAGAAGTTTATGACAGTGATTGTTCAAACCTAGCCTGGATTACTATAATTTTATGTAACACATTCGTACTTTAAGGGGGCATATATTTTTACGCTAAACATATTGGACTATGATCAAGAAAGCGTCCCAAGTGCTGGTTACAAAAATACAAAACCATTGTTTCATTTGGAATAGGAAATTAAAAATTATAAAATCTTTATAACTATAAACATTAATTTCATCATCTACAACCATAATTGATTTGTAGCATAAACTTAATACTTAAATGTTATGAAATCAAAACATTATCATAAGCATTTCTTCCTTGCACCAACCATTTCAAAACCCTGCCCCCCCACCCAAAAAAAAAACAGAAAAAATAAAAGAAAGAGGTCATACATGGTTACCATTTGTATGGTCGTCACCGTCATGGTTACCATTTGCATGATGATCGTTAGCGTGGTGACCATTTGCATGGTGACCGTTGGGTAGCAGGTTGCCTAGCATATGTCTCATTGCTTCGTTTTCAGCTTGAAGTCGGTCCCTCTGCACTTTCAAATTTGCAGCGAGCATGAACATTTCTAGTACTCGTTGCGCCCCTTCCTACACATCTTTTGGAGCCCACCGCAGGCCAGTTTCAGCTTATCCCAGTCTCTATCTGAAGTCTATCATTATTTGTTCAAATTGTTTGTATTCTCGTAAGAATCGGCGGGTTGCTCGCTCAAAACGTTCAGCCATTTATTGATGGAAATGTAGGTTTTGCTACATATGCAAAGTGTAAACAAAATGAAATGATAAGGAAAAAAATTAGGGCTTACGTTTGCCCGTGGGACCAATATCAATCAAACGGAATAGATGAAATATGAAACAAACCTGAACGAGAATGATGGAGACTTCAAAACCACCTATGCTTTTGTTTTGCACCGGATCAATGAACTATATCCCATGGTTCTTCTTCCCTTTTATAGAGGGATTTAATGCTTACCAACTTGGAAGTGGTTAGGTGAGCATTAAATATTTGCAACAAGTGTAAGTGAGGGGAGTATTTGTTCGGCTTCCAAGGAACTCATGCTGTGTTTGAAATGGCGACAGTTTCATAGTGATTTTCCACACCGACTTAATTACTTTTATTTAATATGCTAAGTGCTTAATTCAATGGTCATTCCCATTATGTGATTTCATGGTGAATCTGTCCTGATGCCCTTTGGGTTAAATGAAGTGCTCTACATCGTTAGATTAATGTACTTCACTTTCCTAATTTAATATGACATTATGTTGATGGATAAAGGGTTCAATGAACATTGAAGAGGATAAACATGACGTCAATCAGAAGATTTGCTACAACCCGATTTGATATTTTTTTTTGTTTCAGATTTTATTTGCTAAAAATTATAAGGGAAAACACTTCAAAATAAGATAATACAATGAAAATATACAAAAAAAAAAAAAAAAAAAAAAAAAAAAAAAAAAAAAAAACAAAAACAATTGGCATTTCAATCCAAAATAAATATTATAGTAACATATAACAAGGCATTTTTATATTCACAATAAACCCATCCAAAAGCCCAATAGGTTGCAAAAGATTTGGTACACTGATTACAAATACCTATTTGAAGAAATCAATCGTGCGGCCGTTTGGAAGTATAATGGTATTCGAACCATCAGTACGTTCATTAGTGAAGTTCCTGTGGTCCGGTTGCTTCTGCTGAATGTCACAAGTTCCACTGACCAAGCACACAGTATCATTTACATCAAAATCATTGATCGAATGTTGCTCGTAACTAGAACATTTTAGGACCCTGTGACCTTCCATCCTACGTAGCGTTGAACATTAAACCATTGTAGATATGTCAATATAATAATAATAATAATAATAATAATAATAATAATAACAACAACAACAACAATAATAATAACAACAACAACAACAACATAAGTACATAGAGATGTTAAGGCAATTACCCACAAAAATCGCAATGTATCTTTCGTCGGCAAATGGGGTTATGTTTCCCAATATTATGATTATGGTGTCTAATAAATTTCAAAATGACAAACCTCTTTACCTACGAATTGTACTGGACCCGTTGACAGGCACAGCACCCGATGCCTAAATGTAGCCTGATCTTTCTGTTCCAAGCTCGAGCACAAACAAACATTCAGCCTACAATATTTTTTTCATTATCGCGTTTACAATAGCTTTTTCACACGCGAAAGCCAACAGCATTAGCGTAGTTATAGTAAAATATTTCCCCATATCAAATCGACGGAAACGTCTTCTCAATAAATTCAATGTCGGACATTTTATCCAACCCCTGATTTGAGGCCGATGCCTTTTCTCTCTCGTACGTAATCTCATCCACCTCCGGGTGGTCGAGAGAGACTTCATCATAGTCGTTCGAATCTACCTCTGTGTCACTTAATACAATCAAGGGTGTTTTTCCTTTATCAGCCATTGTTGTGCTCTATTTATTGCATCGTTTAGACATAAATCACATAACATTTCGTAAAAAAAATGAGTACTTTTCAATAACCGACAAGAAGATGCTTAAAAATTAAAGTTTTTGATTGAGGAATTCTAAATAAACATATAGTGTTTCTTTTAATTTAATTTTTCAAGCCAAATGAGTTTATTTCATGATTATTCCCAAAAAAAATTAAATAAAAAATAAGAACTAATAAACAATTGAAAGGAAAAATGGTTTCAGTATTAAACAACATTTCGCAATAGTAAAAGAAAGAGAAAAGAAAATTTTAATCATTTAATTGCCAAACCGATGAAACACACCATGCATGTATGCATTCTACCAATAGGAGAAGACTTTTCTTCTCGGTGCCACCAGACTAGACAACAATGGTATTATGTAAAAGCCCTTGAGCAAGACATACCTTGATCTTGTGGAAAGACCACTTCTTTAGGAGGACTACTAGTAAGAACTTCAACCACTATCTTCCTCTATTTTTAGCAAGTATGCTTCACTCAAGATTTGCTATTTATAACACTATTTCATGATACTGGGTAGTTGGAATATTAAAGGGATATATATAACTCAAAACAACTGATGTGAAACCCATCCATAATAGTACTTATTGCTCCCCATTTGGGCTTGAAGTGTAATCATTATACTTAGGCTACAATTAAATTGAAATATATTGAAATTACCATGATAGCCCTATTAGATTTTTTTTTTTTTTTTTTTTGTAATATATAGGGATAAACTAGTAAATAACATAAGTAAATTTTGTCTTTTTGTTTTATTTTTCTTTCTTTAAGACATATTATTTTCACTCATTTTCTATTCATCCAAACAAACATACTAAGCAAAATGATACGTGTGCGATTTTATATAACTTCAACCAAACTCCAAATCAAACATACTCCAAACACTAGTTCAACCAAACTCCTAAATTGGTGTCTATTTTGTTTCAATTTGTTTATCAGTATGGGTGGAAAGTAAAATTAACCTATTCTTGCATCTTCTATGAAAAGTGTAATCAATTGGTGCCTATTTTATTTTAATTTATTTAAGAGTGTGGGTTGAAATAGTAACTAATCCATTCTTGCATCTTTTATGAAAAGTGTAATTAATCGGTGCCCATTTTGTTTTAATTTGTTTAAGAATGTGGATCAAAAGTGTAATTAACCCATTCTTCTATCTTTTATGAAAAATGTAATCAATTGATGTTTATTTTGTTTTATCTTGTTTAAGAGTGTGTGTGGAAACAGTAATTAATCCATTCTTCCATTTTTTATGAAAAGTGAAATCAATGTGTGCCTATTTCGTTTTAATTTGTTTAAGAGTGTGGGTGAAATCAGTAATTAATTCATTCTTGCATCTTTTATGAAAATTGTAATCAATTGGTGTCTATTTTGTTTTATTTTATTTATGAGTGTGGGTAAGAAGTGTAATTAATCCATTCTTGCTTCTTTTATAAAAAAGTGTAATCAGTTGGTGTCTATTTTATTTTAATTTGTTTAAGAGTATGGGTGGAAACATTAATTAATCAATTCTTGCATCTTTTATGAAAAGTGTAATCAATTGGTGCCTATTTTGTTTTAATTTATTTATGAGTGTGGGTGAAAAGTATAATTAATCTATTCTCGCATCTTTTATGAAAAGTATAATCAATTGGAACCTATGTTGTTTTAATTTCTTTAAGAATATGGGTTAAAAATGTAATTAATCCATTCTTCCATCTTTTACGAAAAGTGTAATTAGTTGGTGCCTATTTTGTTTTAATTTATTTAAAAGCATGGGTGGAAATAGTAATGAATCCATTCTTGCATCTTTTATGAAAAGTGTAATCAATTGGTGTCTATTTTGTTTTAATTTATTTCTGAGTGTAGGTGAAAAATGTAATTAATCTATTATTCCATCTTTTATGAAAAGTGTAATCAATTGGTGCCTATTTTGTTTTCATTTGTTTAAGAATGTGGGTTAAAGTGTAATTAATCCATTCTTCCCTCTTGTATGAAAAGTGTAATCAATTGGTGTGCCTATTTTGTTTTAATTTGTTTAAAAGTGTAGGTAGAAACAGTAATGAATCCATTCTTGCATCTTTTATTTTGAAAAGTGTAATCAATTGATGCCTATTTTGTTTTAATTTATTCATGACTGTGGGTGGAAAGTATAATTAATCCATTCTTGCATCTTTTATGAAAAGTATAATCAATTGGTGCCTATTTTGTTTTAATTTGTTTAAGAATGTGGGTTAAAAGTGTAATTAATCAATTCTTCCATCTTTTATAAAAAATGTAATTAATTGATGCCTATTTTGTTTTAATTTGTTTAAGAGTGTGGGTGAAATCAGTAATTAATTCATTCTTGCATCTTTTTATGAAAAGTGTAATCAATTGTTACCTATTTTGTTTTAATTTATTTATGAGTGTGGGTGAAAAGTATAATTAATCCATTCTTACATATTTTATTAAAAGTGTAATCAATTGGTGCCTATTTTGTTTTAATTTGTTTAAGAATGTGAGTTAAAAGTGTAATTAATTCATTCTTCCATCTTTTATGAAAAGTGTAATCAATTGGTGTGCCTATTTTTTTTTATTTGTTTAAGAGTGCGGGTTGAAAATATAATTAGGACTTTTATGACCCTTTGGTTGGAAAGTGTAATTAATGCCTTCAATTTGTTTAAAAGTTTCGGTGGAAATTGTAATTGGTCCATTTATGTTGTTGGGATGAGGGATGAACCATTTTGTGACACGAGCAAGACACGATAAGTTAGTGTTGTTAGCTTAAACGGTTTCAATCATAGGATTCTCGGATAAAAGTGATTTTGACGGTAACACACACATTTGATGTTTTAAATGAACTAACAATGATTTTGAATATAGAATATCCGAACGTTTTCGAAACATATCATGAAAGCAAAATCAAGTCGAAAAAGGTATGATTTACATTAAAGCAATTTTTTCATTTCGACAATACTGGTGGGATATTGAACTGGAACTCTATAGAACGCGCACACACACCGTATGTATTCATAATTGTGATATACTGATCTTAACATGTTCAATATGCTTTTATATCATAATGTGAAGTATGCGTTTGATCATTATATGCTATATCGGAAAAAACACTTATTGATCATAATTGTGCGAAATCGAAATTTTATGTTCTTAATATGATCATGAGGTACATTGAGTTTTTGGATTATCTAAATATCATGATAATAATTGTTACATACTTTATAAAGTGTTTAGAATGACAAACAGTCATAATCCGAGACCAAAAACCCAAAATGGACGAAAATGACATGTCGCAGGAATTGTAGCATAAGTAGTTAACTACTTCCAAGCAGTAGCCTTTCTCTCTCCTGCTTTGTTTCTGTTTGCATTTTGGTATCGTATGTTTGTTCTAATTGCTATATGATGATCCATATGCCTTATAATGAATATACAACATGTTTTCATCATTCAATTTGATTAATACAATGTTGAATTGAAGAAAAAAAATTGATCAAAATATCTTGAAATATTTTAGAACTCAAAATACAGAATTTTGTCATGAACTCAAATTTGAATTTACATATCATATTTTATTCGGAATGTTCAAATCATGTTATGGGATGTTAGTTTAACATGTCTACATGATATATGCATGATCAATTGATATGTTTATCATAACATCTATGATCAATTGACAAATTGGCTCAAAGGGTATGAAAATTATGTTTTCATCATGCTAAATGAATTCTAAGTGCTCAAATGCTTGAAATGCTTGTATGTGCTTAACTGGATTGTATACATGTATAATATGCTTTATACAAATTGTATACACATGCTCAAATACATAATCATATATAAATACAAGTATTAGATTTGAATTTGTCAAGATAATCAAGTGGGAATAGAAAAGATATTATTTTGACTTAGTGATAGGGTATAAAAATTATGTTTTCATCATGCTAAATGAATTCTAAGTGCTCAAATGCTTGAAATGTTTGTATGTGCTTAATTGAATTGTATACATGTATAATATGTTTTATACAAATTGTATACACATGCTTAAATACATAATCATGTATAAATACAAGTATTAGATTTGAATTTGTCAAGATAATCAAGTGGGAATACAAAAGATATTATTTTGACTAAGTGATAGGGTAGCTCATTAAATGTTGGCCCATACCTTATCTCCTACAATGTGTATGACATCTTATCTTGAACAACTTGCTGCATATTTCAAAGATGAAGAGCCTTACATTTAATGATTCCAATCTAACTTTGAATACCTCTATCATGATTTGTTTACATTTATTATTACTAACCATACTCAATTGTATTCATTGAATATATGGCTGTAATTTTCCACTACCTCAAAACTTGAATGGACTATGGGTCATTTGCATTTAATTATACTATCTAGCATTAAGAGGTTGGAAAAAGAAGATGAATTCTTGACAAATCTGCAGAGATAATGCAGAGGAGCCTTGCATTTTGAATTTTGACATTTGAAGAGGAAACCCCAACGGTCATATGCTCTCTACACTCTTCAATTGAGATTTTTTTCATTCATTTACAACATCTATAAAAGGAGGAAGATAGCTGGAAGTTCAATAAAAATCACAAACTCTCAACTCACCATGTATCAATCACTCAAACTTGAGCTACAAAGATTAAATAGATACTACCAAAGGCTTCCAAGCTAAAATCTATCCAACAACACTTCTATTATTTCTTGATTCATATTTCTTAAGTGTTTGTTGTATTTGCTTCGCACACATAGATTCTTGAGTTTTGTATCTTGTGAGTGTTGAAGCTCCATTCAGTGAGACGATGAAAATATTCATTGTAAATCTTGAGTAAGGGCTTTACTCAAGAGCAGAGATTTGTGAGTGGAATATATTCACTCTACATTGTAAAATCTTGAGATACGTACTTTTGAAGAGGCGACTTAAATAGTTTGTTCTTCACCCGTAAGAAGATCAAATATAGTGAAATCCTTGAAGGAGCTTGAGGGAGTAGACTAGGCAAAGGGTGTTTGCCAAACCATTCTAAAATACTGGTGTCAATCTCTCTAACTCCATTCTTTACATTTTCGCATCTATTTGAGTTTGTGATTATTGCTCTTATTTGAATATCCATTGTGTACTTGACACAAATCACATAAACACTTAATTTATATTGAGTAGATTTAATTAATCTTAAAATTTGCCTAAACCCAATTCACCCCCATTCTTGGGTAATTCTTGGGCCATCAAGTGTCATAAAACTTGAAAACGAATAGGACACGAAAATTATCATGCTAATATAAAACGATAAATCTATCGTGTTACACAATAATAAAAAATGAGATAGGTTGACACGACCCAATAAGATGTTACTTGTTTACCCATGACCTACCAATTACAAGTTAATAACATTTTCTTTTTCTTTCTTTCTTTCTTTTTTTTTTTAAATAAAGGGAGAATTTCATTAATGGGGCAATTAAAAACCCCAAGAAATACCCAAGGAAAGCCTAAAGCAACCATACAAAACAAAACATCCTTAAACAAAAAGAAGACTGCCTACACAATAACCTAACCAGCATGTATTCGCAGGTCATGAAATAATCAAACAAAGCTAACAGTGAAGTCAGCAACCAGAACTTCCAAACCTGATCCAAAATCGAAAACCTGAAAGAGAAGAACATGGTAGAATCCAAAAGCAAACCAAACTAAAATGTTGCCTGCACCCGGGGAGATGGAAATGCAGTAGCCATACAAGCAAAACACAAAAACCTCAAATGACGAAACCAAACAACAGAGCAAATAGGTGCCCGCAAGAATACCGAACCTAGATCCTAACAACAGTCGAAAGAACTGGTCATTACAAGTTAATAACTTGTTAACATAGTTTATACACGTTAAGAACTGACCCAATACAAGTTAATGATTGTTTTATTTTTTGTTAAATGTGTATTGTATTATAAGAGGAATTAAAGACCCCTAGAGATATACAAGTAATAACGACAAGTATAACCAATCCAATCAAGGATAAACTACCACTAACAATATGAGAAAAACTAAAAAATGCCAACAGCAAACAAATGTTCATTAGAGTTGAAAATTGATTTTTTTTTCCGGTGAACAATACCGGAGAGGACCAACCATCCGTATCAAGCCTAACAATAACCCCAACATCAGGGACAAAAAACAAACAACAATAGTAAAGAAAATAACATTCAACCCCAGCAACAAAAGCATGGACAAAACAGCAAACAACAAAAACGAGCTTGGAAATACCTCAACATCAGTAGCTAGAAAGATTTCAATGAAATGTTCATACTTCATACAGATCAAGAACTAAAAGATATGAATAGCCCCAATGAAATGGACAAGAAAAGAAACAAATAAGAATAGAAAATAAAGAAAAACTGGAATCAAAACATTTTTCTGTTCTGACTTTCGAGTTTCTGGGAAAGAGAAAAAAGATACAAGAAACAATAATAAAATACTCTTTTAAGTTTTCTGTTTTTGTTCTTAGAAAACTTGGGAACAAAATATTAATCTGGGAAAAATTATGTTCTGTCCTCTAAAATTTGTTGTAAAAGTATAGAGAGCAGAATAGAAACATATTTGTTTTAATTACGATATATTTTCTTTTGTTTCCCAATTTATTAGGGAACAGAAACACTAAACAAAAACGACCTTATTTTTTCATGAACAGAAACAAAAGAATTTGTTTCTCATCCCACAAATTTGTTCAAAAAATCTCAAATCAGAACAAAAACAATATGTTTTTGTTTCAATGTTTCGATTTTTGTTCTAACGTTTTTAGAACAGAAACCACAACATTAATCAAACAACACCTAACATCATGGAAAGTGTAATTAATTCATTCTTGCAAACATCAAACAATAAAATACCAGCTTGGAAATACATCAACAATAATTAAGAAACAATTGTTGCATTGATCCGAGAAAAAAATAAACCAACCCCTGCAACCATTTAACAGCAGTAAAAGCTTGGGTAAAAAGCAAAAGGAACAAACAGCACTGGCAAACACCTGAACAACAACATGGACAAACAACATAAAACGGGATAGAAAAAAGTTACACAAGTTAACAGTAACAAACCAAACCAAACCAAAAAAAAAAAATCAATATAATGTAACAAAACAATCAAAAAACAAAGATTCACCGAATATGAAATGATCACAAAAAATATTCACCTTTTACTTTCATGAACACCACTACTCGGTGGCATTGCTTTCGATACAAGAAACGTTGGACTCTGGCCCAGCGGTCTTGCTTTTGACATCGGAAACACGTGTCTTTTCTCACTCGATGGGACAACGAAAACGTTTCCTGCCCGATCGTCGATCGTTTCTGATTTTAGACTATGGGCTCTATTTTTAGGGTAAAATGGATCCCATACTCTCGGGATCAGAATCGATCGACGGTCGGGCATAGAAATTTTAAGTTCTCCAATCGAATGAGGAAAAACACGTGTTCCCGATGTAAAAAAGCAAGGCTGCTCGGCCCGATAATGCCCCAACAGTCCTCACCAAACTTTACTCAATATGGAGGCACCGTGGGGTCCTGCAACCTTTTAGAGTGTCGACGGTTCGCAACGCTTAATCGCGGATTACCTTTGATTACATTGTTTGGCCGATTCCTCCGCTTTATGCACAACTTGATCCTAGACTAAATTTTCGTCGGACATGACCAAATCTAATGCAAGTTGAACCCTAGATACATTGGAGTCGAACTAAAACAAGAAGTAAATTGAGAACATATTTAGTGACGTATTCATTCCAGGACAAGCAAGGTTATAATGAAAATGACCATGCAGCCCGCCTACCTTCAAATCCATTCTAGAATACAGTAGATCAGCTTGCATCAATTTGATTACGTATATTCCACAATCAAATCTAAAACAAGTGTGAAATAAAAACAAGAATATAAAAATATATATACAAAACTTATGAATACTAGTTCGTTCCAATGAATTATTCAATGATTACGTGTTTCGCTACTGTGGTGCCCAATTTGCGACTTCAATTGGGAAACTCTGTATAACAACGTTTTTTTATCTTTGTATCGAATTTTTCTAGACACATCGCATGGACGTATTTTACCTACATACATGTATGACAAGACAAGCATCAACAAAGTCATCAACACACTGCTTTCAAACTAAAAACATGGATTTAAACTATGTCAGTTTCTTACCATGTGTCCGGCCCTATCTTTGTAGGCATTGGATGTTCTTTGGGATATCGAACAATCAAGAACGAAGACATTCATTTCAACAAAATCCACCAATCCATGCTCTCGGTGCAAGCGTTGCAAGATCTGATCGAGTAGCAACAATGGTTACAATATCAACCAACGTTTCGTTGTAATATTCGACGAAATGCCAATGAAAGTTATAAAAAACCAACATATATGATTATTTAACAACCTGTTCAAATATGAATAGCGTAGCGTGCCGTTGATTCAGTTTGGGGTCGAAAATGAACTTTCACACACTTTCTTCCCCAAGACTGAGTCACATCAATAAATTTACTTTGCTGTTAATAGCAGCCTACATAAATAATGCAAAACATAATAATTTACTTATGTTACATTGGGCGAGGAGGGCAAGAACGGATATAATGGAACAATATATATATATATATATATATATATATATATATATAAAAGTGCATTACTCACCAAAGACCTCGTCGACTTTCGCACAACAAGAATCTTTTTCGGTACAGCATCATTATTTTTTTCACCCTAAATATAGGCTTATTTCGCTTCCACTGTGTAGTGCCCGACTCCAATGAACGTGCAGCATCTATATTTTCTAAAGGCAGCACTATATTTGATATGTCTTCGACGTTTAACAACACCATATCTTCTTTTTAATTGTCTGGTACTGCCCGCACTTCCTCCCTGACTAAGGCATCCAGGGATATCAACAGCTCCACCGCAGCTGCATCCTGATCATTGACATGTTCCTGATCTTTCTCAAGATTACCTAGTAGTACATCAAACACACAGTCCAGGTTGATTAAAACGCAGTGGAAGGGCCCCGCGTCAATGATTCAAAATTGTCCCTCGAGGTTTCCACTGAAATCACAGCCTTTGGATAACCCGCATTCCCAACACGTTTAAGAGGGTCAACCTTTATGTCATCTTTTCCAACTTGAATAATTGTAGATGGTGGGATGTCCGGTATTTGTGGTTACATGGATGGATCTCGCACAACCAACGGTTCTGGAGCACCCGTGACATTCATGAAGTGAATACAACGAACGCTATTTTAAGGTCGGTCACATCTTTTCAGATTACACCTAACTCAGCCTTCACCTCCTTAATGTGCGACTCATGGACATCCAAAATATTTCGGATGTCATCAACACCACATTTCCCAACCTCTTCTCTCTTCTCCTCTTTACTCTTATCCTTCCTTTTCAGATTGTCCGCAATGTTATCCATCTTTTGTGGCCCGACAATTGGCACAAGAAACATATAAAACAAATAAAAAAAAAAAAGTCAATAGAAACAATAATGACCAAAATAAAACAAATGAGTAGAAGAAAAATTGTTTATAGGCTACAAAAAAGTACATCCTCCTTATCAAATGCTCTTAATTCTTTTAGATGATCAATGTGTTACTTTATCTTGTCCTTACCCCCAAACAGTTATCCAGGGTAAAGTCATATTATCTAGGGAATGAAGAACAACACCCCCAGTTGGCGTGAAATTTTCGAAGTAAAAAATTTGTTCAAGAGAACAAGTTAATTGGAAGCAACATGGATAGGCTACAAATAATATATTAATATAGAATAATATGCCTTACCATCAAGAGCAGAAGGCATCCAGATGTCTCTGATGTCACACTTTTCGCCCTCTTCTTCAAACCATCACATAGAAAACGAAAGGTAAACATTGCCCAATTCCTGTTGGCAATTTTATCCAACAGGTTCAAGGCTTGCAAATACGATAGAGACACCTTTGTGTTGCTAGTTGGACAAAGGAAACACCCAATCAACCACAACAAGAACTTCACATGAAATTCTACCACATCCGTCTGCATTTTACATAGTTCAAGCCTAAGGCCTTTTAGTGGTACCAATTGACCTATCAAACCAGACAGACTCTTCAATTCCTTAATCTCGTCAACCTCCCCATCTTTCAAGATAGGAAGTCCCTCATAATTTAATCCAAGGATGTCGTGCACATCCTTTGAAGTAATCTCTAATTTCCTACCATGCGTTGTTAGAGAGCAAGAAATTGGATCAAATCTTCCCACTAACCACCTCAAAAACGTCAAAGGAAGTTGCCTAAAATTTATCCTCAGGACCCCTTCAAACCCCATTTCAACAACAGAAGCTCTCTATAGCTCATTAAGAGACTCAATTACATCCAATATCGAATGCATAACTATCCTCATACCAATGGAAGCCTGCAAAGGTAAACAATTCAAATTTTAGAAACATCATATATTTATTAATCATCACAGGTAAATTCATTAGAACTCGTAACTATTAACTCTAAACTTTTCATCCCAACCTTGTAACATTAAACAAAAAAATTGTCCAATTATTCAAACCACTTTAATCTAGGAAAAATGAAACTTGTATTAACAGAATACTTATGACAAATTGTAACATTAGTTAAATAAATTGTAACTATTACATATTAACTCTAAACTTGTAAACTAAGATGGAAAACTTCTAAAGCTGCAGAATGAAATTGTAACATTCACAAAAGAACTCGTAACCTGCTTCTAAAGCAATTACAATTCATGAACATATACAAATTACACAAGTAACATTACCAAAAAAAAAAAAAAAACTTAATTTAATATACAATTCTATATCACAATTGCTTAAACCAACTATCAATAACCTACCTTACAACATGTACCTTTTTTTTTTTACCATTGGTGAATGACCAGATACATTCCCTTCCTCTTTTTTATCACCATAGTTGGCGACATCGCAATTGTCCTCCAGGCTACAAAATTAAAAATATCTCAATAAGTCTAAGTAGGCACATATGAAAATAGTAGACAAATGCATTGAGTAGTTTTAAGATAAATACTTACCTTGTACCCTTTTACACTTTTGCTTCCTCATCTGATACACGTTTCTTAACATTGGAATCAACCTCAGCACTACAATATTAACAAGAATCTACTTCACTTCACAAATATCATAAAATAATGAATGAAACAATAAACCTAAATAGGTAAATATTCAAAACCACATACCATGAACAAACAAATTGTATCATTATTTAAACAATAACCATTAGTGTCCCAACCTGGTTTAGAAATCAATTTCAAAATAAAAAACAGAATAACAATTAAACGAAATTCAGTATAAAAATAGAAAAATGTAACACATCTATTTAAACCCATGGCTATCACCTTCTGGTCATTTCGCCTTTGGCTTCCAACAACTCCAAATTACAAATCTTTTTTTTCTCTACATAGAGTATCACAGGATACCGGACCGAACAATAGTCTAGTATCTAAATGATGAAAACAACCCCATGCAGAGATTTTCATTCCTTAAACTACAAAAAAAAAAAAAAAAAAAAAAAAAAAAAAATAATTTTAATTTTAAGACCCAGGATACTGATTATTCAAGTGAAAATCAAGAAACTTAACAAATATAGGGTTTTCAAACCAAAACTTGACAAATATAATGTTTTCAAACCGAGTTGGGACACCGGAACGATATAGGGTAGGACATCTATTTTCAAACCAAAGATGAAGACGGAGCGAGAGAGGAAAATAGAAACTTAAACCTGATGTTCTTCACGAGAGAGGAGGATGTTCTTCAAATTCGTCGTAAGATAGAGATAGAGACCAAAAGCCACACCCACGTCGCGAGAGAGAGACAGAACTCCGCGAGAGAGATGATGCAGAGGGAAGTTGAGAAGCTGAGAAGATAAGCGAGAACTCACTTGGGCAACTGGATACAGGAGGTAAGCAACTGGTTTCTATTTTTCAAATGTGGTTTTGGATATTAAATAGTGGTTTTGACATTTGGGAAAATTGAGGGCTGAGATTGAATCTTGGCCCATCCAATGGCCCAAGTATTGGCTGTATTGCATACAGCCAATACCAGGGATGTATTATAGCCAGCCCCATAATATTAATAATAGTTTTTGGACTTGCGCAAAACACGACTTAGTTACCAAAAAAAATTAAATTTATATTAGTTGGTTCTCAACATTTACACATAAAATACTTAAGCATCGTTTGGTTACTTTGGTAGAATAACTTAGTTTGCAAGGTTTGAAATTGGAATTGAAAATGAAAATGAAAACATGCTATTTTTTTTTCTTTTCATTCATTTCTGAATTCTTATTCCCTATTTCGATGAACAAATTTTAGTTTATAAGAAAGAAAAAATTTCCAGACTATTTAGATTCCTCATTAACTACATTGATCGTTAATCCGATATGTTACTTTTTTTAAAGTATGTTCATTGAATGTATTTACACCGACAATGTAAGATTAAGCAGAGCTCAAATAACTCAAAATCTTCTAAGACCTCCAAAAGACTCAAATTTAGCTTTTACTATTCTTATATACATACATATACCATTTAAAAAAATGATGTGTATTTCAATCAATATTGACAATAATAACACGACGCATAAAAACAACATATAATATTTCTTCGGATAAAATTCAAACACACTCTCTGTTACTTAAAAAACCTATAAGGACATTTCTTTTCTTATTTTAAAAGTATCATGGACACTCCCCGTAGGTGGGTTTGGAAAGAAAATTGCTATTTCACTTTGTAATTTAATATTGAAAATACTTTATCAACTACAATTATCTAATAATAAGAATTACCATTTTAATCATCTTAATATCTATATTTGTATTTTCTTACATGTTAATAAGTTTTAGAAAGGAACCTCGATACTTTCTCTGTAAGACTCGATGTTTTTTATATGCATAATTTTTAGCTGCATTCTAGAACATTTAGAAAATACTGAGGTACATTGTGATATTTAATGATTACTTCAAAAAAAAATTAGGGGTCAATTATCATTTTTAAAATATTAATTTTATATTTTGGACTTAAATGATATCTTAAAGATAATTAAAGAAGATTAATGTCATTGGGAATATATATGTATATGTATATGTATCTGTGGGTGTGGGTGTATATATATATATAATGTTAAAATAAAATATATCACACGTTCAATTCATGGGGCTAACTATGTTGACAAGTATACATGTATATTTATGTCAAATATATATATATGGCAGGTTTGAGAAATACTGCCAGTATAGAAATATCTAATTTGCAAATAATACAGTTTAAAATAAAAATTATAAATTTTACTAAAACGACAATTTTTAGTATTCGTCGACTAATAAAAATTTTAACAGTTGATTAATATTTTTCTACAAATTAAATTATTGACTCGAAATTTTTTGTAATCGTTGTTATAATAATTTTCGTACAGTTAATATTGACATAGAAAATTGAGCGTATAACAATTTTGTATAACCAAAAGTTGGGGAATGAAAAATGGTGCATTTTAAGGCTATGTATTTCATATTAGGTTTATTTACATAAATTATTAATTTAGGCCCTATCGCTGTTAGGTTTATAGGCGCCGCCGCCTACATAGTATTCCGACGACAATATTTTTGATAGCGCAAAAATCAAGATGAGTGTACTGTCTTCTATGTAAATTGACAAAGTATATTTTTGTATAAATTGTGAAAAAAAAAATATTTATTAAAATAGACGGTGTTATAACATTACGTGGATCAAGTAGATTTTTAAGTGTGGAAAGTGATTTTTGTTATCCGACTATGCCATAGTTGTCTTCTCGTCAGGAGGGTATGTCCTACGAGATGTGGATTACCTGTCAGGCAAGTCCTGCAGGGTGGATATGTTGTTACCTATTAGGCAAGTCTTGTAGGATGGATATATGTGGACCTGTCAAGAGTGCAAATCCTGCGGGTGGCTACCCCTACCATTGGGGATATTAAATGGATCTGACACTGGTAGTCACTTTAGATAACACAGTTGTACATGTTATGGTAATGTCGTAACTCCCGATCGTGAGGTGAAACGATCTTATGGCTAATAGTAGTGCGGTATTTTATTATATGTCTAAATGTTGGATTAGTTGATTTAAATATATTATCTTATTGCAATGATGATAGTAGAAATTTATTTCGGCATGGTATGTGGTTATATTATATGATATTATATTTTGAAAAGTGCTATTTGATAATTATGCTTGATCCATGAAATATTTTTATATTATGAAGACAGTACACTGATAAAATATTTAGTTTCAAGTGCCGCAGCTAGGAGTGGGTCCACTACTGGCACTAAGTAGAGTCATGAGGTAGTGTCATTTTGGAGGGTTGACTGGACAGGTGTGAACCGTGGAAGGTTCAGTTTTCTTTTTTTCTGTGGTTTTGTTGTAAATATTTGGGACAAGTGTATTCCTGAATCTTGAAGTGAGTAAACATATTTTTTGAGAAAAAAAAATTATACATACATATACATATACATATATATATATATATATATATATATGTATGCATGTATGTATGTATGTATGTATATTTGTTGATCGGTCAGGTAACATCAAGTCGACGTCACGCCTGGCCTCGGGCGATGGGGGCCCGGGGAGGGGTGTGACACTCTCTCTAAAAACCCTAGCTACCATACTCTAGCCATGCAGGCGTAGAATTGATGGCCTTAACTTCTCCATCTGGGTGCTTTTATTTAGGGCAACGGTATTTGTCGTCCAATATCTCACTTATTCCAATATCGCGATCTCAGCGATGACTGATCCTCCCATAGATCAGGCCACATCTAATCCTGATTCATTCGTACGTTGCTATGCTCTCAACTTCGGTCTCTCTTCCATCTATTGAGATTGAAGAGTAATCTTATACTAAGGATGGGATCCCTGCAATTTTCTTTTCCCCATCCACACTGACACAAGCAGATGCTCTATTCGACCAAACGGTGATAATAAAGTTTAACGTCGGTTGGCTATCTCTAGAAGACATACAATTCTGTATTCGAGCTCGATAGAATTTGGAGGGTCAATATACATTGGGACTCATAGATTCTCGGACATTGTTGATTTGTTTCATAGAAAAAAATGATTTACTTCGGGTTTTATCCTGAGAAGTTAAAATTATAAAGGGCTATTATTATAAAATTTGTCGTTGGAACAAAGTCTTTAATACGATGGAAGATGCTTCCATCCTTCCTGGTTGGATTCAATTCCCTAAACTTCTGGTTCATTATTTTGTTCCAGGTATTCTACGATCTATAGCCTCGACGAGTGGTCGAGTTATATCCATTAATTCAACAACACCGACTTTAACAAGACTAAGTGCAGCTAGGATACGAAGGAAGATGCTTCCATCCTTCCTGTTTGGATTCAATTCCCTAAACTTCTGGTTCATTATTTTGTTCCAGGTATTCTACGATCTATAGCCTCGACGGTTGGTTGAGTTATATCCATTAATTCAACAACGCTGACTCTAATAAGACTAAGTGCAGCTAGGATTTGTGTTGAAGTAGATCTCTCAAAACCATTACCTTCCAAGGTGCGATAGGCAAACAAGATGGCTTCATGCAGGATGTGATTTATGATCGACTTCCCTCTTTTTACGCACACTTCAATATTCAAGGACACTCGATAGAGTTGTCGTAGAAAAAACCCATCACTTTGTAAGGAGTATATGTCGATGCAAGAGAATAATGTTGCTAAAGATAAGCAAGTTATGGTTTTACGTTCTTCAAGAAAACATTGAAACAAATCAGCTAGCAATGGTAAAGCCACAACTAGAACAGACCTCTTTACATCTACAGATCCTTTTTCATTTACAAATCCTTCAGATCAATTAATTATGCCAACTGTTATCCAGGAAAAAGGTCCAACAAACTCTCAAAATGGTCTGCCCATTACTCCTGATATTCTTGTGGTTGTGCAGACAGTTGCAGGCTTGGAGGAAGGGGAAATTAAATAAGATACTTTTGTAGTTCAACATAACAATCAAAATATCATCTCTGATCAGTTTGAGGCCTTAGTGGTAGTTGAGTATAACTCTCCTGTCCAATTGGAGAAATGCGACCTAGGGGAGAATGATGCAAATGCCCATGATGTTACCATTCTCCAAGTTCCTTTTGAGGAAGATAGTTGGAAACGAATCAGAATTCTCTTGTGGAAATGGATTCTCAATTTGCTTAAGATGATTTAATGGTGCTTAAAGATACAGGTGTTGGCTATTTTTCATACACAACAACTTCTAAGCTTGATTTGGAAGGCTTCCAAACAGTTAGCAGGAAAAAAGGCAGGGGTAAAACTCTTGAGGTAAGTGGTGTAATTTCCAGGACCTCGGGAATGGTCACACATAAACAAGTCAGATTTAATAATGTCTGACAACTTTATGTTTTGGAACTGTAGGGGTATAGAAAATCCTAATAACCTTGCTCGTCTAAAAATAATAGTAAAGCATTCAAAAATCTCTTTTGTGGGAGTCATGCATGGATTGACGATTCTAACATGGGTAGAGTTAATAAATCAATAAGGCTTCATAATGTTGTTTCTAATCAATCGGAAGGCGGCAAAATTTGGATTTTATGGAAAAATAATTTGGATTTGCGTATAGTTCGTCTGCATCATCAGTTTATAGCGTGTTCAGTTTCTTTGTTGAATTTGATTTCTTAATTGTCGTTGTTTACGCTAGCTACTCTCAAATTGAGAGACCGACTCTTTGGTCCGATCTTCTTCATGTTACATCTTCAGTTGCGGTTCCAGTAATTTGGAAAGGTTGATTTTAATGTTATCAGAGACGATACGGAGAATCTTGATAGGCTTTGTCTATCTTGGGCAGCCATGCAAGAATTCAACTCGTGTATTAATCAAGCCGGGCTTGTTGACTCTCCTTTTACGGGATCGAGTTTCACCTACTGCAACAACCGACATGGGCTTTCTTGACAGTATTCTAGCTTGGATAGAATATTGGTGTCGCCTTCGATTTGTAATTCTTTTGATGGGTGGGTGGAACACTTGCAACGGGTTAATTTCGATCATTGTCCTTTGATCCTCAATTCTTCATCTTTTGTTTATAATAGCCCTCACCTTTTTTGGTTCCAAAGAATATGGACCTATCATGCGGATTTTCTAGATGTTGTTAAATCTGCGTGGAGATCTTCTCACCCTAATGCTTTAGTTCGATGTAACTTGAAAATCAAAGCCACAAGTTTAGCCTTGAATAATTGGAATTCTCATATATTTGGGAATATTTTTCTTTAATTAAATACTTGGAAAGATAAGGTTAGGCCTTTGATAATATGCTCCAGTCCAATTGGGATTCTTCTGTGGCTGATTCATTGGCTCAATCTACAATCACTTATAATGATTGTCTTTTGAAGGAAAAGATTATTTGGAAACAAAAATCTCAAGAGCTTTGGCTTGCGAAGGGTAATTGTAATTCCAAGTTCTTCCACGCTTCTATTAAGATAAAAAAAAAAAAACGCATTTGTGTCTCTCTGAAATTCGTCATGAAGACAGATCCTCCTTGGCAGACCCAGTTGTTTTTCATGCGACAGCTGTGGAATATTTCTCCAATCTTTATAATGTTAAACATATGTCGTTTTCTAAATCTACTTTTATGGATATTCCCTTGGCAGTTACAATAGCATATAATTCAATGTTAATGCAATCTTTTGAGTTAGAGAAGGTCAAGACAACCCTTTGGTTAATTCCCGTTGATGGCGAGTTGGGATTGGACTCTTTTTTATCCAGTTTCTTCCAAGCTGCTTGGGATATTGTCAATTAGGACATTCCTAAAGTAGGGAACAATTTTATGTTAGTGAAAAGCTTCTTCGATCCTCTTCTAGCATTCTCCTGGTGCTTATTTTGAAAAAGACTCAATCGGCTTCTCTTAAAGACTTTAGGCCAATTAGCCCATGTAATGTTTGCTACAAAATTTTCTTGAAGGCTTTGTCGATTTGTTTGGCGAATATTCTCTCCAACTTAATTTCTAACCAATAACATGACTTTGTAAAAGGTCGTTATATTTCGGAAGCAATTGAGTTGGCTTAGTAACTAATCAAGGATATGGGAAAGGATGTTTGTGGTCATAATGTGATGATCAAGCTCGACATGATGAAGGCGTATGATTGGTTAGATTGGTTTTTCTTAGTATGGTGCTTAGGAAATATGGTTTCTGGTCGACTTTTATCAAAGAGGTTAGTAGTTGTTTCCAATCTCCCTCTTTTTGGTTGTTTTCCAAGGGATATATAAGGGTTAGTTTCAAGAGTCAAGAGGCCTCAGACAAGGGGATCCAATATCCCCTCTTTTTTTTTTTATTCTTACACAGGAAGTTCTTAGTAGGGATATCTACAAAGTTATGAAGGTTGGTTGAGTTCATCCTTTTGTGACGAGAAGAAACTTCCCGTTAATCTCTCATCTAATGTTTGCTAATGAAACTCTCATTTTCTGTAATGCTGGGTTGCATCATATGAGAAATCGTATGCGGGTATTAGAGGATTACCAAACTGCTCTGGGTTAATTAATCAGCCCGCCCAAAAATAATTACGTTTTGTATGCCAACTGCCCTATTGCGAGAAAGTTTGTTATTCGTAATGTCACGGGTTTTCATCAGGGTTTTTTGCCTTGTGTCTATCTGGTTGTGCCTTTAGCATATAGTCATCTCAAAGCAAGGGATTTCGATACTTTAATTAATAAGGTGTTGAATAAAATTGAGGGGTGGAAATTGAAGCTTTTATCGAGCGGAGGTAAACTTATCCTCTTGAAATATGTGTTATCTTTATTTCATCTTCATTTGTTAGCTTCGACTTGCGTTCATAATAGTATTCTTGATGAGTTGGAGAAGCATTTTGCTAATTTTGTTTTTTTGGGGGTGGGGGCAGAATGATCATGGAAACCGAAAGCATTGGATCTCATGGGATAAAATTTGTCAAGACGTTAAGGAAGAAGGGCTTGGTTTGCAAAAACTTAGAGACATGAATCTTGCTTTCTCTTTAGAGCGTATTTGGTCCTTAGTGAATGGCAATTTGTTGTGGTGTCAGTTTATGAATTCTAAATATACGAAAGACTTCTCTATTTCTCTTTGGAAAGGCTCTCCTGGTAGTTCAAAAATTTGAAATGATATGATAGAAGCTAAGGAGTCGTTTCTTAGGATGTCCAGATGGAAAATAGGTGACTGCTCGTCAACAAGTTTTTGGCACGATGATTGGGGTCTTGGAATTCTTGCAGCGGACCTCTTTCAAACTGAATGTCTTTATTCAGTCCTTAATTACATGCAGGGGAAAGAAGAGCTGATGTCTGATCTAGAGCCCAAGCTGTAGGATTTCTTGCGCAATTCTTTCTCACTGTGTTCGTCGGAGTTGGATTAACTTGTCTGGCTTCCGAACAAAAATGATGATTTCTCCATTAAATAGGTGTGGCGTGCGATAGCTGGTGACGATCATGTTGGGGTTCTTTGGGATCTCTTTTATCGATGTTATGGGGTCACAAGTTTCCTTTAAAAATCAAAATATTTTTATGGAAACTTATGCAGAATCATGTGGCGGTGGACTCGATGTTGATGAAAATGGGTATCAATCTTGCCTCGGGCTGTCGCTGCTGTGTGATCCGAACACAAGAAACTTTGCATCATCTTTTTGTGGAGAGCAATGTGGAGATCAAAATTTGGCAAAGTTTCAACACCTTCTTTAACATTCCTTGCTTAGATCAATCGTTGTTACATAGGATCACTCCTTGGTGGACTAGGTTAAGGAGTAGTTCTCAGTACCATAATCTAGGAGTGTTGGTCCCATCCTTAATCTATTGAGAAATTTGTTTGAGTCAAAATAGAGCTATACATGACAAGGTAACAATGTCACATGTTTGGGTCGAGTTCAAAGTGAGGTCTTGGATCTTTGCTCTTAATCTTCGGGTTTCAGCTAAGAGTACTTCTTCTGCTTTTGGGATCCATTCTCTTTGGTTGTTGGGTAGTCCTTTGAGAGAAATCCACTTTAGTCGCCCGATCCCTTGCGTTTGGACCTGTCCTCCAGAGGGTTACTACAAGCTTAATGTAGATGGGGCTTTCAAAAGATTCACTTTGCATGCTTCTTGTGGTGGGGTTATCCAAGATCACAGAGATAAGATATTTTTTGCGTTCATTTTTCCTCTTTCAGTCCATTCGAGCTTTCTTGTAGAGTTACACGGTTTATTCATTGGGATGCAAAGGGCTCTCTTTTTAGGTTTACATCCGCTTCTTGTGGAAAGTAATTCACTGGCGCTTGTGCAAGCTATCAAGAAGGATTGTCCTATTTGGTCAGTGTCAATTCTTTGGAATACTATTAGATTTTACCTTTTATCTTTTGATATTTTCATTTCTCATGTATATCGTGAATATAATTTTGTGGTAGATGGTTTAGCTAATGTCACTACTAGTAGTGTTGTTTTCTTTTATTCCGAGAGTTCCTTACCTCCTTCCGTTTGTTCATTTTTACGGGAGGATCGTCAAGGCACTATTAGAAAAAGGCCTTTCAATCACGCTTACAAAATGTAATTCATCTCGATTTGTAAATAAACTGTGATTGTAACAATATGAAAGAGATATAATCTCGCTTAAAATTAATTATGTGATAAAAAGTATTTTTCATCTCACTATTTTAACAAACCGTGATAATAGGTCATAGAGTTTATCACAGTTATTATAAATAACTGAGATTAATTTTGATTTGCGCCAAACTTAAAACAAAAAAAAAAGCGCTAGCAATTTTCATCTTCTCGCTCCCTGTCGAAATCCCTTCCGCCTTTTCGTTGGTACAAATCTTTTATCTCTTCATTCTCTACCCTAGCAGTCAGAGTCTCTCTCTTTCTCTCGATCTTGAAATCGCTAAGATTTTTCCACCGTCGCCAAGCCTTCAGCCTTCACCGTCGTGGTCAACCTTCACTTTGTTCTCTCTTCTCTGACCGTCGCCATCATCGTCTTCTCCAATCATTGCAATCGTCGTCTTCTCCAGCCTCTCTCAATCTTGAGGTCGCTCTCTTCTTTTTCTCATAGTTTTGCCTTGAAGCCGCCTACTGCTTCCCCCAATCGCACGATTCTGAAGCAAAAACACCATATCCAAGTAACGATTCGAACAATACTCCTTCAAACTCTCTTGTATTGTCTAGGTTTAATGTTTTTTTAATCAGGGTTGTGTAGATTTTTCATGGAATTAGGGTTTTTCGAATTAGAAGTTTATTTTCCCTTCAGTTTCCCCTATCTTTGTTATATATCTTTCTGTAATTGTTCATATGTGCATATGATTGAAATGTTCTGCTTCCTGTTCTCTTCTGCAGTTGTCATCTCTCTTGATTGATTCTAGGGTTTATGAAGATTGAAGCAATCTGGTTTTGAATTTTCATAGGTAAGGAAATTTATCTAGCAATTGTGTTTTTTCTTCTGCTCAGATTTATTTATTTTATCAACCCTAGCAGCCGGATTTGAGGAGAGATGAGGTGCATGAAGAAATTGGTTTTTTGTGAAATTTAACATCCGTTTACTTCTAGGTGCATTTCTCTCTCTCTCTCTCTCTCTGTCGATTGAACTTTGTTCTTAGATTCACTGAAGATGTCATTTCTATCTGCATAAGCGTTTTAGCACTGACCCTGACTTCATTATGATTTCAGATAGTGAAATCCATAGATATGCAAATTGAAATGACATCTTCAATGAATCTAAGAAAAAGTTCAATCGAGAGAGAGAGAGAGAGAAACGCAGTAATATTACACACAAAGTAATTACATGTAATTGGCGTGTGGCTATTACGTAAGCAAGGCTTCCTCATTTTTAAAACAAATGGGACTAAATCAAAAATATTTACCGCATATAGAACTTTTAACCAATTAAAGCTTAAATGGAAGACCTCCCACCGATTTCCCTTAATTTTAAGCGAGATTATATCTCTTTCATATTGTTACAATCACGGTTTATTTAAAAATCGAAATGAATTACATTTTGTAAGCATTATTAAAAGGCCTTTTTCTAGTAGTGAGGCTTCTCCATCTTAGGATGTAATCCTTCATTTTTCAATCAAAATGAATAAAAATAAGCCTTAGAATTTATTATTTCTCTATTGTATTGTTTTTATGTATTTATTTGATGCCCACCTGAAATTTTTACTACAGTTTTATGCAAAATAAAAAATAAAAAATAAAAATAGTCATCAAACGAATTAGAGCATTTTCAAATTTAGCATTTTTTTACTTTTTAAACCCCCCCCCCCCTTCTTGAGTTCATTTTCCATGTGAGTTTTCTTATTTTTAAAATTTAAAATTTATGTTAATTACAAACAAAATGACGCATTTGTATTATCTATAAAAAAATATTTTGGGTTTTAATGTAAGAAACAAAAATTACAAGCATATATATATATATATATATATATATATATATATATATATATATATATATATAATTGTTTATATATATTTTAAAAGGTTGTCAAAACTCCGATATATTTTTGGAGTATCCTTGTTAGCTAGGTTTCAAAATAATAAGAGGGTATCAATGATATTTTAAAAATGAAAAGGGATATCTCCATATATTTTCTTAATGATAAGGATGCCATTAAAATTTAGGCTTTTTCCTCCAAAGCTCCTATTTGGAGAATCAACAACTTTTCCACTTCTATACAAATAAAAACAATTTTTTAACTCCTATTAAAAATAAAAAATAAAAAATAAAAAAAAAAAAAATTGATTGAGAGTCCTACTCACATTTTTTAATGACAAAATTACCTTCTTCATAACCCCTTTTTGTTACACACCAGCCGACAGGGGTGGGCCCTCCGCCTTTCTCTCTCTATCTCTTTGGGGCTGTGTAGGCAATGTGGGCCCCGCCGCCTCTCTCTCTCTCTCTCTGGGGCTATGCAGGCAGTGGGCAGGCAGGCCCCATGCCTGCTCTCTCTCTCTCTCTCCTCTCTTCTCTCACTGCTCTCTCTCTCTTCTCTCTCTCTCTCTCACTCACGGTTTGGACCTAAAAAGGGGCCTACTCCCTTTTATCCCATTTTCATTTTACTCTCTTTATTTAGCATTCTTTCAATTTCAAACCCCAATTTCTTTATTTTTCAATTTCACACCTTTTTCTTTATTCCATTTTTCTTTTTACTTTTTTTTTTTTTTTTTGGTATTTTTGGAACAAATGAAATGAAACAAAACAAATTCAACTGTAAAATAAAGTATAATTATTTTTTATTTTTTATTTTTTTTGCGGGACAGTCAAAATATCGTGTTTACAGCCTCTTCAAAATTTTCTGGATTTTTATAAATATTGGCGATCCGAATTGCGGGACGGTCAAAATGTCGTGTCTTGTTTTTTGATGGTTTGATTTTCTGACTGCTTCCATTATGTGGATATCTACTTAATTATATTTAGTAAATATCTACTTAATGAATATTTAAGTAAATATCCACTTAATGAATATTTAAGTAGATATCCACTTAATTGATTTTTAAAATTATTTTAAATGAATTTTTAATTTAAATATTTGTTTTTATATTTTAAAATGTTCATAGAATATTTAAGGATGTTTACTGTTGAATTGAGTGCTACTGTGTGAAGACAAGGTCTATATGGTTGAATGGATTAATACCACTAAGGAAATATGAATCAAACGAATTATTTTAAAAATTCAGTAGATATCTATTGATAAATAGACATCCTTAGTGGATATTTTCTGCATAGAATCAAAGTCGACAAAATGAAACAATGTAAATATACTTTAGTAGATATCTTCTGAACATAACCAGAGTTGGCAAATGAAAACAATACTTGTTAAGTTGTTATTTTTTTATTTTATTTTTTTATTTGTGGATCATTTGGTATTGAGTTATCCAAATTTCATGAAAAATGTGTTGATGGTTCGGTTTTTGATTTGGATATCCACTTGATTATATTTTAGTAAGTGAATATCCACTTGATATGTTTATAGATGGTTTGATTTTCTGATTGCTTCCATTTTGTAGATATCTACTTAATTGTATTCAGTAGATATCCACTTAATAGATATCTAAATAGATATTCACTTAACTGAATTTTAAAATTAATTTAAAGGAATTTTTTAATTTAAACATAATTTAATTTTATTTTTTTTTATATTTTAAAATGTTTGTAGAATGTTTAAAAAAAAATAAACTAAAATTAAAATTAAAATAAGTGAAAAACAATGTAAGTGGATATCTACTGAAAATAAATTAAGTAGATATCCACTGAATATTATAGAACTAACAGTGTTTCTACAAGACTTGTAGGTAAAATTAAGTAGATATCCACTAAACATTATAGAACTAACTCTGTTTCTACAAGACTTATAGATATCTATTGAAAATAAATTAAATAGATATCTACTGAACATTATAGAACTCACTGTGTTTCGACAAGACTTGTAAGTAAAATTAAGTAGATATCCACTGAACTAAAAAAATATCACAAAGTACTACTTACATTGTTCTTCAAGAGACAACTTTTTAAGGACTATCACTTTTTTACTCATCCCAAAAGTACCATCATATATATTCTCTCTAAAATACCCTTCAATATTTACAAAATTTACATAAATGTCATTTTGGCAATTTTCTTTCAAAATTCCTAAAATTAATATATATAAATAAATAAATAAATATATATATATATATATATATATATATATATATATAATTTTTACAATTTAACTTGTTTTCAATTTTTTCTCAAATTTTATTTTTTAATAAAAATTTCAATTAATTTTATTTTTCTTAAAAACAATTAATAAAATATCATAAATATCCAGATTATGTTTCATTTAATTTAATTTCAATTTTAATTTATTTTTTTAAATATTCTAAGAAGATTTTAAAATATAAAAAAAATTAAAAATTAAATTAAAAATTCCTTTAAAATAATTTTAAAAATCAATTAAGTGGATATCTACTTGGATATCCATTAAGTGGATATCCACTTAATTATATTTAGTAGATATCCACTTACATCATTTTTTACTTATTTAGATATCAATTAAGTGGATATCTACTTAAATATTCATTAAGTGGATATCTACTTAAATTTTCATTAAGTAGATATCTACTAAATATAATTAAGTAGATATCCACATAATGGAAGTAATCAAAAAACCAAATCATCAAAAAACAAGACATGACATTTTGACCGTTCCGCAATTCGGATCGCCAATATTTATAAAAATTTAGAAAATTTTGAAGAGGCTGTAGACACGACATTTTGACTGTCCCGCAAAAAAAATAAAAAATAAAAATAATTATACTTCATTTTATAGCTAAATTTGTTTTGTTTCAATTCATTTGTTCAAAAAAAATGGAATAAAGAAAAATTTGTGAAATTGAAAAATAAAGAAATGGGAGTTTGAAATTGAAAGAATACTAAATAAAGGGAGTAAAATGAAAATGGGAGAAAAGAGAGTGGGCCCCTTTTTTGGTTCCAAACCATGAGAGAGAGAGAGAGAGAGAGGGCAGGCGTGGGGCCTGCTTGCCCACTGCCTACACAGCGCCAAAGAGAGAGAGAGAAAGAGGCGGCGGGGCCCACCGAGGGACATAGATTTGTAAATTACAAATCTTCTAAGGGGTAAAATCGGCAATCCCATTTTCGTGGGGGTTTTGGGCTGATCCAAAAACTCATAGTCCTTGAAAAATTATTTTTTGGCCATTTAGGACTGCAGAAAATTTTTCCCTAAAATTTATCCTTATTTACTGTTAATAGTATTACTAGTAAAGACTCAAATAGAGGAAGTTAGTTTCCTCTTAGGGGACACCTACTAACTAATAAATATACTTATAGGGAAGAGTTATTAGCATTGTAAAAATATCTTACTGTGCCCTAATTTTATTATTTAAATTTATAATGATTTTTTGTCATTTGACCGAATTGTCCATGGTACCATCGTGATATTTTTGTCATTAGTTATTCATTTGTAATTCAAACTTAAGTGTAATGGTTAAATAATTTACATAATTTTGTAAAATGACAAATTTGTTTTTATACTCGACATGACCCAAGAGATTGAATAAAAAAAAAAAGCAAACAAATATTACATATCCAACCGGACTTGATTTGGGGATATAATTTCTAATTAATATTTAATAATTTATTAATTTTTATATTTTGACATTTGATTGTTAATTTTAACAAAAGCTTGCACTTTAATTCGAACTAAGAAAAAATGGATGTTTAAAAAATACAAGAAGAATGTAAACTACAATTTGATGACCAAACCCCCGTGAGCAAAATGCCATTAACCCTTTCTATTTCATATAATTGTCCAAGTTTAGTTTTAAAATTAAGTGTCACCTTTTATTTTTTTAATATTTATATTTATTAAAATAATATTATTTTTCAATACACATTCAATTTTTTTTATTAATCTGACACAATTTTAATAACAATAATATATTACAGTGAAAATTAGGAATGAAAATCCAACTCGAATCGATAGATAACCAAACCAAATCAAATCGAATAGTTCAATTTTAAAATCAATTAAATGGTTTTGATTTCAAAATTGAAAATTGAGGTAGTTTTGGTTTTAATTTTGGGATAGTCACCATGAAATCGCGTAGCTAGTATTTTAGATATATTTTTATTATATATTTCATCCTTATTTTTTATTTATCTATATTTTGACCCCTAGTGTATATTAGGGATGGTCATTGGCCTAGGGGCCTGCCAAGCCTGAACGGCCCGGCTCTATTTTTTTAGGGCTTGGGCTTAGGGTTTGAGCCCATGGGCCGGGCCTGGGCGTAGGCATTAGGGCCCGATCAAAAATAGGGTCGAACTTGGGCAAGACCCAAAAATTTTAGGCCCGGCCCGGCCCAGCCCGAAGGATATTTTAAAAAAATAAAATAATATATATATATATAGACACACATATATTAAAATACAACCCTAATATTTGGAATATTAGTTTCCTTTAGAAATTGTAATTTTAATATTTCTTATTGGTTTGATTTGTTTGGAATATTGGTTTATCTTTAGAAATTATAATTTTAATATTTCTTGATTTTATATATTGCATTTCTTATTTATTGTCTTTTTTAAGGGTTTTGTACCGAACACTGCTAAACATGATTCTAAATTATGTAATATTTTTTTTATGTTTATAATTAATTATACTTACATTTTCATAGAAAGGTGTTGATCTACCATGTATATTGCTTCTGAAATGGATAAAACATTGAAAGGGGAGATCGAATAAGAAATTGTTAGAAAGCATACAAAGTGAAAATTGGTTAAAATGAATATATATATATATATATATATATATATATATAGAGAGAGAGAGAGAGAGAGAGTTCTTGACATAAAAAATATATGGAGTGTTGTCAACTTTGGCGATTTTTTAAAATTCATCCACTTGTCCGTTTTTAGTGTTGTAAGAAGTATTATGGAGTGTTTCGAACGTAATTTATGTACAAAAAAATTGGTTCACTTTTGTTACGGATATGCAGTCTTTTGTTAATTCCAAAGTTGCCCAAAAAAATTCCGTCGTTATCGAAACAGCTCATCTTGTCAACTTTGGCGATTTTTTAAAATTTATCCACTTGTCCGTTTTTAGTGTTGTAAGAAGTATTATGGAGTGTTTCGAACGTAATTTATGCACAAAAAAATTGGTTCACTTTTGTTACGGATATGCAGTCTTTTGTTAATTCCAAAATTGCCCAAAAAAATTCCGTCGTTATCGAAACAGCTCATCTTGTCAACTTTGGCGATTTTTTAAAATTTATCCACTTGTCCGTTTTTAGTGTTGTAAGAAGTATTATGGAGTGTTTCGAACGTAATTTATGCACAAAAAAATTGGTTCACTTTTGTTACGGATATGCAGTCTTTTGTTAATTCCAAAGTTGCCCAAAAAAATTCCGTCGTTATCGAAACAGCTCATCTTGTCAACTTTGGCGATTTTTTAAAATTTATCCACTTGTCCATTTTTAATGTTGTAAGAAGTATTATGGAGTGTTTCGAATGTAATTTATGCACAAAAAAATTGGTTTTCTTTTGTTACGGATATGCAGTCTTTTGTTAATTCCAAAGTTGCCCAAAAAAATTCCGTCGTTATCGAAACAGCTCATCTTGTCAACTTTGGCGATTTTTTAAAATTTATCCACTTGTCCGTTTTTAGTGTTGTAAGAAGTATTATGGAGTGTTTCGAACGTAATTTATGCACAAAAAAATTGGTTCACTTTTGTTACGGATATGCAGTCTTTTGTTAATTCCAAAGTTGCCCAAAAAAATTCCGTCGTTATCGAAACAGCTCATCTTGTCAACTTTGGCGATTTTTTAAAATTTATCCACTTGTCCGTTTTTAGTGTTGTAAGAAGTATTATGGAGTGTTTCGAACGTAATTTATGCACAAAAAAATTAAATTTATTTAAAATATCGATAAATCAACGTTAATCAATTCAAAGTTGCCGAAAATTATCGTGCCAAAACTTTTTTTTTTTTTTGGGGGGGTTAAAGCTGTCGGCGATTTTTTTTTTTTTTTTTTTTTATTATTATTATTATTATTATTTTATAAAGACATTTTTTAATTTTTTTATTTTATTTTATTTTTTTTTTTAAAACGCAAAAAAGGAATTACGTTTTTATAAAAACGCATTTTTTATCTGCGTTTTACTCTCATCTCCGTAAATAAGATTCAACCACCATGTTTTCATAAATTAAATTTTATAAATATATTTTTTATGTCAAGAACTCTCTCTCTCTCTCTCTCTCTCTCTCTCTCTCTCTCTATATATATATATATATATATATATATATATATATCCATTTTAACCACTTTCCACTCGGTATGCCGTTTAAGAATTTGTTGCTCGATCTCCCATTTCAATGCTTTATCCATTTACAAAGTAATATATACGGTAAATTTACAATTTTCTAAATCTCCAAACATTACCAAAAAATGGATTTACTAACTACATAAGTTCCTATATAACTATATATTTACAAAAAATATATATTTACATTCCTATAACTAAACTAACAATTACATAATAAGCTATGTACCGCAACCTCGAGGTCGGATGTTCCTCCGCCCTCGTCGTTGAGCAATTGGAGGTTCCTCAGCCTCGTCATGAACTTGTGTAACTTGTTCAAAGTCCACGAACGACTGCTGCATACTTCCCGGGGTGATAACGGCGTCGTCCCCAAACCATTGCACCGGTGACACCTGTCTTTGTAATCTTCTTGGTTCGACAAATGTCACCGGAGGAATGACTCCTGAAGTTGAAATAATTTCGCTTATATTTGGAGTATAGAATGTGGATGAGGGTCCGGCATCAGCACCCATGCCGTACATATCAGACGATCCGGCATCAGCACTCATGCCGTACATACCAGACGGTCCGGCATCAGTGCCCATGCCGTACATACCAGATGGTCCGGAATCAGTACCCATGCCGTACATACTAGACGTTCCGGCATCAGTACCCATGCCGTACATACCAGATGGTCTGGCATCAGCACCCATGCCGTACATACTAGACGTTCCGGCATCAGTACCCATGCCGTACATACTAGATGGTCCGGCATCAGCAGTACAGGGTTGGGAAGTAGGCTGAGGAACAGTGTGAGGAGCAGGATGGACGCCACGTGCCATGAACCTCGCACGTGATCCTGTTGCTAAATAACCCACGTCGGGCCAGTACTCAGGGTTAACCATGAACCTTCGTGTGATTCTCCAATACCAGTTCATGTATTCATGGTCAACCCCTATCCCCTGCAAAAAGCTGACCATATCAGGTGTTTGTCGACTGTTCCACCTATCTATATGTTGGCGGTGTAATACAGTCCAGTCAGCACGATAGTGTCCTCGCCGACTAAGGGTGTGCAAGTTCTGATCCCAAGTACACTGCTTCGGAATCGGTTGCTGATAACCGAATTGTCGTAGTACGCGTAAGGGATACGTGTACTCGACAATCTCGTAGCAGATGAGGGGCAGTTCTGCCATCCATATTTGTTCTCCATCTCTAGTGTATAGAGGCAAATCCTGCTGGTCATATGGCATCCAGATAACCTGTCCAAAAAATATGTAAATAAAAAAATAAATTAAAAATCTGATGTAAATAAACAATTAACCTCATCATTCTGCAATCGATCTAACTGATCACGATACACGATCAAAACGTGCATCGGCTGGTGTTCTGTACTGAATCTAAGGGTCCACCTGTACATCAATAAAATAACCAGAAGTTTAATTAAATATAGATGAAAATTTACATTACATGATAATAAAACAAAAAATAAATTACTAATTACTTACCAAGCACCCCTCGGAGCTGCTGGGAACAAAAAGTTCTCCAAAACCAATTGTCCGTACAATCCCTCAAAATCAGGAATAGGGACAACATCTGGTCGAAGCCTCGGCAATCGCTCCCAGGCCCAACACTCTAACAAAAAAAGACACCCGGCAATATCTTCTGTTGTACCCTTTGCTGCCTTGCATAGCTCGCGGTATAGCACAGCCAGTGTCGCACTGCCCCAACTATACTTGACAAGCGGTGTCAAGTCATGGAGCAGTGGGAGGTAGACGAGCTTGACCATGTTCTGCGATTTATCAGGCAACAACATGGTGCCAAGCAAAATCAAGCAATATGCCCGGGCGTAGCAATGGATGGTCGGTTCGCTGGCATCTTCAGGAACTTGGTTGAAGGTTTCCTTTAACCAATTCAGCTTTATACAACCGTTCTTTATTACACTCGGCGGCGATAGCACACCGAGAAGATTAGAGCAAAGTTCCTGCCAACTCGGTACCGTCCGCGTGTCATTAGGGCCGGTAACGGGTTGCCCGTGCACAGGCAACCCCAACAAGACAGCCACGTCCTGTAGCGTAATCGTCATCTCCCCAATGGGTAGATGGAAAGTATGCGTCTCCGGACGCCATCTCTCCACTAATGCGGTTATTAGGGCCCTATCTAACCGCTTCGGCCACAGCCTGTAAGGGCCATACAATCCCGCCGATTCAATTAGCTCAACGACTCGAGCGGGGGTGTTTGCTCTCCATTCCCCCACATTACATCCTACGCAGTCTAGGACACCAATATCCTGAAACATTAATTAATATTAATTAAGACAGAATCAATAACATAAAATGCAAAAATTAATGTAACAAATTAAATATTAACCTGTCCTGCCCAGACTAATTCAGATCTGTGCTGGGCCTGCTGGTGGAGAACTGTAGTAACTTCCGGGCCAGGGTGATACATAACTGAAAGTTTTTTCCCAATAATTGCGTTAAATTTATTAGTACGAAATTAAGATTTAATGACATTTACAAACAAAATATAGCATTCATTACAAATAAATGTGCGCGACAAGTGCATGAAATTTATAGTACATAAAATTTGTCATATCATATAAATAAATTTGGAAAAACATTCATTACAATTAAAATTGTGCGACAGAAAAATACATAATCAATTACAATGATTGGACAAGATTAAATAGGTGTATGGCGAGGTCGGGATGGACACTTTCGTCTATCATGTCCAGTCTGGGAACACAAACTACATTGATTTGTCATAGTTCTTCGCGACTGATCCATCTCGTTTCGAATGCGAGTGGATGTTGGTCGACCACGCTGCACCACTCGAAGTCTATTATGGTCCGGAATTAAGTTCGGTAAACTTGTCTGTGGCCAGTAATCCTCGTGGATAAGCGGTCGAAAAGATGGCTCCCACGCCATCAATTGATTCATCAATGTGTACTCAGTGGCAATATACTGGAACGCATTATTGCCACTATACTCGGTGGCCGCAAGTATATAGGAGCATGGATATCGCCATATTTTATACTTCCCACAAGTGCAGTCAGCGTCGTCCCCTAACGTTACTTGGTGAACGATAAATCCCCCAGTAAGAGTCTTTTTTGTTCTGACATGATAGATTGCGTTTGCTCTACAAAAATATATATTAAATTAGTTATTGTGTCCCCACAATTATATGTAACCTGAAAAAAATAATAAATAACTAATAATTTACCGATCAAATATCTGAATCTCGTAAGTTTTGGACTTGTCTTGAGATTTCTGTATTTTTTCGACGACGTGTTTAACGTATAGGTGACCTTCACTCGACATATTTATTGCTTGTTGTCGACCAATATCGAAGAATTTAACCATCCTGTGAAAAGTAATTTTTACGGATGCAGTAATTGGTACATTTCTTGCACCCTTCAAGCAATTGTTAAATACCTCAGCATAATTGGTGGTCATCACTCCCCAACGCTTGCCATTGTCGTGTGCCCTAGTCCACTTATAAGGTGCAATACGTTCCAACCACCTATAAGCCTCAATATTAATTACTTTTATTTCCTGCATGATTGCATCGTATTTTCGAATTTGATTTGCAGCACCCGCCTTCCAAGCAAGATCTTTCAAATGTTGATTTTTAGCGAAAGTGTTAAAATTGCTGCAAAGGTGACGCAAACAATATCGATGATATCGGACGGGCTCGTTCGGTTGGTTAAGCCACATGTTGTCAACCGCACTAAGAATGCCCCCGTGTTTGTCAGATATCAATGTTACCTCAGGACGATCTTTAACGATATGGCGCTTAAGCATGTAAATGAACCATCGCCAGCAACGATAGTCCTCCTTCGGTACGACAGCAAAAGCCAAAGGATAACACTTATTGGACGGTGTCATTCCAATGGCAATTAGGATCTTCCCCTCGTATTTACCATACAAGTGGGTGCCGTCAATCGTGACAACAGGCCGACAATAACGCCATCCGTCAATTGAAGCTTTGAATGCCCAAAACAACATGTCAAACGTCATGTAATTAGGCATATCAGTCGGAATAGTGCTCCACTCGACAATCGTACCCGGGTTGTAGTGCTGCAATGCGACCATATACTTCGGAAACTTTAGATATGATTCGTCCCAATCTCCGAACACAGTCTCAATGGCTTTAGATCTGGCCAACCAAGCTTTTCGATAAGAGATCGTGAATCCGTGAGACTGTTTCACGGAAGCCACGATAACACTCATCTTTAATTCTGGATCCTGTTCGACTTGTCCAAGTATTAAGTTCGAAATAAAGTCAAGGTCCAAATTTTTATGATCTAAAGCCGTTTGATTAAAAAAACATGTGTGTTGGCCCTCGTATTGCGTAATCTGGAACAAACCATGGCTTTCTTTTCTAATCGCCCGCAACCTCCAACCGCATCCATGCATGCATTTAGCCACCCACACCTTTTTGGTCGATTCCACCACACGATACTCTTTATTTTTCATGATGTGGTAAAACTTGACGGCGTGCTTGACATGTTTCTTATTTTTGAAGACGATACCGATACGAAATTCATCCATCTCCGTTGTCCAGAAATTTTTCAGTAACTTCGGCTCGTATTTCGCCAAGTCATCTTCATCGCCCCACTCCAAGTTATTGAAAAATGGAATAACCTTTTCCAACTCAAATTGTTGACTGTCACTCCCTTGCCCGCTTGGGCCAACCTCTAGATCTTCACCCCTATTCCCATCATCCTCGGGCTCCAACGCAACATCTGCATCTAACTCTTCTTCTGACACACCGTGACTATCAAGTGTATCAAACTCACCACCATAATTACTAGTATTGTATTGCGGTGGACTAGATGGTGAAAAATGGTAATGTGGAGGAATAGAACTGGTGCCATAATCACGATGTTGTTCTAGAATGTAGGGGGGTGGGACAGTGTTATCAGAATTATAGTGTTCTGGGATGTATGGGGACGGAAGGGCGTAATTAGACTGTACTGTCTAGGGGTACGATTGGGTATTGTACGGATTAGAATTTGGAGTCATCAATTGGGTGAAATGACCAGTTTGGGGAAAACAATTTGGATTAGGATCAAATCCTCCTTCTATTTCAACATACACCTCAACAGCAAGAAGTGAGGATATGTAAAGAGGTAACTCAAGCACTTGATTTAATGCTAAATCGTCTCCAATAGAAAACAAGGTATATTTAAAATTTCCCCCCAACAGTGCCATCGGCATCCTACACTTTAATTTTATATTTCCAGTAGCCCCATCCTCAAAAACACACGGTTTTAACATCTCAATCAATTCATTCAAGGTTGTTCCCCTTTGGACAATCAAAGATTTTACTGATGATGTACTATAAGAAACCCCGTATTCAGTACCTTCTAGTATTCTCCCACCCCAATAAAATAACAACCGAACGTAATCCATTTCAAGCGGCTATCATTTCACAAGTCAAAACAAAACAAAAAAATATTATGATCAAAAAAAATTAAAACTATTTGTAACAATTGTTTTTTAAATAAAATTTCCCTATTTGTTTTATAACAAATTCATTTTTTTTAAAGAAAGTTTAAAAAACGAATTTTTTTCTTTTGTTTCAAATAAATTCTAACACTTTAATTTGTGTCAATTGAGCCCATTTACTCTTACAATTATGACAATGAACTCGTTTTTGAAATCAAATTCGACAAGTTAATCCCGTGAAAAGCATGCTTAGCAATACAAATAGATTATTAAAATTGATGCATCAAGAATGTTACAAATTTGACCTCCAAGTCAACGGTTATTTCCCTTGAACTAGCAGAATCGTTGATTATATATAATATCTGAGCTTCAAGGAGAATATCCAATGTTTTTACCCAAAGAAATCTATTTCAGCGTTCAAAATTTTAGGTTTTTCTTATATATTCTTGTAAGGTGTAAGTTGTAATTTTGATTTTGTTTTCATGTATTTGGATTGAGTGACCACATTAATATTGATGAGGGAACAAAGACATGTAACTTTTTGAGCGATTCAAAAAATAGAAGTTTATTGTTGGTAGACATTGAAAAATTATGGGAGTTAACTGACATAAATTAAAATAATAGGATTCATTTGAAACGGTTACAAAATCAAAGGGGGTTTATTGTAATTAGCGTATGTGACATGGTTTTTGAGGGGCTAAAAGGCCAAGATGGGAGCCAATTGATTCCATCGCTCTCTACAAAAAAATTGGGGGTTTGTTTACGTGTTTAGGAAAAGAAAATCGGGTGACACGTGTCAAAAATTGGGGGTTTCTCTTTCTATTTTTTCTGTTTTACAAAACTTAGAAAAAATTAATTAAATAAAATAAACTAATTTTTACCCTATTTTTTTTATAACAATTTTGTTTTTATTTTTTTAATAACACATTCATTATTTTTTCGAAAAATAAAATTATAAATTAAAATAAACGATTTTTTTTGGAAAAAATTAAAATAAACTAATTTTTTCTCTATTTTTTAAATAACAAATTCTTTTATTTTTTTCGACAAAAAAATTTAAATAATTAAAAATAACGTTTTTTGTTTTACGAAAGTTAAAAAAATAATTTGATTTTTTTCTTTTTCCCTTTTTTTTTTTTTTCTGTTTTACAAAACTTGGAAAAAATTAATTAAATAAAATAAACTAATTTTTACCCTATTTTTTTATAATAATTTTGTTTTGATTTTTTTAATAACACATTTATTATTTTTTCGAAAAATAAAATTATAAATTAAAATAAACGATTTGTTTTGGAAAAAATTAAAATAAACTAATTTTTTCCCTATTTTTTAAATAACAAATTCTTTTATTTTTTTCAAAAAAAAAAATTAAATAATTAAAAATAACGTTTTTTGTTTTACGAAAGTTAAAAAAATAATATGATTTTTTTCTTTTTCCCTTTTTTTTTTTTCTGTTTTACAAAAGTTAGAAAAAATTAATTAAATAAAATAAACTAATTTTTACCCTATTTTTTTATAATAATTTTGTTTTGATTTTTTTAATAACACATTTATTATTTTTTCGAAAAATAAAATTATAAATTAAAATGAACGATTTTTTTTGGAAAAAATTAAAATAAACTAATTTTTTTCCCTATTTTTTAAATAACAAATTCTTTTATTTTTTTTCGAAAAAAAAATTTAAATAATTAAAAATAACGTTTTTTGTTTTACCAAAGTTAAAAAAATAATAAGATTTTTTTCTTTTTCCCTTTTTTTTTTTTTTCTGTTTTACAAAACCTAAAAAAAATTAATTAAATAAAATAAACTAATTTTTACCCTATTTTTTTATTACAATTTTGTTTTGATTTTTTTAATAACACATTTATTATTTTTTCGAAAAATAAAATTATAAATTAAAATAAACGATTTTTTTTTGGAAAAAAATTAAAATAAACTAATTTTTTTCCCTATTTTTTAAATAACAAATTCTTTTATTTTTTTTCGAAAAACAAATTTAAATAATTAAAAATAACGTTTTTTGTTTTACAAAAGTTAAAAAAATAATAAGATTTTTTTCTTTTTCCCTTTTTTTTTTTTTTTCTGTTGTACAAAACCTAAAAAAAATTAATTAAATAAAATAAACTAATTTTTACCCTATTTTTTTATTACAATTTTGTTTTGATTTTTTTAATAACACATTTATTATTTTTTCGAAAAATAAAATTATAAATTAAAATAAACGATTGTTTTTTGGAAAAATATTAAAATAAACTAATTTTTTTCCCTATTTTTTAAATAACAAATTCTTTTATTTTTTTTCGAAAAAAAATTTAAATAATTAAAAATAACGTTTTTCGTTTTACAAAAGTTAAAAAAATAATAAGATTTTTTTCTTTTTCGCTTTTTTTTTTTTTCTGTTTTACAAAACTTAAAAAAAATTAATTAAATAAAATAAACTAATTTTTACCCTATTTTTTTATTACAATTTTGTTTTGATTTTTTTAATAACACATTTATTATTTTTTTCGAAAAATAAAATTATAAATTAAAATAAACGATTGTTTTTTGGAAAAATATTAAAATAAACTAATTTTTTTCCCTATTTTTTAAATAACAAATTCTTTTATTTTTTTTCGAAAAAAAATTTAAATAATTAAAAATAACGTTTTTCGTTTTACAAAAGTTAAAAAAATAATAAGATTTTTTTCTTTTTCGCTTTTTTTTTTTTTCTGTTTTACAAAACTTAAAAAAATTAATTAAATAAAATAAACTAATTTTTACCCTATCTTTTTATAATAATTTTGTTTTGATTTTTTTAATAACACATTTATTATTTTTTCGAAAAATAAAATTATAAATTAAAATAAACGATTTTTTTTGGAAAAAATTAAAATAAACTAATTTTTTTCCCTATTTTTTAAATAACTAATTCTTTTCTTTTTTTTCGAAAAAAAAAATTTAAATAATTAAAAATAACGTTTTTTGTTTTACAAAAGTTAAAAAACTAATAAGATTTTTTTCTTTTTCCCTTTTTTTTTTTTTCTGTTTTACAAAACTTAAAAAAAAATAATTAAATAAAATAAACTAATTTTTACAATATTTTTTTATCACAATTTTGTTTTTATTTTTTTAATAACACATTCATTATTTTTTCGGAAAATAAAATTAAATATTAAAATAAACGTTTTTTTTCGAAAAAGTTTAAATAAACTAATTTTTTTCCCTATTTTTTTAATAACAAATTCTTTTATTTTTTTTGAAAAAAATAAAATTAAAAAAAACGTTTTTTGTTTTGGGAAAGTGAAAAAAAATAATATGATTTTTTTCCTTTTTCGTTTTTTTTTTTTTTTTTTCTGTTTTAAAAAACTGAAAAAAAAATTATTATAACCCTTTTTTTATGAGTAGAACCCTCTATTTTTTTTTATCAAAATAAAGACCCTATAGTGTGACCCTTCAAAATAATTATTTTGTTTTCACGTGAGCATCTACTAAGTCTACTTTCCGCATGCCTTCAAATTATTCTTTGTAAAGTTCTATGCGAGCTAAACTATCATTTAATTAACATGTACACATTTTAACTACTTAAATTATTATTTAATTAGCATGCATACATATTAATACTAACTAAATTAACAACTAAACTAATTCATTAACTCATTTATGTATCATAGCAATAAGTAAATTAAACAAAACATAACAAAACTATTTAATCAAATTTAACTAATAAATAAATTAAACAAAACATAATAAATAAACTTACCTCCTAATAGGAAGAAAAAACGGAAGTGAAGAAGACGAAATCAAATGATAGCTGCAATCAATCTCAACACAATTCTAACTTGTAAAAAAAAAATTACTCTCAAATCTCACTCATTTGTAAGTTGTAAAAAAAATTTAACTCGCCCATTTATAGAGAAATAGCTACGAACGGATTTGAAATGGATAAAAATTTTGTATATAAAAATTACTATTTCAGTCAAAATAGAAATGACCCTTCAGCTGCATGCCTGCATGCCTGCAGCATGCAGCCGGCAGGCTGCTTGGGAACGGGAAACGCCCGTTCCCGAGAAAAATTAAAAAAAAAATTATTTTTTGATACACGGGGATCAGATCCCCGTGTACCTAGTATACCCGGGGATCCGATCCCCGGGTATTAAGTATAAAAAAAAAAAAAAAATTATACCCGGGGAACGGATCCCCGGGTATACGGTAGCCAAAACGTGTACACGGGGTTCTGAACCCCGTGTTTAGATACCCGGGGATCCGAACCCCGGGTAACACTAGTTCCGTAAATAAGTTTCATTGAACACTATTTAGGTATTTTTGTTTTAAAAAAATAATAATAATGTAAACAACTCTTAAAAAAAATAGTTACATACCTAAAATGTGATTGAATCTTGGGAAGTGTATCGAGAGCTCCCCTTTCATAATTTCATTTACCGATCAAATCCAAAGAGGGTTTTTTTTTCACTAATAACTCCCATTGTATTTTCTTAATCAAAATATCTCTCATTAAATGTTTTACGCCTAATTCCTTATACATTCCCGCAGCTGCGCATCTAATCCGTCACTGATCCGCTGTCACCGTTGCCTTCCCCGTTCGTCCCTGAAACCCTAAAAATCGATCTCTGCAAATGAAATAAAAAATCGAAACACTCTCAAAATTGAAATCAAACGGTAGAAAAAAATTGTTCTTACCGTTAGTCTTGCTTTTCGCCGTCACCGTTCGTCCTTCGTCGTTTGCCGTCGCCGTCGTCCTTCGCCGTTTCATCGTTGACGGACCAAACAGGCGCATCTTTACATCGAGATAGGTTTCAATTAAAATAGCCTTATTTACATTTTCCATCCCCTATTTTAACTTTAGTTTCAAATTTTTACTTTTTTTTACACTTTCCTCCTTAAAAACCTTCACAACCTTTTTTTGACCCCTCAATTGTTTTTAGTGTGTGTATTGAATTTGACCCTTCCTAATGTTGCCAAAATTTAAAATTTAAAAGTGCGTGTTACTTGTAACACTGTCTAATCGTATTGTTAAATAATATTGTCTAATATTTTTAAAAATTCAACAATTGAAAACCATTATTTTCCAGTGTGTGTTAAATGTAACACTTTCCAAGTACGTGTTGAATATAGCATTGTCTGAACTTGTAAGAATATTAAAAAATAATATGCGTGTTGAATGTAACATTGTTGATGGTTCTTAAAACTCAGTTTTTAGAATAATATTGAATGTAATCTGATTGAATCAATTTGCCAAATATTCAAAAACAATATGTAAAACTTTCTAAAAATACCAAAATTCAAAATCATAGTGCGTATTGAATGTAACACTGTCTAATGTGTTGAATGAAATATTGTCTAATATTCTCAAAAATTAATTTTTGAACCCATTGTTTACATGATTCAAAACCCTAATAAATTGTGCATATTCAAACAAATTGTGCCATCAACATGCATATTCAAACAAATAGAGCTCAGTAGATAATGTTTACATTCAACATGCATATTCAACACAAATTGTGTCATCAACAATATGCGTGTTGAATGTAACATTGTCTATCAATCCAAACCATAGGAGATATCTTCTTATCGCTCCCAAAACATTACCCGAACTAAAATTTAAATAAATTTAAATCCAAAACAAAATATGTGTTACATATTCAAAAACAAATGTGCATGTTGAATGTAATATTCATTGATATTGCCAAAAATTCAAAATTAAAAATGCATGTCGAATATGACACTGTCTACGTGTTGAATGTAATACTGTCTAATATTCTAAAAAAATTAATTTTTTAGAAACAATCAACAATTAAACCCATTGTTTTCATGTGTGTGTATTGAATGTAACACTTCTAAAGTTTCGTTCTACACAATGCTTGTTAATTACTCTGTAAAGTTTCATAAGTTTAGAAGATTAAAAAGCTTCATTGATATTCAAGCACAAATGATAGGTTGATTTTATCTATCTATTTCCAAGCCCATTTTAATAGTTTTCAAGTGTTATTTTAATGTTTTAAAATGTTTTAATTCATTTTTATTTGTTTTGGTATAAATTAGGTGTTTGGGACGAAAATGAATGAAAATGGTTGAAAATCGAGAAAATCGGTGGGACGTCGGTAGAGAAATGGTTGAAAAGATTAAAAAATTGAAATATAGCCTCCACCGCTGCAACGATCAAAAGAACAGAGACTTTCTACTTAACCACCGCTGCAGCGGTGAACTACATTGCTGCAGCGATGGTCTCCACCGCTGTAGTGGTCAACTGGTAGAAATCTATTGACTTCCCACCATTGCACCAGTGTTTCCCACCGCTGCAGCGGTCCGACATCAGGTAACTTAGATATTTTGGGATATTTTTTTAGATATTTTAGATCCCTTAATATCCCCTTTTTCCCCAACACAATAGGACATTTTTTGGACTTCTTTGAGAGCTCCAAGGCATACCAACAAGGAGAAATCATCCATTTGAAGAGGAGGAAACAAGATCGGAGCATAAATCACGGACGCGGAACCGTCAATTCTTCAGATAACGGCTATTCTCCTTTGTTTTTCTCTTTAATTCATAAACCCTTGTTGGTATTTGATCATGTTTAGCTTGTTTATAGTTGAATATTTGGTTATGGCCATGTATAGCTAAACATATATTGTCTAGGGTTTGATTGAGTTCATGAAAACGTTGTTTGTATAAATCTATGTTTCGTTAACGGTTGTTCATCCGTATTCGATTGTGGTTACCATTTTATTACTTCCATAGTATGTTTGTTATGATATTGTGGTTGGTTTGAGAAATCAGAATTTGACACTCGGGAGAGGTAACCCCGAATTCAGACTAAGATTTAAACACAACGCGACGATCTAATGACTCGGGAGAGTATTAGAAAGTGCGCAATCCATGAGATTAGAGCGAGACTCATGTGATTAGTGTTGTTTAGATGCTAGATGGGGACATCGGTGTTGACGTGAAGTTGCATATTCATTCACTTTACACTCGGGAAAGGTAGTGAGTGAGTTTTCGATACCTAGATTGTCAGATAGTTTAATACCATTAATGTAAACTAGATTGGATCAAACACGTATAAGTTAATGAAGTCAATCCCTAGATAATATATTCCCATTAACGTCACTATTAGTATTTTAGTTTAATTTGTTTAGTTTAGTTTTATTTCTTTAAACAAAAACCTAAATTTAATCGGCTAAATAAAGTTCGGTTATGACAATCGTTGTACTTAGCGACAATTTAATCCAATCCCTATGGATACAACGACCCTTCTCATTCACTATTCTATAAAACTTAACTCGTACACTTGCGGTAAAAGTAGCGACGTAATATTCCACGACCAAGTTTTTGGCGCCGTTCTTGCAGGGTACTTGAAGATGTCTTATCAACAAGTGCTGTTGCATTTATTTCAAAAGGATTTCGAGTCGTTTCATTGTGCTTGGGATCGATACAAAAAGTTGCTAATCTGGTTTCCAAACCATCGTTTCCTGAGGAAGTGTCAACTACTGAATTTCCTCGACGAGTTATTAGTCACAACAAGAAATTGGATTGAAGGAAGAAATAGTACCACCTCATTCGACCAACTAACCGCGGACGAAGCCTATTGGTTGTTGGAAGACATGACAGAGTTTGATTTTCAGAGTTGGAATTATTCAACAGACTACCAAAGCTTAGGGAATAGTTCCACCATTTCGACGCCATGGATTGACACCCCGAACCAAAATGTAGAGCCTTCCCCCATCCTGGAAGAAATACTCGATGAATTTATGGGGGAGATTCAGGCTTTCTGGAGGAAAACAAATGACCGTCTCAACGAGCATGAAGGTCGTCTTGACAATATTGAGACGACCTGCACTGAAATTGATACAACCGTAATGTCTCTTCAGATGCAAATTGGTCAGCTTATCTGCTTTATTAAGTCCGAGTCAAAAGTGGTGTCATTGAGAGACACACACACCACATTTATCGAAAGCCACTAGGAGGAATCAAATACAAGCGGGAGGAACTTGGGTTCGTATAATGAAGATGATTCGAAAGAGGACGAGTCTCAAGAATTGTTCGTTGATGACAAATTCAAAGATGATTTTGTGTCCTCACCTCTTGAAATCCAATTGGTGATACCACCCTCGATCCAAGACGATAACATCTACGAGGATCTGATGTGGCTCACTTATTTTTCACCACTTATAGCATCATTCGTTCAAGCTTCCCAAGCACATATACCAGAGATGAGTCACTTTGAGAGTACGGGCCATACATTGCCAAATCTTGCCAATCTTGAGGGAATTCTGAACCAAGATTCGTATGTTGTGTTGTATGACACATACTACGGACGAAAGCCGCTCTTTGACGAGCCCTTCTTTATATCTGGCCGAAGACATTAAACCAAGCGCTTCTTGGGAGGCAACCCAAGTTTTCAAATAAATTAATCCATCATTGCCGACTTCATTAGGAGGCGAGATTGTCTCGCCTCCCAAGTACGTGTTCTAAACCCCCTTCATCGGCATGCTATATTTCAATTGTTGAGATCGATGATTGGGTCTATAAGACCCCGACCTTAGACATACGTATAAATTTAGTTGTTTTTTAAAATATTTTGAAAATAACAGGGTTGATGGTGCTAATTACGACTTAATTGTAAATTTGAGGGGTTAATTCATAAATTTTTAAAATTTTAAATATTTAAGTGGGTTTAATTACTAAATTATCTAAATCAGCGGGGAGGTTTGTGCAAATTATATATAAATAAAATTATATTAATATAATAACATTTTATATTAATATAAATATATACATATATGTGTGTGAATGGAGGTGACGGAACGAACGGTGAGGGTGTGGCCACTTGGTCGGCCTTGTGATCACGTATACAAACTTAAATATATATATATATATATATATATATATATATATATATATATATATATATATATATATATATAGAAGATGGGATAAGGTTCGAGAAACGATCAGACAAGATCGAAGAGAGAGAGAGAAAAAAAGAGGAAGAAGAGAGATAAGTCGGGTCCGGTAGTGGGTGATCGTCGTCGGTCGTCCGGTGAGTGTTCGGTGATGTGTTTAACTCGTCGTTAGCTATGTTGTGTGTGTGGTATGTGCTTGGTGTGATAATTTGGTCACCGATGGTGTGGGTTTTGATCATTGCCGGCAATGGAAAGTTAGAGAGAGAGAGATATCGGCTGTGTGGGTACCATTCGCCAGTGGACTGTATGGGGGTTCAGCCTTGCGAGTATGCTCTATTTTGAGCTAGTGGATGTGTGTGTGATAAGTGTGGTCAGTAGGTGATCGGCAGGGGTGGTCCGTTGAAGGGGAGTGCTCTGTTTTTCGTTCATCGTTGTGGGTGTGTGAGGGAGAAATCATTATTGTTTCCTCCGGCGATTGTGTGGGTGTACATGGGTATGTTACTGTGTGTGGGTTGTGTCGACTGAGTCCACAACTGAAGCAGAAGAGAGAGGAGAAGGAGGGTTGGCTAGCGAGTCCAGCGTCTAGAACAAAAGCAGAAAACCAGGGAAGAAGAAAGAGAAAGGGAAAAAAAAAAAAAAGGAGGGGGGGAAAGGAAAAATGCACAAACCACTTCAACAAAACCTAAAACTTATCTCGCGGATCGGTGGAAAATCCAGATAGGTAGAATTTCGCACTTCTCTAATAAATACATTAAATTGTCTCAATATAAAATACATGTTATCCTTATCATTGAATTTAGCGTTATATGTTTGCATGAATAAATTCGACATAGTAAACTATAATGGAACAATATTAGTTAAATAGACATATTTCATAATAAAAGACGGGGAATAGGAAATTATGAAAAATTAGGGCCTACATGTTTTGGATAGGGTATTTTTATATCAAATATTAATTTAGACCCTGTTACTATTAGGTTCGCAGGCACCGGAGTACTGGTAGAGAATAGGCGGTCAAAGTCTTCGAAAACGGATAATCAGGTGAGTGTATTGTCTTCTTGCCAAACTATTTATATATATATATATATATATATATATATATGTGTGTGTGTGTGTGTGTGTGTGTGTGTGTGTGTATGTAAAATGATTTTACTTGGATTGGATGATTTTACAAATGATATGGATCAAGCAGGTTTGGGGTGAGTTGGTAAAATGGATTTTCATTGAATTACGTTGGTTTTAAAAGAAAGTTGAAAAATGATACATTGGGTTTGGTGGTTTTAAAGGAGAGTGGAAAAATGTCTGATTTTCTAAATCAATGGTGGAAAAATGGTTTTTACTGAAATTAGTGGGTTTTTAGATAAAAGTGAAAAATAAGATTTTTGAACTAAATTGGTTTTGGTAATGAAGGTTGAGATTTGTGATTTGACGATGTGGATTGACGATATTGATTAGATGATTGTTATAGATTTGTGGTTTGATGATAATGTTATGGATTTCTCCCCGTAAGGGGTGTGAATTATATTCTCTCCATAAAGGGTGTGGATTTTTAGACGAAATTGTTGATTTGGACGATGCCATAGTTTTTTCCCCGTAAGGGATGTGGATTATTTCTCCCCGGAAGCGGTGTGGATTTCTTCCCATGGGATGTGGATAGTTCTCCCCATAAGGGATGTGGATTATATTTCTCCCCAAAAGGGGTGTGGATATTTCGTAGAAAGGTATTCCTATGGATGTTACGATACCGTTGCAACTCCCTATCGTGAAGTTAAAACGATCACTATGGCTAGCCAGTGAGTGGTGTGGTGGTGTGATGTTTTGAGATATGGTGTTTTACTTATATTTGGTGATTTATTATATATGGTGATTGGTATTATTTTATATTGGATGGGTTTGAATAAAATTTATATATATTGATTTATTTTCACTGCTTATATTATGGTGAGATATTTATATTGTGGTAATTCTATTAGCTATGTAAGGTTTGTTTATACACGTTATACTTGATTCATTTAAATGTTCTACTATTGCGAATTAATTATTATTATTCTAAAATATTTTTACTAAGAAGGCAGTATACTCGCAGGTGAAGCAGATAGGAGTCGGTCCCCTACTGGCGCTAGATAGAGTCCTACCATGGTGTCGGGTGTAGGTTTTGAGATGAACTGTCTGGGGTAAACCTGTGAGAGGTTCATGGTATTTATTATTGTTGTTCATCTATTTGGGTACGGGTGAGTCCCCATAGAAATTTTTTTTGTATATGCATATTTAGATGATTGTATACAATTGTATGTATATTGTCGTTCTATGAGTTGGTTTGGCGTTCAGGTAATGTCATGTCAACGTCACGCCAGCCCCACAGTGAAGGGTGTCTGGGGTGGGGTGTGACAGGGTCATTGTGGACATTGATTGTTTTATGTTTGGGGGTGATGTGTAGTATGTTAGTATGTTATCTTTTTGTTAGTTATGTAGTTTAAGTTTAAATGTTATTTAGTTAATTTGTATGCGTGTTTGTTTAGTATTACTGTTAGTATGTTTATTGTTTGTAGTTGTTGTTGTTGTGTGCTAAGTTTTGTAGTTCATCTGGGCCATTATCCGATGATAAGTCTATCCCTTATTTGTTTATCGAGGTCGACCATAATGCCCATTCATGTGTGTTCTGTGTGCTTGATATTTCGTTGTGGTAAAAGTTATTGTGGATCCTAACTTACACGAGCACGTAGACTCAATGTATAGCTATCCAATTGATTTGACGCCGATTATCCGTTAGCCAAGTTCATGACAATAGGAATTCTAGAACCTGATTTGGGGGAAACTTAAGACGAAATCCTAGGTGATGTAGTTCAGAAGACATTATTTAAGCATTCATTTTGATCGCTTGAGCCATTGAAGCCTTCCATACTATATGTTTTATCTCTCGTTACCCTGTCGAAGCCTGTTAACCGTTTCAATTCTGAACACGTAACAAATGCCCTAGCCAATTAAAGTTTTTCCAAACCATTGTCGCTAAACCTAAGGCACTATTTGAGTGAAATCAAGTTAGCGTTTGGTCTACTTGAAGTAAACGGTTGGGTTTTGGGAGAACTATTGATTGGTTCGGTATTCGAGTACTCACTTGTCATTTTTCTATCGTATTTCCACACTCGTCAGATTGTACAAATCAAATAAGTTTGAGGTGTGTTTCATAATGTAAAAAAAAACATGTGTATATACAGTTTTATTTTTGTTTGTTTAGATAAGTGAGTACTATGTTTTCAAATATAAGTTCAGGGTTGTTTCAAATTGATTTGTGTGGGGTTACGAGTGTGATTGAGCCAAGCATTATGCCTTGGGTATCGTTAAGTTAATAACGTTAACCTATTTTTATATTCCTGATATACTCTTGGCCATTTGAAGAAGAAAAAAACCGAACCAAGTTCTATTGATCTTTTTGAATTTCCAAGCCTACATTTGTGGAGAGTGGAATCTAGTCAGGCATATGGATTTCCTATACCTTTATGGTTTAAGTCATGAACTTTGTTGGTAGATAATCCAATTCGGTCTGTGGATGGTTGTATGATTGAGTTTTCACGCGCACACTTGAGCAGGATCTAGAATGACGCTTACTGTTATTGAATATTAAAATTCTAGAACACCACATGGTGCGTTTTACTCTTGAAATTGAAATGATTGGGGGCCAATGAGGGAAAAATTTTGGTCGTATAGATGAAATTCAAAACTCATACGTTGTTGTTATTTTTAGTTCGTTAGTGTTTTTCATTTTTAGTATTTAAATTCATTAATTAGTCGTGGTAGTTTAATTTATTGTGTGGGTGTTTTACTTGAGAACTAACAAAATTATAAGTTTGGGGTTATTTGATAGGTTGATTTTATCTATCTATTTTCAAGTCGATTTTGATAGTTTTCGAGTGTTATTATAATATTTTAATATGTTTTAATTCATTTTTATTTGTTTTGGTATAAATCAAGTGTTTGGGACAAAAAATGATGAAAACGGTTGAAAATCGAACAAATTAGTGGGACGTCGGTGGAGAAATGGTTAAAAAGATTTAAAAAAGGAAATAGAACCTCCACCACTGCATTGATGGTCTCCACCACTACAGCGGTCAACAGGAAGAAACCTACTGACTTCGCACCGCTGCAGCGGTCCGACACCAGGTGGCTTAGATATTTTAGGATATTTTGAATCCCTTAATATCCCCTTCTTCCTTAACACAATATGACATTTTTGGGACTTCCTTGAGAGCTACAAGGCATACCAACAAGGAGAAATCATTCATTTAAAGATGAGGAAACAAGATCAGAGCAGAAATCACGGATGCGGAACCGTCAATTCTTCAGATAATGGTTATTCTGATTTGTTTCTCTCTTTAATTCTTAAACCCTTGTTGGTATTTGATCATGTTTTTCTTATTTATAGTTGAATATTAGGTTATGGCCATGTATAGCTAAACATATATTGTCTAGGGTTTGATTGAGTTTATGAAAACGTTGTTTGTATAAATCTATGTTTCGTTAATGGTTGTTCATCCGTATTCGATTATGTTTACCATTTTATTACTTCAATAGAATGATTGTTATAATATTGTGGTTGGTTTGAGAAATTGCGGTTTGACACTCGAGAGAGAAAACCTCGGATTCGGACTAGGGTTTAAACACAACGCGACGATCTAATGACTCGAGAGAGTATTAAAAACTGTGTAATCCGTGAGCTTGGGGCGAGACTCACGTGATCAGTGTCATTTATACGCTAGATGACGACATTGTCATTGACGCGAAATCGCATATTCATTTATTTTACACTCATGAGAGGTAGTGAATGAGTTTTCGATACTTAAATTGTCTGATAGTTTGAATATCGTTAATGTAAACTAGATTGGATCAAACAAGTATAAGTAAACGAAATCAATCCCTAGATAATATATTCCCATTAACGTCACTATTAGTATTTTAGTTTAATTAGTTTAGTTTAGTTTTATTTATTTAAACAAAAATCTAAATTTAATCACCTAAATAAAGTTTGGTTATGACAATTGCGGTACTTAGCAGCAATTTAATCCAATCCCTGTGGATACGACAACCCTTCTCATTCACTATTCTATAAAACTTTACGCGTACACTTGCGGTAAAAGTAGCTGATAGGTGTAAATTACCTACGTATTTCCAATCCGAATTTGTTAGTTTTCGAGTATGTTTATAGTTATTTTTATACGTTTTAATATGCTTTTATTCTTTTTGTATAAATTAGGTGTGTGGAGCAAAAAGATAGGAAACTAGAGTGAAAATGATGAGATCGAACCAAAGGCGAGTCGAAGTTACGGTGGATAAACAAGCAAGGAGGCAAAAATATGAAGGAAGCCCACAGCCTAGGCGTCCAGACCTCCGCCTAGGCAGTAAAGATGCTGAGAATGACAAAAGGCTACTGACAGCCCACTGCCTAGGTAGAAAATTCCTCCGCCTAGGTGGAAACCCCAGTAGAAACATTTTCAAGTCCACCACCTACTTCTTCGCCTAGGCGGTCACCAAACCTGCAAAGTCGGTACAGGTTCTGTAATTTTAAGGCTATTTTGGACTATTATGCAATCCAATTTTGGAAATACTGAAAACATGGAAGTTGAATATATTTTTCTTAGCTTTCTATAAGTTTTTGAATCACCTCAATCGGAGTTTGGATGAAGAAGTTACAGCCAAAACAAAATTGCAAACCTGCAGTAACTTCGCCAAAGCAAATTTTTCTACGCCTAGGCAAATTTCCGGCAGAAAGTTAACCGACTTAATTTCACCTAGGTGAATTTTTCTTCGCCTAGGCGAAAATCCTGCAGCACAGCCTTGATATTTATTAGATATTTTGAGATATTTTGGCCAATTTTTAATCCCATATCTCCTCCTCTCTTCCCTCTCTTCATTCCTTAAGGCCTCAGGCAATTTTTTAGGAGTAGGGTTAGGGATTTTTGAGGGAGAGCTCTCAACCCAAGGTGGAGGATGAAGAGGGAAGCGATTGTTTGACGGTTCTAATGCCAATTCTTCGGATATAGGCTAAGTCACTCGTTTCTTCTCTTTATTTTCTTCATTTTGGTAGTTATTGAGCATGTTTAGCTCATTTTACATTGTATAAACGGTTAGGGCCATGAGTTAAACATGGATTGTAATAGGGATTAACGTATTATTTATGAAAAATGTAGTTTTGGTTGAATTTTTGTTTCGTTTATGGTTGTTCCTTATAATTTCGATTATGTTGCCGTGTTTTCTATGATTATATGCTAGTTTAGATATATTGAGAATACGGGGTTTGACACTCGGGAGAGGTAACCCCGAATGAGGACTAGGGTTAACACAACACGATAATCTAACGACCCAGAAGGGCGTTAGAAAGTGTGCAATCAATGACGTTGGGGCGAGACTCATGTGACCTAGAGTCGTTAAGACGTTGAGAGGGACTTCGGCGTTAACACAAAGTCACGTATTCCCCAGTCTTACACTTGGAAGAGGTGGCGAGGGAGTTTACGAATCGAGATTGTCAGATACGCTGAACGCCGTTAATGTTAGCTAAAACGAAATCAAACGCATTTAAGTAAATAAAGTTAATCCCTAGGCAATCTACTCCCTTAAACAATCTCAAATTAGTATTTATAATATAGTTAACTTAATTAGTATTTTAGTTTAGTATTAGTATTAAATTAAATTTTATTTTTGTCGCCTAGATAAAGTTAGGTTACGACAATCGTGATACTCGATAATAACAACACCAATCCCTGTGGATACGATACCCGACCGAAAGGTCCATTATACTAAAACTTGATCAGTACGCTTGCGGTGAAAGTGGCAGCGCTTATTTAGCGGCCACCAGTAGCGACATAATATTCCTCTACCAACAAATATGAAATCAAAAAATCGAATAGAGATGACTTTTGACTTTAGAATGCAATTTCTATATTAGATTCGCAAGCATTTGATTCTCGCAAGACCTAATTGCTTGAAAACAAGTTCAAAATCATATGATGTAGAAATGAAGGCCATCAGATAAGTTACAGTATATTCTTGAACAAATGTGTATCCAAGAGAACGAGAAGCCATGAAAGAGCTCAGAGAAGTTACAGCCAAGCATCCATGGTAGGTTTGTTTACATAATTCAAAACCCTAATAAATTGTGCATATTTAAACAAATAGAGCTCAGTAGACAATGTTACATTCAACACGCATATTCAAACAAATTGTGTGTTGAATGTAACATTATCTACTGTAACATTGTCTATCAATCCAAACCATAGGAGATATCTTCTCATCGTTCCCAAAACTTTAACCGAACTAAAATTCAAACAAATTTAAATCCAAAACAAAATATGTGTGTCACATATTCAAAAACAAATGTGCATGTTGAATGTAACACTCCTTCATATTGCCAAAAATTCAAAATTCAAATTGCGTGTTGAATGTAACACTATGTATATTCTAAAAAATTATTTTTTTAGAAAAATTCAACAATTGGACTCATTGTTTTTGTGTGTATGTTGAATGTAACATTTCTAAAGTTTAGTCCTATACTATGCTTGTTGATTACTCTCTGCAAAGTTTCATAAGTTTGGAAGATTAAAAAGCTTCATTGATATTCAAGCACAAATATGAAATCAAAATTGAATGAAGATGACTTTTGACTTCAGAATGCAATTTCTATATCAAATTCGTAATCATTTGATTCTTGCAAGACCTAATTGCTTGAAAACAAGTTCAAAATCATATGATGCAGACATTGACGAAAGAGACCAAATCGATAATGTACAGATGATTGATGGAAGAGGCCAACCCCCAAACGCTAAAATTCGATCTCTACAATCATGGAATCAAAATTATAAAATAACATAAAAGTTGGAAAATCAAAATTGAAATCAACGGAGAGCACAAATTGATATTCAAGCACAAATATGAAATCAAAATCGAATGGAGATGACTTTTGATTTCGGAAACACAATTTCTATATCATATTCGTAAGCGTTTGATTCTCGCAATACCAAATTGCTTGAAAACAAGTTCAAAATCATATGATGGAAGAGACTAAATCGGTAATGTACAAATGGTTGATGGAAGAGACAAACCCCCAAAACCCTAAAAATCGATCTCTGCAATCATGGAATCAAAATAAAAAATAACGTCGTATTCTCGAAAAATCAAAAATTGAAATCGACGGAGAAGGGAGTGAGAGACTGCGCTTACACAGATCCCAGTGGAACGACGACAACGATGGCTAATGGCGAAGTGAAGACGACGACGACGACAATGGCGAAATGAAGAAGACGACGAAGTGAAACGACGACTCCTAGAGAATACGGCGCTTGCTAGTGGAGACGATGAGCGTAATAGACGACAGCGGTGGAGGAGGAGATGACGGAGGCGAAGGAGGAGACGACGGCGGTCAAGACTCAGGAGAGAGAACCGAAATGGAGATTCACGAAGATGGAGTGAGAGTAGAGTTGAAAATGAACAGGGGCAATTTAGTAATCTGACATTTGATAACTTTTTTGAATTTGGGACTAATCAGTTCATAAAATGATTAAGATATGAATAATCCGCCCATAGAATGATTAGTACATGAAAAGTTATTTTAGAAGTTAGTGGTAATTTTCTCTTAAATCTTTAATTTTTTACAAATTAAATGGGGCTTAAATGGGGTTGAATTTAATCACATCTAGGGTGCAAACGTCTAGGTTCAGTTACATTTTGACATCAATACTAAACCAAGTTGGACATAAATTCAGAAAACGGTTTTTTTGGATTCATTGTAAAATTTTAAAGAAAACTGAACCAAAAAAAATCAAAATTGTTCACTTCGGTTTTGGTTTATGGTTTTTGCTATTTTGGGCCAATTGTTTTAGGTTTAAAAAAATCATTGACCTATTTAGGTCTACCAAAAATTTGAAAAGCGAAGTAAACTCTTTCCTCTTTGAAACCAAATTGCTTGAACATCTTCACGCCTAGAATCGCGTGGTCCGATTCGATTTATTGTTTTTTTCAATATTTTCAATTTTTACTTATAGCCCTAATCACATCCCCTATCCTTTTACAATTTGTTTTTTTGTTTTTTTCAATATTTTCAATTTTTACTTACACCCCTAATCACATCCCCTTTCCTTTAACAATTAGACCCACTGTCATTTGAAATATAACTTCGAGATCTATTCTCATTTTCTAAAAGTTGTATTGTGATCCCTATCGGAATTTTTCGGGTCAATTTGGTTGATATCATCATTTCTTTTACAAATTTGCTCCTATTGAAGAAGTTTGTGTTACTGAAAATTAGTTGTTTACCCTTTTTTACTCTTTTCGTTTTAATTATTGTTTTCTTTAATTTTTAATTCTTTTTGAATTTTATTTTTTTATTATTAACTTACTTCTTTTTTATATTTTTTGTTGTTTATTCTTTTAATTCTTTTTTTTTATTGTTTTATTATCCATTGTACTTTTTCTCTGTTTTTGTATTTCCTACATTATTCTATTTATCTTATTTATCACCAATATGAATTTTGAAAATATATAAAAAATCAAATATAAAAAAAAAAATATATATATAAAAACAATAGAATACTAAAAAAAAAATAGAAAACACAACAAACAAATAAAAATAATTAAAATGGGAAATAAAAAATATTGAAATCGCCAGAGGTAAAATAATACAATAACAACTAAGTTTTTGTCTCACTTATGTAAGGAGACATAAAATAATAATAAGATAAAAAAGACATCAAAAACCGGAAAAAAAAAAAAAAAGAATAAATAAAAACCAAAACAAAAAAAACTAAAAACATAGAAAACAAAAACAAAAGTAGAGAATCAGAACAAAACTATAAAACAAACACAAAATACATAATAAGAAAATTATCCTCAATCAAAAAAAAAAATCAGAATATAAACTCACCACCACGTCAAACATTCAATATTATCATCATCACCACCGAACACAACTATCATTGCACTAAAAATCACCACCACGACCACAGCCATCGTTGCCATTGCAACTATTCACCGCCAGCACCACAACCATACATTATATCATGTTATCTTACCCTATATTTTTTTAACGAAAATCCTAATTTAGAAAATATATAATATTCCCTGATAAAATTATCTTTAATCAATTTTTGCATAATAAACACTCATCACCTCAACAAAAATTGAATGTCACTGTCATCCCACCAAAAATCACCACCACTACCACAACCACTGTCGACAGCTGCAACTATTCACCAACCACGAATATTCGCTACTAACACAACTACCATCGACCACCACAACAAATATTCACCATCACTGCCAACCACCATAGCAAACGTTCAACAACAACAACACCACAATAAATAATCAATAGTAAATAATAAAAAATATACAAGTAAAAATATCAAACAACAACAACTTAGCCTTTATCCTATTTATGTAGGGTCGACTACATGAATCCATTTACGCCATAGTAATCGATCAAGGGTCATTTCCTCCATCAGGTTTAATGTCATTAAATCATTTCTAATAGTCTCGTTTAACTTCTTCTTAGGTCTACATCTACCTCTAGTAGCCCCCTGCACTTAAATTAAACCACATTTTTTCACTAATACTTCTATGAGTCTTCTATGCAAATACCCAAACCATCATAGACGATTTTCTCTAATTTTCTGTTCGATTGGTTTCCTAAATTCTTTTTAATAGTTTCATTATTGATTTTATCCATTCTCATCTTCCCACTCATCCGCCGCAGCATCCTCATTTTTGTCACCCCAATTTTCTAAACATGATTTATTTTTACCGCCCAAAATTTTGAACCATACAGAAGTACTGGTCTTATAGCAATTCTGTAGAATTTTCCTTTAAGTTTCAACTGAATCCTACGATCACAAATCACCCCAACGATACTTCTTCACTTTAACCAATCTACTTTGACTCTATGCATAATATTCTCCTCGATTTCGTCATTGCTCTGAATCATTAAACCTAAATATCTAAAATGATCAACCTTTGGCACCTCCTCATCTTCAATTTTGATTGCACCACCGTCTCTACGGGTATTACTAAAATTGCAATGCATGTATTCCGTCTTGTTTTTGCTAACTTTCAAACCTTTCAACTCGAAAGTTTATCTTCATCTTTCTAACTTAATATTAAGACATATTCTACTTTCGTCAACTAATACTACATTATCCGCAAACAACATACTTCAATATTATGACATCTTGAATGTGTTTTGTGAGCTCATCCACCATTAGAACGAAGAGTTAATGATTTAAAAATTATCATTAATGTAAACTTATATTAACAGGAAATGCACAAGTATCATCTTATCTTGTTCAAACACTAGTAACTATACCTTCATACATATCCTTAATTACCTCGATGTGCACATTGGATACTTGTTTCTTTTCTAGAACCCACCAAATTTCTCTAGGTACCCAATCATAAGCCTTTTCTAAATCCACAAATACCATATGTAAATTTTTTTTATTTTCTCTATATTTTTCCATTAACCTCCTGAATAAATAGATAGGTTCAGTGGTTGATAGGTTGGGCATAAATCTAAATTGATTCTCTTCTATGCTCATTTCATGTCTTATTTTATATTCTATTACTCTCTCCCAAAGTTGTATAGTATGACTCATAAGTTTTATACCCCGATAGTTCGTGCAATTTTGAACATCCCCTTTATTTTTATAGATGGGCACTAAGATACTCCTTCTCCAGTCGTCAGGCATTCTTTTAGTCCTCAAAATGTCATTGAAAAATCTAGTCAACCACCCCCTATCCCAATATCTCCCAAACTTTTCCACACCTTTAGAAGGATTTCATATGGCTCTACTGCTTTTTCAATTCTCATCTTCCTTAATGTTATTTTAACTTCTGAAACCCTAATTCTTCTATGAATCTTATCTAAAGATAAACTAAGTAACTCTAGTCTAGATTGCCCAACATTATTCTCATTAAATAAATTATAAAAATAATTTCTCCATCATTCCATAATCTCTCCATCTTTCACTAGTACTTTTTTTATCAATGTTTTTTATGCATCTGACACTTCCAATATCTCTAATCTTTCATTCACGTCACCTAGCAAGTTTAAACATTTCTTTATCTCCCTCTTTTGTATCTAACTTTTGATACAAATTATCATGCGTCCTAAATTTTGATTCCTTAATTACTTTTCTCCCCTCCGTTTTTATATGTTTATACTTCTCCAAACTCTCCCTACTTCAATATTTTTACTATTCTTTATAAGCTATTTTATTGCCTCGAACGACTTTTTGGACCTTCTCATTCCACCACCAACTTTCTTTATATCATGGTTCTCCTCCTTTACAAACTCCTAAAATTTTTCTTCTTATCTCTCTAATACGACTAGTCATATCAGTCCACATTTAGTTCATATCCTCATGTTTCTTCCATAACTCAACATTGCTAATTTTATCCTTAAACAACTCCATATTTTCACCTCTTAAATCTCTCCAACGTATCATTGTCTGCCTATTTATCCTAAACTCCCATTTCCACCCATGAAACTTCAGATCCGTTACCATTAGTCTATGTTAGGCAGCAATACTCTCTCCGGGTATGTCTTTACAGTCCTTACATATTAAACGATCACTCGTTCTAGTAAAAATAAAATTTATCTGATTATTCCTCTGACCACTCTTAAATGTGTTAAAGTGTTTATCCCTCTTCTTGAAACATGAAAAATTCCAAACAATAATAAAAAAATTATTTTAATGTAAATCAGAACAAGAAAAATTATAATTGTAAAATTAACAACAAATATTCAAATAATATACAAATTAAAAACAAACAATAAAAAAGTTGCTTAAAAAAGAAACCAAAATAAAAAGATACTTACATTAAAGTTTTCAACAACAAAAAAAGAAATATAACATAAAAAATCGGCTCAATAAATTCACAAAAACATCAATAAACAAACAATAAAAATTTAGATTTGGAAACCCAATTCTAGAAAACTAAATTGCAACAATTCAAACACAACAACAAATATTAAAAAATACCGTAAATAATTGTAAAGTGACATATGGATCTTCATTAGCAAAATTAGAGAAACCAACGATAAAATTTAAATAAACCAACAAAAAATTAATAAACTATCCCAAAAAAAATGCTCTCTCAAAATCCACAAAGAGAAGAAGCCAAGATAGAGAGAGTTGATCATAAATGTTATGTTCGATGGCATGGAGCTATGGTGGTGGTAGTGTAATGTTTGATTGTGGTGGTGGTGTTTATTGTAATCAGAGTCACCCCTTGCCCAAAGCCACCAAAACGGTCACTTCGGACCCCTAAATTTTAGGGCTCCCATCGAATTGACCCTATTTTTTGTTATTTTAAAATAATTTTTAATTTGTTATGTCAAATAAAAAATCTCAATTTTAGTTCAATCACTATATAAATTATATTTTCTTTTGATATTTTAATATTATAAACATTCAAGAGCCCCATTTTTTTATTTGGCCTTTTTGAACCTCTAATCTATTAGGGCCTCCTTGGTAGTGGCCGGTGGAGTTAATACATATAAATAGATATAGATAGATATTAGATATAGAAAGAGAGATAAGAGGAGGAAAATAAAACGAAACAGAAGGCGGAGGAGGAGGAGGTGTGGTGGCAGTGGTAATGGTGAAAATTTGTAGATGGATTTGGGAGAGAGAGAGAGAGAGATCATTGATGAGGGTAAAATGGTAATTTCATTTGCCTTCTGCAGTGGCCAAGTGGAAGTTTATGGATCAACCCAAACATTACCACCTTTCTTTTTCAAGTGTAAGATTATGGCGCAAGAAGAAGGGGTTGATCTGTCTCATCTTAACTTGGTTCTGCTTTCTCTACTTTTTGAAGAATACCAAAGTTGGGTTCTTTTCCTACCCATATCGAATAAAACACGATGAATCAAATCTTTTTCATGTAAAACCAGCTGCTTGATTATATCAAGAAAATCATGTAGTTTTATGAAATTGTATGCTATAGTTCTATTTTCGATAGGGACAGTTGACAATTGAATTAAGTTTTTCTATTATTTTTACATCTGTAATAATGCGAAAAGAAGTTTATTTTTAAAAGATAAGGGTAAAAAGATAATTGGTCAGAAAAAAAAAATAAAAAAAAAATTAACATAAGCCTCTATGATATTTATTAAAAGATAAAAATTATCGTAATCATCGTTTCGGATGTGAGGCTATTAGTGCTAATTTTTCATAAACAAATCATCATTTAGATTACAAAGAAAATACAACTTCAAATACTAATAATAAGCCCAGAATTATGTATGCAGCTCCACGTGGGCTCCTAAGATCGGCCAAAATTTGGGCCTTACTTTTTTCAATGTATGACATAGAAAAAAGGGCATTAAAATTGAGGGAAAATTATTTTTTATCTCTAAAGTATGGGGTGGGCATCGCAACAAGAGGAGGAGAATTATTTTTCTTTCTTGACATAAAAAAATAAAAAATAAAAAAAAGAACGATGAGTGCACCAACAAAGGAAAAGATTGGAGTGCGATGATTGTACCCAAGATAGATCTAAACCGATAGAACTTGATTAATTGAGTATTTTTACAATAAATATTTTAAATTTGTCGATTAGACTAGTTGTCTTCAAATTTCAGAATATATATTTGTGGAAGTCATTAGAGTTGTAAATATAGAACATAACTGATGATCGGAGAGATAAATTTGTTTATATATTCTAAAATGGTTACTCGGTTCATAGAAAAAACTATCGGTTCATTCGATAATTTTGGGTCCAAAAAGAGGACTTCCTACAAACGTCCCTAAATTAAATTGAGTATAATTTACAAATATAGGATGATGTTGATTATTATTTTTAAATCTTTTAAATAAAAAGTGAAACTTTATTGAATGTCACGCGAAAATCACCTTTTAATATGTTTGATATCCAATTGTAAATATAGAAGATTGAATTAAATTATTAGACAACACTATAAAGTCATATCATAAGATCATATTTATTGGTACTACCAAAAAAAAAAAAAAATTGGGGATATATCTTTATAAAAGCTAATTCATTGAGTATCAAAATTCATAATTAAAGGAGACAGAAATTAAAATTAGATTGCAATTGAATAATTGTGGTGTATATAGTACTCAACTATTAGAATGATGATTCTATATGATTATTCTATACAACTTCAAATGTAAAAGCAAACAACGAAAGGATAATTATATGAGAAAACAATATTTTCCTGAAATTTTAAAATGAAAATATTTTAAATTATTTTAAATTAAATACATATATTAAGAAACATAAAGTCTTACACCCATTTTTTTCTAAATGTACCGCCTTAAAATAAATATTTTTTTATTTAATTACTATTTTATCCTTTAAATTATTAATGCATATATTCCTTTAACATTTTATATATTTACACTTTCATCCCTCCTTCCTCTCCGGGGAGAATCACCATCGGTGCAACTGCCGACACCAACCATTGTGCAGAATTTGTCTGTCTCTTCACTTTCTTAGTTTATGTCTCACTCTTGCTCTCTTTTTCTCTCTCATCACTTACCGTCCACCCTCAGTTTTTCCTTACCCTACCTGTTAGTCCTCCCCACTCTTTTGCGGTCACCTCCAACCCCCTTTTCTTCTTCTTATTGAGATAGGAGATGAGAGTGAAAGAAAGTGAATGAAAAAAAAAAAAAAACAAGGATGATGAAGAAAAGGGGTTGGGGGCGACCGTAGGTGAGGGGAGAAGGGCAAAGGCAACGGAGATTAAAGGAACTGGATATTAAAATCACTAGATTAACACAGTTAAATATAAAAATTAAAAAAAAAATCGCATTCAATATCATATTTTTCTAAGTTAAATCTATTTGTATTTACATCAAAATAATAAAAGTATGCATAATTAAACCACATTTAATTAAACGGTACCTCTTCCAGCGCTACAACCTCAAAATTGGTAGTTTTCGAGACATTGTTTGAGTAGACTCTTCCGAGAGCAGCTTGATACGATCAAGAAACGGCAATTGAGAATGATTTAATTAGAAGTAACACAATCTTATTACCTCTAACAATATCCTCAATTTCCAATAATCTTATTCTAGTCACATAGAACTAGAATAGCTCTGATTTGAATGTAAGTGGTAGTAAAATTCAAATTATTGAGTGCAAATACAAAAGACAAGATTTGATACACCGAAAAGAGAAGATAGCCGAAATCTTCCTAGATGGCCAAAATTCTCATAGGGGGAGGTCAAATGGTCTCCCTCTATTTAAATAATCTATCCATGGTTCAAATCCCCTAATCCTTTCTTTCTGTATTTGTACTTTTGTCCTCAAACTTTCAAAGTTCAAGATTATTATCCATTCCCTTTTTAAGGATTTTCTTAACTTCCATTATAAATGAAGTGATCCATGCCTATACTGATACAAATTATGGCCTCCTTTTATTTTCTTTTGAGATAATAACATTTTTGGTCCTTCACAAATGCAATCGATGCTCAATTGTCCCCTCATATTTGACAATAAACACATTTGATACCTGACATTTTATTTTCGTTCAAATTTACCCCTCTATTAAGTTTTCTGTAAATTACTATTAAATTATATTTATACCCTTTAAAATTTTTAATTAGAATCATTTTATTTAAAGGTCAAATGTGTATTTTGAATACTATTGATCATCCTCTTCCTCAACCCAAACGATGGTTACCACCTCCCTCACCACACCACTCACAACCACCACATCACCGACGACCACTACCATCTCTGACCTCTCTCTCTCTCTCTCTCTTCTCCCATCTCTCTTTCTATATATCTCTCCTCCCATCTCTTCTCTCTCTCTCTACCGAAACCCACTTCTATCTCTCTATCACAATACTCATTTCAGTTCAAAACCAAATTTAAGCAAAATATCAAACAAAACATGTAGCTTGAAAACAAAATTTATCAAGAACTAAATCATCATTAACGAGGGCCTTCACGCGCGATTTCTTCACCGCCTTCTTGGCCGAGTCCTTGTGGATCACCTTTGATGGATACTTGGCGATACCGGCAACCAGGCAATGGCCGTAGGGGCGGTCTCGGGTGTCGTCATCGAAGGATCAGATGACAACCGCTTTATGGCCTGCGTACTGACCTAGCAGGAGGATCACGGCCTTGCTGGGCTTAAAGAATTTCCCCATTTTTGCCGCTGCTAGCAAAGAAGGAAAGAACACGAGACACAATAGGCGCACAGAAATATCACCATCTCTGTATCTTCCACCATCGGAACATCCATATCCGTATACACCATCACCTTCGTATCCATTTGCATTGTATCCACCGCTATCGCGACGGCCACCTCCACCATATCCACCACCACCACCGTAACCGTCACCACCTTTACCACGACCACCGAGGAAACCACCCCCTCCGTTCATCTTCTGAGCTTCAGATTTGTAGATCGGCGGTGGGTTAGATCTCTTAGCTTCTTATCTACAGATCTGAAGTCTTATTTTTTCTTACACACCATGAAGGATCGGAGAGAGATAGAGAGAGAAAGCAGACGTGAGAGGAGAGAGGAAAATGGGTTGTATATGTGTTGGTGATGTTGGTTCGCCATTGGTGCGACGCTGGTGGTGGTAGTGGTTGAATCGACAGTAATAAAAGATGAAGAGATGGTCGTGGACAAAATCCTTATAGCATGTTTGGTTGGATGGAATCAGGGGCGGAATGGAGCCGCATTCCGCCCTCTATTCCTATTCCGTTGTTTGGTTCTCCAATGGAATCACAAAAGTGATTCCATTATAATGAAATATGATGGAATGGGATTCTAACCCAATAGAATCAACATCCTAAATTACATAATAGCACTTATATTTAAGCCGTTGAAAATTGAGAACAAAAATTAAAAATTAAGAACAGAAACAAAAATTAGGGAACATAAATAAAAATTAGATAACAGAAAATTGGAAATAGAAACAGAAATTGAGAACAAAAAATTAAGAATAGAAACAAAAAATTGAGAATATAAACATAAAATTAAAGAACATAAAATTGAGAACAGAAACTGAAAATTGAGAATAAAAAATAAAAGTTAAAAACAAAAACAGAAAATCGACAAAAGAAAATTGAGAACATAAACTAAAAATTGAAAACAAAAACAGAAATTTAGAGAACAAAAATTTGAGAACGGAAACTGAAAATTGAGAATAAAAACAGAAAATTAAGAACAAAAACAAAAAATGGAGAATAGAAACAAAAAATTGAGAACATAAATTGAAAATTGAGAATAAAAACAGAAAATTAGAGAACGAAAAATTGAGAACGGAAACTGAAAATTGCGAACAGAAACTGAAAGTAGAGAATAGAAACTGAAAATTAAGAACAAAAACAGAAATTAGATAACATAAATTTAAAATTGAATGAAATAGTGAAATATAATAAAATGAAGGAAGAAATGGAATAGTGAAATATAATAAAATTTTATAATAAAGACATGAATTTTATTATATTTTATTTCATTGCTTCATTCATTTCGTATCAACCAAACAAGAGAATAAAATAATAATTTCATAGGTATAATGGAAATTTTACTATGCTCACTATTCAATTCTATCTCTCATTTCATACCAACCAAACAAGAAAATAGAATAACGATTCCATTGACAATTCCATTCCATTCCTTCTTTCATTTCATTTTTCCTTCCATTTCATTCCACCCTCATTCCATTTCGTCCAACCAAACGAGCCATTAGTATAAAAAAATACAGGGAAAAAGGTATGGACAATGAAAAGGTACACTATCATCCCTAAATTCAGAATAATTTGCAAATAGATATTATTAAATTAGTTTAAACAAAATAACAAAATTGTTCTTATTTTTAACATGAAATGACCAAAATACCCTTACTTTCGCGTTGACAATTAACGTTAACCTAGCAAAAGGACCAATTTGAAATGAAAATAATATATAAAGTACCAAATGTATATATTTCTAAATACGATAAACCAATTAAACACCAACAGAATTTGTGAGGTACCAAAAGATCATTATTCTTTTCTTTTCTTTTTTCGTGCGGGAATCTCTTCCATATCTCACCCTCCGATTTCAGCTAATTATTGAATGGTAACCTGACAAAATTAAAATCCGAATATAAATATAATGATCCGTTACATGCATGCAAAAAATAAAGAGAGATTTGTTTTAGCGTTCTATTTTTTTAGTTTTTGTTTCAGTTTCCAAAAGCAAACAGAAATATAGGAACATCACAAACCTATTTATGCTTTGTTCATATCTTTTTAGTATAAAACTTGGAAACATAATGCAATGGTTTCCATATTTTAGCTTTGTTCCCTACTTTCTTGGTATGGTAATAGACATTTGAGAACAGAAACATTAAACAGACCATTTTAAACAATTGCAAGGAAAAAAAGTAATTAATTTGGGTAAAATTCACTGATACCCGTTATTTCGAAAATCTACACTCTATGCCATTTGGAATGTATCTTCGACCCCTGTTAAATTAGAAACCCAACAACAATACCTCAAAATTCCAACGAACATATGGCATCAATTTCTTTTTATATATTTTTACTCTTATAATTTATTTCTTACATAGACTGATAATTCTATTCTTTCTAAAGAAAACAGTATTTGTTTAAAAATGAATAACAAAAATTAATAAATCTTTCACTTACTAGATTTTTTATTTATTCATTTATTAATTTTAATTTGATTCTTTTCTTTTTCTATTTTCTATATTCTATCCGCCGATAAAGTAATGAAAATTATATATTTTCCCTTTTTATGCAAGGAATTTTATATACAAAACGAGTTAAAATAACAAACACAATAAAGGGTTAAAAATAAAAATCTAATAATCTACCAGTTCACTGTTTTTCACTTGAATGAACATATATACAAAAGAAAAACTCATATAAAGATTTCATCAAGAAGTTAAAAAAAATATAACTCAACGAAATAATTTATATATAAATCTTAACTAAATTTCATAAATTAACAATATTTAGTACTTAGAATAATTTTAATTTTCAAAAATTAAGCATAATATACTCTTTAAATAAAATACAAAAAAAAAAAATTACATCCATGATTTGATCTTAAAAGTAATTAAAAAAATGAAAACAAAATTGGCCAAAACTAAAATTCTTTTTGGAGGGTTATAATACTAATTCTTGTATTAGATAGTGTTGATTATTTTTTTAATTATATAGTAATAATAACAAATAAATAATTTTATATTCAACATCGAAAAAAGGGAGTATCGGAGATTTTTTCCAAATAACCATGAATATCGTTATAAATTTTACAAATGACAGGAGTGTCCAAATAACAATGAATATTGTCATAAATTTTGCAAATGACAAGCGGGTGTCATTAAAATTTATCCTAATTAGAATGTGGAGTACACACCACACATGACAAAGGTTTAAGAAGATCTACAAAAACAACTTAAAATAATTAAATTAGCACTTGATTCTATTTTGTATCTTCAACTTCCGAAGCAAATTGTACGTGAAATGCCTCATTGACCGATTCTAATTCAACACAACCACTAAGTCTCACCAATATCTCTTTTTTTTTTTTTTTTTAATCTAATGATCTCTTTATTAATAAAGTGGAGAAATTACAATCTAAGACGGGAGAGACCCTCTTGATTCCTCACGAACATAAGAACTTACGATGTGAGATAAGAGACTACCTATAAGAAACAAAATAAGGCTAGTCCAGCCAATATTTGCAAGACGCAATAAAATTACATTCTCGATAAACATGAAATATCTAAATATCAAATAAGAGTAGCCAAAACCAAATTGTGTTCCAAAGATAGGCAATCGACCAGACAAGATTGTTCTTCTTGATTGAATGAACCAATGCTAGCGAATCGCTTTCCACCAAAAGAGAAAGTTGGCCCAAACGCAGAACTTCCTGAATCCCCAAGAACAATCCGTGGAACTCATCAAGAAAACTTGAATTAACAATAAGGGGAGAAAAGAAGACCCAACTAACAGCCCCAATACTGTCCCGAACAATACCACCACAAGAAGACGTCATGGTCTCCATCTTCAAAGCACCGTCCATATTAAGTTTGAAGCACCCCTCATGAGAACGGGACCAACAGCAAATTAGCGGACGTCGACGAATAACCTGCCTAATCGAGCAGCCCAAAAGAACCAGAGAATGAATCCCAAAAGAAGATGAAATCGACTTTGATTTAATCAAAGGACTCAGCTCTTTTACCCAGTTCTTGACTTTGAGAATAAACCATTTATCAGACATGGGAATATTATCATGAGTTGCACGATTCCAATTCTAACCATATTTCCTAACAAATCAACGACGGAATCAACGCACCTATTTTTTGAAACTAAGAACTCTCTTTTAATCTATTCCACCACAACTCAATACGATGTATTAAAGGCTAAGGGATAAAAGGAACATTAAAGAAAGAGCTGAAATGACGCCAACCTTAGAAGCAACCTCACTGTCCAGAAAACGATATTGGAGATTTTCTATGGATCGAACGATGCAGCAACAACAACCCAACACCAAAAGCACTTTTCTGAATCATGTCATTAACTACAATTTTATTCTTCAAAATCCGCCACATGAAAATCTTAATCCTCAAAGGAAAGCGGAGACTCCAAAGAATAGAATAATGATCAACTGGGGTCACTTCACCACTAATTGTCCTCCAAGCCGATTTGATGGAAAAGACGCCATTAACACTTGGAAGACAAATGAGAGAATCAGAGTCCGATAACAATAAAGGGAGAGAGCCCTCCAAGAAATCCTGAGCATCAACCTCCAAATCTGGAGACAACCATTCCTTGTCCTGTAAGTTTTGACAGAAGATAAAGAGTTGATAAAATGAAAATCATTAGCAAGAATACCAAAGCCCCAATCGTCATGCCAAAAACTAGTGAGTTTGCCATTGCCAACTTTCTATCTCGATAAATGCAGAAAAATATTTTTAGCCGACAAAATATCTATCCAAATTTTAGAACTACCAATATGATCTTTCCACAGCGCTAACGAGAGGTTATTAGTGTATTTGAAGCGCATAAAATCACACCAGAGAGAACTCCCTTTCAGCAGAGACCAAGTTCATTTGAGTAAAGATCAGCTTCATATCCTTTAGATTACGAAGACCAAGTCCGCCGGAAAGGTATCTTGACAGATTTTATGCTAAGCCACCCAATGCCTTTTCTTTTCGGAATCCGAGTGACCCCAAAAGAAATTCACAAACATGAATTCCATATCCTCCAGAATACTATTGTGAACGCAAGTAGAGGCCAAAAGATGAAGAGGGAAAGAAGATAAAACATGTTTCAGAAGAACATGTTTACCTCCACTAGAGAGAAACTTAGCTTTCCACCCATCAATTTTCTTTGACACTTTCTCGATAAGACCAGCGAAATGACTCGCTTTAAGATGACCGTAGATAAGGGACACACCAAGATAAGTACAAGGAGACCTTAGCGAAAACCGGTTGAAAGACCAATAGCTAGGGTGCGCGCATTTGGACAATTATGATGTAAATAGAAACTACTTTTCGGAGCTTGTGAGCACTCACAAGCTGACCAGAAGCCAATTGATACTCTTCAAGCACCTTCATCAAATTACTAACATTGCGAGAACTCCCATTGCAAGAAATGAGGGTATCATCAGCAAACATCAAATGAGAAATTAGAGGACAACGTCTTTTAGTAACAAAAGGTTGGACCCGACCATTGATCATGGACTGATAGATATTCCGACTACGCACCTCTTGAGCCAAAATAAACAGTAAAGACGAAATTGGATCGCCTTGACGCACTTCTCTAGAAGCTGGAAACCAAGCCTCATAAACCCCTTGAAACACCACGGAAAAGGAAGTCGGGTCAAAACAACTAGAAATAGCAGTAATAAATCCCGAGCTAAAACCATATCGTTTAAGCACCTCAATTAAAAAAATTCACTCTAGCCGATCATAAGTTTTAGCCATATCGATTTTGATCATAACATTACGACCACGAATATCCTTACCCAAATCTTTGACAAGTTCTTGGACTAGCCCAGTAGCTTCGGAGATAGAACTGCCTTTAACAAAACCGTGTTGTTGACCAGAAATCAACTTGGGCCGAAGGGAAGTCAGTCTGGTAGATAACGCCTTAGAAAAGTTTTTATAACAAATATTACTTAGACTGATCGGGCGAAAATCTTTGAGAGAACAATGTTGAGACTTCTTCGGAATAAGGACAAGCAAAGTACTTGAGAAAACAGTAGGAAGATGAGTTTCTTTAAGAAAACAATTAGAGACTTCCCCAACATCTTTACCCACAATATCCTAGGAAGATTGGAAAAAACACTTGAAGAGAAAGAATCCAAACCTGGAGCACCGTCAATGGGAATGGAACAAAGAGCGTCTTTGATTTCCTCCACCGAGAAAAGAGCCAATAACATTACATTATCCATATCCGTAACAATGTGAAGATGGAAGCAAAAACATTGTCGGAGTAAGAAACCAGTGCCGACGAGTATAAATCTTTGAAATACTCTGGAACCTTCGCTTTTCCATTTTTCCTTCGAACGAGCTAAAAACCATCCGGTTCAGCACTTGTCGTATCAGTAGCGTATCCTACTGCACCATTATCATTAGCCAAAGAATCTCCGTGCTCCGACTGAGAATCCCCATTAGTGACAGAATTCTCCCCCCCTTCATCCGTAAAAGGAACTTGGAGAACCTGAATGTCATCATTGTCCCGTACATTCGGCTGAGAAACGATAGACCCTGAACCAACGTTCACAGTACAGACTGTTGTCCCCTGACCTGTCGCAGCCTGAGTTGTTGCAGCCATAACTGTCGCAGCCAAGGTTGTTGCGACCAAAACTGTCACAACCGGAACATTAAGCGGCCCCGATTATGCAGCTGTAGCCTATAATGCTGCATCCTGTGGAGAAATACCCATAGGATCAGCCACCTTCGGTAAATCAGAATTTGGAGCACCCTCCTTGTCTGCACCAGTCACTTGCACCAAAGCTAGGTTCTCTTCATTAGGACCTTGATTAACCTCCTTAGATGAGCTAGGTGGGTCTACATTCATTTATGTTTTCCGTAAAGCCCTATTACCGCTTTTTTAGAAACTTTTTGACATTGTTTTTTCTTCATTCTTAGATTTTCCTTCTTCCAATGTATTCTTCTTTTCATTCAACATCGGACTTTTCCTCCGGCATATGTCTAAAGAGTGACCCTGAATATTGCAATAGGAACGAAAGGACGATATCCGATCGTACACAATTTCCTAAGAAAACCCATCTTGTTTGCCAATCCAAATCTTGGGTGGTAAAGGATTAGAGAGACCAACCTCTACACAAACCCTAACCCTAACAGAGTTCAATCTCGTCAAGGTTAAAGTGGTGGAATCAATAGCAATCACCTTACCAATCGTGCTTGCTATAGCTTTAAGAATATCTGGGACAAAGTAGTTGATTGGAAGCTTTGGAAATTGAATCCAAAGTGGAAGAATTGAGGCATCGGTTTTTGAGTCGAAAGCTTTATTCCAACAGCATACCTTATAATAAAAACCCTTAATAACATTGACCTCTCGGGAAAGGACCTTGAGAATATCTTTATCATTGAGGAATCGAAGAAGTAGCATTATAAACTTTTTTTTTTAACAAAATTGTTCAATTTTGACAACTTTTGGACACAATTTATAAGTGAAAAGGTTATGATTTAACCAATTTTGACATATTTTCGTATTTTAGCACAATCTAGTAACAAATATTTTGGACCATTGAAACGAATATTGGGTGAAATTAATTTAATATTACCCGAGTTTGAGAGAAGTATCAGAGAAATCATCCTCCGTCGAAGGTCCGCTGTTGCAACTGTAGGCATTGGTGGTTGAGTCCGACAATTGACCTTGATCTTCCGGGATCGTTGTATTTTCAAGTTCAACTAGCAGAGGTTTATTTCCTTTGCAAAGCATATCCATCTGCATTTAAAAAAAAAAATCATTTTATATGATGAAAAGTGACATATATATATATATAAATAAATAAATCTTACTTTCTCTTTCAATTGCTCGTTCTCTTCCACCAATTGAGCACCCTGCATATATACCTCTCAATAATCAAGGTTGTACGTTGAGTGAAAAGAAATTTTAAGGAAAATAATAACCATGCAAAGAAATGATCTAAAAAAGTTAATTTCACAATAGCCCCTAAAGTTTCAATTTCCTTAGTTAACTCCCTAAACTTTAGACATTGTGGCAAATTGTTCTTTTATTTCATTCAAATCCTTAATAATTATTTTTTATCATTTTCCATTTTACTCTTCAAACCCCACCCCATGGTCCCCAACCCTTATAATTGGCGCCCGCACATCTCATTATATCCCCATTTCTACCACCAGCAGCACCGGATTTATGTTTGTGGGAAAGTTGTTCAAAATTTAGAGATTAAAGTCCGGTGTAATAGCACAATTAAATATTTAACACTAAATATATTAAGTATTTATAAAATTAGTTGTGTAAGTGTGATTGATAACAAAATTAAACATTCGGACATGTAATTCACTTAATTTTTTAGAACTTATCACTTAATCTATTGAATATTTAATTATTATAACCAAGATTTTACAGTAAAATCTCACAAAAAAATTATATACAAAAAATTATAGACTGGGAAAATATAAAATTGAGAAAAAATAGAAGAGAGTTATAGAGAGAATAATTGTAAAAATTATTTCCGGAATAAAAAATTTTACAAAAATACTTTTTTGAAGTTAAAAATATTAAAAAATTGAATACTTGATAAATTCAGCACTTATAATTTCAGCACCTAAAATTTAAGTAGTTATAAACATGGCCTACGTTTTTTAACAAATTAAAATTTCTAGGGTCAACTTAAACTTTGACAACCAACAATTAAATCTACACAAATTGAAAATGATAAAGAAAGCAAACCTTCCTTTGAAGGTTGGAAATCTCATTCATGATTCGTTCACCCTGAAATAAATGAAGAATAATTCCACAAGTTGTTATATAACTTCTAAACTAGAGAGAGAGAGAGAGAGAGAGAGAGAGAGAGAGCGGTATTTTAGAGTGAGAGAGAGAGAGAGAGAGAGAGGACCTTTGTTTCAAGCACACGGCTAAGTCCTCCTTCAAGCATTTTCTCTAAATCCTGCAGTTCATCAACACCTAAGCCTTGAAGATCCTCACCCCTCATCTGTCTGTTCACATAAATAATTAATTAAGGAAAATTTTGATTAAAACTAGATAATAAGTGAGTGGGTGTTTTTGTAAAATAAAAACCTAATATTTATATACCTCAACTGATGGGTCTTGTCCGCAACCTCTTTGCTCAATCTTGCACGATCATCGTTGTCCTCTACCTAAATTTATCAGCATATATATATATATGTGTGTGTGTGTGTTCATTAAAATTAAGCAAGGTAATTATGAAAATTAAATGAAGCATCTGAAACTATATAATAATATAATATTAATTACCTGGGGATTGAGAGAAGGTGGATCAACCTTATCGATATTATCCGAGTGCATTTTATACTTCTTAAGGATATCCTTCATGCTGCATTAAAATTAAGAAAAATATAATTAGGTATCGCATTGATAATAGAGGAGAATGCACAATTATTATTGTTAATATATGCATATGAACTTGGTTCACTAGGTTAAATTCTAATTTCACTATGAAAATCAAAACTTAATCTTATTAGGAAAATCCTAACCACTCTCCATGTATCAGGGATTTAAGTACCGGTTGTTACGTAACGTAACGGCCGATACACAGTGGATTGTCGGCCCTCCGCTACCGTTACTGACCGATAAATCAGTTGCAAATCGATTCACGTGTTACCAGCCATTATGGCCAATTATGGCCTAAAAGGTGCCGTGACGGATAAATGGCCGTTACATGTTAGTGTACCAGACGTTACGGGCCGTTATGGCCAATTATGCATATTTGTGTCCAGTCGCCTATTTTTGCTCATTTTTCTCTTCACACCCAGTCATTTTCAATTCATCCTCCAACCAAGTCATCCAAGTTTCGGCCAAATCCAAGCTATCCATCCTTCTTCCACTTCATTTTTGGCTAGATCCAAGCCCTCCAATCTATTTTCGACCAGATGCAAGCATTTCTAGCAGAATTTCTTAATCAAAACAACAAGATTTTTCTGTTTCGAGCAGACCTGTAAGTTTCTTATATTTTTTTTAAATTTATGCCTATATTGGATTTAATTTCAGTCTTACAAACCATTTTTGCTTATATTCGGCTTACTCTATTATAGTTTTATTATGTTTGTGTAACATATTTCATTAAATGTTGTGCATCATTTTATTCTTTTAAGATTATTTAGTACAACAATTTTTAATTATTATTTTTTGTCCTTTTTATATTTTAAATATGTTGTATATACAGTTAAATGTCAATATCTATTAGAATGTGTTTATTAAGGATTAAATGAGTAGAAAAATTACAACCATTTAGTTTTTGAGGATTTTTTTATGATTATAAAAAATTCAAAAACGTTACAACGGCCGATTCTCCTTACGACCAATCTGATACTCCCGATACCGTTATACCGCGACAATTATCGTTACATCCTGATACCGCAATTTAAAACTTACTATATATAGATTATTTATATATCTCTGTAATTGAATCTTTCTCATATATCAATATCATCATATATCAATATCATCATATCATGTTCTCTCAATTTTCTGCCTCAATATTATTCTAACAATTATCGTTATTATCATGTCATTTATTTTGTGAAAATAAAACTTACAAGAAATTCGGATTGCTAATTTTGTTGTTAACAAAATAATATTTTTATATAAATTATCATATTTTCAGTCAATAATGGCAATATTAACAAGATTGCTTAAAACTAACTTTGCCTATAGACAAGATGTAATCCATCTTTGGTACAACCAAAAGTCATCCATATCATAAGAATCAAGAGCACATTATGTGGGGTTTGTTTAAGATACCTATTTATGAACCCAAAAAAGTTAGAATAGTAATAAAAGTACGGGGAAAATCTATTTTATTCCCAAAGTATTGTTCTATGAATCTTGTAAAAAAAACATAGACAGGTTCTTTTTTGTTCACATATCGGGTTTTGTTCTTAGTTTTGGGGGAACAGCAAATAGAAAAAACAGGAACAGAAACACTAAGGCCCGTTTGATAACCTTTTCCATTCCAAAAATTCTCATTCCATTCCCAGATTTTTGGGAATAGCGTTTAATTATTTTTGTTCTCGTTCCCATTTCATTCTCATTTGAAAATTGTGCCCATTTTTTCTTAAGAAATGAGAAACAAAAAAAAATTGTTTCCCATTATTCTCATTCCATTCTCAAAACCATTATCACTGTTCATCCGCTGACCAACCATCGTCCGCTGCCGGTCACCTCCGGCATTGCCGGCCACCTTCCGGCAACTTTCAATGCCACCAACCGTCCACCACCGTCACCCACCCTCCAGTCACCGTCCAGCCGTTGCCGTTCAGCCAAAACAAAAAAAAAAAAATTTAAAAAAAAAAAATAATTTTAGGATAAAATCGTTACCAAAAGCGATTATGTTCCCAAAACCAAAAAAAAAAAATTATCGTTACCAAACGCAATTCTACTCCTAAAAAAAAACAAAATTCTCATCCCATTCCATTCTCATCCCACTGCTGGAATGAAAACAGAAACGGTTACCAAACGCCACCTACACAAGCAAGGAATACATCAAATCTACAAAGGAGGTATTTACACATAACATACTATAGAAAAAAACCTCTAGATCTCTCTCTCACTCTCTCTCTCTATATATATATGCACACACAGAGATATAAACACTGTATTAATGAATCAAATACACTTGTGTAGAATAAAAAATTTAGGACAAAAATTACTATACAGGATGTGAAAAAAGATGCTCCAAGTCACATCTTGAAGTTCTTCAGTCCATTCACTCACCATCTCTGAGCTCTTTACTATTTTGGGTCCCAACAGTTACAAAATCCTCAATCCTCTCATCCCCATCCCCATCCCCATCCCCATCCCCATCCCCATTAAAAAAAAAATTAAAAATATAAATAAAATTTGTTTTATATATATATATATATATATATATATGTATATATATATTTTATAATTTTTAAAATTAATTTTGTATGTTAAAATTAAAAATTATATATACAAATTATAATTATTTTTTAATATGTAATAATTTTAAAATAATATATTAAAAAAAATTCAAAAAAAATATTTCTTAAATTATTAAAAATAATTTATGAATAATTGAATCAATTTGTATTTTCTTCATTAATTGTGCACCGTACCTTTCCCTCAATTCATTTGTTTAAAAAAAATTATATTTCAAAAATAATAATATTTTGAATTATTAAAAATAATTTATGAATTAACAAAATTAAAAAAAAAAAAAAAGAAAAAGTATAGATTTTAATTTGGTATGGGTTCGTTTGACATCCACATTCCATACCCCCTACCCCTAAAAGGGTATAGTGATGTTCCACTTTCGCCCATGATATTTCACTTGGTGCAATTTGGCTCCCAATGTATAAAAATTATTTTTAAATGAATGAAAGAAAAAAATTATATAATGAAATTGTTTTAAAAAATTATATATAAAATATATAACGAAAAATAATTAAAACAAATTGTGCCCCTAATATTTTGGTGATGTCAAATTTAAGAGTGCAGAGTGCAACGTAATATTTTTTCTCTCATGCAAGTCACATGACTAATTCCGACAATAAAATTGATTCAAAGTAGACAATTGGACCAAATTAATACAAAAAATAAACTTTAAGAGATAAATTGTAACAATTAAAATATCAAGAGCCAAAATAGTAAAGAGCTCCACTATATACAGCAAATGAAGAAATGGGTTCCCTAACCAATTAAACCATAGTGAAAGGGCTAATTCTGTAATAACAGAAGAACAACCGTCACTAGCTAGGGTTTGTGAATCCGCAATTCCTCCGCAGATTAAGAGATGACGTCAGCAGGGTTCCCCTAACACAAGGCAAGATCTAATCCCCCCTTGATTTCCTCTTCATTGTCTTCCTTACTTTGTTACAAGTTTTTAACCCCACTTAAAACCATGAACAGTTTCAACCCCCCACCCCCAAAAAAATATAAACATAATTAAACAGTTAAAAACCCTGCTGATCCAAGAACAAACCATCCAAGAAAAAAAAAAAAAGGAACAAAAAAAGGGTTAAAAAATAATTATATAACTATTAATTAATTTACCTGGAGCTGGCGAACTCAAATCGTTTGCCGGTGGTGGAAAAGACGATGAGCGCCACTTGGGCATCACAGAGAACGGAAAGCTCGGCGGCCTTCTTGAAGAGTCCTCTTCTTCTCTTGGAGAAAGTCACTTGCCTCGCCGTTATGTTGTCTATTTTCTTTATTTTGATCTTCTCCCTCGCCATTTTCCCTTCTTCAATCCCACAAATGATAATAAATAAATAAAATTAACATTATTCATCTCATTTTTCGAAGGGAAAGATGGGTTTTGTGAGGAAACCCTAGAGAAAGTACGAACTACCCATTAGATCTAAGAACAAGAAAAACAGAAATTAGGGTTTTTTTTCTTTATGTTGTTTATTGAATCAAAGGAGAACGCAAAAAAACCAACAAAGTTAAATCTGCTATGGAGTTGGAGGTTACCTTCTTCGGGAGTAAGAGACCTGTGTAGAGAGAGAGAGTTCAAGAAAAGGAAAGTAAACTAAAAATCCCCATTTACCACATTTGCTAAAGTAGGAAACATGAGAGAGAGAGAGAGAGAGAGAGAGTATGTATGCGTTTTTGGGCTAAGTGGAGAATGACTGAATGAGACCAATAGGAGAAGGAGTACTGCTTACTATTTTTAGTCATAATTGTTATTTAATATTGTGGAGGTAAATATTTATTTTGATGAATATGTGTGTATTTTATGTGGACTTGTGGCTTGCCGTACAGATAGGCCATGCTGGAAGTGGAAGACTATCAATAGCTATAACTTTACCTATACCCCTCTCCCCACCCTCGGCTAGTTGTTTACATTATTATTATTTTTTTAAAATAAAAATATTTAAATAATATTCTATGAAATTTATTTACGGAACTAATGTTACTCGTGGTTCGGTTCCCCGGGTATCTAAACACGGGGTTCAGAACCCCGTGTATATAATTGGGGTACCGTATACCCGGGGATCCGTTCCCCGGGTATAAATTTTTTTTTTTTTTTTTTTTATACTATATACCCGGGGATCCGATCCCCGGGTATACATAGTACACGGGGATCGGATCCCCGTGTACCAAAAATAAAAAAAAATAAAAAATTTAATTTTTGCTCGGGAACGGGTTCGCCCGTTCCCGGGCAACCGCTGCAGGCTGCCTGCCTGCAGCGGACGGGACATGTGCATGAAGCATTGACCTATAATAAATAGTAAAATTTATGTGGTAAAATTTTACTTCTTTCACGTCCGTTCCTCTATAAAATGGGGGGTTAATTTTTTTTTACAACTTACACATGAAACTTGAGAGTTTGATAGTTTTTTTTTTACAAGTTAGAATTGAGTTGAGATTGATTGCGGCTACCATTTGATTTCGTCTTCTTCACTTCGGTTTTTTCTTCCTATTAGGAGGTAAGTTTATTTATTATGTTTTGTTTAATTTATTTATTAGTTAAATTTGATTAAATAGTTTTTGTTTAATTTACTTATTACAAAATTTTAAAATTTTATACCGTTGGGAGTCCTGGCATAAATTTTCTATAAATTCTCTACAATTGTTTCTATCAAATTTATTCTTTTGATAATTTTTTCTTCTTCTTCATTAAGCATAATTGGTTTTTTCAAAATATCTTCCCCTATTGGAGGTAAGTTTATTTTATATATTTTGTTTAATTTATTTATTAGTTTAATCTATTATAATTAGTTAGTTAATTAATTTCTCTATAAGTTTCTCTATCAATTTAATTAAATTTTATTTTTTAAATGTGTTTAAAAAAATTATTTTATTATTAAAAAAATTACTTCTTCAATAATTTAGTATTTCAGTTAAAAAATTTAAATATTAAAAAATGTACACGGTGAGAGATCTATATCGTTCAATGGGACGTTATTGGCTTTTGGAATATGAATACTCATACTCTTTCGATCCAAGAGTTCGTTACTCTTCACGGTGGATTGCAAGAATGCGGGAGGAATACACTTATCGTGTCAACCAATCTGAGATTATAGTAGACGGATGCAGGCAATATAATATTCCAATCGTGCATCAATTGGCTAGAACAATGCCAATAGACACGCCACATAATCTTCAGATGGCGTTGCATAGGTACCGCGAAGAAAATAACCGAATGCAAATTCGAATTTTTTGACATGAGCTTGAAACGACAACACGTGAGCGTCTCGAACAAGGTTTGGTTGTCGAAGCGCGTACTTACATGAGATGCGCAAAAAAAACCTCAATATCAGTCAGATATTGAAATGTCTGATGATGAGAGTGATGTTTAATACTTTCGAGTTGATGAATTGCAGTTTAACTATGTATTTCCTTCGAAATTTAATGTATCGGTTCAATGTTAAATTATAAATAACGCTACTTCTACCGAACAACTGATTTTCTCTATTTCAATTGTTAGGTAGTGTTGGGTTAGTTTTTTTTAGTTAAATCTCGTGTACATTAGTCTCTTTTAATAATTATGTTTTTAAAAAATCTAATTTTTTTTATGTAGTATAATATTTGGAAACAAACTATTCAACCTATAATTTTCGTGATGTCTTCAAATATTAATTCAAGTGAAGAAAGCTCATTTAGTTTTTCAAGTGAGGAGAACTCGTACAGTGTTTGGGGTTGGCCTGGACCATGGGATCACCAAAGATGTTGGATTCTACGACCATACTATGATGACTACTGGAGTGATCAAGACACCAACCCGATAGAGTATCGGGTCGGTCTACGCCAAGAATGAGAATACAGGGTGAATGAGTCTGACAACCTTGTATCTCGTTTGAGAGATCTGAATGCACCAGTTCCTTATCGTAGAAGTGTTCAGATGCCTAGACGATGTATAATTGATGACACAACCGAGATCGAAGATGCAATTACACAAATTCGGCTAGAGAATAATCGAATGTTGTTACGCAGGAATCGATATTATCTACTACAGTTAGCCAATGAAATGGCTGCCGCAAGTAACAGAGCACTATTTCCAAGCGAATACCATAACGTCATGAATAATAATGAATATTTATCTGAGGGGTACATGTCAAATGAAGAATAAATATTTTTTTTGTAGTTCAATTGTCTTTTTAAGTGTTTTCTTGTAACTATTTTCTTGATTTTATATATTGCATTTCTTATTTATTGTCTTTTTAAGGGTTTTGTACCGAACACTGCTAAACATGATTCTAAATTATGTAATATTTTTTTTATGTTTATAATTAATTATACTTACATTTCCATAGAAAGATGTTGATTTACTGTGTATATTGCTTCTGAAATGGATAAAACATTGAAAGGGGAGATCGAATAAGAAATTGTTAGAAAGCATACAAAGTGAAAATTGGTTAAAATGAATATATATATATATATATGTATATATATATATATGTATATATATATATATATATATATATATATATATATATATATATATATATATATAGAGAGAGAGAGAGAGAGAGAGTTCTTGACATAAAAAATATATGGAGTGTTGTCAACTTTGGCGATTTTTTAAAATTCATCCACTTGTCCGTTTTTAGTGTTGTAAGAAGTATTATGGAGTGTTTCGAACGTAATTTATGCACAAAAAATTGGTTCACTTTTGTTACGGATATGCAGTCTTTTATTAATTCCAAAGTTGCCCAAAAAAATTCCGTCGTTATCGAAACAGCTCATCTTGTCAACTTTGGCGATTTTTTAAAATTTATCCACTTGTCCGTTTTTAGTGTTGTAAGAAGTATTATGGAGTGTTTCGAACGTAATTTATGCACAAAAAAATTGGTTCACTTTTGTTACGGATATGCAGTCTTTTATTAATTCCAAAATTGCCCAAAAAAATTCCGTCGTTATCGAAACAGCTTATCTTGTCAACTTTGGCGATTTTTTAAAATTTATCCACTTGTCCGTTTTTAGTGTTGTAAGAAGTATTATGGAGTGTTTCGAACGTAATTTATGCACAAAAAAATTGGTTCACTTTTGTTACGGATATGCAGTCTTTTATTAATTCCAAAGTTGCCCAAAAAAATTCCGTCGTTATCGAAACAGCTCATCTTGTCAACTTTGGCGATTTTTTAAAATTTATCCACTTGTCCATTTTTAGTGTTGTAAGAAGTATTATGGAGTGTTTCGAACGTAATTTATGCAAAAAAAAATTGGTTCACTTTTGTTACGGACATGCAGTCTTTTGTTAATTCCAAAGTTGGCCAAAAAAATTCCGTCGTTATCGAAACAGCTCATCTTGTCAACTTTGGCGATTTTTTAAAATTTATCCACTTGTCCGTTTTTAGTGTTGTAAGAAGTATTATGGAGTGTTTCGAACGTAATTTATGCACAAAAAAATTGGTTCACTTTTGTTACGGACATGCAATCTTTTGTTAATTCCAAAGTTGCCCAAAAAATTCCGTCGTTATCGAAACAGCTCATCTTGTCAACTTTGGCGATTTTTTAAAATTCATCCACTTGTCCGTTTTTAGTGTTGTAAAAAGTATTATGGAGTGTTTCGAACGTAATTTATGCACAAAAAAATTAAATTTATTTAAAATATCGATAAATCACCGTTAATCAATTCAAAGTTGCCGAAAATTATCGTGCCAAAACTTCTTTTTTTTGGGGGGGGTTAAAGCTGTCGGCGATTTTTTTTTTTTTTATTATTATTATTATTATTATTAATATTATTATTATTATTTTAGAAAGACATTTTTTAATTTCGTTTTTTTTTTTTATTTTTTTTTTCTTTGAGAAACGCATTTTCTAAATGCATTTTTTTTTTTAAACGTAAAAAAAGGAATTACATTTTTATAAAAACGCATTTTTTATTTGCGTTTTACTCTCATCTCCGTAAATAAGATTCAACCACCATGTTTTCAGAAATTAAATTTTATAAATATATTTTTTATGTCAAGAACTCTCTCTCTATATATATATCCATTTTAACCACTTTCCACTCTGTATGCCGTTTAAGAATTTGTTGCTCAATCTCCCATTTCAATGCTTTATCCATTTACAAAGTAATATATACGGTAAATTTACAATTTTCTAAATCTCCAAACATTACAAAAAAATGGATTTACTAACTACATAAGTTCCTATATAACTATATATTTACAAAAAATATATATTTACATTCCTATAACTAAACTAACAATTACATAATAAGCTATGTACCGCAACCTCGAGGTCGGATGTTCCTCCGCCCTCCTCGTTGAGCAATTGGAGGTTCCTCAGCCTCGTCATGAACTTGTGTAACTTGTTCAAAGTCCACGAACGACTGTTGCATACTTCCTGGGGTGATAACGGCGTCGTCCCCAAACCACTGCACCGGTGACACCTGTCTTTGTAATCTTCTTGGTTCGACAAATGTCACCGGAGGAATGACTCCTGAAATTGAAATAATTTCGCTTATATTTAGAGTATAGAATGTGGATGAGGGTCCGGCATCAGCACCCATGCCGTACATATCAGACGATCCGGCATCAGCACTCATGTCGTACATACCAGACGGTCCGGCATCAGTGCCCATGTCGTACATACCAGATGGTCCGGCATCAGTACCCATGCCGTACATACTAGACGTTCCGGCATCAGTACCCATGCCGTATATACCAGATGGTCCGGCATCAGCACCCATGCCGTACATGCTAGACGTTCCGGCATCAGTACCCATGCCATACATACTAGATGGTCCGGCATCAGCAGTACAGGGTTGGGAAGTAGGCTGAGGAACAGTGTGAGGAGCAGGATGGACGCCACGTGCCATGAACCTCGCACGTGATCCTGTTGCTAAATAACCCACGTCGGGCCAGTACTCAGGGTTAACCATGAACCTTCGTGTGATTCTCCAATACCAATTCATGTATTCATGGTCAACCCCTATCCCCTGCAAAAAGCTGACCATATCAGGTGCTTGTCGACTGTTCCACCTATCTATATGTTGGCGGTGTAATACAGTCCAGTCAGCACGATAGTGTCCTCGCCGACTAAGGGTGTGCAAGTTCTGATCCCAAGTACACTGCTTCGGAATCGGTTGCTGATAACCGAATTGTCGTAGTACGCGTAGGGGATACGTGTACTCGACAATCTCGTAGCAGATGAGGGGCAGTTCTGCCATCCATATTTGTTCTCCATCTCTACTGTATGGAGGCAAATCCTGCTGGTCATATGGCATCCAGATAACCTATCCAAAAAATATGTAAATAAAAAAATAAATTAAAAATCTGATGTAAATAAACAATTAACCTCATCATTCTGCAATCGATCTAACTGATCACGATACACGATCAAAACGTGCATCGGCTGGTGTTCTGTACTGAATCTAAGGGTCCACATGTACATCAATAAAATAACCAGAAGTTTAATTAAATATAGATGAAAATTTACATTACATGATAATAAAACAAAAAATAAATTACTAATTACTTACCAAGCACCCCTCGGAGCTGCTGGGAACAAAAAGTTCTCCAAAACCAATTGTCCGTACAATCCCTCAAAATCGGGAATAGGGACAACATCTGGTCAAAGCCTCGGCAATCGCTCCCAGGCCCAACACTCTAACAAAAAAAGACACCCGGCAATATCTTTTGTTGTACCCTTTGCTGCCTTGCATAGCTCGCGGTATAGCACAGCCAGTGTCGTACTGCCCCAACTATACTTGACAAGCGGTGTCAAGTCATGGAGCAGTGGGAGGTAGACGAGCTTAACCATGTTCTGCGATTTATCAGGCAACAACATGGTGCCAAGCAAAATCAAGCAATATGCCCGGGCGTAGCAATGGATGGTCCGTTCGCTGGCATCTTCAGGAACTTGGTTGAAGGTTTCATTTAACCAATTCAGCTTTATACAACCGTTCTTTATTACACTCGGCGGCAGTACCACACCGAGAAGATTAGAGCAAAGTTCCTGCCAACTTGGTACCGTCCGCGTGTCATTAGGGCTGGTAACGGGTTGCCCGTGCACAGGCAACCCCAACAAGACAGCCACGTCCTGTAGCGTAATCGTCATCTCCCCAATGGGTAGATGGAAAGTATGCGTCTCCGGATGCCATCTCTCCACTAATGCGGTTATTAGGGCCCTATCTAACCGCTTCGGCCACAGCCTGTAAGGGCCATATAATCCCGCCGATTCAATTAGCTCAACGACTCGAGCGGGGGTGTTTGCTCTCCATTCCCCCACATCACATCCTACGCAGTCTAGGACACCAATATCCTGAAACATTAATTAATATTAATTAAGACAGAATCAATAACATAAAATGCAAAAATTAATGTAATAAATTAAATATTAACCTGTCCTGCCCAGACTAATTCAGATCTGTGCTGGGCCTGCAGGTGGAGAACTGTAGTAACTTCTGAGCCAGGGTGATACATAACTGAAATTTTTCTCCCAACAATTGCGTTAAATTTATTAGTACCAAATTAAGATTTAATGACATTTACAAACAAAATATAGCATTCATTACAAATAAATGTGCGCGACAAGTGCATGAAATTTATAGTACATAAAATTTGTCATATCATATAAATAAATTTGGAAAAACATTCATTACAAATAAAATTGTGCGACAGAAAAATACATAAACATCAATTACAATGATTGGACAAGATTAAATAGGTGTATGGCGAGGTCGGGATGGACACTTTCGTCTATCATGTCCAGTCTGGGAACACAAACTACATTGATTTGTCATAGTTCTTCGCGACTGATCCATCTCGTTTCGAATGCGAGTGCATGTCGGTCGACCACGCTGGACCACTCGAAGTCTATTATGGTCCGGAATTAAGTTCGGTAAACTTGTATGTGGCCAGTAATCCTCGTGGATAAGCGGTAGAAAAGATGACTCCCACGCCATCAATTGATTCATCAATGTGTACTCAGTGGCAATATACTGGAACGCATTATTGCCACTATACTCGGTGGCCGCAAGTATATGGGAGCATGGATATCGCCATATTTTATACTTCCCACAAGTGCAGTCAGCGTCGTCCCCTAACGTTACTTGGTGAACGATAAATCCCCCAGTAAGAGTCTTTTTTGTTCTGACATGATAGATTGCGTTTGCTCTACAAAAATATATATTAAATTAGTTTATGTGTCCCAACAATTATATGTAACCAGAAAAAAATAATAAATAACTAATAATTTACCGATCAAATATCTGAATCTCGTAAGTTTTGGACTTGGCTTGAGATTTCTGTATTTTTTCGACGACGTGTTTAACGTATAGGTGACCTTCACTCGACATATTTATTACTTGTTGTCGACCAACATCGAAGTATTTAACCATCCTATGAAAAGTAATTTTTACGGATGCAGTAATTGGTACATTTCTTGCACCCTTCAAGCAATTGTTAAATACCTCAGCATAATTGGTGGTCATCACTCCCCAACGCTTGCCATCGTCGTGTGCCCTAGTCCACTTATAAGGTGCAATACGTTCCAACCACCTATAAGCCTCAATATTAATTACTTTTATTTCCTACATGATTGCATCGTATTTTCGAATTTGATTTGCAGCACCCGCCTTCCAAGCAAGATCTTTCAAATGTTGATTTTTAGCGAAAGTTTTAAAATTGCTACAAAGGTGACGCAAACAATATCGATGATATCGGACGGGCTCGTTCGGTTGGTTAAGCCACATGTTGTCAACCGCACTAAGAATGCCCCCGTGTTTGTCAGATATCAATGTTACCTCAGGACGATCTTTAACGATATGGCGCTTAAGCATGTAAATGAACCATCGCCAGCAACGATAGTCCTCCTTCGGTACGACGGCAAAAGCCAAAGGATAACACTTATTAGACGGTGTCATTCCAATGGCAATTAGGATCTTCCCCTCGTATTTACCATACAAGTGGGTGCCGTCAATCGTGACAACAGGCCGACAATAACGCCATCCGTCAATTGAAGCTTTGAATGCCTAAAACAACATGTCAAACGTCATGTAATTAGGCATATCAGTCGGAATAGTGCTCCACTCGACAATCGTACCCGGGTTGTAGTGCTGCAATGCGACCATATACTTCGGCAACTTTAGATATGATTCGTCCCAATCTCCGAACACAGTCTCAATGGCTTTAGATCTGGCCAACCAAGCTTTTCGATAAGAGATCGTGAATCCGTGAGACTGTTTCACGGAAGCCACGATAACACTCATCTTTAATTCTGGATCCTGTTCGACTTGTCCAAATGTTAAGTTCGAAATAAAGTCAAGGTCCAAATTTTTATGATCTAAAGCCGTTTGATTAAAAAAACATGTGTGTTGGCCCTCGTATTGCGTAATCCGGAACAAACCATGGCTTTCTTTTCTAATCGCCCGCAACCTCCAACCGCATCCATGCATGCATTTAGCCACCCACACCTTTTTGGTCGATTCCACCACACGATACTCTTTATTTTTCATGATGTGGTAAAACTTGACGGCGTGCTTGACATGTTTCTTATTTTTGAAGACGATACCGATACGAAATTCATCTATCTCCGTTGTCCAGAAATTTTTCAGCAACTTCGGCTCGTATTTCGCCAAGTCATCTCCATCGCCCCACTCCAAGTTATTGAAAAATGGAATAACCTTTTCCAACTCAAATTGTTGACTGTCACTCCCTTGCCCGCTTGGCCCAACCTCTAGATCTTCACCCCTATTCCCATCATCCTCGGGCTCCAACGCAACATCTGCATCTGACTCTTCTTCTAACACACCGTGACTATCAAGTGTATCAAACTCACCACCATAATTACTAGTATTGTATTGCGGTGGACTAGATGGTGAAAAATGGTGATGTGAAGGAACAGAACTGGTGCCATAATCACAATGTTGTTCTGGAATGTAGGGGGGTGGGACAGTGTAATCATAATTATAGTGTTCTGGGATGTATGGGGACGGAAGGGCGTAATTAGACTGTACTGTCTGGGGGTACGATTGGGTATTGTACGGATTAGAATTTGGAGTCATCAATTGGGTGAAATGACCAGTTTGGGAAAAAAAATTTGGATTAGGATCAAATCCTCCTTCTATTTCAACATACACCTCAACAGCAAGAAGTGAGGATATGTAAAGAGGTAACTCAAGCACTTGATTTAATACTAAATCGTCCCCAATAGAAAACAAGGTATATTTAAAATTTCCCCCCAACAGTGCCATCGGCATCCTACACTTTAATTTTATATTTCCAGTAGCCCCATCCTCAAAAACACACGGTTTTAACATCTCAATCAATTCATTCAAGGTTGTTCCCCTTTGGACAATCAAAGATTTTACTGATGATGTACTATAAGAAACCCCGTATTCAGTACCTTCTAGTATTCTCCCACCCCAATAAAATAACAACCGAACGTAATCCATTTCAAGCGGCTATCATTTCACAAGTCAAAACAAAACAAAAAAATATTATGATCAAAAAAAATTAAAACTATTTGTAACAATTGTTTTTAAAATAAAATTTCCCTATTTGTTTTATAACAAATTCATTTTTTTTAAAGAAAGTTAAAAAAACGAATTTTTTTCTTTTATTTCAAATATATTCTTGTAAGGTGTAAGTTGTAATTTTGATTTTGTTTTCATGTATTTGGATTGAGTGACCACATTAATATTGATGAGGGAACAAAGACATGTAACTTTTTGAGCGATTCAAAAAATAGAAGTTTATTGTTGGTAGACATTGAAAAATTATGGGAGTTAACTAACATAAATTAAAATAATAGGATTCATTTGAAACGGTTACAAAATCAAAGGGGGTTTATTGTAATTAGCGTATGTGACATGATTTTTGAGGAGCTAAAAGGCCAAGATGGGAGCCAATTGATTCCATCGCTCTCTACAAAAAAATTGAGGGTTTGTTTATGTATTTAGAAAAAGAAAATCGGGTGACACGTGTCAATAAATGAGTGGGTACTTATTTGGCTCGAAGAAGTGTTTGGTTTTATTAGCAACATTGAACTCAAAAATAAATAAAAATAAAAGAAATACTACATTACAATTAATGCATTTTTTATTTATTAAAACAATATTTATATTTATGTAAATAACCAAAACCAAAGTTCAAGTTTTTGGAGAAGACTTAAAAAAATTTATTTTAACTCCCTTTCATTTTACTAATACTAGCCAATTACGGACTAAAAAGATATCTTATAATTTTTTTTTTCCTATTTTTTTATAACAAATTTTCCCTATTTTTTAAATAACAAATTCTTTTATTTATTTTCGAAAAAAAAAATTAAATAATTAAAAATAACGTTTTTTGTTTTACAAAAGTTAAAAAAATACTATGATTTTTTTCTTTTTCCCTTTCTTTTTTTCTGTTTTACAAAACTTAAAAAAATTAATTAAATAAAATAAACTAAATTTTACCCTATTTTTTTATAACAATTTTGTTTTAATTTTTTTAATAACACATTCATTATTTTTTCGGAAAATAAAATTATAAATTAAAATAAATGAATTTTTTTGGAAAAAGTTAAAATAAACTAAATTTTTACCCTATTTTTTAAATAACAAATTCTTTTATTTTTTTTCGAAAAAAAAAATTAAATAATTAAAAGTAACGTTTTTTGTTTTACAAAAGTTAAAAAAATACTATGATTTTTTTCTTTTTCCCCTTTTTTTTTTTTTTTTTTTTTTTTTCTGTTTTACAAAACTTAAAAAAAATTAATTAAATAAAATAAACTAATTTTTATCCTATTTTTTTATAACAAATTTGTTTTAATTTTTTTAATAACACATTCATTATTTTTTCGGAAAATAAAATTATAAATTAAAATAAACGAATTTTTTTGGAAAAAGTTAAAATAAACTAATTTTTTTCCCTATTTTTTAAATTACAAATTCTTTTATTTTTTTTCGAAAAAAAAAATTAAATAATTAAAAATAACGTTTTTTGTTTTACAAAATTTAAAAAAATACTATGATTTTTTTCTTTTTCCTTTTTTTTTTTCCTTTTTTTTTTCTGTTTTACAAAACTTAAAAAAATTTAATTAAATAAAATAAACTAATTTTTACCCTATTTTTTTATAACAATTTTGTTTTTATTTTTTTAATAACACATTCATTATTTTTTCGGAAAATAAAATTATAAATTAAAATAAACGATTTTTTTTGGAAAAAGTTAAAATAAACTAAATTTTTTCCCTATTTTTTAAATAACAAATTCTTTTCTTTTTTTTCGAAAAAAAAATTAAAATAATTAAAAAGAACGTTTTTTGTTTTACGAAAGTTAAAAAAATAATATGATATTTTTTTTTCTGTTTTACAAAACTTAGAAAAAATTAATTAAATAAAATAAACTAATTTTTATCCTATTTTTTTATAATAATTTTGTTTTTATTTTTTTAATAACACATTCATTATTTTTTCGGAAAATAAAATTAAATATTAAAATAAACGATTTTTTTTGGAAAAAGTTAAAATAAACTAATTTTTTACCCTATTTTTTAAATAACAAATTCTTTTATTTTTTTTCGAAAAAACAAATTAAATAATTAAAAATAACGTTTTTTGTTTTACAAAAGTTAAAAAAATAATATGATTTTTTTCTTTTTCCCTTTTTTTTTTTCTGTTTTACAAAACTTAAAAAAAAATTAATTAAATAAAATAAACTAATTTTTACCCTATTTTTTTATAACAATTTTGCTTTTATTTTTTTAATAACACATTCATTATTTTTTCGAAAATTAAAATTATAAATTAAAATAAACGATTATTTTTGGAAAAAGTTAAAATAAACTAATTTTTTTCCCTATTTTTTAAATAACAAATTCTTTAATTTTTTTTCCAAAAAAAAAAAATTAAATAATTAAAAATAACGTTTTTTGTTTTACAAAAGTTAAAAAAATAATATGATTTTATTCTTTTTCCATTTTTTTTTTCTGTTTTACAAAACTTAGAAAAAATTAATTAAATAAAATAAACTAATTTTTATCCTATTTTTTTATAACAATTTTGTTTTTATTTTTTTAATAACACATTCATTATTTTTTCGGAAAATAAAATTATAAATTAAAATAAACAATTTTTTTTGGAAAAAGTTAAAATAAACTAAATTTTTTCCCTATTTTTTAAATAACAAATTCTTTTCTTTTTTTTTCGAAAAAAAATTAAAATAATTAAAAAAAACGTTTTTTGTTTTACGAAAGTTAAAAAAATAATATTATTTTTTTTTTCTGTTTTACAAAACTTAGAAAAAATTAATTAAATAAAATAAACTAATTTTTATCCTATTTTTTTATAATAATTTTGTTTTTATTTTTTTAATAACACATTCATTATTTTTTCGGAAAATAAAATTAAATATTAAAATAAACGTTTTTTTTTCGAAAAAGTTCAAATAAACTAATTTTTTTCCCTATTTTTTTAATAACAAATTCTTTTATTTTTTTTTGAAAAAAATAAAATTAAAAAATTAAAAAAAAAAACGTTTTTTGTTTTGGGAAAGTGAAAAAAAATAATATGATTTTTTTCCTTTTTCGTTTTTTTTTTTTCTGTTTTAAAAAACTGAAAAAAAAATTATTATAACCCTTTTTTTATGAGTAGAACCCTCTATTTTTTTTTATCAAAATAAAGACCTTATAGTGTGACCCTTCAAAATAACTATTTTGTTTTCACGTGAGCATCTACTAAGTCTATTTTCCGCATACCTTCAAATTATTCTTTGTAAAGTTCTATGCGAGCTAAACTATCATTTAATTAACATGTACACATTTTAACTACTTAAATTATTATTTAATTAACATGTACACATTTTAACTACTTAAATTATTATTTAATTAGCATGCATACATATTAATACTAACTAAATTAACAACTAAACTAATTCATTAACTCATTTATGTAGCATAGCAATAAGTAAATTAAACAAAACATAACAAAACTATTTAATCAAATTTAACTAATAAATAAATCAAACAAAACATAATAAATAAACTTACTTCCTAATAGGAAGAAAAAACGGAAGTGAAGAAGACGAAATCAAATGGTAGCTCCAATCAATCTCAACTCAATTCTAACTTGTAAACAAAAAATTACTCTCAACTCTCATTTGTAAGTTGTAAAAAAAAATTACCTCACCCTTTTATAGTGGAGCGAAGGAGCGAACGGATTTAAAAAGAGTAAAAATTTGCAACATAAATGTTACTATTTAAGTCAAGGTGAGATGACCCTTCAAGGGTCATCTCAGTCCGCTGCAGGCTGCATGCCGCTCGGGAACGGGAAACGCCCGTTCCCGAGAAAAATTAATTTTTTTTTTTTTTTTTTTTATACACGGGGATCCGATCCCCGTGTACCATGTATACCCGGGGATCGGATCCCCGGGTATTAAGTATAAAAAAAAAAAAAAAAAAATTATACCCGGGGAACGGATCCCCGGGTATACGGCACCCGAATTACCTACACGGGTTTCTGAACCCCGTGTTTAGATACCCGGGGAACTGAACCCCGAGTAACATTAGTTCCGTAAATAAGTTTCATAGAACACTATTTAAGTATTTTTGTTTTAAAAAAATAATAATAATGTAAACAACTCCACCCTCGGCATCTTGGTACGTTTAATCAATTGATTTGATTGGTCAATTAATTACTAAATCACCGCACAAAGTTTTTGGGCAATATTTTAGAAACCGGAACGGACCGCCGAGTTCAATCGGTTTAAACGCCACTTGGACAAATTTTCAATTTGGTTAACCACTAAAAATCATTTTAGCCTAAAAATCGCAGAACCAGCCGGTTCGAAACGATTCAACCACTGAACCGTCAAATCGAAAATCCGGCCGGTTTTATTCTATTTACTATAAATTGTTTTGCCAACAAACCCTAAATCCCAAAGTCCTAGCCGCCGCCTTGCCTCTGCCTTTTAATCTCACTATCTCTACTCCGATCTCTATATACTCTGTAGGAGATGATAGGCTTCGGCGGTTCCTTGATCTCCACCGTCCTTTCCAACATTTTAGCCACCTTCCCGTTAACAGCCTCATTTCGATCAGTTCCTAGAGACACCATATCGTCTTGGTCTGTTTTTCTATCTTCGTTCCATTCCACAGAGGCCACACAAAGATGACGTACTCCTCATTGAACTTTCGATATTTCTTTCTCAGTATTTCCGATCTCTCTCTCAGCACTCCACACTCCAAACAGTGCACCTCGCTTTCATTCATTGCTGCCTACGAACTCTTGTTCCTTGTATAGTCTCCGACGACGTGCTTCCGGTCTTCCCTGTTCAATGTAGCCTCTGACGAACTCCTCAACTGGTCCGAGTAACATTGAACTATAAGTGTATATTTATTCTTTATTTTTGTGAAATTTATATGTGGTTTGTTACTCACCAACCGGTCTTCCCCGTGACTACTCGACGACGTGCTTCCGATCTTCTCCGTGACCCAGTGACTTTTCCGGTTCGACGTTTGGTCCGGGTTTTAAAACATTAGTTTTGCGTACTGTTTTATTTGTAATTAAAATAATTTGTGTTTATATATATACTAGGTGGAGAGCATGTGCCTATTATATTTTTTATTTGACATATTTATAATATTTTTATATTATTTATTTATTAAAAATCACATTGAAAATCTATATATTATTTTAAAAAAAAATCAATGACGAATATGCTTAAACTTATTTAAAACAATTAATGGAAGTTACTTCATGTAAAGAAATTATAAGATTATAATTAGCTAAAAAATTAAAATTAAGTTGAATACAAACATTATACTCTAGATTAAATTACGATAAAAAAATACATAAATATAGTGCAAGCGAAATTTATCATGTCTACTAATTAGGGCTGTAAATGTTACCCGAAAACCCCATCTGTCTCGCAATACCCGCCCAACTCGATGGCGGGTCGGTCGTTGTAAGTAGTTTTTTTTCCTTCCACCTGAACCCAACTCGTCCGAACCTTGAAACACTTTGGCTCAAGCATCTATCTATCCATACCCAATGCACCCGAACTTGCCCAAACCCTTAATAATATATATTTGCCAAATACCCCCCTAAAATATGGCATATTACAAAAAGACTCCATATATAAATATAACCCCAATCATATTCAGATCACTCCATTTCCAAATTCCAACCCTAATGTCTCTCTCTCTCAATAGATCCGTCTTCTATCAAACCCTAATAGATGATTCCGAAATAATTGTTACACCAATGATTCCAGCGATAATGATTCCTGTGTGGTCAAATAATCATGAGTCTATCAAATCCTAATAATCTCGCCATCTATGATTCATGCGATGCTGTTGTTCGTCGCCGTCGATGGCTCTTGCTCCTTCTCCATCTCCTGCTCAAATTTGAAAATATGTAAGGTTTTGTTATTCTTTAATATGTTTCTTGATTGTTTCTCCATCTCCAACTTAGATCTACCACATTTTCAAATCTACAAAATTTTAGTATTTTATCTTTGTTTTTTGTTCTTGTTACCCGACAACCGACCGATCCAAATCAAATTGGGGTATGAGGCTACATGCTTGGCTTCAGTTGGGGGATCTGTCAGAATTTTTCTTCGGGTTAACTGACTGAAATCCTTCAACCCCGATCCGACCAACCGATTTATATCACTACTACTAATAATAAGTATGTGCACGTGACATAATCAAAAGGTGGAGGATACTTCCATAAACAAGAACTGCGATTTCGAAGCTGTTTATAGCGCATTTCCTTGCATATATTGTTTTTTTTTATGTGTTATGATAAAAAAAAAAAAAAAATAGTTGATAAAATAAATTTAGAAATAAACCTTACATCTGAAAATGTCACAATTAAGATGACCTAATAAGCCAATATAATAGTAATAGAGTCACATGAATTTTATTGCAATTAGTTAACACTTTTGATTTATTTTATATGTTATAATTAAAAAAAAAAAATAGATTGATGATAATAATCCCACCAAATATATGAAGGTACAAAAAATAAAATCTATAACAATTGGGAAAGTAGAAAAATAAAATCTATTACTATCAAAAATATCAAATTAATATAAACTTTGTTCTAAATAGAGCAGAAAATATCATCTATTATTTTCAGCATGTGTTCTAAAACTACTTAAAAATTCTTAAATTAAATATATCTATTTATGATTGTGGTTATATTTTTTAATAATTTTTTTATTTTATATTTCTATTAAATGATTTGAATTTTTTTTTTACCAAATAGTATTACTTTTAAGTATGCAATACAAAATGGACAAAGTAATTTTAAAATTTTTATGTGCAATTTGTAAATATACTTTATATATAAAATTATTTGAAAAAAAAAATTATCTATGTTGACATATATATTATTACTATAATATGTAGAAATAGTAAATGCATTTCTTTTAAAAAAAAAAAAAAGAGGAACTTTTAATTTTAATTTTTTTTATGAATAAATTTATGATTTTACTTATATATATATGGGGAAAAAAAGCACCTTAACTTTGATAGTTTATAGATAAAAACTAATATCCACACAAATATACATGTATAATATATATATATATATAATAGGTCAAAAGAAAAGTTTATTTTTATATTTTCACAAATTTGGAGGATAAATATGTCACTTTACATGTGAAAATGAATAGTAACATAAACTTTGTTTTAAATAATATGTATGGATATGGATATGGATATGGATATGGATGTATACATATAGATATAGATATATAGGTCCTTATACTTCTAATTTAAACATATATGTAATACCTGAAATTTCTTAATCATCTCGCTCTAGTCCAAATTATTATTTCCACTGCGATTTTGATCGACGAACATTTACTTGTTGCATATGTGAATATTGTTAAGGGGTTTCATGGTCATTTCTTTTCTGCTCCTCCCTCATTCTCCTTCCCGCCCATAAATTAAGGAATATGAATATTGTGTGTGTATGTGTGTGTAAAATATTCTGCGAGAGAGAGAGGAAGAGACTTGAAATACACACAAATTTTGATGCGGGGGAAATTCTCGCTTCTATATTTAGCTTTCTAAATAGGAGCTTGATAAAGGAATTGGGCTAATAAACCCAGGAACGGGAAAGATCTAGCCCAACACATAGCTTGCAAGACCACGTCTTCCTTGCAAGATCACCTCTTCATGGTCAAGACCACATCTTCCATGCATGAGCACCTCTTCATGGTCAAGACCATGTTTTCTATGCAAGCTCTATTTGAGGCCCACATTTTCCATGCAAACCCATGCATTCATGCCCACGTTCTCCACTAATGCTAGTGATTATTGTGGATATAATTATTATTCCTTACATAGATCCACAAAAGGGTGTAACTCTCAACTAAATAAGTGGGAGGCCAAAATGGCGTAACTCCCCACTAAATAACAACATAATGGAAAGCCGAAAAGACGTAACTCTTGAGCAATGACTAAGTTTATAAATAAAGCGAAGGTATCACATTATCTTTACTATTCAGTCTTTTGCCTGATATCCTAAAGCAGACTGACTTATTCTCATGCCGGAGGTTCTTTAACCAATACCACACCGATGTCCCCTTAGAACTAATCAATTTTGCAGATTATCAAATTAAAGATGCAGGTTGCAGAGATTTCTGGCACGTGCGGAACTGTTACACGTGCGAGGGATTTTTTTGTAACATCATTTGGTATAGTCTGTACGAAACCGAGCAAAAAGACATGATCGTCGGTACTGTGACCATCATGGATCACCGGTGAAGTTCTCTATGATTGCTATCAGCAAAACCACGAATCACGAAAAGAGAGAGAGAAAGGGAGTCTAGAGAAATAAAGGAGACAGAGAGAAAGAGAGAGTCTATGCCAACTCCTCCGAATTGTTTTTCTATTCTCTTTAACCCTTTCCTCCATTTGGTTATCGTTTTCCACTATTTTTGGGTGTATATTGCATAGAGATAGCCTTAACTAGACTGTAAGACCCCAATTGTAGCACGTACGTCATTTTAGTTGCATTTTAGAGTAAATAGAAAAATTCGGGGTAAATAGGGTCAAATTGCAAATTTAGAAACATTTATTTTAAACTTGAAATGCAAATTGTCATTTAATTTACAAAAATTAAATGTTAGGGGTGAAATTACAAATTTTAGAAATTTATAAAGGTTGAATTGGACTAAAATGAAGAATCAAAGAAAATTAGGGGAGAATGGTGTATTTGAACAAAAGATATTTTCTATAAACACACACACACACACACACATATATGCATGCTTGTGTGTGTGTGCATGCGTGTGCCGTAAGCTCAGCCGGAGATAAGGGGGTGTGGGAGAGAGGCGACGTGGCGTGAACAAAACCATAAACCAATCCACTAAAATCAATGCAATTAAATGATCCATATAATTTTGATCAAAAAGCCTAAAGATGAGGAGAAAAATCAGAAAACTGAAGAGAGAACCGGAGGAAAAAGGTCTCCGAGGTTTGTGATCGCTAGAGATGGTGGGTTCTTCAGCGTAAAGGTGTGTTTCGGTGTTGATCGTTGTCTTGTTCGGCGAGGTATGTATGTGTGCCATCCATTTGTCTCGTCCGACGGCAGGGGTGTGTGAATTAGTATGTGTGCTATGTTTCTTCTTCTGGTTCTGGGGGTATCAGGTGCGTGCGTGGGTGTGAAGGTGTTGTGTTGGGGTGTGCTTTGTTTAGACTTGAGAAGGGGTGATTGTCGGTAGAACGGGTTGCTGTGTAGGTGAGTTTTGGGCATTGAAGTAGGGTAGTGAAAGAGTCGCCGGAGTAGTGAAGAAGAGAAAGGGAAAAAGGCTGATTTGATCGCCAGTAAAAGTTGAACGAAGAAGACGATCGTTCGCCTAGGCGGTGACAAGCTTCGCCTAGGTGAAGTAGCAGTAGAACGCAAATAGAAAAAAAAAAAAGGTGTGTTCGCCTAGGCGGTGAAAATATTCGCCGCAGCGGTGGAGCATCAGAATGCAAGTAGGAAGAAATTGGGGGGTGTTCGCCGAGGCGGTGAGGACGATGGCCTAAGCGGTGGCAAGTCAGTAGCGAAATAAAAAAGAGGAAGACATAGTTAGCCGAGGCGGTGAGTTTTGGAGCAGAAACTATTTTTTTTTAGGAAAAAGAAAATCGGCAATCGTTTCGAAACGGGTAGCGTTTCTCGATAAATTTTATGATTGTTAAATTTAAATTACTAGCCTTAAAATGTTGAAATGACGATAATAAACATTGAGACCGTTCACACGAATAAAATTTATATAGTAAACTTTAGCGGGGCAGTACTAGTCGAATAGAATTAATTCATAATAAAATGTGGGGAATAGGAAATTACGAAAATTAGAGTTGCATAGCATGATTAGGATGTTTTTACATAAAATATTAATCTAGGCCCTGTCACTAATAGGTTTGCAGGCACCGAAGGAACGGTAGAGTAAAATCGGTAAAAACTTTTGGAAGCGGATTACTAAGTGAGTGTACTGTTTTCTTGTAAATCTATTTTCAAATATATGATGGAAAAAATGTGTTTACTTAAAAACAATATGAATTTATAACTCATATGGTTTAAATTGGTTTTAGAGATAGAGGTTAATGTTCTTGAATTTGTCATTACTATTGATTGGTAATTTGACGATGATATTATTGATTTGATGATTTTGTTGATTTGACGATTCTATAGTATTTATCTGTTTCAGTAGAGCATTGTTTATCTGTTTCGGTAGAGTGTTGTTATGTCCTGCTGATGGGCGTCCGGCAGGCGATTATTGATATTATGACCTGTTCTGATGGGTGTCTGGATAGGTGGTTGTTTGTCCCGCTAGAAAGGCATATCCTACGGGTGGTACAATACCATTGTAACTCCCGATCGTGAGGTTAAAACGATCACTATGGCTAGCCGGAGAGTGGTGTGGTGTTATGTCGTATATGGTGTTTGTCGTATATGGTGTTTTATCGTATATGGTGATTGGGATGAGTATATTTATATATATTCTTTTATATTGGATTGGTATGTTCACATTTCATTATACTATATGGTTAGCTGAATTCTTCTAGTTGATTTTCACTATTTAGTCGGGGTGCTACATATATATATATATATATATATATATATATATAGGCGTTGATTCTGTGGTGACAGGAAAATGGAATTTTCCTTGTGGTATGAGATATATTATATATATATTGAGATTTTTATTCGATATGTGATGTTTATATGTTTTATGCTTAATCCATCAAAAATATTTTTATTAAGAATGCAGTACACTCGCAGGTGCAACAACTAGGAGTCGGTCCCCTACTAGCACTAGGCAGTGTCCGGCGATTTTTGGGAAGAGTTGTCTGAGGCGAACCTGTGAGAGGTTATTTGTTGTTATACTTTTGTAGTTATTATAATTTAGGGACGGGTGTGTCCCCAGTTAGAGAAGACGTATATTGTCAGATCTTGTGACTATGTATTTATTTATGCACTCGTCGTTTCCTAGTTGGTTTGGCGTGCAGGTGATGTCTTGTCAACGCCACGCCGGCCCCAGGGTGATTGTGTTGATAAAGGGCCATGAGATAAGAAAACATGTCAGTCGTCTAGTCAGTAGGGGACCTTGAGATAGGGGTGTCAGTGAGTGAGGTTGGTTTTCGCGTACTAGTTATTTCACGCGTATTAATTACTATCATTTTTCTAGTTAGCCTAGTTAGTTGTTGAGTTAAATTTTATGGCTGATAATAGGTATGGGGCGTGGAGATGAAAGCTATGGGAGCGTGAGACCCTAGAGGCAGATTGAACCCCCCCCGGGGCAAGCGAAACCCCAAGGACCTGGTGATAGGCTTCAAGGGAGCCTAGATGCAGCCGAAAGAATTTTGTAGGTTGCTACCCAGCTGACTGAGTAGCAAGCGAGAATTATGGAAAGCCAAAAAGCTCAAAATAATACTACCACACCTCAGGCAGTACGATTGAAGAGGTTTAAAGAATTAGACCCTCTGGTCTTTACTATGACGGCGGGTCCAGCTGATATGGAAAATTGGCTTAGAAGTGTGGGTCATGTGTTTGAGGCGATGGGGATTGTCGACAATAGTCGAGTTCTCCTTGTCACTTTTTAGTTAAGAGAAGAGGCAGAGCATTGGTGGGACGAAATTAAAAGGCTGATTATTGGTTCGGGAGAGGAAGTTACGTGGGATTGTTTTGTTACTACATTTAATGAGAAGCATTTTCCCAAGTCCTATCGATTTCAGATGGAGGAAGAATTCATAGTTCTAAAGTAGGGAGAGATGACAGTGCAACAGTATAAAGTTAGATTCGATGCTTTATCCCGTTTTGCCCTGGATTTGGTAAAAACGGAAGAGGTGAAATGTCGACGTTTTAAAAAATGGCTCAATTTAGAAATTCGTTCCAGATCAACTAGCAGGCAGATCAAGAGTTATGCAAAGCTGGTAAATACGGCAAAATTAGTAGAAAGAGATGTTCAGGAAACCATCGAGGGTCGTGAGCAATCCAAGAAGAGCCGATTCGAGTCACCCAACAGATTTCTGGGTGGCACTTCACGAGGGGTGGTATCTCAACCGCCAGTTGTTTGGGCCTCATTGTTTGGCCAATCCATCAAGAGCCGTGGTCCCCGGCAATCATACCCTGGGCGACAGCAGAGTACATCGAAATCTAGTGTTGGTCCGCAGAGGCAGGGGAGGAATCCACCGTCTAGCCAAGCTGGGAGAGGTAGATGTTATCAGTGTAGGGCATCGGATCACTTCGCTAGAGACTGTTCTATGGAAGTGCCGATATGTTTTCGTTGCAATAAGTCAAGTCACATATCCGTGAATTGTTCGAAATTTCCTTCTACATCTATACCTCCTGCAAGCAGCATGGGTAGTATGGGTCCTAGCACTGCCCAAGGGTGTGGTAGAAGAGTGATTGGCAGGCCTCCTACGCGAGGCCGTATTTTTGCTACTACTCGATATGATGCCTAGGCTACTCCCGATATGGTCACAGATATCATGTAATTATATGCTAGAGATGCTTGTGTACTTATTGATCTCGGTTCTACGCGTTCATTTGTTTCGGCAATTTTCATAATGCATGTAGGCAAGTTTCCCATTTCTTTATCATATCATATTATTATTTCCACTTCGGTGGGTAAGTTGGTTTGGATAGATAGTATGTATAAAGACTGTCCACTTCGGGTCTGTGATAGGGAGTTATTGGCAGATTTATTACCCCTGAGTATTCACGATTTCGATGTGACATTGGGTATGGATTTGCTATCCGAAAATCATGCCACAGTAGATTGTTTTAAGAAAGAAGTGATATTTCGAGTCCCAAGCAAACCAGAGTTTGTATTCTCAGGAAACAGAATTATCACTCCTGATAGTCTGATTTCAGCCCTAGAAGCCAGGAAATTATTGCAGAAAGGATGTCAGGGATACCTTACGCACGTGATCGACACTAGGCAGAGAAGAATTTTGATGACAGATATTCCAGTGGTCAGAGATTTTCCCGACGTGTTTCTAGATGAATTGCCAGGGTTGCCAATAGATAGGGAGATGGAATTCACGATCAAGTTACTTCTAGGAACTGCTCCTATATCAACTCCAACCTATCGTATAGCGTCTACCGAGTTGAAAGAATTGAAGGTGTAGTTGCAAGATTTAGTAGACCGTGGGATTATCAGACCCAGTATTTTTCCATGGGGGGGCCCAGTTTTGTTCGTGAAGAAGAAGGATGGCACGTTGAGAATGTGTATTGATTATTAGCAATTGAATAGGGTGACAGTTCGAAACAAATATCCGTTACCTAGGATTGATGACTTGTTTGACCAGCTTCAGAAAGCTAAAGTGTTTTCCAAGATAGATCTTCGATCAGGGTACCACCAATTGAAAGTCAAAGACAGTGATGTGGCGAAAACAGCGTTTCGTACGAGATATGGACATTATGAATTTCTGGTTATGCCCTTCGGACTAACGAATGCCCCTACTGCCTTTATGGATTTGATAAATCGGATCTTCCAATCATATCTGGATCAATTTATTATCGTATTCATTGACGATATATTGATATATTCCTAAAGTGGAGAAGAGCATTCAGAGCATCTTTGAATCGTGTTGCAGACGTTGCGGGAGAAGCGGTTATATCCGAAATTCGGTAAATGCAAATTTTGGTTGAATCGTGTGGTATTTTTGGCGCATGTTATTTCAGGAAACGGTATTCAGGTGGATCCAAAGAAAGTTGAAGTTGTTGTTTAGTGGGAAAGACCGAGAAATGTAACGGAAGTTCGAAACTTTCTAGGATTGGCAGGTTACTATCGACGGTTTGTGTAGGGATTTTCTGTTATAGCTGGCCCATTGACTCGATTGACCCGCAAAGAATCCAAATTTGAGTGGACCGACGAATGCGAGCAAAGTTTCCAGAAGTTGAAGAATAGATTGATATCGGCACCAATACTATCCCTCCTAGCAAAAGATGGTGGTTTTGTGATTTATAGTGATGTGTCTTACTAAGGGCTGGGATGTCTTCTGATGCAGCATGGTCACGTAATCGCATATGCATCTCGACAATTGAAAAATTGAAAATCATGAGCGTAATTACCCGACGCATGATTTGGAGTTGGCAGCGATTATGTTTGCCCTAAAAATTTGGAGGCACTGTTTGTACTACGAAACGTGTGAAATATACACCGATCATCAGAGTTTAAAATACTTGTTTACTTAGAAGGAGTTAAATTTGAGGTAAAGGCATTGGATAGAGTTGATAAAAGATTATGATTGCACCATCCACTATCATCTAGAGAAAGCTAATGTGGTAGCGGATACATTGAGTTGGAAATCGGCAAGTTCGATCGCACATATTCGAGTAGTTCATACTAATCTGTATACCGAATTGAGATCCTTGTGAGTTCAGTTAGCAATTTGTCAGACGGCAGCATTGCTAGCAACCTTGACTTTAAGCCCGACGTTGATTAATCGTATTATTAGAGCTCAGAAGTCAGACATTCAATTGGAGAGGGTTCGGGATGAAGTGAAAAATGATCACATAACTATTATTATATTAGAGATAGTGATGAGGCTTTGATGATAGGAAATAGGTTGTGTGTGCCTAATGACGTCAGTTTGAAGAATTATATTTTGGAAGAAGCGCATAGCTCAGCCAGCGTACGCGATGCACCCAGGCAGTACCAAGATGTACTGAGATTTGCATAAACATTATTGGTGAATCGAAATGAAACGAGAAATCCCTGAATTTGTTGCCAGGTGTCTTGTTTGTCAACAAGTTAAGATTGAGCATCAACGTCCAAGTGGGTTGTTGCAACCTCTACCTATTCCAGAATGGAAGTGGGAGCATATCACGATGAATTTCGTTTTGAGATTACCCCGTACTCAAAAGGGGCATAATATCATTTGGGTGATCATTGATAGGCTTACCTAGTCCACTCATTTTTTGGCCTAAAAACAACGTATTCCGTTGAAAGGTATTCCCAATTGAATATCGATAAGATTGTTAGGTTGCATGGTGCATCGATTTCTATAGTGTCGGATAGAGATCCGAGATTTACTTCAAGATTCTGGGCGAGTCTTCAGATTGCTTTGGGTACCAAGTTGAAATTTAGCACTGTTTTTTATCCTCAGATGGATGGTCAATCAGAGCGTATGATTAAGACGTTGGAGGATATACTGAGGAGATGTGTTTTGGAATTTCCTGATAGCTGGGATGAACACTTGTCGTTGATGGAATTCGTCGCCAACAACAACTACCATTCAACAATCGAGATGGCCCCGTATGAAGTATTGTATGGTAGGAGATATAGAACCCTCGTCTGTTGGACTGAGGTAGGTGAACAGAAATTATTGACGTCAGACATAGCCCAGATGACAGTGGACAAAGTGAAGGTGATTCGGGAAAAAATAAAAATTGCTCAGAGTCAACAAAAGAGTTACGGAGACAAGCGCCAGCGGGAATTGGAATTCGAAGTGGGGGATCATGTATTTTTGCATATCTCTCCGTGGAAAGGTATAATGAGGTTCGGGAAGAAAGGAAAGTTGAGTCCAAGGTACATCGGACCATATGAAATTTTAGAACGGGTTGGCACTACAGCGTATAGACTTGCATTACCGCCAAAGTTGTCTCGACTACACGACGTTTTTCATGTATCGATACTCCGGAAATATGTGCCAGACCCTTCGCATGTATTGACTTCGCAGCTGATCAAATTAGAAGCAGATTTGACTTACATTGAGGAGCCAGTCCAAATCTTAAGCCATAAAGACCAGGTGTTGCGAACGAAAACGATTCTGTTAGTCAAAGTGTTATGGCGCAGTCATGCAGTGGAAGAGGCGACGTGGGAGCGAGAAGACCAGATGAGAAACAAATACCCATATTTATTCAACTAAGGTAATAAAATTTTGGGACGAAATTTCTTTTAGGAAGGAAGAGTTGTAAGACCCCAATCGTAGCACATACGTTATTTTAGTTGCATTTTAAAGTAAATGGGAAAATTTGGGGTGAAATGGGGTCAAATTGCAAATTTAGAAACATTTATTTTAAACTTGAAATGCAAATTGTCATTTAATTTACAAAAATTAAATGTTAGGGGTGAAATTACAAATTTTAGAAACTTATAAAGGTTGAATTGGACTAAAATGAAGAATCAAAGAAAATAAGGGGGAGAATGGTGTATTTGAACAAAAGATATTTTTTATAAACACACACATATATATGCATGCTTGTGTGTATACGTGTGCCGTGAGCTCAGCCGAAGACAGGGGGTGTGGGAGAGAGACGATGTGGCGTGAACAAAACCATAAACCAATCCACTAAAAATGATCCATATAATTTTGATCAAAAAGCCTGAAGATGAGGAGAAAAATCAGAAAACTGAAGAGAGAACCGGAGGAAGAAGGTCTCAGAGGTTTGTGATCGCCAGAGATGGTGGGTTCTTCAGCGTAAAGGTGTGTTTCAGTGTTGATCGTTGTCTTGTTCGGCGAGGTATGTGTATGTGCCATCCATTTATCTCGTCCGACGGTAGGGGTGTGTGAGTTAGTATGTGTGCTATGTTTCTTCTTCTAGTTCTGGGGGTATCAGGTGCGTGCGTGGGTATGAAGGTGTTGTGTTGGGGTGTGTTTTGTTTAGGCTTGAGGAGGGGTGATTGTTGGTAGAACGGGCTGCTGTGGAGGTGAGTTTTGGGCGTTGAAGTAGGGTAGTGAAAGAGTCGCCGGAGTAGTGAAGAAGAGAAAGGGAAGGAGGCTGATTTGATCGCTTGTGAAAGTTTAACGAAGAAGACGATCGTTCGCCTAGGCGGTGACAAGCTTCGCCTAGGCGGAGTAGCAGCAGAACACAAATAGAAAAAAAAGAGGTGTGTTCGCCTAGGCGGTGAAAATATTTTCCACGGCGATGGAGCATCAGAATGCAAGTAGGAAGAAATTGGGGGGTGTTCGCCGAGGCGGTGAGGAAGATGGCCTAGGCGATTGCAAGTCAATAGCGAAATAGAGAAGAGAAAGACACAGTTCGTCGTGGCGGTGAGTTCTGGAGTAGAAACTAATTTTTTTTAGGAAAAAGAAAATCGACAATCATTTCGGAACGAGTAACGTTTCTCGATAAATTTTATGATTGTTAAATTTAAATTACTAGCCTTAAAATGTTGAAATAACGATAATAAACATTGAGACCGTTCACATGAATAAAATTTATATAGTAAACTTTAACAAGGCAGTACTAGTGGAATAAAATTAATTCATAATAAAATATGGAGAATAGGAAATTACGGAAATTAGAGTTGCATGGCATGATTAAGATATTTTTACATAAAATATTAATCTAGGCCCTATCACTAATAGGTTCGGAGGCACTGAAGGAATGATAGAGTAAAGTCGGTAAAAGCTTTTGGAAGCGGATTACCAGGTGAGTGTACTGTCTTCTTGTAAATCCATTTTCAAATATATGATGGAAAAATGTGTTTACTTAAAAATGGGATGAATTTATAACTCATATGGTTTAAATCGATTTTGGAAATAGAGGTTGATGTTATTGAATTTGGCGTTACTATTGATTGGTAATTTGACGATGATATTATTGATTTGATGATATTGTTGATTTGACGATACCATAGTATTTATCTGCTTCGGCAGAGCGTTATTATGTCTTGCCGATGGACGTTCGGCAGACGGTTATTGATATTATGACCTGTTCCAATGGGTGTCCGGGCAAGTGGTTATTTGTCCCGCTAGGAAGGCATATTCTGCGGGTGGTACGGTACCATTGTAACTCCCGATCGTGAGGTTAAAATGATCACTATGGCTAACCGGAGGGTGGTGTGGTGTTATGTCGTATATAGTGTTTGTTGTATATGGTGTTTTATCGTATATGGTGATTGGGATGAGTATATTTATATATTTTCTTTTATATTGGATTGGTATGTTCGCATTTCGTTATACTATATGGTTAGTTGAATTCTTCTGGTTGATTTTCTCTATTTAGTCAGGGTGCTATATATATATATATATATATAGACGTTGATTCTGTGGTGACAGAAAAACGGAGTTTTCCTTGTGGTATGAGATATATTATATATATATTGAGATTTTTATTCGATATGTGATATCTATATGTTTTACGCTTAATCCATAAAAAATATTTTTATTAAGAAGGCAGTACACTCGCAGGTGCAGCAGCTAGGTATCGGTCCCCTACTGGCACTAGGTCGGCGATTTTTGGGAGAAGTTGTCTGAGGCGAACGTTTGGCCGGGCCGATAAAACGTTGTTGAAACAAAAATCGAGTGCTAAACAATCAGCCATGAAACACCCGGAGACGATCATGGATACAACTTTGGTGACAAAAATCCCCACAACCTGCATAGCGAAAACTACGACGATGAACGCTCCTCTAGTTTTCTTGTTTGCATACTCCAACATGATTATGGTGAAGTGTGGGTATTGCCTCCGATGCCGAATCCCAACCAAAATTGGAAGAAATAGAGGCCTGTCACCACGCTTTGCACCGTCGAACTAAATGACAACCCCTACCCAATGAGCTCTAATCCAACACCGTCAAACACCGCGCAGTAGATCAACACTTCCACTAAAATTGGAAAATCCGAACGAAACTTGTTCGTTGACATCTTCATTGGGCTTCGTCAGATTTGAAAAATAAACAAATTATATAACGAATAAGACGACTCTTTTGACCTCTACGGTATTATATGCGAGGATCTACGGTCTACCCTCACCGTTTCGTCCTAAATATGCGGTTTGCAAAGCCAATCGGTAAAAAAATTTATGACGGTGGTTCATTCATCGACGACGATGGTGCAGACCGGCGAGGGCTTGGACGACGATAGTCGTTTGTGGTTGACAAACGAAGGTAAGACCTACTTCCATACTCGCCGACGCCATCATCGGCCAAAAACTGGCAACCACCTGCTGCAGAGCACAAGCAATAATATACGGCGGCTGCTGTTCACCTAGTGAACTACCTAAGAGGGGGGTGAATTGAGTAGATAAAAAAAATTATCAGAGAAAAAATATTTGAATAATTCAAATAATTAATTTTAATCCTAAATTAATTATTATATTTATATAACAACGGAAATATGATATCAACTAGATGCATATCAAACAACAAAAATAAATAATGAAAAATAGCAGCACACCAGAAATTTATACTGATTCATCAAGCTACTTTTGGTTAATCCAGTCCCCCGAACTCTACGGAGAGTCGCACCCACTAAACCCAAGATTCCTTTAAAGGAACCAAACTTTCACAAATATTTTTTTAACAGACTCAGAATCAACATTTACAAATTCATTTTCTCAGACTCAGGAATAACCTCTACTTTTTACAGGCTCAAAAGTAACCTATTTCTTTTTGCACCTTAGGCTAAAGAATCAAAACCTCACAAATACTCCAAATATCTTTTTACCCAGTAAGGATTGAACCGTTTACAAAATTGCTCACAAATCAATTTAATTAAGGAAGAATTATTATCTCAATATCTTTACAAAAAGAGACTGAAATCAGCTAACCTTTGATTAAATATTCTCAATAAAATTCAATCCGTCACTCAACTCATTAATTATAAATTGATAAATGATTTTTCTCACTTGAAACTTCTACCACCCCAAATAAATTAGAAATCAATTAATATCCCAAAATTAGTGATAGAAAAGTGAGATATTCAAAATATGATTTTAAACAAAAAATGAGTAACACGTAATTGAACACGCACTACAACAAAAACTGGCTTTAGCGGCAGTTCTATTAGCCGCTAAAAACTCATTTTTTTGCCACTAAAGATTTTAGCGACAATTTATACAACTGTCGCTAATACTGCAATTGCTATAGGTTATAGCGGCTAATTTATAATTAGCCGGTAAAATTTAACCGCTAAAAATAACAGATTTAGTGGCTATTACATTTTTGTGTAGCGACAAATCTAAATGCCACAAATTTTTTTAAAAAAATAAACAAATATTTATTTTTAAATTAAGTGACCATTAAAGACTTAGCCGGTAATGTTTTATATTTACTAGCTATTGTATTTTTTTTTGTATAATGACAAATTTACATGTCATTAAAACATTTAAAAAATAATTTATAAATTTAAACTAGTACTTTAGCCAGTAAACGTTAAAAGCAATAATGGCAATCACCTATTGCCACTTATGAATTTACGTAATAAACATTTAATAGTAAATCAAGTATTTTTAAGAGATTAAACAAAATGAGTAACTTTGTTAATCATCAACAAAAATACAAATGGAGATACAAATAATTGAGGGCAACATAATCCTAATCTCCAAAAATTAAAAAATACCCAAAAAAAAAAAAAAAAAAGGGTACATCAATAAAATAATATTGAATTCAACTCCTAATATAACATAAATCAATCTCACCTAAATTAATAATCTATCCAAATTCCATTGGAAGATAATGAAACCAACATCATACGCCAAATTGCCCAAAAAAACCAAACCTGTACATATACAGAAACAAAATCAGCGGAGACAGAAAAATTAGAACATAGAAGAAACAGAAAAAAGAAACACTAAAGCAACGTCTTTTTAGTGTTAGTTGTAATTGAAAAAATAATTCCAGTACACAAAAATTTTGGTTTAAGCTCGTTTGTTTATATAACGTTCTCAAAATACCAGTCAACTAAATACAACAAGCATAAAAACATAGTAATTGTTTTCAAATGAACAATATAAACTAAATATAAGTCCACCACTTAGGACACTGGAGTCCACCGCCTAGGACTAGATTGTCGAACAATAGAATCTCTCTTACATCATTTAAAAGGAAACACTTGTTTCTTGTTCTTCAGCCTTCCTATCTACAATCCGAAATGAAATAGAATATCAAAAATAAATTAATTAAGCACCTAATAAGAGAATATAAACATGAATCTGGGAGGGACCAATTTATGAGGAACCAAAAAAAAAAAACAGAAATAGAAATAGCATACTAATCCGTGAGAAACAGGAACTACACCAAGTAAACTAAAACAGTGAAAAATAGGAAGCAAATCTCCCAACTAAGGTACCATGTTTCTATCAAATAAGAACTAAAATACAATAACAATATGAATGATATTTCCCCAGAGAACAAAATGATGGGGAAATTAAGACATTATGTTTATTTGGAAAACCATGTAATCTGGAAGAGAAGAAACAAAAATGGAAGAAGAACAATTCTGTTTCTGTTATGTTCTGTTCTATTTGGAACAGAAACATAACGGTACAAAAATAGGTTTCCTTTCTGTTCCGTTAGGAACGAAACAATTCCAAACAGAATGAGACAGAACAGTTTCTGTTCCATTTTGTTACTGTTCCAAACGGAACAAAACAGAACCAGAAATATTTTGTTCCAAACGAAACATAACACAATAGAAATAACAGAACATAAATAGAACAGAAACAGTTATGTGATTGCATCAGAAGTGAAGAGAAGTGATGATGTTAGAAAGTTCTCGCATTCAATGTAAGTAAAATCTAAAAAAAATAGAAAAAACAAAAATTGTTGTTGCAGTTTGGATTAAGAAAAGAAGAGAGAAAAAAAAATGGAAGCGAGCATGTTAGTTGTTCTTACCTCACAACATCTTCTTTCAAGACCTTCATCAGTTGTTTGTCTGAAAGCATGAAGAGCTCTCCACCGGGGTAGTAATTAATAAGACAATTATTTTGATTGGCTCCACAGTTCAAAAAGATACAAAATCCAAAATAATAGAGAAATAATACACTAGCCAAGTCTAAGTGACATTTGATCAAGCAATTGGCATGCAATCGATTCTAGAATAAAAAAAAAATATATATCAATCTACTCTCAAAGCTTTATCCTAAAGAATTAAAACCAGAAATAATATAATATCATTTAATCAAGCAATTGGCATGCAATCATTCAGAAACAGAAAATAAAAAGACAACAAAATTTAGAATTAAAAGAAGCAGGAGATAGATTGAGAAGCATTATTGTTTAATCTAGAAACTAATAATTACAAAAAAATCCACACTTAGTCCAAAATCCCTAATGAACGACGAAGAAGACTGACAGGATTAGATCTATCATTGCCTTTACCACATTATTAACATTATTTCATAGTAAAATGAAAACAAATACCTCAGATCTAGTGAGAAATCTCCAAATCAGGTGAGAAAAACTGAACAAAGTGAGATCCTGCAAATAATTCCATTTCTCGAAAATAAGTTGTTAAAACTAGGAATAGAACAGACACTAAAACAGAGATTTAAAAAAATTGGAACAGAAATTGAAACATGGCTAAAACCTGGAACGGAACACAAAATATCGAAACTGAAACTAAGATTTTAGAAAAAAAAACAGAAACTAAAACTTTAACCCCAAAAAAGTAACCGAAAAAGAAAAGAACATAACTTGAACTAAGATTAAGAAAAAAGAACAAGAAGAATATAACAAGAGCCATTCAGAAGCATATCCACAACAAAAAAAAAAAATCAAGAAGCATAAAGGTTCAACAATGCAACGTCATTTTATTGCAGCTACAATAAGGATAAATTTTGCATATCAAAGGGTTGAAAACTACAGCAACTACTAAAAAGGAGGTCACTTAATGGGAGCCAATTGGTTTGTGCATGACAAAGAATGAAACGTGAAGATGATTCTCTGATTCAATCACAATATAGTTTGGGTAACATATCTTGCACAACCAAATTATCAATCCAACCCTATCTAGCAGAAGAAACACAAAGAAATAAACTATCATAGATATTCATATAAATCATAACTTTAAATCAACCTATAAAGATTGATTGGAAAAAAACAAATAACAGTATAAACTCAAGTAGAAGTAAAACACTGTACATATAATTAACAAGCATAGAACCATACGCATCACAGAAGTTCTGGGAGGCATATAAAAAGAGATTAGTTGTGCAAAATAAATGGAAAAACCTCATAATCGGAATCAGTTGTCCCGCCGTTCTTCTCCAACACAAATTTTGAACCAACCTTAACGCTATGCTGATTTTTGGACCAACCTTTTCACTACATATTTGCGTCCATACCTAAAATCATAGTAAACAGGTCAAATCGAAACCTAATCGCCAACCCGAACCCTAAATTAACTATCGAATTTGAAACCTTACACTAATAGAGAGACTGGAAAGGAGAAGAGGGGAAAGGAACGGGATGAGATAGAGGAAATTACCGCACGATGGTTGTTTATACGGTTTGCGTGACGACGACGACGTCAGAGACTAATGATTCAAAACAATAAATGCTCCATTTGTCCAAACTACCCGATCGAACGACGGAGAAGACTCAGACTCGATCGATCTGGTCGGATTTGCTCGTTGAAGGTCGGATTGGGATCTAATTGTCGACGAGTTCATCGCGTTCTTCATGGATGTAATTTAGATTGCAGGCGGAGCATCAGTTAAGTGGCCGATGGCGATCGAACTGCGATGGTACCCATGTGGGCGTGCAGCGCGGAGAAGACGACCGGAAAGAGAGACCAGGGTAAGGCGGCGAGAGGCGTGGAAGGGGGTTGCAGATCTGTGTAGTGTGTGACTGATAGAAACCAATTAGGGTTAAGGGCGTGGGAGTAGGGAAATCGAAGGTAGGTGGCGTTTAGTAACTGTTTTTGTTTCCATTCTGGGGATGGGATGAGAATTTTCGGTGGTATTTGGTAACCGTTTTTGTTTCCATTCCAACAGTGGGATGGGATAGAATGTGATGAGAATTTTGTTTTCTTTTTGGGAGTAGAATCACGTTTGGTAACGATAATTTTTTTTTTTGTTTTGGAAAGAGAATTGTATTTGGTAACGATTTTATCCTAAAATCTTTTTCTTTTTTTTTTCTTTCTGTTTTGGCCTGACGGCGGTGGCTCCGACACCATCGCCAGCGGCAACGGTGGCCCGGCGACGGTGACCAGACGGCGATGGCGACGGTGACCAGACGGCGGTGGCGCCGGCGACGCCGCCCGGAAGGCAATGGTGCCATCGCCGGCGACGGCCGGAAAATTTCCGGCCGGACGGTGACCGGAGACGGTCGCCAACGGCGGCGGACGGTGGTCGGCCGGTAGGTGAATAGTGACCATGTGTGTTTGGGAATGGAATGGAAATAATGAGAAACAACTTTTTTTTGTTTCTCATTTCTTAATAAAAAAGTGGGCACAATTCTCAAATGGGAATGAAATGGAAACGGAAACAAAAATTACCAAACGCTATTCCCAAACAAAATTCCCAAAAATCTGGGAATGAAATGTGAATTTCTGGAATGGAAATGGTTACCAAACGGGGCCTATTTTTTCTTTGGAAGTAGAATCGCGTTTGGTAACGATAATTTTTTTTTTGGGTTTTGGGAAGAGAATTATGTTTGGTAACGATTTTATCCTAAAATCTTATTTTTTAATTTTTTTTTGACCGAACGGCAGTGGCTCCGGCGCGGGCGCCGGTGACGGTCGAATAGCGGTGGCGGGTGGGTGACAGTAGCCGGAAAGTTTCCGGGCGAACGGTGGTCGCCGACGAACGAACAGTGACCGTGTGTTTTGGGAATAGAATAGGAATAATGAGAAACAACTTTTTTTTTGTTTCTCATTTCTTAAGAAAAAAGTGGGCACAATTCTCAAATGGGAATGAAATAAAAATGGAAACAAAAATTACCAAACGTTATTCCCAAACAGAATTTCCAAAAATCAAGGAATGGGATGAAAATTTATGGAATGGAAACAGTTAACAAACGGGGCCTCCCACCCCAGACACCCGTCACCTATGGGGCCAGCGTGACATCGACACGATATCCTCTAAGGGACAAACTAACTAGAAAGCGACAGTAGACAATCATAATTATACAATCACTAAAATCAGGCTATAAACATCTTCTCTAACTAGAGACACATCCGTCCCTGAATTTTTAATAACAAAAAAAGATAAAAACAATAATGAACTTCTCCTAGGTTCGCCTCAGGCTGTACCTTCCAAAATACTCCCTCGCTATACCATTGCCGGACTCTACCCAGTGCCAGTAGAGGACCGACTCCTAGCTATTTCACCTGTAAGTGTACTACTTTCTTAATAAAAATATTTTTACATAATAATATATTCTAAATAATACATCATTTAAATATGAATCAAACATAAGTATATAGATGTCACATAACTTGTAAAAGTCTTCATAATATATGTAGTAAAAATAAAGCAATATATATAAGTTACAATTCAAAATCATCTAGTATAAATATCATACCAATCAATACAATAAATAATAAATCACCTAGTATAAAATAAACATCACATCTCAAACCACCACTCTACCACAACACACACTGGCTAACCATAGTGATCGTTTTAACCTCACAATCGGGAGTTGCAACAGTACCGTAACATTCGTAGGAATACCTTCCTACGAAATATCCACACCCCCTTTTGGGGAGAAATATAATCCACACCCCTTACGGGGAGAAATATAATTTACATCCCTTACGGGGAAAAATATAATCCACTCATATTTAACGAAAATTATTTTTAAGCCTTCTTTTAGAAACCAACAAAATTCCAAAAACCTGCTTGATCCATATCATTTATGAAATCGTACAGTGTAAGTAAACATATATGTCATCATATATATATACAGAAAATAGTTTGGCAAGAAGACAATACACTCACCTTATTTCTTGTGCTACAATAACAGCACCGTTCAAAACCTACCGGGATGTTGGCGTTTGTGAACCTAGTAATGATAGGGCCTAAATTAAAATTATATGCAAAATAATCAAATCGTGCAATGCAGACCCTAAGTTCCGAAATTTTCCATTTCCCACATTTTACTTATGAAAATTACTATTTCGGGTAATTTTTATTTCATTAAAAATAATTGCATAAAATTTAGTAATACGCACGGTCCCAATTTATTATTCAGATTCCAAAATTTTGATATTAGAATTCAATTCAATAAATTGAAATAAACTTAACTGAAAACGTTACTCATTCCGAATCGTTCACGGGCCGCGAAATAGGTTTTTAATTCTTATCAGGGTGGTTTGTGCAAATTCTTCTCTTTTTTTTTTTTTTTTTTTTTTTCTTTCCCTTCTTCTTCCTTTTTTTTTTTTTTTTTCTTGTTTCTGTTTTCTGTTTGTGCTCCGCCCGCCGACACTACCACCGGTCGACCAGCCCTTCTGACGGCAACGCACCGGCTACTTATAACATTTTTCAGCAACACACTCATGCACACACATACACACACTGATCAAAACATTACACACATACATACACTGTCCTACACACTCATCGTCGGCCGAACTGAGTAAAACACACACAGGCATAACACTGAACCAGAACGCCCACACACACGATCGTCGAGGGTCGACGGACGACGGACGACGATCCGAACTACACTCCCACATACCTACATTCTATCGTATTGAACCGAAACAGAGAACGCACACAAGCATGCACCGCCGTAGCGGTGACACACACCGTCGGCCACGCCGTGGCGACGATCACTCACGCATGCAGTCGAAGCAACACACACATACACACGTTGCACGAAACAAGAATCAGAACACATACGCTCCGTCGAAATGCCACCGTCGGACGAAACCAAAACCCACCGGCGATCCTATCGCCGATCACATACACATGCATGCACACACCTACTAGAATGATTAATTAAATATATATAAGTACTCACCAGATCGAAGATCGTCGACAAACTGAACAACCGAACCCAACGTCCACTCACTGGTGATGCTAAGAACGCACCCGTCACACCGTAGACGAACCACCCCACCGACCGAACCACTTTCGCTTTCCCCTGAAACTGACGAAGCTACCTCCACGATCACGCATACGAGCAATAGCCACGACCACCCTGCCGGAGGAACACTGATTCAAGGAAGTCCGATCACCCCTCCCTTGCTCCAGTCCTCTCTCTCTCTAGAATTTATCTAATTTCAAATTTGATGGAGACTTTTTTATCAATGCACATGCACAAGTATGTATATATTGCATGGATTAAGTAGTGGAAAACGTTCCTAGCCTGCCACGTTGCTTCTCCGTTCTTCTCCCTTCCAGCGGTCTCACACGCACGGCGTATGCGTGTGTGTATATATATATATATGTATGTTTTAAAAAAGTTTTTGTTAAATTACTCTTTCCCCCCTCTAATTCCTTAAAGTCTTCTTTTTGAGTTCAATTCAACATTTATAAGTTTCTAAAATTGTAATTTGATCTCTAACTTTTTAATTTTTTGATTTTTAATTGGCAATTTGCATCCCAAATTGAGAGTAATGTTTTTAAATTTGCAAATTTGACCCCTAAGTTTTGATTTGAGTTTTTAATCAATAAAATTTTTACCTAAAATTTTCTAATGTTCTAAAATGCAACTATTTATGACGTACATTTTACGGTTTAGATTTTACGAAAACAGAATGTTAATAAAAAATAATTAATAATTTTTTATTTTTTTTGTATCTAGTTTTAGTTTTTTTTTTTTTTTAAAAAAAAATAATGGAATAGTTTTTTTTTTCTCTCTATTTTTTAGTTTTATTTTAATTTAATTAATGTTTTTTAATCAAATAAAGAGATACCAATTAGTGGCAATTAAATAATTTGTCACTAAAAATATGTTATTAGAGGCTATTTTTTCAGTTGCCGCTGAAATAATTGCCGCCAAAGACCGTTTTTCCTGTAGTGACGTAATCAGATTTCTTCAAAAAATTGTTTCAAAAAAAAAAATCAATAAAAAATTTAAAAATAATTTCAAAGATCAAATTCCAAATATAATCAAGCAACAATAAATAGAAAGTAATTTGGAAATATCTCACCCGAATTCCACAAAACAAAAAAATAATGATTAGAGATAGCAATGAAACTTCATATCGGTAGTAACAACAATCCACAACAAATGTTTCTCAAGAATAACTGTTAGAACAAATCTCACAATTCACTCAGTATAATAACTCTTAGAAAGCTCAAAAGTTGAATAATTCAGAATAATTTTTTTAATGTGTCTCTTTAATGTGTAAAAAATGTAGGTCTATATAGAAGGGAATAAAATAAGCTCTCCAACGGCTAGTTCCCACTTGATATGAAATTGAATTATTTTTATAGACCCCTTATATCATTAAGACTTCATCCTGGTTCTAATCACTTAGGTGGCGTTTGGTAACCGTTTTTGTTTTCATTCTAGCAGTGGGATGGGATGGGATGAAATGAGAATTTTGTTTTTTTCTTGGGAATATAATCGCGTTTGGTTACGATAATTTTTTTTTTTTTTGTTTTGGGAAGAGAATTGTGTTTGATAACGATTTTATCCTAAAATCTTTTTTTTTTACCGGACGGTGGTGGTTCCGGCGACGGTCGGACAGCAATGGCGGGTGGGTGACAATGGCCGAAAAATTTTCGACTGGACGGTGACCGACGACAGTCGCCAGAGATGGCCGCCACCGGCGGCGGCGGACGGTGGTCGCCGACGGATGAACAATGACCGTGTGTTTTGAAAATAAAATGAGAATAATGAGAAACAACTTTTTTTTGTTTCTCGTTTCTTAAGAAAAAAGTGGGCACAATTCTCAAATGGGAATGAAATGGAAACGGAAACAAAAATTACCAAATGCTATTCCCAAACAGAATTTCCAAAAATCTGGGAATGGATTGGAAATTTCTGGAATGGAAACGGTTACCAAACGGGGCCTTAATTATGGCTTTTAAACTTCTTAATTAAGTCTCCAAAATATTTTCATCACAATTAAATAGGATAGAAAGAATTACATATACCAAATTAAGAAATATTCAAACTTAATAAACCAAATCTATAGGGATATCATAATATATATTACATATCTCAAATAATATTAAATCCCTAAAATATCTCTCAGAGCTTAACCATAAAATGACTAGTAACGGCTACTTTTAGAATAAAATTCAGAATTTCACAAAATCCTGAAACAGTGTCATAAGTCGATCGATCAAAGATCACCTGTGAACCACTCGATTCAAGATGTAGCCAAGCCAAAAATCCATCGCCCATTGATTAACCTATCTGTCAACCTAGAGATTCAGAGAGTTTAACTTCTGGTCATAGGTCGACCTCTCTGTCAACTTATCGATTCAGAGAGTTCACTATTTAAGCTCAGGTCGACCTACCTGTCGACCTAGAGATTCAGGAACTTCATATTCTATGCATCGGTCGACTTACCTGTTGACTTACCAATGCTGGAATCATCTCCTTAATTCGTTTTGAATTCATTCTCATCGACGTTTTCGCCCCTTTAATCGGTTTCTTTTCTCAGTTAGCTCCACTAAATTCTTAAAATCAATTTTAATTAGTTATTAATATGTCTTTTTCAATTATACATAAGATAAAATAATTTAACTAATTAGGATCCTATAAAAAACACACATATTTATCAAAATCATTTTGTGTCGTGTGTGATCCAAATTGGGATATTAAGAGTTGAAATTTAACTTGAGTTGTTTTCCCTAGATTCTTCAAATTCTTTAACCTTTTAATCCTTCATTATCTTTATCATCATCTTTTAGCATACATTCATTACTTGTCATCATATCTTCATTATTGGAATTAAGAAACTGAAACACTTAATCAAACCGTTAATTCCACCAAAAATATTAACTTTTAATTGTCCATAAAAATCTTAGGATCAACAACTGCAATACAAAGGGGATGGAATTGAAAAAGTAATGGACCATATTTAAGATCCATTTAAGAAAATGGATCGGTTGCATTCTCTCACTTCATCCATACGTTTAACCTAATGTCTCAATTTAATCCAATTAATTATCTATCTTAAGAAATAAACACATGAATCATGGAAATAAGTCCTCTTACAAAAGTATTACCTTCCATGTATTACGATGTATTTAGTTCCTCGAGTAAATTTCTTAATATGGTAACCATACTTAATGAATAAACCCTATGTTTATTCTGGTTCATTACAAATATATTTTCTCAACTAAATTAAGGTGCATATGTAAATGAGAAAATATCACAATATATAAGAATTTCATTAATAAAATGTATGTATACAATTACAAAGGGAAACCAAGCCCCGTTTTCTCTACATAATCCTTAAATTTCAGTGGTGGTATGCCCTTAGTCAAAGGATCAGCGATCATCAACTTAGTGCTAATGTGCTCAATGACCATTTTCTTTTCTTTTACACATTCTCTTATGGCCAAATACTTAATGTCGATGTGTTTACTTCGACTCTCACTTTTGTTACTTTTAGCCATAAAAATATCTGTTGAATTGTCACAGAAAATTCTTAATGGCCTAGAAATGGAATCCATGACTCGAAGCCCAGAAATAAAACTTTTAAGACATACACCATGCGAAGTGGCCTCAAAACGGGAAACAAACTCAGCTTTCATAGTAGAAGTAGTAGTTGAGGTCTGCTTGACACTCTTCCAAGAAACAGCTCTATCATCAATCATAAAAATGTACCCTGATGTTGATTTGTGATAATCAACACAGCCGACAAAGTCTGAATCTGAGTAGCCAATCACATCCAGATTGTCCATCTGTCTATACATAAGCATGTACTTTTTTGTTCCTTGAAAATATCTCATAACTTTCTTTGCAGCTCTCCAGTGGTCTATACTTGGATTACTCTGATATCGCCTTAGCATCCCTACAGCAAATGCAATGTCAGGTCTAGTACAAACCTGAGCATACATAAGGCTTCCAACAACAGAAGCATATAGGATATTTTTCATTGATTCCCTCTCAATGTCATTCTTCGGACATTGGTTCAGATTGAACCTATCACCCTTTACAATGGGAGTAAATTGAGTGAGCAATCCTTCATCCGAAATCTCTCCAAAACATTATTGATATAAGTTTCTTGTGACAGACCTAAAATGCCTCGAGGTCTATCTCTATGGATCCTAATGCCAATGACATATGATGCCTCACCCATATCCTTCATGTCAAAATTTTTGGAAAAAAATTATTTCACCTCATGCTGCAAACCCTTATTGTTGGTTTCAAGTAAAATATCATTCATATATAAAACAAGAAAACAAATCTTACTCTTACTAACCTTTTGGTATATACATTGATCTATGAGATTTTCAACAAATCCGAATGAATAAATTACTCCATGGAATTTAAAATATCATTGATGGAAAGCTTGTTTTAGACCGTATATAGATTTCTTAAGCTTACAAACCAATTGCTCACCACTACTAGAGGAGAAACCATCAAGTTGTTTCATATAAACCTTCTCCTCTAGATCTCCGTTAAGAAATGTTGTTTTTACATCTATTTATTGTAACTCAAGGTTAAAATGAGCAACTAAAGCCAAAATAAAATGAAGAAAATCTTTCTTAGATACAGGAGAAAAAATTTATGTGTAATTGGTTCCTTCTTTTTGAGTAAATCCCTTAGCAACGAGTCTTGCTTTATATTTCTCAATGTTACCTAATGAATCTTTCTTGGTCTTAAAATCCCATTTACAGCCAACTTTGCCCATTAGGCAACTCTACAAGATCCCAAACTCTGTTTCTTCATGGAATTCATCTTATCTTTCATGGCATCGTGCCATAAATTTGACTCTTTACAACTCATGGCCTATGAAAATGTTTCAGAATCATTTTCGACTCCAATACTATAGTCAGATTCTTGTAGATACATAACATAATTAATACAAATTACTGATCTCCTATCTCTAGTAGACCTTATTAATGTTGTACCAATGTCTACCTGAGTAACTTGTGGTTCAACTTGTTGTTCAGGAGCTTGGGGAAATTCTTGAATTGTTTAATCTATTAGAAGATTGTCAACAACTTGTGGAACCTCAATGATTGGTTACTCAACATCAGTTTGAACTGGAGAGTTGCTATGAACTATAACCAATCTGTCACTTGATGTGGAAGGTTGAGATTCTGTATGATCATGTACAGGAACTATGTTCCTAAACTGATCGCTCCCACTAATCATGTCATTCTAAAAAAACTTAGTGTTTCTTAATTACGCAATTCTAGTAGTGTGAGAAAGACAATAAAATCTATAACCTTTGGATCTTTCGGTATATCCAAAGAAATATCCACTAATAGTCCTTAGGTCTAGTTTTTTCTCTTGTGGGTTATACATCCTCACCTCAGACGGACATCCTCAAACGCACAAATGTCTCAAACTCGGTTTCTAACCTTTTCATAATTCAAATGGTTTCTTTGGGACAACCTTGGTTGGAACTCGATTTTAATATACACATTGCCATCTTTAGTGCTTTAGCCCACAAGGATTTAGGAAGCTTGGAGTTTCTAAGCATGTCTGCACCTAGTGGATTGACTATAGATCTACAATCCATGTTGCAAACTCTTTGCAGAGAATGCAAAACCTAAGGAAGCCAATGGAAAGTGAGCAACACATATTACCAAGCAACAAGATGGGCTCACATGTAGAGGCGATTAGAACTTGTGTTTTAACTTTAAGTAGTGGCTTTGTCTTAGGATTAGAGATGATCTTTTATGTACCAAGTTTCTCACAAGACTTGATTTCGATTTCAAGACTTGTACCATTTGGATATTTCTTTAATTTTCAAGACACATCATTCAGTTTATTATATAAATCTGATTGTGTTGGGAATGGTATTTTGTCTGATGATCTTTATCGCATTTTCTTGCAAAACGATGCTACTTATAGTTCAATGCATGTTCACACTGGCACTAAAAGGTGTAATATTAACAAGAACTCCTCCATGTTATGGCACTGGAGATTAGGACATATATCCATAGAAATAATTAAGAGATTAGTGAATGACGAGGTACTTAGTACTCTAAATTACACTGATTTTGTGACTTGTGTGGATTGCATTAAGGGAAAACAAACTAATAAATCCAAAAAAGATGCTAATAGGAGTTCGAACATATTAGAGATCATTCACACTGATATATGTTAACCAAATATGGATGCACAAGGTCAGAAATAGTCCATCGCTTTTATCGATGATTACTCACAATATATGTATTTGATTCATAATAAAAACGAAGCATTGGATGCCTTCAAAATATTTAAGGCTGAAGTTGAGAACCAATGCAGAAAGCATATCCATACTGTGAGATCAGATAGAGGTGGAGAATATTATGATAGATACATCGAGAATGGACAAACACCTGGTCCCTTTGCCAAGTTTCTTAAAAAATATAGGATCGTTGCCTAATACACCATGCCTAGTTCTCCGAATCAAAATGGTATTGCAGAAAGAAGAAACCGTACATTACTGAACATAGTACAGAGTATGCTTAGCAACTCCTAGCTTCCTAAATCCTTGTGGGATGAAGCAGTAAAGACGATAGTGTATATATTAAACCGAGTTCCAACTAAGGCTATCCCAAAGACACCATTTAAATTATGAAAATATTAAAAATCGTGTTTGAGACATATGCACATTTGAGGATATCCATCTAAGGTGAGGATATATAACTCACAAGAGACTAAACTAAATCTAAGGACCATTAGTGGGTATTTCATTGTATATGCCGAAAGATTCAAAGGTTATAGATTTTATTGTCCTTCTCACACTACTAGAATTGTGGAATCAAAAAATGCTAAGTTTCTTGAGAATGACATGATCAGTGGCAGTGATCGATTTAGGAATATAGTTCTTATACATGATTATACAGAATCTCAACCTTTCACGTCAAGTGACAGATTGGTTATAGTCCATAGCACCCTTCCAGTTCAAACTAGTGTTGAACAACCAACCATTGAGGTTCCATAAGCTGCTTACAATCTTCTAATAGATCAAGCAATTCAGGAATTTCCACAAGCTCCTGAAGAACAAGTTGAACTACAAGTTCCTCAGGGAGACGTTGGTACAACATTAAGAAGATCGACTAGAGATAGGAGTTCAACAATTTCTAATGATTATGTTATGTATCTACAAGAATCTGACTATAGTATAAGAGTCGAAAATGATCATGAAACATTTTCACTGGCCATTAGTTACAAAGAGTCAGATTTGTGGCACGATGCCATAAAGGATGAGATAAATTTCATGAAGAGCAACGGAGTTTGGAATCTTGTAGAGTTGCCTAATAGGGCAAAGGCCATTGGTTGTAAATGGGTTTTTAAGGCCAAGAAAGACTCATTAGGCAACATTGAGAGATACAAGGCAAGACTCATTGCTAAGGAATTTACTCAAAAAGAAGGAACCGATTACACGAAGACTTTTTCTCCTGTATCTAAAAAATATTCTCTTCATATCATTTTAGCTTTAGTTGCTCATTTTGACCTTGAGTTGCAACAAATGAATATAAAAATAGTCTTTCCTAACGGAGAACTACAGGAGGAGGTTTATATGAAACAACCTGAAGGTTTCTTCTCTAGTGGTAGTGAGCAATTGGTTTTTAAGTTTAAGAAATCTATATACGGTCTAAAACAAACTTTTCATCAGTGGTATTTTACCTTTTCTCTTTTGATTAGCTTTATGATTAGCATGAGCTTTGTCAGCTTTGTTGCTCCCGCGGTTGGTTACCAACAATGAACTCTCACCTTGCTCCATCACTAGCCTTTCTTCTTCTTGAACACGCATGGTCATTAATTCGTTGATTGATCATTTGTCTTTATGTGTATTGTATGAGATCTTAAAAGGCATGTACTATTATGGAAGTGTGTTTAAAATGTAGTGCACCAGGAATGATTTTGATATATGAAACTTGAGCTTTTTATGTTGAGTCACAATGTCTCACATTTACATTATGTGCTCGCGCACACCTTTCACGCTTGTGAGTCTGAGATATGAAAACTTTATTATTAGGGTGCTTGTCAGTGCCTTTTTTGAAGTGACGAATTGCTCGTCAATGGCTTGCAGCAAGTCTCAGACATTCCCATGCTGGTCAACAGAACCACGTATTCCAGCAGTTATCTTGGTCTTGATAAATATCACGCTGAGCCGATTAGTTCTCTCTCATTGCTCATATAGCGCGACCTCAGCTGGAGTACTGGAATCGGTGATTACAGGTGGTTTGTTCTTCCTAATAGCATAATCAATATCCACACTCCTTAGATGGAGGAGAATCATCTCCTTCCATATCTTACAGTTATCATCGCTAAGTTCGAGAATATCACATCGGATATCAGATAAACTAGCATATTGAGAAGTTGCATAAAACTCAAAATACTAATGTCAAAAATATGAGACCTAATAGTTCAAATTGCATATTTTACCAATGTAAAACATTCAAAGATGAATCTCATAGCATAAAAATTGTCTGTGGATAAATTTTTTAATTCAAGTAGATTCAAATGATCGTAGTGATAGAATTATCAAATTATATACTTAATTTCATATTTTATAGGTACATAATGAAAATAATTTGATTTTCTATCCTGAATTTTTACTTTATAATAAGACTATCAAATTATGAATCAATTCATAATTCATGTAGGTAATTATGAAAATAATATGATATTTTATTATAATTAATTATATAAATATAATAAAAGTTTATGTGGGATAAAATTTATTATATTAAGTATAATTAATCACAATATTATGTCTAATTTTATATGTGATCCTTATTATAGATTAATATATATATATATATTAATTAAAGATGTTGTGGCTAATCTCTAATTAATTAATATAATATGGTTCATTAGACATTTTTAAAATTTTATGCATAAAATTAAGTTTTATAAAAATAACCCTAATTTTACATAATCTAACAATATCTAAAACTAAATAATATGTTATCATATGTAAACATAATTCTCATAAATAAAATATAACTTGTATAATTAAGCATAATATTATGCACTTAATTTAATTCTATGTATAAAAAATAAATTGATTCTATGCATAATTAAAATGGAAGGCACAATTTAATTCTATGAATAAAAAAAATAAAAAATGATTCTATGCATAATTAAAAGCATGAAACAAAGGCACAAAAAGACAAACAGGCACAATTATAGAGGCATGAATGGTTATGAAAATGACTATTATTCTTTTGCGACAGTATTTTCGAGAAACTAACGTTTAGTTTATATATGATTTAAACAGAAACTAATCAATAAAATTGGATCAACAACTAAAGAAAATTCAAGATTGGGACATACCTCCTTCCATTGTACTTTCTTTTCTGCTCTCACCTTTCCCCACGGTTTTGGCACTTTTAACTTTTCAAAACACTCAGAAATAGATGGTGTATATGCTGTTGATTGAATGCTTGAGCCTAGGGACCAAAACCCCTTATATAGCCAAATTCTCATCAAAATTATGACTTTTCAGTTACCCTTTCATCGAGTAAATCAATGAGCAACGGCTGAAACGTTTTCCAAACTTAATGGAATTCAATGGACCATATTTAAGATCCATTTAAGAAAACAAACCAATTACAATTATGTGTGGTATTGGAATAACATTAAAGTGTAAAATGGTAATTTAGTTAAATTTTCATACGGTATAATAGTTAATTTAATTAAATTTTATTCCAATTCAAATATTTGGTTGATATTCAGCCTCGTTTTTTGGCCGATGAATAATTAAAATATAATATCATATTTTGTGGAATTAAGGAATCCTTATTAATCAGAATGAGATTTAATTTCATGTATCCATTTTAATTCCGTCTCAAATCCCATGTATCAAACACAGTGTAAAAGCAGAATCACTACAACAAAAACTACATATTATGACAACATTTTTAGAGACAATTTGTAAATAATATTTTTTCAAATAGTTATGGAGACATTTAATTATAATGTCCTTATAATATTTATTTAATAAGATATTTTAAAAAATATCTAATAAATAATGAAAAAATATCCTAATAAATATACACTATTGCGACAAATTAATTGTCCTTATGAGTTACTAGGATAACTTTTTATGGAACACTTTTTATTTATTTTAATCTTAATGTGCCTTAAAATTGTATATGTTAGGACAAATTTAATACCCTTAAAAAAATTTGTTGCAACGAATGTGGAGTGGCACTAGCAATTTCCACCCCAGATTATAATATAGTTTCATGATTTGAAGTTTATATGTTATTTTTCGTCCAAAATTATTAATAAAATTTTCAATTTTGTGAAATTGAAACAAATGTAAAACTTGAGAGCCTATGGCCATGTTTGTTAACGTAATTAAATACTTAAAATTGAATGCATTTAAGTACTTAGTAAAATAAGTTTGTTTGATAAGTATGATTAATAATACTTAATTAATTAAGTAACACTTAAAAATTTCAGCTATTGGACCTTTGCTTAATTTTAAATTACCAAATGGGCTCAGTCTATTTTCTTCTTCCTTTTTTTTTTTTTGATGTTGAGGCATTTTGACCTTTTACATATCTGGGGTTAATTAATTAATTAAACCAACATAGCATACGGCTATGCCCTTTCATTTTACGTCCAATTACCTTTGTTTTTAAGGTGATTTTATTGTGAAGAACATGCATTAAGTATTTCAATTACCGTTATTTTTAAAGTGGCTTTATTGTTTACTATTTCTGTTCCCAAAAAACATGGAACAAAACAGAAATAGGAAGAACTCTTTGTTTCCAGAAATTTATTTTAATAAATTGGGAGCTTAGCATAAAAAAATATTTTGTTCTCATGTAATTGTTTGTGTTCCTACATTCTTCAGTTACAAAATACCCTTGAAGAAATTCATATATTTGAACTTTTTTTTTTGTTGAACTCTATGCTAGTATTGACTTGTGATAATTAATATATTTGAACTTTTTAGTATGTTATTGGTATTTTTATTTTATTGTTTTGTTCTCGATTTTTTTTCTCGTATGATCTTGATTTTAGTAAAAAATTAAATTTACAGCCAGTCATGTAAATTAATTAATTTTCTACCTTTAAATTTTATACTTATCAAATAAGTAAAAAGAATTTAACACTTAAAGATCAGTACTTAAAATTTTAATTTTATCAAACAAGTTTTTTATATTTTCAGCACTTAAAATTTAAGTGGTAATCAAACATGGGCTAAATGTGCAATTTGATAAACTTTAGAGTCTACATAGACACCTACCTTATACTTTGGGGGACCAAAAACAATTTGTCCTAAAATTCATGAGGAATAGTTTTTTGGGTTTATACTACCTACATCATCTGTCTTTTTATTGTTAACCAGATACTAGTTTCATTATTTTATAAATACCGGTCAATACCTTATCATTTTTTGTCAAAGACCACTTAGTTCCCATATAGGTAAAAAATTACTAAAACTTTTATTGTATTGATAATTTTACCCTTAACTATTTAAAAATAATTAAAAACTAAAATATATAAATAACTCTTAAATTTTTTTTACATATATTTTCATCCTTTACTTTTTTTACACTAATTTTCTTTTTTAAAAAAATATATTTTTTAACTTGGTTTTTCTTCTTTTTCCCCTTTTCCTTTTCTTCTATTTTTCCCATCCTTAGTTCCCCACCCCTGACGTCCTCCCTCCTTCCGTCGTCTACACTATCTCATTCTCCTCATTTTCCTTTTCTTTTGTTCTTTATTCCCTTCTTCTCTAATTCTTTCCCATATATACTCCCTCTCTCTCTCTCTCTCTCTATATATATATATATATATATATATATATATATATATATGTATGTATGTATGTATGTATGTAACAAAAAAATAGAGCATAGATCAACTGATATGCACTGCGAATTTGTTCAGTTTTACCAGATCTGCTGCTGCGTATGGCAAATCTACCTCTATATTAGGGGGAAGAGAGAGGGAGAGAGAGAGAATATATCATTGTGGAACAAAACAACCCCACTTCTTTGAAGTCTTTTTTCATCTGTGCCATCTTTGATAGAGAGAAAGGTCATGTGTTCAGTAATGTGTGGTGCGTTCAGCGGTGTGGTTGGTAGTGGTGTGGTCGGCGGTTGAATATGGTCTCAATAGCGGTGGCGTCGTTAGCGATGTAAGATGGTGGTGGTGGCAGTCTACTCGGTTGTAAAGTGGAAGATGAATAAGAGGAAATTGTTGATCCTAAGATTTTAATGGACAATTAAAAGTTGATGTTTTTGTGGAACTAACGGTTTGATTAAGTGTTTCAGTTTATTAATTCCAAATGATGAAGATATGATGATAAAGATGATGAAGGATTAAGAGGTTGAAGAATTTGAAAAACCTAGGGAAAAACAACTCAAGTTAAATTTCAACTCTTAATATTCCAATTAGAATCACACACGACACCAAAAGATTTGTAAATGATTTTTATAAATATGTGTGTTTTAATAGGATCCTAATTAGTTAAATTATTTGCTCTTATGTGTAATTGAAAAAGAAATGTTTATAATTGATTAAAATTGAATTTAAGTATTTAGTAGAGCTGACCAAGAAAATAAATTGATTAAAGGGGTGAAAACGTCAATGAGAATGAATTAAAAACGAATTTAGAAGAGGTTCCAGCATCCATAAGTCGACAGGTAAGTCAACTGGAGCATAGAAGGAAAAGTCTTTGTATCTCTAGGTCAACAGGTTGGTCGACCTATGCTTGAATATGAACTCTCTGTATCTATAAGTCGATAGAACAGTCGACCTGTGAAGAGAAATGTAACTTTCTGAATCTCTAAGTCGACAGACAGGTCGATCGATGGGCACAGAATCTTTGGCTTGGCTACATCCTGAATCGAATAGTCGACAGCTGATCTTGGTCGGTCGACTTATGGGTCTGTTTCAGGATATTATGGAATTCTGGATTTTATTTTGAAAGTAGCCGTTACTAGCCATTTTTTTTGTTAAGGTTCACGAGAGATTTTAGGGATTTAATATTATTTAAGATATGCAACACATATTATGATATCCCTATAGATTTAGTTAATTAAGTTTGAATATTTCTCAATTTGGTACATATAATTGTTTCTATTCTATTTAATTATGATTGAGAAATATTTGGAGGACTTAATTGAGAAGTTTAAAAGCTATAATTAAGTGATTTGAACTAGAATAAAGTCTTAATGATATAAGGGGTCTATAAGAGCAATTAAGTGTCATAGCAAATGAGAACTAACCGTTAGAGAGCTTATTTTAATGCCATTTATATAGACCTGCGTTTTTTATATCAGTAAGAGACATTAAGAGAGACCAAGAGTATTATACTAAACTTTTCTTAGAGAAGTCATATTGAGAATTGTAAGATCTTTTCTATGAGTCATTTTTTAGAATTATTTGCTGTAAAACATTGTTGCTACTGAATCTGAAGAAACATCGCTATAATTATTCTTTCGGTAGATTCCAGGTAAGATCTTTCTAAATTACTTTTTATTTAGTATTGCTTGGTTATTTTTTGGAATTTGATCTTTAGAAATTATTTTCTGATTTTTTATTGAAATATATTTTTTAAACAATTTCTTAAATCAATTTGATTACGTGCTCAATTACGTGCTACCCATTTTTATTTAAAATCAGATTTTGAATATCTCACTTTTCTATCACTAGTTTTGGGATATTAATTGAGTTTTAATTTACCTGGGGTGGTAGAAGCTCCAAGTGAGAAAAATCACTTGTCAATTTTTAATTGGTGAGTTGAGTGACGGATTAAATACTGTTAGGAGTATTTAATTTAAGGGTAGCTGGTTTCAGTCTCTTCCTGTAAAGAGATTGAGGTAGTAATTCTTCATGAATTGAATTGTTTTGTGAGAATTTTGTAACGGTTCAATCCTTACCAGGTAAAAGAATATTTAGAGTGTTTGTGAGGTTTTGATTCTTTAGCCTTTGTTTTAAAAAGAATTAGGTTATTCTTGAGTCTGTAAAAAATAGAGGTTATTCTTAAGCCTGTGAAAAAGAAATTTTGTAAAGGTTAATTCTGAGCCTGTAAAATAATCTTTGTGAAGATTTAGTTCCTACCTTTAAAGGGATCTTGAGTTTAGTGGGTGCAATCTCTATAGGACTCGGAGGACTGGATTAGTCAAGAATAACTTGGTGAACTAGTATAAATTTCTGGTGTGCTTTACATTATTTATTTTTGTTGTTTGGCGTGCACCTAGTTGATTTTATATTTTCGCTGTGATATAAAGATAATGATTAATTTAGGATTAAAATTAATTATTTAGGTTATTAAAATATTTTTTCTCTGATATTTTTTTTAATTACCCAATTCACCCTCCCTCTTGGGTATTTCACTAGGCCAACAAAAATAAATTAAAAAAAAGAAAAGAAAAAGAAAAAGTAAGAAATCGGAAGATGAGGAAAAAAAGAAAAATGAATATGGGGAAAAAAGGAAAAATAAATTATTAAAAAATATTAAAAAGAATGGAAGTTAGTGATTTTTTATTAAAAATAAATAAATAAATATATATATATATATATATATATATATATATATATATATATATATATTGTTTCTAGATAAGAGATAGGCATTCTTGTATTTTTACAAGATTAAGTTGGTCAGAGAGGTTGACCGGTTTTTGTAAAATGACATAGGAAATATTTGGTTAACGACAAAAAGATAGAGGGGATGGAAAAAAATAACGATTAATGAAAACAATACTGGTGGTGAAAGAAGTTAATCAATAGCTGAGTATAGAATAGAATTGGCTATGATGCCATAAGGTTTCCTGAAGCTGTACTAATAGCTTAAGCTCTTGTGCTTGAATCTTCACGACGTACTACTTCTACAAAACAAATTCTTGCTTCGTCTAAGTGGTATAAACCCTTAATTCTTTATATATCGACCCAAAAAAATAGTTTTTTTTTTTTTTATATGCATTAGTATTTAATTCCAATCAAATTTATTAATCTCATCAATGATTAATGATAAATTAGATCAACTATAAATTACAAATATGTGATAATATTGGTTATTATTTAAAATCTTTAAAATAAAAATTGAAATCTTATTGAATGACACGCCAAAATCACCTTTTAATATGTTTGACATCAAATTGTAAATATAGAAGATGGAATTAAATTAGATTAGACCACACTATAAAGTCATATCATGGGATCATATTTATTGGTAATATATCTTTATAAAAGCTAATTCATTGAATATCAAAATTCATAATTAAAAGAGACAAATAATAAAATTAGATTGCAATTGAATAATTGTGGAGTGTATTTAGCACTTCACTATTAGAATGACAACAAAAGAAACATTATAAAAGAGATGATTCAATATGATTATTCTATAAAACTTTAAATGTAAAAGCACACAATAAAAAATAATTATATGAAAAAACAATATTTTCCTAAATTTTAAAACAACTTAAACATCCCCAAAATGAAAATATTTTAAATTAAATACATATCTAATATAATATCTGATACTGATACTGATCCTGATACTTAAATATTATTTTTGTTTTTTTATATATCAAATAATGAGCGTTCTACTCAATTTCTTCTTATATTTTTTAGTTATATTTAATTTTTTCTAATTAATGCACAAATATATGATTAATTTTTCTGGTGCACATTTTAAATTACTTAAAAAAAAATAATTGTAATTGAAAAATATTTTCAACCAAAAATAAATTAAAGACGATATAAACTAATTAGGTTGATGAGTTCTTATATATTTTTTATGTTTGTTTTTTTATATATCAAATAATGAGTGCGCTATCATTTATATTTAATTTTTTTAATTAACACACAAATATATGATTAATTTTCCTGGTACATATTTTAAATTACTTAAAAAAATAATTTTGATTGAAAAAATATTTCCAACAAAAAAGAAATTAGACGCAATATACATTAATTAAATTAGAATTTATTAAACTTGCAAAAATTGATAAAATTAATCATCATTAGGGTTATTTGTTTGTTATTTTATAGTATATTAGTAAAAGTTAATTTGTAGAATTATATTTCACTTTTATGATTATTTATGTAATTTTTAGTAGTATATATAATTTTCGGTATTTATAAAATACCATTACTCAATAAAATTTATGCTTCCGCTCCAGAATATTGCTACCAAAATAACTAAATAATAGGTATGTATTTTATGCTTCAATATTAAAAATTTATTATGATTTTTTTCTAGTTGCACACCTTAAAAATAAATTCAAAAAATTATTCAATTACTATTTTACCCTTTAAATTACTAACGCATATATCCCTTTAATTTTTATTTTTTACACTTTCCTCCCTCCTTCCTCTCCGGCGAGAATCACCATCGGCACGGCCATTGATTCCAGCCACTACTCTGAATTTCTCTCTATCTCTCTCTTTCTCTCTCTCTCCTCTCACCCCCAATTTTTCCCTAGCTTACCCGTTGGTCCTCTCACTCCCTTACCTCCATTGTCTTAGCCCCTCCCCCACGGTCACCCCCAACCCTTTTTCTTCCTTCTTCCTTCTTCTTCTTGAGATGGGAGATGAGAGTGAGAAAAGGGAAAAAAATGAGGCTGATGAGGAAAAGGGGTTGGGGGTGACCACAGGAGAAGGAAGAGGGACTGAGACTGGAGGAACCATATATTAAAATCACGGGATTTACATAGCAGAATATAAAAAAAATCACATTCAATATCAATTTCTCTAAACTAGATCTATCCGTATTTACATTAAAACAATAAAAGCATACATAATTAGATCACATTTAATTAAATGATACCTCTTTAGGTGCTTCAGTCTCAAAACTAGTAGTTCCCGATTCATTATTTGAGTAGACTCTTTCGAGAGAAATTGAACACGATCAGGAAACGACAATTGAGAACGATTCTCTTAAAAGTAGCACAAGCATATTACATGCATGTAACAATACCACACAAAAAAATTTAAAATGAAAAAGCGTTCTTGGGATTTCTAAGAATATGATTCTAATCACATGAAACTAGAATAACTTTGATTTGAATGTTGGTGGTAGTAAGATTCAAATTATTTAGTGAGTACGAATACAAAAAATAGAAGAACTTAGACACCAAAAAGGGGAGGTGGATGAAATCTTCCTAAATGGCCAAAATTCTGATAGGGGAGGTCAAATGGTCTCCCTCTATTTAAATAATTTGTCCATGGTTCAAATCCTTGGATCCATTCTTTCTATATTTGTACTTCGGCTTCCGAATTTTCAAATTTCAGCATTACTATCCATTCATTTTTCAAATATTTTCCTAACTTACATTTTTCATTGTGTGTGACGCATTAAGTTCATATCAAAAGCTGAACATGATAAAATTAATTATATTACTAATAAATTAATTGATTAAAATTAGAACAATATCAATTTTACCCTTTTAGAAGAAAACACTTTTCCCTTAAGACATTTCTTTCATTATGAGTCGCGCCTACCAATATATCACAGTCATATCTAGTTGGTATGAATTTCATCAAAAGAACCTCCTTAAGTATGATTGTCGTATTATTCGATTTCTCTATCTTGTGTTCTCAAAGGACCAATATTATATAGATAAAGTTAAGATTGCTACGTCCAATTATATATACGTTAATTGATAATTTAATTCGTTGTAACACCAATTGCAATCTTATCCCAATCGTTACACTACTCTGTCTAAAGGTTTGTATGAATTATCTTAAATTTTATTACATAGGGCACATCACTTTTTGCTGAGAATAATAAATCTTATCTTATATACTCGTATATTCATATGTATGTCTCACTATACCGAATGAATACATTTAAAATCTTGTGGTTAGATTACAACACTTAATATTACTAAAGTGTAGCAACCCACACATGTAATACACAATATCTCAAGTCAAAAGATCATAAATACAATCATATTTCAGATAACTTATTTTAATATTGAGCAAAGCTACCACGCAAGATATCAAGAATGGTCATGTTCGATCCTTACTATACTAATAAGTCCCCCTATAGTTGTTCTGACATCTCATACTGATAGCTTGAAACTCACCATTCTTATATGAGAAAATAACATACAAGCTAGCTTAAATTGTTTAAGACTAATTTTTAATAATCAAATATTGACTAAGAACAATTAAGAATTCAAGTTGTCAAGTATCTTTGGTCTTTACCTTTTAATCCTATATATATTTATATATATATGTATATATATATAGAAAGAGAGAAACAGAGAGGGGGGGAAGTTGAGAGTAAGAAGAAGAAGAAAATGGAGGATCGCTGAGGGGATAGGCAGGGGAAGGGGAACGAGGGCAAGGGGTTCAAGAGATAAGAGAGAAAAAGAGAAAAACTAAGAGAGATGAGAGAGAGTATTCCGTTGTTGGCGTCAGTAGTTGCATCGGTAGATTCGCGACAGTGGTATTTGTTAGATAAAGAAAGAGGAAAAGATAGAGGAAATTGTAAAACATAAAAAGTTAGAGGGATTTATGTGTTAGTAATTTGAAGATTAAGATAGTAATTATCTTAAATATTTATTTATTTTTTTAAACGAGTGTAGGGCTGGCAAAAAGTATTTCATTTAGAAGCATTTAAAAATTAAAGTAATTTTCTTATTTTAAAAAAAAAAAATATGCATGAATTCCTACAAATATATAAAATGGACAAGTGAAATTTAAAAAATTAAGTAGAATTTGTGTATATAAAAAAATGATAATTTTGAAATTATAATTGTTTTGGTACTTTTAAACAAATTTAATTCAAGTAGTCCTTAGAATTTTTTTTTTTTTTTTTTTTGGCTTTTAAGATCCTTAAAAAAAAAACAAAAAATAAATTAGGGTGAAATAACTTAATAGATATAAATTTCTGACAATATCGAATTATCCTAAAATTAATTACAATTTTAATAAAAACCATTTTTTTTTTTAACTTCTAAGAATAAAATGAAACAAAAACAAAGAACTGTACATTAGAAAAAGAAAAAAAAAATAAAATGTTACAAGTATTACATCCAAGAATCCAACCAAACGAAGTCCATCCATCGTTTTCTCGGAAGAACTCGTACAAACAGGAATCGATAACAATGGAAGGAAATAACAGAGCCGAAGCTGAGCGCCTACTCGGAATCGCCGAGAAGCTCCTTCAGACCAACGATTTCAATGGCTCCCGAGACTTCGCTCTCTTGGCCCAAGAGAACGATCCCCTTTTGGAAGGCTCCGATCAGATCTTGGCCGTCGCCGAGGTTCTCCTCGCCGCCCAACGCCGCATCAACAACCACCACCAGGACTGGTACGCCATCCTCCAGATCGACCGCCGCTGCGACGATATCGACCTCATCAAGAAACAGTATCGCCGCCTCGCCCTCCTCCTCCACCCGGACAAGAACAAATTCGCCTTCGCCGACACCGCTTTCAAGCTCGTCGCCGACGCCTGGGCGGTTTTGTCCAATTCTAGCAAGAAATCGTTCTTCGACGGCGAATTGGGGGTTTTCAGCAAAGTCGATCTGGTGCCGTCGAGAAAGCAGAAGGAATCTCAACATCAGCACCACCACCCGCAACCGGATTTCAATCAGCATAAATTGCCGGTGAGGCGAGGCAACTGGGCTAATGCAACCGGAAATCGACCATCGGAAACCCCTGCTGCCGCGGAATCGGAAACGGGAAGCTACTGGACGGCCTGCCCTTACTGCTACAATCTTTACGAGTACCCTAGGGCTTACGACGGCTGCTGCCTCAGGTGTCAGAATTGCGAAAGGGCATTCACCTCCATCGAGATCAAGACGTTACCGCCGGTGATACCGGGGAAGGAGGCTTATTATTGCTGCTGGGGGTTCTTCCCCATGGGATTCACCGTCGGGGAGCCGGAAAACGGGAAAAATCAGGGGATTCCAGAATCCATGCCGCCTCCCCAGCCTCCACCACCACGACCAGCAGCACCCCCACAGCCGGCGCCGCCTGTAGCCATTTCTCCTGCGGTGGCAGTGAATGGCGGTCCAGTCGCCGGAGTTGGGGAGAGTTTTGTAAATGTTCCGGTGAGAAAAAATCTGGCCAAATCTGATTCCGGAACTAGGAAAAGAGGAAGACCAAAGAAGAATTTACAGGCCTGAAGCAGATTATGCATATCGAAATTAATGGAGGATTGAAGAAAGGATTGGAATAGTTGGGGAAGAGGCTTAAAAAAGATCAGGTAGTTTCTTCCTGTTCTTGTTGTTGTAGTAATAGCTGTTTCTATGTAACTTAGAAAATTTGTAGCAATATGATCTCCATGATTCAATCAAATCTTAGTGTTTCTGTTTCTGTTCTGTTTTTTTGGGTTTTTTTTTTTCTTCAAATAATTTAGAATTAAAACAAAATATTAGGAGTAAAAAACTAAAATATACTTAAAAAAAATATGTTTGATGATGCCCAAAACTGGATCAACAGATAAAAGGAAGGTTTTAGTGGTGAGCTATTGAGTCCGAGGTGGAAATTCAATCACCAAGGCTTTGAGACGAGGTAGGGTTGCCTGGGTAACCCCTACGGTGTAAGAGTAAGTATCTAAGTGGAATTTGACAGAGCAAATGGGGACAACAAAAACGTATGGATGGGCCTTGTTAACCTTAAGGGTCTAAAACTCGAACGATGATAAGCTATCATTTGTAATTTAAAACTACCGATGTGGTTATTCAGTGTGAGAAATAGGTTGTCCGGAAGAATAAGATCCGAAATGATAGAGCAATACTGCAACGAAGATCAAGAAGCCAAATGAGTTAGAAGATACATTTGGACAATGCTTGTGCTGAAGATTTTAAAAGGAGTTAATTGCTCTATCTAAACATAAGGTAACAACATGTTATTCATCATTATACCTTGACTCAACTAGGAAGCGCAAACATACACACATGCATGCATACTTGACATTCTTAATTGCATTTTAGTTGTGCTTCTAATCTTGTTAAATGTGCTCGAAATGATTAAATATTAAATTGGGGTCAAATGGGTTAAGAATTGAGCTTAGAGTATTGTTGAATGTCAAAATTTGTTGAATCGAACCATTGGGTCCGGTCAACCGAACTCAACAGAGGAATAAAGTAATTAAGTTCAGCTTAATTTGGTCAAATGAATGCCCACTTCGGTCAAGCGATTAAGCCAGGGGTGAATAATTTTTACACGTATTTGGTCAACCAAATGATTAATTTCGTCAACTGATTAGACTAGGGACTCGTGGTTTCCATCTTTGGTCAACGGATCCTTAGAACCGGTCTAAATAGATCAGGAGCTCATTATCTGAAGATCGGTCAACCCTACGCGTTCAGTCAACCGATCAACGCAGAACTACAATATTTTATGAACTTTAATTTCAAAATTGAACTGAGCTTCTTAGCCAAATTGTTTCAAGCCTCATCTAATCTCAAATCAGTCATATACACTTATGTCTAAAACAATTATCATGAATTATGGATTCAAATCTCGGGGTAATTGTGCAAAATTGAACTTCTTTTTCCGGCCGCCCTTGAGTTATGCCTAAAAGTTAGGATATGGTCTCTTACCCTAATTAATTAAGCTTGATTTGTTCCGATTTATGCGAGTTATAAAGGGATTTTGGTCTGATAGAATGATTGAAAATGTTCATGTACCTTATACAAAATCGAATCTACAAAATTGGTCTTCATTTGAGGCAAAATAAGTGGAACAGTGTCTCATATGTACCTCGTGTCTTCCACTTTTTTGCCTAGGAAAAAAAAAAATGAAAAACAGAGAAAAAGAGAGAAAACACTCGGCACTTTATAGAGACATACGGTGTTTCATTAACAATATCAAATCATTGAGTGATTGCATATAATTGTGAGAAAGCGAGAGAACATTCCCAAACATTCCCGATCTGTTTTTCTCTGTGGGTTTTTCGCTTGATTGAAGCTTTGATTTATTCATTCCAGTGTGCTTGAAATTGTTCATATCAATCTTCATATCCGATGAGTTTGTTCCAATATTCCAAGCGCTTATATTAGCTCAATTATTTTCTAGAAATTAGATTTTTTTTTTCAACTTTTCTTCATCGATTATTTAGATCTAATCTATTCTTGTATATCATCCTATTCTCGATTTTATTGTGTTGAATATCTATATATTTGCTTGCCTACTAAAAATGTTGTTTGTGATTTTACTTGTTCTACAACGTCTTTAAAATGCCTTTTTTGTGCGTGAAATCATTTTGACGTGGTTCATATCGAGATTTTGTTAAACAAGTTTTCCTGAATTTTTCAAAGTAAAAATAAATATAATTCGTTAATTTCTGTACATTGAAAATGGAAAGAACTCGAACAATCGACATGATCAATTCATTATGAGGTCTTGAATTCTTCCTGTACTGGCTTTAACTAGAGGTAAGCTAAAAGAGTCGTTTTTTTTTCACCAAACTTAATTAAGATTCTTTTTGTGAAACTGAATTAAACGATTTTTGATAAATTAAGAATCAAGATGCAATTAGAACAATCGACAAATTTGAAAAATTGTGCTTGCTTGGTTAAATACTCGTTTACATTTTCAGGTTTCTGAACTTGATTATTTCTCTATATCACTCGTGTGCCGTATTGAGTTTACATATTTGAGTGATTAGTTGTAGTTGTGTTGTTCATTACATAATCATTTAAATACACACTTACACACTTCACCTTCTCAGTTAATAAAGGTGTGTTGATTTATAAAGTGTTGGTAAAAGTGTAAAAACTTGAAATTTGAATTGTGCAGGGTGTGTTTTGTGAATTTCAATGAGGGTGTTGATTTGGATGTAAAGGGCTTGATGTGTGATTGAGTAAGGAGTGACTTTATTTTTGGGTGTAAAGGGCTTGATTTTTCTCTGAGAATAAGATAATATTTGTGGATTAGAAATCTCCAAAAGAGCTCGAGAGAGTAGACGTTGGTAAGGTGGTACTTGTCGAACTACTATAAATATTATGCCAAGTGCCCATCTCTCTATCTGGCTGTTTGATTTTTCTTGCTTAATTTTTTGATTTCGTTGCACCTGTATATGATTGTTTAAAGTTAAAATCTATAACATGTATTTTCAAGAGAGCAAAAATCGCATTCGTCCTACTCAAGTCATTCCCCGTTTTTGGTAGACTTGGACCAACATTCTTCCTCTAGGCCCAGGGGCCTAAAGCCTTGCCTGGAAACCCTTACGTCATGCTGGGGTATGGGACTTCGTGTAAAGTGACCTTGATGCTAATTGGTGACAAGAGATCAATGAAGTCTCGATGGTCGCAGCCCAGATAAGGAATTGTACCTTGGACAATGACAGTGACGATAACCAACCATCTGGCCGATCGATTTTAACAAGTTGGTTGGAGTTTTTCTAGGGGTCATGACGTGGCAGACCAGTTAGATGACACGTCGTCTGCTACATATTCCCCTTATCATGTTACAAGCTAGTGTTTGGTGGCAGTTTTGAAATTGAAAATTAGAAATGAAATTGAAATTACAATGGAAAAATATATTTTCTTTTTCAATGTGTCTTTCCATATCTCCCAAATCCAAAACTGAAACAACCCCCTTGACTTGTGTTGATTCGTATTCATCAATAAAAGTGTTGATGTAGATTTGAGTATTCTATTAATTAAAATTTATATCAACATTTTTTGTGATATCGATCAATAGGAGACATTATATAAATTTTTAGATATTAAATTTGTTTATTTCTAATTAGAATTTGACAACATTAACACGGCTAAGTGATAAATTTGAGTACGGTAAATGTTTTAAGAGATTCACACGCAATCATGCTTGTGCATTCATTGGTTAAATGTGGCGAACAAAAGCAATCAAGTAGTTAACTTTTTATTCCTATTGGATTAATTGATTTAAGTTGATTTTTTTTCTTTGTCTTCTTATAAAGTCATACCATAAGAAATTATAATGAATTTTATAAGATATACATTTTTTTTTTAATTTAAAAAATGACACATTCTAACATAAACATTTAGGTAGTGTTTGGATAGAGGATTTTTAAGAAAGATTTCATTTAGGTAGAGAATTTTGAAATCCTTTTTTGACAATTGCTTTGTTTGGATATTGAGGAAATGGATTTGCAAAATCCCTTAAAGTCTCAAATGAAGGATTTGCAAATACTTTTGAGAGAAATAGGGTTAAAAAAAGAAAACGAAACTGATTTCGTAATCGAAATCGAACCCTATTTAGGGTTCAAAATCGAAATCGAATTCGAAAAACGAAACCGATTTCGATTTCAAAATCGAACCCTATTTAGGTTTCGAAATCGATTTCAAATATGTTATTGGATTTCAAAAACGAAATGGATTTCGATTTCGTTTTTCGATTTGTTCTTGGACTTCCTTCGTCGCCTCTATTTCTGTTTTGATTTTTTTTCTTTCCAAAAATGGTATAAAAAATGGGATAAAAAATAGAATCAATTTTTTTTTTTATTCAAACAACGGATTTGTAAAATGAAGGGATTTCAAAATTCAGAATTTTGAAATCACTTCATTTTACAAATCTCTTAAATTTATCAAATCTCAACCTTAGAAAATGGTTGTTGGAGAAATAGTTTTTTGATTTTTATGGAAATATTTTTAGATTAAGAAAAAATTATAATTATTAAAATGTTCTAATTAATAAAGTAAAATATAATAACCGACCTTATATATTAAAAAATGTGATCCAAAGGGAGTTAAAAAATGACGTTATGATTACTAAAAATGTTAAAAATTAGGTGGGATTTAAATATTTTAATTGATTTATTTCAAAACATTAGATACTATTTCTTTCTTTCTTTCTCCCCTTTTTTTAAAAAAAAAAAAAAAATGAGGATGCAAGGTGAATTAAATTTTAAAAATTCATTCAGTAGACCCCATTTGGTTACTGTTTTTTGTTTATGCTCCCAAAATTAATGTATAAAAAAGTGTTTTGTAAAAATATTTCTATTCTCAAAATTTTAAGAGTAATTTGAGATTATTTCTTGAATCATTAAGAATCTGAGAAGCAAAAAAAATATTAATTTTAATAAAACTATTTTCACTACTACTACGGCCACTATCCATGCCGGACAATGAAACAATTAAAAAAAACAATTTAAGAATAGTGGTCGTTACTCAACCTGTTTCAATTTCCGGAATACTATCTCATCACAACAAAACACTAACCAAACGCCACCCAAATTAGGCCATCTATTGGCTCTCTCTATAAACTATTTTGGGTTAAAACGAAAAATGAAAAGGAGAAGGGTTCAAAGAGAAGAGAGAGAAAAAAAGGGAAAACCTTGCAGCAACTCAATATGTGCGCGCTGAGCGCGTGATAGACTTAGGAAGGCTATTATGCGCACAGGGCTTAAATTAGCAAACCGATCCACGTCCTATTCCGCTCAACGGCAGTGATCGCTTTCCTCTGCGCGCGTCATTGCACCTTTGGGAAATCCAACGGTCGCCAAAAAAAGAGAAGCAAAATAATGACACGGGTAAAATTTGAAACAAAATACGCATGGCGAAACGAAATCAAATCGAGGCGGGGCGGGGCGGGCCATTCACCAGTGTTGCGATACACTGCTCTCGAATGACCGGAGAGCTTATTCAACCGAGAGAGAGAGATTCTGAATACTTTCTCTCTCTAACTGGACCAAAACCTTTCGTCTTCTAAAGGTAAGTGCTCTCCTCAGACACTTCAGTCCTGTCCCTGTTGCTTTTGCGAACTCAGAAATGGACAATCGATCTCGATGTTCTGGTGTTTTTTGTTTTTGAAGTGTTTCGGATTCTTCGCGCTGCCTGTTCTCTTCTTCTGCTTCATTTTTCTAGTTTTTGTTGTATATTCGTATGTTTGTTTATTTGTCTGATAGATGAGATGAAATGTGATGTGTGATTGATTGTTAGAGCTTTGCTCGGAAGCTATATTTTTCCTCGAGTTTGGCTTGCACGAGCGGTAGTGTTCACTCATATAGCTTGAGCCCCAAAAGTGGCCTTAGAGGCAGGTGTTAGGTTATATTTTTCCATGAACATATAACTATTGAGGCTTCGAAGAAGATGGAGAGGAGAGAATTTGAGAAGGAGTTTTTCAATGAATACAAAAATAGGCTAGCTCTAGTATTTATAAAGCTTAGCTAAAACTGAATCCAATTCACATAACAAGATAAAAGAGAAAATAACAATTCAATAACAAAATAATAATCTTCAACAAACCACTAGATGGCAGCTAGAGCTTAGAGATTCTGTTCTAGAAGCTTGCTGCAGAAATTCACTGTGTTAAGTAGCTTCATTCGATACTCGGTTATCAGCCCCCCTCAAATGTAGCACTGGTGAAACAATGTCAAGTTTGTAGGAACAAAAACTGATTGGTAAGAAGAGATTTAGTGAGCATATCAAAATTTGTTCACTAGAGGGGACTGTTTCTGATAGATCTCTTCCAATATTTGTTTGATGAAATGAACTAGTAGTATAAGAAATTGATAGATGAAAAGAAATTGTATTGAATTTACTCAATCAATTGAATGAAGAATTTAGAAAAACAGAAATGGAAGCTAGGAATTCGAGAGCCTAATCTCTCCCTTTTGATCTCAGATTTTCGGTGGTTTCCTATCCCTCCTCAAAGCTATTTATAGTTGAAACTTGATAGACCATTGATTAAACATACATATGTGAGACAAAGAATAAGCAAGGAGATGAAAGATTAGTGCAGGGGAAGCTTCTTATTTCTGTTTAGGGAGTTAGTTAGGAGTTGGAAGTTGGTTAAGTTTGTTAGGTGGTTAGTTAGTTAGAGTTTGTTAGTTGGAGCTTAAAGTTAAGATCAAGTTTCACCTCCGATAGCTTGTGACTCCCTCTCTTGCGATTGTTTGTGTTTTTCTTCCATCCATGAAGTCGAGCTCAATTCTTCTCTGCGTGCCATTGAATCCAGCTTCTCCATCATAATAGCCATTGTTTTCTCCACATTTCCTATCTTCTGAACCTCAAACCGAATAGCATCAATATCATGGCAGACCACATCCATTCGCTCCTCTAATGCCTCAATTTTTTTTTGTGCCATTGTTTTTCCCCAGAACAGAGTACTGCTCTGATACCAATTGATAGATCTCTTCCAATATTTGTTTGATGAAATGAACTAGTAGTATAAGAAATTGATAGATGAAAAGAAATTGTATTGAATTCATTCAATCAATTGAATGAAGAATTCAGAAAAACAGAAATGGAAGTTAGGAATTCGAGAGCCTAGTCTCTCCCTTTTGATCTCAGATTTTCGGTAGTTTCCTATCCCTCCTCAAAGCTATTTATAGCTGAAACTTGATCTTAACTTTAAGCTCCAACTAACAAACTCTAACTAACTAACCACCTAACAAACTTAACCAACTTCCAACTCCTAACTAACTCCCTAAACAGAAATAAGAAACTTCCCCTGCACTAATCTTTCATCTCCTTGCTTATTCTTTGTCTCACATATGTATGTTTAATCAATGGTCTATCAGCTTCTTAGCTCCCCAAAGAATAGGATTATCACCAAATAATACGATAAAACCACTTGTGGATCTTGGATCATTAGGATCTCTAGCCTAGTTGGCATCATGAAAAGCTCGAAGAGACAAGGAGCTGGGCTAATAAAGAATGCCTTGGGGAGCAGTACCCTTAAGATGGTGTAAAATTCTTTTAGCAGCCACGAGATAAGTATCAGTGGGGCAATGCAAGAACTGAGCAACATGTTTAATAGAAAAAGCAATATCTGGTCTGGGGAAAGTTAGGTATTAAAGAGCATCCACCAGGTTGCAATAAGGAGTAGGATCAAGTGAGGGAATACAATATGATTTTCACAACCTGTACTTGCAGCAAAAGGAGTTTTACAAGGGTTGCAATTAGTCATTTGGAATTTATGAAGAAGGTCATTGGTGTATTTTTCTTGATAAAAACCCTTGGCTACCAACCTCGCCTTTTTTTGAAAAATACTACCATGAACATTGTATTTGATTTTGTACACCCATCAACAACCAACCAAATATTTATTAGGATGAGGAACTAAGGACCATGTACCTTGTTTTTTAAGAAGAAAATTGTTCTGCAATAGCAAATCTCGATTCAAAAGTTTTAGCGGCAGCGGTATAAGAAGAAGTGATACAAAACCACCCTTGTGTACTTATTTACGAAGAAGGTAGAGAAAACGTGGTGAAGATGGAGATCAGTTTTTAATTGACCAAGTCTAGTTTGGCTAGTTGTTGGGGCTACACGTTCAATACCCTAAAGAAGTAGTCCAAGTCCTTCCATAACCATCCCATGACTTCCACAACTCCATTCAAGTCATTTCAACAATTTCTTACCTTTTTTTTTTTTAGCTAATAATACTTTAGATTTTTAGTATAAATATCTATAAGATTTGTTTTGGATGGGGGATGATGAGATTATTGTTATTTTTATCTTTTGGAGCTTTGTCCTCTCTATACGGATGGGTTTATTGGTTGTAATTGTGCTTAAGATTCTTGCACGGCTTGCTGCCAATAAAAGTTTTTATCTCTTTCATCCTATTTTGCTCTTTTCCATCTCATATTCCCAGCCCCTATCATTTTGGCATCAGAGCAGGTCTATCTATCATGGTTAACACCAGATCGTCCAACCTCCAAAATGAACCAGCTAACCCGAACACCAATCCACCAGCCAACCCAAATTTTGATTCCATTGCCCAACAATTATCAACCATCGCTTCCAAATTAAACACCATAGACTCTCGAGCAGCTGAAGTCGCAACACTCAAAGCCCAATCTAGTGGGGCCCCACCCGCGGAAACCAATACCGGTGTATCCAACAAAGGAAAGGCCAAAGAAATTCCCCTGGGACCAGGTGAGAAGGGAAGAACAACTTGGTCATAAGCAGACGACGACGACATGGACAATCCTTGTTGGTTTAGGAGTCCTTCACTGCGTCCTCATACGAAGATAAAATTTCCAAAGTATGAAGGTGGAGATCCCCTTGGGTGGATCCTGAAAGCAGAAAATATTTCCGTTACTATCAAACTCCAGAGGAACTCAAAGTCGACATCGCGGCCATGTATCTTGAAGGTGATGCCCTCGACTTATTCGCTTGGATTAACCGTGAGCAAACCTTGCAATATTGGGAGGAGTTTGTCAAAGCTTTGTAGGAAAACTATGGTCCGGTGGGGTTCCAAAGAGGAGATGTTTCGGTACAGCTTCCCGGGTTGACGATTACCCAAGATTACTACCCGTTCGCAATTGGTGGTGTTAATCTGGTTCTGGGTATCAAATGGCTTGCCTCCTTAAATACAATACGAGCCAATTGGAACGAGATGCTCCTAATTTTTCATCTGAACGACAAGCAATATAAGCTCCAGGGGGTCCCTCACAAAACATAAATTGAAGCCACCTTTCAGTATTTTTCAACAGAGAGCGAATATCAGGTACTAATCCTATCCAAAATTCCGAAATTCAAAATTTTACTTAACGATTTTGAATCTGTCTTTCAGGAACCCAATACCCTTCCTCCCTTTTGGTCCTACGCCCACAATATACCCTTACTCCCAAATTCAAATCCCCCAAAATATCAGACCTTATCAATATCCTTACTTTCCAAAATCTGCAATTGAAAATCAGGTTTCTGATTTATTACGTTCAGGATTTGTTCGCCCTAATTTCAGCCCTTTCGCCAGCCTAGTCCTTTTAGTCAAGAAAAAGGATAACTCTTGGCGTATGTGTGTCGATTACCGAAGCTTAAACCAGATTACCATCCCTGATAAATACCCCATACCCAACATTGATAAGCTTCTCAATGAATTACACGGTGCCACTATTTTTTCCAAAATTGACTTGAGATCTGGTTATCGGTTAATACGTGTCAACCGTGCTGACATTCCCAAAACGGCCTTTCGAACCCATTCTGGCCATTATGAGTTTGTTGTCATGCCGCTTGGTCTCACCAATGCCCCTTCTACCTTCCAATCCGCTATGAATGACCTTTTCGGACCCTATCTCCGCAAATTTATAATGGTGTTCTTTGATGACATCCTGGTCTATAGCCAAACAATTTGGCAACACCTTTACCATTTGCAAATCACTCTTCAACTTCTCCAGGACAACCAATTTTTTGCTAAAGCTTCTAAATGCTTGTTTAGCTGAACCCAATTCTCCTCTCTGGGTCACGTGGTATCCGCTAAGGGCGTTGCAGTCAATCCAAAGAAAATTCAAGCAGTTCTAGATTGGCCCGTGCCAACCAACATGAAAGAGTTTCGTGGGTTCTCGGGATTAACAGGTTATTACCGCAGGACCGTGAAAAATTATGGATTCTTGCAAGGCCATTAACAGATCACACCCGGAAAAATGGTTTCCATTGGTCATCTGTGGTTGAAACAACTTTCCAAAAGCTCAGTCAAGTATTGACTTCAGTTCCTGTTTTGTGTCTACTGGATTTAAGTTAACCCTTCACGGTGGAATGTGATGCCTCTTCTCACGAAATCGGCGCAATAATTCTTCAATCTGACCACCTGATTGCATATTTCAATAAGGGATTTTCTTTCTCTAATTGTTTGAAATCTACTTATGATCGGGAATTGCTAGCTCTTGTACTTGCCTTACAAAAGTGGCGGCATTACCTATTGGATGTCACTTCTTTGTCAAAACAGACAATTTTAGCCTCAAATACTTATTGGAACAATGAGTTAAAACGAATGAGCAGCAGAGGCTCCTTATGAAGTTGCTTCCGTTTGATTTTTCTATCATTTATAGGGTTGCAAAAGAAAATAAGGGGGTAGATGCACTTTTTAGGCGTCCCTAGCATGCTGACTTTTTAGCTTTGGCTCTTCCTGTTTCATTGGATTTTATGGATTTGCAGGAAGCTCTTCAAGTGGATCCGTACACTTGGGAAATAATGGCTTCACTTTCACATGATTCCAATTCTTATCCAGATTTTCAGGTAGTGGACAAAAAGCTTTACTTCAAGAATCGTTTGGTGATCCCTGACAACACTCTTAAGCAAAAGCTTTTGTCTAAATCTCATGACTCGTTGTCAGCGGGGCATGGGGGTTATTTGAAGACTCTGTAACGCATTTCTTCCAACTTTTTCTGACCGGGTATGAAGCATGATGTCAGGTTCTTTGTTCAAAATTGCTTAACTTGTCAACAGAACAAATAGCAAGCTTTAGCACCCGCTGGTCTTCTGCAACCTCTACTTGTACCAAAAAGAATATAGGAAGATATCTCACTAGATTTCATTGTTGGCCTTCCAAAATCTGGCTGGTTTGATACCATCTTGTTGGTAGTGGATCGCCTTAGCAAGTACTTGCATTTTAGGTTTCAGAATGGAAGAAAAGCTAATCCAAATATATTAAGAATTAGGGAACTAGCATCTTCCCTTATTCCATCCATTTACTGCAAAAACTGTTGCTGATATTTTTTGCAGGGAGATAGTAAGACTTCACGGCATTCCAAAATCTTTCCTTCCGGATAGGGATGTCATATTTCGCAATGCATTCTGGCAGACACTTTTCAAATCTAGCAACACTCATTTGCGAATGGGCACCTCTTACCACCCTCAATCAGATGGCCAAACAGAGGTGGTTAACCTCTGCGGTGTTTTGCCGATGAATAGCCTCATGCTTGGCATAAATTTCTTCCTTGGGCAGAATACTCCTTCAATACCGGATTTCATACTTCCCATACTTCAATGGGAACTACCCCTTTCAAGTTTGTCCATGGGAGAGATCCACAAGCACTTCACCTGTTTGTTCTGGGAAAAACACGCATTGCAGCACTTGAAGAACAGCTTATTACTCGCGATGATATGCTGAAACTTTTAAGAGCTAATCTCTTAAAGGCGCACGTTGATTCCAAGAGAAGAGAGTTGAGTTTCAATGTTGGCGACCCTGTCTTTTTAGGAGTTCAACCTTACTGCCAACACTCTCTTGCTAGGAGAATGTATGAGAAACTCTCCTCTATTTTATGTCCCTTACAAGATCATTTGACGTGTTGGACCAGTGGCTTATGAATTAGAACTTCCTGCTTCCACCAAAGTTCATCCCATCTTTCATGTTTCTTTGCTACGCCCTGGCTATGGGACAAAGCTCCAAAATATAACAATAACAATAATCTCATCATCTCCATCCAAAACAAATCCTATAGATATTTATACTAAATATCCAAAGTATTATTAGCTAACAAACAGAAACAAAGAAACAAACTCCTAGAAGGCAGAAAATAGTTGTTGAAATGGCTTGAGTGGAGTTGTGGAAGTCGTGGGATGGTAATGGAAGGACTTGGACCACTTCTTTAGGGTATTGAATCAACAACTGGCCCAATTGGATTTGGTCAATTCAAAAGTGATCTCCATCTTCACCACGTTTTCTCCACATTCTTCATGAAAGTACGCAAGGGTGGTTTTGTATCAAGAAGGTTCAATATTTGGACAAGCAGTAGCAACAAATCCCATTTTCTTCTTAGATTTTTTTTTTTCCCTCTAGTTTGCATAGGATGATGATTTGAGGTTGAAACAACAGGATTTGGTACAACAGTTATATTAGGGGAATCAAATGAATGGGATGCCATAGTGCAAGGGGATGATGCAAGATGGTTAACAGGATTGTAGTGGGCAACTGGAAAGGATGAACAATGAGTAGTTTTAGAGTGAGACAAAAGTGGATGAAAGGAAGCTTTGGTTATAGGACCAAGAAGAGGAGTAGAGGGAGGTAAAGGGGAAGAGGTTGACTATGATCAGCAAAAGGAGAAGTATGTTCATCAAAGATGACATGTCTGCTAATGTAAAACTTTTGGGAGGGAATATGAAGGCACATGTATCATGTGTAGTCCAAGGCATAACCAAGAACATTGTATGGTTTTGGGTTGAAACTTGTTAGAACTATAGGGTTTAAGAAGAGGATAACAAGCACAACCAAAAACTCTAAGAATGGAGTAATCTAGAGAAGTACTAAATGATAATTATTCCCATGGAGCTTTGTAAGATGTATAAACGTTAGGCATGTGATTTGTAAGAACACCAGTTGTGAAGGCTTGTACCCAAAATTGAGGAGGCATGGAAGCACTAAATGATAATTATTCCCATGGAGTTTTGTAAGATGTATAAACGCTAGGCATGTGATTTGTAAGAAGAACACCAGTTGTGAAGGCTTGGACCCGAAATTGAGGAGGCATGGAAGCTTTTGACATGAGAGTAAATGCAGTTTCAGTAATATGTCTATGCCTCCTCTTGGCAATTTTTGTTAGGGGTATAAGGAGAAGATTTTTGATGACTTATGTCATGAGATTGAAGTAAGATTTGAAAAAGAATACACTTATACTTACCGCCACCATCTGTTCCCAAAATTTCAATAGTGCAAGATAATAAATTTTCAATGTATGCTTTGAAGTCTGAGAAAAGAGAGTACAAAAGATTTATTATGTAAAGGAAGTAGCCAAGTGTATCTTGTGTGATGATCAATGAAAGTAATATAGTATTGAAATCCTTTTAAGGATTTGTTTGGGACAGGACCCCAAACATCATTGTGAACGAGATGCAAAGGGAAAGCGGAAACAGAATGTGAAGAAGAAAAATGAAGTTTGGTCATTTTTCCATGAAAGCAGGGTTAACAAACATACCATCTTCCTTATTTGATTTAACAGGTAAACCAAAATGAGAAACAACAAAATTTAAAAGAGAAGATGAAGGATGGCCTAATCTAGCATGCTACAAAGAATGAGAAACATGTTCCCCGAGAAATGCAATAGGGGAGAAACCAATAGCTGTGAATTGAGAAGCCAAGCCTTGTGCAGGGTACATGCCATTTCTACTCTTCCCTTGGTAGAGAATTCTCCTTGTGACACTATCTTGAATTTTGAAAGACGTGGCATAGAAAAAAAAGAACAATTATTATATTGACAAAATTTGTTAACAGACAATAATTTGGTGGCAATGGTAGGGACTTTAAGGATTTGATGAAGTTTGAAATCATGAAAGGAAGTTTTGAGAAGAGAATTACTTGTATGAGTAATAGATAGTGTGTGTCCATTGCTCACAACAATAGAAGCGAAAAAGTGCGTTGAATCGTAGAAATTTTTTATATTTCCAAAGAACAAAATTCGTAGCTTCAAGTTTGAATGGAATCTAATTGGTAATATTAGGAATCATTGGAAGTGAATTTACAGAACGAGAGGAGGAGGAAGAAGGAGAGTTTAGAGATGAAGAAGAAGACGGAGTCGAGGAAGCCTTTTGATACCATAAAAGATTAAAGAGGAACGAGGAGAGAGCAAAGGGAAGTGAGATGAATTTATTCATATCAGAAGAGGAAGAAATGATTTTCCAGCATACAAAGAACAGGCTCGCCCTCACTACTTGCAGGCAAAACAAACAGCAGCTATACAAGAGAAACTCAACAGAAAACTGACTAACTAAACTAATATAACTGACGTAACAAATTAAGAATAAAAACAGAACAATCTAATGCTTACCTCAAAGACCCATGAGTGGATGGATTAATAGTTATGACTGTAGAATGGATTATGTTTTTATATGTTTCTGATACTTCTGATGCCTCGTTTTTTAATTTTTAATGGATGCATTATGTGGGACACAAAATTAGATCATCTTCCTTTCTAATTAGAGAATGTACAAGTGAAGTACTCTATTTTGTCATGTTAAAGTATGAATGTTGGTTATTTCTATATGTATTTGAAATTTTGTTTGTTATCAAACCTTTCAATTGACCATATTCATATGTGGAATAATCTACTTATGTGGTAGGACTGCAAATTCTCAAGGTGGCGTTCAATATTAGCGTCTGCTGAAATTAGCATATAAAGTGCATCGGTTTCTTTCCTGCCTCCCAAAATACTGAAAAGAAGTATGAAGGGGTCAATTCAATAGTGAAATGTATATCGCCATAAATATTGCTGGTAATCATGTCATAGCAGTTGGCTAATGTATGCACCATGTTTTCTGATGTACAAACCTCAATTCAGATTATGCGATAGGTCTGCAGCATTCTAGGCATGAGTGATGCATCATTATGTTGTTGATCTTCTTGAATGCCAGGTTAAAATATTTCGAGTGCAAAGATAAACTATGGAAGGCAAAACTCAAGAAAGTAGTAACATTATTCATGTTGCAAAGGAAGGTGGGGAGGATGCTGCATTCGATCAAGCAAGCAAGCTTGCTGTTGGGGATATAATATGGGTTAAGCTCCATGGCGCCTCGTGGTGGCCTGCACAGGTATGTGGAGTGCCATGTGTGACAAACTCCCATCCCAAAATTTCAGCTGGTAGGTAAACCGCCTAAAACCTCACACATCAATATGTCATCATTTGCATCCAGTACAATGTTGTGTCATTCTTCCCATCTGTTCTCTGAGATGTCACTGTCTTGAACTTTGTGAGGCCCGAGATTTTGACCTCTTTCAGGTACTTCCTTCAGTTGCAAATTCATTTCTTTTGGACAGGAGCATTATAACAGGGCCTATCGTATTTGGCCTGAATTTACTTTCTGCAATGGGGCACCTTGTCAAAGTTACTTCAAGCCTGATATCTTTAATTAAGGACACATATCTGTAGTGAACCTGTGATTCAATATGGGCCTTGTATTCCGGGGAGTTGGGAGGGCAATAGGCCTGTTTTTAGTAGAATCCTTATAATCCATCCTAACTTAGTTGGGTAGAATTGAGTTTAAGTTAATTGGGTTAAAAGAAAACTTTGCAAATTGCATAGGGTGATAGACCACCCCGGCCCCATGATATTATGACTATAGATGATAGTTTTACATGTATAAAATATTTTAGACTACCTTATTATATCTAAACTGTCTTATAGGGTTTGGCTAGTATTATGCCATTTTTGTACTCCGCTCTGATGTGTTTTTGATTGAGAATTCAGTTTGTTCATTACTTGTTTTTGTTTTAGATTGTTGATGAAAATAATGTTAGCAGTGGCATAAAACCCAGGGTTCGATCAGTCAAAAAAGTTCTTGTTCGGCTGTATGGAAGCTACAAATAGTAAGTGATTTTATGATTGTTTCTTTTGCCTTTGCACCTGTTTCTTTCTTCCATGAACTGTTGTAACCATTTTCCTGGTCTTGCAGCCTATATGTAGATCCTATTACTAGTTGTTCGGATTTTGAGAATGTATGTCATTCCTGCTAGTGAAGCTAGTAGTTACTTATATATCCAAGAAAATATTTAAACATTGATTTTTTGTTCTTTTTGAATCAAAATGTCGTTCTTAGGTGTGGCATCTAATGGCAAATTGCGTTTGAATTTTAGATACTGAAGGAAAATAATGGCAGTTACACTGAAATATTTAAAAAAGCTTTAGAACAGGTAATAATTTGTTCTTTTAGGGACTACCTGTCTCGCTTAGCCGCTTAGGCAGTGAGTTGCCTCAGATTATTGTATCTGATGCTTTCTATAAAATATAGGGTGTTGCTCGTGTAAAGTCCGACAGATCGAAGGGGAAAGTGTTGGAATCTGAAGGTCAGCCTGTTCTCTAATGCAGTCATTCTTTTTTTATTTTATTCCACATTTGTTGGCTTGAAATTTCTAGGGGGAAAGTGTTGGAATCTGAAGGTCAGCCTGTTCTCTAATGCAGTCATTCTTTTTTATTTTATTCCACATTTGTTGGCTTGAAATTTCTACGTACACACTATATATGCAAATGAAAACGTTATTATGATCAAATTATGAAATGAAACTTCGTAATCTATTCAAATTATGGATTTTGTCTAATATCCGTTTGCAGTGGTTTGTCAAAAAGTTCACCCTATGCGTGAAGGGGCGTGTTGAATCTAGATCCTATTCATGGATTAACGAACATGTGCAAAAATTCCATTTATACCTACCATTCTATGAGTCTCTTCCTTTTTGTGTATGACACTCTACATTGATGTTGGGTCCTTCCCCCGATATCCGTTTGCAGTGGTTTATCAAAAGTCCACCTTGCTCGTGTTGAATCCCACATCGCTTGTGCTATATATAAAATCAAGGGCAATTCTCCTCTTTTGAGAGTGATTGAGGCCCGTTGGGTTTCTACAATTTTATATAAAATGTGGATGATGAATTTAATTTCACCCATTTTTTAGTAGATTCTTTTAAGTTAGAAGGTAAAATGCTAGTTTTTGGATTTAGTATAATTAGAAGGGGGCAAGTGTAGGGTTTTAACGTAGTGGAGTCAAATTAAGATCAAATTACAGAGTGTTAAGAGGCAATTAACCCATAAATAAATGGATTAATCCCTTTAGGTTGTATCTTATTTTTCTTTGGTTGTGATAAATAAAGTGCACTTATATGCTAAGATTGTGCGTGAAGTATTGTAATTTTGGACAAAATGACCTTGTGATTTGAAATATCTCACCAAGGCTGAAGACCTCTAAATGGGCTACCGCTGTGATTGGATTACAAAGAATATGATTCCTAACTAATAAATACAAATTCTATTTTAAATTAACAACTTTTGAATGCTTATTGCATCTCAGCCTTTGTGAAGGCCTTCCACCTAATACGCCTCATTGTGATAATTTTGGACTGAAAATAGGCAATTTAAAACTGAAACTAGGACAAGATTAAATGGAACCGCTGAAGGCTGGTTCAATTGCTAAAGCTTCCTCTGAAAAATGCTTCATAAATTGAAAGGAAGAAGCATCGTGGTGCCATGGACCTTTTGTGAGTTGCTTACTGCTCTATATTCTTGCAGTAATGCTGTCAAAGGAAAGAAGGAGCAGAAAAAGAAAGCTTGAAACAGGGCCGAATAATGTTATGCCAAACATTCGAAAATCTGTGAGAACCTGAACGCCCTTTCCTTGTGATGAATCACTTAATTTTTATTCAATTGAATTGAAAATGTATTGTCCTTATAATAATAACTCCATGCCAGCCTAGAACTACTGCAAGAAAATTAGTTTTTGAGAGTGTGCAGCCAACAGTGATGAATGGGAGTATAATTGCCAGAAGTCAAAAGCAAGCTAAGGTGCGGTACAGAAGTGGAAACTTTAACTTGAGTTTATGAGTAATCTAATTTTTAAGGGGTCTTGTTTAACCATGGATATTAACCCCTTCTCCAATAAATTTACATGCACAAATATGTACTATTTCTTTGACAAACATTGCTCATTTCCTCATGAACCCTAGAATTATTTATTTTTTAGCAAAATTAATGCTATATCTGGTGAAGATTTTGCCACAACCACAGGTGACGAATGCAAGAACGGAGCATGGATGCCAACATAATGTGAGTTTTGTTGTCTTCTGTTTTTCAGTCTATTAATCCTTATAATTTTTTCTCCCTTTTTCCTTTTATTTATTAATTTTTTTTTTGGGGGGGGGGGGGGGGGAGGGGGAAGATGGTTTTCTTCATGCAAATTGCACATATTTTCTCTGATATGATAATATGTTTCCTGTTATTTTCTTCAAGAATCTTGTGCATTCTCCAAAGACAATTCAAATTCCACCCAAAGAGACGCCGAAAAATACAAAACTCAACAAATCTGAATCAGTGCGTGTGACATGATCTTGTTCTATTCATTCTCTCTCTCTCTCTCTCTCTCTCATGTTATACTGATCCACAACTATTGAAAATTTAAATCTCAGGCCACTGCTCCAGCACAAAACTGTCATAATCTGAGTGCACGAAGAGTGAAAATTATGCAGTCTCTCGGTTTGATTGCTCCTTCTGGCTCTCCATTCCTGAAGAATAATCGACAGAACAGTCACAGCCCGGTTCTCTGTGTTTAATTTAATGGGGGCCACAATCGCGGTTCTTTTAAAACCAGGTTTCATTTATCTCATTTCTATTGAAATATCAGTTAGCTTAAGCTTAACTTCCCATGAGGTAATGTTCATGGAGAGAGATTTTGAACAACTGCCAATGGCTTTCCCATGTTGCATGTCTAGATGCATTCTCTGTGAATGTTAACTTAAAATCTCCACCTTATGTGACTTATCTGAAGATGTGATATTTATATAATTATAATGATCTCTTTTTGGCTCATTTCTTGTTGATTCTTTCCCTATTGTTCTCTTCAATTTTAGGGCTATATACTCCCTCCCAATTTAATTATCCTATGCCCCAAATTAATCTCATCTTTCTCTTTTTAACACAATATTTGATCACTTTTTCCAACATAACTCTCTTTCTCAACTAGATTTTAAAATTTAAATTTTTTTTTTTTCATTATTTAGTGTCGTGAGTTCCGCAGCTCTGGGAGATACACTATTCACAATAAGGACAATATGGTAAAGGAAAAAATATGGAGGCATTATCGAAAACTTTGTGCAAAATCAAAAGGGAATAAATTTGGAAAAGACAGAGTACTAGTTTAAATAATAAGCAATGCCAAATATTTGTTTTGTTGTCTATTATATATGTAGGTAGGTTTTTTTAAGTTCTTAAAAAAAAGGGCTTGTATTGTATTGCTACATCGGTAGTGGTAATGTAAAACTTAAGTATAAGAATTGAGTTAGTTTGTTTTATAGTGGTTTGTCAAAAAATCCACCTTGCGTGTGAGGGTCGTGTTGAATCTCACATCTATGTTGGGCAATTCTCCCGAAATTCGTTCATAGTGGTTTGTCAAATGTATACAAGGGGGCATGTTAAATCTCACATTGCTTGTGTTATCTAATCCTGAGCTATATATAAAACCTAGGGCAACGCTCATCTTAAAAGATGTCTTTTGAGGGTGAGTTAGGCTTATTGGATTTGTACATGGTATCAGAGTCAGGCATTTTGTTTGATGTTGGGCGTGTTGAATCCTACATTAATGTTGGGCTCCCAATATCTGTTTGCAGTGGTTTGTCAAAATCCACCTTGCGTGAAGGGGTGTGTTGTATCCCACATTGATAGTGGGCTCCCCAATATCTATTTGCAGTGGTTTGTCAAAGTTTGCCCTACGAGTAAGGGGGCGTGTTGGATCGCACATCGCTTTGGTTAATTGATCTTGAGCTATATATAAAAGCCTAGGGCAATCCTTCTCTTACAAGACATCCTTTGAGAGCGAGTTAGGCCCATTGAATTTATACAGTTTTCAAGAAACTATCCTAAGATTAAATCAAGTTGTAACATTGTAAACTTTTCAAATGTTATTTGCAATATTTGGATTTTGGAGGGAAAAAAAAAGAAGAAAAACAGAAAGGTTTTGGTCCTTTTGGAGCATTAGTGAAATGGGAGCAGAAGGCCAAAGCAAAAATCAGAGGAGGACCACTAGTAGTAGAGAGGAGAAGCCAAGCTTAGCAGTTAGCGGCACACCAATAAAAGGCTACCCACATGAGGTAAGGAAAGGTTGGTTTGTTATTCTTTGTATTTATACGACCTTTTGCCTCTTGAAAGTGCTTTCACATTATGCTCCCTCCCTCCGTACTTTTTTTTTTTGTCTCTCTGTTTCTTCATTTTGCTTTCATTTGTCTGTTGTAGACATAAAAAGTATAAGACAAAAGAGGCAGAGCTTGTTTGTCCGATTTGGTCTATCTTTTGGATCTCTATGAAGCTTTTGTCATTCAAGTCTTCAAGACTTGGTCAAAAGAAAAAAGGGACTTTACTTCTCATTTGGTACCTGTTTGGCTAATTATATATGGACTTTCAAATAACTAATAAAAATAAAAAAACTTTATAAATTTAAGGGAAACTATTCTATTTTCCTTCAAATAATTCACTCATTATTATTATTTTTTTAAAAAAAATTGGAGTCTATTTGTTTGGTTATATTTCACTTTGCACCCCTAATTTTTTTAATCGTTATAATTTGTCTGTCAAAATTTACCTTTTGTATTCTTCTGTTTCAATTGCTTGATTTTAGTCAATTTTGTGGGTGGAGCCGTGGAGATAATATTGTGGCTTGCACGGGAGAGAAATGAGGAAACGATTATGTTGCACTGCTCACTAAAGTTTAGTGTCATCCCGCTTATGTCCCCTATTTAGGCAAAAAATATTCGGAATCAGATAATATGATTAAATAAATAGAAAAGGTAAACTGACAAATTGTAACAATTAAAACCCAAATTTTAGTTACTACGGTGGCGTTTGGTTAGTGTTTCTGCTTTTTTGTTTCTACTTTCAATAAACTAGGATAAAAATTTTGTTTCCGTTTTGAAGTATTCTGGGAATAGAAACATGTTTGGTAACGACTATTGTCCTGGAATTGTTTCTCTTAAATTATGAGAATAGAAACAAATAAACATGTTTGGTTGCAACATTTGTTCTTTTTTTTTTTTTTTCTTTTAAATGTATAACAATAAATATATATATTTTTTAGTAGGGGTGGTGGTGGTGGGAATAGTTTTGTGGGAATGAATAGGAATCAACATTTTTTTATTTCTCAGATTCTTAAAAAATTTAGTAAATAATTCCAAAATACTTTCAAAATTTTGGGAATATAAACGTGTTAACAAACACATTTCTATATATATTAATCCCAAAATTATGGAAACGGGAACAGAATTAGGGGAACGGAAACATCAACCAGAAGTCTATAATAGTTGATTTGTATGCATGTTTTCACTTGAATTTGCAGTGTCATGTTGTGGAGTTTTATTATATAACCATGTGCAAATGACAGATTGGAAGAGCAGGAGCACAAAAGGAAGAAAAACTGGACATAAGCAAAATCTGAATTAAGGTACGAATATGTATTGCTGTTGTTGTAGCGTACAGTCTGTCTGTGACCTTACTGCAGTAAGTCTATGGTTATCATAAACATGCTCCCTACCCCCTATTGTATGCTGGATAAAAACACTAGGGTTTTCTCTTCCTTGTGGTTTTCCATTGAAACAGAAACAAACCCAATAAAATAAAATGCTCTGAAATCTGATGTAAAATGATTCGTGTGAGGTCACTCTGGGGGAGTGGTAGTACTGCTGCTGCTAGGAGATGTTGATGTCTCCTTTTCATGGTGATGAATAAAGCAACGTCTAATGGTAGGTGGATTAGCAGTAGTAATGGTAAAGCATAGTACTACTACCTACTTGCCCATTCACACTACGTTCTATTTCTTCTTTTTTTTTTTTGTTTACGTGAATTTTTATGTTATGCTAAATCTAAATGTTTTTGTTTTTAACTTTTTTCTGACAAATATTTATTTGAAAAATAAGCCTATAAATTTTTTCTGACAAATATTTATTTGAAAAATAAGAGAAATAAGCCTACATTGTTTCTAGGAAAAAATTGCAAAAAAAGCATTTGAACTTTTGTGTAGTAATGAAATGACAGAAATGTGTCCACTAGAAGGCTACTTTCTGTGCATGACTCGTTTTCTGTCAAAAAGTCGTTAATAACATTGCTAATTTTGCTCGATTGAAACAAATGTGAAACTTGGGGATCAAATGTACAGTATGACAACCTTTAGGGTCCACTTAGATACCCGACGTCATAATTTAGGGACCGAAAATGTAATTTTCCCGAGAAGGTGTTAGTGAAATTGGAGAGAAAAATAAGTATGATTTTTTTTTTTAAAGTCCGTTCAGTTGTTTTCTTATTTTCCTTCTAAAATGTATGAAAAATAATAGAATGCGAATAAAGTTCATATCATATAGTGGAAGACAAAATTATGAATGAACCACAATTCAAAATAAGATATATTTCTAAGTGCTTTATTCTTATCAAATCAATGAACAAAATTTTATTTTTCATTATTCATATTCTGACCCTTGATTCTCTATGAATTAATCATCTCAATTTTTTTTAAAAATACACCCTTTATTTTTTGAGAAATCAATTACAATCTTTCAATTTTTTAGGGTCACCTCTAATAATGTATTTCTCAAATGAAAACTAGAAAATATTGGGAAAAGAAATAATAATTTAATTAAAAAAAGTATATTTTAAAAAAATTTAAATATAATAAAGTTAATGATTTATTTAAAAAAATATTGATAATAATAATAATAATAAATCATAGGAATTTGTTTTCTTGTTTTCCCGAAGAGAAAATAAAAGATAATTTTCTTTCCAATTTTTTTTTTCTTTTTTTGTTTCAGGGAATTTTTATTTTATTTCTTTTGTATTTTTATTTGGGTTTTTGGAAGCAGAACGTCATCCAAATATTTTTTCGCATGAGCTGCTATTAAAATGATTAATGTGAAATATACGTAAATAACTCGTACGGATTCTCTTCAAAGAAATTTTACATCATTAACTCATTTAAATTCAGAAATCTGCAAAATAAATTTTACAACTTTTTACACTTTCTGCCCCCTAAGTTTCAGAGAAATTTTATTTTAATCTCTATCTTTTTAATTTGAATACATAAAATCCTGAAGTATCCAAATCGTGTGAAGTTAATCATTCTATCATTTTTCTTATAACGATATTCATTCATGTGGGTGATTTTGTTGTTTGACACGTGGTTGAATTTTGTCATAAGTAATGATAGTGATTGATTTGAACTAACTTTACACAATATGGATACTTCAAAATTTAATGTGTTCAAATTGAAAATATAAGGACTAAAGTTGGATTTCTCTAAAATTTCAGGGGTGCAAAGTGCAAAAATCTCTAAATATATTGAAATTACATAACAAATAGTACTGCTTAATGTTTATGTATGAATTTTTTATTTACAACTAAATTATCTCTTTCATGAAATTTAGAATTTAAGTAATTCGGTAATTGTTTTTTTGGTCTTAAACAAAAAATTACTAAATTTTAAATTTAAAAGCAGCACTTGTTCCACTAAAAAAAATACAAAAAATATATGTTTATAACTACTTTTATTGGAACATAAAATTAAATTACTTTTTTTTTTTTTAAAAAAAAATTGTATTTAAAAGGACCAATATAAAAAAGAATATTTTGGTCAATAGTTCACGAAATTAAAATTTTAGCACATGCGGTGAACGAGTTATAATTTTTTTTGTTAATTTTAAAAAATATTTAAGAAACATTAATTGTATCGGTGACTTGAAAATGATTTTTTTTTTTTTTTTAAAAGAAAAAACTTCCTGCCCAGAATAAGAATAAGAAATGCCTAATAAATCTAAATTATGATACTATCATTATACAATTTTCTGTTTTCTTTGATACTTATTCTCAAATTACATTTTTATTTTCCCAATTATTAACTTTAATAATTCGCCATATTATTCATAAAAATCAATGTTCCTGTTGTACAACTAATTAATTAATTGATTGTCCTTGTTATTATTATTTCGAAATTTATGATGTATTTCGTGCATTAATTCCTGCACCATTTTATTGCCAATCTTTTCACTTAATTTGATTTTTTTTTTTTTTTTTAAATGTACGAACCAAAACCATTATAATAAAAATTGGAATTCTTGGTGCAGTTCAAAAATTTAAATTTTTTGTCCATATAGTTCATGCGGTCTAGTAATATTTTAGAAGTCTAAAATTATTATACTACATGATAGTAGATGTAATTTTTTTATATAAAAATTTCAATAATTTTATGGTGTGTAGTGAGACTTTGGACATTTTAAATAATATTATTAAAATTTCAGTATTGATTCCATGAATATTGTATTGAAAAATTTAGGATCAGGAAAAAAAATTGCTTAGTATTTATAGAAAAATTTAAAATTAAGGAGAAATAAAGAAAAAAAAAAAAACTAAAACTAAAAACGAAAAAAAATAAATCAAAATTTCCTTTTCTATAATAAAAAAAAATTATTTAATTTTTATCAATAAATATGATAAAAATGTCAGACATTATCAATTTAAGAGGATGTATTTGATATGACAAGGGTGTCTAGCTTGTTATTTACCCTTTATCTTGATGTATTTTCCCCATTGTTTTGATCTCAATAAATTGCAATTAATGTGCATATTTTTATTCACGTCTCTCTTCCCCGTTAAAACCCCCCCTTCTCTCTCTCACACAGAGAAAAACAAGAAAACACACTTATAGAGAGGGAAGGCAAAAAGTTCTAGGAGGATAATTCCTTCTCTCTCCTCCCCCCGCCATTATATTTCTCTCTCACACCGAGAAACAAACAAAAAAACCACAGTACAGATAGGGTTTGCCAAAAAGGATAATTCCTTCTCTCTCTTCTCACCCGTTGATCTATTTCTCTCTCTCTCGAAAAGACACTTTTTGGAGAAAGAAAGTGGAGTTTTAGAGAGAGAGAGGTGGAGAATGAGAATGGTTCGATGCAATGGCTACTATGGATTCCAGAGTACGACGAAGACGACAGAGCCGACGGTCATTCAAGAGCACAACAAAATGATGAAGAAGCAAACATCATTATTAACAAACGCCGACGTCTATTCTCGGGCAACCAAAACGAAGAAATCGGAAGAAGCGGCGGAGAAACACGCCGTTGCCGAGAGAATAAGAAGGGAGCGAATCAACCGCCACCTCAATAGACTCCGCCAACTCTTCCCTTACCTCTCCAAGGTCGTCACCTTCTCCTCTCTCTCTCTCTCTCTCTCTCTCTATATATATATATATATATATGGAGAGAGAAACTGTGTATAATCTGCGTGCAGTGTGTATATAATATACATGCTGCATGTATATTCGCATGTAGAAATATAGAATAGTACAAGTTCTATTGCATGTGGGTATATAAGTGTTTTTAATATAATACGCATATATATATAAACTTACATAGACAGTTCGGTGTCCGTACAGACCGATAAGGCTTCTGTGCTAACGGAGACAGTACGGAAAGTGAAGGAGATGAGGAGCAAAGCGGCCGATCGCTTGTCACTTCATCGTAACGCCGGAGAAGGTTCCGGCGGCGTAGGAGGTGCGGGAGCGTCTTTGTTTCTACCCACCGAGAACGATGAGGCCACGGTCAAATGCTCAGGCGAGGGAGGCGATCGCAGGACGGCAATAGCAACCGTATGCTGCGACGACCGTCCGGGGCTGAACCGGGAGCTGACGGCGGCGCTGAATTCGGTGGGCGTTAGGGCGGTGAGAGCGGAGATGGCAACGGCTGGCGGAAGGACGAAGACGGAGGTGGTGGTGCGGTGGCTAGAGGTTGGAGGCGGCGGCGAGGAAGACGTTGTGTCGCTGAGAAGGGCGTTGAAAGCAGTGGTGGAAAATCGGGCTTCGGGTCGGTCTGGGTTAGCGGGCAGGGTTTTGAACCGTAGTTATTTGCCGAGTGTGTGACCATAAATAATCATATGGTGGGGGGATGGGGATTAGGCAAATATTGTATAGAACCCAAATTGCATATGATTGAAAAAATTTGACAAAAGACTATCTCTATTAATATAAAATAGACAATAGACTACTTTTATTTGTATTGATTATAGTATTATTAGTTCAAAACATATTTCTATTTAATAAGAATTGGCATGCATTCTAAATATCTATAAATTTAGATCTATTTTACATTTGGGTAATTTTTTGACCTATTGTAGAGGCATTTTTAACCCCCTCCTTTTGTCTAGTTCTTGTCCGAATAATAAAAAAATAAAAAATATAGATGATAACAGTTATACTGGCTCAACAACATGCCCTGCAATGAAGGCCACAACAACCCGGCCATTGTTAGCCAACATGATCGTCAAGCCCCCTCAACTTAATAGACTAACGAACAAACTTAAACAAAGGGAATCTATGTCTAACAACCGAACAACTTTTGGAATGACAATTCAGCATAACAAAATAATTGTTGTTAGTTCTGAAATGTAATAGGCATTTTATCAAACAGAATATGTGCATACATGTAATCTTAGTAAATAACCAAAAAGATATTCATCTTGATTATAATGAAAAAACAAAGTAAAAGAATAAAGAGATGTTTACATATCTTATACTTTGCAATTTTTCAGATTTCTTTTACATTTTTTGTCTTCTTTATTTCAAGATGGTATCAGAGCTTATTGACTCACTTTAGTAAGCGATGATCCATTGAAAGTTCTTTCATATTAAAGGTTCCGCAAGGTAGTTCCAGCATGGGGCTTGTTTTTTATCAACCATGGTTGCAGACAATATACCTGTTGAGCTTACATTTTTTGCCTCAAACTTGAGTGCCTTGATTAATGTCAAACTAGATACAACCAATTACATGATTTTGCACGCCCAATGCATTTGACAATAGCAATTTGTTTGACTGTGCTACTGGAAAAACATCATCCCATACCACAGATACTGATGGAAAACAAGAAGAAAATCCAACATATCTCAGGTGGACAATTAAAGATATGATTGACAATATTTCTAGTGCCAAAACTACTACTCTTGATGATGAAGACTTAATATGTTACATTTTACATGACGGCCTAGGGAATTCCATTAAAATATACATCAGATCCAAGAATAAGCCATTAACCATTGAACAAGTTAATGCAATACTCTCTCTAAAGAAGATCATGTGTAGCCTAAAATTGCTATCAACTTAATTGAACAACAGTTTACTACATAACAAGCCTATAACACTAATGAATATGTGGGATTTGATTCAAGATTGAGAAGTGGAAGAAATAGTAGAGGAGGAAGAGGTTGCAAAAACAATAGGGGGTTTGGTTACAATACCTACCATAACATACAACAACAACAACAAAGATCCAAAGGCAATAAGAAGGCAAGAATCTATAGTCAAATATGTGGCAAACCTAATCATAATGCCCTTGATTGCTAGTTTAGGCATGATAACAGTTACCAAAATCCAAAATCTCAGGCTCAAGCTCATATTGCTACTGCCAATAACCCTGAAAAAAATTGATTTCTAGATTCAGGGGCAAACAATCATTTGACAAATGACATGGCTCAATTTACCTTAGCATAACCCTATGAAGGCACTGACTAGATCAAGATTGGAAATAGAATAACCATGGCAATTCAGAACTCTAGAAATGTTAACGTATTAACTCCTAAACATCAATTCATACTTAATACCATTGTTCATGTTCCATCCTTGTCATCTAATTTGTCATCTAAACACAAATTTACATATGATAATAATTGTTTAATTTTATTTTCCTCCAAAGAGGGTCCGGTTTTAGGGCCTCTCTAGTCAAGACTTCTATCCAATTAAGTCTAGCAATCTTGCTCCCATGACTAAGGCAAACTACTCATGTTCTTGCTCAATGACAACACCTCACCTTTGGCACCAAAAACTAGGCCTTCCATCCATTGAAGTCTACAATTTTTTAGGAAAGTCTTTGAAGCTTTCTTATTTACCTCAAAATTGTGCGTGCGCGCCTTGTGCTACAGTCAAGAGCCACAAACTTGTTTTTCCACTTTCTTTATCCAGAAGTTCAAGTCCTTTTGAGCTTGTACATTCTGATATATGGGGACCATCTTTACTCTTTCTTTTAAAGGCTTCAAATATTATATCTTGTTTATTGATGATTTCAATATATGTTCTTGGTTTTATCCCCTAAAGCTAAAATAAGAAGTCTACACAAGTTATTGCCGTTTTATTGCTATCTCATTAGTCTTCATCAGGTTTTGCACTCGTAATTTTCTCCAACAACAATGTCATGTAAGGCGGCAAATGATCAATCTGTTTCTTCCAGATCTTCTGGCTTTTCCATGCCCCAAAATTCCATGGAAAGTTCACCTTTGAAACCATGGAAAGGGAGGAACAAAATCCTGAGCTCGTCGATCTTTGAAATCTCTGGAGATGGAAGTAGTGGTGGCTGGAGATGGAGGTGGTGGAAGACGAAGTTGTGCAGAGAAGGAACAAAGAAGAAGAAAAAGAAGAAGCAGAGAGAGAGAGAGAGAGAGAGAGAGAGAGAGAGAGAGAAATGAATAAAAAAATTTAAAAATTAAAATTACGATTTTATCCCTAATTCCGTCCAATTTGGACGGAAAAATTAACGGAAGGACTTTTTAAAATCAGTTTCCTACTTTGATGATTTAAATTAAAACGAAACAAACTTAAATTGAAATGTATCATTAGTTAGAAGGTCTAAAATGAAATTTACCCTTAGTCATATTATTACATATATTAATTAAGCATAAATGACGAATTGGGCTGGGCTCAAAAATATAATTTTAAGTCCTAATCCGCCACTAAAAATTGACTAACCTAAGCCTAAAGGCTCTAGTTCGCCCCTGGGGCCAAAATTCTCAATCCAAATCCTAAAAAGTGAACAGTGAAGTGGGCGAGTTGGCTGGGCATGCAGGCCTTCAAGAGCCCTAGAAGTAATATTAAAAGATTCACTTTTCTTCCAAAGGTGGAGGATGAGGAGGGCCCATTTTTTGTGTTTAGATGGAGGGGGAAGCGGAGGGGAGGAGAAATTATGGGGAAAAAAAACCTCAAATCATTATAAATGGGAAGGATTCACTTTTTTTTTTTTTAATTAGTACTCATATTTTATTAATATTGTTAGTCCAATTGGCAAAGGAAAGTATCTATTTTTTTATCAACCAAAATTTGACTATCTTGGAGAGCACTCTGAGAATTAAATATTAAATTTAATTTTGAATGCACTAAGTTAATATAAGGGGAGTGTGCCCTTAAAATTGTCCAGCAAGGTGATTAATTGAGGTGCGCGTAAGCTCGGATAACACCTTACCGTAAAAAAGATAAAATATATATATATATATATTACACAATTAAAAATAAAATTCTCTAATCACAACAAGAAATGAAAGACAATCTCCTCCCTTTCCTTGGCACCCTATCCAAACGGATGATTTGTGTTTGGATGAATGGATTAGGAAGGTAAATAGGAGGAAGTTCAATGGATTCACTTTCCTTCTAATTTATTTTTCTAATCTTACAATCTCATTGCTGTTATCCGGGAGTTCGTAATAATGACACTAAGTTAATAAAAAATTCTAAACTAAATAAATAATTATTTTTTCTCAATTATTAGAGTTTATAAAAACATTAAATTCCAATTACGGTTGTATTGCTAACTATTGCCCACTTGTCGCCGTCCACCAAATTTTGGCTGTCGGATTTCGGCCAATGCCGACCATCGATCGCTGAAACTCTGGTCACTGATCGCAGATTTTTTTTTGTTACATTTAACTAATTTTTTAAGTAACATCTTTTAATATACTTTTTTATGTATTTTTTTTTTACATTTAACTAATTTTTCAAATATTAATCGCCAAAAAATTACATGAATATAATTACAAAATACACTAAAAATTATAATTGAAAAATATACTTTCAAATATTAATCGCCAAAAAATTACATGAATATAATTACAAAATACACTAAAAATTATAATTGAAAAATATACTTAAAAATGTAACTAAAAATACATTAAAAATAGTTACATATAATTAAAAGATACACACAAAATAATTACAGATAACAAAAACAATTCGATGGCCGATGGTCGAACTTTGACAACTTGAGGTCAGACGGTGGGTGTTTGGAGTGGGGAGGAAGGGTTGTACCGGAGACCGACGATACAAATTTTAATTGAAAGCATTTGATTGGAGATATAAGAAAATATTGGTTATAAGATTAAAATATAAATCAAAATATAATTAAAAAAATTATATTCAACTTAAAACTAAAATAAAATAAATTATGAATTAAAATCTCTTATTTATTACAAAAGCACGTTTTACTAATTTACTACACATATAAATGATATAATAATATCACATAAAGCAAAAGGAATCATTCGATCTCCCTCCCCCTCCCTTTCACTTCCATCCAAACACATAAACCTTGTCCCCTCCCCTTTTTCCCTTGATCCAAATAGAGTGTTAAATAGGATCATAAAAAATAAAAAAAAAAAAAAAAAAAAAATCTCCCTTTTCATTCCTAAAATTTAAATAGTTATATTTGTTAACTGAAATGAAACTAGTTACTTTTATAATAGTACAAGTTTTTAAAAATAAATAACTTGATTTCTACAAAATAATTTTTAACTATTATAAATAAAAATTAGTGCAACGTGTCTTTTAGGTTGCATTTGGACAAGGCATTTGATAAATTTCTAAAATTTATAAATAAATAGGATTTTAAAATTTAAAATTTAAAATTCTCATCATTTACAATTCTTTGTTTGATATTTTTTTTTTTAAATAGACAAATATTTGCACGCAGAATTTTAAAATCCATTAAATTTTAATAGTAAAAAATGTAAAAATATAACTAATAATATAATTTTTATTTTAGTAATTTTAATAATATAAGTTCTATACTTATTTTAATAATATAATTTTGGTAATAAAATTTTATTAATATCATTTTAATTATACTATTTGTAACTATTTTAATTAACTATTTTTACAATTTAATAATATCACTTTAGTAATATTACTTTTAATTATACTATTTTAATACCTCTTTTAATAATGTAATTTAAAAGTATACTTTTACGCTACGTTTGGTATGCTGGAATGGAATGATAATAGGATTGGAATTAATATGGTAATGGAATGGAATGATCATTGTCATTCCTATGTTTGGTGACAAAAGGGATTACATGTGGTATTGAAATAACAGCAAAGAGTATAATAGTACTTTAATTGAATTTTCAATGGTATAATAGTTAATTTATTTAAATTTCATTCAAATTAAAATATTTGTTTTGTGTTTGGTCTAATTTTTTTGCCAATTATTAATTAAAACTTAATCTCATGTAATTGGGATTAACCAATACCAAGTTTAACTTGATATTGGTTAATCCCATACTTTGTGGGATTAGAGATTCCTTGGTAATGAAAATGGGATTAAATCCCATATACCAAACATAGGAATAGAATGACCATTCCAATGGTCATTTTCCAATCACATCTTGAATCCCGCATACCAAACGCCACCTTAGTATTACAATTTTAATTATACCTATGGGATAAGTGAAATTTCTCTTTTGAGGGATTTATAAATAATACTTGTTTCGAAGGGATTTGAAAATCTTATTTTCCCTCTTTGAAATTCCATTATACGAATTCAATAGATTTTATAAAAATCTTTTAGTAGTACTCAAACAAGGAATTTTAGAAAAAAAAATTGTAAAATTCATTTTCAAAGTGAAATCTCTCCTTCAATTACCTATACCAAACTTATTTGACTTGTTTTTCTCTATTCATCTCTCTCACTCTCATTGTACCGCAATAAGATGTTGGGTCTTGTCTTGATTTTTTCAATGAGTAAATAGTGCCATATGCGTGAATAATACACATTTCCATCGACAATGAAAAGTGGAAGACGCGTGAATGATGAATTTCGCATGAACAGTAAACCGCATATACGTGAACAGTAAACCACACATGCTTGAACAGTGAAACGCGTTTTGGACTTTTCAAGAATACCCATTTTTTCCTTCTCTTAGATTATAAATAGGTGTCATATTCATAAGTTTACATGAAAAAAATACAAGATGTAGTCTTTGAGAGAGAAAGGCCGCCTTTGGCCATGGCCAAGTAGAGGCAATGGGTGAGCTTTCGGAAAGAAAGGGATATGCTCAGGCATTGAATAAACACAGATAGAGAGCTTGATAGGTAAAGAGTTATGTTAGTGAGTTGAAAGTGTGGAGATTATCCCCCCCTTTTATAATTCCTTTTGATATAGTGGAATTAGTTTTTCTCTAGGGACATAGACAAATTGTTGGCCGAATCATGTTAAATCTCTTGTGTATGAATTTGCATGTGTGTGACTGATCCTTGGATTGAGGAATGTCATTGTTTCATTCTCCAACAATTGGTATCAGAGCAAGGTCGAGTCACTGGAGCAATTTTCACTGTTATGCACCAGAGCATTCCTTGTCACTAAGTTGAAGCCGAAGTCAAGTAGTTAACGACGTTAGAGAATATTTTGTTAGCTTGACAGAATATTCACTATAGAAGGCTGGTGAGTTGTACAGACTGTAGGGTATTGTTCTTACAGGGGAAGCTACTGCCAAACATGGGTCTGGTCGTATAGGCAAACAAAGGACATTTGGGCACCCTAAAAGAAATTGTCGAGGAAGAGAAGTAGGTGGAGTTTCAGATGAGACAATTAGATAGTGTGCGAGTTAGTACTCTAGTTCAATCCGTGGAAGATAATTTTCAGAGAAGACATGGTCATTCTTGGATGAAAAACACAGATTTAGAAGCACTTATTGTGGTTGAAAATATGGGGGTTCTATGTTCCAAATTTGTCAAAATAAGTGAGTCTGACCAACGGATTTTTGGTACATCAATTGATGTTTGGGAATCAATAGAAAAGTTCAAAGAGCTCTTGAATTTGGTCGGAGTTAATTTCTAAAATTGCGATTGTGTTAGAGAAGACAACATGAGGAAGAATGTCCTCAAATAAGAAAAAGATTTTGTTAACTTACAAATCTCACCATGGTGGAGCATAGTAATTTTCGATTTTGAGAATTTTGACTGTCTGAGTAGCAGTGTTTTGTACGGTATCCTAGTAAAGGGTTGCAGACATCTCGATGAAGGGGTGTAAAGCACTTCGGTAAAGAAGTTTGATTACCTGGTGCCAGGGCAAGGGGGCATCTTGGTGAATGGTGCGAGCATCTTGATGAAGGAGTATAACTACTTCAGTAAAGAAGCGTGGTCTCCTTGTGGCGAAGACAAAATTTTCGGATGTTGTCAAGTGAATTCTATAGAGGAGTTGTGTTTGTTGGGGGAGGGGGGGGGGGTGAACTAAGTTGTGTTTCATTCCAAATTTTGCAGTAGTGATACTCCTTCTTTAGATATGCCGGAGAGAGTTTTTTCGACAATGTTGAAACCTCTAGCCAAGGGGGAGATTATTGGGTATTGTCTTGATTTTTCAACGAGTGAATGGTACCATACGCGTGAACAGTAAGCGTTTTCACCGACGATGAATAGTGGAATACGCGTGAATAGTGAATCCCGCGTGAATAGTAAACCGCAAATGCGTGAACAGTAAATCGCGTACACGTAAATAGTAAAACGCGTTTTGGACTTTTCAAGAATACCCACTTTGCCCTTCTTTTACATTATAAATAGGCGTCAAATTCAGAATTTTATATGAAAAAAAGACAACATGCAGTCTTTGAGAAAGAAAGGCAAGGGCCTTTGGTCATGGCCAAGTAAAGGTTATGGGTGAGCCTTCGAAAAGAGAGTGATATGTTCAAGCATTGAATAAACACAAATAAAGAGATTAATAGGGAGAGAATTGTGTGGGTGAGTTGAGAGTGTGGAGATTTATCTCCCATTTTGTAATTCATTTTGATATAATAGAATTGATTTCTCTCTGTGCATGTCAGCAAATTATTAGCCAAATCACGTTAAATTTCTTATGTGTGAATTTGCATTTAAATGACTGATTCTTGGATTGGGGAATGTCATTATTTCATTCCCTAACATAAAAGGCACGCGGGAGTCCCCCTTGATGCGGATCTGCTAGGTCATGGTGGTGGCGGTAAGGAAATCGAGAGTGGTAGTACTGAAGGATGAATCGCATGTGTAGGAGATGGAGGGAGATTCCATTAGAATATTGTCAAATTGTACAGACTTTTTCAAAACAATATAAAAGATGTTTGCAGCTAAATTTTAAAGTAGTTTATGAAAATTGTAAACAAATTATTTAGTAGCAGTCTTAATATTTTTTTGAGAATCATTGTCGATAAAATTAATAAAAAGTGATATAATGTAATGATCGATTGAAATAATAAGCATGTTTAAAAAATAGAATAAAATAAAAATATTTTCAATATAATTTTAAGATAAAAATTTAATATAATTAATCAAAAATTGTAAAAACTAAGCAATTTTACAATTTTAAGAAAGCAAAGTTTTGTACTCGAGTTGTTAGCTAAACAATTTTTTGAGTCCAAAAATGAAAATTAAAAGTAAATATGTAAAAAATTATTTATAAAGTTAAATAAATACATAAATTTTGAAAGATGATGTTCAATTTGATGTTATTTTAATGGGCAAAATATATTTTAAATCTTCTAATTATTGGCACGTTTTTAAATAATCATCTCAATTTTTTTTTGGTTTTATTTTAAAAACGTTTTTAAATAATCATCTCAATTTTTTTTTGGTTTTATTTTAAAAACTCTATGTATGATGGCGGTTTTAAAAGACCATTTTGTTAAAATTTTCATCCAAATTAACAGAATTAGAGGGACAAAATTGTCATTTTATATTTTTTAATCAATTTGTTTTTCTATTTTTTTTTTCTTCCTCCATTTTCATGAACCTCTCTCTCTCCTCTCTTCTTCACCCAATCTTTCTCTCCACCATCTTCTTTCGCCACCACCATCGACACTACCACCACCCTTCGTAACAGATGGTGGTTTCACCTTCTGTTACAGAGGGTGGTTCCCTCTGTTATAGGGCGGTGAAACACCCCCTGTTACATAAGAGGTCAAACATCCCCTGTTACGGGGGTGAACCACCCCCGTAACAGAGGTTGCTTTCAGGTAAAGAGATAGAGAGAGATGGAGGGAGGGAGGGAGGGAGGAAGAGAGAGAGAATTGAGCGGGATAGAGGGAGGGAAAGGGGAAGAGAGAGAGAGAGAGAGAGAGAGAGTTGAACGGGAGAGAGAGAAAAGTGAAGAAGGAAGAAAAAAAAAGAAAGAACAGAAAATGATTAAAAAAATATAAAATTACTATTTTGCCTTTCATTCTATTACTTTGGACAGATTCTCTGACAGAAGAATCATTTAAAAACGTGTTGATACATAGAGGATTTAAAATGAAACACGCAAATTTAGAATGATTACTTAAAAACGTGTCAATAATTAGAGGATTTAAAATATATTTTGCCCTATTTTAAAAGATGATCCTCAATCAACGAATTCACATAGTCTACCCTACTTAAATGAGATAAACACTTAGGGCTTGTTTGATAACGCTTAAAATTTAAGTGCTTGAAATTATAAGTGTCGAATTTATCAATTGCTAAATATATTAAGTATTCAATTTTTCTAATACTATTAACTTCAAATTTTTTATCTTTGTATAAATTTTTGTTCCTAAAATAATTTTTACAATTTTATTTTTCTACAATAGTTTCTATCTACGGCTTCCTCTATTTTTTTTTTCTCAATTTAGGCCATGTCCAATAACCATTTAAATTTTAAGGGTTGAAATTATTGTATTATATGATTTCTTGGGTATTTTGTGACCCAATTATTTATGGGACCTAATAATAATTTGGGACATATGAATACACTAATGTGTTCTTTTTGGTGAGAAGATAAATGTAATATATTTATTTGTGTAGAATCATTTAGGAGATGAATTAAAATTGTTCATTAAAATGCCAACTTGAAGATATTGATTGACGTGTTGTGTAGGTTATCCCACATTGATAACTGAAGAAGCTGAAAAGTCGTTTATTAAGGCTTGGATTACCTCTTAAAGGTATGCTCTCTAGGGTATTGAAATGATATGAATAGAGAGTAGACTAGAGGGTATAAAATAAATAAAGCCACGTGAGTGCACGCACATCACCGCTGACCGGCCGATCATTTGGCAAGGTTGGGAAGGGCTGGACTCAGGTCCGGGCCTTGGGCCTTGGGGGGGGGATCTTGGGAAATATTTAGTTTGGACTTGGTATGTTTTGTACAGAATTCGAAAAAAATCCAAGTCAAACACAGCCTAAAATACAAAATGCATGTTTAATAACTTGAGAGAAGTTTCAGACTTCTTCAGGTTGATTTTTGCTCATTATAAAAAGGCATGCATTCTCAACATTAGTCATCCTATAAACTTGCATAGCATTCTCGTTTTCCAGCAAATAGTTTCTTCTGATTTTGTTGTTCCTATTTTTCAGAGTTCTTGAGAGAATTCAACACTTTTCTAGTTCGTTCGGCTTCTGATTTCTAGTGCTGGTACTAGTAGCAGCTTGATCATTGCATCTTGGGAGGAAGACGCTCATTCAACCATAAGTACCTAGCGGGGGGTGAAATCTGTTTAAAGGACAAATCGTCAAGCGATTGTCTCGATCCTTTTTTCTGGTATTTTTTTTTAATTGCATAGTAAGTATTTTTTGTTTCTATTTGTTTTATTATTATATATTAACTATTCTTGTTTCTCTTTTTTCATTCTATATTGTAATATGATTTTGTTGTATCTTTCTATATTATCATATGTCACCTGGAATGTTTCTATAACAAAAAACTCAAAATTGTTTCTTCTTTATTTTTTCATTTATTAATTAATAATTAACTAAAAAATTAATTGTTTAATTATTTAATTAATTTCTTGACCATATTTTACTAACAAAAATTTTAAGTGTTTAAATTTTAAATGGTGAAAATATCATAAAATTGTTTGATAAAATTAAAATTTTAAGTACTGAATTGATTTACATGACTACCCTTAAATTTAATTTTTTTACTAAAATCAAGATAATATGGGAAAAAAAAAATCAAGAACAAAACAATAAAATAAAAGCACCAATAACATACTAAAAAATTTAAATATATGAATTATTGTAAGTTAACAATAACATATAATTCAACCATAAAAAGTTCCAATATATGAATTTCTTCAAGGGTATTTTGTACTTGAAGAATGTAGGAACATAGTTCCTGGGAACAAAAATAATTTTTTATGTTAAGCATCCAGTTTATTAGAATAAATTCTTAGAAACAAAACATAGTTCTGATTTCTGTTTTTGTTCCATGTTTTTTGGGAACAGAAACTGTAAACAACAAAACCACGTTAGAAACAACGGTAATTGAAATACTTAATGCATATTCTCCAGAATAAAGTGTATAGTTGTAGGGTATGTTAGTTTAATTAATTAATCCTAAATCGTGAAGGATAAAAACGTCTCAACAACAAAATTAAAAAAGGTTGAGCCCATTCAATACTTAAAAATTAAGTGAATACCCAATAGCTGAAAATTTTAAACCCAATAGCTGAAAATTTGAAATGCTACTTAATTAATTAATTACTATTAATTATACTTATCAAATAAATTTATTTTATTAAGTACTTATTGCATTTAGTTTGAAGTACTTAATATTGTTAACAATTTTCTATCTACAATTTTCTGTGTATAACTATTTTATTTCATTTATTTATTTTTAACTTTATAGTATTGGTGTAAAATGATATTTTATAGTATTAAGTGATAAATATTAAAAAATTGAGTCATGCATTATTTAAAATTTTGAATATTTTTTAAATAATACTTATATTTTAAATAATGATTTCATTTTATTATTAGGCACATTTAATTTGATAAGTACTTCAAACGGCACCTTCGGTGGCGTTTGGTTAGTGCTTATGTTTTTCTGTTTATACTTCCAATAAATTGGAATGAAAATTATGTTTCCGTTCTGGAGTATTCTGAGAATAGAAACATGTTTGGTAACAATTATTATCTTAAAATTTTAAATTACTCTTAAAATTTTAAGGGAAAAAACGTATTTTTAAAAGTGTTTATGTATATTAATTTTAAGATTTTGACCGCGGAAACAGAAATCAAAGAATGGAAACAAATGGGATAATTCATCTTACACCCCTTCAACTATTGACAATGATCACGAGAATTCCCTCAACTTTTAAAAATTAAATGGAACACCCTTGAACTATTTGGTAAAAGGATATTGAGATCCCCTGTTCATTTTTTAATTCTTAAAATACCCTTCGAAAGTTAAAATTCTAATTGTTGACAAAGTTGACCAAATAAAATGACAATATTACCCTTGCATTAAATGTAATAGTTTAAAATAAAACTTTATAAAAGTCTCGGGGTATATAGTGTAATTTTAGTGCCTAAAGCTTTTGATCTTCATGTTTCATCCATGTTTACATGCTCCAGCCCCAAATCTTCACCACCACCACATCCTCTCCTAATCCACCACAAAATGCCGCCACACCGACAGTGAACACCACCACCACATTCGCCGCTTCTCTCTATTTGCTTATCGATTTTTCCATTCAATCTGTTGTAATCCGATCTGGATTTCATAGTTGCAGACGTCGAAGAAGGATAAGGTTCCCCCGCCGTCTTCCAAGCCGGCCAAATCCGGCGGTGGCAAGCAAAAAAAGAGGGTCTCTCTCTCTCTCTAATTTTCGTGATTGATATAATCCTTATAGGTATGTAATGTGGTTTGTTCTAATTGCAGAAGTGGAGCAAGGGAAAGTAAAAGAATAAGGTCAATCTCACTCTCTAGAAATCGAAAACTGGATTTCTATCTTGAGAAATAGCAATTAAACCACGAAATCAAATGGGTCGGATGAATTAACACCAAAAAAAACTACTGTTGGATCCAATCGAATAGAAGCAACACAATAAAAACTTAACGAAATCGGTGCCGTTTTGTCTGTAGATGAACGGCAAGACGAACTGTTTTTTCTCCTCATTCGGCAAAATTTTAAAGAGAGAGAAACAAACCCTATTCGAAGAACAATTCGAGAGAAAAAACCCTAGAAAAAGAAAGATAATCCAATTGGGTTCAAGAGGTTCGTGAGATGGAGCGATGTTGACTGAAGCTACCGATTGCAATTGTCGAAATCCAATTGTCGGAGCGATCTTCTTCTTCAATGGTTTGAAAAAGCTCAAGCTCTCAAGCTCACAAAACAGTCCCTTCGTATGCAAGAGATTCAAATCCGATCCCCTATTTCCTGAATCCCTGCTTCTTTTATCATAGTGTTTGAACCCCTGTATATGGATTCAGATCTGGATATGGGTTTCGGGGTTAGCGGCGGCGACGGTTGGATTTAGGCTGATCCACTGGTGTTGTTGCCTCCATTGTTGTTTAGGGACTTTGCAAGAGATGAGCTTTCCCTCTCTAGAGCTATTGAACAGATTTTGATAGATGGGGATGGATGGTTAGAGAGAGAGACGATGAGAAAGGGTCGGATGAACAAAGAGAAGAAAAAAAAAAGAAAAAAAAGTAGAAAATGAAAAAAAAAAATTGAAAAAAGAAAGAAAAGGAGAAAGGGTAATTTGGCCATTCACTGATTTTATTATTTTTTGTGTCAGAATTACTAAGGGCAAAATGTGCAATTTATTAAAAATAACTCCGGCAGGGTGTAGACGTGATAATTTTGAAAGTTAGAGCGATGCATGTAAAATTTTAGTATAATTAAGGGGGTATAGGTGGAATTATCCCGTTAACAAATGGGTGTTGAGTGTTCTAAATGTGCAACTTGTAAAAGTCTAGCGACCTCTTTGTCAATATCTATCATAATTGTGGAGGAGAAAACCACACCAACTTGTAAAATCCTATTAATGGATTGGGAAAGTGCTTCCTCCTCATCTCTGCTTCAAGTCAAAGGAAATTAGCAACGGCCACACCATCATGCCCCGACACACGTACAAGAAGACAACACAAAAACACATAGAGATAGCTATAGATATATAATCACGAGCCCAGAAAGAAGAACATCAATGGAGTCTCATAACTCTCTCTCTCTCTCTCCTGACGAAATGGAAGGCGGTGAAAAAGGTTGATTTGATAAGACCCTGTTTCACTCTTTCTCTCCTCTCTCTCTCTCTCTTTAAGGCGACAAGTGGATCTTACTTTACCCTTTCAACCAGCGGCGCCATCAGTCTTTACTTGGTTTCCAAGTTCAAGCCCACCCACCTTCCTCTCTCTCTCTCTAGAAATTTCATTTTCTTCGCTATTCAAAGTTTCAAACTGGTGGGTTTAATTAAGAGACTTTTGTTTCGATTGATATAAAGAGAGAAAAATGAAAAGAGAATTCTTGGAACAAAACGATCAGCATAAGAACATGTTCGCCCAGCTCCATCAAACCCAGAAATCCCACCACCCGTCCTCGTCGCCGCCTCCGCCTATGCACCAACACTTTCAGGTCGCTCGGGAATATCAAGCTTCAGAAGAAGCCGATAGTCGCAGCCCGGGTCCCTCTGTGGCAACCGGGAAGAAAGAACCGGGTTCACAAGACGGCGCCAGTGTCGAGGTTGGGCGGCGACCCCGGGGTCGTCCGCCTGGCTCCAAGAACAAGCCGAAACCGCCGGTGGTTATCACCCGCGACACTGACCCGAATTCCATGAGTCCGTATGTGCTTGAGATAGCTGGCGGTGCTGACATCATCGATTCCGTGACGCGATTCTGCCGGAAACGGAACGTGGGTCTGTGCATCCTAGCTGGTTCCGGCGCCGTCATGAACATCGCTATCCGACAACCCTCGACCCCCGGAGCGACAGTCGCATTCCACGGCCGCTTCGATTTGCTGTCGATTTCGGCCACGGTTTTGCCGCCCACAATGACGTCATCACCATTGATGCAATCGGCCGCGGCCAACGGATTCACCGTCTCGTTGGCCGGTCCGCAGGGTCAGATGGTGGGAGGGAGCGTGGTGGGGCCGCTTCTAGCCACCGGAACGGTCTATTTAGTTGCGGCGTCGTTTAACAACCCGTTGTATCAGCGATTGCCGTTGGAAGAAACCCCGGGGAACGAGGGGGCCCAATTATCGTCGCCGGGAGAGGCTTCCGGCAGCGGAGATGGTGGGCATCCTCCAGCCGCGGCGGAGCCTGGTGGGATGTCCATGTACGGTTGTCATCTGGGATCTGATGTGATATGGGCACCTACTGCTAGGCAGCCACCACCGCCATACTGATGTGTTTGGGTTCGTCTTTTTTGTTCTCTCTCTCTCTCTCTCTCTCTCTCTCTCTCTCACACGCACTTTCACAGTGTTTTAGCTGTTAATTGAAGAATGGAATGAGAAGAAGTCTGGTTTGCTTTTGGTAGTTTGATTTTATTAATGAACCTTGATTAAGATATTCACCTTCAACGATGCATGCACCAAACTTATTCTTTTATATGAATTACTATTTGTTTAGCTGCTTTTTTTTTTTTTTGTTTTTTTTTGGGGTCATTTCATTTGGCACCAAGGGCCCAACTTCCTTCTATTTTGTTTAACTAGTAGATGGAAAATTATGGGCTGATCTCAATTTAAGCATAAAATTATCAATTGATTCAAACTATTTGGAAATGAGCCAAATAATCTCAGTGTATACATTTTTTGAATCGTCCGGTCCCAAATTTAAAAATGCGAAAATTTACATGACTAATTTGCTCTTACGAGATTCGCAGAATTGAGGTTTTTCATATTTAATCCTTGTTTTCATAACAAAATCATTTTATTGAAATTAAAATAATAATTATTGTATATAATTTTGTCACGTTCTATATTCAAATTCTTCTGAATAAGATTTTTAAAATAATATCACGTTTACTATTTTTTTTAATTAGTTTTTATATTCGTGTTATATTTCATGATACTTTCAGAATTTTCAGTTTTCACATTCGTGTTATATTATCAATAAATCATGTTACATTCAACATATAATTTGTGCTTTTTTGTACTCAATATTATCACAGTTGAGTGGTATATTCAATATCCAAATTACTTGTCATGTCATATTCAACACGTTCATATAATTTGTGTTATTATTAATATTAATTGATGTTGTATTTAAACACAACAAATTAATATATGTTATGTTATTTGATATATATATAGGGCTCACAAATTGTAGTAATGTTATAACATTAACATTACAAGTAATGTTATATCTAACATTCACATGTGTCTTAATTCAGAACTCTAAAAAAATATTAATAGCTCATTTTGAAGATTATGATTTATATATTATTGTGGTGTAAAAAAAATCATTGAATAATAATCACAATTAGGAGAAATTGTAGGTTTTGTTTTCAGCTTCATTCGTAGTTTGTTACCATGTGTGTTCAACAGTTTTAAGGAGGTAGCGGATATAAGGAAGATACCTTCTCATTTAATAGGGGCAAATTAGTCCATGAAACGGCAGTAGGAGTAATCGGTAAAAAAAAATCAATTGGGTGCGTTTGCTAGTTTTCACACCAATTTAGGAGCTGGTAATAATTGCCCTTATATATTAGCACCACAACAAATATTCAACACTACCACAATCATACTAAATATTATCACCGCAACAAATATTTAATGTTGAGTTTATTTCGCATCGACTGATGGTCGAGTATTAGTGTGATAAGAAAACATTATTTAACAAGTTAATTTTTGGTGTTGAGAGAGGTTCAAGATCATTCTACATTGGTATTAACGCCTAGTTTACAATAATTATGATTCAATAGCCACACAAATAATGGAGAGACTGATCGAGGGTTAACCGATCATAGACCTGATATATAAAAGGAGAAATTGTTGGATTTATCCTACATCGAATGTGGAAGGGGTTAGTCATGTTATAAGTGTGATGAAAAATCTCACCTTATGAGTTAGTTTTTGGAGTTGAGAGAGATTCAAGATAATCCTACACAATGCTATACATTCACTACTATCATAATTATCATGACTATCGTTTACCGTTACTATTGTTACAACAATCATTCAGTAATACAGTTAGTCGTTGATCACCACAGTCAAGTTATAAGTGTGATGGAAAATTTTACCTTATGAGTTAGTTTTTGAAGTTAAGAGAGATTCAAGACAATCATACATGATGTTATACATTCACTACTATCATAATCATCACGACTATCGTTTACCGCTACTATTGTTACAACAATCATTCAGCAATACAGTCAGTTGTTGATCACCACAGTCAGCATGGCAAAAATGACTTGATAAACGTAAATCTAGAATTTTTCAAATTTGACACGTCGAGAGAATTTAAAATAATATAAAATTTTCAATTTTACAATAAATTTTGGTAAAAATTATAAAATCTATAATAATTTTTTGAAAAATTATATGCGGTAGATGTCTTGAAGTTTCACGTTTGTTCTTCTATTTTGATTGGAATTTGTAAAACAAAAAAAAAAATAGATTTAGAATTTTCAGATCAGGGGAGAGACGGGAGAGGTCGTCTCGTGGTGGTGGCAACGGCGTGAGGAGTCGGTGGTGATATTAATAAAAATATAAGATCATAATTTTTTACAAACAAAATTATAATTTTATTTGACGTATTATTAATAAAAATATTTTAAAATAAAAATTTAAAAGTAAATTTAAAAGGGCTTGAAATTGTAATTTTATAATGACATTTTTTTTAATCTTTTAATACAAAAGAAGAAATTACATAGAACTAAAATTCAATGTGGAAAAATGAGGCTTTTATTATTTATTTGGAAAGATGATTAGCATGTAAGCTGATATAAACTTATTTTGCTTTACTGTATAAGCTTACTTGGTATAGCCTTTTAGGATAGGATTAAAACTTAATAATTTATAATACTTGAGCTGAGGTTGGGGGATTCATAGTTGGGATAGGACTTGAAAAAGAGAGTAATGGGGGATATTGGATAACAGAGTGTTGCTTTGAAGTTTGAGACTTGTATATCACAATGCCTGGTGGCCTGCGTCAAATTTAAAAAGGCTGAGATTTCTGTCTCTCTCTGTAGATCTCCTCTCTCTGCAAAAGGCCCATGCTGCCTGGCAGAGGATAGACAGATAAATGGATATGCCTGCCTGACTGATCATTTCTTTCTTTCTTTCTTTCTTATCTTTTCTTTCACCTTCCTTCAGGCTTCAGCCCTTCTCTTGTGTGTAAAACGTGGTTCCCAGAATCTGAAACTAGTTGCCGTGGCTAGGGTTTCTGCCGTCCACCGGCACCACCCACCGCCACCGCCACTGTCACTTTTCTTTTTCTCTCTCTCACACGCACATACACTTATAGAAGGAGAAGTCTTCATAATTACGTTTGAGCCCCTTTCCTTGACCATTTCTATTTGTCACCGTCCTCTCTTTCTGCTTGTTTGCTAGTGCTCATTTGGTTGACTAAAGGGTTCATCGTTTGGTTTTTAAAGATGAAAAATGTTTAAAATAGGAAAATGTTGACTAATGGGAAAACACTTTTCATTTGTCAAATGAGATAATTATTATTATTCTTATCGTTTTGGGGGTACATAGAGATTTGCTTTTTTATTTGCGAGAGAGTATTCATTTTGAATAAATTCTATGTGAACTTTTTTCTTTGATGAATTTATATTTTTATTTTAAAATTTTAAATTATTTTAAAATATTTTTATTTTCTTTTTTGCCGAGCACCCGAACATTTCTTATTCTTCTCTCTCTCCTTTTTTTTTTCTTCTTCTTTCTTCCTCCTATCTCTCCCTATATGTACATAAATCCGTGCTAGTAGTTGGGGTAGGTATAAGGGGAGAGTTGGGAGATGAGAGAGAGAGAGAAAAAAAATGTCATTAGCGTTGGTTGTCACGCTGGCAATGATAATGGTCAGAGAAGATGGTAGAAAAAGACAATAAAAAAAGCATGTAAAAAGTTGAAGGAATATAAATGTTGGTAATATAAAGAGGTGATTTTTTTGGGGCCCGTTCAAAGGCTATATGTGTTAATAATATAAAGAGTGATTTTTTGGGGGTCTCAAAATTCACTAATTTTTAAATTTATCTCCATCTTTCTTTTTTATTTTGCAAAAACCTAAACGCAAAAAATATATTATTTTTATGATAAAAATATTAACCAATTACTTTTTTTTAACAATAAACAATAATCATCACATAAAATGTTCAATATTTTCCATCCGAACCACAATTAATATTTTTATCACCGCTACGATTATAACAAATATTTGTTATCACTAATATCATTGTTACAACAAATATTTGTTAATTTTCATCACAACAAAAATTTAATATCACCGCCATCACCTCCTCCCTAATAAACATAAACTATCATCATCGTCATTGCCACAATAAGTATTCACCATCACTACTAAGTCTACCATCACCATCACAACAAACATTTCTATCAACACTACCATACCAACAAATATTTGTTATCACCACCGCCACATAAATTTTTTGCTATAACCATCTCCACCACCACAACTAATCAAAAATCAACAGCAAATCTAAAAATTATACAATTAAAAACATTTAAAAAATACAAAATATCATTTCAATAGTTTGCAAAACCACCTACCTATTCGGAAGACAGGTGCACTAGTTCAGGTATAGCACTGGTTCTGAACATGTGCAGACACTAGTTCGATTCGGTTCGATTGATTTTGAATAGGTACACACATTGTTCGACTGGCTAAGGGTTTCAAAAATAAAATTTATTTAAAAATTAATAAATTTTATATAATAAGATAACACTTTGTTGGACCCAAATTGAGATCACGAACCAACGCACGACACGACTTGGCTAGCCGGACGGACAGGGGTTGCAGTGCGCGCGCGTGTGATTTTGAAAAGTTGTAGACACTGGTTCAGTTCGATTAAGTTGATTTTGAACGTGTAAGACACCGGTTCGACTGCACATGATTCGACTGGCTAAGGGTTTCAAAAATATTTTATAAAAAAAATGAACAAATAATTTTTTGTGTAGAAAGATAATACTCTTCTAGACCCAATCCCAACCCAAACCCCCAACCTACGCATGGCACGGCTCCCGCATGTGTGGTTAATGTAGAGAGCACCCCTAAAACACAAAGATTGTAGCGCAAAGAGGTTGTCCTTTATTCCAAACTTGGAACAATAGATATTGCTCAATTGTTTCTCTCACCATGGATGTGTGATTGCATTTCATCCATGTTTTCAACCAAGTTCAAGTAGATACTTTGAGAATTAAAATCTCATTCAATAATTAATGATTTTTTCCACGTGACTATACTACGTTAAACTCTAATTCAAGAGGAACGTATTGAAACTCAAATCCAATAAAATTAATTGACGGGTTTCGCCTTAATTAATCATTAAATAAAGCTAAAATTCTAACAATTTTTGTAGTGAAATTTAAGATTTTTGGAATTCTATGTTAAATTCAACGCGATGTTTTCAATGTTGAATTTAACAAAATAGGTCACCATGGAAAAAAAATGAATTAAATATATTTTTAAATTTGAAATTAAATGGTTTGATTTAAATATAAATGAAAAGATAAGATGGAATATTAATTTAATTTTAAAAAAAATAAATTAAAATAAAATTATGAACTATAATTATTTTTATATTTTTAAATCTAAAATTAAATAATTGAGACAATAATTAGTTGGTGTACATGTAAATCGTTCTGGACATAGTTAGACAGCTTAATGTGAAAAAGCAAAAGAAAGAAACGGAAAAAAAATTTGAATCAAAAGAGCACGTGTTTAACCGAAAGTGTGTCAATATGTATAACTACTAGTTCCGACATCTTGATGATGCTCAACTCAACGCTAAATCGTGGGCATGAAAACAGGAGAACTATCAATTATTATTACTAAAAAAACAAAAACATTTGTTCTAATCAAGTGCAATGCGACATTCACAGCCGAAAAGTGGATTGATTTCTTTTTCTTTTTTGACAAAATTAAAAAAAGATAAATAAATTATTTGGGAGGAACAGGGGTGGTCTTTTACTACCAAACGTTGTTGGTGTTTTATTGAACACTATTTCCACCATTTGGTTTTGGAATCATTTTGGTCAAGATTTCATACTTGTTTTTTTTAAGGCTGTATTCGGCCTGCCTCTTGCTTGTAGTGGGAGTAGTTTCACTGCTCGTTCTATTGGCTATAACGTGGCTCTTCGGGACAGTCCTCGATATATCTAGGTGTTCCGGAATATTGCTTTAGTAGCATATTGTTTCTTGAAAAAACATTGTATTGATATGAAAATACATTACACTTGGCATGAAAATGGAATGATTACAAAATGACTTCAACCCTACAGTGGTACTGCTTGAGATGGTTGGCATTCCATGGGTGTCGTAGTGGGACGCCCTCCTCGGTCTTGAGCTCGTATGTGCCTGGCCTTTCAATTCTGATGACGCGGTAAGGTCCCTCCCAGCTGGGGGCTAACTTCCCCGCGTTTTGTTCTTTAGTTGCTAAGGTTACCTTCCTGAAGATGAGGTCTCCTACTTCAAAACGACGTGGACGTACTTTTCTATCGTAGTATCGAGTTGCCCGTTGTTGGTAAGCTGCTTGGCGTATTCGAGCGTTCTCTCGCCGTTCTTTTAGCGGGTCTAGGTTGAGGGTCAGCATGGCATTATTTGCTTCTTGGTCTTGACCCCTGACCGACGTTCGAAGGGTTGGCATTTCGATCTCTGCAAGGATCACATACTTGGATCTGAACATCATTGCGAACGGTGTCTCTCCCGTCAGGGTTCGGGAAGTGGTGTGATACGCTCAAAGAACGGGGTAAAGGTCCTCCACCTACCTCCCATTGGCCTTGTCGAGCCTGGTCTTCAAACCGTGCAAGATTGTTCGTTTCGTGACCTCGACCTGGCCATTAGCCTGTGGGTGATCTAGTGATGCAAAATGAGTTCGGATACCGATGCCGGAACAAAAGGCAACAAACAAATCGTTGTCAAACTGAGTGCCATTGTCGGATATGATTGCCCTTGGGATTCCGAACTGGCACATCATCGATTTCCAAACGAAGTCTTGGGTTTTTTCTTTGGTGATGTGCGCTAGGGATTCGTCCTCAACCCATTTGGTGAAGTAATCAATAGAGACGACCATGAACTTTCTCTGGCTGGTGCCTTGAGGAAAATGGCATAGTAGATCTATTCCCCACTGGGCTAATGACTATGGGCTTGTCATCGGGACCATGGTTGTTGGAGGCAAATGAGGGTGTGGGTTGAAGCGTTGGCATTTGTCGCATTTTTTCACGAATTCGGCCGCATCCTCAAGCATTTTGGGCGAGAAGTACCCTTGGCAAAACAGTTTGCCAGCTAAAGCGCTGCCCCTCCCAAGTGATTGCCACATATCTCCTCATGGACTTCCTTCATTACATAGTCGGCCTCTTTTAGTCAGAGGCATTGAGAATATGGGCTAGAGAAGGAGCGTAGGTAAAGGATCCCGTCCATGATGCAGTATCTGGCAGATCTGTATCACATCCTCCTTGTATCATTCCGATCGTCGGGTAACGTTCCATCATCCAAGTATTGTCGTATTGGATCCATTTAGGTGGGCTGGTCGCTGAGCTCACAGATGGATGCCACCTGGTCAGATATCACAGTGCTCGGAGCATCTAGGTACTCTACGGGCACGCTCATTTTCAGGGTCCATTCTACCGTCGAGGCTAGATATGCCAAGGCATCAGCGTGCCGATTTTCCTCTTGAGGTATTTGGTTTATATAGATTGTCTCAAATTTCTCCATCAGGTCTTTGACTCTTTCTAGATATGCAGTCATACTCAGATCCTTTGCTAAATAATCCCTGTTGACCTAGTTGACGATTAGCTGAGAGTCGCAGAATATAGCCAGCGTGTTCACATTAAATTCCCAGGTTAAGCGGAGACCGACGAGCGGAGCCTCATATTCAGCCTCGTTGTTAGTTGTTCTGAACCCTAGCCTCAGGGCGTATTCGATCTCTTCGTTGTCAGGGGCAACGAGCACCATTCCCGTCCCACAACTGTTAGTGTTGGACGATTCGTCAGTGAAAAGCTTCCACGTTGTCGAATCGGAATATGGATTTGAGCTCCTTAGCATTCCCTCTGCTTCCACGAGGTTCGTTCCCAGGTCGCCATTAGGTGGCTCTAGATCATCAGAGAATGTAAGCTCGGCAATAAAATCCACCAAGACCTAGCCTTTAATGGCGGTCCTAGGGTAGTATTCAATGTGGAACTGACCTAGCTCGAGGTTGTACTTCATTAATCGTCCCGAGACGTCTGGTGAATGCATAATTTGCTTTATCGGCTGGTCAGTTGGAACGATGATTGTGTGGGATTGGAAGTATTGTTTTAGCTATCGGGAGGCCACCAGCAGGGCGTAAGTAAGCTTTTCAAATTTGGTGTACCGGGTCTCGGCATTCAAGAGGACTCTGCTGGAGAAATAGACGGGGTACTGAACACCGGTGTCCTCCCTTACAAGAGCTGCGCTAACCGCCATTGGAGAGGCGAAAATATACAAGTATAGAGTTTCTCATGCCTTCAGGGTGCTGAGCAGGAAGGCAGAGGAGAGGTAATTTTTGAGCTTCTGGAAAGCTATTTCGCATTCCTCTGTCCATCCAAAGTTGTTGTTGCCCCTTAGCACTTTGAAGAAGGACAAACATTTCTCCGACTCTTGCGAGATGAACCAAATGAGGGCAGCGAGCCTCCCTGTCAGCATGTGTACTTCCTTCTTACTCTGAGGAGAGGTCATTCCGAGTACCGCATTTATCTGATCAGGATTAGCATTGATGCCTCACTGGGAGACCATGTATTCGAGGAACTTTCCTACAGAAATTCCAAAAATGCATTTGTTGGGGTTGAGTTTCATGCGATGAGACCTGAGCTTACCGAAGCAGTTCTGGAGATGTCGAGTGTGTTCAAGGGCCCTTGAGCTCTTGACCAACATGTCGTCGATGTACACCTCCATCGTGTACCCGATCTCTTCCTTGAATATTTTGTTCACTAGCCGTTGGTACGTCGCTCCGGCATTGCGCAAGCTGAATGGCATGACCTTGTAGCAGTATGTCCCTTTGTCCACGATGAAGGATGTATTGCTCTTGTCGGGGAAGAACGTAGGGATTTGGTTTTACCCGGCATAAGTATCGAGGAAACTCAGGCGCTCATACCCTGTCGTGGCGTCAATGACGATGTCGATTCTGGGAAGGGAAAAGAAGTCATTCCGGTATGCTTTATTCAGGTCCTTGAAGTCAACGCAGAGGCTCCACTTGTTGCTGGTCTTGGGGGCCAGGACTATGTTTTCCAGCCAGTTGGGGAACTTGACTTCTTCGACGATCTCGTATTTGATTAGCTTGTCCATTTCTTCTTCGATAATATTTTGGCTCTCCAAATGAAACTTTATCCACTTCTGCCTCATGGGAGGGTGGTGCAGGTCAGCGTGCAGGCAATGTATCACCTCCCTCGGGTCGATCCCCGGCAGCTCATCATGGGACCACGTGAAGACGTCGTAATTTTTTTGGAGTTGCTTGGTAAGTTTAGCTCTCTGTTCGGATGCGAGGCTAGCTCCAATCCTTACTATTATTTCTTTAATTGTTGGGTGGATGGAAATCTCCACTAGTTTCTCGTGTAGCCGGGGACCGGCCTCCTCCTCTCGGGGGTCATCAATGGGTACCGGTCCAGGTCCCTGGTCAAGAGCCATGAATTTGGGTTCCCCAAGCTCTGGCTTTGTCTTTGATTACTATTTTCTTTTTTCTAGTGCCCTTTGAACACAAGCCCGGGAGGACTCTTGTTCTCCTCTCACCACTCCCATACTCTTCTCTGTGGGAATTTCATTAACTAGTGATATGGGGAACACACCGCCTTGAGAGTCGCCACTGTGAGGCGGCCCACGATCGCATTATAAGGTGACGGTTTATCCACGATAAAAAATTTGGTCCATATAGTTGAGGTCCTAGGGTGGGCTCCGACCGTGACGGGAAGCGAGACCCATCCAGCAGCGTTGACAACGTCTTCCCCAAAATTGACCAGGGGGGCTTTTGACGGCTTTACGCTGCTGGGGTCCACGTTCATCCTTTCGAATGCCCATTTGAAGATGATATCGGCGGAGCTACCGCCGTCCACCAGGATCCTCCCTATTTTGAAGTGGTTGATGAAAGCGACTATTACGAGGGCATCGTCATGAGAGGTATGCACACCCTTAAGGTCTGCCTCGTTGAAAAAAATGGCATTGTGTTCCGTAGCATTGATCGTGCTTACTTCAAAGATGTCCTTGTCTGCTTTCTGCTTGGCTTTATGCTCATATCTTCTCTTGGAGGAGAGGGTCTCTTCTCCCAGGTTAAGTCCACTGTGGATGATGTTGATCTCTCCAGCCACCATCTATTCGTCACCACCCCTATGTCGAAAAAAATTCTTGGTGGAATGTCCCCGGTCTCGGTGGAATTCACAATATTTGTCCATCGACCTTCCTATTGACTTTCCGCAGGGAGCAAGGGGAGGAGGAAACTTTCGAAATTTTCGACAAAAATGGTGGCCACCGAGACCATGAGTGGTGTAAAGTTCTGCTGGCGGTGCCCCTGAGGTGGGAATGGTCTTCTATCCCCGGACAGTGGGCCCAATCTCCCTTCTGCTTGCAGTCTCTTAGATCCATGACTCTTGCTCAGCCCTTCGTTAGTCTTACTCTTTTTCTTTTGACCTTCCTAGAGATATTTTCGGGTGGCTTCCCTTACGTCAACATTATGGAACCTCGTGCCCTTCTCCAAAGCAACTTCCAAACTTGGAGCTGGGTTAGAGCAGAGGTCGTACGTGAAGTGTCGGTGCTTCAGGTCATCGATGAATGCGTTCATCGCAACCACGTCATTGAGCTCATCGCAACCAATGACCTCTTTGTAGAACCTTTTAACATAATCGCCTAGGGATTCGCCCAACAGTTATTGAAGCGCGAGGATGTGCGCCATAGTCTTCGGCCTATGCCACAAACACCGAATTATAAGAGAAAAAACTGCTCGAGCTCATGAAGTTGGAGATGGATGCTTGTGCCAAAGTCGTAAACCATGCACCGGGAGCCCCCGTAAGAGTAAGGGGAAAAGCTTTGCACCTCATCGCCACTGAGGCTGTGTGCAGGTCTATATAGGACCTAAAGATGGAAAAGTGGTCCGCCAGATCAGTGATCCTGTCGTAAAGGATCACTTGGGGATGGGTGTATCGCATGCGCAGAGGTTCTTCCAATATTTTATTGATGAAATGAGATCTTACCTCAGAAGGAAGCCCAGCTGGGCCTCTTGTTCCTTGGATCTAATGTAAGGCCGCCTCCATGTCAGTTAGACACCTTTCCACCACTACCTCAACCCCTAGAGGCACTCGAGCCTGTATTAAAGCGGCACGGGAAGCTTGTTGTCTTGGTGGGGAATGTGAGTCCACCTTCTAAATACGTCGGGGATGGTGGTCAGACCGTATGGTATAACTGTGAGCTCGGCCCGGAGGAGACACAATACGATTATCTCTAATTCGTCTCGACGGAGGTAGCGACGGAGATCCCGAGACCTCAAGAGGTGCTAAATCAACCTCCTTCCGACCACCATTATGGGCTCGAGGCCTCAGGGCGTGCTCGCTGGAATGGATGATGTGCTCTTCAATTCCGATTGCTTGCCCTTTCTGACCTGTGACCTGGATTGTCAAGAGACCCATTGGAGGGGCCGGTGGCAGGCGGGCCAAGACAATTTGGAAGAAGGTTTGGAACTCGCTTAGCTGGCGTTCCAAGATATCGACGCGGGCCGCCTTAGGGGCCCCGAAAGTCTACCCAACAAATGGCCCAGTTGGTAAAATAGGACCCGACTGGTCGGTGAGCTGCGACGGAAGGATGACGGGTCGGTGGAGACGCTTCACAGGTGGGGCTGGGGGATCCGGCCTAGGAGCCCTTGATATGTTTTGTATGGATAGGAGGGTGGATTATTGTTCGAGGCGAACGCTTGGTCGGCTTGGCAAATTTCCTTTCCAGACCTTGTGATTATCAAGTTAGCTTTGTGGGGAGCTGACGATCAGGAAAAGCTTTCAGTGCGTTCCCATAGATGGCGCTAAACTGTTGATGTCCAAAAGTGGTGAGCAACCAACAGTATGGTCCGAAAAGGCAATACACTTACAAGATTATTGATGACGTGAATAACTGGTGAGTTTAGGGGTGCTGGCGACCTTGAGATGATCGCAATCCGATAAAAAATTCTCATCCCGACCTGAGATTCTGTTTAGACTCCAAGATGAATACTTCTTTGGACTCTATCCCGATCTCCGAGCACCTACACACAGACTTACCGGGGTTGTGCCTGGCGAAGTCCCTCTGGCACGAGAGTAAGTATCTGGGGGAGAACGGCTAAGAAATACTCTAGTGTTAGTAGAGAAGACGTATCGTTGGGTATTGGATACCACAATGTATTTATAGGCGCTGGACTCGATTAGCACCGCAAAATTATGGAGCTAAGTTCGGATTAATTACCCTAATCATCTGAGCAGCCAATGAGCAAGTAGATTAGTGGTCTGATCATTTGGGTTAGGCTTTTGGGCCCACCTGTAGAGGCCCTCCCCATGGGTTGGAGCCTTAAGATGGCCCGGGGAGACCCTAAGTACGGAGACGACGAGCGGAGGGTGCTCAACCCGGAGTCCATCGGCCCAGTTCGGACTTCTTCAGCTCGGCAAGTTGATTCTCAGCTCGGCTCAGAGGGAACTCCAGGTCCCAGCTCAACCATTTTTCCACATTGGGACGATATTGTCCGCGTGGAATATGTGACGAAATTCCCCCATATCAAAATCTAAGCATGCTAACAACATTATTTCATAATCGTGAGTTATATTGTGTTATTTTTGAAGTATAGCTATTTCATTTTTGCTTTGAACTAGCTTAGTGCCGTTGCAATTGGCTTATTTTACTTCATATTCAGTGATAGCAACATTTGTAGACTTCACTGTTGGGACAACAAATTTATAAGACTGGTTTGTTTTTTGCTGTAAAATCGTTATCTATCATAAGGGAAACAATTGTAATAATGAAGCCCATACCCTGCATTTTTTTTTAATAACATATCCATTGTCTCACATAAACCTCATATACACCTAATTACAAACCAATAGTGGAGACTTCTAAATGAGGAAATCGGAAAAGAAATGAGAAAATCGGATTGTTGGAAACTAAATTAGATTCATACCACTACTGGAGGACGGTAATTGGAGTTGCATGTTGGATCTGTGCATCTATTGACAATGGATCATTGGGCGACCATTGAGGATCCATTAATAGAGTCAGAGGTGGCGACTTGAGATACCGTTTGGGAGGTGAAGGATTGCGATTGGAAACGATAGGGTAATGTAGGAGAAACAATTATTGATTATGGTAGAGGTCATGGCTAATGGGAAGTAAGGGTTGTTTGAAACAACAAATTAAGAGGGTGGAGATTGAAACGGAAGATTGGGAAAGAATGGATGATCGCTGATGGTAGGCCTTGAAACGACTGATCTCGTAACGGAAGCTTGGGAGTTGTGGGCTACCATTTGGAATGACACATTAGACGTGAGAGAAGTGGTTGTAGGCAACTATCAATGAGAGTACAAAGAAGTGTTGTTGACCCAGTAGAATACCCAAGAGGGGGGGGTGAATTGGGTAATTAAAAATATTATCAGAATATACTTGATAAATTAAATAATTAATGTTAGGCCTAAATTAATTATTATCTTTATATCACATCGAAGTTAAAATAAATCTAAGTACACCCAAACAATAAAAATAAACAAATTAAGAAAGCAACACACCAGAGATTTATACTGGTTCACCAAACTACTCTTGGCTAATCTAGTCCCCCGAGTTCCACGGAGGTCGCACCCACTAAAACCAAGATTCCTTTAAAGGTAGAAACTAAACCCGCATAATGATTCTTTTACAAGGCTCAGAATCTACCTTTACTTTTTACAGGCTCAAGAATAACCTTTACAACTTCATTTTTCCAGGCTCAAGAATAACCTCTACTTTTTCAAGACTCAAAAATAACTTATCTTTTTACAGGTTAAAGATTAACCTAATTCTTTTTATCATTACGGCTTAAGAATCAAAACCTCTCAAAACACTCCAAGTATCATTTTCATAGGTAAGGATGAAATCTTTATAATTCACTCACACTAATTCTATTCAAGAAGAATTAATACCTCAATCTCTTTATCGGAAGAGACTAAAACCCGACTACCCTTAATTAAATATCCCCAATGATATTTAATCCGTCATAACTCACTAATACACAAATTGATAAGTAAATCTCATTCGAAACTTCTACCACCATAGACAGATAAAAACTCAATTAATATCTCAATTAGTGATAGAAATATGTGAGATACAAAAATTTGATTTTAACAAAAATATGGATAGCAAATTGAAGCACGTAATCAGATTCAAAAAATTATTTGAAAAATATTTTCTTCAAAAATCAAAAATAATTTCTAAGATCAATTTCCAAATATAGAATAATCAATAAAACGTTAAGCAATATGAAAAATCTCACCCGGAATTCACAGAAATAATGATTAGAACAATATAACTTTAAATCTGGTAGCAGTAAAAATAAACAACAATTGATCTTCAAGACCGTCTCTCAGAAAAACTCACAATATTTCAGATGGATAACTCTTATAAAAGCTCACAATATGATATAATATAATTTCTCTCTTGTTTACTGCTTAATTGCTAATAAAATTTGCAGGTCTATTTAAATGCATATGTAATTAGTTTTCTAACGGTTAGTTTACAAGTGTTATGACAATAAAAAGCTCTTATAGATCTCTTATAACATAAAAACTTCATTTAGGTTCAATTTCACTTAAAAATAACTTTCAAATCTTTCAATTAAATCCCTAAAGTATTTCTCAATCTCAATTAATAAGAATAGAAACTATTTCAAGTACCAAATTGAGAAATATTAATATTTAATGTACCAAATCAATAGGATTTAATTAATATATGAATCATATCTTAAATATCATCAAATCCCTTAAATCTCTCTCAAATCCTAACAAAAAATGGTTACTTTTAAATATGATTTCGGATCAAATAATATCCTGAAACAGAGCACTCAGTCGACTGCTCAGTCGACTGCCCAACGTCGCTTGCAGCCAAACTATCGCCGCAGCGATTCATTATGTGTCATGTGTGTGTTCCTAAATGGGATATTAAAAGTTAATATTTACACGAGTTGTTTTCCCTAATTTCTTCAAACTCTTAATACTTTTTCATTGTCTTGATATCTTCATTAAACATCCATTCCATTTGACATCTTCATTTAGCATCTATTTAATTTGACATCTTCATTACAGAAACTTTAAATCATTGAAACACTTGATTAAATATTAGTTCCACAAAAAATATCAATACTTAATTGTTCATCAAAATTTTGGGATCAACAGGGCAATTTTGAGCTCTTCTTCAATCCGAAGTATTGGCTTCCAATTTTAGTTTTTACTTAGATTAATTGTGTTCCTTGGCCAATTACAAGAATTAACTGAATAGAATGAGGAAGAAAAACATTTAAGTTTACATTTCTTCATAAATTTCTTTCCTAACCAAACAACGTTACAGAAAGATGAAAAAGAAAAAAAAAAAAATATTTTTATCCATTGCGAAAAAATTTTTATTTTCCCTAATATTATTTTGTTAGAAAAAGAAAATAAAGAAAAATAATTTAGTTAGAAAATTAGTAAATTTTTCTTCATATATTACAAAATAAATTTAAAAATCTATTCTAAAGATTGTAATCGTAATTTCACTATCTTCTTGAAAAACTCTCCCTCCCGTTACTCCCAAATTGGTGTTGAAAAAAAAATCACTTACGAAATTGTACATTTTTTCTTCCGTTTTCTCTCTATGCCAAATAAATTTATCTTTGGGTTGATTATACTTTACTCTCTTGTGGTTAGACCATTTTGCACTTTGGCCCCTGTGATATTCACATCACCATTTTACCCCTGTGGTTAGACTTTTGTTGCATTTTACCTCTCTTGTCAGCACTTTACTCCCTTATGGTTATACTTACATCAAGTGGTAAAGTTCAACAAAACCGAACTACATGAGATAAAGTGGTGACGAAAATACCACAGGGAGACAAAGTGTAAAATGACCTAATTACAGGGGATAAAACATAATTAACCCTTTATCTTTTCATACTATTTCCCGTTTTATTTTTTTATTCATCTTTCTTTCTACCCAAACAAATATTAGAATGTATTTATTGGGGTGAAAAAAATGATGAATAGAAAAATAAAGAAGAATAAATTGAAAAAAAATACTTATTTAGTATGAAAAGCAAATTTAAGAGGAAAACAAAAAGAAAATTTAATATATAAACCCCAAAAGATATGAAACTGATAATATGAATCCCCAACTATTATAATAAAATTTTTAATCCTCACAGATTTTTAGAAAATAGTCTTCTATTCTTTGACCATATTTTTTTTCATTATATTCATACAATGTCATTATGTTAAAAACAATAACCAGACATGAATATTCACATTTTTTATTTGCTATTTTTAAACATTTTGATACATTTTCACTTTTTCTGTTGATGTAAATGTTCATTATTTTTATATGATCAAAATTACGTTTTTCACCAAACCAACAACAAAAAAAAAAAAAAAAAATCAAATCAAAGACATTGAAAAACCCCCTATATCAAACATTCACAAAAAACAAAATATTGTATGAACAATAAAAAAAAAAAAATCAAAAAAATAAATCTGAAAACAACCAAAGAACAACAAATAAAAAATATTGAAAATAAACCCTAAGATCAACAAAACAAACTACGTATGAACATCCCCCAAATCCCAAACCAAGTAAAAAAAATTAAAAAACTAAGATCAATGAAAAACAATTGGTATAAACATTTCCCTATTCATGTAAAAATTTGCCCAAAAAAATCAAGACACACAAAATCAACAAAAGCACAAATGAAATGATCATTCACCGATCATAATGACACATTCATCTCGAAAACTAAAAATCGGTATGAATGTTAATCGAACCACAACAACATTCACCAAAAATCCAATCGATATGCATATTCACTCAGAAATCATCATAAAGAACATTCACAAAATTAAAATAAAACAGAAACTCCACAAAATAAAAAAGACCAACATAATCAAAACAATCTAAAATACAGAGCGAATATTCACAAAAAAACAAATCGAAAATGACGTGTTATGAATGAATCAACAACTAGAACATTCGTGAGCACGACGGGCGCACGACATAGGCAAGCATAGCACCGATGGCCTTTAACGGCGGCAAACGGCTCCGCCGCCGAGTCAGCGCAGATTGGGGAAAATTTTAAAAAAAATAAAAAAATAGAACACAAAATATAATAAAGTATAATCGGTATGAACATTCTACATCTACAAGTACACATGTACCCTGAAACTGAAAATCGATATGAATGTTCACCAAAAAATTCAATCGATTTACTAAGAAATTAACAAAAAAAAAAACCATTCACAAATGAAAATAACCCCCCAAAAATTAGAAAATCACATGAACATCGCAACTTGAACATTCACCTCTATCTTAAATCTAGCTGATTTTATGGATGTCGTACGCTAGATGAGCTAGAAATGGAGGACAGACTCATGACTCATGAGATTGATGCAATGTTACACCAAATTGGTGGTGCATTCTTACCCGAAAAAATCTGCCCAATATTGTTCTAGCGTTTGCGAGACTACTACTGAGAGAGAGAGAGAGAGAGAGAGAGACGTCGCTGTTCACCGTCTCCAGAACGGAGGAAGGGTGGGTGAGATTGAAATAGAAGAGGGAAGGGGTTTTGGAGGGAAAATCACAAACTATAGAGAGAGGAGCTGTGAGAGAGATGAGCCGTTGGACACGTCGCCGTCGTCAGGAAGTAGTTTGCAGACGAACGGCAATGGCAGAGGCTTGCGATGATGGGAGTGGCTTGCAGTTGATTGAGGGTCTTGTGGCTGATGGAGAGGCATGCGACGATGGAAGGGTCGTGCGGCTGACGGAGATGGTTGCAGCGGTTGTGGCTGTGAGGGAAATTAGGGTTACGGCCGTGAGAGGAAAGTCTGTGATGTGAAAAATGGAATATGGAATGGTTATTCGGTTGCGGCTGTGAGGGAGTGATGATGTGAATATTATTTAGAGTTATATATTTATATAGGAGTATAAGTGTCTCTTTACTACTAAATATTGTCAAATGATCAATTTCTATTTTTTTTTTTACTTAATGGTCTATTGAGGAGAGGTAGTGTGAAATATAGTCTAAATAATAAAAATCCAAAAAAATAAAATAAAAAAATTACCCAATTTCCTAACTAATATTTTATCCCAACAATAGGAAATGATGATTCTTAAAAAAGATATTTAAATTATAATTATAATAAATGATGATTCTTTTTTCTTTTTATAAAAAAATATATGTTTATTATATATATATATATATATATTATATTTTATATTTTTATATTTTTTTCTCACAAGACATAAAAATATCATCAATTTATTTTTCATTTCTCCCTATTTTACATAATTTCAACCCATAAATAAAATTGATAAGTTTTAAAGCCTAATGTGCTACAATAGAAAATTTAGGAGGGAAAAGTGAAATAATTAGAAAGTTTAAGGGTGTTAGTCTGCTTTAACCAAAAAGTTGAAAGTCCGACCAGAAGCGCCAATTTACATGATTAATTGGACAAACTTATCTGAATTAGTAGAAGAGTTGACAACCGACAGCAAATCAGTAGAAGGAAAGATTCGCTTGTTCCTTGTCGCAATTTGAACCTCTGAATCCATGTCTGGAAAGCTCGGTTGCGTGATCGTTGCCGTCGACGGCAGCGAGGAGAGCATGAATGCCTTGAGATGGGCGCTCGACAACATCAAGGTCCGATCTCCTGCTCCCGACTCCGAAGAGGGCCGCTTCATCATCCTCCACGTCCAATCCCCGCCGTCGATCGCTGCCGGACTCAATCCCGGAGCTATTCCCTTCGGCGGTCCCAGTTAAGCCGCCATTTGCTCTTTACTTCCAGCTGTAGGTCGGATTTGTTTTTGTTTTTGTTTTCGTATTAGTGTTATTGATCGGTGAAATTGGAGTCTAACCAGGTGATTTGGAGGTTCCAGCGTTCACTGCTGCGATTGAGGCGCATCAGAAACGCATCACTCAGGCCATTTTAGATCATGCTTTGCAGATCTGCAACCAGAAAAATGTTAGTGTTTACTCTTTCTTTCCGTTTACATGTGTTCACTACAACAAAAACTACATATTAGGACACTATTTTTAGAGACAATTTGTAAATAATGTATTTTTAAATACTTATGGAGACACTTAATAATAATGTCCTTATAATATTTATTTAATAAGACATGCGTCCCAAAATTATATATGTTAGGACAAAATTATTTATTGTGACAAATTTTTATGGGACACTTTTTAATTATTTCAATCTTAATGTGTCCCAAAATTATAAATGTTAGGACACATTTAGTGTCCTTAAAAGTGAATTTTGTTGTAGTGGCTTCCCTACTTGTTTATGCTATGGTAAGGTAATTTAAGAGAGGATTTTATTTGGGCAATGGGTTTCACGAATTTTGCTTAGGAAATTTTCTATTTGTTCAATTCCTCATCTATTTCACTTCAATTTGTAATTGTATGAGTTTCAAAATTCTCTTATATTTGTAAAATAGGTATAAAAATCCTATTATTAAAATATTTATGTATAATTGATGTTATATTATTAAAATTATATTCTTAAAGTAGATATAAAAGTTATATTATTAAATTACTAAATAAAAGTTATATCATGAGATATATTTTCACATTTTTTATTATTAAAATTTAATATATTTCAAGATTCTACGTATTGTCTATCTAAACAAGGGAATTATGAAATTACACAATCAAAATTTTCATCTAGAAAGGTTATCCAAACAAGGAATTTGTAAATTATGGGATTTTAGAAATCCTATCATTTACAAATTCCATAAATTTATCAAATCCCTTACCCAAACGCAACCTTAAACTAGCTACCGGAGGTCTAACTAACTTATATAATTGAGCTGCCGTTGGTCGGACCTGAATCAGCTTGCCATCTTCATTAAATTAATTGTAATATTTCTTCACTCAGCTGAATTTTTCTCTTTACCAGGTGAAAGTTAAAACACAAGTAGTTGTTGGAGATCCGAAGGAGAAGATATGTGAACTTGTCGATGAATTGCATGCTGACTTGCTTGGGATGGGTTCCCGTTCCTTTGGCCCCATCAAAAGGTACAATTCCTATTTCTGAACATTTGTGTATCTTTGTGCTTAATCAATGAAGGCCAGTAGAAAGGATACAAAAAATTCATCGTCTCGTGTTGTGTTTAGTGTCTGTTCTCCTGTTTTTGTTTAGCTAATGGTGCAATAAGTTGGCGAAAAAACTCTAGTAGGAAGGTTGTAAAAGAATTTTATGCTATTCAAAAGCTGCCATGTGCATTGACGCATTTTGCAATTTTCAGAAAATAGATATAATTCTGCGTGACTGTTTTTGAATGTCATGCATATAGAAAATAAGGTACGGTCTTCCTACCGGTGGTGTTTTTTTTTGATAGTTTGGGTGCCTTTTTTGATAAATATTAAGATAGCTCATAACAACAATGTTTTGAGGCTAGTGGAATAAAAGAATACTCCATTTGTGGTTTTTACTTTTTATTGACCCTAAAACTGATTTCAATTCTTGTCCTAACAGATCATCTCACTTATTAAACCTTATCCTTAAACTATCCTTTCACAGAACAATTTCCAGATCTTAAAGAAAGAAAAAATGTTCCTAGATAAGTAAGCGGCCACTGAATACCGATTTTTATGCTGAAGTTCCCTTAATTGCATAAGGTAATATGTTGAAATTGAGTTTGACCATTTTAGCTAAGTCTCGGCATTATACTTGAGATAGCTCAAAGTGTATCTTAGACGTTAGAATGTAAAAATATGAATATGTTAAGACCCTTTTCTTTTTGTCATGAAGTGTTGGTACATAATATGGTTTTCTGTTGCACAATAATTACTCGTCTTGTATCGATGCAGGATGTTTCTGGGAAGTGTAAGCAACTATTGTTCTAACCATGCACAGTGCCCAGTTATGATTGTTAAAGGCACTTCCTGACAAGCCATCCAGGTGGGTCTCCTCTCCAATGATTCTTCCTTGCTAGCAAAGCTAAACAATTTCCAACATGTTCCTTCAGATTTCAGTAAGAGGCTGTAGGCATTACTACTGTATCCATGTTCATAAATCATTTCCTATTGTCTGTTTACTTGATTTAGAGTTTAGATGTTCCATCGTTGACAAGCATGGCATGTAGTAAAGGGAGGTAGTAATCAATCTGCATTGAAATTGTAGTTTGTTACCTTATGTAGCATTTTGACGAGCAAGTTTTTTTATGTGATTTAGTTTACTCGTCAAAATACTGATCATTTACTACGTTTATCGTTTTAACAGTAAGTTTTATTAGATATATTTTTATGTGCGCAAAGTTGTAGGAATAAAATCATACAATAATAACATTTGAAGAATTGTTCGACTCTTCAATTTTGAAGAACAAAACACTCTTTTCAAGCTAAAACTACAAGCTAATGGCATGTAGTTTAAATATTTTTTCGATTTGAGTAAGTTTATTTTTTTTTACAACTTTTTGACTTTTAAAAGTTCCTTTACTACTTCATCTATCAAAAATTCTCTCTTTTCATTTCTCTCCCTATTTTTTATGGGTATTGCGTTTTTTTATTTTATTTTTTATTTTTATTTTTATTTTTTTTTCTTCTCAAATGCATTTTATTGAATAAGTACTTAATACATTCAGTTTTAAGTAGTAGAATGGTCATCAATCAATATTTGTGTTCTGTTCTTTAGCGAAACGTGCTAATTGTATATTGCCTCTGGTTTGTTGGTCTCTAGCAGGTCTCTTTGTGTCAATATGCGTGTGGGGGGTGTGAATCACTTCTCTTTGATGGCTGAATGTACAGTTTTTGTACCATGAGTGCCTCTCCAGTTATGCTTCTATTGATTATTCTCTTACTGCTGGCAATCTGGGTATGAATTTCTTCCTCTTGTACTGTTCTCTGTTTCTTGTATATTATTATATATCATTTGTTGTGTTGTGAGTGTGGGTTCTTCAAACTTGATCTCAATTTTAATTCTTATATGATTTTCCATGTATTTCCAAGTTCTGTTTAGGGGCCGTTTGCCTGAATTGGTTGTAACAATTTGGGACAATTAGCTCGGTTTGTTTAATGTTTTGTGTTTCTGTTCTTAAATTCTTGTTTCTATTCTCAAAATTTTGGAACTTGAGGACAAAAACTGTTTAGTTAACGAGTTTCTAAATATTCCCGAATTTTTTAGAGTAATCTTGTTTCTTATCTCATTTTTTTTGAAGTACAAATTGTGAATGTATTATATGGGTTTGGCCCATATGGCCCATTAGGGCAAAACCCTAACCCACACTTCCCCTATAATATCAATTCATAATTCTTCTTCCACTTTTCAATTATCTTAACATGGTATCAAGAGCAAGTCTTTTCTGAACCTGTTCTATCTAATTTTTTTTCGAAACCCTAAAGCTTCCGCCACCGATTTCGTATTGCATAGATGAATACAACACCACCAAAATCCCCATCATCAGAGTATTCACGCGCTCACACGCGCCACCAACAACCTGCAGTACCACTAGCTGTGCAGTCTCGGATTTTGGGTTCTATCGTCTCAACCAGAGCTCCAAATTAAACTCACAATATACCATCGTAACTGTATCAACAAGATGATTCCAAAAACGTTAGTTTCGTCACTTGATTACTGTTCACGTGCCCACACGCGCGGCCTGAACAAGCTACTGTCAAACCGCGTCAGATCTACGTGCCGTCGTTCTTTTTTGTGCTGCCACGTCAGCCCTAGCGCCTAATCAGCGCTCACGTCAGCGCCACGTCAGTGCCACATTAGCGTTGATTGCCACCTCAACCTCTGCCACGTCATCAATACTTCTTTGTCTCGGTTCAGGCTTTTGTTGACCGGTTTTCTACAAACTTGGACCGGTTCCTGGAGTTTTCGACATTCTGATTCTGTTTTCGGCCTCCGTTTTGTGATTTGAGATTCACAGATTATATTTTCTTTTATATTCGTGTGGTTTCTACGTCGGTTCTCCCATTTTTCGTCCGATTCTTGGAGATTTCATATCAGTTCATGGATAATTTTGGCATTTTAAATCCATCAGTGACAACAGCTCTTTAGGTTCAACAACGATGCCTATGGGTTCTTCGCTTATTTTCAATGCCAAAGAGAATTCAGACCATACCTCCTCTACTGTCACCATGTCTATTTCAGACTTGGCCTCATTCATCCTTCATATCTTTTCCAAAATTGGTACTAGTATAAATCTTTTCCATGCTCTCTCACTTACTACAGGTAATTCCTCTTGGTTCTTTGATTCTGCCTGTTGTAAGCACATGGAATCTGATTCCAATATTAAATTTCAAACAAAATCAAAATTATACCACAAAATCATAAATTGTTATGATAAACATTGAGAGAGAGAGAGAGACAGATTATATTCTGTGTCTAAAGGTACTATATTAATTATCTAATTTATAAGAGAGAGAGAGACTAGGTATATTCCGTGTCTAAAGGCGCTCTATTAATTGTCTACTTTATATGTGTATAAACAATATCCCATAAATTATAAATATAAAGTTAAAGGGTTAAAAAATAATTTAATTTAACCATCTTAGAAGTTGGGAGTTTGGATTTTTTTTGGTCTTTAAAATTTTTTATATCCTAATTTATTATATAGATTGGTGTGAGATATCCTGGGATAAGTTGTTAGTTTATTAGATATATTATATGATATAAAATCATTACGATTTAAAATATTGTTTGATTTCAACCGTTAGATTTAAATTAGTTGTTGTTTGAAACATTTTCGGATTTTTTTTTTCAAATCTTATTTATTTAAAAAAAAATATATAGAACTTTATATGTGTCGATTTTCAAAAAGAAATTTGGACCAAATTTTAACGAAAATGAGACGCCACGTAGCATTAAATTGAATTGATGTGTTAGCTCACTGTGATTTTTTAAAACACTTATTTTTTGAAATGACCCAAAAGTTTGACTATAGAAAAACAGTAACCAGAAAGATTCTAAAATTAAAAGGTTGATTATGCTTAGAGAAAGTGTCATGCACCTCCAAGAAACCTAATTAAATACTTTTAAATACTCTTGCCATTCTCTGTTCTTTTTAGTTAAGGCACCGTGATTTTCATTAACAAACCTAATTAAATAGGTGGTAGTTGAGGCACCTTGATTTTCATGATTAGATGAATCGATATACACAAACATACATGAATTATCATAATAAACAACCTAACTTACACTGGAACAAAGATGAAGAGAAAAATGTATACAAAACAACACAAAAGTAAGTGAGAAACTTTGTGAAATCAAAATTTGAGCCTTCATATTAAGAAGAGAACATTGAAACCCCCAAATAGAGAGGGTTGCATGTATGAGGAGAGAAACTACCTTAAAATGGTGGTCGTGGTGGTTGTGGTTCTTGACGGTGGTGGTAGTGGTTGTTGGTTTGTTGTCGTCATTTCTTTCACATAGAAAGAGTGAACTTGAGAGAGAGAGAGGTCCACAGAGCAGGGGGAGTTTAAGAGGGGAATGGGCTTGAGAAAGAAAAATTCACTGATTAGAGGGAGCGAGTTTCTTGGTTGTGGCCATGGTGATGGTGGTTGAGCGTCGATATGGAAACAACTTTGAGAGAGAGGGGGGAGGATATATATAGAAGCTAGGTTTAAAAAACATGAAGGTCTATGGTTTGTGGGCATGTGCTTGTGTAGGTGAAATGAAGGGCCGGGTTATAGAGAAAATAAAGAAGGAAGAAGCAAATAAAATAAGAAAGAAAAATACTAAAATGAGAGGGCTAGGTTATAGAAAGAATAAGGAAGGAATAAGCAAATAAATAGAAAAGGAATGAAAAAATCAATATATACACACGCACACATTTTACATTTATGTTATATTTTTGCTTAATGTGGATTATTTTTTATCTCGTATGATAGTGGACAATCAGAAAATATTGGAGCCTCTTATGACCCTATCTTATTATATAGATGGTTGAAAATAATATCTAAACATTTATATAAATTTTATTAATAATTTAAATAACAAATTCTTAACAAAATATTTTTTATAGTTAATTTATTTGAATTTTGCATGATTAATTTAATATTTCAAACTAATGTATAAAAGGAATAATATCATTTATACAGATTTCTCTTGTGTGTTTGTGTGTATTAGGAATTTATAAAAGAAACTCAATTCAATTTCATTCATCAACTTCTCTCAAATCAAATTTCACCCTTAACAACAAATATTTAAAAACAAATTATCGTAATTTACCACAAGATCGTAAACTATTAAGAATATTGCTATACAATTCAAATTTGGTCAGGACCTAAATACATAAAATACTTGTATATTACAAGTATTTACTATATATGAAATTATATGTCAATTAATTAATATATTTGTACAAATATTTTATGTATTTAGTATCCCAATTTTGGATGATTAGCAATAATCAACTATTAATTGATAGGAGGTGGGGCTTCAAGTCGAATGTAGTCATACATGATACCATGAAAAGGGCTAGTATTTCTTGGTTGAGTTAAATATATAGTGTTGTATTCTTCTTCTTCTTCATCTTTAGCCTTGAGTCGATGTCCTTCTATATCCGCGTTGAACAACCAATACAGGCCATGATTTCCATGCCTTGCTATAGCATTATCGCTCCCAATCATTCCTGTGGAGAATAGAGGCGCCGCATCTGTTGCTGTGTCGTTAACTCTTATCTGTGAACAGTGAAATTCCACTATTTTATAATTGTGATTAAGCTTTTTATTTTCTTAAAAAAAAAACTCACTTGCAATTCGGAGAATGTAGCAGAAGCAAGTGCTATTCGTAGTCTGTACGTTCCTCTCGGTTCAACACTGTCCAATTTGAATTTGATTTGCCATGTGGTTCCAGCATATGTTTTATCATCTATTTTTCTGTAACTCAAGAAATATTTTTTAGTAAAAAAAAAAACCATAAATAGTTTGACTGTTAATTCTAAAATACATTCATACACACACACACATATGAATGGGAAAACTAGAGGATTGAAGCATTTATAGAGGCATGACCTGGTTACTTGAGCATAGAACCAATCTTTCCGATAATCACTAGTCCCAACTGTATAAACCAAATCTGTATTGGGATACAAATCTGCATATCTCTCCCATAATCCATACTGTCTAAACCTGACATACAAACAAGAAGATAATTTCAATCATCTTTGATTTCAATTTGAATTTTGTTCTTTTAAAGTAAGTATTCACTGGTTTCAGGACACTAATTAATTACCAATCTCCAGGACGGTTTATGTAAAGTTTATTAATATACTTTGGATTCGGATCAGGAAAGTAAAATTCTGCCGCCGAACGATCAGGGATGCCAATTTCCCACAACGTGGGCCCATCTCTAGGAGGCTCGTACACAAGATTACCCATGTCAATAATACAACCTAATTTAATTCCATGTTACTTTTACATGGTTATATTGAAATTGAGTAGATGGTGAATTAAGAGTAGATACTTAAAAGACCTGAAGTGATGTTTATGGAAATATTAGCTCGATAATCTCCGATGAAACCTGAGATCCACGCGTAGAGATTGTAGTTGCCTGGTCGAATGTGGTTGATGGTGAAATAACCTTTATCATCTGCTACTGTCCAAAATTGATAACCCTGTAAAAAACCCAATTTAACTTAACTAACAAGATAAAGAAAAAACCCTTTTCAATTTATGGTCCTAAAGTCTGATCTTTCTTAAAGAAAACTATATTTGTGTTCATAGTTTAATTTTTAGACCTATTAAGATTCTAACACAATTATTTTCCTGATATTAATTTGAACATTTAAATTTGATTTTGTGATTTTAGGTGTCAAGATAACTGTAAATGAAAAGTATTGGGAGTTATTAACACCTATTTGTGAAGTATATGATGTAGGAACACTAATTTGTCAATGTGTTGTGAATTTTAATCCCATTTTCTCTTACCATTGATTTGTTGACGGATTGTGAATACTAAATTTCATGAATACGCTTTCGAAAGCCGAAATCTTTTGCAAATAGCTATTAATTTGAGAAGACAATTAAAAAAAAATGGAAACTTTGCCAATTCTGAGAATAAATATTCATTAAAATTTACCCCAAATTTTGTCTCTTCTATATTGTATAATAAATAGATTTAAGAAAATATATAGAGTAAAATGGTCGGAGTTTGTTTAATTAAAAAAAAGGAAAAATCATTTTGATTCATTAATTATTAATGTTTGATGGCATAGTTTTGAGGGTTTTTTCCTTGAAAATAAAATAAAATTGTAATAGTAATATATGGATGAGACCTCGTACCTTGTTTTCTTTCTGAAATGATCCAACATCTCCAGGGAGGGCCAATCCCACGTATGCTCCATTTGCCGATATACAGTCCTCACTGATATACCTAATCTCGGGAAAATTAATTAAATTAATAAAAGATTAAATAAAATTAATCATTCTCTCTCTCTCTCTCTATATATATATATAGTCTAAATAAAATTAAATATAGGTTGAGTTTGGGTAAGGGATTTGACAAATGTAAGGGATGAATTTGATTGTGTAACTATTTTAGGCGATGATTTTGATTGTGTAATTTTATAATTTCCTTATTTGGATAACCACCATCATCCTTGTGGGGGTCTGCGGTGTGTGGTGGTGGCGGCGACAGCAGTAGGTGGCAGTGGCCGGCGGACAGAGGTGGTCGGTGGTTGTCAGCGGCTGGTGGCGGCCGGAGACGGTGGTCTGCGGTCGGATCTAAAATCTCTCATTGGAGAGATTTGTAAATGACACCTAGTTAAATCTCTCATTCATCACTATTTTTTAATTGAAAGGATTTTACAAATCATTTCTCATAAATACCCAAACAAGGTATTTGTTAAAAAATGATTCTGAAATCCCTTATCCAAATCAAATCTCTCTCCTAAATTTCTTACCCAAACACAACCATAGAGTTATATTTAAATTTCAGCTGTTAAATTATTTTTTAAAACATGTCCATATGGATTTTGCCTGACTATTTTTTTTTTTTTTTGGCTAAGCGTTTGATTAAGAGTCTCCCCACCGTGGCAGGGAGCTTCCCCAATGTTAACAGGCGATCACATGGACAAGCTCTCAGCCCTGACATACACCAATACAAGAAACCATATAAACATACGAAACACCGACTAATATGCCTCACTTCTAAGAAAGCTACAGAAAACCATAAATAAGAAGCAAAACATTTCCCAGTCCTTGTTGAGATAACACCCAGACGCTAACCGAAGACCTCAATTAGCAAAACTGTCTCAATTTTCAAAAACTTCACCATGAGCATTACTTTGTCACACTTTTTATTTTCAGAACTAACCATTTTCTTTGACAGTCTTACCAAACCTCCAATTCCCCTTAGGCCTCCCCACATGCCTTCTCTTTGGTGGGAATAAACACAAATTCTCCTTTCACCTGTTACCGACTCATAACAGTACAAATAAATCTCGAGCAGAAAATTAACTTTCGGAGCCAAACTGCATCAAGTTGTTGTTCCTCTTGCCAATAGAAATTGAACAAGATTTTTTTTTACAAGATGCAAAAAAGAATGATCTTCGTCAAAACACAGTAACCCGGTACCCTCCCATCTCCCAATATCCTGTATTATAAATCCCAAACTGAAACCCTGCAATTCTATCAAATTGAAGTAAATGCCCATACAAATCACAAGAGTCAAGCAGATATCAATTGATATTTTTATACTCTTTATACACCATTAGATTTTTTTGTGAAGGTCTAATAGATTTGTTGAAGATAAAATTGGTCAAATCTCTTGGATCCCTGGGAGCAAAAAGGTCCACACCTAACCCCCTGAAGTCTCTGAGGCACTACTATTATCAAGGGAACCAACAAAAGTTCCCTCCCTTCCACACTCAACTTTAGGCTCTTGAGTAACCATAGCTTGAACTCCAATTTCAGCTACAATAATACTACTATCAATTTTTTCTTGATGTATAGAAACATCATCTCCGTAGCCAACAACATTAATTTTTTTCTTAAGTCGCCATATTAAATTTTCAGCCAAATGGACAATTTTTCTAGGAAAAAAATATTTTGGTATGAGTCACGCTTATAATAAACACTAGAATCACCAAAATTAGACCTCTATACCTTTTTTTAAATCCAAAATCTGTAAATTTTATAACCACTAGAATCATCAAAATTAGACCTCTATACCTTTTTTTAAATCCAAAATCTGTAAATTTTACCTGAATTCTTCGACCAGTAATTAAAACTCTATTAAAAAAATTAATTGTCTTCTTACCTTTCCGATGAGAATCAAATCTGATAAAACCGAAGACAGAACTTAGGTAAAATAGTTTTCATGCAACATAGGCTTACCTGTCATGAACCAACAATCTGCCACTAACCCTACCCCTTTGATCAGCCTGTGAAAAATCCTCAGAAGCTGGAAAACTATATGGCCAACATTCAACTTCTTTCTTCATCTAAATATCAATATATTTTGTTATTTATCCAAATAAAAACTAAATATTTGGAAAAAAAAAAAAAAAATACTTAACTCATACAGTTTTTTCTTTTTCTTTTTGGAAAATTAAAAAATAAAATAAAATAAACCTGTTCTTTGGCATCTTCCCAGAGTGAAAGTGCATTGTTTCTTTCCGAAGTTGAATTTAGATATGTTAAAACTGGACCGAAAACTTTCTTCCAGGGCTCGCCTTCTCCAAATCTTATCACCAAATCCTGTCCTCCATAGTGAGGGCTCGTAAACACCTAATTATACCAGATTTTAATCAGTATTTGGTTAAACACATCATTTAAAAAAAAAAAAACTTAATCGATGATCGGATTTTAGACAGTACACTAAAAGATAGTGGCGGGCACATGTGGAGACAAAAGAGGGAATCAAGCCTTCCCACCAAACTTTGAAATTTTTCATTTTTAGCAATATATTTTTTGGGAAAAAAACGATTAAAACAATTAAAATTTTACATAAACCTTCCACTAATTTATAGAAATAATAAATAAAACCTCTAAAGAGTAACCTCTCAACCAATTTTCTAGATTCGTCGTTGTTAACATATACTAAACTATTGAAAGAAAACATAATTAGTGTATGCACACATACAACAAGGGTGGTAGGGTTGACATGTGAGGTAAGGTCTTGTTTGGTAGGGCCGCCTGTCCTAAACTCATTACTTGGAGTGATTTGCCATAACCCAACGGGCGGGTCGAAACATATCCACCCGTGAACCCTGTTGTCTTTGTTCTCGCACGAATATTGATATTTGTCGTCCACCTACACATAAATCATAACCTTCATATACACATGTTTGAAATATTTAAAAAAAAAAAACAATTAATTTAAATAATTTTTTTTTTTATTTATATAAACATACTTCTCCTTGGAATTCAGGTTCGACTGGATTAACCAATAATACGGCTTCAGGATAGGCCAATTGTTGGCCTCTAGGAGGCAACCGGTCCTCCGGGAGAGGCATGTATCTTTGCCTATCGTCGTCTATCGCCATGTAGTGAAACCTAAAATGTATAATATTGCAGAGATAAAAATAAAAATTAGGAATAAAATAAAATAGAAATTATATTTCGTGATGCGAAAATAATGGATAAAAGTTATGTACGTCTTGATACTGAGCATCAAAGCGATTCTTGTCACGTTGAGGTTGAAAGCAGGCATATCCTCCAAGTGCTCATAAATGGCATAAGAATAGAAGCCCGAGCTACCACGAAGCATCACAAACCTTCGTTTTGAAAAAAAAAAACCCCAATAATTGCTTAAATAATTTAAAATTAATTAATTTTATTTTTGAACCAACCAGGTCTTGCCATAAAAGGGAACCTCACCTTTTGTCAATGTTTAGTGGCGCAATGTGGCCTTGTAGTGAAGGATCCCACTTTCTTGCGAATGAGAGTTCAACTTGTTTTTCATTTTCTATGATAACTTCAAAATTTGTTCCCTCAATCCTGCATATATATATATATATATATATAGGATTCAACCAAAAGAAAAACTTTTTTCCAATGTAAAGTTCTATAGGATGCAAATTTACACTTTACACCCCCCAGTGTGCCATATCTTTTGAATTAAGTCCCAAACTGTTACTAATTTGATACTTGTATAGCAATTGGTCTAATTTTTAAATAGTGGAGAGAGAGAGAGAGAGAGAGGGGAGAGAGAGAGAGACGTCTCAAATTGTCCTTTTGTTCTTGAACTTCCGGGTTGACTCCAATTTAGGTCCCAGAATCTGCACTTTCCATCATTTATTTAGAAAATTAGGGTAGTTAATTGGGTAATTAAAGTACAACAAAGTAGCCGATTTAGAAATTTGATAATATTTTTATTTTTTGAATAGAGAAATTTATATAAATTAGGCAATTTGAGCGAACTTTTGTGGATTTTTTAAAAAAAAAAAAATAAAGGTTAGAAATGTTTTATTAAAAAAAAAAAAAAAAAAAAAAAGAAGAAAGAAGAAGAAGAATAGAAGTATGTACCCTCCGTTCAAACTTTCATTGTGAAGTTCAAGCAAATTGTCAATTCCATTATATTGAATTCCAATGATAAGTCCTGCTGGATTCGATAATGTGACTTGGAGTAAGCCATTATTCATTAACACCTGCAAAATTATAAATTGAGATTACTAAGTATATAGTCTGGAGTAATAAAAAATTTCACTCCAGAATTTGTCAATCTGCAAAATCGTAAACGCTAAAGATGATACTAGTGTGATGTCAATGCGTGAGAATAAGTTAATCTGATTTGAGATAGACAAAAAATGTTCTAACATATGATTTACTACTTCTTACTTTTATACTTGATTCCTTGACTGTTCATGGTAATGGGTGGTACACCTCTCTACATGATTGCTCTACTTTCACATTATTCGATGATGGGCCGTTTTTAATGATACTACTTAGGAAAGTGGAATGGTGGACATTATGTGGTTGTTCCCTTGTTTATCATGCCATCACACAAGGTTACTTGTCCAAACTGCCTGATGGGCCTTTGGCAGCCTATGTTTGTCTTATTACATTGGGTTGAGTTCAATTATCCTAGTGGGCCTAAGTGCAGCCAATCCTCACTTCCTTATTTTCCTTCGGCCCAAGACGCGGCGTCCTTCCCAAGCCTATTATCTCAACCCAATTGAGTAGGATGTGTGTTTAAATGGCTGAAACGGTTGACGGGAGTTTACCTCCATCATAGTCCTCAAGTTTTAGTATTTTTATGTAAAGTAATTTATTTATTAGTTTATCAATTAACTTTTATTTTTTTAATTAACGTTAGATATGAACCCCCTTAGTTAAAGTTAACTATGACACCCTTCCCTGTGGCCTTCTCCTTCTAGACCCCGACTGCTAGTCGCCATATTTTGGTCTCGGTCGAAAGATTTCGGTCGTTGGTTTTCAAACCTTTAGCTGCGGTTGGTCGGTTTGATCTCTGGTTGTCGATCTCCATTGCCGGTCATAGGATGACCCCGGATCACCACCATCATACCAAATACAAATTTTATATCTAATTAATGTTAACTCGATAGATTCAATTTAATAATGATAACTAAATGAATTATAATAATATATAATTATTTTAATTTGTGCTGGACCGGCCGGTTTTACAAACTCTTTCATTAAACAGATTTTAAAATAAATTACTGAGAATTAATTTTTACACACCAAACATAACCTTAACTTGTTGTCCAAATGACAGGAACGTACAAGGACTTGAAAACAATAACTGAAAGAGAGGGTAGCAAAGTGTAATTAATGGAACTTACTTTGTCATCTTCTATGTGCAATTGAATTGACGCAGTCGCCATTGACCCCAAGGTCTTTGACAACGGCCCTGTGCCTTTAGCAGAAGACCAAAATGAAGAACCCTCACCAGTTTTACAGAGCTGCTGCAAAATCCATGAACAACTAAAAAGAAAAAGAAGAAGATCATGAATATATATATATATTGGGGGGGGGGGGGGGGGGGGGGGGTGTGGTGGGGCGCGGTAGCGTCTTTTTCTTTTTTTGCCTTGTAAGTTTATTATGCTTCTCTTCTTTACATTTAATGCTTTTTATGCCTTGAAAGAGATGCCAAAAGTTGAGAAATTATCTGCACGCCCACGCCATTTCCGCATTCATACTCTAAGGCTCCGTTTGGTCCCTGTTTCCGCTCCCAAAATTTTGAGATTTATGTACAAAAACGTTCTTGGTAAATATATGTTTCACGTCCAAAATTTTAAAAATAATTTAAGACTATCTTATGAATTTCTTAACAATCTGGGAAATAAAATAATGTTGATTTTTATTTACTCCCACAAAACTATTATCACTATTATTCTGCCAGTCACCATCTCCTCTCGGCCACCACAACCCCACAGGCCACTATACACACTACAACAAAATCTGATAACATTTTTAGAGATAATTTATAAATAATGCTCTTTTAAATTCTTATTGAGAAATTTAATTCTAATGTCCTTATAATATTTATTTAATAAGATACATTTTAAAAGATATATAATAAAAAATAAAAAATTATCTTAATAAATATAAATTAATGAGATAAATTAATTGTTCTTATAACTTATTGGAACAATCTTTTATGAGGTACATTTTTAATGATCTTATTATTTAATGCGTCCCAAAATTGTATATGTTGGAATAGATTTGGTATCTCTTAAAAATAAATTCTATTGTAGTGACATTTAAAAAAAAAAAAAACCAAATGTAAAAAAAAAAAAAAACCAAATGTTATAAAATCAAATGTGTTTCTTGTTTCCACCCTCAAAAATTAAAAAATTAAATTCAAGATAATTGCTGGTACCAACCATATTTTTATTTCTGTAATACTCTGGAAACACAAAACAGATACACTAACCAAATGCCACCTAAGTCTTGCGTTGCTTTTGTTCAAGAGTTTCTATTTTATTTAAAAAAAAATAACAAAAATGGAAATATGAATGTTGAACTGTAGTAGAACCGAAGTGGGTGGGATTGAAAAAAGTGAATGTTAAGATAATTAGAAAGTAAGGAAATATGCACATCGTATTGATATGATGAAAAAGATACATAGAATACATCGATATATACAACTATTTATAGGAAAAGTGAGAGTTAGGATTTTACCCTAATGAGCTAAGTGGGCCAAACCCATTATTACATTAACATCCCCCTCTTAAACTCAAGACGGTAAGTAAGAGGTAAACTTGAGTTTGGAAAACCAGAGAGTGAAAACGTTTGGGTGGATGAGCCTTAGTGAAAATGTCTGCTGTCTGATCGGTTGAACTGACGGATTGTAGACGAACCATATTCCAGAGAATGTGATGACAGATGAAGTGACAATCAGCCTCGATGTATTTTGTACGCTCGTGGAAGATATCATTGTGAGCGATTTGAATAATATTCCTATTGTCACAATGTAGGGTAGTGGCAGTAGGAGAAAATGCCCATGTTAGCAAGTAGCCATCGAAACCAGAGAAATTCTTGAGTTGCATCAGCCATGACTCGATATTCAGCTTCAGTGCTGGAGTGAGCAACTGCAATTTGTTTCTTGTTACGCTAGGAAATGAGAGAGTTACCTAAGAAGAAACAGTAACCAGTGGTAGAACGTCTGTTGGTGGGGTCTCCGGTCTTATCGACATCTGAATAAGCTTGTAAGATGAGAGCAGATTGGAGTTGAGAAATGAAGTCCATGAAATAAAGTACCCTTAACATATTGAAAATGCGAAGAAAAGCCGAGTAATGTGTGATCCAAGGAGCAGACAAAAACTGACTGACTTGATGAACGACATAGACAATGTCGGGGTGAGTGACAGTGAGATATACAAGACTTCCAACCAGTTGGCGATATAGAGTGGCATCCTGAAGAGGTGAACCATCGAGTGGAGTAAGTTTGACATTCGGCTCGAGCAGAGTAGTGGCAGTAATTAAATCAGTGATTCAGCCTTGGAAAGGAGATCCGAGGCATATTTGGCCTAAGAGATAAAATATCCATCTGAACCAGATTAGACTTCGAGACTAAAAAAATGGGTGAGCGAGCCAAGATCTTTCTTCTCGAATTGTCCATTGAGAAGCTTTTTGAGTTCAGAAATACCGCGTAGATCATCTCCAGTAATAACCATGTCATACACGTTCAATAAAAGAAGGATAATACCGTTGGCAGTGTGGCGAATAAACAAAGCCAAATCATGAGCACTAGGTGTGAACCCAAACTGATGAATGATAGTGCTAAATTTGGCGAACCAGACACATGGAGCTTGTTTCAAACCATATAGGGCACGACGAAGGTGACAAACTTTATTTTGAGGGGCAGCCAGGCTAGGAGAAGTATGTATATAGACTTCTTTAAGAACATCACCATTGAGAAATACATTTTTGACATCCACTTGAAAGAGAGTCAATTTTCAAATGGCGGCAACGTCAAGAAGTGTACGAACAGATGTGACCCTGGCCACTGGAGCAAATGTCTCTTCATAGTCAATGCCATATTCTTGAGCAAATCTCTTGGTAACAATTCGAACTTTATATCGTTCAACATAGCCATCGGAAAGTGTTTTGATCTTAAACACCCATTTGTAACCAATAGGAGTTTTTCCAAGGGGTAGATCAACAATATCCCAGGTGTGAGTTTTGGTGAGGGGCTGAAGTTCTTCGTCCATTGCTTTTTGCCAAAGAGGATTAGTATTAGTCTCCTTATAGGATTAAGGCTCATGTAGATGAAGTACAGTAGAAAAGCAATGAAAATCAGTAAGGTAAGATGGATGATAAGTTACCTTGGTAGAGCGGCGAGGGTGATTTGGAGCGTGGGTCTTAGAGGTAGTCGGTACAGAATCATCGACCATAGGAGAAGTCTCAGGAATGGTTGTTGGAGTTGGAGGGGTGAGATCAGCTTGTGGTTCCGGAGTGAGTTCATCTGGTGGTTTCGGGGTGGACTCAACATAAGGTGCATAACTGGGCTCAACTAGTGGTGCTGGAGTGGACTCAACAATACTTGGAATTGTATCATCGGGAAATAACTCAATGGATGGATCAATAAAGAATTTGAAGTATGTGATGGTTGACATGTTAAATGACCATAAAATAGAAAACATTTGATCTTCCTAAAAAAGATATGTCGAGAGATGCGAAGAGTTTTAGAAATGGGATCCCAGTACTGATACCTGATACGTGTAAAATACTTATGTATTTCCAAATCGGTTTTGTTAGTTTTCGAGTATGTTTATAGTTATTTTTATGTGTTTTAATATATTTTTATTCTTTTTGTATTAAAACAGGTGCGTGGAGAATGTATGAAATCGGAGCGAAAACGATGTGATCGAACCAAAATGGACGAAGTTATGGTGGATAAATGAGCAAGGAGGCAACATTGTGAAAGAAGCCCACCGCCTAGGTGTCCAGACCTCAGCCTAGGCTGTGAAGATTGCTGAGAACATTTCCAAGTCCACCGCCTACTTCTTCGCCTAGGCGGTTACCAAACCTGCAAAGCTGGTACAGGTGCTGTAACTTCAAGACTATTTTGGACTATACTTCAATACGATTTTTGAAACACTCAAAACATGGAAGTTGTAGATATTTTTCTTAGATTTTCATAGGTTTTTGAATCACTTCAATCGGAGTTCGGATGAAAACGTTACAGTCAAAATAAAATTGCAAATCTGCACTAACTTCGCTTAGGCAAAAATCCGGTAGAAAGTTAACCGACCTAACTTTTCCTAGGCGAAGTTTTCTTCCCCTAGGCGAAATCCTCTATGCAAAATAGATATTTTGGAGATATTTTTTTGGCCTATTTAAGCCATTCTCTCCTCCTCTCTTCCCTCCTCTTGATCTCCTAAGATCTTAGGCCATATTTTAGGGTTAGTATAAGGGATTTTTAAGGGAGAGCTCTCAACCCGAGGTGGAGGATCAACGAGGAAGCGATCGATCGACGTTTCTAGCGGCAAATCTTTGGATATCGGCTAAGTCGCTCATTTATTCTCTTTATTTTCTTCATTTTGGTAGTTGTTGAGCATGTTTAGCTCATTTTACATTGTATAAATGGTTAGGGCCATGAGTTAAACATGAATTGTAATAGGGATTAACGAATTATTTATGAAAATGTAGTTTTGGTTGAATTTGTGTTTCGTTTATGATTGTTCCTTATAATTTCGATTGTATTGCCGTGTTTTCTATGATTATATACTAGTTTAGATATATTGAGAATATGGGGTTTGACACTCAAGAGAGGTAACCCCAGATTCGGATTAGGGTTAACACAACACGACAATCTAACGACTCAGGAGGGCATTAGAAAATGTGCAATCGATGACGTTGGGGTGAGACTGATGTGACCTAGAGTTGTTAAGACGTTAAGGGGGACTTCGGCGTTGACACGAAATCACGTATTCCCTCTTCTTACACTCGGAAGAGGTGGCGAGGGAGTTTACGAACCGAGATTGTCGGATACACTGAACGCTGTTAATGTTAACTAAAACAAAATCAAACCCATTTAAGTAAATAAAGTTAATCCCTAGGCAATCTACTCCTCTAAACAATCTCAAATTAATATTTATAGTATAGTTAACTTAATTAGTATCTTAGTTTAGTATTAGTATTAAATTAAATTCCATTTTTAGCGCTTAGAAAAAATTAGGTTATGACAATCGTGATATTCGATAGTAATCTTAACCAATTCCTGTGGATACGATACCCGACCAAAAGGTCCACTATACTAAAACTTGATCCGTACGCTTGTGGTGAAAGTGACAGCGCTTTATTTAGAGGCCACCATGTTTTTGTCACCGTTGCCGGAGATTGGAAGGAGTGTTACTTTTGATATTGGGAGTAAATAACTTGATTTTAATCTAGGCATTTTTGTATATATAATTTTCGTTTGTAGTTTTGTTATTGTTTCCGGTAGGATGCTTGAAGATGTTAGATCGACAGGTGCTCTTGCGGTTCGATCATTGAATATCTCGCCAATCTTGAGGGCATGTGTCGAGCCGAGGACATTAAACCAAGCACTTCTTGGGAGGCAACCTAGGGTCACAAATAAGTTAGATACATCTCTGTCAATTTGAGTCGGAGGCGAGATCCTCTCGCCTCCCAAGTATGTGTTCTAAACCCCCGTCTTCAATATCATGCTATATACTGTCATTGGGATCACTGACGGCTCATTTTGGACATCACCTATGTTAAGTTGGTCGTGATGTGTAGTATGTTTTAGTATGTGTATATGTTTTTAGCATGTTTTACTGTTTTTATCGTATGCATGCTTGTTTAGTATTAGTTTGTTAGTTTAGATGTTATTTTGTGCTACGTTTTGACGTCATCTGGGCCTATACCCATGACTTGGTCCCCTGATTGTTTTGAGGTCGAGCGTAAAGCTCATTCATGTGTGTTCTGTGTGCTTGACGTATCGTCTTAGTACAAGTTATTGTCGATCCTAAATGCACGAGCACGTAAACTTAGTATAGCACTATCTAATTGATTTGAAACTGATTATCCTTTACTCAATTTTATGATAATAGAGATTTTAGAACTTGATTTGGGGGAAATTCGAGGCAAAATCCTAGGCGAGGTTGTTTAGGAGATATGATTTAGGCATTCATTTGATTGCTTGAGCCTTTTAAGCTTACCTTGATATATGTTTATCCCTCGTTACCCTGTTGAAGCCTAATAGCCGTTTCAATTCTGAACACTTAACAAATACCCTAGCCGATTGAACTTTTTCTAAACCTATATCGCTAAACTGAAGGCATAATTTGAGTGAATCAAGTTAGCATTTCGCTACTTAATGTGAGCGGTTGGGTTTAGGCTGAAATTCTAATTGGTTCGGTATTCGAGTACTCACTTGTCCTTTGTCGTTCATATATTTTTGCACATTCCTAAAGTTGTAAGAATTTGAATACGTTTTGGGGTGTGTTACTTAATCATTTTTGTACGCTTCTTAAAATGTAGAAATTCGAATGAGTTTGGGGATGTGTTAAATTTTTTTTTTTTTTTTTTATTTCTTTTGGACATGACAAGTGAGTACGACGTTCTTAAACGTTTATTCAGGGTTGTTCCTAATTAAACTATGAGGTTTTGAGTGTGAGTGTGCTAAGCGATGTGCCTCGGGTAACATTAAGTTAACGATGTTAACCTATTTTCTATTCCAAAATACCCTTGGCCATTATTCCAAAACCGAACCAAGCCCTACTGATCTTCATGAACCTCCGAGCCTACATTAGTGGAGAATAGATCCCAGGTCACGCATATAGATTCCCTATACCTTAAAGATTTTAGTCATGATATTTATTTAGGGATAATCCCATCTAATTAATGGATAGTAGTATATTTGAATTTAATCACACACACTTAAATAGGATCTAGAATAGCGCTTACTATTTTTGAACGTTGAAATTCTAGAACAGCACATGGTGTGATTTATGCTTGAACTTGATAGGATTAGGGGCCGATGAGGAGAAAATCTTTTGGCCGGTAGATAATATTCAAAACTTCCACATTTTCGTTTTTAGTGTTTCTCGTTTGTAGTTTTTAATTTCTTAATTAGTTTTTATATTTTCTTGTATTGTGTGGGTGTTTTGCTCAAGGACTAGCAAAATTCTGAGGTTGGGGGTATTTGATAGGTGTAAAATACTTATGTATTTCCAAATAGATTTTGTTAGTTTTCGAGTACGTTTATAGTTATTTTTATGTGTTTTAATATGTTTTTATTCTTTTTGTATTAAAACAGGTGCGTGGGGTTAAAATATATGAAATCGGAGCGAAAACGATGTGATCGAACTAAAGCGAACGAAGTTATGGTGGATAAATGAGCAAGGAGGCAACATTGTAAAAGAAGCCCACTGCTTAGGCATCTAGACCTCCGCCTAGGCTGTGAAGATTGCTGAGAACATTTCCAAGTCCACCGCCTACTTCTTCGCCTAGGCGGTCACCAAACCTGCAAAGCTGGTACAGGTGCTGTAACTTCAAAGCTATTTGGGACTACGATACAATCCTATTTTAGAAACACTCAAAACATGGAAGTTGTAAATATTTTTCTAATATTTCCATAGGTTTTTGAATCACCTCAATTGGAGTTTGGATGAAAAAGTTACAGTCAAAACAAAATTACAAACCTGTAGTAACTTCACCTAGGTGAAAATCCGACAGAAAGTTAACCGACCTAACTTCACCTAGGCGAAATTCTCTGCACATAATAGATATTTTGGAGATAGTTTTTGGCCTATTTAAGCCGTTCTCTCCTCCTCTCTTCCCTCCTCTTGAGCTCCTAAGACCTTAGGCCATATTTAGGGTTAGGATAAGGGATTTTTGAGGGAGAGCTCTCAACCCGAGGTGGAGGATCAACAAGGAAGCGATCGATCGACGTTTCTAGTGGCAAATCTTTGGATATCGGTTAAGTCGCTCGTTTATTCTCTTTGTTTTATTTATTTTGGTAGTTGTTGAGTATGTTTAGCTCGTTTTACATTGTATAAATAGTTAGGGCCATGAGTTAAACATGGATTGTAATAGGGATTAACGTATTATTTATGAAAATGTAGTTTTAGTTGAATTTGTATTTCGTTTATGGTTATTCCTTTTAATTTCGATTGTGTTGTCGTGTTTTCTATGATTATATGCTAGTTTAGATATATTAAGAATATGAGGTTTGACACTTAGGAGAGGTAACTCCGAATTCGGATTAGGGTTAACACGACACAACAATCTAACGACTAGGGAGGGCGTTAGAAAGTGTTCAATCGATGACGTTGGGGCGAGACTCACGTGACCTAGAGTCGTTAATACGTTGAGGGGGACTTCGACGTTGACACGAAGTCACGTATTCCCCCGTCTTACACTCGGAAGAGGTGGCGAGGGAGTTTACGAATCGAAATTGTCGGATACGCCGAACGCCGTTAATGTTAACTAAAACAAAATCAAACGCATTTAAGTAAATAAAGTTAATCCCTAGGCAATCTACTCCCCCAAACAATCTCAAATTAATATTTATGGTATAGTTAACTTAATTAGTATTTTAGTTTAGTATTAGTATTAAATTAAATTCCATTTTTAGCGCCTAGAAAAAATTAGGTTATGATAATCATGATACTCGATAGTAATCTCAACCAATCCCTGTGGATACGATACCCGACCAAAAGGTCCACTATACTAAAACTTGATCCGTACGCTTACGGTGAAAGTGGCATCGATTTATTAAGCGGCTACTAATACCCTTTATGTTTGATGCCATATCCAAGAAAACAACACAAACGAGCCCTTGGTTACAGTTTGTTGTGTTCATGTGGTTTGGGAAGAACAAAACAAACGCAAATAAAGACTCTGAGTTTAGAATAATTAGGAGGTTTATCGAAAAAAACGCTCGAATGAAGTCTGGTTCTGGATTGTAGCGGAAGAGATATGGTTTATTGTGTAGATGGTTGTGAAGGTAGCATCACCCCAAAAACGCTCAGGATGTGATGAAAAAATAAGGAGAGCATAAACTGTGTCAAGAATATGTCTAGTTTGCGTTCGACTCGTTCAGCATGCTATTTTTGCGAAGCAGATTAAGAAAGACACGATCCTTGTATTCCATTGTCTTATCTAAGCACAAAACTTTGATATTTCTAGAAAATTGGGTTTGGATCATAGAGGAAAACTCAGAATATATTTGGAATAGTTTGGATCGATGTTTCATAAGAAACAACCATGTATATCGAGAGTAGTCGTCCACAAAGATAACAAAATAACGATAACCACCCATCGAGGCATGAGGAGAAGACTCTCAAATATTAGAATGAATTAGATCAAAGGCTGCAAGGGAAATAGACTGACTCTTTTTGAAATGTAGGGTTCATTGTTTTGCAAGTTGGCAATGGATACATTTGAATGACTCATGCTAAACGGAACCTAACTGACCGCTAGAGATAAGTGATTTGAGTATTCTGGATGAAGTTTGGCCTAATTGAGAATGCCAAATTTTGAATAGTGATAGAAACACTGGTGGCTGTGGAGATAAAGATGATGATGATGTGGAGGATACTGATGGTGGTGGTGAGGTTGCACAGGTTGATGAAAGGACAAGTGGTTGTGGTGATAGAACGTGCAAACTACTGAGTTCAAATAGGCGTATAACTTTACGACCAGATCCAAGGGTTTCTCCTGTCTGAGGGTCCTACACACGACAACTACTATTTTAAAATATGACTTCAAATCCCAATTCACAAAGTTGACCAACAAACAAGAGATTTAAGGTAAGTTTCGGAATTAAATACGTGTCAGAAATAGAAATATGGGAGGTAGAGACTTGACCGGTATGAGTAACACGCATTTGAGAACCATCAGCAGTATGAATACTAGGGATATTTATAGCAGAGAGTTTGATTGAAAAAAATGTTGGGATCAGATGTCATATGGTTACAACATGTAGAATTAAAGAATCAAGAAGAGTTACCTGGAGTAAGTGAAAGAGCAGGAGAAATATTTGTACCATTTTTAGAGAAGATATGATGGAGGAGTGAAGCAAAATTTGCAATAGACATGGTAACAGTAGTAAATGTAGGATTTGAACCCTATTTGGCATTGATAATAAGCGAAGAACCCACAGACATCGCTGTTGAACCTGGAGAAACTGTTCTTATGGATGTATTTAGAATGCTGAAATTATCCAGGAACTGGTTTATACTTGTGAAGAATCGATTGAGAGCCCCTTGAACCGATCAAATCTTTATGATGAACCGAATCAACAATATGAAGAGAACTATACAGTATGATCCGAATTTGATTAAATAGAGATCATAGATAGATCTAGAATACTGAAATTATCTAGGAACAGATATTAAATCGTCAAGAACCGGGTGAAAAATGGGTGAACTGGTGTAGGAACCACTTGACTATAATAGAAAGTATATTCTGTGAGACTCAAACCACAAAATTGAGGTTGGAAACAAAATTAGAACGTCCAAAAATCCTAGGAACCGGTTCAAAATTATAGAAAATGGGTAAAAAAAGACCCGAACTAGTCAAAAGAAGTTACCTTAAAAAAATCGGTGATGTGATAGGGAATGGTTGACTGGACGCTGACATAGTGGCAGAGATGGAAGTCAACGATGACATGGCGGTGAAATTACAAAATGATGTTGACGTGGCTGCTTGCATAGCTAGTGATGTGGCTGCTTACGTTGCATTGCAGTTCGACTGACTGGGTTATTGATGGATGATATGGCGCTTAAATGGTACTGACGAGGCTGGGATTAGGGCTAACGTGGTATTGGATGGTATAGACACACGTGGATCTGACACGACGGAGTACAAAAGGCGTCTAGCCACGCGTGGGGGTGTGTGAGTAGTCCAATCGAGCTGATTTTTGCATCATTGGAATCATTTCATCGAGATGGTTTTGAGGATATATTGTGAGATGGATTTGGAGCCCTGTTTGAGGGGTAGAGCCCAAAATCCGAGACGGTGCATATTGATAGTACTGCAGGCTATGGGAGGCGCGTGAGGTCGCGTCCGTACTCCGGTGGAGATTATTTTGGTGGCATTGTGTTCGTCTCTGAAAGACGAAAATGATGGTGTGGTGGTTGTTGATACCAGAGTGGTGATGAAGCTTGTAGCAACAACGAAAGTATGGGAGAAAAGAAAAGGTGGCGGCAGAAGTTTTAGGGTTGCGAATTATTTTTTTAGAGAGAACAGGTCCAAGAACGACTTATTATTGATACCATGTTAAGATAATTGAGAAGTGAGAAACACGAACAATTTACTGATATGATAAAAAAAATACATAGAATACATCGATATACACAACTATTTATAGGGGAAGTGAGGGTTAGAATTTTGCCTTAATGGGTCTAGTGGGCCAAACCCATTATTACATTAACAGTGAAAACATGGGTTTTGAGAGTACACATAGAATTTTTATTTTTTATCTCGGATTCTCTTATATTTTTTACTCTGGTGCCCCTAATTCTCTTACTTTCCCAACTTTTTTCCAATATTTCTCATCGATAGATCTGTGGTAATGATGAGAACCAACGAGCACCATCAAAGGACCCGCTGCATGTTCTAGTTTGACCTATTATTAGGACAAGATCCAAGAAAATCGAAGAAACACTTGATGGGTTAATTCAAGAGCTTTGGACTGAGTTTAAAATAATGAAACCCAAATTAGGCCCAAATGACGATTAAGACCTAGTTCATCTTATCAAGGAAAATGAATGGGCTTAGGTATGAACTTGAATGGGCTTAGATGTATGGACTGTGAATTTCAGATAATTTATTTATTTAATCACAGGCTTTATTTTTATATATTTTACTTTTATTGTTGATTTGTAAGGTTTGAATGCTAAATTAGCCCTTTCCTTTTTAGATTAGGAATCAATCTTTTCGTTTTTAGATTTGGAATAGGGTTTCCATGTTTCTTTAGGATTTCTTGTTCCACTAGGGTTTTCTTTTATTTCTATTGTGGCCGCTATTGTTCATGGGTACTGTGCATGGGCACTATTCACGGTCACACTAGGGTTTTTTTTTTTTTTTTTTGCCACCTATTTAAGAAAGTTGTATCCAATTGGAAAAAGACATTATTTTTTATTAATACAATTGTGAGAGTTTTCTCTTAAGTTCTTTAAAGAACTTTTCTTGAACTTATCAATAATTTCTTATGGCGTTCAAACTTTATATCTTTGGTTCATGGTTCGTTATAATTATTGGGTTAAGATCACCACTTATACTGTTGGTTCGTATTTTGATAGGTGTAAAATATCTATCTAATTCTAAACCGAATTTGCTAGTTTTCGAGTATTTTATTGAAATTTGAATATCTTTTTAGCTATTTTTATTAGTCAGGAGTAGGGACGTAAACAATCGGCAAACCGAGTGAAATGGTGGAGAAAAGGGTAGCCAAAAAGATAAAAAAAAGAGATTTCAAAGAACAGTGTAATTCCGCCTTGGCGAAGTTTCCACCTCCTAGGCGGAAATTTATCAGAAAATTGCGAATGCTGAAAAGTTGAAATCCGCCTAGGCGAAGTTTCCACTGCCTAGGCGGAAATCCGCCAGAAGGTTGATAGCTTTAAGAAGTTGAAATCCGCCTAGGCGAATTTTCCATCGCCTAGGCGAAAATCCGTCAGAAGGTTGCAAGGGCTGAAGTATTGAAATCCGCCTAGGCGAAGTTTCCACTGCCTAGGCGGAATTCCATCAGAACGCTAGAAGTGCTGAACTGCTGGAAGAGCTGAACCGCTATAAATCCGCCTAGGCGAAATTTCTACTGCCTAGGCGGAATTCCGTCAGAAAGAAAGAGGATCAAGAAGTTAGTCCTCCGCCTAAGCGAAGAAACCATTGCCTAGGCGGAATTCTAACCGACTTAAACTCCGCCTAGGCGAAAATTCTACCGCCTAGGCGGAATTTGCAGAACAGCCTAAAATATCTGTTTAGATATTTTTGAACCCTAGGCCTATTTATACCACTTTCTCACGTTTGAAACCTATTGTTGAAGAACCCTAACCCTAACCCTAGTAGAGAGCTCTTAAGCTATATTTTGAAGATAAAAAAGGAGATTCATCATTTGGACAAAGAAGAATCACTTGCGGATCGATCATTAGCGACAATGAACCGTTTCACTTCTAGATTTGATCGTTTCTCTCTTGTTTTTATCTTTGTAATCACTTTTTCATATCTAAGAATGTTGAATCCCTCTTATTTTGTATGGTATATGGCTAAGATTGTATAGTATTAGTTAAATGTTACTTAGGTGTAGTTGAAATCATGTAATTGTTAAGTTGAATGAATTAATGTTACTTTAATATGTTGTTTGTCTAAATTCGATTGTGTTTACTATTATTCTTGATATTATGCTTGTATTGATAAACCGAGAATACGGGGTTTGACACTCGGGAGAGGTAACCCTAGATTCGTACTAGGATAAATACAACGTGACGTTCTAACGACCTGGGAGGGCGTTAGAACGTATGCAATCTATGACGTTGGCTAAAGACTCACGCGACCTAGGGTCGTAAAGGCGTTGAAGGGAATTTCTTCGTTGACACGAAATCGTGTAATCCCCCGTCTTACACTCGGTAGAGATAGCGGAGGAGTTATCGATACAGAGATTGTCGGAATAGATAGAAGACCATTATAGCTAACTTAATAACGTCGATTATGCATTATGTGAAAGAAATCAATACCTAAGTAATTAGTGTAATTAGAACTAACCTCATAGTTGTCGTTTATCTTAGTATATTAAATAGAAAACAAATAAAATTTGATTAGTCGAGATAATATGAAACTATTTAAATCGCAATACTCAACCGAATTACACGTCATTCCCAGTGGAATGATATCCGATCTTACAAGATCCATTATATTAAAACTAGACCTCGTATACTTGCGATTAATCAATACCGTGAGGACGATGGTTGTGAATCCTCGCGCGTACACATTTCGTTCATGAATATTGGGTCAAAGTAATCTATCCTAAATTCTATATTTTCGTGTTCCTATTTTTTTGTTTATAAATTTGATTTAGTTCGATCCTCGCGAATAAATCCTAAGTTGGTTTCGGGTCTCACTAATCATTGGTGAAGTTCGCATAATTTGGTAATTAAAGTAAGGTCTAAATCAGGTTTCATCTATCCTTTTCTTTTTTTTGTTTATCGTTATCTATTCATTCCTACTTTAACTTTTCTGGCCGAAATATATAATCAAATCAGGATGAATTTTTATTTCTTTTTCTTTGGTACTGTTAATCTTCAATCTTGATTTAAAGTTTCTACAATTAAAAAAAAAACAAAAAAAGAATAAAAAAGAAAAAAATCCAACAGCTCCAAAATTCAAAGTTTATTTATTCTTGTTCTGTTCCATAAACTTATTCTTTGTGCTCTTCTTGTTCACTTTACTTTTGTCCTAAATCTCATTCTTAGTGAAATCGATTTGTTAAGTTTGAATTGTCAGAAGAAATTTCTGATTGAGTTTGGTTAAGTTCAATAAAGAACTAAAAGAGTAAACTAAAGGGTGAAAAAAGGTAAGAGAGTGTGAGCTCATAAGAGGGTAAAAGCCGAATTTGAGTGAAATATGAGCATGAGTGCTATCAATCTTAAGGGAAACACGTGAGGGAGTATTTGTGAGATTTTCTAACTTTGTTTTGTAGGTTATTAAACATATCTCAAGAAACAAACAAATGCTCGTCCAATGAAGCCCCAGAAACGTTATATTTTAAGCTTTTCTTCAAATTCTTGGAGAAAAAGTTTGAACGGTTGAATTCGCGGTTTGATGAAGTGCATGAGAGACTAGACAAAGTTGAGTCTAGTTCACAAAAGGGACAATCACCTACAGCTCCTAATGTGCAACGACGAGAGAGGAATCCGCCACGGTGTGAATATGAAGATGATGATGATGATGACCTAGATGGAGAAGATTGCGCCTTTAATGCAATCTTGGGAAGATCCAGGAGTGGATATGGGAATAGAGGAGATAGGTATGAGGAGATGATCGATAATAACTTAGGAAGCATCAAGATGAAGATTCTATCGTTCCAAAGGAAGAACGACCCTGAAGTATACTTGGAGTGAGAGAAGACAGTGAAGTTGATCTTTGAATGTCGCAATTACTTCGAGCATAAAAAGGTAAAACTTGCTATAATCGAGTTTCTTGACTATCCTATAATATGGTGGGATCAACTTATGATGAACAGGAGAAGAAACCATAAGAGGCCTATTGAGACGTGGGCGAAAATAAAGGCCATCATGAGGAGGCGGTTTGTCCCTAGTCACTACTATCGGGACTTGTATAAGAAATTATAAAGCCTTATTCAAGGCTATCATAGCATGGATGATTACTACAAGGAGATGAAGATCGCTATGATGCGGGCTAATGTCGAGGAAGATAAAGAAGCTACCATGACAAGGTTCTTGAATGGACTGAATCGGGACATTGCCAACGTGGTAGAGTTGCAACATTACTTGGAGTTGGAGGATATGGTTCACATGACCATAAAGGTGGAACGACAACTTAAAATGAAAGGAACTCGGTCATTTCAAAATTCCAGCTCATTTACTTCATGGAGGACGAATGAGAGAAAATAGCAAGTGGTTGTTTCAAAGTCCAAAATCGAACCACCAAAAAGGAGAGATGATGCGCCCAATGTCAACAAAGGTAAAATCAAAACCTAAACTCGTAACCGTGATATTAAATATTTTTCCTATTTAGGAGTAGGTCACATAACTTCACAATACCCAAATAAGAGGACCATGATAACACGTGTTGATGGAGATATGGAAACCGAAAGCGAGAGTGATGATGACAAGATGCCACCACTTGAGGATGTTTGTGATGATGATTTTGAGTACCTGGTGGAGGGAGAGTCACTTGTGCAAAGCGTGTTCTAAGTGTCCAAGTAGCGGAGGATGACATAGAACAGTAAATGGAGAACGCATTTCATACTAGATGCCACGTCAACAACAAGGTATATAGTATGATCATTGATAGAGGAAGTTGAACTAATGTGGCTAGCACTACTTTAGTAGAAAAACTGAATTTACCTACCTTGAAACACCATAGACCGTATAAATTGTAGTGGTTGAGTGATTGTGAGGAGGTTCGGGTAAACAAACAAGTGTTAGTTTCCTTTTCGATTGGGAAATACAAGGATGAAGTACTTTGTGATGTTATTTCAATGCATGTGAGTCACATACTATTGGGAAAGCCATGGCAATTTGATAAGAAGATTATTCATGATGGGTTCAAGAATAGACACTCATTTGTTAAAAACAATAAAACCATTACTCTTGTGCCGTTGACTCTAAAACAAGTGTGTGAAGATCAAATGAAATTGAAAAGAGAGAATGAGTTGAAAAAAATTTATGAGACCGAGAGTTCAAAAAAAGAAGAGAAAAAAGATAGTGAAAAAAAAAAAAAAGAGTGAAAAAAAATGAGAGAAAAACAGAGAAACAAGTGAGCTTTTATGCTAAGATGAGTGATATCAAGAGTGCTTTGTATGAAAACCAACTTATATTTGTATTATTGTACAAAGAGGCGTATTTTAGTGTTAACGAACTTGACCAATCTTTGTCTAGTGTTGTTGTTTCTTTGTTGCAGGAATTTGAGGACATGTTCCCTAACGACGTGCCTAGTGGATTGCAACCTATTTGAGGCATAGAGCATCAAATTGACTTTGTGTAAGGTGCAACAATTCCTAACCGACCAGCCTATAGGAGTAATCCAAAGGAGACGAAGGAACTTCAAAGGCAAGTGGCGGAGTTGCTAGCCAAAGGACACGTAAGAGAGAGCATGAGTCCATGCATGGTACCAGTACAACTTGTGCCTAAGAAAGATAGAACTTGGCGTATGTGTGTTGATTGCCGAGCTATTAACAACATTACGGTAAAATATCGACATCTCATTCCTAAGCTAGATGACATGTTAGATGAGCTACATGGGTCAAGTGTTTTTACTAAAATTGATTTGAAAAGTGGGTGATGAATGAAAAACTGTTTATAAAACTAAATATGGATTGTATGAGTAGTTGGTAATGTCTTTTGGGCTAACTAATGCACCAAGCACATTCATGAGGTTAACGAATCATGAATTGCGTGCGTTTATAGGCAAGTTTATTGTGATATATTTTGATGATATTTTGGTGTATGGTAAGAGTTTAGATGGGCATATTAATCATTTGCATTGTGTGCTAGATGTTCTGAGAAAAGAAAAACTATATGCAAATTTAAAGAAATGTTCTTTTTGCTTGGACAAAGTTGTGTTTCTTGGCTATGTTGTTAGCGCGAATAGGATTGCGGTGGATGAGGAAAAGGTGAAGGCTATCAAAGAATGGCCCACACCTAAGTCAATCACGGAGGTAAGAAGTTTCCATGGTTTGACTAGTTTTTATCGTCGATTTATTAAAGATTTTAGTACACTAGCCGCACCACTTACTGAAATTGTCAAAAAATCTGTGGGTTTTAAATGGGGTATTAAGCAAGAGCGTGCAGTTAATGAGATTAAAGAACGGTTATGTGGTGCTTCTTTATTAGCATTACTTGATATTTCTAAAACTTTTGAGATTGAGTGTGATGCTTCAGGAATAGGTATTGGAGCTGTTTTGATGCAGGAAAAGCGGCTAATAGCATACTTTAGTGAAAATCTAAATAGGGCAGCATTGAATTACCCGACATATGACAAGGAGCTTTGTGCGTTGGTGAGAGCATTGGAGACTTGGAAACATTAGCTGTGGCCGAGAGAGTTTGTCATACATACCGACCATGAGTCCTTGGAGCACTTGAAGGGACTAGGTAAGTTAAATAGAAGGCATGCCAAGTGGATGTAATTAATTGAAACCTTCCCTTATGTAATCAAATACAAACAAGGTAAGAAAAATATTGTGGCTGATGCATTATCTAGATGGTACGCCCTTGTCTCTTTAAATGCAAAGTTACTAGGCTTTGAATATGTTAAAGAATTGTATGCTAATGATGATGATTTTGCTAGTGTGTATGGAGCGTGTGAGAAGACAACGTTTGGTAAGTTCTATAGACTAGATGGGTACTTGATTAGAGAAAATAGACTTTGTGTGCCTAATAGTTCTATGTGTGAGTTACTCGTGCGTAAAGCACATGGGGGTGGTTTGAGGGGTCATTTTGGTGTAAGAAAGACTTTAAACGTGTTACATGAACACTTTTTTTGGCCAAAAATGAAATGTAATGTGGAGAGAGTTTGTGCTAGATGTGTTACATGTAGGCAAGCCAAATCTAGAGTCTTACCACATGGATTATACACTCTCTTACTCGTTCCTAGTATGCCTTGGATGGATATTTCCATGGACTTTGTTTTAGGTTTGCCTAGGTCAAGGAAAAGTAGAGATTCGATTTTTGTGGTTGTTCATAGGTTTTCTAAGATGTCACATTTCATGTCTTGAAATAACACTGATGATGCAACCCACGTCGTTGATTTGTTCTTTAGAGAGATAGTACGTCTCCATGGCGTTCCTAGGAGTATTGTGTCTGATTGCGATGTTAAGTTCTTTAACTATTTTTTAAAGTCTTGTCGATAAAGATGGGAACTAAATTATTTTTCTCAACTTCTTGTCACCCCCAAACGAAAGGACAAACCAAGGTAATGAATCGAACTTTATCTACTTTGTTGCGTACTATAATTCAAAAGAACTTGAAAAATTGGGAGGATTGTTTGCCTTTCATTGAATTTGCTTATAATCGGAGTGTTTATTCTACTACATTTTTTTTTTTTACCATTTGAGATTGTTTATGGTTTTAATCCACTAACTCCTTTGGATTTGTTGCCTTTTCCAGTCAATGAGAGGGTTAGTTTGGATGGACAAAAGAAGGCTGAGATGGTGAAGAAACTCCATGAAAATGTACGGCAACACATAAAGAAGAAAAATGAGCAATATGCAAACAAAGCCAACAAGGGCTGTAGACGAGTCATCTTTGAAGCGGGTGATTGGATTTGGGTGCATATGAGAAAAGAAAGATTTCCAACCCCTAGACGGACCAAGCTACATCCTAGAAGGGATGGTTCATTTCAAGTCTTTCAGAGGATCAATGACAATACATACAAGTTGGATCTTCTAGGTGAATATAATGTTAGTGCTACATTTAATGTTTCTGATTTTTTTCCATTTGATAAGAACTAACAAGCACCATCAAAGAACCCGTTGCATATTTTAGTTGGGCCTATTATTAGGGTAAGATCCAAGAAAATTAAAGAAGTGATTAATGGGCTAATTCAAGAGTTTTGGACTGAGTCTAAAATAATGAAGCTCAAATTAAGCCCAAATGATGATCAAGGCCTAGTCCATCTCATCAAGACAAGCGAATGGGCTTAGGTGTGAACTTGAATGAGCTTAGAGGTGTGGACCGCAAATTTCAGATCATTTATTTATTTAATTATGGGCTTTATTTTTATATATTTTATTTTTATTATCGATTTGTAAGGCATGAATGCCAAATTAGCCTTTTCTTTTTTAGATTAGGAATTAGTTATTTCCTTTTTAGATTAGAAGTAGGGTTTCCATGTTTCTCTAGGATTTCTTATTCTGCTAGGGTTTTCTTTTATTTCTATTGTGGTCGCTACTATTCATGGGTACTGTGCACGGGCACTATTCATGGCCACACTAGGGTTTCTTTTATTTTTTTTGGCCACCTATTTAAAACAGTTGTATCCCATTGGAAAAATGCATTATTTTTTATTAATACAATTGTAGAGTTTTCTTTTAAGTTCTTTAAAGAACGTTTCTTGAACTTATCAAGAATTTCTTGTGGTGTTCAAACTTTATATCTTTGATTCATGATTCCTTATAATTATTGGGTCAAGATCATTGCTTATATCGTTTGTTTGCATTTCATTCCTAAACATTGGGTCAAGGTAATCTATCCTAAATTTTGTATTTTCGTGTTTCTGTCTTTTCGTTTATAAATCTGATTTAATTCGATTCTCGCGAAGAAATCCTAAGTTGGTTTCGGGTCTCACTAATCCTTATTGAGGTTCGCATCAGGTAAGGAATGAAGAAAAAAGATTGATGGAAGAAATTGGATCTCCAATTGACTATGAACACATTCGAATCTCTAGTCGTCTTTGAACACATTGGGATCTTATCCAAGTGATAAAATATTCGGACCTCCAATATAGCGTCTGTTAAGGCACATTTAGGTGTCCCTAGAAGTTTAAGAGAAATTTCACTTTAGCTTTTGTCCTTTTAATTTGAATACATAAAACCATGAAATATCAGAATCGTGTCAAGGCAGTCCTTCCATCATTTCTATAATGGAATTCATGCATGTGGATGATTTTGTGTTTGAAACGTGGATCATTTTCACCATAAAAAAATATGAAGTTATCGATTGGGATAGACTTGACACGATTTGAAAACTTAAGGGTTTAATGTGTTCAAATTGAAAGTATAGATCCTAAAGTGAAATTTCTCCAAAACTTACGATTAATTACACTTTGTTCTCATGGTTTGATCAAATTGCGCTTTCACTTCTATGGTATTTTCATCATCAATTATTTCAGATTAAAGTGCAACGATTATATTTTTTGTTAAAGTTAAAAGTAAAAATTAAAAAATTATTTAATATTAATTGAATATTTGTCACAGAGTATTGACTAAGGGATCGAAGTATGTGTACCTAACTAGGCCTCTCATGTAGTATTTATAGGGGACAAAAGACGTGACAGTTCTTCCATGCATCTCAATTCGTTCCCATTAATGTCATAGATATTATGAGAATGAAACAAGGAGTAGTTATTTCCAGAATCATGACGGCTCTTTCCTAAATTGGAGAAGGTTGTTGCAACTGTTCCAGAGTATGCATGGTAGAAGGTAGGGCATAGGGGTATGGGGAGGTAGAGGGTAGGGGGTAGTGGTATGGGGTATGGGGAGAGGGAGGGGGTAGGGGTTTGGGGGTAGGAGGTAGGGGCAGGGGTGGGGGTGGGGGAGGGTAGGATCTTGCGTTGCTAAAAAAGACCGTTGTTGGACAGGTGCGCATTGAGGGATGGTCCAGTATGGGTAATGTCCCATAATGCTTAAGTCAGATTATTAGTAGTAGCGCGCGGATAAAAGTATTGGCCCCATAATGCTTAAGTCAAATTATTAGTAGTAGTGCACATGATATTTCATATACATGGCAATATTTTCTAATACTTTCAGTGTAGGATCTCACAATTATCATTATGCAAGTAGGAGATAACATGTAACTGACAATATATTAAACCACTTCGGTACAGAAAAAACGATAATTACATCAATTTTATGTCAATTCCAATTTGGATCAAATTAATGGAATTAACTTTGCCATATTTTTTAATAAAATAAAAACAATATAATTATTTCATTCATATGAGGCACATAAGATCCTCAGGTTCCCATTTGAGCACTCAATAAAAAAAAGAAAAAGGAAAAGATAAATAAAAGGAATCTTCTTAGAATTAATTTTAAGATGGGGGCTTCCGAACAAATGTAGTCATACATTAATCCTTGAAAAGGGGAAGTGGAATTGGCTTGTGTCCTTCACTCTAGACGAATATTCTCTGCCGATTTAATGGTGACTCATCATTTGGCGATTAGCACCACACTTCGATTATACTTGCAGACTTGATCCTTGTTGTGGATAGATTTCGGGTTTCCCCAAAAGCGTCGCTCTTACCCCCAGGGGTTTTGGCCCATTGACGGTGAGGGCCTGGGTCCAATAGGTTTTGGGCGTAACTTAGGTCCTTTTTCTGATAGGTTCCCTGGGCTTTTTGAATGGGCGACGTAGGACCAAATTCACCACTATTACTTTCGATGTGGAATCTCCCACTATCCCCCATTCAAAGACGTGTAGTTTTTGTTGCGTTGGCCTACTCTGTCCCTATGGTTGGTGGTATAAATAATATCATATAAGCGATCACAGAACAGTCCATAAGCGGACACACAATATCTATCCTGAGACTTCTATCCCTCTTTGAAGTCTCTACTCCTTTATCAACACCAATATAGTACTATTTTTGGATCAGTGTTAGTTCTAACCATGTGTAACCCTCGTATGGCCATTGGCCTATTAACTTTTTGATCGGTTCCATGTGGCCCATAATGCTTAAGTCAAGTTATTAGTAGTAGCGCAGATAATACTTTATATATCAGACAATATTTTCTAATACATTCGGTGTGGGATCTGATCTCACAATTAGTGTTATGCAAGTGACATGTAACTGACAATATATTAAACCACTTGGGTACTAAAAAAAAAAAAAAAACTACATCAATTATGTCAATTCCAATTTAGATCAAATAAATTGAGTTAACTTTGCCAAAATTTTGAATAAAATAAAAAGGTATAATTATTTCATTCATATGAGCCACATAAGATCCTCTTACAATTAATTTGAAGATTGGGGACCTTCCAAACGAATGTAGTCATACATTAATCCTTGAAAAGGGGAAGTAGAACTGGCTTGTGTCAAATAGATAGTGTTAATATAATCTCCATCTTGTATTAGTAAAGTGGCTGAAATTTCCACATTGAATAGCCAATATAACCCATGAATCCCATGCCTTGCAATTGAGTTGTCCTTCCCTATTACACCACTTGTGAATTGAGGATTCGAATTCGGATCGTTGATTCGGACCTAAAATATGAACTTCAGTTAGTATTAATTATGTTTAAGATTTGAAACATTAAGACCTAATTGGAAGCTTTTTAAAAGTTTTAGGGACTCGAATGAAAAAAAAAAAAAAAAAAAGAAGTTAACATGAATGTCTACATATACCTGTAATTCAGCTTGAGCTGCAGATGCAAGTGCCACTCTTAATTTGTAGGCTCCATTTGGATCTACATCTTCAAGTTTGAACTTGATCTGCCATGTGGTGCCTTTGTATGTATTATCATCATTTTTCCTGCAATTCATTTTATTTATTTATTTATTTATTATAGTGTTAGTATTATAAAATAATTTAACCAAAATAAAAATCAATAGTCTGAAACCTTTAGTTTTGATATTTACGGTACTTCTCCGTGTTATGTTATATAGAATTAATCGACCAATTGGATGTAATTTTGACTCAAGTGAAGATTTTTTAGGTTGTTTTAGAATCTATATAATAAATTAAAAGAGTTTGTTTAAACTATCTTTGTGTTGAGGGTTGGCATTGCTTTGAAATGAATGGATGAATGAGACTGAATTATAAAATATTTATAAAAAAAATTCTGATTTTTTTTTTTTTGCATCTTCACTTTTAAGACACTTAAATTAAATTATATTTTGTATCCTTTAAATTTTATATTTATATTTAATGGATCATTTTTTTTTAATTATTTACAATTTTTGTACATTTATAAATTAAAAAATTAATATAATAGTTGTGAAATGTCTAAAAAGAAATATGTCAATAGTTTGAGGGACTAAATTGTAAAAATTAGTAACTGAAGGATCGAAACGAACCTGGTAACCTGGGCAAAGAACCAATCTTTTGAGTAGTCACTCTCACCAATAGTGTAAACCAAGTCCCCCTCACTATATATCTCTGCATATCTCTCCCACAACCCATATTGCCTGAACCTATGCATGGAAACAAACATATATAGTTAAAACATCAAAGTTTTGTCATTTTCTCTACAAATGTAACATATTAGAAATTTAATATTTAATACTGAATGTAAAAAATAAAAATACAAAAATTTACTTGTCTGGATGATTTACAAAAAGTTTGTTAATATAATTTGGATTAGGGTCAGGAACGTAAAACTCTGCAGCAGAACGATCAGGGATCCCGATTTCCCATAACGTGGGCCCATCTCTAGGCGGCTCATAAACAAGATCACCCACATCAATATCACAACCTAATTTTTTTCGTAAATAAATAAAGAAATAAATCATTATTTATGGAAGCGTTAACAAATCGAAGGAAAAAAATTAAATAAAAATATAATATTTTAGTAAATTACCCGAGGTTATGTCTATTGTAGCGTCATACTTATAGTCTCCGATAAATCCTGGGACCCAGGCATAGAGATTATAGGCACCGGTACGTATGTTGTTAATAGAGAAATAACCTTTTTCATCTGACTGAGTCCAAAATTGATAATCCTGATAATTTAAATTGATTGGGTGAATAACAATATCAATTATCAAATTTAACTCCACTTAACGGTATAGAAATATAATTTAAGAGTTAATATTTAAAAAACAAAATTGCCAAATTAAGGGGTGACATAAATTTGGGGACGGTAATGAAACATTTCAAGAAATAGGGGGAGGGGGATTATATATGTATGCAAATAGAAATACAATTATTATGAAATTGGGGGTTGTTTCTGCACATGATCTAAAACTAAAACCTTTAATGGTCAAATTCACCTTGCATTCTCTTTGCCACGATCCAACGTCTCCTGGTGGGCCCAAGCCCACGTATGCATTGTTTGCTGGTATATAATCATCTTTTATATACCTACAAAGTATTATTAATTCAATTATTAAATATATAAATTAAAATGTATTTTGACATGATTGTTGCAATTTACCTCACTTAAACCCAAAATATTTTTCTTAAAAAATATATAATATTCTAATGTTGGTGTGAACATATTTCTAAAAGAGTTATTTCCTTAAAAATGCGTAGTTCAAATAGTTTAAAAAAAAGTTAATTTGCAATGCATTAAGCACGAGTAATAAGAAACTAAAAAGTGTTACTTACCGGTCTCTGATAGATAATCTACCACCGATGTTACCTCTTTGATCTGACAGTTGAAAATCCTCAGAAGCTGGAAAGTTGTAAGGCCAACGTTGAACTTCGATCGTCATCTATTTAGACCATTTACATATGTTAAATTTTAATTTTATGTTACCAAATGCTACATAAAGCACTCTAAAATTAAATATTCGTCTTATTTATTGTGCAGAACTGACCACTATAAATCAAAGACAATATATAAATAAAGTGAAGGTGATTCAGTATGGCGGCTAAGGCTCATACTGTTTATCATGGTATCTCCATCTCATTTTTGTTGTTTTATATGAAAACTCCAATTGGAAAAATAGATAATATTTTCTAACAAAATTGCCCCCAATCTATTTATACCACAATAAACACTCATTAAAAAAAAAAAAAAAAAAAAAAAAAAAAAAAAAAAAAAAAAAACCTATCATTGTCACCACCACCAAACACCACTGCCATCGCAACAAAAATCACCACCACCATGACCACCGCCGACCATCATCGTTGCCATCACAAACATTCACCATCATAACAAATATTTACTATCACTACCATGAATAGTCATTATCACCCCAACCACAGTCGAACACCACACAAGAAACATTTACCACCACAATTATCACAATAGCATAACAATGATTGCCGTCTACCACCACCGCTGTCATAACAGATATTTACCACCACAACAAATATTTTTCACCACCACAATCACCGCCACTGCCAACGACCGTAGTAAACATTCACCACCACCACTATTGACTGACCACCACCTCCATCAAAACAACTAAAATCACCACCGCCGTGACCAACGCCTTCAATGTAACAAAATCATTCTCATAAGAAATAGTCAAAAAATCAATAGCAAATAATCACAACTATTCAAATAAAAATGTCAAACAATAGGAAATTTTGTTTCAATAGAAATAAAAACAATAGTAATTTTACAAGAAATTTTATAATAGCAAATAATAAATACTATACAAATTCAAAAGCAAATAATAAAAAAATTATTTCAAAATAAATTCAAATGATAATAATTTTACAACAAAATTTGCAACAATAAATAATTCAAAAACACATCGATAACAACAAAGCAAATCAATTCAAATGCTAAAAATCATATCCTAAGAAAAAAATTCCAAGTCCGATAAAAAATCTAAGTCTAAAAATCAAAATTGGAAATTCAAATCTTGGCTAACATAGATCTGGAAATTCAGATTTGTAAACCCAGATCAAGAGAATCGGGGTTTAGAGAGAGAGAGAGTGAAGTCAGTGATTGAGAATCGAGTAGTAGCTTTCTTGTGCGCAGTGGTGATGACATTGATAGACAACAACATGATTTCCTCGACGTCATTTCTACATTTTTAATTTGTAGTAGTGGTGGAGCCGATGATTGGTGTGGTGGAGGCTTAGCGATCGTGGTGTGGTGGGAGAAATGGTTGGCTGAGTTAGGGGGAAGGCGGCAACGGGTTGGATTAGGGGTAATTAGGATTTTCTTTATAAGATTATTTTTCAAATAATAAAAACATAAAATGGAGTTTTCTCATATCTAAAAATGTATTTTGTTATTTGTAATTTATGGTTGAAGGTGGAATTTTCTCTAAAAAAATCATTACTTAATGTGCCTTAAATCAAACCTGTTGTTTGGCATCATCCCAAAGGGAAAGGGCGTCCTCTAGATTGGTGGTAGAATTAAGGTACATAAAAACTGGTCCAAACACCTTCTTCCAATACTCTCCTTGCCTGAATTTGGGCACCAGATCTTCCCCAGCATAGTGAGCACTCAAAAACATCTGAAAATTCCCATTTTTTAATTTTAATTAAAAATGTTTATTTATTATAATTCAATTAAAAGTATAATTTTTTAGATCAAATTATGAGTTTTTTCATTTTGCGCCCCTGAATTTCAAAGAAATCACGCTATAGTCCCTGTCCTTTCAATTTAAACACATTAAACCTTGAAGTATTCAAATTATGTCAAATTAATCATTCCGTTATTTTTTATGATGGAATTCACCCACTTGGTGATTCCATGTTTAATACGTGGTTGATTTCCATTATAAAAAATGATGGACTAACCGATTTGGAATAACTTGATGATTTAGATACTTTAAGATTTAATGTATTTAATTTGAAAATACAAGGACTAAAGTGATATTTCTCTTAAATTTGAAAGACGCAAAACGCAAAAATCTCTCAAATTATTTATTTAGGCATCATTTTGTAATATTTATTTTATTTTATTTTTATTAAAGTGAAAAACATTTAATTGTAAACGTAATGTTTATTTTGCATTAAAAGTATACTTTTTTAAAAAATAACATAAATAAAACACTAATTTAAGTATTTTATAAATTAAAAATAATTAGTTTTTATATTTTAATTTTTAAAGTTATTATGGGAAAATCCGCTTTTAATTTTTTAAAAATATTTAGGAAAAAATACTACACCCCTAAATTTAAAAAAAAATCAAAATATTAGGAAAAATTACTACAGTACCTAATTTTTTTTACTTGGTGAATTACTTACAGCAAGAGTGGTTGGACCCACGTGGGATGTGAGATTTTGCTTTTGGGGCCCACCAGATCGAAATTCATTAGTGGGTGTGATTTGCCAGAACCCCACTGTTGGGTCCATGCATATCCATCCGTGAACTTTTAGATCTTTGTTCTCGCATGAGTACTCATATTTATCGTCCACCTGCGAAATATAAAATCATCTCTAAAAATTATCCACATTTTTCTCTACAATATTAAAAACTTAAATGTTGTAAATATAAATTGGAACAATTAAAAACATATACACATACACATATATACCCTCTACACGAAAACCGACTATTCAAGTAATGCGTACCGGGATTCCTTGTGAATTTCGGTCTATTAAATACATACTAATCTAATCAGTCTCGTTAAATGCAGAAAAACAGTTAATTTTATGAAAATAGTCACATGTAATTGTGAGTGATGGCGATTGCCCAAACAAATTTTCATACCCATTTTTTAGTGTAAATTATGTATATGGTTGATACAGTGTAAAATAATCATTATCCCTACTCTATAGAAAAAAAAAATGGGTTGATTGAAAAAAAGTGTAAATTATGTATAAGAGGTGTAAAATAGTCATTATACCTACTCTAGAAAAAAGTGGGTTGACTCGAAACTCACCAAAGAATTTGGATCTAATTCACTTGGGTTGCCTCATGCCCATCCGAAAAAGTCATGCAATCTATGTCCGCAAGTGGATTATTTCATACATGATGTATGCAATCTCTCCAACAACCAATAAACCTATACTAACAGATTTCACTGGTGGTTGCTCCGAGAGATCCATCCCCCACAAAAAAGTGTTTACAAATACCCAAAAATGAGGTCCATTAGGTTAGTTCAAATTCTTTGTGGTAAATTAATAACTATTATTTTCCACACAACTTGTTCTCACACCGGAGATTCTTCACTGGAAATCAATTTTCCGGTATAAGAATTCGTACAAGGAATCTAACGAGGAGCAGTAGAGCAAGAATCTACTCCATCTTACTATGTGATCCCTCTAAATCATGGCATTATCAAATAGTAATTATATATGCATTCGCTACCCGAACTTTCAAAAAAATATATATAAAAACTGCCCCTATATTTTATTAGTCTACCAAAATCCCAAATACAGCGTCTGCCACTGGATGTAATTCTTCCATGTATAAATTCCACCTTAATTAATAGCTCAGAAATTGTCATTTGTTAATATTTTAGTGAATTTTGGCAACTCTGAGACGAACCTCTCCTTTAAAATCTGGCTCAACAGGATCGACTAGTAGAACAGCTTCTGGGTAAGCTAGGGCTTGGCCCCTTCCTGGTAGCCTGTCATCCGGAAGGGGCATGTACCTTTGTCTATTGTCCGCCATAGCCATATAATGAAACCTATCCATTACAAAAACAAAAAGTTCAAAAAAAAAAATTATATTTCAACCCATTATTCCCTTTGATTTTGTCAGGAGATTTCAACGTAAAACTATATGATGGCTAATGAAATAGATCTTTTGATTTATATAATGGTTTGGGCACTCTCAAATGATCGATATGAGATAAGATTCTAATATCCGCCCTTAAGTGCAACTCATAGTTTGCATGAATAATTTGATTACTAAAGAATGATGAAAAATGTGCAGCTACTGTCTTGCACGAATAATTCGACAACGAGAAAATGAGAGATGGATTCTCATAAACTTGACTATGATACTATGTCAGAAGGTTCCAACTTAAAACCATATGGTGGTAAGTGGAGCAGTTCCTTTGATTTATATAATGGTTTGAACATTTTTAAATAATCAATGTGAGATAAGAACCGAACATGTTTTTTTTTTAATGAATTGATTATTTATTGGAAAATATCAAATTTTAACCAAGAAAAATAATATTATAAATTTCCGATTCAATGCGTATAAATGTAAAGCTAAAAAGGTAAAATTATTTACTTGTCTTTTCTGAGCTTGAATGCGATCCTGGTTTCATCGAGGTTAAAACCAGGCCAATCCTCTAGATGTTCATAAATGGCGTAGGAATAGAAGCCGGAAGAATCACGAAGCATTACAAACCTAAAAATTAAGAAAATTAAGTATCATCATTTCATTATTATTAATAATAAACATGGAATTCTTTCCGTTAATAAAATAAAATTAAGTGACAAATTAAAATTAATTGAAGAAATGATTACCTTTTATCTATGTTCAAGGGAACTAGTTTGCCCTCGAGGGAGGTATCCCACGTTCTTGAGAATGAGAGCTCCACCTGATCCTCACTCTCTACTACAACCTTAAACGTTGTAGCTTTTATGCTGCACGAATCAATTAATATTGGTTGATTTTAAATATAGATCGTTACACAATCTAGCATCATGTCTGTATGTGTGTGAGAGAGAGATAGAGAGAGAGTACACTTCGAATGTTCCTGTTGTTCCGGTACTTCCGGCCGGACTCCAGACAACGTCCCAGTACCTATATATATGGTGAGAGACAAAAAAATTCAGACCAACTTTTGTGATATATAACATGTTTTCACAAAGAAAAAATGGAAATCATGCATGCATGCACGGATTAAGTAGTAGTTGGAGTGGAAGTGTAGCTAGGTACCCTCTATTAGTTTCATCATTGAGAATTTCGAGCAAATTATCGATGCCATTGAATCTTACACCAGTTACTATTCCATCTGGCTTTGATATCGTTAATCTTACTATGCCGTTATCAATCTCCACCTGAAAAAAAAAAAAATTAAACCACCAAGAACTACAAGTATATTTATCACATGAAATTCTTGTAAGAAAAAATGATTTTTTAAGTACATGGTGCTTTCGTATATGCAGCTTGACCCCAAAGCCAGACATGGGTCTCTCTCTCTCTCTCTCCCTAGATCAGTGGAGATTCTGAGAGGAAACAATGTTGATATATGAAATGATTTGTGGGTAGTGTGTGTATATATATGTATATGGTTTCCTTAGAATAAAAGAATGCATTCTCTTTATTGTATGACTTCAGCTTTAATTAATGATTTGTTTCATGATTATTATTATTATTCTCCCATCCCACCATGGTTTGTTGAATTTAGATAAATAACTTGCAAGGCTCGCTACGCAAAGGGGTCCAGAGAAGTAAATGCGCTTTGTGTGTGCCACTGATAGGGACCTGGGTTGGGTCATGGGTTCATCTAGTTGATTCAATTAGAGAGAATTCTTTTTAGAATTTTCTTTAAATTGATTTTAATAATTTTTCTAATCAAACAAGACATTTTTTTTTTCATATTTGTAACTCAATTTTAATAAGGAGTTACATGTGGTTAATTCTTAGTGGTTTTAAGTGAGACCTTTGGTTATTGAAGTTTCTCATTTGTTTGCTCTATAAATAGAAAAGTTTTACATTATCATTTAGGCATGAACTTAGGGCGTCTTACACTATATATACATTTTGAGTCTATGCTTGTTTTACTCTTGAAAGAGAGTTCAGTACTTGTTTTGTATACCGAATCCTTTGATTTGAGTGTTAGTATCGAAGGATCGTGATCGTTGTATCCTGGGAAGGAAATGCCTGATCAATATAAGCACCTGAGTTAAGGCAAACATTGCTTTAAGGAAATATTGTCAAACAATAGCCTCGATCCACATAATTGTTTTGTATATTGTAATCGTTAAAAACCTTTAAGTGTGATATTATTTATTTCATGTTTTATTGTATTTTAATTAGGTGTTCTATAATATTTATTGTCATGTATTTTACAATCTGAAATATTTATTGTCACATATATTGGGCTTCTAGAATAGTTGTTGTGAAGTGTTTCATATTCTGTAATATTTGTTATAAACTATATTTCAATAACAAATTGCACTAAGAATTTATTTCTTATTGTTTATGGGTATTATTTCATGGGGTTCTTATTTTTTAGTCCTTTATAGAGATGCTATTAAGGATTCAGACCCCACAAAATCTTTAGAAAAAAGTCATTCAGTCTGACCCCCCTGTTAACGTTTACTTACGATTTCTGTCATTTTATCTTATTCAAGAAGACAAAAATATGCACACATGACGTTGACGTTAACTCAATCTTCATTTTCAACAATACACCCTCCCTTGTGTTTTATTTTATTTTATTTTATTTTTTGTGTGCATTAACTCATTTTTGAGTGTGTTAACGTTAACTCATTTTGTGTGCGTTAACTTATTTTTTTTGTGCGTTAACGTTAACGCATTTTTTACTATTGGGTTGTGGGTTTTAACGTTAACGTATTTTATTTTTTAGGGGTTCTATGTGCTAACGTATTTTACTTGAATATTTACGTTAACGTTTTATCATATACTTTTGCCTTGTACGCGTTAACGTTAACTACCATATGTGATATTTTGTCTTTTGAGCTCAATGTGTGTTTAAGTTGAGTTTTGTGTTAACGTTAATACACATTTTTTTTAGGATCTCTTGTGTTAGCGTTAACGCATTCATATTTTCTGGAAACCCATATTTGATAAAATCAAAAACAAATATTGACGTTAATGTTAATGCATATTTTTTTGTGGCTCTTTCTGCGTTAACGTTAACGCATTCATGTTGTCTGAAAAAATTATATGTGAGAAATGAAAAATAAAACACTGATGTTAGCGTTAAATACACATTTTTTGGGATCTCGTTTGCTTTAATGTTAACATGTTAAGCATTATCCAGAAAACACATGTGTGTAAAAATTAAAAATTGGTGTGCGTTAACGTTAACTGCCATATATGGTATTTTTTCATTTTGAGCTAAATGTGTTTGGGTTGGGTTTGTATTAATGTTAATGCACATTTTGTTGTCTTTCTGTGTGTTAACGTTAATGCATTTAATATTGTCTAGAAAACATGTGTAAAAAAAAAAAAAAATCACGTAAACACACCAACGTTAACGTAAAATTAACATCCCCTCCACCTCTACCACTATCCAACACCATTCATAGCCACAACAAAAATCCAATTCAGATATGAAAATTCCCTAAAAAAAATCAAGAATCAAACAGACCCTAAGAAAATGTCCAATTCAAATTTGAATGTATGTTTGAGTCATGTTTGTGTTAACGTTAGTGCATATTTTTAAGGGGTTTCTCATGTGTTAATGTTAACACATTCATGTTGTCCCAGAAATCATATGTGAAAAAAATCACACAACTACTAACGGTAACATAAAAAAAAAAAAATGAACACCCCATCCACAAATCGAGCAAAAATCACACAACCACTAACGTTAACATTAATCTAGCTGGTGGTTGGTGGTGGTTGTCGGATCTGGCTAGTGGTGGCCGATAGTTGTTCGAATAAAAAATGAACCACCACCGCCAAACAACACCGCCGAAAACGAACATCAACACCACCAAAACGAACAATACCACTGAATAGCAATATTGTCGAATCGCAATAAAAAAAACATTGAACAAACAGAAACAACAAAAAATTAAAAATCGTGAAAACCCAGATCTCTATCGTGAACAAGAAGAGAAATCAGAGAGAGAGAGAGAAAGAGAGAAACCATGAGAGAAATTGGGTTGTGAAAATTTAACCCACTTGCGATTTTATGCCGGCGACCAGACGCGGGAAGTCATGTTTCTATAATACGGTTAATTTGAGGAGGGTCAGAAGCTTTCAGAGGAGACAATATTGTTGGGTGGAGTCTCCGATGAAGATGAAGAAAGATGAAATTGCTCCAGGGCTTGGGATCGGTCACAAGGTTGAGTCAGCTACTCACGTGGAGAACAAGGTTGGTGGTGCGTAATTAACGCACACCACTTTCACCGCAAGTGTATGGGTCAAGTTTTAGTATAGATGGGAAGAGTAAGGATACCGTGTCCACAGGGATTGATTGAGATTATTATCGAGTACCGTAATTGTCATAACCTAATTTTATCTAGGCAGTAAAAATTGTGTTTATAATTAATAATATACTAATACTAAGTTAATTAATCTAATTATACTAATTTTATATTGAGATGTTTAGGGAAAAGATTGCCTAGGGATTAACTTTGTTTACAAAAATGTGTTTGGTATCGTTTAGTTTACAATAACAGCGTTTGACCTATCCGACAATCTTTGTATCGTAAACTCACTCACCACCTCTTTCGAGTGTAAGACGAGTGAATATGCGATTTTGCGTCTACGAAGATGTCCCCCTCAACGTCTTAACAACGCTTGGTCACATGAGTCTCGCCCCAACATCATTGATTGCACACTTTCCAACTCCCTCATGAGTTATTGGATCGTCGCGTTGTGTTTAACCTAGTCTGAATTAGGGGTTACCTCTCCCGAGTGTCAAACCCCAATTTCTTACTATATCTATCTAAGAATATAATCATGACAAACCGACAAACACAATCGAAATAGAAAAGAACAACCATAAACGAAACACAAACTCAAACAAACAATCATTTTATAAATATTATTAATTCCTAGACAAAATTCGTTTAGCTCATGGCCATAACCATTTACACAATGAAAAATGAACTAAACGTGCTCAACTAACTACCGAAGTTAAGAAAATAAAGAACAAACGAAAGAAACTTAGTCATAGTCTAAAGATTTGCTGCTAAAAACGCTTTGGGATCGTTTCTCCTTCATCGCAATGTGTTCTTCTCTTTTGGAATTTGGTTGAACACTCCCAAAACTCTCTCTAAAATATCCTAAGCCCTTAGGGGTCTCTCTTGGCTAGAGGAAAGGAGATGAGAAGAAATAAGGAACAAGAAATATCTAAAAAATATCCTAAATCTGGTGCAGAGTGACCACCGCGGCGGTGGGCATGTCGACAGTGTCTTTGCCGCAGTGGTAGAGTCAACGGTGGGCTCAGGAACCTTTCTGCAGTTTCACCGCCTCAGCGGTAGGCTTTCAACAAGAAAATACACCTCTCTGCATATTCACCGCCCCGGAGGTGGTATGCTTTTTAGAATATTGCCGAGGTGGTATGTTTTTTAGAATATTGCCTTCATGCTTGTTTTACCACTGTTCTTGATCCGATTTGATCTTTATTGATCCGTTTTCATACCTTTTCACCCCACACACCTGATTTATACCAAAAAGAATAAAAATGTATTAAAACATAATACATACTAAAAAAACTAACGAGTTTGATTTGGAAATAGATAGGTAAATTACACCTATCAAATGTGTTGCTGATCAGCGACGTGGCATTGTCGTCGACGGAGAACGGGAATGGCCGGTCCGGAACAAAGAGGATTCACGGTCGAAGAAGTCAGAGAGATCAGATCTGGGATTAGGGTTTTTAGAGAGAGAGAGAGAGATCGGTTCAGAGAGAAAGGAGGAGTAGAGTGAGAGATGTTAGAGAGAGGGCAAAAATGGTTGAGAGAGAAATTGGTTGAACAGATAAGGCAACGGTGCTAAAAAGGAAGATGAAGAGAAGAGAGCTACCTCGTCATTGACCACCCGATCTACAAAGCTACCTCATCGTCGATGTTATCGGTTTAAATTACTGGCTCTAGTGGCAGGTAGTTTGTGCGGCGTTTATTGTCGTGCTGACGACCATGGCGGTGGTCCTCATCAAGAAAATAGACAGACCGCCAATAAAACCTACCGATCTGTGGATCTCCTGCTGGAGAAACCTCAACTCTATTTAGCTACTAATCTATAGAACTTTTGCCTTTACTTCCATGGAGAGAAAGCTTGAGGAGATAGATGAGAGAAGGTGGGTTAGGGTAGAGAGAAAGATGATAGAATGAACTTGGACCTACCCAATTTAGAGGGAGAGAGACAATAGAGTGAGGTGAGTGAACATTGACCAGACAATGTTAATGTATTATGATTGTTCAGGGCTACATATGTCTTTTCACCTCCTATTTTGTCTGCCAAAAAGACTAAAAGCTTAATTGAGTGTACTAAAAGTTTTTCCCTACACGATCTCTTAAATCAGGACTAAATAATAAAAACCTCTTATTTCATTGTACATATATTTGTGGAATATTTAGAAATATTTATTGAAATTAATAATAATAAAAATAAATATATAATTATACTAATAAAATTAGTATTTTTACCATTATAACAATCTTAAAGAAAAATATTTGGTGTTATTACTAATTGATACCTGTCAAGATGGTATGTGTGTTGGTAAACATTTCTTGATATATGTCTTTTTCATATTGTTATGGAAAATAATTTATGTCAAAATTTTAAAATGAACTATTTATGCATATGTGATGCGTTAAATAATTATTCTTTCGTAAATATATGAATTTGAATAACATATTTTTGCGTTTTATTTTGTGTTATATGTTTGACATATCTATTGCATGATTATATTTTGATGATTCAAAATATATTAGTCTTTTATTTTATTTATAGATTGATATATTTTGACTCTTATGAATAAACCAAATGTATCGGTGGTTGGAACACCTAATACAAAAGTCATGACTACACATGTATCTCATGGGGAGAAATTTGAGAAGTTTGACATAACTTATTTTAAGATATGGCAACAAAAAGTGTTGTTTTATTTAACAACATTAAAGCTTGCTAGAATCCTTTGAGAGGATGCTCAATCCATGACCAGTGACGCTAATAGACACATCAGTCCACAACTATAGTGGAAGCTTAGAAACATGTTGATTTCTGTTGCAAAAAAATATATTTTTAATGGATTGAATAATACACTCTACAGTGTGTATTTTTCAGTTAAAACAACAAAAGAGTTGTGAATCACTTGAAAAAATAGAGGATGTCGGCACTAAGAAGTTTATAGTTAGAAAATTCCTAGGCTATAAAATGATGAATTAAAAAACATAGTCAGTCAGGCTGAGGAACTTCAAGTGCTTTTGCATGATATTTATATGGAGGGAATGACTCTAAGTGAATCATTCCAAGTGGCAACTATTATTGAAAAATTATGTTCTTTTTGGAGTGATTTGAAGAATTATCTTAAATGTCAAAGTAAAGAGATGAGTCTTGAAGATCTTATCTTAAAATTAAGAATAGAAGAGGAACATCATGTTGTTGATAAGCGAGTGGATTTCCTATGGAATCTAAAGCCAATGTGATGGAGTCTCGAAAGATCGACAAAAAACGAAAACATTTTTTAAGCCCAATTAATGTCTTTAAAGGGAATTTGAATATAAAGTTCAAAGGTAACTATTATGTTTGTGGTAAGTTAGGACATCGTACTGAAGAATATTACAAAAAGATTGTGACAAGAAAACTTCAAAAATCAATCTATCAAACTAATGTGACAAAGGTTAATAACATTTCTGATAAAATTGGTGAAATGCATGTTTCAGTTTAACGGATGTTATATATTTTAGACAAAAGTGATTTTTAAACTATTTTAAGTCTAATTATTTATTTATGATTTAATCATTGGTTGATATATTTTCATCAACATGTTATTCTTAGGGAGAAGGCGAACGTGAAATATTGATTTATCAAAGATCATTAAAATGTGAATGAAAAATTGTCTTTCAATATAGTCCTATGAAGTTTATTAAAATTGTTGGGTTTATCCCATATTGGATGTGGAAGGGATTGGTGGTTGGATTATAAGTGCGAGGAAAAATCTCACCTCCTGAGCTAATTTTTGGGTTGAGAGATGCCCAATACCACCCTATACCGGTATCAAAACCTAGGTTACAACAACAGTGGCCCAATAGCCACAAAGGGAGAGACTTGTCAAGGGTTAACCGACCAAAGGCCCGATGTGTAAGGGAGAGATTGTTGAGTTTATGTAATATCGGATGTGGAAGGGGCTAGTGGTCAGGTTATAAGTGTTAGAGAAAACTTCATTGTTGGTTTTATCACACATCGGATGTGGAAATGGTTGATGGTTAGGTTATAAGTACGATGAAAAGTCTCACCTCATGAGCTAGCTTTTGGGGTAGAGAAAGGCCCAAGACCACCCCTACAAAAATATGTAAAATGAGTAATCTCACATAGGTTAATGAAAAACACTTAAACCGTATTTATAATCTATTTTGAATTGTCGACCCAGGTCGGGTCATGCGTCATTGGTTTGATTTTGGACTTGGGTTGATCCAAGTAGAAATAATTATTTCTTGATTTTTTTTAAAATTGATTCTAGCAATTTTCTTAACCAAACAAGACTTATCTTTTCATATTTGTAGCTCATTTTTAATAAGGAGTTACATGTGATAATTCTTAGTGGCTTTAAAGTGTTCTTAGTGACTTTAAAGTAAGATTTTTGGTGTGTTAGAGTTGCTAATTTGTTTACTCTATAAATAGATAAATTTGTATTATTATTTGGGTATACAAACATAAGACATCTTGCACTACACATACACATTAGTATATGTTAGTTTATTCTTGAGAGAGCGTTCAACGCATGTTTTGTTCGCCAGATCCTTTGATTTCGAGTGCTAGTATCAAAATATTGTGATCGTTGTTTTTTGGGAAACAAACGTCTGAGTAACTGTAAACGCCTAAGCGGAGGCGAAATTTACTTAAAGGAAATATCGTTAAACGATAACCTTAATAGGTATAAAGTTCTGAGATTATCATTGATAAATGATTGTAAGTATAATTCTATTTATTTACTCATTACATGTATTTTAATTTATAATTGAAAAATATAATTTATAATGTTTGCGAATGCTCTAAAATATTCGTTGTCGTATATTTTACATTTTGAAATATTTACTGTCGCATATATGGGTTCTAGAATAATTGTTGTGAATTGTTTTACATTTTGTAATATTTACTATAAGTTACATTCAATAAATTTCACTAAGAGTTGATTTTTTTATTGTTTATGAATATTATTTCATTATATATATATTTGTGACATATAATAAATCTTTATTGAAAATAATAGTAATTTAATTTAATTATGTTAATTAAAATTAGTATTTTCACTATTATTTCTAACAATATATATGAGAAATATCTAGAATAGTAAAGTATTTTTTAACTGTGTTATGTAATATAATAATAATAATAAAGATAATGATAATAATAGCAAAAATAATATTTTATTTTATTTTATTATTTTATTTGAGTTTTTGTATGTTTGGGGATGCTAAATTATGACATCCTTTATAATTAACTTAGGGTAATAGGAGAAAAAGACGTGAGCTTTGAGTGTTTAGCCAAAAATATTTAAGTCATAATTGCATGATTGGCATGCAGTACAATATGACTAAAAAAAATTATTAATAAAAAAAAAGTACATTAAAATAATTTCAAGTCATAAATGTAAGATTTCACTGTAACGTCAAATTGATTTTTTTTTTTTTGAAAGAAGTGTGAAATCTCTAAATTAATATACAAAATTAGAAGAGGGACAAGTATTTTAATACTTTTATTGATAATTCAAGATCCATTGGAGGAATATGTATTCCATAAGAAGTAGAACGAGACATCTTAAATATATATATTTTAGAAAGGTATGAGCCCAATATACTAATACTTAAAAATATAGGGGTGCCTTGATAAGTTGGTAATTTTTATCCTTAAAGAATAAAATTTGATGAGGGTATTTTCGGGCACAATTGAGTTAGCATTTGGGACCCAACCATGTGTCAATCCTCATAATGATATAAATGCATTATGGAATCCACAACGCCATGTTAGAACATACGCCGACCACAGATCTTCCCTGGAATCTCCTTTACACTCAGGGAGGAGTAAGGTGCCCCGCAAGGAAGTGCCTCCCTGGGTTTCGCGCTGTGCCCTAGACGGCTAACTTCAAGGACTTGCCCGTTCACCTCAATCATCTCTCTATTTTGGCTCGTTTCTCCTCCAGGACTACACGGATCTCTATTTTTCTCTACCAGCTCACCATCACAGGCGTGACAAAGGCCTGCGGGGTTCACCAAATGGGCTCAAAAGCCCAAGTCCAGTGATTGCTCCTAAACGCTCCGGATTATTAGCTAAACACATGGTTTCATCTAATTAACCGTGCTTAGGCCCGACTAATTATCTTCGATGCCTATATATACCAGGGGCTATACAAGCCAGAGGTACATTTTTTTAGCGCATGCTTTTAGTTCACTTGCTTACTTGACGCATTTATGTACCTTTTCTCTCTGAGCTCTTATTCTCATGCCAGAGGGGCTTCATTCGAAAAAATTCCAGTCTGAGCCTTCTGTAAGTACCATTCCCTAAGGAGTAGAACTCTGAACACAGTAGGTCAATCCTCCCAGGACCCAATACAGCTCACGTGAATAATTTTCAACCGTCAACTCCATCTAAGCAAAAGGACATTTGTCACCCGACTGGACCATACTTGAGGTGTTGACCACTTTAGGACACAAACAGTTTGGCCGTCGTCTGTGGGAACCGTGCAAGAAGTCTTCCCCTGATCATTGCTCTATACTCAATTAAGCCTGGATGATCATAAGATCTAGTCGGACAGACAAACTAAGAACAGAATAAAGAGAAGACATGTCAAAAACTCCAAGAGCACACCCCTAGCTCATACTAACAAGGATAACTAGCCCCCAGGACTAGGCAAGACCATCCACTCTGCCACTTGGAATTGCGGCACTAACCTCAGGAGTCGTGGAGGCATCTCGGGTTTATTTTCTTGAACGCCAAATGAGTGAGTTCAAGTCATGTGTACAACTCATCTTCGCGCGCTTGTCGTTGTCCCTTGTTTAGCGTGGGCCATTTCTCTAGACTACAGCATCCAAGGAGCCACCTTAAGATCGCATTGTTCTCATAACTACTTCGAATGGGCATGTGCTCGAGGTTTGCCCTCTGCCTCGCAACCCTGGGCTTGTAGGACAGGAGAGGGCCCCATCGGTAGTGTCGAGATCTCCACCTCCTCCGTGTGCGTGAATTTGTGACAGAGGACCTGTCAGTGTCCCTTAATGGTCGAGCTCCTTATCGATCAACCAGGTTCGATCTCAGAGGCTAGCATGAACATGAAATTAGCTTATACTCACCGCCCTTCCGTCACTCTATGGCCCGAGCTATGGGCAGTCATGTACGGGGGGGAGCCCCGAGAAGGGGAGACTATGAAATGCCATCTGGCTGATATGGAAGCCCACCTCTAAGAGGTGCAAGGAGACCGAGCAGGACCGGGTGTTATTGTAGAGGTGAGGTTTCCGTTTGTGGAGGAAGTTGTAGAAGAAGTAGTGCCAAGGCGCTTCACTCACCCTAAGATGAGTCCATATGATGGGACGCTAGATCCCGTTGACTACCTATACATGTTTAAGTCTCATATGGACATGCAAGTGGCCTTTATATCTTTGTGGTGCAGAGCCTTTCCCATCGTCCTTAGAGATACAACAAGGTCATGGTTCTAGGGTTTGAGGACAGTATCCATCTCTATCTTCAAGGAGGTCGAGCAGTTGTTCCTAACTCATTTCAGCCACTCCTGGCGAAGGCTAAAGACTATGGCTCATATTCTCACTCTTCAGCATGAGCCTACTGAATCTTTGAGAGACTATGTTGAACGCTTCAACCGAGAAGCAAATATGTGTGACAACCTCCCTGAGAGTTTAGCACTGAATGCCTTTGTTAACTGGCTATGGTATCAGATGTTGTCGCATAACCTCTACTCTAACACTGTTCCCATTCTTGATCAAGCTCTAGACTGTGGGACTAGGTTCCAAGGTGCTAATGTCACACCCCACCCCGGACACCCGTCACCTCTGGGCCTGCGTGACGTTGACATGACATCACCTATCCAACTATATCAACCAAAAATACATCAGATATACCAAATTAAATTCTATACAACATACATAATTTTTCAACTATAAGGATATTTTCGCTTCAACAATAGGAACAATAAACTAAAACTCATGAACCTTCCTTAGGTTCACTTCTGACAGCTCGTCTCAAATTTCACTCCTACGACTCCAACGCATGACCCGGATAACTTTATCTAGTGCCAGTAGGGGACCGACTGACTCTTATCCGCTCCACTTGTGAGTGTACTGCCTTCTTAGTAAAAATATTTTTAAAATAATAATTCATTCTACAACATCTAAATGGATCAAGCGTAAGTACATAAACATCACATAACTTGTAAAAATCTTCATAATATATGCAGTGAAAATAAAGCAATATATATAAGTTCCATTTCAAAACCATCCAGTATAAAAATCATACCAATCACTATAATAAATAATAAATCACCCAATATAAGTAAAACACCGTATCTCTAAACACCACTCTACCACAACACACACTGGTTAGCCATAGTAATCATTTTAACCTCACGATCGGGAGTTGTAACGGTACCGTTCCATCCGTAGGATATGCCTTCCTACGAACACCCATCACTCCGCCGAAGTGGATAATCACTGCGTAGTATAATCCACACCCCTTATGGGGATAATATAATCCACACCCCTTACAGGGAGAATATTCACATCCATTATGGGAAGAAATCCACACCCCATTACAAGGAGAAATATAATCCACACCCCTTACGGGGAGAATATCCACATCCCTTTTAGGAAGAAAACTATGGCATCATCTAAATCAATAATATCGTAAAAAATCTACACCCCTTACGGGGAGAAATCCATAACATCATCATCAAACCACAAATCTATAACAATCGTCTAATCAATATCGTCAATCCACATCGTCAAATCACAAATCTCAACCTTCATTACCAAAACCAATTTAGTTCAAAAATCATGTTTTTCACTTTCATCTAAAAACCCACTGATTTCAGTAAAAACCATTTTTCCACCTTTGTTTTATAAAACCAGGCATTTTTTCGCTCTCCTTTAAAATCACCAAATCCAACGTATCATTTTTAATCTTTTTTTTTAAAACCAACACAATTCAACGAAAATCTATTTTCTCAACTCACCCAAAACCTGCTTGATCCATATCATTTATAAAATCATACAGTTTTTTAAGTAAACACATTTTTCATTTCATATATATATATATATATATCAAAATAAATTTGTCAAGAAGAGAGTACACTCACCTGAATGTCTATTTCCGTAAACTCTTACCCACTATCCTTTACCGGTACTCCTGTGCCTGCGAACCTAATAGGGACAAGCCTAAATTAATATTTTATGTAAACATAACTAAATCAGAAATTGTAGACTCCAAATTTCGTAATTTTCTATTCCCCGCGCTTTAATATAAAATTTACTATATCGATCTATTTCTTATCACCATTTTTCAATTTAGACACTTAAATACATATATTAAGGAAGTTCGAAATTCTACCTTTTCCAAAATTTTCTGAGGGCCGCGAGATTGGATCATTAATTTTAGTGGGGTGGTTTGTGCGATTTCTCCTTTTTTTTTTCCCCCTTTTTCTTTTATTTTTCTCCTTCATTTTCCTGCGTTTCCTCTTCTTCCTATTTTGTTTGCTGTTTCGGTTCCTGTTACAACCCTGACTAACCACCCTCTGATCACGCCACCGCCTGTAGGCCATCCATAACCAACCTCAACCACTTACAACTTCACACACACACACACACATACAAACGTAGACCAAGTAGAGGAGCACACACACACCCCGACAGTTTCACACATACCCATTTATCTCTTTTTCTCTAAAATCTACTCCGGCGTCAACTCCGGCGACACCCCACACCACCATACACACAAAACATATGAACAACCTCCACCCATACCCACAACTAAACACTCACTGTAGTCTAACGACGACGGATGAGCGACACCCTCACACACCATGTTCGAACCATCGTCGGACCAAACCCCCCCCCCCCCCAACTAATACCGGATGATGAGCAGCAATGCACACCCACTTGCTGCTGAACGGAACACTCACACTTACACAGTGGCACCCACACACCACCCACCTGAAATTATCGACAAACCATCCTCTCTCTCTAACCCACCGCCGGCGACGACTTCGGCGATTAATGGCGAGTACTTCCATGCTCACACACATGCGGAACGGCCGACCAAACACCGCCTGAACCTATTTCTCTCTCCAGTTTTCTCACAGCTGAACGGCGATACCGCCGGCCACTTCATTCTTTCTCTCTCTCTTTCTTTTTCTCTTTTGATTTGTTTATCGATTCTTTCTCTCCCTCTCCATCTGTATATATGTATAAATGTATATATACATATATATATATATATATATATATATATATATAGAGACAATGCTCACCGACTCGACTCTCTCCGTTCTTCTCGATCTTTCGACTCTTCTCCCGACACACGCACAATCATACACACACACACATACACACACACACACACACACACACACATATTATATAAAGATATAAAATATCTTTTTTGTAATTACACTAACCCCCCTTCTTTTTACTTAGGATATTAATTGAACTCATATTTTACTTTCAATGCATTTGAAAATTACAATTCGACCATTAAAATTTTAAATCACATAATTAATATCACAATCCACCCCAATATTTTTAAGATATCTTAAAATGCGACTAAAATTGTTCGTATACAAAAATCGGGGTCTTACAGTTGACCTCCGTGCTACAACCAGGAGGAAAATGGAATGAGTGAAAAAGCTGAGGGAACCAAGGAATAGAGGTCCAAATCAAACTCAAGGCTCAAGAAGATTACAGGTAGAAGAGAGATTAAGATCCCTTCCTGGGGAAAAGAGACCACTTCCTCTCTCAGGGCGCTACCAGTAAGGGTTCACCTTGCTGACATCCTCGGATGCCTCCATCTTCGCAGAGAACTCAGGACATGACGTTTTTCCTCCTCCGCCACCTCTAGGACAAAAACCAGCCAAAAAGGTAATGACCAATCACTGTGAGTTCCACTGGGACTTGGGTACTCTATTGAAAATTTCTTCCAGCTCTGGTAGAAAATCGAGGCTTTCATTCGAAGAAGATTTCTTAGAAATTATGTCCAGAGAGAATCAGGAGTGCCCCAATGAGAAAGAATCGTCGGTAGAGCATCGGGCCCAGAGGAGACAAGAAAACCACACTCTTCTATAGCCTCGGAGGGCTGAGGCCGAGAACGATCAATAATGCATCAAAGGCGAGATTACTGTCATCCACGGTGGATTTGGCTCCAGAGGAAAAACGTTGTCATCTAGGAAGAAGCATGAGTGGAGGCCCAAACGGAATATTGACAATGACATGTACAAGATAAGCGTGTCGACGTTGCCTCACACAATATTATCTTATTCAGCAAGGCAAATCTCTAAGGAGTATATATGCCCCATGATGACGCCTTAGTTATCATTTCCCTGGTTAATAATTTTAGGATGGGGCGCGTTCTGGTCGACGAAGGGAGTTTAGCTAACATCATCTTTAAATGGGCCTTTGATAAGCTGAAGACAAAGACGGGCGGTCTACAACGCACCAAGTCTTTCCTAGTTGGTTTTCGGAGAGAGGTAGTCAAATTCCTCAGATGGGTATTTCTTCCCGTCAGGATTGAGACAAGTCCAAGGTTCAAGAAAATATAAATTAAGTTCTTAATTGTGGACAGACCGTCGTCCTATAGTGCTATCATAGGGCGACCGACCGTCTCAGCATTCAAGGCCATTTGCTCTCCGGACTATCAAGTCATGAAATTCCCAACTAATTAGGGGATCGAAGAAGTTAGGGGTGACTAGGAGCCATCATGAGCTTATTCTCGGAGGGCACTGGAACAAAAAAAAAAAAAAATAGCAACCAGCGTTGGGGTCAGGGCCCTAAGAGTCTGAGCTAGCAACTCCTAAGCTTATGACCCTAGATGCTAAAGAAGTCCTGGTGTCAATTGATGACCCCATGGATGAAAAGTTGGGCCCCCACCCACATGAAGAATTGGTTGATGTTTCAATTCACCCAAGTCTTAAAGAAAGAACTGTCAGAGTAGGAGCCAAGCTCACCGCAGAACAACAGGCTGAGCTCTCAAAGCGGCTACGAGAGAACGTTGATGTGTTCGTCTAGTCCCATGATAAGCTCATAGGATTTGATCCAAAAGTGATCTTGCATAGGCTCCACACAGATCCACACCATCCTCCAGTCAGGCAAAAAATGAATAAGTTTTACCCTGAACACCAAAAAATCGAGGAAGAAATACAAAAATTGATCAAGTCTGGCATTGTGGAAGATGTGACATTTCCAGACTGGTTGTCCAATGTCGTGCTCGCCCCTAAAGTTAGAGGCAAGTGGAGACACTGCGTTGACTTTAAGGATCTCAACAAGGCCTTCCCCAAAGACTTTTTGCTTCTACCGAGGATTGATCTAATCATCGATGCCACGACAGGTCACAAGCTCCTTAGCTTTTTGGACGCTTATGTCAGCTGCAATCATATCCCCTTGTTCCCCCTAACAAGAGCAAGATGTCCTTCATCACGGACATAGGAACATATTGTTACAAGGTGATGCCCTTCGGCCTGAACAACGCCAGAGCCACCTATCAGAGGTTGGTTAACAAAATGTTCAAGGAGGAGATTGGTAAAGCCATAGAAGATTACATTGATAATATGCTAGTAAAATGCTAGCAAGCTCACAATTACTTGGTGCACCTCCAGAAATGTTTTAACACGCTAAGAACTTATCGGATGAAGCTCAACCCCACCAAGTGTATCATCAACGTCTCTGGCAGGATGTTCCTTGAGTATATGGTCTCTCATCTAGGGGTGTAAACGAGCTGAGCCAAGCAGAGTAGTAGATGTACAGGCATGTTTATTTAAGATAAAATTTAAGTGAGCCGAGCTTTGAACTGATTATTTGAACTTGGCTTGGCTAAAACAAATGGAGCTCAAGCTCGAGCTTGAAAAGCTCGTTAATTATTTTGAGCTCGAGTTCGAGCTCGAATAGCTCGATAAAGATGACTTTAAAATCTAATTATACAAGTTTCATTTTAAAACATTAATCAACTGACCTATTCATGCCTTAAAGATGACTTTAAAAACACCTACTCATATGACCAAATAAAATACCTGCTTATATAACCAAATAAAACACATGTCCAAACTCCAACCAAATCTATTTAAACTCTAACCTAATACCAAACTATTACAATATAAAAATCACAAAAGCCAAAAATACATCAATATCATTAAGATATGACCAAATAAAACCTGTCCAAAAACTAATCCAAACCATTACATAACAACAAATGTCAAAACCAGCTCTGTCCAAAGCAGTCCAAAAGCAATCAAACCATTACAATAGCTCTATCCAAATCAATAGTCCAAATCTATCCACAACACAAACATCACTGATGAGTGATTTATTTACCAATAAATCAAGTACTTTTATATTTAATTATTTATGTGTTTTCAAGTATTTTTGTTAGTTTAATATGTTTTTGTGTTGTTTTATAGGAATACAAGTAAATGGGAGAAACGGTGTAAAATGCGTATAGGTACAGTAAATTCAAGACCCTTTTTTACCATGATAAAATCCAATTTTGGAAAATCTCAAAACATAGAAGTTGTATATCTATGTCTTAGACTTCTATAGGTTTTTGAATCACCTCAATCGGAATTCGAACGAGAAAGTTATAGCAAAAATATGAATCCGGCGCCGACATTATCCAAAGAGCGATGCAGCGCTAATTTGAGTGACCTTTAGTGCCCTCCTATCGGTGGGTTTCTGGCCTTAGTGTGCTGCAACGTGCTAAAACACACACCGCAGTGCCATCTGTCGCATCTGAACCCTATTTTAGAGTATTTAAGCTCATTTTGATGGGGAGAAAAAGATAGACGGAGGAAGAACAGAGGGGAGGCAATTTTAGTAGCAAAAGGAGACGATTTTGGGCAAGAAAACACCGGATGATAGTATTTTGATGCGAGATTGATGAAGAAAACATCATTGGTGGCACATGGAATTGAAGATTTGGAGCCCAAACCCACAATAAGCATTTTTGCTTTTCTTCTCTTTCCCTAATCTTGATTTACCTTTGTATTTGTAATACTGTGTTAGAACATGTTTACAATTATGAATTTATTAAAAAAATTGGTTATGTATTTGTCTATGTTGAGCTAATATCTAGATCTAGGGCTTGATGTAGTCTCGTTTGAACCGTATTGTGAATCTTTTGTCAATTGTTAGATTTAATTCCATTTTATGCATCTCTTAGGCCTAATGTGTTTGATTCATGAAGCCAATGAGTTAGACGAGTTTAGGTTGCGAATTTTATACTCGGGAGATGTTGAATTCATAACTGGATTTGGGAGTGCATAGTTTAGGTTGTTGTGAGTTCGGGAGGAAATCAACACCTAATTAATCTAGTTGGGAATTTAGGATTTGTGAAATTGGGAGGTGATCAAGTTCTAGATTTACCAACTAGATTTTCCATTCAATTGTATTTTCCTTCTTCATGCTTCCATTATATGCTCACATACGGTATTTTGATTGAATTGAGAACTTAGGATTTGACACTCGGGTGAGGTAATCTTGGGTTCGGACTTAGGTTAAACACAACGTAAATTTTAATAGATCGAGAGATATTTAGAGCTTGTGTAATTTATAAGGTCGGGTATAACGAATGTTTTCACCTAAATACGGGATAGGGATATCGGTATTGAAGTGATTACATATTCTCTCACTTGACGTTTGGGAGAAGTAGTGAGAGAGAAATAGTACAAGGACCTTGATTATTAAATAAACAGAATTAACTAATAATTACTAAATAGGATAACACGGGAATAACGAGATGAAATCAAGCCCCTAGAACATTTATGCATAGATAATCCATATTTTATTTTATTTTTGTAATTATATTTAATTTAGTTATTTTAGATTTATTAATTAAAAAACCACAAAATTCGATCGCCCAAATAAAGTTAAGTTACGATAATTGCGGTACTTAACGATAATTTAAACCAATTTTTGTGTATACAACAACCCTACTCTTCCTATACTATTAAAACTTGACTTGTACACTTGCAGTATCGTAGCGACGAAAATATTCGCTATGAAGTTTTTGGCGCCATTTCCAGGGATTAACGTTTTAAATTGTTGTTAATATTGTGAATAAGTACCTTGATTTTAATTTAGGCATTTATTTTATTTTTAATTTTTATTTTTTAGTTTTGTTTATTTTGCAAGGTACTTGGAGATGTTTGATCAACATGTCCTCTTGCAATTTTCTCAGCAAGATTCTGAGTCGTTTTATTGTGCTTGGAACGATACAAGGAGTTGCTCATTTGGTTCCCTAATCATGGTTTCTCGAAGGAGTGTCAACTACTAAACTTCCTCGATGGGTTACAAGCCGCAACAAGAATTCGGGTGGAAGAAGAAAATGGTACCATCTCTTTCTACCAATTAACTGCGGACGAAGCCTATTTGTTGTTGGAAGATATGGTGGAGTTTGTTTGTTAGAGTTGAAATTACTCAACGAGTTACCAAAGTTTGGGGGATAGTTCAAATATTTCGGTGCCATGGATTGACACCCCGCACCAACCTGTGAAGTCTTCTCCCACCTTGAAAGAAATATTTGATGTATACATGGGGGAGACTCAAGTTTTCTGGAGGGAAACTCATGACCATATCAACAAGAATAAGGACCGTCTTGATAATATTGAGATGACCTATACTGAAATCGACATGACCGTAAAGTCTCTTAAGACGCAAATCAATCAACTAGTTAGCTACATTGAGACCGAGTCAGGAATGGTGGCACTGAGAGATGCACAAGCCACATCCATATGTGAAATCCACTACAAGGAACCGAATATGAGTGGGAGGAACTTGGGTATGTTCAATGACAATGATTCAAATGAGGAGGAAACCCAAGAATGGATCGACGTTGAAGAATCACAAGATGACATTTGTGAATCTTCACCTTTCGAGATCTATATTTTGATGCCAACACCGATCGACGATGATTACATTTACGAAGATCCGATGCGGCTCTCATGTCCTTCCCCACCTTTAACTCCGTTCTTTCTCGCCCGCTAAGCACATGAGCCGAAATGGAATCAAGTTAAGAGTACGTTCCATACACTGCCATATCTCACCAAGCTTGAGGGCGTTCTAAACCAAGATCCATATGTTGTGTTATATGACACATATTATGGGAGGAAGCTGCTCTTTAACGAGCCCTTCTCTGTGTCAAACTGAGGACGTTAAACCAATCATTTTTTGGGAGGCAACCCAAGTTTTCAAATAACGGGGCCTAAGGGTGCATGCTATGGGAGAAAGCCCCACACTAGTTACCTTGCCTGGAGCATCACCGCCAACCACACTCGGAGGCGAGATTGTCTTGCCTCCTAGGTACATGTCTTGCTCCCTTGTGCTTAATTTGAATATATGTTTCACTTTGAGTTTGGGGGTGAGACACATGTTAGCGTATGTGTGTTGGGTTAGGAAATGATTGTGTGTGTGATTATATCCTATAACTTGTGTTCTTTTGGCCATGTTTTCAGTTTGTTTTTATTTTTAGGTTTATTTGAATAAATTGTGAGTTTTGTTGAGATGACATGACTTAAAATCGATAACGAGTTTAGACACGTAATGTTCTCTTAGATCTTTCGAAATGCATGTCATTGAGATTTCTGTGTGCTTGACCCGTATTGATTGAAATTCACTCTTGACTTCTTACACTTGAGCACCATGAATCACGATCACTTGTCCTTTTGGGTACTCGAAAAATATTTATGTGTTGTAGGTAGACTTTGAAATCTCGTGAACACTAGAATCCATTTGAGTGAAAATTGAGGCAAAATACTAGGTTATGTGTTGTTGCAGAGATGATTTAAGCATTCTTTGGAGCATTTGGGCCTTTGAAGCTAACCCGAGAAAATTGTTTATCCTTCGTTACCCCTGTTGAACCTTATTGCCTAATTCTTTTATTACCCACATTTGTGCATCCACCCCACTAAATGCATTTTCACTTCCTAAACCCATCACTAATTGACATGTAACATGGATCATTGAGTGTAAGGATCAGAATGGGTTGTGTTTGGAAAGTTATTGGTGAACTGGATTATGTATTTCATTTTGTTTTTAAATTGTTTATGTTGTAAAAAACAATTCGTTGTAGTATAGTGGTGAGTATCACATCCGTCCCCTTGGTTTTTTCCTAAAACATTGGGGACAATGTTGAATTTGAGTTTGGGGGTGTGGTTCTCACCTATTGAAAAAAAAAGTGTGTTTTGGTTTGTTTTGTGAATAATACATTGTGGGATCGATTAAAAGAATACATATAACAAAAGGGAGAGTCAGTGAAATTTTTTCTCAAAAATCGTGTAAGATCCAAGAGTTGTGATACATGCCTAGGGTGATTTGAGCGTAAAAATGATATTTCCATCCACCTTTTACCCTAGCTATACATTACAACCTGCAAAATCCTTTTAATATCGAATGACATATGTACCTACACAATTAGTAGAGAGTAACACTAAAAATGGGCTTATGATTGTTCTTTTATTCACTATTTAGAGATTGTTCATTGTTCCCTTAGCATATAAATAAATCTGAGGCTTGTTTGGTCGGGTGAGAGTGATTGTGCACGCACTTACGCATCTGGAGTCTTGATTAGCTTGAGATTGATACTTAAAGCCAAAATTCTAGATAATCTCAATGTGTGCATTTCATTTGAGCTTGGAGCATATTGTCGTCGGGTGAGAGTGATTGTGCACGCACTTACACATCTGGAGTCTTGATTGGCTTGAGATTGATACTTAAAGCCAAAATTCTAGATAATCTTAATGTGTGTATTTCATTTGAGCTTAGAGCATCTTGTCGTTGCGGAGATTATTACACGGTTTTTGATTCGATACAAAACTCACATTTTTATCATTAACTTTTTTAGTACTTGATTTGTTTTGTCTTTTCTTTTCTTTTCTTTTGCTTGAGGACAAACAAACGTTTGAGTTTGGGTGTATTTGATGAGTGATTTATTTAATAACAAATCAAGTACTTTTAGATTCAAATATTTGTGTGTTTTCAAGTATTTTTGTTAGTTTAATGTGTTTTTGTGTTGTTTTATAGGAATACAAATAAATGGGAAAAACGGTGCAAAATGCATACAGGTGTAGTAATTTCAAGACCCTTTTTGACCACTATACAATCCGATTTTGGATAATCGTAAAACATTGAAGTTGTAGATCTATGTCTTAGAGTTCCATTTATTTTTCAATCACCTCAATCTAAATTTAGATGCGAAAGTTATGGCAAAAAATACAAATTAGGCGCTAGCGCTGTCCAAAGCGCGCTGCAGCGCGAATTTGAGCACCCTTCCATCAGTGGGTTTCTAGCCTTAGTGTGCTGCAGTGCTGTCTGTCGCATCTGAACTTTATTTTAGGGTATTTAAACTCATTTTGATGGGAAGAAAAAGAGAGACGAAGGAAGAACAGAAGGGAGGTGATTTTGGGATAAAGAGGAGGCGATTTTAGGCAAGAAAACACAGGATGATGGCATTTTGATGCGAGATCGACGAAGAAAACATCATTGGTGGCATGTAAGATTGAAGATTTAGAGCCCAAACCCACAATAAGCATTTTCTCCTCCCTAATCTTGATTTACCTTTGTATTTGTAATAGTGTGTCAGAACATGTTTACAATTATGAATTTATTGAATAGATTGGTTATGGATTTGTCTACGTTGAGCTAATATCTAGATCTAGGGCTTGATGTAGTCTCGTTTGATCCGTGTTGTGAATATTTTGTTAATTGTTAGATTTAATTCCACTTTATGCATCTCTTAAGCCTAATGTGTTTGATTCATGAAGCCAATGAGTTAGACGAGTTTAGATTATGAATTTTATACTCGAGAGATGTTGAATTTGTTACTGGATTTGGAAGTGCATAGTTTAGGTTATTGTGAGTCCGGGAGGAAATCAACACCTAATTAATCTAGTTACGAATTTAGGATTTATGAAATCGGGAGGTGATAGAGTTCTAGATTTACCAACTAGGTTTTCCATTCAATTGTATTTGCCTTCTTCATGCTTCCATTATATGCTCACATACGGCATTATGTTTGAATTGAGAACTTGGGATTTGGCACTCAAGAGAAGTAATCTCAGGTTTGGACTTAGGTTAAACACAAGGTAAGCTTTAATAGATCGGGAGATATTTAGAGCTTACGTAACCTATAAGGTCGGGTATAGAGAATGTTTTCACCTAAATACAGGATAGGGATATCGGTATTGAAGTGATGATATATTCTCTCACTTGACGCTTGGGAGAGGTAGTGAGAGAGCAATAGTACAAGGACCTTGATTATTGAATGAATGGAATTAACTAATAATTACTAAATAGGAAAACACGGAAATAACGAGAGGAAATCAAGCCCCTAGAATATTTTTGCATAGATAATCCATATTTTATTTTATTTTTGTATTTATATTTTATTTAGTTGTTTTTGGCTCAGTAAGCTACTCAAGAGGGGGGTGAATTGGGTAGTATTAAAAAAATTATCAGAATATTAATAACGCTTCAAAAATTCAAACAATTATTTTTATTCTAAAATTAATATTCCTTTAAATAGGTAGGAACCAAACCTTTACACAATAATTCTTTTCACAAGCTCAGAATCAACCTTTACAAATTCATTTTCTCAAGCTCAGGAATAACCTATTTTTTTTCCTAGGCTCAAGAATAACCTCTACTTTTTACAAGCTCAAGAATAACCTAATTATTTTTGTACCTTAGGCTAAAGAATCAAAACCTCACAGAAACGCTCCAACTATCCTTTTCCCAAGTAAGGATGAAACTTTTACAAAACACTCACAATTAATTCTATAAAGGAAGAATTAACACCTCAATCTCTTTATCGAAAGAGATTGAAACCAAGCTACCCCTAATTAGATACTCCCAATAGTACCTAATCCACACACAACTCACCAATTATAAGAAATTGATAAGTTTTTCCCACTCGGAGCTTCTACCACCTCAAATCAATTTAAACTCGATTAATGTCCCGATAATTACTAGTGATAGAATTAAGTGAGGAAACAAAAATCTAATTATAAAAATAATGTGGGTAGCACAAAATTGAGCACGTAATCAGATTATCTCACAAATCGTTTTAAAATAATTTTAGTACTTTTAAAGTTCGAAAATGATTTTTCATACAATCAATTAACCAAACAAGTAATGATAGTAATAGACTCAATAAAGAACATGCTTGGAACACTTTCGCCAAAAATCTGATTATGATAAATATGAATAGCACACAAATAAGTATGTAATCAGATTTTTACCAAAAATCGTTTTAAAATATTTTTATGCTATTTAAAGTTAAGAAAATAATTTTATCAAGATATTATCAACCAAGCAAATATAGAAAATAAATATGCAGTAAAGATTAATAGCTTGGAAAGATCTCACTCGGATAACACCGAAGAATTATAGATTGGAATGCTAGATAGCACAACTCGGTGATGCTTACACAATCAACGCTTTAACTCAAGAACTCCTCAATAATTGATCTCACAATTTGATCTCTCAAAATAATATCAGAATGATTACTCTTATAAAAACTTATGAACTTAATAGTTCTTGATATAATGTCTTTATTATGTGAAATCCGCAGGTTTATATATAAGAAATTTAAACAAGTCCTCAAACGGCTAATTTTTAAATGATAAGTATCTAAAAAGCACAAATAGACATCATATATTATTATATTTCATTTTAGGAATATTTGACTTAATTAAAGCTTTCAAAACATTCAAATTAATCGCTCAAATATTTATCAAACTCAAATCGATAGGATAAAAATAATTATATGAACCAATTTGAGAAATAATCAAAATATATGAACCATATCTATAGGGATGACAAAATATCAATGATATATCTTTAATACTATCATATCCCTAAAATTTATCTCATATCTCAACCATTAACGGCTAGTAACGGCTACTATTTGATCAGAATCCTCAAAATCCTCTAAATCTAAAATAGATTCATCAGTCGACCGACTAACGCCCATAAGTCGACTACTCGATTCAGGATACTAGCCAAGCTAAAATTCTTTCGCCTATTGGTCGACCGCCCATCCATAATCTGTCGACTGAACGATTCAGAGAGTTTATTCTTTAGCCACAGGTTTACCTACCTGTCGACCTAACAATTTAGGGACTATGTCTAATTTTCATAAGTCGACTTATTTGTCGACTGGACCATGCAAAGCTCCTTCCTTAATTTTATTTTAAATCATTTTCTTTGATGTTTTTGCCCCTTTAACCGATTTTTTTTCTCGGTTAGCTCCACTAACTTCTTAAATTCAATTTTAATCAATTATCTTTATTTCTTTTTCAATTATACATAGGAGCAAATAATTTCACTAATTAGGATCCCATAAAAAATACACATAATTATAAAATTATTTTTGTGTCATGTGTGATCCTAATCGGGATACATTAAGAGTAAAAATAGATTAGAGTTATTTTCACCTAGATTCTTCAGTATCTTCAATCTCTTAGTATCCATCTTTGCATCCTTCACAATTTCTTCATGATGTTATCATCTCTGCATTGTCTCTGCATCTTTTACAATTACTTCATGATATTGTCTGGAACTCTTTAAATTGAAACACTCAATAAAAATATTAGTTTTACCAAAAAATCAACATTTAATTGTTCATCAAAATCTTAAGATCAACAATTGTTTTAGATTTATTAATTTAAAACCACAAAATTTGATTGTCTAAATAAAGTTAAGTTACGATAATTGCGGTACTTAAGGACAGTTTAAACCAATCTCTATGGATACAACAACCCTACTCTTCCTATACTATTAAAACTTGACTCGTACACTTGCGGTATCGTAGCGACGAAATAATTTGCTACCAATCACCAAATAAAAAAAATTACAAAAATAAATACCACAACCTCATTAAAGTATCGTAAACTCTTTGTATCCTGGATATTTATCCTTCAAAAAACCAAAAAAACAAAAAAATGGCCATAGATATTTTAATTAAAAATATTTTTATGTAATATTATAAAATAGTAAATAATATTATCATTGACTTTAGATTTTGGCTTGACTCCATGGATCACAAGACACCAATTAGAAGGGCAAAGTAACATTTGCACGGTATCCACAGATAAAGATGCACGATATTGATCAATAACTCTACCTCCGGCACTAAATGCAAATTCTGACACTACTGTAGTAATAGGAATAGCTAATATATCACCTACCAACTTAGATAACATATGAAACTTGAGGCTATTAACTTTCCACCACTATAAGGCATCAAATTTGGTAGTGGACCCTTCTTCACAAATGTAAACACTCTCTTTTAGGTACATGTTCAATTCCGATTTCACCGGTTGAATATTGTCGGCTCTTCTAATAAGACTCATACTGTGTTTTGTCACTAAGAACATTTCTACTCACGCTTTGATTGGAGATGATACTAGATGATGAACTACTTTCTCGAGATTGCTTACACATGGAGTATTCATGAGCCGATAAAGTGTACGAAGTAACTTAATCATCATAAAGCTCATATAGAGCATCACAAGCCATTTTGACATTTCTTTCTACTTCTTCACCTGAATATATTTCAGGAAAGCAAAACTCAACATGCTTCATTTTATATCTCTGATCTAATACCTCTGCTATAGAAATTAATAAGTTACACTCCCCCCCAATATTTTTCATATTTCTTTTCCAAAGCCAATGCCATTTCCCTCGTAAACTCATAATCATCATTTTTTGTATTTAATGCTTCTTTTATCCTCCACATCTCAGGAAGGGATAAATTAGATGTTGGATAATTAGATGCTGATATGATGTTGGTGATATCATTGAAAATACCTAAAAATTGACACACTTGGTTCACTTTAACCCAATCATCATCACTAGGTATGTAAGCAAAAATAGGATCTCGCTCTCGATACCTAGGAATTTTTTTTTTATATTCCAATGCAAAAATTAACATCAAATAGGTTCCATTCCATCTAGCTGGGCAATCCAATATCAATTTTCTTGAAGACAATAATAATTGTTTCGCTATTTCGCCGACCTTATTAAGGCGAGCTTTGTGAGGTGACAAATAATTAACCGCTTCCCTTACACACTTGACAATATCACTAATTTGCTTCAACCCATGTTGCACTAGAATATTAAGTATATGTGCACAACAACGTACATGAAAAAACTTGCCACCAAAAAATAAATTCCTTCTCAATGCAAAATTTGCTTTTAAAACTCCAACCGCAGTATCATTTTATGAAGCATTATTTACTGTAACAATACACATTTTATTTTCAAGTCCCCACCCTACTAAACAATTGGTAAGAGCATCGACAATGACAATCCCACTGTGAGGAGGACGATTGTTACAAAAATTTATCACACGTTTTTGTAATTTCCAGTCGGCATCTATAAAATGATAAGTAACAACCATATACCCTATTGTTTTCCCCGAAGATTTTCACAAATCAGTAGTAATACTAACCTTATTCACATCTTTCAATAAGATTTTTAACTTCTTCTTCTCAATCTCATAAGTGGAATAACAATCATTATTAATTGTGTGTCGTGATATCTTTTCCCAAAATGGTGTGCGCGCTCTCATGAATTTGTTAAACATAATATGCTCCATATGATTAAAAGAATATTTATGGGCAAGTACCATATTCGCAGCAAGTTCTCTAACTTTAGCACGATCAAATTTGAAAGAAACAAGAGTAGTTGCAACATCACTTGCACTAAATGCTAGAGTACTTTGAGTTTTATCCCCAGATGCAACATTTTTCTGCAAACACAATATCAAATGTCGTTGTAGTTGATTTGTGGCACCCGATTGAGGGACGGATAAAACAGATTTGCAAAAATTACACTTCATTTTTTTTACCCCTTCATCTGTGAATGCTTCCATGTCCTCTCAAACTTTAGAGGTCCTCTTCCTAGGCTTCATCTTATATGCATTTTTCTGAAGATTCTCCACCTCCGTTCTGTCAGGATCATTGTCTTCAACTCCCAAATCATTTTCATTATCCTCTTGGCTTTGGACATCTTCTTCATTGTCTTGAAGATTAATTGGAAATGATGTTGAATCTTCAAATGACATCATCTTAAAATAAAAAAGTATGAATCATAATCAACAATAATAATAAAAAATAAAAAATAAAACTCTACAAATAAGGACATAAATCAATATGGGAGTTTTGCTTCTTTCAGGCTAGAGTGTTTTTATTTTGTACATAATCACTATGCAAAGTTAATAAACTAATAAGGAAAAAAAAACACAACACTCTTGAAAATTTTGTTTTGTTCAGAAACTTGCTGCAATTTCAATATGGGACAGAGATTTGAGATAGAATTTGTAGAGGAAAAAAGGAAGAAGCAAAATCTCATGAAATAAGTGCAGCAAAATAGAAAATGCAAAAACATTAGTAATTGAAACACAAGAGAACAAAGCACCGTTCAATTAATGCGACTTATAAGCACGATTCAAAGCATAAAGAAGACATAAGTCGAGAGAGAGAGATAGTGTGTGTGTACCAGATCGCATCGGAGAAGGTAGAGACTTTGTCAGCAATGCAGGAGGCAGCGTTAGGATTATAGCTTGACACGGTTAAGCAGATCGACGTTAGTGTGAGCTCCGACAAAGCAAAATCGACGGCTGAGCAATAGAAAATAGAGATGGAGATAGAGAAGATTCGATGGATAGGAGAGACTCGTGAGCAGGAGATAGATAGGAGATGGAGATAAAGAGAAGAGAGTCACGGGCCTTACGGCTGATTTAGGAATTTGAAAGTAGAATTGAATGAAATCCTAGTTTTAATTCATAGGTATATATATTATTAATAAATAAATATTTTATTGTTCGCAAACATAAAATGAGCTCACGAACAGGCTCGACTTGTTTTGGCTTTGTTCGCGAACAAAAAACGAGTAGCTCGCGAACAAGCTCGACTCGACTCGTTTATTAAACGAGCATTTTTTGGAGCTCAAGCTCGACTCGTTTATTTTAGTAAACGAGTTCGAACGAACTTTTTGTAGCCGAGCTCGAGATGTTCATGAACAGCTCGGTTCATTTATAACCCTACTCTTAGAGCGGAATTGGTGCCAACCCTGACTAGATCACCGCTATACTCAACATATCATCACCCCGCTCGAAGAAGGAGATCTAAATGCTAACAGGTAGGCTTACAGGCCTGAACCGGTTCATCTCTAAGTCTTTAGAGCAATGTTAATCCTTTTTCAAGGTGCTCCATGGGAACAAAGACTTCACCTAGGCAAGTGAGTGTGAAGCTGTATTTTGTGATCTAAAACATGACAACTCTTCAGCTTCCCTGCTCAGCACCCCTAAGGGGGGTAGGAGTTATTTTTATACATTTTTGCTTCCTCAACAAAGGTGAGCGCAACCCTAGTGAGGGAGAAAAATAGTGTTAAGAACTTGGTGTACTACTCTAGCAGGGTCCTCCTTGATACTGAGACCAACACTCAAAATTCAAAAAGTTGGCTTATGCCCTGTTGATCATCTCTAGAAAACTCCAACAATATTTCTAGGCCTACACCATTGTGGTTCTAATTGATCAACCCCTGAAGCAGATCCTGCACTCTCCTGATATCTCAGGAAGGCCGATGAAGTACAATTTTGAGCTGGGACGATTCCATATTGAATATCGTCTGAGAACGGACATCAAAGGCCAAGTCCTCGTCGATTTCATCGCAGAACTCACCTTCCTGGAAAAATAAAATCCAGAAGTGAATCGTAAGAGACCTCCGTCCTCGGGAGACCTAGGGACTTTCTCCAACCCCTGCAACTTCGGCTCGATAGCGTGGCGACTCTACACAGATGGATCGTCCAATATAAGCGGTTGTGGGGTAGGGATGATTCTAGTAGCCCCGGATAAAGAAGTTGTGGAATACGCTATTCGGCTCGAATTCAAGGCTATGAACAATGAAGCTGAATACTAAACCTTGCTCACTGGTATTCGCTTGGCAAGGGAATTCAATATGCAAGCTCTCTTGGTCTTCTGTGACTCACAACTCATGATCAACCAGGTGAACGATGACTACATGGCCAATGTTGGCATACTTGGAGAGGATGGGGACGCTTATAACAAATTTCAAAAAAAAAAATCCAAGTGTCCCAAATCCCGCTGGAGGAGAACAGGCACGTTGACACCCTGGAAAACCTTACCTCGGTGGTGGAGTGGACTCTAAAGAGGTGCATCTATGTGGAATATCTTGATGCTTCAAGCATTGTAGCCTCAGATCCAATGGCTGCCATCTGTGAACTCACTGATGAGCCAACTTGGATAGACCCAACCAAGTAATACCTGGATCAGGGCACCCTCTCAGAAGAGCGGAAGGAAAACCGAAAGGAAACATTATCGATCAGCAAAGTACACTCTCATTAATGGAGTTCTGTACCGAAGATCACTCTCAAGCCCCTATTCCAGGTGTCTCCATCCAGAAGAATCCAAATATATCCTGAGTGAGACTCACGAAGAATTGAGCGGCAACTACTAGGGGGTTGGTCCCTCACTAGCAAGCTACTCCACCAAGGATATTTGTGGCCCAAAATGCATGAGGATGCCATGGAATTCGTTAAGAAATGCGATAAGTGTCAGAGATTTGCCTCGCACCCTCATCTCCTCCAACCGTGTTGGTTCCAATAATTAGTATGTGGCCTTTTTCCCAGTGGGACATTGATTTGCTCGAACCTTTTCCCCAAGGGACTGGGCAGAGGAAGTTTCTGGTCGTTACCATTGACTATTTCACAAAGTGGGTCAAGGCTGAGCCCTTGGCCTGAATCACCAAGAAAAAATTCCAAGACTTTGCATGGAAGGACATAGTGTGCCGTTTTGGGGTCCCAAGAGCAATTGTGTCCGATATTGGTACCCAATTCGACAACTCCCTCTTCATCACCTTCTGTGCAGAGTTGGGAATCAGGATGAACTTCGCCTCCCCCCGGCTATCCTCAATCAAATGGCTTGGTGGAGGTTACGAATAGAACTATCTTTCACGGGTTGAAAACAAGACTTGATAAGTTAAAATAATGATGGGTAGAAGATGTCTACCCTGTCCTTTGAGCGTACCATACCACTCCAAGAACTCCTACTAGAGAAATGCCTTTTGCCATAGCCTTTGGCTCCGAGGCCGTCATCCTCACAGAAATAAGCGTATAGACTCTCAGAACTGTTGAGACCTTTAATCAAGTTAGAAATGATGTGGTGTTGTCGTTAAACCTTAACCTCCTCGAAGAATGAAAGGAACAAGCCCAGGTACAGCAAGTTGCCTACCAGTAAAAGGCAACAAGATACTATGACTGGCGAGTCTGCCCTCGTTCCTTTGATATCAGTGGCCTTATTTTCAGAAAGGTCACTCTAGCCACCAAAGAACAAGGCGCCAGAAAATTGGCCCCCACCTGGGAAGGGCCATACAGAGTCACCGGGATCACACGTTTGGGCACCTACGATCTTGAAATAGAGGAAGGTATGCCACTCAGGCACCCGTAGAACGCTGACTGATAGGTTGAAAATACATATCTAGTTCTAAGCTGAATTTAGTAGTTTTCGAGTGTTTTAGTAATATTTTATTGCGTTTTTATTTATTTTTATGTAAATCAGGTGTAGGAATGTAATCGAGTGATAAAAAAAAAAAAAAAAACACTGGGAAAACAATAAAGAAATGATAAAAATAAATAAGGTTTCAGGACAGCAAATCCACCGCCAAGGCGGTGGAGATGTAGGGAAAATTGCACAAGTCTTACCGTCGCGGTGGTCATTCACCGCGGTAGCGGTGAAAGTCCAAAGAGATTAATGTTATCTTCACCGTCGCAGCGGTTATTCACCGCCGAGGAGGTGAAATTCCAGAGAGCTAAGGGTTTGGTTCACTGCCGCAGCAGTCATTCACCGCCGCGGCGGTCACTCTGTGCAGAAATTATCTATTTTTCTAGATATTTGGAGGCCTTCTATTTAAGCCTTTTTTTCCCCTATTTGTCAAGGACGCTCCACACATTAGAGACTTGATCTTAGGCTATTCTTGAGAGCTCAAAGAGGATATTCAATATTTGGAGAAGAGGAAGTAATCCCAGACCGATCTTTGGCGACAGAACTATTTCGCTCTAAGATTTGATCGTTCTTATTTTGTTTTTATCTTCGTAATCAATTTTTCATATATAATGATGATGAATCCTTTTTATTTTAATATTTGTATGGATAATATGATGGTAGGCTAGATAAATATTATCTAGGGATTGTTGTAATTCATGTAAATACATGTTTGATTTAATATATGTTATTTTAACGGTTGTTTGTCTAAATACGATTGTGTTTACTATTTTATTACAATTTTAATGTGTTTGTTAAGGTATTAGATTTGGTTTTGAGAATACAGGGTTTGACACTAAGGAGAGGTAACCTCGGATTCGGACTAAGGTTAAACACATCACGATGATCTAACGACCTGGGAAGGCGTTAGAAAGTGTGCAATCCATGAGGTTGGGTCAAGACTCATGTGACTATGTGTTATATAAAAGGCTAGAGGGGGACTTCGGCGTTAACGCAAAATCACATAATCGCTCATTTTACACTTGGGAGAGGTAATGAGCGAGTTTGAGATACCTAGATTATCGGATAAGATAAACACCGGTATTATTAATTAAACAAAGTTAAACATGTATTAAGTGAATGAAATTAATCCCTAGGTAATCCACTTAATTAGAATTAACCCAATAGTTGTTAGTTTAACTTAGTTTTTAAATATTCAACTTCAAACAATTCTTGAACCGTCAAGATAATATAAGACTATGCAAATTATGGTATTCAATTAATCAAACACGTTTCCCTGTGGACGATATCCGATCGAAAGATTCACTATATTAAAACTTAACCTCATGCACTTGCGAGTTAAATCAAGACGTGAAAAGTACCGCGCCCAAGTTTTTGGCGCCGTTGCTGAGGATCCTTGTTTTGATTTGGTTGATATTGTGACCAAGTGGTTGAATCTTAATCCAAACAATTCTTTTGTTTTATTTTCTTTCAATTAAATTCATTATTTATAATTTGTTTCATTTGTTGTGATCGAACAGTGCATGCGACGTAGTAGGAGTTTAAAATTCTTTACTCTTGATCCCGAGATCGAGCGTACCTTAAGAAGGATAAAGAGAGAGGGAGAAGAAGCCAAGCTCAAACTATGGCTAACGGTGGAGATAATCATATGCCATATATGCCTCAACAACCGCCGGTTCCACAAGCACTACCGCAGCAGCCTCCGGAGCAGGAAGTTCCACAACAGGTCCTTAGGGACTACTATCGGCCTGTTATGTTTGAAAACTACTTAGGATTTTGGAGGCAGCCGATTTAAGATAATAACTTTGAGCTAAAGCCAGCCCTAATTAATATGGTGCAACAAAACCAATATGGAAGGAATTTGCACGAAGACCCCAATGTCCATCTGGCTATATTTCTAGAGATATGTGATATAGTTAAAATCAACGGTGTTTCTGAGGATGTAATACGGTTGAGGTTATTTCCGTTCTCACTTCGTGACTGAGCACGGGGTTGGTTACAATCAATCCAACCGGGGGGTATTGATAGGTGTAAAAAACCTATCTATTTCGAAATCAAATTTGTTAGTTTTCAAGCGTATTAGTTATATTTAATTGCGTTTTAGTTTGTTTTAGTGTAAAACAGGTGAAGGGACATTAACGAGTGATAAACAAGTGAAAACGGTGGAGAAACAGTGAATAAAACATGAAGAAATGGATTTCGGTGCATGAAGACCATCACCTAGGCGGAAGTTCCACCGCCTAGGCAGAAAAAAGGCAGAATGCTGGAGTGTTGAAGTGCTGAACCACCGCCTAGGCGAGAAAACGTTAGAATGTTGTGCCAGCAGCCACCGCCTAGGCGGAGAAACCACCGCCTAGGCGAAGATCTGACAGAAGCTTAACCAACTTAAACCACCGCCTAGGCGGTGACACTCTGCGCAAAAATATCTATTTTCAGATATTTTGAAGATATTTTTCCAAAACCTTCTTTTTAACCCCTTTCTCCACCAATTGTTAAGAGAAGAGAGAAGACCCCGGTTGATATTTGGAGAGCTCCTTCCACCTTAGTTAGGTTTAGATAATTTAGGAAGTAGATTAGATTAGTTTTAGAGAGTGTTCTTGGCCATTTCTTGAAGAGCTAGAAGAGGAAGTTCATCAATAAAGAAGAGAAAGCTCGGGAGGATTGTTCTTTGGCGAAAGTGGACTACTCCACTTTGAGATTTGATCTTTCTTCCCTTGTTTCCATCTTTGTACTTAATGTTTATTGTTGATATTGATGATCTCCTCTTGATTTAATATTGTATTGGCTAAGAACATGTTAATTTAATTAAAGATTAGTTAGGGATAGATGTAGTTGTGTAAATATTCGTTTGGTTTAATATATGTTTCTTTAACGGTTGTTACTTTTAACTCTAATTGTGTTTATCATTTGATGACGATATTAGTATGCTTGTTATAGTTTTAGGGTTAGATTTGAGAATCTAGAGTTTGATACTCGGGAGAGGTAACCCTGAATTCGGACTAGGGTAAACACATCGTTACGACCTAACGACCCGGGAGGGCGTTAGTTAGTGTGCAATCGATGACGTTGGGTCAAGACTCACGCGGCCTAGAGTCATTAAGACATTGAGGGGGACCTCTTCGTCGACACGAAGTCGCATATTCCCACGTCTTACACTCAGAAAAGGTGGCAGAGGAGTTTACGAACCGAGATTGTCGGATACGTAAACTCCGTTATTGTTAACTAAACGAAATCAAACATGTATTAAGTGAACGAAATTAATCCCTAATTAATCAACTTAGTTAAGATTAACACACTAATTGTAGTTTAGCTTAGATTAATTTTAAATCATTTCTTTAATCGTCAGGATAACATGAAACTACGTAAATTGCGGTATTCAATTATTCACACTTTTATCTGTGAGAACGATATTTGATCTTCAAGATCCACTATATTAAAACTTAGACCTCGTATACTTGAGAGAGTAAGTAGCGTGTATTTTACGCCCTACCAGGTATCAATACTTGGGAGAACCTTGCTCAAAGGTTCCTTACTAAGTTTTTCTCATCTTCAAAGACTTCTCAACTCAAAGGTGAAATAGCACAATTTTGCCAAAGGGACTTCGAGCCACTGTTTGAAGCATAGGAAAGGTTTAAGAATCTATTGCGTCGGTGCCCCCAACACAGGTATCAATATTAGTTTCAAACTCAACTTTTCTACAATGGGTTGGATGGCTAAACAAGAACCATAGTTGATGCCGCCTCGGGAGGTTCATTAATGTCAAAAACACCTGCTGAAGCAAATGCGTTACTGGAGGAAATGGTGGCCAATAATTACCAATGGTCAAACAAGAGGAACACGAGACGAAAGGTAACTTCAATTCATGAAGTCGATCATTTTGATACCTTATTGTCCCAAGTCTCAAAACTCTCAGATCATTTGGTTGCCTTTTCTACTAAAGATGTTTCGTCCAGTCGTAAAGCGTAGAATTTTGCAAGTAGTTCTCAACCCGGAGTGGATAGTGAATTTGTAGAATGTCATTTTATCAATAATCAGGCTTATACTTTTAGGTACGCTGCCAATATTCTGACTCACTATCATCCGGGACTTCGTAACTATGAAATGTTTTCATATGCGAACAATCAAAACACGTTGTAGCTACCTCTCGGTTATGGAACACAAGCTCAAGGTTATCCTATGCAACAAAACTGCCAAATGCAACAACCTCCTATTCAAAATCAAAAGCCGAACTTGGAAGAAATTATGGGTTCTTTCATGAAGGAAACGTAAACAATATTACGTGAGACGCACAACAGGCTTAGTAAGCACGAGACGAGGTTTGACTCGCTTGAGACCACATGTACAAACACAAATACTACTGTGAAATCATTGGGGACTAATATCGGGCAACTTGCAAGTGCAATCCAAGAGCAGACCAAAGAAAAGTTTCCTAGCAACACAGAAACTAACGCGAGGGAATACAAGGCTATTACATTGAGAAACAGAAAAGAGGTTGAAGCAAGAAAGCCAATGGAAGAAGAGCTTGGGGTAAGACATGATGTTGACCAAAATGAACCAAAGAGATATGTGGAGAAGGAAGTTGATGAGAGAAAGGAGGAGAAGAATAAAGACAAGATGGAGGAGAAAAATGAGAAAAAAAAAAGAAGACACAGTTGAAGAGAAGAAAAGAGATGAGATTAAAGGGTTATTCTGGGGAGAATTACCTTCCTGGATAATCCACCGATTCTAACCACACCTTTGCCTTATCCACAACGATTTCAAAAGAAGAAGTTGGACTATCAATTTGCAAAGTTCTTAATATCTTCAAGAAAATACAAATCAACATACCTTTTGCGGATGCGTTAGAACAAATGTCCAATTATGGAAAGTTCTTGAAAGACATAATGACGAAGAAAAGAAAATTGGAGGAATATGTGACAGTAAAAATAACGGAGGAATGTAGTGCTATACTGCAAAGGAAATTACCTGAAAAGTTGAAGAATCTCGGTAGTTTCACAATTCCATGTATTATCGGGAAATCTTATTTTGACAAAGCACTGTGTGATCTTGGTGCTAGTATCAACTTGATGCCATCTTTCGTCTAACGAAAGTTGGGACTCGGTAATGCAAAGTCAACCATAATTTCCTTTCAAATGGCAGACTGGTCGTTGACCTATCCGAAAGGAATTATTGAGGATGTCTTGGTGAAGGTGGACAAGTTCATCTTCCCAATGGACTTTGTCGTGCTAGAAATAGAAAAGTATAGGGAGATTCCAATCATCCTTGGAAGGCCTTTTCTTGTAACGGGAAATACTTTAATTGATGTGCATAATAGCAATTTGACGTTGCAAGTAAACGAAGATGAAGTAAAGTTCAACATTTTCAAAACCATGAACTTTCTGGATGAATGTCCTAAATGCAACCTAGTAGATGTTGTTGACTCGTGTGTGGGAGAATTCTTTCATGAAAATATGGATATGGATCTATTGGAGTATACGCTCACAAATTTCTTGTCTATGGGGAATTTTAGTGAGAAGGGCTCAACCACGAAAGTTGGTGTAGTGGACTACGTGCTTGCTATGGAGGCTCAATCTAAAGATGTAGAGGATCCAATTCATGTGGCTATGATTGAAGAAGAAGTTAGTTTTCTTGAACTATCCAATTCGCCTCACAGTGGATTAATACTCAAGCAATTATCAAATCACCCTTGGTATACCTTTTTGGGGGAGAATCTAACCAATATGGTGATAATATCATCATCCTTGATGGAAGAGGAATAGTACAAGTTGCTGAAAATTTTGAAACGGCATAGATCCGCCTTTGCGTGGTCTATTTCTGACATTAAATAAATTAGCCCAACAATATGCATGCATAAGATCTTAATGGATGATTCATTTAAACCTTCCATTGAGCATCAACGGAGGCTAAATCCAGCAATGAAAGAAGTCATTAGAGCGGAGGTGTTGAAGCTCTTGAACGATGAGATTATTTATGCTATATCCGATAGCGAGTGGGTTAGTCCGGTACAGGTGGTGCCCAAGAAAGACGGCATGATAGTTGTGAAAAATGATAAGAATGATCTTATTCTGACATAAACCATCACTGGATGGAGAGTGTGTATTGACTATCGAAGATTGAACAAGGCAACAAGGAAAGGTCATTTTCTGCTTCCATTCATTAATCAAATGCTTGATCGTCTTGCCGGCTATGATCATTATTGCTTTCTTAATGGATACTCGGGGTATAATCAAATAGCCATATAACCGAAAGACTAGGATAAGACTATCTTTACATGCCCGTATGGGACGTTTGCCTACCGACGTATGCTATTTGGTCTATGCAATGCACCGACCACATTTCAACAATGTATGATGGTGATATTCTCGGATATGGTGGAAGACATTATGGAGGTTTTCATGGATGAATTCTTAGTTTTTGGTTCGTCCTTTGATCATTGCTTGTACAACTTGACGCTTGTTCTCGATCGTTGTGAAGATAAACACTTGGTTCTCAACTGGGAGAAGTGACATTTTATAGTTAAAGAATGAATAGCCTTAGGTCATTGAGTCTCTTTGAAGGGGCTCAAGGTAGACTGAGCCAAGATTGAAATAATTGAAAAACATCCACATCCGATAAATGTGAAGGGAGTCTGTAGTTTCTTGAACATGCCGGCTTCCATGGTTTTAAAAAACGGTCGTTACGTAACGTAACGGCAGTTACGTAACGGAATTGGAAGCCTCCGATTCCGTTACAGCCCATTACAAGGCTGTGATATAAAATCACACCGTAACGGGTCGTTACGGCCGTTACATAACGGCCGTAACAACCTTTACTTTGCATTGTGGGAATATTACAACCAAATATGCATAGGCTATTTTGTAGAGCAGGCCTAGACTACCTTTAATAAAACTTATTTGACCCATTTCTCGTGAATGTAGGAATTTCATCAAGTGCACGTGAGGCTTAGACTCTACTTAGTCTACTAGTCTTTGATAAAATTTAACTTATTTGAGAATGTGGGAAATGGAATATCATCATGTGCACATGAGGCCTAGACTATTTGATAAAATAGCCTTTGATAAAGTTTAACTTATTTGAAAATATGGGAATATCATCATGAGGCCTAGACTAGCCTTTGTTAAAGGTTTTGTATCGTTTCTTTTTTTGTAGATCAATAATGCAAACTAAATTTGTAGTTGGTTTCTCTTGCTATAAATTTAACTTCATACTCCAAACATATCACACAAAAATTATAAAATTTTCTTATTTCTCCCTTAATTTATCTAAGTTATATACTTAGATTTATATTTCTTTTTTCTATATTTAGCGATTTATTGTCGTTAGGCGGAGTACTTGAACATTCAAACCTTCCAGGTTAGTTTCTATTTGTATTTTATTTTTATGGTTCTTATTTATATTGTATTGTAAATAATATTGTTTTGTTAATTGATTATACATTTTAAATTATGGAGACTTCTCGTTATGTATACATTTTAAATAAAAAGACTCTACTTAGTCTCTACTTAGTCTACTAGTCTTTGATAAAGTTTAACTTATTTGAGAATGTGGGAATATCATCATGAGGCCTAAACTAGCCTTTGTTAAAGGTTTTTGTATCGTTTCTTTTTTTGTAGATCAATAATGCAAACTAAGTTTGTAGTTGGTTTCTCTCGCTATAAATTTAACTTCATACTCCAAACATATCACACAACAATTATAAAATTTTCTTATTTCTCCCTCAATTTATCTAAGTTATATACATAGATTTATATTTCTTTTTTCTATATTTAGCGATTTATTGTCGTTAGGCGGAGTACTTGAACATTCAAACCTTCCAGGTTAGTTTCTATTTGTATTTTATTTTTATGGTTCTTATTTATATTGTATTGTGCATAATATTGTTTTGTTAATTGATTATACATTTTAAATTATAGAGACTTCTCGTTATATATACATTTTAAATAAAAAGACTCTTACTTAGTCTCTACTTAGTCTACTAGTCTTTGATAAAGTTTAACTTATTTGAGAATGTGGGAATATCATCATGAGGCCTAGACTAGCCTTTGTTAAAGGTTTTTGTATCGTTTTTTTTTTGTAGATCAATAATGCAAACTAAGTTTGTAGTTGGTTTCTCTCGCTATAAATTTAACTTCATACTCCAAACATATCACACAACAATTATAAAATTTTCTTATTTCTCCCTCAATTTATCTAAGTTATATACTTAGATTTATATTTTTTTTCTATATTTAGCGATTTATTGTCGTTAGGTGGAGTACTTGAACATTCAAACCTTTCAGGTTAGTTTCTATTTGTATTTTATTTTTATGGTTGTTATTTATATTGTATTGTACATAATATTGTTTTGTTAATTGATTATACATTTTAAATTATGGAGACTTCTCGTTATGTATATATTTTAAATAAAAATAATTTTTTGATTAATAACAAAATGTTATGATTAATTTGAAAAATAACAAAATAAAAATATTAAGGTACAAATGGAAATGAACTAAAATAAAAAATTTAAAATATATTTAATGGAATTATTTTCTATTTTAATTAAAATTACAAAATATATTTAGCGGAATAATAATTATATTAGAAATATATTACTTAAGAATCTTTTCCCTAAATTGTTTCTCCTTGATATGAACGGTGAATCTCACACTTTTACTTCTATTAGTTTTACATTTTATACCCCCTTAAATTTTGGAATTTATCAATTTACCATCAATTAATTTTACACTACATATCACACAACAATTATAAATTTTTCTTATTTCTCCCTCAATTTATCTAAGTTATATACTTAGATTTATATTTTTTTTTCTATATTTAGCGATTTATTGTCGTTAGGCGGAGTACTTAAACATTCAAACCTTCCAGATTAGTTTCTATTTGTATTTTATTTTTATGGTTGTTGTTTATATTGTATTGTGCATAATTTTGTTTTCTTAATTGATTAAACATTTTAAATTATGTAGACTTCTCGTTATATATATATTTTAAATAAAAATAATTTTTTGATTAATAACAAAATGTTATGATTAATTTGAAAAATAACAAAATAAAAATATTAAGGAACAAATGAAAATGAATTAAAATAAAAAATTTAAAATATATTTAATGGAATTATTTTCTATTTTAATTAAAATTACAAAATATATTTAGCGGAATAATAATTATATTCGAAATATATTACCTAAGAAATTTTTTCCTAAATTTTTTCTCTTTGATATGAACGGTGAACCTCACACTTTTACTTCTATTAGTTTTACGTTTTATACCCCCTTAAATTTTAGAATTTATCAACTTACCATCAATTAATTTTACACTTTATTTCAATATCCTAATTCAAAATCTCCTTGGTTTACATACTTAAATTTGTAATACATTTGTTTTTATTTTTTATTGATTTAAAAGTTATTTTAGACAAAAGAAAAAAAAAAGTCAAAGAAACTGAAGGAGAGTAGGAAGTAAATTTGAAATATCAGAATCTAGTTTGTAAAAAAATAAGTTTAAATATCAAACTAATTGTAATGTAATTTAAAATTTTCAGAATACCGCGTAATATTTCGGAAGGTAGTGCTAGTGTCAATATCAGTGATAATATTGTATGAAAATTTGCCACCCCTGTCAACAATAGTCGCCATGATGCTCAATGCAAATTTTGTGACTGTGTAATTAAGGGGGGGATTACACGAGTTAAAGAACAATTGGCACATAAATTAGGAAACGTAGCACAGTGTCAAAAAGTTCCAAAACATGTGAGAGAAGAAATGATAAAGCACCTTATAAAAATAAAAAAGAAGCGTTTAGATAAACAAGAAAGGAAAGAAGAATTGGAAGCCCAACTTCAGGGCAACTATGACTATGATGATCCCGAGAATTTTTCTGATGATAATCCGGAATTGGCAATGGCTAAAAAACAAAATTTAGCTGCACAATATGAAGTTGAAGAAAGAGAAAAATTGTGGAGACATTACGGGTCTCAAGGATCACAATATGAGAGTGGCGGTGGTTCTGGATCTGGATTAACACCGCCGAAGCATGGATTAGCTAGTAAGATGAAATCTTTATTTAGCCGATCAACGTCTACTCGGAGTAGATCTGAATGGATTCATCTTGAAGGCTCTGAAAGTAGATTGAGGGCAATGCATCTTGCAATAGAAAAGAATAGAGGTCCAAAACAACAAAAAATCAATCCACAGAAAATGAAGGACAAAAGAAGTAAATTAGGAGCCGCGGTGTCAAAGTTCTTACTTTAAAATCGTTTTCCATTTCATGTTGCAGAATCTCCGCGGACACAACCGATGCTCAATATTGCAGCAGAATTAGGGCCTGGTGTGAAGGGCCCTACATCTTATGAAGTGTCAGAAGTATTTTTGCCTAACGAGTATAATGAGATGAAAAATTGGATTAAATCATTTCAGGGAATCTGGAAGGAGAGAGAGGTGACAATTATGTGCGACGGATGGAGCAATATAAAGAAGGATCATATCATCAATTTTTTGGTCTACTGCAATCGGGGCACTGTTTTTCATAAGTCCATTGATGCATCGCATATGCCAAGTCGGATTGGCGATTACTATTTTGGATTACTTGACACCGTGGTAGAAGAAATTGGAGAAGAATATGTTGTTCAAGTAGTCACCGACAATGAGGCAGCAATAAAAGCTGGGGGGCCTAAGTTAATGGAAAAAAGAAAAAAATTGTATTGGACGGTATCTGCTGCACATTGCATTGACTTAATTCTTGAAGACATAGACAAGAAAAAAAAGTGTGTCAAAGTTGATAGATGAGGCTAAATCAATAACGGAATCCATCTATAATGCCCCGACAGTATATCATATGATGAAAAGGTATAACGCTGACCGAGAATTGCTTCGCCCTATGATAACTAGATTTGCCACGAATTTTTTGGTTATTGAAAGTTTGGTAAGATATAGAGATAACTTGAGGACCATGTTCTCATCTGATGAATGGAGAAACTGTAAGTGGTCTCGTAGTGATGCAGCGGCTGAGGTTCAAGACTTGATCCTCGAAAATAATTTTTGGAAGAAGGCACGTGATATACTGAAAGTGCAAGAACCACTGGTCAGGGCCTTGCGATTAATTGATGGGGATGAAAAGCCAACTATGGGATTTATATATGAAGCAATTGATAAAGCAAAGTTGAAAATTGAAAAAAGCACTCGTCATTGAAAAGATTATTGGAAAATCATTGACAAACGATGGTCAAACCAATTGCATCATGAGTTACATGCTGCCGGTAAAGTCATTTTTTTAGTCATATACTTATATTTTGTTTAAGTAAAATTATTGTTTAAATTTATTAATGTATATTAACTTTTATATAAATGTAGGTTATTTTTTGAATCCACAATATCAATATGGCGGTTCTCATACTGAATCTATTGCGAAGGAAGTAATGCAGGAAACACAAAATGTTATTCAAAGATTGAATCCAGATTTAGATTTTCAACTTAGAGCAATTAATCAAGTAATGACAAAGTTATTAAAAAATTGATTTATAATAATATTCTAATTTAAAAAAATTAACTTTTTAGATGTTTTTATTTCGAGAAAAATGAGAGACATTTGGTTCGCCTTTGGCACAAAGAGCAGTCAATCAAACTAATCCCGGTAATATATATTTATTCATTTTAGAATATGTCATTTACTTTTTGTTTTATTTAGAATATATAAACTTATTAATTTAACATATTGGTTATTCGTTTTATAGCTGAATGGTGGATTTTGTATGGTTCATGTGCACCTGAACTTCAGCACATTGCTGTGAGGGTATTAAGTCAGACTACGTCTTCATCAAATTGCAAACGAAATTGGTCTACTTGGAGCTTAATTCATACGAAAACTAGAAATAGGTTGAAATATATTAAGCTTCAAAAGTTAATTTTCATCCACTATAACATGAAGTTGAAAATTTGAAATACCATGAGGAAAACTCAAGAAGAAATTGATTCGAGCTTTAATCCAATTAATTTGGATTATATTTTTGAGGAAGATGATCCATTGAGCCCCTGGTTGGAAGAAAGAGAATACCCTTTGTTAGATGGAGACCCGAGAGTTCAAACTTGGATTGATGATTCTGATGCAGATGAAGACGAAGGATTACAACCCCCTCCAAAACGTGCAAATATTTCTAGCTCGAGGCCTTCAAGTGACGGTCGAGGTAGTGATGATAATGATGATGATGATCAGGGGGCAACATCGAGTGGAGGAGGTGCAGCTTATGTTGATCCTAGTCGTGCTGGTTTTTATTCTGGTGATTACGGACTTCATGATGCTCCAAATGATTATGATGTTGGAGAACATCCCACGAATGTTCAAAGGCACTGGGGTAGCAGTAGACCTCGATCAACCAAAAAAAAAATCAGACTAATCATACATCTGATTTGCAACAATCTCTGGGAAGCTTTAATCTTAATGAATCATCTCAAGCTAGTATTTCTGATAGTCAGGGAAGTAACTACGGAAGTCAGGTACCATCTCATGAGTCACTCTACCCATACATGGCTTTCCAAGATTATCCGGTCAATCCATCAATGCAGTACAAGCCAAATGTTGCCCCATATTATTTTTCTCAACAAGATCAACAATACTCATACTATCCCCCTCAACAATATTATCCCCAACAACAAAATAAAGATCAAGATCAAGTGCAAGATCTTGCCCGAATCTCTTTTTGGTGGTGATATCAATGCTTCACATATATGTAATTTGAATATTTATTATTGATGACTTATGTATATATAACTTGATTATAATCTATTTTAAAGTAAAAGACTTTAATATATTAGATTTATAGAGGTTGTGAATTGAAAATAAAAATTCACGACCGCGATGTCCGTTACCGTTACGTTACACCCGCTTCACCCCCACTTCCGCGTCACCGCGTCCGTTACCATTACGGTTGCCGTTATCACGATTTAAAACTATGTCGGCTTCTACCGGTGCTTTATCAAAGATTTTTCAAAGATGGTAAAGCCATTGTGTCACTTACTCGAGAAGGAAGCCCCATTTGAATTTGACGAAGCTTGCTTGAAAGCTTTTATTGCAATGAAATAAAAGTTGATCACGGCTCTTATAATAGTTGCTCCAGATTGGAACGATCCATTTGAAATAATATGCGATGCTAGCGACTATGCGGTTGGAGCGATTTTAGGCCAACGAAAGGAGAATATCTTCTGATCTATTTATTATGCAAGCAAGACTTTAAACGATGCACAAAAGAATTACACTACAATCGAGAAAGAGATACTGGCAATTGTTTTTGCATGCGATAAGTTTCGGTCCTACATTATAGGATCCAAGGTTATCATCTATACGGATCACGCTGCCATCCAGTACTTATTCGCTAAGAAAGACGCCAAGCTGCGTCTAATCAGGTGGATTCTCTTGTTGCAAGAGTTTGATGCGGAGATAAGAGACAAGAAAAGGAGCGAAAACGTTGTTGCTGATCATTTGTCACGGCTGGTGCAAGAGGACGTCGGTGATGAGTCATGTATTACGGAGGTGTTCCCTGATGAGAAGTTGTTCAAAATTGACACTACACTTTCATGGTTTGCGGATATCATCAATTTTCTAGCCTGCTGCTACGCGCTCAGATTTACACATGTTTCATCCTCGCGGTAGTTGGACTACTCGCAAGTGTACGGGGTCTAGTTTTAATATAATGGATCTTTTAGGATCGGATATCATTCCACTGGGAAATTCGTGTAATTTAATTGAGTATTGTGATTTACATAGTTTCGTATTATCTCGACTAATCGTAATTCGTTTGTTTTCTATTTACTATACTAAGATAGACTACAACTATTGGGTTAGTTCTAATTACACTAATTACTTAGGTATTAATCTCTTTCATATAATGCATAATCGATGTCATTTAGTTAGCTATAACAGTTTTTATCTAATCCGACAACCTCTGTATCAATAACTCCTCCGCTACCTCTCCCGAGTGTAAGACGGGGGATTACACGACTTCGTGCCAGCGAAAAAGTCCCCTTCAACGCCTTAAAGACCCTAAGTCGCGTGAGTTTTGAGCCAACGTCAGGGGTTGCATACGTTCTAACGCCCTCCCGGGTCGTTAGAAAGTCACGTTGTACTTACCCTAGTCCGAATTCGGGGTTACCTCTCCTGAGTGTCAAACTCCGTATTCTCATTTTATCTATACAAGCATAATATCAAGAATAACGGTAAACACAATCGGATTTAGACAAACAACACGTTAAAGTAACATTAATTCATTCAACTAAACGATTACATGATTTTGACTACACCTAAGTAACATTTAACTACTACTATAAGATCTTAGCCATATACCATACAAAATAAGAGGGATTCAACATTCTTAGATATGAAAAAGTGATTAGAAAGAATAAAACAAGAGAGAAACGATCAAATCTGGAAGTGAAACGGTTCACTGTCGCTAAAGATCGATCCGCAAGTTATCCTTCTTTATCCGAATAATGAACCTCCTTCTTCATCTTCAAAATATAGCTTAAGATCTCTTTACTAGGGTTAGGGTTCTTCAACAACAAGTTTCAGACATGGCCAAGGGGTATTTATAGGCTTAGGGGTTCAAAAATATCTAAACAGATATTTTGACCTGTTCTGCGATTTCCGCCTAAGCGGTGGAAACTCCGCTTAGGCGGTGCTTAAGTCGGTTAGAATTCTGCCTAAGCGGTAGAATCTTCGCTTAGGCGGAGGACTAACTTCTTAGCTCCTTATCTTTCTGATGGAATTCTGCCTAGGCGGTAGCTACTTCGCCTAGGCGAATTTACAGCAGTGCAGCTCTATCTAGTAGTTCAGTACTTCCAGCGTTCTGGTGGATTTGCGCCTAGGCGGTGGAAACTTCACCTAGGCGGATTCAATACTTCAGCCCTTTCAACCTTCTGATGGATTTCTGCCTAGGCGGTGGAAACTTCGCCTAGGCGAATTTCAAATCTTCAGCAATTCAACTTTCTAATGAATGTCCGCCTAGGCGGTGAAAACTTCGCCTAGGCGGATTTGCTCTGTTATTTGAAACCTCATTTTTTCATCTTTTTGGCTACCCCTTTCGCACTATTTTGCTCGGTTTGCCAATTTTTTACGTCCCTGCTCCTGACTAAATAAAACAACTAAAATGGTATTCAAACTTCAATAAATTACTCAAAAACTAGCAAATTCGGTTTAGAATTAGATAGGTATTTTACACCTATCAAATACCCCCAAACTTGGAATTTTGCTAGTCCTCGAGCAAAACACCCTAATGCTAAATAACACTAACTACACTAATTAGCTACATCCTAAACTACAGATACGTAATCATTAACACATAAGACGTACACGCCTGTGAGATTTAAGTTTAGTCAAAGAAACCATGATATTCTTCCCTCAACAACCCGTAATCAAATTCGGTTAAGGAATAACACACACCACGTGGTGTTCCAGAATTTCAACACTCAATATCAGTTCAAATCATTTTAGATCCTTTTGAAATGTGTGTGTGTGAGAACTCAGATATATAACAAATCAAACGCCGGATTGGATTTTTCAATGAATAAGATCATGACTTAAACTTGTTAAAATATTAAGGGAAACCATATGCTTGACTGGGCTCAACTATCCACTAATGTAGGTTCGGACATTCACCGAGATCAATAGGGCTTGGTCAGGCTTTGGAGAACGGCCAAGGGTATTGTAGGATTAGAAACGCGTTATAATTTTAACGATACCCGAGGTACAAACGCTTGTCGCTAAATCTCTCTCATGACTCCCTTATCTTTGAAGATATTACCCTGAACAGGATTTAGTAAACTTGTATTCACTTGTCAAGTCTATTGAATTTAAACACTATATTCACATAGTTGTTTGTTTTGTTTTGGTTTTTTTTTTTTTTTTTTTTTTTTTTTTTTTTTTAGGAACACCCCCAAACTTATTCAATTTTGTACGATTTTAGGGGTGTTTAGATACAACTAAAAGCTTGACAAGTGAATACTCTTATACTTAACCAAAAATACTGAAACCCCGATTGCCCGCTTCAAGTTAGCATATTCTAACGCTACTTGTTTTCACTCAATTTTTCACTTTTATTCCTAGAGACAATGGTTTTGAAAAATTTACTTGGTTAAAGTATAGAAACAAGTTCAAAAAACAAAAAATTTTATGGCTTCGACAGGAGAATGAGGGAATAACTTTTCAGGTTAGTTTAAAGCGGTTCAAGCGATAAAAATGAAGGCCTATATCATGCCTCCGGAATTACCTTACCTATAATTTTACCTCAAATCTCCCCAGTCAAGTTCTAGATTCCTCATTTCTGTCATGAACTTAATACTGAATAATCGGCGTCCAATCGTTCAATTGATTATACAACGAGTTTATGCAATCGTGCGATTTAGGATCAAAATAATTTTTACCTAATCAACATGCTAAGCACACAAAACACATGTGAATGGCATTACCCTCAACCTTAAAACACAATTTAGGGGGTAATTTTCATCATTGGGACAGGGTTCGGACGAACTCGAAAACTCAGCATGCTTGTACAACTCAATTCATTAACAATTATACTCTAATTCTACAAACTAATATTACCTATGCTAATTATCCTTACACATGCATAGATAAACATTACACATGTATAACCAAAAAGAATTTCAAAATTTACAAAAATTTTAACATTAATAATTAAATTTGTACACCAAAAAGAATTTTTGTTCCCCTTTACATCAAAAAATTTTCATCCTTCTTATCCCCCCAAGAAAAACAAAAACTACATACGTTTGCAGGCACATGTGTTTGCAGGCATTACTCCCCTAAACTTGAACGAGGTAGTGTCCCCACTGCCTAAACAGCGAACCCAATAGTAGAATAGAAAAATATATATTGAAACTGGGGCGGACACATACCTAGGAGGGAAGACATAGAAGTCTATCTTCCTACCGTTCATTGTGGTGGAGATGGCGGTGGCGGCTCATCTGGCTCGGAAGGCGGCACGGGCGTATAACGCGCCATGTCAATTCCAAGATGCTCGAATATAACACGTTGGTTTTGATCTTGCTGTCGGATGTAGGACTCCATGTAGTTCTCCATCCGAGCCAAATTAGCTTGAAGCTGGCTCACATCAGACTGGAGACTACGGACATCTCTTGAGATTTGGGTGATCTAGCCTCGGCTAGTTGTAGGCATTTGTCGCTCCGAAGGACCGGCTTCTTTCTCTTTTTTCTCCGAAGGACCGGCTTCTTTTTCTTCTCCATTCGAGCCAAATTAGCTTGAAGCTGGCTCACATCATACTGGAGACTACGGACATCTCTTGAGATTTGGGTGATCTAGCCTCAGCTAGTTGTAGGCGTTTGTCGCTCCGAAGGACCGACTTCTTTCTCTTCTTAACCCTCCTCTCCTTCTCCTGGTCTGCCTCTCCATAACCTGTTAATCATTTCTAGATCAAGTGGTTTCACAGGTGGAAAGGGGCTTGTGGACGTGATCCGAATTCCGGCTCGTTGAAAGAGCGCGGTGAGGAAGGAAGGAAAAAGAAGGGCACCCTTTTTTGACTTGGCAGCATGAAGTATGGAAGAATAAATGTTCCAGCCGAAGTTTATGGGGGTCCCCCTATCGATGTCGTAGAGCATGAAAGCTCTCTTCTTGGACACGTCAGACACATGGGTCGTCGGAAGCAGATTGGCGCAGATAAATGAAAACCAAATCTTGGGGATCGGTTTTAGAAACCACGACTTGAAGATTGCTTGGCCCTGCCATGTGTTGGTCCACTGTGTGTTGCCTGTCGTCAAGGCCTGAATTACCGAACTCATGGTTGGTGAGGCGACATCGTCTAAATCTCGTGTAGCTTCAGGCCCCGTCAACCTTAGCAATTCATTAAAATGATCGGCACTGAATAGGATGGAAATGTTTCGGACCCGTGTTTGAACTCCTGTGGCCTCTGCGATATCGGCATAAAATTCTCGAACAAGGGCCAACTCACCCGTTGGAGGTGGGGCACAGAACTGTTGCCATCGTCTTTGTACGATCACAGTTCTGATTTCTTCAGGAAGGTCATTCAAAGGCACAAATCCTCTTTGACGGATGCCTGGCCGCTTACTCTCATGTTCTTTATACCGATCCTCCGCCTGCTTAGAAACAAACTTAAGAGAATTGAAATCCGAAACGAACGAAGGTTCATCTGTTCTTGAGTGCTTGGCAGCCCTGCGCTTTGCCATTGTCCCTGAAAATTCAAATCACCACACCAACCACAAGAATAACAATAGAACAAGTGATTCAAACCCTAATCAGCGAACCAACCATACTCTATTTAATCAATCATATGCCAATCAAAACCACATGATACAAATCTCAACACATATCCTACCGACCATAACCAAATCACATTTTTGTCGCAATGTAGCGCAAACTACATGATTCACATTGTATATCAACACAAAAATATGATAGGGTTTATCATTTAGCATTCCTCAATCCCATTTAACATGAAAATCGCAATTTAGGGTTTAAAGGGTTTAGGGTTCCAATCAAATCCATTGTTTTGTTGAAATAAGTGAGCAAATGAAGCAAATAATTCATCAACTAAGTGAAGAATAAGATCATTGATACTTACTTATCGAAAAATTTGATCAAATCAGTGGAGAATGGTGATTTCGTACTGTTTCACCGCTCGAATCCTAATTTTCGAGAATGGGTGGAGGAATTCCACGTTTTGAGGAAGATTCTTGATGAGAATCCAAGTTTTTATCACTATAGAATGAATCTTAAAAAGGGGGAAGGAATTTGGGATGGTGAAATTGAGAGGTTTCTTAAAAATTTTAGGAGGGAAATGCCGTTTGCGAAGTGGATTGTGTGTTTTAAAAACAGAGTTCGCGTAAATTCGCCTAGGCGGTGGTTTCACCGTGTAGGCGGATTAGCGCCTTTTTTTTTTGAAAACGTTCTGGTATAAATCTGCCTAGGCGGTGGTTTCTTCGCCTAGGCGAGTTTACACCAGTGTGAAACCATGATTTGGTTGTAAATCCGCTTAGGTGGTGGGTTTTCCGCCTGAGCGAATTTATGCTAGTGTAGGAACTCAGCTTTTCTTCAATTTTCCGCCTAGGCGGTGGTTTTACCGCCTGGGCGAAATTTCGGCAGTGTAAAAATTGTTGACTTTTTCTGTCCAATTATCGCCTAGGCGGTGGTTTTACCGCTTGGGCGACATTACGCCAAAATGTTTTCTCAGCCTTTTTGTCCAATGTTCGCCTGGGCGGTGGGTTTATCGCTTAGGCAAATTTTTGCCCGTGTTGACCTAAGCTGGATTCCTTCAAGTTTTCACATTGTTTCTCTACACCTCTTATTTCCTCTTCAATCCTCAAATTAGTTTTAGCATACAAATCAATCCTAAGCATCTAACCTTATCAATTCACCACAAAACATTAGTATTACGAGATCAATACAATCTCCAAAAAGGTATTTATACAAAAGTTGGGAATATTCGTTACCCTCGATGTCATATCAAAAGATGTTGCTTGGTTTTACGTCCCTAGCATGGACGTTTAAGAATTCCGGCTCTATCCTTCAAGGAGGGAGATGTTCTCGGAAAGTAATGCTTGATCCGCTCCCCGTTGACTCGAAAAGTTCGTCCGTCTTCGCCTTCTAGCACGATAGTACGTACGGGACATTTGCTTGAGCATTTTTCACCAAAATCCCTCATAGACAAGGTATTTTGGATAGAATGCTTTGTTGGATCGTGATTCATTGTATTGAAGTTAGTTTCTTCTCTGTCTCCTTATCCTTTTCAACATATACTCAATCTCGGGATCAAGAGCCAAGAATTCCAACTCCTTCTTCGTTGTATGCTCTGTTTGATCACATCTCTCAAAACAAATTAAACAAATAATTTAAAATAAAATAAAAGAAAAGAATTGTCAGGATTAATATTCAACCACTTGGTCACAATATCAACCAAATTACAACACATTTCCCCGGCAACGGCGCCAAAAACTTGCTACGCGCTCAGATTCACACATGTTTCATCCTCGCGGTAGCTGGACTACTCGCAAGTGTACGAGGTCTAGTTTTAATATAATGGATATTTTAGGATCGGATATCGTTCCACTGGGAAAGTCGTGTAATTTGGTTGAGTATTGTGATTTACATAGTTTCGTATTATCTCGACTAATCGTAATTCGTTTGTTTTCTATTTACTATACTAAGATAGACTACAACTATTGGGTTAGTTCTAATTACACTAATTACTTAGGTATTAATCTCTTTCATATAATGCATAATCGATGTCATTTAGTTAGCTATAACAGTTTTTATCTAATCCGACAACCTCTGTATCAATAACTCCTCCGCTACCTCTCCCGAGTGTAAGACGGGGGATTACACGACTTCGTGCCAGCGAAAAAGTCCCCTTCAACGCCTTAAAGACCCTAAGTCGCGTGAGTTTTGAGCCAACGTCAGGGGTTGCATACGTTCTAACGCCCTCCCGGGTCGTTAGAAAGTCACGTTGTACTTACCCTAGTCCGAATTCGGGGTTACCTCTCCCGAGTGTCAAACTCCGTATTCTCATTTTATCTATACAAGCATAATATCAAGAATAACGGTAAACACAATCGGATTTAGACAAACAACACGTTAAAGTAACATTAATTCATTCAACTAAACGATTACATGATTTCGACTACACCTAAGTAACATTTAACTACTACTATAAGATCTTAGCCATATACCATACAAAATAAGAGGGATTCAACATTCTTAGATATGAAAAAGTGATTAGAAAGAATAAAACAAGAGAGAAACGATCAAATCTGGAAGTGAAATGGTTCACTGTCGCTAAAGATCGATCCGCAAGTTATCCTTCTTTATCCGAATGATGAACCTCCTTCTTGATCTTCAAAATATAGCTTAAGATCTCTTTACTAGGGTTAGGGTTCTTCAACAACAAGTTTCAGACATGGACAAGGGGTATTTATAGGCTTAGGGGTTCAAAAATATCTAAACAGATATTTTGACCTGTTCTGCGATTTCCGCCTAAGCGGTGGAAACTCCGCTTAGGCGGTGCTTAAGTCGATTAGAATTCTTCCTAAGCGGTAGAATCTTCGCTTAGGCGGAGGACTAACTTCTTAGCTCCTTATCTTTCTGACGGAATTCCGCCTAGGCAGTAGCTACTTCGCCTAGGCGAATTTACAGCAGTGCAGCTCTATCTAGTAGTTCAGTACTTCCAGCGTTCTGGTAGATTTGCGCCTAGGCGGTGGAAACTTCGCCTAGGCGGATTCAATACTTCAGCCCTTTCAACCTTCTGATGGATTTCCTCCTAGGCGGTGGAAACTTCGCCTAGGCGGATTTCAAATCTTCAGCAATTCAACTTTCTGATGAATGTCCGCCTAGGCGGTGGAAACTTCGCCTAGGCGGATTTGCTCTGTTATTTGAAACCTCCTTTTTTCATCTTTTTTGCTACCCCTTTCGCACCATTTTGCTCGGTTTGCCAATTGTTTACATCCCTGCTCCTGACTAAATAAAAACAACTAAAATGGTATTCAAACTTCAATAAATTACTCGAAAACTGGCAAATTCGGTTTAGAATTAGATAGGTATTTTACACCTATCACCTGCAAAATGTTACCACCGGATCTTACAAATGCCCAAAGGAAGAAATTCATGTTCTATTCGAGGCACTATATGTGGGATGAGTCGTTGCTATTCAAAAAGTGTATTGATCAGGTGATCCGGCAATGTGTTTTGGAGGAAGAGATGGCGAGTATTCTTTATCATTGCCATTCATCACCTTGAGGCGGTCACTTTAGAGCAACTCGGATGGCCACAAAAGTGCTTCAGTCAGGTTTTTACCAGCCATCATTGTTTAGAGATGCTTATACTTTTGTGAAAACTTGTGATCAATGCCAACGGGTGGATAACATTTCAAGAAGGCATAAATTGTCACTGACGTCTAATCTTGAATTAGAGTTATTTGATGTATGGGGTATAGACTTCATGGGACTGTTTGCGTCGTCATTCGGTCAGGAGTATATTCTGCTGGCAGTAGACTACATGTCTAAGTAGGTGGCAGTTGTGGCGACGTCTTCCAATGATGTCAAAGTGGTTCTTAAGTTCCTTTAGAGAAACATCATGACGTGGTTCGGGATACCCCGGGCCATAATTAGTGATGAAAAAACCCACTTCTGTAACAGAATGTTCAATACTTTGTTGACAAAGTATGGGGTGAGGCATAAGGTGGCGCTGTTGTACCATCAGCAGACAAACGGCCAAGTCAAAGTGTCAAACAGAGAGATCAAGCAATTTTTGGAGAAAACAGTTCATTCTAATCGCAAGTATTGGGCGGTGAAGTTGGATGATGTACTGTGGGTATATCACATGGCTTTTAAGATGCCGATCGGCATGTCTCCGTATCGGTTGGTGTTTGGAAAAGTGTATCACATGCCAGTCGAGTTAGAGCACCGCGCCTTTTGGGCAATAAAGAAATTGAACTTCGATAAAAAAAGTTCAGGTGAACAATGTCTCTTTCAACTCAATAAAATAGAGGAATTCTGGAACGAAACGTATAAAAATGCCAAGTTCTATAAAGACAAGAGGAAGAGGTGGCATGACAAGAATATAGTGAGGAAAGAATTTAGCCCGGGTCAGTAAGTTATGTTGTTCAATTCATGGCTGAGGCTCTTTCCCAGAAAATTGAAGTCCCGGTGGTCCTGACCATTCTAGATCAAGCATGTATTTCCATTCGACTCCGTCGAATTGGAAGGCTATAACGGATGACTTTTTTGAGTCAATAGGGAGTGGATCAAACACTACTTCGGAAACGAAAAGCGAGTTGTGAAGAATATCTCTCTCGTTGACGACTGATCTTGTTATTCTCTAAGTCTAGCTGGGGACGATAAATCAAGCACTTTTTGATATGAAACTGAGGGTATGATCTTGCCCGACTATTGGTATTACTTATATTTTGGAGGTCGGAGTGGTCTCGGAGCGTGTATGGAGGTGAATTGAGGAGTGTGAATATTTGAGGTGTGTTTTGTACTTAAAATCGTTGAATTAGCGAAGTGGAAGCTTGTGGTGTGGAGTCTTGTTGTGAAAACTTGAAGAAATCATGAAAATCCAGCAGGCAGCTCATCGCCGCGACGGTGAAATTACAGGAAAATAGATTTTAAACCAAATGCTTCACTTCCGAGGCGGTGAAACTTTAGGATGTGAGTTTTAAAAATGTGCTCCATCGTCATGGCAATGAAGCCTCTGTTCGAATAAAAAAAAAAATCGTTCATTTAAACCGCTTCAACCACCCCTAAAACCTCTAAATCTCTCTATTTTCATCCTCCCAAATCATTTCCAACCCTCAAATCCATCCTTCCATTTACAAAATTTGATAATTCCACCACAAATCGTCGGCCAAAAATCAATCTCAACTCCATTTTCGAATTCTAGGGTTTGAGGAACAAAAAGGGCGATTTCTCCAATTTTCTAACGGTTTGACCAAATTATTTCGACAAGTACTTTTAACCCTACATTTCATATATATGTTGAAATCTTTGGTTGATTTACATATACATATCAAGAATAGTTGAATTTGGATTGTTCCCTAAACCCTTGAACCCCATTTTCGCGATTTTCTTTATCACTTTGGGATTTTGGTTTGATTTTTGGTGATAAACATGATTTCTTTGAATTGTTTTATTGTGTGATACAAAATTACATGCTACATTGTTGAAATCTTGTTGAAACTATTACGATTGTGTCGTGTTCTTGACGGTGTTGATTTGGGGGATTGTTTTCTATTGTTCATATATGATTAGGCTGCCGTGATTTGTGATTGTTATTGATAAGAACTATGACTAAACGAGACTCATCAAAAAGACCGAGAGGGGAAGGTTCGAGTTCTCGAGCCAGAGGTCCCACCTCCGACTATGATTCCATCCGGTTTGTTTCAAAATAGGCCGAAGAGCATTTTAACCATTTCGAACATAAGCGGACATGCATTCGACAACGAGGTTTTGGGCAATTAAAAAGTCTCCTGGCGGAATTTAAGGATGTGATACGAAGCCGCGTTTGGGAAGGTTTTTGCAAATCACTACCCTAGGGCGAGGTGGCTTTAATTCAGGAATTCTATGCCAACATCACCGAAGCCAATGACAACCAAACAAGGGTCCGAATTTGCCCCATCTTATTCAGTCCCGAGCGCATTTATGAAATTTTGGGATTGGCGGCCCCGACACCAACTGATGAACCGTATGTGGGTAGAGATCCGAGCATGGAAATGGTGATCCATGCCAAAATTTTAGGCAGCATCCAATGGACTCACACAGGGTCTAGCCAGTTTCCCGGTGATAGGTGTGATCTACCTACGTACTTTCAAACTAGTTTTGTTAGTTTTAGAGTAGTTTTATAGTTATTTTTATATGTTTTAATATATTTTTATTCTTTTTATATTAAAACAGGTGCGTGGGGTGAAAATGTATGAAATTGGAGCATAAACGATCAAATCGTATCGAGAACGGTCGAAGAACGATGGAAAAATGAGCAAGGCGGCAAGATTCTGCAAACAAGCCCACCGCCGCAGCGTCCAGACCACCGCTGCGGCGTAGAAGATGCAGAGAGTTGATTTCTTACTAAACGTCCACCGTCGCGGAGCTGAGATCCACGGTCGCGGTGGTGAACCAACAGAAAGTTTTCCTAATCCACCGCCTTCTCCATCGCCTCGGCGAGCCTTTAACCGACATACTCCACTGCCGCGGTGGTGAATTCCACGGTTGCGGCGGTGGCTTCTGCGCAGTGTTAGATATTTATTTTAGATATTTTATCTATTTATACTCTTTTTCTCCCCTCTCCTTTGCTGACCCCCGGCCATTACATCCCTTAAGGCTTAGGTTAGTATATAGAGAGAATATGGGGAGTGCTTAAACATATCCAAAGGAGAAGATCAACACGCGGAGATGGAGAATCGTTCAGTGGACGGTTTTAGAGGCTAATCTTCGGATATCGGCTAAGTTCATCTATTTTTCCTTTTATTTCTTATCTTTTATGTATGTTTGAGCATGTTTAGCCTTAAATTGTATAAACGGATATGGCCATAGGTTAAACGTGGATTATGTATGAGATTAATATCGTTTATAAAAACGTAGCTTTGGTTTAGTTGCGTTTCTTTGATGATTGTTCTTCAATGTTTAAGTGTGTTTATCATATTGTTTATTTATTGTGCTTAGATTTATATATTGAGAATACGAGGTTTAACAAATCCTAGATTCGGATTAGAATAAACAAATGCTATGATCCAATAACCCGGTCGGGGTTAGGATTGTGCACAATCAATGACGTTGGGGTAAGACTCATGCAACCTAGGGTCATTAAGACATTTAGGGGGACTTCTTCGTTGATTCGAAGTCGCGTATTCCCTTGTCTTACACTCGGGAGACGTGGCGAGGGAGTTTTAGAACGGAGATTGTCGATAGGGTAAACACAACGCATGAAATCAATGACGTTGGGGCGAGACTCACTTGACCTAGGGTTGTTAAGACGTTGAGGGAGACTTCTTCATTGACACAAAGTCACGTTATATCCCTCGTCTTACACTTGGGAGAGATGGCGAAAGAGTTTACGAACTGAGGTTTTATGTGCGATCCATGAGGTTGGGGCAAGACTCACGCAACCTAGGGTCGTTAAGACGTTGAGGGGGACTTCTTCGTTCACACGAAGTTGCGTTACATCCCTCGTTTTACACTCGGGAGAGGTGGTGGAGGAGTTTTAGATACCGAGATTGTCAAATAGGTCGAACACCATTATTATAAACTAAACGATATTAAATGCGTTTGAGTAAATAAAGTTAATCACTAGATAATCCATCCCATAACTATCTCATATTAGTAAGTAGTATAGTTAAATTAGTATTTTAGTATTAGTATTAAATTATATTCTATTTGTGTCGCCTAGATAAAGTCGAGTTATGATAATCGCGGTACTCGATAGTAATCTCAACCAATTCTTGTAGATACGATACTCGACCTAATGGTCCATTATACTAAAATTTGATCTATACGCTTGTGGTGAAAGTGGCAGCACTTAATTAGCGGCCACCACCCAGTCAAGTTCCTCGATCCGATCCCCAAAATCTGGCATCATTTTGTTTGTGGAAGCCTTCTCCCGACATCTCACTTATCAGACGTCTCCAAAAAAAAGGCTATGACCCTTTATTCCATTCAAACGGGTAAGCCGCTAAATGTCGGGTTCTTAATCTTCTCTTCAATTCTTCATGCCGTCCAAACAACAAATGTCGGCCTTCAATTTCCATCGCTATTGACCAACCTATTAAGATGGGCCAGTGTATAATTGCTCCGCTCGATCTAGCCATGATAACTCAAACGTAGAAAGGCAGAGCACAAGGGCCGGGGGAGCCAGTAGTAGAAAAAGATGAAGGGCCCTAAAAGGAAAAGGTGGGGCCATCTGAGGCCCCAATTCCAAAAGAGCCCGTCCGCCCCTCGATCACTTTTCAGAGGGTATATCAAGAACTCCAGAATGTTCGACTCAACAATCGTGTTCTTCGCCAAGGGTAGTATAATTCGGATCTCCAAAATACCGAGCTATGGATGTTCCTAGATCAATATACACACCATCAAGATCAAGTCCAATAGCTTTTTGGCGCGTGCCTCGAAATCGACATGAGCGCTTATCTGCCAAAATCGCAATTGTCGCCGCACCTCTTGCAACCGCGCACTTTTCTTTCCGACGAGACAGTGGTGGCGATTACATTTCTTCAGGTGGACATTAGGAGGTGAGACTTCTACGTCTCATCTCCTAGGCATGTGTTCAAAACCCAATTTTTTTCTTATGAATGCTATAAACTGCTATTGGGTTCATTGCTCAGTTAGTGTGGACACTGCCTGATCGCACCGCATTTTGTGTGATCTAATACTACTAAATTAAGTTTTGTTAATCTTTTAAATAAATTAAAATGTTATAAATTAAGTTGTTTTATTTGTTTTTGTAGGATTTTGAATTTGGAACAAAACGACATTAATTTGGGACAAATCGGATGAAAAACGAACAAATCACGTCATGCCGAACAACAGACAAAAAATTTGAAGTAGGGCGGCTCAACTGAGCCGTCCCTGAGAGAGGAGCCGAGCCACCGGCTCTACTGGTCGCCCACAGGCTGGTCATACGGCTAGCTTGTATGGGTTGGCAGCCCACTTTGTGGGCTGCCAACCCGTGGATAAGTATAGCCAGCCCACTCTGTAAGCTACCACCCCAACTGGCCAATTGGCCAACTACCCCCCTCTTTCTTTTTGTTTATTTCTAATTGTACCCCTTTTTAAAATTTTATAAATAGGGTAGAAGGGCTTAGAGATCAATACCAATTTTTTACTTCATTCCTAGAAGAAATAATAGTATTTTCTTGTTATTGTTCTTCTATTATGTTTTTGTATTTCAAGAAAATATCATTGCACGCACCCATGAACGGTTAAATTTTCTTACACCGGGTTAAGATGTAATGAAGTATTTTGAATTTATGTAATATTGTATTTTCTATTTAATTATTGGATATTGTATAAACTATTGTATGATATGAAACTCGTTCCTTAAAAATGATTTTATTATAATTGAATTTATTTTCAAAATATTCTTGTAGAAATTTTGATTTAAATTTAATTATTACTTGAACATTAGAACTTCCACCTGTGGTCTAGGTCTAATGGTTATGCAATCATATTCTTGGGGATTGATTATTGGTCTGGATGGTTTATACCTAGATTTTAATTCACTTTAAATTAGTGTAGTGTAGGAATTAAATACCGAAGATAAACTATGCCAGAGAATAACAATCCAATCTTTCTAAGTAGTTCTGGCTTGTAGTTTGGAACACTCGTTTTTACAAATCCAAATTAAAGAAGAAAATACGAGAACAACATAAATCTCAAAATACGAATTTATAATTCCTAACCCGGTCTCTTATTTTTATTTTCATAATAAACTTTATTTATTTGCAATCAAAATTTTCAAATCATTACTCCAAAGAAAAGAAAAGAAAAATTAAAAATTGATAATTATAAGACTAGTCCCTGTGATTTGACACTCGTACTTAAGCACACTATACTAAAATATTTTGCGCTTAATTAGGGTAAGTAATTTGAACGATCAATTTTTTGGCGTTGTTGCCTGGGAACGGTATCACTAATTGTCCATTTTTTTGTTATTATTTTTTGGGAAAATTACATTTTAAACCCTCTAGGTATTGACACTTTTCTAGTCGGCCCCTTTCCATTTGAGCATTTTATTTTAAACCTTCTAGGTATCAACACATTTTTATTTGGTCCTCTTATAAAAAATTCGTCTAAACTAACCGAATTATGAGGGCAACATCGTCATTTTACATTTTTTTATTTTTTAATCTTTTTTAATCAATTTTTAATATATATTTTTCTTTTTCCTTTTTTTTTTTTGGTTGACTTCTCTCTCTCTCTTATCCCTCATTCCCCTCTCTCTTTCTCTTCTCCCTCTTTCCCTCTCCCCGTCGGCCCCTGTTACGGGGGGTGGAATCACCCCCGTAACAGGGGGTGAAAACACCCCCTATTGAGGTAGTGATCACCCCCATAATAGAGGGTGAAACCCCCCCTGTTGAGGGGGTGTTATGGGGGTGAAAACACCCCCTGTTTTTCATAGAGGGTGTTCACCCCCTGTGAAAAATAGTGAAAATACCCCTTGTTATGGGGGTGAAAACACCCCCCGTAACGGGGCTGGGGGGGAGGGAGAGGGGAAAAGAGAGAGAGAGAGAAGTCATAACAGAGGGAAGGTAGGAAAAGAGATAGAGATAATCGAGAGAGAGAGAGAGAGAAAAATTAAGGGAAAAAAATAAAAAAATAAGTAAAAAGATTGTTTTGCCCCTATATTCTGTTACTTTGGATGGAATTTTTGACAGAATGACCGAATAAAAACGTGTTGTACCTAGAGGGTTTAAAATGAAACGCTCAAAGGGAAAGGAACTGATTAGAAAAGTGTCAATACCTGGAGGGTTTAAAATGTAATTTCCCTTTTTTTTTTCTTTATCCACTTGTATAAATTCATCTATTTTTTTTAGTTTGTTTTCACAAGTTAACCGTGATCCAATTTTTCACTCTACATCTTCAAGCAAGGATGCAGGTCATTCTGTTCATTTTATAAAAATATATATATATAAATATTGAAAATATATATATATATATGTATATATATATAAAATCACACCATCCTCATTCTTTTTCTTGTCTTTTTATTATTATTGTAGAGATCGGCGGGCTAAGACTACCATTCTCATTTTTCTTCTTTTTATTATTATTATAGAGATCGGTTGGCTAATACCACCATCCTCATTTTTCTTTTCTTTTTATTATTATTGTAGAGATCGGTTGGCTAAGACCATCATCCTCATTTTTTTTCTTGTCTTTTTATTATTATTGTAGAGATCGGCTGGCTAAGACTACCATTTTCATTTTTTTTCTTGTCTTTTTATTATTATTGTAGAGATTGGCTAGCTAAGAATACCATCCTCATTCATTTTCTTGTCTTTTTATTATTATTATAGAGATCGGCTGGCTAAGATAACTATCCTCATTTTTCTTCTTTTTATTATTATTATTATAGAGATCAGCTGGCTAAGACCACCATCCTTATTTTTCTTATTTTTTATTATTATTGTAGAGATCGGCTGGCTAAGACCACCATCTTCATTTTTTTCTTGTCGTTTTATTATTATTGTAGAGATCGGCTATGTAAGACTACCATCCTCATTGTTGATATAATTAATTGCTTTTAATATGTATGTATATATATATATATATATATATATATATATATATATATATGGAACTATGCAAAAAGGTTGTGGGGTGTTCTCGTTATATGCTTGGGAAAAATCCGACTTTTACAATAACCTTGAGAAGATTTTTGAAAGTATGCCTAGGAGACCTAGAACTGGAAAAAAAAAAAAAAAAAAAAAAAAAAAAACATAAAACCTAAACTAAACGAAATGGACACCTAGACCACTCCGGGAATATTACATTCCCTTAGTCCACACCTCACCTTCATGCATAAAGTTACCCAAACTAGGGGGTGCAGCTTCATTTGAAATTAAGCCAACTATTATTCAAATGCTTCCATCTTACTATGGGCTTAATAGCGAACACCCCTATCAGAACCTCAACAATTTCCTAGAGGTTTGCACCGCTTTTAAACTGCCCCACTTATCTGAGGATGCGGTTTTCCTCAGACTTTTCTCGTTCTCTTTAAAACATTGGGTTAAAAAGTGTCTCTATTCTCTACCCCCAGGATCAATCACTATATGGGAAGGGCTTCAAAGGACTTTCCTGCAAAAATATTTCCCAATTGGCAAAACCAATCAACTTAGGAAATCTATAACTTCATTTGCCCAAAAATCCCCTGAAGAGTTCTATGAAAGTTGGGATCGAATGAAAGACCTTTTGAGAGAATGTCCACATCATAGGGTACCAAAATGGCAAATAGTGCAGATCTTCTACAAGGGGTTGATTGAACGCAATCGCCTTATGGTGGATACGTCATGTGGAGGAACTTTCCTTGCAAAAAATGAGGATGAGGCAATGAGCATGTTTGAAAATCTAAGTGAAAATTATTTGCAACATGCATCCACTGTCGGGCGAGACAGTATTAGACAAGCGCGAGGAGGAGTGTACAAGGTCAAGCAATCGAACCCCAATACATAGTGCATTGATATGATGAAACAAATAATAGGACAATTGCAGTTACAAAATCAATCAATCGCATCCTCCTCCACTATTGCTTGTTCGATTTGCCTGAACCCATCCCATATTGTCCTTGAATGTTCTGTGGGAACACAATTCCCTGAATATGTTCAAGAGTATGCCAATGCTACTCAGACATTTCCCAGGCAGGACAATAATCCATACTCCAATACTTACAATCTAGGGTGGCAAAATCACCCCAATTTCTCATGGAAAACTTCAAATCAAGGACAACCTCTCACCTCATCCTATAAGCCTCAATATCAAAATCAACCCCTAGGATTTAACCAATCCCAAGGTCAAGGAACATCCTCCCAACCAGCCCGAAATGATCAACCCACTAAAATACACCAAATCCTAAAAATCTTATATAGACAAAGCCAAATCTTAGAACAACAAGACCAAAGGGTAAACTCAAATTCCCAATCCATAACTCGACTAGAAAGCCAAATCAGACAGCTCGCCGACACTATACAAAAAAGAGATGAGAGAAAACTTCCTAGACAACCACTGAATAATCCTAGTGGTCAACATTTCATTGGAGAGATGATCGAACCTTACAAGCACATTCAATCTATTACAACCCTTAGGAGTGGGCGAATAGTTGACAATCGGGTAGGAATTGAGGAGATAAGTCCGAAAAATGAGATTGAAAGTGAAGAGGCAGCAGAAGGGTCGCTCCCAAGCAAGAAAGTTGAGGAACCCAAATGGTTTAATCCTGAGCTTTATGCACCTAAAAAGATACATTCAGCATCTCAGGCACCGTTTCCTCAATGCTTGAACCAGCCTTCACCGTTTAACCGAAATAGCACTAGAATGGAAGATATTCTTGAGACCTTTAAACAGGTCAAAATTAATCTTCTGTTCTGGGATGTTATCCAACAAAACCCCACGTATGCAAAGTTTTTAAAAGACCTTTGTACATGGAAGAGAAAGTCTAGAACACATGTGTCGAAAAAGGTCTTGTTAACACAGCAAGTGAGTTCCATCTTAGGATGCGAAACTCCACCAAAATATAAAGACCTGGGCGACCCAACTATTTCATGTGTAATAGGATCCCAACCTATTGCAAAGGCTCTTCTAGACTTAGGCGCAAGTGTAAATTTGCTGCCATTTTCTATTTACAAATGTCTAGGTTTGGGGGATTTAAAACCTACATCGGTGACACTTCAGTTAGCCGATAGGCCAATTCGGAGACCAAAAATGATCATTGAAGACGTGCTAGTAGGGGTAGAAAACTTTTTCTATCCCGTGGATTTCATAGTTCTAGACATGGAACCAGTCCCCCAACCCAAATTGTCAAATTCCCGTTATTTTAGGATGACCTTTCCATGCCACCGCCAATCTTTGCATTGACTGTTGATCAGGTGTTATGGCTATTTCATTTGGAAACATGAAGGTACGACTCAATATTTTCAAAGTGATTAATCAACCCCCTGATAAAAATACCTTGGACTGTTTTGGGGTTGATCAAATCGATAAGTTAGTGGAAGAGTCTCTACCTTCAATGTTATATCGAGAAGATCTTAGTAAAGATGAAGGATGGGAATCCAAAGAACTGAGAGACGAAATCCATGAACTGCTAGCAATATCTAACACTGATATCCCATGGTTTAGAAAGATTGAACCACTACCACCATTGGAAGATGTCTCTTTAAATCCATCCCTTGAATCACCACCATCACTAGAGTTTAAACTACTCCCGGATTCACTCAAATATGTATTTCTTGGCCACAATGATACCCTACATGTGATTATCTCGGCCGACCTCACTGGAGAGCAAGAAGAGAAATTGATGAACGTTCTTCAACGTTTTAAGAAGGTCATAGGATGGAACGTGGCAGACTTTAAGGGAATTGACCCTTCGGTGTGTATGCATAAAATCCACCTCGAGAATGGTGCAAAGCCAACAAGGGAGTTTCAGAGAAAGCTGAATCCTAATATGAGAGAGGTAGTAAAGAAGGAGGTCGTGAAGCTATTAGACGCATGTATTATTTACCCCATCTCTGATAGCAAATTTGTAAGCCCAATTCAAGTGGTACCAAAGAAATTTGGGATCACAATAGTAAAAGATTCCGGGGGAAAATTAGTTCCCACTAGAAAGACCACTGGGTGGCGAGTTTATATCGACTATCGAAAGCTCAACACCATGACAAGGAATGATCACTTCCTACTACCATACATTGATTATATTATTGAGAAATTGGCGGGTTTTCCTTACTATTGTTTCCTTGACGGATACTCAGGATATAACCAAATTCCAGTGTTTCCAAAAGACCAAGAGAAAACGACATTCACATGCCCGTTCGGCACCTTTACGTACAGAAGGATGTCATTCGGGTTGTGCAATACACCAGCAACTTTTCAAAGGTGCATGATTTCAATTTTCTCAGACATGGTTGATAACTTCCTTGAACTCTTCATGGATGACGTCTCTATTTTTGGGACATCATTTAAAGGATGTCTTGACAACCTTGAGAAGGTTCTAGCAAGGAGTGAGGAAACAAATTTGGTGCTGAGATGGGAGAAAAGCCATTTCATGGTACAATAAGGTATTGTATTGGGACATATCATCTCCAAGAAGGGGATCGAGGTGGACCCAGTGAAGGGTGATATTATTGTAAATTTGCCACCGCCCACAACGGTTAAGCAAATTCGATCCTTCTTGGGTCATACAGGATTCTACCGACGTTTTATCAAGGAGTTTAGCAAAATTGCACGACCCCTCTGTAATCTACTTGCCTTGGATGTGCCTTTTGTTTTCAATGAATCATGCCAAGAGGCATTTGAGACACTCATGGAAAAACTTATCTCCACCCCTATAATTCAGCCTCCGGATTACTCTCACCCCTTTGAGATTATGTGTGATGCATCCGATTATGCAAGAAAAATACTTGTGGAAGCGCAAGTGAACTATACTACCACTAAGAAAAAGCTGTTAGCCGTTGTCCTTGCTTTAGATAAATTTCGATCTTATATTCTAGGGTAAAACATTATCATATTCTCTAGTCATTCAGCTCTAAGGTATCTCTTGTCGAAAAAAGAGACAAAACCTCAATTGATTAGGTGAATTCTCTTACTGCAAGAATTTGATATTGAGATTAGAGACAAGAAGGGAGTAGAAAATGTTGTGGCTGACCATTTTTCTCAAGTTTTTATCGAGGAGAGTAAGGGACAAGAAGCAATTAGGGATTCATTCCCTAATGAGCAATTTTTATCTGTGACTCAAATGTCCTCACCTTGGTTTGTGAACATTGCAAACTACTTCGCTACAGGTGAAATTCCTTCTCAGTGGACAAAGCAGGATAAAGACTGATTTTTCTCACAGGTCAAACATTTTTACTAGGAGGACCCTCACCTATTTAAGCATTACGCAGACCAGGTAATAAGGCGATGTGTGCCTGAAAGTGAGTTTGACAGTATTCTAAATTTTTGCCACTCCCAGGCAAGCGGGGGATATTTTGGGGGGAAAAAGACGGCAGCAAAAATACTTCAAAGTGGATTCTATTGGCCGTCCCTGTTTAAAGATGTGCACCGATTTTGTAAGTCTTGTAACCGATACCAGCACACGGGATCAATATCCCATCGAGATATGAGGCCCCTCCAACCTATTCTAATAGTAGAGATTTTTTATGTCTAGGGCATTGATTTCATGGAACCGTTTCCAACATCCTTTGGTCACGATTATATCTTGTTAGCAGTAGAGTATGTTTCAAAGTGGGTTGAGGCAATAGCTACTAGAACAAATGACCATAGGGAGGTGCTTCACTTTTTGAGAGATAATATTTTCAGCAGGTTTGGGACACCCCGAGCGATCATTAGCGATAAAGGAACACATTTTTGCAATAGGCCATTTGAGGCATTGGTACGAAAGTACTCCGCGACTCACAAGGTGGACACACCTTATCATCCTCAAACTAATAGTCAAGCAGAGGTATCTAATTGAAAAGTGAAATAGATATTAGAGAAAATGGTACATCCTGACCGTAAGGATTGGTCAGAGCGCTTAATTGATGCATTATGGGCATACTGTACAGCCTACAAAACTCCTATCGGTATGGCACCTTACCGGTTGGTATATGGAAAGGCGTGTCATTTACTTGTCGAGCTAGAGCATCATTCTTATTGGGCTACGAGAGCATTAAATTTTGAGATAAAACGGGCAGGGGATGACCGTAAGCTTCAACTTTCAGAGTTAGAAGAATTGTGAAATGAGGCCTTTGAGAATTCAAAATTTTATTAGGAGAGGACAAGAGTTTTTCATGATAAAATCATTAATAGAAAATCCTTTCATCTTAATCAAAAGGTATGGTTGTTCAATTTAAAATTGAGACTTTTCCCAAGCAAACTTCGATCTAGATGGGATGGCCTTTTTATAGTTGAAAAAGCATACCCCAGTAGGGTAATGGAGATCATTGACTTGAGAGATGACCGAAAACTTAAGGTTAACAACCAGAGGTTGAAATATATGGTAGGCTACGAGGAGCGGGGCATCATCAAAGTAGTAAAATTGGTTAACCCAATCTATTCATGATGCCCCATCATATCCAGTTGAAGAAGTTAAACTTAGCATTGAGTAGGAGGCAACCCATTGTTATTTTAGTTTTCTTATGTTAATTTTTATTTTGATTTGATGGGCTTGTTTTAGTGTTTTGACAAACAGGTTTACAAGCATTCAAGTCAAACCAAACAGTTCAGTTACACCAAGGTTGTATCTTTCCTTGCTTAATTAATTTCGTAATTTTCTTATTGAGGACAATGCGATATTTAGGTTTGGGGGGTAAATGCGTGTATTCCTTTTTTATATTTTATTCCACACTTAATTTTATCAATCTATCATATGATAACACGTTTGTTAGACATAAACTAGAGTTTGTTAAAAAAAAATCATTGGAGCAGAACACTGATTTTTAATAATATTTTATTCTTTCAACCTTATATACATGCTAACTTTCTTTTATTTTAAATTTAATACATGAGTTGATTTACTAAATTTTGGCATAAAAATAACCTATCTCTGGAGTAAAAAAAATATATTATTATTGTGTTAATAATAAAGATTTTTTGTCTTAATGATGAACTTTCGGTGAGTAACCGGGCCTCTTGCCTCAGTAAACTTCGAGTTTTCCCGTCAAAAGGTTAAAGCAATTTGTTAAGACGATAAGTGACTCGTTAACTTCGAAACCTAAGTTATTTGAGTTATTAAACCTGAAGGGTGTCTTAACACCTAATGCCCCGATCCAACTGGATTAGGATAATTGTCCCAACAATCGCTACACGGATATCTTAGAAAAGTCCAACGAGGTTAACATTGCACATGTCACTTATTTAAAGGAAGTTGAATATATATATATATTTCAGGGAAAAGTCATTTGATTGTTTAAAACCAATTAACTAGTTACTATGTGCTAAATTCATTATAAACGAGAGTGTATGTATGTTGTAAATGCAATAAGAAATATTATTAGGAATCACGTGATGTGAGATCAATGATTATCTCAGTGACTCTTGTTTGATCTTGATTTGATATGTTATCATTAGACATGATTGATAAATATCTTGTAAAAACTAAAATTCACAATAAGGAACTTGAGATGTTTGCAAATAGCATCACTATAAATCCTCATGAGACTATACTCGTCCACTAGGGGTAACTTAGGGGTTTAAAGGCTTGTTTCATGTGCTAAATGCAATCATGTTCCCTACGAAAGTGGCCTTTTATTTAATTATTATATTTAGTTTTGCTCGAGAACTAGCAAAATTTAGGTTTGGGGGTGTGATCGCATCGCATTTTGTGCGATCTAGTACTAATAAATTAAGTTTTGTTAATCTTTTAAATAAATTAAAATATTATAAATATAGTTCTTTTATTTATTTTTTTGTAGGATTTTGAATTTGTATCAAAACGACGTTAATTTGGAACAAATCGGATGAAAAACGAACAAACCACATCAACCTGAACAAAAGACGAAATATTTGAAGCAGGGTGGCTCAACCGAGCCGCCCCTGAGAGAAGAGCCGAACCACCAGCTCGACTGGCCTCTCACAGGCTGGCCATATGGCCAGCCTGTGTGGTTTGGCAGCCCACAGAGTGGGTTGCCAACCCGTGGGCTGGCTATACTAACCCAACTGGCCAATTGGCCAACTATCCCTCTCTTTCTTTTTGTTTATTTTCAATTGTACCCTTTTTTAAAATTCTATAAATAGGGTAAAAGGGCTTAGAGATCAATACCAATTTTTTACTTCATTCTTAGAAGAAATAATAGTATTTTCTCGTTATTATTCTTCTATTATGTTTTTGCATTTCAAGAAAATATCATTGCACGCACCTATGGGTGGCTAAATTTTCTTACACCGAGTTAGGATGTAATGAGGTATGTTGAATTTATGTAATATTGTATTTTCTATTTAATTATTGGATATTGTATAAACTATTGCATGACATGAAACTCGTTCTTTAAAAATGATTTTATTATAATTGAATTTATTGTCAAAATTTTCTTGTAAAAATTTTGATTTAAATTTAATTACTACTTGAACATTAGAACTTGCACCTGTGGTCTAGGTCTAATGGTTATGCAATCATATTCTTGGGGATTGATTATTGGTCTGGATGGTTTATACCTAGATTTTAATTCACTTTAAATTAGTGTAATGTAGGAATTAAATACTGAAGATAAACCATGCCAGAGAATAACAATCAAATATTTCTGAGTAGTTCTATCTTGTAGTTTGGAACACTTGTTTTTACAAATTCAAATTAAAGAAGAAAATACGAGAACAACGTAAATCTGGAAATACGAATTTATAATTCTTAACCCGGTCTCTTATTTTTATTTTCATCAAAACTTTATTTATTTGCAATCAAAATTTTCAAATCATCACTCCAAAGAAAAAAATAATAATAATTAAAAATTGATAATTATAAGACCGATCCCTGTGGCTCGACACCCGTACTTAAGCATACTATAATACAATATTTTGCACTTAATTAGGGTAAGTAATTTGAACGATCACTGCCTATTTTAAGTTTGGGAGGATTTTCATCCAATTTTGTTTTTGTTAGAAAATGATGAACAAAATTTTGATGTATTATATTGGATGTTTTATGTATGCTTAGTTACGCTTTGTAGAAGCTTTGATGTATATTGTGAACTTTAATATATAGTTAAGTTTTATTTTAATTTTGTGTTTGTGCATGTGTAATGCTTAGTTTAGTGTGTGTATGTTAGTGTTTAGATTTAGTGTAAAGATGTTTATGTATGAAGTAGTATTTGCGTGTTAAGTTGTTGAGTTCGTCTGGGCCATTTCCCGATGATGAAAATTATCCCCTAATTGTATATCGAGGTCGGGGGTGATGTCATTTCTGTGTGTTTTGTGTGCTTGGCATGTCGATTAGGTAAAACACATTTTGATCCTAAAATCGCACGATAGCATAGACTCATTGTAAAATTATTCGAACGATTTGACATCGATTATTCAGTAACAAGTTTATGACAAATTTGAGGAATCTAGAACTTGACTGGGGGAAACTTGAGACGAAATCCTAGGTGAGGTAGTTCAAGAGGCATGATTTAGGCCTTCATTTTTTATCGCTTGAACCGTTGAAGTTAACCTTGAAAATTTTATCCCTCGTTACCCTGTCGAAGCCGATAACCTATTTAATTTTGAACATGTATAAATACCCTAGCCAATCAAAAAATTTCCAAATCATTATCGCTAAGCCAAACGCACGAATTGAATGAAATCAAGTTAGCAACATTTTATGCTACTTGAAGTGAGCGATCAGGTTTCGGACAAAGTTTTATTAGTTCGGTATTAGTGTATTCACTTGTCATTCTTTTAATTCTATTTACACATCCCTAAAATTGTACAAAATCGAATAAGTTTGGGGTGTGTTATGCTATTTAAAAAAAATTATGTGAATATAGTTTTTATTTTCATTCTTTCGACAAGTGAATACAAAGTTCTTAAATTCTGGTTCAGGGTTGTGTTTTAAATATTTAGCGTTACGAGAGAGATATAGCTACAAGCGTTTATGCCTCGGGTATCGTTGACTTATCGTAATTATAACGATTTTCTGTTTTTTATTCCTGATATGCTCTTGGCGATTCTCTAATGCCGATTCAAGCCCTATTGATCTCTTTGAATTTCTGAACCAACATTAGTGGATAGGTTAGCCCAGTCAATCATATGGTTTTCCTAATCCTTAACGGTTTAAGTCATGAGCTTAGTTATTGAATAATCCAATCCAGTATTTGGATAGCTATATATTTGAGTTCTCATACACACACTTTAAATGGATCTAGACTTGTTTTTATTAATAGTGAGTGTTGAAATTCTAGAACACCACGTGGTGTGTATTATTCTTGAACTTGATCTGATTGAGGGTTGTTAAGGGAAGAACAGCTTGGTTTCTTCAATTGAACTTGGCACTCGCATGTGTTTACTTCTTATTTGTTATTGTTTATTCATTTTTAGTTTAGTAGTTAGTTAATTAGTACATTTAGTTTATTTTAGTGTTAGGGTGTTTTGCTCAAGGACTAACAAAATTCCAAGTTTGGGGGTATTTGATAGGTTGAAAATACCTATCTACTTGTAAGCCGAATTTGGTAGTTTTAGAGTGTTTTAGTAATATTTTATTCTGTTTTTGTCTATTTTTATGTAAATCAGATGTAGGGACATAATCAAGTGATAAACAAGCGAAACGGTGGGAAAACGGTGAAGAAACGATGAAAGAAACAAGGTTTTAGGATAGCAAACCCACCGCCACGGAGGTCAGGCCACCGCCGAAGCGGTGGAGATGCAAGTAGGATTGCACAAGTCTCACCACTGCATCAGTGAAAGTCCAGAGAGCTTGATGCTATCTTCACCACCACAACGGTCATTCACCGCTGAGGCGGTGAAAGTCTAGAGAGCTAAGGGTTTGGTTCACCGTCGCAGCGATTACTATGTGCAGAAAATATCTATTTTTCTAGATATTTTGAAGCCTTCTATTTAATCCCTTTTTTATCCCATTTGCCAAGGACGTTCCACACATTAGAGACTTGATCTTAGGGTATTCTTGAGAGCTCAAAGAGGAGATTCAACATTTGGAAAAGAGGAAGCAATCCCGGACCGATCTTTGGCGACAGTGGACCATTCTACTTTAAGATTTGATCATTCTTCTTTTGTTTATATCTTTGTAATCAAATTTTCATATCTAATGATGATGAATCCCTTTTGTTTTAATATTTGTATGGCTAAGATCATGGTAGACTAGATAAATATTATCTAGGGATTGTTGTAATTCATGTAAATACATGTTTGATTGAATATATGTTATTTTAACGGTTGTTTGTCTAAATTCGATTGTGTTTACCGTTTTATTAAAATTTTAATATGTTGTTGAGGTATTAGGGTTGGTTTTGAGAATACGGGATTTGACACTCGAGAAAGGTAACCCCGGATTCGAACTAGGGTTAAAACACATCACGACGATCTAACGACCTGAGAGGGCATTAGAAAATGTGCAATCCATGAGGTTGGGTCAAGAATTATGTGATCATGTGTTATATAAAATGCTAGAGGGGGACTTCGGCGTTAACGCGAAATCACATAATCGCTCATTTTACACTCAGGAGAGGTAATGAACGAGTTTAAGATACCTAGATTGTCGGATAGGATAAATATCGTTGTTGTTAATTAAATGAAGTCAAACATGTATTCAATTAATGAAATCAATCCTTAGGTAATCCACTTAATTAGAATTAACTCAATAGCTGTTAGTTTAACTTAGTTTTTAAATATTCAACTTCAAACAATTCTTGAACTGTCGAGATAATATAAGATTATGCAAATTACGGTATTCAATTAATCAAACACGTTTCTCTGTGGACGATATCTGATCGAAAGATCCACTATATTAAAACTTGACCTCATGCACTTACGAGTTAAATCAAGACGTGAAAAGTATCGCGTCCACTGACCATCTAACATGTTACTTTTGTAGGGAAGATCCACCTTTGTAAATAACTTCTAGTCTGTACAAAGTGAAGCGAATTTTGCTTGTCAAAATAAAGAAGGTCTTTTGTGTAATGTGCTTTGTGCTCCCTCCAAATTAACGGCATCCCGACCCTTAAGGTCACGGGTAATTCTCCATAACGGTATCCCGACACTAAGAGTCGTAGATTAATCTCCAAAAATGGCTTCTCGATGCCCAGCGTTACGAAGGACTCTCCACAAGCCTCATCTCGGCATTCCGCGTCTAAGGTGACAATCAGACCTACTCCGAAGATCAATAGTCCGTACCTGAGGAAAGACCAAGTTCATTCACCAAGGAAGAGGCATTGATCGAGTTTGAGGGCCTGTAGCTAAGTACCTCTCCCCACCAGTCGACTATAAAGTCTGGCATTTTAAAGGGGAAGATACTCCTGCATGGACTAAATGGAGATATCCTAAAAGGGTTCTTGAATGAACCTGACTATGGAAAACTCCCTGATGACCTGTCACGGGGGACCAACCGTTGTGTTGCTCCCCTGCAGACTGGGAGGACCATGTGCCCGAGGAAATCTTTCTCCTAAATCCATGACATGATTTTCTTATAATCAACTCGTGTCCCGAACTGGGGGGCTAGTAGTCCATAGTCCTGGGTAGAGATGAGAAGTTTGTTAAAAAAATAATTGGTCTTGGGCAGAGATGAGAAGTTTCTTCAACAAAATTTCAAAAAGTTTACAAACTTTGGAAACAATACCAAGCAGAAAGCAACTTTGCAAAAACGTCGGGAGAAAGGAGTAGACTTTGAAATACCCTGACTATTCTGCTTAGAGGGTTACATGCTCGTGCGCAGAAAAGCAGGAATGAGTGAAAAAGAATCTACAAAATCCTAAAGTACTAAAGAAGCGACGGTCTAGAGCTCAGTCCTCCCCGCCATCGTTATGAGAAGAGGAGTAGCGTCAATCTCGCCCTCTTCAAGGCTCTCTTGTTAGTATTGTCCTCCTCGGCATCTCTTTGCACGGCACGTTTGTGCTTGGCACCATCCTCCAGCTTTGGAAACTTCATGCCCACAGGGCCAGTAGAGAAATTAGAATGCAGACAGTAGATAACCGTCATGGAAACCCTTTCCAAAAACGTCGTTCAGGAGTGCCTTCCCGAAAAAAGTTATCCAAGAGTGTTGTCCAGAAGTTTCGCCTTTATCTCATTTGGTCGGCGCCACCTTACCCTACTCCTGTCGCCCTATCGCGTTGTCTCTGGCTGATGGGGCGCAAATGGGGGCCTTCACTAAATGTATCGACCAGTTCCACACGATCAACGCCCTGGCGTGCTCAATAGGTTCGCCCCTGCAAACCTCACCCGTCGAGAAGGTCGCAGCGAGAAATGTCATATGTCAGGGTAGTAACAAAGTCTCAGAGGTCCAGGATGCCAAAACAGTGGCCAAGGTTCAGGGGGGCAAACTTGTTAGTGTCAGAAAACTCAGAGGTCGAGATTCGGGATGACGTTTGTAGGTAAAGAAAAAGTACTATGCAGAAATCTCCTAGAGAAATCTTCCTGAAATGATGCATGAGTATGTTTGAATAAGGCTCCTCCGCTCCTTGTTCGTAAGGAGAGTATGTAGAGAAGACGAAGCAGGGTCTCGGTACGCACAGGGCGTAAGGGCACTGGAATTCTCATATCTGAAAAAGGGGCACCGCACCCCGCACCAGGGCGTGGGGAAGCTTAAAAAGGGTACCCAAACGCACACGTCACGTGAAGAAAACACGTGAGCCGCTAGTCGCGCGATGCAAGGGTGTGCCCCACTTTCTACGCCCTACGTAGGCACGAGTCGCATGACGAGCTGGAGTGTGCCACACGATGTGCCCTGCGCGCTAGCAGTGCACCTACGTGCCAACACGGCTATGCTCCGTCATGCAGCCGGACCTTAAACTCCCCCTGGTTTTCCATCTGTTCAATCTCCGTGCCTCGCTACCGTCGTGCTCTCCTAAAATTCATCTCCGCTTCATTCTCTATAGAACAGGCCGATCCATGCTTGGGATTTGTTCACGATTCAAACGAGTGCTACCTTGAAAATCGAAAAAAATTAGGATTACCCAGCCATGCTACCTGACCCCGGACCTCGGCCGTATGGGGGCTTATTTCAAATTCACTCCCCAGAAAAAGTTAATTGTCAAAAAAGTGTCATCCTGAAAATCGAAGAAATTCGGGGTCGCTCTGCCATACTACCTAACCCCGGACCCCAGTCGTATAGGGGCTTATTTCAAATTTGCTCCTCAAAAAAAGTACCGCCTAAAAAATTGAAGAAATTCAGGGTCGTCCTGCCGTACTACTAGACCCCAACAGTATGGAGGCTTATCTCAAATTCGCTTCCCCAAAAAATTTAATTGTTGGAAGAATGTCAACCAAAGGTGTTTCTCGTACTTGGAAGTCTCCAAGACGCCCATTCCAGCCAGAAGTTGATACCCCTGACCGTCTTTCTTTCTTCGCCGCACAAAGCTCGAAGGGTAACTAATAAGCGTATTTTCGGGCACCACTGAGTCAACACTTGGGACCTAACCACGTGTCTATCCTCATAGTAATATGGAAGCATTCCAGAATTCACAGTTCTATGTTGGAACGTATACCGACTACAACTCCTTCTTAGAATCCCCTTTGTACTTAGGGAGAAGCAAGGTGCCCTGCAAGGACGTGCTACCCTGGGCTCCATACTGTACCCTAGATAGCCAATTTTATGGACTTGGCCATTTACCTCAACCGACTCCCTATTCCAGCTCGTTTCTCTTACAAGACTCTACGAATCTCTATTTTCCTCCAGCAGCTCACCATCACAAGCCTGACAGAGGCTCGTGGGCTTCGCCAAATGGGCCCAAAAGCCTAAGCCCAGTGATTCTCTCCTAAACGCCCCAGATTTTTGGCTAAACACATGATTCCACTTAATTAACCGTGTTTTGGCCCTACTAATCATCCCCGATGCCTATATATTACAAGGGTTATGTAAGCCTGAGGTATACTTTATTACACGCATACTTTAAGTTCACTTGCTTACTTGACTCATTTTTGTACCTTTTCTCTCTAAGCTTTCATTCTCACGCCGGAGGGGTTTCACCGAGACAAATCCCAGTCTAAGCCTTCTGCAAGTACCAATCCCTGAGGAGCAAGACTCTGGATACAACAGGTCAGTCCTCCTAGAACCTAGTATAGCTCACTTGAAAAATTTTCAACCATCAACTCTACTTCAGTAAAAGGACATTTGTCACCTGACTGAACCATACTCGAAGTGTTGACCACTTTGGGACACCAACAAAATTAAAATTGAGAATATGTATATGAGCACAATTATTAAATCATAGAATACATCGTTCTTGAAGATATATATTTCTACCTAAAACTAAGATAATTAAGTTCTTTAAATGAACAAATAATAATAGATTTAGTAATGTCCAAGACTGAGTGTCTTAGGAGTAAATTAAACCTAGAGTTTGTCGACTTGTTTATTCCCCTAAATCGAGAATCAAGGAATAGGAGAGTGCATGTCGTTCTAGTAGTGGTGGTAACTATCCTTAAGGTTCCCATTTGGCGATTTTTTTTAAAAAGGGTCTTCTTCAGAGGTCCAGCAAGTTAAAAATTATGACTATAATAATATGTTTAATTTAATACTCTGATGTTGTTAAATAAATTCATGTATAATTTGACAATGTGATGTCACGGAAATTTAAGATCGATGAATTTGACTAGTATTTCATAAAAACTACTAAATGAAGTTGTATCATTATTTTCTTTTGGTTGATATGTATTTGTGGAGGAGATACGGTGTTATTGAGATCCACCAAACAAATGTGAATATATGATAAGGCATGTGAAAAATCAAAATAGCTTTCACATTTATTGAAAGAAATATTTTAATGTGGGTAATACTTGTACCAACAATTTATCTATGCCGCGATAGATTTGAATTATTGGTAAGGCACAAAATTGTGTATGAAGGTATGTCTTGATATATATATTGGAGACAAATACCATTAGGTAGTTAATCTCAAAATGAGGTTATTATAATTGACTTTATAAAGTCAAAAGATAACGATAAGGATTCATTAACCAAATGTCGATTTTGAGAGAAAGTTAATTGATCATCAAGGGGAATGAGGTTAATCCATTAACGAAATAGTCATCATAATGTTGACCTAACTTACTTGACTGGAGATTCTAAGATCAAGGTTCAAATGGACAACCGAATTATGAAAGTGACTGAATGTATCACTACATAGAGTTAATATCTGTTACCCATTCATAACATGAAACAGTGACGATCGAAATCGGTGTGATGATTTCTAAAACTTGATATTATCAAAAAGAGTACTAAAGAATACATTTATAGGAGATCATCTATATGAGTGCGAATTGGATTGATTCCATGAGAATGAGAAGGCTAAATTATCTAGAGTACTCACGAAAAAAAATGCTCAGGGATAAAATGAATGCAACCATAAAACGAATAGTGTCTAAAGACAACTGTGTGATTTCTATTGTCTTGGCTTGCATAAAAAACATAACAAATCGAGACATCATGTTCAGTGGTTGGCTGAGTAAATTCGATAGATTCTCACTAGAGAATGTTCAAAACCAAAAACTACCTATCTCAATGCAATTTTTTTCTTATCGAGTCATCTCTCTTGTGTCTACATTACATATGCATGTTTATCCAATCAATTTTATTCATGTGGGGTGTTGTTAGACAAAAATAATTTTTAGACTATTTCCAATCTAATTATTTATGTGATTTAATTTTTAATTCTTTATTGACATAAATTCATATATCAATACATTCATCTTAGTGAGAAGAAAAATGTGAAATATTAATTTGTCAAAAATCATAAAGATGAAAATGAGAAATTGTCTAAAATAGACCCTAAAAATAATCAATCCCACATTGATTATGAAAAACACTTTAAATAACTTGAGATCTCTCACCATATTTGTTCGATTAACAATTTAAATAACTTTTTAAAATTAAATGTCCAAATATAATTCACCCTATCTTGTATTTACATTACATATGCGTGTTTATCCAATCAATTTCATTCACATGGGGTGCTATCAGACAAAAATAATTTTTAGACTATTTCAAGTCTAATTATTTATGTAATTTAATTCTTTATTGACATAAATTCAAATATCAATAAATGTGAAATATTAATTTGTCAAAAATCATAAAAATGTAAATGAGAAATTATCTAAAATAGACCATGAAATTGATTGAAGTATGTTAAATGAGTAATCCAACGTTGGCTAATCAAAAGAGATCTCTCTCCATATTATTAACATTTAAATAAATTTTTATAATTGAATGTCTAAATATAATTCACCCTATTTTTGTGCCAATGGTTTTGGGAAAAAAAATCTTGCAAATTGAGTGCTTTGTCCAGATTTGTTCTGTTCACAATTTGAAAACAAAATTTCGAAACAAAATTTTGAGATAAATTTTTGTATGATACAAAATTCGAGAAAATTTTGAATTTTTTTTATTTTTTTAAGAATTTATTATAAATAGTATTATAGAGTATAAGATTATTTACATAATGTTATACATTAATAATACTCCTGTTCGAGTGCTACAAAATTAGCGACTTAGGGTGTGTTTAATGTCAAGGAATTAGGCTATGGAATTGGAATTAGAAACAAACGCATTTTTGGGGCATTTCCAATTCCGAACCCATCAATTCCACATAACCAAACGCTACCTCAGGTAGCAATAGCATTTGGTTTCACGGAATCGAATCCTCATAATTGGAATTGGAAACTAACGCATGCAAAAACATGATAATGTCATTGGTTAGTTCTAATTCCAATTCCGAGGCTTCAATTCTTTACAACCAAACACTACCTTAGGGCGGAGGAGGAGCCTCTAAACGGATGTAGTCATACATTAATCCCTGGAAGGGGCTGGTACACCTCGGCTGTGTGAAATAAATGGTATTCTCCCCTTGAACAAGTAGGCTGCTACCGATATCCACATTGTATAGCCAGTATAAGCCATGAATTCCATGCCTTGCGATTGCGTTGTCCCTCCCTATGAGCCCACTTGAAAATATAGGCCGCTTCCTGTTTGGATCATTCACCCGAACCTGTAACACAAAAGTTTCAAACATACAATGAAATTACATCTATTGGTTCTCAATTTTTTAATTTTGTTCTAGATCAAGATAATCACATACTCCGCCGTTGCAAAAACTTGAAAGAGTTAGAGGTTTATCTGGAGATTTATGCAAATTAGAGGAGGTTTATATGAAATGTTAAGGGTTTTAATTGAATTTTCCACAAATATATATATATAGGTAAAAATGCGAATTTTTTAAAATTGAGGGAGACATTGAGTCCTTCCGGGGCATGTGGTGGATCCGCCACGTTGTGTTAAATAATTGGACAGAAATTGACATGACTAGGGACAAAATTGAGACTTTGAGGACTAAAATATGCCACTTTTCAGCCTATTATTCAACACACTGATTTGCCCTGATTCGAAACAAATTTGAAACTTTGAGTGCCAAAAGATAAAAATCTGTGCTTTGATAAGACCAAATAGGAATGTGGATGGAAAAAACCCAACAATACAAATGATAAATTCTGCAGTATTGTACCTGCAGTTCAGCAAGAGCCGCGGCAGCGATTGCTACGCGCAATTTGTAGGTCCTGCCAGGATCGACATTGTCGAGTTTGAACTTGATCTGCCATGTTGTTCCTTGAAATGAGTTGTCATCTTTTTTCCTGCAGCATATGAAAATTATGCTTGATTTGAAAACGTGATTTTGTAGATCAGCTTATGTGTGTGTGTGTGTGTGTGTATCAGACATTCTTGTTGTTCAATGAGGGCCGCCCTACTCCAAAGCTACCAAAGCAATTGTTTTCAGACCCAATTCAATAGGGACTATTTTTTTAGGTCATGTACTTGATTTTTTTATTAAATAAAACATAGTTACTAACCTAATTAGTGTAGCGACTTAGCAAAAAATCCCCAATTTGTATTTTTTTTTTAAAAAAAATCTTCACATATAATAATCACAGTTTTTGTTCGAAAAAAACACATTATCCACTGAATTTATCAACTACATTTTGCTTTGAGCACCCAAATACATTGGTCGGCCATGTTTTCAACTGTACTATTTCAAAGAAAATAGCCAAAAAAAAAAAGTTTGTATGTTTTAGAAATTGAACCTGGTGACCTGAGCGAAAAACCAATCTTTTCGATAATCGCTCTCCCCAATTATGTAAACCAAATCTCCATCAGGATATAACTCTGGATATCTCTCCCATAATCCATATTGCCTAAACCTGTCAATAAGAACAATTATGCTTGATGTTGAATAAATAATCAGTTTATATTTCTTTTGAGATCAAATTGTTTGTATTTAGGTGACGCATTTGGTTAGTGTTACTGTTTCTGCTCCCAGAAAACTTTGAATGAAAAGAAAAAACAAAAATAAACCAAATCTGTTTCTATTCTGATTTATAAATTTTGTTCGAAATCTGAGAAATAAAATAAAACAAATTTTTTTTTTTTTTTTTTTTTCAATTTTTGTTCTAAGAATTAAGGGGGGGGAAAACTAACCAAACGCCACCTAAAGCCTATGTTTAGTGTTTCTGTTCCTAAACATGGTGGAAATGAACAAAAATATGGGGAAGAAAAAATATGTTTTTGTTCTGCTGTCAGATTTTAAAAAGCAAAATACTGGGAACAGTAAAGAACTGTTCCTAGATTTTCCATTCAAGTTTTGTGGGAACAAAGCCGAAAATTGTGATTTCGCGGTTAGTCTTTGAATTTCAAGAGAGTATGAAAATAGACTAAGAATCCACTTCGAATTCAACTATAGAAACACAAACACTAAAGAAAAATGCCACTGAACACAGCTTACCATTGTAGTTCCCAAAAATAAAATAATATAAAATAAAATAAAAAGGAACATAATTAGGCGAAAAACCAACCTGTCAGGATGATTAATAAAAAGCTTATTTATGTAGTTTGGGTTGGGATCAGGAATATAGAACTCTGCAGCAGAACGATCAGGGATACCTATTTCCCACAACGTGGGCCCATGCCGTGGCGGCTCATAAACAATATCTCCCATCTCAGTATAACAACCTGATAAACATATTATTCACACCACATAAATATTTCAAATGATAAAAGAATTTAGGACTCGGGAAAAAGAAGGACCTGGTGATATGGAAATAAGACTGTCATTTCGGTAATCTCCAAGAAATCCCGGGACCCAAGCATAAAGATTGTAATCACCAGTACGGATATTTTTAATAGAGAAGCTACCGTTTTCATCTGCTCTAGTCCAAAATTGATAATCCTAGTGAAAATAAATAAGTAAAAAAAATAAAAAATTAAGATATTGAACGTTTAGGTAGCGTTTGGTGGCACAAAATTAAGCATTGAAATTAGACATGCAATTTTTTTAGAATTTTACACGGGTAATTCCATTTCTGAGGCTCCAATTCCATGCAACCAAATGCTACCTTAAGGGAAATGTAATATAGAGCATGGAATTAAGTGAAAATAACTTTGCATTCTCTTTGCCATGACCCGACATCTCCTGGCGGGGCTAATCCCACGTGTGCTCCGTTTGCTGGTATATAATCACCACTAACATACCTAGAATCTCTTGCGATTTAGATACCAAAATTGGGAGAGAGAGAGACTAATAATTCAATTAAACAAAAAGAAACAGAAAAGAGAAGTAGGCCAAACTGATCTCGGACTAGTAATCTGCCACAAAGATTGCCACGCTGATCCGAAGATGGAAAATCATCAGATGCTGGAAAACTATAGGGCCAGCTTTGAACTTCAGCCAACATCTGAAAATCAAATACTTCAAAAAAAAATTAAAATTTCAACAATGGAGTTCGAAAAAAAAAAAAAGAAAAACTTTTTCCCCTCGACGCTAAACCTGGATTTTAGCATCTTCCCAAAGCATAACAGGATCATTTCCATCCATACTGGAATTAAGATAGATGAAGACTGGGCCAAACACTTTCTTCCACGGTTCCCCCTGTCCGAATTTTGGCACCAAATCAGTGCCAGCATAATGACCACTCAGAAATACCTGATAGATAAGAAACATCATACACGAGAATTTAAAATTTTTACTACAACATTGAGCATAATTTGGGAAAAAATGATAATTCTGCACAATCTGTTTAACAAGTTCTGCTTAAATGGAAATATTACAAGCCACTTACAGCTAGGGTAGTGGGGCCCACGTGAGAGGTAAGGTTCTGCTTGAGGGGCCCGCCAGATCGGAATTCATCGCTGGGAGTGATTTGCCAGAACCCTACCGGTGGATCCCTTGATACCCACCCATGGACCTTGAGATCTTTGTTCTCGCATGCATACTGATACTTGTCGTCCACCTGCAGACAATTTAAATCAATCAAGACACAAAGGTCAGAGACACTAACAACTTAATTTCATGCATAAGCCTCAAGTATGATCCATGACTAATAAATCTCTCCTCGCCCTATTGTCAAGGTTCCTTATTAAAAATAAATAAAGATCCTTCTTAAGCTATGTAAAAAAATCAATCTTATAATATTATTTCATGCATAGTTCAGTTATGGAAGTATGAACAAGTGGAATAATCGACTTACCTCTCCTTTCAGCTCAGGTTCGATGGGATTGACAAGTAGCACAGCTTCGGCATAGGAAAGGGGTTGGCATCTTGACGATAAACGGTCATCTGGCAGGGGCATGTATCTTTGCCTGTTATCTGCCACGGCCATATAGTGAAACCTATACAATCCAAATGATATATTTTTTTGGTATAAATTCAATCTAAAATTAATGTGCATTTAAATATAATGCTGATATGATGGATGTTAATGTGAAAATTTCAATAACATAGTATGAATCACTAAGGCACCGTTTGGTGAAATAATATGAATCACTAAGGCACCGTTTGGTAACCTTTTTTTGCAAGTACTTTTTATATTAAAAAAATTAATTGAATAAAAGAAAATAATCTTACTGAAAAGCAAAAGCAAAAATCGTAAGGGTGTCTAATAACGTAGAGACGATATCTTAACATCATCCATATAAAATTTCTCATAATCCAATAGAATTTCATAGATAGTTGAGAAAATTTAGGTGGTGAGGTCCTACTTCATTGATTTGTTAAAATATATAAATCGAAGTAACAAAGAATAATTATTCTTTTTTTTTTAATATTTAAAATCATGTTTTTATTTTTATTTTTATTTTATAATGCAAAACAAACACAACTTTTATTTTTATTTTTTTATTCTTTCTTTTTTGCTTAAAAGCGAAAAAAAAATAAAAATAAAAATTTCTTAGAAAAACATTAGCAAACTAGGCCTAACTTAATTACGTAAAAGAAGCAAAGGACAAAGATATTTACTTGTCCTTCCTCAGCTTGAATGCGATCCTCGTCTCACTAAGGCTAAAAGCAGGCCACTCTGGTGAACCCAAGTGTTCATAAATAGCATAGGTGTAGAAGCCCGAGGAACCACGAAGCACGATAAACCTATAAAAATCATCCATAATTCATTCTTGATTATTAAACAATATAATATTTGTTTAAACAACATATTTCACATTATATATATATATATTTAAAAAAGAAAAAAAGAAAGAGGAAAACCTTTTGTCTATATTGAGTGGAACAAGCTTGCCCTGGAAAGAGGGATCCCATGGTCTGGAAAATGATACCTCCACTTGTTCTTCAGTTTCAACTATAACCTTAAAGGTTGTTCCTTTTATCCTGCATGACCCATCAATTTTTCATATTTTTTATTTTTATTTGGTTCAGAGATTAATTTAATTGAAACGTAAATGATGCTTGAGTCACACACGCATGCAGCATTCTCGCACATCTATCTATATATATATATAGAGAGAGAGAGAGAGAGAGAACACATACACTTCAAAAACTCCTGTTCTTCCCGTTCCATCTAAAGCACTCCAAACCACGTCCCAATACCTAATGTTAGGTCACAAGATAAGTCATGTGTATTGGGAGATTTTAGATCTTATTTCTGCATTATATTTCCAAATTTTAGAAATTAAAAAAATAAATTAAAAAAGGAAACTGAAAATAATAAACAGTTATGGTGCTAATTACCCTCTATTACTTTCCTGATTACAAACTTCAAGCAAATTGTCGATGCCATTATATCGTAATCCGGTGACAATTCCATCAGGATTAGATAATGTGAGTTGGAGTATGCCGTTATCTATCATCACCTGAAAATAACTCATTATGCAATATGGACATTAAAGTGATTCCCATATTATCCGACCATATGATACACAACATGCAAAATTCATCATAAAATCAAATTTTTGAGGGAATTCAACACTAATGAAAAGAAAAGTAATTAGAAATTATGTGCTTACATGGTGATCTTGAATATGCAATTGGACGCTTTGAGGTGGCATTGTTTTGATGCCCCCACTATCCCCTGTAAATCCAACAAAAGACGATGGAGTTTTTTAAGTCAATCTTATGAAATTTCTATATATATATATTATATACAAACCAAAGCAACATATACACAGCTCATAGATGATAAGATAACCAATTGTATAGATTTCCTTGCTTAAATAGTCCCATTTTAAAGAATTAAAGTCAGGCAATCTGTAACTGTAAATTTGCCACATTAGCACAATTCAAAGGCCAATAGAGGTTCAATCTTGAAAAAAGAATTGCAAAATAAATCACTGAAATCTAAAATTGATTTTGTGATCAGATTCTAACTCTTATTACTTCAGTTTTCATCTCTCAATGGAAAATATAAGAACAACTCTATACATAAATGGGACTGAATCCTTTCCTTTGATTTATTCTATCCACAACTTAATAATTTTCTACCGTGTTAACGTGTTTCCATGCTCTCTCTCCTCTCTCCCATTTTCTCTTTTCCTTTCTTTCCTCCAAAACAAACACATCCTAATTTTGCACTTTCCGTTCCCTTTGTGTTTGAATCAAACACTTGGCATCAGCAGAAGCAGAATTTCAGTCATGTTGATTATCTAAGCAAACAGTAAATCGAAGAAAAAGTACACTTGCCTCTGGATGATCCGCAGGTGCATATGCTTCTCAAAATGCTTTTTAATTTCTGAGTACCGCCCATCGATTGATTCACGCAATCACTGCAAAAACGTCGAAGAAAATAAACGGAATCATCAAAACTGGTTTACAATCGCAATTACTCAAAAAAAAAAAAAGTTGATCACCAGCCTCAAAGGCTAATCAGGAGATTCAGGACTCATGGCCGATCACATGCGCGTCGCTACCGCCTGCTACTACGGCAACCGTCAATTGCTGTAAAATGCAGCGGCGATTATCACTTGAAATTATGACCGACGGCCGGCAATTCTTCAGCCGAGTCTATCCAAATCAAAACCGCTCCCGCTTCGTATTCACCGACTCGATCGATGCAAGAGGAGAACAACTGAGAGAGAGAGAGTGAGTGTGTTGCGGTAGGTGCGTGTCTTATTTTTGGGTACCTGACTTCCGGGAGTCTGTTATTCCTCTCCAAAAACCGGTCGTAGTGTATTCATTCCACGTTTCCCCTACATTATAATTATTTAGGTTAATAATTGCCTTTTACATCCCCCATTAATTTTAAAGAAACGTTTTTAGAGTTTTCAATATTTCAAAAATAACTTTTTAAGGATATCTCAAGTGTAAAAAATTGCTACTGTTACAAGACTTCATAAAGTAATATTTTTATGCGATGAGATTTTTGGGCAAATTTTCTTTAATTTTATTTTTGTTTCATTTTATCTCTTCAATTTTTAAAACTTACATTTTACTCTCTTCTACTTATTAATTGAAAAACTAATGTTTTTTGTTTTAACTTAGCGGAAAATGTGAAAACAAAAAAAGTGAGTGAAATTTAATTTCGCATCCAAAATTTAAATAAAAATACCTTGTATTTTAATTTTTATTTATTTTTAGCTTTATCAAAAAGTTGAAATAAAACTAAAGAAAAGAGAATGAGAATGTTAATTTTTTCCTTTTGTTAGCTTTAAACATTGAATTTAAATTGAAAAGTAAATAAAATTAAGTTATTTTATACTTTTTAATAGGATATTAGTTTTTTTTTTCCATAGTAAAAAATACAAGAATTCCTTATTTATAAGATTTTATAGGACTATCGGGTATTGATGTTTTATGTGTCACAACATTTCAAGATCAATAATTTATATCAAAATGGGCTAACCATTAAGATTTTTAAAATAAGGAAAAAAAAATATAAAAAGATCAATGTACAATGGTCAAAAAAATAATAACCATAATCAGTGAGAAAAATAACATGAACATATTCTCATAGCTAAAAAAAATAAAAAATAAATAAATTAAACGGAGAAAAAGAAGAGCGATCACGACAAATGACAAAAACACTCAAACTAACAAAATTCCTTCCAATTTCCTTAATAAAATTTTGGATTGGATCGTTGAAACACAAATGACCAAATGTGTCACCTTCAAGATCTATTTAAATACTCATTCTAAACTTAAAAGAGATGTCCAAAAAAGAGAATAAACAAAAAAAAAAAAACATCTATTTGAATTCTATCCAATTTTGTTGACGGAAATTACGATTAAACCAAATTGAAACAGAAATAGAACTTAAAGAATAAAATGTACAACTTTATAAATGTTATAGACGGCATAAACACTGACCCAAAAAACAATTATGCAATTTTTTCTTAAGTTTCAGATTTCATGTTTGACACTCAAAAGAAAGATGTTCTAAAAACTCAAAAGAAAGATGTTCTAAAATCCAACCGTTTCTTACAATCTATTAATAAATTACAAAAATATATAAGAATCCATCAATAAATTACAAAAATATTAAAGAAGACGAGATCAAACTAAAATTTAATTTGTTTTATATTCGGGTCGAGCAAAACTTTGTTTGCGAATATGTTTAATTGAGTACAACCAAACAATCCCTTACCAAAAATCAACTGAAAATTTGAGCCAAACTCCTAAAAAGAATCCGCAAATCAAATCTCTGCAATGCTTTGGGACTTGGAGTAATTGTTTGAATTTTTCAAATAGCCTTAAAATTATGAAACATCCCTTTCAAGCATTAGAAATCTTTCACGTCACCCCATTTTACATCAGAAATATTTACTGAAATTTTTGGAAAATAAGATCGAAATGCAAATATGTCTTGCATAATTTCAACGCGACCTGTTGAAGAGTCTAAGGCAGCGTTTGGTTTCATAGAATTGGAGCTTCAAAATTGGAATTACAATTGAAGAACGCATGTAAAAATATCAAAAATTACGTGCATTTGTTCTCAATTCCAATTCTGAGAGATGAATTCTGTGCTACCAAATGCTAATAGTAATTACTTATATCCGATATGATAAACAAAGAAATAACATCAAAAAAGAAAAAAAGAAAAAAGATTCAGAAATTATTTTCTCCGTTGATAAAGCGATTAATTGTTCTCTGATTTTCTCTGGAAAAAGAGTGATCCCAATAGGACGGCGATGCCTGTAATTGCAATAGCAAAGAGAAGGTGGCCCCTTGGAAACATGTTAGGCTGCCTTCTTTCAGCGCCACGGTTTCTTTCAGCTGCTCTCCTGGTCCTTTTTTTTTTAAAAGCACCCACATAACAGCAGCAAGTCAGAAATCGAACACTGATTTTTCAACAATCAACTAAAAAAATCGAGCAAAAAAGGTATGAAATTATTAAGGCACTGATTGGTTGTTTGATTAGGGTTTTGATTAATCCAACCAGACTTCAAGAACATGATTAATTTGCATTTAAAGAGGGTTTTTTATTCGATCATCCCAAAAGTTTTGATCAAACATTTGGTCATAAAAATAAAAAAGAAAATAAATAAATAAATAAAATGAATGCTCACAATCACGGTTTGGTAACACTTTTTTAAGTACTTTTCAATATACAACAACGAATACAACTAAGCCTTTATCCCACAAGTACTTTTCAATGTAAAAAAAAAAAGTTACTTTTAGAAAGAAAAAAAATACTTTCACTGCGAAAAATCAAAAAACGTGTTTGACAATGTCTTAGTATTATCCCTACTAACGATCTCTTCATTCCAAAAATCTTCATACATGATTGAAAAAAGTGGGTGGAAACTAGAAATGTCTTAGTCGATCAATGTTCATCTATCTCCTATAGCATAAAAATTGAATTTACAATAACGGCTATTCTTTTATTTTTTTTAAAAAAAATTATACAAACCATATTTTTACCTTTTTTTAAAAGTACTTTTCTTAAGTGCAAAACAAACTATTTTCATCATTAAGAAAAAAAAAAGTACTTTAAAAAAACATTATCAAACAATTACTGGCTGTACGTTCTTGTTCCCATGTTTTCTGGGAACAGAAACACAAACCAAACACCACCCTCATGATTTTTATCACAAGCCACAATGATTAAAAAGATAATACATATACATATAAAAAAAAACATTAAAAACAATAAACTTTAATAAGTTTTTTTTTTTTCGTTTACCTCGAAGATTCAGCAATATTTTCCGGGCCACCATTGCACCTGCTTTCATGGCCATTTCTTTCTCGTAATCTGATGTATCTTCTGCACCCATTACAGAATTCTGTACGGTTTCCACATACTTCCTGAAAACACAAACCCTAAGAACTTATTGATCTGAAAGTCAATTTCCATATTATTTCCTATTCGAATTTTATGCCTTTTTATTACCTGATGTTCAAATAGATCAATTGCCGGCAGTGGGAACTCGCAAAATTCGCATGTTACAATTCTTTGAGGACAATTTTCACCTTTATGAACAGCCAAAATTTCACGGTCCATCGTTTCACTGCAAAAAGAACAGGCCACCTGCTCCGAAAGAAATTACAGAGACCACCATAAGTGATTACATGAAAGAGATCATAGCAATAATGGCCCGTTTGGCTGTCTAAATTATCTTATTTAACCATCCCATTTGGATGCCTTGGTACGTGTATTTCTCCACTTGCATATGATTTTATTAAATTATTACATTTTGATTAGTTTAATTTAAAAAAAAAAATGCAATTCTACTGTTTTTCGAACTTTTAGCTATATCTTGCTCCAGTTACACAAGAAAAGAGTTTTTGAACTAGAAGGAAAGTGGTGAGCTTGAGTGTTTTCAGTATAAACAGTATAGGCTAAATCGGACTTTGAATCCTTAAAGTTTGGGTGCAGTCTCATTTTACCCCCTAACGTCTTAATTGTTTCAAGGTGTCCTCCCCACCACCACAAAAAAAAAAAAAAAAAAAAAAAAAAAAACACAAACACCAAAGTAAACTTTTCGAATCAATTTGGTCCAATTAACAGATTTTGGTCAATTTTTTGCCAAATTAAGTAGCAAAGTGTAATGAAACTCAAACTCTAACAGTGCAGAGTGCAACATAACTTTTTTCTGTTGCAGAAATTTTATCTCATGATTGGTACAAAAAGTAAACTTCAGGGACCAAATTGATACAAAAAATAAACTTTAATACAAAAAGTAAACTTTAAAAACCAAATTGATACAAAAAGTAAACCTTAAGGACCAAATTGATACAAAATGTAAACTTTAAGGGACAAATAGTAACAATTAATACATCAGAGGACAAAGTGAGTTTGCACCTAAACATTAGGGTTTCAAAGTGCGATTTAGCCAACAGTTTATAATTGGCTACTTCTAAACGCAAATTGAAAACTAACAAATGGGGCCTTAAGAAATCAGTTCCCACTTCCCCACCACTCCAGCCTGTTTGCCAACTCCATAACTTGATAACATTCAGTGGTTCCATCAAATATTTTGTACTCCATCGATTCCAAAAATCACAAAAGTTTCATAACAATGGAGATTGCATCTACAAGAGTGTTGGGAGAGACTAGGTGTAGTTTGTTCCTTATTATAAAAGATCCTCAGCCATTGGATTTATGTATTATTACATATAAAACTTAGATACCATTTGGTTGCATGAAATTGGAGCTTTGGAATTGGAAATGAACGCATGCAAAAACTTTGAAATTTCCAAGTGTTTATTTATAATTGGGTTAATTTCCTCTTACTGCCTTGTACTATGAGTTAGTTTCATTTTGTCCCCTCTATTTTAAAAACCTACACGTTACTCCCTTCTACTTACATAAATTGGAAAACTAATCCTTTTTTTTTTTTTCATTTAACTTAACAACATAAGTTAGAAAAATTGTTGAAGTTAAATATATCATCTCATTTTTAAATAAAATGGACAAAATTACCCTTAATTTTAATTTTAATTTTATATTTTCAGTAATAAAAAATAACAAGGAGAGAGAGAAGGAGAACAAGAGAGAGAATGTTAGTTTTTTCCTTCTATTACCATTAAATATTGAATTTAAATTAAAAAATAAAACCCAATTAAGTCATTTAATATATTTTTCTAATAAATGCGAGTATCTAATTCCCACTCCGAGGCTCCAATTCTTTATAACCAAACACTTACTCAAAGGGAAAAGTTAAAACAGCTTTAAGAAAACGAAAACAATTTCACATGTAAGATAGAGACACATACCGGAGCATGGGTGCTTAAGAAATGTTCCTCGGCATGTTTTCTTGGAACCATATCACCACAAACTTTGCATCTTTCTAGATTCCGAGCACAGTGAGCATAATGCAAGTCGACATTTGTAGAAGGAATAGCTCTGTCACTGTAAATATACAAATCATAATTATCAATTAAAAGCACGACTTTTTTAATCACTAAAAAAGTTCAAACCGTCAATTAACTCCAGTTAACACTTAAATAGCGGTAAAATAATACTTTAATAACAAGCAATTCATAATTCAATCTCGTAATAGATTAGGGTTAATTGCTTTTTACCCCCTTGTACTTTGGTCTTGTTTCATTTTAACCCCTCCACTTTAAAATCTACATACCACTCCCTTCTACTTTTGACTGAAGGGGAAAATCACATTTGAATTAATTTCCCTTATTTTTTTAATTTAATTTAATATTTAAACATAATAATAGTGAAAAACAAACATTTCCTCTGTCAAACTCTCTTCCTCCTTTTACTTCTATTTTTCTTTACCTTTTTTAGTGAAAACAAAATAAAATGAAAAATTAAAATAAAGGGTAATTTTGTCCATTGCATGTAAAATTTAGATAAAAAAATGTAATTTCACCATTTTTTAACCATATTCGCTTAAGTTAAACTGAAAAAAAAAATCAAATTTCCAATTTATTAGAAGTGGGTAAAGTGTAGGCTTTTAAAGTAGAGGACACAAAATGAAACAAGATGAAAGTACAAGGGGATAAAAAGCAATTACCCCAACAGATTAATATGTGAAAAATGTCAGTCATCAAAAAGTAAATAGTATCAAATGGGAACTCAAAAAACAATTTCCTGGGGGGAAAAAACTGATATAACATCCAACTAGTAGAACGGATTTCAAATCCTTCAGTTTACCTTCTATTTAGATTCATAAATGTATGTTTCTAGTTTGTTAATGTTCATCTTAGTATAGATTCTAAATTCAAATTATAATTTTCAATTTTAATTCATTCATTCTAAATCCATCAATCCAAACGCAACCTTACACTTCTTGTACTGATTTCGACACGAAAGAATCATATTTAAGCACGATTATTACACATCCTGGAGTGGTTTCTCACATGTTCTCAGTTGCCACTTAAAATTGGATCTTTTCTTAATATATAACCATTAGAAAATAAAAATTTAAACAAGTGTTTTAACTTTAAGATCAAATCAAGTTGTAGAAACCCAATGAGCCTCACACACTCTCAAAAGACGTCTTGCAAGAGGAGGATTGCCCTAGACTTTATGTATAGCACAGGACCAAGTAACACAAACGATATGGGATTCAACATGCCCTTCACGCAGAGGGTGGACTTTGCCAAACTACTACGAACGGATATCGGGGATCCAACATCAATGTGGAATTCGACACAAGTAAATACAGAAAATCAACAAGAAAATCTTGGAAGAATAAATATGATAAACTTGAATAATATAGCATGCACGTAAAATTAAGGATACTCGTAAACAGTATCATTAAATAGCAAATTCGCTTATGAAGGGATTAATAAATTAACAAGAAAATTACATAAGGTAGCCTAACACAATCACTTCATGGAAAACATAAATTAAAACTAAATCAATCATATAGGGTACAACGCCCTATGATAATTCCCAGAACTAGAGGTTTAACCATAGAAATATATCAACAAATCCACATTGAGTATATATCAAATATGAACATTCGCCTGAAATAGCATAAAGGGAACATAGAAACTAAGGGTGCGTTTGGGTGAGGTATTTGAAGAAAGAGTTTGATTTAGGAAAAGGATGTATAAAAATTTCTTAAGAGAATATTTTAAATTCCTTCTTCAACTACCTCACCCAAAAGTACTCCAATCAGTTTGGTTGAGATTTCAATAAGAGATTTGTGTTGAACCCCACATCGCTTGTGTTACCCGATCCTAAGTTACATATAAAGTCTAAGGCAATCCTCTCCTTACAAGGCGTCTTTTCAAAGTGAGGTAGGCCCTTTGGGTTCCTACATGTGCATGAGGGGGCAAGTTGAATCCCACATGGCTTGTGTTACCTGATCTTGAGTTATATCGATTGTGTTACCTAATCCTGAGTTATATACAAAGTCTAAAGCAACCCTCCTACAAGGCTTCTTTTGAGAGTGAGTTAAGCCAATTGAGTTCCTACAATTTGTAAAATTTCTTCACAAAAATCAAATTCCTTCTTTAAATACCTTACACAAACGCAACCTAGGAGTTGTTTGTCTTATATTTGAAATCAGAAGAACTAGCATTACAGTTTTGAACTTCATGATATCAAATCGCAAGTTCTCTACAGTGAGAAGAATCTACCAAAATCGGTAGAGGGGAAAAATCCAAAAACGGAAAATAAAATTGAAAATAACGAAACCCGATCCCAAAAAATCAATGCTACACATATATCGTAAGATCAATCAAAGCATCAGTAATCTATTTCCACACATAAAAAAAAAATAAAAATAAAAATAAATAAAGGAAAAAGAACTCAGGAAAACCCTCATACCAGTGACCGCAGATGCTTGTGGCCTGATCGGAAGCTGCAGCCATTATCGCTCACACAGAATTCAACAAGAAGCCTTTCTTCCTGTGATCAAAAGCACAAAGCACGATCCAGCCAAAATTATAGAAGATCAAAAAGCAAGACGATAACAATGGGGTTAGGTGAGCTAACTCAGGAACAAATCATTTGATTGTATAATACTCTCTCTATATATATTAAAAATTAAAGCATACACTTCCAATTTCAAATAAAACTAGATTTCCGGAATTCAAATTAAAGGAGAAAAACCTAACCGATACGGAACTGTGAGGGGTTGGATATCTGATCGACCGATCCCTTCTCCGAGTTTGAAGCTTTTCGGTATAGGATTTCGGATTCCCAACACAAGATTATGAAGCACAGTCCAAATTGACGATTTTGTTCCGGTCTTTACCTTGGAAAGTTGTCTCACTCGGTACAGAAAGCGTTTCAAGCACGCGCCATTTAATGAACTCAACTACCCAATTTGGAGGTGATGGGCTGGGCTGGGCTGGGCTGGGCTGGGCTATGTAATATGTGTCCAAATTATCACCTCTCTTCTTGGAGGATGAAGTAAAACTTTTATCAACATTTTTTTTATTCAATGGTATGCGTCTGGATTAGTTTTATCAAGTTTACGTGTATTTCGACTAATTATCTACTTGGATAATTTTAAAGATGTACTCTTCTATTTCGATTTTTGACTTGGTATATTCAAAATTTTACCCTTACGGCATGTTTGGTTGAATGGAATTGAGGGCGGAATGGAATCGCATTCCGCCTTGATTCCTATGCCGTTGTTTGGTTCTCCAATGAAATCACTTTTGTGATTCCATTGGAATGAAATTGGATGGAATGGGATTCCATTTGAGATGGGGTGGAATGGGATTCCAATCCAATGGAATCAATATCTTAAATTACATGATAACCCTTATAATTAAGCCCTTAAAAATTGAGAACAAAAACAGGAATTAAAGAACATAAATTGATATTAGAGAACAGAAAATTGGGAATAGAAATAAAAATTTGAGAACGAAAAATTGAGAACAGAACTAGAAAATTGAGAACAGAAACTGAAAATTGAGAATAGAAACAGAAAATTGATAACATAAACCGAAAATTGAAAACAAAAACAGAAAATTAGAGAACAGAAAATTGAGAACATAAACTAAAAATTGAGAACAAAAACATAAAATTAGAGAACAAAAAATTGAGAACAGAAATAGAAAATTGAGAACATAAACTGAAAATTAAGAACATAAACTGAAAATTGAAAACAAAAATATAAAATTAGAGAACGGAAAATTGAGAACAAAAACTGAAAATTGAAAACAAAAACATAAAATTAGAGAATAGAAACAGAAAATTGAAAACAAAAATAGAAAATTGAGAACAAAAATATAAAATTAGATAATAAAAAATTGAGAATGGAAACCGAAAATTGAGAATAAAAATAGAAAATTGAGAACAAAAATAAAAAATTGAGAACAAAAAATAGAAAATTAGAGAACGAAAAATTGAAAAAGGAAACTGAAAATTGAGAACAAAAACAAAAATTAAAGAATAGAAACTGAAAATTGAGAATAAAAATAAAAATTAGAGAACAAAAACTTAAAATTGCGTTGAATAGTGAAATATAATAAAATGAGGAAAGGAATAAAATAGTGAAATATAATAAAATTTTATTATAATCAACCAAGAAGAGAATAGAATAATAATTTTATAAGGGCAAAATAAAAATTTTACTATATTTCACTATTCTATTATTTTTTTCATTCCATACCAACCAAACAAGATAATAGAATAGTGATTCCATTCACAATTCCATTCCATTCCTTCTCTCATTCCATTACTTCTTCCATTCAATTCCACCATCATTCCATTTCGTCCAACCAAACATGCCGTTAAAGCATTTCTCAAGAGGATCGAACCTAGGTTGACAAGGAAATAGGTATCTCCTCTTACCAATCAGACTAATATTTATGGATTTTTATCGATAATAACCCCCTTGCACTTATCAACCAATTATATTTATAAACAATAAAAAAATGGTATAAGATTTTATCCAAATAAATCTATTTGATAAAATAATTCAATTTTTATTCAAAATATATTTTTGAGAAATCCAAATATCAAGATCAAAACATAAAATCCTACACCCCAATTTACAATACTCTGTCTACTCCTCTCCTAGACATCTTTCTCTCTCTCCCCTCCACCCTAAGTGTCGTCTTTCTCTCTCCTTTAATCTGTGTCTACAAGCACATGATATATACTAGTTAAAATATTTTGAGATATTTTACGCCGATGGATCAAATTTTAAATTCAATGCTTGACATAAAATAATATTTTAATTTAGGATTTACTGACACCACATCTTTCTTTGGAATCTTAATATGTCTCTTTTTATCTCTCTCTTTCTATTCACGCACACCTCTCCCAATGAGATATTTATTTTATTTTATTTTTTTATTTTTATTTTTATTTAAATGATCAAACTTATGTTTGTTAAGATATTTGGAAGATGGAATATTGGGAGAAATATAGAGTGATATATTGATATTCAGGAAAACAGTACAGTTACAGATATTTACAATGCAAATATTTATAAGACACTAAGGGAATCCTAGGGTTAGGGTTTTGACCTAATGGGTCAAGCCCATATATTAATCGGAATGGACCAAACTCATACACATATATTAACATCATCTCTCAAACTCAAGACGGTAAATGAGACGTGAACTTGAGTTTGGAAACCAGAATGTGAAAGCGTTTGGGTGGATGAGCCTTGGTGAAAATATATGTTGTCTGATCGGCTGAATTGACAGATTGTAGACAAACAGTATTTTAGAGAATGTAGTGACGGATGAAGTGGTGATCAATTTTAATGTGTTTTGTATACTCGTGAAAGACATCATTGTGAGCAATCTGAATAGCACTCCTATTGTCAAAATGTAGAACAGTGACAGTAGAAGAGGAGACTCCCATGTCAGCAAGGAGCTAGCAAAGCCAAAGTAGTTCTTGTGTTGCATCACGATGGCACGATATTTAACTTCAGTGCTTGAGCAAGCAACCACAGTTTGTTTCTTACTATGCCAGGAAATGAGAAAGTTGCCTAAGAAAAAATAATAACCAGTGGTTGAACGTCTGTCAGTGGGATCTCCGGCTCAATCGGCATCCGAACAAACCTATAAGGTGGAAGTAGACTAGGCTGAAAAATGAAGTTCGTAAAATAAGGTACTCTTGACATACCAAAGGATGTGAAGAACAGCTGAATAATGAGTGGTTCAAGGAGTGGACAATAACTAGTTAACTTGATGAACAGCATAGACGATGCCTAGGTGAGTGACAGTGAGGTATACCAAACTTCCAACCAGTTGGCGATATAGAGTGGCATCCGAAAGAGGTAAACCATCTACTGGAGTGAGTCTGATATTCGGCTCCAAAGGAGTAGTGGCAGCGCTGCAGTTAGTGATGTCAGCCTTAGACAAGAGGTCAGAGGCATATTTGGCCTAAGAGAAAAAATATTCATCTGAATCGGATAAGACATCGAGGCCAAGAAAATAGGTAAACACGCCAATATCTTTCATCTCGAATTGTCCACTGAGAAACTTTTTGAGTTCAGAGATATCGCGTAAAATATCTCCAATAATAGTCATGTCATCCACGTATCCTAAAAGAAGAATAATTTCATTGTCAGTGTGGCGAACAAACGAAGACGAATCATGAGCACCGTATATGAACCCAAACTGATGAATAGTAGTGTTGAATTTTGCGAGCCAGGCACGTGGAGCTTGTTTCAAACCATATAAGACACGACGGAGGCGACAAACTTTATGTCAAGAAGCAGTTAGGCCAGGAGGGGTATACATGTAAACTTCCTCAAGAAGATCGCTATTGAGAAATGCGTTTTTGACATACATCTAAAAAATAGTTCATTTTTAAATGGCGGCGACAACAAGAAAAGTATGGATAGATATGAGCATCGCCACTGGAGCAAATATTTTTTCATAGTTAATGCCATATTCCTGAGAAAAATCCCTTGGCAATAAGTAGAGCTTTATGTCATTCAATAGAGCCATAAAAAAGTGTTTTAATCTTAAACATCCACTTTCATCCAATAGGAGTTTTCCTAGGGTGGAGGTCAACAAGATCCCAGATGTAAGTTTTGGCTAAGGCTTGAAGTTCTTTGTTCATTACTTTCTGCCAAAGACTATTAGTACTAATCTCCTTATATATTTAAGGCCCATGCAGATTAAGTATAAGAAAAATAATGAAAATCAGTTAGATAAATGGGAAGATAAGTTACCCTAGTAGAGCGGTGGGAGTGATATAGAGCATGGGTCTCAAAGGCAGTCAATACATAATCATCGGCCACAAGAGAAGCCTCAGGTATGGTCGATGGAATTGGAAGGGTAATTTTGGAGTGGGTTTAGCTGATGATGTTGGAGTGGACTTAGCGTAAGGTGCAAGACTAGGCTCAGTTGGTGGGGTTGGAGTGAGCTCAACAATACCTAGAGCTGCATCCTTAGGAAATAACTCAAGAGGATAATCAGTAAAGAATTTGGAGTTAGTAAGGGTTGATATGTCAAAGGACCGTAAGGAAGAAAACATGTATTATTCCCAAAAAATGACGTGACAAGAGACATAAAGAGTTTTAGAGATGGGATCCCAATACCGACATCATTTATGTTCAATGCCATATCTTAGAAAGCAACATAAGTGTGCCCTTGGTTCAAGCTTATTGTATTCATGTGGTTTGAGAAGAATAAAACAAGTACAACCAAAGATTTTGAGTTCAGAGTAATTGGGAGGTTTATCAAAAAGACGCTCAAATAGAAATTGATACTGATGGGACAGTTTATAGTAATACTGCGGTTAGGGCAGCCTTACTCCAAAAGCACTTAGGACAGGAAGAAGAAATGAGGAAAGCATGAATTATGTCAAGAATATATCTATATTTGCGTTCGACTTGTTCATTTTGTTTGGATGTGGCAGGACACGAGTGGTGGGGGAGCGTGCCATTTTTACGAAGTAGGTTAAGAAAATCAAGATCTTTGTATTCCATTGTATTATCTGAGCTAAAAAATTTGATATTTATAGAAAATTGGATTTGAACCATAGAAGAAAACTCAGAATATATTTGGAATAGTTCGAATCGATTTTTCATAAGAAACAATCATGTATATCGAGAGTAGTCATCCACAAAAATAACAAAGTAACAATAACCACCTATTGCGTCATGAGGAAAAGGCCCCCAAATATCAGAATGAATTAAATCAAATGGTGAAAGAGAAATAGCCTGACTCTTATTGAAAGGTAGAGCTAATTATTTTACAAGTTAGAAATGGATACATTTGAAGGACTCATGCTGAACTAAACCTAACTGACCGCTAAAGATAAGTGATTTGAGTTGGCTGAATAAAGTATAGCCTAACTGAGAATGTCAAATATAAGATGGTGATAACGGCAATGGCGGCGAGGGAGATAAGGATGAAAAGGAGGATGAGAGAGAGAGAAGGAGAATGGTGGTGGTGGTGAGGTTGCACAGGTTGATGAAGGGACATGGGGTTATGGTAGTAGTGGGATTTGAGATAGAAGGTGCAAATTGCTGAGTTTAAATAGACGTCCAACTTTATGACTAGTCCCAAGGGTTTCTCCTATCCGAGGATCCTGCACATGACAACCACTATTAGAAAATATGACTTCAAATCTCAATTTATAAAGTTGTCCAACATATAAGAAATTTAAGGTGAGTTGCGAAATCAAATATGTGTCAGGAATATAAAGATGTGAAGTAGAAACCTGACTGGTATGAGTAACATACATTTGAGAACCATCAGCGGTATGAATACTAGGGGTATTCATAGCGGATAGTTTGGATGAGAAGATATTAGGATCATATGTCATATGATTGTAACATGCAGAATCAAAGAACCAAAAAGAGGTTCCTGCAGTAAGTAAAAGAGCAGAGGAAAAATTTGTATGACATACACTTAATGCCTATAAATATATCCACATGCAATAGATTGGAATGTCATATATCAAACAATCTTATATATGGTATCAAAAGTAGATTAATACTATCACATAAAGTAATGCCGACCATGTAAGCTAAAATCCATATGGTATGCCGACATGTAAGATCATGATTAATACTGATTTTATCAAGTATTTTTTAGTAATAAATATTTCATCAATAAACAATATTAGCCAACAATGGAATTCTATTTAGGCATATAATCAGAGTATGATATTCATAGAGATGTGAGTCACTTTCTGCAAACTAGGTAATAATTTCACATCACGTAAATTCCTTACATAGTCATGCAAGAATGATATTATTTTACCATTGAGCTGAATGAAGATTCAACTCTAATTAGTTATCTCTTCGAATCAGCCTCGATCTCATTCTTGACTAAATTTTGAATTTCGATATGAATATTCGTTTCTCCTTAAATTATAACCTAAAACTCTTTGAAATATGCTTGGAAGAAAATCATTAGTAAAGATCAAGTAAACATATATTTATCTGTTATTCTCAATATCATGCGTGATCACTAATCAATTTCAAGTAATTTTAATCGGATAAACCAATTTGAATCATTCTTTAATGATTTGAAAAACTTTGGTATAATATGATATTATGCATTATAATGAATCAATATATCATTTCAAGATGCATAAAATATAAATTCAATTTAACACATTTGCATAAAAGATTTATTCTTGAATAAGAACACATTGTACAAATGGTCTTGCTAATATGCAACAAGTTATTAATAATACTTAGTGAGATTACAAACACTTGATTCATTTTCTAAATCACGTAACATGTTTTAAATTTAACACATGATCACTACATAATATAAGCACATAAAAATATGTTAATACCTCTTAACTGAATGTGATTTATATAATCACCATGCACTGTTTCTAAGACAGCAAATAAGCACATCATTTAGGATAAGTCTTAGAAACCAGTATCAACTTACCTATTTGGCAAGTCAGACACCTCTCTCTTTAATAAATTTAATAAATTTAAACTGCGAGGGATTAGGAGTACCTTTTATATCTTTCGGGACAACCTTACTCTTTACCTCATTTATACTGATAATTGATTTGGGTGTACAATTTCTCTTAGCCTGTTTGTATCCTCTCAACATTTGAATACTGTCATTTGATTTACTGATACTTCCATTTGCACATATCACTTGTGGCTTCCTGGTAATATTCCATATTGGTTTTGGTATATCGTTTCTCTTTGCACATGTGTCTTGTGGCTTCTTTGCAACTTCACCTTTTGACTTTGGTAAATCTTTTGTTTTGCAAGCGTCGTTAGTGGATCCTTGGTTACTTCTTGTCTTGGCTTTGATATAACCTCTTTGTTCGTTCCTTCGTGTCCACTTCCGACGTTATGTAACTCTGCACAAGACATTTCAATAGCTCTTTTCGGTATCCATTTCATTTTGGATCTATTCTCGTTAGATATAAACTTAGGATTTCTGAACGGACATGATACTTTAAAATGTCCAACCCTATTGCAATAATAACATCTCAAATCCAATTGATTATAATCGAAAGCACAAGATGTAAAGCATAAATCATTTATAACAATAACAACATAACTATCATTGGCTTGTAATGAAGGATGAGATGATAAAACATATTCAATTTGCCTAGAAAAATCATTTTCAGAAGCTCTCGAAACAGACTTGAGGTCGGATTTTAATTTTTTAATATTTTTATTAAGTAAATTGATTTTTGAATCAAGATCTGACATTTGTCTAGAAATCATGTCAAAATTATTTTTTAAAACTCTGTTTTTATTTTCAAGAAAATTCACTTTAGAGAGCAAATTATTAATTTAAAAAACAACGTCCGAAAACTCTTTTGTATCACAATAATCATTCAAATGCACTTTAGATTTTAGAACATTTTTTCCTCCATTTTCAAAAGAGTCAATTTTTCTTTTTAAACTCAAACTCTTTTTAGCAAAAAATAGTGTAAAAGAAAGTAATTTTTTTATGACAGTATAGATATATTCATTATCACCATCTCCATCACTACCACTAATACCACAAGAATCATACATCATATTGTCATATAAAGATCTATCACTATCAAGAGAGGATACACAAAAAACATCATACGTGATGTGTGCATATGACCGGTTTAATTAGGATATTAAGCCCAATGAGCTAAAACCAACTCTGATGTTAATTGTTGGCCCAATGGTCTACCCAAGAAGAGGGTGAATTGAGTAGTTATAAAAATTATAGCAAATTGTTATCTTTCAACACTTAAAATTTTAAATAATTAATTTAATCCTAAATTAATTATTATCTTTATATAGCAGCGGATAAGTGTAATTAATTCTAGGTGCACACCCAAACAACAATAAATAAATAAAACAACAAAACAGAACACTACGATATATCTTGGTTCACCAAGTTACTCTTGGCTAATCCAGTCCTCCGAGCCCCGCAAAGATTCGCACCCACTAAACCACTAGATTCATTTAAACAGATAGAAACCAATTTACACAATGATTCTTTTACAAGTTCAGAATCAACCTTTACAATTTCTTTTTTCCAGGCTCAGAAATAAACCCCCCCCACCCTTTTTTTTTCAGACTCAAAACTAACACAATCCTTTCACAGCCTAAGGATCAAACATAATTCTTTTATACCTTAGGCTAAGAATCAAACCTTACCAAAAATACTCCAAGAATCATTTTCCCAAGTAAGGATGAACCCTTTACAAATCACTCCAAACTAATTCTGTTCAGGAAGAATTAACACTTAATTATTTTCAAGAGAAAAGAATAACCTAATATTTTTATACTTTAAGTAAAGATCAAATCTCAATCTCTTTACCGGAAGATATTTAAACCCAACTACCCCTGATTAGATATTCCTAACAATATCTAATCTGCACATAACTCACCAATTACAATAAATTGATAAGTTTCTTCCCACTCAGTACTTATTCTCAAGAACATTTCTCAAGAATGATCTCATAATAAGCTCTCAGTATAGTATCAGAATAATAACTCGAAAGCTCAGGAACTGATTTGTTCTTGATAGAATAATGTATATCATAAGTGAAAAACACATGTCTATATATACTAATTTTAAATAAGCCCTCTAAAGGCTAATTCCCACAAGATATAACATTTAAATGCTCATATAGACCCCATATATTAATATTACTCAATCATGGTTCAATTCACTTAATTATAATTTTTAAATCTTTCAATTAAGTCCCCCAAATATTTTTTAATCTCAAATAAAACTAGATAGAAAGTATTGAACATACCAATTTGAGAAACACTTAAAATATTTGTACCATATCTATAGGGATATCTAAATAAGAATGATATATCTATCATATGTTCAAATCCCTAAGATATCTCCAAAAGATCAGCAAAAAAAAAAAGGCTAGTTAACAGATAGTTTTGGATCAAATCCCAACATTTCACAAAATCTGAAATAGCACAGTCGGTTGATCAGCCTCTGCCCATTGGTCAACCGATCGATGCAGGATGCTAGCCAAGCCATTCTCAAATAATGGTCGGTTGACCGATTCCCCATGGGTTGATTGACCGATCGATTCAGGATGCTTCCCAGACTATTTTTCGACCCTGGTCGGTCGACCGATCATCTATGGTCAATTGACCAATCGATTCAAAATGTTTACTTCTCAGCTATCGGTTGACTGATCTCTCTTGGTGGGTTGACAGATCGATTTAGAGACTTCTCCAATTCCCAGCCACTTCCCATTGGTTAACCAATCTCCTTGCCATCGGTTGACCGATCAGTGTTGGATCTCATTTCCTTAATTTATTTCAACCCAATCTTTGACGTTTTTGACTCTTTAACCGATTTCTTTTCTCAGTTAACTTATTGACACTATTAGTCAATTTTAAACACTAATATTTCTTGGGTCAATTTTTTTTTTCAATTTCACATTGGAGCAAATATGTAAACTAATTAGCATCCTAATAAAAACACATATAAATATAAACCATTTTTGTATCGTGTATGATCCTAATCGGGATACATTAAGAGTAAAAATTGACTTGAGTTATTTTCACCTAGATTCTTTAGAATCTTCAATTTCTTAATGTTTATCTATTTGTCTGTCTCTTTGCATCCTTAGCATTTTTGGCAATTTCTTCATGATAACATCAATAATGGAACTTTTCTACTGAAACACTCAATAAACTCGTTAGTTCCACAAAAAATATTGATACTTAATTGTCCATCAAAATCTTAGGATCAACACAGGTAAACCGGCGTTGAAACCACACGAATATAAAAGAATGTATATCATGTGAGTCTCAAATCACAAAACAAAGGCCATAAACAAAATTGGAACATCCGAAAATCCTAGGAATAGATCCAACTTTGCAGAAAACCAATTTAAAAAGGCCTAAACCGGTCCAAAGAAAGTTACCTCAATAAACCGTTGGCATGGCTGCAGGGGCTAATATGGCGATGTCGTGTCACGGCCAACGGCTGATGTGGCAATGATGTGTCATGGTCAACGATTGACGTGGGGTTGACGTGGCAATTATGTGTGCTGATGTGGCATTAACGTGGCTAGGGTCAACGCTGGCATGGCGCTTCCGTGGCAGTAGGCGTGGCCGCACGTGACACTGATGTGATGAAAAAAAGATGATGGCGTGTAGATCTGAAACAAGTGTACCAGGGTGCTGTTTTCCGCGCGTATGGGCGCGTGCGGTCTTAGATTTGGGTGTTGTTGATGTATTTGGAATCGTCTTGTAGAGATGGTTCTGATGGTATGGTCGTTGATGAATTTTGAGTACCGGTTAATACTGTAGAGCCCAAAATACGTGAAGATTGGTGGTGGTGGTGTTGCTAAGGTTTGGTGTCGCATGTGAGCACATGAATGCTCCGTTGCCGATGTTTTTTATATCGTTGTGCTCGTCTCTTCGAGATGAAACTGTTGAGGTGATGAGAGATTATTTTGGAGCAGTAATGAGATCCGTAGCAGTCAATAGATGTAATGGGAAAAAGGGCACGGCGGAAGGCTTGTTAGGGCTAGGATTTTGAAAATTTTAACAGGAACAAGGTTAGGAAATATTGACTCTTGATATCATGTGAACATAATTGAAGATGTAATATTGAGAGAAATATTGATATTTAGAAAAACAATACAGTTACAGAGATTTACAATATAAATATTTATTGGAAACTAAGGGAATCTTAGGGTTAGAGTTTTGACCTAATGGGCCGAGCCCATATATTAACCGACCCATATATTAACTGGAATGTCATGCCCATATACATATATTAACAATGTTTATCCTAATTTTTTATTTATATATTTTTTTTTCAAACTTACTCATTTAAATTAAAAGTTGTGTCTTGGTATGCAATAGTTCATAAAGATACTAGACCACACCCCAACAAACCTTGTTTAAAATTTAAATATTAATTTTAATTTTCAACTCTAAATTGCAATTGGAAACTTCCTGTCTACCACATGAACGAGTTGTGCAAATCAACATATGAGAGCTGACATGGTCAATGCTACTGTGATTTGGGTGCCATTTGGCTAGTTCCAAGTGGTGAGTTTATTCCACATCAAAAAATTCTCACATTATGAATTTTTTGGAGTGGAAAGAGACCTAAAACTTGATAGTAGAATTCAGACCACAAAAGAAAAAACTATTTGAAGGTTAATAAATCTAAAAGTCCGATGTGTAAGGAGAAAAATATTGAGTTTATCACATATCGGATGTGGAAATGACTGATGATCAAGTGCCCAAGACCACCCTATAAAAAAATTGAGATAACGCTATTTTAGTATTTTCATTCTTTATTTGTTGTCTATGGGAAAGAAAAACAAATATTTTGTTTTCAAAATTTTATAATATTGAGAACAAAATATAAACAATTTTTTAGGGGTAATTCCAATTTACTGTCTTGTACCTAAGTTTATTTTCACCTTATTCCTTTATATTCTGAAAATAAAGACTTTACCTTTTTAGGCTATGGAGTGGAGTGAAGATTTAGTGTTTCCATTAAATCTAATAAAATTGACAAAAAGACAAAATGTCTTTGACAAATACCAAATCTTTAACTTTGGAACATAGATTAACTACTCAAATAAACTATGTTTTGGATGATTAATATATGCATGGATTCTTCTCATAAAATACTATAAGTTGGATTTAAGAATTTGACGAAAACATTAACTTTTGGCACCCATATCACTTACTAGTTGTTTACATTTCTAATATTTTTAAAAAACAAAATTACCGAAATAGTATTGTTTTGAATTTATTTACGAAACTAATGTCACCCGGGGAAGTGATCCCCTGGCCGTATACCCGGGGTTCGGAACCTTAGGTATACAAAAAAGAAAATTATTATTTTTTTTTTTTGTTTTGGGGGGTATACCCAGGGTTCAATACCCCGGGTTCTAATTAGAACCCGGGGTACTGAACCCTGGGTTTAAACCCTCCCCCCCCCCCCCCCCCCTCCCCCAAAAAAAAAAAAGGTTTTTGCCTAAGAAATTTTTAAAGTTTTCGGTAACTTTGAGTTGATTAACGGTGGTATATCAATATTTTAAATAAATCTAATTTTTTGTGCATAAATTACGTTCAAAACACTCCATAATGCTTTTTACAACACTAAAAATGGACAAGTTGATGAATTTTAAAAAATCGTCAAAGTTGACCAGATGAGCTATTTCGATAACGGCGGAATTTTTTTCGGGAATTTGGAATTAACAAAAGATTGCATGTCCGTAACAAAAATAAAACAAATTTTTTGTATATAAACTATGTTCATAACACTACATAACAAAATTTAGAATACTAAAAACGGACTAATGAATAATTTTTAAATAATCATCAAAGTCGGTTGGATGAGTTGTTTTGATAACGATATAGTTTTTTTGAAAACTTTAAGTTAACAAAAAATGGTAGTCTATCCGTAATAGAAATAAACCTGATTTTTTTGTATACAAACTACGTTCATAACGCTAAATAATAAAATCGAGAATATCAAAAAGGGATAAGGGAATAATTTTTAAATAATGATTATTGCCACAACATTTTATTACTCTTGAACGTTTCAAAAATACTATATTACTCTTCAAAATTTAGATGGACATAACTTTACGTTTGGTGGTCCGTTGGGGGCGATTTTTTTTTTTTTTTTTGAAAATTGGGTCTGATTTGAGTCATCACTCTGGTTTTTGAAGATTTTAATTTTACCAACGGGACAATACGCACGCTTGCGACGAAGATTACTAATTTAATCACCCAACACTTCAAATTCAAAATTGAAGGTGAAAACGTGATTTATTTAAAAAAAAAATACTCAACCAAACCGCCTATAGCTATTTGCCACACCTAGATCTCGACAAAATACCCGAAATCAAAAAAAAAAAATCACCCCAAACGGACCACCGAGCACAAAATTATGTCCATCCAAACTTTTTCTATTATCTTACATAAATTTTCTCTTCTCTGAACACCATATATTCCCTTATCTATTTTTGGTATTCTCGATTTTATTATTTAGCATTATGAATGTAGTTTGCATGCAAAAAAATAAGGTTCATTTTTGTTACGGAGAGACGACCATTTTTTGTTAACTCAAAGTTTTAAAAAAAACTACATCGTCATCGAAACAACTCATCCGACCAATTTTGACGATTATTTAAAAATTATTCACTAGTCCGTTTTTAGTGTTCTAAATTTTGTTATATAGCGTTATAAATATAGTTTATATACAAAAAAAATTGGTTTATTTCTGTTACGGACATGCAATCTTTTGTTAATTCCAAATTGTCAAAAAAAAAATCGTCGTTATTGAAACAATTCATCTGGTCAACTTTGACGATTTTTTAAAATTTATCCACTTGTCCGTTTTTAGTGTTGTAAAAAATATTATGAAGTGTTATCAGCGTAATTTATACACAAAAAAATAGTTTTATTTAAAATTTCGATAGACTACCATTAATCAACTCAAAATTGTCGAAAACTTCAAAAATTTCTTGGGCAAAAACTTTTTTTTTTTTAGGGGGGGGGGAGGGTTTAAACCCGAGGTACTGAACCTCGGGTTTACCCCCCAAATTTTTTTTTTTTTTTTTGTTTTGTACACTCGGGGTTCCGAACCCCGAGCATACAGTTGGGCCCACGAACCCAGGGATCACTTTCCCGGGTGACATTAGTTTTGTAAATAAATTCAAAATAATACTATTTCAGTAATTTTGTTTTTTAAAAATATTAGAAATGTAAACAACCCTATCACTTACTCCCTTACAAAATTTAAATTTTATAAATAAGTTAATCTCAATTTTTGTCCATTTTTAATAATCTATATATGCCATTCTATGTTTTGACATAGCAATTATTAAACATTCAATTAATTTTTATATGAAATATTTGTATCAAGATTAATTTATTTTAAAAATTCCAAAACATTAATTTTTTTTATTACATATCTCAAAGGGCAAAGTTTATGGAATAAAAATAAGTATAAGTACAATCGTTACGTTGCAATTAATTGTTTTTTTTTTTTTTTTAATATTTCAAGTTTTCTAGTAACCAAAAAAAAAAAAAAATTATTGTGAGAATAGGAATAACATGCAGTATAAGGCCCCTGTTTCCTGATTCCTATTCTTGCTCCCAAAAATTTTGAATTAAAGTATAAAAAGACGTTTGGCAACCACGTTTTGGTTCCCAAAATTTTTGGAGTAATTTGGGATTATTTCTTAAATTTCTTTAAGAATTTGAAAAAAAAAAAGCATTGATTCCTATTTCACTCCCACAAAATTATTCCTACCACCACTCTTCCGGCCACCACCACCATGTTGGCCACTATACATTTAAAGACAAAAAAAAAAAAATTACAACCAAATGTGTTTCTTATTTTTGTTCTTATATTTAAAAAAATAATCAGAGCAATGGTCTGTTGTTTTTATTTATAAAGTAATTTAGAACGGAAATAACCTTCTATATCATTCCCCCTCTTTGAAACAGAAACACTAATCAATCAAACGCGACCTAGACTTTCAATTTTTGCCTCTTGCTTTTTGGGTGGCTTGTTTTCTCCCCATATTAGTAGGTAAAATTCCTTTTTGTGGATGGCTTGCCCTCCATAGGATTACTTAATTATTATTTCATGTATTTGTTGGGGTAGGTGCCGTAGTGTGAAAGAATCTCTTCGGTCCCGATCGCATTTGTCTGGTAATTGTGTACCTCTTTATGCCTAACAATTAGCTTTTTCTTAACAATTAGCTTTTTCTATTCTTAGGTTGCCTTCTTTAATCAATGTCTCTAATTGGATATATCCTTGAGGACCACGATCCATCCACTATTAGGTCGTCTTACGCAATTTAATATGATTATTATAATGGACCACAATTAAAATAAAATAACAAAAATGAGGTTTTATTGCTGGGCATATTCGGAAATTTTATTGAGTGTGATAAGAAGTATTTCCACCAAACACCTCAGACAATTCAGAATGCAACACATGGTAGCATGGTGTTCAACATGGTCTCCTTTGATCGCCCATGGTTGACCTACCAGAGACAGGAAACCGACCACAATTGGACAGATACTGATTATCGACCATCACTCATATCATCCGACCACAATCACTGTCAGGACCGCTTACCATCTGGCGAGCACCAAACATATTATTAGACCGACCACATTAATTGTTCACTACCCACTAACCAAGGTTCAAACCTTCACTGGGTACACCTCAGGGACTGATCATAGCCCCGCACGTGGCAAGATGGGGACCCCGAGGAGACCGTTTGACTAGCTAACATTCATCATGCATGTTGATTGTACCTGTTCACCAAGCAGAGGTCGGAGGATACCTGTCTCCTGACGACCACTGCCCAAGGACTAGAGCTAGATTGTCGCCGACCTCCTCTGTAACGAACACCGCTCAGCGACCAAAGTTAAGGGCATCACTGACCTTCTAAGTGTCGACCACTACCCAGCAACTAGAGTTGAGGGGTCCACCACGCCGCTCTCTGGTCCGACCTCTGACTAGCAGTCAACAAACAAACCCTCCAAACCGCCAAGGCTCCTACACTTCAGTGGGCTGGGCTTTGTCATATGTTATTTTGAGCCAGCCCATAAACTTCTTTTGGTGGACCCAGATGAAAGGCCCATTGGCTTAAACCATGTCACACACATCCTCATTGGCTATACGGCAAATTATTCTAATTAATTGAACTCAGGGCTCTAATTTTTTAATTAATTAGCCCTGATGACATACGGCATGAATATTTATTATGACCAGCATAATTGATTAATATTCTTAATCAAAATAAGTATTTAAGCATAATAGATCGACTACTATCATGTCTTTATATATATATATATATATATATTCTGCTAAAGCTTTAAAAAGAAATAAAGTTTTAATTTTGACCTTTAATTACCAAACATTTTTAGGCATTTGAGTGTAGTCATAATTAAAATGCTAGGGAGTTTTTCTTTTCAAAAAAGAAAATAAAGAGAAAAGGGGGGGGGTCCAATCTGAATTTTTTGTCCTTTTTCCCAAAAGATGAAGTTCACTTGCGTCTGTTTAGGATTAGTTATTTCAAGTAGTAGTACTATAAAACGTCACGAACCACTAGGAAAGTGTTTCCGAGGAGATAATGACTAAAAAAGAAACACTTCCACATAAAGTAATGGAAGCTATTATGGGAGACAACTTTTTCTATTTTTTTATTTATTTTTATCATTATTATTTTTGCCTCGGTATGCGGTTTCGTATCATTCGACTGATGATTGACACTTGTCCTCTCGTTTTAAGGTTCGAGGTTTTAAATTTATTTTTTTTAAGGAAAATTGCACTTTTTACCCTTATATTTTGGGATGGGTATTTAAGTAATCTCCCTAGTTTGCTAATTGACACATTTGTATCCAAGAATGGAGTTAGCAAACTTAAATAGAAAGACCACGTAACCTATTGGCCATTAAATTGTAGTGTCGTGTTCATTGAATCTTTTCTTCCTTTGCATGTAACCTCTAAAATTTCACGATTTTTAATTATTTTGATAGAACTATTCTTATATAAAATTGAGGGGTTTATATGAAATTTTAAAAAATTTAACTGATCGAGGATTAGCCGATCAAAGATCCAATGTGTGAGGAATAGATTATTGAGTTTATCCTACATCGAATATAAAAAGGGGTAGTGATCAGGTTATAAATGTGAGAGAAAGTCTCACCTTATGAGTTATCGTTTGGGATAGAGAAACTCCAGATACAATTTTTATTAAAAATAAAAGGATAAAAGTGTCAATTTTAAAAAATTGAAGGAGTCTTAAAATCCCTGGGTACAAGGTAGCTCCACCACCATTGAAAAACCACGATGAATAATTTCAAAATCATCACATGACCTTTTCCATTCAAATAAGTTAATTCCTCTTTCAATTGGACTAGCTTAAAACAAAAATTGAACTTCAAGATATGCAATATACAGTAGGGATCACCAACTTTTAGGGTTGAAAGTGTAATATTTTCAAGGTCCTTGATTTTGTTTTGGGTGTTGATATCTTAAAGGACCCCACAAGGGATATTTTCCATGAAACTAAGGAATCTTATTGGTCGATGAAACTGACTTCACGTGGGTTTGGCCAACTAAAAGTGAGCGTCAGAATATTTCAGCAAACCCCAACACCACCAACATATTAAGGTTTCTATATTTTTTTATTTCCTCTTCTTAAAATTATATTTATATATATAGATCTTCCTTATCTAATTTATGTGTTAAAAAAAATTCAACTAAATATAAATATAAATTTTAAATGATAAAAATAATTTTAATTTAATTGTTTTAAAAGTGGGGTGAAAATTTTTAGTGGATTCCTCCAAAAATATTCGTATCCTGATTTATTATATAGATTTTTTGTAAGATAATTTGGAATACATTGTTAGTTTGTAAAAGATATTATATAATATAAAATATATCTTGATTTATAAAATAGAATTTATATTTATCTTCCTAACCTAGCCCCGTACCAAAATGTTTAAAATATAAAAATATATCCTGATTTATAATAAAATATATATTTATTTTCTACAGCTCCATGCTAAATTCTATTTTTATTATTCTAAACATAAACTAAAATAAAAATAAAATATGATAAAAGCAATTATCCAAATACATTGTTTTTTTTTTATTTATACCTTTATTTATACCTTTTCTATTCTCACTAAAAGAAAATTATATTTTTATCTCATAATAAATTCTCGAAATCACAAAAAAAAAAAAAAAAAAATTATGATTATGAATAAAAAACTAATTTTTGATTTATCTGTTGCGATAAGAAAATAATTTTTCGGGATCTTAATAATTATATTTCTTATTTTTCTTTTGTTATAAAAAAAAAAAAAAAAAACTATTTACGTAAAAAATTATATATGTTTGTGTTCTGCGACCAGAGATTTATTTTATTTTATAAAAAAAAATAAAAAATTTACCTTTATTCCTAATTTTCTTAAAACATGACCCGTCAAAAGTCAAAACTACTGATTAGAATTTATTTTTTTTATTAATATTTTTTCAATTACTAGGTTATTTGATTAATATAACAGTTATTTGAACTCGTAACATTTACTTGCAGACTTCTTCAATGACGTATTGTGGTAAATCTATTAAACAACTAACTAATACTTATCTTAAAATTACTTTTGAAAATCTCGAAACTGTAAATTAAAAATTAATTAATTTTTTTTGGTTAAATTAAGAGTCATCTTATTAAAGAAAAATAAAAGAATAAACTTTGGGCAGTAAATTTTAGATATTCGAAAATTAAAAAGATCAATATTTATTTTAGCCTATTTACCAAGTAGTCCTTTTTAGGGTCTTGGTAAGATCCAAAGCTCGTGGCCATGTTCTTCACTTGTTTGCCACCTTGGCTATGCTCGATGAAGGCGTGCCATTTGCACCCTCGATAGGCTAGTTAAGGATTATATCCCCTTTTTTTTATATATATATATTTTATTATATAATACATTCTCACGACTTTTAAAATATCTTTTTGTTAAAAGATTAACAAAATATCTTTAAGAAAATTGATAGATCAAAGATTTTTTGGAAGAAAATTCTTATCAAAAAAATTTATGTCTCACTTATAAAGACAGTTAAATTAAATTATATTTTATACTCTTTAAGTTTTATATTTGTATATCTGTGATTGACCAATTTTTTGGAATTTTAGATAAACAATTCACAAAATTAAAATTTTAGTCTGTATAATCAATGGGTCACAATAATTTTTTCAAAAATTCAAAATTACTGTAAGGCATACAGTAACTTTTGGACTTTTGACAGTAACGTTGAATTTCTAAAAAAATTACCATAATGCATGAATTACATGGGTTAAAATTTTAATTTCTATTGAAAATTCCATTTTTTTTTTTTTATTATTATCTTTTTATACTAAAAAACTAAAAAAAAACTCATACTCATGAGCCTTTAGATATGAAAAATCCCTAGTATAAAAAAAAAAAAAAAAAAAATCAAAATGAAATCAAAACCGGTCGACCGACTCAATGTTTGGAACTTTTGTCATCCCATAAAAAGTATGATGTTAACGAAAGTCAAAAATAGAAATAAATCAATTTATTGAAAATAAAATATTTGTTTTTTAAAATACATTAATTTAGAAAACTTCAACCTGATTAAGGAGATGACCTTTGATTGTTTATTATGGCGTAAATGAATTCATGTAGCCAACCTTATTTAAATGTGACAAAGGATTAATTGTTGTACATTAATTTAGGCAACCAAATAAACCCTAAACAAATTCTTTAAGTTAATTGTTGTTAGTTGTCACACTATTTTTGTGTGGAGATTTTGGGGAAATCAATAAAACAATTTTATATATTTATATGCTTACCAAAACTACAATTGAGAATGTTTTGAGGGATAACTTGTTTTCCTCATTTTGTGTTTTGTTTGACATCTGTATACCTTATTCTCATTGGCCCTCCTTCCCATAAGTCGCTATTTTAAATATATACATATCACAATTGTCAAGAAGGTAAGGCGTAAAATAGGCATCAAGAATAATTAATTGTGAGGGTTTTAAATTGTTGATGATTTAAGTTAAAATGGTTATGTGGTCAACGACTCGATTTGTGTGATACAGCTGGTTGATATAATTATAATGTCTTGTAATTAATAATTCGATCGGATCTTTTAGAGATTTATATTATTAAAGTATTACTTACCTTTTTGTAGTACTGTCTCTGGATTATCGAAGATTATTTATATTATGTATTTTTATTTTACATAAATAGATTTTTTGTCGAAAAATGGATTTAAACTTTAAAATTATAATTAACTCTCGTTATACATATTTAATCCAAAATGCAAAATTTTCTCATACAATCAATTGGTTTAAATTAATTTTTTTTTATATATATTTAATAAGCAATATTATAATTTTCAATGCTTTTGGAACAATGAAAACTCAAATCCCAATTAAAACTAGAGAAAAATCGCTATCAAACCATATGAGATAAGTACTGGCAGAGCTATTAAGGGTTGAGTCCCTTGGCCTCCCCGGAGCCCCTCCTCCTTTAGTTCTTGAAAATTTTCACTATTATTCCTATATTTTTTAGAATTTTTTTTTTTAAATTTAAAATTTTACATAAATCTCTCCTGAAATTATAAAAAATCAAATAAGCTTCTTAAAAAATTAGTCTGGCACAACCAATTATCTAGATCTGCTGTTAGAGATAAACTTTAGTTTAAGTTGATTCTCTTAGTTTTTATTATATTAAATCTAATTATATTTTTTGCTTTTATTTTAAAATGATTTATTGAGCATTTTTTAGAGTGAGTATTCCAATGTTTTTTATATATAAAAAAAAATTGAATTTATTTACAAATATTTAATTTCGATTGACTTAGTAGATCAAATCCTCCCCCCCCCCAAAAAAAGTAGTTAAATATGTAATCCATTAGAAAATTAAAGGAAAAATTACCGGTCAATCCCAATTTTAGCGTTAAACTACCAATCAAACCCGCATGTTTGAAAATAAACTAAATAATCCCAATTTACAGATTTTTTTTAACCATCTAGTCCCAAATTTTAAAAAACGCGAAAATTATATAACAAAATTACCTCTGTATGATTTTCTTTTTTATAATTTCCTTATTTGGAGGTTTCACACAAAGTCATTTTATTCAAATAAAAATAACTTTTATATTACATATTTTTTTTATGATATAATTATACATTTAGATTCGTGTTAATAAGATCTTCAAAATGATATCACATTCAATATTTTTATTTATTTATTTCGAAGTCGCGTTACATTCAACATGAATGTTACATGTAACATTATTATTACATAAATGTTACATGTAACATTACTATTACATCATGTTACATGTAATATTCATACTCTTTACGATATCTGATTCAATACAGGCAATATTACTTTTCACATGCAATATATTTTTCATTGACAGATTTGCCCTTGCATTATATGCGGGTTTCTTTAATAGGGATTGAGAGTTTCCATATTTAACAAAATCATTTTATTAAAACGAAAATAACTATTATTGTACACATTTTTTTTTACAATCTAATTATATATTCAGATTTGTTTAAACAAAATCTTCAAAACGATATCCAACTCACTATTTTTTTCCATTAGTTTCAGTTTTTACATTCATGTTACATGTAACATGATATTTTTTGAATTTTTAATTCCTACGAATTATAAGATGTTACATATAACATCCCATGAAATGTAACATTGATGTTACATGAATATTAAATATAACATGATGTAATTACTAACCTTTTGATTTTGGTTTTGGTTAATGTTACATATAACATCCTCTGAATTATAGATATTATATTTCTCACGTGGAATGTAACATGAATGTGAAAACTGAAAACTAATGAAAAAAATAGTGAATTTGATATGGTTTTGAAGATCTTATTTAGATGAATCTGAATATATAATTATATTGTAAAAAACATGTGTACAAGAATAGTTATTTTTATTTTAATAAATGATTGCCTATTAGCTAAATTATTATATCCACAAGATAGAGATGTATTATGTAGGCACAATAATTAAGATTATTCTCGTCATAAAAATGACAAAAGGACCACTCGATTCATGAAAAAAGAAGCGAGTGTAATTGGTAGTTTTCAATAATTTTTGGATCTCCCGGTAAGCGCCCAAATATAAATTTGGTTCAATTTTATCTAAAACAATTCCATATTTAAGTTTAATAGTGTGTGTGTATATATATAACTAGTTGAATATTAAAGTTTACAATATTATGAGAGAGAAGGGGAGAGAGTTAATGGCATGAAAAATAGCATTTTCAGGTCACGCTCTGCTAATGCTATTGCCTGATTTGGAAACCTTAAAAATCCGAATAGGAAGCCATTATGAGCCCTTTATTTCTGAAACAAGACGTTGCTTCTGCTTAATTGACACGTGTTTTTCCACTTAGATGTAAGCAAGCACGCACGCTCGTGAACCGTACCTTTCTTTTTCTGAAAATATATATATATATATATACACGCATTTTTACCTTAAAAATAATCAAATACTAAAATAATAAGGGAAAATGATTCTTTTAGACCCTCATAAATAGGATCCATATTCCATTGGCCTCCAATATTTAGTAGTGTTGGATACATTTACTCCTTCGTTATTAAACATGGATTCAATTCGACGCAAATTACAATTCATTCGTCTTTCGAGAGTGAGTTAGGCCATTAATTTTTTTTACATGGTATCAGAGTCAGACTTTTGTCTGATAGTGGGCGTGTTAAATCACACATCAATGATGGGCCCCCCGATATCCGTTCGCAGTGGTTTGTCAAAATCCACCCTATGCATGAAGGGGCGTGTTGAATCCCACATTTATGTTGGGCCTCCCCGATATCCGTTCGCAGTGGTTTGTCAAAGTCCACCCTGCGTGTGAGGGAGTGTGTTGAATCTCACATCACTTGTGTTAACTGATCCTGAGCTATATATAAAGCTAAGGGCAATCATCCTCTTGCAAGACGTCTTTTAAGAGTAAGTTAGGCCCATTAAAAATTTCTACAAAGCTCCTTTTTTTTTTTGGTTATTTCGCATCCAAAGCTAGCTCTTTATCTTTCCAGTCTATATGGTTAATTACACTTTGCACCCGTATATTTCCTTTTACAACTTCTAAAAATTCATATTTCTATTTTTATATTTAAAAAATAAATAAAATAAGACTTAAATTTTAGATTTTTTTGGTTATGAAATTAAATTTTTAGCCCTCAACGCATGCGCTAGAGTGTTTTTTAAAAAAATGCAAAATTACTGTCAAGATTCCATACACTATAAAGGTAACTACATTTTTTTTATATAAAAGAAATTATAATAATTTTTATGTATTACAATAATTTTGAACTCTTTATTGTAAACCCTTTGTTCCTTACATGAATTTATGATAAGTTTGTAAAAAAAAAAAGAATAAAAAATTTAATAACCTCTTATAGCATACATCTATAAAGTTGAGGTAATACCTCAAACACCTCTGACATTTTCATGAAACTACGAAAACTTCTTGTGTTATCAAAATGACTTATTAGACCCATTATAATATTATGTCAGAGGCCAATAACACTCTCTCAAATAAAAAATAAAAAAATGATTAAATTGCCAATTATACTCTTTGACTTTCAACTCATACTTTTTATTTTCAAATTTAACCCTAATATGCTAATGCTAAAGACTATTGCCTTTTAATAATGATTTTAAGAATTGATATGAGATAATTAAAATAAAAAGGTGTAAAATAATATATCACCAAAATTTTTAGGATTAAAACTGTAATTGGGCGTTATTCTTCCTCAAAAATTTTAGGGCTCACCAGGTCCACCATGCCGCTCTACTCAACGCCGAACAACTCGCCACCACGCCGCTTTGCTCCCTGCTGAACAACCCATCCCCCCATGCCGCCTTCGCTCACCGCCGAACAACCTCCCATTCAAAATGCATAGAAATTTCAAGATCTCAAAGGACAAATTCAAGAACAAATTACAGAAATTAGAAAAAAATCCTGAACAAATGTTTGATTCGGTTCAACTTTAAAGCACAGATGAGAGAGAGAAAATGCATTTTTCTGCCTTAGGTCTGCTAGTTTGTTGCTAGATTTGGATGATGGCTATTGCTTAGATCAACAGTAGGTCTGCTCACAGTTTGCAGTTTGACAATAGGTCTACTCACAATTTGCATGTGATGGCATTGGTCGGCGATAGGTCGATTGATGACAATGACAGTGAACTGAACAATCGGTGTTGGTGTGCTATTGCGGTATGGTCTGCGACGGTGATGGAGGTGTGACGGAAAATAAGAGCGATGGTGTGAGTGCGACGGCGAAACGAAAACAATGGCACTGCTTGACCGAAGGTTTGACGACGACGATGGTGTTTGACAAAAATGAGAGTTTGTGATTATGTCATGAAAAATTTCCATCAAAAGTAAATTTTACTTTGTAACTAAATATTTTAATGTAATCGTATTACTTCCTGAAAATTTATTGTGATTTATATAATCAAATATTAAGATCTTTTAGCTAAATGAAAAAAAAAATGGTGATTTAATTGATAAACTAAATATAAAATTACAATTATTAAATAATTAAAAATTTAAATTAATAGTGCCATCAAACATAAAAGGGTAATTTCCCTTTATCCCCCTCTACTTTGTAATTATCACTATGTCCTCTTTAAAAAACTACAGTTTACCTACTTCTATTTTGAACAAAGTGAGAACCTAATTTGTTTTTGTATATTCACGAGTGTCTCACACCCACACATGATGTAAGACAAATCTCGTTCAGGATGCGTGGTTGACCCTTCCAATAGGTGTTTTTCCGCATGTTTGAACTCTTGACTTTGTAGAGGCCCTTCAATTATCTCTAATTTGAATATGCTTAAAAATTGATGATAAAAAAATAAATTAAAATAAGGGGACAATGTCGTCTATTTGATCCAAAAATTAGATGGAAATTTTGATTACATCAATTTTAAAGCATATTCTGTTAATTTAAACGGAAAAAAAAAAAAAAAAAAAACAGAAGTTAATTTTTCACTTTCTTAAGTGGAGAAGGATAAAGTGTAATTAGATAAAATGGAGTGGGCTAAAAGGCAATTTACCGAACACAAAACATTCTCTTATTGTACAAATTACAAATATTTTATAATTTTTTTTTTTTGGGTTAGATCCGTAATTTCACGCCATCCTTGTGCTTCCAGCTTCTCATTCATTATATTCGTCACGTTAACCTTGCCCGTTTTGGATCGTTTTTCATGCCCAATAGGGCTAAAAATGTCAAACCAAAACTCCCAAAATGGGAAGTAAAATACCGCCAATACCACCATCCACGCGTCCATGATCTATTGGCTACACATCGCTTTCAGGAATCAACAACCAATTGCGATGGCTGTCGTGCTAGATCATTGGTCCACGTGTCTCCACAAATACAAAACCACTAGTGGTTTTCCACTTGGTGTCTGGTTTTTCCTCTTTCTCTCTGAAATTTCTTCTTTACGGAAACAGACGCACTTTCCTTATATGGCCGATCGTGTGAAATCAGAAACTCTTACCAAAACGACGATCGCAGAGTCTCCTTTTGTCTCCTTCACCAAAACCTCCACTCTCAAGTAAGTCTCTCTCTCTCTCTCTCTCTCTCTCTCTCTCTCTCTCTATCTCTCTCTCCTTCGCTCTCTCTCTCTCTCTCTCTCACACACACACACACACACACATCCGAAGGAGGATCGAAGCTGTCTATATTCAAATTGATCCTGATTTTCGTTTATTTTCTCAAGATTTCTTCACACACCGCACTATCTTTGAATCTATACTGCTTCTCTCACTGCTTCTTTCTCTCTCTAAGATAGATATTCTTTATCTGGAAGTCAAGGAAGTTAGGGATGGGGAGAGGAAAGATTGTGATAAGGAGGATCGACAATTCAACGAGCAGGCAGGTGACGTTCTCGAAGAGGAGGAACGGATTGCTGAAGAAGGCAAAGGAGTTGGCGATTCTGTGCGATGCGGAAGTCGGAGTCATGATCTTCTCCAGCACTGGCAAGCTCTACGATTACGCTAACACCAGGTGCACACGATCTCCTCTTCTTAGTTAATTGATTTGCATATTTTGAGCTTTTCGTTTCGTTTTTGAATTGAATTCAATTACATTCGTGTTTAGATCTGTATATCTATGTACTGAATTTTATGAATCATCTATCATATACTTCGTCTGATTCGCCTGAGAAACTTGACATTCCATCGTTTGGAGTTGATAGTGTTTATGTTTTAGATATGAAGAGAAATGTTAGTTGCATTTGTGACTTTTTGATTTAGAATTAGTTTTCTTTTTGGAGATAATGCATCTCTTTGTGAGTTCATAGTTTGTGTTTGTTGAAATTGTTCATCAACATCACACGTTCTAGGAGTTTAACTGAACTTAGGAATTGTTCAGACACGAATGAGAATTTGTAGCTCAATTTATTATTAGAAGTGGAAAATAAATGTAAAAATGCATCAATGGATAGGTGGAGTTTGAACTTGTTTAGTTGAATTTCTTATCGTAAATGTTTTCATGAACACAATACTAGAACCTTAAATGCAACATGCAAATGCACTTTTATATTGTTTGGCGTCTTACAAGTTATCACAGAAGTAGGATTAATGCCATTAACTGTGACTCTAGTACTAGCTACTGTGGAAGTCTCGATTTAGCTCAACTTATAGGTAACTATAGCGGTTAAAGATTCTCTCTCTTATCATGTTATTCAACCATAATAATTTATGGTGGTGGTGAAGGAAATTTTCGGCGAACGCAATTGAATATAAATTTTTTGTTTTTCACAACTTAAGTTCCGAAACCTTGAATCAATTTGTGATGTATACGAAACAATAAAATTGTTTATCTAGTTGGATGTATTAATTACCTTTGAAGTGTACTTCAACACCAAACTAGTAGTCCAACGATGTTGCATCTTATTTGATCTGCAGATATTTCTGGGCATAATCTCTACACAACTTTAGATCTTTGATAGCGGCACAAGTAGCCCTCCTCTATTTGTAACCATAAAAGATCTATTGATCTTAACAGTTCTCTTTCGAACACCATCAATCCTTTGGATCTAGAGAATAAAGAAGATTAGAAGATGTGTATTTCTAAATCGTGTGATAGCACTCAATAGAGACAACAAATACAAACCATGGAAGAGAGAAGAGAGGGGGAGGCAACTAGGGTTGAGAAGATTCTTCACAATGGTTGGCTGGCCGACCTTTCTCTTTTTCTATAATTTATACTTTGACACCCAAATCTTTTTAAGTTACATTTCTCCTCAGTTTTTCAAAAGACCATCAAGACCTTAAGCTATTTCTTTTATTTGACTCATTAAGTTCATATCAAAAGGTGGCTATAAAAATTAATTGATAATTCTACCTATTAATTAAATAAATAGAAGTATTTCAATTTTGTCCCTTTAAAGAAATTATCTGTTTACAACATTTCCACTAACTATGATTAACTTATTACATCTACCAATATATCATACTTGTTTCTAGTTGATGAGAATTTAAACAAAGAACCCTTCAGGTGTGATTGTTATGCAATTTAATCTCTCTATCTCTATGTTCCCTAAAGAACTAATAGGGTATGAATAATGTCGAAACCTCGAGTTCAATTATATGTATCCAATTAATGATATAATTCTCTAGTGATACCAGTTGTAATCCAATTCTAATTGTCACGTTGCTTTTCTAAAGACTTAACTTAATCAAATCGCATCTAATAATATGAGACATATCTTTATTTTTGCTAAGGACAATAGATCCTCTATTGCATACTCGAATGTCTAAACATATGATCTACTATACCCAATTAGCACGGTTCAAGATCCGCAGTTAGGAAACATGATTTATTACTACCAAAGTATAAGTGCACATGTATAAACATACTATTATGTTGAATCCCACATCGCTTGTGTTAACTGATCCTGACCTATATATAAAGCCAAGGGCAATCCTGCTCTTACAAGGCATCTTTTGAGAGTGAGTTAGGCCCATTGGATTTTCTACATGGTTTCAGAGCCAGAGTTTTATTTGATATTGGGCGTGTTAAATCTCGCATCAATGATGAGCCCTTCAATATTCGTTTGCAGTGGTTTGTCAAAGTCTACCCTGCACATGAGGGGGCGTGTTAAATCACACATCGCTTGTGTTAACCGATCCTGAGCTATATATAAAGCCAAGGGCAATCCTTCTCTTACAAGGCATCTTTGAGAGTGAGTTAGGCCCATTGGATTTTCTACATGTTAAAATGGTATTTACGTATTTCCAGTATTGTTCAGGGTTACCCATATTGTTTAGGGTTTTTTGTATTGTTCCCTAATTACTATTATAAATAGAGGGAGCGGCCAACACAAGTGGTATACTTTCTCATTCATTTATCTCTTTAACATGGTATCAGAGTAGGTTATAGGATACTAATCCTGTAGTTCTGTTCAAATCATAATTTATTTATTTTTTTCAATTATCTCATTCCCTTCGTTAAAAAAAAAAAATGTCTGAAAACCCTAGCCACATCTCCCAGTCGCCACAACTCCTACATCTCTTAGCCGCCGCAACCTTAACACATCACCGGAGGTTCATCGGGATTCGCCGGCCATCACCAGATCCTAGCCAGCCGTCACTTGCCTAGATTTGCGACTTACGACCGTCAATTCGCAAATCTGATTCGCCGCAGTCACTGTCCAACCTCGCCCACCATCACCAGACCTTCGTCGGACCTTTGTTAAACCTTCGTCGGCCTTCGATTGCTCCGACTTGAGATTTATTTATTTTTGACGAACAACAACACATATATAGAGGTATTGGGCCTGTGTCAGGCATGGAATTTGTCGCATTAGACGCCAGACACCCCTGAAGCAGTCAAAGCACAGAAATAGTGGCTTTACAGCTGGGGACTTGCTATTGAAGAAAAAGGATGCGAGTGTACTTCATTCTCGTCTTCTTCTTGACCAACTAAAAGCAGTAAGCAATGAAGCACCAGTACTTGCACTAAAATAGACAAGTAACACAAGGGTTATTGTTCGTGAGAATGTCCCAAATGTTTGTGAGTATTGTTCTGATTTTCATGTTCTTCGTTTAAGCCTTACAGTTGTTTATGTTGTTGGTTTGTTTCCCTTGTGCATGTTGTTTGTTAGTTGATTGTAGTGGTGGAAATTAATGTCAACGGTTATCCCCTGACCATTTACAACCCGCAAGTTGAATGAGACCAATTACTTACAATGGTGTAGAGTTGTACAAGTTGTTGCTACCAATCAAGAGAAACGAGGTGACCGACAAAGTAGTCACAATGAATTTCGAGGTGGCCATTGTTATGGTCAACATCATCACTGTTTACTTTGTGGCAAGAAAAATCATACCCAAAATACTTGTTGGTACAAAGTTGGTCGTTTTCCTAAGTATACTCATGCGGCAACTCCTAATCAAGTTGCTTGCGTTTTATCATCATACTCTTCAACTCCCAAGGCTATTTCTGATGACGAGTATGTTCAATTCCTCCAATTTAAGGCGTCCAAGCATACATCTACCCCCATTACTTCGCTAGCTCAACGTGGTCATCTTACCGCATGTCTTTCTTTTTATCCTTCCCCTTCTATACCTTGGATCATAGATTCCGCTGTCACTGATCAAATGTCAGGTATATCCTCTTTATTTATGCATATTCAGTCATCTCCCTCGTTAACCCCTGTTACTGTTGCTGATGGTTTCACCGTTCCTGTTCGTGGTATTGGCGTTGTGGAACTTTCACACTCTTTCTCTTTATCCTCTGTCTTGTATCTTTCCTCTTTTGTTTTTAATTTGATATCAGTGAGTAAGCTTACTCAACAACTTAATTGTTCTGTTTGCTTCTTTCTTAGGGCGTAAGAAAAATGACCTTTATTATTTCGACAATCACGACAGGACATATGTTATCCCGCCCACTACCTGTCCTACCGTTGCCTCTGCCCACCAAATTTATTGCCGCCTAGGTCATCCCTGTCTTGCGAATCTAAAGGTACTTGTTCCTAGTTTACGTCATTTGTCCTCCTTAGATTGTGAGTCTTGTCAGTTGGGAAAACATCATCGTACTTCATTTACTTCCCCGGCTCAGTTTCAAGCATCGAGTCCTTTTTGTTTAGTTCATTCAGACGTTTGGGGTCCTTCTCGTATTGCCTCTACATTAGGCTTTTATTATTTTGTCATATTTGTCGATGATTTCTCTAAGGTTACATGGCTCTATCTAATGAAATATCGTTTTGAATTGTTCTTCATTTTCTCTGTCTTCTGTGCTGAAATTAAAACTCGATTTAATGTGCTCGTGCGTATACTTCGTAGTGACAATGCTCGAGAATATTTTTCTCAACCCTTTACTTCATTCGTGTCACAGTCTGATATACTGCATCAGTCTTTTTGTCTTTACACACCGCAGCAAAATGGGGTCGTTGAGCGTAAGAATCGACATCTTTTAGAAGTGACTCGAGCTTTGATGTTTGAGATGAATGTTCTCAAACACTTTTGGTCAGATGCAGTTCTTACAACTTGTTTATTGATCAATAGAATGTCGTCTTCTACCCTGAATGGCAAAGTCCCTCATTCTATTCTTTTTCCCCGATTACCCTGGTTTGTTTTACCTCTCCGTATCTTTGGATGTGTCTGTTTTGTCCATCAGTTGACTGCTAGCAAGGATAAATTAGATCCTCGTGCCATAAAATGTGTCTTCTTTAGTTATTCTCGCACACAAAAGGGTTATCGGTGTTATAGTCATTCTTTACGTCGTTCTTCCATTTGTGCAGATGTCACCTTCTTTGAGTCTACCTCTTACTTTTTTGGCCTATCCTCTCAGGATGATTTGGATGTCACCCTTCCTTTACCAAGCCTCCTAGACCCGACACCATCTCCTTCTGCTGCTAAACATGTCCCGCCAAGTCATCGTTCATCGCCTTTACATGTATACTCTCATCGCCAAAAGGTAGTTCCCGCCGTTGAGTCAATCGTCTCTGTGTCTTCATATTCTTTTGTAGTTCATCCATCCGCGTCTGACTTGGACATACCCATTACTGTCCGAAAGGGTAAGCGTACATGTACTCAATATCCTATCTCTAACTTTGTTTCATATGCACATCTATCTCCTTCATATTCCTCTTTTGTTGCTTCTCTATCATCTGTTTCTATTCCTAAGTCTATCACAGAAGCTCTCACTTACCCTGGTTAGACGACCGCAATGAAAGATGAAATGTTAGCTTTACATCATAATGATACTTGGGATCTTGTCTCGCTTTCGCTTGACAAAACAATAGTTGGATGTAAATGGGTGTATACAGTCAAAGTTCATCCAGATAACACCATTGATCGACTCAAGGCTCATTTAGTTTCCAAAGGTTACACTTAGGTATATGGTCTTGATTATTCAGAGACCATTTCTCCGGTTGCCAAACTCGCTTCTGTTCGCCTGTTCATCTTTTTAGGTGTCACCTTTTGTTGGCTGTTGCATCAACTTGATATCAAGAATGCGTTCCTAAGTGGCGATTTGACTGAGGAAGTATACATGGAGCAACCTCCTAAGTTTGTTACTTAGGGGGAGTCTGGCTTAGTATGTCGCTTGAAGAAATCTATTTATGATCTCAAGCAGTCTCCTCGAGCATGGTTTAGGAGATTCAGTGAAGTGGTCATTGAATTTGGTCTTCGTTGTTGTGGAGTTGATCATTCTGTATTCTACAAGCACAGTAAAGTAGGGAGAATATTATTAATTGTGTATGTAGATGACATCGTGATTACCGGAGACGACCACCAGGGTATTCAAGAACTCAAAACATTTTTGTACAACAAGTTTCAAACTAAAGATTTGGGTCAATTAAAGTATTTCTTGGGGATTGAAGTTACTCGATTAAGTCAAGGTATTTACCTATGTTAGAGGAAATATGTTCTTGATCTGTTGAGTGAAACATGAATGCTAAGAGCGAAACTGATTGATTCACCTATGGATCCAAACAACAAACTATTGGTAGATCAACGTGTATTACTAACAGATTCAGTACAATACAGACGGTTAGTTGGGAAGCTGAACTACTTGACGGTTACTAAACCAGATATTTCATTTGCTATGAGTGTTATTAGTCAATTCTTGGATTGTCCTATGACTTATCACTGGAATGCAGTGATTCGTATTCTTCGATATCTAAAAGGTTCTTCAGGTTGTGGTTTGTTGTATCAAAACTTTGGTCACACTCAAATTAAGGGATATACAGATGCAGATTGGGTCAGATCTTCCTCGGATAGGAAGTTTATCACAGGCTATTGTGTATTTGTTGGATGCAATCTCGTTTCTTGGAAGAGTAAAAAACATACAGTTGTAGCGAGGCCAAGTGCAGAATCAGAATACAGGGCGATGGCCTATACCACTTGTGAGTTAACTTGGTTGAAACATTTGTTGGAGGAACTTGGGTTCGAACACTCTTCACCGATGGATCTGGTATATGACAATCAAATAGTATTTCACATTGCATCCAATCCAGATTTCCATGAGAAGACAAAACACATTGAAATTTATTGTCATTTCATTCGAGAAAAAGTATTGCAAAAGCAAATTGAGACTAAGCATGTAAAGTCAGTTGATCAGTTAGCTGATTTATTCATTAAATAGTTAGGGGGCTTAAGGATAAAGTATATTTGTAATAAGCTAAAAGCATACAATATATATACTCTAACTTGAGAGGGAGTATTAAAAGGGTATTTACGTATTTCCAGTATTGTTCAGGGTTTCCCATATTATTTAAGGTTTCTTGTATTGTTCTCTAATTACTATTATAAATAGAGGGAGAGGCTAACACAAGTGGTATGCCTTCTCATTCATTTCTCTCTTTAACATGTTAAAATAGTTGAGAGGCGAAATATTGAGAGAACATAGAACGATTATATATTGATGTATGAAAAAGTATGTAATACAGATATATACTAGATTCTTCATCTAGAGAGTGACTAGGGTTTCCCTAGTAGGGTTAGGGTTTGGTTAACCTAGTGGGTTAAGGTCTATACATATAATATTAACACCCCTCTAATATTAAACCAGAGTGTGAAAGTGTCCAGGTGGATGACTCTTGATGAAAATATCTGTTTTCTGATCGGCTGAACTGGTGGAGTGAAGACGAACAATATTTTAGAGGATGTGATGACAGATGAAGTGACAATCAGTTTTGATGTGTTTTGTACGCTTGTAGAAAACATCACCATGGGTGATCTGAATAACACTTCTATTGTTACAATGTAGAATAGTGGAAGTAGGGTAGAAGACTCCCGTGTCAGCGAAAAGTCAAAGTTAAAGTAGTTCTTGTGTTGCATTAGCTATGACACGGTATTTAGCTTCAGTGCTGGAGTAGACAACCACAATTTGTTTCTTACTACGTCAAGAAATGAGATAGTTGCGCAAGAAGAAATAGTAACCAGTGGTTGAACATCTACCGATGAGATCTCTAGCTCAGTCGGCATCAGAATAAGCCTGTAAGGTGGGAGCTGATTGAGCGGGGAAATGAAGTCTGTGGAATAAGGTATCCCTGACATACCGAAGAATGTGGAGAACAAGAGAGTAATGAGTCGCCCGAGGAATGGACAAGAACTGGGTGAATTGATGGACGACACAGGTGATGTCTAAGCGAGTAAATGAGAGATATACCAAACTTTTAACTAGTTGGCGATAAAAAGTGATGTCCTGAAGAAGAAAGCCATCTAGTGAAGTAAGTTTGATATTCGGCTCTGGAGGAGTTATGGCAGTGGTGGAGCCAATGATGCTTGCCTTGGAAAGCAGGTGAGAGGCATATTTAGCCTAAAAGAAACAACATCCATTTGAACCAGTTGAAACTTCGATGCCACGAAAGTAAGTGAGTACGCTAAGGCATTTCATTTCGAACTGATTACTGAGAAAATTTTTAAGCTCAAAAATTTCGCGTAGATCATCTCTTATAACGATCATGTCATCTACATACAACAAAAAATAGAATAATGCTGTTGTCAGTTCGGCAAACGAATAAAGCAGAATCATGAGCGCTAGATGTGAACCCAAACTGGTAGATGATAGTGCTAAATTTTGCCAACAAAAGCACGTGGAGCTTGTTTGAGACCATATAGGGCACGACAAAGGCGACAAATTTTATGCTGAAGAGATGTTAGACCAGGAGGGATATACATATAAACTTCCTCAAGGAGATCGTCGTTGAGGAAGACATTTGTGACATTCATTTGAAAGAAGGACCATTTGCGAATGGCAAAGTACGAACATATCTGAATAGCACTCCTATTATCATAGTGTAGAATAGTACATCATACAAACATATACAAGATTCTTTATATAGTGAGTGATTAGGATTTCTCTAGTAGGGTTAGAGTTTGGTTAACCAGTGGGTCAAGGCCCATATACATAATATTAACGTAAACAATATCTCTAGTCAGAGATCACATGTATATTCTATTTTGACTCTAAGTAAAGTCTCTTTCTTAGAATATCAAGTATGATTATGTTCAATCTCTTGCTACTGATTAGAAGTCTCCTTGTAGTTATTTTAATATTTCATACTAGATTTAATAGTGAATTGAGATTCACCATTTTGAAAGAGAAAACACGTAATAAGTTGGTGTAATATAATAATTAAGTATCGATTAATAATTTTATCGAGTAGGAAAATTTAACTTAGTTTTATGTGAGATGAAATATATTTGGTTAGATTTTAAAGCAGTCTTATTGTGAAGGAGACATAGTTTTTTGATGACAAACCAAACACACCCTAAACTCCATTCATCTAAGTTGAAGTGGATTATCAAATAACACCCAATAATAATTCAATATATTTAATCCTCTAATAAATAAAATTGCTCCTTTAACTTTTTCCAAACGGATAGTAAGTCAATCCAATGGGGGATCTAGCAAATTGATTCTGGACTAATTTTTTAAACATTTATATAAATTGAGGGGACTTATATACAATTTTAAGAATTTTAATTCAATTTCTACAAAAATATGAGAATACAAATATCTTTTTTTTTTTTCAAGTTAAAGGTGTGATAGGGGCATGAGTGCACCCAGACTCCGGCTGCCAGATTTTGGCTACCGCTAGTCACCAAACATTTGGCAGCTGGAAATTTTTTTAGTTACATTTTTAAATTTTTAGTAATATTTTTTTATTATACTTTTTAGTTATATATAATTAATTTTTTGGTTGCGAATCGTTGAAAAATCACATAAATGTAATATACTAAAAAATACAATAAAAAGCGTTACTAAAAAATATATTAAAATATAACTAAAAAATACACTTAGAAGATGAAACTGAAAAATACATTTAAAAAGTAGTTACATGTAATTTAAAAACACGCTAAAAAAATAGTTACATGTAACTACATTAAAAAATAGTTACATGTAATTAGAAAAAAATTCGATGGCCGGTGACGAAACTTCATAACCGGAAGCTTGAGATCCCAGAGAGGAGGAGGCGCTGGTGGGTGACGACGAAAGGTGACGCCGGTGGCCAACGATACAAATTTTAATTGAAAGTCTATGACTAGAGATTGATAGATTATTGACCATAGGACTAAAAAGTGTTTAAAAGAAGAATAAAAGAATTTATAAATTATGGATTAAACCGCGTATTAATCGTTTTTTTCCTTTATTAAATTGAACCTAGACATCTATAGACTATAATTACTTTCATTTTACTATTTTATTTAAAAATCTATGCTATAAAAAAATTTCTTTCTCAGCAAGCATGCCACTAAAAATATCGAAGGGAACTTGCATCACTATTTCTAGAGCTGATAAATTCAGTTTTAAAATCCCAAAAATATTTGCTCCCTGAAGTTTGATCATTATTTCACTTTGATATGCATAATTTCAATTGTAACACAAATACCATGAATTTCTTTAATCAAACCACTTCTATCCAAATCAATAACTTCAGGTTGGATGACAACCAGTCAACTGTTGTGCACTCAACTTTTTCCGTTATAAATTTTCAATATATATAGTGTGTGCGTTAAGCAGGAGTCTGAAATTATCTATAAAATCTCATAAATAGTTGAACATGTTACATGTGACTATTTTCCATCCAAAATTGTAATAGAAATAGTAACTCGGACTATATTGCGATGATTAAGAAACTTTAAGTTGTTATGTCTTCAAATTAAAATTATGGGGACCAAAGTAAAATTTTGGTCAAACTTATAGAGTAGATAGCATCAACCCTTTTTAATTGGCTGTTATGATCAATTGAAATGAATAAAACCCCATAAAAGTCAAGTCCAAGGAGATAGGGAAACCCCATATTTATGACATTTCTATAAGGTGGTGTTTGGATAGGGTATTTGTAGGAGGGATTTTATTTGGGGGAGGGATTTCAAAATCCTCTTTTGACAAGTCCCTTATTTGGGTAAGAGGAATGAATTTGTCAAATCCTTTTGGGGGTGAATAGAAGGATTTGTAAATACTTTTGGGAGAGGTTGAATTTCTCAAATCCTTCCCTTCCCATTTTTCCTTCTCATTCAACGAGCTCCCTCCATCGTCTGGTCTTCCTCCGTCGTCGTCGTCTAGTCTTTGTTGTTGTCGTCTGGTCTTCCTCCGTCGCTGTTGTCTGTTCTTCATCTTCACCACCGACGACCACTGTCTTCGTTCTTCGTCGTCGATTTCGTCCATCTCCGAGCGACGACCTCCGTCCATCTCCTCCGCTTGGCAACGACGTCCGACGAGAACCCCTCCTTTGCCACAGACGACCCCTGTCTTCGCGTCTTCGATCGCGTCTTCTTTCTTTTACTTCGTTCTTCGTCGTCGTGGTCTGCGAAATCGAAATTCAAAAAGGGTTCGAAATCGATTTCTACTTTGATTTGGGTTTCGATTTTGATTTCAAAATCGAAATCCAAAAAGGGGTTCATAATCGATTTATATTTCGAAATCGAAATTGAACGTCTCTTGGGTTTCGATTTCTCATTTGTTCTTCGTTCTTCTTTTTCGTCTTCCCCCCCCCCGAAATAGGATCATAAATACAAAATCGATTTCAAAATTGATTTTGTTCTTAGTTCTTGGTTCAATTTCGAATTAGGGTTCATGGTTCTTGGTTCGATTTTGTTATTGGTTCATGGATTTTGTTGTTGGATATGTTTGTTTTTTTTGTTTTTTTTTTTTAACAGAAGTTAGATGCTAAAAAAATTAAACACAAAAAAAAAAAATATTCATTTACGGCTCGTTTGGTGGAATGAAATATTAAAAAGAACAAAATGAGAAAAAGAGTGTAATGAATTTGACAATAAAATTAATATTAAATTATCTTATTTAGTTGTTATTCTATGTTTAAAAAAATGAAATAGAATAATACTCTTACACATATCAATTTTTAGATGACCAAGATGAAATTTGGATGAAACTAAGTGAAGGTCTGAACAGATCAAATTCACTCACAAATATATCTAATAAAATCATTGTTCTTAAATTTTTGTTTCCGCTTTAGGAGTATAAATAGATTTTTTTTTCCCTCAAATATCTATTTTTATTTAGGAATACAAATATATTTTTTTATTTTTAGATTTTCACTTTTATTTTCTATATAGGTTTTTTATTCCTCAAATTTATATTTTTGATTGAGAAAAACAATTAGATTTTTTATTCCCAAATTTTTATTTCGAGAACAATAATATATTTTTTATTCTCAAATTTATATTTTTATTTTGCGAACACAAACTATTTTTTTTTTCTTTATTTTTTTTGAAATATAAATTTGTAAACAAGAAAATATATTTTAATATAAGAAACATAAACAAAAATCTGGAAACCAAAAACACGTTTCTATTTCCAAAAAAAAAATTGAGAACAAAAAAAAATCCATTTCTATTCCCGTAACAAAAACATATTAGAAAAAAAATCTATTTTCTTTTTTAAAATAAAAATATAAAATTGAGAATAAAATATTTTAGTTCACCATCTACTAAAATTAATTTATAGGAAATTTCAAAATCATTTTCAAATTAAAAATTATAGGCCAAAATGAGGTATTTTGGGTATAACCCGGGGGAAAAAAAAAAAAAAAAAAACGAACCCTACCATGAATTATGAAATCCGATTCCGCCCCATAAAATATAAAATGAAATCAAGTTTTTTATTCCATTGGATAACCAAGCAATGGAATCAGAATCGATGATAAAATTGTAATTTCATGCAACCCATTCCACCCGACCAAACACACCGCTAGAGAAAGAGAGTTACATAGGTCTTCTGGATATTACAGCATAGATTACAATCAAAGAAGTGGACAAAGCAAAAGCGAAATCACAATCCAATTGCCAGAGAAGATACAAGGTCATAAGAAATGTCCTATTTTGCAATATTTGTTGTTCCAACTAGCCTGATCTTGAATCCGACGTGTACCTGCAAAACTCGACAACTTAGAGATAATAGTTGGAGTATTTTAAATTTTAGTTGAGCTTGAACTAACCGTATGTTCAACAAACTTATTGTTGATTTGATACCCCGCTAAGTGCAACACATCTAATTTCTAGTTAAAATCAATTGTGTTTAGATGAGAACATTATAGTTTTCTTTATTTTTAAAAACTCATAATTTTACTACACTTTTATAAAATAATTTTCACAATACTCATTCTATTACCATTTACTTTTAATATTATATTTTTATTATTTTATACATTTAATTTTAGTTTACTATTTATATATTTACTTCTTCTTTTCCTATAATTTTTCTCCACCATACAGTTAAAAATAATTGAGACAAAATATTGAGCAAGAATATGAGACAATGTATTGATATGTTAAACCTGTAGAAATACACGAATATCCAGTGGTCCCAATGGGCAAAATTATGGTTTAAAGTATTGGGATCCACATAACCTACCGGGTCAAGGCCTATATATACAAATATTAACTTCTCCTTCAAACTCAAGGTGGTAAAGTAAATATCAACTTGAACATGAAAGTAAAATGTAAAAGCATTCGGGTGAATTGACCTTGGTGAAAATATCTGTAATCTCATCAATAGAGTAGACTGGCGGGAGACATTCATGTTCTAGAGAATGTGATAAAGAATAAAGTAACAATTAGTCTCAATATGTCAAGTTGGCTAGTGGAAAACATTGTCATTAGCGATTCAGGTGATGATCTGATTACCTAATAAATAGTGGTAGCACTGGGAGAAAGCACTTCCATGTAATTAAGTAACAATTAGAGTTAAGGCAATATCTGAGTGCCATCCCAAGAGTACAATACTCTATTTTGTGTTAGGTCGAGCGACAACAATTTGCTTTTTACTACGCCACAAAATGAGAGTTTCTAAGAAAGAAACAATCTCTTCTAGTAGAGCGCCAACTAGTGGGATCTCTAACAATGTAGGCATGTAAAATGTGAGAGGATTGTGAAGAAAAGTACCCCTTATGTATCGCAAAATGCGCAAAATCGCTGAGTAATAAACAATATGTGGTGCAGATAAGAATTGCCTGACCTAATGAACTACATAAGATGTTTTGACGTCTCACTGTGACATAAACCCAACTACCAACCATCGGTATATAATAACATCAGTAATCGAAGTCCCATCCAATGGAGTGAATTGAGTGTGCGACTCTATAAGAGTAATGATAGTCTGACAATCAATGATACTAACTTTAGACAATAGATCAGAGGCATACTTTGCTTCAAAAACGAAGTAACCATCTGTGCTATTAGAAATCTCCAGATTAGGAAAATAAGTTAAAGGGCCAAGATCTTCATTTCAAATTAAGTACTAAGGAATTTATTGAGATCTGAAATGCCCTGAACATCATCGCCAGTAATGATTATATCATCAATGCAAGAGGATAATTGATGTGAGACAACCAACAAAGATTTCCTAGTTCAGCTAGGATTTGCACTTTTTCCTATATTAATATTTTATTTTCCTAGAAGTATAAGGATCAGTTTGTTTCCTATTTTAATGTTTTTCCCTACAGGTATTAGGATTAGTTTGTTTCCTTTTTCTTAAGGGAAAAGTACAATTTAGACCCTCTAACTATTCACACATTTCTAAGTGGTCTCTCTAAGTTTAAACGTTCCATTTCAAACCCTCTACGTATCATAACGTTTTTAAATGGTCCTTCCGTTAGAAAATCAATTAAAACTAATAGAATTTAGAGACAAAATGGTCTTTTCACGCTTTTTTAATTTTTTAATCATTTTTAAATAATATTTTTTTTTAATCTCTCTCTCTCTGGCCACCTCTCTCTCCCTTATTCCCTCTCTCCGCCACCTCCCTCTCCCTCCCACCCCACCCCCTGTTGCAGGGGGTGTATTGTACCCCCGCAAAAGGGGGTGATTCCACCCCCTGCAACAGGGGATGGAGTGAGAGGGAGAGAGGGGAAGGGGAGGAAGAGGGAAGAAGGGAGAGGGAGGTGGCGGGAGAGAGAGAGAGAGAGAGAGAGAGATTTTTTTTAAAAAAAAATTATTTAAAAATGATTAAAAAATTAAAAAAAACGTTAAAAAGCCATTTTGCCCCTAAGATTCTGTTACTTTTAACAGAATCTCTAACGGATGGACCATTTAGAAACGTTATGATACGTAGAGGATTAGAAATGAAACGTTTAAATTTAGAGGGACCACTTAAAAATGTGTCAATAGTTAGAGGGTCTAAATAGTACTTTTCCCTTTTCTCAAAGGTCTAGAATTTTCTCTCTACAAGTTTTGGAACTAGTTGGGGGCTATAAATACACCCTTGACAAACTCTTGTATTCATTCAATTATTTAAAGCCTGATATAATTAGATTCTCTTCCTTGTGGATTCAAGAGCCCCCTTGTTTGCTAAACACTATCTAGCCCTTTTTTCGTCTTCTAGACCAATATCTAGTCTTTCAATAGCTATTCCGCCATGGCAGTTGGCGTCAGAACTTTGATACATCCCAGCATGATGACTAACGAACGTGACAATGACATCCAAATATCCAATCCATCAACAATAGCCATAGAGGCGAAGTCCTTATGAGAGCTAAATTTTTGGAAGGCAAACGCAAGATTTTCACGAATTGCGGTGATTGAAAGTGATAATAGATGAATTTTGCGGCGATGTAAACATATATTGTGGAGATGATAGTGACTACAACTTCGATACGGCTCGCGTTCAACCAGTTTGGAAACACATCTACAAGTACGATCGTATTTCATATTTTGACTTTGTATAAATTTTACAAAGCCAATTTTCTTCATTGGAGACTTGACTGTGAAAATTAGTTTGATTTCACAAGGATTGTTTATGATATAAAGTGAAATTAGCCTCCGAAAAACTTTAGGTTATGCGGTAGATTGGTGATATGAATTACAATATCAGATAACATTTCAACGAAAAAATAAAATTTACTCATGGTCTAGTATGAAAAAGTGACTTGCAACAGATTTTTGTTTCGGAGATAATGAACATATTTTGTCCCACACAACATGAGTCTAACCAAGGAAGTTAATTGTTAAAAATCATCATGCAAAATTATGTTATGCCTCTAGATGATTATAATATTTTTGAAGCAAATTACTTGAAAGAAAGTTGTTGATGTTGAGTTAAAAGTTTATAATTCAAAGATTTCTCATAAGAAGGTCCAAGACAAACTACACGAAATCATTGAAGTTGCCCAATCAATAGCATGCGAAGAGGTTGATGCTCATGGAACATAATAATTCAGAGGAGTTTGATTACATTGTTGTTCAAGTCGATATTCAAGAAGCCTCACAAGAAACACAGGAGTGATTTTTAAAATCATAACGCATAATCATTCAGATAGCTTCGTTGACACGATAAAATCTTCAATTTGTATGTCTGAATATCGCAAGCAAAGTATCTGTAATCAAGGTAATAAAAAAGGTAATTCACATTGATTTTAGGAAAACATTTTGAGAGATCCCAAGATTCAAAAAATCACTTTCTAAGGATCATCTCATGTTTTAAAAATTCACTGTTACAGGACTCCACAAAGTGGAGATTTTATGGGATGGGACCTTTCAAGAAAATTCCCTTGATTTTATTGGGGTGGACTACTTAATAAGATCAAATGGAGCGGTGGTGGATATTACATTCATCCTAATGTTCAAGAAAAGATCATTCACGTTGTGCAAGTGCATAACTTGTGGACTTAGCCAACAAGTCCACAACTGTGTTAGCTTCCTTGTAACAGTGAGAAATAGAAGTACGTATTTGAGAAGCTACAATCTTTATATTGCTAATCAATGACGTTAATATCTATGACACCGTAATTTTTCTAGAAACCATCTCGACCAACATGGCATTGCCAATGATAATATCCACATAAACCCACTCAAAATTAACATAATATTGAAGTGCGAACTGCAATGTTTTTGTCTTTGCAAGCAAATTAGAACCAAATCCAAGAAATTGAGAAAATCTAAACAATAAGATCCCCTTAGCATCCCGTAGGTATCGCCCAATATAACCTAGGTTACTTTTAGAACTTTCATCCAAGTTGAGCTTCAGTACATAATGAGAGTTCCAATACACCAACTGAAATTTAGATTTATTTTTCCTCAATGGAAAAAGGCAAGTCAAACCATGGTTTGGTGGTTATTGTTATCCACCCAAATCAAATCTTGTTATCCATTTTACAAATTTTCCAGCACAGCACAAAAAGGAGGATCTCATGATATTTTTGAAGATGTATAGATTATGGTGCCGCCAGTAACCAACCAAACTTTCAAGAACTTCTCCAGTCCGATGGGTTGCCCATAAAGCGGCCCATGCACTATTAGCCAAAATCCCTTGTAAGAACAGGTGATGCAATGACTTTACTGGAGGCCTACATCAACAATTACATCGGGAGCATATTTTCACACCCTTCTTTGGAATCGCCTTATCAACCGGAATAATTTGATGTAGAAGCCTCTACATAAAGATAGATATCTTAATGGGAATGACTTATTCTAAATCTTTTCAAAAAAATGTTGAGCATGCTGGTATTTCCTTCTGACTTCCCAAGTAGTTTGAGAAGATCTATGAGTTAGATGGTTGCCAAACCATAGCATCATAATTAGATGCATTAAGAGCCTGAAAACACTCTAGTTCTCTTACATAATCAACAGGAATAAGAGTCTGAATAAGTTGCATATTTTATTCTCCACTGGTTAATCAGACATCTTTAACTAGTAGATTAGTAAAACATGCATCCACCACTAACGACCTACCCAGAGGAGCAAAAGTAATCCAAGTGTCCTACCAAAAGGAAACACACCCACTACCTATCAGGTTTTGAATATGGTCCCCGGCATATAATTTTCCTTAAGTAAAGCACCCCATACATGGCTTTGGTGAGAGAAATTTCTACATTTAGCAACTGGACTGGCATGACTGTACTTATCTTTAAAAAATCGAGCCCAGAGAGTTATATCTTCTCAAAATCTCAACCAAAGCCTCATCTGGAAAGCCCGAATGACATCCTAAAAGTCTCGAATCCCCAGACCACCTTATCGGTAGAGAAGCAAAGATTTCTCCTTTGCTTCCAATGCAACATTTTCTTTTCAAGAATGGATCACCAAAAGAACCTAGTTAGGATCTTCTCAACTTCCTGAATAACAAAGATCGGAGGTGAAATCGCCATAAACAAATAGAATGTCATAGTTTGAAGAACATGTTTCAAAAGGATAAGTCGAACATCAATAAAGAAGTTTTCCCTACCAGTTAGCGTCATTCTGTATAATCTTCCTTAGCATATTTTCAAATAGAGCGTATTTTTTTCTACCTTCATATAACTAACAACCCAAGTAACTAAACAAAAAGTTTCCTCGCTTGAATCCAATATGTATCAATGTCCAATGACAATGAGAATGAGCTAAATCGTCGAACAAGAAAATTTGGCTTTTATCCACATTTACCATTTAGCCAGAGAGCACAACTCAAAATTCTTCAAGAACTTCAAAAAAATTATCAATGGACTTTTTCTGCCATTAAGAAACACCACCACGTTATCAACATATGAAAAATGCAAGATCAGATGCTCATTCTCCGACTCTGAATAAGTTTCAATATTTCTTGTATCAATCAGTTTTTTAATTCCCCTAGATAATGCTTCAACAGCGATGATGAACAAACTAGGACTTTTTTCTGCCATTAAGAAACACCACCACGTTATCAACATATGAAAAATGCAAGATCAGATGCTCATTCTCCGACTCTGAATAAGTTTCAATATTTCTTGCATCAATCAATTTTTTAATTCCCCTAGATAATGCTTCAACAGTGATGATGAACAAACTAGGAGATAAAGAATCCCATTGTCTCAACCATCTCATAGATTAAAAAAAATAATAACAACATTCCCTTTAACAACCATATAGAAATGGCTATTTGAAATAGCCTTGTAAACTAGTACGCTTTCTCTTGGTTTGAGGCTTTAGTCAGTTGAGCCTCAATTTTTTGTAGTCGCAAGACAATGCTCGATTATTGCAGCTAGCATTTCAAGTTCATCCACCTCTTTCTCAAGCATCTTGATCTGGTGAAAAAATATTAACAGAAGTTCTAAAACTCTATGTAACACCAAATTAAGCCTTTTCAATTTTCGATGCAACCTTTGGAATGGATTCCTCGAGATTGGTCGAGTCAAGTCCAAGACTCCTTAACAATCTTAAGAAACTCATGACACCTGCACCAAAAAATTAGAAATTTAAATGAACTTTTTTCTCAATGATGGTTCCCCCACGCCTAATCAGTTGGGGGCTATTAATCTGAACAAGTTTTATTTAAATGACGGATCTCGGAAGCATGGAAGAGATGTTGTCATCCATTATTCGCCAAAGTTCTATCTAATCTGCTCCATTTCTAATTAATATTAATACTAGGATCTGCTCAAAGGCTGTTGAATAGCCCAAAAAAATTGACGCCTTTGGATTTTTGAAATTTCAGTTGTGTATTTGTTGGAATATTTATGTAGAACACATAAAACTATATGTATATTATTTTTCAGAGTATAACAACGAACCAGTTAACTGTACCTAACTGTACCATAACCCGAAATAAAGTACTAAATCTACCCTCGACGTAACGCATACTTTGTATGGTATCATATTGCATACTAGTATTGGTACCACGTACCTAAGCAATCCATGTCCCATGCAACTCTGTGCGTGACTTATATCTCTCTTTCTCTCATTTAGATGAGTTGATCGTCGTTTCCTCTTCTTTTACCGACTCTCGAGGTCATTCTATGCAAAGCCTTCCATAGACCCACCCAAGAGCGCTTATGTCATAAGGGAACTCATGCCTGGAAACAATCCTTTGAGTACAAATCATGGGAAACAATCTTTTCTCCACCACTCTCAATTGGCCTTCTCTTTTTTCATCACACCAAAATCAGATTGTGTTGTTAGGGTCACATGCCATTCCTGTTGCCTTGGCCTCATGCCAGGGTCTTCACTAACTTCATGCCTCATCCATGAACGACATTCCTCATATTGTGCCTAGGATTTGAACCTTGCCCCAGTGACTCCTAATGCCCACCAACATTGCCGAATGTTACACTCGTTCGCCCGCACTAGGTAGCACAACGAAGACTGACCAACCAACACCTTCAAGTGTCAGAATACCCTTCTAATGCCAAGAGTTTTTCCCAAGTAGTAGACCACTTGAGGTTTCAGGAACCATAATGATGCAAGAAACACGATGCCAACACTTCTGCCTTGGCAAAAATCCAATTTGGCGCCACTCCTACCATTTGGCAACATTATCCTGACGTTCTACTCAACAATTATTTCCCATGTCCCACACTTGTCCCACTCTCGCCAACATTAATCCATTTCAATGTCACTAGCTTGGTGTGTGTGCCACAAGCAACAAGTTTGGTTGGGAAATACACCAGTTGTGTTCTCCCAATGCTAAAAATGATGAGGGGCACTTGAGTACCAAGTTTGGGCCAAAAAATGCACCAAGTATTGCAATTTTCAATGCCACGCCAGTTGGCAACTAACACCTGGCCATTAAAGTATACAAACATGTGTCTAAAAAATTCCTACACTAGAGATTGTGACAATGTAAGTTCAAACATTCTTAATCTTTGATTCAATCTTCTTGAAGATCTGAGAAAAAAAAAAACTCTCTTCTTTTTATTGATCATACCAATATGTCAAGTTGGCTCAATTGACTTTATCTTGATCTTTACGTTACTCTTGAATCCTTTCTTCCTCTATTTTATTCTTTTCCTTTAATATATCTTTGTGTGATGCGGATACCAATTTCCTATTTCGTTTGTTTTCCTTGTTCTTGCTTCTTTAAATTATTGTTACTGGATTGTTTGTAATTCATTTTATAGATATTGAATTAAAAAGTACTCTTGTTAAGACTAGCAAATTTGGTGAATCCTCGTATTCCCCCAATTAAAGAGGTAATCGTATTCCCCCAATTAAAGATGTAATCATATCACCAATCGTATATGCAATTTATGATTCTTTTACTTTTCTCTAAAGAAACCACACTTTTCGAATTCCTAATATTCAAGGATTGTAGGTTCTATTTCAGATTACAAGTCAACCCTGGACAACAAATAGACGATACAATCGGAGATTCTTCGTAGGCTTTTGAAGTTTGATAAAAAATTGCAATGCTCAAAATCCTAGATACAGTGGAAATCAATGACTGGGAAACTAATACTCACCCAAAAATCAAGAGACTATAATAGAATAGAAGAAAATCATAATTGCTGGTTTTGATGTTATATGACAAACTTGCCAATAATTTAACTTCTAATTCTTGAAAATCCACTTATAATACCGTTAACCTTTCAACAAATTTATTCTAGCAAATAGAACCTATCATTGCATTTGCATGTTCATATGTGGTCATGAAAGTCACCTCCTTAAGGTATGTATTCCATGTTATGTGCACTCTCTATTTGATCAAATTTAAAAAATAAAAAATAACAAAATAATCTAAAAGATTGGAGCAAAACGCATACCTGGATGAGACATGTCACAGTGAGATACGTTCTAAATCGCATGTAATAAAAGAGAGAAGCTGACTGTCTCACAAAGTGGAAGCAGAGTAATAGACCATTAATCAAGCACACTTATGTGAGACAAAGGAATAAGGTATAGAAACTTCCATTTTCGGTTAGGAAGTTAAGTTGTTAGGCTGTTAAGTTGTTAGGATAACAGAATAACAGAATGTATTCTGTTATTCAGCTGCAAATTGCTACTATTGGGGTTATAAATAGTAGAGAGGAAGAAGAAAGGAGCACCGAAAAACTGAAGTAGAAATTGAGAGAAATCAGGTTCTCGAATTCCTGGATATTTGTTCATTTCCTTTACTGTTTTTCCTTTCAATCAAAGTTGTTTTGTATTTCATTATATCAGTGAATACAATTACAGTCCATTTCCTTAAATCCATTCTGCTATATTTCCTATTTGGATACATTTGTTCTATCAAGTTGGTATCAGAGCAGTTTCAATCCTGGAAAACATGGCTCAAAAGAAGATGGAAGTATTGGAGAAGAAGATGGATCTTGTTCATTTAGAATGGCAGAGGGAATTTGATTCTGTACGGACTGAAGTTCAGAAGATTGGAAGCTTGGAGAAGGCAATCACGCTGATGATGGGGAAATACGAGCAGTCCGTGAGAAGAGATGAAACGTGTTCTTCATCACTGATGGAAGAAAAGCAAAAACCGTCTGTGATGATGGAATCGCAGACCTTGGGAGGAGGAAGTACGACTGAATTTATGGGGAATAGATCGTTCCGGAGATTGGAACTACCAATCTTCACAGGAACTGATCCGGATGAATGGATTTTTAGAGCTGAGAGATATTATGCAATGAATAAGATAAGCGATGGAGAAAAATTGGAAACAGTGGCTTTGAGTATGGAAGGGAAGGCTCTTGCATGGTATCTATATGTAGAGAAGATAGACTCAAATTTCATACCTGGAACGATTTTACGATGGCTTTTCTGCATCGTTTTCGATCGAGTATGGAGGGATCCCTTTGCGAGAAATTTCTGGCAATACGCCAGGAGTCTTCTGTTGAAGATTATCAGGAGCGATTTGAAATTTTGGCATCTCCATTGAAGGGGCTATCAGAGGAGGTTTTGCAAAGCACATACCTCAATGGATTGAATCCATCGATCCGAGCAGAGGTAAGGCTTCTCAAACCTAGAAATCTATTGGAAATGATGGATGCAGTTTGTTTGATCGAAGATAAGAACAGGATACTTCAATCCAATCGGGTCGGGTTTGGATCCACTAGGTCATGGAGTAAATCGTCAGGAGTTGGGTCGGGTTCAGTTTATTCTAACCCGAAGTATTCGTCGAACTTAGCAGCGACGACGATTCGACCCTCAACGTCATTCCGATCACCGTCGACGATAAATACTGTTCATGGCGGAGCAGATCTGAGGAAAACGCAGCCGGAAGAATCGTCGGCGACACGATTTTCGTCGAATTATAGGCAGTACACCAACGCTGAGTTGATGAATAGGCGTGCGATAGGATTATGTTTCAAATGTGAAGACAAATATTCTCCAGGTCATGTTTGCAAGAATCGCAAGCTACAGGTCTTGATTGTTGCTAACGCTGGAGGAATAAAAGAAACAAGAGGTGATTATGAAGGAGAAGAGAGTCTCGAGCTGGTAAAAGGCGCAATAGAATTGTCAATAAATTCTGTAATGGGATTTACTGACCCACATATCATGAAATTGCGAGGAAAAATTGGACCACAAACAATGACAGTGTTGATAGATTGCGGCGCATCGCATAACTTCATCTCTAAAGATGTTGTACAGCGGTTGGATCTACCTGTAACAGCAACCACGGCGTACAAAGTAATTATTGGAACGGGAGAAACAGTGGGTGCAGACGGAATTTGCAAAGGGGTGCTACTATCCCTTCCCGAAGTAGAGGTGGTAGAAGATTTTTTACCACTGGAGTTGGGCAAAGAAGATGTTATTCTGGGAATGCAGTGGTTGACGAAATTGGGAACAATGGAAGTTAATTGGAAAGCTTTAACTATGAAATTTACTTTGGGACAAACTTCGGTGACATTGAGGGGAGAGCCGGGATTATGCAAAACACATATATCGCTCAAAGCGATGATGCGTACTATACAACATGAGGGACATGGTTATTTGTTAGAGCTGGAGTTTCTAGTGGCACGGAACTACAAAGACGAAGCGGCTATGGAAGTTCCTCACATTTTCGATGAGCTGTTACAAGGATATCCGGGAGTGGTGAACGAGCTGAAGGGATTACCCCCTTAATGGGCGTTGGATCACTGCATCATTTTGAAGGAATGAGTGGAACCAGTGAACGTGAGATCATATCGGTATCCACAGGTGCAAAAAGACGAGATCAAACGATTGGTCGATGATATGCTGGCAGCAGGAATCATTCAACCAAGTCATAGTCCATTTTCCAGCCCTGTTATTTTGTTAAAAAAGAAAGATGGCAGTTGGAGGTTTTGCGTGGATTATAGGGCTTTAAATCGGGTAACTGTACCCGACAAATTTCCTATTCCAGTAATAGATGAGCTCTTGCATGAATTATATGGGGCACATTTTTTCTCAAAACTAGATCTCAAGTCGGGATACCATCAAATTCGAGTGAGGCCACGGGATGTGCCTAAAACGGCCTTCAGGACACATGAGGGTCCCTATGAGTTTCTCATGATGCTGTTTGGTTTAATGAATGCCCCAGCCACTTTCCAAGCATTGATGAATGAGGTATTTAAACAGTACCTTCAGAAATTTGTGCTCGTTTTTTTTTACAATATTCTAGTGTATAGTAAGTCCGTGGAAGATCATCTGGAGCATTTACAAACGGTATTGAAGATCTTGAAGGAACATTCATTGTTAGTAAACCTCAAAAAATGTGTTTTGGGGCAACGGGAGCTAGAGTACTTGGGTCATATAGTCTCGGCAGCAGGAGTGGCAGCTGATTCCAAGAAGATCCAGGCGATGGTAGAATGGCCAACTCCGACTAACTTGAAAGCCCTCAGAGGGTTCTTGGGTTTAACGGGGTACTATCGAAAGTTTGTGCGGAACTATGGGCACATGGCGGCACTACTCACAAATCAATTAAAAAAAGACTGATTTGGGTGGAATGATGATGCACAAAAGGCATTTGAAGTTTTAAAAGTGGCGATGACAACGGTACCTATATTAGCTCTTCCTAATTTTCATCAACCGTTTGTGGTGGAAACTGATGCCTCTGGTGTTGGTCTTGGTGCGGTGTTAATGCAAAATCAGCAGCCGATTGCATTTTTTAGCCAGGTCCTTAGCCAAAGGGATCGGACTAAGTCAGTATACGAACGTGAGCTAATGGCTATTGTCCTTGCGGTCCAAAAGTGGCGACCTTATCTTTTGGGACGCAAATTCATTGAGCGTACTGATTAGAGGAGTTTGCGATTTTTGCTTAATCAACGCATGGTGTCTGAGAAGAATCAGAAATGGGTTTCAAAATTGTGGGGTTACAATTTCGACATTGAATATCGCCCAGGAATTGAGAACAAAGCGGCCAATGCTTTGTCGCGAAGAGAGGAAGGTTGCGAGCTTACCATTTTTACGGTTTCATGCTGTGCACGAGTCGATACGCTGCAAAACGAGATTGATTCCGATTGCATTTATGGACCCATCAAGCAGCAGCTACTACAAGGGTCGGACTTGTTTCCTGACTATAGTATCCGGCATGACATTCTGCTGTACAAAGGACGAATGGTGTTTCTATCAGAATCCAATCTCATTCCACAACTATTGGATGAATATCATGGGGGCAAGATTGGAGACCACTCCGGGGTCTTGAAAACATTTCAACGTTTATCCCGAGACGTTTATTGGCGAGGAATGAGGAAAAAAGTACAGAGTTTTGTGGCTGAATGTTCCATTTGTCAGCAAAATAAAAATGTGTCTCTCAGTCCCGCCGGACTACTACAGCCGCTACCTATTCCAGATCAGGTTTTCGAAGACTTGTCCATGGATTTTGTGGAAGGATTGCCGAAGGTCGACGGGTTCAATTGTTTGTTTGTGGTGGTAGACTGTCTTTCGAAATACACTCATTTTATTCCACTCAAACATCCTTTCACTGCTCCCGAAGTTGCAGCCATATTCGTAAAGGAGGTAATCCGCTTGCATGGAGTTCCCCGTTCCATCGTTTTTGATTGTGGTAAAATCTTCCTCAGCAAGTTCTGGACGGAGTTGTTCCGTCTGCAAGGCACAACGTTGAAACACAATACCGCTTATCATCTGCAAACAGACGGGCAAACCGAGGTGGTCAATCGAGGCATTGAGACCTATTTACGATGCTTTGCGAGTGACAAACCCAAACAATGGGTTAAGTGGTTACCATGGACAGAGTATTGGTACAATACCTCATTCTACACATCCACTCAGACCACTCCATTTCGAGTCCTCTATGGTCGTGATCCACCACCATTGTTGCGTTTTGAAATCGGATCCACTCCGATATCTAAGGTGGATTTTCAATTACAAACACGAGATCAGATCTTGAGGGAACTTAAATACCACCTGCATCGTTCAGAAACGCATGAAGGATTATGCGGATAAGAAGCGCCGCGAACTTGAGTTTGAAATAGGAGACTGGGTTTATGTGAAGCTCCGGCCGTATTGTCACAAATCCTTGGCAAGGAAAGCCAATGAGAAGTTGTCTCCTAAGTTTTTTGGGCCTTATCAGGTGCTGTCTAAAGTGGGCACAGTGGTATATCGATTGGCCCTGCCGTCTACTACTTCTATTCATCCAGTATTCCATGTTTCAGTGTTGAAAAAAGCCGTGGGCTCTAATATCAGTGTGCAACCCATTCCGGCGATCCTTACGGAGGAAATGGAGTGGCATGTGCAACCGACATCGGGGCAGGATTGCGCTACAATGTGCACGGGAAGTTGGAGATATTGATTCAGTGGCATGATCTTCCAGATTTTGAAGCATCGTGGGAAGAGTTCGAGTTCTTGAACACCCAATTTCCTGCTTTTCACCTTGAGGACAAGGTGAGATTTCGAGGGGGAGGTATTGATAGGCCATTAATCAAGCACACTTATGTGAGACAAAGGAAGAAGGCATAGAAGCTTCCATTTTCGGTTAGGAAGTTGAGTTGTTAGGCTGTTAAGTTGTTAGGATAACAGAATAACAGAATGTATTCTGTTATTCAACTGCAAGTTGCTACTATTGGGGTTATAAATAGTAGAGAGGAAGAAGAAAGGAGCACCGAAAAACTGAAGTAAAAATTGGGAGAAACCAGGTTCTCGAATTCCTGAATATTTGTTCATTTCATTTACTGTTTTTCCTTTCAATCAAAGCTCTTTTGTATTTCATTATATTAGTGAATACAATTATATTCCATTTCCTTAAATCCATTCTGCTATATTTCCTATTTGGATACATTTGTTCTATCATAGAGTTGATTGCATACTTTTAGTGCTGTATGTCAGCATATTGTTGTTTCCGAATCTGCAGTCAGATCAGCATAAACTAAAAGGAAAAAGCATCAAGTTGCATTAGATCCATTAATCAAATGCCTGTGGCTAAGCCTGTATAATAAATTAGCTGGGAAGAGTTGGATATTATATATCAAAAACCATAACCAGTGAGTACAGGATTTAGGTTAAATAAAGACATCAGACATCTTCAAAGGTAGGTAGTTTGTTTGAATCCTGCATCCAATTTGTGAGCCTTCCCAAAGTAGTCTATATATGAAAACAATTACTCCACTTGACACCATACGGTTTTATGTTAGAACCTCCTAACATGGTATCAGAGCTAAGTTTGGGAGGTATCATTTGTTTATTCTCGATTGTTTGAATGTTTCTCTTATCTTTTCTGTTGTTTGATCGCATTACGTGTAAAATGGGGTTGCTCATGAAGATGGATGTTAGAATCTCACATCGAATTCGTGAGCCTTACCAAAGTAGTCTATAAATAAAAGGAGTTACTGAAAAGGAAATGGTAACAAATGTTTTAAAAGACAAGCTTAAAACATAATTTCTTCTTCATGCATAGACGCTGCTACTTATTTAATAAAACACTGTTCACATTTATTATCGAAATAAATCATCTAACAGCATTTGGTGCCGCTGTCAGCAGCATGAAGTCCGTGATTGAAAGGTACAACAAGTCCAAAGAGGAACCTCGCCAATTGGCAAATCCAATTTCAGAGGTCACGGTACGTTTTAAAGCCACAACTCCTTTTACTTGCCATAATGTTTTGGCTTCATATTTGAAAAGGGTAGTTTTTAAAACTGCTGCATTACATTGCCGCCTCAACTCAACTCCAAAGTTTTTTCTATTTTCGGGGGTTGGGGTGGAGGATTCCTTTTAATTTGCTTTTGTGTTGAGCATGTTTTGTGGCTTGAGGAATAATTCCCATAAAGACCAAAACTTGTTGAGTATGAAGTATCCAAGAGGTCAAAATGTGAGGTGCACTGGCAATGTGGTAGGCACACAAATCAAATATAATAAAACTTACACCTATAAGTTTTTATCCTATTTCTATTTACCACTAGAAGAGGATGAAAGGGCAGAAATAGAAACGTTGCAATACTACATTTTAAATGAATAATTTGACACACTAATTATTACCCAAAGACGAACTATGTCCAGCACAGTAATAATTGCCAACAATAACCAAATATTTCCCCCTTAAACAAACTGTAGTCAATATCACATAAGAGATTATTTGTACCACTACAGAAAGGGTTAGCTTTTAAACAAGCATCTATGTACAATTAATGCCAATGCTAGGTCTATTTTCAATATATTCCTTCAGCTCTGCCTTCTATTTAGGTTCCACTCCAGCGTCCAAGCTTATATGATTGGCTCAGAGAATCACTAAATGGGGATAAATACATTTCCTCAAAATTGCTGGTGGTAAATAGCCCATAAATGATATTATGACAAATTTACTATTGGCTATCCTTTTATGCTGGAAAAACTACATTACTCTTTCCTATTCTTGCCCTGTACCCAGGCATTCAATGATTCTATCATTAACATCCAAAAAGTAAAGCATGCAATATCACAGCCCTTACAAAAACAATGCTTAAAATCCTTGCAACTTAAACTTAAGACAATTCTTGTGAGGATGATGATCAACAGAAAATTTACTCGCAAGTGAAATAAAAAAGCTTAAACCTGTCATGACTTAGCTTAGGTTTTCTATTGCTGCATAAACAGCAGCACTTAATGCGAAAGGAAAATAGGCATATTAAGCATTATCTCATATTCATATTTCATACTAATACTCCTCAAATACTTCCATATGCCAATAAGATATTTTGTGAAGCATTCAATTAGAAAAAAAATCCAAGTTCTAACAGACCTCAAATACTTCTGTATACCAATAAGATATTTTGTGAAGCATTCAATTAGAAGAAAAAAAAAATCGAAGTTCTAACAGACCCCTAAAAAGTACAAACAACGAGAGAAACTTAAAAAATTTACACTAGTTGTGTGAAGTCGCAGTAGTTATATAGTTGACAACAGAAAAAGACCAATGCTTCTCCCAATTTTCCGTATCCATGTAGTATTGAGATGAGTATACAAATAAGATGTTTTCAGAAGCATCCAAATACTTGAAAATATCTAGTATTGAGATGAGTATACAAATAAGATGTTTTCAGAAGCATCCAAATACTTGAAAATATCTAGTATTGGGATGTGTATACAAATAAGATGTTTTGTATACTAAAGGTGGTGTTTCGATTTTTATTGCGATCAATTGAGGATTTTGTATTTTGAATAACATTTTGTCATGATTTTTCTTTAAATGGCTTCGAATTTATGAGTTAAAATCTGATTTCATTTTCCTGTTAATCATAATTTGGGACTTCCATGAAATTAGCTGTACACGAAAGTTGTTCTTGCTTATGATGATTTTTTCTATCACATTGGGAGTTCAGGTTTATGTGAAAACACCCACAAAGGATCAAGTGGGGTAGGGAAAAAAACAGAACACTGAGTGAATTACCCAATGGATTGGATCACCATAGCAATTTTTCAGCTCCTGTAACCACAACAGATTGAAACAACAAACATCTTGGAATCTCGTATTTGAGTTGGGATGGAAACAGAGAGAAGAGATTGAGGTAGCTAGTCTTAAAAAGGAGATAAGCTTGAAGGAGAGAAGCATATATAACGAGCATATATAACGAGGAGGATGAAGATGAAATTATCAAACTTGACATCGATATTATCTCCCTAAAAAATGCTATACCTAATCTCTTTTGGAATATGCCTGTGACAGGTGGTATCAGACGAGATACGACTCTACATGCCATCATCGTTTCCCTTGCCCAAATTTGGCATTTCCCAATTAAGGGAAAGAGCATAATCATTATATGGCATCACAGAAATGGATGACAGAGAATGTTACATTGCATATCAAAAACTTGGAATTGGATATGAAAGGTCAACTATAGCCCGTAACAGGTGGTATCAGATGAGATCCCACTCTACATCGTTGACCATTCTTACTGATGTGGGTCTGTGCATTGCTTCCTCGGCCGAAGATTTGACCACCCTCTTAAGGAGAAGAGCCTAGTCATCATATGGCATCAAAAGACCGAGCAGGGAGAACGTTACATTCCACATCAGAAAGATGGAATTAGGTTTATAAGTTCTCTGTTGATAGTACATCTAACTATAGCTTTAGGGTTGTAAGCATCAGACAATGCCCAATAAGGATGCTCCTAATTGAAGGCGCTTGGCTTGGGAATTACCAAAGCTGAACTAAAGCTTGAGTTTAGTGCCGTTTCAAATTGTGCCAGACGGTAATCACAAACATAATCATAGCAAAAGTGGTTTGAGAGGAATCAATAAAAGGTCTTATTGAGAACACAGAGTATTGGCCAGCTAAATCTCAGTAAAGAGTAATTCATGGTTGATGATACAAAGGAAAGATCAAAGCAAAAAACGAAACTTGCAAATCAATTTGTTTCTCCTTTCAACAATTGGACCTCGTTGATATGCCAGTATTTTACCAGATGCTAATGATCAACCACTTATGCACCTCCTACGTCCACTTCATACAGTTGAAATGCAAGGTTAATGACACATTTTCGGGTGTAAAAGATTTTAAGATCACATGAAGCTTCTATATGAGAAGATTGGAAAATCTAGGGGCACGACACTTTCCACCAGGATCAGTCACAGCAAACTGATGACAGACCATTAGTGACATTTCAATTTGTTCTTCTTTTTTGTATTTGTTGGTACGTAAACTCGTTGAGGATAACTGGGAAGCATGGAGAGGCTTCTAATTCCTAGGAATATGTCCAGCTGTAACAGACTTGCATGAACAGCAATCTCAATTGAATTAACTAGGAAATAAACTAATACCATTCTTTCACAATTGCAGAGAGAAGACGTCAAAGAATACGTCTGATTCTAAGCAGCAGCTATGAAGTGGGCAGGCCTCGAAACATTTACATTAAAAAATAGTTCGTTATTTATGACAGATCAATGTTACAAGAATGATGCAAGTTCACTCGTATCGTGAAACAAATTGTAACAAAGGAGAAAGCGGGAAGCACCAAGGAGCAATGCGTTTAAGCTGAAAAATCTTATGGACTAGATATTACTGCTTCAAAAAGCAGTAATATCCAAAAGATACCCCCAAACACTGAAATTAGGGATCCAAGTAAAATCTTCTGAGCTACCCCATAATGCTCAAGAATCGAGGGGTGATGAAATTAACAAGATTTTGACCAAAAATCCAGCTACGGGTAAGATTCTCGAAGCACTAAACACCCTTTCGATAACAATAGTCGTTTTGTTTCTTCTATCATAGTTCAACCTATCTAAGAATTTTACTTCAATTTCATAAAAGTCATGGTTGGATACATGGAATTGGAGCCTGGAAATTGGAATTAGAAATGACTGCATAAAAAAATCTAGATTTACATGAGTTGACAATCAAGACAAAGGCTGCATCCCATAATCACAATCACAAAGAGATGATGATTTTAATCTGAGGAATGAAAGATACCTTCCACCTTTGACTTTGGCCACCCATTGGAAATGGAATATGGGAATAAAAAGGGATGAAAGATACAATTGACACAACCAAATGTCAGGAAGGGCAAAAGTTCCTTTGATAAATATAGATTGCAATCCAAAAGTGGAATGGACAAATTCGATAGAAAGATGGACTTCTTCAGAGTAGTGAACTGCATGAAGGTACTCTCTTAGGTTCATTCCCAACTTGCACTATTGCCCACCTTAGGCTTAGTTGTCTAGCTATCTAACAATAAAGGTCATAGATGCCTTTCCTAAACCTATGATGACAACTATTTTTTTTAACCTTACAGAGTCTCATTCGTATCAAGGAATATCTAAAGCAACTAAGGCCTTGTTTGATAACACTATTCAGCAATTTAAAACTGAATGCATTAAATATGTATCAAATTAAGTGTGTATCATAACAAAAGAAGCAATCATTTAAAATATAAGTATCATTTAAAAATTGTTCAAAATTTTAAGTAACGCAAGACTCATTTTTTTAGCAATTGTCACTAAAAGCCATCAAACATCCATCTACTACAACTAAGATCTTGCAAAAAAAGTTATATACATACAATTATAGATAGAGAAAGTACTAAATTGAGAATAAATTGAAAAAAAAAAAATAGAGAGAGTTGTAGAGAGATCTTTTTAGAAGAATAAGGTTGCAGAAATTATTTTAGGGACAAAAAATTGTACGAAGATAAATTTTTTGAAGTTAAAAGTATCAAAAAGGTAAATACTTAATATATTCAGTACTTATAATTTTAGCATTTAAAATTCAGCACCTTTTCAGCACTATATTTTCAGTGTTATCAAACGGGCCCTAAGTAAATCGATGTCCAATCCGCTTTAGTGATCCACATAAGATCTCATGTAAACGATATTTATTGAAAGAGTTTGGGCATTTTAAGCATTTGAATGTCGTCTTTGCCACTCATGTTTTAAGTTCTACAAACATAGTATACAATGAATACTCTTATAGTGCATGTGAGTGATGTAAAGAAAGAAATATCTTGATTCGAAAAAGCAATGTGTGATTTTCATAAGAAACTACTCCAAATAATTTAACAGATCCTCTTTACAAATCATATTTCTTCATCAAACACCTCATGGTCCTCACCCAAATGCACCCCTAGGGTCGAATGGCCTCCTCCATGTTAGATGCATGAGATCAAGGAGCAAATCCCATTGTCATAACTTATTTCAGGGTTCAATTACAAATGATCTTTCAAGTGTAACTAAACCAACAAGATGATTATCAAGGCCAAACATAAATAAATAAAAAAAATGTTACCCACATATGGGAAAATATGTGTACTCTCAAGAATAAGAATATTCGTAGAATAAAATACATGATCTTTTAGACCATCTTGGGATTTCATATTGCACATTGTATTTTGCCTAAAATTCAACAGTTGGAAGTCATTTTAAAATTGTTCTCTTTATGTCAAAACTCCAAAATCAAATGTCATGTGTACTCTCAAGAATAAAAATATTCGTAGAATAAAAAACATGATCTTTTAGACCATCTTGGGATTTCATATTGCACATTGTATTTTGCCTAAAATTCAACAGTCAGAAGTCATTTTAAAATTGTTCTCTTTATGTCAAAACTCCAAAATCAAATGTCCTTATAACTTATCAAATTGCTTCACAAGATCAATGAAGTGCCTGGTAAACCTGAAGATGCTCATTCCTCATAAAACCATTGAAATCTGTAGTTTCAGAAAATGATATTCCTCAAAGAACGACCATCTTGAGTTCATGCTTGGCATCCAAGGGCTCAACTTCAAGAACTATAATAGCGTAGTTTGTTTTCAAACTTAAAGCTCCAATTTTAGAATCTAAACGTGACATGTTTAAAGTTCTCAATAAAGTGCATCATAGTGACATACATACAAAAACTCATGCATTCCATTTATTGTTTTAAAAAGCAAATTGCTATTGCTAATGAATCTTCTTTCCATATTGTTTTATGAATGGGCCTACTGATAGCTGGATAGCAACTTCGAACATTCTTGAAATTTAGGTGCAGTTAAAAACTAATTTGGGACTTGGGTCAGGATGTGGTGCTCTTGTGTTGAGAATGAAGTAAGATAATGGAGAACAAAAAGATGAGATGACTGTAGCATGGGTAACCCTACCTTTGAACAAGATTTTATTCTTAAACGGACCTAGTTATAACATACAGAAGTAAATTATTATTAAAGAAAAGTGCACAAATACACATAAAAGGAACAGATACCATCAATGAGTATCAAGCACGGCATCATCTTATTATGACTTGGGGAAGTAAACCTTTGATGGCTAAAAAGTTAAAGGTAAAAGCTAGTTTGGCATTGTGGGTTCGAATAAATATTGTTCAAACTATATACATAAATTCTACTTCAAATTCAGTTTTTGAATTACATTATTCCAAACTGTGGTGCAAACATAAATCTCTTAAAACTATTTAAAATATTTGTAATACATGAAAATAGATCACTTTAACTTTTCTTTTAATTAATTAGTACAATGACTAATTACACATAAATTTATCTGAGAAATATTCTTATACAAGAAAGATAGTATGTTAGTTCAATTAATGATTCTATTTGGTTGAAACATTTGAAAGTTTTGGATGTTTTATTTGCGTTGCGTGATCATGATTTGTTGATAGCAGTATTTGTTTCATCTTTTTCATTGTTCAATTGAAATTGTTGTTAACACATCGAAGTTCGCAAGAATAGTTAATATGCATATATACCACATAAAGAGAATATGTTTAAAGTAAAATCCTTAAAATACAACTTTATAAATATAAATATGGGAAAATTACCATATAGTCTAGTTAAAAGGCTCAAACTACAAGATGGCCCCACAAGTTTTTTTTTGCACCGAATAGTCCTATGGTAGGCGGCAGTTGTTACCAAATAGTCCTGTTTTTTAAGTAGGCTTTTTCCTTGGACGGTTTTGCCCTCCCATGAGCTTCACAATCAACTTCAAGCTTCGTCTTCGTCATCGCTGGGTTGGGCAAAGTTCGGCGGACATAAATTGGTTGCCGTGACGAGGAAAAGAATTTGCGTTGATCAAGATTTTTGAATAGATTGTGCAACAGTGTGATGTTGAATATAACATCATGTTATATTCAACATCACACTGATCCGAATACTTGTAGAGTTTTCAAAATTCTAATTGCGTGGATCAAGATTTTTGAATTGATTATGCAATAATATGATGTTGAATATAACATAATGTTATTTTCTTAATGTGATGTATTAATTTTTGGAAAAGAGTTTTGTTGCAGTTGTTTTGTGATAATATGTGATGTTGAATATAACATCATGTTATTTTCAACATGATGTTGATTTGTTGTATTCATTTTTCCATTTAAATACAACATGATACCATGTTGAAATATAACACGTTTGTGTTATATTCAACAATGTTTTATTTACAAACATTATTTATTTTTTTCAAAATATTTTTCGTATTTTTTAAGAATTATCATGATTTAAAACAGGATAATGTCATATTGAATATAACATGATGTTATATTCAACATAGATATGGCAGTATGAAAATACCGTCTTTCATCATCTGTTCGGATTTTTTCAAATCTATGTGTTTGATAAAATTTCTGCATAGATTTATTCAATGAATCTCTCTATTTTTGTTGATTAAACGATTGATTTGGAGTTGCGACGAGAAATTTTTTCGTAATGGATCTCGGATTAACAGTAACGCAGGGGTAAAATTGTCCAAAAAACGAAAAGGACTATTTAGTAACATATTTTTGGAAAGGTTTATACTGTAGTTTTCTCCTCCTTTGAGGACCATCTGGTAAGCGCCCTATAAATATCTCATAAATGTACATAAAACCTAGTTACATATGAGGTGCCTCAATTCAATTTAGTATTTCTCTCGCCTTGTGCCCTACACTTGAGCTCTAGGTGATCTTTGTGCCTTAGTGCCCTAGAGCCTTAAATAACACTTGCGTACCCACAACGTAAAATTTTAAAAAAAAATCTGAATCCAAGAATCAATAACCCCATAGTCCTTAGAAAGTCAAAAATTTCAATATTATAATACAATACAACAACAACAACAACAAAGCCTTTGTATCACCTAAGTCATGTCGGCTATATGAATCGTTTTGCGCCATACAAATCATTCAAGAGTTATCCCCTCAGTCAACTTCAAACTAATCAGATCGTTCCTAATTGTCTCATCCAACGTTTTCTTGAGTATACCTTTCTCCCTTAAAGTACCTTTCACTTACATTAAATCACATTTTCGCACCGGTATATCCTCAGGTCTTCTATACATGTGTTCAAACCACTATAAACGATTTTCTCTCAACTTATCTTCAATGGATGTTATTCTTAACCTCTTCTTAATAATCTCATTCCTAACTTTATCCATCTTTGTCTTACACTCATCCACCTCAACATCTTCATCTCTGTTAACCCTACTTTCTGAACATACATCTTATTTACCGCCCAACATTTTGAATCATAGAGAATCGCCAGTCTTATCGCAATTTTGTAGAACTTTCCTTTCAATTTTAATGATATGGTATCCTACGATTACAAATCACCCTAATTGCACTTCTCAACTTTAACCATCTTGCCTTGACTCCATGTGTAATGTCTTCCTCAATTTCTCTATTCCCTTGGAGTATAGAACCAAAGAACCTAAAATTATTAACTCCAAGAACCTCATGATCTCTCCAAATTTTACAATGTCATCATCTGTTGAAATATTTTTAAAATTGAAATTCATGTATTTGTCTTAGTTCTACTGATCTTTAATCCCCTAGACACTAAGGCTTCCCTCAAATGTTTCAACTTAATGTTAAGACCACTTCTAGTCATCCGCAAACAACGTACTTTATGATAACCCATCTTTAATATGTTTCTTCAGTTCATCCATCAGTAAAACAAAGAGGTAAGAACTTAAATACAATCTTTAATATGTTTTTTCAGTTCATCCGTCAGTAAAACAAAGAGATAAGAACTTAAAGACAATCCTTGACAAAAAGGTAAGACCTTAAAGACAATCCATGACAAACCTATACTAATTGGAAAGGCACAAATATGACCTCAATGGTTTGAACACTAGTAACCATATCTTCATATATGTCTATAATCACCTTAATATAATTATTGGATACTTTCTTATTTTCAAGACGCTGCCATAAAACTTCTTTGGGTACCTGATCGTATGCATTTTCATAGTCCACCAAAAATATATGTAAACCTTTCTTCCTTTCCCTATATTTCCATGTCAATCCTCTAAGTAAATATATGGTTTCCATGGTTAACCGGCTAGACATAAATCCAAACTGATTCTCTTTTATACTCATCTCAAGTCTTATTCAATACTCTATTTCTCTCTCCCAATACTCTGTTTAACCTTGACGTCTTCTTTATTTTTTGTAAATAGGCATTAAAATACTTCTCCTCTAATCATTTGGCATTCTCTTTTTTCCAAGTATGTCAATGAATAGCTTAGGGCCCGTTTCGAAACCATTTTCGTTACCATCCCATGCAATGGGATGGGAAGGGGATGGGATGAAATGAGAATTATGTTTCCTTTTTGGGAACAGAATAGCGTTTGGTAACGACAATTTTTTTTTTGTTCTGGGAACAGAATTGTGTTTGATAATGATTTTACCCTAGAAATAAAAAACGAACCCTAAACTACAAATTCAAGAACAAATCCTAAAACAAATTTAAAAACAAATCCAAGAACAAATTAAAGAACATCAAGAACAAATTCAAGAACAACAATCACAAATCCAAATCTTTATCCAAGAACACCAAGAACAATTTCGACTTCGAAATCCGAAACCCAAAATAGAACACCACAAATCAAAACAACTTCAAAATCCCAATCCAAACCCTCTGTTTCTGTTTCGATTATACAACGATTTCGAAATCCCAATCCAAACCCACAAATCATTTCTATTTCGATTTCGCAATCGAAATCGAAGGCGAAGCAGAAGCGGAAGAACGAAGGCGAAGCAGCCGCGGACGAACGAAGACGAAGAAGATTGATGGATGAAGACGAAGAAGCAGACATCCTTGAACATGAACAGACGAAGATTTGGAAGAAACCTGTCCAAATTTGAACAAATTCGACATAGGGTTTCGATTTCAAACTCGAAATCAATTTTGAGTTTTGATTTTGAAAAATCAATCGGATTTCGACGAATGCAAAGATGATGGCGACGAAATAGGTTTCGACGATGATGACGAAGGCGAAGACGACAAACTGAGAGGAGGAATCGATGGCGAAGTGAAGTTGAAATCGACGATCGACGAACTGAGAGTAGGTTGAAATCGGCGATCGACGAACAAGACACAAGAACATAGAAGAGAAGAAGAAAAGAGAAGAAAAAAAGAAAAAAAGAAAAAAAGAAAAAAAAAAAAAAAGGAGAGAAAGAAAAGAGCCTACCAAAGATTGAAGGGAGGTCTCACTAACAATTACAATAATCCCCTCCGTGTCCTTTTCAACAAATGAAAATGGGATGGGCACAAATGGGAATGATTTTTTTTTTGTTTCTCCATTCTTTAGGAAAAATGGGCACAATTCCCATTTTAGAATGGGATGGGAATGGAAAGAAAAAAATGGGAGTGGTTACCCAACGCTATTCCCAAACAGAAATCCCAAAAATCTGTGAATGGGATGGGAATGGTTACCAAACGGGGCCTTAGTCAACCAATCTATTCCAAGATTTCCCAAACTCTTCCAAATCTCTGTAAGGATCTCATCCGACCCCATTGCTTTTCTATTACTGATCTTCCTAAATAATATTTTAACTTCCGAAGTCCTAATTCTCCTATGCCACATATGATTTCTACCTATAGGCAAATTGGCAATTCTAAACTTGATTCCCCTAACATATTCCCATTGAATAAACTATAAAAATAACTTCATTGTTCTATAATCTCATCTTTCACTAAACCTTTTGGTCCACGTCTTTGACATTTCCTAGATCTCTATTCCTCCTTTCATGTCTCTTAGAACTCCAAAAGGCAGGGTGGCAAGGTTAAACTTCCAAAAACATACGCAAAGCAGGGGGCACAACATTTTAAAAGTTATGATGTTTGAAGTCATTTGTCTCCTCTAGAATTACCTCAAATTGTATGTTCTAGGAGTAGCAAATCCACAGTTGTCGATGCTACCTTTAAGAATCTGGTGAGTCCACTGGATACAGCAAGGTGCAGCTTTTAAAATTTAATAATTGCTGAAATTGCTTTTATGCTTATCATTCAGAACTAGTAGCTTACAACTTTCATTTTGTCAGGCTGACAAAAGGCATCCTACCAAATTCTAAATTACGCTACTTTTCACACAGTTTTGGCAGCAGGAAGCAGCAGTTTTGAGGCAACAACTGCAAAATTTGCAAGACAATCATCGGTGAGACCCTCTTTAACATGAAACAGTTATCCCCGTTGACAATTCATCTGTGAAAAATTTATAAAAGTAACACTGATGCCCATATTTTTAATGCTAGTTATATTAATTAAAAACATTGCACTACCAAATAAGGGACGCAATGTTTTTTTCTTTTGTCTAATCAAAATATATTATATACCTTCCCGATGTATGCGTGAGGATTTTTTTATTGCTCAACAAGAAAAAGCAGGTACTTGTGTTGCACAATCAGTTGTAAACATATGCATGTATCCAAGGGGGAAACTTCAGAATGTTCCTAGAAATACATCTGAAGGTAAGGAAAGGTTAAATGGACCAGCCAGACCAATTGAATAAAAATTACTTCAAATCTTATTAAACTTTTACTTGAAACAAAAGGAAGCTGAAAAGGTGAAACAGATTAGTTGTTCAATGAGAGACCTGATTACTCATGGAAAAGTACAGATGAACGAAAAGATAGAAAGGTGATACAGAAGCACCCTAATCTGTTAGCAACTTGGCATCTACTACTCAACTAAAGGACATAAATTAAAAGAAAAACTAAAGGACATGGCCATCAGATTGAAATTGTCATGGAACCACTACAAGTGCACAGGTTTATTTAATAATCCATCATGCACTTCTAGCTTACTTAGCTGAAACTAGTCCCTTGCGAAAATAATACTTACACTAAGGAACCAGCCATGCAAACTCATCCCAGAATCAAACAAAGCTTAACCGCCAGGCTTAGAAAGCTATTTACAGCAGATAATTTGAAGCCTATGGGTTTAAAATTCCCAATAGATGATCTGCATCATATGGAGCATGTATCTATATCGTAGTTGCAAGGATCCTTGTCAAACTACCTTACGAGACCCACTATTCAGCGCTTCTTACTAAGAACTTTGCACCAAACTCGTTTCTACCATGTTAGAACCTCCATCCTGCCACACTTCTATCATAGATAAAATAACCAATAACTTGACCCCATAAAGCATATGCTGACAATGTTTTGCCCCAAACACATATATGAACCTCGTGGGAACTACCACCCAGTACCATATTCCCAAGACGTGGGGAAAAGTCAGATCGGCACATCCAGTAGATGTGCATTTTCAAGGTTAAGAATGGCAAATTCAATTGAAGGACAGCAACAGAAGTAGCTCCAGTAAAATAGCCATATAGAAAGCTCAAACTTAAATTAATGGACTCTCCAGAAGCACAATCACAAAATTAGTTTCCACAGAACCCCTAAACTACCCCACCCCCACCCCCACCCCAAAAATTAACTCATTTAAACTTGACATAATGTCCATAGCCACATCATGGCTCCATATTCACTAATGTGGTGATATGAGATAAATTCTTGTCTTGATACCATATTACTACAATGGCCAAGGGAAACCTAATTGTTTCAAGGCTAAGAAAAGCCAGAACTGATTAATGATAAAAAAAAGGTCACAGACATCTGTTTACATTAACAGAGCATGCTAGTGATGGAATAGATTATAACAAATGCACCAGTTACTGAAAGATGCAGGAACCATTTTAAACGCACCAGTTCACAATCTTCAAGTGCAGAACAATTTAGAATGTACAGCCATGTAATAGATATACAATCTTCACAAATCAATAGGAAGGGATGATTTTTCATCTGCAGGTAGAACTGTCTCTGAGAGACCACAAAGCAAGGTTTGAAACATCAAATCTTTCATAGCATAAAAGAGGTACGGCGAGAAAACAAACTTCCTATCTAATAGATGGTTCTTGTCCCTGGTCACAAAAGACCAAAATATATACACGCATAACTAGCTAACCAAAAAGAAAGATAAATGAACACGAGCGTAAAAACTCATTGTGCACGGCAATTGACAAATTACAGGCAAATGATGGGGGAAGAACTTTCTCGTTTAAGCGTGACAGAACTACAAAACTTGGAGAACCAGCTGGAAATGAGTCTTCGAGGTGTCCGCATTAAAAAGGTTTGAAACTACACCCCAAACAGTAGAGATTTCACCATGTTCTTTTACGAATTTGAACATGCTAATTGACATGATCTTTATATTTTTTGTAGGATCAGGTTTTAATAGATGAAATAGAAGAACTGAACAAGAAGGTCAACCTGCAGCCGTTTTTTGTCCTATTTCCTCCAATAGTTGATATCTCCCACGAACTAAATTTTTTATTGTTACAGGGAAGCCTCATTCACCAAGAAAATGTGGAACTGTATAAGAAGGTAAACCTAATTCATCAAGAAAATGTGGAATTGAGTAAGAAGGTATTGATGTAGACCGCTAAGACAAGTAACCACTATGCTCCAAGAACAAATATCCCCTTCCTACATCAGTAAATTTAAAAGTAAAATATGGGTTGTTCCATTGTCATCCTGAGCATCACATTTTTGCCATCAGGTTTATGGCACTAGGCGTGCAAATGGAGAAAACAGAAATGCTCTTCTCACAAATGGTTTGAGCATTGGAGAAGAGCTGCATGCATCTGTTCATCTACAGCTTTGCCAGCCACAGCAACAAAACTACGAAACACCAGCACAAGCTACAAACTTGGGGTAATATATTTTCAGCGAGCTATGTTTTATACAAATTTCAAACACTTAAACTAGAATCCTGATCCAAAACTTGTTTTTTGTGGTAAATATGCAGCAGATTACAGCTACAATAAGAAGAATAATCAACTTTGAGAAGCTGTTAATTGGTTTGGAATCAATGAATGGCCCAATAATATGCCTTTACTAGTGTTTAAGTGGTATGTGAACCACAAACCATTTAAAAGATAGACTTTGACTTGGTGTAATTAATGCGAAGAACTTTGATGTGTGATGTGATAAAAGGAACAGCGGCTCATGGAAATTAAGATTAAATAAGAAAAGAGGTTGCTGCATGTGTCAGGTGCCCTTTCACAATCTTGATAGTTTTTTCCCTACATTTTAGTAGCACAAATTTTTGGCGAAGTTTTCTGGAGTATAAACAGGTACATTGACCTAGTAGAAAATATCTAATGCATTAATTAAGGTAAGCTAGGGGTAGGTTTGGAAAGAGATGCACAGGGTTGTATGATCTATGAACCCAAAAGAACTATGTAAACAAAGGAGTCAAAATGAAATTTGAAGCAGAGGATTTAACCTCAACATAGTATGATACCCACATGCTTTCCAAAATAGTGGCCACACTCAGCTAACAAGGGTACAGGAGAGAAGATATTAGGTGCCTACCTCACTATTTTCTTCAATTGTGTATTCAAGAACAAATCAGCTAATTGATCTTGAAAGGTTCTTCATAAGGTACAGACCTGGACAAGCGGCAGCAGGTGGGTCACACTGCATGGACGAACAAGAGAAGGATACAGCCATAGATAAGCGAAAATATGCGCAAAGCGAGACATATTGAAATAAATGGTTCATGAAGTTTTGCAACTCTGGACAGTTCTAAGCATTAAAATAGCAAAGAAACACACAAATACATAAAAGAACATCTATGTATTCCATTTTGACCAGCTAAATCAATGAGACTATACCAATTAATAAATGAATGTTACACAAGGGAACTGTTTTTATAAGAACAAAATGTCAGTGCGGCACGTACAGTATGACATCTTACTGATGGGGCCATTAGAACTGTTATCGCATAGCAAACAGATCCAAAAAATTTCAGCTAGCTCAGACAAACTAGCCAAGTAATTTACTACAAAAGCATTCAACTAATAAAGCTTTTGATGTGAGCTTTTGATGTGAAACAGATACATAGCTATGAGGTGACAAAAATCCGCAACACTTATTGTGTTAACATATTCAAACACTAACAATAGCTCTACAATTACAACATGGGCTTCGAGGCAAAAAAAAAAAAAGCACCTGCCTTCATGATTTAGAGAAGAGCATCCAACCCACGCTGGAACTTGTAGAGAGAGAGAGAGAGAGAGAGAGGGAATCACTTCAATGATGAGCAAGATTATATGATGGAATCAGATCGAAGATGGGCAAGCTTTTGTTGTGAAACAGATATATAGCTATAAGGTCATGAAAATCTGCAAAAACTTATATCTCTAACATATTCAAACACTAACAATTACTCTACAATTACGTCATGGGCTTCAAGGCAGCAAATGAAGCATCTTCCTTGAGGATTTAGACAAGAACATCTAACCCATGTTGGAAGTTGAAAATAAAGTTGTCAGAAAAAGAAAAAAAACATTTCAAAGATGGGCAAAAGACGATATGATGGAATCAGATAACACTAGCAACATCCAAAGAATCAAAAATTGGCAAAGCAAACAATAATTTTCAACTTGTTCCAGATGGACAATGTGAAATTTGAACAACCCTACTTATGAGAAAGTTGGATAACAATTTCAAAATAAACAATGAAACAAGAATAAAGATTTTATGATTCCCTCAATCGAGCTGGTAGATGTTGTAGTCAAAGAACCGCTTCAATACAAACCCGTTGTGTATTCAAAAATTTGAAAGGTATTAAACACAGAATGACAAAAAACTGAATTAGCAATTCTATCTTTGTCACCCAATGAAAATTTCTTGAAATAACTGACTTTTAAGTTAATTTGCAAGAACTCATTGCACTTAACAACATTGTCTTTAATGTACTACAATTACAAATAGGAAAAAATATCATAAAATTCATTCAAAAAAATTAAAATTTGCATCAAAATTCAAATTCTACTCAACCAATTAGACACCATGAGTGAGCCTTAGGCCTAGAGTGGATATCTTCGTGAAGAGTCCATCCATAAACTAAGGTGCCAAAGCTAGGCGATCCATGCGCATTTCGTGCCTGTTCGATAGTTAACTATGACTTCCGAGCAAATGATAGAATTTTAATCGCATCACTAAATGTGTTTTTCTGCCTGACAGATAAAAGGAGAGCTTGGAGCAAAAAAGAAAGCAACCGCGGCTTGAAGACAGAGAAAGCGGACAAAACATGACCAAACTCACACCCCACAGTTTGTGGTCCACAAGTTCCAGGATCACCCACGGCGGAATGATGAACAGAGATGTAGCTAGCAAAAGTAGCTACCCGATTTTTCTTGTGCCCCAAGAGGATTTTCTAGTAGCCCTCTAGACTTTTAAGTGTAGACTTTGATGAGCATCTTGCACCCTCAAGTTCAGCATGGATTTTCTAGAAATCAGGCACAATTTAGGAAAGGTCTAATTAAACAACTTAGGCCTTCTTACCTAAAGTTTCCACTTCCAACTTTCAAAACAGAAAAGAAAAATGAGAGCTTGGAGATCCAAAAATACTCAACTAACAATATAAACTCCAAGAGAAGAGCTTTGCAGATCGAGATTCTAGACTAATATACTCTATTTGAGCCAGGTATTTTTTTATTTCTTTTCATTTCTAGATCTATGTATACAAATGCATAATCTTGTGTTGCAACTAATCTTATTGTAATTTTTGGGCATTATGCAGAGTAATTCTTCTTTTACAATTTGTGTATATTTTAAGTCCCGTGAAATTTGAGACTTAATTTGCAGTCCAACGATTAACACTTCCAAAACTATTCTTTCGCAATCATTACAAGCGTATTTCACAGAGCACCAATGCCAGCAAATAGAAAAGTAAAATAACTTTAAAATGCTATAACATCTAATCCGGTTATCCATTTTCAATATATTTAAATATTTGGAATCTGCTCGTCGAGTACTTGTTGTAAGTACCATTATTCATACCTTTTGATGAATAAAAAGTAAGTATTGAAATTCCACCAAATTTGAAATATAGTTTTTTTATTGGATAAATAAAACTGGACCAATATCATTGTATACTGTAAGGAGATTCCAACCTAAAATCATATGGCATCAAGTGGAATAGCCTCTTTCATTTGCAGATTAGTTTGAGAAGTCTCACAAATTCGATTTGGGATTCAACACTAACCTTTACATGCAACCCCGTCTTTCACGTGGTGCAATCAAATAGTCAGAAAACAAGAGAGAAACCTAAAAACTAGGAGACACACAAACGAGACTCCCCAAATATAGCTCTGATACCGTGTTAGGCGGTTACAACTTAAAACCATACGAAATCAAGTGGAGTAGCAGCTTTCATATATAGACTAGTTTGAGAAGGCTCGTGTGATTCAATATATACTAATAGAACTGTGGCTAAAGTTTAGTAGAAAACACAAAAGCATTTCCAATTTTACACAAAAGATTGAAAATATACTAATGTTTAGTGAAGTGTTAAATAGAACATTAACTTGCATAATTAAAATTTAGAATGAACTTTGAAATATAAACTAGAGATATTTATTATAGAGAGCTACTATTGCCATTCCACCTTTATTGTTTTGCACTTCTCCTTTTTTTCTTTTTTTGTTCTTTTGATGAAAATGTCCATCTTCAATGTATTTGTGATCTTCTTTGAATGTGCTACTAAAAAACTCCCCAACTAGTACTCAAATATTTTAACATGTGAACAAACTAACAATAAATACAAATTTGTTCTCGAAAAATAACAAAACTCCCGAATCGCACTCTCATGCAGAAAGATTTCCAAAGAGGACAAATGGACATCTCATATATCTCTTTGCATAATAAACAAGAAGTAGGATTCTCCTGTGTGTGATTGGCTCAATACAGCTATCGGTAATTGGTTGGTCCAACCAAATGATTGCATTGGGTCAAAACATTGATTGGCCGCTATGCGTACTCCTTGGACTAAAGTTTGAGTTGAGTTTTTTCAAAGTCTTTGCAAGCTACCACGTGAGGATTGGCCTCCACTTCCATCATCTTGATTGATACTATTTCCCTTCTTCTCATCCTACTTAATGGAAGGCTCAAAAGAGTAATCAGTCATTTGTTCCACGATGGCTACGGTTGCTGATAAAATAGGAGGGTTTTGCCATGTATCTCCTAACCTACCCAATCATTCAGGCCATCGAAGAACTAGAACAACTTATCTTCCGCTAATATTGTACAGATGTTCAACATTAGAGTCGTGAGCTCCTTCACGTAATCCTAGACATATATTGTCTATTTGAGTTGTATACAATCTATTTGAGCTCTCTTAGTTGTCGTTGAGCCAAATACAAGCCCAAAAAGAAAACAATATTGATTAATGAAAAAAACACAAACTTCAAAGGGGAACAAGGTCTCACCTCTGAAACAAAGCAACTATCTACTTATAAATAATAAATACAAATAACAAAATGAACTAATATTGTTGAATCCCACGTCACTTGTGTTACCTGATCTAAGATATATAAAGCCTAGGGCAATCATCATCTTACAAGGCGTCTTTTGAGAGTAAGTTAGGCCCATTGGGTTTCTAAATGGTATCAGAGTCGGGACTCGTGTTGAATGTCGGGTGTGTTGAATCCCACATCGATGTTGGGCCCCCCAATATCCGTTCGCAATGGTTTGTCAAAAAGTCCAACCTACGCATGAGGGGGCGTGTTGAATCCTACATCGATGTTGGGCCCTGCCCCTGATATCCGTTGGCAGTGGTTTGTTAAAAGTCCACCCTGAGTGTGAGGGAGCGTGTTGAATCCCACATCACTTGTGTTACCTAATCATGAGCTATATATAAAGCCTAGGGCAATCTATATCTGCCAAGGCGTCTTTTGAGAGTGGGCCTATTCGGTTTCTACAAATATCAAAAATCAAAACATAAAAGAGAGTTAAAAGCTTCCCTTTACTTTCCAATTATTTGGGTAGCGAAACCTATTCAACCTTAGACCGCCACGAACAGATGTCGGACATTCTAATTCAGACCAAAAGTCTGATTATCACCAACACTCTCAAGCTTACCCAACAAGTCCGCAACAGTATTAGTTTCCCTGTAACAGTAAGAAATAGAAGCATGCACCTCAAAAGCCAAAATCTTTACATTTCTAATCAATGACATTAATCTCCATGACACCGTAGATCTTCCAACAACCATCTCAACCAACACTAATAGGGCATTGTCGGTGACAATATCCACATAAGCCCAAATGAAATCAACAAAATACAAAGGCACGACTGCAACGTTTATGTCTGCGCAGGCAAATTAGAACCAAATCCAAGGAATTGAGAAAAAACCAAACAATAAGGTCCCCTTAGCATCCCGTAGCATACCACTGCCACCACAATAACCTGGGTTACCTCTAGAGCTTCCATCCAAATTAAGTTTCAGTCTAGCACAAGGAGGGTTCCAATATACCAACTGAACCTTAGATTTCTTTTTCATCAATGGAAAAGCAAACTGGGCTATGGTTTGGTGGATGTTGGATATAACTTGATGTACATCATACTAAACCCCGTCAAATATAACCTTATTACGCATCTTCCAAATTTCCTAGTACACCACAAAAGGAAGGAGAATAGCATGATATTGTTGCAAATGTATGGATCTATGGTACTGTCACCAACCAACCAAACTTCCAAAAACATCTCCAACCTAGGGGGTTGCCCCAAAAGCGACCCCACGTACTCTTGGTCAAAACCCGATGTCAAAGCAAATGAAGCAATGACTCAACCCGAGTCCCACAACAACAATTACATCAGAAGCTTATTTTCACACTTTTTTTCTGAATCGCCACATCCACCAGAATAATATGATGTAGTAGCCCCAACAAAAAGATAGATACCTTAATATGAAGGGACTTGCGTCAAATATTTCTAAAGAAATGATGAGCGTCTAGTTGTTTCCTGACAACTTCCCAAACAATTTAAACCGAGAAGATCCCCAAGTTTGAAGGCTGCCAAACCATATCATGATCAAACACATTAAGAGCTTGAAATCATTCTTGTTCTCTCACATAATTAGCACAGATAAAAGTCTGAATAAGCTATATATTCCATTCTCCACTAGCTAACCAAATCTCTTTAACTAGTGGATTAGTAAATCGCGTATCTACCAACACCCCTCACCTAAAGGAATAGAATTAAGCAAAGTGCCCCACCAAAAGAAAACACACTCGCTACCTATCAGGAACTAAATATGGTCCTCGACATAAAATCTTCCTTCAAATAAAGCTCCCCATACATGGCTTTGATGAGAGAATTTTTTGGATTTAGCTGCTTGACCAGCCAGACTGTGTTTATATTTGAAAAATTGAGCTCATAGATTTATCCCTTTTCTAAACCTCCACCAAAACTTCATCTGAAAAACCCAAATAACATGTGGAAAGTCCCAAATCCCCAAGCCACTCTCATTTATAGGGAAGCAAATATTATTCCATCGCTTCCAATGCAACTTTTTCTTTTCAGGACCAGATCCCCAAAACAAATCTAGCTAAAATCCTCTCAGCTTCTCAAATAACAAAGATCGGAGAAGAAATCTCCATAAACAAATAGAACATCATACTCTGAAGAACATTGTCTCAAAAGGATGAGTCACCCACCACTAGAAAGAAATTTTCCCTGCCAACCGACGACCTTTTGTCTAATCTTCCTTAGCAGATCTTCAAATAGATGTATTTTTTCCTACCTTCACATAATGGACAATCTGGTAACTTAACGGAAAGCTTCCTCGCTTGAGTTTCTCTTAAGTTACTCCCAAGTCTATACTATGTAGACATGCGTATCTAGTATGTCTACATAGTTACTATGCCACCATAATTTTGCTTTTCTGCTAAGATACTTGATAGTGGCTGTCGCTTTCACTAACCCAAAGTCAACCAAGGTAGCCTTGAAGTACTGCTCCATATCAAAGACAAAAGTTTTTAAGTTCCTCGACGTCTCTCACGCCACTATAAGAATAAAGTTCGGGAAGACGAACCCGCGTTGTCTCATGATTAGTACCATGGGCAAGTACTCGGAACACAAAATTTTTTAACTTGAGGATCTCTTCCTGAAGTTCCTCAACAGACGACGTGATCTGAGCAAGATGATTTACAGTAATTTCAGTAATCATAGCCATTTATGCAACCAGGTTGTACTTTGGAGGTTATGAGATGACACCTCACCATTAACACAAGCCAATGCATGGAAGCAAGAGCTTCTTTCAAGTAAGTCGAGTCAATCTTTCATCGACATAGTTTTCACCATCATGGTCAGGCAACAAAATTGAATGGACCATTGCTTTGATACCAATTATCACGGACCTAGCCTTTTAGGCTAACAAAAGGATCGTGAGGTGGTACCTTGAACCCATATTATGTAACTAACCTTATGATCAAACAATCTAAAACAACGGTAGAACAACAAAAGCAACAATAATTTGTAGGTAACAAGGTTCACAACAAGCAAGCAATGATTGCATTGAATAAAAAACAATCGTATTGAAAGCAATAAGAAACTTAAAACAAATATAAGAGGTTACAAGCGCATGTCCTCCAACAAAGTATTTCAAGCAAAACAATAAAAGTTAAAACAATGGACATCATTATACTTGAGCAGATAGAAAGGTGTCAATTTACAACAAACGCTAAACTGAAAACAAACTAAACTAGTAATTACAATAGATCTGTCACTACTCAAATTGCACTTCGTTATCATACTTGTTTATCGTCCAACATTCTAATCCATTTAACGTTTGCAATCTCATAAAATCTCCTATTCAGTTTCAATATTCTACAATCACACAACTCTGCCTATACTTCTCCACTTTAACCATACTACCCTCATTTATCATTGCTCTTTACCGTCATTGCAGGTCTGGGAAAGGCCAAATGTATGTAACCTTACCCTTGCATATAAAGAGATTGTTTCTAAGATTTCAAACCAAGACCTCCAGGTCACAATAGAACAAACTTAATATTTTACCTAAGGTTCATCCTCATCTCATTATATATTAATAAGATAAAAATTCATGTTTACTGGCTCAATCCAACTAAATTTTAAAACCATTAGATTCAAATGCTTCTCACCAATGTTAACTTCTTGTGTTATAACAAACCATCCATCACGAATAGTTATTTATAAAGAGAAAAAAAAGAACAAATCAGAAAATACATTAACAACAAAAAGAAAAAGGAACAAATACAAAAATATAAAAAGAATATTGTATACCCCTAGATGGCCACCCTACACCCAAATAAAGGAACCTGAACTTGAAGTGGCCAATAAGGAAATCAATGCTACAAGCCTAGAAGTGAAAGTCTGAAAGAAAAAAGAAACAGATGTCTATGAGTGCACAAGCCTCTATATCTTGCAATTGTTAGGTGGTTAGGTGGTATCAGATAAATAAAATAATATAAATTCTAATATAATATTGAAATATTCACTTGAAATTTGATGTCGTATTTTCGTGGAAACACATATGCGAAAGGATGAGAAGACACTTTATAAAATATTTCTTTACTCAAAACTCATACAACAATATAAGATACAATAATATAAATCTCTCAACTCACAAACTCTCTACTCAACGCCACTTCATTTCTTACTTTATACAACATGATATTTGTGTGTGTGTATTCATTCATATGTAACTCTGGTAGAACACAATCAACCATTAACTAGTTCTAGAGAGGGCTAGAACCTTCTTAAATCCTTACTAACTAATTGGTCTATCAAACTCCTAAAGACGCCATTATCATATTTCTTTATTAAATTTAGTGTTTACTAGGAACTGTTCATTAACACAATTGGTTAACGCGCTTGGTTGAAATGCCAGTGGAGCGAAGCTACCGTGCATTGGATTATGATTGAACGCCTCTAAGTCAAAATCCAAGCTAGAATCGGCGTATGCGTTCGACACCCGAAACTACTATTATCTCACTTATTACCCACTCGCTCACAATTGAACATTAACTTAATTATATTTCTAGGAAATATTAAATTAAGTTTATCATTCCAACAGCAATAACAACAAAGAAAACAGCAAATGTCATGAGGCAAGAAAAAAATATATGCTAGCCACAGAAAACGAAAGTGAAGTTTAAATCTATAAATGCAACAGTATTCATATATTGCAGTGCAGAACGATTAATGATATAATAACCATGGACTCACAAATATGTAAAAACGGTAAAAATGAGCGTAAAAGTCCACCAAAACAAAAAAAAAAATATCAATCAGGTACATAAAGGCCTAATCAGTAGGGTAATCTTTAACATGTAAAAGTGAAAAATAGTACGGACCTGAGAACCGAAGGCACGTTCGGAGCAGATCAAGACGAAGCGTCTCTCGGGCGTTGATCTGCAGATTATTCCAAAGAGAAACATCAAAAATGAAAAAAATGAAAAAAAAATTAAAAACAAATGGCATGAACATTTTGCGATCTACTTTGCAAAACACAAGGCATAACAAATGGATGAGTCAAGTATCGTAACAACGCTGATCATCCATAGGAAAGGAGGAAAACACAAGGGAATGGCCTAGAATAAAAAGAAACGCATATGAATTATGAAATGAAGCAGCACTTCCACACATACGTGTTTTCTCTACCACTTCTTCTCCAGAATTAAACGTAGGAAAGAGGCAAAAGGAGTAACAGAACAGAACGGCATTCCGCGCATCGGTGAGACACTTGCAGTAATCAAGCGTGATCCGGCATCGGTTTTCAGTGGATCAGACATCGACGATGTTATCGCGGAAGAAACAAGCAGAAAAGAGGATCGCATCGCAAATGAAATAGAGAAGACGAGGAAAATCGAAATGAAAAATTCACGAGTCACCGTCTGCTTCAAAGGAGGAGACATGAAAATTGGACACCTGGTGAAGTTCCGAAGTTGGATGATGCTGATATGGGGGAGGAGAGAAAGAGAGAGTAGAGAGAGAAGAAAATATCTCGAATCGGTGAGGGGCGTCTGTTTATATAGGGGGTTTGGTTCGTAGCCCCCACACCCACTGAGATTAGATTTGCGATGTAATCAATGAGGCTGGATGTGTTTGGCTAAATGATTTTTTCTTTTTTCTTTGATTGAATTGATTAATCGGGGGAGAGTCTAGGATTTCGGATACTAAGGTGGCGTTTGGCTAGTGTTCCCATTTTCTGCTGGAAAATGGATTGAATTGAGTTGAATTGAATTGTGTTGAAAATTTTAGGAATAAAATTGCGTTTGGTAACGACAATTTTTATTTTGTACTAAGAACAGAATGTGTTTGATAACGATTTTATCCTAAAATTAATTTATTTTTTTTGAAAATTTTTTTTTTTGTGTTGGTAGCGGTTGGCGGCGACCGGATGGTGGCCGTACAGCCGAACGCCGGCGACGGCGGTGGACGGTGACCAGTGGCAGTGGACAGCGGCGGGTGGTCGTCGGACGGTAGCCGGAGTTGAGAACTTTGGGTCGAGTTTTTTGGGTTAAGGGTCCATTTGGTTAGTGTTCCCAACTAAACCCAACCCAACCCAACCCAACCCAAAAATTCTGAGTTTGATTTTTGAGAACGCGTTTGGCAAATACAAAACTCAACCCAACCCAACACAAAATATAAGAATTAATTCTCAAAATGTTAAGGAAATGAGAAACAAAAAAACACTTGTTTTTTTTTTTCCCAAAAAACTCAACCCAACCCTCTCAACTCCGGCCACCGTCCGACGACCACCCGCCGTAGTCACCGTCCGCCGCCGCTAACCGTCATTGGCAACTTCCAGCAACCGTCGCCTCCACTTCCAGCGACCATCGCCATCCGGGAGCCGCCGCTAGCCACCATCCGCTGCCACCAAACACAAAAACAAAATCTCAAAAAAAAAAAAAAATAGTTTTAGGATAAAATCGTTACCAAACACGATTATGTTCTCAGCACAAAATAAAAATTATCGTTACCAAACGCAATTCTGTTCTCAAAATTCTCAACCCAACCCATCCCAGTTGGGTTCAGAAAAGTGGGAACACTAACCAAACTCCACCTAACGAAACCAAGTTCTTGTGATTTCTGGAGGGTGTTGTTGTTTCACGAGTTCTTTACACTTATGGGCCCCAAAAGATTCGAAATTATCAACCTAGGTTCCCTTTAAATTTAATTACATCAATGGGTCTCTCCGACTTTTCAACGGCCGATTTCTAAGGCTAATTTTTTTTTTTTTTTTTTTAAAGAAACCGGCCCTTATATATATTTATAAGGGCCGGTTTGTCAACAAGGGGAGGAGCCCCTCCCCCCACCCCCACCTTCCCGCAATTATATATATTTATAACTTTAAATATAGTACAAATTATATTTAAAGTTATAAATATATATAATTGCGGGAAGGTGGGGGTGGGGATACAAATTATATTTAAAGTTATAAATATATATAATTGCGGGAAGGTGGGGGTGGGGGGAGGGGCTCCCCCCCCTTGACAAACCGGCCATGTAAGTGCTGGTTTCTTTGAAAAAAAAAATTAGTCTTAGAAACCGGCCATTGAAATGTCAGAGAGACCTTTTAAACTTAATTACATTAATGGGTCTCTCCGACTTTTCAACGGCCGGTTTCTAAGGCTAATTTTTTTTTTTTAAAGAAACCGGCCCTTATAGGGCCGGTTTGTCAACAAGGGGAGGAGCCCTTCCCCCCACCCCCACCTTCCCGCAATTATATATATTTATACAAATTATATTTAAAGTTATAAATATATATAATTGCGGGAAGGTGGGGCTAGGGAAGGAGCTCCCCCCCCCCCCCCCCCTTGACAAACCGGCCATGTAAGTGCTGGTTTCTTTGAAAAAAAAAATTAGTCTTAGAAACCGGCTATTGAAATGTCAGAGAGACCCATTGATGTAATGAAGTTTAAAAGAGACCCAGGTTGGTAATTTCGAATCTTTTGGCACCCATAAGTGTAAAGTGCTCACTATTTTCACCGTGGCTAACAGGGGATTTTAAAATTACTAAATACTTGAGTCGAGTCGGACAAGTCTGGCTCGACAGTTGGAGTAAGCTAGTGAGCCATTTTCATAACACCACACACACACACACACACACACATATATATATATATAATTACACAACTGGTTTAATTCGCTCATATTATAAATTGGTCGATAATGCCTTATAAGTATAGAGTAATTAATAATTACAATTAATCATATACTATATATTAAAAGTGGAAGCCAAAACCAAGAACGAACTACAGCTCAAAGCGAGACATCTCTCCAATCTCTTTATTTCTATCAAATCAATGGTCAATAACTTATTTTCCACTATTAATATTTTGATCCTAGATCTTTTATGAACTAATCATCCCTAATTTTTTAAAAATATACATTTTCACCTCTTTATTTTTAGAAAAAAATTAATTACAATTTTTAAAATTTTATTTACTCCTCTCCTAATTTATATAAATTTCAAGTGAACTTTTAAAAAAAAATTATTCTTTACAAAATATTCTATGTTTTTGGTTAAGAATTAAAATTATAACATCAAAACATTCAAATTAAAAATATATATTATTATATATTTTCTAAATCCGCATATTATGTGGGTCTAAAACTAGTTATAATAAAAATAAAAAATAAAAAATATTTTCCTCAACAATAAAACTCCACACCTTGTTTGATTGAAATTTAAACTAAATACTTTCATATTTTTTTTTTAATTTAATTTCTAACTTTCCATTTTTATATTAATTGAAATGAGGACAGCATATGATTAAGCACAATTATGATTCAATGATTATTTTTTTATTGACAATAAAATTTAAATATTGCTTGTTTTATCTTTGGTTGTCAAATTAGTTTTGACATTTTAAACTTACACTAAATAAATTATATAATAAGATAGAACAAGTATAATAGGCCATATTTTTTCGTCGTCTGAAATATTGTGATTATATCAATTTTTAGTCATGGTCAACTATATGAATTTATCAAAATATACATCTTTAATCAATGAACTATACTTCTCTCTGAAGATGGATTTCTATCCATAACAAATATTAGAGATAAAAAAAAAATTGGTGCCTGACAAATAGGTTGGGTATCCAATTGACCCCTATTATTTGCAACTCGATACATTTGTCCTTGACATTTTAAAATTATTCCAAATTGGCCATTGGGTTGGGTTTCGTTAGTAAAATTTGAAAAAATTGGATGGAAACAGTCATGTGACAAACACATGACGTTTGGCGAAGAGTACATGCGTCATTTCATTCTTACTAATTGAATGAGACCTATTTACATATTTTGTTAAACTTAAGGGGTACAAAATATTTTTTTTTCCTTTAATTTCTTTTAGGTCTTCTTCTTTCTCTCCATTATGGCCCCCAAACTCCACCACTCCACCACCGCCTTCTGCTGAGCAACCACCGTAGCCGTTTCCGCTACTGGCATCTCCTCTCATAAGTTTCCACCGCTGCTCTCCCTCACTACCGCCAACGCCTCCTCTTCTTCTTTTGCCAACGGTACCTCCGATCCTTCTGCCACGTCGGCGACGCATGCGCCGAAAGAGAAGAAGATGAAGGAGAACCATCGTGTTTCATTCGTTGTCTTCGTTATCTACCATCACCTGCGTCGGCTTCGTCGTCCTCCTCTGGTTTGTTTACCTGTGTCGTCTTCGTCTTCTTCGCCATCACCTGCGTCGTCTTCTCCATCACGTTCGTTGTCTTCGTCTTCTTCTCTATTTCGATTTCGATTTCGAAATCGAAACCCTGGTTCGTTCACCTGTTCTTCACCTTTTCGATTTCGAAGTCGATCGATTTCGATAGTAATCTTCGTCTCTTTACCGTCGTCATCGATTTTGTCTACTTACAGGGTTTCGATTTCGATTGGAGTTTAGAGTTCGATTTTGATTTCAATTTCAATTAGAGTTTAGGGTTTCGATTTTGATTGTGGTTTAGAGTTTGATTGCTTAAATATTTTTTTGATTGTGGTTTAGGGTATCGGGCACGAAACGGTTACCAAACGCCACCTTAGAAACCCAAATTGTTGCTCTGCATGACCGTATCTCTGTTTTGATTTGTTTTTTTAAACCATATTTTGATTTGTTGTTTGAGATTAATGTATTTTTTTCGTTCATATAATAGAACACATATTGGGTTTCTATTTATTTTTTTAGATCTATACGTATGTTTTATTTTTTACAACCTACCAATTTTTTGAAATTATATTGGTTAGATATGTGAAGTATGTATTGTGTTATTGATTTGTCTAAACTGCTGTATATAAAAGAGTGTTATTTAGAGGCACCGTTCAGTACCCAAAGCTTCTGTGAGACAGTTAATTGAGTAAAGAATACTTCTACTTAAAAACAAAAGTGAAAATAAAAATTGTGTTTAATAAGGTAGTGATGACGTCTTTGTCATCTATATAAGCAATTTATTAACTGAAAATAATTTCTTAGAGGGTTAAGAAAATTTTGGTATAGAGGTCATAGTTCATCAATTTATTGAATTATGAGAATTGAAGAAATGAACAACTAAGGCCCCGTTTGGTTAGTGTTCCCAACCCAACCCAACCCAAAAATTCTGAGTTTGATTTTTGAGAACGTGTTTAGCAAATACAAAACTTAACCCAACCCAACCCAAAAAATAAGAATTGATTCTCAAAATGTTAAGGAAATGAGAAACAATTTTTTTTTTTTTTTTTTGTGCCCAAAAAACTCAATCCAAAGTTCTCAACTCTAGCCACCGTTCGACGACCACCCGCCGCTGGTCACCGTCCACCGCCGTCCGGCGACCGTCGCTGGCCACTTCCGGCAACCATCGCCGGACACCGTGTGTCGCCGTCTGTTCATCGCCGCCACCCACCATTCGACCACCACTGCAGTCCGGCCACCGTCTGACACCGCTGCCGCCAAACACAAAAAAAAATTCAAAAAAAAAAATTAGTTTTAGGATAAAATCGTTACCAAACACATTTTGTTCTCAGCACAAAACAAAAATTGTCGTTACCAAACGCAATTCTGTTCTCAAAATTCTCAACTCAACCCAACTCATTCCAGTTGGGTTCAGAAAAGTGGGAACACTAACCAAACACCACCTAATTTTTTACCTTAAGTAATTTTATTTTCTTGATTTTTAAGAGTGCTTTTTTTAAAGTGCAAAACAAAGGATGTTTATATTTTTAATTATTTTTTCATGTAAAAGCGAAAAATTAATTAAGAAAAGTGTTATCAAACGGTGGCTTACACAAAATTAGTTTAGAATAAACATAATATTGCAGAAAAATAAAATAGAAATATGCGTAGAACACAAATTGATAATCTTTGTTTTTAAGGTTTGTATCTTGGCTGTGTGTGGAGGGTGTTTGGTTCAGTGGTGCAGAGACAAAGAAGAATAGACAAAACTAAAAGAAAAAAAATATTTTGACCCCTTAAGTTTAGATGACTTTTCAAAATTAACCTCATTGAATAAAAAGACTAAAATGCCCTTAATGAAACGTTGACCGTTAGTTGACTTAATAGAATCTGTCTCAGGGGCCAATTTGAAACGATTTTAAAATGTCAATGGCATGTGTCGAGTTGTAAATAATAGGGGCCAATTGGACACCCGAGCCATTTGTCAGGGACCAAAAAAGTCTTTATCCCCAAATATTGTTTTTCTGAAAGTATTATCGTTATTGTCTCAAATTATTGTATTGTAGTTTTTACTTAATTCTCAATATATTAAAAAATAACGTGATCATTTTCTATATGACAACTTGATGTTATAGTTTATAGTGATTTTGTTATGTTTTATACTTTGTTCAATTTAAAATAGTGTTTTTAAACACAAGTATACCCCCTCAAATCAAATACCCCTACAAAAGAAAATCTTATTTTTGAAGCCTCTTAAAATATGGAGTCACATTTTAAATAATTACTCTAACAACACATTTTATGGTTGCTATGGAACCCTTATCAGGTTTCGGTTAGCCAAATCTCTGCAAAAAACTTGGCCATTCATTCTACTGTATCTAAAAATGGTTTCAACACTTGGGATCTCTCTACTGTCGACGCTAACCCGAACCCCAGGGAGAGGAGGTTGTTTTGGAACGACATGAAGAAGTTCTCACAAAACAACTCCTTTACTTGGCTAGCCGCAGGGGACTTAAACGACATTTCTTCTCTTAATGAAACGATTGGAGCGTGTAGTTCCACTTATATAAACCACATCAACAAGTTCAACATGAATACTAGCTAGTGACTGCGATCTCAATGATCTTGAAGCTAGTGGCCCCCAGATGACCTAGTCCAGCACCAATAGGAACGGAATGAAGGTTAACGAATCTTAGATAGAGCCATGGCTAATGAGGACCAATGCTCCAAGTTCCCCGACGTGGTGATTGAAAATCTCCCACGTACGTATTATGATCATTCTTGCATGTTTTGGGGCCTCAAGTAGGTAACACTTGCGTCAGACCATTTAGGTTTGAGGAAATGTGGCTAACGCACCCGAAGTTTAATGGATTAATTAATAAATCATGGACAACTACTGACTCTAATTTGGAAAGTAACCTTGAAAAGCTTACAAAAGATGTGAAAAAATGGAACCTGAAGGTGTTTGGTAATATTTTCAAATGTAAGAAAACATCTTAGCTATGTTAAAAGGAATCCAGAATCCAAGGAACGTAATTACTCGCAATCTCTTGATATCCTACAACATGAATTGCAAAATAATATAGGAAATTACTTAGATAAGAAGAGATATTCTGCTACCAAAAATCTAGAGTTCAATAGCTCTTGCTGGGAAATAAAAATAATAGATTTTTCCACATTACCACGTATCGAGAGAAGAAGGAAGAACATAATTCTTGCTCTTAAAAACAACCAGAACACTTGGATTAAGGACTCCAATCTAATTAAAATTCACGTAAATGACTCTTTTTAGTAATCTTTACTACAACCCTAACCCCAAAAGTCCGGATAAGGATTGGAGTGCGAACCATCCCATGCCTAAGGATAGTGATCACCAGAATTTAATTAAGGAGCTATATGATGGAGAGATCACGGAGACCCTCAAATTCATGATGGATTTCAAGGCTCCGGGTCTTAATGGCTTTCGGGTAGTACTTTAGAATTTTTTTTTGGCAAATTGTAGGAAATGATATGTGTAACTTCATTGAATCCTACTTCATGAATAGGTCTATACCCCCCAAGCTAACTAAACCTTCAGTGCTCTTATTCAAAAAAATTGATCACCCCGAGATGATAAGTCAATTTAGACTCATAAGCCTCTATAATATTCATTATAAAGATATTTTAAAAATATTGGTTGGGAGACTCAAACTCTTATTGTCTGATATCGTAGAACATTTTCAGAGCAGGTTCATAGTTTCGTTCCTGATAAACGACTATTGATCACATAATAATAACCCATGAAATCATACATTCCCTTAAAAAAAAGTGAACAGGGAGGAATGATCCTCAAAATTGACCTGGAGAAAGCCTATAATAGAGTCAGTTGAGAATATCTCTACAAAACCCTTTATTACTTTAATTTTCTTAAAGATTGGATAAGGCTTGTCATGAGTTGTGTTAACAACGCAACCTTTTTGGTTATTTGGAATATTTAACCATTAGAAAGATTCAAACCTACTAAGGGCCTTAGGCAAGGAGATCCACTCTCCTCTTATCTGTTTATTTTATGTGTAGAAAGATTATCCCATGCTATTATTGATAATTGTGAATAAGGAAAATGGAAAAGAATCAAAGCATCCAAAACTGGCCTACAATCTCACATATATTTTTTTGCGAATGACTTAATCATTTTTTTCTAAAGCTGAAGAGATATATTGCAAGAACATTCTTGATATTCTAAAAAAATTATTGAAGATTCGAGGCAGAAAATCAATCTTAATAAATTAAAACTGTTTGTATCCCCGAATGTTCCTAAAATGAAGGCCCGAAATTTAAGTAGGAAGCTTGGTATATGTCTCATTGAGGATTTGGGGATGTACCTGGGAATCCCCCTCGTGCACTCCTGTTTTAGTGGCAAACATTTTAGCTTTACTCTAGAAAAATTTAACAAAAGACTCACCTCTTACAAAGCTAAAAACCTGTCTATTGCGGGAAGAGCTACATTAATTAAATCGATATTCTCCTCTATCCCTATTTACTCGTTTCAAACAAATCCTCTCCCCATGGATCTATGTAACAAACTTGACAAAACTAATAGGAAGTGCCTGTGGGGAGGCACAGATACAAGGAAAAAATTTCATCTTGTGAAATGGAATATTGTTTGTAGCCCTTGAAACTTGGGAGGTTTAGGAATAAGAGGGACTAAAAAAAATATAAAGCATTCCTATCTAAATTGGGCTGAAAAATTGCTACTAATGACCAAAATCTTTGAGTGGAAGTACTGAAGAATAAGTATAGTCTAGACCCTTGCCCAAATTCGTGGGAAATAATAATAAAAAAGGTTCCCACATTTGGAGAGAAATCTTCAAATCTAAGAACACCCCTAGTAAAGGCCTAAAATGGAATGTGGGTAATGATAGCTCTATCTGTCTATGGACGGATTGGTGGTGTGAGAATGGCCCCCTCAGAAATCCGTTGTTGAAAGAAGAACTTAAATATAAAATTGCTAACATAATCGATGATTCGGGTAGTTGGTTTCTACTGTCAATCATTTATCTCATGTCAAATGAGTAAAGGTCATTCTTGAGTCAAATCCGTTGGACCTATCCAAGGAGGATAAGGCCACATAGTACCTTAAAGTCTCTAGTAAATTCTCATCAACATCTACTTATACAATTTCTTGTAGCTTGGATACTAACAATGTAATTTCAAAGTTGGGAATGGATCTAGAAACTTAAAGCCTCGCATAACATTAAATTTTTTATCTAGACCATTTTCCATCAAAACCTGTTGGTAAATGATCTGAGGGCTAAATGGTCTAATGATGCCATGTCTTTAAGCCAAATATGTTTAGGTGCCCAAGAATTGTTGGGCCATACCTTGAGAAAATGCTTTAAGCCTTATGTGATTTGGTCCCTTTTCTTGGGTTCAAAAAACTTGAAGCATGATCTTTTATGGATGTGTTGGATTGGCTTATAAAAAATATTAAAGGGAGTTCTCTAAACCCTCGCAGAGTTATCTGATTCATTGCGATCGACTGGGAGGTGTGGAAAGACAGAAATATGGAAACGATCGAAAGTTCTATTAGGGAATCGTTTCAGGTAGCTTCTAAATTATCTCTACTTAAGCTTATTATCTTACACACCCCCAGGTGATCCCACACAATTTCACTCTTATAATTAGAATTTTTCCTTGGCAGATTTCTATAAATTAAATACAAATAGAAGTGCAAAAAGAAACCCAGGGAAATATTAGGCATATGAGGGCTTCTTCGTGACCATTAAGGCATCGGATTGATCGGCTACTACTGACAACTTCCTTCCTACATCATCCTTGAATCAGAGCCTAGGAGTATACACATTGGGATCCTTACTGTAGCAGCTACAAACTACCCAAGGGTTGTGGTTGAAACAGATTCAGCTGAAGCGGTCTCTTTCATTCTTGAAGATTGTCCAAGAACCCATCAATGCAAGTCGTGGGAAGAAGACTGTAAGAGATTTCTCTAAAATAACAACTACAAACTCCAGTTCACTTTAATAGAAAACAACAAGTGTGTTGACCTCCTCACTAAAAAGGAATGGATGAAAGAGTGAATTTGAAGTATCTTGACTCGTCTCCAATCGATATGACAAAATTTAGCCCTGAAAGAGATAAAGACAGACACGTTTGATGGTTACCCCTAGCCAAAAAAATGGAGGGTGGCTCTAACCAAGCAACATCCATTCGCTATTAATATTTGATGGAAACAAGCCAAGCCGTGTAGCTTAGCCGCTCCATTAGAGGAGACGTGTTTGAGAGCACTCGTTCAGTAAGAAATTCGGGTCATATCAACACGTGCTAGCTTGTCCTCCAACCACGTCTACTACTCTCCTAAAAGAACCACTTCCGTAGTTAGGTTTCTTACTCTTGGCTCTTTCCACAAATGCCTATCGAACATGTACCCTATTCCTAACCCACGTATTCTTGTCTTTAAAATTCAATTGGTACATTTTAATTATCGAGGCATCACATAAACAAGTAAACAACCAACAATTTCGAATTACAAGTAAGAAATTCGATTCATTCGAAGGAAAGTAGGTTTAAATTACACTTTTTATCCCTTATTTTTAGATTCTATTTCGATTTTTAACTTAATTTGTTAATTACAACACCTTAAAAAAATTTATAATGGCCGATTTGGTTATCTCTAAATTGTTCAATTTTATAATTTTTATTTTTTTTATGAATTCATTTGCATATTTTTTTTTTGTTTATCTATCATTTTGTCCATATTGTTTATTTGTTTGAAAGAATACAACTGTTTTGGTTTACTTGGAAATTTAAGTTATATTTTACTCTAATTATATGAGAAAAGATAATCTCAACTTGTATTAAAGTGATTAACTAGGTAATTTAAGTGCAAGGATGGGCCTTTCTTTTTTCTTTGGTGCCAAGGAAAAGAACAACGACAACCTAAATCTCGAGATTTAGAATATGTTTGGTTGGAAGAAAGGAAAAGAGAAAGGAAAAAAAAAAAAAATGAAAGAATAGTATTTTTGTTTATGGTGAAAGAAAAAATAGTTTCTCTAATATTGTTTGATTAGGAAAAAAAAATGAAAAGAAAAAAAATAATTCACTTCATCTAATTTACTATTTTACACTTATATATTATAAAAATAAATTAAAAATTCTAATATCAAGAGTATAATTATAATTTTTCTCTCCTCCAGAAAAACTCTTCCACATTTTTTTTTATTTTTCTCTCAAATTAGTGAGGAAAAACAATTATCTAGAAAATTGTGTATTTTTTTTCCTTTTTTTTTTTTTTATTAACACAAAATAATTTTTCTCTTATTTTTATTCTATATATATATATATATATATATATATATATTTTTTTTTTTTACCTCATCCATCACACAAACAAACGCATGCTGGGGGGAAATATATTGCAAGTAAATATGCGGGGTGCAAACTTAAAAATAAAGTAAGCTCAAAGGTCTAAAGTACGATTAGTTATATATACCAACCTGGCAACCTGTCTGAGCAACGTGTCGTATTGTAATTGAGTGAAAGGCACTAACAATGAATGTTGTAAAATAAAAAAGAAAGTATGAGAGTATTTGAGTAATATAATGCCACTTGTACACCGAATAACGAGATATTTTCCCATTGGGGTCAATGGAATATGAAACTCTTTTTGACTTTTTCATGCTTATTTATATTTATTTATTAAAGTTGTCAGGTACTGTAAAAGATCGAAGTAAATCATTATGGTCTAACTTTTACTCGCAATTTATTTGGTTGGAATTTTGGCAACTTTTAAATTAATTAATTAATTAAAGTGAGACTATTAATTAAATTAATCGAGTTAGTATTATTAAAATATTTTTTATGAGTTAACATTAATTGAATTAATTATTTTTAAAAAATGGATTAATGGATAATCTATTATTTAAACAACCCAAATAATCAGTGATCATATTTTGATTTGGGTTGTGGTGTCTTTTATGTAAAAACCCAGTTAAATGGGAGGGCCTAACGAGAAGTCTTAGTTTATATAATTAGGTCATCTCCCTAATCTAGATTAAGGGTTTCTTCCCATTGAGAGTTGCCACTACAATAATTTAGATCATAGAGAGGAATACTTAGTTAGTAATCCATTGCGATTGATTCAATCTCCTGCGATGGTCCAAACATGTACGTATTCAATTACCGTTCTTTATTATTGTGTCCTAATATTCATGCATGTTTTAGTTTATTAATTAATTCCGTATTATTGTGATTATGAGATATAATCAACATGTGGTATCAATTTTTATTTATTTATTTTCTGTTCATTCACGAAACCAAAACTTGTGGCCATGATTTCATAAGATTTTTTGTTTCAATTAACTATAAAACATTAGGGCTTTTATTCCTATAGATTTAAGCTTTAAATTGACATATTATAAATGCTATTTAGTTGTATAATCAGAGAGAATTTCGACGTTGCAGTTTCAGTTACGAACCCTAGAAAACTCTCGAAATCGAAACTTGGAGCCGTGATTTCATGTAATTTTTTGATTCAATTGACTGTGAAATCTTAGAGTTTTTATTTCTATTTATTCAAGTTTTAAATTGATATATTATACATGCTATTTGGTTACACAATAAGAGAATATTTTGTTGTTGAACTTTCAGTTATGAAACTCTAGAAAAATCGAGATTCACTTTTAAAATTGATGAAGATTGATGATTTTTTTATTCAATTAAACATTGTAGATAGTTTTAAAATTAATATTAGGTACTAACCCATATAAAATTCGGTAGAAATAAGGGTTAATATCGAATTTTAGGTTTTGGCCATGGAGGTATATAAAATCGCGATTTGTACTTCATTTTTAGTGACTATTCTATTGTTTTTTTCTTCAATTAATTGTTATAAACATGTTAAAAATACATGAATATACATGAACCCAAAAAAATATTGGAGAAAAATGATCGTTTTTAGGGTTTTATAGAAGCGGGCCGAAACCGGGTTACGTGACCCGGTTCAGACCCGGCTCCAGCCCTGGTCTGCAATTCCCAAATGCAACCCAGGCGCATGGGGGCGCGTGATCCCTCTTCCTGGACCTATTTTGGGTCTTTTTTTTTTTTTTCTTTTTTTTTTTTTTTTTTCTTCTGTGCACTTGTTTTTCTGCTCTCTAATTTTCTATAAAATTTATTTAATTTTTTGAGGACTAAAAATATTTTTTAGTTAATTATTACTTATTATATAATTTAATTAGTTTAAAATTATTTTTATGCATGATTTTCTGTTGAAAATTTTACAGAAATTATATTGGATGATTTGGGATAGGATTGCAATACTTACTTTCCCTAGATTAAAATTTATTGGTATATGCCATTGACCTCCCCTATCATTTTGCACTATACCAGATATCTCTTCTGTCATTTTGTAAATACCAGAGACCTTCCCTGTCTTTTTCTTCAAACACCACTTACCTCCCTTATTGATTCAAAAATAATAATTTTTCTTATTATAATACCAATTTTACCCTTGACTATTTAAAAAATAATTAAATAATAAAAAATTAAAATACATAAATAATCCTTTAATTTATATATATTCATCGCTACCTCCTACCACCACACCCACCGCCACCACCACCTCCTACCGCTGTCACCACCCACCGCCGCCACTACCACCCACTACCCGTTGCCACCCTCCGCCACCTCCTACCACTGCCATCACCCTCCGTCACCTCCTACCGCTGCCACCACTTACTATTCTCCACCACCTCCCACCGCTGCCACCCACTACCTCTCACCACAACTACCCACCCTTATTTTAAAAAATATATATATTTTTAACCATTTCATTAAAAAAAATAACTTTTTCATTAATCCTTTTCTCTCTCTTCGGCGGTGGTGGGGATTGATAGTGGCAGCGGTGAGCGGTGGCGGAGGGTAGTGGTGGCAACGATGGGTGGTGGCGATGGGAGGCGGCTATGGGTAGTGGGCGGCGGCGGAGGTAAGAGATGGCAGTGGCGATGGGTGGTGGGAGTTGGGCGGTAGCGGTGGCGGTGGGAGTTAGATGGTGATGAGAGGTAAATATAATTTTAAAAATAATCCAAGGGCAATTTTGTCCAAAGGGAGGTAAGTGGTGTTTGAAGAAAAAGACAGGAGAGGTCTCTAGTATTTGCAAAATGACAGGATAAGTATATAGTATAATGCAAAATGATAGGGGATGTCAATGTCATATACTATTTTTTGGCTCCCCTTTTTTTCCTGTGCACTTATTATGTAATTTAATTAGCTTAAAATTAATTTTAAGCATGATTTTCTATTGAAAATTTTACAGAAATTATATTGAATGATTTGGAATGGGATTGCAGTACTCACTATCCGTGGATTAAAATTTATTAATATGTAATCTCCTAATTAGTTTTAAGTCACATAAAACTAATTTAATAATTAGTTTAAAACTCTCTTTGTGCAATTGTGGTGCTGTCGGCGTGCCGAAACAATAGTTTCTCGAAAGTTTTGCCTTTTTTTTTTTTGTTTTGTTTTCTGTGGTTGAGATCTCAATCAAACGATAATAGTTAGTTAGTTTTCTTGTTGGATTTGTTGCAATCTATGCCTTTCATTTTTTTTTTTCCCCTATAATTGGGTTCGCATAATAATTGGTAAACGATAAAGTAGAAGTACTTAATGAGATAATTATAGTCTTTCATTGACACCAATATCAGAGTAAAAATTTGCTAAAAACTGGTAATCTTCATTGAGACCCTTAATTAAGTAGCTCAATAGCAGTTCTCTAGCAAAATTTCAGAAGAACTCCAACTTAGTATTAAAGCTTGGATATTGATATATGTCCCCATCCTATAATTTTGAAAGTATCTTATTTTATGCATACATAATCATCTTATACGCTCCTTATCAGAACTAGAAAAAGACTGTAAAGTACGAATAAATCCACAAAACAGTTACTGATCAATATGTGGAAATCCTATTTTTTCATTAATTGCTACTGGCTATCACTACATCTCTGGGAGATTAAATTCGTGAAGAGAAAATCCCCATTTTTTGTAAATTGCGTTTGTAATTATCACTTCATTATCGTGTTTTAGGATAAATTATGCTAACAATTGTTGCATAATTACGTTTTCGAAATTCACTGGATTTGCATTCGCAAGGTGGAAAGCTTGATTTCCCTTTATAAATTGCATTTGTAATCGTCATTGCATTATCATATTGTTCTTTGTATTTTGGAAAAATCACATATTTTAGAATCAATTATGTGAAATATGTTTGTGGAGTGAAATATTGATTCATTTTAAAACATGGGATTTTCTTTGTTTATATTTAGATAAAATATTGACTTTTTATAACTGATTTATAATATTTTGATAATAGTCATTCATGAGTAATTATGGTGTACTCATTCAAAATCGTAAGAGTATAGGATGATATTGGTGGTATTTGGGCCTAATTTTTTGCTTGGCTAATGATTGTGAGATTATGCCAATATCAGCCCCTAATTAAAAGAATAGTTGTAGATGAATTCAAAATTCTATTTTTACTCGCAAACTTAGTAGTTTCAGCTAAAAAGGCTAAAAATCTATAACAAGCAAAAAATCGTTTTGAGCAAAACAATAGAATACGGAGCATTGACTTATTATGTGACCAACATTATTATTATTATTATTATTATTATTATTATTATTATTTTTAGCTTAATGACATTTTCCACCCCTAACATTTACATTTGGTTTTACGATATCGTTCAAAATTTATAAATTGTACATGGATGAAGTAAGCATTATAGGGATAATGTCACACCCCACCCCGGGCACCTGTCACCCGAGACGAGCGTGACGTCGACCTGATGTTACCGGACCCATCCACAAATATGCCAACATACAGATATACATACACACTCGCGCTACTGTAAAAAAATTTCTCAAAAAAATATATATAACTGTTCCCAAAATTTGGGAGCACACCTGTCCTGAAAATCCATAATCAAAAATACCAAAATACCTGAACCTTCTACGGTTCACGTTTGACCGACTCACCTCCCACACGACACTACCTCTGGACTCCCCCTAGTGCCAGTAGTAGACCAACTCCTAGCCGTGGTACCTAAAACCAAATTTTTTTTATCGGTGTACTGTCTTCATAAAAAAAAAAAAAATTTATGGATCAAGTATGAATAATAAACACCATGTTTCAAAAATACAATATTATACAATCACATACCCGGTTCTGCTGCCACCAATGAAATGAAATAATATAACAACAATACCATATATCACAAACCATATTTGGAACCAGTTTCCTATTATCATCAAAGTAAAGAAATAGTGTATTTAAAACATCCAATACAAATATAATATAATCACCCACCGTACTGAAATCCAGTTTCTTTGTCCCCAATGAAATAGACCAATATATATATATATATTGAAAATATCCAATTCAAATATTTTAAATCAATCAACCCGATTATTTTAGATAAATCAATCCAGATATTTTAAAACAGCCAGTCCAAATATTTTAAAATCGACCTGTCCAAACATTTTAAGTCAACCAGTACAACCAATATATATATATATATATATATATATATATATACATATATACATATATATATATACATATATACATATATACATATATATACATATATACATATATATATACATATATACATATATACATATATATATACATATATACATATATATATATATATATACATATATATATATATATATATATACATATATATATGTATATATATACATACATATATATATATATATACATACATATATATATATATACATACATATATATATATATACATACATATATATATATATATACATACATATATATATATATATACATACATATATATATATATATACATACATATATATATATATATACATACATATATATATATATATACATACATATATATATATATATACATACATATATATATATATACATACATATATATATATATATACATACATATATATATATATATACATACATATATATATATATATACATACATATATATATATATATATATATATACATACATATATATATATATATATACATACATATATATATATATATATATACATACATATATATATATATATATATGCCAATTAATTTTAAAGTAACATATCCAAACCGAATCCATCCAGACAGTTCATCGAAAAATACACCACACCCATTTCCTACTAGCCATATGATCGTTTTTACCTCACGATCGAGAGTTGCAATGGTACCGTACCACTTGCAGGGTTTGCACTCCCCTGACGGGTCAATTCACATCCCTTACGGGAAGAAAATCCACATCTCTTACGGGAAAAAATTCCACATCCCTTGCGGGAAGAATATCCACATCCCTTACGAGAAGATTATCCACATCCCTTACGGGAAAAACTATGGCATAGTCGGACCAAACATCACTTTCCACCTTATAAACCGACTCGATCTAAAAATCATTTTCCCACCTTTAAAACCAACCCATCGATCCAAAAATCATTTTTCCCACTTTTAAAATCAACTTGATCCATATAAGTTGCAAATTCGTCCATTTTTAAATAAACGTATTTTCCATAATTTATATGAAAATAAAATGTAATTTATATAGAAGATAGTACACTTACCTCATTTTCCGTACCTCAAAAATATCACTGTCCGAAACCTACTGAGACACTGGCACCTGTAAACCTAACAATGATAAGCCTAAATTAATATTTTATTTTAAAATACCCTAACATGCAATGAGGCCCTAATTTCCATATTTCCCATTCTCCAAATTAATTATGCAAAATTTGTTATTTTTGCCAATTTTGTTACGTTAATATTCACTGTACGACATTATTAAAATTAGCGGTTACAAAATTATCGTAGCAATTACAAAATTTAATGCTAATAATTTAATTTAATGGAAATAATAATTAACGATTAAAATATTAACCAACAGAATCGTTACCTGTTCCGAATTGCCCGCCAGCCGCGAAATGGATTTTTGGTTTTTATTTGGGTTGTTTGTGTTCTTTCTTCACGTCTGCTTCTGTTCTGCCCCTGACCTCACCGCCGCCCCCACCGCTACGACGGTCGTTCGACAATTTCTGTTTTAGTTCTGCTTTCAGCTGGTCGTCTCCCTCTCTCTCCTCACCAACTCCGGCGAACGCCCTCTTTCTCACACTAATTCTCACTTCTCGTCGGCCACCCTACGTCGACGCTCACCCACACACCATGCACACACACTATCCGACCAAATGACACACACATGCACACAATTGTCCAACGATTGACACACGTAACTGACGACGACACATACATACCCCCCACGGTTGGCAAAAACAGAGCACACATACATATCTGACAATAGAATACACACTCGCACATATACACACCCGTCGAACAACAGCGACGATTCTACACATACCCACACGACGAACTTGACGGCTCATACACATGCACCGAAACACACACACTTCAACGTCCACACCCATGCACATCGTCGGACTTAACAACATACCCACACACGATTGCCAGTGAACCATAACACCGCCGTTGACGAGTTCTCCCGCCGATCACTGCTTCAATCACGCCTACACACCCACGATGGATGAACGGAGAACACACCCACATGAAACACTCACTGCCGGACGACTCCTACATCTCCGAAGACGATGAACGAAAAATAGAACATACACACAGTCACATACTGATCGACCGACTGAATTACTCCCACTCACTGGACGAACGACGACACACACCGGCGACGATAACACGCACATAAAATTCGCCGGACGAACGCACCCATATTGTCGGCGATCACGAGACAACACCGACTCCACCCACCGGACTGACCCAACACCTCTGATCTTTTCTCTCTTCTCTGATTTCTAAGCTTTACTTTTTTTTAGGTTTATGAGCTCACCCTTGCATGGATAAATTTATATGCATGAATGTAGTGGATCCCTTTCAATCCCTCACGTTGCCACGTAATTTTCATCTTCCGATTCTGGGTTTCTAGATCCCATTGTTGTATGTATAGATATGTACATATATAATATCTTTTCTCAAGTTACTTTAACCTTCCCAAAATTTTCTTTAAGTTTTCATTTTAACCCAATTCAAAATTTAAGATTTCTAAAAATTATAAATTCACCCATAAGGTTTTTATTTCAAATTGAAAATAACACATACTACTCTGTTATTTTCTAAATATTTCGAAAATGCAACTAAACTTATGTAACTGCTAAAATTAGGGGCTTACAGATAATGCATATATCCCTCTTATTCGTTTGATTATATGATTAATAGACTATAATAAGTTATTATTCGGGTAAAAAAGGGTTTGTCTCTGTTATTTTAAAGAGCAACATGAGGGCTCAAAGAAGTCAACTCATGTTTTGAGTTTTATTATCTTGACTCAAGAAGAAGCATCCCAAAGTCTTCTTCACATTCTAAGTACTTTCCAATTGATCATGAAGATGTGACCCTAGTTTGAATTAGATGATTGGGTAGTTGCATCTTACTCACAGAATGAGCTATAAATTGTGTGTTTATTTCATTTTTGGGATATTATTCTTCGTTTAATCCCACATCACTTGTGTTACCTAATCCTGAGCTAAGATTTTCTTTGAGACTGAGTTAGGCCCATTGGGTTTTCTACTTTATGACTCTTGTTTGATGTTGGGCGTGTCCAATTCCACATCGATGTTGGGTCATCACTCGATATCTGTTCGTAGTAGTTTGTCAAAAGTCCACCTTGCCCCTGATAAGAACGTCGACGTTCATTTGATAGAGTTGAAGGGTGACAACGAGATGGTGACGACGTTCCAGTGGTATGGCAGAAATGATTGAAATTAGGGTTAGGGGTTTTGACACTAAGTGCCTTGAAAATTTAACTAGAATCTCACTTGTTCCAAGTAATTTCAATTTAAACGTATCAGATGTCTTATTAACTTTATATGTTTTTTTTTTAAAGTACAATGAGTTGAAACTAGTAAGAAGGGTTAATTACACAATTAACCCCTAAAGTTTAGAGGTTGCGTAAATTTGATTGATTTGATTATTATCCATATGGTTGTTTTATTAATGTATTTGATGGTTATGAATCCTAAAGTAGATTGACTTCTTATTTTTCTATTTGTTGTCTTTGTGAAATATTTACATGATGAGTGACATGATTGAGAGAATTATATTTTTATTTTGTTTTGGTAACTTGATAAAAGCTAAATTAAATAGAGTACTGTTGAGAAGTGGTCATAAATAATTTGATGTATGATATGTATTCATGATTCTTAGTGAATTAAGTATGATGTTAATAACCAATTTGGTTATTACTACACATTCCATCAACGAAAATGAGATTTTTCATTTTTCAAATTTGGGCTATATTTGGGGCAATATATTTGTGTTTTGAAATGGAAGAAAAGTACTAAGTTATTTTTGTATAATTTTGCATGGGTTTCTTCTTGTATCGTCTGGGCCTTAAAGGGTCTAATGAGTCATACATATATTCTGTTAGGCCTGTTGGGCCATTAATTGTTGATTAATTAACAAGCCTGATGGAATTACTAATATGGATAAATTATTCATGAACATATAAGAAGACCTTAAATCGGAAATACTATCACTGTGACTAGAATATCTTGATAGGAATCCAGGTTTGGACTCATTATATAGATATTGATTTTTGGTTTGGGCCTATCTAATATTTCGGTTAACTAGACTTTCTTAATTACAAATTTCGACCTTTGAGGTTCATATTAAGGAGCCCATAAAAACACTAATTATGATTAATTATGGTTTTTCATTTTCAAGCCCTTATTTTTTTTATTCTATATAGCGACTAATTTAACAATTAGTTTCACAGCGCAGTAAAATTGTTGTTCAAATTCTTGCAACTATAATTGATCGTTGATCACTGAAAGTACATTTTGTAACGTACTTCATCTTATTTTGATCATATGCATATATGTCGCTAATATGCACTGTTGTGGTAGGGTAATATTGTTTAATTTTTCTAATTTGGAGCGGTTGCTTGTGAATTGTTGAGGTTATTTTACCAAAGTGATTTAACCAACATAATTTGTAAGTTTTCGAGTTCTTATTTTGTTGATGAAATTTTTTTAGATTAATTTATACATTCACCTGTCCAAATGGGGTTATTGTGCAGATTAATTTAATTGTTGGATAATATAATTTAATTTTTTTAATTTGTAGTGGTTGTTTGTGAATTATTGAGGTTATTTTACCAAAATGATTTAACCAACATAATTTGCAAGTTTTTGAGTTTCTATTTTGTTGATGGAAAAATTTTAGATTAATTTATATATTCACCTGCCCAAAGGGGGTTATTATGCAGATTAATTTAATTATTGGATAATATAGTTTTAATTTTTTTAATTTGAAACGGTTATTTGTGAATTGTTGAGGTTATTTTATCAAAGTGATTTAACCAACATTGTTTGCAAGTTTTTGAGTTTCTATTTTTGTTGATGATATTTTTTTTAGATTAATTTGTATATTTATCTGCCCAATGGAGTTATTGTATAAATTAATTTAATTGTATGAGGATATTATGTGAGATAAATAATTTGATAAATTTGTTTACCTAAAGGAAATGAATTTTAAAAGATTATTTGTTTGATTATATTTTGAAAAAAATATATGGATTTGATTGTTAATCTACCCAAAGGGGATGAATTTTTTAAATATATAATTTTTTATTTTATTTTATTGATCCTCATGATTGAAGAATAATTGTTTATTATAAACTCTACCCAAAGGGGAGTTTATGATAACACAATTAATTCTTATATTGTATTACCTATGCTTAATTAAGTATTTTATCTATTGCTCATAATTGATCTAGTTGTAATTTTTTGTGAAAGCAATTTTTTTTTTGTTGTGAACAACAATAACGCCGTAATGAAATTCTAAATTGATTCCTTAATTTAATAGGAGTCTCTATAATTTTTTTTTATTTCGATGATTGTGTCATGTAAGTATTGATAACTATTGTTATAAAGTTTTTCTTATTTTGTTGATCTTCATACTTAGAGAATAATTATTTATTATAGACTCTGCCCAAATGAGAGTTTATGATGATGCAATTGATTCTTATATTATGTCACTTATACTTATTTGAGCATTTTGATTCTCTAGTTTAGTGAGAGTTTTTGTCTTTTCCTTTAATTCTATGATATGTTGTAACCACTATTGTTATGCGTTTTAAAAAATTGAAATATATTTGATGATCATCATTATTGTATATCATATTATTTGAATTGATTATACTAAATCAAGGTTTAAGACCCATAGCGTTCAAGGAACATGTTGTGAATATGAGTGTCATTGAGTCTTTTCATTCTTTGGTTTAATAGGAGCTTTTAAATTTTTTTTTTTATTTCGATGATTACGTTGTGACTACTATTGTTATACGTTTTGTAAAATTAAAATCTATTTGATGATTATCATTATTGCATATTATATTGTTACATATTATATTATTTGAATTGATTATACAATATGATATCTTAAGATATTGTACCTTAAGAGTTATAATTGTATACTTTTGATTGTCATAAATCACTGTTTTGGGATCTCGTGATGTATTGTTAGTGATAGATGACTTATTAAAGTCAAACAATTTTATTTTGTTGAGAAATTGCAGCAGTTTCATTTTGTTGAGAAACTGCAATTAGTAATTTTATTTTGTTGAGAAATTACAGTAATTTTATTTTGTTGAGAAATTGTAATTAACAATTTTATTTTGTTGAGAAATGTAATGAAGACCGATACGAACAATGCATATTGATAATGATCACATGTTGATATTGATTTCTTACTACGCTACTGGGTTTATGATCCATATCGATATGATTATAAGTATTTGTGAGTATGAAAGGTCTTATATTTGTTAATATTAACATATAGACTATCATAATCCAATATTAAAATTATGTTGGATCGGATAAGTTTATCAAGATGGTACTTATAGACTATTATTTTTTTAAACAAAAGGTATGGCCACACCCAAAATAATTTTTTTTTTTTCTGTTATTATCCCGATAATCTTATTTTTAAAATTAAATTTATTCAATTAATGTAGTCCAAGTGGAAAAATGTTGGAATATTTTTTATGAGCTAACATTAATTGAATTAATTGTTTTACAAAAATGGGTTAATTGATAGTTTATTATTTAAATAGCCCAAATAATCAGTGATCATATTTTGATTTGGGCTATGACATCTTTTTATATAGAAGCCCAGTTAAGCACAGTTAAATGACAAATGTAGATTTAGGGTGTATTTGAAACCCGTTATGGGAGGGCCCAATGAGAAACCCTAGTATATATAATTAGATCCCCTCCTTAGTCTAGATTAAGGGTTTCTTCCCATCAAGAGCCACCACTACAATAATCAAGATCATAGGGAGGAAAACCTAGTTAGTAATCCGCTGCGACAGATTCAATCTCCTGCGATGGTCCAAACATGTACGTGTTCGATTATCGTTCTTTATCGTTGTATCCTAATATTTATGTATACTTTAGTTTATTAATTAATTCCGTATTATTGTGATGATGAGATATAATCAACAAGTATTCCAATGTGTTCGTCGTCAATTGAGAATCGTGTAGTATATTTATATGTAAAAAAATTATTAAAATTTGAATGAGATTTTAATTATAAAAATTGCTACTTGCGGTTTGTTGTAAAGTAGAATGAACAAACAATCCCACAATGATTATGGTTAAAGAACTTGAGCACTATATCAAGTTCTAAGTTGAAAGTAAAGGGCAAGCCCTTTGGGCAATACAATCTTTTTGTGCGTTATGGGAATTTTATATTTAACAGCACACATGTGCGTCACCATTGCCGATCAAATAGAATTGATTTGGGTTAGGGTCTGGGTCGGGTCAATCTAATCAGGTTTGAACTTGGTTTGGGTTAGATGTGAGTCTGGATCGGATCTTGACCAACCAAAATATTATTTTTTGGGTAAAAATTGTTTAAATAATTAATAGAAAAAAATTGGCAACAGTTAAGTAGTTGATTAGAAATTATAACTTCCCAACGGTTGTGTTTGAACTAGTGCCAATGAGTAGGTGCATTTCTAAATTGCATCTATTCGTAGGTATCTCTTTGGTCTTCTATAAATATGAGACTTCCTATTTATTTTGATGTTGTCTGATTCACAATAGTGATCAGTTTATATCTCCACCAAAGCACAAAACATATAGAAAATTTGTGAGAGTTCAAACATTAATTCAATTTTCCAAAATTTTTAATTTCAAGTTCTTGTACTAGAAACTTGAAGATCGTTGTCCCCAGAGAGGTCGATATCTATTTAACCATTAAGGCCAGTGGGTGGAGGGATTCTACTTTAAGGGTATATAGTCAAACCTAGCCTCGATCTACTTCGATTTATTCAATGTTCAAATATCTGGGTAATTTTTTATTTAAAGATTAGTTCATATTTTGTTTTCTTTCATTTGTATTTTGTGAACGTTCACACTCTTAATTTGTTTCTATTTTCTAAACGTTCACAACCAACATTTTTTTTTTTTTTGTGAATATTCACATCCAGTATCTATTTTTTTAATATATGTATTGTATATGTGCCCAAAAAAATTCCAGATTTTTTTTATTATCTATACATGCTAAGTAAATGTTCACGTTAAAATTGTTTGACTATTATTAACTTAATTTCATGATTATTTAAGTACTTATTTTGAAATTTCAGTAATTATTATAAATAATTAGCAGTTAAGTAGTTAATTAGCAATTATAATTGGCCAACGTTTATGTCTGAACTAGTGCCAATGAACATGTAGGTGGCGTTTGGTAACCGTTTCTGTTTCCATTCCAGCAGTGGGATAGGAATGGGATGGGATGAGATGAGAATTTTGTTTTCTTTTTTAGATTAGAATCGCATTTGGTAACGATAATTTTTTTTTTTTTGTTTTGGGAAGGGAATTGTGTTTGGTAACGATTTTATCCTAAAATCTTTTTTTTTTTTTTTTTTTTTTTTTTTTTTTTTTGGCCTGACGGCGGTGGCGCCAGCGGCGGCGGTGGCCTGCCGCGATGACCGGACGGCGGTGGCACTGGCGACGCCGGCCGGAAGGCAATGGCGCCGTCGCCAGCGACGGCCGGAAGTGGCCAGAAAATTTCCAGCCGGATGGTGACCGGCGACGGTAGCCGGAGATGGCCGGCGGAGGCGGGGAAAGGTGACCGGCGACGGTCGCCGGAGATGAATAGTGACCATGTGTTTTGGAAATAGAATGGGAATAATGAGAAACAATTTTTTTTTGTTTCTCATTTCTTAAGAAAAATGTGGGCACAATTCTCAAATGGGAATGAAATGGAAACGGAAACAAAAATTACCAAACGCTATTCCCAAACAGAATTCCCAAAAATCTGGGAATGGAATGAGAATTTCTGGAATGGAAATGGTTACCAAACGGGGCTGTACCTTTCCAAATTGCATACATTAGTTGATATCTTTTTGGTCTTCTATAAATATGAGATTTTATCTTCAGTTCTCTAAATTTTTTGGTTTCAAGTATTTGTACTAGAAACTTGAATATCGTTGTACCACGAGAAGTAGACGTCTATTTAACCATTGACACTAGTGTGAGAGTGCGAATCTGCTTTAAAGGTATATATTTAACTCTAGCCTCGATCTTGTTCGTTTTATTTAATGTTCAAATATCTGGGTAAGTCTTTATTTAAAGATTAGTTCACATCATGTTTTCTTTTATTTTTGTTTTATGAACGTTCACACTCTTAATCTATTTCTATTTTGTGAATGTTCCCAACCAACATTTTTTTGTGTGAATATTGACATCTAATATCCATTTTAATATATGTATTGTATACATGCCCAAAAAATATCCAGAAAATATTTTTACTATCAAAACATGCTTAGTAAATGTTTATATTAAAATAATTTGATTATTATTAATTTAATTTCATGATTATTCAAATACTTATTTTGAAAGTTCAGTAATTGTTACAAATAATCTTGACCCACCACTGCCCAACAGTTATGTCTGAACCAATGTGAGTGAATAAGTTCCTTTTCAAATTGCATCAATTCGTTGATATCTCTTGGTCTTCTATAAATAAGAGATTTCACATTTATTTTGAAGTTGTCTAATTCACAATATACATAACTTCAAATCACCACCAAAACACAAATATATAGAAAATTTGTGAGAGTTAAAACACTAGTTCAATTCCCTGAAAATTTTAGTTTCAAGTGCTTGTACTAGAAACTTGAAGTCTGTTGTATCTTGAGAAATAGATGTCCATTTAGCTATTAACACCTGTGTGGGGGCGCGAATCTATTTTAAAGGCACAAAGTCAAACTCTAGTCTTGATCTACTTCGTTTTATTTATTGTTTGAACATCCGTGTAACACTTTATTTAGAAATTAGTTCACATCCTGTTTTCTTTAATTTTTATTTTGCGAACATTCACACTCTTAATTTGTTTCTGGTTTGTGAATGTTCACAACCAACATCCATTTTATGAATATTCATATACAGTATCTGTTTTAGTATATGTATTGTATACGTGTCCAAAATTTTCAGAAAATATTTTTACTATCTATACATGCTTAGTAAATGTTCACATTAAAATTATTTTACTATTAATTTAATTTCATGAATATATAAATGCTAATTTTGAAATTCAAGTAATTATTACAAACAATCTTGACCCATAGTTGCCCAACGGTTATATGTCTGAACCAGTGCTAGTGAGCAAGTGCCTTTTTTCAAATTGCATCCATTTGTTGGTATCTATAAATATGAGACTTTCTATTCATTTTGATGTTGTCTAATTCATAATATTCTTCACTTCATATCAGTACTAAAGCACAAAACATATAGAAAATCTGTGTTAGTTTAAACACTAGTTCATTCACCAAAATTTTGGTTTCAAGTACTTTTTTCAGAAACTCGAAGATCGTTATACTCCGAGAGACAGACGTCCATTTAATCATTGACAGCAGTGTGGGGGAGCGAATATGCTTTAAGGGTATAGTGTCAAACTCTAACCTCGATCTACTTTATTTTATTCACTGTTTGAATATCTGAGTAAATATTTATATAAAGATTAGTTCACATCCTATTTTCATTAATTTCTGTTTTATGAACATTCACACTCTTAATCTGTTTCTGTTTTGTGAATCACAACCAATATATGTTTTGTGAATATTCACATCTAGTGCCTATTTTGAAAACCGCGAAATTAAGGTTATTTTTTTTTTTTAATTTCACATGCGCTCTCTTTTAATCTCAATATATTGAATAAGAGAGATAAATATAATTTTATTTATTTTTTGTTTCCTCTTCTATATCTCTCTCCCTCTCAAAATAAAATTCACTCTCTTTTTGTTAATATTTTTTTCCTTTTGTAGTAATCCTTATTTTTTAATTTTTTTAATAAATAAAAAATAAAATAAAGTATAAAAGACAAAAAGTACATAAAAATAAGAAATAAAAGAAAAAAAAATTGATCTAATTTTATTTACTTTATAATGTATTTATATATGTATTGTTGAATATATATACACACACACACAAGTTTTTATTCTTTTTTTTTTTGTATTTTTATTTTTAATTTCTATTTTATTTGTTATTTTTTATTTATTAAGTTTTTTCAAAAATAAGGATTATTACAAAAGATTAAAAAAGCGAGAAAGGAAAGGAGAATGTATGTTAGAATTACATTTACGTCCTTCTTATTTCAGTATATTGACATTAGGAGAGACGATATTAGAAATTATAAAAATAGCCCTTATTTAATGGTTTCCATCCAAGTTCTCTAACACAATTTGTGATTGGATCAGACTGAAACAAAATCGGAACTTGAAGAACCAAATGTGCTAGTTACGAAATCTCAGGATTCATTTAAACATCGACCCCTAACTTGAGGGACCAAAAGCGCATTTTCCCCACATTTAGAATCTCTCTTTTGCTCCAGTATTACACTCTAAAGTTACTATGTTATTAAAAGATACATGCTCTATGATAGAATAGTTATTAAAGACACTCTCCCACTCGAGTCAGTATATAAAATTTGAAATAGTAGATGTACAGAAATGTCTATGATTGAAATTGCAGGTATCTTCTTGACTTGTTGGTAATAGAGGCCCCATTTGTTTACCTCTTGATTTGTGTATTTTCTCGATTAATGTATCCTTTTATTCTCAACCATTCTCAAAATTTTAAAAATAATTTTAAAATTAATAAAAAATTTGAAAAACAAAAAAAAATCTTAATTTCTATTCACTTTCACTAAATTATTCTCAATTTATTTCATAAAGGTAAATATTGAAGACCACCACCGTACTGGCCACCACCCTCCACGCTGGACACCACCACAGCCCCACCCACGTCGGCCACCACCCATCAAACCACCACCATGCCAGTCACCACCGATGTCGGCCACCACCAGACCGATCCACAACCACCACCGCATATCTTTATTTTCTTTTCTTTTCTCATCTTATCTCTCTCTATCACACACCCGCACACACAAAAAAAATGATCCAAACTTAGTTGCAACCAAATGCATTTTTTTTTTTTGGTTTTTATTTTGAGAAATTATAAAAATAATTATCGTTATCAAACGTGATCATGTTCTCAAAATACTCTGTAACAAAAGTAGAATTCCCATCCCAATTTACTCGGAGTAGAAACAAGAAAACATAAACGTTAATCAAACACCACTTAGTGTTTCTACTTCCCGATTTTTGTTCTTACTTCTAAAATTTTGGGATTTAATATAGAAACATGTTTTTGTTAAATATTTTAAGAAATTTGAGAGTAATTCCTGAATTTCTAAGAATTTGAGGAACAAAAAATGTGGAGCTTTGACACTTGTACCCCTGAAGTTTGACCAAAATCTCATTTTGGCTCCCATAGTTTCAATTTGAACATATGACATCTTAATTTTTCTAAATCATTGTACTGCAGTCCATATCATTATCCACGTGGACAAAAAACGTTCACTATCATACATCTGACTGTTTTTAAGAGAATTATGGGCAAGTCTTTCACTATTACACACTCAACTATTTTTAAGAGAATTATGGACAATTTTAACTTCCTCCTTTGCTCTCATGCACTTGACTATATATATATATTGGTTGTTACTGTAGAAATTTGTAAGAGAAAAATATTAAAAATGTCCATAAAATTCTCTTAAATATATTTGAGTGCACGACAATTGACTATTTATCGTTCAAAATTTGATTTGGTGTGAAGTAGGGATGGTCATGGGCTTGGGGGTCCACCCAGCCCGAACGGCCCTGTCCTATTTTTTTAGGGCTTAGGCTTAGGGTTTGAGCCCATGGGCCAAGCCTGGGCCTAGGTATTTGAGCCCAATCAAAATTAGGGCCGGGCTTGGGCAAGACCCAAAAATTTTAGGCCTGGCCCGAAGGATATTTAAAATAAAAAATAAAAAATATATATATACATTACAATACAACCCTAATATTTGGAATATTGGTTTCTTTTAGAAATTGTAATTTTAATATTTTTTGTTGGTTTGGTGTTGAATTTTTTGTATTTATTTTTGAAATTTAAAAAAAAAAAAATAGGGCCGAGGGCCTGTGGGCTGGGCTTTGGGCTTAAAATTTTCTTATAGGGCCGGGCTTGGGCATAGAATTAAGGCCTGATCACCGGACCGGGCCGGGCCGGACTAGGACTCAACGTTTTTTTGTAATACACTAGTTTAAGCCCAGCTCGAACCAGGCCCGGCTCGGCCCATGACCATCCCTAATGTGAAGTGGGATGATTACCGTGACTTCATGGTGTTGTGTGTTCAAGTTGAAACTATGGGAACCAAAGTAAAATAATGGTCAAACTTTTGTATCCAAACTGTAAAAACCCCCAAAAATGTTGATTTCTTTCATTCCCACAAAACCATTCCTAAACCATTTCTTAAAAAATGACGTGCTGTTCATTTTAAAAAAATTTAATGACGTCAAGCCCACATCTCACTCTCATTTGAAAAAGCACACTCCTTTCACTCTCTAAATTCTACCGGAAAAACCAGGTTCTTTCTCTCTTTCTTTACGCTCTCTTTATCTCTAGAGTCTACCGGTGGAAGAACAATCTTAGTTTGCCGAGCGGGAGGCAGTATGGAAGAAAGACAGGTGAATAGTGCAACCTCTGCTTAAATGCGAAACGCTGTTTCTGTTGGATTATGGACTGGGTCGAGTCGACCCTTGGTCAAATTTCATGAACAACCATTATTTGAATGGATGTGACTCTTAATATCAAAGATCATGCCTATTTCGTAGCATCCATTGAAAATGATGCATCTTAAAGGATTTTTTCTATAAATAGACATTAATACCTTTCAGGTTTCTATCCTATTGAATTACAAAACAATTGAGCGACCTTGGTTAGTGAGTGCATGAAGATTAATGGAAAAGACTATAGTAGCTTTTCTCACCGACGATAGAAGTAACAAATAAATATGAGTTGTAACTGAGTCTTCTGAATCGAAAGATACTCTTCTGTTTTAATGTTTCCGCGTTTGTTTACATTGATATCAGATCAATATAGCCTCGTTTCGCCTAGTTTTTTCATTATAGTACATGAACAATAGATTTTCATGGAAGAAAACTTATGCCTTCAATAATTGTTGAAAAATAGATTTTTTAAAAATAATGTACATTTCATTACGAATCCAACGATATAAATTTTATAAAATTAATTTTGGTTCATTTTATATGATTTTCCAAAGATTGAGAAAGTATAAAATTTCTGTCGATTACTCATCATTTTGAGTTTTTTGGCTGTTGAACAAGTTGACTTAAATGTCGTTGTTTCAATATATTTTTTTAATGATAAAAATAATAACGAACAAGTATTTTTATTTTGTTTATGTAATTAATTATAATTTGGTTTGTTGGTTCATTGGTAATACTTCATATATCCATAATGATGTACTGTCACGGGCTCACATTTTTGTAGCGGCAACTACCCGTGCGACACCCCTAACTTGTCCGCTACGCGATGATTAGCCTGCTTTCATGTATAATGCCAATTGGTTTTGTCTTACCTTGGGCTTATCATGGGAGCAGTCCTGACTTCCGATCAGTCTGTACAGGGGTAGCCATGCCCCTCTTCTTTTGTTAGGTCATTGACCAGCGACATACTCCTCAAACTTAAACGGATCAGTATGCCTCGACTCTGAAGGGACGTCTATACCTATAAGTCTGCCTGGCTGAGAGTCGTATATCAATACCGCAATTGACCAACCATAATTTATTCTCGTTCCGTACCCACATGTTAGAAAGTGGTCTTTGACACTCTCTCACACCCAAATTGCATGTGTCCTCACTGTGATGCGAACATATTGAAGGGATCGGATATTAAAATTTACACATCTACGTAGCAGAATATAAAAAAATAATAATTCATAATTCAATGTACAATTTCTTAAGTCATATCTATCCTTATTCATATTAAAACAAATATACATAAAATATTAAAACTCTTTTAATGTAAATGTACCTCTTCCGATACTTCAATGTCAAAACTGGTAGTTCCGTAGACGTGATCTGAGAAGGCTCTTTCAAGAGCGTCTAAAAACGAACAGTATAGCTACGAGAGGCTTGATCCTCTTAGAAGTGACACAAATGTCTCACATCTAACAATATTCACATAGAGAATCTCAGAGAGAAGAGTGTTATTGGGATTCCAAAGATTATATCTAATCTCAAGGCTCTAAGATAACTATGAGTTGACTCTAGGTGGTAGTAAAATTTAAATTAGTGGTACAGAAAAAAAAAAGAGTCGAAATAGGCATAAAAGCCTAAGAGAGAGCAATGGAGGCGGCGACCACACTGGTCTAGCAGAATCTGTATGAGATGGACGACCATTGTGGCTTTATATTCTTATATATACAGTCCAAGGTTACAACTCTAAACCCCTTCTTTCATTTAGTTGCATTTGGCCCCTAAACTTCTTAAGTTTAGTATTTATATCCATTCCTATTTCAAAGACTTTTCTAACATTAATTTCCTATTGCGTGTGATCGATTAGGTTCATACCAAAAGGTGGATGGTTAAATAATTATGTAGACATGGCATTTTGATTTTTTCGCAAAAAATTTATGCTCTATTTTATAGTTGACTTTGTTTTATTTAACTTTATTTTCATTTTATTTTATTCCAGAAAATGCCACCAAAAAAAATAAAATAAAATAAAATAAAGAAATGGGGTAGAATTGAAAGAAAGGAAAAAGGAAGATGAGAAATTGTGAATATGAGAAATAAAAGGGGGAAGAGACCACATTTTTTTGGTCAAACAATGAGGGGATGAGAGAAAGATAGGAGAGAAAGAGAGAGAGAGAGAGAGAGGTGTGGCGGGTCCTGCTTGTAAGTAGGGGTGGTTATGGGCTCGAGGGCCCGCCCAACCTGCCTATTTTTTTTTATTGCTTAGGCCTGTGATTTGAGCTCGTGGGTAGGGCTTAGGCTTGAAAACGCAAGCCCAACTAATTTTAGAGCTGGGCTAGGGCTTGGCCATTTTTTTTTAGGGCCAGCCCGGCCCGACCCAATGTTTTTAATAACATTATATATTATATATATAATAATATCATGATTGATTGGAGAGTGCACTGTCGAGTGGAAACAGGCTGGCATGGGAATGACTAATTCATAATTAATAATAACTATGATGTCTCATTCTCTCTCTCATCTCACTCTCTCTCACTCTCAAGTCTCACCCTTTCTCACTCTCTCTCTATATCGCTATCTCTCTCTCGCTTTAATCTAACGCCGACGATCTCTCTCTCCGATCTAATGCCGACGATGGTTTCTTCAAGCCGTCACCATCCCCCCTCTCTCTCTCTTCGATCTAACATTGACGACGGCTTCTTCTAGTGTCACTATCCCCAACCTATCTCGCTCCACACTGTCACTTTCATCGCTGATCTCGCCGTTCACCATCGTTACTCTCATTTTTTCATTCTCTGCCACTGCGCTGAGAATTCTATTGATCTAGAGTATCGGTGATGTCCGTAGTAATGTTTTGAAAATCTACCCTCTAAGCAATTACTATTTTGGCTCCAAAGAAGCTGTCATGTTTAAGGACGAGACCGTAGCTGATCGCGTCCAACGCATGAAATCCAAGTAATTTCTCTTAGTTTGTCGCTTTATAGACATCGGTATACCTAATTGTTCATTCAATAATATTTGAATTCATAGTTTAGTAGGGTTTTTTTAATGTTGTATATTTCAAATTACTTGTGTTTTCAGCTACCACGCTCATGGATTGAGGACTTGTTAAATTTTTGGAATTTTGTTTGAATATTCATTTAAATTAAAATAAATAAATTATAGGGTCGGGCTTGGGCTTAATTTTTTTTTCATAGGGTCAAGCTTGGGCATGAAAGTAAGGCCTTCCCATAGGGTCTGGTCGGGCTATGATCTAACATTTTGTTTGTAATACTCTAGTCAAAGCCTGGCCCTGGCCTATGACCATCTCAACTTGTAAGAGAGAGAGAGAGAGAGAGAGAGAGATAGATCATGTGTGTGTACTAGTGGGGTCCCTCTTATCATGTCAACGTGTGTGTGTGTGTGTGAGATAGAGAGAGATAAAGAAAATAAGGTGGGCCCTTGTCCACCTTGGTCAACTACTGAACAAAAGGAAAAGAAGGGGTTGTGGCCCCACTGTCACGTGTCATGCCCTGGTGAGGTGGTGAAAGAAGCGCGTGTTTTAAGCGCACCCTACGTCCAAAACCTTCCCATTTTCTTATTTTTACGAATTTCACCCTTTCCCAATCCAATTTGAACTGGGTTTGGCGGCCATACCTATTTTTTTAGCGTTTCCTAGAGTTTTTCACGCCCCATTCTTTCCTATAAATAGGGACCTTCTCTTCCTAGTGTATTCATTCAAACATTGAGATGAGCAATCCCTAGAAGTTAAAAGCCTTTTCGGGAAGCTGTCTGCGAGAGAAGAAAAACTCGAGCATCGAGATTCTTGGCCTAGAACAGGTATGTTTTTCTTTTATATTTAATTTTTCAACTTATTTTATTTTTCTCGCACTTTAAATTCTTGCAAACTTTATTTCTATTAATTGTCTAATGATTCGATGAAAACGTCGGGATAAGGTTCCCCATTCTCAATCTGAATCTTTGAGCGTTTAAACGAGGAAACCCATATCTTGTTGTATGTTTTTAACTTTTGAATTCTTTTTTATTTGTTTGCAATTCATAAAGAAAAAAAATTAAAAAAATAAGTCGTCCAATGATCTAATGAAAATATCGGGATGGGTTTTTCGTACTTAAACTTAACCCCGAGCGTTAGGTGAATGATGTTTTCATTCTTTATTTTTTCTGTTTATGTATTTATTTTCTTTGTTATAAAAAAACATAAAAAAAAATATATATATATAAAAATCCAAAAAATAATAAAATCATAGTTTGTGGAAATTACTCCTTATGAATCTTAGGATGAATCTGACTGTTGATCCTAAGATTTTGATGGAAAATTAAATGTTGATATTTTTTGTGAAACTAATGAATTTATTGAGTGTTTTAGTGATAAAGTTCCATTGACGATTTAATCATGAAGAAATTGTTGAAGATGATTATGGATGCAAGAGATTGACAAAGAGAAAAGTATTAAGAGACCGAAGATTTTGAAGAATCTTGAAAAAAATAACTCAGGTTAATTTTTACTCTTAATGTATCTCGATTAGGATCACACACGGCACAAAAACGATTTTTATGATTATGTGTGTTTTTTATAAGATCTTAATTAGTTAAACATATTTGCTCCTATGTGAAATTGAAGAAGAAATATTTATTTAAGAAAGATTAGAAATTAAAATTGATCTAAGGAGTTAATAAAGTTAACCGAGAAAAGAAATCAGTTAAAGGGGTAAAAATGTCGAAGATTTGAGTTAAAAATAAATTAAGGAAGAGCAGTTCCGGCAGGATCGGTCAATCGACTAACATGGTTCGATCAACTGATGAGAAGGAGTTGAGAAATGATGCAGTCTTTGAATTGACCGATCGACTGATCGGTCTATCTATGGCCAAAGGGTGAACTCTATGAATTGATAGGTCGATAGACTAAGGTGTACCGGTTGACCTACTATAGCTGGATTTTAGCCTAAGGAACTCTCTGAATCGTTCGATCGACAGACCAAGGAGCAGTGGTCAACCGAGAAGTTTGAATTTTTGGTTTGGGCTACAACCTGAATCGATCGGTCGACCTATGGGCTTTGGTTGGTCAACCGATGGACTGTTTCAGGATTAGAGGATTTTGTGTATATTTTTCAAAAACTAGCCGTTATTAGCCATTTTATGGTTAGGATCTGAGAGATATCTTAAGGATCTAATGGTATTTAAGATATGTCATTGATATTTTGTTATCCCTATAGATATGTTTCATATATTTCGATTATTTCTCAAATTGGTTCGTATAATTCTTTCTATCCTATCTAATTGAGTTTAAGAAAATATTTGAGGGACTAAATTGAACATTTAAAAAGTTATAATTGATTGAATTATACCAGGATTAGGTCATAATGATATGAGAGGTCTATTAGAGGAATTAAATGTCATGATAAGTGGAAACTAGCCGTTAAAGGGCTTATTTTAATTTCTTATATATAGACTGGCGTTTTTAAGATTTCAATAATCCTAACCAATCAAATTTCAAGAGTTATTCAGTTTCTGAGCTTTTTGAGAGTGATTATTCTGAATTCATACTGAGAGATTAGTGAGATTATTCTTGATAAATGTTCTCAAGAAAATTTGCTGTGGATTATTGCTACAACCGATTTGGAGATTTATTGCTATTCATTCTATATTTATTCGGTGGATTCCTGGTGAGATCGTTCCAAGTTTTTGCTATTAATTGTTGTTTGAAATTATTATTTACTACTTGGAATTTGATCTTTGAAATTATTTTTCTTGAACTTTAAATTGATTGAAAATTATTTTGAAACGATTTCTTGTGAAAATCTGATTACGTGCTAAATTGTGTGCTACCCATTTTTATAAAATCAAAATTTAAAATTCTCACTTTATTTTTATCACTAGTTTCGGGACATTAATTGAGTTCAAATTAATCTGAGATGGTAGAAGTTCCAAGTGGAAAAAAACTTATCAATTTTGTAATTGGTGAGTTGTGTACGAATTAAATACTATTGGGAGTGTCTAATAAGGAGTAGTTGGTTTCAATCTCTTCCAGTAACGAGATTGAGGTTTGATCTTTGCCTAGAGTACAAAAGATTAGGTTATTATTTTCCCATGAAAAGAAATAAGGGTAATTCTTTCTGACTAAAATTAAATTTTGAGTGAATTTGTAACGGTTCAATCCTTACCGGGTAAAAGGATACTTGGAGTGTTTTTGTGAGATTTAGTTCTTAGTCTAAGTATAAAAGAATTAGGTTAATCTTTAACCTGGGAAAATGATAGGGTTATTTCTTAGCATGTGAAAAGAAATTGTAAATGTTGATTCTGAGCCTGTGAAAAGAATCATTTGTAAGGGTTTGGTTCTTACCTGATTAAAGAGATCATAGTGATAAGTGGGTGCGACTCTCCGCGGAGCTCAGGGGACTAGATTAGCCAAGAGTAGTTTGGTGAACCAGTATAAATTTTGGTATACTACTTTCTTTACATTATTTATATTATGTTGTTTGGGTGTGCACCTAGTCTATAACACTTATCCGCTGCTATAAAGATAATAATTAATTTTAGTTAAAACTAATTATTTGAATTTTCAAGTGTGATTTATTTGATAATTTTTTATTACTACCCAATTCATCCCCCTCTTGGGTAGCTCACTGGACCAACACCGACGATTTGATAAATCGTGGGAGAATTTTTTGTGACCCTGTTTCAATTCTCCAAGTAGAGTGGAATTTAGAAATGCTCGGTTTTAAGAAATCTCTTCCCTCGATAAACCTTTTCGTGGGATTCCACCTAAGTTTCAGAAAGATACATTTTCATAAACTTTATTTCCACGATCTTCCTTTAATTTTCATCTCCATTGAATTTGAGAAAATTTCAAATCGGGATTTTTTTTAAATTAATTGGGCAAACTTAAAATGGACATCATTTGCATTCATCTTGCATATTTATTTTTTGTTTCATTTAGATGGCATGTTTAAGACACTTTTAGCACTTACACTTTTTTTTTTTTTTTTTTTTTTTTTTTTTTTTTTTTTATAGTTCATACATATAGTTTTTTTTTTTTGAATTCATAATCCATGCTACTTCTTCATATTTAGTCACGACACGTACACTACTTGTGTGTGTATATAAATATATTAAATAATTAAATCCTTACCATGTATATCACGTTAATTCATGAAGTATTCCTTGTTTAATTCCTGTATTCATATAATTTTGTATTGGCATGTTTAAATTAAATCCTTTAGTTTTTAAGGTCACTTTTGCATAAAATAAAATTGAATTCACATAATTTTAGTTTTTGCATTTATATTTTCATACTTAATCACTTATTTTAGTTTTCTCATTTAAAGTAAAGAAATCTCTTGGAAACATAAATAAATACCCCTTGGGGATCATCCTTATCGAATCCTTAATATTTGATAAGTGTTCATATTAGGGGAACATTCCAAAAAATATAAACTCTTGTCCCATCTTGTTTTTGAAAATACCAAAAGATTTCATAAGAAGGAAATGATTTCAAAATAAAGTAAAACATTCGGCCTAAGTTAATTGGACTTAATTGGATATAAGGTACCGTCTTTGGATGAGTGTCTTGGGGTGGCTAACATCTTCCGAGCATAATTGACCATCTAGCTTTTAAATGAATCTTTGGTTTGACCGTGTTTTTTTGGATTCAATTTTTACTTAGACCTTTTAAAATTGTTTTCTAAAATTTGATGACCTAGCACACCATTTAAATCTAATATTAGGTGGTGACTCTTTATTTTTAAACATGGCCTAAGTACGTTTTTGAGAACATCGGAGCTTTAAAAACCCCTATCTCTTTACGCATCTTTATTATTTCCTATTTCTTTTCCTTTCGAAAAATCGGGGCACGTCAATTGGGGACTCCACTGGGGATAATTAGAGTGTCAAGCCTAATATGTCCAAATAAGTCCAACTATTCCATGTCAGAATGTTATATTTTATTTTGTTATCCTTTTCTCCTATTTTTGTAAATAAGTTGTGATGTTTTTTTTCCTCTCTCAGGCTCTTATATTGTTGTAAACCCTCCGACACAAGTACCGTCGTCTTATATCCATATTATCCCACAAGATTCTATGAATACAAGACGTGGAAGAGTTTTTTTTATACTGGATGGATTGATGATGTCTTAGGAAGTCTTAAAAAATAAATGAGTTCAAAGTTTCTAATACCGATTAAGTAACGAAATAATTTTCATAGATAATTATCTGTTTCGATCGGTCATTATCGGAATTGAGAACTTCAAACTCAAATGGATTTTAAGACTACCTAAGACCCATGTAGACTAATAAATGGGTTTGTTATAAGAACCAAACGAAACAGAAAAATTGGTCCCAAAAAAATAATTATGGTTCCCCCTATCTGAAGTCCGGTCTTTACTCGTAGTCGGGCCTAGACTCATTCCAAGATGACATCAGAAGGCGATTCAGAATCTCCCCATATGACCTAGATGGCTCGGATGTAAGAAACCATCAACATGTTGAGGGAAAAGGGTCAACGAACTTAGCAGACCTCAAGAAGTACCTGTTCCTCCGTCCAGTGGAACTCCCATGACCGAATTGCCAAATGGAAATCCTCCAAGTGCCGAGATGGAGAACTCATTGCCGAATCCAAACCACGTCGGTCTAAACTTCGTGATACCGGTCTACTATAGACCTTAGATGTGCCCCCATCTTTTCGCCTATAGAGCACCGACATATCCCAGCCAGGGGTATATCTATCAAGCCTCACCGAAAGATCGATCTTCTCCGTACTACAGATCTTCATTTACCTAGAAAGAGTCATTTCTCCTTCTAACGATCTGAATGCTAATCAACCAGCCCCGGCCGTTGAAACCGAAACTAGAGAAAAAGATGGACCCTTTTCGGCTTGGGTTTTGAAAATATTAAAATTGAAGAGATTAGTGGAAAAACTGAAAAAAGAGATGCCATCCAGAAAAACAGCGTACAAGGAGCTGTTAGTACCATCCCGAGTGGTGTACTCGAAAAACTTCGTAGTTCTGGAGTTCACGAACTATGATGGTACTGGCCTCCCAGAATAACATGTCAGTATCTACAAGGAGGAGTTGGGAGTTCATGCTCGGAACTAAGACCATCGCCTAAAGATGTTTCGACGATCGTTGAAAAAATCGACTCTCCACTAGTACATAACCTTGGACTTATCGCAGATTAAACACATTCGAGGATCTGGTAGAGGCCTTCTGTGAGCAGTATGTGTATAATAAGGATACCGTGCTAGACTGTAATGCCCTCTACCAAATACTAAAGAAGAAAGATGAAAGCTTCTAGAAGTATACTACTTGCTGGGGGGATGAGGCTGCCAAAGTTGTCCCTAGGTTGAGTGAGGAGACTCAGTTAGAGATATTCAAGTCAATCCAGATGAAATAATTCTATCAAGACCTCTTGAGCATAGTAGTGGTTTTTTTCCGCGATACGATCAAGCAAGCTGAGGTGACAGAAGAAGAAATAAAGAGTGCAAAGATAGAAGGGGCCTCGCCCCCCCCCCCCCCCCCAGCAAACCCTTTACCAAAACAACTCCCAAGCCTCATATCTCCAAAATTACCCAAACCAAAACAACCAATACCGTAACCACCTCTTTCAAAATTGCTAAAACCAATATTACTCGCATAACTAGCCATACTTCCAAAGCCATCCCAGCTACTACCAGAACGTACCTCATTTTTTTTTTTTTATCAAAATCACACTCCCCAATACTACCCCTAAGCCTACCAAACACTCGCTTACCATACGCCTACATATCAGCTAAACCAAAACCCCCCACCTCAAATTCCTAACCATACCCTAAAGCTAGGAACCCAATACCATCCAAACTATCCACCTCGCGCTATAGGAGAAAACTTTCGAAAAGATAAAAAGGAACCACTAGACCTTCCAGTCTCCATTACTGAGCTATACCGAAGCTGTTTGGAGTAGAGAATGTTGATGCCTCTTTCATCCTACGAGCCTAAACCAGGGAATAAAGCGACTACTTCAAATGCTTTCTGTGAGTACCATTCGAAAGCTAGGGGATATACTCCTGAGTAGTGCTTCGAACTAAAAAATAAGATCCAAGAGTGCATATGGGTGGGGGCCTTCATATTCCTTGATAAAAATATTGAGGACGGTAAATCAAATTGTCAATTAAATCCGTTGCTTGCTCATGCATCTTCAAAGAGTGGTGAAGTCAATCTCTAGAAAAACATTGGTGGAGATGGGAGAGAGTCATTTTCCCAAGGTTTGAATTGAAAAATCTAAAGGTTGCAAAACTGGGGTCCTTGTTTACTTTCAATTAGTTAAGTGTTTTGATAAAATTGGGACATTTTTGTGCACTCACATTTCCATCCCGTTGGTCGTTTGGATGGAAAAGGATTTTGCTCTGTAATGACTTTTAAATTTCAATAAATGCAATATTGTTTTATCCGAAGCTGTGGTCTAATGTTTGAATCTTACTCTTTCAGGTACCCAAAAGTGTGTGCATATGTTGTATGTGATGTGACTGAGCGAAGATGCGTATCTATGATTTCAATATAGAGCTAGACCATGATCCAATGAGAATAGCAATAAAGGAAAATTCTGTTATGCTAAACGATGGTGAGATCCAAAAGTCCGTTAACCAAATCTGACAGCAATTCCAGAGTACTAGAGGATTCGAAAGTCAAGATTGACATCCATTGCCCTAAAGATGCTTTGATGTATTACTGCAAGTTGATCAAACTGCCTCTAATGTGATTTGAAAAACTAGGTGTAATTATCCTGGTTTGCCTAATGTCAGACCCAATGACGAGAAGTGAACACAATTATTTTAGGTCAATGATCCCAATGAAGAAGATTAACTATTGCAAGAAGGTCTCAATTTGCAAAGAAGATCAAGTTAATTTTTAAGCTCGGCTACCCCCAAACCATTATAAGTTCAACCATCTATTTAAAAAAAAGAGAAAAAAAAAGAAAAAAAAATGGGAAAAAGAAAAAAAAAATTGAGGAAAAAGAAGAAGGAAAAAAAATAAGGAAAAAAAATGAAAAAAAATGAAAAAATAAGGGGTAAAATAGTCAAGCCACTAACCGAGAAAGAAGCGCTGGTGCAAATATAAAAGATATTTGAAGAGAAAAGAAATTTTATAGATTGGTTCATTCAAGGTTTTTGCCTCGGGTCAATTTTGCGGGCAAATGACGTTTCTCTATATCAGAACTTGATGGATTTGAATGGAATCAAAATTTGAGAAAAACAACATTGGTCGTGGTTTGGAAATGTATTGGAACCATATTCGTTTGCAGTCTGGACTCGAGATCTCATTAAAGATTGTATTAGGCATTGAAGATACTTGTTTTAGTAATTTTTGACATTTGTTCATTTTTTGGACTAAATCAGTTTTGTAGGACTTGAGAAACCATAGAGCATGCAGGAGTATTAGAATCCCAAGCATTGAAGTACCTAGAAATTTGAAAAGACAAGAATCTTGTCTAGCAATTCAAGGAGACATTGATGAGGTATGTTGAGCCCTCCCCTTAGTTGAAAAAAGACATCTTGGAAGTCAAAAAAAGAAGAAGTAAATAAGTCTCATCGAATTACCCCGAGGTATGTCAAGCCCTAAGTTTGAAAGTGAAGTTTCTAAATTCAAATGGAAGAATCTCCCAATACTGCTTTGATCCAAGCGCCACCGGCCGAAGTGATTAAGGTCAAAAGGGGGGAACGAGATTGCAAGTCATCAAAGGTGATAATGTTTTCAGACTAAAATTTAGTTTTGCATGTGTTTTCTTGTCCACTTACAAGGATCTCAAAAAGGACCGGAAGCATGGATTTTCCTATCACTAGGACTTCTCACCTTTCAACCGACTCAAATTGGGAACTATTATTATTGAAATTCAAAAGCTCTAAATGAGCATCCAAATATGTGTTTTTCCCTGAAAGGGGCATTCGGTGAACTAGCTAAACTTGATCCACGACGTAATGCTAAGATATGTAGGTAACATGTAAAGGTTCAGTCATTGAAGTGTCAGCCGCAGAGCGGGCTAGGGCACACATTATATCTTTTGTCCCTTATTTTGCCCCAACCCTAGGCTGGGGCACATTATATGGAATTGTTTCATTTCTGCATCTAGGGAGTTTTTGAGCTTTGCAGCTGCAGCTGCAGGTTAGGGTACATTTTATATCCTACCATTATTTTATACCTGTCTTCCCATGATGGTTTCTTATTTTATATTCAGTCTCTTCCTGATGGCGTTTAATTTTCTATCTCTCCGTGATAGCATTTCATGTTACATTCAACTCCTCCGTGATGACTTTTTTTTATTGTTGGCTCTCCGTGTTGACATTTCATGTTGCATTCAACCTCTCCGTGATAGCTTTTTATTTTTGTATTATGCCTCTCCGTGATGGCTTTACATTTGCATTCTGCCTCTCCGTGATGGATTTTATTTTTGCATTATGCCTTTCCGCGATAGCTTTTCATTTGCATTCTCTCTCTCCGTGATGCCTTTTTATTTTTTCATTATGCCTTTCCGTGACAACTTTTTTATTTTCATTCTGCCTCTTTGTGATAACATTTCATTTTTGCATTATGCCTCTCTGTGATGACTTTCATATTTGCATTCTGCCTTTTTCATGATAGCATTTTATTTTTGCATTATGCCTCTCCGTGATGGCTTTTTCATTTTCATTCTACCTCTTCATGATGATATTTTTTTTTTGCATTATGCTTCTCTGTGATGGCATTTTCATTTGTATTCTGCTTCTCCGTGATGGCATTTCATGTTGCATTATGCCTTTCCATGATAACTTTTTCATTTGCATTTTGTCTATTCGTTATGGCATTTCATGTTGCATTTTGTCTCTCTGTGATAACTTTTTCATTTTTGCATTTACCTCTCCGTAATGGTTTTTTATATTTTTCATTGCTTTACTGTGGTGTTACTTTATTTTTTCATTCTTTCCTCGCCTCGCCTGGGGCATATGTTGAGCTAAGTGTGACTTGATTCTTGACACTGTTGAGATACGTAGGCAACCCTTGTAGGGTTCGATCGCATTTAATCCATATTCCCTTTCCATCCTTTTTCCATCGCGCCTTGAAAAAATGGTTTTTTTTTTTTTTTTTTTTTTTCAATTTTGTCTTTTGTTAAAAAATTTGAAAAAGATAAAAATAAAAAAATGCTTCAAAAATCTAGAAAATTAGCTGATTAAATTGACGTGGTCTTTTATCTTTGTCAAGTAAGTGGAACTCGTATGATAAAGAAAGATAGTTGTAGACACGGTATTTTAATGATCCCGCAAAAATTTTATTCTTTATTTTATAGTTAACTTTGTTTTCATTTTATTTTATTCCAGAAAATACCAAAAAATAAAAAAGAAAAGGAAAGAAAATCAAATAAAAAAATGGGATAGAATTGAAAGAAAGGAAACAGGAAGGGCATAAATTATGAATAGGAGAAATAAAAAAGGGGAGGGGACCACCCTTTTTTGGTCAAACCGTGAAGGGATGAGAGAAAGAATAAGAAAGAGAGTGGTTGTGGGGCCTATTTGTCAAGAGAGAGAGAGAGAGTGAAAGAGGTGTGGTGGGTTTTCCCTGTGAGAGAGAGAGAGATAAATCATATGTGTGTACCAGTGGGGTCCCTTATTGCCATGTCAGTGTGTGTGTGTATGAGTGAGGAGAGAGAGAAAGAAAGAAAGAGAGACAAAAAAAAAAAAAAGGAGAAAAAAAAAGAGAGATAAAGAAAAGAAGATAGGCCCCTGTCCACCTTGGTTAACTACTAAACAAAAAGAAGAGAAAGGGTTGTGGCCCCACTGCCACGTGTCATGACCAGGTAAGGAGGTGAAAGGGGCACGTGTTTTACACGCGCCTTGTGTCCAAAACCTTCCCATTTTTCTATTTTTATGAATTTCACTCTTTCCCAGTCCAATCTGGATTAGGTTTGGCTGCCAGACCTAATTTCTTAGGATGTCCTCTTGTTCTTCATGCCCCATCATTTCCTATAAATAGGGTTATTCTATTCCTAGTTTATTCATTCCAAAATTTAGAGAAGCAACCCCTAGATGTAAAAAAAGCCCTTTCGGATGCTGTCTGCGATAGATGAAAAACACGAGCATTGAGATTCTTAGCCTATAACAGATATGCTTTTCTTTTATCTTTAATTTTTCAGGATATTTTATTTTTCTCACACTTTACATTCCTATAAAATTTATTGCTTTCAATTGTCCGATGACTCGATGAAAACGCCGGGATGTGGTTCCCCATTTTCAATTTGAACGAGGACACCTATACCTTGCCATATATTTTTTTTTTTTTGATTTTTTTATTTGTTTGCAATTCTAAAGGAAAAAAAAAGACTAAAAAAATAAGTCGTCCGATGATTCGATGAAAACGTCGGGGTAGGTTTCTTGGGTTTAAACTTAATCCCGAGCGTTAGGTGAAAGATGTTTTATTTTTTATTTTTTCTATTTATTTATTTATTTTCTTTGTTATAAAAAACCCTAAAAAAAAAAAAAAAAAAAAAAAATCCAAAAAATAATAAAATCATAGTTTGTAAGAATTAATCCTTGCGAATCTTAGGATGAATATGATGATTTGATAAATCGTAGGAGAGTTTTTTGTGACCCTGTTTCAATTCCCCAAGTAGAGCGGAATTTAGAAACGATTGGTTTTATGAAATCTCTTCCCTCGGTAAACCTTTTCGTGAGAGTCTGCCTAAGTTTTAGAAAGATCAATTTTCACAAATTTTGTTCTCGCGATCTTCCCTTAATTCTCATCTCCATTGAATTTGAGAGTATTTCAAATCGGTATTTCTTTAAATTAATTGGGCAAACTTAAAATAAACATTATTTACATTTATCTCACATATTTATTTCTTATTTCATTTAGATGGGATGTTTAAGACACTCTCACCACTTATTTTTTTTTTTTTATATTTCATACATATAGTATTTTTTTATATTCATCATCCATGCTACTTCTTCACATTTAGTCACGACACGTACACTATTTGCATTATATATATATATATATATATATATATATATATATATATATATATTAAATAATTAAATCCTTACCACGCATATCACGTTAATTCATGTAGTGTTTGTTGTTTAATTCCTATATTCATCTCATTTTGCATTGGTATGTTTAAATTAAACCTTTTAGTTTTTTAGGTCACTTTTACATAAAATAAAATAGAATTCAAATAATGTTAGTTTTTGCATTCATATTTTCATACTTATTCACTTATTTTAGTTTATCCATTTAAAGTAAATAAATCTCTTGGAAACATATATAAACACCTCTTAGGAACCATCTTTGTTGAATTCTTAATATTTGATAAGGGGTCATACCTAGAGAACATTCCAAAAAATATAAAATCTTGTCCCATCTTGTTTTTGAAAATACCAAAAAGATTTCATAAGAAGAAAATAATTTTAAAATAAAATAAAACATTCGGACTAAACTAATTGGACTTAATTGGATTTAAGATATCATCTTCGAATGAGCGTCTTGGGGTACCTAATACCTTCTTGGAGAGTAATTGACCCTCGAGCTTTTAAATGAATCTTTAGTTTGACCGTGTTTTTTTGGAGTCAATTTTTACTTAGGTCTTTCAAAATTGTTTTCTAAAATTCGGTGACCTAGCGCACCATTTAAATTTAATGTTAGGTGACGATTCCTTATTTTTAAAAATGGCCTAAACACTTTTTGGAGAAAATCGACGCTTTAATTAATCAATAAAAATTGGAATAATTTCAATTTTGCCCTTCCAATAGAAAATAATTTTCTCCTTAAGATATTTCCTTCAATTGTAAGTCACACCTATCCACATATTACATCTATATCTAGTTGGAATGATCTCTCTATTTCTGTACTTGAAAAGACCAATAGGATATGGTTAAGTAAAAAATTCCTAGTTCAACCATATGTATTTAATTTATAATATAATTCCTTGCGATACTGGATTGGAATATTATCCCAATCATCATACTACCTTGGAAAGATGTTTGGGTGAATTACATTAAAGCGAATTACTTGAGTCACGTCGCTTTTTGCTAAGAGTAATAAATCCCTTATTTTATACTCGTATATTCACATGTACGTCCCACTATACATAATGAATACATTTGAAGGCTCGTGATTAGAGAGCAACATTTAGTAGTATCAAAGTATAACAAAACATACATGTATTATACAATACCTCTAGTCCAAAAGTTCATGAAATATAATCACACCTCAGATATCTTATTTTAATTTAAGAAAAGTCACCAAGTAGGATATAAAGGATGATCACGTTCGGTCTCTTACTACTATTAGTAAGTCAACTTACAAATGTACTAGTATCTCATAATAATAGATTGAGACTCGCTATTCTCAAAGAGAGAACATCGGATCAAGCTAATCTAGATTGTTGAAGACCCTTTTCAACAATTCAACATCGACTAGGAACACTTTAGAATATTGGGTTGTCGAATGTCTTTGGCCTCATCCTATTTAGTTACATTAAATAACCGAACATTCTGCTTGACAACCGAGGTCTAAAAACACATTGATATGATTGTAATATCAAAATACCATTTACTATTTACTTGAGATTATTACTAGAAGCTATCCCACCTAGGCTTGTCTATAGGGATTATCTCCTACACAGCTTTCTTGTGCTTTCATACTTGCCCGATAGAGAGAAATGTGAGGTGCTCAAATTGCATGATCTACACAAATCTAAGTGATATGATGTCCCTGACTCCCTGTCTACCCATTCTCAGACGGTTTCTTGGTGAATCATGACTCTAGCTCAACTTCTTCTCCAAGAAACATCAATTTATAACTTGAGAAAGTCCCCGATAGAGCTAATCGTGCTATGCTATGATACAACTTGTCATGGGCTCACATTTTTGCAACAACAATTGCCCGTGCGGTACCCCAATACGTCTGCTGTGTGGGGGTAAGTCTATTTTCATGCACAATATTGACTAGTTTCGCCCTGTGTTGGGATTATTAGGAGAACAAACCTTCTCCCAACTAGTTTGTGTAGGGGTGGCTGACGCGCTCAAATTTTCGAAAGAAAAAGAATATTAAATAATATCTTAAAAGAGAAGTTTTGTTTTTTTTTTTTTTTTTTTTTTTTAAAAAACGCCAATTTTCTCAAAAAATTATTTAGTCCATTTTTAAAATAAGGAGTCACCACCTAGAATTGGGTTTAAATGGTGTGTTAGGTCATCAAATTATAACAAATATATTAATTTAAAAGGCCTAAGTAAAAATTGACTCCAAAAAATACGGTCAAACCAAAAATTCATTTAAGAGCTCGGAGGTCAGTTACGCTCGTGGAAGGTGTTAGGTACCCCAAGACGTCCGTCCAAAAATGGTACTTTATGTCCAATTAAGTCCAATTAGTTTAGTTCAAGAGTTTTATTTTATTTTGAAATCTTTTCCTTTTTGATATTTGTCAAATTTAAAATGAGACAATTTTTTTTTTTTTGTATTTTTGGGAATGTTCCCCCGGTATGACTTCTTATCGAATATTAAAGATTCGGTAAGGATAGTCCCCAGTGAGTGGTTTTATATATGTTTCTAAGAGATTTCTTTAATTTAAATGGGCCAACTAAAATAAGTAAATAAGTATGAAAATATGAATGCGAAACTAACATGATATGAATTCTATTTTATTTATGCAAAAATAACCTAGAAAAGACTACCTATATGATTTTTATGCAGGAAAGGTTTCAATTTAAACATGCCAATGTAAAGTGGTATGGATACGAGAATTAATCAGGGAACATTACATTAATTAACGTGATTATGCATGATAATGATTTAATTATTTAATATACATGGAAAAAAGTGCAAATAGTGTCGTGACTAAATGAGAAGAAGTGGCGTGGATTATGAATTTAAAAAAAACCTATATGTGTGAAATATAAAATGGTGCAAGAGGTAAAAGTGTCCTAGACATGCCATCTTAATGATACAAGAAATTAATATGGATTATGAAAAAAGTTAAAGGAAGCTATATATAATTTAATATAAAAAGTGTAAGTGATAAAAGAGTCCTAAACATGTCGTCTAATTGATAAATATGCGAGATTGATGCAAATGATGTCTATTTTAAGCTTGCCCAATTAATTCAAAGAAATCCCAATTTAAAATTCCCTCAAATTCTATGGAGGTGAAAATTGAGGAAGGATCATGGAAATAAATTTGTTGGAATTAATCTTTTCAAAATTTAAGAGAAATCCCACGAGAAGGTTTACCAAGGGAAGGGATTTCCTAAAACTAATCATTTCTAAATTCAACTCTAGTTGGAGAATTGAAACGAGGTCACGGAAAACTCTCCCATGATTTATTGAATCGTTGGATTCATCTTAAGGTTCGTAAGGATTAATTCTTACAAACTAAGATTTTATTATTTTTTTGGATATATATATATATATATATTATATAATGAGGATAAAAATAAAATAGAAATTAAGAAAAATGAAAGAAAAATAATGGAAATATTCTTTACCTAATGCTCGGGGATTAAGTTTAAGCACGAGAAATCCATCTTGACATTTTCATCGGATCATCAGACGATTTATATTTTTTATATTTTAGGTCTTTTTTTACAACAAGGACAAAAATAAAATAAAACACAGGAAAATAAATAATGAAAACATCATTTATCTAACGCTCGGGGATTAAGCTTAAGCACGAGAAAACCGTCCCGGCGTTTTCATCGAATTATCGGATGACTTACCTTTTTTAAGTTTTTCTTTTATGCAATGCGACAAATAAAAAAGAATGTAAAAAAAAAAAGAGAGCAAGATATGAGTGTCCTCATCTAAATGCTCTAAAGTTCAGATTGAGAATGGAGAATTACATCTAGCGTTTTCATCGAGTCATCGGACAATTAAAAGAAATGAACTTGCAAGAATTTAAATTGCGAGAAAAAAAATAAGATGAAAAAAAGATTAAATCCATGCTCTCAGCCCTTTTGAGATCCATGTAAGATAACACTTCCAAAGCAATATCTTAGTCTGAAAAAATTATCACCTTTGATGACTCGCAATTTCGTTCCCCCCTTTCGGCCGTAATTGCTCAGCTTATAGCGCTTAGATCGGAGCAGTATTGGGAGATTCTTCTGTCTCATCCTTCTTTCAATTCTAGAGGTGCACCATGTGGAGGTTTTCTTTGGGTTATTGGCGGGTTCTGGCACCGAACAGTATCCCCCATCAATTTTATTTCCTTACGCCTCCTGATTCTCATTTTCTCTTTTCTGCTTGGCGTCTTTAGTATTAAAGAAAACATGTACTCCTGCTTGCTTTATATTTTTTACATCCTGCAAAACTGGTTTAGCCAAAATATGGAAAAATGTATAAAACCTTACTAAACAAGTACCTTTATCACCAGATATGTTTGTTGTGAGATTTCAACCTGGACTGTCTGACAAGTATGATTTCAATGCAAATTCAAGCCATACCTAATGTTCCTTTTCACAGATTCAAACTCCTTCCAAATCCATTAAGTTTCGAACAAGGAGATTTTATAGTCAATGAAAGTCAACCTTAGTGGTATTCCAAAAAGAGACCCTTCGGGCGATCTACATGTCCCTTTTGTTTTGTTTTTTTTTGCTACGGTCCCTACATTATTTTCATGGCACTCTTTCGAGTTTTCACCACATTAGATCCGTATTTGTTTAAGAGACAGATAATCATTAATTGAAATAACTTACTTGAAAAATAAAGGTTATTATTAGGCAAAGTATTTCCTTACAGAATCTGAGTTCAGAGGCTCAGGAAATACATCACAATCAATTTCCTAGAGAATCAATGTTCCACTGGTCAAGGCTTTATGAACAACAAAATGACCTTTCCAGTTTAGGACAAAGTTGCCCTTGGCATCATCTTGGAAATGAAAGATTTTCTTTAATACCAACTCACTGGCCCTGAAGACTCTGGGGTTGACCTGCTTATCATGAGCTCTAGCAATTCTCTATTTGTAACATTGTTCATAGCATATCGTTGTCAGCCACTTTTCGTCGATTAGGCAAAATTGGTCCAATTTGTGCTACACCCATTCAATTTCATCAAGCTCAGTCTCCATGAGCACTTGCAGAGATGAAATTTCCACTTTGGTCGATATCACTACTTCCGTGCCATAGACTAAAGAGTAGGGGGTTGCCCCTGTCGAGGTTCTGACTGAAGTCTGGTAAGCCATCAAAGCATACGATAGCATATCATTCCACTCTTCATAGTTATTGATCATCTTTCGGAGGATTTTCTTTATATTCTTATTGGCTCATTCTACTGCTCAATTCATCTTTGGACGGTAGAAGCCGAGTTTCTATACTCAATCTTGAATTACTGATAGATTTCCTATATTTTTTAGCCCTTCAGGTTTTTCGCATTGTTGCTGATGAGTGCTTGTGGTAAACTGTATCTCGACACGATATTTTCTTTGATGAACTCGGCTACTGTCCTTTAATTCACTCGGGCCAAGGAGACAACCTCCACCCAGTTGGTAAAATAATCAATCGCCACCAGGATGAAGCGATGACCACTCGGTGCCTTAGGGGTGACTTCTCCAATGACGTCCATACCCTACATTGAGAAGGACCACATGTCGCCAAGTAATGAAGTTGCAAAGGTGGGATATGGATTTGATCACCATGAATCTGACACATAGCATCTTCGAACAAAGTACATACAATTATTTTCCATCGTTAGCCAGAAATGTTCGGTCCTTATGATCTTCTTTGCAAGCATGAAGCTGCCTATGTAAGGTCTACATATACGACCATGAACTTCTTTTATCAACTGAATGATCTCTTCAACTCTAACACATCTCAACAGGCCCATGTCAAAGGAGCGTTTGTACAGAGTATCCCCGCTTAGGAAGAATTGGCTTGCTAATCTCCGAAGGGTCTTCTGATCAACACTTGATGCTCACTCTGGATACTCTTGATTTTTTAGGAAGTGATTTATATTGTGGTACCATGGGTCTTTGGAAAGTTCAGCTTCAAGCTGGAAATAATGGGTCGGTCGGAGCTGAACCTGAATTGCCATTGAAATCATATCATCCTCTTCCCAAGTGATAGAGATCGCAGATGCCAAGGTAGCTAAGGCATCAGAAAAGTCGTTCTTGAGCCTCGATATGCATTTAAATTCAATCATCATAAACTGCTCGCACAACTCTAGAAGATGATTATTATTGGTAACTAAGGTTGGATCTCTCGTGGCATACTTATTCGTCTCAGCTTAGAATCCCCGAATACTATTAGTACTTTGATCTTCATATCGATGCCTACTGGAGCCTAAAATAAATGCTTCGTACTCAACTCGGTTATTGGTGCTATGGAACTTCAACTTGGAAGCCACCGGATAATGCTGTTTGCTCGGAGAAACAAGAACGACTCCAATTTTGGCCCTAGAGAGTTCACAGCTCCATCAAAATTCATTTTCCAGACTATTTCTTCCTCTTCTTCCTCCACCGCATGAATTGAACTATCAAGAAATAGCGTCTCAAGAGGATGGTGATCCGTTTGGGCTGGATAAGCCAATTGATCCACTATTGCTTAACCCTTCACTGACTTTTGGGTCTTGTTGATCTGGAGATTTTGATGACCAATTAAAAGTTGATGTTTTTGGTTGAACTAATGTGTTTGTTGAGTGTTTCAGAAAAAGAGTTTCAGTTATTGATTGTATCATGAGGAAAATATCAAGGGTGCAAAGATGGACAATAAAGAAATGAAGAGTGTTGAAGATCCTGAAAAAATTAGGTGGAAACAACTCAATACTTTTATACTCTTAATACAACCCGAATTAGGTTCACACACGACACTATTAAATGAGTTATATTTGTGTGTGTTGATTTGATGAATTTTAGGATCCTGATTAACGATTAAATATGTGCTCCTATGTAAAATTGAAAAATAAAAATTACCTAAGTGAAAATCATGTTTAAAATTAAAGTTTAGGGTCAATTCAGTTAATTGAGAAAAACAATCGGTTAACTGAATCAAACATTGAGTTTTGGAGCAAAATTGGTGAAGGAATTGACCAACCAACATCAATCAGTCAACTGATTAGAAAATGATTGGTCAACTAATTGAAATAGTAAAGTTTTAGAGCAAAAAGTGTAAAACCTGCATTAATCAATCAACCGACCAAGAAAGGATCGGTGAACCAATAGTCGTAGTGGAATGGCAGGTGAACTCTCTGAACTAATCGGTCAATCAATTGGAAGGCAATCGGTCAACCAACTGTGCGGGGTTTTGGTAGGGAAAATTCTCTGAACCAATCGGTTAACCAACTGGGTGTTTCGTTTAGCCTAGATTACACGTTGTATCAATCGATCCACTGATAGGTTTGCGATTGGTCAATCGACCGTTTCAATTGAGATTTTTAGGATCTTGGTCTTCTGGTAAAAAATTAGCCATTTTTTATGATTTCAAGAGAGAAATTGGGGGGATCTGATCTTGCTGAAGATATGATCCAAATGTTTTAAACTTATACTAATTTGGTTCAAATATTAAATAATTCTCTCAATTTGGTTAGTTAAATATTTCCAATCTTTGTGATTGATAATTGAGAATTATTTTATGGACTTATTTCAGAGTTTTGAAAGTTATTTTTATTTAAAATATCGCAGAATTGGAAGAAAATATTATATGGGGTCTAAGAGTGTCTTATAGAGGCATATCTTTTGAAAAGTAGCTGTGGGAGGATCTGATACTGGTCTATATAAATAGATATGTGGGATTATGAGAAAATATATCAAGAACATCAGTTCCTAAACTTTTCTAAGAGTTATCATTCTGCTGAGATTCATTCGAGAGAGATATTGTGTTACGTTCTTGATCTAAAGCGCTAATTATTTTGGTGTCACTGATTTGAGCTGTTTTACGATTCTATTTACATTCTTTGGTGTTATCCTGGTGAGATCTTTCCAAGTTATTATTCTTTATTGTGTTTTGATATTAGTATATTTGTTTGGTTGTTAAGATCGTAGAAAACCCGCTTTCGAATTAAAGAGCATAAAAATCTTTTTTAAAATGATTTTGTGTGTTTATTTGATTACATGCTTTATTTTGTGCTACCGATACTTATTTATAATCAGATATTAATTTGCCTCACATTGCATCTATTACATAATAAATTTAGGGACATTAATTGAGTATAATTATATTGAGGTGGTAGAAGCTCCTTGTGGGAAGAAACTCATTATTTTTGTATTTATGACTTTGAACGGATTAGACACGATTGGGTCGGTATCTGGTCATGGTAGCTAAGTTTCAATCTTTTTCGATAAAAATGTTGGCCCAGTGGAATACCCAAGGGGGTGAATTGGGTAATTAAAAATATCAGAGAGAAAATGCTTTAATAAATCAAATAATTAATTTTAATCCTAAATTAATTATTATCTTTATATCACAGCGGAATTATGAAATCAACTAGGTGCACACCAAATAACAAAAATAAATAAATTAAAGATTACAGCACACCAGAAATTTATACTGGTTCACCAAGCTACTCTTGATTAATCCAATTCTCCGAATCCCACGGAGAGTCGCACCCACTAATACTCAAGATCCCTTTAAAGGTAAGAACCAAACCCTCACAACGATTCTTTTACAGGCTCAAAATCAACATTTACAAAATCCTTTTCATAGACTAAGGAAGAATCTCTATTTTTTACAAGTTCAAGAATAACCTAATTCTTTTTAACACAAAGGTAAAAGAATCAAAACCTCACCAACACTCCAAATATCCTTTTACCTGGTAAGGATTGAACCGTTACAAAATTTACACAAATCAATTGTATCCAGGAAGAATTACTACCTCAATCTCTTTACTGGAAGAGACTGAAACCAGCTATCGTTTGATTAAATACACCCAACAGTATCTAATCCGTTACTCAACTTACCAATAAAAATTGAAAAGTAATTTTTCTCACTCGAAGATTCTACCACCCTAGATAAATTAAAACTCAATTAATATCTCAAAACTAGTGATAGAAAATGTGAGATAGTCAAAATCTAATTTTTAACAAAAGATGGGTAGCACGTAATTTAGTACGTAATCAAATTCAAGAAATTATTTATAAAATATTTTCTTTAATAAAAATTAAAAATAATTTCTAAAAATCAATTTCCAAAAATTAAACAAGTAATACAATATAGAAAGTAATTGGAAAGATCTCACCCGGAATCCACCGAAAAAAATAATTAGAGCGTAGTTATTTCAGTTTCAGTAACAGCAATGATTAACAACCAATGGTTATCAAGATTATCTCTTAGAATAGCTCTCACAAAAACTCAATATGATATCTCTTAGAAAAACTTAATATGATCTCTTGATATCTTAATCTCTCTTAATAATATGAAAAAAAACGCAGGTCTATATATGAGATAAGGACAACTCTCTAACCACTAATTCACATAAGTGATGACACTTAATTGCTCTCTTGGACCCCTTACATCATTATGACTTTATTTTGGTTCAATTCACTTAATTATAGTTTTTAAATCTCTCAATTAAATCCCCCAAATATTTCTCAATCTCAATTAAATAGAATAGAAACAATTATATGTACCAAATTGAGAAACATTTAAACTTAATGAACCAAATCAATAGGTATTAAATAATAGGTGTAGCATATCTTAAATATCATAAAATCCCTAAAATCTCTCACAAATCCCAACAAAAAACTGCTACTTTTAGATATGAATTCGGAATTTCACAATATCCCGAAACTGACACACCAGTTGACTACTCGATTCAGGATGTAGCTAAACTAAAGATTCTGTGCCCATTGGTTGACCTATCTGTCGACTTAGAGATTCAGAGAGTTCCATTTCTCTTCACCTGTCGACTTAGAGATTCAGAGAGTTTGCCTGTTTTGTTCGGTTGACTTACCAGTCTACTTAAGGATACTGAATCTCTTTTTTTAAACTCATTTTTAACTCATTCTTATTGATGTTTTCGCCCCTTTAACCAATTTATTTTCTTAATAAGCTCCACTAAATACTTAAATTCAATTTTAATCCATTATAAATATTTCTTTTTCAATTACACATAGGAGTAAATAATTTAGCTAATTAGGATCCTATTAAAAATACATATATTTATAAAATTCATTTAAAAATCTTCCTATTAAAAACTCACATATTTATAAAAATCATTTAAAAATCTTTTTGTGTCGTGTGTGATCCTAATTGGGATATTAAGAGTTGAAATTTAAACCTGAGTTGCTTTCCATAGATTTTTCAAATTCTTCAACCTCTTAATCCTTTATTATCTTTATCATCAAATCTTCATCAATTGGAATTAATAAACTGAAACACTTAAACAAACCATTAGTCCCATAAAAAATATCAATATTTAATTGTCCATCAAAATCTTAGGATCAACAAAAAATATTAGGGTTTGATATTTTCCTAAGTATAAAAAGGTTAGATTATTCTTTTCCCTTGAAAAGAACTAGGTGTTGGTTCTTCCTGAATTGAATTGAGCGAATTGTGAATGTTCCATCCTTACTTGTGAAAATGATACTTGTGAGAGTTGTGAGGTTTAATCTTTAGCCTCTAAAAGGATTAGGTTTGATCTTTAACTTGTAAAAGGATTAGGTTAGTCTTTAGCCTGGTAAAAAGATAAAGTTCTCCCTTAGCATGTGAAAAGAGAAATTGTAAGAGTTTGATTCCAACCTGATAAAGGGATCAAGGATTTAGTGGTTGCGAATCTCCATGGAGCTCGGGGAACTGGATTAGGCAAGATTAGCTTGCTGAACTAGGATATATCTTAGTGTGCTGTATCGTTATTATTTTTATCATATTCTGTTTGTGTGTGCACTTAGAATATAAACATTTATTAGTTGCGTAACAAAGATAATAATTGATTTAGGATAAATTAATTATTTGATAATTTAAGTATTGAAAGATTTAATTATTTAAATTTTTATAACTATCCAATTCATCCCCTCTTGGGTAGCTCACTAGGCCAACAAGTCTTGTAGATAATGTTGAACCTTGTTAATAGCATCTGCCATTTTACAACTTTTCCTGACAAAATCGACTTCATGAAGATATACTTTAAGGGATCCATCTTGGCTATCAAATAGGTAGTCAATAGGAGCACATAATGGCACAGTCTCTGAGCGAACCAGGCCAATGCACAACAGGTTTTCTCCAACAAGGTGTAATTTTTCTCGTACTTCGTGAAACCTTTGCTAAGGTAGTAGATGGATTGTTTCTTCTTCCTGGATTCATCGAGCTATCCGAGAATGGCTCTCATAAAGGAGTTGAGAACTGACAGATACAACAACAACAGAACTCTCCTCTGAGGTGGTATAAGAATGGGAACATTGGTCAAATAGACTTTAATATTCTCCAAGGAATTTTGATAATTGACATTCCATCGCCCATCACTCTCCTTTCGAAGTAGCTTGAAGATTAGCTCACAAGTGGTAGTGAGTTGGAAGATGAACCGAGCTATGAAATTCAATCAGCCCTGAAAACCTTATATCCCCTTCTCATTTTTTAGTAGCGACATCTCACGAATGGCCTTTGTCTTTGAAACATCAATCTTGATTCCATGGAGATTTACCATGAAACTAAGAAGCTTTCCTAAAGTTACCTCGAAAGCACACTTTTCCAGGTTGAGCTTAGTCTGATACTTACAAAGTCTGTCGAACATAATTTCCAAATAACAGTGATGGTTATCGTTCTCCTGAGATTTAACGATCATGTCATCAACGCACACCTCCATTTCCTTGTGTATCATATCATGAAAGAGCGTCATCACTGCTCTTTGGTACGTTGTCCCAACATTTTTGAGACCGAAAGGTATCTCCCTATAGCAGAAGACTCCTCACGATATGGTGAAGGCTGTTGTTTCTTGATCTTCCTCATTCATTAGAATTTGATTATAGCTAAAGAATCCATCAACAAAGGAATAGAGATTTCTCCCTGCGGTATTATCGATGATGATATGAATGTTTGGTAGTGAAAAATTATCTTTCGAAATTACCTAGTTGAGATCACGATAATCTACGTAGACTATGATTTTTCCCGAGGACTTTGGCATTGGAACGACATTAGAGAGCCCTTTGCTGTAGTTATAGACTTCGATAATTTGAGCATTGAACTACTTTATGATTTCCTTCTTAACCTCAAGGCTAATAGCAAGCCTCAGCTTTCTCAACTTTTGCTTGACCGGCACACTTCCATCATTTAGCGGTAACTTATGAGCCATGATACTTTTGTCAAATTCTACCATGTTATTATATGACCAGGTAAAGATATCTTGGTAGGAAACCAAGAGTATCGCCAACTCTTTCTTTTCTATAGCAGTGAGAGTTGATCCAATCTTTACTTCCTTCAACTCTTCCGGGGTCCCCAATTTTATCAACTCAGTCTCGTCAGCTGTGAGAATCGGCTTATTCTCAAATTTCGCAAGGGCTTTTTGGATCTCACCATCATCTGGCTAGTAAGAGTCATCTTATATTTCCACTCCCATCAAATTATGGTCCAGTTCTGTATCGAAATCATACTCATCACACTCTAACTTACTTATATCGCATGCATTATACACTAGAAACTTAGGCAACCTGAAAGAGTAAAATTATAATATTTAAACCATAGATTGAATAAAAAAGAATTGCATTCATTAAATTTAAAATCCATTACAAAGAAAAATCCCTTTCCATCCAGATGGTTAGCAAAATGGAAAGGTGAGTACATAAAATTTTCCTAATTTTATCAAAATGCCAGGCGAATTGGGAGGGAACAAGAATCCAAATTTTGTAGATTTTCGATCACTTTGCTTTGAATACTGGACCCATACTTGGACTTGTCTCCTTTCCCTAGATTACGTTTACAGCTTCCTCGATCAATACTTTCTCTAGGTGTAGCTCAAATTCTATAGCCCCCTTCTCCCTGTTAATAGTTTTTGTCGGATAATTTTTCCCTATCCACTCTTTTTGGCTCATATTCCAACTCGAATCTCTGCCTCTTTTCCTTGACTTCTATTGGCTCTGTTATTCCATCTAGATTCTTACCCAGTCCTCTCCCGGGAATACAGTCTAGAGACTTCATTTATTTAACAACGAAGGCTACAGTGCTAGAGAGTAATAGTGCCAACTCATGTTCTTATTCCTTTACAAAAGAAGTATATAAGAGGCTTCAATATTCTCTTTATCTTTCTCCTAATCTATTACCAGGGCATATCGGCTTATCGCTTGATGGAAAGTTACGACATCCGAATCGGCATTGATTATATACAGCGTGTCGTCAACGATAAACTTGATCTTCGGCATTGATCACATACAGTGTGTCGTCAACGATAAACTTGATCTTCTAGTGTAGCGATGAAGGCATTTCCCTAGCATTATGGATCCATGGCCTCCCTAACACACAGATTGTACAAAGCAGGTATGTCTAGCACTTGGAATTTTACGTTAAACTGCATCAAGCCAATTTCAATCGACAAGTCAATCTCTTTGACTCTCTCTCTAGGCCCCCTCGAATGCCCTGATAACTATTTTTGACAGTCGAATATGTGAAAAATCTATCCCCATTTCTTCCAGCGTCGATAAATGATAGATATTCAACGCTGATCCATTATCAATCAGCACCCGAGCTATGAACATTCTGTGGCTTTCGGTCGTGATATTTAGGGACTTATGACTTGTTCCATCTTCATCAATCTCATCATCGGTGAAAGTGATGGTGTTAAATCCCAGGACTTGCTTGACCAAAGTAACAAATTTCTCCAGAGGGATCGTGCTTAGCAAGTGGGCTTCATTCATGACTTTCACTAGTATTTGTCTGTGTATTTTTTAGGATAGGAGTAGTGAGAGCATCGAGATTTGCGTCGGCCCTTACTGAGTTGCTCTATTATCTTGTATTCCGAATTATTCTTTGCCTTTAGGAAGTCTTGAGCCCTCTGTTCTAACATTGGTTTTTTTAAAACTCTTCTTGGTTCTCTCATAAGAACCCTGATCAAATTTTGTGGTATGTAAACCCTCACAAATCGAGTGATTCTACTGCTTTCTCTTATTAAAATTGGCAATTCCTATCCTTCTCTAGTTTTAGCGATAATCTCATAGTTCCACGAGACCTTATTGAGATTTTTCACTAGCTTTTGGATCGGGAAAGACAAAACCAGAGATTTCTCCAACTTTCCGGCCACCTTTTCTGGATGCAATTCGAACTCTCCGTTGAGAACCTCTGGGTGCAAACAAATACCGTCGATCTCAGCTTTGTTTAGTAATATGATGGCTTCTATGTCATACCCCACCCCGGACACCCGTCACCGTAGGGCCGGCGAGACGTCGACACGACATCATCTTAACGTCAAACCCACTAGTAAACGACAAAGTGCTTACAAAAATATACGACCACAAATTCTGACCATATACAACATCTCTAACTGGGGACACACCCTTTTCTGAATTATAATAACAACAATGAAGCTCTCACAGGTTCGCCTCAGACAACTCCTCTCAAAATATTTTCGTACTACTCCATCGCCGGACTCTACCTAGTGCCAGTAGGGGACCAACTCCTAACTGTTGTACCTGCGAGTGTACTGTCTTCTTAGTAAAATATTTTTAATAATAAAACTCATTCTACAACATCTAAATGGATCAAGCGGAAGTATATAAACACCACATAGCTCGTAAAATCTCCAGTAGATAAGCAGTGAAAATAAAGCGATATAGATAAGTTCTATCTAAATCCATCTAGTATGAAATTATACTAATAATCATAATAAATAATAAATCACCCAATATAAGTAAAACACCACATCTCAAACACACACCTCAAACACACATCTCAAACACACCACTCTACCACAACACACACTAGCTAGCCATAGTGATCGTTTTAACCCCACGATCGGGAGTTGCAACGGTACCTTAACATCCGTAGGAATGCCTTCCTACGAAATATCCACACCCCTTTCGGGGAGAAATATAATCCACACCCTTACGGAGAGAAACATCCACATCCCATGGGAAGAATCCACATCCCTTATGGGGAGAAATATAATCCATACTCATTTTGGGAAGAAACCACACCCCTTGCAAGGAGAACAACTATGGCATCGTCAAAATCATCAGTATAGTTAAAAATCCACATCTTTTATGGGAATAAATATATTTTCACTCCATATCGTCAAAAATTCATACCCCTTATGGGGAGTATATAAGCCACACCCCTTTTGGGAAACATTTCCAAAATCACGTTTTTTACTTTCCTTTTTTAAAAGTACCATCAATTTCAGTAAAACCCATTTTTCCACCTTTGTACCACCGATTTTAATAAAAAAACCATTTCTCCCACCTTAGTTTTTAGAAAACCAAACATTCTTAGAAAACCAGTTACTTTCGAATCTCTTTTAGAAACTAACACAATACCCCAAAAATTCATTTTACCAACTTACCCAAATACCTGCTTGATCCATAAAATTTATAAAATTGTACAGTTTAAGTAAATCAATATTTCATCATACATATATATATATATATATATATATAGTTTGGCAAGAAGACAGTACACTCACCTGGCTACCCGTTCTGAACAGTTTTTCTGACTATCTTCTACTGATACTCCAGTATCTGCGAGCCTAATAATGATAGGGCCTAAATTAATATTTTATGTAAAATAACCGAATCATGCAATACAGGCCCTAAATTCCGTAATTTTCCCCATACACACTTTTTATTATGAAAAATTGTTATTCGGTAAATTTCGTTTCGTTAATAACTACGGTACGCATTTGTTAGTATGAACGGTGACAAAAATTATTAGAATTAATGATTCCAAATAATAATCCCGTTTGCTAATAATTCAATTTAACAACAATGGTAATCGATTTAGATTTTTACCTACTCCGAATCGTCCATCGGTCGCGAGATAAATTTTTGGATTTTGATTGGGGTGTTTGTGTAATTTTTCCTTTTTTTTTTTTTTTTCCTTATTTTCCTTCTCCCTTTTTTTCTTTTTCTGTTTTGCGTTTCTGTTGTCTGTTTTGCTGTCTCGCCGCCGCCGACAAGATCTCGCCATTGATCAAGCCTCGCCATCCCACCAACCGAACCCACATACCTTCGGACAAACGAACCCACACATTTCCACGTCTACCCCCATGCACTGCCGATCGTCCACACACACACACACACTCACTGCTCTTTCTCTCTCTAACTTTTCAGCGACAGCTCCGGCGACACACAGTCACACGCACCATCGGATGAGCCACATACGCACTGACCAAACTCACCATCAATATCAGAACACATACCTACAGACATCACCAAACGGAAACAGAAACACACACCCACAAACCCACCTGATCGCTGGTCGAACGGAGCACACACACACTCACTTGGACCTTCTTACCTGACGAACAGACCACACACGATCAACAGAACATTACATTGCCGACCAGAAAATCACACGCACCATTGATGGATTAAACGCACACACATTGATACACCTAGAAACAAAAATAATAAAAAAAAAAAAAATAGAGTACATGTACACCCTGCCGTCAGACAAGACTAATGAACGGCACACACACACGTCCCGCCAAACAGGACAATGATCAACACCGAAACACACATCACGCTGAAGAACCCACCATCACCGGCGATCATAAATATCCGACGACCCCCCTCCTCTGGTTCTCTCTTTCTCTTCTCTGAATTTTTCTGATTTTGTTTTGATATTTTTTTCCTGATCATAACTATGTATGAGGGTATTTATATGCATGTAAATGGTGGATGGATTTTGGATCTCCTCACTCCACGTCGCCCCTCTTCCCATTCCTCTGTTCCCGTCGGCCGATCTTACAGCACACACGCACTTATGCATGTATATATGTGTTTATATAAAAAATCTTTAGTTAAAATGCACTTTCCTCCCCCTAACTTCCTTTAAGATCCTATTTTAATCATTTTCAACTTTTACAAGTTTCTAAAATCATAATTTCACCCTTACTATTTTCAATTTTTGATTTTTAATTATCCATTTGGATCCCAAGTTTAATTTTCACATTTTCTAAATTTCAAATTTGACCCCTGAACCTTTAATTTGTATTTTTCATTAACAAAAATTTACCCCGAATTTTCCAATACTTTAAAATACGACTATTAATGACGCACGTACTATGATTTGGGCCTTAAAACTCTTCCCTTCTAAAAGAAATTTCGTCCCAAAATTTTTATTACCTAAATGAACAAATGTGGGCATTTGTTTCTCATTTCGTCTTCCCGCTCCCCTGTCACCTCTTCCACTGCTTAACTGCGTCACAACACTTTGACTAATGGGATTGTTTTCGTCCGCAACACCTGGTCTTTACGTCCTAAACTCTGGAATGGCTCCTCAACGTATGTCAAATCTTCTCCCAGTTCGATCGGCTGTGAAATCAACACATGAGAAGGGTTTGGCACATCTTTTCGAAGCATTGATACATGGAAAACGTCGTGTAATCGAGACAACTCTGGCGGTAAAATAAGTCTATAAGCCGTCGTGCCAACCCTGATCTAAATTTTATATGGTCCAATGTACCTTGGACTTAATTTCCCTTTTTTCCCGAACCTTATTATGCCTTTCCACAGAGAAATATGCAAAAACACATGATCTCCCATTTCGAACTCCAACACCCGCCGGTGCTTGTCTGCATAACTCTTTTGTCGACTCTGAGCAATTTTTCAATCTTCTTGAATCACCTTTACTTTGTCTGTTGTCACCTGAGCTATATCCGACATCAATAATTTACGTTCACCCACCTCAGTCGAACAGACTAGGGTTCTGTATCTCCTACTATACAACGCTTCATACAGGGCCATCTCGATTGCCGAATGGTAGCTGTTGTTGTAGGCGAATTCCATCAACGGCAAATGATTATCCCAGCTACCAGGAAATTTTAGAACACATCCCCTCAATATCCTCCAAGGTCTGAGTCGTACGCTCTGATTGACCATCTGTCTGAGAATGGAAAGCGGTACTAAATTTTAGCTTGGTACCTAAAGTAGTTTGGAGGTTTGACTAAAACCTCGAAGTAAATCTCGAATCTCTACTCGACACTATAGATATCGGTGCGCCATGCAACCTAACAATCTCATCGATATACAATTGGGCATACTTTTCAAGAGAATACATTGTCTTTACAGTCAGAAATGAGCGGACTTGGTAAGCCAATCAACTATCATCTAGATAGAATTATGCCCATTTTTTTTTTTTTGAGTACGAGGTAATCCCGAAATAAAATCCATCGTAATATGCTCCAACTTCCACTCTGGAACAGGTAAAGATTGCCACAACCCATTTGGACGTTGATGCTCAATCTTAACTTACTGACAAACAAGACACCTAGCAACGAATTCTGTGATTTCCTGTTTCATTCCGATTCACCAATAATGTTCACGTAAATCTCGGTACAATTTGGTACTACCTGGATGCATCGCATACGCTGAACCATGCACTTCCTCCAATATATCATTTATTATTATTATTATTATTATTATTATTATTATTATTATTATTATTATTATTATTATTATTATTATTATTATTATCCCGAATTCTCTCCAATTGAACGTCTGACTTCTACGCTTCAAAAATACGATCAATCAACGTTTGCCTCAAAGTCAAAGTCACAAGTAACACTGCCGTCTGACCAATCGCCAACTGAACTCATAAAGATCTCAATTCAGCATAAAGATTAGTATGAACTACTCTAATGTGCACGATCGAATCCGCCGATTCCTGACTCAACGCATCCGCTACAACATTAGCTTTTCTCGTGTGATAGTGGATAATGCAATCATAGTCTTTAATCAACTCTATCCAACGTCTCTGCCTCAAATTTAATTTCTTCTGTAGATATTTCAAACTTTGGTGGTCGGTGTAGATTCCACACGTCTCACCATACAAGTAGTGTCTCCAAATCTTTAAGGCAAAAATAATCGTTGCTAGCTCCAAATCACGTGTCGAGTAATTTTGCTCATGATTCTTCAGTTGTCAAGATGTGTATGTGATTACATGACCATGCTACATCAGAACACATCCTAGCCTTTGGTGGGACGCACCACTATAAAACACAAAACCACCCCTTCCGTCGGGAGGGATAGTATTGGTGCCGATATCAATTTACTCTTCAACTCCTGGAAACTCTATTTGCATTTGTCAGTCCACTCAAATTTGGATTCCTTGCGGGTTAAACGAGTTAACGGGGCTGCTATAATAGAGAATCCTTGCACAAATTGTCGATAGTGACCCGCCAGTCCTAAAAAGCTTCGAACTTCAGTCACCTTTCTCAACCTTTCCCACTGAACAACAACTTCCCCTTTTTTCGGGTCTACCTAAATACCATCTCCTGAGATAACATGCCCCCCTCCAAAATATACCACATGATCTAACCAAAATTCACATTTGCTGAGTTTCGCATACATCTGCTTCTCCCGCAACGTCTGCAACACCATTTGAAGATACTCTGCATGCTTGTCTCTACTTTGGAAACATATCAATATATCGTCAATAAATATGATAATAAATTGATCCCGATAAGGTTGGAAGATTTAATTCATCAAGTCCATGAAGGCAGCAGAAGCATTTGTCAATCCGAAGGGCATAACCAAGAATTCATAGTGTCCATATCTCGTACGGAACGCCATTTTCGTCACATCACTGTCTCTTACTTTCAATTGGTGATACCCCAATCGAAGATCTATCTTGGAAAACACTTTAGCCTTCTAGAGATGGTCAAACAAGTTATCAATCCTAAGTAACGGATATTTTATTACAGACGGTCACCCTATTTAGCTGCCGATAGTTGATACATATTCTCAACGTGCCATCCTTCTTCTTCACGAACAAACTGCGGCTTCCCATGAGGAAATGTTTGGTTTGATACATCTACGATCTAATAAATCTTGCAACGTAATCTTGCAACTGCACTTTCAATTCTTTCAGCTTGGTAGGCGCCATACGATAAGGAGGAATCGATATGAAGCAGTTTATGGAAGCAACTCAATAATGACTTCCATCTCCCTATCTACTGGCAACCCTGGCTATTCTTCTGGAAAATACGTCAGGAAAATCTCTGACTACTGAAATATTCGTCGTCTGAACTTCTTTCTGACTGATGTCAATCGCGTGCGCGAGGTATCCCTGACATCATTTCTTTAATAATCTCCTAGTTTCTAAGGCTGAAATCAAACCGACAGGAGTGATAATTATGTCTCCCAAGAATACAAATTCTGGCTCGCCTGAGATTTAAAAGGTCATTTTCTTTTTAAAACAATCCACCGTGGCATGATAGCCGAACAACAAATTCATATCTAGTATTACATCAAGATCGTAAATAGTCAAGGGTAATAGATCTACCAACAACTTCCTACCACCAATACGAAGTGAACTATATTTATACGCAATAACTATTAACACAGACTCATAATTCTCGGCTACTTCCTACACATTATTCTTTATTAATTCACGCTACATTTGCCCATTTCGTATAACTTTTAAATCTGTCTGCCCGTCAACCTAAAACGTATTTCCAAAGTAAATCCTTTCTAGATTAGTCTACATCTTATCTCTTCCGTTTTTACTAGATCGGATTTAATTTCATATCTCCAAATGGTCGTCTCTTTCTACTTTAACCATATAAACCTCACTCTCTAATAAAATCACGAGCACCCCCACACATTTATGATAGAATCTGCGTATCTTAAATAGTAGTACAGTGTGTCGTGTAATTGCATAAATAAAGTGTTGTCTACCAAGTCAATTCAATGAATAATTTAATATTGGACGAATTAAGTGTGCTCTGCCATACTGTTGGTTTAACAATAAATATATTATGTACTACCGACAGGGAATCCCAATGTCAAATACTACTAATAGAATTACTTATCAGTTATAATTTAATATTTCCAACCACTAGCACTCTCACAATCGCGATCCACCCATTACCACTACCAACCACACTACCCGAACCACCAACTGACAGTATCACAACTTCATCGCACCCACTAATTACCAATAAGACAAATAACCATTCACGATGCCAATGTACCATCTAATGTAATGCAATAACTATCACTCACGTTCTTAACCCTCCTATCGATACCCTATCTCATGGCCCACCACTGGTTCGACACCCTATCTCAAAGTCCCTTACTGACTAGACGACTGGCACGTCTTCCTATCTCATGATCCTCTATTGACACAACTACTGGCAAGTTTACAGAACCTATAACCTAGGCTCTGATACCAAAATTGTCACACCCCACTCTAGACACCCGTCACCGTAGGGCCGGCGTGATGTCGACACGACCTCATCTTAATGTCAAACCCACTAGTAAACGACAAAGTGCATACAAAAATATACGACCACAAATTCTGACCATATACAACATCTCTAACTGGGGATACACCCGTTCCTAAATTATAATAACAACAATGAAGCTCTCACAGGTTCGCCTTAGACAGCTCCTCCCAAAATATTTCCGTACTACTCCATCGCCGGATTCTACCTAGTGCCAGTAGGGGACCGACTCCTAACTGTTGTACCTGCGAGTATACTGCCTTCTTAGTAAAATATTTTTAATAATAAAACTCATTCTACAACATCTAAATGGATCAAGCGGAAGTATATAAACACCACATAGCTCGTAAAATCTCCAGTAGATAAGCAATGAAAATAAAGCGATATAGATAAGTTCCATCCAAATCCATCTAGTATGAAATTATACCAATCATCATAATAAATAATAAATCACCCAATATAAGTAAAACGCCACATCTCAAACACACACCTCAAACACACATCTCAAACACACCACTCCACCACAACACACATTGGCTAGCCATAGTGATTGTTTTAACCTCACGATCGGGAGTTGCAATAGTACCGTAACATCCGTAGGAATGCCTTCCTACGAAATATCCACACTCCTTTTGGGGAGAAATATAATCCATACCCCTTACGGAGAGAAACATCCACATCCCATGGGAAGAATCCACACCCTTTACGGGGAGAAATATAATTCACACCCCTTTCGGGGAGAAACCACACTTCTTTCGGGGAGAAACCACACCCCTTGCATGGAGAACAACTATAGCATTGTCAAAATCATCAGTATAGTTAAAAATCTATATCTTTTATGGGAAGAAATATATTTTCACTCCATATCGTCAAAAATCCACACCCCTTTCAGGGAGGATTTTCAAAATCACTTTTTTCACTCTTCTTTTTTAAAAGTACCACCAATTTCAGTAAAACCCATTTCCACCTTTGTACCACCAATTTTAATAAAAAACCATTTTTCCCACCTTAGTTTTTAGAAAACCAAACATTCTTAGAAAACCAGTTACTTTCCACTCTCTTTTAGAAACCAACACAATAACCCGAAAATTTATTTTACCAACTTACCCAAATACCTGCTTAATCCATATAATTTATAAAATTGTACAGTTTAAGTAAACCAATATTTTATCATACATATATATATATAAATAGTTTGGCAAGAAGACAGTACACTCACTTAGCTACTCGTTCTGAACAATTTTTATTGACTATTTTCTACCAATACTCCTGTGTCTGCGAGCCTAATAATGACAGGGTCTAAATTAATATTTTATGTAAAATAATCGAATCAAGCAATGCTGGCCCTAAATTCCGTAATTTTCCCCGTACCCACTTTTTATTACAAAAAATTGTTATTCGGTAAATTTTGTTTCGTTAATAACTACGGTATGCATTTGTTAGTATGGACGGTGACAAAAATTATTAGAATTAACAATTCCAAATTATAATCCCGTTTGCTAATAATTCAATTTAACAACAATGGCAATTGATTTAGATTTTTACCTGCTACGAATCGTCCGTCAGCCGCGAGATAAATTTTTTGGATTTTTATTGGGGTGTTTGTATAATTTTTCCTTTTTTTTTTTTTTTTTTTGCTTTTTTTTCATCTTTTCCTTCTCCTCTTTTTCATTTTTCTGTTTTGCGTTTCTGTTGTCTGTTTTGCTGTCTCGCCGTCGATCAAACCTCGCCATCCCACCAACCGAACCCACGCACCTCCGGACAAACGAACCCACACACTTCCACGTCTACCCCCATGCACTGTCGATCGTCCACACACACACACACACACACACACACACACACACACTCACTGCTCTCTCTCTCTTTCTCTCTAACTTTCTGGCGACAGCTCCAGCGACACACAGTTGCACGCACCATCGGAGGAGCCACATACCTACTGACCAAACTCACCATCAATAACAGAACACGCACCTTGAGACATCACCAAACGAAAATAGAAATACCCACCCACAAACCCACCTGATCGACGGCCGAACGGAGCCCACACACACACACTGATACACCCAGAAACAGAAAAAAAAAAGAGTACATGCACACCCTGCCATCAGACAAGACCAATTAACGGCACACACACACATCCTGCCAAACAGGACAATGATCAGCACCGAAACACACATCACGCTGAAGAACCCACCATCACCGGTGATCATGAATATCCGACGACCCCCTCATCCGGTTCTCTCTTTCTCTTCTCTGAATTTTTCTGATTTTGTTTTGATATTTTTTTCCTGATCATAACTATGCATGAGGGTATTTATATGCATGTAAATGGTGGATGGATTTTGGATCTCCTCACTCCACCTCGCCCTTATTCCCGCCGGCCGATCTCACAGCACACACGCACTTATGCATGTATATATGTGTTTATATAAAAAATCTTTAGTTAAAATGCACTTTGCTTTCCCCAACTTCCTTTAAGATCCTATTTTAATCATTTTCAACTTTTACAAGTTTCTAAAATTATAATTTCACCCTTACTATTTTTAATTTTTGATTTTTAATTATCTATTTGGATCCCAAGTTTAATTTTCACGTTTTCTAAATTTCAAATTTGACTCCTAAACCTTTAATTTTTATTTTTCATTAACAAAAATTTACCCCGAATTTTCCAATACTTTAAAATGCGACTATTAATGACGCACGTACTATAATTTGGGCCTTACATTCTATACGTATGAACTCCCAGATCTTATTTTTCAAGTGATAACATTGCTCGGTCATATGTGCTCTAAATCCCAAGTAGTACTCACAGAAAGCATTCGAAGAAGGAACTTTACTTTTCGGCTTAGGCTCATAGGATAAAGGAGGCGTTAGCATTCCCTATTTCAAACGATTCTGGTATAGCTCGATAATTGAGACCGGAAGGTCTAGTGTTTACTTTTCGTTGTTTTGAAAGTTTACCCCAGTAGCACGAGATGGATAGCCCGAGTTGTATTGTGTTCTTAGCTTTAGGTTGTGGTTAGGAATTTGAGGTGGGGGGTTCTGGTTTGGCTGATATATATCTTAAGCAAGTGTTTGGTAGGCTTGGGGATAATATTGGGGAATGTTGTTTTTGTAAGGGGGAGGTATGTTTTGGTTTTAGTGGGGACGACTTTGGGAATATGGCTGGTTCCGAGGATAATATTGGTTTTGGCGATTTTGAGAGAGATAGTTGCGATATTGGTTGTTTTGGTTCGGATAGTTTTGGGGATATGAAGCTTGGGGCTTGTTTTGGTGAAAGGTTTTGCTGGGAAAAAATGACAACGACTAAATTTTTCTCCTTATTCTTTGCCGGAGTTGACCTATTTGTCAAATCATGTGAGGCCACTTCGATCTTTCCATTTGTTACTCTTTCTTCTATCTTCTCGGCTTGCTTGATTACATTGCCAAAAAAATCCATTGTTGTGCTCGAGAGATCTCGATAGAACGAAGACATTTGAATTAACTTGAAAATCTCTAACCAAGACTCATTGCTCAGTCTAGGGACGACTTTGGCAGCCTCCTCCTTCTACCGGGCAGTATACCTCCAAAAGTTTTCATATTTTCTCACCAGTATTTGGTATAGGGAATTATCATCTGACGCGACATTTTTCTTGTACACATACTGCTCACAGAAGGCCTCGACCAGCTGAGCACCGATCTCTTCAACGATTGTTGAAACATCTTCAAGCAAATGTCTTCGTTCTGAGCATGAACTCCCAACTCCTCCTTATAGTGGCTGACATGCCATTTTGAAGGGCCAGTACCATCATACTTCGTGAACTCCGAAACTACAAAGTTTTTTGGGTACACCACCCGAGGTGGTAGTAACAGCTCCTTGTACGTTGTTTTTTTGGATGGATTCTTCCTTTTCAATTCTTCTATAGTTTTTTCCAATTCCTCCATTTTTAGTACCCAGGCTGGAGGGGGTCTATTATGTTCTTTTCTATTTTTGGTTTTAATCAGCGGGGCTGGTTGATTAGCATTCAGATCATTAGGTGGAGCAATGACCCACTCCGGGTAAATGAGAAACTTCGGTGCAGAGGGGGTCGGGCTATTGGGTGAGGCCTGATAGACATGCCCCTGGCTGGGATATGATGCAATTCCATAGGCGAAGGGATGAGGGCCCATCTGAGGTCCATAGTAGACTAGTGCCGCAAAGTTTGGATTGATATGGTTCGGATTCGGCACAGAGTTCTCCATCTTAGACCTTGGAGAATTTTTATCTGATAATTTAGTTACGGTAGTTCTACTGGATAGGGGAACAGGCACCCCTGAGGTCGGCTTAGTTCGTTGACCTTTTCCATCAACATGTCGCTGGTTTCTTGCATCCGAGATATCTGGGTTACGCGGGAAGATTCGAGATTTCCTTTCGATGTCATCTTGGAGTGAGTCTGGACCTGACTACGAGTGAAGACTGGATTTTGGATGGGAGGGAACCGGAATTGCTTTTCTAGGACCAATTTTCCTATCTCGTCCTATTCTTATAACAACCCTACTTATTAGTCCACGTGCGTCCTAGGTAGCTTTAAAATCCATTCGAGTTCGAAGCTTTCAATTTCGATGACAACAAATCAAAACAAATCATGATTGAGGAAAATTCTTTCGTTACTTAATTCTTATCGGTATTGGAAACTTTCAACTCGTTTGGCTTTTAAAACTTTCTAAGATATCATCAATTCATCAAATATAAAATCCTTTTCCACATCTTGTATAATAGAATCCCGTGGGGATAATATGGATACAAGACGACCGTACTTTTGTCGAAGGGTTTACAACAATATAAGAGCCCGAGTGAAAAGAAAAGAAAAGAAAAACATCTCAACTTATTTACAAAAATGGAAGGAAAAGATAACAAAATAAAATTTAATATTCGAACTTTGGATTAGCTGGACTTGTTAGCTTAAGCGGTTTCAATCATAAGATTCCCGGATAAATGTGATTTTGACGATAACACCACATTTGACGTTTTAAATGAACTAGCAATATTTTTGAAGTATAGATCATTTGAGTATCACCAAACCGTATCATGTAAGATGAATTTAAGTTAAAAAGTATGATTTAAATAAAAGCAATTTTTCATTTCAATAATATTCGCTAGATATTGAACTCAAAACTTTATATAGCGCATGCACACACACACACACACAGTATGTGTATAAAATTGTGATATATTAATCTTGACATGTCCAATATGATTAAATATCACAATTTTGATCATTACATGCTAAAACTGAAAAATCATCTCTTGGTCATAATTATGCAAAATTAGAAATTTATATTTTTAACATGATCATAAGGTACATTGTGTTTTTGGATCATCTAAATATCATGAATATCATTGTCATTTGTTTTAAAAGTGTTTAGAATGAAAACGGTCATAAATAGAGACTAAAAACCCAAAACGGACGAAAATAGAATGTTGCAGGGTAGTCGACTACTTGTGCAGGAAGTAGTCAACTACTTCCGAGCAATATGTTTTCTCTCTCCTATTCTATTTTCGGTTTGACGTTTTGGCGACGTTTGCTTCATCTAATTGATGTATGATGATTTCTATGCTTTATAATGATTGTTAAACATCATTTAATTTGATCTAAACAACATTGAATTGAAGAAAAATTTATCAAAACATCTTGAATATGTAAAGAACTCAATTCACAACTTTTGGTCATGAACCAAAAATTGAATTTGCATATCAAATTTTGTTCGGAATGTTCAAATCATGTTATTACATGTTAGTTTAATGTGTTTTCTTGATATATGTGTGATCAATTGATATGTTTATCAATATATCCAAGATTAATTGACAAATTGGCTCAAAGACTGATTATTCTATTTTCTTCATGTGAAATGTGTTCCAAGTGTTCAATATCTTGAAATGCTTGTATATGCTTAAATGGATTATATAAATGTACAAAATATATTATACATGATGTACTTAAATGTCCAATTTCGTGATCATGTATGTATGCAAGTATGAGGTATGTATTTGTCAAGACTACTAAGTGGTAATTTAATTAAACAATGATTTACTTTATATATGGGGTTGGCTATTTTAAATGCTTAACCATTTAATTGTCTCTCAATTAATTGCTCACCTACCTTCTCCTTATTTTCATGAGCTTGTCTTGAGATAAATCCAAACAACTTTCACTACACATTTATTGAGTATTGAATCCACCACATTATATTCACAAGTTTTCTTCATGGAATCAAGGAAATTTGTCAATATTCAAATTATAATACACGTGATCAATTGAAAAACTATTATGTATTCATTGTATCCGTGAATTGTGCAACTTATTGTTATTGTGGTGTAATTAATTATTATGAAAAGTAGTTGGAACCAAAACTATCCTAGAGCTATTGGAGAGGAGCCTTGCATTTGTGGCTTGACAATTTGAATAGAAACCCTAATGGTCATTTTGCTCTCAAACTCTTTATTTGTGATATCCTCCATACATTCTCTACATATATATAGGGAGGAAGATTGCTGGAAGGTTAAAAATCAAAAGAATTAACTCACCAAGTATCATTAATTCAACTTGAGCTATAAAGATCAAAGAGATACTACCAAAACTTTCAAGCAAATTTCTGTGCAACATCACTTATTTTCTTTATTGATTTATATTCTTGAGTGATTTTGCTCTCAAGCGACGACGATAGATGGTTTGGTCTTCACCCATAAGAAAATCAAAGATAGTGAAGTTCTCGAAGGAGCTTAGGGGAGTGGACTAGGCAAAGGATTTTTGTCGAACCACTATAAATACCGGTGTCAATCTCTCTAACTTTACTTTTTACATTTTCATCTATATTTGTGCTTGTGATTATTGTTTTGATAGAATATCCGCTGTGCACTTCACACAATCACATAAACACTTAGTTTATATTGAGCAGAATGAATTAACGAAAAATTTGCTAACCCCAATTCACCCCCTCTTGGATAATTCTTGGACCATCAATTGTCATAAGAGCTATACTTGTTTAATAGGCTTAAAATCCTAGCAAATCGATCATGGAAAATTTCATTACAACTACCTTTTCCGAAGGTCAATCCATTCATAGACCTTCGTTGTTTAATGGTAATAATTATGTATTTTTAGAAGGCTAGAATGATAGTGTTTTTACAAGCTACAAATTATAAAGCTTGGAAAGTTATTAAAAATAGTCCACATATTCCTATTAAAACTAATGTTGATGGATCTACTACATTTAAGGTAGAATCGAAATTTGATGATAGAGACACCAAGTTAATTTCTATAAATGCCCAAGTTATTAACTTTCTTTATTGTGGTTTAAATGTTTATGAATATAATAGGAATTTTGGATGCTCATCGGATAAGGAGATTTGGGATACTCTTATGATTATTCATGAGGGTTCAAACCAAGTCAAGGAATCCAAGATCGACATCCTCATCCACCAATACGAACTCTTCAAAATGGAAGATGTAGAATTAATCATGGAGATGTATACTCGCTTTACAAATATTTGTAATAGCTTGAATACAATTGGAAAGCCATACTCAATGCCTGACCTAATATGAAAGATCCTTAGAGCTCTTCTCAAGGTATGGGAACCAAAGGTGACGACCATCTCAGAATTCAAAGATCTAAATAAATATACTATTGATAAACTCATTGGTAACTTGACCATACATGAGTTTTCACTCAAAAACATTGAAGAAGAATGTAGAATGAACCAAAAGAAGGGAATAACCTTAAAAACTATTCAAGATGATGATCGTGATGATGAAAGCATCGGCAGCGATGCTAAAAGCGAAATGGCTCTCTTGGCGAGATGAATGAATCGGCTCAATCGGAGATTCTTCAAAATGAAGAGATTCAAAAAAATCGACACAAGCAAGGTTAACTGCAACAGATGTCACAAGCTTAGTCACTACAAAACCGAATTTCCTCAACTCAAGGAGGATCATAGAAAGCCAAAAAAACACCATCACAAGAGCAAAAAGAGAGTTTTCATGGCAACTTGGGATGACACCGACTTAAGTAGCTCAGAGAGTAAAAATAGTGGCGAAAAAGCCAACCTACTTGTACTCATGGAAAAAGAAGATGAGGTAATTCCTATTTCTGAAACTTTTTCAATTGATGAATATGATTAATTACCTGATGCATACGAGGATTTGAAAGAAAAACTGAAAACTTATTTTTCAAAAATGATAAATCTTAACAAAACAATAACTACTCTTTCAAAAGATTTAGAAAAATCAAAATTTGAAATTATTTCATTAAAACAAGAAAATGATTCTTTAAAGAAACGTGATCTTGAAAAAGAAAATGCGTCTTTTAAAAATCAGGTTGATGATTTAATCAAAACAGTTCACAAGTTTACTAAAGGTGAAAATAACTTTAAACTTCTCTCGGAAAGTCAAAACGGTATTTTCGGCAAAATCGGTTTGGGTTTTCATCAACATAAGAAACAAAAGAAATTTCAGAAATTTTTCTCAAAGACCAAAAAGTTTATAAAATATTTTTATTGCAATAAAGTTTGTCACACTATAGATGTTTGCAATGAAAGAAAATTAAAAAATGCTAATGTTAAGGTAAGAAAAATTTTGATGCCAAAGGGAACCTTGGTTTCAAAATCTAACCCTCCCAAACCCAAATAAAACAGGTACCGTTTTGGAGTTATTTGAGGTGCTCCTTGAAGGTTAGTTTTAAGGTAAATATAAGCAAGGACAAATGACTCCTAGATAGCGGTTGCTCACGGTACATGACGGACGATAAAGATAAATTCACATCTTTGACACCTAAAGATGACAGACATGTGATGTTCAGAGACAACTTTAAGAGTAAAATAATTGGTATTGGTAATGTTGGTAAAGATGCATTTATCATTGAAAATGTTTTACTTGTTGAAGGTTTAACATATAATCTCTTAAGTATAAGGGTGAAATTTTTTAATTTGTAATAGAAATTCTAAATTTTTTATTAAAATTGTAATTCTAATATTACATTGACTAATAATATTTTTGATAATCGATTATCATTTTTTGTAGATTAAATTATTAACAAGAAATTTTTTGTAATTATTGCTATGATAATTTTTATACAATTAATATTGACTTAGAAAATTGGGCATTTAGTAATTTCGTATAATAAAAAAAATTGGGAATGAGAAATATTGCATTTTTTAGGACACGTACTGTATATTAGATTTATTTAAATAAAATTCTTAATTTAGGCTCTGTCATTGTTAGGTTCACAGGCGACGCCGACCACTTTTACATTACGATAGTAGCAAATTTAGTAGCACAAAAATTTAAGTGAGTGTAATGTCTTCTATGTAAATTATAAAATTATATTTTGGTACTAAAATGTAAAAAGAAAAGGTTTATTAAAATGAATTATTTTATAACGTTACGTGGAACAAGTAAATTTTTAAATGCAAAAAGTGATTTTTATTATCCAGCTATGTCATAGTGTATTCCCGACAGGAGAGCATGTCCTGCAGGATGTTGTTGGTCCTAACAGGAGGACATGTCCTGTAAGACGTATTGAGATCTGACAGAAGGGCAAGTCCTGTAGGTGATTGATATCTGTTGTTATTGTTGTTGTTGACGATGATGATTATTATCATAATATGGTGATTTATACTACGTGTTGACTCCTACTATTGGAGATATTAAATGGCCTTAATAGTGATGGCAACCTTAGATTGTATAGTTGTAAACGTTACGGTACTATCATAACTCCCGATCGTGAGGTGAAACGATTCTATGGTTAGTACGAAAATATGTGTCTAGTATTTTATCATATATCAAAATAAGCTGATTGATTAATTTGAATGCATTTATTTTATTGTGATAATAGTTGTGAAATTTTATTTCGGCTCAATGTACAGTTACCTTTATATTATGTTTTAAAAAATGGTATTTGATAATTATGCTTGATCCATAAATTATTTTTATATTATGAAGACAGTACACCTATAAAATATTTGATCTCAGGTACCGTAGTTAAAGACGGGTTCACTATTAGCACTAGGTAGAATTAGAGGATAGTGTCATTTTTTTTAAATTGGCATGACTATTGTGAACCGTGAAAGGTTCAGTTTTATTTTCTAGTTTCGTTGTAGATATTTGGGACATGTGTATTTCTGAATTTGGAAGATAGTAAATATATTTTTGAAAAACAAAATCTAAATAAGTACATGTTTATATATTTGTTGGTTGGTCGAGTGATATCAAGTCGACGTCATGCCCAGCCTTGGGCGTTGGGGGCCCGGGGAGGGGTTTGCCAGTTTTTGGTATCAGAGCTTAGGTTATAGGTTCTGTAGACATGTCAGATTGTCTCGTCAGTAGTGGATCGTAAGATAGGTTGTTGATAGGTTGGTTCAGCACGTGAGTTATAGTTATTTTATTGGATTAAATAGTACATTTGTATCATGCATTGTTGTTTGCTTTGTTAGTCATTTTACTTATTACAGTTCATTTCAGATCTTGACTATGGATCATGAAAAGAAAGTAGTGGGAATTCTGGACTCCAAAGAAAAAGGGCTGGGTTGCAGGAAAGCTTGGATGCCATCGAGCGAATTTTACAGGCTACTACACAACTGATAGAGCAACAGACAAAGATGGTGGAATGCCAGAAGGCATAAATCGAAATAGCCACTCCTCAGGCTGTACTCCTAAAAAATATTCAAGGAATTGGACCCCCTGGCTTCTACGGGAACTGTGAGCCCTACTGATGCTGAAAATTGATTGAGGAGCATAGACACGTATTTGAGGCAATGGGCATTACCGATGACAACCGAGTTCGTAATAGCCCGAAAATTATATTTTTGAAAAATATTATTTTATATAAATTTAATATTTTTGGGGATACTTTTGTAAATTTGTGGTATAAATATATGCCTGATAATATTTAGAGTTAAATATTAAATTTATATTTTTAAAAATATTATTTTTATATTTTTTGTTGTTTTGTATATTACGTAAATTTATAATAAATATTTGATAATTTTAGGTAGATAAATGTAATTATTGAGTTTAATAGGAATTACTTTATAATTATGGAGGTTAAGTGTAATTTTTAATCCCTTAACTATTAAGGAAGTGAATTGTGGCCGTGAATTAAACAAAAAAGAAAGGAGAAATTCATGGTCACAAGTTGATCCTTCTCATGTTTTTTGATATATATATAGAGAGAGAAAGAGAGAGAGAGAGAGAGAGAGAGAGAGAGATATGATACGTGTGGTTGGGGTAGTAATATCAATAATAGCCACAATAAATTATTAATAAGAACATAATAATGGAACTTAAGCTTAAGTGATCAGAGTATGCATGTAGAGAACATATCAAAGAATACATATATAATAAGCATGTTAAAAAGGTATAAGGTAATAGATATTGAATAATTTTGGAGCGAGAAAAATACTATTTCGGTTCGGATTTTGGTTTCGGATTTTAGCTAGAATTTCTAACTCTTTTAATATATGTATTTAATTTTCCTACTGTGTGATTTATATTATTATTGTTGTTGAATTTTAACTGTTAAGTTTTATAAAATAATTGTGATTATGTGAAAATTATGTGAAAATCATGCCTATGTGTTTTATGTGTTGTATTAATTAAATGCACGTATTAGAGGGGTTGAAATTCTACTGAGCGTTAGCTCACAACCCCATAGTTTTGATTGCAGAGCTGGTGAGAACGAAACGGCGACATGAATTATATTAGAATTTTTGTTTGTAATAATTGTAGTTAATATTTACTGTTGTAAAAAAATTAACTCGATAAATTGAGTATAATTATTGTTTTGTACTGAAAAATTTAAATCGATAATTATAATTATTGCCGTAATTGTATATTATATTACAAATTTAAACTTTAGTGTTAAATTGATCGTGTGTCAAATTTACTGGTTAGCTTGTAATGTATATATTATAACTTTAGTATTAAATTATATTTATATTTCATTGATTATTTATCGTAGTAAATTCATTCGGAAATTCGATAATTAGAATTATCGTCGTAGTTGGTAAAATATCTCAAATTTTTGGGGGACAAAATAGTGGTCGCACGGTGTTAGCGTTAATTCTTTGAGGAGAGAAATCACGTGGTGGTCCTGGGAAACCAGGTGGTTACAGAGTTTTTCTTGCCACCTTCCAGTTGAAAGGGGAAACCAAACACTGGTGGGAAGAAATGAAGAGGCTAAACTCGATTCTAGACAAAGAGATTTCTTGGGACCAATTTGTTGTTGTATTTAATTAAAAATATTTTCCTGAATCCTATCAATTCGAGATGGAGGAGCAATTCATATTACTGAAACATGAGAAGATGTCAGTTATGCAATATGAAATCAAATTGGATGCCATGTTTTGATTTGCTCCTAATCTGGTGAAAACTGAGGAAAAGAGATAAAGAAGATTTCAGAAGTGACAAGAATTGCAGATACGTTCAAGGTCAACTGGCAGGCAGATCAAAAGTTATGCGGAACTAGTGATCATGACAAAATTAATAGAGAAAGATGTGCAGAAAGCGGTCCAAAACCATGAACAGTACAAAAAGAGTTGGTTCGATCCATCTAGTAGATATTCAGGCAGCACCTATCGAGGATCTGACCCTCGACCACAACCTCCTCAGGCTTCGACAGTTGATAAGCTGGTTAGGAGCCAAGGCCCACGGCAATCGTATTCTGGGCGGCGACAGAATGTACTTGGACAAAGTTACTATCAAGAAGGGCAAGGTGGGAGTCAAACATTTAGTCGCGTTGGATCAACTATATGCTATTAATGTGGATTACTAGATCATTTCGTTAGAAACTGTCCTATGGCGGGTTCGATATGTTTCTGTTGTTATGAGTCAGGCTACATATCCTCATATTGTCTGAAAGTTTGCTGCTACACCTACACCTTCTGTGAGCCGTGTGGCTAGTGTTGGCCCTAATAGTGTTTAGGGGCGTGGTAGAGGATCGACCGGTAGACCTTCGACTCGGGGTCGTTGGTAGCGATTTTACTTGTCGTTACAATACTGCAAGTATATGGGTCAAGTTTTAATAGTATGGGAATAGTAAGGGTTGTTGTATCCACAGGGATTGGTTTAAATTGTCGTAAATTACCGCAATTATTATAACTTAACTTTATTTAGGCGATCAAATTTTTGGGTTTTTATAAAAATAAACTAAAATAAATATAAATACAAAAATAAAATAAAATATGGATTTTCTATGCACAAATGTTTTAGGGGCTTGATTTCATATCGTTATTCTCATGTTATCCTATTAAGTAATTATTAACTGATTTCGTTCATTCAATAATCAAGGTCCCCTTGTAATTGCTCTCTCATTACCTCTCCCAAACGTTAAGTGAGAGAATATGTAAACACTTCAATATTGATATCCCTATCGAGTATTTAGGTGAAAACATTTGTTAAACCCGACCTTAAAGATTACGCAAGCTCTAAATATCTCCCGATCTATTAAAACTTACGTTGTGTTTAACCCAAGTTTGAACCTTAGATTACCTCTCCTGAGTGTCAAATCCCAAGTTCTCAATTCAACCGAAATACCATATGTGAGCATAAATTGGAAGCATTAAGAAGGAAAACACAATTGAATAGAAAACCTAGTTGGTAAATTTAGAACTCGATCACCTCCCGATTTCACAAAATCCTAAATTTCCAACTAGATTATTTAGGTGTTGATTTTCTCCCAGACTTACAACAATCTAAATTATGCACTCCCAATTTCGGTTACGAATTCAACTTCTCCCGAGTATAAAATTCACAACCTAAAATATCCTAACTCGTTGACCACATGAATCAAACACATTAAACCTTAGAGAAGCATAAAATGGAATTAAAACTAACAATTAACAAAATAGTCTAAACATGGTTTAAACGAGACTACATCAAGCCTTAAATTAAATTACGAACACAACATAGATAGATCCATAACCATCTTTTCAATAAATTTATAAATGTAAACATGTTCAATACAATATTACAAATACAAAATTAAATCAAGGCTAGGGAGAGAAAATGGAAGAAAAAATGTTTATTGTGGGCTTGAGCTCCAAATCGTTAATCCCAAGTGCCACTAATGGTGTTTTCTTCTTCAATCTCGTATCAAAATGCCACCATCCGGTGTTTTCTCGCCCAAAATTGCCGGTTGTCTCTCCCAAAATGGCATTTTCTTCTTCCTCTTTCGTTTATCTTTGGTTTAAGCTAAAAATGGGTATTTATAGGGCTGAAAGGTAGGGTTTTAGGTTGCAAGTCTTACAGGAGTGTGCTGTACTAGGGCATAGCGTGCTATGGGCAGAAGATAGCCCATAGCTTCTGACGGGAGCGTGCTACAGCACTCGTTGGGTAACACCGATCTATTTCATATTTTAGACATAAAATTCTCATCCAAACTTTGATTGAGGTTATTCAAAAGGCTATGGAAAGCTAAGAAATAAATATACAACTTTTAGGTTTTGAGGTTTTCCAAATTCAGATTGCATAGTGGTAAAAATTGGTCTTAAAATTATAGCACCTGCACATATTTTGTATCTTTTCTCCCATTTATTTATATTCCTACCACACTAAAACACATTAAACTAACAAAAATACTTGAAAACACACAAATATTTGAATCTAAAAGTACTTGATTTGTTGGTAAATAAATCACTCATCAGTCATGTATTTTCTACTACCCAGCAGGATGCCTAGGCTACCCCGAATTTTGTTACAAGCATCATATCTTTATATGATTGAGATGCATGTATACTTATTGATCCTGGTTCTACTCATTTATTTGCTTCGACGACCTTTATCATGCATGTAGGAAAATTTTCTATTTTGTTTTTTGTCATATAGTATTATTATCTCTACCCCTGTGGGTGAGTCAGTGTTGATAGATAGTGTGTATAAAAATAGTTCACTTCGTATTGGTAATAGAGAATTGTCGGTGGATCTATTACCCCTGAATATTCACGATTTTGATGTGATATTGGGTATGGATTTACTATCAGGCTATTATGCCACAATCGATTGTTTTAAAAAATGAAGTTACTTTTTGAGTATCAAGTAAGTCAGAGTTCGTATTTTTTGGGGACAGAATCATTACCCACTGTTAGATTGATTTTGGTTCTGAAGGCCAGGAAATTATTAAAGAAGGGATGCTAGGGATACCTCGCGCATATGATTGATACTAGTCAGAATGAGGTACAAGTGGCAGATATCCTAGTGGTTACGGATTATCCTGATGTATTTTCAAAAGAATTGCTAGGGTTGCTAGTGGATACAGAAATTGAATTAACTATTAAATTACTTCTAGGTACTTCTCCTATATCAATTTCATCCTATTGTATGGAACCTACCGAGATAAAAGAACTAAAGATTCAGTTGCAAGATGTATTAGACCGAAGGTGTATCAGACCTAGTGTTTCTCCGTGGGGAGTTCCAGTGTTATTCGTAAGAAAGAAGGATGACACTCTGAGAATGTGTATCGATTACAGGTAACTGAATAAGGTGACGATTTGTAATAAATTCTCATTGCCTAGAATTGATGATTTATTCGATTAGTTGCAGAAGGCCAAGGTATTTTCCAAAATAGATCTTCGATCACGATATCATCAGTTGAAAGTCAGAGACAGTGATATGTCGAAGACAACATTCCGTATGAGGTATGGGCATTATGAATGTCTAATTATACCATTTAGGTTGACAAATGCCCATGCTGCTTTTATGGATCTGATGAATTAGATCTTGTAGCCGTATTTAGATTAGTCTATCTTCGTGTTTATTGATGATATATTGATTTATTCCCAAAATAAAGAAGAGCATGCAGAACATCTCAAGATTGTGCTACAAATTTTGAGAGATAATTAATTATATGTGAAATTCAGTAAATGTGAGTTTTGACTGAATAAAGTTGTATTCTTGGGGTATGTTATCTAGGGTGATGGTATTCAAGTTGACCTAATTAAAGTCGAAGTTGTGGTTCAGTAGGAAAATTCGAAGAGTGTGACAGAAGTTCGAAGCTTCCTAGGATTGGCAGGTTACTATCGCCGATTTGTGCATAGATTTTATGTTATAGCCACCTCGTTGACCCATTTGACCCACAAAGAATCTAAAGTTTAGTGAATTGATAAATGTGAACAGAGTTTTCAAGAGCTAAAAAATGGACAGATATCAAGGCCAATACTTTATGTCCCGACAGAAGGTGGTGGCTTTGTGATTTATAGTGACGTTTCACATCAGGGGCTAGGTTGTGTACTGATGCAACATGACCATGTGATTGCATATGCCTCTTGAAAGTTAAAGAATCATGAGTGTAACTACCCGACGCATGATTTAGAGTTAGCGGCGATTGTATATGTCTTAAAGCTCTTGAGATATTATTTGTATGGCGAGACATACGAGATATACACCAAGCACCAGAGTTTGAAATATTTGTTTACTTTAGAAGGAACTAAATCTAAGATGGAGGCGTTGAATGGAGTTGATCAAGGATTATGATTGTATTTTCCATTATCACCTTGGAAATGCCAATGTGGTAGCAGATGCATTAAGTAAAAAATTGGCAGGTTTGGTTGCATATCTTCGAGTTGTTCATACTAACTTATATGTTGAGCTAAGATCCCTAGGAGTCTAGTTGGAAGTTGTTCAGATGTCATCGTTGCTTGCAACTTTGATCTTGAGACCAAGGTTAATCGACCGTATTATAGAAGAAGAGAAGTCGGATGTCCAATTGGGAAAGATCAGATATGAAGTGAAAAATGGTCAGAGAACCAACTATCGCGTCAGAGATAATGATGATGTCTTGATGTTTGAGAATAAATTGTGTGTACCTAATAATGCCGATTTGAAGAAAGATATCTTGGAGGAAGCGCACAGCTTAGCATATGCAATGCATCCAGGCAATACCAAAATATATCGAGACTTGCGAGAACACTATTGGTGGAATGGAAATGAGAAATTGTAGAATTTGTTGCCAAGTGTCTTGTCTGTCCGCAAGTCAAGATCGAGCACCAGTGTCTAGGTGAATTATTGCAGCCTTTGCCTATCCTAGAGTGGAAGTGGGAATATATCACAATGAATTTTGTTTTTGGGATTGCCCTATACTCAAAAGGAGTATAATTCTATTTGGGTGATTGTTGATAGACTTACCAAGTCTGCTCATTTTCTGGCTGTGAAAACCACGTACTCCATGGACAAGTATGCAAAATTATATATTGACAAAATCGTCAGATTGCATGGTGCGCCAATTCCCATTATATCAGATAGAGATCCAAAATTTACGTTGAAATTCTGGCTGAATCTTCAAGCTGCTCTAGGTACCAAGTTAAAATTCAGTACAACTTTTCATCCTCAAACAGACGGCCAATTAGAGTGTATGATTCAGACATTGGAGGATATGTTTAGGAGTTATGTTCTAGAAATTCCTGGTAGTTTGGATGATCATTTGACGTTAATGGAGTTTGCCTATAACAATAGCCACCATTGAACAATTGAAATGGTACCATATGAAGTCTTGTATGACAAAAGATGCAGAACTCGAGTCTATTCGACTGAAGTTAGAGAACAAAAATTGTTGATGCTTGATATAACTTAGATGACGGTGGAAAAGGTGAAAGTGATTAAAGAAAAACTGAAGATTGCTCAGAGTCGGCAAAAGAGTTATGTTGATAATCGTAGATGAGAGTTGAAATTTGAATTGGGTGATTACGTGTTTTTACGTATATCCTCGTGGAAGAGCATAATGAGATTTAGGAAGAAGAGAAAGCTAAGTCCGAGATACATCAAGTCATATGAGATTCTAGAATGGGTTGGCACAGTGGCCAATCAACTAGCCCTATCGCCAGAATTGTCTAGATTATACGATGTTTTTCATGTATCGATGCTTAGAAAATATGTGCAAGACCTTTCACATGTGCTGACTTCTCAACCAATCGAATTGAAGGAAGACTTGTCTTACGTTGATGAGCCAATACAGATTCTAAACCGTAAAAATCAAGTATTATGGACGGAAACAGTTATGTTGGTGAAGGTACTATAGCGCAGTCACTCCGTGGAAGAGGTGACGCGGGAAAGAGAAGAGAAGATGAGGAATAAATATCCACATTTATTCGTTTAAGGAAACAAAAATTTTAGGACGAAATTTCTTTTAGGGAGGAAAGATTGTAAAGCCTAATTTTTTTGGCGCATACATATTTTTAGTTGCATTTTAGAACATTTAGAAAAAATAATGGGGTTCATTGCTTTATTTAAATTTACCTTGCAATTTTTAGGGGTTGTTGTGATATTTAAAAATTTGATTTTAAAAACTTTAGGAGCTAATATGTTAATTTTAATTTTGATTTTTAAAAGTTTTGAGATATAATTAATATTTTCTTTATTTCGAAAGAGATATTAGTGTAAACAGATAAATTAAGACAAAATAAATAAATAAATAACATGAGGATAAAATCATTGCCTTCCTAAGGAAGGCAACCAATTTCATCCATATATTTATATATACATATGAGAAACATGCCACATGTCATAAAAATAGAGAGGGAGATAGAGAAAGAAAGGCGGTGGGAATTGCTTCAACACATACAAGATTTTTTTTTCCTCTTTCATTGTACTAATTAGTCTCTCTCTATCTTTACTAATTTACACTCTCTCTTACCTCTTTGCTCTCACTCTTTCTACACACTCAAGTCTAAGGTGAGTTTTATGATTTACTTTTATTATTTGTTTTTTGTGCTATTTTAACAATATATATATATATATATATTATTAAAATTTAAATAAAGATATATAAAGGGTGAAATTTTTAATTTATAATAGAAATTCTAAATTTTTATTAAAATGATAATTCTAGTATTACATTGACTAATAATATTTTTGACAATCAATTAATATTTTTTCTGTAGATTAAATTATTGACAATAAAATTTTTGTAATCGCTACTATGATAATTTTTATACAGTTAATATTGACTTAGAAAATTGGGCGTTCAGTAATTTCGTATAATAAAATAAAATTAGAAATGGGAAAGATTGCATTTTTAGGGTCATGCATTGGATATTAGATTTATTTAAATAAAATTCTTAGTCTAGGCTCTATCATTATTAGGTTCACAAGCGACGCCGACCACGTTTGCATTACGACAATAACATATTTAATAGTGCAAAAATTGAGGTGAGTGTACTGTCTTCTATGTAAATTGTTAAATTATACTTTCATACTAAAATGTGAAAAAAAAAAGTTTATTAAAATGAATTATTTTATAAAGTTATGCGGATCAAGTAAATTTTTAAATGTGAAAAGTGATTTTTATTATCCAAATATGTCATAGTGTGATCCCGACAGGAGGGCATGTTCTGCGGGATGTTGTTTATCCTAATAGGAGGGCATGTTTTATGGGACGTTGTATTGAGATCTGACAGAAGGTCACATCCTGCAGGTGGTTGACATCTTTTGTTGTTGGTGTTGTTGTTGTTGTTGACGATGATGATTATCATCATGATATGGTGGTTTATACCATGTGTTAGTTTCTACCATTGGAGATATTAAATGACCTTGACACTGATGACAACCTTAAATTGCACAGTTATACAGGTTACGGTACCATCATAACTCCCGATCGCGAGGTGAAATGATCAAATGGCTAGTAGGGACATATGTGTGTGGTATTTTATTATATATCAAAATAATCTGATTGATTAATTTAAATGCATTTTTTTATTGTGATAATAGCGGTGGAATTTTATTTCGGCTCAATGTGTGGTTATCTTTATATTACGTTTTGCAAAGTAGTATTTGATAATTATGTTTGATCTATAAATTATTTTTATATTATGAAAATAGTACACCGATAAAATATTTAGTCTCAGATACCGTAGCTAGAGACGGGTCCACAACTGGCACAAAATAGAGTCAAAAGGTGGTGTCATTTTTTTATGTTGGAAGGACTGTTAGGAACTGTGAAAGATTCAATTTCTTTTTGTAGTTTTGTTGTGGATATTTGGGACATATGTATTTTTGAATTTTGAAGATGGTAAATATATTTTGAAAAACAAATTCTATATCAATACATGTTTATATATTTGTTGGTTGCTCAGGTGATATCAATTCGATGTCAAGCCCGGCATTAGGTTTTTGGAGCCCAAGAAGAAGAGTGACACTAGGTTTCAATCTTTTCTGGTGAAAAAGATTGAGATTTGATCTTTATCATAAGGTATAAAAATGTTAGGTTATTTTTTTCTTGCAAGGGATTTAGGTTTTGATTCTTCTTGAAATTGAATTATTTTTGAGTGAATTGTAAAAGTTCAATCCTTACTTGGGAAAATGATACTTGTGAGTGTGGTGAGGTTTGATATTTAACATGTTAAAAAGATTTGGTTATGATTCTTCCTGTAATAAAATTATGTTAGTCTTTACCTTGGTAAAAAGATAAGGTTCTTCCCTAAACTGGGAAAAGAAAATTGTAAAGGTTGATTCTGAGTCTGATAAAAGAATAATTGTAAGGGTTTGGTTCCTACCGTTAAAGGAATCAGGGGTTTAGAGGTTGCGAATCTCTATGGAACTCGGGGGACTGGATTAGGCAAGGCTAGTCGGCTGAACTATGATATATCTTGGTGTACTGCTTTATTATATTTTTATCATATTCTATTCGGGTTTGCACTTAGAATATAAACACTATCCGCTGCACAACAAAGATAATAATTGATTTAGGACTGGCCCTATCAAATATTGATCAAGCTTGTCCCAATTTTATTTGCTCATCCATGACATACCCCTCATAGAACAACATGTGAAATATTTGCACCATACCTCATTTTGGAGCACAATCAATGCTCTGCGCAAAAATCAAGAGTCAATAATCTCATTCTATAATATTGATAACCTCATCACAAACATCATACTATAGTACCGGCCCTGAAGGAAGGCGTTCAAGCTTGGGCCACGATGTGTCAAATTTACCAGCAATGATGTACAATTGATATTTGGATTAACAAGTGGCAAAGTGCCAATTCTCGGTAGGTATAAAAAAAAGTGACTGCTCGTTCCTAACGTGACAAGGTTTCAACAAAAACAAGTTAAGTGTTGTTTAAATAAAGGGTCTAGTGCATTCAACACTCGAAAAAGATGGGGGAAAAGATGTAAAATATGTTGTACGATTGCTTTGTTTGCACCTACTCTCAACTTGTTTGTTTTTTTTTTTTTTTTTGGCAAACAAGGAATAGGCAATTAAAGCGTCAAACTTTCTGCTTATCTAGAATTTGAAAACAATGGTAATGTATAACTGGGTCAAGCGTATACACTCAAATTTAATTTTATCGATTGAATCGAGTTATCAAAGGCCATCCTTTGTCATTGGTTGCGTGATTGCCTTGCAAGTTAATTGACTTTGTATGTTTCTCAGATTGTTTGAATAAGTACAACTTTACAATTTGTTTATTTTTTTTAAGTTTTGGTTATGCGAACACATGCATTCAGTGTCACCTGTGCCAACTAAAATTACTGTTATACCTCCATGGATGAAATGGGACATGATGACACTCATAACAGTCTAGCTTACAAATGTTTAGCCTAACTGTCGTTCAGGTATGTCAAGTATGCCAAAATGTAACATCTCTTTCCAAGTTGTACATGTTGAATGTAACCTACGTTACTATGTCAGTGTTGAATATAACAACTAATTCCAATATTGTGCGTGTTGAATATAACATCTCTTTCTACCATTGAAAATCAAATTGTTGTTGTTGAGTGTAACACTAATATGTTATTATGTCATTCCACCAATATGATGTTATTTACATGTTGGATAAAACATTAGGTGAAGGGTAGTGAAGTAAAGGAGATGTTATTAGAGATCAGACAAGGGATTATGCTTCCCATTATGGTGACACAGACACGAGTTCTTCTGTTTCAAAAGGCAAACCGAATGGCAAAGGAAAGGTATCTTCCACTATTGATATCTATTGATATGCCATCTTTTGACCTACAAATATCACAACAATTCAATGAAAAGATGGTTGAATTTCATGAGGTATCGCAAAATTTAACAAAGTTGGTCAAGAGGAACCAGAGGCTTTCACAAAAGTGTGAGGCATTAAGGGCTTCATGTAATAAGTTGAAGAATAAAAAAACAAGCAAATTGGAGGCTTAGATAGAGGAGTTGATGGATTAAAAACGAAGAATGGTTGAGAAGCTAAGGCCTCGTTTGGTTAGTGTTTCCAACCCAACCCAACCCAACCTAATAATTCTGGGATTGATTTCTGGGAACGCATTTGGCAAACACAAAACTCAACCCAACCCAACCTAAAAAATTAGAATTGATTCTCAAAATCCTAAGGAAATGAGAAACAAAAAAAAAATATATATTTTTTTTGTGCCCAAAAAACTCAACCCAACTTTAGGGACACGCTCGGAATTTTCTAAAATGTTAATGAGATCCACCATTCAACTTCTATTGAGCTCAATTTTTATTTTTATTTTTCTCCATTCTCCTCCGTTCATCTTCTCTCTCTTCCTCACCATTCTCCTCTGTTTGTCTTCTCTCTGCAGCACTGCTCCTCGCCATTCTCCTCCCCAAGCCGGCCATCGTCGTCGTCGAAGTTCTTATGGTTGAAGATTATAGTCATTGGTTCCTCTTCCTCGCCATTCTCCTTCGTCTTCGCCAAACTCTTTCTCGCCAGTCGCTATCGTCTCTATCGTCTTTGACAAACTCATTTTCGTTCTTCTCCGTATTCGCTGAACGCGTCTTCGCCGTCCTCGCCATCATCTTTTTGTATAAATCAGGTGCGTAGAGCAAAAATATAGGAAATTGGAGCAAAAACGATGAGATCGAACCAAAGTGGTTCGAAGTTACGGTGGATAAACTAGCTCGGAGGCTAAAAGATGAAACAGGCCCACCGCTTAGGCGTCCAGACCACCTCCTAAGTGGTGAAGATGCTGAGAAGAGCAAAATGTTACTGACGGATGACCGCTTAAGCGAAGATTCTATCGCCTAGGCGGAAATCCAGCAGAGGACGCAGATGGGCTACTGACAGCCGCTCGCCTAGGCGAAGTTTTCTTCGCCTAGGCAGAAATCCAACAGAATGTTCTCCCATTCCACCGCCTACTTCACCGCCTAGGCGATCAGACCAAACCGACCTGACTCTACCTAGGCGCAATTTTCACCGCCTAGGCGGATTTGCCCTGCACAGTCTTGAGATATTTTTAGATATTTTTGAGATATTTTGGCTATAAATACCCCATCTCCTCCCCCTTGGCCGGTAAGACTCTCTTGCCCCCATGGATTTTTGAGCCCCTTAGGCTATATCTAAAGGTATAGTTAGGGATTTTAGTGGTGGAGCTCACATCTCGAAGTGGAGAAGACGGCGAATCTATCGTAGAGCGTTCTTAGCGGTTTATCTTCGGACGAGGCTAAGCTCTTCAATTGTTTTTCCTTATTTATTTATCTTATGAGTATGTGAGCATGTTTAGCTCGTTATTTTCTGTATATGCAGCTATGGCCTCGAGTTAAATATGGATTGTAGTAAGGATTAACACTTAATTTATAAATTCGTTGTTTGGATAATTTTGGTGTTTCATTTGTGATTGTTCTTCGTAGTTTGATTGTATTTATCGTATTGTTTGTTTATTATGCTTGGATTGATAAATGGAGAATACGGGGTTTTGACAAACCTCGGATTCGGATTAAGGTAAACAAATGTCACGATTCTATAATCCGGTCGGGGTTTGAATCATGGACAATCGATGACGTGGGGCAAGACACACGCTACCTAGGGTCGTTAAGACGTTGATGGGGACTTCTTCATTGACTCGAAGTTGCTTTATATCCCTCGTCTTACACTCGGAAGAGGTGGAGAGAGAGTTTTAAAACGGAGATTGTCGATAGGGTAAATACAACAATCCAATAACTAGGGAGAGAGTTGGATTGTGTGCAATCAATGACGCTGGGCGAGACTCACGTGACCTAGGGTCATTAAGACATTGAGGGGGACTTCTTCGTTGGCTCGAAGTCATGTATTCTCCCGTCTTACACTTGGAAGAGGTGGCGATGGAGTTTACGTACTGAGGTTGTTAAATAAGTCGAATAACGTAAACGTAAGTAAATCGAGATCGAACACATATTTGTAAACACGTTAATCTCTAGGCGATTCTTCACCCTAAAACATATTAGCATATTAGTGTAGTTAATTTAGGTTATATTAGTATTAGTTTAATTAATTAATTACATTTGTTTTTCGCCTAGATAAACTTAGGTCATGACATACGCGGTATTCGATAGTAACGACACCAATCCCTGTGGATACGATAATCCGATCTTAACGATCACACTATACTAAAACTTAGACCTCGTATACTTGCGAGTGTAAGTGGCGGTGTATTTTTCCCACGCAACCAAGTTTTTGGCGCCGTTGCTGGGGATTGTTTTGATGTTATTGTCGAAGAAACGCGGTAACGGCCGGAGACTTAAGTTTTAGATAGGAGAAGAAAGTGTTTCGTATTGCCGAGGATTGGCGATTTCGTTAGTATTGATATTGTGTGTAAATGACTTAATTTTACTTTAGGCATTTATTTTGTATATAATTTTTTATTGTAGTTTTGTTTTTGTTTTCCATGCAGGGCACTTGCCGATGTTAGATCAACGGGTATTTATGCATCCCTTTCGACGGGATTTCAAGCCGTTTATTGTGCTTGGCCAAGCACATAAGCCGGTGAGGCATTTCGTTGAGAGATTGAGCCATTCAAAGCAAAACCTCGCCAGTCTTAAGGGCGTTCTGAAAATGTCGAGCCGAGGACATTAAACCACGCGCTTCTTGGGAGGCAACCCAGGGTCAAATAAGTTAAATCCGTCACATCTGACTTGATTCGGAGGTAAGATCCTCTCGCCTCCTAGGTAAGTGTTCTAAACACCCTTCGTCAGCATGCTTTAAATTTCATATGTTGAGATTGATGATTGGGATCGCTGAGGACACTATCTATTTTGAGTTCGGAAGTGATGTGTAGTATTTAGTATTGTTAGTTTATGTGTTATTGTTTTTCTGTATTGCATATGTGTTTATGTTTTTGTGTTGTTGTTTATATGTTGAGTTTTGCATTCATCTAAGCTGTTACCCAATGATGAGATTACCCCTAGTTGTTTTTGAAGTCAAGGGTAATACCCATGCATGTGTGATTCTGTGTGCTTAACTATGCTTTTTGGTAAAAATTATTGTTGATCCTAATTTGTATGGGCACATAGACTTAATGTATAGTTATTCAATTGATTTGAGGACGATTATCGATTAACCAAATTCATGACACATTAAGGATTCTAGAACTTGATTGAGGGGAAGCTTGAGGCGAAATCCTAGGCGAGGTAGTTCAGGAGACGTGATTTAGGTATTCTCTTTGTCGCTTGAGCCTTTTTAAGCCTACCTTGTTACATGTTTATCCCTCGTTACCCTGTCGAAGCCTAAATGCAAATTCAATTCTGAACACATAAACTAATACCCTGGCCAGTTGATCGTTTTCAAACCTAAAGCACTGAATTTAAAGGCACATTTGAGTGAATCAAGTTAGCCGTTGCAAAGGCTTCTTGATGTGAGCGGTTGGGTTTAGGGCGAACTTCTAATTGGTTCGGTATTTGAGTACTCACTTGTCATTTTTCATTTGTATTTCATACACCCCTTCAATTGTAACAATCAAATAAGTTTGGGGGTGTGTTTGTTGAAAAAAAAAGAATCAAATGTAAATACGGTTTTTATTTCCGTTTCTTTTGACAAGTGAGTACGTCGGTCTTAAATGCATGTTCGGGATTGTTTCCAATCTTTCTATGGGGTTCGAGAGTGAATGTGCCAAGCGTTGAGCCTTGGGTAACGTTAAGTTAACAACGTTAACCCATTTTTGTATTCAAAATTACCCTTGGCTAAATGTACCAAAACCGAACCAAGTCCTAATCATCTTCAAGAGCTACTAAACCTGCATTAGTGGAGAGTGGACCCCAATCAAGCCTATAGAAATCCTAATCCTTTACGGTCTAAGTCATGAATTTCGTTGGTAGATAATCCAATCCGATCATTGTATAGTTATATTATTGAGTCTCGCACTAACACGTTTAAAGGATCTAGAATAGCATTCACCATTATTGCATGTCAAAAATCTAAAACATCACATGATGTATGTTACCGCATGAAATCGATATAACTAGCGGTTGTTGAGGGGAAAATAAATAGGCCGTTAGAAGAATTTAAAACTCGCATGTTGTTATGTTTAGATTGTTTTTAGGTTGTTTGTTATTTATTTCATTTTGTTGTATTTTTCATTTTAGTGTGTGTGTTTGGCTCGATGACTAGCCAAATTCTGAGTTTGGGGGTATTAATAGGTGTAAAAAACCTATCTATTTCCAATCCGAATTTGTTTGTTTTCGAATACTTTCATAGTTATTTTTATTATATTTTAATTAGTTTTTATCTTTTGTATAAATCAGGTGTGTAGGGAAAAAATATAGGAAACTGGAGCGAAAACGATGAGATCGAACCAAAGCGGTTCAAAGTTACGGTGGATAAACAAGCTCGGAGGCTAAAATATGAAACAACCCCACCGCTTAGGCATCCAGACCACTACCTAAGTAGTGAAGATGCTGACAAGAGCAAAATATTTCTGACGAACGACCGCCTAGGCGAAGATTCTATTGCCTAGGCGGAAATCCAGTAGAGGACGTAGATGGGCTACTGATAGCCGCTTGCCTAGGCGAAGTTTTCTTCGCCTAGGCGGAAATCCAACAAAATGTTCTCCCATTCCACCGCCTAGGCGATCAGATCGAACCGACCTGACTCCGCCTAGGAGCAATTTCCATCGCCTAGGCAGATTTGCCCTGCACAGTCTTGAGATTTTTTTATATATTTTTTGAGATATTTTGGCTATAAATACCCCCTCTCCTCCCTCTTGGCCAGTAAGACTCTCTTGCCCCCATGGATTTTTGATCCCCTTAGGCTATATCTAAGGGTATAGTTAAGGATTTTAGTGGTAGAGCTCACATCCCGAAGTGGAGAAGACGACAAATCGATCGTAGAGCGTTCTTAGCGGTTTATCTTCGGACGAGGCTAAGTTCTTCGATTGTTTTTCCTTATTTATTTATCTTAGGAGTATGTGAGCATGTTTAGCTCGTTATTTTCTGTATATGCGGCTATGGCCTCGAGTTAAATATGGATTGTAGTAAGGATTAACACTTAATTTATAAATTCGTTGTTTGGATAATTTTGGTGTTTCATTTGTGATTGTTCTTCGTAGTTTGATTGTATTTATCGTATTGTTTGTTTATTATGCTTGGATTGATAAATGGAGAATACGGGGTTTTGACAAACCTCGGATTCGGATTAAGGTAAACAAATGTCACGATTCTATAATCCGGTCGGGGTTTGAATCATGGACAATCGATGACGTGGGGCAAGACACACGCTACCTAGGGTCGTTAAGACGTTGATGGGGACTTCTTCATTGACTCGAAGTTGCGTTATATCCCTCATCTTACACTCGGAAGAGGTGGCGAGGGAGTTTTAGAATGGAGATTGTCGATAAGGTAAATACAACGCGACGATCCAATAACCCGAGAGGGAGTTGGATTGTGTGCAATCAATGACGCTGGGCGAGACTCACATGACCTAGGGTCGTTAAGACGTTGAGGGGGACTTTTTCGTTGGCTCGAAGTCATGTATTCTCCCGTCTTACACTTGGAAGAGGTGGCAGTAGAGTTTACGTACCGAGGTTGTCAAATAGGTCGAACAACGTAAACGTAAGTAAATCGAGATCGAACACGTATTTATAAACACGTTAATCCCTAGGTGATTCTTCACCATAAAACATATTAGCATATTAGTGTAGTTAATTTAGGTTATATTAGTATTAGTTTAATTAATTAATTACATTTGTTTTTCGACTAGATAAACTTAGGTCACGACAAACGCGGTATTCGATAGTAACGACAACAATCTCTGTGGATACGATAACTCGATCTTAACGATCACACTATACTAAAACTTAGATCTCGTATACTTGCGAGTGTAAGTAGCGGCGTGTTTTTCCTGCGCTACCATCTAGCCAACAAAATCATTTCCTCAAAGTCATTCTAGTCATTAAGTACGCATTTTGGTTGTCCAACCAATGCATATAACAAATCAAATTTACTATTAGATAGACCTGTCCATTATTTACAATCTTCTCGACTAATCTACCAAAATTACTGTCACATAGAACCCTCGCCACTGTTGTATCAATTTCGTACTTGCATAGTAAAGTAATAGAGGTTGACGTTCGAATATATACACAAAACAACAAAATAACGTATTAAATCTTTAATGTTTTATATAAAAACGAAACTAATAGAGTGTTGAATGTAACACCGTCGTAACATGTAAGATATTTCCAAGAGTGTTTTGAATATAACATCGTCATACTCATGCATATTCTTTAATATGTTGAATGTAACATCCTATTGCTTTACTGTTGGTTTGTTTGATCTGTTTGAATGTAACATGAAACATTCAAATAGATGATTTCAATGTCATAACTAACACCCCAACGTCAACAAACCACACTAACATTTCTTGCATGTGGAATGCAATATCCGTACGCATTATAGTATGCATGATTTATCTGTTTGAATATAACATGAATTATTCAACATTGATTTGAATGTCATAACTAACAGTCAAACCGCCAATCGGTCACACAACATTATTTGCATGTGGAATGTAACATGCAAATACATCGACCTGATCGTGTTCGATTCTTGAATGAATAACTACGAATGCGAAAATCTTGACTGCTAAATGCCAAAATTTGTCAAATATTCGATTCAACACGAATGCAATCGTAAAAAATATGTAATTTTGAGTGCGATCTGAATCCATATGATGAAATGTTGCATCAACGAAACGAAAATGATGAAGAACGATGTTGTGTTTACCTGATATGTAATGTATTGTGATTGAACACAAATTATGAATGAGAATAATCCTGATATGCGATGCCAAGGAACACGAAATCGCCTAAGAATGGAAATCTTAACTTTTTCTATTTGAATGCACCAGATCGCATCGTAAAACGGTTTAAGAAAAGAAATCATCAATCGCGTGGATTTCTTGAGGGCAAATTAGTTGCATATGAATTATTATCTCCTGAAAATGGGACTAAACGGTTCAAAGTTTCTCCACCGGTTCAAAGTTAAACACATAGAATTAATCGGTAATTACATTCTAAATATAGTCCAACCGGTAATTTTTTTTTTTTAAGTTATTTGAAAGTATGCCGCATTGGACACTAGAAGTAAGAAAGATAAATGAGTTTGTGATCATTAGTTGAGGTCGCAACAAACTAGGGTAACAAGTCATGCCACACTTAATTAGACACCGTTTGATACCTTTTTTTTTTTTTTTTTCAAAATAAAAAAGTTATTTTGACAAAAAAATTTAAATTATTTCTATAAATAATCTCTTAAATTAAAAAGATTCAGAAATGATCCAAAAAATGAAAAGATCCTAGTGCATCGATATCCATATATTATAATGTCAAAAAAAAAAAAATCATTTTACTTTTAAAAAAAAATAAAAAAATACTTCAAATAATTCATTTTGGAATAAAAAAAATATTTGATTTCTATTTTTTAATTAACAAAAAAAAGAAAAGAAAAATATTCGTAATATTGGCTTTGCCGGTCCATTGTGCTCTTCCCATCTCTCCCTATCTCAACCTCTTTCCACTGAGAAAGAAAACAAAACCAAAATGTCCATATAATCTCTCTGTGATATCTTCAATTTCTCTCTACCACACCCTCTCTCTTCATGGAGCAGAGACATTCAGACTGCGCAGGTGAAGTAGTGGGGTTTCTTTCATGCTGGGGTCGTCTCAAGCTAAAGCTTCCATGGACGAGAAAGAGGAGCGCAAGGCAAAGCGGCTGCAATATAAACGACATCCTCGTGAAATCCCAAAGGCCGAGGCACGGCGGCAGCGGTGGGTTCAGGTATGACCCGCTCAGCTACGCCCAGAACTTCGACGAGGGCTGTTTGGATGAAGAGAATCAAGACTTCCATTACCGCGGGTTTTCCTCTAGATACGCTGCACCTTCATCAAGATCCATTGAAGACCAATGACAGATTTTTATTGAACGGGCACAGAGAGAGGGGGTTATACAATTAAAAAAGGGATTGTTATTGAATTTGTGTTTTACATTCCATTAAATTATTGCTTGTGGTATAGTAATAGTATATAGTATACTTGTATTTCATTATAATTTGTACTTGTATCGATGTAAATATAAGTTAGTTTATTTATTTATTTATTTATTTGGGGATTTTTCATAAATAAAGGCATTACTACATTTTTTTTTTTAAATTTATATGAGTAAAAAAAATTAAACTAACGCTTCGTAAATAAAGATTACAAATTTTTAGGCGAAATTTTTTTCTCCTAAATATTTCATCAATTCATCCAACTATCAATTTTCCTCAAATTAATCCAAGTAGTTAATAAAAAAAAAAAAATTTATTAATAGATGGTTAGTGAGATAGTATTTGAATGAGATTTGGAAGACAGGAAGGATCTTTGCTCATATATATATATATATATGTGTGTGTGTGTGTATAGAGAGAGAGAGATCTCCTTGCTCGGATCTAAAAATCCGAGCACGGATATGTTAGATCCATGCTCGAATCTATGATGAAGCCTAAAAATGGTTCAATAGGCACGTCACTCTGGGATCAAGAATTCTTGACTTCTCCTAGCTTAGATGGCTCCAATAGCTTAGGTTCCTGCAAAACAACGCACCGCAAGTGGGTCTGCCGGCATTGCACCTTTGGTGTTAGAATAAGTCAAAAATTCATCAAGAAGTCGGACAGAGTATATGCTAGAAGAAGATAGCGTACCTGACTAGTCTCTTATATATATATATATATATATAGATAAAGAAAGACTTGGCGATCTTTCCCTAATCCCAGCCCATTATCATTAACGTGACATAAATAGCAGGATATTGAGTTAATGAGTCGTTATTCAAGGAGTGACAACGACTCTTTCCTAAATAAATGGTGAACGCTACAAACATTCGCCGTAGGGATAGTGGAGGCACCGCTCCTCAAGGTTAGAGTACTGCCCGGGTTGAAGAGTTGAGGCTGAAAAGCTAGTCTTCCCTGCCTAGGTTGATGTTGTGGTCGGCTCGTTTGTGACAAAACGCTACACGGGGTGGTGCTCATTCTAGAGTAGGCATGTCAATCAACTCATACCTCGTTGTAGTTTCTCGTGCCTGTCACATGCCTGTGGACACGTGGCGATAATTTGGGTCTCGCATGACTTTCCCTTATTAAATGCCCTCTATTCCTGAGCAAGAAGGGTGGCGTGTCTAGGGAATACGAAAATGATTTTTTGGGGGACTCGATTAGACGCAAGATCGGGATGACGTTTTCTCGATGATTACACCTAATGGCACGTTGTCAGTATGACGTCTCAATTCTAACACCTGCGGCATATCGGCCATTTAAAGCTCCGTGATTGATTAGATGGCACAACCAGATTTTCCAGGGCCGCCATGCGGTTTCTCCCTTTGGAGAATTACAACAAAAAGCGAATGACCAATATTTTATTTTATAAAACCTGGAGAATTTTTTTACAAATTACGACGACAAATTATAAATCAAATTTTCGAGTCGATTTTGCAATAATAAATATGATTATTACAAATTAAATAGAAGTTCAAATAAAATTCCTAGCGTAGTTTCGTTCTCACCGACTCGGCAATCAAAACTGTGGGATTGTGAGCCGACACTCAGTAGAATTTTAACCCCTCTAATACGTGTATCCAATCAAACCCCAAATAAACGCATAAGCATATATTTCATATAATCATCGTATAATACATGTTTATAATCAATACATGCAAAGCAACAATTTTAACAATAATAGCATAATTCACATAACATGGATTAAATACATATATTAAAAAAGCAAAAATTCTACTTGAAATTTAAATCCAAAATCCGAACCGTAATATTTTTTCCACTCCTAAAACCTTTCATAATCTCATACGGTTTATTAATATATATATATATATATATGTGTGTGTGTGTGTGTGTGTGTGTGTAGTGGCCGCTAATTAAGCGCTGCCACTTTCACCGCAAATGTACGTATCAAGTTTTAATATAATGAACCTTTTGATCGGGTTCGTATCCACAGGGATTGGTGTCGTTACTATCGAGTACCGCAATTGTCATAACCTGACTTTATCTAGGCGACAAAAATGAAATATAATTAATTAAATACTAATACTAATATAGCCTAATTTAATCTATACTAATACTAATATTAATATGAGATAGTTTTGAGAGAATAAATTATCTAGGGATTAGTTTCGTTTATGAAAACGTGTTTAGTCTCGTTTTAGTTTATGTTAACGGCGTTCGACTTATCCAACAATCTCGGTATCTAAAACTCTTCCGCCACCTCTCCCGAGTGTAAGACGAGGGATATAACGCAACTTCGTGTTAATGAAGAAGTCCCCTTCAACGTCTTAACGACCCTAGGTCACGTGAGTTTCTCCCCAACGTCATTGATTGCACACAATCCAACTCTCAACCGGGTCATTAGATCGTGCGTTGTGTTTTCCCTATCGACAATCTCCATTCTAAAACTCTCTCGCCACCTCTCCCGAGTATAAGACGAGGGAATACGTGACTTCGCGTCAACGCTGAAGTCCTCCTCAACGTATTAATGACTCTAGGTCACGTGAGTCTTACCCTAACGTCATCGATTGTCTACAATCCAAACCCCGATCGGGTTATAGGATTGTGGAGTTTGTTTATTCTAGTCTAAATCTGGGATTTGTCAAACCCTGTATTCTCGATATGTAAATCTAAGCAATATAAACAAACAATACGGCACATACAATCAACATAATGAAGAACAATCGCAAACAAAACACAAACTCAACTAAACAACGTTTTCATAAATTATATTAATAATCCTTATACAACTTATGTTTAGCCAATGGCTATAACCACGTATACAATGTAAAATGGCGTAAACATGCTCAATAACAACCAAAATGAAGAAAATAAAGAGAGAAAATGAGCGATTTAGCCTATATCCGAAGAATTGGCGCTAGAACTGTTGAACGATCGCTTTCTCCTTCGTCCTCCACTTCGGGTTGAGAGCTCTCCCTCAAAAATCCCTTATCCTAACCCTAAAATATGGCCTAAGGCCTTAGGGACTGAAGAGAAGAGGAGACATGGCTTTAAATAGGCCAAAAAAATATCTAACAAATATCTACACTGTGTAGAGGCCTCCGCCTAGGCGATGGAGTATGTTGGTTAAAGGCTCACTGAGGCGATGGAGAAGGCGGTGGATAAGGAAAACTTTCTGCTGGATTTCTGCCTAGGCGGTGGAATTTTTGCCTAGGCCGAGGGATTGCTCCAAACATTCTGTTTCTTTACTGCCTAGGCGGTGGGCTGTCAATAGCCAAATGTGTTTTCTCTGCATTTTCATCGCCTAGGCGGTGGTCTGGACGCCTAAGCAGTGGGTTTCATTCAGATATTTGTCTCCTTGCTTATTTTTTCACCGTTATCGTTACGAATTAATCGTTTATACTCCGATTTTATACCTTTTTACCCCACGCATCTGTTTTAATACAAAAAGAATAAAAATATATTAAAATGTATTAAAAACATAATAAACTTTTTACTCGAAAACTAACAAATTCGATTTGAAAATATAGGAGTAATTTACACCTATCAAATACCCCAAAAGTTAGAATTTTGCTAATTCTCGAGTAAAACACTCACACAATATAACACAATATAAGAAAATATAAAAACTAATTACGAAATTGAAAACTAAAAATGAAAAACAAACACTAAAAACAAAAATGTGTAAGTTTTGATTATCATCTATCGGCCAAAAGATTTTTCCCTCAATGGCCCCCAATCCTATCAAGTTCAAGCATAAATCACACCATGTGGTATTCTAGAATTTCAACGTTCAAAAATAGTAAACGCCATTCTAGATCTTGTTTAACTGTGTATGATTAAACTCAAATATACTACTATACATTATTAGATGGGATTATCTCTAAATAAAGATCATGACTAAAACCTTTAAGGTATAGGGAATCCATACGTCTGACCCATGTTCTATTCTTTACTAATGTAGGCTCGGAGGTTCATGAAGATCAGTAGGGCTTGGTTTGGTTTTGGAATAATGGCCAAGGGTATTTTGGAATAGAAAACAGGTTAACGTCATTAGCTTAACGTTACTCGAGGCACATCGCTTGGCACTGTCACACTCGAAACCCCATAGATAAATTGAAAATAATCCCGAACATAAATTTAAGAACGTAGTACTCACTTGTAAAAAAAAACAGAAAGTAAACTATATTTACGTAGTTTTTTTTTTTTTTTACTAACCACACCCCCAAACTTATTCGATTAGTATGATTTCATGGGTGTGGTTAAAACAAACGAAAAACGACAAGTGAGTACTTGAATATCGAACCAATCCGAAGTTTTTCCTAAACCCAACCGCTCACATCAAGTAGCATTTGCAATTGCTAACTTGATTTACTCTAATGTGCCTTTAAATTAGCGATGTAGGTTTGGAAAAAGATTAATCGGCTATAGTATTTGTTAAGTGTTTAGAAATTAAATCGACTTTTAGGCTTCGACAGGGTAACGAGGGATAATGATATTGCGTGGTAGGCTTAAAAAGGCTCGAGCGATCAAATAAATGTCTAAATCATATCTCCTAAACAACCTTACCCAGGATTTTATCTCAAATTTCCTCCAAATCAAGTTCTAGAATCCCTATTGTCATAAAATTGATTAACGGATAATCGATTTCAAATCAATAAGATAGTGCTATATTGAGTTTACGTACTGGTGCATTTAGGATCCACAATAACTTTTACTAAGACGATACATTAAGCACATAGAATCAAACATGAATGAGCGTTACACTCGACCTCAAAAAAACAAGGGACAAAATCATCATCGGGTAAAGGCCCAGATGACGTCAAAACTCCACACAAAACAACAACTACACTAAACAAACTAATCCTAAACAAACATGCACACGGTAAAAACACTAAAACTTAACTAATAACATAAACACATACTAAAACATACTACACATCACCACCAACTTAAAATAGGTGATGTCCAAAACAACCCGTCAGCGATCCCAATAGATATAATATAGCATGATATTGAAGATGGGGGGTTTAGAACACGTACTTGGCAAGCGAGAGAATTTCATCTCCGACTCAAATCGAAGGAGATGTATCTAAATTATTTGTGACCCTGTGTTGCCTCCCAAGAAGCGCTTGGTTTATTGTTCTCGGCCCGACACATGCCCTCAAGACTAGCGAGATATTTCAATGAACGAAACACAAGAGTACCTGTTGATCTAACATCTTCAAGCATCCTGTAGAAAAACAAAAACAAAACTACAAACAAAAATTATATAAAAAAATGCCTAGATTAAAATCGAGTTATTTATTCACAATATTGATAACAATCAACAAGACAATCCTCGGCAATGGCGCCAAAAACTTGTACGTCGCTAATTAAGCGTTGTCACTTTCACTGCAAGCGTACAGATAAAGTTTTAGTATAATGGACCTTTCGATCGGGTATCGTATCCACAGGGATTAGTGTCGTTACTATCGAGTACCATGATTGTCATAACCTGACTTTATCTAGGTGACAAAAATGGAATATAATTAATTAATACTAATACTAATATAGCCTAATTTAATCTATACTAATACTAATATTAATATGAGATAGTTTTGAGAGAATAAATTATCTAGGGATTAGTTTCGTTTACGAAAACGTGTTTAGTCTCGTTTTTGTTTATGTTAACGGCGTTCGACTCATCCGACAATTTCGGTATCTAAAACTCTTCAACCACCTCTCCCGAGTGTAAGACGAGGGATATAACGCAACTTCGTGTTAACGAAGAAGTCCCCTTCAACGTCTTAACGTCCCTAGGTCGCGTGAGTCTCGCCCCAACATCATTGATTGCACACAATCCAACTCTCAACCTGGTCATTGGATCGTGCGTTTTGTTTGCCCTATCGACAATCTCCATTCTAAAACTCTCTCGCTACCTCTCCCGAGTGTAAGATGAGGGAATACGTGACTTCGCGTCAACGCTGAAGTCCCCCTCAACGTCTTAACGACTCTAGGTCACGTGAGTCTTACCCTAACATTATCGATTGTCCACAATCCAAACCCCAACCGGGTTATAGGATTGTGGCGTTTGTTTATTCTAGTCCGAATCTGGGATTTGTCAAACCTGTATTCCCGATATATAAATCTAAGCAATATAAACAAATAATACGGCACACACAATCAATATAACGAAGAACAATCGCAAACAAAATACAAATTCAACTAAACAACGTTTTCATAAATTATATTAATAATCCCTATACAACCTATGTTTAGCCAATGGTCATAACCACGTATACAATGTAAAATGGCATAAACATGCTCAACAACTACCAAAATGAAGAAAACAAAGAGAAGAAACGAGCATCTTAGCCTATATCCGAAGAATTGGCGCTAGAACCGTCGAACGATTGCTTCCTCCTTCGTCCTCCACCTCGGGTTGAGAGATCTCCATAAAAAATCCCTTATCCTAACACTAAAATATGTCCTAAGGCCTTAGGGGCTAAAGAGAGGAGGAGAGAAGGCTTTAAATAGGCCAAAAAAATATCTAACAAATATCTACACTGTGTAGAGGCCTCGGCCTAGGCGGTGGAATTTTCGCCTAGGCGGTGGAGTATGTCGGTCAAAGGCTTGCCGAGGCGATGTAGAAGGAGGTGGACGAGGAAAACTTTTTGCTGGATTTCGGCCTTGGCGGTGGAGTTTCCGCCTGGGCGGTGGGTTGTCAGTAGCCAAATGTGTTTTCTCTGCATTTTCATCGCCTAGGTGGTGGTTTAGACGCCTAGGCGGTGGGCTTTATTTAGATATTTGCCTCCTTGCTCATTTTTCCACCGTTCTCGATACGAATTGATCATCGTTTATGCTCCAATTTCATACATTTTCACCCCATGCACCTGTTTTAATACAAAAAGAATAAAAACATATTAAAACCTATTAAAAACATAATAAACATACTCGAAAACTAACAAATTTGGTTTGAAAATATAAGGGTAATTTACACCTATCAATATGCCTCTATCTATAGTTCATATCATGATCTCTCTATATATAATAGTATATATAGCATTAACATAATGATTAATTTCCATGCACGTGTCATGTTGACATCTCACTATATATATATATATGTGTGTGTGTGTGTGTGTGTGGTTAATATTAGTTTCCTTCTTTTAGAAGGAAACTAGTTTCACCATTTATTTATTTATACAATATCCCCCTTAAAATAAATTAAAAAATATTAATTATATCTCAAAACTCTTAAAATTATATTTTAACTTACACAATAATCCCAAAACTTTTAAAAGTCAATTTAAAATTAACATTCAATCTCCAAAAATTAAAAATATTATTTATACCATAAATTTACAAAACAAACCCAAAAATATTAAATTTATATAAAATAATATTTTCAAAAATATAAATTTTCGGGATATTACAATTGTCATCATGTAAACCCAACTCTAGAACATGTATGTTGACTATATTCCCAATAGAGTGGTCTCATCCATAGTTGGGGTTTTGAGGCATCGATACTTTCCCGGGCTTATCTCTTTCTACACTAATGCTCTTTATAGCGGGGCGTGAGTCCCCGTGCATCCATTTATTCGGGAGGTTCTCAGCAGATTGAACTTTTCTCATGTCGAGCTTGTTCCTAACATCTGGAGGATAATTTTTGGGTTGATTATCCTCTACTTTTAGAACGACATCACCCCATATTTCCCTGTTCGTCCACTTCTACATGATTAGGAGAAACATGAAACCCAACGACAGTTGGTTTCTATTCTACACTCAGCAAGGGATACAGAAGTTTGTATTCGGGATCCCTTATAATAACAAAAGGTAGAAGAACAAGTGGATCCTCATAAGTGGGAGCTAGGAGCTGCCCTTTGGACATGAAAGACCCCTTTTGGGTCCTTACTTGGTGGAAGGAACCAAGTAAGCCCTCCAGGCCCAACCTTTTCTTTTACATTCTAATGATGGTAAATTTGGTCACTTCTAAGCCACCTACTGAAGACATACACGCGGACTGACATTTTGACCAAGTTCGACTGAATAGCTAAGCTGAGCTCCAACCTCAATACTGAGCCGAGTTCCGACCTTACTGGCGAGCTGAGCTCTGGTCTCAAGATATGCCGACCAAAGCTCGCCGACCAGAGGATGGCCAAGATCAGACCTTAATACATGTCAACCAGAGCTCGCTAACCAGAGGATGGCCGAGCTCAATTCGCCAGACAGACCTCCTCTAATGCAAATGGGCTCTCTTGATAAGCCAAAAAGCCCAAGCCTATCACGGTGCAATCTCTATTTCTATAAATACTGGAGCATTTCAATACCCAAAAAGACCATAGGTAATGCTCAATCTCTAATTTATGCTTTTCTGTTTTTACTCTCAATAAAATGGAACTACGCCAAGTATTATAAGCGGATTTAGATTAAATTTATTTCATTTGTAATAAAATATCAACTATTAGGTTTTAGTTCTCCAATGGCAGAAATCCCATGGTGGTCTTGAAAAATCGGGTCGTTTTATCTAGTCACCTAGTTAGACAACTCTATGACACTCCAGCAGATCGCCAATTTCCTCAAAATTGGGGATCACAGTGCTCTCGTGCCCGATCAAGGTTCAACTGGAGAAGCTCCAGAAGAGGCAGCTCTAACTTTGGCTGGTGACGAGCCCACGCATACTCCTGCCAAAGGCTTATAGTTTTTTGGCTCTGCCCTTTTTCTCCTCTTTTGTTTTGTCTTTTTGTATTTTCCCTTGAAGTCCACTGTTTGTAACGCCTCAGGTCTTATTTATTAATATAAATCTTCCTCCTATTTTGCCTTAGCTCTTGTCTATCTCTAAGTTATATTTTATTTTTTGTCTTCCATTACATCAAGTGGTCTGCGTAGTTGCTCTTTGAGTGTAGATCTTCGACAAAACTTCAAATGATTTCACCTCAGTTGACTGTGTCGAGATTCTTGAAAATATCTTTTTTCTAAACTTAAGGCACTTAACCTGGTAAGCAACCATGCAATCGAGGTGGAAGGAACCTATTGAACCTCCATATTCTGAGCGTGGATCAATCATCCGGACAAAGCCTGCGTATTCAAGAGGGTTACCCAAGCAAAGTCATCTCGATATTCATGTACCAGAAGTGATGGTTTTCATGTTTTCTAAGTAGTCACTACTATTTGTATTTATTAAGGCAACTTTTTGAGATTTCTGCTGACACAATATTTTGGCCATCTTTCTCACAAGAATGTTAATTTTCTTTCTGCAATTTACTCTATATATTTTCATTTTAAATTATTTTGATTTTTGAAAAAAAAAATAGATATATATATATATATATATATATATATATATATATATATATATATATATAAAAGGAGAAAGGGAAAACAAAAAAAAAATGAAAAATAGAAAACAAAAAAAAAAAAAAAAGAGAGAAAAAAAAAAAAGAGAGAGAGAAAAGATAAAAAAAAAAAAGGGAAAAAAAACATAAAAGAAATTAAAGGAAAAAAAAAACAAATATAAAAAATAAAATAAAGAACTAGAGAAGAATGAGAGGGAGAGAGAAATAAAGAGAGAACGTGAGAGAAAGAGAGATGCAGAGGGGGTGGGCCCGTGGAAAGAGAAACAAATTGGTAGGCACCCACGCATTGAAAAAAAAAATCTCTATGCATACAGCTTGCCCAGCAAGCTACGAGGCACGTGCAATGTGCGCCTCTTGCTAGTTAAAACCTTCTTTTTTTCGTTCATTTTCCTTTTCCTTGACGAGCAAGGACTAGGGATGGCGACCAAAGCTAGTTTTTAAGATTGTTTTAGTATTTTTCATTACCCACCTTCCTCTATAAATATGACCCTCATGTTCATAAATCAGAAAACAAAACATTTAAGAGATAAACTCTATAGGCAACAAAAATTCAAAAGGAAATCAATCTAAGAGTCAATTCTTAGAGGGAAACCCATTCAAGCTGCCTTTGAGAGAGAAAAACCCGTTTGTCGGGGATCTTTGCTAGAACATATACATTTTTCTCTTTCAATATTAGTTCTTTATTATTTTCATATTTTGTCTTCTTCTCCTAGGCCATTTCTTAGGCCACTCTCCTCTTTTTATCGCGTTTTAAGTTATTGCATTTAAATTCCTGGAAATTTATTTTTCGTTAAAATCATCCTATGATTCGCTAAAAATGACGGGACGTGATTTTCTCTTTCGAGCTTAGCCTCTGAGCATTACATGAGGATTTTTTGTATTTTCCCAATTGAATTATCTTGTTATTTTGTTTATTCTGTTATGCCATTTGTTTAGGAATTTCAGGCTTCATCTTATCACCGAGAGGTGCACGCAAAACAAATTGTTTGATATAAGCACTCTTTACTAATAAAAATACAATTTTTTTTATTTGAAAATCATGAAATTAAATGTCCAATATATGGTTTGAATGTTCAATTTTAAAAGAGAAAATAAAATTGACTGTCAATTTAATGAAATCGGCGAAAAATACAGTTTTGGGGTCAAAATGAAGAATATGTGCAACAAGCATAATTTTTTGAAATTAAGGGTCGAAAACCAAAATTACGTATTTGAAAAGTGATATTGTTTTGAAAACCACTTTTAATTTAATTAATTTGTCCCAAAAATAACTATTAAAGATTTCAATTTTGAACCCTAAACTTTTAAAATCTGCTGGATTATTAAGGATTTTCTATTTTTTTTTCTTAAATTAAAATATTATGAAAAAATTAAAAATGAAATCTAAAATTCAAATTCGGCCCTTTAAACATTGACTTAATTTTTTTTTGAAATTTCATTTTACACCCGAAAACTTTTAAACACGAAATCGGGCGAAACAAAATGTGGTGTCTACACTGGTCACAATCATGCATTCAACATGGCAAGTCTTTGGTGCATAATGCCAAAAAGAAGATGCAACTAGGGGGGGAGAAAGGTTAGCATGCTAACTTGGTGTTTCTAATACATGATTAAAATGAACAAATTTGGCTATGTATCAAATACAACTTGGTGTATATGCCAGGCATATGGAGCAATTACTAGATTCTATGCAAATAATGCGTAAAGCCTAATTTTTGTGCATGCCTATTTTTAATTGCATTTTAAAACATTTAGAAAAATAATAGAGTTCAATGTGCTATTTAAATTTTACCTTAAAAGTTTTAGGGGTTATTAGAGTATTTAAAAGTTTGATTTAAAAAAATAAAATAAAAAATTAAGGGTTAATATGTTAATTATAATTTTGATTTTTAAAATTATTATTATGTTATTTAAAATATAATTTTAATATTTTGAGGATATAATTAATATTTTCATTATATTAAGAGAGTATTTCAGGTAAATATGAGTTATATATATATATATATATATATATATATATATATATATATATATATATATATCATGTAATGTGTGTTGTCAAAATATAAACAACATGTGTGTGGTTTAAAACTTGACAAAAAACAAAAAAAAATAGGGCGGTAAAAGGGATTTTAGGTATGAAATTGCTTTACATTCATATATCTCAACGGTTAAAAAAAAACAAAAAACAATGAAGGGATTTCAGGTATGAAATTGCTTTACATATATATGTGTGTGTATGAGTTTGGGAAATATAATGGGTATAATTATACATAGATATATCTAATTTGTAAGTAACACAATTTAAAATAAAAATTATAAATTTTATTAAAATGAAATTCTTTTAGTATTTCATTGACTAATGATATTTTTAACAGTCGATTAATATTTTTCTGTGTATTAAATTATTAATAAGGGAAAATTTTGTAATAATTGTTATAATAATTTTTCTAAAGTTAATATTGACTTAAAAAATTGGGCATTTAGTAATTTCGTATAATCAAAAATTTGGGAATGGAAAAAATTACATTTTAATGTCACGTATTGCATATTAGATTTATCTAAATAATTCTTAGTTTAGGCCCTATCATTGTTAGTAGGGGTGTAAATCGGGCGGGCGAGTCGGTTCGGTTATGGAGGATTTTTTGGGGTCGATCCAAACATTTTGGCAGGGTAGAAATCTGACCGAACCTACAAGTTCGGGGTCAGCCACCATCGGGTTCGAGGTATTTGGGTTTCGATTGGTATCAATCGGATTTCAGGTGAGAGAAGTACAGAGGAGAAGAGCAATGAAGAAAAAGAACAATAAACTCATGAACTAAGCAGATTAAAACAAAATCAACAACAAATTCAAACAAACAGATTAAAAAACCTAAACAAATTCAACAAAAACACAAAAACGAACTAAGAAACTTACAAATTGCAACGAACAACAACAGCGAGAATAGCAGGTCGTGAAGAATCGACGGTGATGGCTACGAACAACAATAGCAGTAGCATCGACGAAAATCGAATGCCGACAACGGAATACGGAGGATCAAGAGATCGAGAGAAGAAAGTTGAAGGGATATGTCATGTGAGAGATTGAGAGATCGAGAAAATGTGATACATGGGAAGAGGAGTGAGGCGACACAAGATTGTTGTCTGTCAAATGAGCTAGGGTTTATAATTTTCAATATATAGTAAGGGATTTTTTGTAATAAAATATGTTAGTTGGGGGGGGGGGGGAGGAAGGGAAATGTAATATAAGCGCTATAGTATTCAGTTCGGTCAGATTCAGGGGATACAGGTTATGGTGTGATAGGTATCCGAGCCGGGCCGGTGTTCTCATCGGGTGGGGCTGGTTCGATTAAAAAACAATTGTTGATTCTGATCGAACTGAGGGTGGGCCGGGTCGGGTTCACGGTTATTTCTTACAGCCCTAGTTGTTAGGTTCACAAGCAACACAAACAACGTCAGCATTTCGACAGTAGGGTATTCAGTAGTGCAAATATCGAGGTGAGTGTATTGTCTTCTATGTAATTTATTAAATGATATTTTCATACTAAATTGTAGAAAATAAAATATTTATTAAAAAGAACGGTTTTATAACGTTACGTGGATCGAGTAAATTTTGAAGTATGAAAAATAATTATATTTATTATCCGACTATGCCATAGTGTAATCCTAACAAGAGAGCATATCTTGTGAGATGTTGGTCATGACAAGATGGCATGTCCTGTAGGACGTTGGTATTGTAACCTGACAGGAAGACATGTCTTGCAAGTAATTGTTGTTGTTGACTATTAATATGGTGAAGTCAAATATGGTATTGATTATCAATATAATGGGGTTGAATATGTTGGTGATATGGTGGTTTATACCACGTGTCGTCTCCTACCATTGGAGATATTAAATGGCCCTGACACTGATGACAACATTAAATTGCATAGTTGTATAGGTTACGGTACCATCATAACTCCACATCATGAGGTGAAACGATCCTATGGCTAATATAGAAGTATGTGTGCAACATTTTATTATATATGGCAAAGTAATTTTACCAGGTAATTTAAATGCATTTGTTTTATTGTGATAATACATGTGAGATTTGTTACTGCTCAATGTGCGATATATATTTAGTTTTAGAAAATGATGTTTAATAAATATACGTGATCCATCAATAGTTTTCATATTATGACAACAGTACACCGATAAAATATTTTGTCTTAAGTACCTCAGTTAGAGACGGGTCCACTATTGGAACTAAATCGAGTCAGAGGGTGGTGTGGTTTTTTAGGATTAGCAAGACAGATGTGAACCATGAAAGGTTCAATTTTTTTCAGTTTTGTTATGGGGTGTTTGTGACATGTGTATTTCTGAATTTTGAGTTAGTAAATATTTGTTTTGATAAAAAAAAAAAAAAAAATCTATATTAGTAGATGTTTATATTTATTTGTTATTAGTCATATAACATCAAGTTAACGTCACGCTCGGCCTTGGGCGTTAGGGGCCCGAGGTGGGCTATGACAGTTTTTGATATCAGAGCTTATGTTATAGGTTCTATAGACATGGAAGATTATCTAGTTAGTAGTGGACCGTAAGATAGGGTGTTGATATGTTGGTTCGACACATGAGTGGTAGTTATTTTATTGGATTAAATAGTACATTTGCATCATGCACTGTTATTTGCATTGTTGGCCTTTTTACGTATTAAATTTTATTTCATATCTTAACTATGGATCGTGAAAATGAAAGTAGTGAAATTTTTGGACCCCAAAGAAAAAAGGAGTAGGACGCGGGAAAACTTGGATGTCATCGAGCGTATTTTACATATTGTTGCGCAACTGACAAAACTGCAGCCAAGGATAATGGACTGCCAGAAGGCTTAAGCCGAAACAGTCAATGCTCAGGCTGTACTCCTAAAAAGATTTAAGGAATTGGACCCCCAACGTTTACGGGAACTGCAGGTCCTGCTGATGCGAAAAAATTAGTTAAGAAGCATAGGGCACGTATTTGAAGCAATGAGCATTACTGATTATAGACGAGTTCCTCTCACCACCTTCTAGCTGATATGAGAAGCCAAACACTAGTGGGAAGAAATGAAGAGTCTAATTTCAATTCCAGGTAAGAAGATCACCTGGGATCAATTTACTGCAGTATTTAATGAAAACTATTTTCCTAAATCATATCAATTCTAGATGGAGGAGGAATTCATATTACAGAAATAGGAAAAGATGTCAGTTTTGTAATATGAAATCAAATTTGATACCATATCCCGATTTTCTCCTGATCTGGTGAAGACTAAAAAAGCAAAATGTAGAAGATTTCATAAAGGACTAGATTTGCAAATACGTTCAAGGTTGCCTAGCAGACGGATCAAAAGTTATGCCCCTGCTGCATTTATGGATCTGATGAATCGGATCTTCCAGCATATTTAGATCAATTCATCATTGTGTTCATTGACGATATATTAATTTACTCCCAAAATAAAGAAGAACATGTAAAGCATCTTAAGATTGTGCTACAGATTTTTTAGAGAAGCAATTTTACACAAAATTCAATAAATGTGAGTTTTGGTTGGATAGAGTTGTATTCTTGGGACATGTTATTTCGGGTGATGGCATTCAAGTCGACCCAAAGAAAATCGAAGTTGTTGTTTAGTGGGAATGGCCAAAAAGTGTGACAAAAGTTCGAAACTTACAGGGATTGGAGGGTTATTATCACCGGTTTGTACATGGGTTCTCTATTATAGCGGCCCCATTGACACATTTGACCCACAAAAAAGCTAAATTTGAGTGGATTAACAAATGTGAACAAAGTTTCTAGGAGCTGAAAAATAGACTGTTATCAGCACCAATACTTTATCTCCCGACCGAATATGGTGGCTTTGTGATATACAATGACGCTCCACACTAGAGGCTAAGTTATGTACTAATGCAACATGGTCATGTGATTGCATATGCCTCTTGGCAATTAAAGAATCATGAGCATAACTACTCGATACATGATTTGGAGTTGGCGACGATTGTATTTGCCTTAAAGATCTGGAGACATTATCTGTATGGCGAGACATACAAGACAAACACTAATCACCAAGGTTTAAAATATTTGTTTACTCAGAATGAACTAAATCTGAGACAAAGGCGTTCAATGGAGTTGATCAAGGACTATGATTGTACCATCCATTATCATCCTGGATAATGGACCGACTATCGCGTCAAAGATATTAATAAAGCATTAATGTTTGAGAATAGACTGTGTGTGCCTAATAATGTCGATTTGAAGAAAGATAACTTGGAGAAAGCACATAGCTCAGCATATATAATGTATCCAGGCAGTACTAAATGTATTGGGACTAGCGAGAACACTATTAATGGGCTGGAATTAAACGAGAAATTGCAGAATTTGTTTCCAGATGTCTCATCTGTCGGCAAGTCAAAATTGAGTACCAGCATTCAGGTGGATTATTGCAGCCTTTGCTTGTCCCAAAATAGAAATAGGAACATATCACGATGGATTTTGTTTCGGGATTGCGCCATACTCAAAAGAAGCATAATTCTATTTGGGTGATTGTTGATGGATATACCAAGTCTGCTTATTTTTTTGCTATGAAAACTATGTATTCTATGGACAAGTATGAAAAATTGTATGTTGACGATATTGTGAAATTGCATGGTGTGCCGGTTTCCATAGTGTTAGATAGAGATCCGTGATTTATGTCAAAATTGTAGTTGAGTCTTCAAGCTTCTCTAGGTACCAAATTAAAATTCAGTACAACTTTGCATCCTCAGACAGACAGCCAATCAGAGCGTACAATTCAGACATTGGAGGATATGTTGAGGAGTTGCGTTCTAAAATTTCCTAGTAACTGGGATGATCAATTGACGTTGATAGAGTTTGCCTATAACAATAGCTATAATTCAACAATTGAGATGACACCATATGAAACGTTGTATAGTAGAAGAAGCAGAAAGTAATACCCTAGAAATTTATATTTTTGAAAAAATATTATTTTCTATAAATCTAATATTTTTTTTATGACGATTTTGTGAATTTGTGCTACAAATATATATTTGATAATTTTTAAAATTAAATGTTAAATTTATATTATTTTAAAACAATATTATTTTAAATAAGTTTGATATTTTGGGATTGGTTTATAAATTTATGATATAAGTAATATTTGAGAATTTTTTTGGGAGTTAAGTGTTTATTTTAAATTGATTTTAGAAGTTTTGGGACCAATGTTTTATTTAAAATATACATTTAAGAGTTTTGGGATATAATTAATATTTTCTTTATTTTAAAGAGGACATTGTATAAATAAATAAATATATGGCTCAAATGGTTTCCTTCGTTAAGAAGAAAACCAAATGACCACATAATATATATATATATATATATAGGTCATACACGTGGATATATGCACATTGTTTATATAATAATAATAATAATAATAATAATAACTCTCGCTATATATATGGTTGTTGGTTGGTGGGTTGGAAAATTCTAGAGGTGCATATATATTATATTAATAAGGATAAGGGCTACCTATGATCGGCATGGAGCCACAGAATTAGAATTAAAAACCATTAGTTTCATTAAGATAATCATTATGGGTTTTGAACTTTTTTTTAGTTTTTCGATTTCGGTTCGGATTCCGGCTTTAAATTTCAGGTAGAATTTTAACTCTTCTAATATATGTATTTAATTTTCCTATTATGTGATTCATGTTATTATTATTGTTGAATTTTAACTATTAAATTTCATGAAATAATTATGATTATGTGAAAATTTTGTGGGAATTATGTCAAGGTGCTTTATTTGTTGTATAAATTAAATACACATATTAGAGGGTTGGAGTTCTACTGAGCGTTGACTCACAACCCCACAATTTTGATTGCAGGGCTGGTGAGAGCGAAACTAGACCAAGAATTTGAGTTGAATTTCATTCATAATAATTGTAGTTAATATTTACTGTTGTAAAAATCGACTCGATTAGATGAATTCGATAGTGTTAATTATTGCCGTAACTGTAAAAATTTGTCAGATTAAATAATACTGTTCGATTTTAAAGTATTCCATTGTTATAATAATTAAGATGGCGTTCTTATAATAATTAACAGCCGATTTGCATGCATGAAAATCGGCCCAAATATTAAATATTTCCACATGAAGGTGAAATGATTAATTCACGTTAATAATTATGCCTATCGATAATAATACCCTTATTGCTATAATGCTAAATGGGTTATTATTATATCACTCATAAATATTGTTAGTTAAATAAGTAATAGCGGATAAATAACAATAATAGTATTTAGTTGAATTTCTATTTATATTTGTAATAGTTGTATTTATTCTTCACCATTGCAAATTCAATTCGATAAATTGATAAAATTATAAATTCGATAATTATAATTATTACCATCGCATTGTAAAATTTATCAGATTTTATAGAATGAAAATTCGGTCAATCGGTTTTAGTGTTAATTCTCCAAGAAGAAAAACCGTGTGGCGACCCTGGGAAACCAGGTCGTTACAGTTGGTATCGGAGCAAAATTAATTGTAATACTAATTTATTTATAAATGGTAGAATATTTGGAGTAGAATTCTCTAGAGGAGAAACCAAGTAATGGCCTTGAAAAACCGGGTCGTTATAGGTGGTATTAGAGCGGGTTTGCGACAACATAAGGATTGGGTTATGATATATGTTACTCATAATAAATTAAGTAACAAAAAAAATCCTAAAATCCATTAAATCGAAAAAATAGAAAAAATGGGGGGGGGGGGAGGGGGGAAGTAAATAATCATATTATCATGTTGTGACGTTTTTCTTTGTATTTTATTTCCATTTTTTTTTTCTGTTACATGCGACTAGATCAAAGGCTAAGGATGTTTGTGTGTTGATTTTAATTCTAGTATACTTTTTCTTTTGGAATAAAAAGTTCGCAGCCTTCAAACATAAAAAATAAAAAAAACGAATAAATACTAATTGATAATACACCTGCATATTCAAAAATTATTTTTATGAAACAAAATAAAAGAGGTTTTGGGCGCTTCTTTGTATCCTTGCAGTTTGACTAAAATTTCACTGTGGTCTCTATAGTTCCAATTTGAACATATTAACATTTTAAGTGGTCTTTGATTAATGTAACTTATCTATAATAAGTTAAATAAGTCTTGGTGAGTGTTGTGTTAGTTGTGGACCATAGTAATTGTCGATGAATTGGAAGTAGTAATTTGAAAGTATTTACTGTCTTATATATAAATTGTCAAATTATATTTTCGTATTAATTTTTTTTTTTAAAAAAAAAAAAAGAAAAAAAAAAGTTATTGAATCTGGACAATTTTATGATACTAAATGGATCAAGAAAAAAAATTTAAAGGTGAAAAAAAATTATTTATTTTTATTATTCTGTTATGCCATAGTTGTTTTCTCGTCAGGAGAGCATGTCCTGCAAGATGTGAATATATTATTACCTGTCAGCCAAATCTTGTAGAGTGGATATATTATATATTATATATATTGTTACCTATCAAGCAAGTCTTGTAAGGTGGATATATTATATATATTATTATCTGTCAGGCAAATCTTATAGGGTGGATATATTATATATGTTGTTACCTGTCAAGCAATTCCTGCAGGGTGGATATATTATATATATTCTTACCTGTCAGGCAAGTCCTGTAGGGTGGATATATTATATATATTATATATGTTGTTATCTATCAGACAAGTCCTACATGGTGGATATATTATATATGTTGTTACCTGTCAGGCAAGTCTTGCATGGTGGATGTGATAACTCCCGATCGTGAAGTAAAACGATCATATGGTTGACAAAGAAGTATGTTATTTTATTATATACAAGTAAGTTGACTGGTTGATATAAATTCGGTTATTCTGTTACGGTGATATTTTTTGTTGAGGTTTGGATATTACTCAGTGTGGCCATATTTTATTGGAAAGTGGATTTGGATAAAAATACTTGATCCATAAAATATTTTATACTACGAAAATAGTACACCTATAAAAATAACTCTGATAGATATTGGTCTACAACTAGCGTTAGGTAGAGTTGGAGTATGGGATTCTTATGAGACTAGTGAGAGTCAATTGTTATTTAGAAATATTAATTTGAATTTTGAGTTTAATTGAAGCTATAGAAATGCGATTAGGGGCATTATATAATATTCTTTTTATAGTTTACGTTAATATTGAATTCAGTATTGGACTTTTTATGTTACATAACTTTGGAGACGTAATTATGTGATTTGGAATATATTTGGTTTATATAATTTGACACGTATTTAGTTGTTTGAAGCATATTTGGGTGGTTAAGACATAGTTACGCGTTTGTGACATGTTTACGTGTTTTCAGATATTTATGTGGTTTGAGATATATTTATGTATTTCGAGATGTATTTACGAGACTGATACGTATGTATGTGTTTCAAGATGTATTTAAGTGGTTCGGTTGTATTTATATATTTTGAAATGTATTTCTATGATTCTAATGTATTTAGGTGTTTTGGAACGTATTTATATGATTGTGAGGTATTTATGTGTTTTCAGATTTTTTCAGAGAATCTGTTATTTGAGATTTGGATTGTGTTGATATTTATGAAAAAGTTACGACATTATTAAAATTTTAATAGGGATATTGGAATCAATTATTTTACTTTCACAGGACAGTTCACGAGGAATATGGGTTATCTGTTACTTATGATAGTTGCGAACATGATGGGTTGAGTGTTGTATAGAATTGATAAATGCTGGTTATGAGATATGGCAATAGACTTGAAAAGTCATGCCAAGTGAAAAAATTATTAAGGTCATGGACCCATTAGAATTAAGATAGACCCAATCTAAATGAGACTGTCATGATATTTTAAACACATATTATTATTTATTGATATTTTTATTAGAGTAGTACAGCGAAAACATTTAAGAACATAGATTCTTTGGCAGTTGGTTACCTATGTTAAGTGTTACCGACCAAAGTACACCATGTCCGTAGATTGTGGGATATAATATGGACCACTGTGAATGCAGATGTAGTAATGAGTGAAATGGATTTTGACGGTTGTATATTATAGGTGACTTTCGGTTGTGGGACACAATATAGAGAACCATTGTTCTAGAATCGAATGTGACTAACATGACCATGCAATGCGTTCTGAATTATTATTGTTTTAAATGAAATTTCGAGGACGAAATTTATTTAAGGAGGCTAGATTGTAATACCCCAGAAATTTATATTTTCAAAAAAATATTATTTTATATAAATCTAAATTTTTTTGGAGATGGTTTTGTGAATTTGCGATACAAATATATACTTGATAATTTTTGAAATTAAGTGTTAAATTTATATTTTTTTGAAAAAATATTAGTTTACATAAGTTTGATATTTTGGGATTGGTTTGTAAATTTATGGTATAAGTAATATTTGAGAATTTTTTTTGGAGTTGTGTTTATTTTAAATTGATTTTAGAAGTTTTGGAACCAATGTGTTATTTAAAATATATTTTTAAGAGTTTTGAGATATAATTAATATTTTTTTTAATTTTAAGGGGATACTGTGTAAATAAATAAATATATAGCTCAAATGTTTCCTTCGTTAAAAAGAAAACCAAATGACCACATAATATATATATATATATATATATATATATATATATATATATATATATATATATATATATATATATATATATATATATATATATATATATATATATATATATATATATATATATATAATATGTATATAGGTTATACACGTGGATATAGGCATGTTGTTTATATAATAATAATAATAATAATAATAACTCTCACTATATAATATGGTTGTAGGTTGGTGGGTTGGAAAATTCTAGAGGTGCATATATATTATATTAATAAGGATAAGGGCTACCTATGATCAGCATAGAGCCGCAGAATTAGAATTAAGAGTCATCAGTTTCATTAAGATAATCATTATGACTTTTGAACTTTTTTTTAGTTTTCTGATTTCGGTTCGGATTCCGACTTCAGATTTCAGGTAGAATTTCTAATTTTTTTAATATATATATTTAATTTTCCTATTGTGTGATTCATGCTATTATTATTGTTGAATTTTAACAGTTAAATTTTATGAAATAATTATGATTATGTGAAAATTTTATGAGAATTATGCCAAAATGTTTTATTTGTTGTATATATCAAATGCACGTATTAGAAGGGTTGGAGTTCTATTGAGTATTGACTTACAACCCCACAATTTTGATTGCAAGGCCAGTGAGAGCGAAACTAAACCAAGAATTTGAGTTGGATTTCTATTTATGATAACTGTAGTTAATATTTATTGTTGTAAAAATCGACTCGATTAGATGAATTCAATAGCGTTAATTATCGCCGTAACTATAAAAATTTGTCAGTTTAAATGATATTGTTCGGTTTTAAAGTATTCCATTGTTATAATAATTAAGATGGCGTTTCTATAATAATTAAGAGCCGATTTGCATGCATGAAAACCGGCCCAAATATTAAATATTTCCACGTGAATGTGAAATGATCAATTCACATTAATAATTATACCTATCCATAATAATACCCTTATTGCTATGATGCTAAATGGGTTAATATTATATTACTCATAAATATTGTTAGTTAAACAAGTAATAGCGGATAAATAACAATAATAGTATTTAGTTGAATTTCTATTTATATTTGTAATAGTTGAATTTATTATTCACCGTTGTAAATTCGATTCTACAAATTAATAAATTATAAATTCGATAATTATAATTATCATCGCTTCATTGTAAAATTTACCAGATTTTATAGAATGAAAATTCGGTCAATCGGTTTTAGTGTTAATTCTCCAAGAGAAGAAATTATGTGGCGATCCTAGAAAATCGGGTCGTTACAGTTGGTATCGGAGCGGAATTAATTGTAATACTAATTTATTTATAAATGGTGAAATATTTGGGGTAAATTCTCTAAAGGAGAAATCAAGTAATGACCCTGGGAAACCGGGTCGTTACACAGAACTCCATTATGTTGGACTAAAATTGAGGAACAAAAGTTGTTGATGACTGACATAGCTCAGATGATAGCGAAAAAGGTGAAAGTGATTTAAGAAAAAATGAAAACTACTCAGTGTCACCAAAAGTGTTATGCTGACAAGCGTAGATGGGAGTTAGAATTTGAAGTGGGCGATTTCATATTTTTGCGTATATCTCTGTGGAAAGGCATCATGAAATTTGGGAAGAAGGAAAACCTAAATCCAAGGTACATCGGGTCATACGATATTCTAGAAATGGTCGGTACAACGGCCTATCGACTAGCGTTACCGCCAAAGTTGTCTAGATTGCACGATATTTTTCATGCTCAAGAAATATGTGTCAGACCTTTCACATATGTTGACTTCTCAACCAATTGAATTGAAGAAAGATTTGTCATACATTGAGGAACCAGTGCAGATTCTAGACCTTAATAAACAAGTATTGCGGACGAAAACGATCCCGTTGGTGAAAGTGCTATAGTGCAATCACTCCGTGGAAGAGGTGACGTGGGAAAGAGAAGAAGAGATAAGGAATAAATATCTGTATTTATTCGTTTAAGGTAACTAAATTTCGGGACAAAATTTCTTTTAGGGGGAAAGGATTGTAAAGCATAATTTTTATGCAGGCATATTTTTAATTGTATTTTTAAATATTTAGAAAAATAATGGGGTTCATTGTGCTATTTAAATTTTACATTAAAATTTGGGGGTTATTAGGATATTTAGAAGTTTGATTTTAAAAAACTTTAAGGGTTATGTTAATTATAATTTTGACTTTTAAAATTTTTGGATTATTTTGTTATTTAAAATACAGTTTTAATAATTTGAGGATATAATTAATATATTCATTATATTAGGAGGGTATTTTATGTAATGTGTGTTGTCAAAATATAAACAACACACATTACACGTGTGTGGTTTAAAGCTTGAACCCCCCACAAAAAAAGGGAAAAGGAAGGTGAAAGGCTAAGATTCATTATGTGTGTGTGTATGAGTTCGGGAAATATAGTGGGTATAATTATATATAAATATATCTAATTTTTAAATAATACAATTTAAAATAAAAATTGTAAATTTTATTAAAATGACAATTTTTAGTATTTCATTGACTAATAATATTTTTAACAGTTGACTAATATTTTTCGGTAGATTAAATTATTAATAAGGAAAAAATTTGTAATCGTTGTTATAATAATTTTTATATAGTTAATATTAACTTAAGAAATTGGACGTTTAGTAATTTCGTATAGTCAAAATTTGAAAATGAAAAAATTTGTATTTTGGTGTCCCGCATTACTTATTAGATTTATTTAAATAATTCTTAGTTTAGACTCTGTCGTTATTAGGTTCAGAGGGAACGTCGACAACGTCAACATTACAATAGTAGGGTATTCAGTAACGCAAATATCGAGATTAGTGTATTATTTTCTATTTAAATTATTAAATGATATTTTCGTACTAAATTGTGGAAAATAAAATATTTATTAAAAAGAACGGTTTTATAACGTTACGTGGATCAAGTAAATTTTTTTAAGTATGAAAAGTAATTCTATTTATTATTCGACTATGTCATAGTGTCATCCCGACAGGAGAGTATGTCCTGCGGGATGTTGTTGATCTTGACAGGAGGGCATGTCCTGTAGAACATTTGCGTTATGACTTGACAAGAGGACAAGTCCTGCATGTTGTTGTTGTTGTTATTGTTGCTGACTATTAATATGACAGAGTCGAATATAGTTTTGATTATCAATATGATGGAGTTGAATATGTTGATGATATGCTGGTTTATACCACGTGTCAGCTCCTACCATTGGAGATATTAAATGGCACTGACACTGATGAGAACTTTAGATTGCACATCTGTACAGGTTACAGTACCGTCATAACTCTCGATCGTGAGGTGAAACGATCCTATGGCTAATAGGGAAGTATGTGTGTGGTATATTTTATTATATATGGCGAAGTAATTTTACCAGTTAATTTAAATCCATTTGTTTTATTGTGATGATACTTGTGAGATTTTTTACTACTCAGTGTGCGATATATTTTGTTTTAGAAGTTATGTTTAATAAATATACTTTATACATAAAATATTTTTATATTTTGAAAATAATACACCGATAAAATATTTTGTCTCAAGTACCTCAGCTAAAAACGGATTCACTATTTGCATTAGGTAGAGTTAAAAGGTGGTAGTGTTTTTAGGGTTGGCAGGATATGTGTAAACCGTGAAATGTTCAGTTTTTGTAGTTGTTGGTCAGATAACATCAAGTCGACATTACGTCCAGTCTCGGGCGTTAGGAGGCCCAGGGTGGAATGTGACATAATGTTAGGTACTTGCGATATCTGCAACACTTGATATCTGCCCAACAGTTTCCAATCCATGATCCTAGTAGTTTGGGGTGTTAATTGTCTTCTTTCTTCTATAAATTCATATTTGTGTTTCTTTAGCAAAGAGAGCTTGTTCCTACAACTGTCAACCGAAAAATTATGTGTATTTAATTGTTTTCCTTGAGTTATAAAAATGAGATTGGCTTTTGGTTGTACATGTGGTGCATTTTATATTGTTTCAAGCACTTGTGTGCACGCTAAGTTGTTACAACCTTGTCAGTGTGTCAGACCAATAGTGTTGGGTTGGTATACAATCAAACAATCGTGGGTGCAAAAATTTCAAGTTCGAGATTACCCGAGTGATTGGTACCAACCCTTATAATCTATCTTCATTTTAACTTTAAATAAAGCTACCCTTATGATCTATCTTCGTTTTAACGTCTAAATTAAAATTCCTATTTATCATCTTTTGTGCTATTAATGTAGAATATAAATTTGTACTGTTACATACACGCATACATTCGTATCAAATAGACCTAAAATACCAAAACATTATCTTGTGTTCTTAGATAAATCTCCAAATACTTATTTACTTGGAAAAGAATAACAGAAATAATTTTTTTTAAATTGAATATTTACAAAAAAAGAAATAAAAAAACATTTATAAAGAACTACCACACTTCATTTCTAAGTCAAATAATAATTAAATGTGAATTAACAATGGTGAGACCCCAAATTTTTTTTAGCACAACTAAATTCAGCGTCAACGCAGAGGACACCCATCAACGGCGATTCCTTTGCCGGTCGGACACGTGGCCAATTCACAGTGCTCTCCGTCGGATCCCCACCACGAGAGGCTCACATTCTCCATCCCCAAACAGAAGTACAGAGCCACCCCCATGAAAGCCAACCCGGCGTCCAACGCCGCCGACAGAACGTAGTTGTACCTCTGCCACCACTTCTTACGGTACCGGAAGACAAAGAAATTAAATATCGTCCCAACAACGATCCAGCTGTTGAAGTTTAGGGTCGTCGCAGGCGGCATCGCGGCCGTCGCTCCGAGAAGCACCGGGAGGTTGATGAGCGGGATCCATTTCTGGCAGGGGAAGGCCTTGTGGAGGAGCCAGACGAGGAGGGGGCCGATGAAGCCTCCGAGGAAGAACCAGTTGAGGGCGCTGTAGTTGCCGAGGGAGCCGAAGATCCGCTTGGGTCCGACGAGGCCCCAGATGACAGAGGCGTCGTAGAAGACGCGGTCTCCTGGACAGGTCCAGGGGCTGTTTGTCGGTAGCAGTTGGTCTTGGCATATGTTCTCCACCGTTGTCAGCAGCCACCACGCCACCGCCATATTGATTGTTCCGGCGATGATTGTTCCGAGGAACTGTGTAGTTATAGGAAACAACCAGATGGTTAAGGTTAGATTAGGGTCTAGAATGAAGGGTTTTTGGCCAGGAATATTGTTCTAGAAATTTAAAGTTAATGTTACAAAAGTTACCGCACGTAATTTTTTACATTAAAAAATTATAATAATATTTATATATTACATTAATTTTTGACTTATAAAAAAATTACTGTAACACATGATTGACATGACTAAAATCATCAAAACCCCTAAAACCAATTATGGAACAAATAAAAATCACTTCTTCTCATTTTTCATCCACCTAATTGAAATTCAAATACGACAAATTTTGTAATTATTTTTGGTTAATTGCCTTTTTTGACTTTGATTTTGTTTTATTTTATCTCCTCCACCTTAAAAAATCTATATATTATTTTTACTTATTTTATAATACATTGAAAAACTTTTTTTTTTTTTATTTAAAATAACGAAATATATTTTAAAACTAATGAGATTAAAAGGGATAAAAGTAGACCAAAGTACAAGGGATAAAAGGCAATTAGAGAGAGAGTACCTGGACAATGAACATAGATCTAGGTGGAATCTTCATGTAATGACCAAGCTTGAAATCATTGAGAAAGGAGACCGCCTGCGTCATGCTAATGTACCCAAATGTTTTGAAGCAGACATTCGCTATGGGTCTTCCTGGGTATATCACACCCATTATATACTCCGTGATCACATTCAGCCCTGGTGTCTGAAAATTCCATAAAACATTTTCGTCAAACCCTAATTCTCATAAATTAACTACAGCAATATTAAACAGTGTTGTCCGAAACTGACCTGATTGGTGGTGGCTGTAATAACGCTAACAGGGAGAGTGAAAATAACGGCTAGTGCAAGAGCAAAGAGGAGTGCCCACCACGGCATCTGGACCTGGTCTCTCAAGAAGATGCAGAGGACAAGAGAGAGAACTAGAGAGAAGGCGAGCAAGGAGAAGAACCACCATGAAGGTATATCCTTGTATTTCCTCATCAGTTTTGTGTGGATGTCCGGCTTCCCTTTGTATGATGCCCTAAATCTCTCAACTATCTCCCTGGATGCATGTAAATATTCATACGTCAATTGATTCATAAGCCAAATCAAACAAATCTTTATTATTATTTACATAAAAGTTGGGGTTAATGGCTTTTTTACCACTCCTTATAATTCAATCTTAATTGATTTTACACTCTCTATTTTAAAAATCTACGTATTAGCCCCCTTCCACTTTGGGAAACTCACATCTTATTTTATTTAAAAAATATAAAAATAAATTAATTTTTTTAATTTGTAATTTAATTTTATTATTTAAAAATAATAAAGGAGAAAAAATTTGATAGCTCTCCTTCTCTCGTATCTTCTATTTCTTTTAATAAAAAAAATAAAAATAATTATGACCATTTTATCTAAAATTTAGGGCAAAATTTTAATTTTATTCATTTTTAAGTATAATTGATTAAGTTAAATCTAAAAAAAAATAGTATATTGATTAAGTTAAACGCACCAAAAAAAATCGATTCATTATAAATAGAAAATGATAAAATGTAGATTTTTAAAATAGAAGGACAAAGTGCATGAAGATAAAAGACAATTAACCCTAACGGCTCGTTTGGTTGGATAGAATGGAATGAGGGTGGAATAGAATGAAAAAAGTAATGGAATGAAAGAAAAAATGGAATGGAATTGTCAATAGAATCACTATTTCATTATCTTGTGTGGTTGGTATGGAATGAGGGAATGAATGGAATAGTGAAATATAGTAAAATTCTTATTATGCCCTTATAAAATTATTATTCTATTCTCTTGTTTGGTTAGTATGAAATGAGTGAAGGAATGAAATGAAATATAATAAAATTCTCATTATTCTCTTATTACAAAATTTTATTATATTTCACTATCTTATTCTTTCTCTCATTTTATTATATTTCACTATTCCATTCAATTTTAAGTTTATGTTCTCTAATTTTTGTTTCTGTTCTCTAATTTTCTATTTTTGTTCTCAATTTTCAGTTTATGTTCTCAATTTTGTTTTTGTTCTCAATTTTCTGTTTTTGTTGTTAATTTTCAGTTTCCGTTTTCAATTTTCTATTTTCTAAATTTCTGTTTTTATTCTCAATTTTTAGTTTATGTTCTCATTTTTGTTATCAATTTTCTGTTTTTGTTCTTAATTTTCATTTTTTGTTCTCAATTTTCAGTTTTCGTTCTCAATTTTATGTTCTCTAATTTTATATTTTTGTTCTCAATTTTCACTTTATGTTCTCAATTTTTTGTTTCTGTTCTCAATATTTTGTTTCTATTCTCAATTTTCTGTTCTCTAATTTTTATTTATGTTCTCTAATTTTTGTTTATGTTCTTAATTTTTAATTTTTGTTCTCAATTTTTAAGGGCTTAAATACAAGGGTTATTATGTAATTTAAGATGTTGATTCCATTGGATTGGAATCTCATTCCACCCTATTTCATTCCAATGGAATCACAAAAGTGATTCCATTAAAGAACTAAACAACGGAATAGGAATCGAAAGCGGAATGCGATTTCATTCCTCCTCGATTCCGTTCAACTAAACATGTCGTAAAAGTTATAATTGCTAATATTACTGATTTTTTTTTCCTCAAAAATTTAAAGAAAAAAAAAAGTTCAAATTAAACACCAAAAATTAAGGTTTATATTTTTTAAAGAGGTTTTTGCAATTTGCACCCCTAACATTTTTGAGAAATCCCATTTTAGTCAATGTACTTTCAATTTAAACACATTAAATCTAAAATATCTAATTAATCATGACAAATCAATCATAATTTGTACCTACATTATTTTTTATAATAAAAATTAGTCACGTGTCAAGCACGTAATCACCTATGTGGGTGAATTCCTTTATAAAAATAACAGAAGGATTAACTTGACATGATTCTAATATTTTAATATGCGAGTCTAAAACAAGTTGTCATATAATTTACAGGATATTATAAAATTTATAAGTATATTAACTTTTAAATTGCATATTTGGATTGAGGCTAAAATTAGGATTGTCTTTTAATCCACATTGGACTGGCTAATTATTGAGAAGAGTCAATTAACTCATCTCATGAAGTGTTGGTGGATTAATGTAATAAATATGACCTTGATAAATTGAATTGTCTATTTTGAATTAATTGTGATACATCATATCATCGTAACACATAATTTATGGGATATTTATTTTTGAATATTTTAATTTTCAAATTGCATATTTTGATTGAGGCTAAAATTAGGATTGTCTTTTAATCCACATTGGACTGGCTAATCATTGAGAAGAATCAATTAAGTCATCTCATGAAATGTTGCTTGATTAATGTAAAAAATATGACTTCGACAAATTGAATTGTTAATTTTAAATTAATTGTGATACATCATATCATTGTAATACATAATTTACGGGATATTTCTTTTTAAATATATTAATTTTTAAATTGCATATTTCGATTGAGACTAAAATAAATATGACTTTGACAAATTGAATTGTCACTTTTGAATTAATTGTGATACATCATATCATTGTGACATATAATTTACTGGGATATTAATTTTTAAATTGCATATTTCAATTGAGGCTAAAATTAGGATTGTCTTTTAATCAACATTGAGTTGGTTAATCATTAAGAAGAGTCAATTAAGTCATCTCGTGAAGTGTTGTTGGATTAATGTAATAAATATGACTTTGACAAATTGAATTGTCAATTTTAAATTAACAGTGATATATCATATCGTAAGACAATTTATGGGATATTTATTTTTAAATATATTAATTTTTAAATTACATATTTCGATTGAGGCTAAAATTAGGATTGTCTTTTAATTCACATTTGACTTGCTAATCATTAATCAACATATCAATTTCTAAGTTGATTATGGCACACCAAGACCAAGATATATTCTCCATATAGAAATATCTTTTTTGCCATGATCCAAATTTTCCTAATCCACTCATTTTAAATAATTTTTTGAAAATTCAAAATTATTACGCTATGGGAATATATGTTTTAGTAATGTACTTTTTGAGTTTTGTGAGACTTCTCACAAAATTAATAAAAAAACATAAATTTAGATAGAAATTTATATTTTTTTATCCCTCAAATAAATAAGGGTAAATATGCATGTGAATTCAAAGATTCGTCAAATCACATATTTTTTCCTAAATTCTACCATAAATATTTTTGTCATTTTATCATTCAACTAAATCTAAGGAAAAAATGCAGTAAAGGTATAAAATGACAAAATATTCATATTAGAAGATCACATAATATTCTTTTTTTTCATCTAAAATCATTAATAACTTTATAAAATCAAAATAAATATAAAAAGTAAAAGATAAAATATATAATTTGACAAAGTACACACCTGCCCCACGTTAGAAAAAAAAAATGCAAGTGGTTTGCCGTAGTAGAATATGTTACCTTCCATTAAAAAGAGCCACATGCGTCAGCGTAGCGACGATCGCCGCGAAATTGAGACCGTATGACAACACAAAGAAGATACTAAGGTTGATCCTCCCTTGTTTCTGGTACGCCCCCATGTCAATCTCGAACCTATCATTCACAATCGCCGACACGTTGTAGACCTGCCCCTTGGTATCAAAGAGGTGAGACGAGAAGATAGGGAAATTCCTGGCATTGTAGAGGTCGAAGCCCCAGTAGGAGAGGGGGATGAGGAAGTAGACGACGAGGACGTAGCCGATGAAGATGTTGAAAATGGCGAAGAAAGGGGTGATGAGGGGGCTGGCGAGGTAGGAGGCGATGACGGACCAGTCGAGGGTGAAGGAGGCGAGGCCGAGACCGTGCATGCCGGAGCCGAGCTGTTGGGCGGTGACGGAGTTGCGGAAGACGAGGCAGAGGATGGAGATGTTGGAGAGGGTGGGGAAGAGGAAGCCGGGAATGAAGTACCAGAAGAAGCTGCAGGTTAAGGCGATCAGGAAGAATTTGCCGCGTGACATCTTGCTGGTGTCCCTCTCGTGGAGGGCTCTGTAGAAGAAATAAAAAATATATAATTAAAATATGTTTGATATTTCTTTTTTCTCCGTAAAAATATTATGTTATTTTTTTAATTTTTAAATTTTCAAAAAAATATATATCATTAATTATATATATAAAAAAAATACAAAATATAATTTAAATTAATAATTTTAAAAAAAAAAAAGGTGCAAAATTTTTTAACCATAATTTTTTCTTTTAAAATTTTTTATGATTCCATCTAATCTATTAATTCTTCTAATTGTAATTTTGGTACCTTCAACGGTTTTTTTTTTTTTCATTTTTCTCTCAAATTTGTAATTAAAATTTTTTTCTCGAAAATTGTGTTTTATCCATCTTATTTTTTTTTTCCTTCCATTTTTCATCAAACCAAATATGATTTTATTTTTTTTTTCATTTTTTTTCCATTCATTTTCCATCCAACCAAATGCAAGTTTGAGAGAAATCTTAATTCAATCCTTATCTTTTCAATTTGAACAAATTAGAGTTTAAATTATCCAAATCATGTCAAATCAGTCATTTCGATATTCTTATGACAGAAATCACCCATGTGGATAATTTCATATTTAACAAGTCTTTGATTTTCGTCATAAAAATGACAGTGTTATCAATTTGCACTGACTTGACATCATTTAGATAATTTAATATTTTTTGTGTTCAAATTAAAAGGATAAAGACAAAAGTGAAATTTCTCTAAAATTTCACAAACTCAAAATTGCAAACCCTCAATTTATTATATAAATATTCACATAAATAAAATAATTTCAACTGTTGCTGATAATAGTTTACAGCAGATTTGAGATTATTTTTTTAGAGAATTATCAAAAAATTTATATAAATAAAAGGATATTTATATGAAATTTTAAAAGATTTAGTTGATTTTTCTAAAAGTAAAAGAGTAAAATTCTAAAACTTTTAAAGGTTTTAGCAATTAAATTTTTTGCTTTGAGAAGACTGAATTATTAATCATTAATTTCCAATTTTAAAGGGAAAAAAATATAATAATAATAATAATAATAATAATAATAATAATAATAATAAATAAATAAATAAATAAGGTAGTAGGAGAGTAGGAGGATGGGGGGATGATGTTGTTTACCTGAAAAGAGAAACTTGAACGAGACTGGCGGGCCACCACATCTCAGCGGGCTCCACCACGTATTTCCTCATAATCCCAGCCCAGCCATATCCCAATAGCTGTACCGCATCCACAGGCCAATAATTCCATTAATTTCTATTTTTTTTTATTTTTTTTTTATAAATAAACTCCAACATTAAAAAAATTAATTCTCATTTTTTTTTTTTTTATATTTATGGAATATACTTTATTACATTTGTTATATAAGTAAGATCAACATAATTTTTTTTTATGGTACAATGTGTCCGGATAAACTTACATGCACTTCGACTAAATCTCTCTGGATAATTTTAAAGACGCAATTTCTCACATCAGCATTATGTATTCAAAAATAAATTTAAAATTTAATTTTAAAAATATTTTTTAAAAAAGTCGAACTCATAATACATTTTGCTAACCGCACAAACACAGTTAGTTTATTTTTCCTAATTTTTTTACAATAAAATATTAAAAAAAAAAAGTTATTTACATACATTATACTTCTTTTTTAAGTAAATTATCACTTTTAATTTATGAAAAATACATCAATAAAATGTATTCTAACCTCAATAAATACATCAATAATATTTATTTTACGGTGGATAATTCTAACCTCACACGGATTTCAAATAAAATTAGTTTACAAAAAAAAATTGAATTAATAGGTGTGGTGGCTGTATTGATTGGACACCGCCTCACCCACTTTACGGCCTCACGTGTAAGTTAAAAAGGAATCACATTCTTTTGTCTCCTACCTTGTACAGTGTGCCCATTTTTTTAATTTTTGTCAACTATGCCCAAATTTTATTTTATTTTTTAAGTATTTTTTATTTTATTTTATTTTTTAATTAAAAATGAATCACATTCTTTTAAAATTTTACGATTTTTAATTTATTTTTTTTCCAATTATTTAGAATATATTGAGAAAAATATCAATACACTTTAATTCATGTAATTTAGTTTCTCATGTTTTAATTTTTATATCTGATTAAAAATTAATTAGATGCAAAAAATCAAATTTTAATTGAGAAAATTAAAAAAATTACGGGAAATTATTGAGATTAAACTCAAACGTTGGAGGTAGAAAGTGAACCTGTGTTGTGATAACGAGAAGCCAACCAGCAACGAAAGAAATGTTCCTTAAATAGAAAGCCTTTATGATATCCACAATCCCCACCGCATACGCCGCGCCGTTGCCGAACGCCGATCCGGCGTTCGCGAATATCGATATCAGCACGTGTTCCTTCATGTTGAAAGGTCCCGGATTCAGCGAGAACTCTCTCTCTCCGAACCCCGGTAACCGGAACTTCGTCGTCGGCAGAACCTTCGCCATGAACTGGCCGATCGGAAGCGTCGCCACCTGCACCGATATCATGGTGATGATGAGCGGTTCGGTACGGTACCCGAAGAAGGTGTTGAGGAAGGAGAGGAGCGCGCAGGACACCACCCCCAGGAACCACATCCGGAACGTCCACACCGGCAGCGAAACGTCGTCGTGGTTGGACACCGTCAGCCGGACCTCCTCCACCGGCGATTCTTCGTCCTCGTCGATCTCTTCTTCTCCTTTCTCCATCTCTTTTGTGGTGGGCTTTCTCTCCGCTCCTTCCGTTTCGAAGGACGCCGCCATGCCTATGGATGGAGAGAGAGAGAGAGAGATGGGTATGGGTATGGGTATGGGTATGGGTTCTTTGAATGTGTTTCTTTTTCCTTTTCTTGAGAGAGAGAGAGAGAGGAATGGGTTTTTAATAGTTGAGCGGGGGGCTTGTGAACCTGATTTTAGGGGTGGGGTGGAATTGTGAATCTGGTTTGAAAAGAGGGGGTGGGGGGGAAATACGACGTAGAGATACGAGGAATCTGTTACAAATGGGGGTTTCATTCAAAGACAGTTAAGGAATTTGCCTAAAAGGGCAGATTCTTGGCTATTTTAATATGGCCTTGCTGGATACTTTGAGGGAGTCCGTCAATTACGTTGGACGGAATCCGTACAAAAATATATCAATTTCCCTTTTGAAAATGTATAGGGTTTCCACTTGGGTGACAAATTTAACAAAAAAAAATTTATTAATTATATTTTTACCTCATTGACTTAACTTAGGGGCAAAAAAAAATCTTGTGAATATTAATGTTCGTATAGTTTCAAGGCCAATAATCATTTTCAATATCCCTGAGGGATTAAAAAATTTGATCCGTAAGGAAGAGGTCTCATCTAGATGCCCTTAGTCTTGTATGAACTTTTTCTCACCCAAAAAACAAAAAACTTATTATAGTTTTAAAATATTAATTCCGTATTAATATTCACAGTAATTCTAATGTTTCGTATTAATATTCACAATAATTCTAATGTTCAGTTCAAAATTAGAATTATTGTGGTTGATGTTATCAACCACAATAATTCTAATTTTGAACTGAACGTTAGTATCAAACAACAGGCTATCCTAATTAAATACAATTTCTATTGAGCAATGTTATTTTATGAACATTAATGATATTTGTAGGTTTCTAAGTTTATATAACGAAATTATTCTCAACCTTTTTTTTTTAAGGAAAATTTATAATTAATTTTAAATTTAAATTAAATCAAAGAATGGAAACACTAAAAATACATTGCCTTCATGTTTATGTTAGCACCATAAAAATTTTGAACAAAAATCTAAGACAGAACAAAATAAAGATCCAAAGATAAATCTAAGAACAAAATAAAATTCTAAGAACATAATAGAATAAAAATCTAAGACTGAACAAAAGTCTCCTTGCCCTTCATCACTTTCAAACATATTTTTATGTAATGGACAGAAAATAAAATATGGGGCAGAGCAAAAATAGATTGTTTGGTTAAAAAGTTTTTTATTTTCATACCTAATTTTCAAAGGAGAACGAAAAAATAAATTTAATAAAAGAAATTATAAACAAATAGCGCTTTAGCTAATAGCATATATATAGATTATTGTAGCTAATCTTCAAATATTGTTCTCTTGAGAAAACCAACAACTAATCAATTAAAATTTCATGTTCCACCTCAATAGGCAATGTTCCCAAAGAACTACCAATTTAAGAAAAAAAATTATATGGATAATCCAAAAACATTTGGATGAGGTTTTCAAAGAATTTGTTTTGAAAAAAAAAACTTCTTCAAATACATCATCCAACCGCAATTGATCTTCTCAAAATAATATCAGAATGATGACTCTTAGAAAAACTTAGAAACTGAACAGTTCTTGATATTGTGTGTATTGTCCTCTTGTTATGTGAAATCCGCAGATCTATATATAAAGAATTAAAACAAACCTTCCAACGACTAGTTTTTAAATAATAAGTATCTAAAAAGCACTTATAGACCCCATATATCATTGTGACTTAATCCTGATATAATTCACTCAATAATATCTTTTAGAATATTCAATCAAGTCCCTCAAACATTTTTTCAAACTCAATTAGATAAGATAGGAAGAATTACATGTACCAAATTGAGAGATATCAAAAATACTTGAACCATATCTATAGGGATATTTAAATATTAATTAAATAGCTCAAAATATATCAGATCCCTAAGATATCTCGCATATCTTAACCATAAACGGATAGTAATGGCTACTGTTTGATCAGAATTTTCGAAATCCTCTAAACATAAAACAGACTGATCAATCGACCGACCAAGACCTATTTATCGACCGCCTGATTCAAGATGTAGCCAAGCCAAAAATATTTCACCCATCGGTCAACTGTCCATACTTCATCTGTCGACCGGACGATTCAGAGAGTTACACAAGTCGACTCACCTGTCGACCGAAAGATTCAGAGACTTCATCTTTTGGCCATAGGTCGACTTACCTGTCAACCGAATGATCCAACAATATCTCATTTTAAGCATTTTTCGGCTGACCAATCGACTGCTCAAGCTGGAACATCTATCCTTAATCCTATTTTAATTCATTTTCTTTGATGTTTTCACCCCTTTAACCGATTTCTTTTCTCGGTTAGCTCCACTAAAATCTTAAGTTCAATTTTAATCAATTATCTTTATTTCTTTTTCAATTACACATAGGAGCAAATAATTTAACTAATTAGGATCCTATAAAAACTACATTGTTGATCCTAAGATTTTGATAAATAATTAAGTATTGATATTTTGGTAGAACTAATGTTTTAATTAAGTGTTTCAGTGATGAAGATTCAAATTAAATGGATGCTAAACGATGATGTTGAAGATATTGAAGAATTAAGAGTTTAAAGAAATTAGGGAAAACAACTCAGGTGAATCTTAACTCTTTATATCCCAATTAAGAACACACATATAACACAAAATACATTTTATTATTTATGTGTGTTTTGATTAAGTAAAATTATTTGCTCCTATGTGATTTGAAGAGAGATATTTTTTATTGACTAAAACCAAATATAAGAATATTAGTGGAGCTAATTTAAAAGAGAAAATAGTTAAAAGGGAGAAAATGTAAAAAAAAAAAATAAGTTAAAAATATTTTCAGAGAAGAGATCCAGAAGGCATCAGTCGACTGATGAGTCGACCGGACCAAGTAGCTAAAAGATCTTGTATCTCTAAGTCGACCGATAGGTCGACCGACCAAGAGGGCTGAACTCTCTGAATCTACAAGTCAACCGACAGGTCGACCGGTGAAGGAAAAGCAAACTCTCTGAATCTACGGGTCGACAGGTAGGTCGATTGATGAACACCTTGAGCTACAGCCTGAATCTATCAGTCAACTGGTCGGTCGACCAGACGCTCTGTTTCAGGATTCTGATTTATACGAGATTATATCCAAAAATAGTCATTTTTTGTTAGGATTTGAGAGAGATTTAAAGGATTTGGTGATATTTATGATATGCTTTATCCATTATTTAATTCTTATAGATTTGGTACTTGGAATTAAAGTGGTTTTCAAATTGGTCCCTTTAATTCTTCCTATCTTATGGAATTAGGTTTGAAAACTCTTTTGAGGGACCAAATTGAATATTTTGAAAGCTATTATTAAGTGAAACATACCTTAAATGAAATGTATCAATATATGGGGTCTATCGGTGATTTTAAAAGACATATCTTGTAGAAACTAGCCGTTATAGGGCTTATTTTAAATGCTTATAAAAAGACATGCGGATTTCACATAAGATGTAACATCATATCAAGAACTATTTAGTTCATAAGCTTTTATAAGAGTCATCATTCTGATATTTATTTTGAGGGATCAAATTGTGATATCAATTATTGAGATGTTCTTGAGTTAAAGCGTTAGTTGAGTAAGCGTCACCGATTTGAGCTGTCTAAGATTTCAATCTATCATTCTTCGGTGTTATCCAGATGAGAGCATTGATACATGGAAGACGTTGTGTAGTCGAGATAATTCTAGTGGTAACACAAGTCTATACGCTGTCGTGCCAACCCGATCTAAAATTTCATATAGTCCGATATAACTCGGGCTTAACTTCCCTTTCTTTCCGAACCTCATTATGCCTTTCCATAGAGAAATATGCAAAAACACATGATCTCCCATTCCCAACTCCAACTCCCGTCAGCGCTTGTTTGTATAACTCTTTTGTCGACTTCGAGCGAATATTAATTTATATCGAATCACCTTGATTTTGTCTACTGTCATTTGGGCGACATCCGGCATCAACAATTTTTTTTCTCTTACCTCAGTCCAACAGACTGGGTCATTTCCTACCATAGAACGCTTCATACGGGGCCATCTCGATTGTCGAATAGTAACTGTTAGTGTAGGCAAATTTCATTAACGTCAGACAACCATCCCAGCTACTAGGAAATTCCAGAACATATCCCCTCAACATATCTTCTAGTATCTGAGTTGTATGCTCTGATTGTTCATTCATTTGAGGATGGAAAACAGTGCTAAATTCCAACTTGGGACCTAAAGCAGTTTGGAGTCTCGGCCAAATCCTCAAAGTACATCTCAAATCTCTATCTGACACTGAAGGAACTGGTGCGCCATGCAACCCTACAATCTCAACGGTAAATAATTGGGCATACTTTTCAAAAGAATATGTCGTCTTTACGGTTAGAAAATGAGCGGACTTGGTAAGCTTATCAACGATCACCCAGATAGAATTATGCCCCTTTTTAGTATGAAGTAATCCCGAAATAAAATCCATCGTGATATACTCCCATTTCCACTCTGGAATCGGTAGAGGTTGTAGCAACCCACTTGAACGTTGATGCTCAATTTTTACTTGCGGGTAAGACACCTGGCAACAAGCTCCGCGATTTCTTACTTCATTCCGATCCACCAATAATGCTCACGCGAAACCTGATGCATTTTGGCACCGCCTGAATGCATCGCGTATGTTGAGCTATGCGCTTCTTCCAAAATATCGTTCTTCAAACTAGTGTCGTTAGGCACACCCAATCTATCTCCCATCATTAACACCTCGTCGCTCTCCCTGACCTGAAAATCCACTCTGTGACCACTTCTCACTTCATCTCAAATCTTCTCCAATTGAACGTCTGACTTTTGAGCTTCGATAATACGATCAATCAGCGTCGATCTCAAGTCCCAAATCACAAGCAATGAAGCCGTCTGACCAACCGCTAACTGAACTCACAACAATCTTAAATCAGTATACAGATTAGTATGAACAGCTCTTATCTGCGCGATTGAACCCGCCGATTTCTGACTCAACGTATCCGCTGCCTCATTAGCTTTTCCCCGGGTGATAGTGGATATTGCAATCATCGTCTTTAATCGACTCTCTCCAACGTCTCTGCCTCAAATTTAATTTCTTCTGAGTAAACAGATATTTCAAACTTTGGTGGTCGGTGTAGATTTCACACGTCTCTCCATACAAGTAGTGTTTCCAAATCTTTAAGACAATTATAATCGCTGCCAGCTCCAGATCATGCGTCGGGTAATTTTGCTCATGATTCTTCAGTTGTCGAGATGCGTATGTGGTTACATGACCATGCTGCAACAAAACACATCCTAGCCCTGGTGGGACGCATCACTATAAATCACATAATCACCCCTTCCGTTGAGAGGGATAGTATTGGTACCGATATCAATCTACTCTTCAACTTCTGAAAACTCTATTCGCATTTGTCAGTCCACTCAAATTTGGTTTCCTTGCGGGTCAAAAGAGTCAACAGGGCCGCTATAACAGAGAATCCCTGCACAAATCGTCGGTAGTGACCCACCAATCCAAAACAAAACTTCGAACTTCAGTCACCTTTCTCAGCCTTTCCTACTGAACCACAACTTCCACTTTCTTCGGGTCTACCTAAATACCATTCCTAAAATAATATACCCCCCCAAAATACTACATAATCTAACCAAAATTCTCATTTACTGTACTTCGCATATAGCCTCTTCTCCCGCCACGTCTACGACACGATTCGAAGATGTTCTGCATGCTCATCTCTACTTTGGGAGTAGATCAATATATCGTCAATGTATACTATAATTAATTGATCCAGATAAAGTTGGAAGACTCGATTCATCAAGCCCATGAAGGCAGCAGGAGCATTTGTCAATCCGAAGGGCACAACCAAAAATTCATAGTGTCCATACCTTATACGGAACGCCGTTTTCGTTACATCACTGTCTCTGATCTTCAATTGGTAATACCCCGATCGAAGATCTATTTTGGAAAACGCTTTAGCCTTCTGGTATTGGTCAAACAAATCGTCAATCCTAGGCAACGGATATTTATTACAAACGGTCACCCTATTTAGTTGTCGATGGTCAATACACATTCTTAACGTGACATCCTCCTTCTTCACGAACAACACTGGGGTTTCCCATGGGAAAACACTGGGTCTTATAAACCCACGATCTAATAAATCTTGTAACTGTACCTTCAATTCTTTCAACTCAATAGGTGCGATACAATAAGGTGGAATCGATATAGGAGCAGTTCCGGGAAGTAGCTCGATCGTGAATTCCATCTCCGTATCTATTGGCAACCCTGGCAATTCATTTGGAAACACGTCAGAAAAAAAAAAATCTCTAACCACTGAAATATCCGCTATCAAAACTTCTTTCTGATTGGCGTCAATCACGTGCGCAAGGTATCACTGACATCCTTTCTACAATAATTTCCTGGCTTTTAGGGCTGAAATCAGACTAACAGGGGTGATAATTCTGTCTCCCGAGAATACCAATTCTGGCTTGCCTAAGATTTGGAAGATCACATTCTTCTTAAATCAATCCACCGTGGCATGAGAGTCGAACAACAAATCCATATTCAGTATTACATCAAGGTCATAAATATTCAAGGGTAATAGATCTACCGATAACTCCCTACCACTAATACGAAAGGAACTGTATTTATACGCACTAACTATTAACACTGACTCATAGTTTTTGGTTACTTCCTACACATCATTCTCTATTAATTCACGCTACATTCGCTCATTTCGTATGACTTTTAAATTTGCCTGCCCGTTAACCTAAAACGTATTTCCAAAGTAAATCCTTCCTAGATTAGTCTACATCTTATCTTTTCCATTTTTACTAGATCAGATTTAATTTCATATCGCCGAATGGTCGTCTCTTCCTGCTTTAACCATATGAACCTTCCTCTCTAATAAAATCACAAGCACACCCACACATTTATGATAGCAACTGCGTATCTTAAATAGTAGCGCAGTGTGTCATGTAATTGCATAAATAAAGTGTTGTCTACCCAGTCAATTCAATGAATAACTTGACATTGGACGAATTAGGTGTGCTCTACCACACTGTTGGTTTAACAATAAAAATATTATGTACTACCGACAGAGAATCCCAATGTCAAATACTACTAATAGAATTACTTATCAGTTATAATTTAATATTCCCAACTACTAGCACCCCCACAATCGCGATCCACCCATTACCACTACCAAACACACTACCCGAACTACCAACTGGCAGTATCACAACTTCGTCGCACCCAGTAATTACCAACAAGACAGACAACCATGCACGATACCAATGTACCATCTAATGCAATGCAATAACTATCACTCACGTGCTTAACCCACCTATCGATATCATATCTCATGGTCCACCACTGGCTCGCCACCACCTATCGACACCCTATCTCAAAGTCCCCTACTGACTAGACGACTGGCACGTCTTCCTATCTCATGATCCTCTATTGACACAACTACTGATAAGTCTACAGAACATATAACCTAGGCTCTGATACCATAATTGTCATACCCCACCCCGGACACCCGTCACATCGGCCCTACGGTGACGGGTGTCTGGGGTGGGGTGTGACAGATCTAGTTTTGCAGCCTTTAGATTTTCAACTCGAGCCTCAGGCATATGACTCGCTCCCATCTCTGCCAACATTTTGGTAGAGATCGATTTCACTACTCCCTAAAGGTACATGCTCAAGCAGCAGATTCAGTTGACAATTTGGCATAGCGGCTTCAACTTTTTTTTGGAAATGTGATGGCTCATGTTTGTATAAATTCATGAATCTTGTCCTTCAAGTAATAGCACCGCTCAGTCATACGTCCTCTGGCTCTTGAATAGTATGGCTTCTTCCTTTTCAATTCTTCTATATTTTTCTCCAACTCTTCCATTGTCATAACCCAGATCGGAGGGGGTCCATTCTCTTCTTTCCTGTTTTCGGTGTCGACGGTCGGGGCTGGTTGATTGGCATTCGGATCGCTGGGTGGAGCAACGACCCTCTCTGAGTGAATGATGATCTGCAGTGCATAGGGGGTCGGGCCTTCGGGTGAGGCCTGATAGACATGCCCCTGGTTGGGATATATCGACGCTCCATAGGCGAAGGAATGAGGGCCCATTTAAGGTCCAAAGTAGATTGACACCGCGACGTTCGGGCCAGCATGATTCAGATTCGGCACTGAGTTTTTCGTCCTAGAACTTAGAAGATTTCCATTCGGCAATTCAGTCACGGGAGACCCCATGAGGTCATTGGCCTAGTTCGTTGACATTTTTCATTAGCATGTCGATAGTTTCTTGCATCCGAGCCATCTTGGCCGAGTAGGGAGATTTGATATTTCCTTCCGATGCCATCTTGAAATGATTCTAAGTCGTGAAGATCGGACTTCAAAAAAGGAAATTGGAATCACTTTTCTGGGACCAATTTTCTTGTCTTGTCCTATCTACCCTTAAAAAAAATCTCATTTATTAGTCCATACGGATCTTAGGTAGCCTTAAAACCCATTCAAGTTCAAAGTTATCAATTTCGATGATAACTGATCAAACAAATAATATTCACTAACATTTTTTCGTTACTTAGTTTCATCGGTATTGGAAACTTTGAACTCAATTAGTTTTATAACTCTCTAAGATATCATCAATCCATCACATCACAACCTATTAACAAAAATAAAAATAAAAGATAACAAAATAAAATATAACATTTGGACTTGGATTAGTTGGACTTATTTGGACATATTAGACTCGACCCTCTAATGATCCCCAGTGGAACCGCCAGCAGATGCGCCCTGATTTTCTGAAGAAAACAAAAAGAATATTAAATAATAAATAGCTTAAAAGAGAAGGAATTTTTAAAGCTCCGATTTTTCAAAAAAGTTCTTAGGCCATTTTTAAAAATAAGAAGTCACCACCTAATATTGAATTTAAATAGTGTGGCAACTCACCGAATTTTATAAAAAAAATTAAAAGGTTAAAGTAAAAATTGACTAAAAAAAATACGGTCAAACCAAATATTCAATTAAAGACTCGGGAGTTGGTTACGCTCGGGGAAGGTGTTAGGCACCCCAAGACACTCGTCCGAAAACGGTACCTTATATCCAATTAAGTCCAATTAGTTTAGTTCGAATGTTTTGTTTTATTTTGAAATTATTTTCTTCTTACAAAATCTTTTGGTATTTTCAAAAATAAGGTGGAACAAGTTTTTGTATTTTTTGGAATGTTCCTTCGGTATGACATCTTATCAAATATTAAGGATTCGACAAGGATGGTCCTTGGGGAATAGTTTTATGTATGTTTTCGATGAAATTCTTTAATTTAAATAGTCAAATCAATCTAAATATTTTCTAAGTGATGCAAAAGTCAACATGCAAAATGACATGAAATATTATATTATTTTCTATGAATGCAATATCACAAAAATGCTTACTTTCCTAATTTGCCCAGTTAATTTATAGAAATTCCAATTTGACATTCCTTTAAATTCTATGAAAATGAGAATTAAGGAAATATCACGGAAACTGTGTTTTGTCAAAATTAATTCAATCAAAACTTAAGTAAAATCCAACGAAACGACTCACTGAAGAAAACGATTTACCGAATGTTTCTAAATTTTATTTTATTATCAAAATCAAATCGTCGATAAAGAAATATTTTTGTCAATAAATTGAATCGCTGAATTTACCCTAAGACTTGTGAGAATTAATTCTTACAAATAATTTTTTTTATTTTTAGAATTTTAATTCTATTTTAAAAAATTTAGGTATAGCAACAACTTAAATAAAAATAAATAAACAGTAAAATAAAAAATATATATATATATCCTCATCTCACGCTCGAAGGCTAAGCCTAAAAGGAAAGTTTCGTCCCGGCATGTTCATCGAATCATCAGATAATTCTAATGGAAACTAAACTTGCTAGAATTTAAATTGCAAAAAATAAATAAAAAATGAAAAGAATTAATAGATAAAAAATATATCTGCCTTGGTAAAGATCCCCGACATACGATTTTTATTCTCTCAAAGATTGTTTCCCAAATGGGCCTTTGTTGAGAATCACTCCCTAGGAAGGTTCTCTGAATTTTGGAGTCCTTAAACTGGGAGGGAGGTCTTATTTATAAGAAAAATGTGGAATGAAAAAATCATAAAAACTAGCCCTAACTGCTAAATCTTATCCCTAATTTGACCATAAGATGAAAAATCCACAAAAAGGGTTTCTAAGGCCCCGTTTGGTAACCATTCCCATTCCATAAATTCTCATCCCATTCCTAGATTTTTAGACTTTTTATCTGGGAATAGCGTTTGATAATTTTTGTTTCCATTCCCATTTGAGAATTCATCTTACTTTTTTCTTTAGGATTGAGAAACAAAAAAAAAAAAAAATGATTCTCATCCTTCCCATTTCCTTCATGGGACACGCTAGTCATTTTTTCTTTTGATAGTGAGATCTCTTCTTCAAGCTTTGTGCGTCGCGATTCTTTCCCTTCTTTTTTTCTTTTTTTTCTTCTTCGTGTTCTACGTATGGAACGTGTCTTCTTTGTTTGCTTTGTCTTCTTCATCAGTCCAACGCGAAATCGATTTCGTGGTTAGGGTTTCAATTTCGAGCTGTAATCGATTTTGATTTCAATTTCGGTATCGATTTCAATTAGGATTTACGATTTCGATTTCAAGTTGTAATCAATTTCTATTTCGATTGGGTTTACGATTTCAATTTTGATTGGGGTTTAGGATTGATGATTTCTTGATTGTGGTTTAGGGTTCAATTGCATGATTATTGCTTGATTGTGGTTTAAGATTCATTCTTGATTTCTAGGATAAAATTATTACTAAACGAGATTATGTTCCCAGAACAAAAAAAATTATCGTTACCAAACGCGATTATGCTCCCAAGAAGGAAACAAAATTCTCATCTCATCCCATCTCACTGCATGGGATGGGAACGAAATGGTTACCAAACGCCACCTAAAATATTCACACGCCCCTTATTCTGCAAAACAAAACAAGACACGTGGCAACGTGGACAGCTGCCATGTGTCCTTCCCTTTCCTTTGACTTGTTGACCGGCAACAATGGGCCACTCCCTACTTTTCTCTCTCTCTCCTTTTCACTGCTTCTCTCTCTCTCTAGTTGAAGTCTATCTCTATTACTCTTTCTTTATCTCTCTCTCACTTTCTTTCTCTTTGCGAGCCCATTCATTTTTCTCCTCTCTCTCTAACCGAATATCCCTCTCTCTCTCTCTCTCTTTTATATTTTTATAGTTCAAAAATTTTCCTTTTTTTTATTCATTTCTTTTATACTTTTTTCCATTTTTCTTTTTTTTTTCTTTTATTCTTTTTTCTATTTTTTTTTTCCTAAAAATAAAACAAAATAAAAGATAAAATAAAAATAAAGCATAAAATATTTTTATGGGAAGGTTAAAATGTCATGTCTACACCACAACTACATCAACCATTCACTATGATCACCAACACCACCAAACACAACCGCCATTGCATCAAAATTATCATCACCACTACGATTATTGCTTTCCACCATTGTTTCCACATTACACAATTGATAGGTGTAATTTATCTATTTATTCCCAAGCCGGTTTTGTTAGTTTTTGAGTACTTTTATAGCGTTTTAATCATGTTTTAATACGTTTTTATTTATTTTATCTTAATTAGATATTTGGGGTAAAAATGGACGAAAACGGTACTTAAACGATCATATCAAAGCGAGCCCGGTGGGAAAACGAGCAAAAATGTAAGATTTCAAAGCAGCAGACCCACCGCCGCAGTCGTCAGGCCACCGCTGCGGCGGTGAAAGTTCTGGGAGTGCAAAAATCTCACTGCCGCAGCGGTGAAAGTCCAGAGAGTTTGCTGAATTTTCACCGCCGTATCAGTCATTCTATCGCTGCAGTGGTGAAGTTAGCCAACATGCCCACCGCCGCAACAGTGAACCCACCATTGCAGCGGTCACTCTGCAGACAGTTTAGATATTTTTAGAATATTTTAAGATATTTTAATTCACATAAATATCGTCCCTATTCTCCCCAAATGAGAGGTAAACATTTCGGGAGTGGTTTGAGAGCTCCAAACCCTATCAACCAAGAGAAGATCACCACGCCAAAAATGAGGAAGTGCTATCGGAGCGATTTTAGCGATGGATATTCAGATAAACAGCTAGTCTCCTCGTTTCTCTCTTTTATTCTTATTTGGTTGGTAGTTTGTATATGTTTAGTTTATGTTTTGTTGTATATTGGGTCTTGGCCAAGTATAACTAAACATATATTGTCTAGGGAGCGATTGACTCCACGAAAATGTGTTTGAATAAAATTAATATTTTGTTAACGTTTGTTCTTCTTTATCCGATTGTGTTTATCGTTTTGTCATGTTTAAATGCTTGTGCTAGAGGTGTGCAAAAAGCCCGAAAATCAATGGGCCGATCCGAACCCACCCGAAATAGGCCCGATCCGCTGAGAAATAAATTAGTAATCTTAGAATCGGCCCACAAAGAAGCAGGCCCGAATAGTCCGGATCGGTGGGCGGGTCTACAACATGCGGATCGGATCACACCCGATCCGATCCGAACTTGATGAAACGATGTCGTTTTGCTACAATAATTGCAAACCCTAGATACACCCACTATATATGCTCGTTGATCGAATGAGAAACCATTTCGCAGCCGCTCTCCGAAAACTCCCTCTTCTCTCAGCTGTCTTCACTCTTAGTTGTGATTGTGAGACTATTTCGCAGCGAGCAAACGATCGTCTTCCCTGCTACAGCTAGCAGCCTAGACACTACAGGTACAAGTGATCATATTCTCTGTTGGTGTGTGTTTATGAGTTAATGAATTTAAATTAGGGCACAATTACTCAAAATGAAGTGATCTTTTTTTATCTGAAACTTACGATTTTTTTGGTATTGTAAATCTTTTAGGGCGAATTGCTGACAACGATTTGGTTGAGGCTCTCACCAACTGCATAAACACTCTAGGTACAAGTTTGAAACATTTTTGTTTATGTATTATGTTTAACTTGGTCAGATTTGATAATCTGGTTGATCTAAGTTTTTTTTTTTTTTTTGCTAATATGCTAATCTGTTATCATTAATTAAAAAAAAAAAAACATTTTATTGGAAGTAGAAATAGGAAAGCTGAAACACTAATGTGGTTGATCTGAATACTGCAAATCTGTTGTTTAATATTTGTCTTTATAAATTAATGTGGTTGATTTGAATATTTTTGTTGTCCAAAGATATTGAAACTTTTTTTTTTTTTTTTTTGTTGTTGAATTTTTTTAGCTACATAATGGAGGGTTCTGATCGTGATGTGAATCTTGTGCCCAATGATGGAATAAGTAATGTGAATGATAAACCTTCTACAAACTTGATTAATGATGAACTTCTACCAAATCCTTCTAAAAGAAAGCGTTCAGTGGTTTGGAAGCACTTTACTATGATAAAGCAACAACCTGGATGTACTGATTCATGTAGGGCTGCTTATAACCATTGTGGAGAAACTTATTTTTGTGATTCCAAGAAATGGACGATGTAGAACATATAGAAAATATAGAAGAAGGTAATATTTATTTATTTTATATAACTTCATTTCATTTTCAATGGCATCCTTGAATAAGCATTATTGAGTATAAATTTTTTTATTTATGTTATTCTTTTGTTGTATGACTTGTTGGATCGAGTTCGGAAACAACATTGATTGACTATTGATGGTATGTTTATTTAATTATATTCTTCATTATTCGGAAGTTGTACTTTTAGTTTTTACTTGTTGTCATGTGATATTGGAACAGGCTATTGGTGCCGTTTTGGAAATTTGGAGTGACGTGGGCTGTAAATTTGTTATTTTGGAAATTTTGTGTCGTCTTGAAAATTTGGACATTTTGATGTGTAATAATAGGTTCGACTTTAGTGGATTTTAATCTGTAATTTTGATGTTGTTTTTATGTTTCAGACTTGATTTGTAGTTTTTTTTTTAATTTTATGTTTCACTTTCAGTAATTTTGATCTGTAGGGGTTTTTTGGATTTTATGTTTTACACTTTTAGACTGAAAATTTTGATTTGCATGCTATAATTTCAGTAATTTTGAGCTACATGCTATAATTTCGGAACAGGCCATTGATTCACTGGGCTTTCATCCCAATTTTATGAGAAGGAAAGTTGGACTTTTATCTCAAAACAGGTCATTGGCTCACTGGGCTTCCATACTAATCCGACCCGCCCGATTACCGACCCGATCCGAAACAACGGGCCCAAAAATACAACCTAATCCGAAAAAAAAAATTCGACCCAATTAACCTGAACCCAAATTAATTCGGATCGACCCAATTTTTGGCCCAAACCTGACCCGACCCGACCCGTGCACACCCCTAGCTTGTGTAGATATATTGAGAAATCGGGGTTTGAAACTAGAGAGAGGTAACCCCGGATTCAAACTAGGGTTTAAACACAACGCGGCGATCTAATAACTTGGAAGGGAGTTAGAAAGTGTGCAATCCGTGACGTTGGGACGAGACTCATGTGGCCAAGTGTCGTATAGACGCTCGAGAGGGACTTCGGCATTGACACGAAATCACATATTCACTCACTTAACACTCAGTAGAGGTAGTGAGTGAGATTTCGATACCGAGATTAACAGATAGGATGAACGCCGTTAATGTAAACTAGAATGAAACGAACACGTTTAAGTGGACGAAATTAATCCCTAGGCAATTTACTCACATAAACATCTATATTAGTAATATTAGTTTAATTAGGTTAATTTAGATTAGCATATAATTAATATAAAAATTACATTTTTATCGCCTAAATAAAGTTAGGTTTTGACAATTACAGTACTCAACGATAATCTCAACCAATCCCTATGGATATGACAACCATAACTCTTCTCACTCTACTAAAACTTGACACGTACACTTGCGATTAAAGTAGCGACGTAACATTCCGCTACCAACAATAACAAGGAGTGTTCATGGATCTGGGGGCCCGCCCAACCCGTTGACTATTTTTTAACTTAGGTTTGGGCTTGAAGTTTAAGCACATAGATAGGGCCAGGGCCCCCAAAAATAGGCCCGATCATTTTTAGAGTCAAACTAGGGTCTAGCCATTTTATTTTACTTACAAAAATTACATATTTTATTTAAAATATTTATTAACTATTTAAAAAATTATATAGGGTCGGACTTCAATTTTATGCATTTTACAATGGGCAGAGTTGGGCAGGGAAATAAGGCCCGATGCCCGGGCCCTACAAATTCTTTTAATTTATTAGGGGAAAAAGTACGATTTAAACCCTCTAATTATTGACACATTTTTAAGTGGTCCCTTTAAGTTTAAACGTTTCATTTTAAACCCTCTACGTATCATAACATTTCAAATTCGTCCCTCCGTTAGAGATTCCGTTAAAACTAACAGAATCTCAGGGGTAAAATGGTCTTTTCACGTTTTTTAAATTTTTTAATCATTTTTAATTAAAAAAAAATTCTCTCTCTTCCTCCCCTTCCTCTCTCTCTCCCGCCACTTCCCTCTCCCCGCCACCTCCCTCTCCCTCTTCCTCCCCTTCCCCTCTCTCCCTCCCACCCCACCCCTGCAACAGGGGATGATTTTTCACCCCCTGTTACGGGGGTGGCACCACCCTCTGTTTCAGGGGGTGAACTCACCCCCTGTTGCAGGGGGTGGAGTGGGAGGGAGAGAGGGAGATGGAGGTGGCGGGGAGAGGGAAAAAGGGAGAGGGAGGTGGCGGGAGAGAGAGAGAGAGGAAGGGGAGGAAGAGAGAGAAAAAAATTAAAAAAAAATTAATTAAAAATGATTAAAAAAAATTAAAAACGTGAAAAAACCATTTTGCCCCTGAGATTCTGTTTGTTTTAACGGAATCTCTGACGAATGGACGAATTTGAAACGTTATGATACGTAGAGGGTTTAAAATGAAACGTTTAAACTTATAGAGACTACTTAGAAATGTGTCAATAGTTAGAGGGTCTAAATCGTACTTTTCCCTTTATTAGGTTGAGCCCAACCTGAACTCTTGCCTAGCCAAGCCCATGAACACCCCTAATAATAACCATTCACTAGTACATAAAATATTCATTGCCACCATAAATTTTACTACCACCATAAGAAACATCGATGACCACATCAAACTAAACACCACTACACCACATTATTAAACATTCACTACCACCACAATAACTATAACAAATATTCACTATTATCACCGCCACTACTACATCAAATATTCCTATCACCAATACTAGTACATCAAATATTCTCTTTCACCCCCAATAACCACATCAACTATTCGATACCACTACCATCACCGCTACCATAACAGATATTTCTAATATTGCCACCACCACCAAAACAACAAATATTCGTCATCACCATAATCACTACAACAAATTTTTGCTATCACTAGCTACCACCACCACTGCAAATATTCACTATCATCAGTATAGCCACAATAAACATTTGCTATCACTACCGCTATCACAAAAATATTCAATATCACCACCATCAGCACAACAAATATTCAATATAACTACTACCACCACTATCACCATCACAATAAATATTCATTATCATTGTTGTCTCCAAAACAAATAAATAAAAAAAAATCAACCCCAACAATCAAAATTACACAATAAAAAAATTATTTCAACATAAAACCTAAGTAAATCACAACAACGAAATAAACTAAATTTGCTTAAAAAGAAAAAAGAAAACAGCTTTGGCTGATCACAAATTGGTTAACTATGGCTAGATTGTTACCTGCCACAACCAGATCTAATGGCCTAATTTCAGGGGGAGAGCTAGGGCTAGCAAAACGAATATTTACACGATAGCACGACACGAGATCAACAAAAAATTATTAGGTATGGGTTTAGCTTATTGGGTAACGGGTCGTTATCGGGTCTAACCCGATACGTACGATAAGAAACAGATTAGATTATCGGATTTACATGATAACCCGATAGGCAACACGAGTGACACAATAATAATTATCGAGTATCCAGGTTACACGATAACCTGAGATCTAATAGGTCATACGATAATTTAATAAATTATTATAAAATAAAAATATACTAAAATATATTTACACATATTACCCCAATTTTATTTAATATTATAATTTAATCCATTATATATATAGGTATTCCACAAACCCTAAACCTAAATGAAATCAATCGGCCGCCTCCTCCTGAAAGCCGTTTATGATTTGTGTTATGGATTTATTGACAATTTATATTTGTTTGTGTTTATGTGAATGATATTTCTATTGGCAAATATTTTTGTTTTGTTTTGTTTTGATCTATTGGAACGATGGATTTTTTTATTTTTTTTACTGTTTGGTTTGTTTTTGTTGATCTTGTATAATTATTTTTATTTTTATTTTTTTAAATGTGTTAATAGGTTTTTAATGTGTAATAGGTAGAACAGGTGTTCACAAGATAATTTTCGTGTCGACACAATAATTTTCGTGTCATGTTCGTGTTTAGGTAACCTGACACGATACCTTATCATGTCGTGTTCGTATTTCGTGTTATTATATTCGTGTCAGATTATGACACGACATGAAACACGAGCTATTTACACGATTTGCCACCCCTAGGAGAGATAATGGTGGTGTGGTGGCACAGTGGCTGGCTGTTGTGGTGAGTCGATAGTGGTGGCAAGGACTTCGTTGGCGCTGTGAAGTTGTAGTAGGTGATGGTTCTAGTAGCTGATGGTTGTTGTCACAGGGTGGGTTAATTTTTCACCACGAATTTTTAACCGAGTGATGGCCTAGTTGCTACAACAACTAGTCAGCCTCAAGAAAGGACTGCAACGCAATGGAACCACATCAATACAGTATGTAAAATGCACCCACACACAGGCACAACACAGCTTACGAGTAACGCCCAACCTTGCATTTATAACTTAGAAAACAAGGAACTGGTTTACAATATCGGTCTAGAAAATCCGCGAGAACTCATTCATTACCTTAAAATCTGACTACAATATGACTATTTATAGAGAATTAAATAGTTGACAGCCCCAACTGCTTAGGCAAACATCTGACACCTGTCTGACACGTGTCCAACACATAGCACAACAGTTTTCTAGCCTAAAACTATCCAAAACTGTCCACACATATCTTGCACATACCTGGTAACTTCCAGTTAGTTAGCTCACCACGAGTTAGACTTCATTCCCAACATTCTTGTATCGTGCCAACATTCTGCCCAGTTAACATCTCGTTTCCTTAGTCATGTCGACATTTGCCAATGCCTCACCATGTCGTCTGCATGGTCAGAACGTTTCTTGTGCCCACGTTCTGTCTCATTTTGTTGAGTTGTTACGCTCAACGACTTGTCAACGTCGTATGCATTTTCAACACTAGAATGCACTGTTGCGCCCAACGGTGTGCCATGCTGCGCATATGGCACTCGTTGCCTTGGCCATGGGTGAATATCTTGTCCGTTGCCATGCCACCCACATATATAGCACTGATCCTAGCATTGCGTCGATAATTGTCAATGATCGCTCAAAAATGATACCTTTAATTTAGTATCGCGATACTGATATAATACGGTGTTCAAGTAGGGTGTCAAACCACAATAATCAATCTTGTAATTATCGATTTCCAATTAATTTTTTTCCTTTAAGGAAAATGAAGGTTGATTTTAAGTTTGGATTTTTAATATAAAAAAATAAATACCAAATCTCTAAACAAAAATAAAATAGAGGATTGGGTTAGGAGTTTCATGTTTCATATTTTGGGATTTATGTTATTTTTGTATTTTCTTTTTAATTCTGATTTATGCAAACAAGTGTTCCTAACTATAAGTCAAAACTACTCAGAAAGATTAGACTGATTATTCATTGGCATAATTTATCTTCGGTATTTAATTCCAACGTTACTCTAATCTAGGATGAATTAAAATCTAAGCATAAACCATCTAAATCAATAATCAAATTCTAAGAATACTATTGTATGATCGTTAGATCTAAACCACAGATACAAGATCAAATGTTCTAGCAATAATTGAATTTTAAATCAAACTCTCGACAAGAACACATTGAAATTAAATCCAACCACAATTGAACCGAATTAAGAATGATATTCTTCATCATATAATTGTTACATATAATCCGAAATTAAATTAAAAATACAATATTACATGAAACCAAAAACATTTAACCTAATCCTAATCTTAACCCCGCTGAGATTAACCACTCATGAATGCGTTTTTCATTGCCACCAAGATATTCAAAAATAATTAATTGAAGAAGACAGAATCAAAAAATTGCAGCAACCACCAAAGAAAAAAAAAATCCTAAACAGGAAAAGAAATCCTCTCTCCTACTGCCGGCTCACTGCCAAGAAAAAGGAATAAAATATAAAAATAAAAAATTCTGAAAAAAAAGAAAGACCAAATAAATAAATTAAAAAAAAAGGAAAAAAATGGACTCCTTTTTCAAGCTTGTCAATCCTCTTTCACCGAGATCATTTTTCATTTTTATTTGAAGCCTTAAATGGCCATTTAGGTGGCGTTCGTTAACCGTTCTTGTTCTTGTTCCCATCTTAGCAGTGGATAGGAATATAATAGGATGGAATGGGAATTTTATTTCCTTCGTGAGAGTAGAATCGCGTTTAGTAATGATAATTTTTTTTTTTAGAACAGAATCGTGTTTGATAATGATTTCATCCTAAAACCAATTTTATTTTATTTTTGAGAATTTTTTTTTTTTGTTTTGATCGGATGGCATGCAGGCGGCAGCAGGACGGCCAGCGGCAACGACTACAGTGGCCGAACGGTGGCGGTCGGCGATGCCGGAGGTGACCGGCGACGGTCGCCGGGGGACGGTTGTCGGCGGCGAGGGACGGTTGTCGGCGGCGGCAGACAGTGGTCGGCCGGCGGATGAACAGTGACAAATGATTTTGGAAATGGAATGGAAATAATGAGAAACAACTTTTTTTTGTTTCTCATTTCTTAAAAAAACAGTGGGCACAATTCTCAAATGGGAATGGAATAGAAACGGGAACAAAAATTACCAAACGATATTCCCAAACAGAATTCCCAAAAATCTAGGAATGGGATGAGAATTTCTGGAATAGAAACGGTTACCAAACGGGGCTTTAATGGCAATACAAGCCCATTCACCGCCAATACACGGTTTAAAACAAAGAGGCAAAGGTCTGTTGTCCAGTCCCGCGCAATAAGCGCAATACATTTCAGAGACAGGTAAGGTTAACTTCGAATGTCTATATCTTTTTCATTTGGACTCTGATTTTGTTATATAACCAATTTTTGAAAAGCTTAGAAAATCCATTTTCATATGAAATTTCTTTCATCTCAAAATTTTAACTGTATAATTATTTATAGCAAAAAAAATGAATAATTGTTTTCGTTCTAGTGCCCGTAAACCGCGACTTTAATCCGATTGATCATTTTCTTGCTTATTTTATTTCCAAAAGTGTGTTTTTGATCCCATTCTTTAAATTTACAAAAGCAAATAAAATAAATAAATTATATTAATTTAATTTTTCAAAAGAATAGCAAAACTTAGATTAACGGTATTAGATCGCGTAAATTGTGGCACGATCAACCAACATTGCCCAACACCCGTGGTATTATGCCATAATGTCACTATCCACTGATGTACACCAAATTGGTGCCTTTGTTGCCAACGCCTTCACTTATGCTGCATGCACCACATCTGGTAACAAAGTGAACCAAACCCGTGCCAAGTGGTCTTCCAACTTTGTTAGGGCCTAACAGTTGTAGTCGATGGTGGTGGGAGGACTGAAAACACACGCACAGGTCGGGTAAATGATATAGTATAGAGGATATTGGGATTTATTTGTTTATTTACGAAAAGGTTAGTTTTGGTATATTAAAATTAGACAGAGGACTTTTCTTAATTTTTCTTTTTGAGTTTATATTTAGAGACCCATTATCATTATCGTTTCGACAAATACCAAGGTCATCCCATATATTTTTCATAATACCTAAGACACTACTTATAATATTTCGTTGACAAAAATACTGTTGTAATATTTTATTTTATTTTATTTTTCACTCTCCATCTTTCTCTTTTGTTTTTATTTTCTATTTTTTTTTCTTTTGTTCCCAATTTTTCATTTTATTTGTTTTTTTCTATATATGGTGTCTATAGAAAAAATTTAAAATTAAAAAATTAGAAAACAAAAAAAAAAAAATCAAATTTAAGAACATAAAAGAAAAAAAAAATTGTTTTTTTCATTTTTTTTATTTTTTGGGTTCTTTTTCCTTTTTTTTAGATTTTTCCTTTCAATTTTTCCTCTAAATATCATACCAAAATATTTTTAAAAAATAAAACAAAATCAAAAATAGAAAACAAGAGAGAGTAAAAAATATATGAAATAAGCAACAAAAAAAATTGTTGCGAGGGTATTTTTTTTAAAAATAAAATATGATGAAATATGTCTTAGATAACCAAATTGAAAAAATGAGAGATGTTTCATGTATTATGAAAAGAAAGTGTATTTGATATTATATATATATATATTTCTTAAAAAATTTATTGAGTCGATAGCTCATATAAATTTATTCTATAAAAATAGAATTAGCTCTAATTAATCCTTAACAAAATGTCAGAGATAAATTTATAAACTTTGCGGTTTAGTACATTTAAAAGTTCAGGACGCAAAGTGCTAGTGTAAATTTAAGCATTAAAGTATTTGCTATTTTTGTACTTGCTAACTAGAACATATCTATTTAATTGTTTTTATTAAATAATCACGAAAAGTAATACATTTTATAAATAATCTCCATGAGATAATGAACATGAATATAAAGAAATATTTATTAAATAGTTTTTACCTTTGGACTATCTATGTTTCGTTTAATTTATAATTGATATCACTCTTTGTTAAAAATGGTTGAATGTAACTTTCTTAATAACTCATCGATTATAAAAACAAACATCAACACAAAAAATATGTTCATTAACGTTGGATTAAATTCATGAAAATTATACAATTTAAATCTATATTTTATCTTCCTCATTCTTGATTATTTTTTAGTATAAAAAAATAAAAAATGAACGTTCATTAAATTTAGAGTTAATATTATATTTCGTAGTGACATTGATACAATAGTTTTTATCATTAGTGAACATTGACTTTAGTTGAATATTTTTTTCATTATGAAAATACCAACTTAGGTGATTTGTTTAGTAAATGATCATTACATTTGAAGTTGAATAGATTCATTCAGATTTACCAAACATTAATTCACTAACATGGTGAAACGGTGATTTCTCATAGTGTGAATATTCACTGAGTATTAGTGAACATTTACAATTTCCAAGTACTACAATGCAATAAGACTGAACAACAATTATTTTTTAAATAGCGATTTTGTATTAGTGAAAATTCACTACTTCCAAGTATTGCCATGTAATAAGACTAAACACACTACTATTTTCTATAACATCTGCTCAAAAGTAGTGAATGTTCACTAATATTAAATCTCTATTTACGGTTTATTGTATTTATTATATTTAAAGTGAAGATTCACTAATTCTAAATAGCATGATTAATTAAACATTTACTTAAAATAACGTGTTCTCATGTTATTGTTCAACCCATAGTGAACATTCACTAATAAAACGTTATGTAATCTCATGTTATTGTTCAACCCGTATTGAACATTTGCTAAGCATAAGTGATTCTCAACGTCCCAATTCATTCTCAACATCTAACATGTCCCTCCTATTTGAATGGATTTTAATTGATGATGGTCTCTTCATTTCCTTCTTCAACATCTGATTTGATATACCTGGATAAATTAGGAATCAAAGAACTACCTTTTTCTCCGCCTATGAACAACCTCAGCATACTGAAATTCCTAAAAAAATCACCTCACTCTTCGACCTCGGTTTGGTGTAAACAACAACAATAGACTTAGGCTATGAAATCCTGAAGAACAACCTCACTATTTGATCTCAGTTTGGTGTAATAAACTACATCATTGTCAACGCCATAGCTTCTGAATGAGTCAGTCACTAACGATTCAAACTTGCTTGGTGTCTTGTTCTTATTTCTAACCTTGCTCCTAGTTGTCAATCCTCATCTCTCTCTCTATATATATAGACACACATACACACATATCATCATCAATGATTAAAATGCGAACAATATGGTGAAGAAACGCTAAATCATTGGTAATTTACTTAATAAATAAATAAATAAATAATGAATTTGAGGCAAAAAAAAAAAGTTATTATGATTTGCATGTTTTTTGTTTGTTTAAATGACGAAGAGAACGCAAAATAGAGAGTAGATGTTTTTGTTATGTCTTTATGCGGTTTAATTGTTTTCTGTCTGTTTAAAAGACGAAGACAACATAAAATAGAGAGTAAGGGCTTGTTTGATAACAATTTAATTTTTAAGTGCTGAAAATTTAAGTGCTGAAAATTAAGTGCTGAAATTTTAAGTGCTGAAAATTTAAGAAGGTTGTTTGATAAAATTGTGCTGAAAATTTAAGTGCTGAATTTTTTTTATCAAAATTTATTTGATAAGTATAAAATTTGTATGCTGAAAATTGTTTAATTTACATAACTACATTTGAAACAAGATAATGTGAAGAAAAAAAAAAAAAAAAAATTAAGAACAAAACAATAAAATCAGGGTGCCATTTTTTTTATAAAAAAAATTATATTAAAATTAAAAGTAGAAATTAAACCAAAAATATGTAAATATTATGTATTTTTTTATGTAGTTTGATTGTTTAAATTAAATTATAACAATAATTTAAATATAAAATAAAATTAAAACCATAAAATAATCCAAAATTAATTCAATTCTCGTTAATCCTAACTCTAATTAAATCCTCATAGGGGATTAAGGGCAAAATGGTCAAAATATAAATTTTTTTAAGTGAAAAATAATGGAGTGCATTAAGTAAAATGAAATAAGTGAAGGAGTCTTGACTTAATTTTTTACTCACATTTTGACTTAATTTTTAAGTTAACTTAATTAATTAAGTGATACTAATTATATTTATCAAACAAACTTAATTAATTAAGTATGTAATATAATCAGTTTTAAGTACTTAATTTTTTTTATCAAACATGCCATAAATGTTTATGTCGTGTTGTTTTTCATACGATTTGTATGTTTTATGTTTGTTTAAATGATGAATAGAACACAAAATAGAGAGTAGATGTTGCTTTTGATATGATTATAGAAATATTAGACCTCTGCAAAAAGTTTTATTCCTTGAGTTCACTTCTATATTGTGCATAAAATTTGATCGCAAAAGACTGACAATTGTAACCTGGGTTTTTCTGATGATGCACAAGAGGTGTTTGATGGGATCCCTGACCCAAATTTGATTTTGTCAAAGTCAATGATTTGGGGTTATGGATGTTACGTGACTAGTGATATAGAGCTCACGTGGTTCTAAATTTTTACATGTAAATTTTTGTTCTTTAATTATTCATTGTTTTAATTTCATTATCGGTGGTATTAGTTTTAGACCTCTACAATGTACGTATTTAGATACAAATAAAATTAAACTTATATGAGTCAAGAATAATTGATCTTTTCAAAATTTAATTTCAAACAAAGAATTGCTAATATAGTTCAAAATTTAATTTCAAACAAAGAATTGCTAATATAGATTTGTTAGGTTGATTTATTGTAGTTAACTATTTAGATGCTAAATTAATAGAAATTATATTTTCTTCCTTGTGATATTTTCATTTGATACTCTTAACAAATTGGATCTCTTCTTATTAGAAATCAATAATGGTTATTGTGCGAATACCTCAAATTTTTTGTAGCAAGATTCGTATAGAAATTAGAGATCATAAAACATAAATAAACGAAATATAAATCACAAAATTATAAAATGACAAAATTGGATTTTGACCTAGAGCGAAGAAATTAGAATCCAAAAAAACATATACAAAAAAATATAAATTACAATGTTGTTAGGAATATTTTTTGCCAATTGGAAATAGAAATGGAAAACTCAAAAGAATGTTTTCCTACTCAAAATGCGTCATTTGTTGCTAACACGTTGAATTATAACATTTCATTGGACCATCTAACTGTGTAGAAAAATGTATTGAACTGTCCATCGCGCCAACAACAACAACTAAGCATTTGTCTCACTTATGTCAGGTCAGTTACATGAATCCATTTACGCCATAGAGATCGATCGAGTATCATCCCCTCCGCCAGGTTTAATGTAGCTAAATCATTTCTAAAAGTCTCGTCCACGTCTTCTTAGGTCTACCTCTCCCTCTAGTAGTTTCCTGAACTTGAACTAAATCACATTTTCTCACTAGTGTTTCTATGGGTCTTCTATGCACATGCCCAAACCAACGTAAACGATTTTTTCTAATTTTCTCTTCGATGGTCCATCGCACCAAATACAAAAAAAAATATTATAGGGTTTCACTGGTTTATTGCTACCTAAACATGACAATTATCAGCCACAACTCTTTCCAGGTATGCAACCCATATTTGAATATAATGTCAATAGCTTGTCAATACCCAAATAGAAATATACAAATTGTTCGAAAAAAGTCAGCGGAGACCCAAAAAAAGGGAGAGAGGAAAAAAAACGTAAAAGATTACATAAAACAAGAGATGAAAAGCGTAATGCAAAGTGAAAATAACAAAATAGTTACTTAGGAAATCCAAATGTTCTGGTTTTTCTTTCAATGTGTTTTTTTAAAATACACATGAGAGAGAGATGAGGAACAATTAAACAAAATGAGATTTCGTGAATACCTTAAGATCATTCCTAACTTACATGAATACCACCCACACACTCTGACGTTGAGACGTTGTAGGGTATTTTTTTTCATTCTAAACAAATGTACACAAAAAAATACAAATTTAACAACCTCAAAATCAAAAGTTAAGTCCTCCAGATCAAGATAATCAAAATATAATTACTAGATAAGTAATGTATCAGCAGAACTCTCATCTATTATCAACTACAAACTGCATATTTAAGCAACAACAATAACAAAAAAAAAAAAATAACAAAAAAAAAAAAAAAAAAAAAACTAAGCTAAAAAAATTGGTAAACCTAATAGTATTTGTCCTACAAACAAACAAAGTGAACCACATCACCAAAGAATAAAACCAAATAGGCAATCACCAAACAAACTGAACTAAAAATATTCAAATTTATTAGACAATTCAAGAAACATATATTATACATTAAAGAAACACATTTTATATCACAACACACTTTATGATTCAATAATAAACAATAGAAAAAATTTTGAACAAAAGAAATGCAAAAAAAGAAGTTGTCTTATATCTTGTCAAATTCGTTAGCTGAAAATTATGCTTATACAACAATATACCCGTTTGTCACAGAGGCCTTCTACAAACCAAACCCATTTTAGTAATCAGCAAAAAATATTCATTAATAAGTCATTTCTTTGCAATTTTGAACAAACTATATAGAATCACTAAAAAGAATATTATTTCAATTGAAAATCCAACCCACATGCATAATACAGATTAAACCATTATGAACATGCATGCATCTTTTGTTGTTTAAGTTGCAAGTAAGGCTAACATATATATATATATATATATATATATATATATATATGGAGGTTATAATGGGGGTTGCAAATGTGTTAGTATTAATGGAGGTTATAATGTATTATAATGTAATGGATATTGATTTAAAACGGACTCATGCATGGTTTGGAAATGGCAATTTGAGAGGATTACAAATTTATTAAGACAGATTAAAAGGGTTGCATGTAATCTATATCTATTACATAAAAGTGAAAGGAGAGAGAACGTTTTAATAAGATTAGAGAATTCATTTTTAAAGCTCTTTGGTAGGTTCTAATTTTTATTTATTTTTTCTATATAAAATAATGAGTGATCTCACTCAATTTTTTTTTTCTTTTTGGTTTTATCTATATTAATTTTTTTTCTAATTAACTCACAAATATACTAATAAATTTTTTGGTGTAGATTTTAAATTACTTAAAAAAATAATTGTGATTTAAAAAAATATTTCACCAATAAGAAAGTAGATACGATATAAATTAATTAAATTAGAATATTTTTACTTACAAAAAATGATAAAATTAATCTTAATTTATGATTATTTGTTTATTATTTTATATATTAGTAAAAGTTTATGATACCCATGTGTTTTATGTTTTAATATTAAAAATTTATTATAATTTGTTTCTAAACTTGTGCAATGTGCGGGTGTAAAACTAGTGGAGATAGATTTGAGGATTGCGATTAATGAGAGTAGGGAGATGGACAATTCTGACCCATGATTCAATAAGAGAGTTTGTCTTCTACTCTAGGTATTAGATATAGATATAGATATTTGTTTGGTGGAATTCATAATGGATCTATTCTTGCAACCAGAATTTTTATATATACATTTTTCATATAGTATGTTTACATGTTATGTTATTGCACATACGACTCAATGTTATCAATTAATTCTTTTATTAAATTCTGTTATTAAATTATGATAATTTTTATAAGCAAAAATGAAATCTCGATTACAATTAATTTTTATTACTATTTATTGTGAAAAATGTTGGAATATTTTTTATGGACTAATATTAATTGAATTAATTATTTTACAAAAACGGGTTAATGGGTAATCTATTATTTAAGCAGCTCAAATAATCAGTGATCATATTTTGATTTGAGTTGTAGCGTCTTTTATGGCTCAATTAAGTGACAAGTATAAATTTAGGGTTTCGTTGAAACCCGTTATGGGAGGGTCCAACAAGAAACCCTAGTATATATAACTAGGTCCCTTCCCTAGTCTAAATTAAGGGTTTCTTTCCATTGAGAGACGCCACCACGAAATCTAGATCATAGGGAGAAAGACCTAGTTAGTAATCCGCTGCGACAAATTCAATCTCCTGTGATGACCGAGACAGGTACGCTTTCGATTACCGTTTTTCATTGTTATGTACTAATAATCATGTATGCTTTAAATTATTGTTTAATTTCATTTTATTGTCATTATAGGAAATAATCAACATGTGGTATTGGAGCCTACATACATGATTTAGGATCTACAATTAGTTTTTGAACTTTTCTTTAGGTTCTGTTCATTCACGAAACCGAAATTTGCAGCCATGATTTCATGAGATTTTTTATTTCTATTAACTGTAAAACATTATGACTTTTATTCCTATAGATTCAAGCTTTAAATTGATATATTATACGTGCAATTTAGTTGTGTAATGAGAGAGAATTTTAACGTTGAAGTTTCGGCTACGAACCCAAGAAAACTTTCGAAATCGAAACTTGGGGTCGTGATTTTATGTAATTTTTTTGTTTCTATTGACTGTAAAACCTTAGGGCTTTTATTCCTATTAATTCAAGCTTTAATTTGATATATTATACATGCTATTGGTTGGGTAATCTTTGAATATTTCAACTTCGAAATTTCAGCCACGAATCCTTGAAAACCGAGACTCATTTTTAAAATTGATGAAGATTGATGATTTTTTAGTTCAATTAAATATTATAGATAGTTTTTAAATTAATATTAGGTGCAAACCCATATAAAATTAAGTAGAAATAAGGGTTAAAATCGAGTTTTAGGTTTTGGCCATAGAGGAGTGAGAAAACCTAAAAAATGCGAATTGGTCTTCAAGTTTGGGGATGATTTTATAATTTTTCCTTCAATTAATTGTTATATGAATGTTAGAAATACATAATTCTACATAAACCCACAAAAAAATTAGAGAAAACGGTGTGTTTTTAGGGTTTTTGCACAACCAGGTCAAAACTGGGTCGAGTTGATCCGATTTAGACCGGTTGGAGGTTGAAGACAACCTCCAGCCAGGTCGGATTCTCCCCACGCGTGTAACAAGCGCGTGGGGCACATGTGACATCTACAAGGACTCTTTTCGAGTCCCTTTTTTTTCCTGTTCACTTTTTTTTCCTTCCCTCTAATTTTCAGTAAAATTTATTTGATTTTTTTAGGATTAAAATAATTTTTAGTTAATTATTACTTATTATGTGATTTAATTAGTTTAAAATTATTTTTAGACATGATTTTCTATTGAAAATTTTACAGAATTTATATTAGATGATTTGGAATAAGATTGCAGTACTCACTCTCCCTATATTAAGATTTATTGATGTGTACTCTCCTAATTAGTTTTAAATCACATAAAACTAGTTTAATAATTAGTTTTAAAATATAGTAAAATTGTTGTTCAAATTCTTGCAACTATAATTTATCGTTGATTACTAAAAGTACATTTTATGACGTATTTCATCTTGTTTTGATCATATGCATATATGTCGTTAATATGCACTATTGTGATTGGGTAATATAGTTTAATTTTCCCAATTTGGAATGAATGCTTGTAAATTGTTGAGGTTATTTTGTCAAAGTGATTTAACCAACATAGTTTGCAAGTTTTCGAGTTTCTATTTTGTTGATGAAAAAAATTTAGATTAATTTGTACATTCACCTGTCCAAAGGGGGTTATTGTGTAGATTAATTTAATTGTTGGGTAATATAGTTTAATTTTTCCAATTTGAAATGGTTACTTGTGAATTGTTGAAGTTATTTTACCAAAGTGGTTTAACCAACATAGTTTGTAAGTTTTCGAGTTTCTATTTTGTTGATGAAAAAATTTTAGATTAATTTGTACATTTACCTGCCCAAAGGGGATTATTGTGCAAATTAATTTAATTGAATGAGGATATTATGTGAGATAAATAATTTGATAAATTTGTTTGCCCAAAGGGAATGAATTTTGAAAGATTATTTATTTCATTATATTTTGAAGGAAATATATAGGTTTGAAGGTCAATCTATCCAAAAGGATAGATTTTTAAATTTATAAATTTTTTTTATTTTATTGATTCTCATTATTAAAGAATAATTATTTATTATAGACTCTGCCCAAATGAGAGTTTATAATAACACAATTGATTCTTATATATTATATTGTCTATGCTTAATTGAGCATTTTGCCTGTTACCCATAATTGATCAAGTTACAATTTTATGAAAAACAGTTTCTTTTGTTGTGAACAATAATAACACCACTATTAAAATTCTGAATGGGTCGAACTATAAGAGATGGAGGTCAAACATAGAGTTCACTTTGGGAATTATGGACTTGGATTTGGCCCTGCATGAGGATGAATCTCCTCAACCTTCTAATGAGAGCACTGAAGCCGTGAAAGCTCATTATGCAAATTGGAAAAGGTCGAACTGTTTGAGTCTCATTTCAATCAAGATGTCAACTGCTAAGCATCTTCTTGGATGAATACTTGAGAGCAAAAAGGCTAAGGAATTTATCACTGCTGTGGAAAACTTATACCAGACATTGGACAACGCCGAGGCTGGGTATTTTATGGATGGATTGATGAATATGAGGTATGATGATACAAAAGGTGTTCGCGAATTCATCTTGAGAATGATGAATCTTCAAACTAAATTGAAGGCAAAAAATATTCCGCTTCCTGATAAGTTCATTATTCATCACGTTCTCAACTATCTGCCAGCCTCTTTTAGCCAAATCAAGACTGCCTACAACAACAAGAATCAGATTTAGAATGTAAACGATTTGATCACGAAATGTGTGGCTGAGGAAGAATAGCTAAAAAGAGAAAGGAATGAATCTGCTCATTTTGTTACTCCTGGGAAGCTAAAAAAAATCAGAAGATGGGTGAAAAGACTAGAAAGCCCAACTTCCATGGTCACAAGAAAAGGCAGAATTTCAAGAAAAGCTAGAGTGAGAAGCAGAGAAATGGAAATGCCAAGAACAAAGTCATTAAGTGCTTTCACTGTAACAAAGAGGATCATAAGTGGGTTGATTGCTTTAAATTTAAGAACTGGCTAGAGAAGAAGAAAGAACAGGGTATGTTATCTGCATATGTCTGTTTTGAATCTAATTTAGTTGATGTTCCTTTAAATTTTTGGTGGCCTGATAATGGTGCTACTGTTCATGTTGCAACTTTTTTACAGAGGTTAAGAAACCTGAGGAATCCAAGTGAGAAAGAGTCAAAACTTAAAGTTGGCAATGATATCGAAATTGGTGTTGAGCACGTCGGGACTGCTATTTTAGATTTAGACTCTGATTTTTAGCTTGTTTTGGACAATATTTTTGTGTACCTTCATTTAGAAGGAATTTAATTTCTCTTTCAGTGCTTGATAGAGCTGGATATTATTTCACATTTTCAAATAAAAGAGTTGAGAAGATTTATAACTCTAAGGTGGTTGGCAATTGTGTTTTATCTGATGGTCTTTATAGATTATCGTTGTTATCTACATGTTCTTACAATGTTGAGAACACTGTTGCAAAAATATCTTTAACTAAGGAAATATATTCGTTATTGTGGCATAAGCGGTTGGGGCACATTTTTAAAGAATGAGTAGATCGCTTGATTAGTTTTGGGATTCTTCCTCCTCTTAATTCTGATAACTCAGAAGTTTGCATTAATTGTGTAAGAGAAAAATTGACCAAGACTAAGAAGAAAGATGCTACTCGTAGTCAAAATTTGTTGGAGATTATTCATACAGATATTAGTGGGCCTTACTCGACTACCTTGTGTGGAAACATGTACTTTATTACATTTATTGATGATTTCTCCTGATATAGCTATGTTTATTTAATCAAAGAAAAGACAGATGCTCTAGAAATGTTCAAAATCTTCCGAACTGAAGTTGAAAAACAACTAGGAAAAGTCATCAAGATTGTGAGATCTGATTGAGGTGGTGAGTATTATGGGAAGTATGGTTATGCAAGACAATATAAGGGAACTTTTGCAAGGTACTTGCAAGATAACAGTATTATTGTTCAGTATACTATGCCAAGAAGGCCTGAACAGAATGGCGTGACAGAGAGGCAAAATTTCACTCTTGTAGAAATGAAGAGAAGCATGATGAGAAGATCAAATTTTCCAGAATATTTGTAGGGTGAAGCCATCAAAGCAGTAACCTACATTCTGAACCGCGTCCCTAGCAAATCAGTGCCTAAAACACCGTTTGAACTGTGAACGAATAGAAAACTCAGTTTGAATCATTTTAGAGTATAGGGGTTTCCAGATAAGGTGAAGCTCTACGATCTTTCTATAAAGAAATCAGATTCGAGAACTACTGGATGTTACTTTATAGGGTATCCTAGTCACCCAAAATGATACAGATTTTATTGTTCGACTCGTGGCACTAGAGTTGTTGAATCTCAAGTGGCAAAATTTTTGGAATTTGATGTTACTGAAGTCATTCTCTCTCAGTTCGATGAAAGAGTAGAACTCATTGAATTTATTTCTTTGCCTTTACCGGCCTCAGAAGTCACCTCTTATGATAGAGCTATTAATCGAGGGATTCAATGAGGTGTGGATATTGTTATTCCCCCTATTGCTGAAGTAACACCTATTGCAGATAAGATCCCTCTGACCAATAAGGCTACGAATGAGAGGATCCGGACTTTTTCGAGAAAAGGTCTCTTCCCTCAATATCATGATTGGGTCACCTCTCATTGAATTAAAGACAACCTTATCTAAAGTACAAGTGAGAAGATCGCAAAGAACTAAAAGGGCTACAATTTCTAACGACTACTATGTTTAACTTAGAAAGGCAGAATTTGATATTGGAAAAGAGGTGGACTCAACTACTTATCGTGAAGCTCTCAATAGAGATCAGGCAAATGAATGGCTAATTACCATGGGAGATGAGATGCAGTCTATGTCAGACAATGATGTTTGAGAACTTGTTGATCTTCCCAAGGGATATAAACCCATTGGATGCAAATGGGTATTCAAGACCAAGAAAGACAACAAAGGGAATGTTGAAAGATTCAAGGCCCGATTGGTTGCTAAAGGGTATACACAGCGAGAAAGCATTGATTTCACAGAGACTTTTCCACCAGTTTCCACCAAATATTCCTTGAGGCTAATTATAGCATTGGTAGCTCATTTTGACTTAGAGCTTCACCAAATGGATGTCAAAACAACTTTTCTCAATGAAGATTTGAGTAAGGAAGTCTACACGTCACAGCCTGAGGAATTTAAGGAAAATGGAAAGGAGAACATGGTATAGAGATTGAAAAGGTCCATTTATGGTTTCAAGCAAGCTTATCGACAATGGTACTTAAAATTTAACAAAATTGTGATATCTTTTGGTTTTGTAGAAAACAAGTTTGATCAGTGCATCTATATGAAAATCAGTGGGAGAAATTCATTTTCACGATTCTCTACGTTTGATGACATCTTGTTTACTAGTAGCGATGTAAATCTCCTGAATGATACCAAACATCTTTTGTCCGCTAATTTTGATATGAAGGATCTCGGGGAAGCATTATTTGTTCTAGGTATTGAGATTCGTCGTGATAGATCTTGAAACCTTCCCGGACTATCTCAGAGAGCCTATATCAATCGTGTGCTTAAAAGGTTCAAAATACAAACGTGCAAGGCAGGTGATGTACCTATTGTGAAAGAAGATAAACTCAGTAATGAACAATTTTCAAAGAATGATTTGGAAAATGATTCCATAAAGACTGTTTCTTATGCCGATGCAATTGGTAGCCTAATATATGCACAAGTATGTACGAGACCTGATATCGCCTTCATTGTTAATGTTCTTGGTAGATATTTGTCGAACCCTGGGCATGATCATTAGGTTGCTGCAAAGAAAGTCATGAGATGTTTACAAAGAACGAATGATTTTATGCTTGTGTATAAGAGGGTTGATAATCTTGAAGTAATTGAGTACTCAGATTCTGATTTTGGTAGTTGTTCAAACGATCGCAAATCTACTTCAAGATATAATTTTGTTCTAGCTGGTGGATCCATTTCATGGAAAAGTGTCAAACAAACCCTAATTGCATCCTCGACTATATATGCTGAATTTGTAGCTTGTTATGGTACATCATCTCAAACTGTTTGGCTACGAAATCTAATCTCGGAGCTGCGAGTTGTTGATTCCATCTCTCGACCCATTGTGATTTATTGTGATAATAATACAACTATGTTCTACTCCAAGAACAATAAGATCGGTACGGGTTCCAAGTATATGAAAATTAAGTACCTAACAGTAAATAACTTGGTAAAGAAAGGTGATATCGTGATCGAGCATATAAGAAGTGAGTTCATGTTTGTTGATCCTTTAACCAAAGGTTTAAGGCCCATAGCATTCAAGCAACATGTTGTGAATATGGGTGTCATTGAATTTTTGATTCTCTGATTTAGTGGTAACTTTTGTATTCTATTTATTTCCCTTTATTTCATTGATTCTATTGTGACAACTATTATTATACATTTTGCAAAAATTGAAATCTATTTGATGATCATCATTATTGCATATTATATTGTTGCATATCATATTATTTGAATTGATTATACAATATAGTATTTTTAAGATATTGTGCCTTAAGAATTATAGTTGTATACTTTTGGTTGTCACAAATTCCTATTTTGAGATCTCGTGATGTATTGTTAGCGATAGATGACTTGTTAAAGTTAAGCAATTTCATTTTATTGAGAAATTACAGCAATTTCATTTTGTTAAGAAACTGCAATTAGCAATTTCATATTGTTGAGAAATTGTAACAGTTTTATTTTGTTGAGAAACTGCAATTAGTAATTTCATTTTATTGAGAAATTGTAATAAGAACCGATAAGAATATTGCATATTGATAATGATCACATGTTGGCATTGGTTTCTTACTACACTACTAGACTTATGATCCATATCGATATGGTTATAAATATTTGTGAGTATGAAAGGTCTTATATTTATTGAGATTAACATATAGACTATCATAATCCAATATTAAGATTATGTTGGACCGGATAAGTTTATCAAGATGCTATTTATAGACTATCATTTCTTTAAACAAAAGGTCTGGCCACACCAAAAATAAAAAAAAAAAATTATGTTATTAACTCGAGAATCTTATTTTCAAAATTAAATTTATTCAATTAATGTAGTCCAAGTGGGAAAAAGTCATAATATTTTTTATGGGCTAAAATTAATTGAATTAATTATTTTACAAAAACGGGTTAATTGATAGTCTATTATTTAAGCATCCCAAATAATCAGTGATCATCTTTTAATTTGGGTTGTGGCGTCTTTTATATAAAAGTTTAGTTAAGCGACAAGTATAGGTTTAGGGTTTCGTTGAAACCCGTTATGGGAGGGCCCAACGAGAAATTCTAGTATATATAATTAGGTCTTCTCCCTAATCTAGATTAAGTGTTTCTTTCCATTGAGAGTCGCCACCACAAAATCTAGATCATAGGGAAGAAGACCTAGTTAGTAATCCGCTGCAACAGATTCAATCTTCTGCGATGGTCAAGACAGATACGCTTTCGATTACCGTTCTTCATTGTTGTGTCCTAATAATCATGTATACTTTAAATTATTATTTAATTTCGTTTTATTGTGATTATGAGAAATAATCAACTAAAAAAATAACAGATTTTCAACTATCTTTTAATTTATATAAAAACAAATTATTCCATTATATTTTATAATAAAATATAGTTTCACATACATTAAATAATTGACTAAAACAAGCATAAACCTATTTATGGAGGAGGCTACATCTTATCAACACTTGAAAACCCAACTTTATTTTACAAAAAAAAAAAAAAAAAAATAATAATAATAATAATAATTAAAAATAAATAAATACAAAATAAAAAGACACATGCATGCATCAATATCAATATGATATATATAAAAGCTGAAGCTTTATCTTTAAAACAACCAGAATTGAGTATTGTCATTTACTCTCTCATCTCCTTACTCTAACAAAATCAACGATTAAGATTGTTTCAAACTCCACTAATATTTTAACCCTTCTCCTTCTCACATCATCCTCGTTCATTTTTCCTCTCTCCACTATCATTAATAAACAGTTTCATCCATATCAAAATGGCTTTTTAGTTTGCCACCTCCTCCTCGCAATTTATGGTTCCATCATCAATAACCATTTATTCCATAGGAAATTGATATTTCAGATTGCCACCTCGCAATCTTTAGTTTCATCTAGAACCACAACACCCATCACCAGATCTTTGATGTCTCCGCCGCTCAACCCTCCAAATGCTTCGACGACGACAACAAACTCAAAAAGAATTGGTATTATTTTTTGTTTCCTTTTTTTGGATGATACCCTTTTGAGGGGTATTTTGTGTAGTTATCATTGTGTGAACTCTGTGTGTGTATGTGTGTGTGTTTCTTTTTTCAGAGACTGTTTAGACAGCGAGTGCGCACATAATCACTGCGGTGATTGGTTCTGGAGTTCTGTCTTTGGCTTGGGCCACTGCTCAGCCCAGAGTCACCTAATGTAAGTGTTCGTATTTCATCTCCTCTTCATCGAGAAAAGGATTTTTCATTCTTCATAAAGCAAAATTTATCGCAACAATGGTCTACAAGAAGTGTAAGTTTCACAATTCTCTCTCTATATATACATATATGTATATATGTTCTAATGTATGTATAATTTGTATATATAGTGTGTGTTGAGTTTCTATGGTTTCGCAAGTAAGAAGAAGCTAGGAAGGTGATAGTGCCGGACAAGTGGAAGGAATGGGCGAACAACACTACCAAAAACGGCAGCCGAAAGGTGGTAGTTATTGTTAACTGTTTTCATTGATTTATAATCAAAAGAGTTAATTGAACACAAGAAATACTTTCACTTAAAATTAAAAGAAAAGGTGAAAAAATTGTTTGATATCGTAGGATAATATTTTAGTGCTTAAATAATCGTTTCATCAGAATGATTTTCATTATTATTTATTATTAATATAGTGAATACTTCAATGAATTTTAATTTTTTTATATTTGAAATAATGAAATTTTCCTTTTAATATTTTAAAAATAAATAATAAAAAACTATGCAAGACTTCCATTTTAAAAAAAAAAAAAAAATAAGGCTTTTATATTCTTTGTTTCTCAGGTGTTGACGGAAGTAACGAAAAAAATTAATTTTTCTTTTTATGCAACCAATTTCATATACAAAACGAGTTTGAAAATGACAAACACAATAAAGAGTTGAAAACAATAATTAAAAAATTCACAAACCTACTGTTTTTTAACCTAAGTAAAACTATTAAATAAAGTCTCAAACGAAGATTTTACCAAACAATTAAAAAAAAGTAATTAAAAGAAATAATTTATATATAAACAGTAATCAAATTTTATAAATAAGAAATAATTAATTCTTAGAATAATTTTAAATTACAAAAATTTAGCAATAAGTACTCTTTAAATACTAAAAAACAGTAAAACTCATCATTTTATCCCAAAAGTAATAAAAAGAAGAATTGAAAATGTATTACGTAAATTAATAATATTTAATTCTCATAATAATTTTTAAATTTGAAAAATCAATATCAAGTAGTCTTTAAATACTCAAAGAAGATATAACAACATACCATTACTTGATTCCAAATGTAATAAAAACAAAATAGAATTATTACATAAATAAATTTTAAAAACAAATAACAGTCTTAACCAAAATTATAATTTGTTTAAGAGGGTTATAAGAGCAATTATTTGATTAGATACTTTAATTAATTTTTTAGTAGTATAGAAAAAGAAATAAATAAATAATTTTATATTTAACATCAGAATAAAAGAGTTTCAGAGATATTTTCCGAATGACATGGATATCATTGTAGATTTTATCAAAGATAAGATATTTCATTAAAATTTACCTATATTTCAATTGATGATTGTTTTCATTATTTGTTGTATGTGACCTTATTTTTTTCATCTCATTTTCGTTCTCCAACCTTTAATAAATTTTTCTCTCTCTATTTATTAATTATATATAAATTTTATTTAATTTCATGCGCTTCAAAAAGTATCTAATAATTCTTGACGAAATAATAGAAACAATTAAATAACATAAAAATAGAATGTTAGATTATTTTAAAATTATTATTTAAACAACGTAAAGAATTTGAAAAAGTCATCGAGGGATTATTTTGTTTATTATTTACTATTATATGAAAATAAATACGAGCGATAAACATTGGTATGTTGGAGTTTGGTATTATTAGGTTGGTAGTTTATAATTTTATTTTTATTTCTCAATATTAAAATTTATTTTTTATATTTTTTTAAATATATATTTAATATAAAATTAAAACATCAAATATATGTCACGTTGCATGTGTAATATTGAAATAGAAAGATATATATTAATATATTTTTTAAACCTGCATTGTATGCGGGTTACAAACTAGTATAATAAGAAATCCAAAGCTTGCGTTGATTATTACACTTTATATTAAACACAAAAACATTTTTTAATTTTTTTTTTTTAATATTTTCATTAAAATTAAAAGACTGGGCAGCCGTCCACCATAATGCCCTTGCCGGTGGGACAAGTAGCCAGATCACAATGCTCCGGGTCGGTGGTACCCCACCACTTCACGTTTCTGTCCTCCATACCCACCACGAAGTAGAGCAGCACAGCCATGAAAGCAACTCCGGCGTCCAGAGCCGCCGACAGAATGTAGTTGTACCTCTGCCACCACCGTTTCCGGTACCTGAAAACGAAGAAATTGAACACAGTCCCGATCAAAATCCATGACGTGTAGTTCAGGGAAGTCGCCGGCGGCATATTGGCGGTGGCTCCGAGTAGCACCGGGAGGTTAATTAGGGGGATCCACGTTTTCTTGGGGAAGGCTCTGTGGAAGAGCCAGACGACGACGGGACCCAGAAGACCGCCGATGAAGAACCAGTTGAGGGCTGCGTAGTTTCCGAGGGGACCGAATATTCGTCTGGGTCCGACGAGACCCCAGATTACGGAGGCGTCGAAGAAGACGCGGTCGCCGGGGCAAGTCCAGGGGCTGTTGGAGAACTTGTCCTGGTGACATATGCTGTCGACGGTGGTCAAGAGCCACCAGGCGGCGCCGAGATTGACTGTTCCGGCAATGACTGTTCCGAGGGCCTGCCGTAGTCAGAAGCAAGAAAGTGAAATACTTTCCTAATATAATGAAGGTTGGCGTACTTCAACTTCTTCAATATTCTTATTTGGTCCTCAAAGTGTGAATTTATATCTTTTAGTACTTAAGTTTACAAATCACATATTCCATTAAAAAAATTGGATGAACTTGGTAAGATAAAATTAGAAATGAAATTTTTAGAGAGCAATTAGGAATAACGTTCAATTCTGGATGAAACATTGAGGATCATTCGGAGTATTTCTGTTTTTCTGTTTCTAATTCTAATAAATGAGGATGAAAATTTTGTTTCCGTTCTGAAATATATCGGGAATAGAAACATGTTTGGTAAGGATTATTGTCTTAAAATTATTTCTTTTAATTTATGAGAATAGAAACAAGAAACTCGTTTGGTTACAACATTTGTTCGCTTTTTTTTTTTTTTTTTAAATGTATCGTGGCCAACATATATGGTGGTGACTAGGGGTGGGGTGGCTGGCAGAGCGGTAGTGGGAATAGTTTTGTAAGAGTGAATAGGAATCAACATTTTTTCTTCTCATATTCTTACAAAATCATAAATTACTCCGAAAATTTTTATAACAGAAATGTATTTACGAAACGCATTTCGGTATATTACTCCCAAACAGAAATCAGGGAATAGAAACAGGGCCTGCATTACCTGAACTAAGAACATAGACCTGGGTGGAATCTTCATGTAGTGACCGAGCTTGAAATCGCTGAGGAAGGAGATGGCCTGAGTCATGCTCATGTATCCGTACGTCTTGAAGCACACGTTTGCTATTGGTTTCCCAGGATATATCAATCCCATTACGTACTCCGTTATTATATTTAGCCCTGGAGTCTGTCATAAAATAAAATAAAAATTTAGACACTTTGTACCCCTGAAGTTTAACCATTATCTCACTTTAGCCCTTATGATTTCAATGTGAACCTATAACGCCCTAAAGTTTTCTAATTGTCTCCCCCGTTACACTTTTTTACCACAAATGGTCATGTGTTGTGCACCTAACTATTTTTAAGGAGTTTAATGGGTACTTCGAGCCTCTTCCCCTTCCCCATCTCAATTCATAAATTGTCTACAAAACTCCTCAAATGTTCCGATTATTTGTGTGCGAAGAGGAATGAGAGAAAGAAAAAGACCAAAAATATCTATAATGTCCCTTAAAATAGTAATGGGCGTGATTATTTATCATTCAAAATTGTAACATGGATGATGATTTAGACTAAAATATGATGATTGGAAAACTTCAAGGCATATGTGTTCAATTAAAATTACAGGGATCAAATTTCAAGGGATAAAAGTAAAAAAAAAAAAAAAAAAAAAAGGAGATAACATAAACAAAATTCATAAACCAATCACTTCTGAAATCTTATAAAGAGCTGAATTTCTGACCTGATTTGTGGTGGCGGTGATGATGCTGATAGGGAGGGTGAATACGAAGGCGAGGCCGGCAGCGAAGATAAGTCCCCAGTAAGGTAGCTGAACGTCCTTCTTGAAGAAGATGCAGAGCGAAAGTGAGACAGCGAGTGTGACGGCGAGGAGCAAATGAAACCACCAGTTTGGTATGTCCTCGTATTTCCTCATCAGCCTCGTGTGGACGTCATCCTTTCCCACTTTCGACTTCCGGTACCGATCATAAATCTCCCTTCCGTAGAACAAGCCGACGTGAGTGAGTGTAGAGGCGATGGTGGCGAATCCGAAGCCATAGGTGAGAGCGAAGAAGGTGCTCAAATGGATCCTCCCTTGTTTCTCATACTCCGGCCGATCCAGCTCGAACCTGCTGTTGACCACCGCCGTGATGTTATACTCCTGTCCCTGCGCCGTGAACAGATCCGACGAGAACAAAGGAAATGTCTTGGCGCTGTAGACGTTCAGCCCCCAATACGAGATCGGAATCACCACGTAAACAATGAGCACGTAGCCGACGAAGACGTTGGCGATGGCGAAGAAAGGGGAGATGAGGGGGCTGAGCAGGAAGGAGACGACGACGGACCAGTCGAAGGTTAGGGCTCCGATTCCAAGGCCGTTGAAACCAGACCCGATTTGTTGGGCGGTGACGGATTTGGGGAAGGCCCAGCAGACCCAGGAGACGGCCTGTAGGGTTTGGAAGAGGTAGCCGGGGAACATGTACCAGAAGAAGCTGCAGGTGAGGGCGATGACGAAGAATTTTGATCGGGAAATGCTGCGGTCGTCGGAGTTCTCTTTGCCGTTCCCATCTTCCGTTTCGTGGAGGGCCCTGCACAACGTTTTCTTTGAGCTACCAACTGACACTAGTATGTATGTAGTATGTACTATGTAGTACGTAGTTGGGTCGCTGACATTTTTGACCCTTTATATTATGGTCTTATTTCATTTTAACCCTATACTTTGAAAACTTACACATCACACCCTTAATACTCTTGACAAAAGGAAGAAAATTCACATTTTATTCAAAACAATATAAAATGACTCAATTTTCCTTTAGTTTTTTTTTTTTTTTTATTTATTTAAAGGTAATAAAAAAGAGATAATTAGTGATTAGTTTCAAATTATGGGTATAATTTGTTATTAGTCACATTTAAAATATAAATTTCGATTTGGTCTCTTAAATTAGTTTTTACTTGCGTATTAATCCTGCATATTCTCACGTATATGTAATATTAGTTACAAGTTACAAATTATATATAATTATGTGACATACACTTGTGAAATATTTGTTACATCTAATAAATATTTTAGAAACTTTTTGAGAGGTCTCAATATTTCAAAAACCACTTTCTAGGTCCTATATCATGTGTAAAAAAATTACTGTTATAGGACCCCATAAAATGGTATTTTTATGGGATGAGACATTTGGAGAAATTTTTCTAAATATTTTATACATAAATTAGATACATATAACTACGAGTATGCAGCACGTGTATTGGGTCTTTTGTCTTTTTTTTAATGTGCAGGATTAAAACACAAGTTGTAATTACATATGAATTTTTTTTAAATTAAGGGTAAAATAAAGGACTTGCCACAAAAATACCCATTAAAAAAATAACATTTTCTCTTTATGACTCTTTTTTTTCTATTTTTTTTTAAATAAATTAAATCTAAATTAAAGAAAGGATAGTTTTATTATTTTCATTTGAATATAGATGAGAATTTTAATTTTAGCTATTTTTATTAATTAAAACCAAAAAAAAAAAAAAAAAATTCAATTTATTACAAGTAAAAATGGGTATAGTGCAGATTTTTAAAGTTATTTGGGATTAGTTATATATAAGTTTAAATTTTTTAATTTTTAAATGTTTTGAAGCATGAATTGAATCCACGATATTAAAATTCGAAATCACGCACGTAAATTAACATTAATTTGATAGACTAAATCTTGTTGATATTAATTAAAGGATTAAAACCTCATTTAAATATATAGAAAGTAAAAATAAAAATTGTAGAGGAGAAACAAATTACTAGTAACTTTTTTCAAGGATAATCTATTAATTTTTTTATATGATTATTTTAAAGATAGTCTCATTATTATAAGATTATAAAATTAGAAATTAAGTTTTAAAATTAGTAAAACTAAAAGTTATGCAATGATAAAATTGAATATATTAAAAAAAATATTATATTTTCATTCTAATTAAATAGCACAAAAATGAATGTAAAATTTTTAAAATTTCGTTAAAATAAGTCACTTACATAACTATATATATCTATTTTTATTTATTTGTTGTTTTATACTGGGATTTAATCTATTGAGTTAATATCAAGTAGTATTAAATTTGTATTTAATATATAATTAAAATTAGTTGAAATGTTGATAAGGAATTAAGGATTAAAAAAAGTTATTAAGAATTAAAATATATATTCTATAAAATAAAAAAAAGAAGAACATGTGGTAAATAGTAATAACCTGAACAGGGAAATCTGGACGAGGGTATTGGGCCACCACATGTGCGCCGGCTCAACTACGTATTTTCTTAGAAGGCCGGCCCAACCGTATCCCAAAACCTGTCCATCACGCATAGCGCACGTTAGCACCGGTTGTATCAATGGAAATCTGTTTCCACAAAAATATCTTGGAACACAAAACCAATCATAGGATAAGAATACTCTCACTTTCCGTTTGTTTTCTGCTCTTTGATTTATGTTATTGCTCTTAAAATTTTAAAATTACATAAACGTGTTTCATATAAAAAAATTGTTTCTAAATATTTTCAAAATTTTGAGAGTAACTTCAAAATTTGATAAACAAAAAAATATTTATTTTTATTCACTTCCACAAAACTATTTTCAATCAATTTTATAGGAGTAAATATTGAGAACCATCACTACGCCGGTCACCACTATGGCGGTGATCCACAACCACCACGTTGAGCGTCTATGCAACCAAACATTTTTTTTTTTTATTTTTGTTATGAGAAATTATAAAAAAAATTAAAAAAAAAAAATTATCATTACCAAATATAATTTTGTTATCAGAATACTTCAAAATCACAACATAATTTTTTATCCAGTTTTATTGAGAGTAGAATAAGACGAGCAGAAACATTAATCAAGTTCCACCTAAAGGATCAAATGTGCAATTGGAGAAACCTTAATTATATACATGTGTTTCTTGTGGACTGTGCAAGTATATAATTTGCAAACGTTCACTTCATGGACATTCACTAATCTAATTTTTCAATTGTTAGATTTTTCACTTCAATATTTTATTGAGATGACCGTTGATACGGGAGAAATTCTCACTTCTCGAGAAAAAACCCATCACAATAAGCCCAATATTAAAAAAGAGTCGGGTCGTGGACGTTGGTCCAAATCGGTGATCCATGCATGGATCCATCAAGTGGAATGCCAAAGAACGTAATTCCCGCAGAGTGGGGGTGCAGAAAGGCATAACTCTCCACTAATTGTGTAATTCCCCACTAAATAACTACATAATGGGGAGCCAAAAAGTTGCAACTCCCCATTGAATAGCAACATAATGGAGAGAAGACCAATGGCATGTTTGATAAAAAAATAAGTACTTAAAACTAATTATATTAAGTACTTAATTAATTAAGTTTGTTTGATAAATGCAATTAGTATCACTTAATTAATTAAGTTAACTTAAAAATTAAGTCAAAATGTAAGTAAAAAATTAAGTCAAGACCTCTTCACTTATTTCATTTTGCTTAATGCACTCCATTATTTTTCACTTAAAAAAAATATGTTTTGACCGTTTTACCCTTGATCCCTATGAAGGTTTAATTAAGATTAGGTTTAATAAAAATTGGATTAATTTTAAATTATTTTAGGGTTTTAATTTTATTTTATATTTAAATTATTGTTATAATTTAATTTAAACAATCAAACTGCATAAAAAATACATAATATTATATATTTTTGGGCTAATTTTTACTTTTAATATATATATATATATATATATATATATTTTATAATGACACCTAATTTTATTGTTTTGGTCTCAATACTCCATATTATCTTGATTCAAAGGTAGTTATGTAAATTAAACAATTTTAAGCATATAAATTTTGTACTTATCAAACAAAAAAAAAATCAGCACTTAAATTTTCAGCACAATTTTATCAAACAACCCTCTGATATTTTCAGCACTTAAAATTTTAGCACTTAAAATTAAGTACTTAAATTTTCAGCACTTAATTTTTAAGTGATTATCAAACATGCCCCAAGTCATCAAATATTAAGTCACTCATACCCAACTGTCGTAATTTGCTCAGTCTATAAATAAGGGAAGGACATCACATTATTTTGATAATGCAGTCTTTTGCCTGATATCCTAAAACAGACTGACTTATTCTCACGCCGGAGGTTCTTTAGCTGACATCACACCAGTATCTCCTTAGAATTAATCGGTTTTGTAGGTTATCAGGTTGAAAATGCATATTGCGAAAATTTCTGGCACATGCGGAACTGTTACACCTACTAGAGATTTTTTGACAACATCAAGCGTCTTCCAAGAGAAGTTAACTCCATGATCAGATAGTAATGAACCTTAAATAGTTCAAATAAATATATGACAATGGTTCATCATCTGCATCATTTTTTTCATAAAAAATAGAAATTTAAGTGGAAGAAAACAAATAAATATATAACAGAGAGAGAGAGAGAGAGAGTTTTAAACCTGGGTAGTAATGATCAGAAGCCAACTAGCTATAAATGAAATTTTCCTCATGTAGAAAGCCTTGATAATGGTGACAATACCAACGGCGTAGGCCGACCCGTTCCCGAAAGCACTTCCGGCGTTGGCAAATATGGAGATCAGCACATGCTCCTTCACGTTAAACGGACCCGGGTTGAGCGAGAACTCTCGCGTCCCGAGCCCGGGAATACGGAACTTGGTGGCGGGTAACGTCGCCGCCATGAACCTCCCGATCGGAAGCGTCGCCACCACGACGGTGATCTGCGTTATCATCAGCGGCTCCCGGCGGTACGAGAAGAACTGGTTGAGAAACGAGAGCAGCACGCAAGAGATGATACCCAGGACCCACATACGGAAGGTCCATACTGGGAGGGTCTGATCGTCGGTGTTCCGAACTGTCAACCGGACTTCTTCTACCGGCGAGACCTCGTCGTCGTCATCTTCTCTTAATACTTTGGTCATGGGGGCCTCCATTTCTACAGTTCCCATTGAGAGAGAGAGATTGGATTTTAGACAATAATTTTTTATTTTTTTATGAATATTATTTAGTGATAATGTGAAAATATTTATAGAGTTTTGAGTGGAGAGATTTGTCTGTATTTTAGTGTCAAAAAGCTTTGTGTTTGTGGTGGTTAAAGACAATTACCAAATTATTCTTTCGAGGGCAATTTGGGAAATTTCGGAAAAACAACAAAAAGGGAAAATGACCAAATTATTCTTTGGGGGGGGGGGGGGGGGGGGCAATTTGGGAAATTTGAAAAAATAAAAATGATTTTTTTTTAATCCCCTTGTCAATTCATCCTATTTTACTTGACAAAGGAAAATTGATCATTTTTTTGGCATATTTAATTTCCATATTATTTTTGGGTTTTTATTATATTATTATATATAATTTTTTGACATGAGAGAGGGACGAACAAGTATGTAAAAATGTTGGCCAAGAAAGAAACGGACGGAGATGATGGGCTGAAGATCCATAAATTCCAACGGAGAATCTGGCTATATTTTTTCAAAAATGGACAAGAGGATTTTCGTTTTATGCCCGTAGTTTGGTTTTTGTAATTTTCTTGACTACCAATATATATATATATATGTAATTTTTTATTTACCAAATTAATTCTTTAATTCTTATCAATTTATTTTTTAGTCATTACTATTATTTTAGTTAACGTTAAATACGATATTAAATACAAATTCGGCGCAAACTCGATAGATTCAATATAATTGATATTAACTAAATGATTAAAAGTAAAAATAAATAAATAAAATATTACAAGTGACTGTTTAATAATTTATTTATTTTTTATTATTTTTCAAATGAAATAATATTAATTGAAACTATTTGTTATTTTAGAGATAAAACTAAGTGAAAAAAAAAACTAGTTTAACAATGGAATTGAAATTTAGGTAAAATTGAGGGACCAATAGTGAAATTAATGGTAATGGCCTACTTCTGATAGTTAAAAGAAGGGCGGGAATTATCTTGTGCGCACCGAAATGAAGAATAGACCCTTGTTGACTTGCTGTGGACTTCGGATTTGAGCTGTCGGCAAGTGTAGCTGAAATAATTTTTAAGAGTTTAACTTTTTGTACCCCTTAAATTTAATTCTTATTTTACATAGGTACCTATGGTTTTAATTTAAACGCATAACACTTTGTAATGATCCCATGCAGTCCACATTATTATTCAAGTTTTAGTTTGTCAGCACACTGTCACCTTCCATACGTCTGACTATTTTAAAGACTTTATATGTATTATATATAGGATGAGAGATTTTCTCAACCAGCTTAAAAGTTGTCATATGTAAACACAAACTCGCACACAGAGCACATAATCCCTAAGCATTTTTGGAAAACACCCATTTACCAATCACGTGAGCTCAAACTCTCACTTAGTAACTGAGAATACTGCCCAATACCCTGAGATAGTTAAAGAGTAGATGATATCGAGCATAGGGTAAGACTTAACTGAGGCAAGATGGCGCGGTTGCACTATGAGTCTGTCCTCGGGTACCGAGGACGAACCACACTACTTCCAGCTCGAGATGTGTACCAAGCTCCAAGAATCATTACAATTGCTCTCTGTATATGGAATGGGCGGTTATGATTCAAATGTAACATGCCATTACTCTAATTATCCCATTAAATTTGAAGTATTAATGGAGACTGACCAAATTTATGAAAAACTTGTCAAATACGTTTTTCAACTCCTATATATATTAGAAATGGGGTCCAGCGAGGTACATTCACTTTTTTTCTAGTTGTTACTCTACCAAAATACCTTCATAAAATCCTATTGATTCTTACACTAGAGGTGCAATGCCAGCGTTGTGCATTGTTTGCGGGAACCAAAGCTTAAGGAAGTTCCTATTCCGAATCACAAGAGATCATTTCTGACGATCCAATTTTTTACATCATCAATCTATATATTCTACTATTATCGTTTTTTTGGGTCAATAATTTTAAAAAAAAAAATGTATAAAAACCATTTTGTTGTCACCAACAAGCAAGCATATAAGATATGTTTGTTTGTTTTATGTAAAATAATTGTGGGTATGTGTGTGGGGTGGAAGAGAGCTTAGAAATATTCATAAAGTCTCTCAAAATAGTAAGATGGAAGGCACATGACTATTTGTTGTCTAAAATTTTAACGAAATTAACAATTTGAACTTAAGTAGAATAATTAGAAAATTTCAAGGTGTCACATGTTTATATTTAAAATCTTGAGGACCAAAATGAGATAAAGATCAAATTTCAAAGTGTAAGTGTCGGAAACCCCTCAAAAAATGTAGAGAACACGACATTTTGGCTCTTGTTTTAGTATTTACCGCCAATTTGAGGTTTAATTAATAATTAATAATTATTTTCCAGTTGTAATCAATGTTAGGGTGATTGGTTTGGCTCTATTTATTTTTGAGAGTTTTAATTAATAAGCGATAACAAATATCTAAAGTCAGCTTTCAATTGTCATCCGCCTCGCTTTTGGCTTTAATCGTTAAACATGTAGGGAATACCCTATTACTTTTTCTTATTATTTTGATTTTACATTAGGGCGTGTCGGGTTAAGATAATTTTTTCTTTCTTTCTTTTTGTGGGTCATACTCACGCACACATTCCTAACTTACGCACCTTTCGAACAATTAAAATTGGAATCCCATGCCCAAAAATGTGTGGAAGGGGACACAGTCCCCAATCACGAGTGTGGGATGTTATTTGGCATTGTCACGGGGCCAACAATAAATCTCATACACACTCACCCAACACATGCACCCGGTGGGTTTCAACCTCTACACCAACTATGGGGGGGAGATGGTGCCTACAACTAGGCCACCACCTCAATCCCGTTAAGATACTCTCACTTTCAATTGTCATTCCAGAAAGGCGCGCTTTGGCTTTAACCGTTAAACATGTAGGAATGCCCTACCACCTTTTCTTCTTATTATTTTATTTTTACGTTAAGGCGTGTCCGGTTAAGTTACCCGCACTTCCGCACTTTAACTAATAACTAATCTTGGACGATTTTTATTTTTTTTTGTAATACATATATTGAGAAAGGGAGTTGAACTCTAAACGTTCTACAGAGAAGATAAATTAGATATCCACTAAGTTAGAAGTTTTAAGATTCTTCGGACAATGTTAATGGTATACTTTTTCACATTTACTTGGTGCATTTGAGATTTTACTCCTGAAGTACTCTTCAGGATGATCGAACCCCGCTTGGTAAAAAAAAAAAAAAAAATCTTTTTATAAATCCGACTAAACCTAATACCATTTTTTATTATTATTGAAGAGAGAAAAGTTGGAATATTTTTTTTAAAAGATAAAATATTTTTTATAGCATGAAGCAAGAAGAGTTCTTTACACGATAATTTTTTATTTTTTTTTTAAATTACTGATAACGAGGGTTTTTGATCTTATTTATCAAATGAGAGTATCCCGGTGTTCAGAACACCGAGATCTTTAAATATGTTTTTTTTTTTAATTTGATGGTCCCGGCATTGTGAACTTTGGGACCATCTGAATAAGTGTGCATTACCGTTTGTTCAATACGGTGATGCACCGTTTGGATTTGGTCTCGGTGTTGTTAACACCAGGACCGAAAAAGGGGACCAGAGAGGAGATAGAGAGGAGGGTTTTGGGACCACCGAAAAAGGGGACCAGAGAGGAGATAGAGAGGAGGGTTTTGGGACCGAAAAAGGGGACCAGAGAGGAGGGTTTTGGGTTTGGTCCCGGTGTTGTTAAGGGGGGCACTGCATGCATGCTTCATGACTAGAGAGACAGAGAAATTTTGTACTATTTTCTATTCTTTGTTCTGTGTGAACTATTTCTTGTAAGAAATTTTAAAATACAAAATTTACATCCCCTAATGTTTAGGTATCATATTATTTCCATCATTATAATTTTAAAGTACAAAATTTATATTTTCTCCCTAATAATTATAATGATGGAAATAATATAATTTCCATCATCAAGCAATATTAATTTTTAATTTTAATTGAATTTTTACTTGAATTCAACTGAAAATAAAAAAATATTTTTATTTTATTAATAATAATAAATAAATAAAAGAATAAAAAAAAATTCATGATATAATAAAAATAAATAAAAAATATTTTTTAATAGTTGAATTTAATTTCAATTGAATTCAATTCAATTGGAAATATTTTTACTTGAATTCAATTGAAATATTTTTAAAAATTGAAATAAAAAATAGTTTTTAATAGTTGAATTTCACTTGAATTTTTGAAGTAAAAATAGTTGAATTTCACTTGAATTATTTTTGAAAAATTGTTGGTTTGGTTTCAAATATTGTCGGGTTTTTTTTTAAATAGTTGAATTCAAAAATTCAACTATTTAAAAAATTCCCATTAAAATTCAATTTATTTATTTATTTTTCAATTGAATTCAAGTAAAAAGTTAATTGAGTTCTTTACACGATAAATATTTAATATAAATTAGTAATAGTCCATCTTAGATATTATGCCAAACTTAAAGAGATTAATTGATATTTCCCCGATAATTTAATGACTTTTAGCAAATTATTTGCAATTTACAATAAAATTTAACATAAAGAGAAAATAGTCCTACTCTTGAATAAATTTTTATTTCGGGAACAATAACAGTTCTTTGTCTTGGAAACAGAAAAGATCAGAAAGAGAAGTTCCGAGAAAAAAAATTATATTTTATTCCAGATTTTTAGAATAAATTGTGGGAACAAAATAAATATATCTTTCGTTTTCATAAGTTTTCTTTCAGTTCTATTTTTTCTAAGAACGGAAACAAAAATTTAAAAACAAGAATATGAAATAAGCAACTCCAAACAAAAAGTCAACCAGATTTCAATTTACAAACCAACAAATTTTCAAAAAGAATTAAAGTGAAATTCAACAATTTTTACTTCAAAAATTCAAGTGAAATTCAACTATTAAAAAATATTTTTTAATTTCAATTTTTTAAAATATTTCAACTAAATTTAATTTCATTTGAATTCAAGTAAAAATATTTCCAATTGAATTGAATTCAACTGAAATTAAATTCTTAAATTTAACTATTAAAAAATATTTTTTATTTATTTTTATTATATCATGGAAATTTTATTTATTTATTCTTTTTTTATTATTAATAAAAAAAAATTATTTTATTTTCAATTCAATTCAAGTAAAAATTCAATTGAAATTAAAAATTAATATTGCTTGATGATGGAAATTTTGTACTTTAAAATTATAATGATGGAAATAATATGATACCTAAACATGGGGGGGGGGGAATGTAAATTTTGTATTTTAAGAAAGGGAGGGGAATGTAAATTTTGTATTTTAAAATTTCTTACAGGAAATAGTGCGCACAAAGAAAAAGGAATAGAAAATAGTACAAAATTTATCTCTCTCTCTCTAGTCATGAAGCATGCATGCAGTGCCCCCCCTTTTTGGTCCCGGTGTTAACTACACCAGGACCAAACCCAAAACCCTCCTCTCTCTCTCTCTCCTCTTTGGCCTCTTTTTTTGGTCTCGGTATTAACAACACTGGGACCAAACCCCAACAATGCATCACCGTATTAAACAAATGGTGATGCACTGTTTACTTATTCAGATAGTCCTGATGTTCACAACACCAGGACCATCAAATTAAAAAAAAAAAAATAATGATCCCGGTGTTCGGTACACCGGGATGCTCTCCTTTGGTAAATAAGATCAAAAGCTCTAGCTGTCAGTAATTTTTTTTTAAAATATATATATATATATATTTATTTATTTATTTATCGTGTAAAGAACTCGAAGCAAGAATATTCATTGACCCCACCAGAATATAGAGGAAATAGAGCAGAAAAAAAAAATCATAGGGGTTTTGACACTTTTTACCCCTAAAGTATACCATATATATCTCCCTATAGTCCTTATAATTTTAATTTCAACACACCACTAAACAAACAAACAAAGGAAACCCTCTCCACCCGACCGCAGAATTTCACTCCCACCGAACTCCGTGGAGCCACTACTTCATTGCTCTTCGTTTATCGTCACCCCCCCCCCCCCCCCCCCCCCCCCCCTCCTCCTTTCCTTTTTTTTCTTTTTTTTTGTTTTTTGTCTCTCGACTAATTTTTTTTTTTGGCTATCCCACTAGTCTACGTATATCATGGACGTATAATGTATAATTAAGAAAAATAATTTGCTAATGCGCAATATTATTGTACTATAAATTTCAGAGTACAAAAAACTCTACCTATCGATATCAACTCTATGGTTTACTTCACCATTTAAGATTGATTAAATTATTTTTTGATAAATTATACACAAAAAAAATCATATTCTCATTATTAGGTTAGATAAATTACCAAAGCACTATTAAAATAAACTACTTAACTCCTTTGACTTGTAAATTGAAAACTCTTCAAAACACTAAAATAATTGACGTGGGACTAGAATTCAACGCTCACTCTTAAGTGCAATTCCCGATTTGTACGGATAATTTGATTACGAGAAAATAATGAGAAATGTGTAACCCCGACTTGCATGAATGATTTTATTATGAAGGGAAGAGAGTCAAACTTATATAACACCTTATTTCTGATAACTGGTTCCAACTCAAAATCATATGGTATTAAGTAGAGTAACTCATTTGATTTATATAAAGTGATTTGGTAACTCTCAAGTAATCCACGTCGAAAAAGAACTTAATCTATATAATTTTAAAAACTATTAAGGGTTATTTGGGAATGGAAGAAAATACCTTAGCTCCCTCGAACTAAACCACAAACTTGAGTGAAAATCCTCGTTTTACCAGAGTGTAGATTCTCGTTTATTATACATAAAGCCATAAACATAAATCCTTGGGTTTTACTATTATCTTTTCTTATTAATTAAGAAAACATTTCTTATAATATTTCAGCTTAAAATAATTCTCAGTAATCCCAATAGAAATCGAGATTATTTTTTTGCGCACGGTTGAAAAGAAAAATTTAGACATTAAATCTCTTACTAAGAAGACACACTACATAACCGTCCGTTGTTGCTGTAAAACCTTGGGTTAGAAGACGGGAAATCATTCAATAATAGTTAAATTGGCCACAAAGTGCATGGTATTCTACGTTACGTTTATTGGCAATTTATATAATAAAAGTTTGACACAAGAGCCGGCGCCTTGCAAAAATCTCCCCTCCCCAATTAATTATTAAAGTCAACCTATGATTTCCTTTTTCTTGTTTTTGTCTTCCTCATGTGACCACTATACAAACGAAGTTTGAACATTGAGTATGTTTGGTTTGGTTTTGAATTTTCGAAATTGATTTTGAAAATTGTTAAAAAAACTATTTATTTTTATTTTTTTTTAAATATTCAATACCAATTCAAATTGAATGGATTCAAAATGATGTTAGTCTTTGGACCAAAAGTAAAAATTAAATAGTAAAAGTGAAGTGATTCATTTAAATATAACGTTAAAAAAGAGATCGAGATAATGATGATATTTGTTGGATGATTTTATGATAAAAAAATAAAAATTATAGAGAATTAAAAAGTAAACTTTAGAAGAAAAATTTTAGTATTTTAAATTTTTGAAAGTTGAAAACGTACGTTGTTTGAATTACCTACCAATCAACACCTGAGTAATTGCACGTCTCACAACTCATTTTTGCAGTCCTAAATTTTAAATTGTAGTATTTTATTCCCTAGAAGTTTTGTATTTGTTTTGTGATAACTAATAAAGGGTATTTTGAGAATTCCTAATCAAAGCTACATGCAAATAAAACTCACGAGTAAAACAAGATAGTCCTAGCACAACTCATAAGGACCCAAAGATTCTATCTGGGCCTAACAAGATAAGACCGAAGATTGAGGTCAAGAATGACCATGAGGTCTCAAATACCCCAGGATTAGCTGGGGCCACACAAGATTGCTTAGCCTCGGACTTACCAAAGACTGAGCAAGCATACTCCCAGCTCAGGCCTTGACCTATTACATACTAGGGGTTGTTACCGAAGATTTAATCTGGGGCCTAACGAGATTAGACCGAGGATCGAGGTCAAGATAGTCCAAGCACAACTCATAAGGACCCGAAGATTCTATTGTTGAAGTAAAATTAAATATATAGGCTTATATATTAAATAAATGTGAATTATAAACTATCAAATAAAGTTAGGCCAATTAAAGTGATTAATTTAAATTTTGGGGTTTTAATTAATGTATTATTAAATGTAGGTTTTAATGTATAAAGACAAATATAATTTCTATTTTTATGATGGGTTAAAATAGAAAATACAAACAGAAACGATTATTTACAAATAAGGGTCATGGTCTTCAAATCACACAAAAAAAAATTATTTTTTATTCTTCTGATTCTCATTGTCAAAGAGAAATTTAGATAAAAAACAAAAATGTTGATCTGGAAGATCATAAACCTCAGATTCGGATATTTCAATCTTCTTGTTATGGATTCAGGTATGCTTCCACAAATTCAATATTTTAATTCTTGATGATATAATATGAATGTTTATGTTTGTGTGATGATTTTCACGAAATAAAATTAACCTTACATCTATCTAGGGCCTAACAAGATTGGACCGAGGATCGAGGTCAAGAATAACCATGTGGTCTCAAATAACCAAGGAATTAGTCAGACCCACACGAGATTGCTTAGTCTCAAGCTTACCAAAGACTGAGCAAGTATACCTCCAGCTCAGATCTTGACCTATTACTAAGGATAGTTACCAAATCTCACTATACAAGAAAAATAGATCATATTGTTGATTTAACGAGCACAAATCCCACAATCTCGCAAATTTCACAAGAACTAACCAAGGTTGATCGAGATTTAAGGGAAAACTTGTCAAAAGAAATCTTCTCACATATAAATATCATGACGACGGATATGTTATTTTTTCTTTTTGAAGAAGCGAGAGACATTATTTTGTGATTCTTCCTCACTAACGCAGGCAGACCGTTCTAGAGATGGGGTTGAGGGTTTTGAAAATGCATTCACAAAAGAAACGCAGAACGAAGAATAACATATCAAAATTCACAAATTTTTGACCTATGAACCTTTGATAATCAAGAGTTCTGACAAACTCGGCTAGACAATTGTTTTTTGGGAAGAAATTTAACAATTTTTCTTAAGAAATAAAAATTTTGCTAAACCCTCTACAAAATCAAATCTTTCCTTCAAATACCTCACACCCAAAGGCAATCTTGGAGACATACACTACAATCACTCTAAATTTACATTCTTTTCAATTTCAAAACACCCAAAACAAGCTAGAATTATAGATGATGAGACATAAAGCTTCTTGATATTATAACCACCACCGTTGCCGCCGCCACCCAACCACCACCACTACCACCCCCCCAAAAAAAACCGATACACAAGCTATTTACAAACAGTAAATAATTGTGTATGAACACTAGGAATGGCTTTTTTTTTCCTCTCAAGAACCTTAATTATAAATTCAGGTTAATTAATTTTCCGAGGGTGAAATCTTTCGATTTTGTTTTTTTCCAAACATTATAAATCATCGTTTTCTGCTCTTCGTCTTGGTAATTCTCGATTTGCAAGATCCGTTTGGTGGCTTCCATATAATATCCTCAAGATTGCTACAAAAATTCTTGTAAAACTGCATCGAATAAAATTTTTAAAAAAAAAATCTCATAAAAATAGTCTTGTTACTATCGGGTAAAAATAGAGAAGGCTGAGAAATTATAACTAACCTTGAGGTATTCACTGGCATCTCCAGCCGCTCTCTGGATGTCTACCATGATAAACGTCGGAGCAACTTGAAAAACCTGTACGGAAAACGATTGATGCTTGTAAATTACAATATCAACCCTGAGAGGCTGCAGTGGATTAATTGTGAGAGCTTACCTCGAGAATAACCGAAAAATGTGAAGCCTTGCTGGCTGCAAGGCCTTCCACCCTCATCTGACACAAACATTTACAGTTTAGTTACATTGATGCATTAACACATCAATTTTTTATTTTTATTTTTAAAAAAAAATGGATTGCGATGATTTAATCCGATCGAGACCTTGAAATTACGAATATGGGTCTTGAAACCCATTGATTGCGCGACAACTTCCATGCTTGATAGAACAACCTTTGCCGGTTTCTGTGAAACGAACCGCGTTTGATGCATCACATAATCCTATTGACAAATGGGAAAATTGTCATATTATTCTCACAATAATTCACTTATTATTTTTCATTCTTTTTTTTTTTTTAATCTTTCGAGTAAGTTTTTGTAGGGTGGTCATGGGACTCTCAACCCCAAAAGGTAGCGCATGAAGTGAAGTTTTCCCTCACATGTATAATCTAACCACCAGCCTCTTCCATATCCGATGTGGGATAAACCCAACAATCTCTCCCCTCACACATAGGGCCTTTGGTCAACTAACCCTCAACCAGTCTCATTTTGTGGCTACTGGGCCAGAGGAGTTGTAACTTGGACAACAATTTCCCAGTGTAGGGTAGTTTTGGACCTCTCTCAACCCCCAAAGCTAACTCATGAGGTAAATTTTTCCCTCACACTTACAACCTGACTACCAGCCTCTTCCACATTCGATGTGAGATAAACCCAATAATTTTTAATCCTTTGGATGATATTAATTGGTACTGAATCAAAATAGTTGATACTACAATATGTGCGTGTGTATATATAATAAAACTAGTTCAAACATGAGATGAAGATAGAGGATTGCTCAAGTAGAACTTATGCTATGTTGGGTAGGAATAGGATGGAAAAGTGGGTGGAAGGAAATAGGTGGAAGGAAAATGGGAAGGAAAAGGTGAAAAGAAATCTCATCCTTCCAAAAATGGGAAGAAAAGTGGCTAAAAATGTTGAATTTACCGTATCACCCTCACATTTAATAGGGAGATAATTTGTTTTACCACTTTTCACGGGTAGAATAATAATTTACAAAAGAATGAGCATGTCACTTTTTCTCAAGTATTAAATAACAAAAACATTTCCACTCTCACTTTCCATCCTTCCTACCAAAAAAAGAGTAGAGAAAACCAATTTCCCTCCCATATGGTATCCATCCATATTTCCTTCCTTCTGTTTTTCCATCCTTCCTACCAAACGGAGCATCAAAAAATAATCCGTGCAGGAAGAAAAAAAGAAGAAGAAAAAGAAAATAATAATAATACCTGGCTACGATCGAAAAGAGCTGAAAGATTCAAGCCTTGAGAGAGAATAATAAGGTCAAATGCATTGAGTATAAGAGGCCCTGCATCCTCATTTGTGCATTGCTCAATACCTCGTTCTTCCTAAATTCAGAGACCAATACTTAAAAAGATTCATGAATTTAAAAGAGGTCGATAGCATGACGAAAAGCAGGAATACAATGCATTATCACCAACCTCAGAATCGTCGAAAGCAGCATTCACATCATCCAAGTTAAAATCTTCACTTTCAGTAAGCCCAACGGGATTATAACCCTTTTTAAACCACTCGTCATTCCTGATCTCCTCAATACGGATACGCTGCATATATATATATATAAGGAGAGGCAAAGTTACTTTGAATAGATCATAATAAAATCTCGTTGCTGAAAACCGAAGCAATTTTTCTGATTTCAAACTATTTATCACGTTCATTACCCAAAAAAACCTCTGAGTTAGAGTTCTGCGCTGAGTAAACTAGTTTTGGCTAAGTCTGAGTCATGTGGATGGATTGCTAAGAAACTGAGGAAGCGTTTCGCACAACAGATTTGACACCCAAAACCATGGTTTGGAGATTCGAAAATGATTATTTTGGATGCCAAATAGGTTCTAAATGAGATGAGGCATCATTAAATCAAAGAATCAACACAGCCTTTCTCTTGTCTTGCGTATAACATTCAAGAGACATCCAAACAGGGTAAAGGAACAACATAGAACACTTGAATGGAAACAATACTTACTGTTTCTGGATTTGGGTCTAAAATTTGATTAATCAAGGATTTTGCTCCTATTGGAAACCAGGACGGACATGAAAACTCCGCTTTCTCAATCTGCAGAAAAAAAGAAATCAAGGCATATTCCATGGTGACTTAGAAGTGTCAACATATTTATCCCCACCCCACAACCAAAAAAGAAAAAGAATTGCAGATATGATGACAGTTCAATATACCTTGCCATAGAGTGTAGTGAGATCAACCTCATCGAAAGGGAGATAGCCTGCCATCAGAACATAAAGGATGACACCACATGACCAAATATCGGCCACGGCCCCATTATAACCCCTGTGACTAAGAACCTAAAGCAGAAAAAAAAAAGTTTAATATAGGAACAAAAATTAAATAATTAAGACAACATAAACACCCCAATTTAAAATATATTTGTACCATACAAATTTACCTCGGGTGCGACATAATTAGGAGTTCCACAAGTTGTTCGAAGTAAGCTGACTCCCTAGGCACAGACATCAGCAAATGTTTATTGATAAATAGATAAGTTACGCACCGTTTGGTAACACTTTTTTTTTAAGTTATTTTTATAATCGCAAAAGTTAATTCAACAAAAAAAAAAAATTACTTTTACAGTTTTACTCAAAAGACAATAAAAAACTGTGTTTCATACTATAGAGGGAATATCTTAACATTATCCGTATAAAAGATCTCTCAATCCTATGACACAGGAAATTTGGCTGGAGAGGTTTTACACCATTGATATCTTTAAATCTCAAAAAGCGTACATAAAATTATACTTTTATTTTTTTTTAAGTTTTTGTTTTTTTGCGCAAAACAAATGCTACTGTAAGATTTACCTCTGCTGGTAAAGCACTAAGTCCAAAATCTGAAATCTTCAGATTTCCTAGGGAATCTAATAAGAGATTTTCAGGCTGTACATAGAAGAAAAAAAGTGTGTGAAAAACTCTCAATAATTAAATAAAAATAACAGAGACGATTGCATAATTCAGTCGATCAACACCTTAAGATCTCTATGGTATACTCCCTTGCCGTGGCAAAAATCCACACCATCGATGAGCTGTTGGAAGTATCTACGAGCCTCAGCTTCACTAAGCCGTCCATGGTGAACCTGCACAAAGTTGCTTATTTCAATGCAAAATAACAAAATATGCTCAGAAATTAAATAAATAAATTATGAAGCATTTGTATGTGTATGTGTGTATATATCTCTAAAACATGACATATTTTACATTGAGATATTTTTGACCGTTGGATGGTTCGAGACATTTCTAACCATTGATTTATATTTTGTTGTGAAACAAAATTAACAAACTCTCAACCAAATATATTTTCATGATTAATCTATTTGAACTAAATATGGGACATTCAAGTTTAATGTATTGAATTAAAGTCAGTGCCTTTCGTCACGGGGTATATACTAGTGTGTGTGTGTATAACCACATACTCACTATTTTATCAAATAATTCACCCCCTGTAATGAATTCCAAGATTATGTAGATCTTTGTGCGGCTCGCAATAACCTAAGAGAAGAATATTTTTGAGTTAGCACAAGAACAAGTGACCAAATTTAAAAATTGAAATTCGAAATGACTGAAAAAAAATCTGTACTCTTGAGTTTATGCTCATGCCTCGTGTAATCGGACAACATATGGATGTCTAACAAGCTTCATTATAGATATCTCCCTCTTGATCTGTATATGATGGAAGAAACCGGTTGTTAAACATCAGCTTAATGTGAATATAAAAATAAAATAAAATATTGAAGCTTCAAAAGACTTTATTTCGAATTTGCATTAGAAAGTTTCACCTAATTAAAAGTCCCCAAGATGTTAAATATAAATATCAATAGAGATGGTATGCATAATCCCAATTTCCTTAGGCTGCGTTTGGATGAGTTATTTGAAGAAGGTATTCGATTTCAGGAAGGGATTTGTAAAATTTTCTTAGGTTGTGTTTGGATTGAAAGATTTAAAATGAAAGGATTTAACAATTTAAAATTACTACTTGAATTTAGAATCTCTACCAAGAGATAAATATCAATAAATTAAAAATATAAATTCATGCGTCTAAATACAAACATTTTAAACTTGATCAAAGAAGTTATTTGAAATCCACTCAATTTGGATTTTTAGTAGTTTTTCTATTCCAAATTTGCTTATTGAGGTCCCATTTGAGACTACTTAATTTGGTAACTGTTGGTGTCAAAAATTGGTGAACACTCTCAGTATGGTCTGGACAAGTGACACGTGTGAATTTGTTGCTGGCATAGAGGTGATGTACTGGGGAATAAGAGCTCTGATCTCGGTGAGCTTCTGACGCTTTGGAAATCCTTGCAGTCCGACCGGAGCTCTTCACTTGACTCCGAGATCCTGTTCAGACTCTGAGCTAAATTCCTCTCTGGACTCAGTTCCGATCTCCAAGCAGAGCTTCAAGTCTGCACTCCGAGCACCTACACAAAAGCTTACCAGGGTGGTTCCCGGTGAGACCCACGTGAAAATAAGTATCCGAGGAGAGAATGCTAAAGATGCTCTAGAATGAAATATAAGCAAGTACCTTGTAGCAGTAGATGCCAAGGGGTTCATATAGGGCACAAGGCTTGATTAGCGAAGCAAAATTAGGGACCTCGACTCGGTTAATTAGCTCACTTCAACTTGGCAGCCAATGAGCTTACAAATTAAGATCTTAAACACTTGGACTGGGCTTTTGGGGCCATTTGTAAAAGTCCATGGGTTGGCCCACTTGAAATGGAGACGAAGGGTTCGTTTTTAGCCCTTTTCGCTAATCAGGAGGTGGAGAGGACGCCAAAATGGCATCGGTAGCTCCAAAACGGCCTTGGGGGCTTTATTTGTAGAAGAATCCTAGCTGAGGGTGCTCGAACCCCTCAACTCGGCTTGATGACCTTTAGGGCGAAACGAGAAGGCCAAATTGGAGGGAATCCGAACTGAGGGTGCTCGGACCCCTCAGCTCGAACACAATACTTCAGAAGTCGCCTAGGAGGACCATTTGGAGGAAGTCCAAGTCGAGGGTACTTAGACCCCTCAGCTAGGCCATGTAGCTTCAATTCCATTTGTGAGGCTCCATTTGGAGAAAGTCCGAGTTAAGGGTGTTTGGACCCCTTAGCTTGGCCATGTAGCTTTACTCTTCATTTGAGAGGTCCCCTTTGGAGGAAGTCCAAGCTGAGGGTGCTCGGACCCCTCTTCTCGGCCTTCTTGATCTTTGCGGTCTGAAGGCTCCACCATTTTGCGTATGTCCGAGCTGAAGGCTCCAAACACCCTCAGCTCAGAGCCTATCTACTATACTTGAACTGCAAGAGCCTTAAAAGGTTTTAGATTCCCCCTCTTGTACATGTCCGAGCTAAGGGTGCTCAGAGACCTCAGCTCAGCCTGTCTTTCATACTTCAACCTGGAGGAGCCTTGGGTGATCTGAGGCTCCCTCTTTTGCCTATGTCCGAACTGAGGGTGCTCGAAGCCCTCAACCCAGCACATTGTTGCTACTTGGGAGATTCTGAAGGAGCTTAGACTATTGAGGCTCCCTCTTTTGCTTATGTCCAAGCTAGGGGTGCTCAGAGCCCTCAGCTCGGCCTGTTCTTGACACTTGGAGATCCTAGGAGGGACTGGTCTTTAGGATGGTTTACGGCCTCCCAATTTTCCAATATCCAAACTGAGGATGCTTGGAGCTCTCAGCCCCAGACCATCCTCCATACTTGGGTTTCAGATGAGTCTTTAGGCACGTGTGGACACTACCAATTTTACCTCCATTAGTAACTAATATTTTCTTTACAAATGAAAACACTTAAATCCCTTGATTTTAAATCAATTTACCCAAAACAGAGCCTTAAGAAATTTTGTAAGAAAAAAATAAAAATCGCTTCTCGAAATCAAATGACTTATCCAAACGCAACCTTATACACACACACACATATATATTACATCCACTAGACTAACTTAAAAATTTTCAAATTTCAGTTTTTTTCCCCCAAAATTGGAAAGCTCACTAGTCACTAGTACTGAATTTATTATATATACATATATATTATATACTATATGCTATATATATTGAAAGCGAAGTGATAACGGAATTTGAAACTTTAAGTTGTTAACATATGTATATGGGCCTCGGCCCACAAGGTTTAAACTGTAATCCCACTAGGAAAACCCTAGTATAGACCTTTTGTACATCTATGTAACTTTAGAATTGTGGCACTCTCAGTTAGATCATACGTCATCTAGTCGGCTAAAATCTCTTGTATCTAGCAATCAGTTAGGTTCAATTCAGCATGACTCATTTGATTGTATTCATTGTCAACATGCAAAACAATCAATTTTATCTTTTAATGATAGTCAATCCATTTCTCTTGCACCATTTGATTTAGTGCATTCTGATGTTTAGGGCTCTTCCCCTCATGCAACAATGGGTGGTTCTTATTATTTGGACATATTTGTGGACGACTACTCTCGGTATACATAATTATTTCTTATGAAAAATAGATCTGAACTATTACAAATCTATTCTAATTTTTCTTTCATGATTAAAACCCAATTTTCTCGAAATATTAAAGTTTTCAGCTCAGATAATTCAATGAATATAAGGATTGTGTCTTCCTCAACCTGCTTCACAAAAATGGCACGTTCCCTCATCACTATTGCCCTAAAACCTCCCATCAAAATGGATGAGCTCAACGCAAACATAGACACATTCTCAACACAGTTCGTGTCCTCCTTATTTCTTCATTCTGTCTTGAATGTTTTGGGGGTGAGGTTGCCTTTATTGCAACATACACTATAAATTGTGTCCCTTCTGCTACAATTTAACATCAGTCTCCATTTGAGCGTCTTTTCGGTAACCCTCCCACTTACTCTAATCTCAGAATCTTTGATTGTGTTTATTTTGTTCTTCTCAAACCACATGAACACAACAAGATAGAACCAAGGGTTCACCTATGTTGTTTTCTAGGATATGGCATTAAAAATAAAGGGTATCGATGTTAGGACCCCATCTCTAAAACTCTTTGTATCTCTCGTCATGTTATTTTTTGGGAACATCAAATGTTTTCTTCTTTATGGTCATTTGATACATCACCCATTACTATCTACAGATTATTTATTGCTTCATCTCTTTAGTTGTTCCCTGAGGATGCAGTTCCAAGTACCGTTGAACTCATTCCAGAATCACCAGTTGATCTAGCCCTTCCGGCTCTATCGACCGTCCCTGAGGCTTCTCCTATGTCTAATGATCTTGCACCGGCTTTTTCTAGGACCCACCCTCCAAATCATTCCCTCCGCTCTAATAGGGTAACTCATTCTCCCCCTCATCTTAATGACTATCATTGCTTTTCTGACATACTTAATCTACATGAGCCTCATTCCTATAAGAAGATTAGTATTAACCATCTTTCGTAAAAAGCAATAGACGAAAAACTTCAGGCCCCAACCAAAACTTACTCCTGGGATCTTGTTGATCTCTCCCCGGAAAAAATCTTATTGGATACAAGTGGATGTTCAAAATCAAAACAATTTCTGATGGTACCATTGAACGTTATAAAGTTCGCCTCGTTACTAAAGGATTTGCTTAGAAATATGGCATTGACTATGAAGAGACATTTGCTCCAGTGGCTAAACTCACACTGTCCGTATTCTTCTTGCCGTCGCTGTTATTCGTAAATAGACCATTTTTCAAATGGATGTCAAGAATATCTTCCTCAATGGCGACCTCCTTGAGGAAGTTTACATGCATACCTCTCCTAACCTAGTTGTTCCTCAACACAAAGTCTCTCGCCGTTGTCATGCCTTATAAGGTCTTAAACAAGCTCTACATACTTGGTTCGCAAAATTCAGCACCACTATTCACCAGTTTGGGTTCACATCCAATGCTCATAATTCTGCTTTGTTTCTTTTTCAAACGCGTACCTTTTGCATGATGAGTCAGTAAGGAAATGGGAACAGTGGCTTAAGCCATTAGGTTTCCAGAGGTGGAATCTTCTAGTTCTTCCTATTTGACCCGAAACCGATCAAATTAGTCATGAGTCGGTTGAAGAGAACTCACACAGGCCTTGGAGGACTGAACCCATTGACAACGGCATTATCTTTCTTTTATCATATGTGAATGGCATGATTCTTAGCCGGGATGATTTACATGGTACTCAAGAAAATTCTCAATGGTCAATTCGAGATGAAAGATCTTAGCGTGATCACCTATTTCTTTGGCCTCGAAGTTTCATCTGGTTCGAATAGATATTTTCTCTCTCAAATCAAATATGCCTCTGATCTCCTTACCAAGACTGACATCACTGATTCCACCACTGTCAACACTCCTCTAGAAACTTACTCCACTAAGTTTCTAATGTCACCGCTTCCTGATGTCACTCTCTATCGCCAACTAATTAGAAGTTCGGTATACCTCACTGTTACTCGCTCAAACATTGCCTACGATGTCCATTAAGTGAACCAGTTTATGTCCGCTCCTCGGACCACTCATTACTTGATTATTCTTCGCATTCTTTGGTAGGTATCTTGTTTCACGGATTTCATTTCTCAGCCTAGTTCACTCCCACTTTACTGGCTTACTCTAACGTTGAATGGGCCAAAAATCCTACCAACAGACGTTAAATCACTAGTTACTGTTTTTTTTTTAGCAACTCTCTCATATCCTAGCACAGTAAGAAACATACCGTGGTTGCCCACTCAAGTACTAAAGTTGAATATCAAGTCATCGCTGACGCAACAAAAGAATTACCTTGGCTTCGTTGGCCCCCTCGCTAACATGGGAGTCTTCTCCCATACTGCTATTGTTCTAAATTGTAACAATAGAAATGTTATTCAGATCGCCCATAATAAAGTTTTTCAGAAGTGTACCAAACACATCTAGATTGATTGTCACTTTATCCGTCACCACATTCTTCAAAATACTATTCATTTTCACTCTGTCAGTTCAACCGATCAAACAATAGATATTTTCACTAAAACCCATCCACCTGGACGTTTTCACACTCTCGTTTTCAAACTCAAGTTCACATCTGATTTACTACCTTGACTTTGAATGGATATTAATATATGTATATGGGCTTGATCCATTAGAAAAACCCTTAGTCACTGTCTATATAGATTGTACATCTCTACAAGTAGTTTTAACACATATTAATACAATTGTCTCATTCTCTCTCAATATTATGCCATTCAATTATTCTAACAAAAGCAATTCCGATAATGCCATGGCGTATAAACTCGACCAATTAATTTTGAAAGAATCGGACAGTTTAAATTGGACAGAGAAAGAAACTGAAGTGAAGAAGAAAAGGAGATTTGATTACCTGATCGACCATCCTGTGCTTGATGATGGTGCTGCGATCGAGGATCTTCATGGCCACACTCTCACCTGTCTCCGTGTTCTGCGCGAACTTCACCTTCGCGAATGTTCCTTCTCCGATAGTCCTTCCAACCTCATACTTCCCTACCTTCCTCACCACCATCTTTCTTCTCGATTTTCTCTCTCACTTCTTCTTAAATATCCACTAATTGCTAAAGATTTCCACCATTAATGTCACTCTTCTTGTCCCTTTAAGCAACACCGTGTATTAAAAATCAAAAGAAAAAGCTTCATCAAACTGTATCCGCCTACCGGGATTCAGGAACAAGCTTTCCCCTTTTTTCCCACCTTCCAATATTATATTAGACAAAAAAAAAAGTGAAAAAAAAAAAAACGATTTATTTTGAACGAATTGTTTGAAAATTGAGCTTGAAAAAGGGCATCGATTGGTCGGCAGGGAGATCGAATGAGACGAAATTCGAAGGAAGCGTAAAAGATGGGTGTCGTTTGCGTCCGGTTTTGCTTTGAATTTGGGGTGGGTATAAAGTGGATTAGGTTTGGTGAGAGAGAGAGAGAGTAGTTGACAAATGGGTGTGGCGCCGATTAGTGGGATTAAGGTGGGCGGCAGTGGTGGTGAACTGGGGATGACTGGCAATGCAGGGAGGAGCTCCAAAATTACGCCGTTTATTGATATGCACGCTCTCTCTCGCTCTCTCTCACACACACACACACAATAGTGACAATACTCTCTCTCACACACACTACTCTCTCTCTCTAAACGCGAACAAGGCTCCGAATCTCCGCCCGTGGATTTCAAAGCAGCCGTCAGAAACGCAAAATTTATTGCAAAGTTCGGTGTCTGCGTTTTATGTTTTTTTTTAGGAAAAATTACACTTTAGACTCAAAATGAGTTACTATTCACAGTTTACTTTCAGTTACTTTTTCTTGCACCGTCTAATCTCGTCGTCGGCCTTTTCTTACACCGAAAGCTCCCATCACCGGCTTTCTTTGCACCGAAAACTCCCGTTTTAAAAAACGGTGAGGGACAATATCACCGAAATGTCCTCCCGTAATTCGTATCTTCCTTTCGAAGCGCCGATCAATTTGTAGATGAGCATCGCTTTGCAATTTCTTCTTCCTTCTGTTCGATCGATTTGAAGACATCTTCATCTTCAATTGATTTGTAGATGTCTTCTTTCCGTTCGCCGATCGCTTGTCGTCTTCGATCGCTCGTCATCTTCATCATTGTCGTCGATCGTTTATGGATGTTACATTCAACACATCTCTCTCTCTCTCTCTCTAAAAATGAGTTTCACCATGGATTTATTTTTTCTCCACACTTAGAGAGAGAGATTAAAGTAAATGAAGATAAATGAGGGAATATTTGACTGGTGAATTGCACGAATCTAGAAAGAGCTGAGAAGAGGAATGGAGGTGCATATTTTTCAAGTTTGTGTGTGACAGCTCACTTCAAAATATTTTGACAAAATTAAACTTTGCATTTTGCAATTTGTAATAAAACATGAGTACACTTGATATTACATTCAACATTCACAGGTATGAATATAACATCATATGAATTTTACTCTTTCATACATAAAGCATGAGAACAATTGATATTAGGTTCAACATCCACAGGTGTTGAATGTAACATCGTTAAAAAAAATTGATATTACATTTAACATCCACAGATGTTGAATGTTACTTCAACATTCACATGAGGTGTATGTTGTTTATAAAAAAATAATATTATTAAAAAAAAAAACAGTTGATGTTACATTCAACATCCACATGAGGGGTATTTTGGTCAGAAAAAAACAAAAAGAGTTATTGGCGAAAAAAAAAATTATATGCTTAATTAGTAATTTCTTCCACATTTCGAGAGTTAATGATGCATGTCCCTTTGTTTATTTGTGTGATTATTTATTAGTTCACCGACTCTTTGATAACAATTTTTTAATATTTTTCATTTCTAAAAATATATATTCTAATATTTTTTTTTATTTTTCAGCAAAAAAAATAAAAGTAATATTTTTTGTAATTAAAAAATATTTTTGATGATGTCAAAAATCGAATCGTTAGATATAATTCTCGAGATTCAAAACAATGCATCGCAAGTGTATTTACAGGCACTACACTAAGAATCAGTAGGGAGTTCACAGATAAATTTAGCTGAATGTAAGCTAGTAAAACTATGCGTACTTAACTAGACCCTCTTGTAGTATTAATAAGAGATGTGAGACTTATTGAACATGTCTTTTCATAAATCATGGTCAATCTTTATTAATACTCTGTCTTCTGTGGAATAGTGGGATTAATGAGTCATTTCTCTAAATATAATTGCTCTTTCCATACAATAGCGGACACTGCAACAGCTTCAGACCTCATACTACAGCCCGAGTCAGTACGCCTTAGGCCATCCTTGCAGATGGGATTGTAGGCATAACAAGCGAGGATGTTTGCTCGAGACATGTTTTGCTCGGCCCACCAGATCTTTGGCGGTCCTCGGCACCAAACAGTATCCTCGATTACCTGGGAGTTTGGATTCACGTGTTTGCCACATGAATTTGGTTCGTGTGTAGGTCACGTCAAATTATTTCTCCATGTGACAACTTCTGGAACTAGTCCGAAAAATCCCTCATCAACTTTTAAAAATTAAAAAAATAAAGCAATTTTTTAATAAAACAAAAAAATTAATTTTTAATTTTGTATTATCAAAAATGAAGATCGATAGAGTAAGACATTTATATATATTTTCTTCAATCATATATGAAGAATTATAAAATTAAAATTTATAGAAATAATATATATTTTTTGTTTTCAAGAAAATGACTTTTTTATCTTCAAAAAAATGCAACCAACGGTGTTTAAAGAATATATTTTATCAAATTAGTTTATTTGTCTTTATTTTCAATATCAATAAATATATACTGTCACAAAAAAGGTGGCCTAATAAATTATCACCAAGTTGACATGTTAAAATTAAAGATCAAGTGTTTGGTGGTGCATATGAAAAGCCAAGCACATAAAGGCGTTCTTATTAGCTAAGAGAGCAACAGGTATAGGTAGATTGGCTGATATAACAACGTAACCGACAAGATTCAACATATATTCATGGGATGAGATAATGCTATGAACGAGTATTGGCTCTAAAATTATGATCTTACTTTATAATTTTATATTTTATTATCTTTTTAGAAAAAAAATTTGTTGGTGTCCCAAGGTAACGGACACCTCAAATATGGTCCAATCAAGAATATGTGAGTCTTCATGCTCAGGTGGAGATGTTGAGTCGGAACTGGAGTTGGAGATTCTTTAAGTGAACTGTAACTGACGACTTAGGAACTGACTTATTGGGGTCCAGAGTCATGCCCTTCACGGAGTTGTACTTACACAAGGCCGAGCCAGGATTTATCCCGACGAAACTCCTCCGGCGTGAGAATAAGAGCTCAGAGAAAAAAAGTTACAGAAACACATCAAGTACGTAAATGAACATTGAGTGTTATCTCAGGCTTGTATAACCCCTGATATTTATAAGTATTAGAGATGATTAATTTTACCTAATCGGACCTAAACACGATTAATTAAGCGAAACCACGTGTTTACCCGATAATTCAAAGCGTTTAGGAGATAATCACTGGGCTTGAGCTTGGGCTTTTGGGCCCATTTGGAAAATCTCACAGCCTCTTCCAGGTCTGTAGAGATGTGCTGGTGGAGGAGCGTAGAGAGTTGTGGAGTTCTGGAGGGAAAACAGACAAGAATGGTGTACCGGTTGAGACAAATGTCTAAGTCCTTGAAGTTGGTCGTCCAAAGGCACGGCACAGAGTTATGGGCGGCAATGTCTCTACGAGGCATACTTCTCCTTCCTAGGTATAGAGGAGATTCTAGGAAATGAGCCTTGGTCGACGTATCCTCCTGCGTGGCACTTTGAATTTTAGAATGTGACCATGTCACAGTGATGGTGGAGACGTAGCTAAGGCCCTAGTGTTGACTCGGTGATGCCAAAAACACCATCATCAGTTTCCCTACTTGCCATGGGTGACAAAGGAAGCAAGATAGTCAGGGATACCAATTTTCGGCTGGAATGGGCGTCCCGGAGGCTTCGAAACACGAAAAACAATATCGTTAACCAATTCCCCAGAGCTTTCCACCAACCAGATGCCAATTCTCCTAGCTAGGGAACTTTCATTCTTGTATCGTTGGCCTCCGGGCAGGTGGAGCTCTTGGGAGACGGGCGGTTCTTCGGGTCAACCAATTTCGAAAGGGCCTCCATGTGCTCCTCTGACAGGTAGAGGCAGCACATCAGGAAGCTAGGAAATTTTTATCCAATTGTGGTCCTCATGTCGTCACGACTTCTAGGCGACATTTTTTGGACAGGGCTTCCATGTGCCCTCTTGCCGAGTGAAAACAGCACGTCAGTCTGTCGGGGAATTTTTTTAAAAAATTTCAGGCTCACAGTCGATAATTTCCTAAGCGATTAAATTTTGAGCGATGATCTCCTGACGGGCAGAATCTTAGGTGGTCGTCCCCTGGAATGTAGACCCTTGGAGAATAGACTCCTTGAGGGCAATTCTCTGGATGACATTTTTTTTAGCAGCGAACATCTGGGTGATAGATTGCGACACGACTATTTTCTGGGAGATCAATTTGAAGAGGGCCCCCTATTTGCCCTCTATTAGGTAGAGGCAGCACGTCAACTTAGCGGGGATTTTTTTCAACTTTTATCGAACTCAGGGCTAGCAATCTCTTGAGCGGCAAAATTTTTGGGTGATACGAGATGACCAACTTTTGGGGGACCAATTTGGGAATGAACCCCATGTGCCCCCTTGCCAAGCGGAGACAGCACATCAGCCTGGCAGAGATTTTTTTCAATTTTATTGAGGCTGACGATCTTCTAAGCGAAGAGATTTTGGGTGACAACCCTCAGCAAATAGAATTCTAAATGGAATTTTTTGAACCGTTAGCAAACAATCTTTTGAGCGAAGAAATTCTGGGCGGCAACCCCTAATAGGCAGAATTCTGAACTGCACTTTTCGAATTGTTAAAGAATCCCAGGCATGAACTAGCCTTCACCATAGAGAATGAGGTGGAAAAGAATTCCAGGAGGGTACACATGATAGGTGGGCATGGGAGTCAGGGCAGGCACAATTACCGGGGGTGTTAGCGCACACACACGCTACTGCGCTGGTGCACGTAGCGGCGTGCAATCGAGCCGATGCGCGTTTTGGTGCCCTTTTCCTTGAATTGCGAATTTCTCCCCACGCATACCAAGATTTTGTCTCGTATTTTATGTCCATTCTTCTTATAAATAGAGAGTTGATGAGCCTCATTCAAACACTTTCAAGTTTTATGGGCGTTTCCTCTGAGAGAATTCTTTGCACGATACTTTTTTTTTTACATGAAAATATTTTTTTCGTATTTCCACCTCTGAATCTTCTTCTTCTTCTAGGAGCAGCTCAGACTTCAGCATGTCGGACCGAGCCTCCTATGCTCCAAAGGACGCCGGAAGGCGCACTTGAGTCCAAAGACCATTCTCTCATTCTTTGGTTGTTCGGACACGATCACCTAGGGAAGTCCACTCACTAGCCGAGTTATTGTCTGTGGTTGGCCGCCCTGGAAGACACGGAGGAGAAGGATCTTTGCGGGAGTCCGTTTATGTAGCCATTTTGGAGGAGCGGGAACTGGTGACACAGCCTCAGATTCTCCAAGCTATTCTCCTAAGACCGTACCTCGTTAGAGGTGCGAGCCTGAGATTTTGTACTCTACTATTCCAGTCTGGAGTCCTCTTTGGGACCTTTAGTCCAATGTGACTGAGAAGGATTTGATGAAGGCTCGTAGCATATTTATCTTCTTGGGTTCTGTCGTGATGAGGGTCCCTACTATTGATCAGAGGGCACATCGGCCACCCTTGGGTTTCATTACTGTGTTCTCCATTAGTTAGATGCCAGACTCCATTTCCCTATTTATCCCTGGGTTCGGGCTGTTTGTAAAGAGTTCGGTCTGTGTTCGCCATAATTGGCTCTGAACAGCAAAAAGATAGTAATAGCAGTATTGATCCCAGAATTTTTATGGACAATTAAGTGTTGATATTTTTGTGGAACTAATGAATTTATTGAACGTTTCAATTTAAAAAGTTCTAATTCAGATAACATCATCAAGAAATTATGAAGGATGCAGAGTATTAGCATTTTATTTGTTGTCACAATACCGCAAGTGTACGGGTCGAATAAGTAATAAAATGAGTGAGTGAGTATCGTCTCCATAGGGATTGGTAATGAGAAATTAACTAAGTACCGCAATTAGAATGACCTAATTTTATTTCGGCGATCAATAATGATTTAGTAAGAATTTTAACTAATTATTAAGTACAAAATGGCAGAGAACTTATTTGACTAATAGGATTTTAAGGAATTTCAACAGAATTAAAACTCTAGGGGGGTTGAATTCACGTACTAAGCTATATTAAACCATATAGTTGTTAATTGAATTCATATCTAATCATTAGATGTGGATATCTCAATCAACCTCACTTTTACCTCTCGAATAACGAGTGAGATAATTTGTATAATTAATTGAGTTAATATCTCTATTCAACTCAACTAATTATCTAATCATTACGTTTTACCAATCAATTAACTATCCCTATTATGTTAGCCTCTCACACTCAATATATCGAGATTGTATTTCTTATGTTTCAATATATAAAATTATCACCTTTTGAATGCCTAATTTTATATATCTAGGATTTCTAATCTACCTTTCGCATAAATTAGCCAATAAGCGCAAAAAAACACAAATGATGTAAATAGGAAATTCAATCAACAACTTCTTAGGTTTTCAAAACATAATTCATACAAATCATTCAACACCCCCTAAATATGGGTGATTTAGCCGAGCATAATTAAATCGTTCATCATCATAACTATTGTATTATTCAAATTAGAACTTATGAATAGTATTAAAATGACAATCACAAAACTCAAATTTAGCATGTGCATGAAGTAACGAGATGAGAGAATGAGAAAAACTATGTTTGACAAAGTGATATCGATCTCCACTCTTGATTACGATCTTCCTAATTTCGATATTGTGAATGCTCCAAGTCAGATTCATCCGATCTGCTCTTCAAAGATTGTCCTCTAACTCCCTTCAAACCTCCAGTGTCCAATCCTTTCTCCAATTGAAGAATAGATCTTTTCAGCATTCCAAACCCGTAGGTTGGCGTTGTAGCCCCAAATCCACGCTGCAGCACCATGCTAATTAGGATTAGGGTTCTATTAACGACGTTGCAACGCCAAAAGACACTGGTGCCACGCTGTGACGGCAAGAGTGTTGGCATTGCAGCACCAAAAGGCGTTGTGTGCCACATTGCAGCGCCATTCATTTTGGCGCTGCAGCCCCATTATTGCTAGTCATCTATTCTTGATTTCACTATTTCGATTCATTTTCTCTGTTTTCCTGGGCCTACACAATAAGATCATATAGAATTGGGAACTAACAACTAAAAACATTGAAAATCACTCAAAACTAACATTTAATTATTGAGATATAATGATTAGAATTCAACTTATCAAATACCCCCACACTTAAGCTATTGCTAGTCCCTAGCAAAATTAAAACAAGAAAATAAATTGCATTTAACAAATAAGCAAAACAATAAAATAAAATAAAATTAAGAACAAAATAAAAGAAAATCTCAAATATTTGGTGATTGTCCCTAATTGTTTCAATGATCATTTTTTAATCCTCAATATCTCCTAGCGCTTCAATTTCTAATGCAATGTGATCCTTTATGATAATCTAAATTTTCAACAAATTAAGTGTATACAAAACACAAAAGTTTCTTAAAGCATGCATTAGGACCTTGACATTCAATCAAACAGTAACCGGATTCGTTTATCCACCAAGACGGTTCATTATTTTCTCTTTTAAGAACAAGATTCCATGGCCCCATTTAGCTCTACTCTCTACTAATGTAAGCTAAGTTAGTATTGGAGATCGATAGGACTTTAGTGGCTTGTAACATTTCGCTAAGGTAATGGTTAGGTAAGGAATGCAATGTTTAGGCTCGTTTCACCCTAGGCATGTCACTCACATTTTCGGACTTTCTAAACTTCCCATAGTAGTTCCCCAAAATATCCCATTACAATCATTTCTCTTGTCATTCTTTTATTTCCACAAAGACAGATATAACATGAAATTACTTGAGTCGTGAACACGCAACAATTTTTTTTTTCATGAACATCAATCAAACGACACATAAAACCATAAGATGCGATATCGAGTTCCTCACGCTCCCCCCTCCCCCCCCAAATATTTGTATAACATGGAATCAATACAAGTAGAGAAAAAAAAAACAAAAAAATTCAAACATACCTAGAGTGTAGGGACTAGTTTCTATTCGACTCAAGGTAGTTTATGCGGGTGAACAAGTGGAATGTCTATTTGGCTCAAAGGGGACTACGAAGGGATACAACTCCATGGATAGGCTTGAAAAGGCTCAATCGGTCCAAAAGAATGTCTAAATCATTTCTCCTAGACTACTTAGCTTATGATTTCGCCTCAAGTTTCACTAAATCGGGTTCTAGAATTTTTACAACATCTTGAATCCAATTTTTGATAGATAATTGTCCTTTAATTAACTAGATGAAGAATGTCAACGTTTTTCATGCATGCCAAATTAGAAACAAGAGTGTTCTATATTCATGCAATGTTGAGCACACAGAAAACACATGAGACACATTGCACATGATCTCGAAAACGGCTTAGGAGATAATTTCATCATCAGTTAACGACCACTGAAACTTAACAGAACAATTCACCAAATTTATTTATTTATTTTTCACAAAACAAAAACAAAGCACATCTAATAAGACATCTCATCTCACCCCCAGAACAGAACCAATCATTGTCCTCAATGATAAAAATAAATAATTTAAAGTGCATTGAGAACGAGAGAAAGTACCTGGGAGGCGAGAGCCAATGTCTCGCCTCCTACTGATTTTTCTCATGGTGTGGCAGTGGTGGTGGTGGCAGGTACGGTTGATAGGCTAGTACAGTTGAAATAGTGTGAAGAGTTGCCAAAGATTGTCTGGAAATGGTGGCATTGGAGGAAAATTCGCATCCCTTGATCTGGTTGCAATCCGAGGTGGAAGAACATGTGCCCCAACGTCTGAAATGATTGGCCAATTGTTTAGTGACATGAAGCCTCATATTCAGCTTGCTGTAGATGCCAGTTGTGCTCTTGTTCGGCCTGTGACGTCATGTATTGCTCGAAATGGTCTTGTCGACCAATAGCATATTGCTCAAAATGGGATTAGCGAACATGAAAGGCGTCGATCTGTGAGCCATGATGCTGGAGTATGACATACATATCAGTCGTGGAAGAACGATGGGGGGGTCTCTATGGAGGTGGTCTGGATTGACCAATGGCGTTCTCAACCTTTGCTTCATTCTTCAAAATTCGATTTATAGCACTATCAGTGATCGACTTTTTAGGTTGAAGGACCTTTTGACCCTCTGTGTGGACACCGGTTGCCGTAATCAACTCCGTTATAAAGGTTGAGAATGGAAGAGCCACCGCATGATTGTTAGCGGCATGCCGGATAGCGTTGCTAATCCATGTCCTTATAACAACCCGATTTCCCAGGACCGCCACTAGGTTTCTCCCCTTGGAGAATTAAGGCTAAAAACAAACGATCAATATTTCATTTCATAAATTCAAGAATATTTATTATTTCACAAATGTGAGAAAATAATAATAATTATTAATAATATAATAATTAATGATAAACATTACGCATATCATTAACAAGTTAATTAATAATTATTATCAAATTAGCATCAAAATATATTAACAAAAATAGCACCAAAATAGCACAAAAGTGTATTGATATAGTGTGACCCTGTTATTTTATATTCATTAATTGTCAATGTCACATCCCACCCTGGGCACCAGTCAACCTAGGCCGGGCGTGACGTCGACATGACGCTACCTGACCAATCAACCAAATACATACATACATACACATATATACATATTCAAACACACGCGCACTGCTATCAATTCTTTTTTCCCAAAAAAATAATACCTTCCATAGTTCACCTTTGACCGGCCTACTCCCAAATGACACTACCTCCGGACTCTACCTAGTGCCAGTAGTAGACCAACTCCTAACCACGGTACCTGAAATAAAATATTTTTATCAATGTATTATCTTCATAATAAAAATATTTAATGGGTTAAGTATAATTGTTAAATATCAACTTTCAAAATATAATATTTTATAATCACATGCCAGGTTAGAAATCTAGTCCCACTGTCACCAATGTAACGAACTAATATATTTAAAATAAGCAGAAGGGTTAAACACCATGTTTCAAAATATAATAATATAACCGCATACTATGTTGAAAATTCAGTTCCACTACCACTAATGAAATGAAGAAATATAATTAACTCCTAACTCAAATATTTTAAGACAACCCCTCCAAACATTTTAAATAAACCACACCCAAGTATTTTAAATCCACCAATCCAAATATTTTAAAACCAACCAATCCAAATATTTTAAATCAACTAGACCAAATATTTTAACGTATAATAAAATACACTACACCTCCTCTCCTACTAGCCATAGGATCATTTTTACCTCACAATCAAAAGTTACGACGGTACCGTAACCTGTACAACTGTGCCATCTACAGTGACTAACAGTGCTAGGGCCATTTATTATCCCTAATGGTAGGGGTACCACCCGCAGGATTTGCACTCCTAACGGGTCAATCAAACCACTTGCCGAACTAATCCTCCGGACAAGTCATAATAATCAACCACCTACAAGACTACCCTTCTGACAGGTCATAATAATCAACCACGTACAGGGTTACCCTCCTGACAGGTTATAATGTAATCAACCACCTGCAGGACTAATCCCCCTGACAAATCATAATTTCATCAACCACTTACAGGACATACCCCCCTGACAGGTCATAATAATTAACCACCTGTAGGACTAATCCTCTTAACAGGTCAAACCATCCCGCAAGACATGCCCTCTTGATGGGATCAAAATCATGATATAGTTAGACAAAAAGAATCATTTTCTACCCTTAAAACCAACTTGATTCAAAAATTATTTTCTACTTTTAAAATGAAACTGATCCAAAAATCATTTCTCACCTTTAAAACTAACTTGAACAAAATACATTGCAAAATCATCCATTTTAAATAAACACATTTTCACAATTTATATGAAAATAAAATTTATAAATTTATATAGAAGACAGTACACTCACCTCGATTTTCGCACTGCAAAACTAACACCGTCCAAAATCTACTGGGACGCTAGCACCTGCGAACCTAATAGCGATAGGCCTAAATTAATATTTTATTTAAAATAATCCTACTACGCAATGCATGACCCTAAATGGCATGATTTCCCATTCCCCGAATTTAATTATGCAAAATATTTTTTTCGTCCGTTTCATTACGTTAATAGTTATTGTACAACGATTATTATATTTAATGGTTACAAAAATTGTTATCATGATTACGGAAATTTTAATGCTAATAATTCAATTTAATAAAAATAATATATGTTGGAAATTTTTACCAGTATCAGAACGCTCGCAGGCCGAGAAATTGGATTTCTGAATTTTGATTTTTATTTGATTTTTTTTCCCTTCTTTGTTTCAAGTGTTGCGCGGTTGGATCCTCACCGCCGCAGCGAACGCCCGCTTTTTTTCTATTCCGCTCACTGGATCTTCACCACCGTGGCGACGGATCTCACCATAGCGGCGAACGCTTTTTTTTTTTTTTTTTTTTTCTGTTATGGGTTTCTGGTTTCAACAGCTTGCCATCTCTTTCTCTCTTCTCACTAGCTCCGGCAATCTCACTCACCGCCGGCCACCCCACACCGACAATCACCCACACCCCACGCACACACGCCATCCGACCAAACGACACACACATGCACACGACCGTCCGACGATCGACGCACACAATCCGACGACAACACACACACACACTGCCTGTTGGTTTTCGTCAAACAACACACATACACACACAACCGAACGGCAACACACACACACATACACTCTATCGAACTGAACAGAACAGACCATTGCCGAACTAATGACGGAACAATACCCACTCTCATGCACGCCGGATCGAACAACTACACCACCGACAACGACACACACGTACACCCACACGATCACACACCCACACTGTAGCGATGACAACGACCACCGAACGCTCACCGTCGACCAAGCGCACCACCGCCAGCTGCTAAATAGCCCACCGTCGAACCGGATGAACACTCTCGACCGACTTCTCTCTCTCTCTCTCTTCGGTTTTCTTATTTTAAGGTTGATAATATACTGTGCATGAACATATATATATGCTAATTAACCCCTATCATTTAAACTCAAAATTTAAAATTAATATTCCTAGAATTACTAATTGACCCCTAAAATTTAAATTAAATTATAAATGACACAATTTACCCCGTTATTTTTTTTAATGTTCTAAAATACAACTAATGATTATACGTATGCAAGGATTAGGGTCTTACAGCCAAGTTTATATTACAGTGGCGATTTTACTAATGCCAAATTTATATCACTAGTGGCGATTTTTATTAATATCAAATTTATATCAACAGTGGCGCAATATTTATAATTATCGAATTATCGCATCAATGTTACAACGGTAAATAATAAATATATTTTTTTACAAATTAAAAAATTTAGTATAATTCCTGAAGTAATTTCGTTCTCATCGACCCTGCAATCAAAACTGTGAGGTTGTGAGCCAAGGCTCAGTAGAACTTCAACCTCTCTAATACATGTATTTAATTAATATAAAAAATAAAACACATTGACACAATTTTCACATAATCATAATTATTTCATGAAATTTAGACACTTAAAATTCAACAACACTAACAACATAAATCACATAATAGAAAAATTAAATACATATATTAAAAAAATTAGAAATTCTATCTGAAATCTAAAGCCGAAATGAGAACCGGAACATTTTACTCGCCTCAAAAATTATTTAACGTATATATTTTCAGACGAATCGAAGCTAATTCCCCAGATACATGTTTTTGCTTAATATGTATATATGTATATTAGAACATGAACGCAAACCGCCACTTACAGTGTTAAAAGACTTAATATATATATATACTAGAGTATAACCCGCGCCTGAAGGCAGGGTATAGAATAACTAAACTAAAAAAAAAAAATGATATAATTTTATCTATTATACAACATTCTACATCTATTACATTTGAATATTAATAATAAAATAATAAAGACTAACATAATGCACCTATTCATTTGAATATCGATAATAATTAACAATAGAACATCAATTGTAATTAACAATCGAGATTAAAACTTATACTAATATAAAAAAGTTCAACAATATAAAAAATCAAATGATATTCTACGGGTTTATATATAATTTAATCTTCAAAGTAAGTTACAAACCAATTGAAATAAAAATAATGACAATTATGAAATTATCCAATCAAAATAATGGTACCGAACAATTAGTATATAACGCGTGCCTAAAAGTACTATTATGCTTCATTAAGAAAGCCCAAAAGCACTATTATGTTTCATTACGAAACAATCTTATTACAAATACAAACACTTAAAAAACATTTTTAAGAAAAATCCTAACCAAATAAAAAAAAACCATAAAACGCATTCAAAAACCAATTTCTTACGACAATAATTAATTTCGTAAAATGAAACTCAAATGAACATACACATTGCAAGAGAAATCAATAATAATATGACCTTACCTCCTATTCGGATAGAATCAAGGTATAACTTAAAAAAATAAAGAATAACGTGTAAACTTGACAAACTATTTACGCTGGAATTAAAATAAAATAAGCTCACAAAAAAAATCACATTTTCCTGAAACCTTAATATATATTATCTTATATATGTGTGTGTGGATGTGTGCGCACTTGCGTGCATGCATGTATATGTGTGTAGTGCACGGACCTTCAAGCAATGACCAAAAATGATGACAAAATAACGCATTTAAAGAGATTTTCTTTAGTCTTTGTGCTAAAAATGATAAATAATTCGATGAACATGCGATTATGATTTTTAAATATGATAGGTTTAATTAATATTTTAAAATATGATTTTAAAAGTTAACTGACAATCACATGAAATGAATATTTCAGGTCTGATAAACACATAACAAACTAAAATTTAGCAAAATAAAGAGGTAGTGACAAAAGATTTCAAAGTCAACATAAATTACAAAATATGAACATTTTTAACAGTAAATAGTTGATTACGTGCTCACAAATAGGATGTGTTCTTTAATTACTTAAAGGGTGAGTAACTGCAGAAAAGAGAGAAGAGCGCACTGCAATTGGAGAAAGAGAGAGAGAGCTGAAAAAAGGGTTAATTAAATTGAATCCTAATTAGTAGTTTAATTAAAAAAAATTGGATGAATCAATGTCTAAATTAATTAATTAGTAATTTAATTAGAGAAAAATGGATAAATCGTTACCTAAAATAATATTAATGGCTAAACTTTTGGCTCTAAACTTAATATGTTAATTTTGACCCTAAAATTAATTAATTGGAAAATTTAATGTGATTAGGACAAAAATTTTAGGCATTAATGTTATTTTGGCATTATCTTTATTAATTAATGTTAATTTAGGGCCATATATATCCCAACATTTGTTGTCCCAAATTAAATTTCAATTTCCTTTTATGGCCCTAAACTTATATCTCGAAAATATCCTAGTCAACAAATTTGTTTGTCCTAGTCAGCATTTGTCTAATTAATTAATCAATACTATATTAATTTGATTTCCATTTACATTAATCCAATTTCCTGTTTGACAAATCTAGTTTCCTTACACGTTCTTAATTTATGTCTTAAAATGTCTTAGTCAGCATTTAGTTTATCCTAGTCAGCAATTTTATTTGTCTTAGTCATATTTTTTTGTCCTAATCATAAATTTATCCTAGTCAGCTAAAAAATCGTCCTGTTTTATATAATAGATATGAAAATGAAACCAAATGGCCACTTAATGTTAAAAAATTAATATTATTATTATTATTATTATTATATGTGTACTCTTGTAATACACTCAACACACGTATATTAATATATATACATATATAGATAGGAATCAATATCTGTGGCCGAAAGTTTTTCTTTTTTTTCATCTTTTTTTTTTCCCTTTAATTTTTATGGTCACAAACCATTTCCTTAGGTATTAAGATTTGAACAATTATATTTAATACCCCATAATTATAAAGTAATTTAGATTAGATTCAATAATTACATTTACCTCCAAAAAATTATCAAATATCCTTTATATCATAAATTTACAAAACGACCCAAAATATTAAAATAATATTTTTTTAAATATAAATTTAACATTTGACTCCAAAAATTATTAAGTATATATTAATACCACAAATTCACAAAATCGTCTTAAAAATATTAAACTTACTTAAATTTAATATTTTTTTTTTCCAAAAATATAATTTTTTTGGATATTACAGTCCCGACGTTGATTTTGTAATCATTCTGAATACAACATAGTATTAAAGCATGCTCTCGGATTACCTCCGTCAGATGCGAGGTTAGAGACATCTTAGCACAAAGAAAATGATGTCAAATTTTCAGCAGCGTTGTAAGCTCTTTTGTCAGAAATGTTGACCGAACCCCCTACACAACTGACCATTGAATTTGCCTCCCGCAAATTGAGGTGGTGATGTCGTCAAGATCAACATTTTTGGAAATTTGAGTGAGTTGGTTCTCATCGGGAATGGGAATTTTGTAGTGCTTATTTATAGTCGTACTATCAAATTTTATTAATTTCCCGTGAACCATTGTGGAGAAATTTGAGGTTTCTTTTGCATTAACGTAAAATTCTCGCACAATTGTCCTCGCCATGGCACCCGGCTGTTGACTGTATACTTGTTATCCCCGTAATTCTATGACTTTAAGGATATTTGGGTTTTGTGATCTCGTCACTTCAAAACCCCTTTCTTTCAATCCATTCCTCTTAATCACCGAATCGTCAAATCTTACTTCTGTTGCTATAGATACGAATCTTTGCGACACGTATGATTGAATGTCTTGGGACTGCCTTGTGGATTTTTTAATGGCATTGTCGCTAGATTACAGAGACAAAGAATCAAGGTTCAACAAATAAAATTGCCACCCTATATGCCGAATTATACTGCAACCCACTGTTTACCAACACCAACAACAATACCAATACCAACAACAACGACAATATAGCATAAATAACCACCCAACCAAAACAAATCTTAAGAACCCGCTTAACAATACTTACTTGAAGTCCTTAGTGCAATACACGTGAAAAAGTCTGAATTGAGAGAAAATCTTGCTATAATGTGAGCGATTTTGTGAGATTAGGGATTAGATATGGGGGATTTCGGGGTTAGGGCTTGAATTTGGGTATGTTTGGAAGGAGGGGATGAGATGAAATCCGATTTTAGGGAAGAAGATGTAGGGCTTTCGATTTGTGGGGATGAAATGGGCGATATTCAGAAGTGGAGGGGTTCAAAACAGATGGTGTCGCGTTGCAGCGCCGTTTTGGGCGTGAGGGTTCTTTTAGGCTGGGGGAACTTGCGCTGCAGTGTGAAAGGCGTTCACACTGCAGCGCCAAAAGGTGGTGAACATGAGCTATATTTGGACTGGCGCTGCAACGCCATTCATTTTCGTGCTGCAGCACCAAAAGATGTTGACAACGTTTTGGCAGTGGGTCTCGCATTGCAGCAAAGGTCTTGTTCGCTGCAGTGTGGGCATTCTGTTGGTCAATACAGATCTACTTCTCCTTTTTTTGCACTGCATCCCACTCTTCCTTCTCTGCAACGCCAAGTTTATGTTGGGAATATGCATTTTGCAAAGAGAATTTGTGTTGCAGCTCATTTTCTCCACGTTGCAACCCCCAAGTTCTGATTTGAACACTTCATTTCTCCATTGTAGCTTTGTTTTCAGTTAAAAAAATCTCATTTAAATTCCAAAAATCTTCTCGCACTTTGGTTCTCATCTTCTTCTTCAATTTTAACTTAATCATACACATCCGAAGTCCAAACATTTAAAAACAAATAAAAATACTTGGGATGTCTCCCAAGAAGCTCTAAATTTAACGTCCTTAGCTGGACTGAGCTGTCGACCTTAGTTAGTATCTTGGAGGACGATTTTCTCCACAAAATGCTCTTTTCCTCTATAGTAGGATTTGAGTCTTTGATCAATTAGAGGATAGGCGTCTTTATCCTCTAATTCCACGACTCCAATCGAAAAAACTTGACTTATATTGAATGGGCCGGACCATCTTGATCTCAGTTTTCCCAGAAAGAGTTTTAGTCGAAAATTGAATAGTATCGCTTGTTGTCTCGGCTTAAACTATTTTCTCAATATCTGTTTGTCATGCCACTTCTTAGTTTTCTCCTTGTAGATCTGGGCGTTTTCATATGCTTCATTCCAAAATTCTTCTAACTCATTGAGTTGAAGATATCATCGCTCGTCATAAGGCTTTAGATCAAAATTTAATTTCTTGATTACCCAAAATACTTGATGTTCTAGCTCTATCGATAAGTGTGCATACCTTTCCAAACACCAATCGATACGGGGACATACCAATTGGTGTTTTGAAAGCAATGTGGTACGCCCATAATGCATCATCAAGTTTAGTTACCCAATCTTTTCGGTTAACGTTGACTGTTTTCTCGAGAATTTGCTTAACCTCCCGATTTAATACTTCGAATTGCCCGTTTGTTTGTGGGTGGTAGGCTAATGCTACCTTGTGCTTCACGCCATAATTTACTAAGAGAGTATTCAACACCTTGTTGCAAAAGTGAGTTCCCTCATACTGATAATGGCCCTTGGAGTACTAAATGTGTTAAAATATTTCGTTGAACAAACTTCAAAACGGTTTTAGCATCATTAGTAGGAGCGGCTATAGCTTCCACCCACTTGGATACATAATCGACAGCCAATAGGATATATTCCTTGTTAAACGACGAGGGAAATGGTCTCATAAAATCGATACCCCATACATAAAAAAATCTCTACTTCCAGTATATTATTCAATGGAAGTTCATGTCGCCTCGAGATGTTTTCCACCATTTGACATCAGTCACAAGTTTTCATAAATGCGTAGGCGTCTCAGAATAAGGTCAGCCAATAGAATCCGGATTGTAGCACTTTAGACGCAGTCCTTATGGCGCCAAAATATCCTCCATAAGATGACGCATGATAATGGTAGAGAATATTCTGGATTTCTTCTTCAGGGACGCTTCTCCAAATCAGCTGATCGGAACATCGTTTGAATAATATGGGATCATCCCAAAGACAGTTTATCACATCATGCCAAAATTTCTTCTTCTGAATACTAGATATATCCGGGGGTAACAAATTACACACAAAAAAATTAACAATATCAGCAAACCAATTGAGTCTTACTACTACATTAAAAAGTTTGTTCATCATAGAAGACTTCCATTATGCTTTCTTCACTATCTACGTTTTCGATCTCCAGTCTTGACAGGTGATCCGCAATGACATTCTCACTCATTTTCTTATCACGAATCTCCATATCAAATTCTTGAAGCAGCAGAATCCATCGAATTAAATAGGGTTTTGCATTATTTTTAGCAAATAAATAATGATTAGTTACATGATCCGTGTAAACAATTACCTTAGAGCTAATAATGTAAGACCTGAATTTGTCACACGCAAAGATAACTGTCAACATCTCCTTCTCTATAGTTGTGTAATTCTCTTATGTAACATCAAGTGTCTTACTAGCATAATAGATCGTGTCACACCCACCCCAGGCACCCGTCACCCGAGGCCGGGCGTGACGTCGACATGACGCTACCTGCCTAATCAATGAATATCCGTACATACATATATACATACATACACGTGCTACTGTAAAAAAAAAATTCAAAAAATATATCTACCTATTTCAAATTTGGGAATATACCTGTCCCAACTGTCCACAACAAAATCATAAAAATCTGAACCTCCACGGTTCACATCCGACCGACCCACTTCCAAATCGATACCACCTTCGGACTCTACCTAGTGCCAGTAGTAGACCCACTCCTAGATGCAGTACTTGAAACCAAATATTTTATCAGTGTCTTTATAATAAAAACATTATATAGATCAAGCATAAGTATTAAACACCACCTTTCAAAATATAATATAATATAACCACGTACCATACGGAAATCCAGTTTCCCTGTCATCAATGAAATAAACTGATATATTTAAAATACCCAATCCAAACATTTTAAATCAACCAACCTAAACATCACGTCATATAATAAAAGACTGCACACTACTCTCCTACTAGTCATAGGATCGTTTTTACCTCACGATCGGAAGTTACAACGGTACTGTAACCTGTACAGCTATGCCAACTAAAGTGACTAACAGTGTTAGGGCCATTTATTATCCCCAATGGTAGGGGTACCACCCGCAGGATTTGCCCTCCTGACAGGTCAATCAACCACCTACAGGACTAACCCTCCTGACATGTCATAATAATCAACCACCTGCAAGACTAATCCTCCTGACAGGTCATAATATCAACAACCACCTGCAGGACTAATCCTCCTTATAGGTCATAATAATCAACCACCTGCAAGACTAATCCTCCTGACAGGTCATAATATCATCAACTACCTGCAGGACATGCCCTCCTGACATATCATAATATAATCAACCACCTGTAGGACTAACACTCTTGACAAGTCAATAACAATAATCAACCACCTGTAGGACGTGCCCTCCTAACATGTCAAAACCATCCTACATGACATACCCTCCTGACGGGATCAAAACTATGGCATAGTCGGACAAAAATTACCTTCTACGTTTAAAATCTACTTGATCCATATAAGTCATAGAATCGTCCAATTTTAATAAACACTTTGTTTTACCACAATTTATGTGAAAATAAAATTTATAAATTTACATAGAAGACAGTACACTCACCTCGTTTTCCGCACTGCAAAAATATCACAATAAAAAATTATCGGGATGCTTGTGCTTGGGAACCTAATAGCGATAGGGCCTAAATTAATATTTTTATTTAAAATAACTTACTATAGAATGCGTGGCCCTAACATGCATAATTACCCATTCTCCAAATTTAATTATGAAAAATTATTATTTTATCCGTTTCGTTACGTTAATATTTACCGTACAAATTTATTAAAATTAACAATTACAAAGATTATTATCACAATCACGAAAATTTTAATACTAACAATTTAATTGAACGAAAATAATCATCGACCGAAATTTTACATGTTCCGAATTTTTTGCCTGCCGAAAAGTAGGTTTTGGATTTTAGTTTTTTTTTTTTTTGTTTGATTTTTTTTTTTATTTTTTATTTTTTTTTTCTTTTTTTCTTTTTTTTTTACTGGATCTCATTGCTGCGACGCTCTTTCTCTCTCTAATGCTCACTCATCGTCGGCCAACCTACACCGATCATAGGCACACACACGATACACACACACTCACTCACTCTCACCGACCGCCGCAACCACAGACTAGTCACACATACACACACACACATACACAGAGCAGTGACGACACATACACAACCCACTCGCCTGAACACACACATACACACGACGAACACATGCACAGACGACGACGGCTGAACAACGGACACACACACAGAGCACACGATCACCATCGACGACACACACCCTTTCTTCCCCCACCACCGGATGGCAACACACACACACCGCCGCCGGACGAACAGAACACACAAACACAATCGATCGAACAACACATACACACACACTGGCGACAAACAACCGAGCACACACCTACGCAACCTCGTCTAAACCATACACACACATACAATCACAGTCGACGACACACACATACATACCACCAGACCGAACGACCAACAACCGAATGACACACACACACCCACACAATCGACGACACCCACCGGCAACAGAATAAAGACGATCACACACGCACACACGCCGGACAACATACACACACAGTTGCCGGACCAACGACGATGATCACACACACTCGTACCTAAACAACTAACCAAAATGCTCACCCTCTAACTGCCAGACCTCCCTCCCTCTCTCCTTTGTTTCTTCTTTCTTTTTCTGTTTCTCTTCCTAACTGTATACATGTGTGAATATGTATATATATGCATGAGGTAAGTGGATTGCCTTGATCCCTTTTGATGCCACGTTTTTTTTTATTATTATTTTTTTTATCACAATTGTATGTGTGTGTGTGTATATGTGTGTCTGTATATATATATATATATATATTATCTTTTTAAAATTACATTAATCTCCCCTAAATTATTTTAGATTATTAGTTAAACCCAAAAATCTAAAATTAATATTTTTTAAATTGTTAATTAATCCCTAAAATTTTTAAAATAAATAATAAACGACACATTCTACCTCATTATTTTCTAAATGTTCCAGAATGCAGTTAAAATTATGCGTATGCAAAAATTAGGGTCTTACAACCCTTCCTCCTTAAAAGAAATTTCGTCCTGAAATTTTAGTTACCTTGATCGAACAAGTGCAGATATTTATCTCTCATCTCATTTTGTCGCTCTCACATTGCTTTCTCTGCGGAATGACTACGCAATAACACTTTCACTAATGAAATTGTTTTCGTCCGTAACACCTAATCTTTACGGTTCAGAATCTGGAATGACTCCTCAACGTATGTCAAATCTTCTTCCGACTTGATTGGTTGAGAAGTCAACACATGCGAAGGATCTGGCACATATTTCCCAAGTATCGACACGTGGAAAACGTCGTGTAATCTGGATAATTATGGCGGTAAGGCAAGTCAGCATAACTCTCGCCTACGCTTGTCAGCATAACTCTTTACCGACTTTGAGTAATCCTCAAATTTTTCCTGAATCACCTTTACTTTCAATGCCATCATCTAGGTTATATCTGATATCAGTAATTTTCGTTCTCCCACTTCAGTTTAGTCTGTTGGACTGGAGTCTTGTATTTCTTGCCACACAACGCTTCATACGGGCCATCTCGATTGCCGAATGGTAGTTGTTATTGTAGTCAAATTCCATCAATGTCAAATGATCATCCCAGCTACTAGGAAATTCTAGAACACAACTCCTCAACATATCCTCTAACGTCTGAATCGTACGCTCTGATTGGTCGTCAGTCTGAAGATCAAAGGCGGTACTGAATTTTAGTTTGGTGACTAGAGCAATTTGGAGACTCGGCCAGAACTTCGAAGTAAACCTCGGATCTTTGTCCGACACTATGGAAATCAGTGCACCATGTGGTTTAACAATCTCATCAATATACAATTGGGCATACTTATCAAGAGAGTACGTCGTCTTTACAGCCAGAAAATGAACAGATTTAGTAAGCTTATCAACGATCACCCAGATGGAATTAGGCCTCTTTTGAATACGGGGTAATCCCGAAATAAAATCCATCGTGATATGCTTCAATTTCCACTCTAGAATAAGTAGAGGCTGCAATAATCCACCTGGACGTTGATGCTCGATCTTGACTTGCTGACAAACGAGACACTTGACAACAAATTCAGCAATTTCCTATTTTATTCCATTCCACCAATAGTGTTCTCACAGATCCTGATACATTTTGGTATTGCCTGCGTGCTCAGAGTATACTAAGCTGTGCGCTCCCTCCAAGATATTCTTCTTCAAATTGGCATCATCAGGCACACGCAGTCTATTTCTAACCATCAAAGTCTCATCATTATTCCTGACATGATAGTCAGCTCTCTGACCATTTTTTACTTCGTCTCAGATCTTCTTCAATTGCGCATCCAACTTGTGCGTTTCCATAATACCGTCAATCAATATCAGTCTCAAAGGCAAAGTCGCAAGCAACGCTGCCGTCTAACCAACCGCCAATTGGACACATAAAGATCTCAACTCAGCAAACAGATTAGTATAAACAACTTGAATGTGTGTAGCCGAACCCGCCGATTTCTAACTCAGTGCATCCGCTACAACATTGGCATTTCCAAGATAATAGTGGATATTACAATCATAATCTTTGATAAATTCTATCCAACGTCTCTGCCTCAGATTTAGTTCTTTCTGAGTAAACAAATATTTTAAACTCTAGTGGTCGGTATATATCTTACACGTCTCGCCATACAGGTAACGTCTCCAAATTTTCAAGGCAAACACAATCGCCGCTAACTCCAAATCATGCATTGGGTAATTACGCTCATGATTCTTTAATTGCTGGGTGGCATATGCAATCATGTGACCATGTTGCATTAGTACACACCCTAGCCCTTGGTGTGATGCATCACTATGGATCACAAAGTCACCGCTTTCAGTAGGAAGGGAAAGTATTGGCGCAGATATCAGTCTACTCTTCAGCTCTTGGAAATTCTACTCATATTTGTCAGTCCACTTGAATTTGGACTCCTTGCAGGTCAATCGGGTCAACGGGGCAGCTATAACAGAAAATTCTCGTGCAAACCGACGATAATAACCCGCCAAATCCCAACAAGCTTCGAACTTCGGTCACACTTTTTGGCTTTTCCCATGGAACCACTCCTTTGAATTTCTTTGGATCAACTTGAATACCATCTCCCGAGATAACATGCTCCAAGAATACTACTTTATCCAACCAAAACTCACATTTACTAGATTTCGCATACAATTGTTTCTCTCTCAAAGTCTGCAATACAATTCTGAGATGCTCTGCATGTTCTTCTTTATTTTAGGAATAGATCAATATATCATCAATGAACACGATAAAAAAATGATTTGGGTAAGGTTGGAAGATCTTATTCATGAAATTTATAAAAGCAACAGGGGCTTTCGTCAACCCGAATGGCATAACTAGAAATTCATAATGCCCATACCTTGTACGGAACGTCGTTTCCTCTACGTCACTGTCTCTGACTTTCAACTGGTGATATCCTGATCAAAGATCTAATTTGGAAAACACTCTAGTCTTCTGCAGTTGGTCGAATAGATCATCAATTCTAGGCAATGGGTATTTATTACTAATCGTCACCTTATTCAACTGTCGGTAATCAATACACATCCTCAGTATGCCACTCTTTTTCTTTACGAATGACACTGGAGCTCCCCACGGATAAACACTAGGTCTGATAACCCCGAGGTCTAATAGATCTTACAACTGAATTTTCAATTCCTTCAGCTCAGTAGGCGCCATACGATAGGGTTGAATTGATATCGGAGCAGTTCCTAGAAGTAACTCGATAGTGACTTCCATTTCCCTATCCACTGGCAAACCTGGTAATTCTTCTGGAAATACCTCGGGAAAATCCCTGACTACTGGAATATCCGCCATCTGTACTTCATTCTGACTGGTATCAATCACATGCGCGAGGTATCCCTGACATCCATTCTTTAGTAATTTTCTAGCCTTCAGGATTGGAATCAAACTGATAGGGGTAATAATTATGTCCCCCGAAAATACCAACTCTGACTCGCCTGAGACACGAAAGATAACTTCATTTTTAAAACAATCCACCGTGGCATAATAACCGAATAGCAAATCTATACCCAATATCACATCAAAATCGTGAATACCCAGAGGTAATCGATCCACTGACAATTCTCTATTACCTATCCAAAGCAGACTGTTTTTATATGTATTATCTATCAACACGGACTCGCAGTTCTCGGCTGCTTTCCGCACATCATTCTCTATTAATTTCGTCGTGTTTACTAATTTTGCATAACTTTTGATCTGCCTACCCGTCAACCTGGAACGTATTTCTAAATCAAGCCCTTTCTAGAATCGTCTACATCTTGCTTCTTTAGTTTTCACCAATTTAGGAACAAATCGGGACATGGTATCAAATTTGATTTTATATTGTAGAATGGTCATCTCCCCCTGTTTCAATAATATAAACTCTTCATCTAATAAAATTACATAGTTTTCTTAGTATTGCCTAGAAAGCAATTTTATGCACACCCTTGGATGTTGTACGCTATGATAGAATCCATGTATATCAAATAGTAGCTCAATGTGCTGTGCAATCCTATCATTCCAATAAGGTGTTGTCTACTAACCTAATTAATAACTTAGCATTGGACGAACTAAGTGTGCTCTGTCACACTATTGGTTTAACAACTAAAACATTAAGTGGTACCGATAGTGAATCACAATGTCAAGTAATACGAATATGATTACTTATCAGTTATAATTTAACATTTAAAACTACTAGCAACACCACAAGCACAATCCATCCATTACCACTACCAACAACACTACCCAATCCACCAACTAGCAGTATCACAATTTCATCGCACCACTAATTGTCAACTTTATAATTATTCCCATTAACAACAAACAAGACTAAGAAAATAATGTAACAACTTTAACTAGGGGTCCGACTCTCCTATTTATCTATTACTAATCTACTATATGCTAAGGGAAGGCCAACAAGACAACTAACAATGCACGATGCCAATGTACTATCTAATACAATGCAATAACTATCACTCACGTGCCGAATTGACTTATCAACACCCTATCTCATGGTCCACCACTGACTAGACAACCTGACACGTCTACAAAACCTATAACCTAGGCTCTGATACCACAAATATCAAACCCCACCCTGGGCACCCGTCACCCGAGGCTGAGTGTGACGTTGACATGACGCTACCTGCCCAATCAACGAATATCCATACATACACACGCTACTGTAATTTTTTTTTTCAAAAATATATCTGCCCATTTCAAATTTGGGAATATACCTATCCCAACTGTCCACAACAAAATCATAAAAATCTAAACCTCCACGGTTCATATCCGACCGGCCCACTTCCAAAACGACACCACCTCTGGACTCTACCTAGTGCCAGTAGTAGACCCACTCCTAACTGCGGTACCTAAAACTAAATATTTTATTGGTGTACTATCTTCATAATAAAAACATTTTATGGATTAAGTATAAGTATTAAACATCACGTTTCAAAATATAATATAATATAACCACGTACCATATAGAAATCCAGTTTCCCTGTCACCAATGAAATAAACTGATATATTTAAAATACCCAATCCAAACATTTAAATCAACCAACCCAAACATCATGTTATATAATAAAAGATCGCACACCACTCTCCTACCAGCCATAGGATTATTTTTACCTCACGATCGAGAGTTACGACAGTACCGTAACATGTACAACTGTGCCAACTAAAGTGACTAACAGTGTCAAGGCCATTTATTATCCCCAATGGTAGGGGTACCACCCGCAGGATTTGTACTCCTGACGGGTCAATCAACCATCTGCAGAACTAACCCTCTTGATAGGTCATAATAATCAACTACATGCAGGACTAATCCTCCTGACAGGTCATAATATCAACAATCACTTGCAGGACTAATCCTCTTGATAGGTCATAATAATCAACCACTTGCAAGACTAATCCTCCTGACATGTCATAATATCATCAACCACCTGCAGGACATGCCCTCCTGATAGGTTATAATATCATCAACCACCTGTAGGACCGACACTCCCTACAGGTCAATAACAATAATCAATCACCTATAGGACATGCCCTCCTAACAGGTCAAAACTATCCCGCAAGACATACTCTCCTAACGGGATCAAAACTATGGCATAGTCGGACAAAACTTACCTTCTACATTTAAAATCTACTTGATCCACATAAGTCATAAAATCGTCCAATTTTAATAAACACTTTTTTTTCCACAATTTATATGAAAATAAAATTTGTAAATTTACATAGAAGACAGTACATTCACTTCGTTTTCCGTACTGCAAAAATATCACTATCAGAAACTACCGGGACGTTGGTGCCTGCGAACCTAATAGCGATAGGGTATAAATTAATATTTTTATTTAAAAGAACCAACTATGCAATGCGTCGCCCTAACATGCACAATTACCCATTCCCCAAATTTAATTATGAAAAATTATTATTTTGTCCGTTTCACTATGTTAATATTTACTGTACAAATTTATTAAAATTAACAGTTACAAAGATTATTATCACAATCACGAAATTTTTAATACTAATAATTTAATTGAACGAAAATAATCATCGATCGAAATTTTACGTGTTCCGAACTTTTCGCCTGCCGAAAAGTGGGTTTTGGATTTTGGTTTTTTTTTGTTTGATTTTTTTTTTTCCCTTTTTCTCTTCTCATTTTTTTTTTCTTTTCTTTTTTTTTTTCTTTTTTTTTTCTTTTTTCCTATTCTACTCACTGGATCTCATCACCGCGACACTCTTTCTCTCTCTAATGTTCACTCACCGCCGGCCAACCTACACAAATCACATGCACACACACGATACACACACACTCACTGATTCTCACCGATCGTCGCGACCACACACACACACACACAGTAGTGACGACACATGCACAACCCACTCGTCTGAACACACACACACACACACGACGAACACATACACAAACGGCGATGGCTAAAGAACACACACACACACAGAGCACACTATCACCATTGACGACACGCACCCTCTCTTCTCCCACAGCCGGACGGTAACACGCACACATCGCCGCTGGACAAACAAAACACACACACACAATCGATCGAACAACACACACACTGATAATGAAACAACCCAGCATATACCCACACATCCTCGTCTAAACCATACACACATACACAGTCACAGTCGACGACACACACACCCCACCAGACCAAACGACCGACAACCGAACGACACACACACACCACACAATCGACAACACCCACTGGCGACAAAACAATGACAATCACACACGCACACACGTCGGACGACACACACACACACAGTCGCTAGACCAACAACGACGATCACACACACTCGCACTTGAACGGCCGACCGAAATGCTCATCGTTAACGAACCACCCCCTGACCGCCGGACCGACCTCCCTCTCTCCTCTATTTCTTCTTTCTTCTTCTATTTCTCTTCCTAGTTGTATGCATGAGGTAAGTGGATTACCTTAATCCCTTTTGATGCCATTTTTTTTTTTTTATCACAATTGTATGTATATATATATATATATATTATCTTTTTTAAATTACATTAATCTCCCCTAAATTATCTTTAGGTTATTAGTTAAACCCAAAAGTCTAAAATTAATATTTTTTAAATTGCTAATTAATCCCTAAATTTTTTAAAATAAATAATAAATAATACAATCTACCACGTTATTTTCTAAATGTTACAGAATGCAACTAAAATTAAGTGTATGCGAAAATTAAGGTCTTACAGATCGCGCGAGAAATTTTCTCTTTTCTTTGGACCAAGACTGCTCCAACTGCATAATCACTCGCATCATACATAATTTCAAACAGTTCATTCCAATCTGGTGTGATAACAATAGGAGCTGAGATCAATTTTTCTTTCATCATATCGAACGCCTTCAAGCATGAATCTTCATAGATGAACGAAGTGCCTTTCTCTAGTAAATTGCATAAAGGCTTAACAATTTTTGAAAAGTCCTTTATGAATCTTCTATAGAAACCGGCGTGGCCTAGAAAACTCCGGACTCCTTTTACATTAGTTGGCGGAGGTAACTTCTCAATTGTTTCAATCTTTGCTCTATCTACTTCAATCCCTTTAGAAGAAACCTGATGACCTAGAACAATGCCTTCCCTGACCATAAAGTGACACTTCTCTCAATTTAGAACGAGATTTTTTTCCTCACATCACTTTAGCACAAATGATAAATTGTGGAGGCAATGGTCAAAGGATGAGCCGAAATTGAAAAATCATCCATAAACACCTCCATAATGTCTTTCACCATATCCGAGAATATCGCCATCATACATCTTTGGAAAGTCTTCGGAGCATTGCATAACCTGAACGACATACGATGATATACGAATGTCCCATATGGGCAGGTAAATGTAGTCTTCTCTTGATCCTCCGGTGCAATGGCTATTTGATTATAGCCTGAATATCCATCAAGAAAATAGTAGCAGTCATAATCGACTAACCGGTCCAATATTTGATCAATGAATGGAAGAGAAAAATGATATTTTCTTGTAGCTTTATTTAGCTTTTGATAATCGATACACATTTTCCATCCCGTAATAGTTCTTGTGGGAATTAATTCATTCTTCTCATTTTTCACCACCGTCATCCCATCTTTCTTCGGTACTACTTGCATGGGACTTACCCATAAATTATCCAAAATTGCATAAATAATTCCGACTTTCAACAATTTTAGAACTTCAGCACGAACTACTTCTTTCATCGCCAGGTTTAATCTTTGTTGATGCTTGATCAAGGGCTTGTAAGAATCCTCCATTAAAATTTTATGCATGCATATAGTTGGGTTGATTCCTCTGATGTCCGAAATAGACTAAGCAAAAGTTGATTTATGCATTTTCAGGATAAGTAGCAACTTCTTCTCTTTTATCTTGACTTAGCGATGCCGAAATAATCACTGGGTTAGTGTACTCATCCCCTAGAAATACGTATCTCAAATGATCGAGTAATTATTTGAATATTATTCCCTTTTTGTTTTCATTCAAGTGATTAGAAGATTCCTTATTCCCCTCAAGAATATCCACTTTAGCCATATTCATTGTTTCGCTAGGTAAAGTATCAAGAGCTACTATACAATATGCTATTTTATCTTCCACTTTATATTTTTTCGCATCAACGTCCCTTAGGAATAATGAATTGGCAAGGGTATGAGCCAAATGATCATTATGCACCACTTCTTGGAATAACTCTTTAACGCAAGAGTCTATTATTTCCACCCGATTACAAGTCGGATTTCCTCCCAAAAATTTCATAGTCTCGTAAATACTAAATTTAACTTTTTCTTCATTAACCTTTAAGGTCAGATTTCCACTATGTACATCCATCAAAGCCTTTCCTATTGCTAGAAAAGGTCTCCTAAGTATAATGAGAATTTCACTATCCTCCTCCATATCCAATACCACAAAATCAATAGGAAAGATAAACCTGTATACTTTCACCAGCACATCTTCAATAACTCCCCTTGGATAGATAAGTGATCGATCGGCCATTTGCAATGTAATAGTCATGGGCTTAACTTCCCCAAGCCCTAACTTTCGGAAGATAGACAAGGGCATAAGATTTATACTGAAGCCGAGGTCACACATTGCCCTCTCAAAAACTGAACCTTTGATAGTGCACGGAATGGTAAAACTTCCAAGATCTTTTAACTTTTGTGGTAGTTTCCGATGGAGAATTGCACTACACTCCTCTGTAAGCTTGACTGTGTCATAATCTTCCAACTTTTTCTTCTTCGCCATAATTAGGTATGTGCACGGGTCGAAACCCGACCATATAGCCATTACTCGTCACCCAACCCGACCTTATCGGGTGAGAAAACCCTAGAATTGGCGACCGACCGTTGCACATCAAAATCCGATCATTCTCGAGTTCAACGGGTGCCGGGCAATTATGGTCGGGTGCTCAGGTTGTCGCAACAGAAATCAAATGAAAACCTATTCTCTAATCAATACAGAAATCAAACGAAAACCCTAATCAAAGCAGAAATCAAAATCGAAGTTCAAAAACTTATACTGCTAAACATCAACGTCAAAGAACAAATCAAACTCATCATCGGTCCATGAATGTCGCCGCCGTTTCCGTCTCTCACCGTCACATATGATTGTCGTCGCCGTTTTCATCATCAATTGTCGTCGCCTTTTTCGTCTCTCCCCATCAGTCCATCAACCTCGCCCGTTTGATCATTCTCTGGTTTGACAAAGCCACAAGATTGTCACCGTTGTAATGCAATGAACGAACAAATGGTGCTCATGGTCGAAGACGAAAATAAGAAGAACTGAAGAAGAACCAATGAGAAGAGAGGCAACATGAAAAATGACGAGAAGAAAACCCTAAAATTCTCATTTAAATAACTTTCTGGTCGGGTCGGGCCGTCGGCGGGTAAAAGAAGACAACATCCGAATACCGACCAAAAAGTAAGGGTTGTTCGGATCGGGTCTTACCCAATCCGAATAGAACATTTCAAAGCTTGAAGATTTCGGGCAGGGCCCAGTCGGTTTGTTTGGGCGGGCCGGGCCATCGGATTATTTGTACAGCCCTAGCCATAATCTCCTTCAAGAACTTCCCATAATTAGACATTTGCTCTAATGCATCGGCGAAGGGAATATTAATATGAATTTTCTTGAAGATTTCAAGAAACTTGAAAAATTGAGCATCAAACTTCTTCTTCTGAAACCGTTGTGGAAACGGTAGAGCTGGATTAATGACAGGAAGATTGTCCAGAAATGAAATTAATTCCGAATTTGATTTGGGGGCTTCTTTATTCTTCACTTCCATAGTAACATCTTTGTCTGCATTAGCTTCTCCATTTAACTCATTCTCAACGGGCCTTGAATTATTGAGCTCCTTGCCACACCTCAATGTAATTGCCTTGAAATTATTTGGGTTGGGTTCCTTGTCGTTTGGAAACCTTCCCGAAGATTACCCTTTAATTGAGCTAGTCAGCTAACCGATTTGCGTCTCCAATGACTTCATAGTCCCATTGATATTAGTACATATCATCTCGATGTTGTCCAATTGAGCACCATGTCTATTGAGACGAGTATGAGTTTCCTGCATTATACCCTGAGTTTACTTCACGTACCCATTAGTTTGGCTCATGAAAGTAGCCAAGATATCTTCCAGTGGCAATTTGTTCTTCTCCACTTGTGGCTGCAAAGGACGATTTGTTGTTATTGAAAAGACCCTTGTGATTGTGACGGATAACCAGGAGGAGCTTGCAAAGCATTCCGATTATTAGTATAAGAAAAGTTCTTATGATTCCAAATCCCAGGATAATAATGAGATAGAATATTACTTGCTGGTTTAAAAGTGTAAGCTCGATTGTTAATAAAGTGACAATCTTCAAACTCGCCTTCATTCACTGATTGAGATCCATCAGCCACATTCTCTACTTCTCTGTTGGACGATGCGTCTTTAGCATTCAAAGATGCTAACTGTGCCATGAGTTTCGATACTTGAGCATACAAAGTATCTAAAGGTTCCACCTCCTGAATACTAGCTACCCGTCATCCTGTATTCCTCTCATTGGGCCATTGGAAATTATTGGCCTCCATTTCCTCTAGCAACTCTTTTGCTTTTCCTGGGGTTTTAGACAACATGGAACCCCTAGATGCAGCATCAACAATCGATCTGGTTTGTCCATCCAACTTGTTGTAAAAGAGTTGAATTTGAAACCAGTCTTGATATCTGTGTTGAGGACACCATCTCAATAGATCCTTGAATCTCTCTCACGCTTCAAAAAGTGGTTCGTAGTTCTGTTAACTAAATTGGGCAATTTTGCCTTGTAGTTGAGACGTCTTCGATGGAAGGAAGAACTTAGTGAAGAATTTTTGAGCCAGTTCCTCCCAAGTAGAAATACTCCCCGGATGTAATGACTGGAGCCAACCTCTTGCTCGATCCCGAAGTGAAAATGGGAATAACCTCAATTGTACGACATCCTCCATGACTCCATTGATCTTCACAGTATCACAAATCTCCAAAAAGGTGGCCAGGTGAACATTGGGATCTTTATGTGCAAGCATTAATACCATTATAAGCAAAAATTTATCCACAAAAAGAATTTGTCCCATTTACATAAAAAATTGTCATCCTTCATATCCCCAAAAAAAAAAAAAAACTTCATGCTTGCATGTCATATACCCCCAAACTTGAACTAGGCAGCGAACCCAATAGCAGAATAGAAATATACGTATTGAAAACTAAGTCGTACACATACCTAGGAGGGAAGACATACAAGTCTAACCTCCTACCATTCACTGGGGAGGAGATGGTGGTGGCAGCTCATCGGTCTCGAAAGGCGGCACGGGCGTATAATGCGTCATGTCGATTTCGAGGTGCTCAAATAAAACCCGTTGATTTTGATCTTGTTGCCGAATGTAGTTATCCATGTAGCTTTCCATCCGAGAAAAATTAGTTTGGAGCTGGCTCATATCGGATTGGAGACCACGGATATCTTGCGAAATTTAGGTTAATTGGTCATGGCAGGTTATGGGTGTCGGTGGCTCTGAAGGGCCGGCTTCTTCCTCATCAGAATCCTCTTCTCCCTCACCTGGTCCTCCCTTCCACAATCGGTTAATCATTGCAAGATCGAGCGACTTTTTAGGTGGAAAGGGGCTTATTGACGTGACACGAACTCCGGCACGTAGAAATAGCGCAGTTAGGAATGAGGAAAAAGGAAGGTCACCCTTCTCCGTCCTGGCAGTATGAATTATTGAAGAGTAGATGTACTAACCGACGTTGACGGAGGTCCCTCTATCGATTCGATATAGCATAAACGCTTGCTCCTTGGAAACATCGGAAACGTGGGAGGTGGGAAGCAGATTTGCGCAGATGAATTGATGCCAAATCTTCGGGATTGGTTTCAGAAACTGCACCTTGAAGATGGCCTGACCCTGCCGTGTATTTTTCCATTGGGCGTTCCCCGTAGTCAGGGCCTGAATGACAGCACTCATTATTGGTGTGGCCGCATCGGATAAATCTCGCGAGGCTTCCGGTCCCGTCAACCCAAGCAATTCACTGAAGTGGTCTGCACTGAACATAATTGGGATGTTCTGGACCTTTGTCTGAAATCCAGTGGCCTCGGTAATGTTCGCATAAAACTTGCGTACCAGGGCCAACTCCCCTGGTGGGGGTGAAGCGCAGAACTGTTCCCATTTTCGACGTTGAATGACGGTCCTGAATTCGTCAGGGAGTTCATGCAAAGGTCCGAACCCTCTTTGGAGAATACAAGGACGCTCACTTTCATGTTTGTTGAAGTGGTCCTTAGCTTGCTTAAAAATGAATTTTAGAGAGTTGTAATCCGAGGCAGCCGAAGGTTCTTCTGTTCGTGGTTGCTTGGATGCCCAACGCTTTGCCATTTTGCCTATAAATCATAATCACAACACCAACCACAATAATAACAATAGAACACGCAATTCAAACCCTTATCAGTGAACACACAATGCCCTTTTTTAACAAACATATGCCAACTAAAACTAAACAATTCAAATTTCACAAGATATCCTACCAACCAAAACCAAATCACATTTTTTTTTCGCAATGTAGCCTAAAATAATCGATTCTTATTGTGTATCTACACAAAAACATGATAGGGTTTACCAAAAATCATTCCTAAATCCCTAATAGCATGAAAAACGCAAATTAGGGTTTTAAAGGGTTTAGGGTTCTATCCAAATCCAAGGATTTTTGAAATAAACATGGAAATCAAGCAAAGATTTCAACAAATACGTGAAAAATAGGATCATTGATACTTGTTGAAAAATTTCGGTCAAATCACTTGAAGATGGCAATTTCGCACTGTTCACCGCTTAAACCCTAGATTTTTGAAAATGGGAAGAGGAATCCAACATTTAGATGAAGATTCTTGGCGGAAATCCAAGTTTTTCGCAATGTAGGATGAATCTTTAAAGGGAGGAAAGGATTTGGGATGGTGAAATTGAGAGGTTCTTGAAAATTTTAGGAGGGAAGTTCTATTTGCGAAGAGGAAGGCTGTGTTTTAAAACAGGGCTGTCGTGAATTCGCCTAGGCGGAGGTTTTTCTGCCTAGGCGAAGTAGCGCCTTTTGCTTTTTTAAAAAACTTTCTGATGTTAATTCGCCTAGGCGATGGTTTTTCTACCTGAGCAAATTTACGCCAGTGTGAAACCCTTCAATTCTGTTATTAATCCGCCTGGGCGAATTTACGGTAGTGTAGAAACTCAGACTTTTTTTTTCCTATTTCCGCCTAGGCAGTGGTTTTTCCGCCTGGGCGAATTTACGCCAGTATGTTTTCTCAGCCTTTTGTCCTATTTTTGCCTAGGCGGTGGATTTTTTCGCCTAGGCGAATTTACGCCAATGTGGACTTTGGCTGGATTCCTTTAGGTTTTCACATTTTTGCTCTACACCTCTTACTTCCACTTCGTTCCTCAAATGATTTTTAGCATGCAATTCAATCCTAAGTATCTAGCCTCATCAATTCACCACAAAAATAATATTCTGAGATCCATACGATCTCTAAAAAGTAATTTATACAAAAGTTGGTAATGTTCGTTACCCTCGATGACATATCAAAAGATATTGCTTGGTTTTACGTGCCTAGCATGGACGTGTATGAATTCTGGCTCTATCCTTCAACGAGGGAGATGTTCTCCACAACTCGCTCTTCATTCTTGCAGTAGTGCTTGATCCGCTCCCCGTTGACTCTGAAAGTTCGTCTGTCTTCGCCTTCTAACTCGATAGTACCAAATGGATAAATATGCTTGATCTGGAACGGTCCAGACCACTAGGACTTCAACTTTCCGGGAAAGAGTCTCAGCCTTAAGTTAAACAATAGAACTTGTTGGCCTGGACTGAATTCCCTCCGGACTATCATTTTATCATGCCACCTCTTCGTTTTATCTTTATAAAGCTTGACATTCTCATAAGCCTTGTGCCGGAATTCCTCCATTTCATTCAATTGGAGGAGACGTTGCGCACCAGAAGCTTTTAGGTCAAAGTTAAGTTTCTTAATCGCCCAGAATGCACGGTGCTCCAATTCAACGGGCAAATGACACGCTTTCCCAAACACCAATCGATACGGTGACATGCCAATCGGTGTCTTAAAAGCCGTGCAATATGCCCATAAAGCATCATCAAGCTTCACCGCTCAATCCTTGCGATTAGTATGAACCGTTTCTCTAGAATTAGCTTAATTTCTCGATTTGAAACTTCATCTTGGCCATTTGTCTGTAGGTGGTATGGTAGCACCACCTTGTGTCTAACCGCATACTTTGCCAACAAAGCACTAAGCATTTTGTTACAGAAGTGGGTTCCCTCATCACTGATTAAGGCTTGAGGTGTCTTGAACCGTGTCATGACATTTTGTTGAATGAACTTTAAAACCACTTTGGCATCATTGGTAGGTGTTGCCACGGCCTCGACCCATTTGAACACATAATCCACCGCTAACAGAATATACTCCTTACCAAATGACGGCGGAAATGGCCCCATAAAATCTACGCCCCACACATCAAACAACTCAAGCTCAAGAATAGACGTCAATGGCAATTCATGCCTTCTCGATGTGTTACCCACCCTTTGACATCTATCACAAGTTTTCGCAAATGTGTATAAATCTTTAAACAAAGAAGTCCAATAAAAACCTGATTGAAGTACTTTCGATGCTGTCCGAGTCGCACCAAAATGGCTGCCACAAGGTGATGAATGGCAATGGTAGAGAATACTATCCATTTCCTTCTCCGGAACACATCTCTGGATCACCTGATAAGCACATTTCTTAAATAGCAATGGCTCGTCCCACAGATAATACTTTGCATCAAAAAGAAATTTCTTCCTTTGGGCTTTAGTCAAATCCGGTGGCAACACATTACATGCAAGATAGTTCACAATGTTCGCATACCAAGGAAGTGCATTTTCAACTGAAAATAGTTGTTCATCAGGGAACACTTCCGTGATGCTAGACTCCTCACCAACGTCTTCTTGAATCAACCTTGATAAATGGTCGGCAACAACGTTCTCACTCCCATTTTTATCCCTTATTTCAGCATCAAACTCTTACAATAGAAGAATCCACCTTATCAATCTCGGCTTGGCATCTTTCTTTGCAAATAAGTACCAGATAGCAGCGTGATCCGTGTAAACGATCACTTTTGACCCAATGATATAAAACCGAAACTTATCACAAGCAAAAACAACAGCTAGCATTTCTTTCTCAGTCGTGGTGTAATTCTCCTGGGCATCATTCAATGTCTTACTTGCATAATAGATTGATAGAAAGATCTTCCCCTTCCGTTGGCCTAACACCGCGCCAATGGCATAGTTACTCGCATCGCACATAATCTCAAATGGCATCTCCCAGTCCAGAGCGATCATTATTGGAGTCGTGATCAACTTCTCATTTATCGCCTTAAAAGCCTCCATGGAAGCCTCATTGAATTCAAATGAAGTATCCTTCTCAAGAAGGTGACATAACAGCTTCACCGTCTTCGAGAAGTCCTTAATAAAACGCCAGTAAAAGCCGGCATGCCCCAAGAAACTTCGAACTCCTTTCACATTAATCGGTGGCGGAAGCTTCTTAATCGTTTAAATCTTTGCTCGGTCCACCTCAAGCCCTTTGAAAGAGACTCGATGACCCAAGACGATCCCCTCTTTAACCATAAAGTAGCACTTCTCCCAATTAAGAATTAAATTCTTCTCCTCACATCGGTCAAGAACAAGCATCAAATTGTTTAGACAGTGATCAAAAGATGACCCAAAGACTGAGAAATCATCCATGAAGATTTCTATTTTCTCTTCCACCATATCAGAAAATATTGTCATCATACACCGTTGAAAAGTTGTCGGTGCATTGCAAAGGCCGAACGGTATACGTCTATAAGCAAACCTCCCATACGGGCATGTGAAAGTTGTCTTTTCTTGGTCCTCCGGTGCAATGGCCATTTGATTGTAACTTGAATACCCATCAAGAAAGAAATAGTACTCATATCCGGCTAATCGATCAAGCAATTGGTCAATGAAAGGGAGAGGAAAATGATCTTTCCTCGTCGCCTTATTCAACCTTCTATAATCAATACACACACGCCATCCCGTGATGGTCCGTGTAGGAATAAGGTCATTCTTATCATTCTTTACCACCGTCATACCTCATTTCTTGGGCACCACTTGCACTGGGCTAACCCACTCACTATCGGATATAGCATATATAATTCTCGCATTCAAGAGATTCAACACCTCCGCTCTCACTACTTCCTTCATAGCCAGATTTAGCCGCTATTGATGTTCAATGGAGGGTTTGAACGCATCCTCCATCAAAATCTTATGCATGCAAACCGAAGGGCTAATTCCTTTGATATCCGATATAGTCCAAGCAAAAGCGGATCGATGCCTCTTCAAGATTCTCAGCAACTTACTCTCATCTTCTTTCATCAAAGATGATAAAATTATAACCGGATTGGTCGAATTCTCTCCCAAAAAGATATACCGAAGATGTTTCAGTAATTGCTTGAGTAATAATCCACCGTGAGGCGAATTTGATTTCTCGGGAGAGTTTTCAACTTCTTCAATCTCCGTCACATGAATAAGATCTTCTACGTCTTTAGATTGAGCATCCAAAGTCAGCACGTAGTCCACAACATCAAGTTCCATGGTAGAGCCTTCCTCACCGAGATCCCCCATAGATAAGGAATTTGTGAGAGTATGCTCTAACGAATCCATCTCCATATTTGCAAGAAAGAACTCTCTCACGCAAGAGTCCACAACATCAACTCGATTTCAATTGGAAAATTCATCCAAAAAGTTCATAATTTTAAAAATGTTGAACCTTATCTCTTCATCATTCACTCTTAACGTCAGATTTTCATTATACACATCAATTAAGGCCTTTTCCGTTGCAAGGAAAGGTCTTCCTAGGATAATTGGGATTTCTCTATCTTCTTCCATTTCAAGCACAACGAAATCCACCGGAAATATGAATTTGTCTACCTTCACTAGCACATCCTCAATGATACCTTTAGGATAGGTTAACGAGCGATCCGCCATTTAAAGAGAGATCGTTATCGGCTTTGCACTCCCAAGTCCCAACTTCCGATAAACGGAAGAAGACATCAAATTAATAGTCGCCCCAAGATCATAAAGAGTCTTATCGAAATGAGATTTCCCGATAGTACCCGGAATTGTGAAACTACCCGGATCCTTTAATTTGGTAGACAACTTCCTTTATAGTATTGCACTACACTCCTCCATTAGTTTTACCGTTTCATACTCCTCTAACTTTATCTTCTTTATTATAATGTCCTTCAAGAACTTGTCATAGTTGGGCATTTGCTCCAATGCATCCACAAAAAGAATGTTGATGTGGATTTTCTTGAAAATTTCAAGAAATTTTTCAAATTGGGCATCCAACTTCCTCTTTTGGAATCTTTGAGGATATAGTAATGGGTTTACTAGAATCGGTGGATTCTCTGAAAATGTTACTCGCCCCGGCATTACCCTTTCATCTCTTCTTCTCTCTTTGACTTTCTCTTGGTTCTTATCAAGTCTTCACTCGGCTTCTCATCTCTTTCATCGATTTTTACTTCAACTTCCTCCTCCGTACTTGTTCTTGGTTCATCATGATGAAACTCATGACTCACTCCCAACTCGTTTTTCATAGGCTTTCTCACCTCCACGTCTCTTCCGCTCCTCAACTTAATCGCCTTGCATTCCCGAGGGTTGGTTTCCGTGTTACTTGGAAACTTTCCCTTTTGTTGCTCTTGGATAGATCTAGCAAGCTGCGCGATTTGAGTCTCTAAAGCCTTCACCGTGGCGTTGGTGTTTGTACAAGTGGTATTGATTGAGTTAAGCCGTGTTTCATGTTTGTTCAGCCGGTTATGCGTCTCACGCATCATAGTCTAAGTCTCTTTCATAAATGAATCCAACACTTCATCCAAATTTAACTTTAGATTATGCATTGGTGGTTATTTCATTTGACGATTGGATTGTATAGGATATCCCGAAGCTTGATTTCCATATCCCGGAGGTGGCCGCAAAGAGTTCTGATTGTTCGCATATGAGAAATTCTCATGGTTGCGAAGTCCAAGATTGTAATAAGTTGGAATGTTGGTAGCGGGCCTGAAAGTATAGGCATGATTGTTTAGAAAATGGCATTCCTCGAACTCATTATCCAATCCGGATTGAGAACAACTTGTTGCTATCTCCTTTCCATGACTCGACAAAGCGCCTTTTGTAGACATGGCAACCAATTGATCCGAGATCTTGGACACTTGGGCCGATAACATTGCAATATGGTCAGATTCTTCGATAGAAGAGACCCGTCTTCCTGTGTTCCTCTCATTCGACCATTGATAATTGTTAGCCGCCATTTCTTCCAATAGTGCATTAGCTTTGGTAGGGGTTTTGGACAACGACAATCCCCCTGAGGCAGCATCAACGATTGTTCTAGTTTGACCATCCAACCCGTTGTAAAATAATTGGGTTTGAAACCAATCCTGATACCCGTGTTGGGGGCACATTCGCAATAGGTCCTTGAATCTCTCCCATGCCTCAAACAACGACTCAAAGTTTCTCTGGAAAAACTGCGCAATCTCGCCTCGGAGTTGAGAAGTCTTCGAAGGTGGAAAGAACTTAGTGAGGAACCTTTGTCCAAGGTCCTCCCAAGTATTAATGCTCCCCAATTGGATCGACTGGAACCAACCCCTTGCTCTATCTCGTAAAGAGAACGGAAATAACCTCAACCGTATGACATCTTCGGCAACACCATTTATCTTGACAGTGTCACAAATCTCAAGAAAGGTTTCCAAGTGGACGTTGGGGTTTTCGTGAAGATTCCCGCCATATTGGTTTTGCTGAACCATGTTAATTAAAGCGGGCTTCAACTCAAAATTATTTGCCTGGATCGGCTGCCTTCGGATCCCTGAATAACTATCCAGTATTAGTGGCCGATAATAGTCCCTAAGGAATCGTTGTGGCCTCTCTTGATCTGGAGGCTAGAGTGCGTGCGGCTCCGATGGTTGTGGAATATTTTCACGTCCCCCGATCATAGTAGTAGCTTTCTCATTTTTCTGTTTACCAATGCGTTGACTACGCCGCATGCACTGCTTAGTTCAAATAAATAAATCAAATAAACAAATGAATTGAATGAAATTAAAAGCAAAGGAATTATCGTGATTAATATTCAACTACTTGATCACAATATCAACTCAATTGAAAAACACCATGCATCCCCGGCAACGGCGCCAAAAACTTATACGCGCGAGGATTCACATCATCGTCCTCGCAGTATTGACTACTCACAAGTATATGAGGTCTAGTTTTAATATAATGAATCTTGTAAGATCGGATATCGTTCCACTGGGAATGACGTGTAATTCGGTTGAGCATTGTGATTTAAATAGTTTCATATTATCTCGACTAATCAAAATTTGTTTGTTTTCTATTTAATCTACTAAGATAAACGAAAACTATTAGGTTAGTTTTAATTACACTAATTACTTAGGTATTGATTTCTTTCACATAATGCATAATTGACGTCATTAAGTTAGCTATAATGATTTTTATCTATTCTGACAATCTTTGTATCGATAACTCATCCGCTACCTCTCCCGAGTGTAAGACGGGGGATTACACGATTTTGTATCAACAAAGAAGTCCCCTTCAATGCCTTAATGACCCTAAGTCACGTGAGTCTTAAGCCAACGTCATGGATTGCATACGTTCTAACGCCCTCCCGGGTCGTTAGAACGTCACGTTGTATTTACCCTAATCCGAATCCGGGGTTACCTCTCCCGAGTGTCAAACCCCGTATTCTCGGTTTATCAATACAAGCATAATATCAAGAATAATGGTAAACACAATCGGATTTAGACAAACAACACATTAAAGTAACATTAATTCCTTCAACTTAACAATTACATGATTTTAACTACACCTAAGTAATATTTAACTAATACTACAACATCTTAGCCATATGCCATACAAAATAAGAGGGATTCAACATTCTTAGATATGAAAAAGTAATTACAAAGATAAAAACAAGAAAAGAACGATTAAATCTGAAAGTGAAACGGTCCACTGTCGCTAATGATCGATCCGCAAGTGATTCCTCTTTGCCCGTATGATGAATCTCTTTCTTGATCTTCAAAATATAGCTTAAGAACTCTCTACTAGGGTTAGGGTTCAGCAACAACCTTTTTCAGACGTGGGAAAGGGGTATAAATAGGCTAAAGGTTTCAAAAATATCTAAACAGATATTTTGGCCTGCGAAATGCGCCTAGGCAGTAGAATCTTCGCCTAGGCAGAATTTAAGTCGGTTAGAAATCTGCCTAAGCGATGGTTTATTCGCCTAGGCGGAGGACTAACTTCTTCGTCTTCTTTCTTTCTGATGGATTTTCGCCTAGGCGGTAGAAACTTCGCCTAGGCGGATTTCAGCAGTTCAGCACGTCCAGCATTCTAACGGAATTCTGCCTAGGCGGTGGAAACTTTGCCTAGGCGGATTTCAATATTTCAGCCCTTGCAACTTTCTGATGGATTTTCGCTTAGGCGTTGGAAACTTCGCCTAGACGGATTTCAACTTCTCAGCACTTTCAACATTCTGACGGAATTCCGCCTAGGCGGTAGAAACTTCGCCTAGGAGGATTTCAACATTTCTGCATTTCATCCTTTTGACGGATTTCCGCCTAGGAGGGGGAAACTTCGCCTAGGCGGATTTGCATTGTTCTTTTAAACCTCTTTTTTTTTATCTTTTAGCTACCATTTTTTTTACCATTTCGCTCAGTTTGCCGATTGTTTATGTCCCTACTCCTGACTAATAAAAACAATTAAAAATATATTAAAACTTTAATAAAATACTCGAAAACTGGTAAATTCGGTTTAGAATTAGATAGGTATTTTACACCTATCACCCACCATATTGATTCTGTTGAACCATATTGATTAAAACGGGCTTCATTTCAAAGTTGTTGACTTGAACGGCTGGTTGTCTGATCCCAAAATAATTGTCATGCACAACAAGTCTAAAATAATCCCGGAGAACCCGTTGTGGCTGTGGTGGTGGTAGAGGTTCGTCGCCACCATTCTCTATTTCCTGAGTTCGATTTTTCTTTAACTTCCTTTGTTGCCTGAATGTACGTTCAACTTTCAGATCAAAAGGAATGAGTTTTGAGCGTCAGGCTCTTAGCATATACCTTACCAACCACAAAATACAGAAACAAAATTAGAACAAAAAGAAATAAATGTCTAAATTAAAATCAAGTCAATTGGTAGTAATATTAGCTAAAATTTCTAAATTACTCAATCTCCGGTAATGGTGTCAAAAACTTGTTAGCGTTTTATTTGTCGCTATAATACTGCAAATGTATGGGTCGAACAGGTAATAAATTGAGTGAGTGAGTATCGTCTCTACAGGGATTAGTAATGAGAAATTAACTAAGTACCGCAATTAGAATGACCTAATTTTATTTAGGCGATCAATAATGATTTAGTGAGAATTTTGACTAATTATTAAGTACAAAATGGCAAGGAACTTATTTGACTAATAGGATTTTAAGGAATTTCAATGGAATTAAAACGCTAGGGGGGTTGAATTCACGTACTGAACTATATTAAACCATATAGTTGTTAATTGAATTCATATCTAATCATTAGCCATGGATATCTCAATCAACTTCACTTTTACCTCTCGAATAACAAGTGAGATAATTTGTATAATTAATTGAGTTAATATCTCTATTCAACTCAACTAATTATCCAATCATTATGTTTTACCCATCAATTGACTATCCTGATTATGTTAGCCTCTCACACTCAATATAATCGAGATTGTATTTCTTCTGTTTCAATATATAAAATTATCACATTTCGAATGCCTAATTTTATATATCTAGGATTTCTAATCTACCTTTTGCATAAATTAGTCAATAAGCGCAAAGAAACACAAATGATGTAAATAGGAAATCCAATCAACAACCTCTTAGGTTTTCAAAACATAGTTCATACAAATCATTCAACCCCCCTAGATATGGGTGATTTAGCCGAGCATAATTAAATCATTCATCATCATAACTATTGTATCATTCAAATTAGAACTTATAAATAGTATTAAAACGACAATCATAAAACTCAGATTTAGCATGTGCATGAAGTAACGAGATGAGAAAATGAGAAAAACTATGTTTGACGAAGTGATATAGATCTCTACTCTTGATTCCGATCTTTCTAATTCTGATATTGTGAAGGCTCCAAATCAGATTCGTCTAATCTGTTCTTCAAAGATTGTCCTTTAAGTCCCTTCAAGCCTCCAGTGTCCAACCCTTTCCTCAGTTGAAGAATCAGATCTTTTCAGCATTCCAAACCCTTAGGTTGATGCTACAGCCCCATATTCATGCTGCAGCGCCATGCTAATTAGGATTAAGGTTCTATTAATGGCATTGGTGCCACGCTGCGGTACCAAGAGTGTTGGCGCTGCAGCGCTATTCATTTTGGCATTGCAGCCCCGTCACTACTGGTCATCTCTTCTTGATTTCAATATTTTGATCCATTTTCTCCGTTTTCTGGGCCTACACAATAAGATCGTATAAAATTAGGAACTAACAACTAAAAATAATGAAAACCACTCAAAACTAACATTTAATTATGAGATATAATGATTAGAATTCAACTTATCACAGAGATTGAAGATTCTGAAGAATCTAGGTGAAAACAATTCAAATTCATTTTTACTCTTAATGTTATCCGATTAGGATCACACACGACACAAATTAAATGATTGATATTTATGTGTGTTTATAATAGGATCTTAATTAAGTTCAATTATTTGCTCCAATGTGAAATTGAAAAAAGAAAAATTAACCTAGGCAAGATTAGTATTTAAAATTGATAAATAGTGTCAATTTAATTAATCGAGAAAATAAATCGGTTAAAGGGTTTAAAACGTTGAAGATTGAAGTTGAAATGAATTGAGGAGTAAGTGTTCCAGAAAGGATCGGTTAACCGACCAAGGAGGTTTGGTCAACTGAAGGGCAAGGGCTGGAGGAATTGGAAGTCTCTGAATCGATCAGTCAACCGACCGAGGAAGATCGGTCAACCGATGACCGAAAGCTGAACTCTCTGTATCGATTGGTTAATCGACCATTGATGATCAGTCAACCAATCAGGGCCAAAATTTGGCTTAAGTTTGCATCCTGTATCAATCGGTCAACCGACCCATGGGGATCAGTCAACCGATCGTTGTTGAAAAATGGCTTGGGCTACAACTTGAAAGGATCGGTCGACTGATGGCCTATGATCGATCAACCGATTATATTGTTTCAGATTTTGAGGATTTCGAGGAACTATTCGTTAATTAGTCATTTTTGGGATATCTGAAAGAGATATTGTGTAGATTTAGATATACTAATGATGTGATATACTTATTTTAATATCCCTATAGATATGATACACTTATTTTAAGTGTTTCTCAATTTAGTCTATTTAATACTTCATATCTTTTCGATTTGAGAATGAGAAATAATTTGGAGACTAAATTGAATTATTTAAAAGCCATATTTAAGTGAAATTAACCAGGATTAAATGGTATTGATATATGAGGTCTATATGTGCATTTAAGTGTTATATCTTTTGGGAACTAGTCATTAGAAGGCCTGTTTCAAATCAGTTTATATAGACCTGCGTTTTTCATATATCAATACATAATATCTATAAAAAACTTGCAATTCGTGAGCTTTCTAAGAGTGATTATTCTGAGATTATATCGAGTGATTATTGTAAGATCATTTTGTGGTTGAAGTTCTTGAGTTAACGCGCTAAGTGATTTGGCGTCACCGATCTAAGTTGTCTTGCAATTTGTTTTCAATCTTTCAATGTTTTCCTGGTGAGATCGTTCCAAACTTTTGTTCTATATTTTGATTATATATTATTACTGTTTGCTTGGATGTAAAATCTTGTGAAATCATTTTTAAAGTTTAAAAGCATAAAAAAAAAAAAAAAACGGTTTGTGTGATAATCTGATTATGTGCTCAATTTTGTGCTACCCGCATTATTTTTATAATCAAATTTTTATTTCCTCATGTAAAATTCTATCACTAGTAAATTTGGGACATTAATTGAATTTAAATTGATTTGAGGTGGTAAAAGCTCCGACTGGGAAGAAATTTATCGATTTTTATAATTGGTGAGTTTGTGCATATTAGATACTGTTGGGAGTATCTAGTTAGGGGTAGTAAGGGTTTCAATCTCTTTCAGTAAAGATATTGAGGTATCTTTACCTAAGGTACAAAAATGTTAGGTTACTTTTTTCTCTTGAAAAAAGTTAGACGTGGTTCTTCCTAATTAGAATTAAAATTGTGTGAATTGTAACAGTTTCATCCTTACCGGTGAAAATGATACTTTGAGTATTTTTTGTGAGATTTGATTCTTTTTCTAAGGTATAAAAGAATTAGGTTAGTCTTTAATCTGTTAAAAAGATAGAGGTTCTTCCTTAACCTGTGATTTTTTTTTTTTTTTTGTAAAGATTGATTCTGAGCCTGTAAAATAATCATTGTGTAAAGGTTTGGTTCCTAACTATTAAATGAATCTAGTGGTTTAGTGGGTGCGAATCTCTGTGGGACTCAGAGGACTGAATCAGCCAAGATTAGCTTGGTGAACCAGGATATATCGGTGTGTACTGCATTATTTATTTTCTTTATTTCTTGTTATTTGGGTGTGCACCTAGATTTAGACACTTATCCGTTGCTATATAAAGATAATAATTAATTTAGGATCAAATTAATTATTTGAATATTTAAGTGTTGAAAGATAAGAATTTGTTTTAATTTTTATAACTACCCAATTCACCCCCCTCTTAGGTAGATCACTGGGCCAACAAGCGACTTACATTATCTTTAAGGCGGAGGGGATTGAGCTGAGCATGGAGCTTTTCCACACTCTCTTCTTTGCCAAGTCCTTGCCATTGAGCGCTAGGTGGTGCTATGTGTCCTCTAGGTTAGCATTTTGGACTAACACGAATCTCAAGTTGCACATGTGAAGGCCAAAGTACTTCTACCTAGGCGGCGATGGTTGGGAGTTTAGCCCTGATAAAGAGGATCACTCGATTCTTGTCCAACAATTCTGGGGACGAATTGGTAAGAAGATCTTGGGGGTGGCTGAGAACGGTACTCCAACAATTTTCACTTATTGGGTTCCTGTTCCATTTTTGCAGAGAGTAAGAGGTTGAGTGAAAAGCCGACGAAGAAAACGAATGAGCTTCGTCCAAAAATTGTTGCACTGAAGGAGAGGGTCTTGAGGACACCCTTTTACCAGGTGAACAAGCTCCTAAGTTCACCTGACTAGACCCCCTTGTATTATTAATAAGTGATAGAAGACTCGTTGGACAAGTATTTCCATGATCAATCACCATTAATGCTCTGGATTCTGTGGGATCATGGGATTAATGGGTCATTATCTTAAATATAACCATTCTTTCAATGCATATAGTGGACAACTGCAACGGCTCTTGAGCTCCGGCTATGGCCCAAGCGGATACGCCTTAGGGCATCCTTGGGGACGGGACTATAGGCATTCCGAGCGAGGATGTTTGCTCAAAACATGTTGTGCTCGACCCATTTGACATTCGCTGGTCTCTTCGATACCAGACAATATCCTCGGTTTCTTAGGAGTTTGAAGTCGCGTGTTTGACACGTGAATTTGATTCATGTGCAAATCACATGGATTATTTATCCACGTGACATCTTCTGGAGCTAATCGGCAAAATTCCTCATTAGCTTTTAAAAATGAAAAAAAAATAAAAATAAAAATAAAATTTTAAGTATTTTAAAAAATATTTATTTTTAATACAAAATACAAAATACAAAATGAAGATAGATAGAGTAAGACATCTATATTCACTTTTTTCAATCTTGCACGAACAATTTTAAAAATTAATTTTTTTTATCAAATGACTTTTTACCTTAAAAGAAGGTGGCCTAATAAATTATCACCAAGTTGACATGTGAAAATTAAAGATGAAGTGTTTGGTGGAGCATATGAAAAGCCACGCACGTAAAAGCATTCTTATTAGCTTAGAGGTTTAGGTAGATTGGCTGATATAGCAAGCTAAGGGACAAGATTCAAGATAAGTACGCGGGATAAGATGTTGCTATGAATGAGTAATGGTGGCTTTCAAAAAACAATTATAACAAATTAGTAACATTAAGACATTAAATATATTGATATGTTTAATTACTTGAATATTTTGATAAAAATATCCGAAACTAAATACATAAATTTTAATAAATAATAATATTTTATAAATTTTAATAAATAAATATATTATTAAATTACATAAATAATAATAATAATAATAATAATAAAGTAAATTAATATTTCTACATATTAATTTTTACTAATATTCTATAAAATAATAAATAAATAACTATAAATTAAGATTAATTTTATTAATTTTTGCAGGTTAAAAAATTATAATTTAATTAATTTATATCGTATCTATTTTCTTTTTGAGTGAAATTATTAATTGAATCACAATTAATTTTTGAAGTAATTTAAAATGTAAACCAAAAAAGTAATCATATATTTTTGTATTAATTAAAAAAATTAAATAGCTAAAAAATATTAAAAGGGGCCACTCATTATGTTATATATAAAAAGGGCAATCCGGTGTTAGAAAACTCCCGCTATGCGCGGGGTTCGGAGAATGGTCGGACCACTTAGAACCCAACAAAAAGCTTGAAAAATACATTATTTAATCTCATTAAAACCTTTTCTAGTATTCCACTTTTAAGTATTAGATATAGATATCTCTTTCTTTTTTTTTTTCTTTTTTCTTTTTAATTTGTACTTTTATTTTGAATTTTTCTTTTCTTTTTTAATTTGTGGTAATCAAAAATAAAAATCTATAAATTTTAATAAGCAATGACGTTTTATAAATATCAAAAATAAATATATTATTAAAAATTACATAAATAATCATAGTAAAACAATATTCCTACAAATTATTTTTTATTAATATACTATAAAATAATAAACAAATAATCATAAATTAAGATTAATTTTATCAATTTTTGCAAGTTAACAAATTCTAATTTTATATAAAAAAAATAAAAATTAGAACCCACCAAAAAAACTTGGAAAATATCTTTTTTAACCTCATTAAAACATTCTCTCACCTTCCACTTTTCAATAATAGATATAGATTTTTTATTTTTTTTTATTTGTACATTTATTTTGATTTTTTTTCTTTTTCTATTTATAATAACTAAAAAATAAAAAATAAAAATCTATAAATTTTAGTAAGTAATGACATTTTATAAATATCGAAAATAAATATATAATGAAATAAAAAAAATTAGAACCCACCAAAAAATTTGAAAAATGAATTCTTTAACCTCATTAAAATTTTCTATCTCCTTCCACTTTTAATTGTTAGATATAGATGTAGATGTATCTCTCTCTCTCTCTCTCTCTCTTTTAATTTGTACTTTTATTTTGGATTTTTTTTTTCTTTTTTTTTATATTTGTGATACATGAAAAATCAAAAATAAAAATTTATAAATTTTAGTAAGTAATAACGTTTTATAAATATTGAAAATAAATATATTATTAAAAATGACATAAATAATCATAGTAAAATAATATTTCTACAAAATATTTTTCACTAATATACTATAAAATAATATAAAAAATAATCATAAATTAAGATTCATGTTATCAATTTTTGCAAGTCAACAAATTCTAATTTTACATATAAAGAAATAAAAAAATTAGAACCCACCAAAAAGTTTGAAAAAATGCATTTTTTAACCATTATTAAAAATTACATAATAATCAATAGTAAAATAATATTTTTATAAATTATTTTTCACTAATATACTACAAAATAATAAATAAATATTCATGAATTAAGATTAATTTTATCGAATTTCAAATCAACAAATTCTAATTTTATATATAAAAAAATAAAAGAAAAAATTAGAACTCATCAAAAAACTTGAAAAATGCATTCTTTTACCCCATTAAAATCTTTTCTTTCATTAAAAAAAATTAAGTATTAAATATAGATTGTTTTTTTTTTATTCTCTTCTATTTTGATCTTACTTTATACATCTATCTCCTTTTACAAGTAATAGATTAAAAAATAAATATTTCATCATCTAAATTAACAAAATTGGTTAAAAACGAATAAAATTATTTTTTTATCTAAAATTTATATAAAATAGACAATTTTTTTATTTTTTTTTTGTATTTATTGTTAAAAAATGAAAAAAAAAAAATAGAGAAAGAGAATGCTAATTTCTCAATTTTTTTACCGTTGAATATGAAATATGAAATAGATGACAATAAAATTATTTTGCATTTTTTAAAATAAGTTTTTAGTTGTCCATAGAAGAGGATACTATATAGGTTTTTAAAATGAAAGGGTTAAATTGAAACAAATCAAGGTTAAAGAGGATAAAAGACAATTTTTAATCCTATTAATTACCTATATAATTTGATTAGTTGTTTTTGGAGGAAATTATCTCCATTTATTTTCTCATCAAATTAGATTTTTTTTTTTTTAATAATGATATCAAAAGAAATTCTATTAGTTAAATAGATATTCCACGAGTTTGAATTGTAGCCCACGAGATGACTGATGCCGTGGCGGCATGTCAGTCTCTAGAGACATGTGTCCCCCCCCAGAACCCCAGAACTTGGCGGTTTGCCAAGTCCCAGAGACGTCCAACCTAGATAGAATCATGCAAATCTTCCCTTCCCACGTGGATTAATCTTTTTATACCCTCATGAGAAAACCTCTTAATAATAGTGCCCTAGACGAACTCCACATGACAAGACCTCATCGGTGGCCATATTTAAGTGATGGAGGTAATCTAAGATGGGTAAGTTACATTTTCTATTTTTCGTCACGTCTTTCATGCAATTCAAATTTTCATATGAGGTCTTTCATTGGGTAAAAATTATCTGGTGTGAGAATTTCTACCAAATACTGATTGATGAGAAGGAGCATACGTGATCTTTCCTCTCCGTTTACTGAGATCCACTAATTCTCGACATTATTATTGTCGAATCAAAATAAACTTGTATAATCACTATAACGAATTATCATTATTCCCAGTGATTATTTTGATAAATATTGAGTTACTGGTTTGAGTCATGAAAATATTTTTTTTATTAAAATTGTTGTTTTCTAAAAATTTAGAAAAAAATAATATTAAGATCCAACAACATATTTATTATATAAATTAAAACACATTTTACATTTAAACATAAACATTTTCAGCCATCAAACTCATAATAGTTCTAAATTTCAACCAAGGACGCCCAAGGTATTTAGGTGATCAAAACGAAACCACTAAAATGATGTTTGTTGCCCAATACTTGACTTTTCTTAAGTAATAATAATATCGAATAATTTTATATTAATTTAATTAAAAGATAAAACTAAATGAAGATCAAAATTTTACATTATATTAATCATAACTTTACTAATTGAAATAGTCAAGTTAAATAATATAAATAATATACAATTTTTCATTACATTAATCATAACTTTACCAATTAATTTTGTTATTTTTTGCAATGGTGCCCCTCAAATTTTGGGGCTCAAGCCAACTAATTTGACTGTGTTTGGGTTAGGGCCAGCCCGGATTATAATGCCTTTTTTTTTTTTTTTTAATTAGCACTAGAATAGAAAAAAACAACAGCAAACAAAACGAAAAAAGGAAACAAAACCTAACCGAAATACAAACCGCACCTGTGGCATTTAGGTCATCCAGTCAGAGAGATAAAACCCAACTAGAGAGAGATACATAAGAAAAATTAAATTTGTATCCCTAAAAGAGGTAAAGTTTATTAGTTATTGTTAAAGTTTTTAAACATGATTTGCTTGTTAGTCTTCTATGAGGTAACGTGGGTTTTGAGATGAGTTTCTTCCCCTATTTTCTCTCGTCTTCTTCGTTCGTTCTTTTTCCAAATTCTTGAGAAGAGAGTTGCATATTCTCGTCTTCCTTGTTTGTTCCCTTCTGAATTGTTTGAGATAAACAATTCTCCTTGGCTTACTAGTAATATAGCTTTGACTCGATTAAGAACCACTTCTTTATCTTATCTCACCTCTCTAGTCCCATCTAAATAAAATCTCTCACGTTCTTCATCCCTAATTACTTTTCCTTCCTTGTTTTTTTTGGGGGGGGATTTTTCTACTCAACCACTAATGCTTAGAGATTAGTTTTTTTTTTTAAAATAATTTCATCTTTTTCGCAATTGATGAGCTCATGGAGCAAGATGGGTTGTTTGAAATTTGGACAAAATATATTGGGGTCAAATTACGCAGAATGGCATTTAGGGTTTCTTGCAAGTCTAATTGATACATTTATATTTTTTGGGGAACTAATTGATCCTATTCGCAAGGTGTCTGTTGAAACGTCTGATAGAGATTTAGTATTCTGGAACTATTGTGAATTAGTTGCTAAACATGGAGATATTCCTAATGCACATCCTATTCCATGAAATGCCTACGAAAAAATGTGGTTCCTTAGAATATAATGATAACCAATTATATTCATATATTCATGTTTGTCTTAATTAGAAACTAGTAAATATTATCTGCATAAGTTTTTAGTGAACGTTAACTTAGGCCCCGTTTAGTTGTGTTTCCAACCCAACCCAACTTAAAAATTCTGGGATTAATTTTTGGAAACGCGTTTGGCAAACACAAAATCTAACCCAACCCAACCAAAAAAAATGAGAATTGATTCTCAAAATCCTAAGGAAATGAGAAAAAAAAAAATGTATTTTTTTTTGCCCAAAAAACTCAACCAAGAAAAAAGGATGCGCTTGTCATTTTTTCAAAAGTTAATGAGATATTTGATCCAATTTCATCCCAAACATTTCGCGATCTCAGCTCTCTCACCGTTCTTCCACCATCACCGATCTTCCTTTCTCTCTCTCTCTTCCACCTCCGACGTCACCGCTGAAATCACCCAACTGACACCATCGCCATCGCTGTCGCTCACCATCGTTGTTCTCACTCCCTCCATCGCCGCCGCCGCCTAATAGTCTGTATGTCTTCGTCCTTGCCTCCTCTTATCCGCTTTGTCGTCTTCCTTGCTTGGTTCGTCGCCTCTTCTTCGTCGTCTGTCGCCTCTTCTTCATCGTCTTTGTTGCTCTATCCAGCCCGTGTTCGTTCGTTTGTCTTATTCGAAATCAAAATAGGGTTCGAATTAAAAAACGAAATCGAATTAGGGTTTGAAATCGATTTCGTTTTCGAAATCGAAATGGAACCCTATTTAGATTGGGTTCTTGGATTTGTTCTTGGTTCTTGGTTCAATTTCATGGATTTTGATCCTGTTCTTGGTTCTTCGTTTAATTACATGGATTTTGATCGGGTTCTTGGATTTGTTCTTGGTTTGACATCGATTTGATTTAGAGTGGTTCTTGATTTGGGGGTTTGGTTGAATTTGGAGTTTTGGTTGAATTTCATGAAATCAATTCTAAGATTGGTTCTTAATTTGAGAATTTTGGTTAAATTTGGGAGTTTGCTTGAATCAATCCTAGGGTTAATTCATAGAATCAATTTTAGAATAATATCGTTATCAAAAGTGATTCTATTCCCAGTACAAAAAAATATTATCATTATCAAATGCAATTTTGTTCCCAATAAGAAACATAATTCTTAACCTAACTCAACCCAACCCATCTCAGTTGGGTTGGGAAAAATGGAAACACTAATCAAACGCCACCTTAATATATTGTTCATTTTTAGGTGATCCTATTTACATCAATGTGATACATATATACATAAGGAATGTTAACCACCTGAGATAGTAATGAATTTTCACTAAATCCGTTGTTTATTACAAATGACCTCAGGGAGCTTGTATTTGTGATACATATTTAACTAGTGAACAATAACTTCATTATTTTTCAACGAACGATGGATATATACATATTATCATTTTTGTTAATGATTACAAAATCTTTTTAGGTTCGGGCTTATTTAATTAATTGGGCCTTGACCTTGGGCTGGGCTTAAGTTTGGGTTCGGGTTTTCTTTACGTGTTCTAAATTACCCAACAGCAAATGTGCAAAAGAGAGAAAAATAAGGGGGTCAATGTGCAAATACGCAACCGCGGAGCGTTTGTTTTTGATATTCAACTCCCTCTCCCTTCACAAGCAAACCATTAGAGACTGAGATTTTGATGAGTGAGTCTGATGAATCGATTTGTATGAAGTGAAGTGAAATCATGGTGAAAGCTGTGATAGGGGAAGAAACCCGGCTCAAATTGGCCGAAGATCGCCTCAGCCATTCAGGAATCCCCTCGCAGGTCTCTCTCTCTCTCTCTCTCTCTCTCTCACATATATATATGTAATTGCGTTTATTGATGCTTGATGATTCTAAAATGGAGAATTCTGGACTTATAGGTAGGTTTAGTTATCGGGAAATTGAGTTCCGCTTTAGACCGAGGGTTTGTGTTCGATTTGATTCCTACACCACCGAACGACGCCGGGGATCCAGCTTGTTCGTTTGTTGAGACTGTAAGAGATGATAAGAAGAAGGGATCGAAAGGCAAATCCCAGTCGGAGTCTTCATCATTGTTCATCGACAAAGATTGGGTTGCGGAACACGCTCGTCAGGTACGATTGTGAAAGGCCTCTCTGACGTATGTATTCATTGAATTTCCGCAAGCTTGCTGTGACATTCAATCTGAGACTCGGTTCTACTTGTTATATATTTGCATGAACGACTAAATCAATGCAAAATATATTCAAATCTAATTGCTTCGTGGAGCATGAGGCTTACAAATTTGATGTGGCGGAATTCTCTAATCACCATTCACTAAGAATGGTGATTAGAGACCCCGCAATGGCGGCAGTTTTCGTACACTGGGCTGCCCTTTATCATTCACTAAGAATGGTTGAGTAGTCGAGGCCGAGGTGGTTGTTGTCCCATTTTACAAATTTGAGAAAATAAATTTTTTGAAAGATGACCCCCAACCAAAAGGGAATGGAACCTTTCTTATTGATCAGTTGGAGAGTCGCTATATTTATAAAATTAGTTGCTTTTTTCACTTTGGTCTTCCAGGCCATCCTTCTCTTATATGAAAAACCATGGACTAGAGCTTACTTTCCCCCCTACTCTCATTTTGGACCACAAATTGGCTCTTGAATTAGAACAAGAGTACATATTCCTCAGTCTGAAAATCTACCATTTGACATTGTACTTGCTTTACCCTTTGCTTTCCATTGATTGATGAAAGGATTACATGGAGTTTTTGATACACTTTCTTACAAAACCTTCTTCATATGATTTTACTTCAAATTGTTCACAATCTAGGTCTCGAGAATGCTTTTGGGTGGGATGAAGGTAGTTGGCATCTATGTATGGGGGAATGAAGGCTCATTCAAGAATTCAACACTTGTATTATGCCAGGTATTATGCCATCCTAGAGATATTGTGTACCCACATCATTAGTACATCAAAATCAATAGGGACTCCTCGATGCCTATTTTACCATTTTATTTAGGTAGCTTCGATGACATGGTGCAAGCCCATTTAGACCGTCAAATGATTATGGAAACTTGATGATCATTTTGTTTCATATTGGACAAGAATCCCATGTTTATTTGGTGAATAAACATAATTGGGTGGTCCTTGCAGACTGTAAAGGGAGTTGCAGAAGCAGCACCAATAATTGATTGTGATTGGGATGAGAGAGTACTTATTCATATCAGTTATAGTCCAAGGAGGTGGTAATTTACAGTCTTAATTATCTAAATTTTTTTTTTCTTTCTATCTGTGATGCAACTGAAAATCATTTTTATTCAGATGGACATGTCGAAATTGCACATTAGCTTCAAATATCACTTCAAGCAGCCTACGACCTTGCGATTTTAAAATGGGAAGAGTTTTAAATTCCCTTCAGACTTTTAGGTGTACATACAATTTTGATTTAAGGTAAGACTTGTGCTGCTTCATATCATATAAGTCACATTTCTAAATACTTTTCAAACTGCTGTGCTGATTGTTTTTATTCATGTTTGGATGCTTATTTGTTAGATTACCAACTGACTGATTCGCCCTTTTTGTTCTTGATCCTTATTTTTTCTCATTTTCTATTGGGAGTTGGGACGTCCATTGGTCTGTTTTGTTATTCTTATGAACAACGAATCAACCAAGTTGTGCTGAATCTGCATTATGGCTTCCCTTGCCAAATTAATTATTCATCTTATAGAAGGCGTGTTTCTTTTTTTATTAAAAAAGAGTAGTCAGATATTTAACCTGTTTGAGATTTCAAAATTTGACTTGCATTTCTGTACTGCATAACACCATCAAATAAAGAATAGGTAACTATATATTGATTGAACTTTTCTTGTTTGCAATAATTATACATAAAGTTGAGTTTGTTGGTTATACTTTAGTAAAATATTCTCATAAAAAAGGTGGGCCAGTTAACGAACTCCAACCATGATTTAAGCCTTAGATTTCCAGGTTGCACGGTCGAAGGTGACCATTGCAGCAATAAAAACACTTGAATTTTTGTAACTCTTGGCACTTCCTGAAGATCTTTTAGCTATATATGATACAAAAAGCTATCGGATGTTGTTATTTTCCATTATTTACTATATTTTCTTCACAGATTGCCAATATGCCATGATAGTTCATCAGATGGCAGAAGTCTATCTCAAATTCTTCGTCATGGAATTTCCAGGCATGCCAAAGAGCTTGAAGGTGCAAAGGCTTTGATTGATGGAAAGTTGGTAAGAAATATTGGATAAAATTAGGAAAAAGTATCACCACTATTCAACGTGGCAATTTTAACTTATTTGAAACCCTTGAGAAGTAGAAATTCAGTAAATCCTTCCAGATTGGTGTGGAAGGGTTCTGAAAAATAATAAAATCAATACTAGAATGTTCCATTTTCTCGATACCAGAAGGCTTCTAACATATGATATATATGAATCCGAAAACCCATGTTTTGAACTGAAATTCATAATTCATTGTAGCATCACAGAACGACTTATGGTGAATGATGTAGGTGAACAGAATAGCTAGCACCTTCCTTGTATTTTGATTTTTCATTCAGCTGGTAGGTAGCAACCGATGGTTTGATTTACAGAAGTTAGTTTGTGTGCACGTTCGATAATATGTTGTATAAACTTCGTCATAGATGCCACTCTACTTTCATGGTGTTCACATTAAGTTTGTCTCATTTCGCCCTTAACTAACAACATTTCAATCTATATTACAAATCCGTGCAGTTTTGGAATCCAAAGCCATTTTAGACATTATAATGGTATAGATATAGATTGGTTTTGAAAAAAAAAGAAGGTCTAGATTGGTTTTAGAGAAGTTTCATTTCCCTCTGAAAGCCAAATTTACTCTTTCCTGAGTTCACAAACTTACTTTAGCTCAAATGGTAGTGGAAGGATTGTGCTTGGTGTGGTAATGAGAAGGGTTCAGGTTCAGGTTCAATCCTCACCCCACACGTGGAAGTCTATTTTTTCTCTCTCTTATCTCTCTCTCTCTCTCTCTCTCTCTCTCTCTCTCTCTCTCTCTCAAATTATGAAACACGAGATTCTGTTGTTTATACAACATATGAAACATGAAAGTCTAGTTTTCACCCTTATGATTTTCAATGTGCTTAACTCCCACATATCTGAGCTGAGGAAATAGGTTCTCTTCTATAATACCATAGGTGGTTGAGGATGAGCAGAGCATTGCAGATGGTTTGCATGAAGTTGAATTTCTTCTACCTTACATGCAAGAGACTTCCGTGCAAGGTTTGTGCTTTAATATTTGGAATAGGTTACCTTTATTATCTGTTAACATTTGTAAGGTTTGTATAGTTGTATTTCTAATGCTATTTTTTCATGTTTGACTCTTTCTTGTGAAGCATACAGCCAGAAAAAGGTTATTGGTCTTCTAATCTTTAGTGGCTTTGTATGTTCTTTTGCGTACATAAATTCAAAAGAACCAACCTCCCAAGCTTTGGCTGATCTGAAGGTAATATCAACAGCATTTATCCAACTACTACGTTATAGGTGAACTCATTGATATTTTTAATTTCTTTTCTTCGTCTTCTCCTTTTCTCTTGTTCATTGTTTTTTATAAATTTGTGGCAGCTTAAATATTTTCATTCTATGGATATTACCAGTGCGGTTTGTTATTGCTGCTCTAGATTTAGGAAAAGATCCTCAGCATATGGATGGGGATAGGGCAGAAGCTTCCCGCAATGGGGGGATGGGGGCCTCTTTACCTTCATTTGTAAAAAACCGCTCGGAAACGTATGCTCCAAAATAGCACTTAAAAATTCAGAGCATTTCTTTCCCATGACTTTTGGGGTTCCATGCATTTGTCTCATGATCTAGACAAGAGCATTGCTTTTCTTCAGAGAACACAAGGAACAGACTAGGTTAAAAAGTCTCCATTAAACCTTCTGATGCTTTTCCCTCTATTTTTGTTAATTTTCAAACTGAATTGAGAAAACTAGAAAGGAAAAGTCATATATATTCTGTCAATTTGTAAACCGCCCACCACAATATTCATTTTTGTCCCCTTGATGATAATCCTGATTCCTCCCCTCCATGTAGACGATGTAACCTTGCTAATAACAAATTAAAGATTCTGTCAATTGTAACCCCCCACCACAAAATTCATTTTTGTCCCCTTGATGATAATCCTGATTCCTCCCCTCTATGTAGACGATATAACCATGCCAATAACAAATTGAAGATTCTTTCCATATGGTTATGTGAAGTAAGAATCATGAATTTTTTGTCTGCGATATTAATCGATGAACACTTCCCACATACCAAATTTCACTTTTTGAAGTTTTTTCCCCCTTCCCCTAGAGATGAAACTTGTTTTCAGCCTTTGTTCCTATGGATGACTAAAAGATATCTGGCCTTTCATTTCAATATTGAACTTTATGTGTTTAGACGGACATCATAATGAGCCTGCGGAGTAGATTAGATGTAATATGTGATGAAGCAGAAGGAGACTCCAATTCCATTGTCGAGCATGACAATGAAGAACCCAAGACGGAGAAACCTATCGCTCAGCTTGACTTGCAGTCCTCGAGGTTTGGTATTTTTTATATTGTTTTTATCACAGATGTTGCTACAAAAAACATATTAATTGTTTCTCTCTCTCTCTCTCTCTCTCTCTCTCTCTCGGTAATTGCCTGTATATATAAGAACTGTAGGTACAATTTTGCCAGCAACAAGGATTTCCTACTACGTCTAGGTAGTCTAATTGCAATAGCACATGCATATTTATGATATTTGTACTTTGCACGCCTTCACTTACCATATGCATATGTAATTCCTTTTCATGTAGAAACGGATGTTTGTGTGTTAATATATAATTTCTTCTTGGGTTTACTTGAATGATCATGATACTATGTTTTCTCAAACCCTTGACATGATAGGCAATGTTCAAGTTTAGTTTGAGTATGGAATTGGCATGGAGCTAAGTCATGCCAGAAAGGATACCTCCTGTTGTATGCTCATAATAGAACAAAATTACCGCATAATGGTCGTTCAATATGCGAGTAGTTCTATTTGTGGAAAAAAATGGGATTGCAGCATCCCCTGTTTGTCCTTCCTTGCCCGGTAGGTGGTTGGGAGGTTAAAATCTATGATACTGAAAAAAATTGGTAATGGAATGTTGCTACATTTCTATGCTGCCTTGCCATATCTTCCATGTTTCTAGAATTGCTTTTAGTCAATGCTGAAAGTCTGAAACTTTTTTACACCATTTGCCGTCCTACTTGTAATGTGATTTGCTCATCGTACTAACCAATAACCATCTTGCAAACAGCAGAACAAGTAAAATGTGGTTGAAGCTTTGCTTTTTTTTTTTTTTTTAAAGATAAATTTTAGTTGAATTCTAAATAGGGTGCGTTTATTTTCTCCCAACAGAAAACAATGCGCACTTGCATTTCCTCGAAGGGTGTTTGTTCCATGGCTGGCGGGTACATATATCTGTGACTATCTACAACCATCTGAGACAGTTGAGGTAATACGAATTACATATTTGGTGTGCAAAAAGATATAGTTTGCTCATGATTGTATTCATAAATAGGCTTTATGGCTGTGCTTATGATGAACCGTAGGTTTAGTGGTAACGGGGAATTGACATATTGAGATGGAAAGATGTGGATTTTATTGAAATCAAAGAAACAAACAACCACCCCAGGTATTTGAGAGACCTGGTTCTCTCCCAGAGCCAAAGCTCAATACAAATTATTTCTCGATATCCTACATACTCTATTCTCCCCATTTTATAACCTACATTTTACCATAAACGACTCCACTCATACAAGGTAATTATTAACTAGGTAATTATGGCTGATGGAGTTTTCCTATTCTCACCCAACATCTTTCCCGAAATATTCCGTAAATCAAGGTAATTAGTAACGGTCATTTCCTTTCTTGCGACGTACATAGGTGTACCTAATTGGTGGTCTATCATTATCCGTTACCCAAACTTTCACCTTGTCCTCAAGGGGAAACTGTGGAAACTGTTGTTGAATGGTTTCAAACTTCTCCCAAGTGATCTCAAACTGTGGCAAATCTTTCCATTGGATCAGAACTTCAACAAGAGTGGTACCACCAGTGTCTAGATTGCGCACTCCAAGAACTTCAATAGGCTCTACTAGCAATTCCAGGTCAGGCAACAATTATGGTAGCAAGAGGGGAGAAGAATTGGTCGCCCCATGGGCTCGGCGAAGCTGGGATACATAAAAGACTGGGTGGATGGACGAGTTGGGAGGTAAGGACAACCTGTGCGTCACAGTGCCCACACAAGCCAGAATTTCAAATGGTCCATAGAAACGTGGAGTGAGTTTTTCGTTGCGCAGTGTTGCCAAGGATTTCTGTCGTAACTTCACGAAAACTTTCTCCCCCACTTTAAACTCTTCCTTTCGTCGCTTCGCATCGGCCATGGTCTTCATCTTCGGCTGGGCACGCAAGAGATGCATTTTGAGCTCGTCTAACTGGGCGTCGCACTCTTCCAATAGCTGCTCTACTGAATAGACCAAAAGTACCCCCTGTTTTGTAATGGATGAAGGGTGGCGGATCCCGCCCATAGAGTGCTTTGAATGAGGTACAATTAATGGTGATATTGTACGTGGTATTATACTAGTATTCCGCCCAGGCTAACCATTTGCACCAAACCCGCGGTTTTTCCGAGACGTAACATCGTAAATATGTTTCTAAGCAGCAGTTCACCACTTCAGATTGCCCGTCTGTTTGAGGATGATAAGCTGTACTATATCGCAATTCTAATCCCTCTAGGCGAAATAATTCTTTCCAAAAATGACTCAAAAACACTCTGTCGCTATCAAAGATGATTGTGTTAGGTATCCTATGCAAGCGCACGATTTCTTGAGGTAATAGCGCCGCCACTGTCTTAGCTGTAAATGGGTGTTTCAAGGACAAGAAGTGGGCATATTGGTCAACCTGTCCACCACCACTAGTATCGTATCCATACCTTCTAACTTGGGCAACCCTTCTATGAAATCTATGATTAAATCCTCCCATACCTGGTTAGGTAAAGCTAGGGGTTGTATCAACCCTGCCGGTGACATGGACATAGATTTGTTTCTTTGACACACCGGTGTACCCACTTGGAAACGGCCCCGCACATGCCTACCCAGAAAAAATCAATGTTTATTCTCTTATAATTGTGTTCTTCCCCAGAATGGCCACCTATAGGAGATTAGTGATACTCCTTCAGAATAGAGGGTAGTAGGGTGGAATTTTTGGGCAACATCAAACGCCCCTTGTAGCAAACCTAATCATTTGCTAAGGAAAATCTTGTAGCTCACACTCTTCCCTGTTGCACCCTTGACTTTCGTAAAAAATTCGTCTCTATCAATTTCTCGCTACAATGTCTCCCAATCTAGCTATTGTGTGCCAAAAAGCTGGTTTAACTCCGGAGGAGGTAGCACCCTGGACAATGCGTCAACCATCTTGTTGCTTGCTCTTGGTTTATATTGAATTTCAAAGTTATATCTCGATAGCTTGGCCATCCATTTTTTATAGTCCAATGTCACGATTCGCTGCTTTAATAAGTGCTCCAAACTCTGTGGATCCGTGCGAACTATGAATTTCCTCCCAAGTAGGTATGATAAGCAGGTATGACAGCCATTTCTGAATGGCTAAGACAATAGCCATTAATTCTTTTTCACAGATCGAACGTAGCTTCGCCTGTTGCCCTAGCTCCTAGCTATGGTAAGCCACCGGTCGTTCTTCTTGCATCAGGACGGCACCTAACCCATACCTAGATGCATCGGTTTCAATGATGAATGGCTTGGTGAAGTCTGGGAGGGCTAAAACAGGAACCCTAGTCATAGCTTTTTTGAGAGCCTCAAATGCCTCCATAGCCGCCGTATTCCGCCCGAAACGGTCTTTCTTCAAATGCTCTGTAAGAGGCCTCGCAATCGACCCATACCCCTTGACAAACTTACGGTAATACCCCGTAAGTCCCAGAAAGCCTCGCAACTCTCGAATTGATTGCGGTATTGGCCACTTGAGCATGACTTGTATTTTGGAATTGTCCACCTCTATGCCGTCACCTGATATCAAGTGTCCCAAATATTCCAAACAGTTACAAGCAAAGGAACACTTCTTGTGGTTTGCATATAGCTGATACTTGGCGAGAAGCTGTAAGACCACCGCCAAGTGGTGTGCATGTTCTGCCATACTACAGCTGTACACTAAGATGTCATCAAAAAATACTAACACGAAGTGACGAAGGTGTGGACGAAAGACTTGATTCATGAGTGGTTGACATGTTGCGGGTGCATTAGTTAGCCCAAATGACATGACCAAGAACTCGTAATGACCTTTGTGGGTTCTAAAAGCCGTCTTGGGGACATCCTCGGGCCGTACTCGGATATGATGGTACCCAGACTTCAAGTTAAGCTTGGAGAACACCGTCGCTCCATGTAACTCATCCATCAACTCATCGATTACTGGTATGGGAAATTTGTCGACCATGGTCTTCCTGTTCAGGGCACAATAGTCCACACAAAATCTCCAACTCCCGTTTTTCTTTTTTACTAGTAGGACCAGACTTAAAAATGGGCTCACACTAGGCTGTATGATCTTGGCTGCCGACATTTCCTGTACTAACCGTTCAATCTCCTCCTTTTGCACCTGGGGGTAACGGTAAGGGCGTACGCTGATAGGCGAGGTCCCTTCCTTTAAGGTTATGGTATGCTCCTTTCCACGGAATGGTGGTAATCCCATGGGCATCTCGAACACTTCTTTGTAATTTTCCAATACCTTCTAGATCTCATGGGGGATAGCAGCCTTCTATGCTTTGATGACCCCTATAGCGCTAAGGTCCACTACATTCCCACCTCCTTCATGTCTAATGGTGCGATACATGTCTTTGAGGGATACCCGTGTTTTATCTAGAGAGGGATCCCTTTGTAAACTTACTGGTGTATTTCCCACATTGAATTTCATAGAATGAGTCTTCCAATTAATGTGAGTTACCCCCAAAGTCTCCAACCATTGAATTCTCAGGATGACATCAGTACTTCCCAGATTCAGAGGTAGAAAGTCCTCTACTATCTCTATCCCTCGTAAAAGTAGGCCTACTCGGCATATCCCTCGAGTTTTGGTGGCTAAGCCTATTCTCAAAATCACCCCGTAAGGTTCGATATTAGTGATGGGGAGCCTCAGTACTGATACAAGCTCGTTGGAAATAAAATTATGTGACGCCCCACTGTCAATAAGTACGACCACCTTTTGGTTACTAATCTCGCCTGCCAGTTTGAGCGTCTTGGGCGAGGTGAGTGAGTCCTACCACTGAATTTAAGGACACCTTTACCACCTGATTTTCAGCTTCCTCCACTTCCACCAGCTTGGTCGCCTGTTCCTCTTCTTGAACCTCATCTTCCGCTGCTTGTGTCTACGCTTCATACTCTTGGAGCAGAACCACTTGTAGTTTTTTGCTTCTTTCAATGATGTCCTGGTGAAAAAAATTCGCTTAATTTATAACAAAGGCTGCGATCTCGTTTATACTGCAATTTCGCCTCCGTTAATTTTCGAAATCCTCCCCCTTCGTGAGCCTTTGTTGGAACCGTGGTTTCCACTGTCGTAGTGCTTCGTCCTGCCGGAGTTTTGACGGGTGGGTAATTAGAGTGCCCAAGCCCACATGAATAAACGGGCCCAATTGAGGCTCGGTTACCCTTGAGCTCTAAATTTTTCGCTTCAATTTTCATTGCCAGGTCCATAGCACTTTCAAGCCCATTTGGGCCCAATAGCTTCAACTCGGCCCTAATGTCACTCCTTAGCCCATTTATGAATGTGGACTACAACACTTGTTCAGAGAGGTCTTCTAATATTGAGGTCAATTGCTCAAACCTTCTTCTGTAATCCCTCACTGTTCCACTTTGCCTCAGAGCTAGGAACTCCTCATACCGTGAGCCATTGGGAAGAGATCAGAACCGCAGTAGGAGCTGCGATCTGAGTTCCTCCCAACTCAGGAATGTCCTTCTCTTGTTCTCCCATCCAAACCAATCCAGAGCTTCGCCTTCAAAGCTGATGATGGCCGTCTCTAGCTTCTCTGCGTTGGTCAATCAGTGCAAGGTGAAGTATCTCTTTGCCTTTAGTATTTAGCCGTCGGGGTTCTCTCCATCAAAGGAAGAAAGTTTGATTCTTTTAGGCCGGAGGTCCCATCGCGCAGCCTAAGTCTACTCCTTGCGATGGCCGCTTGCCGGCGGCGCCGCTCGCCTATTCTCGTACCCATGCTGACGCCGTAGCCATCGCACGTCGTCCGACAGTTTCGCAACGTCGTTCGCGGTCATCGAACACCCAGATTGCGTCGGCGGCATCGTTCCCTTGCCCTGGTACTCTCGTCGACTCCATCGCATGTCGTCAGATAGCCTCGCAACGTCGTTCACGCTCGTCGGTTGTCTAGATCTCTTTGGCGAGCAATCCGCCGCCCTTGCCAATGTCGGCGCACGTTGTCCCGCCGCCTTGCGACTTCGTTCGCCCAGATCTCGTCGTCGACTCGATTCTAGCCCTGGGCTTCACTTTCTAGCGTTGCTTCGTTCTGAACCTTTAGAAGCTGATCGATTTTTCCAGCCAACGCTGTGAGTCCTTGCTTCAGATTAGGTATTTTCATCATCTCCTTCTTGATTGCTCCTAACTCCTCCTGAACAGTGTTCACGGTTCCTTCTACTGTTTCAACCCGAGCATCCATCATTGTCACCATAGGCCCAAAACTTGTTGTGATGCCAAATGATGAACCCTAGGTTTATTGATAACGGGGAATCAACAGATTGAGACAGAAAGACATGAATTTTATTGAAATCAAATAAACAAACAAATACCCTAGGTATTCGAGAGACTTGATTCTCTCCCAGAGTCGAAGCTCAATACAAATTATTTCTCGATATCCTACATATTCTATTCTCCCAATTTTATAGTATACCTCTTACCATACGCAACTCCTCTCATACAAGTTAATTATTAACTAGGTAATTATGGTTGAAGGGGCTTTCTTATTCTCACCCAACATCTTTCCTGAAATATTCTGTAAATCAAGGTAATTAGTAACGGTCATTTCCTTTCGTGCGACATACATAGGTGTACCTAATTTGGCGGTCTATCAGCTTACCACAATACTTTCTATTATTGTTCTCATCTATATTACTATATACGCATTAGCTCACTTTTGAACAATGCCTACGACTGCCTTGTGATCCTCACCCATCCCCTCCCAACCCCAAAAGTTAATTTCCCTCTTCAGTTCTTTCTCTCACCAATGATTGCAGTCTCTCTCTCTCTCTCTCTCAACTGCCACCACTTCAGGCATACATTCTGCCACTGCCACTGCCACTGCCACCTCACCAGGAACCACCATCCAACTATCTATCCACTAGGTCTTAGGGTGATTTGAATTTCAATTAGATGAATTATACAATTTGAATTAGGTTATGGTTAAAACTTATATGGAAGACATACCTTAAATCTATCATCGCTTTTCTGTTCATTTTCAGTTTTATGTGACATTAAATCCATCTCCAGTTTTTCGTTCATTTTTGCTTTTATGATCATAAATCAGAATCCAATCTAATTGGTTCGGAATGAAACCCTTGATAAATGGTTTTCTTCAATCAAATTCCTAGTCGGCTGTCATTGAATTTTTAACTGATTTGTGGTGTTTACATATGCTGCTTTCAAGATTGAGAGAAAATTATTAAAAATTAGGTTTAATTGTGAGTTCATAATTTCAGGAATGGTGGAATAAAAAAGTCAAGAGAATTAAATTAAAATTAGTGTATTTAGGAACACCATGTATAAGTAAATCAACATATGGGAATATTGTTGACCGTTGTTGGCAAACTCGTACATGGCTCGGTTTTAGGTCCAAAAATGTGTTACTTTTCCGTGTTATACTCTTGATGCTTGACACAACTAGCTTTTCAAATAAAAATTGTAAACCCCTTTGAGCTGAGGTTTTCTTTGTCGTAGGTGTCAAATAATTTGTGGTTTTTTGAAAAGAAAACTTGTTTGGTGTATTTCATTAAAATGTGATTTGTTTAAAAATGGGTTTGTTTGAACTTTGTCGTGACAACGGGTGATTTTTTTTGGGCTCCAAAAGCCCACTACTTTTCAAGTTTATTCCCATTTTTTTTTTATTTTTTTTATTTTTTAATGAAAACCCCAATTCTAAAAATATATTATTTTTATGACAAAAATATCCATCAATTAATTTTTTTAATAATAAATATGAATCACCATGGAAAATATTCAATATCCTGTCACAAATACAGTAAATATTTTTGTCACCGCCATTATCACAGTAAATATTTGTTGTCGCATCGCCGCCACTGCAACAAATATTTGATAACCACTGTCACCACCCCAACGAATATTTACTGTCAGCACCCCAACGAATATTTACTGTCATCGCTATCACCACCACAACAAAATGTGCTTTGAGCATTTCATTAAAATGTGATTTGTTTAAAAATGGGTTTGCCTTTAACTCTGTCATGACAAGTACACTACTACTAATTTGTCATCAGGTGCTAAAAGATCATTTCATTGAACTGATGTCCATGGAAGCTCCAAATGATGTTTCAACAATCTTGGAACCAGAAGCGGAAGCTTCCACTTTGATCTCTAAATCTTTCTGGGACGTGGCGTCCCCTGTTTCTGGAGTGATAGGTATAGATTCTTTGTCTTCAAAGAAGGGTAAAAAAATTGAAACAGGCAAGGAATTGTGTGGGAAATATTCTAGTTTTAATTTCATCACAGCTGTAGCTGTTCTTATCCTCTCCATCGTCGTGGGCCTAGTGGTTTTTTTTCTCAGGGCGTCGTAGTTAAAAAAATGAATCTTCAATCGCCAATCCTTCCTTGAGTTTTGATCAATGTTCTATATTTAATATGTTTGCAGTGTCGTTACTGGTGAAACGCTGGTGAAGAATAGGGGATTTTTGTGCATTTTTATCTGTTGTTTCGTTATTTGGGTCGTGTCATTTTTCTTTTGCAGTTCGTTGCGCTTAGGTTTATAGTCAGCCAACAATATATTTCACTCCGGAGAAACAGGAAATTGTCATCTAATTTAGGCCCATATTTCGGGCTGTTGGACAAAGCCTTTAGTTGCTGTTGTATTTCTGATTCAGTTCCAGGTCCAATCTTGCCCAAGTGCATTTGAGGCTCAAAATAATGTGTTTTTTTTTTTTAAAAAGAAAAAATCAAATCATGTTTTCCAGTTCAAGAAATAATGTTAAGCAAACATTTTTTTTCAAAACTAATCAAACAAAAGATAAAAAAATGATTCATGCTCTTCAATATCAAACCATATTTTTTATTCCTAAATCCAAGAAAAGGGTTAAAATATTTCTTTTTTCATTAATGGCATGGTAAATCTATACCGTAGTTAACAAAAAAACAAAAAAATTCCATGCATATTCCTAAGATATATTTTCATTCTAAATATCATTCTGGCTAAACTAAATTTGGATTAAATTAGCAATTCAATCTAATGTTAAGATTCATTATATTCAAACCCACATGGGGACTGAACTTGCCAATTCAAAGTATAATCCAAGTTTCATACGATCTCTACCACTAACTAGCTATATTTCACAAACCCATCAATCAACTTATTTCCCGATCATCTGAGCACAAGTGTCACTAATTCCTCTGTAAAGTTTGAGCACGACTCCCTCAAGCTTATCGTAATGACATCAGATGTTGTATCAACTGAGCTCAGCCTTCATTTTATTGAGTTAGAGAATCCACGTCGTTCTAGCAGGGAAATTCAATCTCCCTTATATTGACCCCCACTGATGTTCTTACTCCATCAAGGTTCCTAAACACGATTCTCTCAAGTTTGTCCAAGTGACATCAGATGTACTAACGGAGCCCAGTCGCTATCTTATTGAACCAGAGAATTCACGTTGTTCTAGAATGGTTATACTACCTCCCTTATATCTTCGTAATTTCCATTGATTTTTTACTACTCTGTCTTAGCAGAATCCTCAATCTCATCATGAGATCAATTCTAACACTCTTTGGTAGCAAACAATGAAATATGAGTTATAGGCTTTGAAAAAATGGTATACATGGGACTTAGTGAAACTTTCTCAACGACGATCTTCTTGAGGAGGTATATATAAAATTTCCCCTTGGACTAAATCACCCACGGAACAAAGTCTATCTTCCCCGTCATGCATCATGTGGGCTTAAGCAAGTCCCTCATACTTGGTTTGCCAAATTCAGTACCACGATACATCAGTAATCAATTTGGCTTCACTTTTACCTCACATAACTCTACCCTTTTCATTCTCCAGACTAAGAAAGACATTAACCTCCTCCTACTCTATGTTAATGATATGGTCATTACTGGTGACGATCTTTAGGGTATCTTAGATCTCAAGAAATTTCTCATACTCAATTGGAGATAAAAGATCTCGGGCCTATGACTTATTTCTTTCCCTGGAGATCTCTCATGGCACATCTTGTTACTTTCTTTCCCAAGTAAAGTTTATTTTTGATATATTGTATAAGCTAGTATCATTGATCTGGAGACTGGCAATACTCCTATCGAGCCGAATATTCAACTTACTTCATTGGACGAGACTTTTTTTTTTTTTTTTTTTTCAAATGTTACTTCATACCGTCAATTAGTTGGTAACCTAGTATATATTACAATGACACGCCCAGACATCGCTTATGCAGTTAATCAGGTCAACCAACTCTTATCTGCACCACAAACTTTTTATTCCTTAGTAGCTTTGTGTATTTTGCAATACATTAAGCAGTCACTCTTTCATAGTTTCCACTTTTCTTCATAGTCCTCTCTACTTTTACATGCCTACATAGGCATTGATTGGGCCAAAGATTCCATTGATCAACGCTCTATTATGGGATGTCATTTTTTCCTTGAAGACTATCATTTTGTGGCAAAGTAAAAAAACAATTGTTATCGCTCGATCTAACACAGAAGGAAAGTATCATGCTCTTGATAACGGCGTTCAAGAATTACTTTGACCACGACGGTTACATAATTACATGGGAGTGCTTTCACCCAATGCGACCACTATTTATTATGACGATCAAAATGACATTTAAATTGCTTACAATGACGTTTTCCACAAACGCATCAAATACATCGAAATTTATTGTCACTTCATCCATCATCACATTCTTCAGAATACTACTAGCCTCCACTTAATCAGATCTACTAATTAAATTACACATATTTTTACTAAGACCTATTGTTAGCCCCTAACAACGCTGGAGGACCAATCGGCACTGACTAGGTGCACTTTACTACCAGACATGATGCATGCGACACAAATGAGATGTTGACAACAAAGGCACCAACATGGTGCATGTCGGTGGACATTGGCGTTGTGGCACTACACCAACGGGTGTTGGGCAGTGGGAAAGACCTTGGTATGACACCAAGGTAAGGCAACACAACGTGGATGCAACGCTATGTTGTGGATAGTGTTATGTGCGCAGTATGACAAATTGTTGGGCACGACGGTACATTTTGGTGCAAAAAATGCATACGACACTGGGAAGTCGTTGGGTGTAATGACGCAACAAGTAGAACGTGGGCGTAAGACACGTTTTGACCCTGCGGGTGCATGGCGAAGTGTTGACGAACGTCGACATAACTAAGGGAACGAGACAGCAAATGGGCAAAACGTTGGAACGATGCAAAAACGCTGAAAATGAGGTCTAGCTCATGATAAGTTAAAGGACTGGAAGTTACAGACATATGCAATGCATGTTGAGTAGTTTCTGGAGCAGTTTTGGACAGTTTTCAGGCTGGAAAACTACTGTGTTGGGTGCTGGACATGTGTCGAACAGATGTCAAGAGTCTGCCTATGCAATTGGTGCTGTCAACTGCCATAATTATCTATAAATAGTTATGGTAGTCTGATTTTGTAAGCAATGAGTGCGTTCTTGTGGATTTCATACCGATATTGTAATCTGATTCCTTGTTTCCTTAGTTATAATATAAGATTGAGTTTCCCCGTAAACGTTGTTATGCCATTGCGCGAGTGCATTTGGATACTTTCCTTTTCGGTGTGCGTTTTATATATTGTCGATGTGGTTCCGTCGCGTTGCAGAACATTCACGGGGATGACTAGTTGGTGTGCAACTAGGCCATCACTCGGTTACAATTTTCACGGGAAAAATTTGACTTGTGATAGTGGGTGTCGGAGCAGGGCTACAAGATAGCTCTTGCGTCAAGTGTAAGCAGCAGACTTGAAGTGTTGGAAGGCTACGTCGGTGCGCCAACGTCTGGCAACGAGGTAAATTTGTTGGTCCAGAATGCTGAATTCGGATCGATATTGCAAATCTTCAAGTCACTTTCGATGAATTTTGCAGCGACACAACATCCATAATCAAGTCCATGGCGGAGGACATGATCATGCTGACCGATTTCTTGAAAACTAACCTCAAAAACGTTGAGGAAGAAGTTGATGTTTTGAAGAAGGTCGTTGCTGGGCAAAGTATGACGTGGGACGGACCAACACGGATGAAAGTATCGGACCCAAAGGCATTTTTTGGCACACGGAGTGCCAAGGAATTGGAAAATTTCTTATGGGACATAGAGCAATATTTTCAGATTGCTCATGTTCCTGACGATGAGCAAATGTTTATGTCAAGTATGAACATGGCCAGTGATGTGAAGCTGTGGTGGCAAATGCGTGTAGAAGACAGTACACGTCCAACGATAACGACGTGGGCTGATTTGAAGAAAGAAGTGAAGGAGCAGTTCCTACCGACGAATTCGAGTTGGGTGGCTCGGGATCAATTGTGGAGACTCAAGCACACGAACTCGGTGCGTAAGTATGTGAAATGGACTCGATGCGTGAGTATGTGAAAGAATTCACATCCTTAATATGGATGTAAAAAACATATCGGAGGACGACAAGCTGTTCAATTTTACCTCGGGCTTGCAAGCATGGGCACAAGCTGAATTTAGGTAGCAGGGTGTACGAGACTTGCAGACTACCGTGGCAGCGGTAGACAACCTTACTAATTACAACTTGACGAGGGACGGTAGCGGATTAGACTGAAAGTCAGGTAGGAAAGGCAAATAAAAGATGAACAAGAGACCAAAAGAATGGAAGAACAAAGGTGGGGAGACCAATGTCGCTAAAGGTTCCTATTCAAAATCACAATCAACGACAGCTGCGAGTAAAAGCCGGGGTTGTTTTATATGTGACGGTCCTCACTGCGCGAGGGACTGTCCAAAGAAAGAGAAACGGACGGCGCTAGTTCTTGAAGAATCAGACGATGAAGGCTCTGAACATGGGATGCCACGCGTCAACACGATGTAGTTAGTGAACAACAGATAGACTGAGTGTGGTTTGAATTCAGGTAAGTAAAGAACCTGACTTGGGACGTAGAATGCTAGAAACTGTCTTATGTTCTATACTGAAAAATAACCAGAGGCGGCTGGTTATCTTGGGTTTCCAAACAAGGTTGTTGTGGGAGTAACGGGCTGGTGGTCAGTCCGGTTACAAAGATGATCTCTGATAATCTCGTTGCAATGCATTGCAACATTATGAAACTAAGGCTGCGAGCAGATTGAAAAGACTGTGGCAGTAACTTTGGTATAGGTGTATACCAAAACCAATGGGTCGAATTGGGATCCATCTAACGAGGACGTCAGATTCTTTTGGTGGGGGTGGTTTGTTAGCCCTTAACAACGCTAGAGGACCAATCGACATTGATTTGGTGCACTTTGCTACCGGACATAGTGCATGCGGCACAAATGAGGCGTTCGCAATAAAGGCACCAACATGATACACGTCGGTGGGCAGTGGTATTGTGGCATAACACCAGCGGGTGTTGGGCAGTGAAAAAGACCTTGGTGTGGCACTAAGGCAAGGCAACACAACGTAGGTGTGACGCTACATTGTGAACAATGTCATGTGCGCTACATGACAAACTGTTGGGCACGTAGGTGCATTTTGGTGCAGAAAATGCATATTGTGTTGGGAAGTTGTTGGATGCAACGACGCAACAAGCAGAACGTGGGCGCAAAACACGTTTTGGCCATGCGGGCGGTATGACGAGGCGTTGGCGAGCGTTAGCATGACCAAGGGAATGAAACGGCAAATAAGCAAAACATTGGAACGATGCAGAAACGCTAGAAATAAGGTTTAGCTCGTGGTGAACTAAAGGACTGGATGGTGAGCAGTTTTATACACTTTTCAGGCTGAAAAACTATTGTGCTGTGTTCTGGACATATGTTGGACAGAAGCCAAAAGTTTGCCCATGCAGTTGGGGTTGTCAACTGTCATAGTTCTCTATAAATAGTCATAATAGTCTTATTTTGTAAGTAGTGAGTGTGTTCTTGTGGATTTCATACCCATACTGCAATATGACTCCTTATTTCCTGAGTTATAATATAAGGTTGAATTTTTCAGTAGATATTGTTGTGTGGGTGCGTTTTGATATTGTTTGCTTCGGTGTGCATTTTACATATTGTCGATGAGGTTCTGTTGCGTTGAATGATATTCACAAGGCTAACTAGTTGGTGCGCAATTAGACCATTACTCGGTTACAATTTTCGCAGTGAAAATTTGACCTATGACATCTATCCACCCAAACTCTTCCACACATCACTTTCCAAACTCAAGTTGCCATTAACTTTACCACCTTAAGTTGAGGAGAAATGTTATTATATGAATCTTAGCCCTTTATGTTACTTAGAACCCAATACACCAAACCTTATTTCTTGCTTATATATATATAATTCACACATATCAATACTTATCTCATATTCTCTCAATATTCAGCATGTCGATTATTCTCACATTCCTTTTCTCTTCAAATTATGTATTTTAACTATTTAGGGTTTCAGCAATGCACTGAATAATGAGCATTATACACATTTTTTTGCAGAAATAATGCATCCTCCAACTGACAAATTTGTAGAGAAAAAAAATCTCAGCGTGCAGCCCAATCTAAGCTGACAGGCCATGTATAGTCATGGACTGCCATTTTTTGACAGTACCGGAGGCCAAAAATCCGGCATACCCGGACATCCATAGCCAAGACATGTTCAGATTTCTACTATTCATCCACATTAACATAAATCTTGGTTTACCCAGGTTATTTTCATATTAAAAAAAAATGGATGAGCAAAGTGTACTCCCTCGAATAAAGGGCCAATAATTTGTGGACTAGCCGAAGAATCAGGCCTGTGGTAACCTACTACCTGTCTTGGGGCATGCTCCAAAATATCCACATACACTCCAATTTATACATGTAATTGGACTGCAAGTCAAATTTATGTGTGCCCCGTTTTGGTCCAAAAACATGAACTCTTTTTTTTTTTTTCACTTTGACAACTCGACGCCTGGATGATTAAGCTTTGGCAACATCGCTACTCGCTAGGGAGATCAGCACCACTTGGGATTTTTCCAGGATAGTTAGTTGTTGAAGTATCCGATCCAATATCACTGCACCATTCAAATTTAAATTAAATAAAGGAAGTTATAAAAATTGAGAGAGGAGGCAAAAGTGCCACATTCTCTATCTGTTTATTACTATTGAAACAGACTCACCTTCTGTCAATAATAACCATGGAACGAAGTTCACAATTGTTAAACCTGAAACAACAAACGTTTGATTATTAGTTACCAAAAACACATGATTGTGTTATTATATTTATTAAGTATTAAAGGTAAAATATTCTTTTATTTTTTTTCTAGGTCTTGGTACTGTAACCTGTTACAATAATTGGGAGAAAATATAAAACGATTGTATTGATATGTAAGAAATGTAAATATTACAGACATGTCTATATATAGACAATGACAGGGGTTCGACTTAGTGGGCCTAAGACTTAACTTAGTGAGCCAAGGCCTATATACATGTATTAACATGCACTCTCAAACTCAAGGTACTAAAACAGATGCGGGATTGAGTTTGAAAAGCAAAGTATGAAAGTGTCAGGACGGATGGGCCTTCGTAAAAAAAATTGTTGCATGTTCGGTAGAACGGATGACGTGAACACGAATAATATTCTGGAGAATATGATGATGGATGAAGTGACAATCAATCACGATATGTTTGGTGCGCTCGTGGACAACGTTATTGTAGGAGATCTGAAGAAAACTCATTTTGTTACAATTTAGAACAGTAGCAGTATGGAAGGAGACTTTCATGTGAGCGAGGAGCCAACGAAACTAAAATAATTCTTGTGTTGCGTTAGCGATGTCATGATACTCAATCTCGATACTGGAGCAGACAACTACAGTTTGTTTCTTATTGTGCCCGAAAATAAGAGAGTGCCCAAGAAATAATAACAAATGGTAGAACATATGTTGGTGGGAGCCTTGACTCACTCGGCATCAGAATAAGCATGTAAGGTGAGAGTGGACTGAGCTAAGAAATGAAGTCTGAAACAAAATGCCTTTGACATACCCAAAAATGTGAAGAATAACCAAGTAGTGAGTGGTCCGAGAAGCGAACAAGAACTAACTGAGAGTAGTTATGCAACGATGTTTATGAAAAGTTGATATATGACATGGTAGATGACATCACTAGCGATGATTTGAAAGATAGAGTTGCGGAATTTTGACACGAACAGGACCAACGAAAATTAGCTCTAATACCATGTCAGACTAATTGAGAGGTGGAATATTGAGAGAGAAGATGAGACGATTGTATTGATATATGTGAACTTTACAAAAAGTGCAGAGGTCTCTATACAGACAATGGCTAGGGTTTAACCTAGTGGGACAAAACCCATATACATATATTAACATAGCCTGTATAAGTTAACTTTCCTTGATATTTTCTCTCTTTAACTTTCCTTGATATTTTCTCTCTTTTTCCTGATCTGCCCACTTATCTTTTTTGAACATCAATGAATTTTCTTAATTTGATCCACTAGAATAATGAGATGGGGGATGGGTTTTCATTTTTAAAGAATAATAAGAAGGCAATGGAGACTTACGGTCTGCATATTTCATTCTTCACCGATGGATGACAATCATTTCCAAATGCACTCAAGGTGTGAATCAAGAATCCGCTGTGTGTAACCACCGCTATCTCTTTCTCCTTTCGCGTCCACAACCTACACCCACATTTAAAATCCAAAAAAACAAAATTAAACAAGAAAACTAGGATTCGTAAGGTACTAGTTGCAGCCCCATCTCTGCTAACAATTATGATCACTTGATCAAATAGAGATGTGCATGATGTAGTAGAAGGAATGAAAAGTATTACCAGTTCATGAACTCCATTCCCCTAGCAGCTAATTCCTCATTAGTCTCTCTGACATTCTCCTTCCATAAAATGTCGGCGTCATTCTCCATCTGAAAAAATTCCAAATATTACTGTCAAAAATGGGTTGTTGCAGAACACAGATCAGAAACATGAACCAACCTGATTATGAACAGAAGATAAAATTTACAAAAAATTCTTTTTTATTTTTAATTTAACGTTAGATAACAAAACTATGAAGAGGTCCTCACCAGAGAAAAATCAATTGCAGGAAAAAGGGGCTTGTACTCACTGACGCTTCTTCTCTTATCGCACCAATGAATTCCCTGCATTATGAAAATAATACACAACATAAGTGAACTTTGGACTCGAATGAAATTGAAACTACAAAACAGAGGGAAATAGTATTGGCTATGTGTTCCCCTATTTTGTTTTCGGGTGAAAATGGAAACTGGAATCAGAATTCATGTTCACAAAAACAGTCTCTCTGATTGCTCAAGCTATTGCTGCGTCCACCTCATCCCAACATAGGAGATTCCATGGGCTACCCCATTCAAAAAAGAAAGAAAAAACTTCGTGCAACATGCAGCTTTTACAAATATTAACAAATAAATTTAAGAGCACGAAGCTAGAGGACGGAGAAAAACACGTCTCATTATAATTAATGAAGGAAAAGAAACAATGATTTCACAAGAAAAAGGAAGTTTTAAAAACTCATCGTTATTCCTATAAGGTTCGTAGAATCCGCATATGTGAGAGGAGTTATAGAGAATCAACACCATGGAAACTTAAGGCACTGCAAATTATTTTTAGGAAATTTTAAGAAGAAAAGAAGTGCGCACAATAGGACCATGCAAGTGCTGCAGTAACTTTACATTTGCTAGAATTTCAATAAAATTGATTACATAAAATCATTTGTAATGAAAAAAATTGAAGTTTGTGATAGCTATAAAATAAAATAATGTTTTTAAAAGAAAAATCCAACATCGTTGCACAATGCAAATGAGTTGCCTCATACTACCCACATTTCTGGTATTTAACAAAACTTACACAAGCAAAAAACATGTAAAATAAGGGAGCATTGTTTAGATATATGTATTCTAAAACTTACAGGAGGATAAATTTTATTTTACCTTTTTTATTTTTATTTTTTTTAAAAAAAAGAGGAGAATTGTAAAAAGAACAAATCTGGGAATCATTATATAAATGTCACATACCAAATGTTCTCGACAACGCTCCACAGCAATGAAAGGAGGGCAGCTGAGACTTGAAATTGCTGGACGGTCACTGTTTCCAGCATTCGCCACCATTAATGGAGGCACATCTACACCATTGGTATAACCTCCACCTCCAAACACCCCAACTGCTGTTTGCATGGTCCTGCAAAGTAACAAGTAGAAACATATTGGAACATTTGCCCTCCCCTTCCCATTATTAGTAGTTAAAACTAGGGAGAAAAACAAAAACACCTACCAAAAGAATTTAACATATTCCCACCCCTCTTGTTTTCTCACTCCCTCTGCTGTTTGATTCTTCTTTGTTGGTTGGAGTAGGCCAGTGGAATTGGTAAGTCAAGTTACTATCTATACCAACACAGTTTGTACCATTTTAAAGAAGTGAATCGGAACGCTAACACAAATCATGCAAGGCACTTGATATTACTTAAACAGAACACACGTCAAAAAGTCGAATAAAAACTAGACAGTCTACATGGGTCTAGCAGTCGAGGTAACCATAACCGCTACATCTGACTGAAGGTTTGTCTTTCATAAAAACCCCAATTTTTTTGTTCCAAACTCCTGATGGCAAGGATGATAAAGGAACCTCAAAGGCACAAATTTTTCCTCCGTAGTGTTACAAATACATGGAAAATTCCGCCTGTGGGGTTTGATATTTTATTCCTTATACACAGCCGGTCCCAAACCCGGGTAAAGGAGGAGGGTTGCGTTAGGTAGCTGACAGTCAACAGAAAACTTTGTTAGAACTTTTATGACATGAATCCAATGATATTAAACGTTGGGGCGTTCCTTACTGACGACGCGCTACATTTCCACTACCCGGATGTAGTGAATAATGGGTTAGGATGGGCTAGGGCGTTGTCTGGAAGCGATGCTCCGTGTTTTTGCCCGGATACGATGTCAAATGAACAAGGGTTGCCGCATTATGATAGACGGATACGAATAAAGAAGTTAGTCCATGAGAATAAGCTTAGGTTGACAACTTGGAATATAGGAACGCTGACGAGTAAGACTCGAGAATTGGTGGATTTGATGTGTGGGAAAATGATTAATATTCTATACTTGCAGGAAACTAAGTGGGTAGGAAAGAGGTCTAGAGAAATTGAGAGTACGAAATATAAATTACAGTATATGGGGAAACAAACATAGGAATAGGGTGGACATCATGGTAGATAGGGATTTAAAGGATAGCATTGTTGATATTAGGAAAATTGGCGATAGAATGATGGTTGTGAAACTAATGTTGGAGGAGAGGTGATTAACGTTATTAGTGTGTAGTTGTGTATGCTCTCCAAGTTGGATTGCAAGAAAATGTTAGATGAGAATTTTGGGAGAAGATGGACGAAGTCGTTCAAAATATACCTAACCAAGAAAAAATATTTATTGGGGGAGACTTGAATGGACATGTCGGAAAGGAAATGGGGACTTTTGAGAAAGTACATGTGGTTATGGATTTGGGGAGATGAATGCAATGGGTGAGATGATTTTAGATTTTGCTATGGCGCATGATTTAGTTCCTCTAAATACATACTTCAGGAAAATGGATGAACATCTTATTACATTTAAGAGTGGTTAGAGAAATAGCCAGATAGATTTTGTCCTTACTAGGGAAGTGATCGTTTAATATGTAAGGACTGTAAAATCATATCCGGAGAGAGTATTGCTACCCAACATAGACTAATAGTAACTGATTTCAAGTTTCAGGGGTGGAAACGAGAGTCTAAGATAAGTAGGCATGCAAGGATACATTGGAGAGATCTAAGAGGTGAAAAATAGAGTTGTTTAAGGATAAAATTAGTAATGATGAGTTATAAAAGAGACATGAGGATGTGAACAAAATATGGATTGATATGGCGAGTCGTATTACAGAGATAGGAAGATAAGTTTTAGAAGTTTGTAGATGAGGAGAACCACGATATAAAGAAAGTTGGTGGTGAAATGAGGAGATCCAAAAAGCCGTTCGGGATAAGAAAATAGCTGTTAAAGAGAGAAATGAATGAGAAGGCTTAACCATTGTGTTAGCCTTTCCATCTATTTATAATAATAATTAGAGAACGATACAAGAGACGCTAAACAATGTGGGAAACCCTAAACAGTATTGGTAAGACATAATTACCCTTTTTAACACTCCCCCTCAAGTTGGAGCATATATATTGTATGCTCCTAGCATATTACAAATATACTTTATCCTTGAGCCCCCCAACGGTTTAGTGAATAAATCAGCTAATTGATCAGCTGACTTTACATGTTTAGTTTCAATCTGCTTCTGCAATACTTTTTCTCGAATGAAGTGGCAATCAACTTCAATATGTTTTTCCTCTCATGGAAGATTGAGTTGGATGCAATGTGAAGTGCTGCTTGATTGTCATATACCAGATCCATCGGTGAAGAGTATTCGAATCCAAGTTCTTCCAACAAATGTTTCAACCAAATTAACTCACAAGTAGTATGGGTCATCGCCCTGTATTCCGATTCTGCACTTGACTGTGCCACAACTGTCTGTTTTTTACTCTTCCAAGAAATGAGATTACCTCCAACAAACACACAATACCCAGTAGTGTACTTTCTATCTGAGGGAGATCCGACCCAATCTGCATTTGTATATCCCTTAATTCGAGTGTGACCGAAGTTCTGGTACAACAAACCACATCCTTGAGAACCTTTAAGATATCGAAAAATATGAATTACTGCATCCCAGTGATAAGTCGTGGACAATTCAAGAACTGACTGATAACACTCACTGCAAAAGAAATATCTAATCTAGTAACTGTCAAATAGTTCAACTTCCCAACTAACCGTCTATATTGCGCTGAATCTGTCAATGGTACACCTTGATCTGCCAATAGTTTGTTGTTTGGATCCATAGATGAATCAATCAGTTTAGCTCCTAGCATTCATGTTTTACTCAACAGATCAAGAACATATTTCCTCTGATACAAGTAAATACCTTGACTTGATCGAGCAACTTCAATCCCCAAAAAATACTTCAATTGACCCAAATCTTTGATTTGAAACTTGCTATGCAAAAACATTTTGAGTTTTAGAATACCCTTGTGGTCGTCTCCGGTAATCACGATGTCATCCACATACACAATTAACAATATTCGTCCTACTTTACTGTGCCTATAGAATACAGAGTGATCAACTCCACAATGGCGAAGACTAAATTCGGTAACCACTTCACTGAATCTCTCAAACCATGTTCGAGAAGACTGCTTGAGTCCATAAATGGATTTCTTCAAGCAACATACCAAATTAGACTCCCCCTGAGCAACAAACCCAGGAGGTTGCTCCATGTATACTTCCTCAGTCAAATCACTATTTAAGAATGCATTCTTGATATCAAGTAGATGCAACGGCCAACGAAAGGTAGCAGCCAAAGAGATGAACAAGCGGACAAAAGTGAGTTTGGCAACGGTAGAAAAGATCTCAGAATAATCAAAACCATATACCTGAGTGTAACCTTTGGCAACTAAACAAGCCTTGAGTCGATCAATGGTGCCATCCGGATGAACTTTGACTGTGTATACCCATTTACATCCAACTATTGTTTTGTCAGGCAGAAGCGAGGCGAGATCCCAAGTACCATTCTGAAGTAAGGCTAGCATTTCCTCTTCCATTGCGATCATCTAACCAGGGTGAGTAAGAGCTTATGTGACAAACTTTGGAATAGAAACTAAAGATAGAGAAGCAATAAAAGAAGAATATGAAGAAGATAGGTGTGCATACGAAATAAAGTTAGAAATAGGATGTTGAGTACATGTACGCTTACCCTTTCGGACAGCAATGGGTATATCCAAGTCAGATCATCTAGAGAGGATAGGCCAGAAAAGTAAGGGGTGGACTCAAAGAAGGTGACATCTGCACAGATGAAAGAGTGACGTAAAGAAGGATTATAATACCGATAACCCTTTTGTGTGTGAGAATAACCAAGGAAGACACATTTTATAGTACGAGGATCTAACTTATTCTTACCAGGAGTCAACTGGTGGACAAAACAGACACATCCAAAGATACGGGGAGGTAAAGCAAGCCAGGGTGATTGGGGAAGAAGAATAGAATGAGGGACTTTGTCATTGAGGGCAAAAGACGACATTCTATTGATCAAGAAGCAAGCTGTAAGAACTGCATCTACCCATAAGTATTTGAGAACATTCATCTCAAACATTAGAGTTCGAGCCACTTCTAGGAAATGTCGATTCTTATGCTCAGCGACTTTATTTTACTACGGTGTGTGAGGACAAGAAAACTGATGCAGTATATCAGATTGTGACATGAATGAAGTAAAGGGTTGAGAAAACTATTCTCGAGCATCGTCACTACGAAGTATATACACAGGCACATTAAATTGAGTTTTAATTTCAACACAAAAGGCAGAGAAAATGGAGAACAATTCAGAACGATCTTTCATTAAATAGAGCCATGTAACTCTAGATAAATCATCGACAAACGTGATGAAATAATGAAAGCAAATGTAGAGGCAATATGAGAAAGGCCCCAAACATCTGAATGAACTAAACTGAAAGAACTCGATACTCGAAACTGAGCTAGGGAAATAAATGAAGTACGGTGATGTTTTCCCAACTGACAAGACTCACAATCTAAGGAGGACAAATGACGTAAACTAGGAACAAATACCTTTAGATTGGCAAGACAGGGATGACCTAGGTGACAATGAATTTGGTAGGCAGATGCAACGGAAAGACAGACAGAGGGCAGGATAACAGGTGTCTCATCGTGACTGTTGAAGTAATAAAGGCCATTTTTCTCACGTCCTATATCAATCGTCTTCTGTGTTTTCAAATCCTGAATAATGACAGAATCAGGAAAGAAGCAAACAGAACAATGAAATTGTTAAGTAATCTTACTAATTGATATCAAATTAAAAGCAAACAAGAGAATATACGACATAGAGGATAAAGAGAAAGATGGTGAAAGTTCCACAGTGCCAATACCACGAACATGGATAGTGGAACCATCAGCAACAGTAACAGGGGACAATGAGGGAGATGATTGAATATGTGTAAATAGAGAAGAGGTTTCTGACATGTGATTGGTGGCAACGGAGTCTATGATCCAAGGTATAGAAGTGGAAGGATGTAAAGAAAGACATGAAATAGGGTTACTTCGTTGAGCTAGCAAAGTGATGGAGGTAGATGTCTGCTTGGGCGCCTTAAAACTGGAGGAACTGAACATACTCATCATCAGAAATTGTCTTGGGAGTTGAAGAGTTGGATGTCAGAAATTGTCTTGGGAGTTGAAGAGTTGGATGCTGAAACGGGAGCAACTTGATTATAAGTTACCACATGAACATACTTAAGAGAACGACCAACTCTGTACCAACAAGTATCTTGGGTATGGTTTTCCTTACCACAAAATGAGCAGCAACGATGTTGACTACAACAATGGCCACCTCGGCCACCTCGAAATTCATTACTACGACTTCCTCGGTCAACTCGTTTCTTTTAATCGGTAACAACTTGTACAACTTTAGACCATTGTAAGTAATTGGTCTCATTCAACTTGCGGGTTGTTAACGGTTGGGGGTAGCCGTCGACATTAGTTCCCACCAATACAATGACAAATACAAAACAACTTGACAAGGGAAACAAACCAACAACACAAACAACTGTAGGACATAAATGAAGAACATTATAAGCAAAACAATACGCATGAACATTCGGGACATTAGATCTGGTCCAAAATACTTTTGCAAATCTGGACAATTGAACGAACAGTACTCATGAACAATACTTTCTCAGATCTGGTCCAAAATACTCTCAAATCTAGACAATCTGGACAACACTCACGAACAAAACCCTTGTGTTACCATCGGATCTCGATAGAAGCAGCGGCGGCGAAGGCCCTGAGTTTGAAGTCAGAGCAATCGATCGGCAAAGGTCCGACGAGTGTCGGCGAAGCGCTGGTAATGGTCGGCGAGATTGGACAGAGGTTGCGGCGAATCAAATTTGCGAAACGATGGCTGGGAGTCGCAAATCTTGTCAAGCAACGACCAGAGAGGCATCAGGGATGGCCGGCGAAGGTCAGTGAACGTCGTGCTAGGGTTGCGGCGGCTGGGAGATGTGGGTTAGGGTTTCAGACTGGTTTTCCTTTTTTTTTTTTTTTTTTTTTTTTTTGCTTGAACCAAGGAAAGGGGAAAGGGAAAAAAAAATTAAATAATGGTTTGAACAGAACTACAGGATTAGTATCCTATAATTTGCTCTCGATACCATGTTAAAAAGAGAAATGAATGAGAAGGCTTAATCATTGTGTTAGCCTCTCTATCTATTTATAATAATAATTAGGGAACGATACAAGAGACCCTAAATAATACGGGAAACCCTAAACAGTACTGGTAAGACATAATTACCCTTTTTAACAATAGCTTATAAAGAAGGGCAAAAATATCGAAGTCGGAAGAGTTTGGAGAAGTATAAACATGCAAAAATGGAGGCGAAAAAAGTAATTAAGGAATCAAAATTTAGGGTGTATGATAATTTATATCAAAAGTTAGATACAAGAGAAGGAGAGAGGGATATATTTAAACTTGCTAGGCGACGTAAACGAAAGACTAGAGATATTGGAAGTGTCAGATACATCAAAAACACTGATGAAAAGGTACTAGTGAAAGATGAAGAGATTATGGAACGATGAAGAAATTATTTTTATAATTTATTTAATGAGAATGACGTCGGGGAATCTAGACTAGAGTTGCCTAGTTTATATTTAGATAAGATTTATAGGTTACATAGAAGAATTAGGACTTTGGAAGTTAAACTAACACTAAGGAAGATGCGAATTGGAAAAGCAGTAGGGACAGATGAAATTCCTATAGAGATGTGGAAAAGTTTGGGAGATATTGGGATAGAATAGTTGACTAAACTTATCAATGACATTTTGAGAACTAAGAGAATGCCTAAAGACTGGAAGAGGAGTATCTTAGTACCCATCTATAAAAATAAAGGGGATATTCAAAGTTGCACGAACTATCGGAGCATAAAATTTATGAGTCATACTATGAAACTTTGGGAGAGAGTGATAGAATATAGAATAAGACATGACACGAGCATAAAAGAGAACCAATATGGATTTATGCCCAGCCGATCAACCACTGAAACTCTATTTACTCAGAAGATTAATGCAAATTTATAGAGAAAAGAAGAAAGATTTACATATGGTATTTGTGAATTTGGAAAAGGCTTATGATAGGGTACCCAGAAAAATTTTGTGGTGGGTGCTAAAAAAGAAACATGTATCCAATGTGTACATCGAAGTAATTAGAATATGTATGAAGGTATAATCACTAGTGTTCAACAGGAGGAGGCGATACTTGTGCATTTCCTATTAATATAGACTTACATCAAGAATTATCTTTAAGTCCTTACCTCTTCATTCTAGTGATGGATGAACTCACAAAACATATTCAAGATGGAGTACTTTGGTATAGGTTGTTTGCGGATGACATCGCATTAGTGGACGAAAGTGGAATAGGTTTTAATACTAAGTTAGAAAGATGAAGAGAAGCGTTAGAGTCTAAAGGTTTGAAGGTTAACAGAAGTAAGACGGAATACATGCATTGCAATTTTAGTAATGCCCAGAGAGACGGTGGTGCGGTCAAAATTGAAGACGAAGAGGTGCCGAAAGTTGATCGTTTTAGATATTTAGGTTCAATGATTCAGAGTAATGGCAAAATCGAGGAGGATATTACGCATATAATCAAAGCAAGTTGGTTAAAGTGAAGAAGTGCAATTTGAGTGATTTGTGATCGTATGATTCTGTTGAAATTTAAAGGAAAATTTTATAAAACTGCTATAAAACTAGTGTTTCTTTATGGTTCAGAATGTTAGGCTATAAAAACGAATCATGTCCAAAAAATTAGGGTAATAGAAATGAGGATGCTGCGGTGGATGAATGCGAAGACGAGAATGGATAAAATTAAGAATGAAACTATTAGAGAAAATTTAAGAATAGCGCCCATCGAAAAGAAAATTAGAAAAAATCATTTACGATTGTTTGGGCATGTGCATAAAAGATCCATAGAAGCATCAGTAAGCAAATGTGATTTAATTCAAGTTCAGAGGACTACTAGAGGGAAAGGTAGATCTAAGAAGACGTTAGAGGAGACTATTAGAAATAATTTGGCAACATTAAACCTGACGGAGAGGATGATCCTTGATCGATCTCTATGGCGTAAATGAATTCATGTAGTCGACCCTACATAAGTGAGATAAAGACTTTGTTGTTATTGTTGTTACAAATACAAGGAAAAGAAAAAGAACAAATGAAAAATCTTGAGTACCTTATCCATAATAATTCCATAGGAAAGAATCCAGGACACATGGAAGTTTCTCATATTTCTGTTTAGCCTAATTATACAGGGGGTGTAAGACTGCAATTGTTCAAAGATGTAAAATCAATTTGGTGTTTGCTCATGACCTTACTTGAATCAATGAAGCCTTAACATCTGCCACCAATAAAAGTGTCATGGGTAGGCAATAGATTATTTGTCACAACACCAAAATATGGTTGGTGCATATTTGAATTTCTAACTTCCATCAATCCATTTTAAACTATGGCATGGAGCCATACCCATGAATGCCACCCGTGCACTTGTCCAAGAACTGAAGTCCAAAAAAGCTCAAAGAAACTAGGGGCAAATATCCAGAACTATGAAATGCCGAGGCACCCACAAGCCAATTGATAACATAACATGAACAAAAATCTATATCAATTGGAAATTACTTGTGTATCACTTGTTTGCCTTGTTATAATTATCATGCTAAAAGGATTTTGTAACATTTTAATTCACTGGACAACCAAATTCAGGCACGAAGCACAATGTTACACCCTTGTTGTACTTGTGCACGCGCAACACACAAACACACCAACCATTAAAAGGACACGTAGTAAGCTGTTCATATTACAAAAACAAAGGGTGGGGATGCCTCCAGCATCATGTACCTGCTCAATATGATGTAAGATGTAATGTCAAATCAGTGACGCATAAAGGTATTGGGCAGTGGCAGTTTGCAAAACAATCTTGATGCCACTGACTAGTTTGAAGTCATAAAAATATGCACCACTGATAACTGAGCGGTTGTCCACACTAGTCAGAATTACAATATTGGCAAGACATGCATGAAACCGCATCTATTAAGTACTAATTTTTTTCTTCCAAGTTGAGTTTAGCGGAAAATCATGACCCTTATTAGGTTAAAGCCATGCAACAAAATTGGTCAATGTCAGATTTCCTAGGACTTTCTGTTCGAGTATAAAATCCAAACCCACCAAAAATTGACACTTTTTTCCCTTTGGTTTCTAAATAAAATGAAAAATAAACACTGGAGAGGTACTGCGATGGAGCTCTAAAGAAGGATCAGAAACAATTAAAATTTGATACCTTAGTAGAGGGGAGACGATGACCAATTCGATCCTCTTGGAAAGTCCCGATGCAAAAACATGTTGGCGTAGATTATCTACCTGAGAAAAAAGGGATTACTAAAGAATGAAGCAGGAAAAAATGTTCAACAGTAACCCAATGGTCTACTCTACTGAAATCATAGAAAGAAACATTCCTGAAAAGTGAACATTTCCTTCAGGACCCTAACATAAACTGCTGTAAAATCACGCATTCTCACGTTCACACCCATAAAGAAAAGCAGCTATTAAATTAATATGCAGGAAAATATAACCATAGCCTACAGCTAATACCTGCTTCCATCCAGTAGGGGTAAGCTGTGCATCGAAAAGTTCAGGAGATAAATAAGCACTGTGATCCTTCTCTCCTTCCACATTGTGGACCCCTTGAGCATGCCTCACCTATTTATGAACATACATGAGCATATATTAATGGTATAACACAAAGATGCAATGGGGAAACCAATACAAAACATTTAAAAATAAAAAAATAAAAATCACAACTTTAGATGGACAAGCCATCAGACATTGTATCATATACACAATAAACAAGGGTGAAAGGATGAATGCATGTACAAACCAGGTGGATAGTTTTACAACGATGCAAAGGGTACACACTTTGACAACCAGCACTGGAATCCATATCTGCAAATGAATACAGAAGAAATGTGAAAATTAAGATCACCTGAAGAAACTAACAAGTAACTAGGAAATGGCCATCAGACGAGAGAAAAATATTTAGTTTTCCCCAGAACACAGAAAATACAGACTAGGAAATGATGTACTGCTATTACCGTTAAGAAAAAAAATAGAATGAAAAAATATATGAAATCAAGGTATCTAACCAAAGCAAATATGTCTGCTGGATAAAAATTACTCCTCTAGAAGCAAAGATAATCACACTGTGGAACCTTAAAAAATTGCTGATATACAATTTCAAACTATGCTGTTTGTTTTGAATAAGCGTTAAAACATTAAATTTTTGACATGACTCTTATCTGTAAATAAATAAGTAACAAATCTGTTGGATAATAACCCTTCTGCTGTCCATTTGGGAGTGCGATGAATATAGAAGGCAATTTTTGTGCAAAAAAATCTTTATTTTGTGAACGAGATCCAATATATGCTGCCTTATATTGGGTTAATGTTTGTGTACAATTTCCTTTGATATGATAAAATTGTGATATAAAGGAATACTGAAAATCTCTAAGAATATAGTACAAAGTAACTCCGATATTGTAATATTTCAATGTATGCACAGACTCTTCTATCCTATTGGCAAAAGGCAATTTTCTTAATAATGGTAGCCTCATGTAGTATGATGGATCAAATCAGATTAAGGATCATCCCATTCTGGCACAATGATATTGGTATGCCAGTTGAACTAGTTTGTAAGACTACCATTTCCACTTTTCCATATATTTCAAGATTGAATTACATAAAACAAACAAAATCTATATAACAAATTAGGACGATTTTTTTTTAAATGTCTTTTCGTTAAGGATTGGGATTTATTGGAAGGGAATGGATAGATGAGATTGGATTATAAAAATTTTGAGAAGAAAAATTCCCGCCCAAGAATTTCACACCCCCACTTCCAAAACGGTTAATTAAATTACATTTTGTAACCTTTAAATTTTATATTTATATTTAATTGACCAACTTTTTATTATTTATTATCTTTTTATACTTTGTGAATTAGAAGAGCAATATCATGCCTTTAGGCTCAGGGATTCCCTATTGATAAAGAAAAAATAAATTATTCTAATAATCATCTGCTTCATGGTGCATACATATTAAAGAATGGCTAATCAACGAGGATCTCTATTTATCCCTTGTGGCAGCATCACCGGAAAGCTTTAACCAGTTAATTTTTCTAAGATATTACATCAAGCTTATTCGAAGATGCTCCATTTGATACCCATCACCCATTGGCATCAGTCCAGAAGATTAAAATTATATACATGACTCTTCCAGAAACGAAGCCTCATAAAGTCGAAAAACATGCAGCCTTTTCTTCATGCGGGAGTACAGCGAACAACATAAAGGGCAAATGTGGTACCGATTCTTCATTCATGACCAAGTTTGGGCGAAAAACCAAATTAACTCGCCATCAATGACAGCATTAAGATATACAAGAATACTAGAATTCTTCAAGAATAAAGTACGAATACAACTTCAAGGTCGTCGATAGCCATTACATGTACATATTCTTAATTACCATTGGTTAAGGCAAATCTTAATTTTTACGCCATGGGGTACAGGAAATCATACACCATGGAGGTAGATTTACATAGAACGAGACCCAAAATCTGTTGGACGCCATCCGTTGCCTTGCATCCATATAGGTAGATGAATAAGTACGTAAACCGTTTCCATTCATCCACACATTATTCAAAAAAACAAATCATAAACATATATGCACACAGAATCTCAGAAGTGAAAACATTCATCTAGAATTTCCTCTAATACTCGAATTAACATCGCATGATAGAACTCGAGTCGAAGATAATCAAATCGGAAACATTAAGCAAGAACGTCAACATCGTTGAAACAATCATATATTTCTAGTTTGATCATGATTCATGAATCACGAAAACCGTAAACCTCTGCTACAGATCCAACACTCTTCATGAGCCCCCCTACACAACACTAATCAACACATTTCGTACTTTTCCACGCAATAAGCAAGGGATACATCACACCAAAAGAAGTGAAGAAGAGAGAGAGAGAGAGACTCACCGGAGAGAGAGGAGGAGCAACGAACAGAGAGACAAAGCGGCGGCGCGGCACCTGACGATCGCTGATTCAGGTGTTCCAATGCAATTATGGGGCTGGGGCGAAAAAAGGGAGCGGAAGTTATATAAAAGGTGTTTGTATTGTTGAAGCAAGAGGGATTCGGAATATGAACGGACATATCCGGCATATACTGGCGTGCGCCGTGTGTGAGTTGGTCCCTCTCTGATCCTCTGAGCCGCACCCCCCAATTATTTTACCAATTTTTAGGACACATGTGTTCAGGAACGTGACGTTTCATCCTTTCTGCTCTGTTTTATTGTACGCACAGGAGACTCGTCAATACATTAATTAAGTAGAGGGTAAATTGTCTTTTACGCCCTTATAGTTTGATTTCGTTTTATTTTATACCCTCTACTTTAAGAGTGTTTGGTTGAGTGAAAAAGTAAAAGACAAGAAAAAAAAAAAAAAAAATAGGATGAAAAATAAAAATAAAAAATTATTTGGTAAGAAGAAAAAAAAAAATAGTAAGAAAAATGCACAACTTTCGAAATAAATTTTTTTCAACACAAATTTGGAAGGAAAATAAAAAAAAATAATGAAAAATGAGTAAAATAACTATTATACCCTTGATAATATAATTTTTAATATATGTAGGTAAAATAGTAATTAAATTAAAGTGAATTATTTTTCCTTTTTCATTTTCCTTCCTAACTAAACAATACTAGAGAAAATAATTTTTCTTCAACAATGATTTTTTTTTTTTCATTTATCTTTTCTTTTTCTTTTTTCATTCTTTGAACCAAACATAGCATTAGAAACTATGTTTAACTCCATTTTTTATTTTACGGTAAGGTGTATCCGGGTCAACTTAAACGCACCTCGATTAATCACATTTTCAATCAATCTTAAGAACGCACTCTCCTACATCGATCTTGTGTATTCAAAATTAAATTCATGATTTAATTCATAAAGTGCTTCTTCTTCTTATAATAAATTAGAAATTTAACTTTTTTCTTATTTATTTAACTTAACAGATATGCTAAAAAATTAGTAAAATTATTTTTTTTTAACTAAATCATACATGTAATCGACAAAATCAATTTTTGTTTTATTTTGTCTTTATTAAAAAAAGAAAAAAATAGAAGAAGAAAGAGAAAGAAGTTATTTTCATAAAGAAGTTAGAGAGAAAAAAAGTTATGTTTTCTCTTTTTTTTACCTTTAAATTTTAAAATAATAAAATAGTTCATTTGTTTTTATTTGAATAAATTGTGATTCTTTTCCTATAGTAAAAAATGATATTTACATTTTTTAAGTAAAGAGATTAAAATAAAATTAAAGTATAAAGGAGTAAAAAGTAATTAAGTAATTAACCCATTAAATAATTAAATAAACGTAACTTGGACACAGTTGAGGCCAGTAAAGTGGACCACATGGTCCCATGCCAAGCCAAGATTGCTAATTAGCTTAACGGCTTTTGCCTTCCTAAAATATCATTTAATGATTGTGATTTTTCACAAACAAATAAGATTGCATACAATAAAATATCTTAGTAGTTCGATTTTTTTCTGATCTCTTGCCTAACGGGAGATTTGTAATATCAGACTGTGAAAATTATAATTTTTATCAAAATTGGAGATGTGTGATCGGGAATTCATAGACAGATTTGTGAAGAAAAAAAAATCATTTTTAGAGAGAGAAACTCTCCATACATATGACCTCCTCTTCACGTGGAAATGAAGCGCCGGTTCTAGGGCATTCCAAAGAAGGAGGAGACTGACTTGCTCACAGTACCAAAAAAGTTAAACACGATTCCTCATCTTTGTCTATTGAAATATCTAGGATGAAAATAGATCATTCAGGCTTGCAAAATCTTTCTGAGGACATACATGATACAGAATGGCTCAGGAAATGATCTATAGAGAAAATGTTACGAGGACGGGAAAAGAGAAGGATGATGCTAATCTTCACATGAAGAATCATATGGAAGTTGAGAAGAATTCTAAACAAAAGTCTTTCGAGGGTGACCGGAATGACTCTATCAGTAAGATGGATGATGGTTACTTTGATCCGGATGAAGATCCTATGATGGAAGCGATGGTCTGCTCTAAGGATCCTTTAAACTCGCCAAATCAAGTTACTTTTCCCGATTTTCAAGTTCCATATAACATGCTGGAAATCAGACGGGAAAAATGGTGTGATTCTTTCATTATCAGGCTTTTAGGTAAGCATATCGATTATAAACTCCTCCTAACTAGGGTGAGAGCTTTGTGGAAAATCCAAGGTGAGTTCGAACCTGTTGACCTTAACAATGGATATTTTTTGGTTAAGTTTGACAGAATTTTCGATACACAGAAAGTCCTCACTAAGGGACCTTGGATTATATTAGATCATTATCTTAATGTGCATAAATGGGAACATAGATTCCATCCTGAGAAAGCTCGAGAGTCAAAAACCTCCGTCTAGTTTAGACTCGCTGAGTTATTGGTGGACTACTATGAACCACCTCTCTTCTTTTCAATTGGTAAAGCCCCAGGAAATCCTATTAAAATGGATGGCAACACTGCTGCCTCTGTTAGAGGTAAATTTGTGAGAATCTGTGTGGAAATAAACCTACTATTCCCAAGTATAAATTAGATGAAAAATGGTATAGGGTTAAGTATGAGAGTTTACATTCAGTTTGTTATTCTTGTGGAAGAGTTACACACAGGGCTGAGTATTACCCTTTTAGGGTCGGAGATAGGCAAAACCCATCACCGGTGCAAAATCTTAACATTATTCCTAAGGTTGGCGGTAACAGTAGACAGTTGGGCATCAGCTCCACTACTACTAGTAGAAGAAATTCCACGTTCGTAGAGGGTCAAGGTACAGAGGACACACGTGAGGATTCTAACTTTGGGCCATGGCTCTTTATTAAAAAGGTTAGGAAATTCAACTTGAATAAAACTAAGCCCATTGCTTAAAATGGAATGAAAAAGCCTAGTAATAATTTTGTTTACCTTTATGGGAATGTAGAACAAACTAACGGCATGTTTGGTTGGACGGAATGGAATGAGGGTGGAATGAAATGGAAGAAGTAATGGAATGAGAGAAGGAATGAAATGGAATTGTGAATGGAATCACTATTCCATTCTCTTGTTTGGTTGGTATGGAATGAAAGAAAGAATGGAATAGTGAAATATAGTAAAATTTCTATTTTGCCCCTATAAAATTATTATTCCATTCTCTTCTTGGTTGGTTATAATAAAATTTTATTATATTTCACTATTTTATTCCTTTCCTCATTTTATTATATTTCACTATTCAACTCAATTTTAAGTTTTTGTTCTCTAATTTCTATTTTTGTTCTCAATTTTCAGTTACTATTCTTTAATTTCTATTTTTGTTCTCAATTTTCAGTTTCCTTTTTCAATTTTTCGTTCTCTAATTTTTTATTTTTTGTTCTCAATTTTCAGTTTATGTTCTCAATTTTTTGTTTTTGTTCTCAATTTTTGGTTTCCATTCTCAATTTTCTATTATCTAATTTTATGTTTTTATTTTCAATTTTCAATTTTTGTTCTTAATTTTCTGTTTCTATTCTCTAATTTTATGTTTTTGTTCTCAATTTTCAGTTTTCGTTCTCTAATTTTATATTTTTGCTCTCAATTTTCAGTTTATATTCTCAATTTTCTATTTCTGTTCTCAATTTTCTATTCTATAATTTTCTGTTTTTATTCTCAATTTTTAGTTTATATTCTCAATTTTCTGTTCTCTAATTTTCTGTTTTTGTTCTCAATTTTCGATTTATGTTCTCAATTTTCTGTTTCTATTCTCAATTTTCTGTTTTTGTTCTCAATTTTCCAGTTCTGTTCTCAATTTTTTGTTCTCAATTTTCTATTTCTATTCCCAACTTTCTGTTCTCTAATTTCAATTTATGTTCTCTAATTTCTATTTTTGTTCTCAATTTTCAAGGGTTTAATTACAAGGGCTATCATGTAATTTAAGATATTGATTCTATTGGGTTGGAATCCCATTCCACCCCATTTCAAATGAAATCCCATTCCATCCAATTTCATTCCAATGGAATCATAAAAGTGATTTTATTGAAGAACCAAACAACGGAATAAGAATCGAGGGTAGAATGCGATTCCATTCCGCCCTCGATTCCATCCAACCAAACATGCCGTAAGAGTAGCGGAAAGAAAAATGGCAGAAGCAAAGACACAATTAATATGAGTGTTGGGCCTAGTGTCGAATAGAGTAAGAATAACATTCCTCAGGCCCCTAAACATTTCCAAAAAAACAAAGATAAAGCCCCATTAGTGGTGGTAAATCAGGGGATATCCTTTACGGGAGTGGAAAAACGACAATTTTTTTTTAGTCCAGGTAATATTGGATCGTAGAGATTCTCTGCAGATCTTCAGCAGAAAATCCCTATTATTCCTGAAACAACTGATGCGCCTAGTCCTTTAGCTGCTAGTCTCGATACAAATAGTGCCATCATGGCTTCTGACCAGCTAGGCACGCGGACTACACCCTCAATTAATAATCCTCCATCGAGAACACTTTCTTCCTTGGAAAATTACAAAAATCAATCTTATATCTCTTCCCTAATCACCTCTGCCCCTTCATTTATCCCATCTCCTCTACTTAACTATCACTTCTCATCTCTCACATCCTCCCCTACTCATACCCATCAAACCCCAGATGCCTCTAACCCTGATTCTCGGCCACCAGTTCTAAACCTTAGACCGGATTATGGAAAACCTAAAGATAACCCTCCTAACAAGAAGCGCCCATCACTCTTCCTCAAGCAGGAAAAGAAAATGACCCAGATGGTGGAGATATTCTAGGTGCGGGATCGAGTCAGACTAGTAGTGCGTGCATCGGGTCTGGAGGAAAATCAACCTCTCTTCCTGAGGTGTTTATGGAACCGATCAAGGTTTGGGAACCGATTAAGGCTTGGGAAACAAGTCAAGTAAAGTGGAAGCTTCCTCTGGGCTTCCATCATTTTGAGTTTTCCTCTTGCTTATTTGATTTAAGGTCAATGAAGATTATATCGTGGAATTATAGAGGTGCTAGTAATTCTAACTTGAGAACTATTTTTAAAGATATTTTCATTTCTTATCACCCTGACATTTTTATTCTTCTCGAAACTGAAGTTGATATCTCGACTTTGGGCAATTTCTTTAATGGTCTTGGCTTAATGGCCTCATTCCATATTGACCCTCAAGGGCGTGCGAGTGGTATCTATATTCTTTGATTACCTAACAGAGTTAACATTCAGGAAAAAACCAAGCTATCCATGCTATTATTAGCAGTTAGAATTACAAGGATTGGCTCTTATCTTTCGTTTATGCCAGCCCTAGTATAACCCTCATAAATGAACTCTAGAATGATATGAAAGAGGTCTCGGAAAGTAACTCGATTCCTTGGATAACGACTGAAGATTTTAACGATATTCCCTCCCAAAAGAGAAAACAAGCTCGTCCAGTCCCATTGATGTTGCCTGTATCAATAGAGTCAATAATAATTTAAATAAGTATGGTCTTATGGATTTGGAATAGCCTGAAGATGACATGGATTGGTACGATCAGATGTGGGATCAGGTTAGGAAAGTGTCTGGACATGGCCCTGGCTAATAAGAAATAGAATGCAATTTACCCTAATGCAAGTGTGGAAACACTCCCACATATGTATTCTTAAGGACTAGAATTCCAATACATTTGGCAACATTTTTAAAAGGAAAAACTAATTAGTGCTAGAATTAAAGGGATACAAAAAGCTGAAGATATGGTTTGTTTCTCATAATTTGAGCATTTTTTAAAAGGACCTCCAAAAGCAATACTGAGATATTTTAATCGAAAAGGAGATTCACTGGTTCCAGAAGTCCAGATCCAATGGATGCAACTTGGAAATAAAAACAATAAATTTTCTCATGTTATGGCCTTGCATAAAAGAACAAAAAAATAGAATATCCATGCTTAAAAAAGATAGTTCTAGGGTCTAAGATAAAGGAGAATTGAAAACCATTGTTAGAAATTTCTACATTAATTTGTTCTCTAATGATACTGATATCCAAACTAATCACTGCTCCAATTTGTGTCCCAAAATGGATAGTAATTGGCGCAATGATCTTTGTATGGAACCTTTAGACCCTAAGATGTGGAATACTTCAAAAAGTATGAAGGACCTTAAAGCGTCTGGGCCTGATGGGTTTCAACCCTTATTTTTTAAGAGCAATTGGGACATTATAGGCATGAATTTGTGTAATTTTGTGAAAACCTGCATTAGGAATGCATCTATGCCTAATATTGTAAATAAAACTTTAATTGCTCTTATTCCTAAAATTGAAAAACCTGAGAAAATAAATCAGTTCAAGCCTATTAGTTTGTGGAATATGTCATATAAAATTGTTACGGACCTTTTAGTTGCTAGACAAAGACTTTTACTTGACAAACTTGTTGGTCCTTTTCTGAGTAGATTTATTCCTGGACGCATGACTTCTAATAATGTGATAATTAGTCAGGAAATTATACATTCTCTTAAAAAATCTAAAAGTAAAGAAAGGGGTTTCATTATGAAAATTGATCTTGAAAAAACGTATGACGAGTACCCTTTTTGATCGGACAAAGAGTGTTACATTCAACATGACCACATCTAAATCAATAATTAGATAAGGAACAATAATGTTACGTTCAACATCCATTTAATCATATCATATAGTTGATTATATTTCACATGAACATAACACAACTAACATTTTATGTGAATGATTTTTCACAGAAATGGCGTCATCAATTGCATTAATGTGCAAATATGAGAATGTGACAACGGTTTTGAGGATGAAAAGTGGCAGCAATTTTGTTGAATTGAGTGAAAAAATAATAAATAAATGGTCAGATCTATTCATTGCCAAATTTGAGTTGTCATACTCACTCTCGGGACATCCAAAGTGTACGCTTGATGATCAGAATGATTATGAAGAAATGTTTTTAGTGGCTGCCCACATAAACATTGATTTTTTAGAGGTTTGTGTACAAAAAAAAAAGGTAAGTGAATCAAGTGCATCTACTGGTGCTTCTTTATGTGCAACTTTACCCCCCAAACAAATGTGTCAATGGTGACAACGACTGGGAAATGGATTATATAGGCAGTTATGGTAATATGTTACAGTTAAGCAATGACAAATTGCTACTTTCCTCAAGTTGGGCTGATGGTATTCAAGAGGTGGGGCAGAAATTTAGGGGAGGAACAAGTGAATTTTGTATGGCTTTGAAGAAATTTGCTGTAGAAGTTAGGTTTAATTTTCGTTATATCAAGAATGATTAAACACGCGTGATAGCTGAATGCTCACTACGGGAGGATAGAAAATGCCCATAGTTCGTGCATGGAAGGGTAAGGAGCGAAAACAATTTTTTTTATATTCGAACTCTTGTGAAAAAACACACATGTGGAGCTGCATTTCGCACCAGTAAGAACAAAAAATTGACTTTAGAAGTTATTTCATCATGTTTGGCTGATAAGGTACGTTCCAACCCTGAAACTCCCTCGGTTGATGTTGTTTACACTTTTAGGAAACAATATGGGCTAGAAATAACATACCGGAATGCATGGATGGGGGTAGAAAAGGCCAGGAATAATGTCTTTGGCGATTACTCGTCATCCTATGATCAATTGAGATGGTACGTTGATAAATGTAAGGATACAAATTCGGGCAGTCACATTGCATTAGAATACAATTTGGAGATAGGACATTTCAAGAGAATATTCATTGCGTTTCAAGCGTGTATACATGGGTTTAGGTTCTGTCAGCCAATGTTGTTTCTTGGCGGCACATTCCTAACTAGTTGTTACAAAGGCAATTTATTAGCGGCAACAGCGAAGGATGGGAATCAAGGTACGTTTTGTAAGTTTTTGTTTGTTACATGTAAGAATGTTACTTTCAACATGAAAATGATGAGAGCATTTGATGTTACATTCAACATCCACTGGTGTTGAATAACAAGTGAACAATTGATGTTACATTAAACATCCACAGTGTTGAATGTAACATCTTATGGATTTACTCTGCATACATACATCAATAGAACCCTTGATGTTACATTCAACATCCATAAGGTGTTGAATGTAACACCTTATGGATTAACAATTTTCTGTTTTTCTGATCATGCAAGGATGTTTCCACTTGCATTTGCTATTGTTGATGCAGAAAATGATGATAATTGGGCTTGGTTTTTATTGGAACTTAGAAAGATTGTTGAGCCAGAGCTTGTCATAACATTCATCTCTGACCGGCATAACGGAATTTTGGAAGGGGTACGTGAAGTGTTTCCACACTGTCACCATGCTTATTGTTTGCATAATTTGAAGATGAATTTAAGAGCTGCGATGACTGGTACAACTACAGCATTTAAAGATATGATGGTTCAGAAATTGAATGGTTTGGCATATGCACATTCACCAGAAATGTTTAAATTTTTATTTGATCAAATGATTAATGAAGGATGTACAAAAGTGCATAACTTCATTCAAGAATTATCACCACAAAAATTTAGTAATGCGTTTTTTAGAGACAACCGATATGGTGAGATGATGTCTAACTTGGCGGAGTGCTTCAATTCATGGATAAGTGAATATCGTCATCTACCGACAATTTTGTTGATTGACAAAATAAGGATACGATGGATGGACTTAATGGCGGAGAGGAGAAATGAAGTGAACAAACTACATTCTAAGATCATGCCAAATTAGGAGAATATGATGTGTGAATTAATGAACGAATGACGAACATGGAATATCGGTTCGTCAGGAAATGGGGTATTTGAGATCCATTCTAACCCTTCCGTTCTAGTTGATATTGAAGGACGCACATGCTCATGCCGACAATGGCAAATAAAGGGATTCCCACATGTTCATGCTTTTGCAGCTATATATAAGAGTTGATTATCTACATTCAAGTATATAGAGGACTATTTTCGAAGCTGTTTTTACCGTGAGACATACTCAAGAGGTATATATGCAATTCCAACAATGGAACGACCAATTTTGGGTGAGAGCAAATTAATGATATTGCCTCCGTTGTCAAAGAAACAACCAGGATGGCCGAAGAAAGTAAGAATCCTATCTAGAGGAGAGGTAAAAGAAAGACGATGTGGTAGATGTGGAAAAATGGGTAGACACAATAGGAAAACATGTAAGGCACCTCTAAATGAAAGATCATGAGGTGGATCTTGATTTTTTTGTCAATTTTTTTTTCAAATAATAATACTCTATTTGTCATAATTTTTTTTAAAACAATATTAAATAAAAAAGCAGTGCATTTTTTATTCAGATTATGTTTTGTATTCAACAGTCATAGGTTTTTTTGTTATGCATTCAACTTTTTTGTCATAGGCTTCTTTGTGTTACATTCAACACTGTCATAGGCTAGTTCGTGTTATATTCAACACTGTCTATTGAATGTAACACATCAATAGACACAAAGTCAATTTGCGTTTCTTAACGTGTTGAATGTAACATTTTTTTAAACACACAATTTTTTGTGTCTGTTAACGTGTTGAATATAACATATTTTTATTTCTACGGGAAAACGCCATTTTTTTGTGTCTATTAACGTGTTGAATGTAACACAGCTTGTGTTCATTATAAGTTTTATATTAACGTGTTGAATGTAACACGGCTTGTGCTCATTATCTGACTTTTTTAATGTATCACTCATGTTCCGCGATACACCATATTATTTTCCCCCCCAAACAACCATTTCGTACCTTCTACAGAGATATTGCGCCAACAACGTCCTTTGGAAAACGTGTCCTTACTCAAATGTCATTTTTGTACCGATTCATTTTATTTCCCAAACTTTTCATCTTCTCGCATACGCAACCAAAAAACACCTTTCTACTCTGTTCTCTCCCATCGTTCTCATCCTCAAACCGGCGAAAAAATGGTTCACACAAGAAGAAAAATGGTGACTAAGATTCCTAACATGGCTGATGATCCGGTAAATCTATCTGATTCAGGTACTGTGTTTTTCTCTTATCTTTGATAATGCTCATCGATGTATGTTCGATGCGCTATGTCTAAATTTCAAAACATTATTCGTACAATAATCTGTTATCCTTTACATACATACGAAACACATATGTTGAAAAGTGCTACTATGTTGAACGTAACATTCGTTTTATATGTAATACTGTTTGTTGTTTTTTGAAAAAAATGTGACATCGTAATGATTGTTCAGAAGATGTCCATTTTCTTCGTGCAACGCAACAAACGAACTCATCCACTGAATCTGATGAGATCATAAGTAGTAATTTTCCTTCTTCCATTAACTGTGGGTTGATCGTCCTACCAAATCATCTATAAATGTGTAGTATGTATCTTTAAACTTGATTGCATTGCATTTGTTTTTTGGTAGTTTTAGAGCCAGAGAAGACTATACAACCAATAAAATACCGTTCAAATCTATCGCAATTTCATTCGTTAATCAAGTCTATTCATCTTCAACGTGAACACTTTCAAATTCTGTAGACAATTCCATTTTGGAACACAATAAATGCTATCCTGTGATGGGAGAGTGGGATCAGTTCATTCCACAAAATAGATTCTCTCATCGCCAATATCATTCGCTCATATGAACCACATAAAAAACGTTCAGGCTTGGATCAAAACTAGTTACATTTACAAGCAATGATGTCCAGTTGATTTTTGGATTACCACTAGGGAAGGAACAACTCCCTGGTCGTTATGCAAAAAAAAAAAAATGGGTTCTAAATTCTTAGTAAGAAGGTGCTTGGCTAAAAACAGGTTGAGTGTTGTTGAGATAAAGAATGAAATTGTCAAAGCATTAGCCAGTAATAACCATGAAGATGTACAAGATGTTGCCCGTCTGCTTTGCTTGCATCTCATAGCAACTTGTTTTTTTTCAAACAAGGGTCAAGCTATTGGTGTCTCTGATATCATGAATGTTGAGGATTTAGGAATGATGGGGACTTATAACTGGGCTGAAGCAATTCATTCAAACTGATGCCATCGATTGCCTCAGGTTATCGTAGACCAAAAACTGTTACTGGATGTGTTATCGCATTGCAGGCTATGTAATTCTCTTTTTTTTTACATTATTCTCTAGTACACATCATTTTTCCCCTTATGTTTTCCGTTTTCAAATTTAATGATGTAGTGCATTTTTTATTCAGTTTTGGTTATGCAAGCACACATATTTGCTCAAAGAAGTTGAAGGGCGGCAATATTCTATTCCACGCTGGGAAAAATGGAACATGATGCAACTTATGGAAGTTGCATCTGGTTTGCAATTGTCCCAATTGTCTGATAATCAGGTATGCATGTTATATGCAAACATGTTCTCTATTATGTATCATCTATATGATGTTTACATTCAACACCCTGTGGATGTTGAATGTAACATCAAGGGTTCTATTAATGTCTATATGCAGAGTAAAATCTATAAGATGTTACATTCAAACACTGTGGATGTTGAATGTAACATCAATTGTTCACTTTGTTTTTATATATGTAAATACTAAAATCCTTAAGATGTTACATTCAATACCAGTGGATGTTGAATGTAACATCAAAATGTTCTCATCATTTTCATGTTGAAAGTAACATTCTTTACATGTACTGTTGTCTAGATTAAGCAGGGTGAAATTAAGGAAACAATCGCCGAAATGCAAATGGGTATTGTGCTTCCAATTCATACTGATATTGAATCGTTTAGTCGGGATGACAAGCACAAGGGCAAGGAGAAGGTCGATTCATCCGAATTTTCTTCTTTTGACCACAAGATTTCGCAAGAGTTCACTACTGATGTTGTTAAATTCTGTGGGGGGTCCCAAAACTTGGCTCAGCTTGTTCAAAGAAATGAAAAACTTGCTGGTAATTGTGATCATTTGAAGGAGGAACGCAAAGAGTTGAAGAAGAAATATAAAAAAAAATAAAAAAATTAAAGAAAGAGATTAAAATTTTAAAAGCCCAATTGACCAATTCACTGGTTGAAACAAAGGTACAGATTGTTACGCAAACGAAAAAACTTGTTACTGAAAAAACAGTACTCCAGGAACATCTAGAAGAGGTTGTGGTGTATTCTGTTACACAGTCCATTCAAAAAAAGCAAGAATTCAAAGAACAGGTTGTGGAGATCGTAAGGTTTTATAATTCGGCATTAAAAGAGCGTGATTCTGTTATTGCCCAACAAGCATGTGATATTGCCAAACGTGATCGTGAACCAGTAGTCAAATGACCAAATCTGCCTGACAAAATGGTTACACAAAGAAGTACACATCAAAAAACACATATGACAACCCCCACATCACTTGTAAAAAATGTTAAAAGCTGCGTGAGAACACGAAAAACTGGTGAGGGGTCGATCCATGAATATCACATTCCTGCAAAACGATCGAAGAGGCTTATAAAAGCTACTGAGAAGGAAAAGGCAGTGACAACCAATCAGTCAAAGGGCACTATAGTATATCAAGGAGAGTCCAGCAAAATGACTGCTGAGTTGGATGAGGCATGCATGCTGCCTCTTTGAGATAGTGTTGTGGCTATGATGTTAATCGAAGACAAATGGAAACTCCTAGAGCTTATTTTGCAAACAGAGGGTTATACGTAAGTCTCATTCTTCCATCTTTATTATTTTTCATTTTCATTTATGTCTCGATTTTTTATGTGCTGATCCAATGAAAAATGTTTTATCTTTATACAATTAGAGCATTCGTTTGGGGCGGAGAATGGACTTTTGCACAGGTCTCCTTTGTTGACATTCTTGATCTACTATGGGAAAAACAGCTAACAAATTTTGTGAGTTACCCTGTATATTTTTATTTATTTTTTTGTTAAATCTGTATGATGTTACATTCAACATCCGTGGATGTTGAATGTAACATCAAGTGTTCTCTTCCATAGTTTTTTGTTCATTTTGTATGATGTTACAATTAACACATGTGGATGTTGAATGTAATATTAAAAATGTTCTCTTGTATTTTGTTACAATAGTAAAAACCATATGATATTACAATCAAACACCTGTGGATGTTGAATGTAACATCAATTGTTATTTGTTTTATGTATGCACTATTAAAATCCGTATGATGTTACATTTAACACGTGGATGTTGAGTATAACATGTATTGGCATTATAAAACTCTGATGCATATTCTAAACGTATTGATACTTATCTAATCAGGTCATCAATGGTGTTATGGAGCTCTCGTGCCTCGAACAATTGAATATGGAAAATGATTTAAAACAGCTTGGCGACATTCTTTCTGATCAATCATTTTTCATAAATAGTACATGTTGGGTGAGTACATTTTATTTTTTTTCCCTTTGACTGTTATACATCTACAAAATTTATTCACACATACGTTAAAAATGTTTTCTATTGTTATGGATTCTTGAAGGGGATGAAATCACACTTAACAAATTTTTGAACCCTGACATAATCCGCGCCTTCACATCTGAATGTCGTTATGTTCATTTTTCCATAAACACTGCTAGCCCTACTCCAACAACAAGCCATTGGACCTTAGTTGTGTGCGATAAGCAAGAGTCAACATGGCATCATTATAATTTTGTTAATCTGAGACGAAGAGGCACAGTTTACCCTTTTTTTAAAAATGCGAAAAAACTTGTAAGTTTGTATTTTCATAAAATCATTTTTTGTTGCTGTTATAACCAACAATAATTGACGGTATTTGTCCACCTATAGATTGCATACGTAGATCAACTACTCACCAAAAATATTGTGGAGCATGAGTGGGCTAATCCTTCAGAAGATAAGATGTTGAATGTTAGTGATGTACCAGATCAAGGTTCATCAGCGTAAGTACCGCATATATGACTTAATAATTTAAGTCATACATCATTCAATAAAAAAAAACAGTTGTTGAATGTTGGTGATGTTGAATTTACAGGGTTGATTGTGGAGTATGCATCATCCATGTAATGAAGAAGATCTTTAGGAAGGAAAAGATCCTTACCAATATGGGCTTGCATGGGTTTCGCATGGAACGTGCTGCTATCATTCATAACTTCTTAAATGATGCACCAAAAAGATGGACGCTTGACTCATATCACACTCGCACAGCAAATGAACCCAAACCTAACTAAAAAATAGACAAATGCTATTGAACTTCTAGATTTCCACAATATTTTTTGGAAAACTGCTTTTTGAAGTTATTTTTTGTATGTAATCCATTGTATATACACAATGTCATACACAATTGTTGTTGTCCTTTCAACACGTTGATAGACACAAAAAATGGTATTTTTCAGAAGATTTTACATTCAACACGTTAAGAAAAGCAAATTGACTTTTTGTGAACATAAGCCGTGTTACATTCAACGCATGAATAGTCACGAAAAATGGCATTTTTCCGTGGAACTAAGAAGATATTACATTCAACACGTTAAGAAAAGCAAATTGACATTTATGAACACAAGCCGTGTTATATTCAACACGTCAATAGACAAGAAAAATTGTGTTTTTTTCGTGGAAATAAGAAGATGTTACATTCAACACGTTAATAAACGAAAAAAAATTGTGTTTTTCAGATGATGTTACATTCAACACGTTAAGAAAAGCAAATTTACATTTATGAATATAAGCCGTGTTACATTCAACACGTTAATAGACAATAAAAATGGTGTTTTTTCGTGGAACTAAGAAGATGTTACATTCAACATGTTCATAGACACAAAAAATGGTTGTTTCAGAAGATGTTACATTCAACACGTTAAGAAAAGCAAATTGAATTTGTGAACACAAGCCGTGTTACATTCAACACGTCAATAGACACAAAAAATGGTGTTTTTCCGTGTAAATAAGAAGATGTTACATTCAACACGTTAATAGACACAAAAAAATGGTATTTTTCATAAGATGTTGCATTCAACATGTTAAGAAAAACAAATTGATTTTGTGAACAGAAGATGTTACATTCAATATATTAAGAAATGCAAATTAACTTTGTAGATCTTACAGGTTTTGTAAAACCTAAGTTGTAGAACGTACATCATAAATAGTTGTATTATAGAACATTAGAAAATTTTAGGGTAAAAATTTTATTGATTAAAACTCAAATCAAAAGTTGGGGGTCAAATTGGGAATTTAGAAACACAAAAATTTAAACTTGAGATTTGAATTGGCAATTAGAAATCAAAAGTAAAAATGTTAAGGGCAAAATTATAATTTTGAAACGTTTTAAAATTGAAATTTACTGAAATAAATATCTTAAAGAAATTGGAGGGAGGAAAGTGTAATTTAACTTTTTTTTATATATATATATATAAACCCATATGACCGACGGACGATCCACTGACCAGAGGAAGGGGCAATCGAGGGGCGACGTGGCGAGCTGAGGATCAGTTTAATTACTAAAATCATGCAATAAAAACCCTCCCTCATGCAAAGAAGTGAGGAAATCGAAGAAAAACTCGAGAAATTCTAGAGAGAGAGAGAGAGAGAACCGGAGCGGAGGGGTCGTCGATTTTTCTTGAATCGGCGTTCCTCCGGCAGCGTGGTCGTGGCTGGTAGAGGTGTGCGTGGTCGTATGGACATTGTAGACAGTTCCAGGTAGAGAGAGAGGTTGGTCCGGCCGGTGGCGTGGTTCGTCAACGGAGTGGCAGTGCGCGTTTTTAGCGTCGTCGGTGAGCAGGAGTTGCGGATCGTCATCCAACCATCGACAATCGTCGGGCTGGTGAGTATTTATGTGTATTTTCTCTAATTAATTGATAGGTATGTGCATGCATGAGCATGACGAGATGGGTCGGTAAATTTCTGGCAGTGTGGGGTGTGCTCGATTTTCTTCTTCCGACAGCATGTGGGTTTGTGTATGTGTGTTTTGATTTTTCAAGTTAGTGTGTGCGAGTGTGCATGTGTGTGAAATGTGTGTCGCGTCGACAAGAACCCAGCAAAGGAAAAAAAAAACCGAGACGGAGAGAGAGAGATAGAAGGCGATCAACGGTGGTGGCGGTGGTGTGAGTTGGTTGCGGCTGCGGTGTGCCGCTGTGTGTGTAGGTCGCTGTCGGCAGGGGTCGTTGGTCCCGTGGCGTGCCGTTGGCATTGGCATGCAAGTGTAGTTGCATGCATGGGGGGGGTGTCGCATCGTGCGTGGGTGTGTGAACAGTGACTTGATGGGTGTGCTGGTGAGCTGGTGAGATGGTCGGGGGTGGTGTCTGAGGGACGTCGTGGGTGGTGCAGGGTTGACAGGAGAATCAGCAAGGAGGGGGAGGCCACCGGCGGTCAGCAACCGTAGAGAGAGAGAGAGGCCGGCCGTCGGTCTGGAGAAGAACCAAAAACAGAGAAAAAAAAAAAAGGCAGAAATTGCACAACTAACCCCAACAAAAGAAAAAAAAATTAAATTCAAATTCAAATCCTTTTCGCGACCCATGAACGATTCGGAATGGATATCGTTTTCCGTTAAATTTATTCTAGTTTTGTTAAATTCAATCTTAGCCTAAAAATCTTTGTAACCGGAGTAATAAACTTGGAGTCGTTCATATTACAATATTTCTTATGTAATAAATAACAGAACAAAATTATAAGAATAATAACAAATCTCATATATAAAATATAGGGAATGGAAAAATGCGGAACTTAAGGCCTGTATTACATGACTAGGTGATTTTACATAAAATATTAATTTAGGCCTTATCATTTCTAGGTTCGCAGACGCCAACACCTCGGTAAGCTTTGGACAGTGAGGTTTTTGTAGCACCAGAAACGAGGTGAGTGTACTGTCTTCTTACTAAATTATTTGTATATATAGCTATGATGGAAAATGGTTATTTTTAAATTAGAGGCTTTTGAAAATTATGCGGTGATTTGACGATGTTGATTACACGATATTAATGAATGAAATGATCCGCTTCGGCGGAGTGATGTTTATCCGCTTCGGCAAAGTGATGCTAGATATTTATACTGCGCAGTGATTATCCGCTTCGGCGGAGTGATGGGTGTTCGTAGGAAGGCATATCCTATGGATGGTACGGTACCGTTGCAACTCCCGATCGTGAGGTTAAAACGATCACTATGGTTAGCCAGTATGTGTTGTGGTGGAATGGTGGTTTGGGATGTGATGTTTTGTTTATATTGGGTGATTTATTATTTATTTCGGTGCTTGGTATGGTATTTATACTAAATGGTTTTTTAAAAAAAAAATAGAACTTATATATATTATTCCCTTTTTACTGCATATATTATGCTTATGCTAGATCCATGTGTAAATGTTGTTTTATCTAGAATGTATTATTATTAAATAATAATAATTTTATTAAGAAGGCAGTACACTCGTAGGTGAAATGGCTAGGAGTCGATCCCCTACTGGCACGGGGTAGAGTCCGTCGATGGTATAGCAAGGGAAAATTTCGGGAAGTGCTGCCTGAGGCGAACCTAGGAGAGGTTCATTGTGTTTTTTTTCTTTTGTTGTTATTAAAATAAAATTCAAGGACGGGTGTGTCTCTAGTTAGGGAAGATGTTTATGACCTGGTTTTGGATGATTGTATAATTATAGATGCATACTGTCGCTTTCTAGTTGGTTTGTCGCTTAGGTGATGTCGTGTCAACGTCACTCCGGCCCTACAGGTGTCGGGTGTCCGGGGTGGGGTGTGACAGGTTAGATATTATAGATCATTTTTTTGAAATCAGATCAAAGATTTTCATTAGCATTTGGCATGATTGAGTTACGCGAATTAAGTTGCGATCAGGTTTCAGCGTTTTAGCGAAAGGATGAGCGTCTAATTAATGAAGAGTAAAATCATCCAATGAGGACAAAAGTCATGATCGGTGCATGAGAAAGCGGTTAGGTTTATTCGATGATTAGCGGCGCTTTTTAGGACTAATCGGTGTGCGCCCTTAAATAAATGACATAAAATATAAAATATAATATACACTAGTTATGGACATTAAATTAATGAAAATTATACAACTAATATATGAACATTAATGAAATATATGAAAAATTATGGATATTATATAAATAACATATGCACATTAAATTTAATAATAATACTGAAGTATTAAATTTATACAAATTAAATTAAGAAATAGTATGAAAAAAATATAATATATGAAAATTATGAACATTAAATTTACGAAAAATATAGAAATAATATATCAACATTAAATTTAATAATACGGAAACAGTAATTTCACGAAAAATAAATTAAAAAATAAAATAAAAGAGAAAATATAATACACGAAAATTATGGAGTTAAATTTACATCTATCTATATAATAAAACAGAACGAACATAAACTCTCTAAATAAATTTCAACTGCTCTTTGTCTCTAAAGATAAAAAGTGGTCTAGATTGATCTTCTGAATTAACCCTGATGATGATAGTATTATGAGATAACTGAATAATTGACATTGTATCGTTATTTTGTTCATTCATTTAATTTAATTCAAGTTATTGTCTTAATTTTATGCTAAAAAAAATAATCATTGTATTTGTTTCTAAATTGTCTTTGTAAGTCTTTATAACTAATATGTTGGCTATTTGTTAATGATGTGTTCATTTCAAATTAAGTTGTCTTTTTTAAGTATGTGCCTTCAGGCATGGGTAATTCCCTAGTTTATATAATAAAATAGGACATGCATAAAACCTCTAAATAATTCTTAACCGTTATTTATCTCCTACATAAAGAGTGGTCTAGATTGATTTTCTAGATTAATATAAATATAAAAAGTATATTTATATTTTATCTTATATAATTTCTATGTAATTGAGGGGAAAGAAGATATGGTTTTGTATAATTGAGTAGAAAGAATATATTTTTTCCATGTATACAAATCTATAGAAATAATATAAGGATACTAAATTTATTAATAATACTAAAACTTTAAATTTATAACAATTAAATTAAAATAAATAATATAAAAAAATATAATATACAAAAATTATAGAAATAATATATGGACAATAAATTTAACAATAATATTAAAATATTAAATGTGCAAAATTTAATTTTAAAAAATAGTATAAAAGAAAAAATACAATACATGAAAATTATGGATATTAAATTTATAAAAGTTATAAAAATAATATGTGAATATTAAATTTGGTAATAATAATAAAACATTAAAGGATTTTTATTGTTTAATTTTAATTTTTGGTTCTCTTTCCTCAATAAGCCTTTTAAACAAAAAAAAATAGTATTTAGTCTGTAATATCCAGAAAAAAATATATATTTTAAAAATATTATTTTATATCAGTTTAATATTTTTGGTATTATTTCGTAAATTTGTGATATAAATAATAGTTGGTAATTTTTGGAATTGAATTTTAATTTTAAATTGACGTTTAAAAATTTTGGAACTATTGTATATGTTTTTAAGAATTTTGAGATCTAATTAATATTTTCTTTATTTTAAAAGGGAACATAATGTAAATATATAAATAAATAAATATATGACTCAAGCGGTTTCCTTCGTTAAGAAGTAAACCAAATGCACATAATATATGTAATATATATATATATATATATATATATATATATATATATATATGTTATACACGTGGCTAAATGCATGTTGTTTATATAATAATAAGAAGAAGAAGGTGCATATGAATGCTTTGAACATCAAGTGGCAGTTTGGTTTTTATTCTAATATATACATACATATATATTTATATAGGAATGCCTTTAAGACTGAGAGGGCCCGTTTGGTTTCATGTTCGAATATATATATTAAGCAAAAAGAAAACATGTATATGGGGGAATTAGCTTCGGTTCGTCCGAAAAGATATACGTTAAATCATTTTTGGGGCGAGTAAAATGTTCAGGTTTTGATTTCGACTTCGAATTTCAGGTAGAATTTCTAACTCTTTTAATATATGTATTTAATTTTCCAATTGTGTGAATTATGTTATTATTGTTGTTAAATTTTAACTGTTAAATTTTATAAAATAATTATAATTATGTGAAAAGTATGCCAATGTGTTTTATTTATCGCGTTAATTAAATGCACGTATTATAGGGGTTGGAGTTCTACTAAGCGTTGGCTCACATCTCCACAATTTTGATTGCAGGGCCGCTGAGAACGAGAACGACACCAGGAATCTCATTTGAATTTTTATTTAAAATTGTAATAGTTGGATTTATTAATCACCATTGTAGAATCGATTTAATAAATCGATAAACTATAAATTTGTTAATTATAACTGTCGCTGTAATTGTATATTGAATAACAAATTTAAACTTTAGTATTAAATTGACTGGCGTCAGGAATTTATTTGAATGTATTTGAAAATAATGCGGCGACAGGAATTTCAGCTGAATTTCTGTTTAATTTGTAATAGTTGAATTTATTAGTTACCGATGATGTAAAAAAAATTGAATCGATCAATTTGACATTTGGAATTGTCCCCATCGTATGTAAATTTTTTTGGATTTACCAGTAATAAATTATTCGCTATTCGGTTATAATTATTTGATGAATATAATTGGTCGCCAAAGCATTGAAAATTTATCGGGTCTTACAATTAGAATATCAGTCGCACACACGAAACGGCGATCGGAAATATATTTGAAGTTTTATTTGTAAAAATTGTAGTTATTATTTATTGTTGTAATCGGTGAATTCGATAATTACAATTTTCGCAGTTGCATGATAAATTAAAATATTTTCATAATACGAATTATTAATTATGGGACGCCGTCGCATTATAAATTTACCAAATTTTATAGAATAAAAATTTGATCAATCGAATTTTGGTATAAATTCTCCAAAAGGAGAAACCGAGTGGCGGCCCTGAAAAACCGGGTCGTTATATAGTCCCTCCCTCACTATTTAATCCTTTGACAGTTAAAAAAAATAGTGAATGGACAAATATACCGAAACATAAGGTGGCGTTTGGTTAGTGTTCCCACTTTTCTGAACCTAACTAGAATGGGTTGGGTTAAGTTGAATTAAGTTGGGTTGAGAATTTTGGGAACAGAATTGCGTTTGGTAACGATAATTTTTGTTTTGTGCTGAGAACAGAATGTGTTTGGTAACGATTTTATCCTAAAACTATTTATTTTTTTGAAAAAAAAATTTTGTGTTTTGGCGGCGGTTGGCGGGGGCGGCGGTAGTGTCAGACGGTGGCCGGATGCCGGTGACGGCGGTGGTATCAGACGATGGCCGAACAGCCGGACGCCGGCAACGGCGGTAGTGGCTGGACGATGGCCGGCGTTGGCTGAAGGACGGCGACGCACGGTGTCTGGCGACGATCACCTGAAGTGGCCTGCGACGATCACCGGACAGCGACGGCGGTGGACGGTGACCAGCGGCGATGGACAGCGGCAGGTGATCGTCGGACGATAGCCGGAGTTGAGAACTTTGGGTTGAGTTTTTTGGGCACAAAAAAAAAATAAGTTTTTTTTGTTTCTCATTTCCTCAACATTTTGAGAATTAATTCCTATTTTTTGGGTTGCGTTGGGTTGAGTTTTGTATTTGCCAAACGCGTTCCCAAAAATCAAACTCAGAATTTTTGGGTTGAGTTAGGTTGGGTTTGATTGGGAACACTAACCAAACGGGGCCTAAAAAACCCTAACCCTAATATGTATATCTCTCATAGCATCTCTCTATCAGTTTCATTTCTCTCTCTTTATCTCTAGCCTTCGTCCAGATCCGCAAGTCCTCTACCCCCTATTATTCCTGCCAACAATTTTTGATTTCCCACAGGTCCGAAGTTCAAATCCATCGACAGAAAAGTACAATCCTCGGCGTCGATTTAATAGCAACTAAGCGTCAATTTCTTTCCGTTACTAATGCAGTTCAGTCCTCGGTAAGGATGCCACAAAAAAACCGAACCAATGGGTAACCGCGAGAAACCAAACCGACTAAATGGTTTGGTTGTGGTTTTGGTTTTGAAATTAACAACCGAAGCAATTTTAATTTTGATTTTGGTTTTGGTTTTGAGATAGAAACCACAAAACTGAACCATGAAATCGAACCGCGTAACCAATATTTTAGATATATTTTTATTACATATATACCCTTATTTTTTTATTTTATATATATATATATATATATATATATATATATATATATATATATATATATATATATATATATATATATATGCATTTTTTTCATTTATTTACACTTTCATCCCTCTTATATACGTGCGTAAAAGGACTCAGGTTCATTTCTGATTAGTGATTTCATAGCCGTTCCTCCATTCCTTTAATTATAGTTGAACATTAGAAAATTTAATTGTGGTTATTAGTTAGAAACTTTAATTATGATTATTTTGGAGTTTGGTTTTGTTTTTTAAAATTTATGTTTTTTAGTTTAGTTATGTTTTTGTTTATATATAAAAAACAACGGTCTACGGTTTCACAGTTTTGGTTTTTATAAAATTGAAAATTCTTAAATGATTTCGCGATTTTGATTTTGTATAAATTTAAATGGTTTGGTTTTAAAACCGTTTAAAACAAACTGACAGTTTTAGTTGCGGTTTTAATTTGATATATTTCTAATAATTTTGATTTTGATTTTATATGAAATCGGACCAAAATTGAACTAGTGGCATCCCTAGTACTCTACGAAAAAGCCAGATTTGTTGGTCATCCACATCCAACGATTTTCGATTTCCCACAGATCCGATGTTCAGATCCGTTAGCGGGAAGTAAAATCCTCGGCGTCGATTAAATCGCAACTGAACATCGATTTTCTTCCGGCACCGTTGCAGTTCAATCCTCGGTGAAAAAGCTAGATCTGGAATGAGATGGCTGAACTTTCAGGGAAATGGTTGAACTTTACATGAATGGCGACGGATTTGGAATGGTTTGGAATGACGATGGTCCAAATCTTCTTCATCTTCTTCTTTGTTTTTTTCCGAATTGAGTTGAATTAATTTCGTTCTTGTCGCAATCCTAGATCTTGAATTTTTCGATCTGGAAACAATCGCCGCCATGATGAATGTTCATGCCGGTTGGTCATGGTATGGTGAATGTTCTCTTTTTTCATTTTTTAAAACTGGGAAGTTCCAACCATAATAGTGAGAATCGAATGGCGTTTTCCAATGGATCCAATCTGGGAAATTCTTGTGATTTTGGTGGAGATTGGTTTATTGATTATGATTGTTTTTGTTTGATCGTTTTGTATTTGTATTTATGAATGTTCATTCAGAGTTGTGTTTATGTAAATGTTCATGTGGTTTTGATAAAACGTTCACACCTGTTTATTTTTCGTTGATCTTGTTTTTATTATAAATCTATACTTTCGAACTTTTAATCACTTAATATCAATGCGCAAGTAACCACATAAAATTTTATATTAATAAAATTCAATAGAAATGCAAAATCCAAATTTCATATTTATTTGAGATTCTCAAAAGAAAAGGATTAGACCACATAAAATAAGACACAAGAAAGATACGTGGTGCAATACTAGAACTGAAATCGACATTATTGAAGTTCAAACGTGGCCGACTCTATAAACACAAACATCCAACCCGAGGTACTAATTGGCCGATGTATAATAAAACAAGACATATATATATATATATATATATTTTATTTTACATATATTAAAAAAAAAAGTGGAATGCTAAATTTTTTACAAAAGAGATTAAGACATATTCACTAAGTTATATATCTTTGGATAAACAAAACATCTATCCATACAATAAAACACTACATATTGAGATATTTTTTACCCTTCGATCATTAAAGACGTTTTTAGTCATCGATCAATTTGGTTTAGATTTTGTTGGAAAATCAACCAACAAACTCTCCGCGTGATTCTCTTTCTTGGTAACCCAATTCTCTTCGTTCATGCATTCATTCCGATATACAATCCTCTCACTCTTTGTCCTTATTGTTGCCCTCCTCCACACCACCATCCCCTCATCAACACCCCCTTTGTCTTTCCATCTCCTAACTGAACCATACACAACTACCAACCAATTCATCTCCATTTCTTTTTTGATTTCAAACTTCCACGAACTAAGACGAACATCTGTCTCTAACCATCGTCATGTGCACTTAACTGAACCACCAGCCCCCTCTCTATTTCAGCTCCATGAACAACCACCCCCACCTCCGAAATCTTCAATTCTCTTTCTCTCTCTCTCTTACGCAACTTATCCTCTCCTCCCAACCTCTATTGAGATCCATAATCACAAACTTCATTTGTCATTTTAAAAATAGCACTCACCCCTTTTGATCAATTTTTCTTATAAAAATACATGAATTTTTTTTTTCCTTTTGTTATAAAAATTCACTAACACTCTTATTTTTAAAAACATATTTTTAAACCTAAAAAAATAAAAAATAATACTCGTCTTCTTTTTCTCCCCTCCCCCTCCTCTCTCTCTCCCCACGACCACCTCGCGGGAACTACCCCCACCCCACATCACAGAACAATCCACCCCCACCTTGCCGGAAAACCCACCCCACCTCCTAACTTTTCCTTCTCCTCCTCCTTCCTACATAGATCTGAGAGAGAGTAGAGAGCTCCCAGATCTGGTTTTAGAGAGAGAGTAGAGATGCACGCACAATTGGGAACTCAAACAGATCTGGTTGAGCTCCCATATCTGGTCCGAAACCCAAATTTGGTTAAGCTCCCAGATCTAGGTTCCGGCAAGGCGTGAACCATGAACAACACCATCGACATGAACATTAGCCACCATCGACATAAACACCGGCCACCATCTCCGCTTCTCCGTCTCTCTCTACTCTTTCTCTCTCTCTAAAACCACCACCTCCGCTTCATTTCCGCTTTGATTGCAGATGTGGGAATTGCAGACGACGTTGATTGTGGGGGTGGCGTTGATTGCAGGGGTGGAGGAGGTGGAAGACGGCGCGTCGGCGATGGAAAGGGTAAAAATGAAAAAGGAAAACGAAAATTGATTTTTTTTCACCTAAATTATGGTAACGTGAGATCAAATTCCATCCAAATTAACGTGTGATCAAATTCTGTCCAAATTAATGTCAATTTTATATAGAAAGGCTACGTATTAAAAAAACAAAACAAAAACAAAAAAAGGACCACATTAAAAAATAAATAAAAATAATTTAGAGGGACACATAAAAATCTGCTTGAAATAGGACCAATGAAATTATAATTAGTCACTTTTTTAAAGAAAGAGAACGGTTTAAAAATATTTTTAAGAAATATGGTAGAAATATGGTGGGTTAGAGTAAAAAAATACACGATTTTTTTTTTTAAAAAAATTAAAGGGTTATTTATGTATTTTAATTATTTAATTATTTTTAAATAATTAAGGATAAAATTATCATTATAATATAAATTTAATAATTTTTTACTTACGGGAGAACTAAGTGGCCTTTGACCAAAAATAATGAGTTGACATGAATTTAGTAAATAACACGAAAAAAATTTGGTTCATGGCAAAAAGACAGGAGAGATAAATAAGATATACCATTAAAAATATTAACCTTTGAAATTGGTTAAGAATTTTATACCATTCTTTTATTTCATTTTGCATTCTCTGCATATTTTTTGAGATCCGTCTTCAGGCTATCTCGTCGCTAGATACATTTTTGTTTTATTTTCTATTCTGTTTTTTTTTTTACAGCTCCCAAATTCATGGTACTGTGTTCCCAATCGTTTTTTTTTTTTTTTTTAATTCTGTGGGATTTTCAGTGTGTACATGGTTATATGTTTCCCAAATTCTCTCCGTGTGTGTGCAATTGTGTGTTTCTCAATTTCTTTGCGTGTGTGTTTCATATTTGATTTTTTTGTCCCAATGTGTGTGTTGCCGATCTATATTCGATTATTTGTCTTAATCATAATCAACATACGACAAAGCATGTTGTAAGCTCTATTATGCGTGTAGCGGCGTCACATAGCGTTTGAGAGGGAGAAAGAATGAAATGAGGCGTGAGTAAGCAAAAGTTTAAGGTTGACTCAAAAGTAATTGTGGTTAAATATATACCCCTCAACTATGCTTTTAATTATACTTTTAACTATAATGAACTATTTTATGATATAGATTAAAATTGAGAGAGAGAGAATATGAATTTTTATTTATTAGGGATTCCCAGTGACAAAAGTCTAACTGCAATATATTAATTTTTTAATTTATAATGTATAAAAAAATAGTAAATGATAAAAGAAATGAGTAATTAATATAATTACAAAAGTTAAAGAATACAAAATATAATTTTATTTAACCATCTTAGAAGTGGAGGTGTAAAATCTCTATGTGAGTTATTTTAGGAGAGATTGTTAATTTGTTAGATATATTATATAATATAAGATTATATGAATTTAAAGTATTGTTTGTTCTTAATAATTGGACTTAAAATCGATTCAACGATTCAAAATATTTAAAATGTAAAAAATGTCTAAATTTTGATTTTCATTTCTGTTGGGAATGGCCCAGTTCATTAATATCTCTAAAATATCGGGCCTAAACTGCAATCTTAACCATGCGTTGTTTGGGTTTCTTTATAAGACATGGTCTGGCCCAATAACAACCTAAGATGCTAGTAGTTCATTAGCCACATCAACTCTTTTATAGTTCGATTTTTTTTTTTTAAGTATAAAATTTGTATTTTTTTGGCCCAATATATCATCATCGTTAATTCACTCATTACAATAATTTTTTAAAAAATTTAATAATTTTATCAAAAATTCAAAATTATTATACGCTCACAATAATTTTTTACATAAAAAAATTATAATAATTTTTATGCCATACAATTTTTTTAAATTTTTACATAAATTAAAATTTTAAATCAATGGACTCTTGACCGAAAACTTCTTTTTAAAAACATCCACGATTTAATGTTTAGACTTTTAAACCAACCAAACCACTCTAGCAATATTGAAAATGTAAAAATTGTAACCTTCTATATTTAGGCTAAATAACACTTACACCTCTAATATTTGAGTGAGATCTAAATGCATCCCCTCATATTTTAATTTTTGCAATGTAACCCCAAAATTTGAAATTTGTTTCTAACCAGTCCAATCGACAAATCTCGACCATCTTAATCACCAGCGAAACAACACTTGCATCAAAGCAACGACACTTACGTTATACTTACATGCGATTTATGTATTGTTACTCTAACAATTAAAATGACCCAAATATGTTGATGTAACCAATTTGGGGTGGGGGGGGGAGGAGAGAAATCAATCTTGAAGGGGTTTATTGTCAAAATTAGAATATTATGGATATGTTTGATTGAAAGGATAGAAGAGAGAAAGGGGAAAAAAAATGAAAAAATAATATTTTTATTCATTCTAGAAGGAAAATTATTTTTCCTAATATTATTTGATTAAGAAAAGAAAAATGAAAATAATGAAAATAATTCGCTTCAATATAATTTACCATTTTACATTTATATATTATAAAAATAAATTAAAATTTTATTATCAAGAATATAATTGTAATTGTACTCTCTCCTTTTAAAACATCCCCCATTTTTTTTTTTTCTTTTTTTTTTTTTTTTTTTTTTTTAATTGGTGTGGAAAAAAATTTACTTTGGCAATTATGCATTTTTATTACAATTTTTTTTCCAATTTTTTCTTCATACCAAACAAGTTTTTTTTTTTTTTTTTAATTTTTCATCATATTTTCTTTTTAATTTTCTTATTTTTAAAAGAAAAAGAAAAAAAAAATGAGAAGATAATATTTTTATTTATTGTGAAAGAAAATTATTTCCTACAGTATTATTTGTTTTAAAAAAAAAAAATCACTTCAATATAATTTACTATTTTATTATCATATATTGCAAGATAAAATTATGTTATCAATGGTATAATTGTTATCATGGGTATAATTATAATTTGCATCTCGTCTATAAAAATTCTACTTCATATTTTTTTCTTTTCCTCTCAAATCAGTGAAAGAAAAAAATTACTTAGAAAATTGTGTATTTTTTTTCTTATTTTTTTTACTCCTATTTTTCATCCACACCAAACAACATTTTCATCATATTTTTATTTTTATTTTTTTATTCATCATTGTTTTTTCAACCCAACAAACTCACCCTAGGGACACATTGAGATTATATTCAAACATGGGAGCGTTATATTTAATTAATTCCGCCGTACTTAACTACTGAAGACTTTCACTGACATTAATTTCACGAATACAATGATCCTGTCTTTTTCAGACCGCCCTGCCTGCATTTTCATTTCCATTTTCCCTCCGCAATCGGCAACTCATAATAACGTTATAAAAAACACAGAATTATCACCCAAACCCACTCCATTTCCAGCCTTACCGGAAGACGTACGGCAAGAAAAACCATGGGCTGAAAAACTATTTTAATTTGTACTGCTAGTTCAAACCTAATTAAGTTAACACCACTAAATATAGTATATACTCTGTCAGAAAAAGGGTGGGTGTTATGTGTCATACATAGTACTTGATTGTGCATACATACATATGCATGTGACTCGGTCATAAGAAGACAGACAGTCAGTACAAGAAGGAAAGAAGTGAATCAAAAATAAGAAAACCAAAGAGTTGTCATTTGGGGGAGTTGTCCCAACTAGAATTTGATTCTTTTAAAAAATAGTCCAGAAATTAAAGTGACGTTTTGTTGAAACAAATGAATTTTTAATTTAATTTTTTGAATAGAAAGTGCCAAATGTGTATAAATGATTTTTTCCTTAAAAATCTTTTGTCCCACATTGGTTGGGAGAGAAAAAAATTAAAGTGGATATCTAGGGGTATGTGAGACACTTGGGGTGTGCCCCAAGGGGTACCCACATTTTGTGGAGGGGAGAGGAGTTACATCCCTATCGGTTTACCACACACGCGCGCCGCCGCCGCCGTCCGTCCGTCCGGCCGGGCCGAGCCGAGCGTGTGATGAGGTGGCACTTATTTATTTTTTAGAAAAAAAAATATTTTTTTTAAAAAAAACAGTTTAATTTAAAAAAAAAAAAAAAAAAAACTGTTTCATTTAAAAAAAAACTGATAACGTTTTTAAAAAAAAAAAACTGACAAAAACGTTTCAGTTTTTAAAAAAAAAAAAAACGTTTCAGTTTTTTAAACGTTTCTCATTGATTTTTTTTTTGGAACGTTTTTTCTCTTCTCCTCCTATAAATACAAGATTTTTTTTTTTCATTTCATACAACAAAAAAAACAGAGAAGAAAAAAAAAACGAAAACAGTGTTCTGCACTGTTTCTGCACTGTTCCGGTTTTTTGCTTCTGTTTTGGTTTTTTTTGTTTCTGCTCCGATTTTGTTTCTGTTTCTGTTCCGAAACAGTTTCTGTTCCGAAACATTTTCGGTTTCATCTTCCGGAATTGTTCCGATTTGTTCCGGTACTGTTTTGTCAGTCCGATTTTGGTTTCCGAGCAGTTTGTTCGTTTTGCGAACAGTGTGTGGGGGTGTTTGGTATTCGGGACTTCTACAGTGCAAAGAACGTCCTAGACAGAGGAGAATTCTGGGCTGTTTTATCCTGAGGACGACGGGGCTGATACACTGCTTGCACGTTCTTGGGCAGAGCCGCGAAACGTCTTAAAGAGAGCGACCTAGTCCGCGACTCATCCCAAGAAATTTTGGTAAACTCGTTCTTTACTCATTTTCTGCAACAACAATTTTAAGACGTTCAATATCTGCAAAGATGTCTACTGTTCACGATTTTAAACAAGTAACTGTTGATCTCAACAAACCCTTTCGTTTCGAAGGGTTTCATTTTAAAAGGTGGAGACAGAAAATGTTATTTTTTCTTACTATCGAAAAAGTAGCATATGTCTGTACGACCGAAAAACCACAATTACCTCAAGTTCCTACTGACGCTCAGATTCAAGAAGTTAAGTCTTGGGAGGAAAATGATTTCCGTTGTAAGAATTTTATTCTTAATGGTATGTCTGATGATCTGTATGATTATTACTGCACTAACAAAACTGCGAAGGAAGTTTGGGATGCTCTTTCGAAGAAATACGACACTGAGGAGGCTGGAAGTAAAAAATATGCTGTTAGTCGGTATCTGAAATACCAAATGACCGACGACAAATCAGTGGAGGTTCAGTCTCATGAACTTCAGAAAATCGCTCACGAAATAATTGCTGAAGGTATGTCCCTTGATGAACAATTTCAAGTTGCTGTTTTAATTGACAAATTACCCCCCTCTTGGAAAGATTTTAAGAATACTCTAAGGCATAAAACTAAAGAGTTTTCTTTAGAAAGTTTGATCACTCGTCTTCGGATTGAGGAGGAGGCCCGAAAACAAGATCAGAAAGATGAAGTGCTTGTTGTTTCTAACAACGCTCACAAGAAATCATCTTACGCAATTCTGAAACCTAAAGGGAAAAATATGAAAAATCAAAATCAGAATCGCAACCACAATAACCAGAACAGAAATGTGCATCAAAATCAGAATAGAAACAAACTCCCTTCAAGAAATAATTCTGAACAGTTTACTTGTTATAACTGTGGGAAGGCGGGCCATTTGGCTCGGAACTGCCGGCAAAGACGTCGTCCTGTTCCACAGGCGAATCTTACCGAGGACCAACTTATAGCTATGATTTCTGAAATCAATATAGTTGGTGGATCCGAAGGGTGGTGGGTAGACACTGGTGCTTCACGCCATGTCTGCTATGATCGAACCATGTTCAAATCTTATTCTGAAAGTGAAGACAAGAAAGTGTTGTTGGGTGATTCCCACTCCACTATTGTTGCCGGTTCTGGTGAAGTGGAATTAAAGTTTACCTCTGGAAAGACAGTCATCCTTAAAGATGTTCTGCATACTCCAGAGATGAGAAAGAATTTGGTTTCGGGCTATCTTCTAAACAAGGCGGGGTTCACTCAAACTATTGGGGCTGATTTGTACACCCTAACCAAAAATAATATTTTTGTTGGGAAAGGATATGCAACTGATGGAATGTTCAAACTAAATGTTGAAATTAATAAAATTTCTTCTTCTGCTTACATGTTGTGTTCTTTTAATATTTGGCATGCTAGACTTTGTCATGTTAACAAACGCATTATTAAAAACTTAAGTAACTTAGAACTAATTCCTAAATTATCTTTGAATGATTTTGAAAAATGTGAATTTTGTAGTCAAGCTAAAATTACTAAAACCCCTCATAAATCAGTAATTAGAGAATCTGAATCTCTTGACTTAATACATTCAGATATTTGTGAATTTGATGGAGTCTTGACTAGGAATGGTAAACGGTATTTTATTACATTCATAGATGATTGTTCTAATTTTACTTATGTTTATCTCATGAAAAATAAAAGTGAAGCTTTTGAAATGTTTAAGAATTTTGTAACTGAGATTGAAAATCAATGCAATAAGAAAATTAAGAGATTACGTAGTGATAGAGGAACAGAATATGATTCTGATGTCTTTATTGATTTTTATAAATCTCATGGGATTATTCATGAAAAAACTGCACCGTATTCTCCTGAAATGAATGGTAAGGCTGAAAGGAAAAATAGAACTTTTGCTGAATCAGTAGTTGCTATTTTACTTAATTCCGGTGCAGCTTCTCACTGGTGGGATGAAATTTTATTAACGGTTTGCTACGTACTTAATAGAGTTCCCAAATCGAAAAGTAAAATTTCACCTTATGAAGTTTTCAAAAATAAGAAACCAAATTTGTCTTATTTTAAAACTTGGGGTTGTTTGGCATATGTTCGAATCCCTGACCCCAAAAGAAGAAAACTTGCCAGTAGAGCTTATGAATGTGTTTTTATTGGTTATGCGGTAAATAGCAAAGCATATAGATTTTATGATTTGAAAGATAAAGTTATCATTGAATCAAATGATGCTGATTTTTATGAAGATAAATTTCCTTTCAAATTGAAGAATAGTGGGGGCTCGACTTCTAGTAATGAACCTATCATTAGGATTAATGAATCTAATAAGGAATTAGATATTGAACCTAGAAGGAGTAAATGACCTCGTATAGCTAAAGACTTTGGTTCGGATTTCTATGCATATACCTTAGAGGAGGATCCACTTACCCTCCAAGATGCATTATCCTCTATAGATGCCAGTTTACGGCAAGAGGCTATAGATGATGAGTTAGACTCTCTCGAGTCAAATAGAACTTGGCATTTGGTAGATTTACCTCCTGGTTGTAAAACAATAGGATGTAAATGGATTCTTAAAAAGAAATTGAATCCGGATGGAACCATTGATAAATACAAGGCTCGTCTTGTAGCCAAAGGGTTTAGACAAAGAGAGAATGTAGATTTCTTTGATACTTTCTCACCTGTCTCTAGAATTACATCTATTCGTGTACTTTTATCTCTTGCTGCAATTCATGATCTTATTGTGCACCAAATGGATGTTAAAACTGCTTTTTTGAATGGTGAATTAGAAGAAGAGATTTATATGGACCAACCTGAAGGATTTGTTATTCCTGGTCTAGAAAACAAAGTATGCAAATTAGATAAATCTCTTTATGGTTTGAAACAAACACCTAAGCAATGGCATGAGAAATTTGATAATCTAGTCATTTCACATGGTTTTAAAGTAAATGAAAGTGACAAATGCATTTACTATAAATCTGAAAATAATGTTTGCACCATTATATGTATTTATGTGGATGACTTGCTAATTTTTGGTTCCAATATTCATGTTGTGAATAATGTAAAATCCATGCTATGTGCTAATTTCGATATGAAAGATCTTGGTGAAGCAAGCGTAATCCTTGGTATTAAAATAACTAGGTCTAAACATGGAATTTCTTTGGATCAATCTCATTATATAGAGAAGATTCTAAAGAAATACAATTATTTTGATTGTAAACCAGCATGTACTCCTTATGACCCTAGTGTGAAGTTGTTCAAGAACACCGGTGACGGTGTTAGACAAACTGAGTATGCGAGCATCATTGGCAGTCTCCGATATGCCACTGACTGCACTAGGCCCGACATAGCGTATGCTGTGGGATTACTATGCAGGTTTACAAGTAAACCTAGTATTGAGCATTGGCATGCTATTGAGAGGATTATGAGATATCTAAAGAGAACTATGAACCTTGGATTACATTATCAGAAGTTTCCCGCTGTTCTGGAAGGATATAGCGATGCTGATTGGAATACCCTTTCAGATGACTCCAAGGCAACTAGCGGCTATATATTTAGTATAGCTGGTGGAGCTGTTTCTTGGAAGTCTAAGAAACAGACTATTTTGGCTCAATCTACCATGGAGTCTGAGATGATTGCACTAGCTTCGGCTAGCGAGGAAGCAGGGTGGTTAAGGAGCCTGCTTTCTGATACCCCTTTATGGGAGAGACCGATTCCAGCTGTCTTGATCCATTGTGATAGTACCGCGGCTATTGCAAAGATTCAGAACCGTTATTATAACGGAAAAAAGCGACAAATACGTCGCAAACACAGCACCATTAGAGAGTATATCTCTACAGGGGCTGTGAGAGTGGATCATGTACGGTCTGATGATAACTTAGCCGATCCTTTGACGAAAGGATTAGCTCGAGAAAAGGTTTACAAAACCTCGAAAGGAATGGGACTCAAGCCCATAGATTGACGAGTCACTTGTGAGGGAAACCCAACCTATAGACTGGAGATCCCAAGAAATAGGTTCAAAGGGTAATAACAACTCATGAAGTGATATGAGAAAAATCATGCTATAAATTTGAGTTCTATTTCATAAATGTGTTGTTTGAAGCATGATATCTTGAAGCGATAGAAGGTTGAGTTTTTATTAACTCTTAATGAGATCTATACTCTATATTTGAGTGGAGTACCTAGCTACAAGAGTACTCTTGATAGATTCACCTATGTGAATGTGGAAGTGTGGCCGCTTCCTATGGAATTTTGGGCAAAATTCTCTAGAGCATTCACTATACTGGAATACACGTGCATGGCCGTAAAGCACGGGCTTTTGGACTACACCCTGATAGGGTTGTGTGTGTGATGTTGTTAGAGATAGAGTTCAAAACTACGAGTTACTCTAGTATAATCTAAAGCATCTTCACTATGTAAAGGTTCAAGTCGATAAACACCTTTTCTTATGCACAATCTTATATTGAATTATACTGCTCGATGAAAAAATTGTTTTTAAAAATTCAAGTGGGGGATTGTTGAAACAAATGAATTTTTAATTTAATTTTTTGAATAGAAAGTGCCAAATGTGTATAAATGATTTTTTCCTTAAAAATCTTTTGTCCCACATTGGTTGGGAGAGAAAAAATTAAAGTGGATATCTAGGGGTATGTGAGACACTTGGGGTGTGCCCCAAGGGGTACCCACATTTTGTGGAGGGGAGAGGAGTTACATCCCTATCGGTTTACCACACACGCGCGCGCCGCCGCCGCCGTCCGTCCGTCCCGAGCCGCGCGTGTGATGGGGTGGCACTTATTTATTTTTTAGAAAAAAAAATATTTTTTTTAAAAAAAACAGTTTAATTTAAAAAAAAAAAAAAAAACTGTTTCATTTAAAAAAAAACTGACAAAAACGTTTCAGTTTTTTTTTAAAAAAAAAAAAAACGTTTCAGTTTTTTAAACGTTTCTCATTGATTTTTTTTTTGGAACGTTTTTTCTCTTCTCCTCCTATAAATACAAGATTTTTTTTTTCATTTCATACAACAAAAAAAACAGAGAAGAAAAAAAAACGAAAACAGTGTTCTGCACTATTTCTGCACTGTTCCGGTTTTTTGTTTCTGTTCTGGTTTTTTTTTGTTTCTGTTCCGATTTTGTTTCTGTTTCTGTTCCGAAACAGTTTCTGTTCCGAAACATTTTCGGTTTCTTCTTCCGGAATTGTTCCGATTTGTTCCGGTACTGTTTTGTCAGTCCGATTTTGGTTTCCGAGCAGTTTGTTCGTTTTGCGAACAGTGTGTGGGGGTGTTTGGTATTCGGGACTTCTACAGTGCAAAGAACGTCCTAGACAGAGGAGAATTCTGGGCTGTTTTATCCTGGGGACGACGGGGCTGATACACTGCTTGCACGTTCTTGGGCAGAGCCGCGAAACGTCTTAAAGAGAGCGACCTAGTCCGCGACTCATCCCAAGAAATTTTGGTAAACTCGTTCTTTACTCATTTTCTGCAACAACACGTTTGGTTAGTATTGTCAATTTTTACATCCTATTTGAAATTAGATAAAATGGGATAGATTAAGTTGAGAATTATGTTTCCTTCCGAAAATAGAATTGCGTTTGGTTACGACAAAATTTTGTTTTGTTCTGAAAATATAATTCTGTTTCGTAACGATATTATCCTAAAATTGTTTCTTCACAATTGTTTTTTTTTTTAAATTAATTTATTTCTTTAAACTTACACAAAAAAACAAACAAGATCATTAGTTCTAAGAAATCATTAAAAAATCAAGAAATCAACAAGAACAATGCGTATTATTGATTTCATATATAAATAACATTCCTCGTTGATGAAATCAGCAACAAAATCGATTTCCTGAACAACAAAATTGAAATAAAAACCTGCAAGAACGTTGACGAAATGGTGTGACGAAACGAAATCGAAATTGATTTCTTGAATAACGAAATCGAAATCGAAAATCAGCAAGAACGTTGACAAAATGGTGTGACGAAACGAAATTGAAATCGATTTCTAGAACAACGAAATCGAAATTGAAAAGCAACAAGAACGTTGACAAAATCGAAAATCAGTAAGAACATAGACGAAATCGAAATCGATTTCACGAACCCTAGCTCGTTGACGAAATCGATTTCCTGAACAAAATCGATTTCATTATCAAGCTAGGGTTTTGATCGATTTCATTCGCCTCCTGAACGACGAATTTGTTGTTCATCTCCGTTGTTCATCGTCGGCTAGGGGTTCATGAAGAGAGCAAAGATAGAAATCGAAATCAATTTCAGTAAGGAAATCGCAATCGACAGAGAGAGAGAGAGAGCTTACAAACGAAGATGGTTATGGTGAGATGATGATGAATAGGATGACAACAAGAAGACGAAGATGGCGATGGCAGACAAACACGCTAGCAAAGAGAGAGCGTATACATATGAGCGGCGGCGAGGAGGACGATGACAATAGCAACGAGGACGATGAAGAATAGAGAAGGTAGAAGATGGTGGCTATGCACCGATGAAAGATTTAGAGAATGGAGAGAGTGAAGAGAGACGACGGACATGGAGAAAAGGAAAGGAAAAAGAAAATGGAAATGAGTTCAACCAAAGTCGAACATTAGACCGACTAACAATTTTTTTAATTCCTAGAATGTCCTTTTCTATGGAATGAGTTTTTGGGGGAAAAAAAAATTCTCATTTTTTTAGGGTTTTGATAATCAATTCTCACTTTTTAGATTGAATTGAGAACATAATTGAATATACTAAACGCATTCCCAAACATCAATCTCAAATTTTTGGGAATGAGATGGGTTGAGAATACTAATCAAACTGGCCCAAAAATCTTAAATTTAATTATGAATATAGCAGGTCAATGTGAGAGAGTACGTCCTTAAAATCGTTTGGTGAGGTTGTTAATTGAGGTGCGTGTAAACTAGTTAGGTGGAGTGCGCATAAGAAATAATGTTGGGTTTTTGGGGGGAGGGGGGAATTGTGCGCAATGAAAAATAGAAGGAAAAATTACAGTTTACACATTTATTTTCTATCAATTTAAATTTTATTGGTACATTTCGAGTTACACTAATTAAATTCCAATGAACTGGATATATTTGTCATTGTTTCATTTTCCGTCTCTTTTTGACGATTTTTACATGAAACCAGCGATCAATACTAGTTTGACTCTTTTTTAGCTATTAAATTTTTAGAAAATTTGGTAAAAAGTCACTTTCTATAAAATCATCATTATGCGGGGTCCTGTAATAGTGATTTTTTAACACATGATATAATTTTTAGAAAGTAATTTTTTAAATTTTGGGACCCTTCAACAAATTTTTTTTCAACTTTTTGTTTGTGATCTAAATACCCTCTTAGAGATAATATTTATTCTAAAAAAAATATTGAATCTTTTGGTCACATCAATAAAAATGACACTAAATAAAAAAATTGATATGTAATGAGTAACACTTTTAAGTGTCAAAAAAACACATTTTCAATGCTTTAGTTTTTTTTTTTTTTTTTCGTGTCCAAATCAAGTTACGTGGAACTTGACTGATGACCTCCCTAAGAAATTTACAAGACACGTTTTCCGCATTAACTTAATAAATTTAAGATTTAATTTTTAAAGTGCTCTTTAGAAAAATCGAATATTTATCGATAAGAAAATATGATATTTTCTCTTGACAATCGGATCTCCAAAAAATATCATGTGATACACACTAAATAATTACTACACTACTAATCTGTTTGATTGGGTGAAAAATAAATAGAAAAAAAATGAAAACAAAAAAGAATGGAAAAAGAAGAAAAAACTTGTTTGGCATGGATAGAAAATAAGAGGAAAAAGAAAACAGAAAAAAAAATACAAAATTTTCCAAGCAATTTTTTTCACAAAAATTTAAAAGAAAAATAAAAAAAAATGAGAAGGAATGAGTGAAATTACAATTATATTCATGATAATATAATTTTTAATTTATTTTTGTAATATACGAAAATAAAATAATAAATTATATTAAAATAATTTTATTTTATTTTTAACCAAATAATATTAAAAAAAATAATTTTTGGTCCACAATAAATAAAAATATTACAATCTCATATTTTTTTTTCCTATCCACCCAAGTATTAGGTTAGGTTAGTGCGTAAAATTTATAAATTGTCATTTCACTTAATTTAAAAAAAAAAAAAAAAATGTTTTCAATAACATTGAAATCCACCAACCAGCAATCATTAATTTGTTAACTTTCAGAATTAACAGCAATTTTCACTTACCTCGTAATGTTTGAATCCACACACAGTGTGTGTGTGAGAGAGAGAGAGAAGTGATGGGAGTCGGCAGAGGGAGATGACAAAAAGAGTATATAATATAATATTGACAAGAGAAACTTCTTCGTCGGAAAGGGACGTAGGCGGTTTTCAGTTGATATTGTGGGCGGGTGATCTACCCTACCAGTACTTGGAAACGGCGGTTTTGTATAATAAATTACAAAACCGCCGCGGGTTTAGCATGTGATTTGTCCTTTGATACCGGAAGAAAAATTGACACTTTGGTGGATTAATGTCTCCCCCGGCCATCAGCCTCACACTTCCATGTCACCCTCTCCTCTAACGTTAAACCCTCTCTAGTACTACTTATTTTATTTTGTAGCCAGGATAAATAATTGATCTATACTCTCAAATAAAAAGGCTAATTTATAATTTCTTTTATTTTAATTTTACCATTTATCAATTTTTTAATTATATTTTGACTTTCAATTTTATTATCAATGCGTTCTTACATCTCTAATTAAATATTACTAATTAAGATTTGCATCGTTTGTTTTTGGCATCATCAGTCACCGCCTGCCCTCAGTCGCCAAAGTTTGGTCATTGTCTAAAGCGACCAAAAATCGAAAAATTAGTTGAATGACTAAAAATTATAACTAAAATGTATATTAAAAAAAAGTTACTAAAAATCAGTTGAATGTAACTAAAAATAATTCCGGTAACTGGTGATCAAAATTTCGACGACCAGTAGCGGTTAGAATTTGGCAATCAAAGTTCGGCAGCCGAAAACAGTGGGTCGACGATTGGTGACACAATCATAATTGAAATATTAGTATTTACATAGAGATTATAGTATTAAACTAAAGTTGTTATTTCATTTGGGATTTTTTATTAATATGTTGTTATTAGAGTTGCCACTAGATTTCTCCCACTATATCATATATGGGTTTTGACACTTGCACCTTTGAAATTTGATCATTTTTTCACTTTGGCCCCTATAGCTTCAATTTGAAAATATAATACCCTAAAGTTATGTAATCATCCAACTTTGGTCCAAATGAATAACTCCATTACAATTTTAGACAATAAACAATCAATTGTCATGCAACTAACTGTTTTTAAGAGAACTTTATGGATATTTATAACCTCTTCTTTTTTCCTTATAATTTTTTTTACAAAAAAAGTTCTATATATACAGTATATATGTATTTTTTTTTTTAGTCTTTGGACGAGAAGAAAAATGGGAATGGAGGGAAAAGAGAAAAGTAAAATTGTTCATAAAGTCTCTTAAACATAGTTAAATCTATGACAGGTGACTATTTCGACTAAATTTATGATGCGGATAACAAAATTGGACTGTAGTGGAATGATTAAGGAACTTGAAGTGTTTCAAATTGAAACTATGGGACTAAAGTGACATTTTGGTTAAACTTGAAGGGTATAAAATGTCAAAACCCTTATGGTATATCTGTCATTGCTGTCTAGGCATGTGCAACTTAGAATTCGAGATTTAGCTAAATTGATTGAAAAATTAATCTTTTTTCAAAAGTGATTTCCTCCACTGATCATCTCTGAATTTTTTAAAATAAATTATGACAAGAATTCACATATAAAATAACGTATTGAACTTGTAGAATATAGGGTGATTAACTCCAAAACTTAGCTCATGAGGTGAGTTTTTCCATCATATTTATAATCTGATCACCAATTCTTATCATATTTGATGTGTGATAAATTTAACAATCTTCCCCTCACATATCAAACATTTAATTTGGTAACACTCGACCAGTCTCTCCGGCTAATGGGGCAAAGTTGTAATCTAGACTCTGATATACTAGTTTTGGGTGGTTTTGAAACCCAAAAAAAATAAGCTGATGTGGTGAGGTTTTACTTTGCACTTATAATCTGATCATCAGCCCCTTCCACATTCAATGTGTGATAAACCCAATAATATTTTCCTCACACATTGAGTCTTTAATCGGCTAACCCTCAACCAGTTTTTCTCTCTCTTTGTGGCTATTTGACCGAAAATATTGCAACCTAAGCTTTGATACTAGTATAGTGTGGTCTTGAGACGCTATCAACTTCAAAAACTAACTCAGAAAGTGAGCCTTTCCATTAATACTTATAATGTGACCACCAATATTTTTCACATCCAATAAATTCAACATACAATTACTCTTAAATAAACCAAAATATTGTCGTATCAATTTATGTTGAAGCTAAAAATAGATATTGTTCTTTTTTCAAAATATTGTCGTATCAATTTATGTTGAAGCTAAAAATAGATATTGTTCTTTTTTCATTTGATAAAAATAATTTTAAAGGCAACAAGAAAGGGAATTGCTATTTTAAGGTAAGATTCGAAAGAACATTGAAATAGAGTTCTATACCATTTAATTATAAATTTTAAAAAAAAAATCCCTCAAAACATGTATATATAAACATATATACAAAACACATATAAAACGTAGAATGAAAGTCCATTTCTCAAAAAATGGATTTCCATTCTTCGTTTCAAAAAAAAAAGTTAAAAACGCAGAACAAAAATTTGTTTCTACTTTTTTTTTTTTTTTTTTTTACCGTTGAGAGATTGATTTCGCAAATACATTCCTCAAGAGAAACGGATTTCGCGATTCCGTTTTTCGGCGACAAACCCTAGCCTACACCTTTCATTTTCATTTCCTTTTCTTCTTCTCCTTTGAATCGTTGCAACCTCCTTCTCCTTGTGTTCGTCGTCGCCGCCATCAAGAGAGAGACTGGTGGTCGCCGCTTCTTTTTCACTCATCTCTCTTCTCTAGCCGCTTCTTCTTCTTTATTGTTCTCCTTCTGTTTCACCTGTTCTCATGTCTCTTCTCCAGCTGCCGTCGCAAACATCAAACGTCGTCACTGCCGCTCTTCTCCTTTTGCGTCGCTGCTGCCATTGCTGCTAAAATAAGCGTTTTTCTGTTGAATTTATTATTTCTTTTTTCAGTTGCATTTTGGTTAAATATTAATTGTTTAGGTTTGTGTTTGTGTATGGATTTGTGTTTGTGCTTGTGTTTAGGGTATAGGATTTGTATTAATTAATTACATTTAAATTTCAATTTTTATTTGTGTAGATCTCGGTTTTAGATCTCGGTTTTATTATTTCGGATTTTTGGTTTGGACACACATTAGGAATTAGTAGTTTGATTTTGTTTTTTATTTGTGTAGATTTAGGTTTTAGATTTTTTTTTAATTTTTTTTTTTTTTTTGAATTTTTGGTTGGGACACACATTGGGAATTAGTAATTAAAAGTTTGAACATCTCAATTTTATGTAGAAAAGTTTAGGATATAGGTTTTAATTTTTTTTTTTTTAAATAATCAAGATTATATATTTTGGTTTTTTTTTTTTTTAGTTGTGAATTTGTTAATATTTGAATTTTAAGTGATTGTTTTAATTTTAGGGGTTATTGATAAATAGTTCACAAAACTTAAATTTTTTTCCATACATATGTACTATATCAATCTTATGAAAATCAACATATACTCTTAATTTAATGTTGTTTTTCACATGTCAAATTCATCATATACTCTTAATTTACATTTTGCACCGCCAAACTAATCAGAAAATTGATTCGACGTTATTGGTTAGATGTTCGAAATTGTTAGATGTTAGTTTGTGTACTTGAAAGTGCATTTGAATTAGTAATTGCATATATATAACTTAAGATTTAATGAATGACAATTAATTCCAACTGTATTTATTGTGTTTTGATTGGACAATTTCAATTTTTTTTAATAACATGATTATTAATGATAATAATAATTTTTTTTGTTTTGTTTTGACTTTTGAAATGATAGTTGTTAGAAATCGAGAACGTTACATTATATTTGTATTGGGGTGGTAGGATACAAGAAGAAACTGAGTTTGGGGTGTTATATAGTATGTCTACGGTAAAATCGTTCAATGTTTGTCGAGGGATTACGTTAAACGAATTGATTAGGATGTTACAACCTTATATTCTTAAGGATGGAGTTGATGGAATTTTAAAATAAAAGTCTACGTTGCGGATAGCTACCAGTGGGCCAGGAAATTATAAATACATGTTGTTTTCAATCGGTGACGATGCAGCATTAGACCATGTGTTTCAATTGCCTTTTAAGGTGACCTCGCTGTTTGGTGTTAAGATGTATGTCGAGGTAGAGCGAGCATTTGATCACGCTTCAATATTTTTTTCCCAACTTGGTCCATTTACCCCATTTTTAAGTCAGAGTTTCAATCCTCATGTTACCGCGTTATTCGGACAATTTTCTTCGTATAATATTCCGTTGTTCGACCCCTAAGTTGTTCAATTCAGTTACACTCTCTAATCACCCTACATTCCCCAAGAATATCATCCCTATACAGTGATTGACCGTGATGCAGACACCAATTCTGCCGCTCCAAATCATTATCATTCGTCAACTAATTCACTGCACGACAACAATTGTAGTAGGTTTGATTGGAGCATGGAGGGTAGGCTAAATACACCCGATAGTTTCCACAATGTCAAACAGACAGAGTTAAATGATGTTGTTGCGTTAGAGGAAGAGGAGAATGGTGGAGATGGAGATGAAGATATGGATGTCGAGCCGAGAGGACAAGGGGGTGAACAATTACCATTGCACAGGGTTTCTTTATTCTAGAAAATCAGTTGGAATGGGGTGATGACGATGACATGGCAAAGTATGAGCTAAAGTTGCAGAAGAATTTCTGGAACTCAGAAATGGACGAATTCTATGGCGACATGGTCTTTAAGGACAAGAAACATGTCCAGAATGTCGTGAAGTATTACCCTATTATGAAAAATAAAGAGTTTTGTGTGGTGGAGGCGTACCTTAAAGTTTAGTCAATTAAATGCAAACACAGTTGCGGGTGGAGGATGCAGGTGGCTTTGAAAAAAAGTCATGAAATATTCCAGATTACGCAGTACAATGGGCGACACACGTGTTTCTACAATCAAACGACCTTGGATCATGGAAACTTGGATTTGTGTATCATTTCTGACATGATACTTGGATAGGTCGAAGCGGATCCGGAAGTGAAGATGGGCGTTATCGTTGTCTTCATGAAAGAGTCTTAGGGATTTACCATCTCCTACTGAAAGGCTTGATTGGCTAGATCTAAAGCCATCGAGACCTTGTTCGAAGATTGAGACAAATCGTATCGGAAGTTGCCGAAGTTCATGTTGGCGTTGCAGCACTTTAATCTGGGGCGATTATCAAATGTAGTATCATTCCGTCTGCTCAACCTGGTTATTCGACATTCGACATGGTGTTTTGGACATTCCAACCTTCTGTGGTCGAATGGAGATATTGTCGACTTGTCCTCACAAGTGACAAGACCCATCTGTACGGTAAGTACAAGGGAAAGATTTTGATCGCCATTGGGATGACACCGTCCAATAAGTGTTATCCTTTAGGGTTCGCGATCGTACCAACGGAGGACCACTGCTGTTGGTCTTGGTTTATTTTGATACTGAAGCGCCATATTGTTAAAGATCGTCCAGAACTCATGTTGATATTTGACAGACACATTGGCATTATTAGTGCGGTTAGAACTTTATGGATTAGTCAACCGAACAAACCCGCTTGGTATTATCGATTTTGTCTGCGACACTTTTGCAACAATTTCAATAAGATATGTAAAAAATAACAACTAAAAAATCTTACTTGGAATGCGGATACTGCGATACAAGTTCGGAAGTACAACGCCATTATGGAAGAGATAAAATAGAAAATAAAAAATACGTGGGCATATACGTGGTTGGGTCATGTAGACGTAGAAAAATGGAAAAAAGGACACACGATGATGATAAACGTTGGAGCGTGTTGACAACCAATTATATCAAAGTATTCAACAACTGTTTGAAAGGTGCAAGAAATGTCCCAATTATAGCAGCCGTTTCGATAACTTTCTACAAGTTGGTGAAATACTTTGATGTCAGTCAACAGGAAGCTCTAAAGGACTTGGCCATGGATTTGGGGTACGTAAAACATATTGACAAAATTCAGAAATCTCAAGTCAAGTCCAAAACATACGACCTCCAAATATTCAATCGGTAAAGTTTTTTAACTTACAATTTATTAATTACTTATTTTTTTTTTATATTTATAATACAAACAATGCAACTCATTATCTAATTTGATGTTTGTGTGTGTGTGTGTATATATATTCTACAATAGGAAGAATGCACGTTACCACGTGAAAACGAGAAAGACTTTAGCCAGTAGTATTGTTACACACAAAGTTATTTTAAGGGATAACCCTGATTGCACTTATGGAAAATATAAAACTTTCAGATATCCATACTTCCACATGCTTGTGGCATTGATGCGTTCCACTACATCGCTCCTGAGTACACAATAGCAAACTTGCTGAAAATTTGGAAGTTATCATTTGAACCAATCGTTCATGAGGACTATTAGCCGATGTTTAATTTTTCGATCCTTCTTTCGAACAAGAATAGAATTCGAGTTGTGAAGCGCAGACGACCAAAATACACTCGCATTCGAAACGAGATGAATGTGTCGCAGAGAACAATGACAAATTGATGTGGATTATGTGGTCAAACTAGCTATGATAGGCAGACATGTCTATCTCGACCCCAATGAGTATTCTCAATTAATTTGTCTGTTTCATTGTAATGGAGACAACAATTTTTCTTTTTAATTTTTGGTTTATAGTTGTAACAACATTTGTATTGTGTTGTATTCTATTGTCACCTAGTTGATAAACCTAATATTTATTTCGTATAATATTAGTTGATGAAATTTAAGTTTCGTACTCATAATTTTTACACAAGTTTTGGATTTTTTGTTTGAAATGTAAACAGGAAAAAAAAAAAAAAAAATGAGAATGATAATAATGTAAGGCCCAAGTATGATTTAAATTATAGTGAAAATTCTAAATGAAATTGAATTCTATTTTCCTTTTAGTATAATATTTTATTTTATGTTATGTAGATAGATCATATTTTTTTTAGACGCTCTAATTTTTTCGCATTCTTGCAATAATGGCTGAGTCTAGGCCCGTGGATCAGTCATTACTTTATTTGCAGAGTGACCATAGGCTTGTAGCAGTTTAGGAAGAATGTGGAGTGCAGGTTGTACTAAATACATATTTCAGCATTGTATTCAATTTTTTTTCTTTTATATTTTTTTTATTGATTGTCTTTTAATTTATATTTCAGCATTGTTGTCGGTTTGACTATTCCGGGATGGGAAGATTTCCAGGCCGCTAGACGAGAAATATACCCGGCCGAGTGGTACAGTTGATACAGGCCGCAGGACTATACGATATTTTTTGGTTACGAAAGAAGCAGTTAGACCATGCTTTGATTATCGCGTTGGTCAAGAGATGATGGTGACGCTGCAGGACGTAGTAGTTTTATTCGGACTGCTCGTGAATGGGCGAACAGTTACTGGCCCTGTGGACACGTGATCGGTCTTACGTTGGCAGGAATTTTGCTACGAACTCTTCAGCCAGACACCGTCAAAGGACAAAATCAAGTGCGGCGTCCTAAATCTGAAATGGCCACAGGCTACTTTCAATTGTGTACTCGCCGACGCTGATGAGCACATTATGTAGTATTACGCCCGCGCGTACTGTCTAACATTGATCGGCACAACGTTGATGTTGGATAAATCGGGGAGTTTAGTGAAGTTAGGCTCTTTACCATAGTTCTGTGACTTGACTGTGTCACAGACGTATAGCTGGGGTAGTGCCACGTTGGCGATCCTGTGTCGGGAGTTATGCAAGGCATCACGTAGGGAGACAAAAAAAATAGCCAGACCATTATTTTTGTTACAGTGTTGGGCCTGGGAGCAATTCCCGAGACTACGTCAGTGTGTGCTTTTTCAGCGTTATCAGTAGTGAATGACTATTCAACTGTACTATGATGGATTGGACCATTCAAGTCATTGTTTATCATTAATACAGACACACACACACACACACAGAGCACTATATTAATCTATAAACACATTTCGATCGATTGCAATGCACATGATGCTAGATCTATATCGTTCAATGGGACGTCACTGGGTTTTAGAGGATGAAATCTCATACTCTTTAGATTCAAGAGTTCGTTACCCTCCACGTTGGGTTCCAAGGATACAAGAGGAATACACTTATCGTGTGAACCAAGCAAAGATTATCATCAATGGATGCAAACAATACAATATTCCAATAGTCTGTCAATTGGCCGGAATAATACCAATAGACATTCCACATGATCTTTAGATAGCGTTGCATCACTACCGCGAAAAAAATAATTAAATGCAAATTCAAATTTTTCAACATGAGTTTCAAATGACGGCACATGAGCATCTTCAAGAAGGTTTGGTTAACGAAACTCGTATTTACATTCGATGCTCAAGGGAACCTGAATATCAGTCACATATTGAAATGTCTGATGCTGAGAGTAATGTATAATGTTTTGGCATTGCTGGATTGCAGTTTAAAAATGTATTTCTTTTTTAGTCTGATGTATCATATCTACGTTAAATTATAATAACGTTACTTCTACCAAATAACATATTTTTTCTCTTTCTTTAAATTCCAAAAACACACATACGATAAGAACAATTTACAATACTGCGACAATACGTTGAAAGAAACACATAATCCATTACAAACAAAACTATTATAAAATACAAGATTGAAATCAAATTTGTTAGACGGGCGGATCAGCAAACCTTCGTACTCAGATATTTTCAAGAGCAGTTAGATATTCAATGAATATACCATCAGGAAATTCTACAAACTCGTTAAATTCAAATAAATAATCTCAACCATTTGAAGCTGTCCGTCACCCGAGGTTGGGCTTGACGTTGGCATGACTCTTCCCGTCCAACCAACCAAACCAAACACACCCATATATATATATATATATATATATATATACATACATACATACATACCCAGACACACGCGCACCATAATCAATATATTTTTTTTCTTAAAACCATACCTCAATCTCATTCCCAAAATTATGGGACACACCCGTTCCAAATATATACAACAAAAATCACCGAACGAAAATGTTGAACCTTCCTCGATTCGCCTCTGACCAGCCCACCTCCAAAATGACACTACTTTCTGGACTCTATCTAATGCCAGTAGTGGACCCTCTCCTATTTGCGACACTTGAAACCAAATTTTTTTATCGATATACTGTCTTCATAATAAAAATATTTAATTCAATGGATCAAATAAAATTGATAAATACTACCTTTCAAAATATAATATTTTATAATCATATATCCGGTTGAAAATTCAGTTCCACTGTCACCAATAAAATGTAATTACATAAAGCAAAGCGTATATCGTATACCATACTGAAACCAATTTCCAAACTCTAACCCGTATTGAAACCAATTTCTAAACTGTTACCCATGTAATGAAATTATATATTTAACACATCCAAATATTTTAAGTTAACCAGTTCAGGCAATTCGTTGTAAAAATAAAATACCCCACACTCATCTCTTACTAGCTGTAGGATCATTTTTACCTCATGATCGGGAGTTGCAATGGTACCGTACCATCCGCAGGTTTTGCACTCCTAACGGGTCAATCAACCACCTGCAAGACTAATCCTCCTAACAGGTCATAGTATCAACAATCACCTGCCGGACCAACCCTCCGGTCAGGTCATAATATCGACAACCACTTGCCAAACTAATCATCCGGACAGGTCATAATATAAACAACCACCTGCCTGACTAACCCTCCGGACATGTCATAATATCATCAACCACTTGCCAGACTAACCCTTCAGACAGGTCAAAACCATCCTGCTGAACATGCCCTCCTGACGGGATCAAAACTATGCCGTAGTTGGACATACATAAAATTTTCACATTTTTCCCTTTTTCATTTTCACAAAATCCACATTTAAACCCTACTTAATCCATATAAGTCACAAAATCATTCATTTTCAAATCAACACATTTTTTTTCCAAGAAACACATTTCTCCACAATTTATACAAAAATAAGATTTTGTAAATTTATATAGAAGACAGTATACTCATCTCGTTTTCCGCACTGCAAAAATACCGACGTCCGAAACCTACTGGGACGGGGCGCCTACGAACCTAATAACGATAGGGCCTACATTAATATTTTATTTAAAACAACCCTAATATGCAATGCATGGCCCTAAGTTATGTAATTTTCCATTCCCCAAATTTGATTATGTAAAATTACTATTTACCTCAATTCATGACATTAAGATTTAATGTATAATATTTACTGTACAATATTTTTAAAATTAACAGTTGTAAACATTACTTTTTCACGATTATTAATTTTAACAGTTACGGAAATTTTAACGCTAAAAATCTAATTTTAACAAAATTAGAAATCGGTCGAAATTTTATCCTTTTTGCGAATCGTTGAAGTTCGCTGTTTTCTGCTCAGGTCTTCACTACCGCGGCGATGGTCTCACCGCTGCGGCGATGCAACAACAGTTCTGCACGTAGAAGCCCACCGCCGCGGTTATGGATCTCACTACTGTAGTGACGGTTGTCTTCTTCATTTGCTCCTGCTTCTGTTCGCGTTCAGCCCCTGACGCCATTCTCACTCTCCCTCCGCCGTCGACCCAACACTGCTCACACATTCACACCCTATGACGACCACACACACACATACACTAACGACACTAACAAACAAACCACACACACCCATACCCACACCCACTGTCCAACCAACGACACACACAGTTGCACACACACCGGCGACTGAACGCCGGCAATCACACGCACACACAACAGACGGTCTCACATATACACACAACGATCACATATTCGCACACGCCAATCACCCATGCATGATGACACACCCACATCAACCCACGCTCATACACACGGCGAACCAGAACAGAGGAACCCACATTGTAAGATCTCGTTTTAGCACGTACGTCATTTTAGTTGCATTTTAGAACAATTGGGAAAAATTCGAGGTATAATTGGGTCAATTAAAAATTCAAATTAAAAATTTAGGGGTCAATTTGCAAATTTAGAAAACAATCTATCCAAAAAATTACATTTGAATTAAAACTTTTGGGAGTGAGATTGTAATTTAGAAAATGTTAAGGGTGAAATTACCATATTAGACTCTTATAAATGGTAAATTGAACTCAAAAGATAATTTTTAGAAATTAGGGGGGAGGGAAGAGTAATTTAGGCAAATGGATTCTAGAAATCTATAGAAATCCATTCTCTCTTACTGACTGTTGCCGTGAGATCAACCGGAGGGCAGAGGTTTTGAGAAGTGGACGACGTGGCTTGAAAGGGGAGCATTCTCGTCCACTAATTACATGCGTATATATATATATATATATTCCTGCCCGTAGTGCGAAAGGGGAGGAAAAATCTGGAATCAAAGACAGAAAAATCTAGAGAGAGAGAGGGTTCGGCCGGTGCTCTCATGAGTGAGGGTGTGTATTCCGATCGTTGCCGGAGTGGGTGTCATCGTTCGGGCCGGTGGTGTGTGTTGCTGCTATCGTGGGTATGTGGGAATTCGTCAATGTGTAGGTGATCGGATGGGTGTGTGTGTGTCGGTGGAATCCAAACAGAAACAGAGGAAAGAGAGAGGTCCGCTGGTGGGTGTCGTTCGTCTCCGTCCATTTAGTAAGTGGGTATAGGTGTTTGGTCGTCATTTGGTTAGGGCGTGTTTGTGTGTGTGTTTGTGATTGTATGCCCGACAACCTGTGTAAGTGTGTGGGTATGTTTAGGTATGGATTGCCGGCATGAATGGTGATCGTTCGATGGAGGGTCGCCGTGTTTGTCATGTGTGTTCGTTGTTGTGTATGTATGAGCGTGGTAGGTTCGGTCAATAATGTTTGGTCGACGATAGGTGTTCGGTCGTCGGTGGGTGGGGTCGGTAATTCAGCCGGTCGGAGAGTTAGAGAGAGAGAATGTGGGTTTCGATTTGGGTGTGTCGTTTGGTCGAATGGCGTGAGTGCATGGTGTGTAGGTGATCGTTGGTGTAGGGCGGCCGACGGTGAGTAAGATCACCGAAATGGATAGTAGAGAGAGAAAGGAGAGTGGTCGGCCGGGGCTGTAATCGGAATTGAAATAGGAAACAAAAGTGAAAACAGAGCAAGAAAAAAAAAGGCAAGAAAAAGAAAAAAATGAGGAATTTACACAAACCACCCCATTGAAAATCATAAACCCATCTCGTGGTCGCCAAACGATTCGGAAACAGGTGAAATTTCAATCGATTATTAATTTTCGTTAAATTAAATTTTATTTAACGTTACAAATTCTAAAATCGTAATAATTTCGTAACGATTAATTAATTTTAAGTACGTGGTACATAAAATAGTAACAATTCGGAATATAGGGTCTGCATTGCATGATTCAGATGTTTTAGATAAGATATTAATTTAGGCTTTGTCACTATTAGGCGCAGGCACTGGCGTCCCGATAGAGTGTGGTCAGTGAAGATTTTGGAGAGCGGATAACGAGGTGAGTATACTGTTTTCTTATCAAACTATTTTCTATATATATATGATAACATATGTGTTTACTTACACTGTACGATTTCATAAATGATATGGATCAAGCAGATTTTTGGGGTGAGTTAGTAAAATGAATTTTCGGGGAATTGTGTTGGTTTCTAAAAAGAAGGATAAAAAAAATAATTTTCGTTGGATATGGGTGGTTTTGAAAAGAGAGTGAAAAATATATGATTTTCTAAAAATGCTTGGTTTTCTAAAAACAAAGGTGAAAAAATAGTTTTTACTGAAATTGGTGGTACTTTTAAAAAGGAGAGGGAAAAACGCGATTTTGGAAATTCTCCCCGAAAAGGGGTATGGTTTATATTCTTCCCAAAAGGAGTGTGGATTATATTTCTCCCCATAAGGGGTGTGGATTCTTCCCATGGGATATAGATGTTTCTGCCCGTAAGGGGTGTGGATATTTCGTAGGAAGACATTCCTACGAATGTTACGGTACCGTTGCAACTACCGATCGTGAGGTTAAAACAATCACTATGGCTAACCAGTGTGTGTTGTAGTGGAGATGTGTGTTTGAGATGTGATGTTTCACTTATATTGTGTGATTTATTATTTATTATAGTGATTGGTATTATTTTACTAGATGGGTTGGAATGAAACTTATATTTATTGTTTTATTTTCACTGCTTATATTATGGAAAATTTTACTAGTTACGTGTTGTTTCTATACTCACACTCGATCCATTTAGATGTTGTAGAATTAATTATTATTATAAAATATTTTTACTAAGAAGGCAGTACACTCGCAGGTAAAATAGTTAGGAGTCGGTCAATCCCCTACTGGCGCTAGATAGAGTTATGCGGGTCACGCAAAGGAGTCATTTGAGAAAAAATTTGGATGCGAAATACCAGAAATGAAATCTAAGTGAGGTTCAGGGGATTTGTTTGATTGTATTTATATTAGGGACGGTATATCCCTATCAGATGGGACTATTATATATGTTGTATAGATTTAAAATTTTGTTATTGACGTATTGAGGTTGACTAGTCAGTTGGGCGGTGTCATGTCTACGTCATGCCGGCCCCACATGACGGGTGTCCGGGGTGGGGTGTGACACACACACACACACACACACACACACACACATTTCGACAATCAGAACACACACACACCCAGTATGATCACCCACACATGTACTGACCGAAACACACACCCACGCACAATCACCAGATGAATGACGACAACGACATCCACACCTACGTTAGAAAAATGGCGACGATCTGAACCTACCACCGCCGATCCTCCTTCTCTCTCTCTGTTTCCAGATTTTTCTTCTTCTTCTTTTTAGGTGTTGAGGCTGTGAATTGTATGCCTGAGCATTTATAGATGTATGATTTTAGTAGTGTCCAATGATCTTTCGTGAAGCCACGTCGCCCCTCTCTCTCTCTCCCTTCGGTTCTTGATCCTGCAGGTATATATATATTAAATTTTTTTCCAAAGTACATTATCCTCCCCCAACTTTCTTTGAGTTGTCATTTAAATCCCAAAGTTTAAAATAAATGTATCTAAATTTGCTAACTGACCCCTAAACTTTTAATTTAAATATTAAATGACACATTTTCACCCCGTATTTTCCTCAATACTCTAAAATGCAACTAAAATTATGTGCATGTTAAAATTAGGGTCTTACAGAAGCCATCCTAACTACCAAGTTGTTCATCAATTTTGGTAAGTACTTTATCGTGCTACTTGTCTCATTTAGGTGTTGTTCAAACCTACTAGTGTTTATTACATTCTCAACCAAAACCTTAAAATCATAGTAAATTACGCAATTTGTGAATATTGTTTGATTTAACATTAAAAGGCCTTAGCGAATACTTCTTATGCCAGCATCTTTTTTACGTTTCGGTAAAATGTCACCGCATACCAACTTCTGCCCTGTAAAACCACTATACCAGTTGCCTGTTGCTGTTCTAATTAGCCCCTATAATGCAGCGACATGCTGACTAATTATGTAACCACTAACATTTACCAAGCACTTACCTGTAAAACAACCAATTATCAAATTAGAAATGAATGAAAATAAAAAAGAATAATATATATATATATATATTGAAAAAAAAATATTTTAAACCCTCTAACTATTAACATATTTCTAAGTGGTCCCTCTTCGTTTGAGCGTTTAATTTTAAACTCTCTATTTATCAACACGTTTTTATTTGGTCCTTCTGTCAAAAAATCCGTCCAAACTAACAGAATTTTGAGGGCAAAATTTTCATTTTACTTTTTTAATCACTTTTTTCTTTTCTTTTTTCTTTTTTTACTTTTTTTTTTCTCTCTCTCTCCCCCTCAATTCTCTTCTTCTCTCTCTCTCTCCTACTCAACTCTCTTTCTTCATATTTTCTTTTTCCTCCTTCACTCTCCACGCCAGCCAGAAACATCTCCCTGTTGCGGTGGGTGAAAACCCCCCGAAACAGGGGGCGAAATCACCCTGTAATAGGGGGTAGCACCCCCTATTACAAGGGGTGAACCACCCCTGTAACAGGCGGTGTTTCACCCCAGTTGCGGGGGGTGTTTCACCCCCCATAATAGGGGGAAGTCTCTCCCTTGTTATGGGGGGTGAAACACCCCCTTTTCCCCTGAGTAAAATATCCCCTATTATAGGGGTGATTTTACCCCTCACAACAGGGCTTGTTTTCGGCCAGTGGGGAGGGGGAGGGAGAGGGAGAGAGAGAGAGAGAGAGAAGGAAAACAAAATTATTAAAAAATTAAAAAAATATAAAAAATATAAAAAGACAATTTTGACCTTTCATTTTGTTAGTTTAGACGGATTTTTTGACAGAATGACCAAATAAAAACGTGTTGATACATAGAGGGTTTAAAATGAAACGCTCAAACGGAGATGGACCAATTAGAAGTGTGTTAATAGTTAGAGGATCAAAAATGTACTTTTCCCTATATATATATATTAAAAAATATTCACCATAATCTTTTTCTTAAATTTTATTCATTGTCTTTGGTAATAAAACGAAATAAGGTGGATACTACTAAATAAAAATTGATTTCAACAATACACGTTGCTAATTATAAGAACTGAGGTTGTTCCTATTTATAGAAAAATTAAGGCGGGAAATTAGCAACAAATTGGCTGGAAATTGGGGAACAAAATGGTGGGAAAGACTTTGGTGAGAAAAAAATAAACAGAAAAAAATGAGAGAATTTTTTTAGAGGGAATTTTTTTTGGAGGGAAAGTGGCTGGCGGAAAATGAGGAAGGTGCAAAAAATTGCCTATATATACATCTATACTTTCAGAATTATCATTCACATACATTCATTTCTCTTCTCCATTTTCATTACTCAGAAAATCAGTTCAAATGACAAGCAGGTCAGCAAAGATAAGGATAAGGGTAAAGGCAAGAAAAAAAATGAAGATTCATTGTACTGGTGAGGGTTTAAGAATGAGGGACCATGTTAAGTACCAGGATGAGATAGGTACGTGGTATGGAATACATATACGCTGGTCAAAGGTCATACATTGAAGCGAAGATGAATTACGAAGCCCACTACTATGGTACGACGCACAAGAGAGGTTGTGTTACCCTGAGGACGTGTGCGGTCCGTGGGATGTTATTACAGATTGAACTGGTGTTCAATGACAACTAGATTTATCTGGCGCATAGTTGAATCCCATCACAAGGAAACAAACTTTCTTAGTACATGGTGATCCTTCCAAATAAACTGTTCGATGGGTCAATTGTTGTTACCACAAAAGTTACAACTACACCGAATAGGGAAATGATAGTGAAGAGGCAAAGTCTCATATGTACCACCTCAAGATTCCGAAATTATGGTCTTACGAAATTATGAAAAACGAACCGGATAACATAGGCAAAATTTGTTACACATTGAAACGAGAAATAAAACAAATGGCTAAATGAATTCATATCAAACAGAGACTTCACCAGATTTGGAAGACCAATGCTCTAAATGCAAACGAGCCAACACTGAAGTACTTTACCGATCCCAAATATAACGATGACCCAGAACTGTTTGATTACGAAGACGGAGAGATTCACTACGAATGGTTTGATAAAACTAAATAGTTATCGATATTAGAAAAGTTCAATGATGGATAGTATTTTCTAATTTATGTAATATTTTATTTTTTCTTTATTTTCTTTTTATGATTACTACTTTTACTTGTCTACGATTTTAATTTTAATATGATGTCTATCTCAGTTATTTTAAGTTCTTTCCTCTTATTATGACTTTTTTTTTTTATTGATAATCATTAATAATTTTTTAAAAATAATGTCTACTAACTACCACAAATTGGAACCTATTATATTGCTTAAAAGCTAACCTTAAAAACAAAATTAAAAAATCTACAAATAAATTATGTTAATGGATACTCTAAATATTATATTATTCCCATGAAAGGTAAATACTTCAACATAGTGAAGAATAGGGCAATACCACGACTTTATTTTTTATTTTTTATTTTATTTTTTTAACTCAAACCTGAGGTTGTGAACCCTGGGTTCTATTTAGAACAAGAAATTTTTGGAGTCCTGTTGCGTAATCTCTTGCATTACTTTCGAAAATATTCGTTTTCTATTTCTTCTTCTTTCCCATCCAAATCCAACATCATTTATAGGTTACTTTTTGACAGTTCAGAAAGTGTCATCAGATGTGAGTCGAAATCTTAGTCATAGTGACTCAAATTCTCTTCCACAAGTTCATTACTTGTTAGGCTAGTATCATCAATGTCAGCAATTTGCATTCCAATTAGCGTGACTATTTGTTGTATTTTCTACTGTATCATCGAGACACAAGGAAAAGTCACAAGCTCCCTGACCCTACGAAAGTATATATTACAACCCCATAAGTTTTAAATATTCTGCTCCCACAATTGTACTTCTATTGAGAACAATTAATTATAGACACTTCCAAGTTTTAAAGGGATATTGTTTCAAAAATTCCACGAACAAAACAAAGTTAACCAAGAGAGACATCATAAAGGGGTATTTATGGAAGACTTAAAACCCCCGTAAGTTCGAGACAAGGCGCCAGTAGCGAACAACTACTTTTATAAGTATACAACTTTAACCATTCCAATTAGTATTTGAATATTTCAATTGAAAAACAAAATAACAATAAAAAATTATTTTATCATCAAATAATAATAAAAAATTTAAGAAAAATAATTTTTTTTTTTTTCGATAGTGCTAGCTCCCAAATTGAAATGAATACTATTTATATTAGTCTACCTACCTAACTCCAAGCTTTGTACTACCTAGATGATTATTAATAGTGTATTTTTTTTTTATCATCTTCTTCAGATGATGAAATGGAGAAACGGTGTATATATATATATATATATATATATATATATATATAATTTGTATAAACGGATTTTGCTTCTCCGTTCTTGACAGTTTTTCGTTTTTTTAGAAACGGAGATTGGAAATCCGTTTTTCAAGAAACGGATTTTCAATCTCCGTTTTATCATTATTTTGTATATATGTTTATATATACAAATTTTGAGAGTTTTTTTTTTTAATAACAATTATTTGGTAAAGAACTCGTAGACATATGTCTGTTTATATAGCTAGGCACGAGTAACAAGCAGACAAATTCGATAGGTCCACAAAGTAACCTACTGTTTTACTTAGGTGGCGTTTAGGTACCCAAAGCTTGGGGGTAGTTGTCTTCTTCTATAAAAATAGGCACGTAGGCCATCACTTGCATGTGCATTACGAATCACTGTGTTAGTCCGGTTGATTTTTTTTTTTAAAATTTAAATCTTGAATTTAATCTTAAATGCACCAGTCCAATATAAAAAAATGCACTATTAAAATCGTCTGGAAAGGTTATTAATCGAGATGTGAGTAAACTTACCCGAATATATCTTACCATATAAAAAAAACCTAGGAATGGAAACTGGGCCTGAGAGATACAAAAGTTGTTTTATATACTTTGCAAAATTGTATAGAAAGCAAGAAAAATTGAGAAAAAAGAGGGGTCTATACGTAATATGAAACAAAATGAAGAGGAGGTAAACGAAATTCTCTAATAAGTAATTAGTGAATTGTAGGATAATTCGACACTTTTTTAAACCATTAATGTATGTATTAATTAAAAATAGGCAAAAATAAAAAATAAAAAATTAAGTGATATGCACTTAAAATTATACAATTTTTTATTCATGTAATATCATTAAACTATAATTATTGAAAAATATAAAGAAAATATATGAAATAAAATTTTAGGGAGATAAATTAATACCAATAAAGAAATAGAAAGAGAGTTTGCGAGATCAAGACGTAAACTTTTGAAGTCAAGACTTATAAAAATAAAAAAATATTCAAATAAAAAAATTATTGGTGTTTAAAATTGGTTTAATATCCGCAGTTGATACAATTAAAGGATTGTGATCCAGGTCCTATTGATGTGCAATCCTGATTGTTATGTTTAGTGAGCTGCCCTCAGTAGTCTGTCCGATGTCCGAATTGTGACCTGCACAAAAAACCGTTGAAGTGTGCCAAGTGAAGTCCCTGTAAGAGCTCGAGAAAAAATATTAAGAGTTCAAGTGTACAAGACAAAAACTCATCACAAAATTTATTATTCTGCTACTTATTGGGGCGCAGTCGGATTACTCCCAGAAAAGTAGGGGCTTAATAGTGGATTCAGGTTAGGCAGTTTGGGTGCACAAATCATAAATACTAAATTGGTGTCCATAGATAAATTCAATGGACAATGTGTTATTAGAAGAAAAACTATGTAATTGTTACATGAGGGTTTTTAAAAATAAATTAGAGATTTTTCAACTAAGTTGATGCACTAATTAGGCTAATAATTATTTTTAAATAATAAAAAAATCAAGTACGTACTTGACCAAAAAAATATTTTTGCTCCTGTTGAATTGGGTACAAACAATTGTTTTGAGGACTTTGGTCTAGGATCGGCCCTGCGTGGATCAGGGGCTCAATCTAACGTGTGGTGAATAAGGAGGTGCGTGATTTGATTAGGCAAATGGACCTTGTTCCATGACCCATCTGGCAAAGTCCATGCCTATGGGAGTCTCCCTCAGGACATCGAAGACCTACCCGGACAACGTAGGTTACTAGGTGGTTCATGGCGGAGCGATGCCAACGAGGGCCTAATGATGCTAAGAATTCTCAGCACATGCAATCAGTTTCTCACGTGCCAAAAATCTCTTCGCCTTCCTCCCTTAACCTGCAAAATCGTCAAGTTCTCAAGGGGGACACCAGTATGATATCGGTCAAAGAACTTTCGATGTGAGAATAAGTTAATCTGGTAATGGAGAAGGTTAAAACGCTCTGATTAATCGTAAATAATAAATAGTGATATCTTCCCTTTATGTAGGCTCGGTTAACTTTTGCCGTTTCATTGGTGAGATCGCCCGTTACGAAATCTTCTTCTAACGGCCTGGTAGATAACCATGATCCTCTCCATTTATCCAGGAGGTAATCTTTGTAACGTATTCCACTAAATGTGAGCCGTTACAGTTGATGGCTTATAACGTTCGCATGGACAAAAGTTACCGTTATCATCGGCCGACCTATTCATCATTTAACTTGACCACCTGGGCTCAGATTGCCCATTGATGGGCATCTTCATTAGGCTGTTTCATTTGCATAGTGGACTGTTGAGGTCCCTTCCCGGATAGGCCTGTCATGCTCAGCCCAAGCAATACATCGGGTTTACAGGTTTCGGATCAGATCACTGACCTGTTCCAATCCATTAAAGCCCCCACGCCAATGTCAGTTGTGAGCTAGTGTTTTTCTATATCAGACCCGGTCACTCCGGCGGTCAATTCTCTAACTATTAATCAATTCAACACTTAACCATCAAACAAGTGCCTAACAAGAGAAACAACTTTATAAAGTAGGAGTCTCTCTGGAGGGCAATTAATTCCCTCGAGACATAAAAATATGTAATAGAAAGATCGCTTTCAGACAAAATTGTTAAATTAGTGTTGATAAAATATTACAAAATGGGATCCGGATATTCTTGTACTGGATGAGACATGTAACATAAGCCAAACCGTATCTTTAAAGAATTTCTAGGGTTTCAGACATCATTAGTCTAATAGCGTATTTAATTAATGGATTATGTATTTTTCTATACTCTTGTCCCTAATATAATCATGGCTAAATTACCTTTTATCCCCCTCTACTATGCTTAATTATCATTTTATCAAGTCTTTTATGCCCTTTTATTTAATTTGTTCAATTATCACCTAACTTCCTCCATTTTAAAAAGTTATATTTTACTTACTTCTACTTTTAAATAAAATGAGAGACTAATTTTTTTACATTTAAATTAACAAAAAATGTTTAAAAAATGTATGAAATTAAATTTTATCATTCAACTTTTAATGAAATATATGAAATTGTCTAATTATTTAATTTTAATTAATTTTTTAAATATTTATGATAAAAAATTAAATCAAAATTAAAATAATAAGAAATTTGGTTGGATGAAAAATTTAATTTAATCCATTTTAAATATTTTTTATGAATTTAAACGTAAAAAATTAGTCACTCATCTTGTTCAAAACTAGTAGATAAAGTATAATTTTTTATTAAAGTGAAGAGAGATAAGTGATAAGTAGACAAATAGAAATAGAGGGAGATAAAAAACAATTTATCCTATAATGATTTATTATTGGATTTGTTTTAACTTGATCAACAAGAATTGAGATGGAAGTCATCATGGTCACTACTAGAATTTAACACAAGGGACAAAAAGATTAGATTGGTTCAATGGGAATCAAATAACTATAAACAAATGTGCAAAAATAAATGCAGTTTGTACCCTTAATATTCGTTTTTTATTTCACTTTACACCCTGAAGTTTTTATTTTAAACTAAAATATCATGCATGTTGTTAGTCATCTTGTAATAATTGGATTCGCAGTATATAGTTCTCTATTTCTGTATCCTATTTATAGAACAATTCATTTAAGATCTTTAGGGCCCGTTTGGTAACCATTTCGTTCCCATCTCACGCAATGGGATGAGAATGGGATGGGATGGGATGGAAATTTTATTTCTTTCTTGGGAACATAATCGTGTTTGGTAACGCTATTTTATTTTTTTTATCTGCGAATAGAATTGCATTTGATAACGATTTTATCCAAAAAATCAAGAACGAATCCAACATCGATCAAGAAATCAAGAACGAACCCAACTACAATCAATAAATTAAGAGCGAACCCCACCACAACCAAGAAATCAAGAACAAACCCAACCACAATCAAGAAACCCTACCACAATCAACAAATTGAGAACGAACCTTACCACAATCAAGAAACCTTATCTAGAAATCGAAATCGAAACCAAAGAATTGAAATCGATCAGGAAAATCGAAATTGATTATGATTTCGAAACCCTATTTCGTTTTCAAAATCGAAATCGATTTTGATTTCGAAATCCTATTTCAATTTCGAACCTTAGGGTTTCGATTTTGAAATCGAAACAAGAAATCTAAATCGAAACCAACAAGAAGCAGACGACGTCATTGATGCATACGAACGAACACGAAGCAGACGAATGAAGACGAAGTAGACGAAGAGGACGCCATTGATGGATGAGAACGACGACGAACTAGGTGAATGAACGAAGAACAAACAAGAAGAAAAAAGAAGAAAAAGAAAGAGAGAAGAAAAGAAGGTTACAAAGTTTGAAGGCTAGTCTCAGTAACAAATCCAAAAAAGACCTACGTGTCCTTTGTTTCTCAGTGCTTAAGAAGTATGGGAATGATTTCTAGTTTTGAAAATGGAATGGGAACGAAAATGGGATTTACCAAACGTTATTCCCAAACAGAAATCCCAAAAATCTAGGATGGAAACGGTTACCAAACGGGCCCTTAGTTAACGTTTACTATGATATGAAATACAAATCTCATATCAAGTTAATATTAATTGTTAGATTCAATGTAATTATTATTAACTGAATAACTAAAAATTTATTTAAAAAATTAAAAAACAAAGAGAGAAAATCTAAAAAAAATAAAATTATAATTGACTAGTTTCAAGGACAATTTACCAATTTTTTCTAATAATTTCTATATTGTCTCACACAATTTTTATCTTTCAAAACTTCTTCAATTTAGAAAAACTTATATTGAAAATTCAAAATAAAATTTTTTGATTAGGTCATGTGGCTTATTTATATTAACTAATTAAAATTAGAGTTAACTCTAATTATTGTTAATAATAATAATAATAATTTAGTTTACTCTACTCAATTCTTGTTGTTAGGGTATCAATGTATGTTTAATTAGAAAGAAGGAAAAAAGAAAAAAAAGAAAATAAAAATAAAAAATGAGAAAATAATACTTTTATTAATTGTGAGAAAAGAAAATTATTTTCTCTAGTGTTATTTGGTTAGGAAAAAAATGAAAGGAAGGAAAACAATTATCTTTAATATAATTTATAATTTTACCCTCATATATTGCAAAAATAAACTAGAAATTATTATAATTGTAATTTTTCTCTTCATTTGAAAAATTCTCTCTTTTTCTTCTATCTTTTTCCCAAATTTGTGTGGCAAAAACTTTTCTTAGAAAATTGTGCATTTTCCTTCTTAGTTTTTTTTTTCTCTCATTTTCTATTCATACCAAACAAGTTTTTTTCCTTTTTTTTTTTTTAATTTTTTTATTGATAATTTTTTCACCCAAACAAACACACCAAAAGAAAGTGAGAGAAAAAGAACAAAACAGGCCAACAACTCATTTTAAAACTTGGAGTTAATTCAAAAAATAATGGGGTCATTCAATTATGGGACTGGGAGTCTAAGTTATAAATGTGAGAAAAAATTGTACTTCATGAGTTAATTTTTGAGGTCGATAGAGACTTGAGATCACCCTATATTGTTATTAGAATTGAGGTTACCACAACTTTGACATAAAAGTAACAAATAGAGAGATTGGTCGAGAATTAGCCGACGAAATGTCCGAGGTGTGAGGGGTAGGCTATTGAATTTATACTAACTGGTCATCAAGGTCGAGCCCAAGACCACTCTACACTGTCTTAGGGCATGATCAAGAGAAGAGAAAGTGAAAGAAAAAGAACAAAACAAACAACTCATATTGAAACCGGGAGTTAAGCCAAAAATAATAGGGCCATTCAATTATGGCGTCCAATTCACTAATTTTCTTTTTCTTCTCCTAATTACTTCACACACAGTGACACACAGTGTGTGTGTTGCTTTTAGCTTTGTGTTGTGTTGTTCATGGGCAATTAAATAAACTAGATACAGAAGTTTATGCATACAAAGAACCTGACATGGTCTATGATGCCGAGTCCGTCCTCTTCGTTGCAGACAGAACTGTGGGTCAAACTTTTACAGGCTATTCCAAATCTAAATATTAAGTCTGTTTGATACAGCAGATATCGGTGAAAAAGACATTGAATTTTATTACCTAGAGAGAGAAAACTCATAGTCTTATGGAGGAGAGAGAGAGAGAGAGAAACAGATTCCATTTTGGTCTTTGGAGGCCTGTGCTGCACATACCATAATACTACAATATTAAGGTTAATTTACACAATGAACCCCAAAGATTTACACTCGGATGCACTTTCTATCACAAACTTTAATTTATTGAACCTTAAAATTAATATATACACACACAAACACACAATTTTGATGAAATCTGATCGATGTTAGTTAATTTAGCACGATTTAAAATTTTAAGTAACTTTTTTTTTTTTGGATACTTACGACTGTTTCTACCCCATACAAGGTATGAGACATTCTCGTTTGGGGTTCGTGACTGTCACTCCCAACAAGTATTTTTCCGCAAATATCAACTTTTGACCCTACAGAGGTTCCTCAACTTCTTTAACCCAAATGTTTCTTAATTAACTGATTTATTTTAGTTCGTTTCTGTTCCCTTAAAAATAATTAAGGACCTAAATATAAAAATAGAAGTATTTTTTTATGTTCCAATCCATATGTATAGAAACATAACAATGTTTTGGTATTAAAAGAGCAAAAAAAAAAAAAATAGTTTCAATTTTCGTATTCTTAATTTAATTTTCAGAAAACATAAACATAAAAGCAAAGGTAAATTACCTTTTATCCTCTTTCCTTTACCTAATTATTATTTTACTCTTTTCATTTTAAAAAGTTACATTTTATATACTTTTACTTGTAAAAAAACAAAAAAGTAAAAAATTAACCTTTTTTTTATTTAAATTAACAAAATATGCTTAAAAATTAATAAAATTAAATTTTTCATCTAATTTTTTTTGATGAAATAGATAAAATTCTCCCTTTATTTTAATTTCTATTTATTTTTTTTAAAAATATTTATAATAAAGAATTGAATCAAAATTATAATTAAGAGATAATTTCGTCTATTTCACGAAAATTTAATTTTATGTATATGTTTTTTTTAATTTAAATAAAAAAATAGTAATTTTTTTTCGAAGTAAAAAAAATTAAAAAAATAATTAGATAAAAGAGATGGATAAAAAGCAATTTATCCTAAACGCAAATGAGTGTGAACTTGACAATAAAGTGTGTTGCCATACAACCATATAACAAATTAAATAATAAGTAACCTCCTCTATTTGTGCACCTATATATACTTTAACTTTCAGTAACTCCATCTTATCAAGGCATGTCGCACTTTACTCTCTAGTCTCTCTAAACTTTTCAAGATAGATATAGAGAGAGAAAAGTAAAATTATAGAGAGAGAAATAGAGATGGAGTACTACAGTGAAAATGGTGGATTCTTGGAGGAACTATTAGCCATGAGAAATGACCCCTCGTGGGAATCAACAACCATCATGAATGAGTTCCACAACACTGGCTTCTTGAGTTACGATGAAGAAACCCATCTCCCCATTAACCTTCCTCCTCATCAAAACTCACCATTTTTGGACCCACCTTCTTCTTCCTCTTCCTCTTTCCAAATTCATGATCAAACCATGATGATGAATTGTGACCTTTACAACCCATTATTTGGATATGAATTGTCGGCTCAACTAGACCTCACGGATTCATCCTGCAACACCCCGCCATTTCTCAGTACTGTTCATCATGACCATTACTCGCTGACGTCATTAATGGCCGACGATGAAGAACAGGCGGTTATGGTGGAAAATGGGGTCCATGGTTTGGGGGAAGCTGAAGCTCCGTCTTGTAAAATGGAGCAAATTCAATCGACGACGTCGTGTGAGGTACCCAGTTTTGAGATGGGTTTGTGCACAGAGGAGGAGGAGGAGAAGAAGAAGAAGAAGAAGAACAGCAAGGTGAAGAAGGTTGAGGGGCAGCCATCGAAGAATCTGATGGCTGAGAGAAGAAGAAGGAAGAGGCTCAATGATCGCCTCTCTATGCTCAGATCAGTTGTTCCTAAGATAAGCAAGGTAATTCATTCATTCCCCATGGTCTTCATTCTGTTCCTGATTCTCTTTTCTGCTCTCAAAATTTTATGATTAATTTAAAGAAACGCAATTGGTAACACGTTTCCGTTCCAAAATTTTGGGAGTAATTTGAGATAATTTTTTTTCAATTCTTTAAGAATTTAAGGAAAAAAAATGTTGATTCATATTTATTTCTACAAAACTATTTCCACTATTAGCCCATCGGTTATCATTACCCTGCTTGTAGTCATACATTTTTTTTAATAAGATGTGTTCGGATCAGTTTACGCGCACCTCGACTAATTACCTCATCGGACAATCTTAATGGCACACTTCTCCACATCAGCCTAGTGCATTCAAGATTAAATTCAAGATTTAATTTCCGAATTGCTCTCCAGTAGAGAGTCACACCCCTAGTCATACATTTTTTTTAATAAGATGTGTCCGGGTCAATTTACGCACACTTCAATTAATCAACTCATCGGACGATTTTAGGGGCACACTCCTTCACATTAGCTTAGTACATTCAAGATTAAATTCAAGATTTAATTCCTAAAATACTCTTTAGAAGTGAGTCATGCCCTGGTCGGGTAATCCATGTTTTTAAAGAAAAAATAAATAAATATTACAACTAAATATATTTTTTTGTTTTTTTTCTCATAAATTAAAAGAAACAATTTCAAGAGAATAGTCATTACCAAACATGTTTCTATTTTCGGAATATTGGAGAACCGAGGAAGCATAATTCACATTCCATCCCATTCTAATTTATTGAAAAAAAAACCAGAAACACTAACCATAGGACACCTAATCTGCTCTCTCTCTCTGTCTGGCAGATTACAAATTAACACTCATTTTATTAATCTGTACTTGATGTATACATGGTTTTAAGATTTTTTGTGTTTTTTAATGAATAAATATGTAGATGGATAGAACATCAATACTTGGAGACACCATAGACTACATGAAAGAGCTGTTGGAGAGAATCAACAATTTGCGGGAAGAAGTGGATGTGGGCCCACATCATCACCTGACCATTTTTAAAGATGTTAACCCCAATGATATCCTCCTTAGAAATTCACCCAAGGTAATAACTACATTTATTTTTTTTGCAATTAAGTCCTTCAATTTTTTAATTTCACCAATTCTACCGTGCATGTTTTTTAACGGCCATGCAGTTTGATGTGGAGAGGAGGAATGGAGATACCCGGGTCGATATTTGTTGTTCGGGTAAACCCGGTTTACTACTATCAACAGTAACAACCCTAGAAGCATTTGGCCTGGAGATTCAACAATGTGTTATTAGCTGTTTCAATAACTTTGCAATGCAGGCTTCTTGCTCTGAGGTAATTCATTTCTTTTTTTTTAGTTGATTCAAAATAATTAATTTTTTAAATATTTTCCCCGTTTGATAACATTTTTAAAATGTTTTTTAGCTATAAAAAAAAAAAACAATTACTGATTTTAGTTTTTTTAGATTAAAAATAAAAACCAATTTCAAAAATGTTTTCGTTTTTTAATTTTTTCTATTTTACTTCTTGATGAACACCTGTAAAACTTAGGATAAATACTTAGAATACCGGTATTGTATCGACTAAACATTTTTTGGCATGAGAATAAGTTAATTAATAATTTAATATTATCAGCAATAGTAAATGTAACATGTAAATTAAATACGGTGAAATTCATAAATAATTTCTCTTGATTTGGAGAGAATGATATCTCTTGATTTGGGGAGAATAATATTTTCTATATTTAAGAAGAATAAATCTAATTAAACATGATTGATCGGTTCAAATATTATACTATTATAGACCGTAGTTTCTCGACTTAAATTGATAATTATTTATTACTCACATATAATTTTATATGTGATACGAGAACTTTCTCTGCACCAAATGTTACACTTTATACAAGATTTTAAGGTACCGGTTTTTCTTGTGTTTTTTATCCACATCAGTATATATAAAATTAATTCGATATGTTCTTATATTAATATATATATGTGTGTGTGTGTGTTGGGTGTGATTCCCATAATGTATAATTGATTTGATGGTGATAGGAAATGGAGCACAGAGAAATTATAAGCTCAGAAGACATAAAACAGGCTTTGTTTAGAAACGCTGGATATGGAGGACGGTGTTTGTAGAGAGAGGAGAGAGAAAGCTGTGTTTAGAGAGAGGAGAGAGACATCTATGTATCTATATATATATAGATATAGATATAGATTCTTATAAATCTATTTGCTCTGTGAATTAATGAGATCGATATTGAGTGAGAGGTTGCAAGTCATATTTGATGATTTTTCTTATCCAAAAATAAGTGCTTTTCATGTAGCCAAATAATTGGGCGATCCCCCCCAAATCTATCTATTTGTTTGTAATTTCATCCTTTTTTTTTCAAAAAAAAATAATAATTTTATGATGGTGTTTATTTACCAACTGTAAACTTTGATTTTTTTTTTTCTTCAATTTAGTTCAATATTATTTTTGTTAGAATCTCACGTTGAATTTACGAGGCTTCCCAAAATAGTCTATTACTCCACTTGACACCAGTTTACCAAAAAAATAAAAAAAACTCGACTTGACAGGTTTTAAGTTCGAATCTCCTAACATGGTATAAGAGATAGGCTTGGGAAGTCTTGTTTGAATGTTCGTTTTGTTTTTTCTGTTGTTTAATTGTATTATGTGCAAGATTGGGTTACATGTAAGGGTAGGTGTGTTAGAATTTCACATCGAACTTGTGAGGTTTCCCAGAATAATCTATATATAAAAGAAATTACTTCACCTGTCATCATGTGATTTTAAGTTAGAAACCCATAGCAATTTTTAAATTCTTAAATTGGTCTCAAATGACCTCTTTTGTGCATGTGATTAAATTCAGTTGGTCATAGAAATTTCCTTCTTTTTTTTTTTTGTACAAAAGCAAAATCAAAATCCTAAGGACCACGAAAAAAGGCTTCGCTCTTCGTCTCGGAGAGGATGAGCCTTGTCATTTGTTTATGAGGATCTTTAAGATAGTAGACCTTTGTTCCATTGTCTATTTCCATTTGGCAAGGTAGTCGATACATTTGCACTCCATAATCCAGCTACTATAGACATGATTGTCTGGGCAATCACCCTTTATGAGATCAACAGTTTCTGTTGAGTCTGTTTCCACAAAAATCCTAGGGTAGTCCTTAGTCACCGCCAAACGCAGTCCTGTATGAATGCTCCTTATTTCAGCTTCAAGGCTTGTGCAGGATTTGAAATGTCCAAAGTAGCCAATTTTCCAAGTTCCATCCAGGTGACGGATAAGACCTTCAATATTGCCCTGGCCTGGGTTACCTCTTGTGCTTCCGTCGGTGTTAAGCTTAAAAAATCCTATAGGAGGAGGAAGCCAGTTAGGAGAGAGATTAAGCATTTGGCCAGGATAGAAGGCCTTCATCATCTCTCTAGCAAGACGAGAGATTTTATAGATAACAGGGGCAAGATTTTGAATAACTCCTTCGATCACTTTTTTGGTTCTATCTTTCCAAATTTCTCAGACAACAGTAATAAAAAAATACAGAGAAGAAAATTTGACAAATCTCCTTTTAATGAAGTTTTTAATCCAATTGGTAATCTCCGGGTTTTGATCCTGACTCGAAATGTCTCTATCTATTAAAATATTTCACATATACAAACAAGGTTTTTGGGAAAGATCTAAGAACATAATCAATAGTCTTAATAGCATCATTACAATGACCACATATAGTAAAAACATTATTTGACCAGCTTGCTCGAGAGAATCATTACCAATCTTATAAGAAAAAAATTTCAAGAGATTTTTTTTTTTTGGAAAAAAATTAATTTTCAAATCCAATCCAATTTAGACAGACAACTGGGTGCCTGAAAGTTGGAGATGAGATTGTAAGCCGATTTTGTGGAAAATTTACCATGAATCAAAGTGCACTATCCTCAAAGAAATTTCTAAACCATAGAAATAGAGACTTGTGTATGATTTGATGCTAGGGCTAAGGGGCTAAGGGGCTAAGGCTAAACTTATGTGGGCACCCCATGCATTTAATCATTATTAAAATAAAAAGTTTGGGGTAGAAAAACGCTGAAAAGGACTTGATAGTTGACTGTTCTGTGGCCAGTTAATGTGGGTTGGTGTTTGGTTGTAAGGATTTCACATTTTGAAATTGGAATTCAAAATAAATAAACAAATATATATTTTTTATATTAATTTATTTAAAATAGTTCTAATTCTAATTCTACTTCTCATTCTAAGAAGCTTCCTACGAAACAAGTGAACAACCACTCACCTAAGGACAATTTTTTTTTTATCTAAAATGATCATAGCGATTCATTCCTTTTTTGTTTTGTTTTTGACTTTAGGGTAGCTGTGTGCGTATCAGTTTACGCACATCTCGATTAATTACTTCACCAGACGATCTTAAAAATATATTTTTTATGAGAGTTGAACCCTGGTTGATAAATAAATAGAACGCCTCTTTTTACTAACCGGACAAATATCTATTGGATTTAATCGTTCATTCTCAAAACCAAGGAATAAAAGGTTGAGTAGACAATATTTGGTTCTCTTTCTCTTCTACTCCACATTTTGATTCTTCAAAAGTAGAAAATCAAAATCAAAATCTTTTCTATTTCTTTTCTATTCCCGAAATTTGGAAGAAATTTGTCCGTCGTCAAGATTATTTCTCAAGGTCAATGTTCATTTGTTCGTTAGACTTTTCCTTTTTGTATTTTGTGTATTAGGATTTTCAATTAATTAGTTTATATTGTCCTAATTAGGCACTAATTGGAATATTTAGAAAATTAAGTTTGGTTTCGATTAATGTCAATGGCTTTTGATTGAACTTGTATCCATTTGTTAACAAATAATTAACTTAAATTACATCACTATCCTCTAAAATTAAAATTTAAAATCAAAATAATATGAGAAAAAATAAAATACAAAACAATAAAATAAAAACACCAATAACATACTAAAAAATTTAAATATATGAAATATCACATATCACAAATTAACAATAGTATAGAATTCAACCAAAAAACAAATCCAGGATTTTTTATAATTCCCAAATTTTATTTATTTATTTATTTTTATGTTGACACTAAACAAAGGCGATCTTAACTATTCTCATTAGTTAAAAAAAAAAATATTAGTAATGGATTTCACATTTTTTGGACATATGGGGAAAAAAATTGTTTATTTTACTTTCAAATTGTTAGAGACATAATAGAATTATTCCCGTATTTTTATTTATATTCCAAATATTTAGAGAACAGAATAAAAAATTTGGGAAAAGAAATACTAATGGTCCGTTGAGGGTAAAACGGTCTAAAAAAAATATTGAGCCTATCAAGTGACAAAAAATAAGTAACGGCCAATTGACTAAAAATTTTAAGCCCATAGACTGAAAATTTTAAGTGACAATTAATTAAGTAATATTAATTAAAATTATCAAACAAACTTGATTAAATAAGTATTTAACTTGTTCAGTTTAGAGTACTTAATTCGCTCATCAAACGTGACCCAAGTTGTTATCCCATTATAATTTCGAATGGAAAACAATCATTTGTCATACACCTTAACCCTAATTCTTTTTAAACCAAAACTCTTTTTAAGTAGACCTCTACAAGGCCGAGTCGAAGCCCACTTTCAAAAGCCCAATGCATAGCACCAGAGTCCAGTCCATTAGTAGCAATAGCCCAACCCAATACCTAGCCCCACAAATGTGTGACTTTCACGCGCGGTGTACCTGTGAGTGGATAAACGCACGCAATTATCCAGCTGTCCCGCGCTTACCCCCGGCAATTCAATAGTGTAACCCGCTTTCCTGTCCCCTAACCTCACGTCATATCACTTCCTCCGCCTCCAACATTTGTCCCCTCCTCTTTATCTATAATTCTCATCCCCTTATTTTCATGTAATTGCGGTTGAACCCTCCTACTTTTCTTTTGTGCTCAATTTATATTTGAGTTGAATCTAATGGCATTTAAATCTCTTTGCATACCTTTGAATTTAACCCAATACAAATACAAATTTAAGACAAAAAATTACACTACACAAGTTGTATTTTACAATATCTTTTATTTATACGATTATACTGGAGACCATATGATTTTAAATTGAAACCTCTTAAAATAGTATTAGAGTTTAAGAATTTACTTCCTTTCCCTCATGGTCAAGTCATCCGTACAAATCGGAAATTGCACATTTCTCATCATTATCTTATAGTCAAATCATCCGTACAAACTTAAAATTGCACTTAAAGGGCGAATGTTAGATTCTTGTCACACATCGATTACACAAGAGTGTCCAAACCACTATATAAGTCAAAGAAATTACTCTACTTAAGCCCATATCGATTTCATTTGGTTTTATCATGCTTAAATTTTTGCATTCGTCAGTGCTAACGCGTGTATGTAAAATATCAAAATCATAATTATGGAGGTAGCAAACTCAAAATATCAAAATAATAATAGAAGTAATGAGTGGAGTGGTTGAATTCTACAACAAATATTCCTCAAATTGATGCTTGTAGTCATTTTCTTTTGTTGGTGTCCAAAATGCTTGGCATTCAAATTGCAAAGAGAAGTTTATGTATGATGCTCCTTGTGGCCCTATATGAGGAAAATGATGATGCTAGTAGTAGCCTCCATGTGAAAAGAAGATTAATTGGGTGAGACATTGCCCAAAAAGATTAGGACATTCAATTAGGATCACCCCAATTATGTTTGGGAAAGTGACTATGGATCCTAATTTCCATGGCAATACTCATTAGAAAATTTGAAGGAATAATAGACTTTCATTTTGTCAAAATTTTAAGAAAAAATTACATTTTTGATCCTTAAAATTTAAAGAGAGAATTCTCCTGCATCTTAATTGTCTTTGCCACTAATAATTTGTAATCATGTCAATTAAGTTTGACCGGATAAAACTTCAAATTCTAAATTTTCACAATTGAGCATATACTGCTAAATAATGAAAATTTAGTCTTAAAAGCTCAGGACAAAAATTTTATTCAGTATGGTCAATATTTTTTTTTTAATAAAACTATTGATGAGTGATCACACAAGCTAAGGTTTAAGATTAAATTATAAATTTTTTATTTGCTAAAAAATATAACAAAGAAGATGAGCTAGAGAAGGTGAAAATACAAATTAAAAAATGCATGTCTAATCAAAACTATAGGGGCTAAAGTGAAAACTACATAAAGATTAAGGACGAAATTGTAAATTTTCCATTTCTCTAATTGGCATGGTGTTTCGCATTGGAGAGCACTAAGCTTTTGTAACTTTCTGCAAATTGGTGTGCTCTCTCTCTCTCTACCTGCAAATTGGAACACTTCACTCCATCGTCGACGCCGGCCCTCTCTCGCTCTCGCCGTCAAAACTGAACGAGAAGATCCATCAGGTAACGATCCCTTACTTGAGCTTATTTGAAACCGCCTCTTCTCTGTTGTAAGTAGTAATTATCTGAGCTTACTAGTCTCTGTTGGCTATAGATTTTGCTAATCTTCACTCTATTTCCTTTTACTAGTTACATCAATTCAATCCTTATATCTTTTGTAGAGCTTCTTGTTGTTTGTTCGTCGATTCTTACACTTGAGGGGGAAATCAGTGTTTTTAGCTTAATTTAATTTCAGAGATCCATTGCGTAATTTACAGGCATTCATCATCATTTGTATTTTACTTATACTTATTTCTCCTTTTTATGCATTTGAAGTCATTAACTGCAGTTAATAAGGTCCCCGATTTTTCCTTTTTAGTCCCCGCAAGATCTGAATCACTTAAAAATAGATTTGCATAATTGCATGGCGTCTATTTATAATTTTCATCGTTACTGGCCTTTAACAATTGATGATTGGGATAATTCTGGTCTTCCTTATCTGAATTGATATTGCTCGTTGATTTTGTTAAGATTTATCACCGTTATATGGTCTCATGGTGTAAATGCTTTTTAGTCACTTAAGAAGTTTGGAATTCAGCTCATTCGATCCAATTTTCAATAGATAAATGCAGAATGGAATTCACAATTTTCCAATTTCTTGTTGGCTATAAGTATACGATAACCTAGTACTAGAATTCAACATTTAATTAGCATGCCATGCTAAAATTGTCAATTTTTAGGGATCGATTTTGCCTTTGAAAAACTGAAGTTGGAGTTTGGTTTGTGATCGTGATGTGATGTCTCCACCACTGCTTAGTTCTGGGGAGGAGAGTGATGTCACTCGGTTGGCTTCTTCATCCTCCATGGAGAGCGTATGCCAGAACAGTGTGGAACTAAAAGAGCGTAACTACATGGGATTATCAGATTGTTCTTCTGTGGACAGTTCTAAGATCTCCATAACAACGGAAGACAATAATGTATGTTTGAATTTAAAGGCCACAGAACTGAGCCTTGGACTACCGGGATCTCAATCTCCCAAACGGGATCTTGAGCTTTGCCTGTTGAATTCAGCAAAACACAATGAGAAGCCATTCTTCTCATTGGGTCCTCCAAAGGATGGTGATTACTTGTTATCTCCTAAGGCTGTTGTTTCAGGCAATAAGAGAGGCTTTTCCGACACTATGGATGCATTTCCAGAGGTGAGATGATGTGTATATATATATATATATACGCGCACGTGTGTGCGTGTGTTGATATTAATTGTTATTTATGAAAAATTACCAAATCTGTGGTACAGGGTAAATTTAGATCTAATTCAGAGGTCAATGTCAGTGTCATGTTATCACCAAGGCCTTCAAACTTGGGTTTGAAGGAGATGTCTAGCACAGAGTTGGCCACGAATAAGGAGTCGATGCCCCGAAACAAGGCTCAGGAGAAGCCTCTTTTGGTTAATGAGAAACATGCAAATGATACGAACACTGCGACAAGCGATAGCAATACACCTGCTACAAAGTAAGTGCAGTTAACTTGAAAGGAGTAGTTTAACGATGAAGTTAACGATTTAGGGTGTGTTGGGTGAAGGATCTTGGGAGAGGATTTGATTCTGATAAGGGATTTCTGAAATTCGTAAGTTAAATTCCTTGTTTGACATCCCGGAATACCTCTAGTAAATCTTTTGAAATGAAATTGCAATTGCATTTTGAGGTAGACCTCTTCATCTCGTGGTGAAATTGCATAGATAAAATTTCAATTTTTAAAAAAACTAATATGTGAACACTGATTTGCAAAGGGGATGAGATTTTGAAATTCAGAATTTCAAAATTCTCATTTCTAAATTCAACAAATTTGTCAAATTCCTTATCCAAACGTACACTTAGAGTTTTTGAGAATAGTCCCTGATCTTTCGTTCACTGCAGAGCTCAGGTTGTTGGTTGGCCACCTATAAAATCTTATAGGAAAAGCACATTGGGTTGCTCTTCCAAAAACACTGATGGAAAAACCAGGGCAGGTGTTCTGTTTGTCAAGGTCAGCATGGATGGGGCTCCTTATCTGAGGAAAGTCGACTTGAAGACTTACTCTGCATACCAGGAGCTATCTTCTGCCCTTGAGAAGATGTTCAGCTGTTTCACCATAGGTGACTAGTGTTTTAAATTGGTAATCTTAGATCCTAAGGTAGTTTTTGAAAGAGTGAAATTGGAGCCTTGGAATTGGAATTAGAAATAAAACGCATGCAAAAACTTAGGAATTTAGATGCGGTTATTTCGAATTCCCATTTGAAGGGTCCCAATTTCGTACAATCAAACACTACCCAAGAATTGGATTGAGTGCCATAGGCCCCGTTTGGTTACTGTTTATGTTCCCTGATTCTTGTTTCTGCTCCTAAAATTTTGAGATTAATATACAGAAACACGTTTGTTAAACATGTTTCTGTTCCCCAATTTTTGGGAGTAATTTGGTACTATTTCCTGAATTCTTTAAGAATATGAAAAACAAAAAAATATTGATTCTTATTCATTCCCACAAAACTATTGCCACTACCATCCCGTCTGCCACTATCATCCCACTGGCCACCACGGCCTCCCGGCCACAGTCACCATGCTGGCCACCATACATTTAAAGGGAAAAAAAATGTTGTAACCAAACGCGTTTCTTGTTTTTGTTCTCATAAATTAGAATAAGCAATTTTAGGACAATGGTTGTTACCAAACATGTTTCTATATCTAGAATATTTCAGAATGGAAACAGAATTCCCATCCCAGTTTATTGGAAGTAGAAACAAAAAAATAGAAACACTAACCGAACACCACCATAAAGTATGAAAATTTGCCTCGTCTTTTGCTCAGGTAGGGAGATGCTAACTGAGAGCAAGTTGAAGGATTTGCTGCATGGATCGGAATATGTACTTACTTATGAGGATAAGGATGGTGACTGGATGCTTGTTGGTGATGTTCCTTGGGAGTAAGTTCTACTTCCAACTATATAATTTATGGTTACACACTATTTTGTAAGGGTTTTTCAAGTTCTTTTTAGCTTTTAAACAAAAACATACACCGTTTGGTTAAGTTTTTATAAGTACTTTTTAAAAGCAAAAAAATTAATGTAACAAAAAATTACTTTCATTTAAGCACAACAACAACAATTAAGCGTTTGTCCCACTTAAGTAGGATCGGTTACATGAATCCGTTTACGCCATAATAAACGATCAAGGGCCATCCTCTCAGTCAGGTTCAATGTCATCAAATTAGTTCTACTAGTTTCGTCCTAAGTCTTCTTAGGCCTACCTCTCCCTCTGACAACCCCTCACACTTGAACTAAATCGTATTTTCTCACTGGTGCTTTTATGGGTCTTCTATGCACATGTCTAAATTACCGTAAACGATTTTATTTCATCTTCTCTTCAATGGGTGTTATTCCTAAATTCTCTCTAATAGTTGCATTCTTAATTTTATCCATTCTCGTCTTTTCACTCATCCACCATGATATTCTCATTTATGTTACACTAATTTTCTGGACATGTTTTGTTTTTACTGCCTATTATTTTGAACAGAAGTGCTGGTCTTATTGTAATTTTGTAGAATTTTCCTTTAAGTTTCAATGGTATCCTACGATCGCATATCACCTCAACTGCATTTTTCCACTTCAACCATCCTGCCTTGACTCTATGAGTAATATCATCCTCGATTTTGCCAATACTCTGAATCATTGAACCTAAATATCTAAAATAATCCACCTTTGGAACTTCCTCATCTCCAATTTTGACCGCACAATCATCTCTTCGAGTATTACTAAAATTGTAATGCATGTATTCTGTTTTGCTTCTGTTAACCTTCAAACCTTTAGACTCTAAGGTTTCTCTCTATCTTTCTAACTTAGTATTAAGACCTGTTCTATTTTCATCAATTAGTACTATGTCATCCGCAAATAACATACTCCAAGGCACTCCATCTTGGATATATTTTGTTAGCTCATCCATCATTAAAACGAAGAGATAAGGATTTAAAGATGATCATTGATGTAAGCCTATATCCATAGAAAATACATAAGTATCTCCTCCTTCTGTTCAAATACTAGTAACTATACCTTCATACATATCCTTAATTACCTTAATATATACGTTGAAACAGGTTTCTTTTCTAGCACTCATCACAAAATTACACTGGGCACTCGATTATAAGCCTTCTCCAGGTCCACAAATACCATATGTAAATTTTTCTTTTTCTCTCAATATTTTTTCATTGATTTCCTGAGTAAATAGATAGCTTCAGTGGTTGATTGGCTGAGCATAAATCCAAATTGGTTCTCTTTTATATGCTCGTTTCATATCTTATTCTATATTCTGTCACTCTCTCCCAAATTTTCATAGTATGGCTCATAAGTTTTATGCCCTGGTAGTTCACGCAACTTTGAACATCCCTTTTATTTTTATAGATGGACTTTCATTTAAAACCAAAAAAATAAAAATAAAAATCAAAAGTGTGTTTGATAGTATAGAGATTATATTTTAGTATTATCCCTCTAATATGTGATCTCTTAATTGGAAAAAAAACAATCATAGATGATTGAAAAAAGTTGTTGAGGTTCTAGCACATTGATTTCTATCGATCTCTTGTAATAAAGAAAATCGAAAAAGCAAAAAGTAACTATCTTTTACTCTTTAAAAAAAGTACTTAAAATCATGTTTTTATTTTATTTTTAATTTTAAAGTATTTTTTTTTTAGTGTAAAACAAATATTAGAGCAACTTCAAAGGAGTTACTATTTTTTGGTATGCCATCTGCTAATATGACATACCAAAATTAGTATGACACACATTATTTAGATAAGTGTTACAAGGGTTGTGGTAAAATGGTGTGCTAAATTAATCAAATAAAATTAATCAAATTCAACCCAAATAAATATTAGAGCAACTTTAAAGGAATTGCTATTTTTTGGTATGCCATCTGCTAATATGGCACACCAAAACTAGTATAACACACATTACTTAGATCAGTGTTCCAAGGGTTGTGGTAAAATGGTGTGCTAAATTAAACAAGTAAAATTAATCAAATTCAACTAAAATAAAACTAATTCAATCCAACCCAAATAAAATAAAATTAACCAATTAATTTAACCCAACCCAACCCAACCCAAATAAAATAAAATTAATAAATTAAACTCTACCAAACCTAATTAAACACAAATAACAAAACCTATTAAATCTAATTAAATTTAATTAAATCAAAATTAATATAAATCGAATCAAACAAGTCCTACTTAACCCTAATTAAACAAACCCAACATTAACCCAACATGTTTAAACCCAAATCAACTAATCAACCCTAATTGACCTACCCACCCACTAATCCAATATTTGGCTCCTCCTCTACATGTGTGCCATAACACATCTCTTGGAGCTCTTTTTCCCTACAAAAGAGCAAAAAAAAAAGAGATGGCACACCATATAGCAATGCCCTTGGAGTTGCTCTTACTTTTGAAATTAAGGCAATGCTTGGTAACATTTTTTTTGGGCTTTTAATAAAAAAATACTTATTTTTACGAGTAGCGTTTGTTTTGCACTTAAAAAAATACTTTCAAAATAAAAAAAATAAAAACATGATTTTAAGTATTTTTTTCAAAAAGTAAAAAATAGTCGTTTTTGTGTTTCTTTGATTTTTATATTAAGAGATTTACCGATTAGGACCTCTTGACCCATTTTTTTAAAAGTCATCTACGAGTTTTTGGGGTTAAAAGATCATTTACAAGGATATTACAAAAATATTATCTCTGCACTATCAAACACATTTCTGGTTTTTGTTTTTTTGCTTTCAAGTAAAAGTTCTTTTTTATCTTAAAAAGTACATAAAAAAAACATTATCAAATATTTTTGCCTTTTAATTTCACTTGGTTTGTATGATTTTTTGCTCTATTTATAAACTATTTTTCTTTCTATTCCCTTGCCATAATGACCCATAAAACATAAGGGAATGTAGTGCCGGGAAAGGTAGGCTCATGCTACCTCTATTGGTACAAAAACACCACCTATCCCTTGTTGTCAAACAGGATAGGCAATGTTTGGCTAGCCTCTATTTTCATTTCAATTCTTATGGGGAAAGGTATCAACTTTCTACATTTTCGACCACTGCTTAAAAAGAGGGTTACACAGAGTAAACTGTATTTTTGGTTTGGTGGGGTGGGGCGGGAGGAGGAGGGGGTTGAATGAGAAAGTGGAAAATTATTGTGATTCATCACTTTTTTTTTTAATTATTATTATTATTGTTATTATTAACGCTAAGGTGTGTCAAGATCAACTTACTCGCACTCCGACTAAGCAGTTCCCCTGACAATCTTAAGGACGCACTCCCTCACATCAGCCGGTACATTCAGGATTAAATCCATAATTTAATTCTTGGTATTTAATTCATGGAGTGCTCTCCAGGAAAGTCGAACTTTGGTTGACAAGAAAAGAGGCACATTCCCTTGCCAACTGGACTAACACCTCTTGTGGTATTGTGATTCATCACTGCAAAGTAGGATGGAGAAAGCTTTGATAAATGTTACGGTGTTAGTACGCATACGATCTAATTTCTGTTGAAATGCCTGACAGGATGTTTATTGAAACGTGCAAAAGAATGAGAATCATGAAGAGTTCTGATGCGATCGGCCTAGGTGAGTGAGCACACTTTCATTAGCGATTATGTTTGATTAGCTAAGCTAGGTAAGGTAGCGTTTGGTTTCATGGAATTGGAGCTTCGGAACTGGAATTAGAAATGAATGCATGTAAAAATCTAAAAATTTACATGCGTTTATTTCCAATTCCAATTCCAATTCCAATTCCAAGCCTTCAGTTCCACGCAACCAAACGCTACCTTATGATCGATTTGGATGGAGGGAGGAAAGTGGAGGGGAGGGGAAGAACAATTGTCTTCCCTTCGGAATTAACTTTATTTATGTAATAAAATAAATTAAATATGGGTAAAATAATGAAATTAGGAAAATATTTCGAGGAAAGAGTGAATCCTTCCCATTTGGAAATATTCATTTTCCTTCCAAATCTTCCCTCCTAATTCCCCCTCCCTTCCCCCTTCTGCATCCAAACCAAGAAAATCGTTCCAACCCCTCTCCTTCCCCACCCTCCCTCTGGTAATGTTCATCAAGAGGGTCATTTTTCAATTATTTTTTGCAGCTCCAAGGGCGGTTGAGAAAGGTCGGAGCAAGAACTAAACTCCGAGTGAAGAATTACTATGATTACCGTGGTGTTTGGCTGAGAACAAATAAACCGTGGTTCAGCGTTACTGCTATTCTGCTTTTGTTTCCCTGTATGAATCTGGTGATTTCTAAGACCTTTTTCTGGGATGTCATAAAATGAATGTAAAGTGCATCATTAATTTGTTGAATTCTTAATCTCTATTCAAACCCAAAAAACCAATCCTCAAACCGAAAAGGCATTTAGTGTTGTTTCCAAGAACTATAGCACATTTCATCTGTTACAACATTATACCTCAATTGTATTTTTACAAAGCCGAACGATGATTGAACACAATATTAGACAGACAATTCATGGATTCTTAACAACAATAAATGAATTGGAAGACACGTCCTGTTTATCTATTCCAATGAAGAATGTACAGACAGTGAGAAATTTTCCTCTTATTGAAAAACATTTTTTTTTTTCCAAGGAAGTGAAAAATTTCAACTGTTCTGATTCTGCTCCACCTTTGCTCTGATCTTCTGTTCAAACACCGAGATCTCGGTCTCGAGACTGAACATCCTATTGAGAGCGTGCATATTCTCGAGCGTCTCGCTCAATGTCCGGCTATCACTCCCGTCGCACCTCAAATGCTGCATCGGTCCATGAAGTAGTTTGTTGACGATTCCACGGCTGAGATCGTCTACCGCCCTCTTTGTTTTCTTCGAGATATCGTCTCCCATTTTTGACAAGCATTTTTCGAGCTCCGCTGCTCGGATTCTCTCGGCGTAAGCTCTCAATTTCTTGATCGTCGGCACCGTCTCCAATGAATCTCTCCAAGCCTCGAACTGTTTCGATTCCTCGGCAATAATCACTTGAGCTTCCATAGCCTTTCTGAGCCGATCCTCCTTGTTAGCCGCCACCACCTCCTTGAGATCGTCCACGTTGTAAACACGTGTGTTTTCGAGACCGTTGACGCAAGATCCCACATTTCTTGGAACGGAAATATCGACGAACATCCTCGAATTGCCGACATTCGGACCGACCGGCGGGAGATTCATTACGTTCTCTTTCATGAATAGAAGTGTCTCCGATGCCGTGCTGGTGAAAACGACATCGGCTTCGGAGGCACACATCAGCATTCGATCCAATGGCTCGTAGACAATCTCAATGTCTTTCATCTCCTTCCGGATGGCAGCGACTCTCTCCTCCGACCGGTTCACCACCACCACCCTTGCGCACCCTTTGGCCGCCAGGTGTTTGATCACGAGCTTTCCCATTTTTCCTGCGCCGACCACCACCATCCTGGCAGAGGAATGGGAAGGCTCCGGAAGCTTCATTAGGGCAAGTTCGACGGCGGCAGAGCTGACGGAGACAGCTCCGGCTGCTATGTTGGTTTCGGTCCTGACACGTTTTCCAACGGTGATTGCATGCTTGAAGAGGCCGCTGATGTTTCGACCAAAGCCCACCACGCCCTGCCCGACTTTGACCACCTGTTTGACCTGAGCCAGGATTTGGCCTTCACCAAGTACTAGCGAGTCCAGCCCTGCCGATACTTCAAATATGTGTTGTGTCGCGTCTTTGTTATACAGCAAGAATCGGTGCTCACAGAGCTCCGAAACAGGGATTCCACTCGTCTGCCAAGAAGAAAAACATCAATTTTTAGCATGAAAATCGCATGAAATATTAGTCTTAAAACCATTAACAGAAATACAAGAATTTAATATTGCAAAAGATTTAAGGTGGCGTTTGGTTTCCTTGAATTGGAATTAGAAATGAACGTCCACAATTGTTTGTTCCTAATTGTTTGAATGTTTGTCTTGTCTCTTTTGTTGTTTGATCGCATCACATATAAGGCGGGGTTGCACGTGAGGGTGGGTGTTAAAATCCCACATCAAATTTATGAGGCTTGGCAAAGTAGTCGATATATAAAACGAGTTACATCACTTAACATCATATGGTTTTAAGTTGGAACCTCCTAATAGCTCCAATTCCTTTCAGTCAACCACTACATTAGGTAGTATTTGGTTTCATGGAAATGGCGTCTCATAATTGGAAATGAACGCAAGCAAAAACGTGAAAATTTCCGTTGGTTCTAATTCTGAGGCCCCAATTCTTTACAACCAAACACCACTACCTCAACAAATTTCCATGCCATGAGACTTCAATTCTGTACTTCCAAACACTACCTAAGGATATCAACAACACAGGATCAGAGACAGGAATCAGAAAAAAAAAAGGTGACCTTTGACATCCATTCGGTGACTTCCTTAACTCCGCGATGCTGAGAAAGCCCGACAACGTATATTTCCATCCTGTTACAGGTACTAAGAACAGCAGCTTCTTCAATATGATTCAAACTGCAAAGCTCTCCAATTGCGCGAGGCCATTCCGCTTCCGGGATGGCAAGTTTTTCACGCATTTCGACAGGTGCGGTATGAACACTAAGCCCAATCACAATGATGCTGCTCTTTTCCTTTGTGTACCCTTATCACATAAAAATACAATCATTTAGAACATGGGGTATGTTAGTAGGACTTGGGATTGACCTAAATAGAGAAAACCTCCAAAAGAGACAGACAAGGCAATTGTTCTTGAGGGAGAACAATTAAATAAGAAACAACAGTATAATTCTTCAGCAATGAATGAAAAACGGAGTAAATTCAAAGTGCATTACGCATTTCCAAGGGCAGAAAACACAGAACAGATCATCAGAACCAAATGAATCGCATCATTATGAAGTTCATCAAGATCACGCTAATCAGAATGGAATTATAAATGTAGAAAAAGTAATTAGGAGCATACTGTCAGCTGCAGAGGTCTTGAGCTGCTCAAGAGCGGAGAGGCTGGAGGAAGTGGCCCTAGTACTCTTTTCGTCGGAGGATTGAACCGAGACATCAGGCGTAGCTACCTCACACCTGATTCCGGGGCTCAGATTCCTCTGAATTAGGGCACGTCTGGTTCGAGCTGGCTTGCAGAAGATCCCAATTTGGGAGGGAGACGACAGCGATGAGACCGAGGCCGGCGACGCGGAGGCCGTGGAAGTGTGGCCGATGAGGAGAGACTCGAGCTTCGCTCCGGCAAACGCGCTCGACACAGCCATTGTTGACGCCTCAAACAACGATCACCTCCGACTCAGACTCTGCCAAAATCCAAATTCAGATTCCCAGAGAGAGGGAGAGAGAGAGAGATCGTCTGGCTCGTGGTGGATGCAGGGGGTTGACTGGCTATGGAGATTGGGAAGAAATTGGGGGAAGGGATTTCTGTGTGTTCTGATTGGCGAATGGTGGACACGTTTTATCCACACACCCCCAAGCTGCCATTTCCCACCATGTGGGCTCTCACTTTGATCTCTCTGAATTTTTTTTTTTAAATGCAATTTGTCTTCCAATGAAGCAATTCACAAGAGAGCCACCTTTGAAATAATTGTTGTTGAATTAATTTTAAAAACATGTTCAATAATTTAATCTTATAAAATTTTGTTTAATTGACAATGATAAAAGATACGCGACGGGGCCAATGGATAAATTTACGAGGCATGTTACCCAAATCATTGTATGTGCTAATTTAGAGATTACAATTAATTTTTTAAATCATAATTCATGATTTTAAATTTTGATTTGAATCTGAGAAATATGCGTAGTATATATTTATTAATTATTACCATAAAAGGATTTATGGAAAGAAAATGAAGATGTCTCAAAAAGAAAAAACAAAAATCAAAGATAAGTATAAACGAAAGTTAGGGGATGCCTCTTCTTGGCAATACCTTGTCCACTTAACTCCCTTTATGATTCATCCCAAGATTTCTAGATCTTTTGTGTTTTACCATATTGTCCCCAATAAAATTCCAAAAAAGTGAATAAGATTTTTTTTTTTTTAAATATCTTTCTGTTAAGAGTGGAGATCGATTTTAAAAAAATAAATAAAATTAGATTTTAATATTTCTTTGAGAAAAAATTCTCACTAAATTTTTTTACACAACTACTTCTAAACGGTTCAATTAAATTATATTTTATACTCTTTAAATTTTAAATTTCTATTTAATTGATTTTTTTTAAATTTATTATCTTTTTACATTCATAAATTAGAAAAATAATATAGTGTCTTTAGCCAGGGAAATCCCTAATAGTTAAAAAAGTGCACTTTGAAATTAAATTTTTTAAAAAGTAATGTCATTGACCTCCCCTGTCATTTTGTATTATACTAGATACTTCTCTTGTCATTTTGCAAATATCAGAGACTTTTCCTATTTTTTTCTCAAACACCACTTATCTCCCTTATTGATTAAAAAATAATAAATTTTTTATTATAATACCAATTTTACCCTTCACGAGTTAAAAAATAATTAAATAATAAATAATTAAAATACATAAATAACTCTTTAATTTACATATATTCATCATTACCTCCTACCACCGTAACCACCTCCTACCGTCGCCACCACCCACCACCCGTCGCCACCTCCCATCACTGCCGCCCACCACCTCCCACCGCCACCGCCCACCCACCGACACCCTCCGCCGCCTCCTACCGCCACTCGCCGCCATCAATATTTTGATGTAAAAAGATATAAATGCCCTTATAAAAATATATTTTTATTCTTTTATTAAAAAATAAATAAATTCATTAACATTCTCTCTATTTTTTAGTTACTCTTTGCACCCATTAAAGTGCAATTTAAGACCAATTCAAAATTTAGGGGTAAAAGTACTGATATTCTTCTCTTCGATTTTTTATTTTATTTTTTGTTAAAAAAACAAAAAAAAGAGTTAAAAAAAGTATTATTTTTTTAATGGAAATGTTAGTATAAAAAGTAAAGGATGGTGGTGTTGGATGGCGGTGGGAGGTGGTGGTGGTGGGTGGCGGCAGTGGGTGGTGGGTGTTGGGCGGTGGAGGTGGGAGTTGAGTGGTGGTGAGAGGTAAATATAATTATTTAAAAAATTAATGGTAAAAAATATAATTTTAAAAATATAGGGGTGCTAATGAATTTTTTAAAAAATAACCTAAGGACAATTTTGTCCAATGGGAGGTAACTGGTGTTTGAGAAAAAATCAAGAGATGTCTCTGGTATTTATAAAATGACAGAGAAGATATCTAGTATAATACAAAATAACAGAGGAGGTCAATGTGATATACCTAAACTTTTAATTGCAACATATTGTATGCTAACATATATAAATTCTATCCAAGCATTTGAATTGACTAATTTTGGACTAAATCTCACCTCGACATTTTATATTTTCAAGTGATTTTTTACACACACACACACACACACACACACACACACATATATATATATATATATATATATATATATATATATATATCAATATTTTATTTTATTTTTAAAAAAGCAAGTAATAATCACGAGGAGATGGGTACAATAATGAAGAAATAGATAAGGGGAAGCACATATATGTGATGGACATTGACAAGTAGGATTTCAAGGTCTCTATCCGCCACAATTTTCATTAGGAAGCTATCGTGGAGAAGATCTCAACCCACACTTTCGGATATGGCCCCCCAAGTCAAGTGTGGTGGGATCTACTCTATGCATTTTTGAATGCTCATAATTTTTCTTTTCAATGTTACATGGGGGTAAATTTGGAACTTTAGTGACTGAAAATTGAAAATCCAAAAAACAAAAACAAAAAAAATATTGGTAGATTTTTTATTTTCAAATAATTTAATGAAAATAATTATATAATTTGACTCGCGGACCAGTCATATGTATTTAGGTGTCCAAAACAAAATATGAAATCAGTGCCCATTATATATTAGATAAATTAAATGAGCAAATATGGGGATCCATAGACATTTGTTCGAGAGGTGAGTGTTCAGATTGTGATTCAGGAGGTGGCGGTTGTTCTTTACAAAATGTGGCTCTTTTTGAGCGAGTGAGCATGGACGAGGGATTTGGAGAATGCTAAGGAGAAGGATCACAACTTTTGTTACCGACTTCTATAGACAACGACAATTGATGATACCCAAATAGGGATATCACAATAATTAGTGAAATGTTTTTGAGGTCCTCGACTGCTCGCGAAGAATGTACTTGCAAGATAATTCTTACACCGGGGGTTTGAATCCTGGTGAAGAATCTCCGACGTGAGAGTAAATACTATGGGTATGAATAATTTTTTATTTGAACGTCTAAGGAATTTGAGCTTACCTCTACTTTTCAACGCTCTGAGTATTTATAGATTTTCTCCTGGTAGAAAAAAGTGGAGTGAGAGCATCTAATAACAGATGTAACCAATTTGTTAGGAAGACATGCCTTCAGTATGAAATCTTAGGTGTGAGCAGTATGACTCTCTAACGAACATTCCAATCAGATTAAAACTCTGAACCCGAGTAATTACGGGTCTGATCCACCCTTGACATATGGATCAATTTCAATCTTGGGTTTAACCCGTTTGTGACCCAATCACAAGACTAAAGACCAAATTACCCCTCATCAATTTCCTTTTCATAAATAAATCTAACATTGTTGTCTTGATGTTCAAGGTTATATTAAACTTAAAGATGTAATTGCTCATCTAAACTAACAACTTGCCTTTAATAACCAGGTAATATATATACATGATCATAATAAACAACATTAAAATTTTCCAATAAAAGGGTAGGCTTTTGCTTGACTAAATATCAACTTCTATTCGTGTAATAGCATAGAATGCATTCCAAGACAACAAACTTCAGCTAATGAATATGTTGTTTGGACAATGATCTTCATCTTACTAGTTGCTTTCCAAATAATCAGGATCATGTCTTTAAGTGAAAATTAAGATTGTCCTTACAAATTTATATTGTTTTAATTTGTACTAGCCAAAGAAAATGATAACCTAGAAAGATATATGGCACTTAGAAATTAATGATACATTAGAAATTAATGATACAAATTTACATGGTTTAATATGTATGTGCAATTTAAATAATGATGAATATATATTAATATATAGTCAATAAATATATTTTCTGATTTGAAACTAAATATATAATATGATTAATAAAAAATATATTGTATCACAAATAAGAAAATAAATATATTTTTTAAAGTTTTATATTGAGTATTTTTTTAATATAGTTTTTTATATAGTTAAATTGTTTTTATCAGAAAATTCTTATTTCAATAACTACTCAAACGTGGTATTAGTAATTGGAAGACTTTAAACTCGAAACATCCCTTGTTATTTCGACAAATAATAAGGACATCCCCTGTAATTTTTATAATACTTAAGATCAATACTTTAAAATTGGATCGGACATGCCAGTTCGACCGGTTAAACCGTCAACCGGGAACAGTAGCGACCACACCACCTATACCACAACATCAAAAAATACCGCCGCCACCCAACAACATCACCACCGACCACCACCAACATTCTTGAAAATACCGACCATCCTCATGTCATATCTCTCCCTCTAGTAGAAGGGCAACCTTCCCATTCACCACCGTGACCAGATCTGGTCAGCTAGATTTGTCCGAAACGCTCCCTTCTTTTATTGTCCGATTTTGAAGACCAGATTTTCCAGATCTTGGTTCAACTAATTTTTTTTTTAAATAGATCTGGATTTTTATTTTACAAGTTTTAAGTTCTCTTTCTCTCCAGCAGAAGTGTGGCGACGAGGCAACCTTCCCATCTACCACCGCACCTAGATATAGTCACGTTTTGGCCAAATCTAGCCGAAATGCTCCCTTCATTCATCGCCGGATTTGGGAACCAGATTTTTTAGATATGGGTTTGGCTTACTTTTTTTATTTTTTTTAAACAGGTCTAGATTTGCTTTTTACAAGTTTTAAGGTTTTTTTTTTTTTTTTTTCTTCTTTTCTCTCTAATAGAAGCAGCAACGACAAGGCAACCTCCTTATCCACTATCGCGGTCAGATCTGGTTAAGCTCCCAGATCTGGTCATGTTCCAAGATGAAGAAAAAGACACAAACCTGTAATGGGTTCAACCATGCGTTCATCGGAGAACAAATTTGTCAATTGGCGATAGATGATTGAGTACGAGCTGAAGTGAGTATTCTAAATGCTAATTTTCTACGATCTTTTTTCAATCGTTTCTAGGTTAGATTTTCTGCTCTTAAGTGATATGCTGTTGATTTTTTTTTTTGATTATTTATTGTAGTGGCTGGAGGCGGTAGTGAATCTTGGACATTTGATGTGGTGGTGTTGGTAATATTAAATACTTGTTGTGGTGACGGTGGTGATAACGAATATTTACTGTAGTGACAGTGGTCTTAACGAATATTTGTTCTACGAGGTAGTAGTGAATATTTGTTATGTTGGTGGTTAGTACTTATTATTTAAAAAAAAAAATTAATTGAAGGTCATTTTTGTCATAAAATTATATATTTTTGGAATTGAGGTTTTCATAAAAAAAAAAAAAAAAAGAAAAAAAAAAAAAAAGGATAGACATGAAAATAATGGGAGAGCAACTCAAAAGATAGTATCGTTAATTTCTTCCTCTCAATTCCTTACTGCAGGAGCGGATAGGCAAGAGCTCACCAACACATCTAAATCTCAGTCCCACATAAAGGTAAGGTCCCCTTAATCAACCTCACCAAACGATCCTGCTCTGACTACAGCTCCTTAATTAGGCCTACCAAACAGGTATGCTTTGACTAATGTCTCCGAGCTTACTAGCCCAAGCTCTGTAAGTGAGAGAGGGTGGGAATACTAAGTGTTGAAATTCGCCTGTGAGGGAACTGTCTTAACCAATTACAGTGGTAGAGTCAGAGAGCTAGAACCAAAAGGTAGCAATGAGACGATTGTGGCTGTTGCAATGAACCAATTTGATCGTCATATTTTGCATCTAGTTCCTAATCAAAGTCAACTAGCTCGACCCTTTGTAGCTATAATCTACCCTTCCAATTGATCGAGGATTTTTTTTATCACTATTCCTATCTGGCCCTACGTCTTGCTAAGATCCCGTGGGAATTCCTTATTTGCTAGACATACTAGTCTCATTTTCACCTCCCTTTGACCTTTCAATTAGAAAGTGAAATTCAGGGTCCAGGTTTCCCAATCCTTTCGCTTGAGCAATGTCTTCTTTCAATTGGGTTAGTTTCACTTTGAAACGAAATATGTCGTTTGCCCATTTCAACAGTTCGAGGCGGAAATCCATTTCCTTCCTTTGTTGGTAGGCCATATCTATTCCTTATCCAACATAAGGTGTAGATTTGGCATTTCAAAATGAGTAAAAATCTCTGGCTACGAGAGGATATAATGAATATTTAAATTTGGTAGACCGAAGACTAGAAAGGGGAATAGAGAGAGTTGCCTTGAGAGGTCAGACCAATTACGGTCTATTCGCTAAACCATTCAAAATTCGAGAGAAACTGCTAAACTGAAAGAAAGAATGGCGATAGGGAGAGGTGGGAGAAAGAAGAAGAGGGCTTGACACCTTTTGATTCGGATCTTGACACGTCCTCAGACATAGAGATGAGCTTGGAGCATTCATAACGTCGACAACAAATGTTTTTAGTGGTGGTGACAGTTTTGGTAGTAAATATTTGTTGTGATAACAGTCATGATAGTAAATATTTGTTGTCATATTGGCGATGATAATAGTGAATATTTGTTGTGGTGACGGTAATGGTGACAGTAAATATTTTTTGTGATGGTGACGGTAGTTATAACAAATATTTGTTATAATGATAGCGGTCGTGATAACAAATATCTTGATTCACCCATAAAATCAAAATCAGAAAAATATTGATTCCAACACTATTTCGATTCTAACAATTTTTTATTACGTCAAATGTTTTGGGCTCAAATAAAGGCCCAAAATCGAAAAATGAGGCCCATGGAAGCAGACCACTTGAAATTGGGAGTTAGCATCTGAGGCCCATAAATTATTCGGGTTTGGATTTACATATTGTGCGAGACAAAAAACCTGAAAAAACCCAAATGCAGCCATGTTTGAAATTCCTCATTAAACTTTTAACAATTTTACGGACATTGACTGTCATAATAAATTTTACGTCTACTAAATATTAATTTGATATATTAAATCTAGTTAAAATTAATTGAAAAATTAAAAACTTATTCAAAGAATTAAAACCTAAAAAATTAAGAATAAAAAAATTATAAGTACCTCATTTCAAGAATAATTTACTTATTTCCTAAGTATACTTATTTTCGAAATTAAAACTTAACTACGTTAATTTTATCCGTCCGTAACTGTAACGCTATTTTGTCCTCAAATTTACTCACTAATCAAATTTTACTCGACACTGTAATAATTTATTTCAGGGTATGTCTAGTTAAATTTTGGAACAATCTATCATTAAATAATTTTTCTTTTACAAAAAAAAATATTTAGAAAATAAATTTAACATATATGTATATGCACTATGTATTTGAATTGTCAATCCTAAACAATCGGTTTTCTCGCAACACAAATTATCTAATAAAATATTTTTGAATTCATATTGAGTTTTACTTCTAATTTTTTTTTGTACACCCACAAATGTTCTCATACTCATATAGGGTGGAAGATTAATTTCGTTCAGGGTAATTGGTTATCCCTTTTAAAAAGTATTTTTTTACAGGTTTAAAATTCTAATTTTATAAATATTTCTCAACTACTTTAATTGAAGTTGGCGTTTTAATCAATGTTTGTGAGTTTTGCTTGTAAGTAATGAATATGAGCACATGTTATTTTTATTTGTATGAGGTGACACCTGATAAAACTAAAATTTATGGTCAACATTCCACTATTTGATCCATGTACGAAGATAAGAAGATTAGGTAGCGTAGGCTTCAGCTAATGGCTAGGCTTGGGACCTTCTCTTTCTCTCTATGGAGAAAAGCCACAAATGGCACTGCTACCCTAGGCCTTACCCTACCCTACATCCTGAGGTGCTTCGTATCTTTATGCTACGCCAAAACATATGAGGATAAAATTTCAGTGTTGATACGTAAATTCAAAAGGGTGATAACCCCACATACGTGCACGCACGCGCATACATATATATAATTAAGAGAATACAGATGAAACATCTAAAAAAGATTTAGCGACAAAATTGAACACCGAAAGTGTGAAAACGAGAGAGAATTAGGAAAATACTATTTGCATCATTGAAACTCAATTTTTACTCTATTTATCACTTGCAATAGTGAAATTTGAGTAAAAAGTGTTTTTGGAGCACCATTGGAACTTTTATTATTAGGAAAATTATATCTTTATCCTAGTAAAATATTTATTATTATTTTTTTCTTTTTATCAAATTTTGCCAATGTGTCCCAATTTCCCTCCATAAATTTATTTTTAAAATCAAACATCTAATCAACTAAATGAAATATTGTTCATATCCTATCAAAATAGTACTAAGACTTCTTAGAAAAAAGTAATGACAAAATAGCCTTCAATATCAAAATTATTTTAGTTTCTTTTTCCCTTTCTCTCATATAATGCACAACTAGTTATTTTCATCGCTGCAACATCCGCTCATCGTCGTCTCCTCAGCTCGTTGTTATCGTTGCTGCCACCTCATCTGCCCATCGCCGCCGCCGCCGCCGCCTTATCTACTCATCCTCGACACAGTCCGCTTGTTCCTCTTTCTTCACCGTCTTCATATCCATTTTTTGCCACCACCATCTTTGTTTTTAACCACAACCACCGTCTTCATTTTTCGCCATCACTATTTTAGTGAAAATTGTTATTGAGATTATACATTTAAAATAGAGTCAATTCTCAAATGATATTTTTTCTGTACTTTTGTCATGAGTTGAATTTGGGTAGTTCTATTTTTTTTTTTTTAAAAATTTGGGAGCCGTCCCAAGAACACGCTTAAATATATCTTATATGGAGCTAAAATATTGATTGTCTCAATAAAATTTTAAAATCGCATTATTTGCATCATATCTTAAAAAATATTCTCCCTTTTTGTTGGAGTATATATATTGTTTTAAAGGAAAAAACTTTAATACATCTATCTATGTATTGATACATTCCTTAAGAAAATCAATAAAGGAAAATCAATATTATATGGAGCTAAAATATTGATTGTCTCAATAAAATTTTAAAATCGCATTATTTGCATCATATCTTAAAAAATATTCTCCATTTTTGTTGGAGTATATATATTGTTTTAAAGGAAAAAATTTTAATACATCTATCTATGTATTGATACATTCCTTAAGAAAATCAATAAAGGAAAATCAATATTATATGGAGCTAAAATATTGATTGTCTCAATAAAATTTTAAAATCGCATTATTTGCATCATATCTTAAAAAATATTCTCCCTTTTTGTTGGAGTATATATATTGTTTTAAAGGAAAAAACTTTAATACATCTATGTATTAATACATTCCTTAAGAAATTATAAGTTTTTAGATGAATTTTTAATTTTTTGGAATGAACTTACAACGCGTCCGTTGTAAGTTTTTAGATGAATTTGTAATTTCTATGGAATGAATTTACAATTTCTTTAAAAAGAACTTGCAATAGGAGAGGTGTATCGTTACATAGATGTAATTTAGTCTATTCCATTTTTTTAAAAAAAAAAGAGATGATTGAAGATTTATCCCATAGAGGAGCATTTATTGAGTAATGTACTGTCACTGTCACGGTAAGTTTTGAAAGGATATTGGGGAGCTGTGTCTTTTAGCTCTATTGTTGGGGAGGGGGGTATCCCACTTTGTGTCCTAAACCAAGGACACATGGGTACCAATGTGGGGGAACAGACACACTCACCGTGTGAGTTTCAAGTTTCACAACATGTCTGAAAATTAACTAATTGTATCATCATTTGGATGTCCTTTTATGTTCACTACTTATGTACTATATACATAGTACATCTCAAATAAATGTGGTTATAGCAATGATGGGAAATACTATTTACACTACACAATTATTTACTTACACTAGTGGAGTAAAGGGAATATTTTTAGAGTGTCAATAGCAATTTTATTATTATTTAGTGCATATACATATAGAGAACGGAGGAAAAAATGATCGTCCAATCAAAAGATAAACAATTTTACATTCTGGACCGTTTGATCATCCTAACTTATACATATTAGGAAAATTAGGGTTAGTGTCAAAATTGAGCCGCCGTACACCTTCTCTCTCTCTCAGCCGCGCGATCATCTCTCTATCTCTCTTTCTCTCATCTTTTCCATTGCCTCTCGTGAATCAGCTCCAACTGTGAGTCATCCCCACAAAACAGTCGTGAATCATCCCCAATATTCAACCACTTATTCCTCTAATATCTACTGACAAATTTTTTGCATATTATGCTACACATGCAGAGTGCATGTGTATACTTATCAAGAGTTTCTCTAACATTTTTTAGAAACCACGACTGAACAGATTTGCTATCAGTAGAATGTAAACAACTCCCAATTCTGGTGAATAATTTTATTTGTGTCTATTATTAACTGTAGTTAAAGGACCACAATCATTTAAATCTTTATGCATAGTCAATAATACTAAACATGTTAAAGCCACATGTGTAGCAAGGGGTTATTAGAAGATGATGGTAAATGAATACAATGGTTTCAAGAGACGTCTATTATGAGTATTGAATATGAGTTGAGAATATAATTTTGTGTCATTCTTACACTATTCTTTTGTAAATCATGACAATTATGGGATTGATTTTCAATTTAGATATGTGATGAATTCTCACATAAACCTTGCAAATTGATTTCGATACCTATTCCCAGGTAGACACAAATTAAAGATTATAATTTGTATATTTTGAATCAACTACTTCAAGAATAGAGAAGAGCTTAGGTGATTTTCATTCTACAACTTGTCAAAATTAAAATATGTAGTTGAAAATAGATTGATATAAGAACATCAACAAATGCAAAGTGAAGTACAACAATTAAATGTGAAATGTAACATAGATCATCTTAACTATGGTCCATGTGTTACATATGAAACAATCACTTTATCGGTGTTTGGAAATCAAGGAAAATGTTCTTTTCAGATGGAGGTGTCAGTACAAAAAGAAATTTCTATATCATACCATTTCAAACAGTATTGCATTTATATTGTTTGAAAGAGGACGAACTGCAAATTCAACATTTCGTATTTCACTAGATATTCTTGATAAGTCAGTTTGTCATTTTAGTAAACAATTGTTGCATGAATTTTACATGTTATACCTAAATGTGTCCTTCAACAAATTGTGGTTGCATTATTGTGACGTTCATTCCTTTGGAAAGATTAACATTTCCTGACTTTGAATTTGAACATGCACTTAGATAGTACAAACATTGAAAATGCAGAGTTTTCATGATATTTACTTCAGGTAATATTTGATTTTAGTCATTTTAACACATTAATTCATTGTAATAGATTACTTATATAGATACTGTGACTAAATTATCCATTTATATTTTGTTTAAAAATTTGGATTGTAAGTGATTTGTGTGAAAGCATACAATTTCCATCAACCATACGAAGCGTGGTAATGTGGATAAACTAATATCTTCGATTTAGCCACATCTAGATATGCCCGATGTTGTTACCCCTACAAATTGGAGATAAGCCCTATAAACAATCCTAGGCGAGTTTGTTTCTAGTAATAATCTCAACTAAGTAATAAAATGTATTTTGATATGATTCTTTTAATTATATCAATGTTGTTACAGACCTTGAATGTTAAATAGAAATGTCCGGCTATTTAATGTGATTAAATAGGAGGAGACCAAAGACATTTAGTGACTCAATATTTTAAATTATTCATTGCCGGTATTGGATTGTTGAAAAGTGTTTTTTTTTTTTTTGTTTTTGTTTAATTTTTTCACCAAGCCTTATCTTCAGCCACTACCATTACTGCACTACCATCACCTTTTATCTCCGTTATATCATCGCCGCCACTATCGTCTCCTCCACCACCAATCCATCGTCACCAACCCCTCTACCTCGTTCCACTACCACTATCCCAGATCTTATACCGTCATGCCGCCTGGACTTGAACCACCTCTACTTTTAGAACCACCACATGAACCAACTCTTGTGCCGAACCTCTAGAACAACCACCATCGCTTCAACCACCACGTCGCCCGAATCACATCGCATTTATCTATTCCTTATATTCTCTATATATACATAATTACACACATATATATACATGTGTGGGGGAGGAAAGACTAGATCTAGGATATGCAGACCCAAATTTCCTAGTTTTAATCTCTTTAAATATATCTCTTTTAAGAAAGTCCAAATCAAACATGGACTTTTCCTCCGTACACCTAACTTGCAGACCCTACCCTCTCTACCGCGGTACTCGGATCTACAAATTTGATCTTTGGATCTGTAGATTCGAGCACTATAAAAACATAGACGTGCACACGTATACACATAAACAGATACTGAGAGAAGGAGATGTAAAATAGTGAGAGAAAAATATAGAAGGTAGCAACCGGAGGGCAGTGGCGTCGTGATGGTCGTACGATGGATTAGACATGGTAGTGACCGTAATGGTGTAAAGGGATTGGATATTAAAATTAACAAATCTATGCATTGAATATAAAAAATTTAAATTACAATTTGTTATCCAATTATTGAAGTCGGACCTAACCGCATTAACAATAAAACAAAGATACATGTAATATTAAAATTCTTTTAATATAAATAATACTTCTTCTAGTGCTTTAGCCTAAAAACTAATAGTTCTTGAGGTGTGATTTGAGCAGACTTTTCTGAAAGCATCTGAACATGAACAATATAGGTATAAGAGGCTTGATTCTCTTAGAAGTGACACTAATGTCTCATCTCTAACTGTATCCACGCAGAGAATCTCATAAAGAAGAGTGTTCTTGAAATTTCTAAGATAAGATCTAATCTTAAGACTCTAAGATAACTCTTATTTGAATTTAGGTGGTAGTAAGATTCAAATCAACGGTGTACAATGAAAAACGCAATCTCACAGACACAAGAGACTGAGAGAGACCGAATCTAGTGGCCTTCCATTTTATAGATGTAGTCCAAGTTCAAAACCCTGGACTTGTTTTCTTTAATTATTGTTTGGCCCCAAAACTTTTTAAGTTCAACATTGCTACCCATTTTTTTCAAGGACTCTTCTAACATTAATTCTCTATTGTGTGTGAACCATTAGGTTTATACGAAAGTTAGATGGTGAAAATATAATTAATTAATTAATTAATAAAAAATAAAATAATTTTAATTTTACCCTTTCAGAAGAAAATGTTTTTTTTATCCACAAATCACAACCATGTTCAGTTAGTAGAAATTTAACCAAGACAACCCTCTCAGGTATGATATGTGTATTCTACAATTTCTCTATTCGTGTACCCGAAAGGACCAATAGACATGGTTAATAAAAATTAGAATAGTTTCAATTTTGCTCTTTCAGAAGAAAACTCTTTTTTTCTTAAGGCATTTCCTCTGACTGTGAGTCACATCTACCCATATATCACAATCATATCTAGTTAGCTGAAATTTAACTAAGAGAACTCCTCCACATATCGTGCAAAGTAAGGTTAATGGTGATGAGGTATTACATCATCAAGAAATTGATACTGTATGGAAACTTGATGCCGATAACAATGCTAAGGACCATCAAGATTTTATTAGCCATTATTGTACAATTCGGATTATGAAATCTGACAGATTAATGTAGAAATCTCAATGACAACTTTGTAGACGATGTTTACATAAATCAACTAGAAGACTTCATAATGGTTGATGAAAGTCAAGAAGTGTACAAGTTGCAAGTGTACATTTATGGACTAAGGGAAAATTCTCCTAATTCAGAACATTCGTTCTTGACAAGGCAATCGAAATATTTCGACTATGTTAAGAAGAATGAATGATGAAATTGTGTACACTAATAGGATAAATAAGCAAAAACTTTTAATTTACAAACAATACTCCATTCTTAAACTGTTATTCTGGTTATAGTATAATTTTCAACAAAGATTCTCCATAAAAATTTAGAAAGAGCTTCCTTAATACTAGGTAAAAAGGTTTATGAGATAGATCAAAGGATGCTAAATTTTTAAATCTCAATACATAGGTTCGGCTCAACAAATTGTTAATGAGGACCTCCATAGATCCATCATGGGATTTGTCTCTTAGTAAGACTCCAGTTAAGAGAGATACGATGAGTAGGATTTTATATGTTTGGACATTTGAAAGTCTAATGTATTTGTGCTATGTACTAAGAATTGATATCAAACAGGTTGCAGCTTGACCAACGGATATCAATTTCATTCAGGCTGAGAATATTGAAAGATAAGAAAATATATCCTAAAGTACTTGAGAAGAACTAAGGATACATTTCTATGATATGGAGAATGGAGAATGAGAATATCAAATTAATGGATTTATAGTATTGAATTTCAAATTCAATATGAATAACTATTAGAATTTTCAGGATATTATTATATCTTGATAGGTGGGGTCATTAGTGGCAGAAGTTATGGATGCGATCCAAAACTTCAGATTTTACTATGAAGACCAAGTTTATAATTGCATCATATGCAATTTATGAAGGTATAAGGATTTGAAAGTTCATTAGACAAACTTGGTTCCAACCATTGAATCACAATACCTCAGTATTATGATAACGATGAGGCTATAACTCAAGGCAAGGAACCTAGGTCTTATCAATATTCAAACACATGGAGCAGTGTTTTCATATATTGATTGACAGTTAATATATCTAAATACAGAGTAGAAACAACAGACAGACATGATAAATCTACTCAGTAAGGCCCTAACTTGACAACGATCAACCAAACAAAGTATTTAATACTTTACCGGATTGACAATAGTACTAGAAGGATATTATTGAAGATAAGCCCTATAGACAATCTTGGGTCGGCTTGTTTCTAGTATCAATCTCAGGCAATAATGAAAAGGTATTTTGACACTATTATTTAATGATATCAATATTACTATAGACCTTGAATTGAGTAGAATGTACGAGTATTAATATGATTAGTAGGAGGAGACCAAAGACATTTGGTAACTCAATATTCTGAATTGTCCCTAGTAAGTATTGAATTATTGAAAATGATTAACAATCTAGGCTAGTTTGATCCGATATTATCTCTTTGATAATGGTGAGACTCAATCCATCAGTACGAGATACTAGAACACCTGTAAGGTAGCTTACTAAGTAGTAGTAAGAGACCGAATATGATCATCATTGATATCATACATGCTAGTTTTTACTTGAGTCAAATTAGGATATCTGAGGTGCGATGTATTCTGTGAACTTTTGTACTTGAGGCACTATATATTACATGTATAAGACACTATATGTCACACCCCAAACCCTGGGGTCGTGAATCAGGCCTCGGAACGGTCAACTTAGGTAGTCGATCGATAATCCTATTGCGATTTTTCTTATTCCTTGATGCTTAATTTTATTTAATTTCCTAATCTTAATAAGTGTGTTCCTCTCTAACATCGATTTATTTTAAAGTTACTAAGTACGTCTAGCGAATGTTACTAACTAATTAAACACTTAATAATACCGTGGCAAAATTTTGATAATAAAACGAACTAAACTGTTGGATTGGGCCTCTATATTATCTATAAAGCCCTTAGCAACATCAATAGACACAAAATTAATAAAGGTTACAAACGAACCAATAGTCCAGAGGTTTGGGCCCTACAGGGCCCATTAGTATATACTATACTTAAAACAAAAGTAGATCCATAGAGACAGAAAATACCCAAAATGATCCAACTACAACAAAGTTAGAAACTGGATATGGCGCACGCTCATACCGCAACTCACTCGTGCTTACTATCCTGTGCACTACCTGAGGTTGGAAAAAAACATCCATTCTCTTACCTTTTTCTAATTTTTATAGAAAATACGTGAGTTTATAAACTATAATACTTTGGCTGGAACTTTTGTAAATAAAATAGCATATAATGCATCTGCACATTGTAATAAAACATGCTCTTAAAATAAAATCCAAGTAAAAAAATTTCTAAAACACATACACAACAAGTGTATCACTGCGATACCTGGTGACCGAACCGTACCACTGGGAATCTATACTATCTAGTGAGATACTCACGTAACCTGGAGTATCCCCCACACGGGTTTAGAAATTTGCACCCAAGGTCAACTCCACGGTGACCCAATATTCTCGGTCCTCACATGATATCATCGCAATACCACCAGCCATATATATTTAACACACAAATAAACACACACACACACACACACACACACACACATTTCTTTTATAATACTAGATTTGTCCAAACTTTAATTTTTTCCTGCAAATCCAATTTCATTTGAAAACACATTTTTTAAATAAACACACAAGAATACATACATATAATGCATGCTAAAAACATATAAGATAATGAATATAATTCCCTACCTCAAGATGCGAGTAGTCACCTAGTAATCTCAAATCATCCTATTTCAGTTCACACAACTGTTGGAAGCAAAATTAAACATCATCTTTATTAATATCATCACTTTATGTGTGTACCCTTAATATCCTAGTATTTCTTAAGGAGGTATTGTGCATTGTGAGACCCATTTATTGTGAGCAGTCAGATTTCTCACTCATTTTACCACTATTAAAAATCTGTTTCTGTTCTTTTTATATTTTTCAATGAAAATAGACATCCCAAGATTTAAAACTCACTTTGAATCACCAGATTCTGATTTTTCTACATTTAGTTATGATTTTTTAAAGTTCAGCAAACAAGCTGTCAGAATATTACGGGATTACATTCAGTTACTTTTCAAGGTCTATTTCGGTACCGCTTTAGGTTCAAAATACACCACATAATAGCTCAAAATGATTTTCATTGAGTCTAGTTTCATTTGCAACAAGTTTCATATATATTTTTTATTTTTCTACAAATTGTTATGAATTTTTAAAGATAGGTTGTTCGGGGAAACGGAGTACAGAATTTGCACTTTCAAGTTTTGGTTCTTTAGTTTCTTTTGATACCCAATGCTCCTATATCATGTTTTTGGCTCTTCTAAGGCTTAGAGTTCATCCCAAACTAACATACAACCATTCTAATTCATCTAGGGTTCATGTACATCATGGTTTTCCTTAAATTTCCTTTCCTAAAACCAAAAATAACAAGGTTAAAACTCTAAACCATATTAAAAAAATAAAAATAAGATTTTATGCATGTTGATTTCACCCAATATCATGTTTAATTCAACCTAACAAACTCACACATGACCAATCTAAATTTTAATAGGTTAGTTTTACATCTTAACCTTTAGATTCATAAAGATTCATACTAGAATTTCAATAAAAAATTCTAGGGTTTTCGAAACTTACCAAGTATGAGCTTATCCTTCCTTCAAAACTTGATTTTACCAATAGATCTCCTCAATTTCTTGATCTAAAACTCTCAAGGCATGTATTCTCCTTTCTTCCTCTCTTAATCGTCCCCTTCTCTCTCTCTCTCTCTCTCTCTCTTATCTTCTTTCTTTTCTTATGTTGATGAAAGTTGAGAATGCAAGAAATGATTTTATCTTGGTCGCCCTCTCACTATCTCACGTGAATTCTAGAGCTTTCCTATTTTTTTTTTCCCTCAAATTTCGCACTTTTTATTTGGGGTGTTATTAAGATGGTCTAAAGTAATCCAAATGTATAATTTGGGCCAAAAATCATGAACCAGAACCATAGTAGACCATTAGATAAATTAATTTTAAGTAAATTTCATTAATTTGGCACCTAAATTTTGATCTAATTGCTTTCACAACTTTATAATTCTAATTTCTAAAATTTGAGAATGTTACACTATACTTTGATAATACTAAGTGTTTTCCTAACCACGGGCCTTCAAAAGTATTTATTGGGTATAATGGGACATACATAGTAATATATGAGTATTTAAGACGGGATCTATCACACTTAGCAAAAAGAGATGTCACCCATGTTACTTGATTTAATATAATTCACCAAAACCTCTAGTCAGAGTATTGTGACGATTGGGATGACATTCCAAATAAGTATCATAAGAAATTATGTTATTAATCAAATACATATGATTAAACTATGAGTTTTTTTACTTAACCATATTATGTTGGTCCTTTCGGATACATAGATAGAGAGATCGTGGAATACACAAATCATACTTGAGAGGGATCTCTTGGTTAAAATCCTTCCAATTGGACATAACTGTGATAATTGGATAGACGTGACTCACATTTGGAGAAAATGATGTAAGGAGAAAATTATTTTCTTTTGGAAAGACAAAATTATAATCATTTTTATTGATTAATTGATTAGTAAAATGATTAATTAAGTAATTATTTTCACTACTAAATTTTGGGTATGAACCTAATGGGTCACACACAATATGAAATTAAAGTTCAAAGAGTCATTGAAAATGAATAGGTAATAATGTCGAGCTTGAGAAGCTAGGGGCCAAAGTGCAAATAGGAAAAGAATGGGTCAAGGGTTACGAACTCTAGACAGTATAGATAAGGAAGGGAAGACTTATCGGCCTCCTACTCCTTATAGATTCATCCAACCATAGTGGTTCTCTCTCTTTCTCTCAATTCTTGTGTTTGTGAGATCAGTTTTTCCTATTTGCACCACTGGTTTGAATTCTGTTATCCTTTAGATTTAGATTAGAGTTGCCTTAATCTTGGGATTAGATCTGATCTTAGAATTCCTAAGAACACTTTTCTATATTAGGTTCCCTATATGAATATTGTTAAAGATGAGATATTTGTGTTACTTCTAAGATAATCAACCTACTATAACTGTTGTAGCTAGCTATTTTGTTTGTGTTTAGACGCTCTTGGAAAAGCCTTCTCAAATCAAGTATCGAGAACTACCAGTCTTGAGGCTGAAGCACTGGAAGAGGTATAAAGTTTAAATATAATTTAATCTTTATGTTTTATTATTGTTCCATATTATTGCAGATTGATTGGAGCTTAGGAAATTATGTACAAAAGTTTTTTTTTTTTTTATTAAAAGTTTTTTGATTTCGCTGCATTCACATAGACATAATTCCCTGGAAGAGGACCCTAACTTAATAATAGAAATTAATAAAAATGATTTAAATAGGTACGAACAAGCCCAATCACCGAAACTACAACCCTAGCCCAAGGTGCAACAGACCTTCAGAAAGCACGAATGCACAGGATTGGACCCCATCCCAATATCAAATTTTAAAAAAACTTAGGTCACAATTTAGGTCAGTTGTCAAACTTTGAATCTTGAGGTTGATATTCTCGAGGCTTCATCAACAGCTACAAACGAGCTGAGTCTACAATTCTTGCAGATGCATGCACTTGTATTCAAGCAGGATAACAATAAATTTGACCCCCATGAAATAAAATGCAGAACAAACCTTCAATTCTCTTCTCAAAACACTTTATTTATGCTATTTTCCAAGAAACCAACCCCTTCGACACCCACACAACCACTCTCCCGAAAACCTAAATTCTAATAACTGGATAAACCCTCGAGAGAACGTATAAGTTTAAGACCTAGCTATTGAAAATCTAAATCGAACACTTTTTCTCAAAGACCGTTCTTTATGTTCTAGGACCAAACATATAAGTTCTTGATCTTGATAGATGCCTTATGGGTTCTGAAGTCAGTAAGGGTGGTGTCAGAACAGTAAAGAGAGGACCGTCATAGATACCATTCATAGAGATCATAGCAGAACCCATGATTTCCTAGGAGTAAAACTTGAGAAAAGCAAACTGCTCCTAGGTCTATAGGAATCTGAGAACCTACCCGATCAACCCAGTAAGCGATCAATAAAGATCATAGCTAGGAACTGTAGAGGTGCAGACAATTGTCGCTTTAGAAATGCCTTTCGAGATCTAGTCGTTAGACATTACCTTGACCTGGTATTTGTGATGGAGACTAAGATAGAGCTCCATTCCAACGGTAAATTCTACAATAATCGTGGCTTCACCACTTTCACAAAGGTCAATCCTCGAGGAAAGGCTGAAAGAGTCAAGATACTTTGGAACTCGAACAGAGTTACTATCCATACCCGTGCAATTATTAATATATTCATTCGACTATCTGTAATCCATCATTCAATGAATGGGACCTCTCAGTAATTTACATGAGTCCTAACCCAAGAGAAAAAAAGGAACTCTAGAAGGATTTAAAAAACTTGTCTCTTAACAGTAATCACCCCTAGTTGATGGTTAGTGACTTTAATGACATCGAACAATCAAGATCCAATAGTTCGGCTGACTTTTCTAGAATGACCAAGTTCAATAACAACTCTAAGAGTGTAACCTAAATGACTTGGGAGCCAGTGGTCCCAAAATGACCCGGACTGATACTAACAAGAATGGAATCAAAGTGCATGAACACCTGGATAGGGCGATGGAAAATGAAGATCGGTGTCATGTTTTTCCTGATGCCATGGTAGAGAACTTACCTTGTACCTATTCTGATCACTCTCATATTTTGATTCTCACTGATGGTATCATCAATCATACTAGGTATAAACCCTTTTGTTTTGAAGCCATATGATTAACCCACCCTAGTTTAAGGAAACTTTAAAGAATAATTGGAATGATAGTAATGATAATTTAATAAACAAACCGGATGTTCTAGAAGTTGAACTAAAACGATGAAATAAGAAAAACTTTTGCTAACATCTTGAAGATGAAACATAATCCTATCCAAATTAAAAGAAATCCAAAGAAAAATACTCATCTAAATCCTTAAAATATTTGGATCAAATTTAATGGAAATAATATAATCTAATTCTCAAACGAGGTGAAATGCTCCGATACCAAAAATCTAGAGTCCAATGGTTGACTTTGGGGAATAAAAATACTTAGGTGACGTTTGGTAACCGTTTCTGTTCCCATCCCAGTAGTGGGATGGGAATAAGATGATTAGATGGGATGAGAATTTTGTTTCCTTCTTGGAAGTAGAATCGCGTTTGGTAACAATAATTTCTTTTTGTTTTGGAAACAGAATCGTGTTGGTGGGTGGGAGATGGTGGCCGGACGGCTGGTGGCGCTGGAGTTGCCAGACGGTGGCGGCGGGTGGGTGACGGTGGCCGGACGGCCGGCGTCACCGGAGTTGCTGGACAGTGGTCGGCAGTCGGACGGCGGATGAACAATGATAGTGATTTTGGGAATGAGATGAGAATAATGAGAAATAATTTTATTTTTTTGTTTCTCATTTCTTAAGAAAAAAATGGGCACAATTCTCAAATGGGAATGGAATGGGAATGGGAAAAAAAATTACCAAACGCTATTTCCAAACAGAAATTCCAAAAATCTAGGAATATGATGAGAATTTCTGTGATGGAAATGATTACCAAACAGGGCCTAAGTTTTTTCATCGTTACAACTCATAGAAGAAGGAAAAATAGGGGGACCACTCTTAAAAATCAAGAGAATGAATGGATAACAGAACCTCAAGATTTTAAATCCCATGAGATCCTACTTTATGAGCCTATTCACTAAGGATAAAGAACCAACCCCTTACCCGAACACAATCCTTGAACATGCTAAAATCGACGAGGGCGAACATGAAATTCTTAACAAACTCCCACCAGTTAACAAAATAAAAGAGACTCTTAGAACATGAAAGCTCCGGGTCCGAATGGATATCAAGCCTCATTTAAAAAAAAAAAAAAAGATATAATAACCAAAGATCTCTATGATTATGTTAAAAACTGCTTCTAACATAAGGCTATGCCCGAGATTAATAACAGGACCCTCATGACTTTGATCACTAAAATGGAAAGGCATAAAATGATAAACCAATTTAGACCCATTAGCCTCTGCAACTGTTCTTACAAAATTGCAATTAAGATCCTTGTTGCTAGAATTAAGCCTCTTCTTAAAGGTATGATTGGCCCTTTTCAAAGCAGCTTCGTCCTGGGGAGGATGACAATGGATAACATTATTATAACCCAGGAAGTTATTCATAGTCTAAGAAAAACTAAAGCAAATATGGGAGAATGTTGCTAAAAATTTATCTGAAAAAAGCCCATGATAGAATAAGTTGGGAATTTTTGGAAGATACACTGTCTTCTTTTAATTTTCCCTCCAACTGGATAATATAAGTTATGACTTGTGTGATGAATGTTACTTTCAAGATCCTTGGGAATGGGGAACCCCTAGAAAAAATTAAGTCTTCTAGGGGCCTTAGGCAAGGAGAACCCTTATATCCCAATCTCTTTGTCTTGTGTATGGAAAGATTGTCAAACCTGATATCTGAAAGTGCTAAAAAAGGCCAATAGAAAAGTTTAAAAATTAGTAGACTATTGCTTTACTCATATTTTCTTCTCTAATGATCTCGTTCTCTTCTCCGCAGTGGGCGAAAAATGGTGTGATAATATTCTAAACATGCTTAGCACATTCTCCAATAGCTTTGGACAAAAGATTAATCTTAGTAAGTCTAAACTGTTTATTTCCCCCAACATCAGTAAATTTGAAGCTTTTACATCAGCAATAGACTAGGCATTAATTTAACTGAGGACTTGAGCATTTACCTATGAGCTCCTATTATTTATAGGAGGAATAGCACGAAACACCTAATCCTGTGGTTGATAAATTGCCAAAACGGTTAACTTGCTGGAAATCAAAATCTTTCTATAGCTGGTAGGTCTCTTATAAAATCTGTAATTTCTACCATCCCCAACTATTCCATGCAAACTACTATATTTCCTATGAAACTCTGTGATGATATTGATAAAATGAATATAAAATTTCTTTGGGGGTATGGTAGAAAAAAAAGGAAATTTCAACTTCTAAATTAGGACACGGTCAGCAAAACCAAGGACATGGGGTCTTGGGTATTCAGAAAGCTAGGAATCTAAATGTTGCATAAATGACCAAACTTGGCTAGAATATCTCTATTAATAATGAAATCATATGGATTGAAGTCCTAAGATCTAAATACAAAATTGAAGCTAGCCTCAACTCATGGAAACTTAAACCGAGAGCATCCCATATATGGAAGGGCATTTACAAATCCAAAAACACCCTCTCTAAGGACATCAAATGGAAAGTTAGAAATGGAGTTAACATTAACTTGTGGATAGATTGTTGGTGTAGAAATGACCCTCTGGATGACACTTTGCTACAAAAATAACTTGGACTTGAAAGTCTCTGATATCATTAATCAAAAATGGAAATCGGTTCCTCCTTTGCATCCTTCATGTTATCTCTGATGATCAAAAGAAGGAAATCATGCCTATGGATCCCTTTTTATTTTTTTCAAGAGGACATGGCTATTTGGAACCTGAAAACTTTAGGGAATTTCTTCTTGAAGTCGGCTTATGACCTTGTTGGGAGTACTGACAATTCATATGGTATATCTCAATGGAATTAGATCTGAAAATTAAAAGTCCGACAAAACTTTAGATTATTAATCTGGTTGCTTCTTAGCGGGAGATTTATGACAAAGAAATTTAGAGCTTAATGGTCCAATGATGTGTCGGTCATGTGCCAAAAATGTAGTGAAACTACTGAAACAGATGATCATGTACTGAGGGCCTATTGCAAGGCCGAAAAAAGTTGGGCTTACTTCTTGCCCTCAGAACAATTTCGGTAACTTCACAATATGGATCTCCTAGACTCAATTAAAAAACACCTTAATGGGATGAACTCTACTTTTTCATCTCTCTATCTTTTTATAGCAATCATTTGGAAAATTTAGAAGGACATAAACAAATAAGCGATCGAAGGAATTGTCCAGGATCCCTTTGTTGTGGTCACTAGAATATCTCGCCTTAAAAAAAGATCTTTTGGAAGCCTTTTGTCCCAAAATTCCATCCAAGCATTGTGCGATATTCCTTTCTCTAATTGGCTTCCCCATTATGTAGGTTTTTATAATTTAAATACGGATAGATATGCGAAAAGGTAACAAATGATCTGGAGATTTTGGAGACTTGCTGAGTGAGCAATTAGGAGTTTGGCAGTTCGACTTCTATGGTTATTTCCCTTCTTGCAACAGCCTAGAGAGTTATTATGGAATCGGATGCGACTGAAGTGGTGAAATTAATCATCGAGGAATGCCCACCCACACACAGATTCAGAGTTTGGATTGGTAACTGTAAGAGAACAACGAAAGCAAACAACTACGGCCTCGTTTGGTTAATGTTTCCATTCCAACTCAACCCAACCCAACCCAAAAATTCTGGAATTGATTTTCGGGAACGCGTTTGGTAATACAAAACTCAACCCAACCCAACCCAAAAAATGAGAATTGATTTTCAAAATCCTAAGGAAATGAGAAACAAAAAAACTTCTTTTTTTTTTTACGCCCAAAAAACTGAACCCAACTTCAGGGACACGCTCGAAATTTTTGTAATTGTTAATGAGACCCCTTGTTCGAACTTCATCCCACACATTTTGGAAACCCTTTATTTTTTGACATTTTTATTGTCTTTCGTTCCTCCTCGGCATTCTCCTCTGTCTTATTTTCGCCGAACTCCTTGCCAGTTGCCGTTCGCCACCATTGAAACCGTCATCGTCGTCTCTCCATCATCGTCTTCATCATCTCTCCATCGGCTTCGTCGTCTCTTCATCGATGTCGTCTCTCTATCACCGTCGTCGTTGCCATCGAAATCAGAGAGTGATTGGAGCGATGAGTTGTTTTTCAGCTCTTCTCCAATTCGCCATCGCCAAACCCAATCGACGATGAATCGATGAACGGAACTTTAGTTGTTCCAATCGACAATGAATCGATGAACAAAATCGATTGGGCAACTAGAGTTCTTGAAAGAAATCGATTTCGTTGCTCGTCAACGAAATCGATTTTGTTTAGGAATTTGATTTCGTCAACGAATTTGCCGTGAATGATTTCGTCAACGAATATGCAGTGAATGATTTCGTCAACAAATTTTCCGATTTTGAAGCAATTTGCAGTGAGTGATTTCTTGAGTTGTAGTTGCTATGGTTTCGACTTTCAACTGAATTGGATGAATCATGAATTGAGTTGAGTTGTTATGATTTTCTTGAGTTGCAGTGAAGCCATTTTCAGTTGAAGTTGGGTGATTTTTATTTCCAATCAATACTTAGTTGCAGTGAGTGATTCTATATATTGTGTATTTTTGAATTGTTGTATGATTGATCTTGTTTTGGTTTTGTGTGTTATTTGTTTTTTTGTGTTTTTGTTGTTTGTTATGGTGAATTCATTGTTGAGAAAACAATTCCAGAATAATGTGGTTACCAAACGCGATTTCGTTCTCAGCACAAAAAAAAACTGTCGTTCGTTACCAAACGTAATTCTGTTCTCAGTAGGAAACAAAATTCTCAACTTAACCCAACCCAACTTATTCCAGTTGGGTTGAGAAAGGTCGGAACACTAACCAAACGCCACTTACATGTGCCACGTACGCTGAGATAGAACGACAAGTGTGTTGACCATTTTGCCAACATAAGAACGAAGAGCAGGGAAAAGTTCAAGGTCATGGAAACTCCCTCAGATGACATGACAAACTTTTTTTTTCGAAATGAAATCGGAAACGTGTCTGTAGTTTCCTGTGTCCTCGTATGTAAAAAAAAAAAGTTTATACTCGAGACACTCACTATCATTTCAACAAACACCAAGGTCACCCTATATACTTTTTATAATACCTGAGATATCTCTTATCTCATTTTGTTGATAAAAATACCCTCACAATATTTTTTTTTGTTTAATTTTTTATTTTTTAGCACTCTATCCTTCTTTCTTGTTTCTTATTTTGTACCTTTGTTCCGTATTTTTTATTTTATTATTTTATTTCTTTAGTTTTTGTGTATATTTCTTATAGAAAAAAATAAAAAAAATGGTCAATAAAAAAACACAAAATAACACAAAAAAACAAAACTTTAAATTTAAAAAAAAAACATTGTTTTTGCTTTCTTCTTTTTATTCATTTTTTTATTTTATTTTTCAAATCATATTTTTTCATTTTTTTTGTTGTTTTTAATTTTTTTTTGTATTTTGTTTTCTATATATTTACTTTTGATTTTTTTAAAACAAATATCATGTAGAAAGTAAGAGTAACAATTTTAAAAATAAAAATAGAAAGCAAAAGAGAGAGATATAGAGAGTAGAAAATAAAAATATATAAAATAAATAACAAAAAATATTATGTTGCGATGGTCTTTTTGCTAACAAAATGTGATAGAGACTATCATGGGTAACCAAACTGAAAAAATAAATAGTATCTTAGGTATTATGAAAATGACAAGAGACGTCCTTAGTCAAGTGGTGTCTCGAATTTAAACTCTTTTGGGGGTTTTACAATAAGGTGTGTTCGGGCCAACTTACACGTATCTAGACGCGATCTTAAGGGCGTACTCTCTCATGAGAGTCAAACTCTGGCTGATAAGAAAATAGAGCACCTGTCTTTGCCAATCGGACTAACACCTATTGAGTATCTTGAGTTTAAACTCTTAATAGAAAATATAAGTTTGTGAATTCTTTTTTCTTAAAATTAAATTAAAAATCTTAAATATGAAATATGAAATTTGGACGGTGAATTAGCATATTTTTAATATAAAATCATTATATACCTAACTCTTATGACATAGTCAATAAAGGCTTTTTGTGGGGGGTAACTAAGTGTGAATTGATGGGCCTATGTTATGCTAATTTCCCCTTTTAGGCAATCAATGGTGTGGCCTTTTATGGAAGCTGGGGAACCAACAATAGTCCCTTTCTCCCTATAAAACAACCGACAACTTAAAACCTCTCTCCCTCTCTCATAATGCCACAAATATGAATGATTAATCAACATCTACTGTTATGCTATTCTATTCCCATTCTTGTTACAAACAAATGTTAAAAAAGTACCAAGGAAAAAAGAATAAAACAAATACATTGTTGTTTTGATTTTTTTGTGATCGGAATTTCATGTTCGTCACAGCTCAATGTAAATTGAAAGCTAAATTTTTTGTACTGTACTATAAAATATAAAAATAAAATAAGATGGTATGAATTCGTTGTAACATCTACGACATTTATTGACCTAAATAGTTATATATCAAATATTTTTTTAATTGATTTGATGAGAAACACATTTCGAGGCTAAAAATTGAAAATAATGAATAAGGATAAAAATCAAAATAAAACTCTTACATTAAAGTCTAGCTAGTTCGTGTCAGAATGGGTTTAAAATAAAAATAACTCATATCCTATCAATTTATTAATTCGCGCCAAGAAACTATGACCCATATTGGCGTAACATTGGAACTGATCAATGAAAAAAATCAGATTAGGATTGATTGATATAAGATTTGATTCTTCCCAAATCAAGGAGAATTAGGGATGAATTTTATTTATATATATATATATATGCATTGATGAAAAAAAAAACTCATATTCCTCCACATAGAATAAATTTACTGATTCTTACACCGGATACTCTTTGGCCGACACAATACCAGTATTCCCTAAACTTTTTGTTTGTTGCAGGTCTCATTAGTATATTGCTGGGATGAAGATCGAAGATTTCTGGAGTTTGCTTTGGCAATATTGTTAAGACAGAGATCGGAGATTTTTTACAGCATCAATATTCAATTCACAAAAGGAGCTTAATTCAACAAAATAATTGTGGTAGTGAAATTTATAGTCTCAATGTTTTACATCAGCAACTAGAGAGAGGGGAAAAAAAAATGGAGATGGTGATCCAATTATGAATTTACAGTTTGTTTAGATAAGAGGGGGTCTGTTTCAAGTACCGGCTCTGACTTCACCAAATCATCACCATTACTGCACAAAATCACTTCAAGATTATTGTTGTTATTAATGGCCTTATTCTCACAAGCTTTCTCTGACGACGAAAACAATGGCAATGGTGGAGAAGAAGAAGAAGAAGAAGAAGTAGAAGAAGACTGTGTAAGCTCTTTAGCTCTCTCTCCTTGAAATTGCCAGTCGGTTCTCCACAGCACGACGAACATGAAAATGGCGCAAGTCGCCTGAGCAGAGAGCAACCCTAACCACAGCCCCTTGAACCCCATCTTCACCACAAACCCCAAGAAGATCGCCACCGGCATACCCACCAAGTAAAACGACCCCAGATTGATATTTGCTCCGACGGTCGGCCGTGCACTGCCTCTCAGCACTCCACAGCCGGTGGTCTGCGGGCAGTTTCCGAGCTCGCAGAGGCCGGCGATGGGTAGTGCCGCCGCCGTCAATTCCAGAATTTCGGAATCTACGGTGAAGAGCTTTCCCCATCGGTGTCTCATCAGGGTTGCGAACAGCATGGCTCCGATCCCGAGGGCCACCGCGCAGGCGAGAGAGACGATGGTCGAGATTCGGGCCTTGCCGGGGCGGTTCGCTCCGAGTTCGTTACCCACACGGGTGGAAACGCCGAGGCTGAGAGCGGAGGGGAAGACGTAGACCAATGACGTTGTCTGGATCAGAATTCCCATGGAAGCGACGGTGGACCTCGGACTGGCCAGTAGCCCGCACAGTATTATCATGAACTCATACCACCACCACTCGAGGCAGACGGAGACGCAGGTGGGGACCGCCATTGCCGCCAGCGAGGACCACCCGCGGAGGCAGTCGGCGCTGGGGGCCACCCAAGAGGCCCTGTAGACGCCGGAGAAATAGACAAAGGAAGATATCAAGACGAGGAGATTGAGATTAGTCCAAACCATCGCCAGCGCAACTCCGGCAATACCCATCTTGAAATACACCACCAAAATGAAATTCAGAGGGAGATGAAGCAAAATAGAAATGGCGGAACAGAACGTCAACGGCAATGTAATTCCCTGAGTCCTCAGGTATACCCGGAGAGGGTGGAGAACAGGGAGAAAGAAGAGGTCGGGAATGGCGAAAAGGATGAAAGTCTGGGCGGTGGAAGAGATATCGTCGTCTTGGCCACACCACAAAAGGATTCTCTTCATGTTCATCCACAGGAAGGAGATGGGTACAGAGCAAGAGAGAAGAAGAAGCACAGTTCTCTGTAGGGTTAACCCAAGAAGCTTCATTTGCTTTGCTCCGTAAGCTTGACCACAAATGGGTTCCATCCCCAGAGCCAATCCAGAGATAACCGAATATCCTGTGATGTTCGCAAAACCTATCGCCAGAGAACCGCCGGCGAGCTCCAACTCTCCGAGATAGCCGAGAAAAAGCATGGAAATCATGGCTCTCGAGTACAGTAGTAGACCAGTGATGGCTGTTGGAACAGAGATCCTCCCTATGGCCTTGATTTCTTCGAGGGCCTAAACGCAAAAAACAAGGAATTAAAGAAGCTAGTTAGTGACTAATTTGTGAAAAGACAAGAGTTTAGGTGCTATATATGTAAATAAACACATTTTTTTTTTACCTCAGAAAGGGTTGGCCATCTATGGAGTGAATCATCATCACTATCAACATTATTATTATTATCATTATTATGAATATGATGATCATAATGATTGTGAAGAATATCAATGGGTTTGTTGGGATTTACAAAATGGGTTTTTGTGGTAGAGACAAATGAGGATGGGGAAGTTGGCTTGGGGTTACACATGTTCTTATTAATCTAGAGAGAGATTAGAGAGAGAAGGAGGGATGGATAAAGAGAAACAAAGGCCAGTCTTTGTGTTGGTGTTGGCGTTGGTGTTGGTGTTTTGTACTAGTAATGTGTTGGGAGGAGGAAGACAGAAGATAGGGGTGTATATATATCAGAGAAGTGGGTCACACTTTTTCTTACCTACTTACGTGTCAAGTTATTGATGCTCAAAGGGAATTTCATGGCAAAAAGCGGCTGCCAGTACTTTGGTGGGGGCCGGCACCTCTCCCCTCCCCTCTCTCTCTAGGGTTTTATGACATATGTATGAATTGTATTTAAATTAAAAAAAAAAAAGTGGAATTCAACTAAAAAAATAAATAAATCAAGAGCAATAGCATTTCTTCCAAGGGCCAAACATGTTTTGACCCACAAAACATGATTTGGGTGGTTGTGGGTTTTTATCTTTTAATTTTTTAATTAATTAATTAATTTATTTTTATTTGGAGTTGTGGGGGGTGGGGGTTTGCTTTAATTGATGGTGGGTGTTTCTTATTTAATTGTTCATGCTTTTTTCCATATGAAGAAGGAAGATAAGCTTTTAAAGCTTTCCCTTTTAGGTTTAAATGTGTTTTTAACCAAAGGGGAATAAAAAAGTTATCTTGAGGTTGGCAACTAGAAAAGGATTGAAAAAGCATTTTCAATTCCCTCTAGTTGTCATGAAATGACAGGGCATATTGGCGCACATATGCTTATAGACAATATATGTACATATCATATTATATTTTTACCTAACAAACACGTAACTTCGATGACCTATTGAATTTTAAATCACCACAAAGTTTTTTGGTGCACTAAACTAACAATAAAAATTAACTAAGCTTGGTTGGCAAAGAGAAATATTTTTTTTCCTTGTCAATTAATGTTCGATTCTCCTTAATAGCACTCTAGAAATTAAATCTTGAGTTTAATCTTGAATATATTAGGCCGATGTGGAGGAGTGCATATTTAAGATCGTCCGGTGAAATAATTAGTCGAAATGCCTTTTAAATTGGTCAGAACATAACTTACCGTAAAACCAAAAAAAAAAAAAAAAACATAACTTACCGAAAAATTGTTCTAGCGGACACGTGATGATGGCTAGATTTTGGCAGCAATTATCTCGTGGCAAAGGTTCGAGAGATGGGTCGAGTCATAGTTAAATGTCGTGAGTGTTTGTGTGTGTTGCTAAATGTACTATAACGATAGGGTATGCACCTTTTCTAAAATTAATTAATTTTAAAATGAGTGGTGGTGTATGAAATCCATATGTCATTAAAAAACAATTCATTTATAAGAATAAAATTTAACGTATGTTAATTATTCAATTAAAAATAATTTTTCACTATCCAAATTTTCGTGCAAACATAGTCACACAAAATGATGAATTAAAAATCTTGTTAATCGTTGAAAAAAATTGGGTGGAAATGCCGAACAATATAAAAGATCCAAAGATCAAAGTAGAAAATAGGAGAGAGGTATTTAAGGGCCCATATGGTTATGTTTTTGTTCCCTAATGTTTCAATTAACATACAAAAATGCATTTATTAAACACATTTCTATTCCCAAAATTATAAGAATAATTTGAGACTAACTTCTTTTCTTTTTTTTTTTTTTTTTTTTTTTTTTTTTTTTCCTTAAGAATCTGAAAAAACAAAAAAAATGTCAAATTTTACTCACTCTCACAAAACTATTCTTGCTATTACCTTGCCGGCCACCATTCATTTAAACAAACAAAAAAAAAAAAAAAAAAGAACCAATGTTGCAATTAAATGTACTTTTTATTTTTGTTCACATAATTTTTAGGATAATGGTCGTTACCAACAACACTAACGAAACGCCGCCTAAAAGTTTTAAACTCTAGACAGTACATATAGAAACAAAGAACCATATGATCGGCAACAGAGAACATCTCAAAATTGCATTACGCTTGAATAAATTCAATAATGTTTCTGGCTCAAAGTCCTACAATAATTGTTTATGACAAATAAATTGAACTCCAATAACCTCAGCCTGGTAACAAAAACAAAATCAGAAAACAACATATAGTCAAAGAAAAGTAATACAAAATATTGGGACATGTTGAATCCACATTGATGTTGGGCCCAAGATATCCGTTTGCAGTGATTTGTCCAAATCCACCATGCACGTGAGGGGACGTGTTGAATCCCACATAATATTGGGCCCCTGATATCCGTTCCCAGTGGTTTGTCAAAATTCACTTTGCGCGTGAAGGGACGTGTTGAATCTCACATTGCCAGTGTTATCTAATCCCGAGTTACATATAAAACCGTGAACAATCATCATCTTTCAAGGCGTCTTTCGAGAGTGAGTTAGGCCCACTAAGTTTTCTACATGGTATTAAAACCAGGTCGTTTGTCTGATGTTGGACATGTTGAATCCCACATCAATGTTGGCTATGAGATATCCGTTCGCATTGGTTTGTCAAAACCCACCCTGCACATAAAAGGGTGTGTTGAATCTCACAGTAATGTTGGGCCCCCTAATATCCGTTCGCAGTGGTTTGTCAAAGTCCACTTTACATATGAGGGGGTGTTGAATCCCACATCTCTTGTGTTACCTATATATAAAGCCTAGGGCAATCCTTTTCTTATAAAACATCTTTTGGGAGTGAGTTAGGTCCAATGAATTTCTACATATACAAACAATCATAATTTATCCGCCATCATCGTCCTACATCAATTGTAAAACTCTTATTATGCTCTCTGTATTTTACAATGTGAGTGTTCATGGCTCTCGGGTTACCATATATTTTGTAACCCTCTATTTATTTATACATAGAGAGAGAGAGAGAGGGAATGGGAAAATGTAGGCATGTTTTGAGGCAAGCATGCATGTTTATATTATTCCCTTCCTTTCCCAATCCCAACCCCAAACTCGAAGCCACCCATGTGACACACCAAAGTACCGAACATGACCTATGTTGTCTCCACCCCAATTTGAACAGCGACACACTTTTTGGCTGCTAGCCATCTTCATTCAAACTCTCGTTTTTAGGCCCCCCACCTCTATGTTTTAAGTTACTGGGTAAGAAGGGTCACTTTGTGGTGGGGTTGCCCGATGTAAAAGGCCTGTTGCTGTTTGGTTTCTCAAGATATAATTGAAGCATGTAGAGAGAGAGAGAGAGGGGGGGGGGGGGGGGGGGGCTGTGTCTGTGTGTGTGTTCCATTAGGACATCCATTGAGCTTCCTTTATTGTAAGAACAGCGTAATCAATGAACCCTTATCTTGGTTGATCAGTTTCTGGTGGGTGGGGCGGCATTTGTTAAGTCCTAAGCTCTCATATAATAGGGCCCCATCATGATCTTTAATGACCCTTTGTGGCCCTTAACATCATTTCATCACCTACAGAATAAAAAAGTTCTCCTCCTTTTGCTTTGCCTGAAACAGATAAAACTGACAAATGGGTGGCCAAAAGTGCCAAAATCCAATACACATTTTTTTACCTCTCTAATATATATATAAGGTGAGCGTTACTCCATTGTGATATGAAGGTTCCTGGATTCAAATCTTGGAAACAGTCTTTTCATACATATGGGTAAGACTGTGTACATCTGACTCTCCTCAAACTGTGCAGTGGCGGGAGCCTTTTCGTGCATGGGCTGCCCTTATATATATATATATATATAAACTGGAAGATAACTAACTACGTGCAGCAATTTCCTCCATTTAATTTCTCTGAACCCTTTTTTTTCTGAGAACAGAAGGGATGAGAGTCCCCCCAGTAAGTGCAGCAACAAAAAGGCCTAACGTTATCCCTTCAGACAACAGCAGCATCACTGTATTTAATAAATTTTTTTTTTTGGCAAGAAATTGAGAAAATGTTTTCATTACCATACCCTTATGTCAGATAACATGTGTGTCCAGGTCAGAGGGCTGCAGAGGAAAGTGTACTGTAGAATGTATATAGAAGAACATGGTAGTAAAAATTGGAAACATATATCAAGAGAAGTATCTGATTCACTTTGTTCTGTCCTGTCCATAAGATGTAAGAAAGAAAAATGCGTTTTCTTTTTCTCACTAATTAAAATAGAATCTTAAAGCATAAACAAAAATGCCTAAGCATGCATCAATGACAGGAAATATTCCTTTTTCCCCATAATTTTCTCTTTTGGTAAAATACTTGCCTCCTCCACAGTGACAATACCCAGAAATGATCAACACATGCACTAAAAGGCAATAACTACCCCCACCAAAAAATACAACAATAATAAAACCTCCTTAGGACCTATATGAAGTAAATTACATTTTCATACCGATGCAAGACCAGATCTTCTATGCATGTATAGAAACTCAGTAGGCCTCCCTCACTCTCAAAAGACGCCTTGATAGAGAAGGATTGCCCTAGGTTTTATATATAGCTCAGGATCAAGTAACATAAGTGATGTGGGTTTCAATACGCCCCCTCATGTGCAGGATAGACTCTAACAAACCACTACGAATGGATATTGGGAAAAGAACCCAACATCGATGTGGGATTTAATAGCACGTGTCCAAATTTATATTGAACAATTTTCTCTCATCTTATCTTCAGTGACTGCTATTCTTAACATCTACTTAAATTTTTTCTCCCCGAACAAAAAAAAAAAAAAAAAAAAAACAAATTCACTGATTCTATACCTTTTCGAAAGAATGGTGGCTAATAAGTTTCTCCAATAGGGAGAGTTTGGAACAAAACATAAGGGGAAAGCTTTAAAGCATCCTTCCTTTATCTATAGTCTGTAGGCAAATATTCTATATGTCAAAAATTACAATTTTCGGTGCCCAAGTTAAATTAATCAGCACAAGAATCTTTTTACAACTAATTGATAATAATATGCACTGCATGGGCATTTACAGACACTGATAAGTGGAATACCCCAAGAATTTATACTTAATTTCAGACACAAGCTAGGGGGAAAAGAGAGAGAGAGAGAGAGAGAGAGAGAGAGAGAGAGAGAGAGAGAGAGAGCAAACCAAAGAGAATCATACATAAAAATCAGCAAAAAGTTCTCTAGAGGAATCAAGGTATAAAGACATGTCCCCATCAATTGTTTTGTTCCATTCAAAATAGTTCACAATTCAATGTGTTACACATAAATCTTACGCAAAAACTGCATGAGATTCGCGACGGCATAAACGTCTAAATCACCAATTGGCAATCGGTGTTGCTATACAAATGATATATTCATTTCGAGGAGTCCAAATCACTAGCAACTTACACCCCCCCCCCCCCCCCCCTCTTTTGGCTTTTCAACTACACGATAGATTCTTAAAAAAATCTAAACTTTTATAAAACTTATTCCACAAAAATAGTTGTTCAACAGTGGCAGATCAAGAAAATTGGTCAGGAGGGGGTGGAGGTTGGTATAAACAATTTTCTTGGGGATCTACTTACTATTTCTGTAAACTAGAGGGGGCTTATGTAAAATTTTAAGGGTTTTAATTGATTTTTCCTAAAAATATAAGGGTAAAAGTAGGAACTTTCAAATGTTCAAGGGGGCCTTGTGTCCCCCTTGAACTGTTGATCACAAGATGTCATCAAAATTGATTTCACAATTTTTGTGTACAAAAAGATATTCGGTTTCCTTTATCAGCAGCTTCTTTCCGCTATAAATGACTAACAATCAGAACAAAACTTGTGCACAGTCTATTTATTAGTATATTGCTTACTATGACACATATGAATAACTCAACTAGTTCTTGATCGGTTATGTGACGTACATTGTCCTCAACCTACAACTTGTTACTCGGTAACCCACCAGAGGAAAATGAATAAAGCCCCTGGATAAGCTTGAATCATGAAGAAACAAATGGCACATCCATTATTATAACATAGGAAAATTTTTCACTTAATTTACATCAGAGAGGAGAGAAAGAGAGAGAACTTGATGATTGCTTATACATTTCGCTTATACATTTCGCGGTGATAAATAAATATGCAAAAAAAAAAATGGATACAACAAAATACCTCATGGGTAGGCCCTCTAATTTTCAAACTCAGATTGAGAAAGAGCCAATAGGTGCACAACATCACATCACTAGTGAAGCTCCACAACTGAAGCTGTTAAAACCACCAAATAGCCAATAGCACGCTCCATATCCAAATTCCAGTAGACACACAATGTGTTTTTGAAAAACAAAATCTTCATCACCTGCATGCCACTACACCCAAAGGAGGGGAGTTAAAGGTAAGAAGAGAATTCCCAGAAATTGATATTATCTAGAGACAAGTAAGGTTTGAAAAATTATTTTTATAAACTAATATTCAATATTTAGACCAAAAACAACTCAAAAATAGGAAGTCATTAGGGTTTTTGGGTAGCAATTTAAAGCAAAAATATAAAATTCACCATTTTTCATTCCTCAAAAGCCCCATGAATAGGACCAAGACAAAGCAATTTCGTAACCACTCCTTCGAAATGACCCACAAATTTCTTGGAATGGTGGGTTGGAGAATTCCAGATTTTCGAGAGGGAAGAATGGAGGTTTCAAAATTTTCAGGGGATAACAGCCTCATGGAACCCCCACGGTGCAGCCAGTGGGGCACGAACATGCACTTGCATGCACACACACATATAAAGTCCACCTGCTACTATTCTGATTTAGTTGTAATATATATATATATATATCAAGGTTTTAAATCGCGATATCGGGTTACGTAACGGTAACGGTCGCGGTGTAACGGTATCGAGAATATCGGCCTGTCCGTAACGGCAATCGGCCGTAACGGTCGTGAATTTTTTAAAATCACCAGAACATCCTAAAAAACTCAATAATAATAATTGTTTTTACTCATTTAACTCTTAATAAACAAATTCTAATAGATATTATGACATTTTAGGGTTATATACAACACAATAACGACATCAAAAAGACCAAAAACTGTCGTATTAAACAATCTTAAAAGAATAAAGTGATAAACACAATACTTAATAATTGTATTACACAAACATAATAAAAGAGTAAATTGTACTTGTACATCATATTACAAAAATAATACACTCATATCAAATTATTAATACCTAAATTTGTAAATTTTTTATTTAAAAATTTAAATTTGAGTCACACACACACACACACACACACACACACACACATATATATATATATAAAATTAGAAATTCACCCTATTTATAAATCCACCCCTACCCCCTAATTACAAATCCTACCCCCCACTTTTAATTTCCTTAAGGACCCTAACCCAACCTTAACCCAAATCACAACCCAAATCATAAATAGATCGACACAGAGAGAGAGAGAGAGAGAGAAACAATGGCGAGGAGCTGCGACGGTCGGGGATGGACAGCTGTGAGCCTGCAACTGCGATGGCGAAATCGTGAGGAGCTGCGACGGTTGGCGAGCGATGGACAGCGACGAGCGATGGCGGTTGCGATCTGCGATGGGTTTTTGGTTTCAAGTAAGTTTGGTTTGTTTTTTGTTTATCGAGAGATTCCATTTGTTTTTTTCATCATGGGCATTACAGACCCCAGGTTCCCCTCTGTAAAGCCGACGACCCCCCTCTGTAAAGAAAAACATCTGTAACGGCAGTAACGGCCGTTACAGGCCCGTAACGGCTCAACACGGTGTGAATCGGCACCAACCTCCGAGAATCGGCCTGTAACGGTATCGGACATGTGATTTTTCGTTACGTATCGTCCATTACGTACCGTAATGGCCGATATTTAAAACCTTGATATATATATATATATATATATAGTTGCCTTCGATATTATTTCAAATCTTGGGGAAGAAGCTTTCTGTTGTTTTCAATGATTTTTCCAAAAATAGTTAAATGTGGATTAGACTGATTCAACAGGAGGGCAGCAAGATTAAATAGCTAATGCTTAATGATTCAATTGAGCTTCTCATGCAGAGTAGAGTCCAATATAATGAGTTATCTTTTCAATGCCAGGATGACATATTTTTAATATTTGGAAATAGTGGAACACGTATTTCCATGGAAGAAATAAGAAGTAAATGATAAAAATGGGGACAAAGTTTTTAAACCGAGTTAGTTTGAGCAGCTCACCTGCCATGATATAGGGCATCCAATTCTTGGAGACCTTAACAGGCCAATGAGAGCTCCCATAATGGAGTAATTGAAGTAATAGTTCCAAAAATACAAAGCTGAAGGAAAATTTAAGAGAGAGAGAAGTTTTCAGTGAATAAAAGAAGAATGAAAATGAAAAGGACCACATTTCCATTCCTGCAAAATTACAGGTGATGAGTTCAGCTGCCCATGCTCGTGCAATTGATGTGTTTCCTGCCAATGACACTCACTTCTATCCATATTGGGAATTTGTTTGGCCTCTTCTACTATTATTGGGCCTCCTAACTGGTGTTATTGTAATGAATGTCAATATCCCTACCCCCACCCCCCAAACAAATAAATAAATAACTGCTATCCTGAAATTTTAAGAAGCCAAATGAAATTTACAACATTCAAAGGCATTCCAAATTTGAGTGGTTACTAAGCATCCTCATCTTTATATCTGGTATATGGAACTCAAGCCACCAATCGTATTCACAACCTCAATTGTCCTCGGCCTTCATCAGACCCTAGCCACCACTCTCAGTCCTAGCCACTGAAGCAGCCTCACAGCCAACCGTTCCAACCACAGCCTGTCATTGCCCACCAGATCCAGCCTTGCACAAAGAACACCATATCGTGCCACTTCCAGCCTTCTCCATCTCTCGTCCCCCGTCAATGGAGCTTCGCCGACCGCCGCCTGCACCACACCAACGTCTCCATCGTCTTCATGGACACTGCTCAGCTTGCGATTATTTTGGTTCACTCTATGCAGTCTTTTGCTACGTCAGCTTTTCTTTTTCGCTTTCCTTCTATTAATTCTTTTTTTCTTTTCTTCTCTTTTCTAATCTTTGTTACCAAATAAGAAAAAAGAAAAAAGAAAAAAGAAAAACGTAAAAGAGAGAAAGAAGTGGTTAGTGTCCCTCATCTCTAAAAGCTTATTTCACTCTATTATGTCTATTCGTTTCCCTTGATAGTAATGTTTTGGTCCAAGTCATAGTCATAATTTCATGGAATATCATAAAAGGAGAATATCGGACCTATTAGATATGATCAAATCAATAACAAGTCACACTAGTTCACCCATTTTGGGAAATTGCTCTCTTTGACTGTAAAGTGCTTACTAAATAAGGTTCCTACTAATTTCGTCCCAGAGACACTATAAGAGAGATGGTGTGGGCGAAAGCCGAGTCTCAAGTTGTTGAGATTTGATTGGTCAAGCTCAAAAATGACAAGTTAGACTCAAGAACCCTCAAATGTAGGTTTGAAATCCACCTATAGAAGTTGCGGTACACCACTTCTATCATTCAAGTAAACAAAAGTTATTCGCAAAAATGCCATATTCTAAGAAAAATAATTTCTCAAAAGATTTTAACATTAATGAAAGATAGAAACGAACGAGGTGTTGGACACCTTATAAACCAACAAGAAAGTTTCTTGGGAACCTTTTATGGTAAGTACACCTTGCACACAATTCTTTATATCGATGGTAGGACATCCAAGTCATCTGGTAGATGTGTTAAACATGTCAATCAAGATGATGGAGAGTTATTTCCCGTGGGAGGTAACAAACTTACCAGTTACAAAGACGATGTGTTAGACATCATAAAGGAAAATGGCTACAAGATCATAGATGGGTCGTATAAACAACTAACCGAGCTTAAGCTCAAATGGTAAGATGAACGCAAGGCAAAATTAATGATGAGGAGGTGTTACAACATCAAGAAATTAATATTGTATAGAACCTTGTTGACGACAACCATATTGAGGACCATCAAGATTTTAATAGTCATTGTGAAATCTAGCAGATATATGTAGAAATATCAATAGCAACATTGTAGACGATATCATAAATCAGCTAGAGAACTTCATAATGGTTGACGAAAGTCAGGAAGTGTGCAAATTGCAAACGTTCATTTATGAGCTAAGACAAAGTTTTCCTCATTTGGAACATTCATTTTTTAACAAGGCAGTCAAAAGTCTTTTGACTATATTAAGAACGAGGAATGATCCGAGTGTACACACTAGTAGGATGGATAAGCAAAAACCCAATCTTGAAATGTTATCTCTGGTTCTAGTAATATTTTCAATAAAAGATTCTCTATATAGATTTGGAAAGAGATTCCTCAATACTAGGTAGAACGGCCGATAAGATAGATCAAATGATGCTTAATTATCAAATCTCATAACATAGGGTCGGTGCAACAAGTTGCTAATGAAGACCTTTTGATCCTATCATGGGATTTGTCTCTTAATGGTACAAGTCCACAAGACTTGTTAAGAGAGATACACAAGACTCGTTAAGAGAGATACGATGAGTAAGATCACATATGCTTGGGCAATTGACAGTCTCATGTATTTTGTGTGATGTACTGAGAATTAATATCAGATACGTTGTTAGCTTGACCAACTGATATCAATTTCATTCAGATTGAGAGTATTGAATGGTAAGGAAATATGCCTTAAAGTACTTTATAGAAGAAATAAGGATAAATTTGAGATATTGAATGGAGAATAAAGAAATATGTCCTAAAGTACTTTAGAAGAAATAAGGAAAAATTCAAGATATTAGATGGAGAATGAGAACATCATACTAATGGATTCATGATATCGAATTTCAATGTGAATAACTGCTAGTCTTTTTCAAGATATTCTTATATCTTTATAGATGAGGTCATTATTGGGAGAAGTCATGGTTGAGATCCACAACTTCAGATTCTAATATGCAGTCCAAGTTTACAGCCGCATCATATGCAGTTAATGGAGGTGCAAGGATTTGGAAGTTCATTTGACGAACTTCGTTCCACCATTGAGTCACGATACTTCGTTATTGTGACTACAGTGGGGCTATAGCTCAAACCGAGGAACCTAGATCTCAACAATATCCAAACACCAGGAACAGTGCGTTCATGTATCCATTGAATGTCAATATATCTAAACGGAGAGTATACACAGTGAAGAAACGCGATAGATCTACTCATTAAGGTCCTAATTTTACAACGTTTAGCCAGAAAACGTATTAGATACTTTACCGGATTGGTTATAGTGCTAATGGGAGATTGTTGGAACAATCCCTATAGACAATTCTAGGCGGGCTTGTCTTTGGTAATAATCCCAAGTAATTCATGAAAAGTATTTGGATATTATTATTGAATTATATATTTTCGTTGTAGATTGTGGATATTAAGGTGAATGTATGACTATTTAATATAAATTAAGAGGAGGAGACTAAAGACATTGGATAACTTGATATTCTAAATTGTTCCAAGTCGGTATTGGATTATCGAGAATGGTCTTCAACAATCAAGACTAACTTGTTCTGTTGTTTTCTCTTTGAGATGATGAGACTCAAACCATTAGTATGAGATACTAAAACAACCACAAGCAAACTTATTAATGTAGTAAGAGACTGAACGTGATCATCCTTGATATCCTACATAGTAGTTTTGCTCAATGTCAAAATAGTACGTCTGAGGTGTGATTGAATTTGTGATCTTCTAACTTGAGTTGTTGTATATTACAAGGTGGAGTTTCTATACTTTAATAATACTAAGTGTTGTTCTCAAGTCATGATTGGAATGAGATTCCAATCGGTATCATAAGGAATTATATTATCAATCAAAATTCACATGATTGGAGTTGAGATTTTTGACTTAATCATACCATGTTGATCCTTTCGGGTACATAGATAGAAAGATATATAATATGCTAATCATACCAGGAGAGGTTCTCTTGGTTAAATTCCTGCCAACTGGACATGACTGTGATATGTGGATAGACATAACTCACAGTCGGAGAAAATACCTTAAGAGGAAAAATGTTTTCTTCTGGAAGAGAAAAATTGGAATTGTTCCAATTTTTATTTGATTAATTGATTAGAAAAATAATTAACTAATTTCACCATCCAACTTTTGGTATAAACTTAATGGGTCACCCAATCGAGAATTGAAGTTAGACGAGTCCTTGAAAAAAACGGGTTGTAATGTTGAACTTAAGAAGCTCAGCAATCAAAGTGCAAATACGTAAAAGAGGAGGTCCAAGATTTTGAACCCTGGACAATCTTTATAAGGTAAAAGACCATGATGGCCGCCCTCTAGAAGGAAAATTTCGGCCATTCCTTGTAGTTGTTGGTTTCGGCAACTCCCTGTTCCTCACAGACAATTATCTTATTTTGTCAGTGAGATTTCTTTTTCCTAGTTTCACCTGGTGATTTGAATCTTATTATCCCTTAAATTCAAATCAAAGCTATCTTAGAGTCTTGAGATTAGATTCAATCTTAGCAATCTCAAGAACACTTTTCTATCTGAGATCCTCTGTGTAGATACTATTCGAAATGAGACATTTGTGTCAAATCTGAGAGAATTGATTCTCCTGTACTGATATTGTTTGTGTTCAGACGCTCTTGGAAGAATCTTCTCAGATCATGCCTCTAGAACTATAACTTTAAGGTTGAACCGCTGGAACCTGTGGTATCAAATATAATTTAATATTGCATGTTTTATTGTTTTAACGTTAATATGGTTAGATCCCAATTTAAGGAATTGGATATTAATTGTTATTTACATTTTTTATATTTCGCTACGGAAATCTGTTTATTTTAATATCCGATCCCTTCAATCCTATCTTTAATTTTTGTCTCATATGCACATTTATCACCCTCTTATTCCTTCTTTGTCGCTTTTTTGGCTTGTGTTTCTCTTCATAACATTGTTTCAAAGACTCTTTCTCACTCTGGGTGGAAGACTGCAGTAGGAAAGAAAATACTTGCCTTACACCAGAATGGTACTTGGGATCTTATTCCGCTTCCACTGGGCAAGACCATAGTGGTTAAAGGCTCTAGGCGCACAAGGTGTCCCGAAGCCTAGGTGCTAGGCGCACGGCGAGGCACTATCTTGAGCGACACCAGGCGCACGAATACGCATGGCTCCACACGGGGTCCCTTGATCCTTCACTAGCCATTTAATTTGTCCTAACTTCTAACAAACAATTAAACAAACAAATAATAACAAAAATAAACTAAATAAATAATTAAACAATTAAGTTTTAACATGAACATAAACATATATCATAAAAAATCAGAAACAGAAAATTAGAACACATTTTACAGAAAATTAGAACACATTTTACAAATGAATCATGAAACAAATAGGCAAATCATAAATAAAATAACTAATTAAGTAATTATATAAATAAAATAAATAAAACATAAATAATTAATTAAGTAAATAAATAAATAAATGATTACCTGAGCACCTAGAGGACAAACAGCGACTGACCTGAACGAAGTCTGAACTGAATGACGAAAATCAAAGCAGCAGCAGCAGTCGGAGGAGAAATCGAACAGCGAAGGAGAAATCGAACGGCGAAGGAGAAGCAATCGAAGCAAAAGCAGTCGGAGGAAAGCAAACGTGACAAGCAGCGAAGGAGAAATCGACGAAGGAGCAGCAATCGAAGCAGCAGCAGTCGAAGGAGCAGCAGCAGCAATGAGCAACGAAATCGAAGGAGAAATCGAACAAAATCGATGCGATTCAGTTCGAGATTCTGTTCGAGAGTCAATCAACGCCGATTTCCTTCCAATAGGGTTTCAGAAGCTTAGGTATGGGATCTGGGAATATATTAGGGACTTGGGCTACGGCTAATTCGAGAGTCCATAAGGCCACGATGGAAAAAAAAACGCCTTGTCCACCGCAGGCGTGCCTCCGGCGATGCACACGACTCTCGCCCAAGCGATAAAAGCGGTCACTTTTTGTACTTTCAGCGCCTAGACCTGAGCGAAGCGCAGCATCCTGCGCCTTGAGGCGCCTGGGCGCGACTTTGACAACTATGGGCAAGACAATTGTTGGTTGTCCATGTGTGGATACGGTTAAAGTTCATCTAGATGGTACAGTTGATAGACTCAAGGCTCGCTTAATTACTAAAGGATACACCCAAATAAATGCCATCAACTACTCTAAGGCCTTTTCTTCCATTGCCAAGCTTCCATCTATTTGTCTGTTTCTCCCTCTCGCGGCCACCGTCGGCTGGTTGTTACATCAGTTAGAAATGAGGAATGCCTTCTTGAAAAAAAAACCTTGCTTGAGCTGGTCTATAGTCTATATGGAGCAACCTCCGAAGTTTGTTGCTTAGGGAAAGTCTACATTAGTATATCGTTTGATAAAATTAATAAATGGTCTCAAACAATCTCCTCGATCATGGTCTTCAAAGATGTGGCCTCGACCACTTAGTGCTTTAGAAGACTACTACAACAGGCAAAATATTGTTGATCATGTATGTGGATGATATTGTAATCACAAGGGACGGCCATAGAGGAATCAAACTCTCAAATTGTTCTTGTATAGTAAGTTTCAAACAAACGATTTGGGCCAATTGGCGTGCTATTTGGGATTGAGGTAGCTCGATCTAGCTAAGGCATTTACCTCTCTTAGAGAAAATATGTCCTTGATCTGTTGAATGAAACAGGAATGTTAAGAGCCAAACCGATTGACTCGCCCAAGGTTTTAAATCGCGGCATCGAGTTACGTAACGGTAACAGTAGCGGTGTAACGGTATCGGGGGTATCGGCCTATCCGTAACGGGATTCGGCCGTAACGATTGTGAATTTTTAAAATCACTAGAACATCTTCAAACATTCAATAATAGTAATTGTTTCACTCATTTAACCTTTAATAAACACATTCTAATAGATATTATGGCATTTAGGGTTATATACAACACAATAAAGATATGAAAAAAGACGAAAAATGGTCAACTGAATAATCTTAAAAGAATAAGATGAGATGATGCATACAACATTTAATTATATATATAATTATAAATAGTTATATACATAATGTCATAATTATACACACACATACATATAATACCCAAATTTAAATTTTTAAGTTAAAATTTACAAATTTAGAGAAGAAATTGCAATTTGTATTAAAATTAGAATTAAACCTAATTAACCCTAATTACAAATCCCACCCCTCCCCCAAATTACAAACCCACCCACTTCCTTTAATTTCCCAAACCCAAATCAGATAGATAGATCGACAGAGATATAGAGAGAGATGAATGAGCAATTGCGATTGCGATAGCGATAAAGATGGAAATTGCGACGGCCGGCAAGGAGCTACGAGCAATTGCAATGGCGACTGCGACGACAACGAGCTGTTAGGGTTCGGACTTCAGCAACGAATTTCTCAAGTTCGGTAGTAAATATGTCCGGCGAGAAGCTGCAATTGATTTTTGGTTTCGAGATTCTACGAAGGTAAGTTTGTGTTTTTGTTTATCTTCTCAATTATATAGATGATTCCATTTATTTTTTGGGGTTTTCAACTTTCAAACAAACAACCAAAGTAGCTCACGGCATTACAGGCCCCCTCTATAAAGCTAAACAACTGTAACGGCGGAACGGCCGTTACGCTTCTCTGTAACGACTATAATGGCCCGTATCGGCCCGTTACGATGTGAATCGGCACAAACTCAGAATATCGGCCTGTAACTATATCGGAGGCTTGATTTTCCGTTACGTATCGACCGTTACAGTACATAACGGCCGATATTTGATACCATGGACTCGCCTATGGATCTAAACACGAAACTGCAGGCAAATCAAGGAGAATTACTGATTGATTCAAAGTAATACAAGTGGTTAGTTGGGAAGTTAAACTATTTGACTGTTACCAGAACTGATATCTCATTTACTGTTAGTGTTATTAGTCAGTTCTTAGATCATCCCATGACGTACCACTGGGAAACAATTGTTCATATTCTCAGACATTTGAAACGTGCACCTGGTTGTGGCCTACTATATTAGAACTTTGGCCACACTCAGATAAAGAGATTTACAGATGCAAACTAGAGTTGGATCACACTTCGATAGAAAGACTACTACAGATTATTGTGTATTTGTTGGAGGTTTTCTCGTCCCGTGGAAAAGTAATAAGCAATCTAGGGTGGCCCGATTTAGTGCAGAATCAGAATGTAGGCCATGGCTCATACCACTTGAGAGCTAACTTGGATGACGTCTATTGAAAGGACATGGGTTTGATCATTCTTCACCGATGAAACTAATATGTGATAATCAAATAACACTTCACATTGCATCTAATCCAGTCTTTCATGAGAGAACAAAACACATCAAAATTGACTGTCACTTCATACAAGAGAAACTATTGTGGATATTGATTGAGACTAGACATGTAGATTCAGTTGATCAGTTAGCTAATTTATTTACTAAAACATTAGGGATCTCAAGAATAAAATATGTTCGTAACAAGTTAGGAGCATACAATATATATGCTCCAGCTTGAGACGGGTGTTAAAGGGTATGTTGGTCATTCATGTATTGTTTAGGGTCTTTTTATTGTTTTTTTATTTTTATTATAAATAAATGGAGAATGTGGCTCAATATTTAGGTCGCCTCGTTCTTTTCCTAGTGTCCTTTTACTTAACAGATTCATTTGTAAATCTCATGTTCCCTCCATTGTTTGATTTGACAAATCAAATGATTCCAACAACCAGTTTGTGAACTAACTTGTTGTAAAGCTTGTACCTGTAACACTACTTGCTCAAGACCATTAATATTGAATACAGGAAAAGCTACTTAAAAAATCATTTGAAGTTTGACCCATTTATCAATCTAGATGCATAAATAAGCAAAGGAAAAAATGTCGTACCTCATGAACGGATCCTGGGTTTATCAACTCTGGTTCGAGGAATAGCCAAGATGGCTATAAGTCCACTAGCAAATGCTGAAATTGCTGCTATCACAAGTGCCGGTGAGTTACCACCACCAAATAGTTGATCCAACGGTCCACTTCCAAGAGACACCACAATCTGTTATGAAAAACAAAAGCTTTATCGAAATGGTGAAGAACAAACTTAGGTAAGCACGCCATTAATCCCTTTCTTCTAAAAAATATTGCAAAAAAAATACTCAGTAACTTTACGAGATCAGTGTTTGCATTTGCATTATAAATTACAGAATTAAATGAAGCATTATGAAAGAAGAAAGGCTACATACAACTATTGGTTCTCAGCATATGTGCAGACCGGAAGGATTTTTTGCTATATGTAAGGTTAAGTTTATAAAGATAACACAATTTTAGGGGGAAACTCAACCAACGTTATGCATATCCCTTCTAGCAATAGCCAGTCAATAGTCAACAACAACAACAAAGCATGTTCAATACTTCCATTTAAGTAGGAATGGCTACATAAATTCGTTTGAATCATAGAGATTGTTCTGCGGTCATCTCAACCATTAAGTTCAACGTCATCAAGTCATTCCTATTTGTTTCTTTCTAAGTTTTCTTAGGTCTACTCCTCCCCTTATAGCACCTTCCACTTGAATTAAATCACACATCTACATATATATTGAAAACATATATATTCAAATTGTAAATTAACATTAAGAATTTTCTATGTTAGGATTCTGGTTATGTTTATTATGTACCAGTAGTGGCATTAGCTACTGGGTGGGTGACTGAGTGTTGGCAGGGGCGGGGTGGAAGATCGGCCTAGTTGTCAGGCAAACAGTAACTGTAGTAGCCAAAGAAATATTCTCTCCAGGGTCATATTTGGCTTCTAAGTGCTGACATCCCCATTCAACGTGCAACTAACAGACCGCCATTGGAAAAACTAAGAAAGAGAAGTCACCATTTTGATAACATTCAACTAGACTAGATAAGAAATGACACCTTTTCTCATCCAAAACTGTAATGTAAATCAATAAGAAATAACAGGATCTATTTATAATTTGAAAACTCAGAAAAGGCCAAAGATCTGTGCACGGATGAAGCTAAATAATAATCAGGAATGATAAAATTAAAATGTTTCCATATCAAAATATCGACAAATGGAGCAAGAAATTAATGAATTTATAAGATTGCTAATATTGTAGCCGCAAGAGATAAATTAACTTTACTATTCAGAAATCTGTAGGAAGAACCAACAAATGAACTAATAAGATAATTCTCGGATAATGGTGAAACAGGCAGCGGTTCAATTTTTTTTTTTTTCACAGGAATGGAGGTATTAGAGGATGATAACATAGTTTGCCAGTAAAAGAAATCATCAATATTGTTTAAATGACCTATACACAGCATGTGGAGAAGAGATTCATGATGAAGCTACACCTGTGGGATCACAATAGCGAGATTTAGAACACCCATTGATAATCCTGGAATTATAATACAAATTAGTCAATGCCCGTCAACTCTAAATAGGTAGACAAGGGAAATGAAAATGCAACTGAAACCCACCTTGGCCAAGTCCTAAGGCCTCAATACGTGAGGATACCAAGGCATATGGAACACTGTAAGTGATCTGCACAGAAGCAATTCATATAAAATTTATCAGATGGTTGAATAGAACCCCTCAAAATACCATAAAAGAATTTCTTGCTGCATGGTTTCCCTGATAATCCACCAAGACGTCCTCCTTTTCTAATCAAGATGAGGCCAATAAATCATGGTTTAACCAAATTACATACTTCACTCAACTAAGAGTAAATAGTGTTTGCCAAAAGGTTTGCAGGTGGCAAATATTTGATGCATTGTGTTGAGATATTTATTTTAGTTTATTATTTTAGATCATGCTGAGCAATATGGTATTTTATTTTATTATGTTTATTAGCCTATTTATTAGGGGCGATTTTCTCCCATATTCAACCTATTGTTAGGGCTATAGAATCAAAGGACTACAGCCCCAATGAAATATACAAAAGTATTCTTTCTCCTATATTCTTTTCATAGGCCGCAGTTGTATTTTTCAGCCACTTAGCTCATTAATAAAATCAATCAAGGTCCTCATATTTGGTCCTCATTTTAGGAATGTTTAGCATGTCTCTCATATTTATCGTTTGTAGAAGGCAGAGCAACTTACTGCTAAGGGAATGCCAAGAATTGCAAATGCCAACAGCGCAGCAATCACAACAACATTTGGAGGACCATCTCTGAAGTCCATCCTGCTCACAACTGCAGAAATTATGAGCATTGATACGAAGCAGAGAGACATGATAACATTTGAGACCCCCCATGTAAAACCAGCTCCCCATTTCCGACAAAGCTTCTCCATGAGCACCGAGGTAATTCCAAGTGCCACAGAATTCAGCATTAGACCGAGTGAACCCATTCTCACTCCAGCACTATAGTTCTTTCCATCATTTGGCTCGCCCTTATATACTTCTCTACCCATCCAGTCAGTATCGAAGAGAAGAAAAGGAAACCATCCAATCCAGGTTAGAGCAGTAACTAACAAAGTTATCCAAACAGGCCCCGAGAGATGTCTAAATGTCCCAAACAGTTCCCAAAGGAAAGCTTCTTCAATAGGGCTAGACTGTTCAGCCCTGCCCCCTTCAGCATCATGGGTGGAACTGTGGCTTGAAGTTAGTGGCTCCTCATGTGCTGCTGAGATGCTTACGTATGTGGTGATCACAATAAAAATGACATCAAGCAAGAAAGCGGACTTAAGATTCGCACAGTTGATGTTGCATGCAGAGGTGAGAGTGAATGGGAAAACTTTGTACCAGCTACTGTATGCTCCTGTTGCAAAGCCAAGGATATTACCGACGGCCATAAATAGAGAGAAATACGCATTTGCTACTCTAGTCCTTCGGTGATCCTTCCCTAGCACAAGAAAAATGTTATCAGAGGTCAAATTGCAATGCGTTATGTTTATATTTGCCGGTGTGAATGTGTGACACTTATTTAAGACAAATAATATAATGATTACACCATTGTTGATGAATGGATAGTACTAAAGACCAGAGCAATCTAAATGGTTGGAAAAAGACGAAAAAAAAACAGTCAAGGCTGTCTGTGAATTAGGAGGTCTACGACTACAAGGAGGAGTGGCGTAAATGTGTTTCCCTCACAAGGGAAAAAAAATTGCGTCAACCACTGATCTTACCCGTTACGACACTCCCAGGAATACCTCTGAGAAAACAGAGAATTATCGCGTCTGTACTGTGTACTACGATCATGGCAGAGGCGCACAATCGTCCATTGACCTAAATAAAATATTTCAGGTCACCCACTTGTAAAAACTATGACGATTCTCTGTTGCGTTTCGGTGAAGACGTGAGAGAAGAACAAAATCCAGTACAGACACACCTAGAATTGATTCTATCTTCCAAACCAGAGCTTAATTAGGGTTTGCAGCGACGTCTAATAACATCAATATTTCACGATATGAATAGAAAATTAACATAATCAACATAAATCCATACGTTGTATTCAGACCTTTACGCATAGAATTGTGCATATATAAATAATCACAAAAAAAGGCGTAATATGTCAATTTGTGAAGCAAATTACCAGTCAGATCAGCAAGAAGAGCTCTGCAAGGTCCCTGAGTCATATTATTGGCCACGTCGAGAAGCCAAAACCCTATAACAAAGGCGATCACAGCTCGAATCTTCTTATCGCCCCGATCACCAAGCAGCCACCCGATATCAGCGGAATGTCCAATAACAAGGACGGCGATGATGATCGATGTGGCGCCGCCGACGATAAACGGTCTCCGGCGGCCAAACTTGCTGGTACACTTATCGCTCGTGTGGCCAACCAGCGGCTGCACAAGGAGGCCGGAGAGTGGACCGCAGAGCCATATGATGCTAGCCCAAGCGTGAGGGATCCCCAGCTCCTGGACGTACGGCGTCAATAGCGACAGCTGCAGAGCCCATCCGAATTGAATCCCGCACGCCACCGATGCGACGCGGAACAACAGTCTCAGAGGCGTCCTTGGCTTCACTGGTTCTCGAACCACCGGTCGCCCCCTTGACCGGTGCTGATCCGGCACCGCCATCGGTGACTATGCCCAGCGTATTGCTAAGTTACTACCTCTTGAATGTACAGTTTTCTCCAAGTCACAGTCTCTCACCCTCTTTCTCTCTCTAGAGTAGAGCCAATTTGGAGTGAAAGAAAAAGGTCGCAATTTCAGGCAATGGAGGTCTGTGCAAGTGGAAGTCTTGCTGGAAGGGCGTTATGTAGAGGATAAAAAAGTCCCTGTTTAATGACTAAATTACGAAGGCACCCGACATGATTGACAAAAGAATAATTACAATTTGGACACCCCTAATTTAGAACATATATATAAAAAAAAAAAACCCTTATACTTGTACCGTATAAATGTAGCCCCATGGTCAAAATATCTTTTGGTATATGGAAGGCTACGATAAGGGGTGGATCATGGACATGGTGCTATGGTAGCCACAAGTCTTTCCCTCTATTGAGATTTAGCCACATACTTTGTCATTATCCTTTTTTTTTCTTTTTCTTTTTTCCTTTAAACAAAACCATAATGCTTGGCTCTAAAATAAATTTATTTACGAAAATTATTTTAGTTATAATATAAAGATAAACATAAAGTACCAAAAAAATGAAATATTTTAGGTTCACTAGTGCTAGGGTGTTCCAACTTTAAATCATCAAGTTGAATAATTGTTGGAGAAATTTTACATAATTATATAAATACAAATTAAATAATAAATAAATATCTCATGCAATTTCAATATCTTTAACATTATGTTTGGTATGTTAGAATAAAATTAAATAGATTGAAATGACAATAAAATTAAAATTAATATGATAATAGAATAAAATAGTTATTATCATTCCTATATTTTTTGTGATAAAAAGAATTAGATATGGTATTGGAATGATATCAAAGGGTAAAATAATAATTTAATTAAAATTTCAAACAGTATAATAGTTAATTTAATTAAATTTTATTCTAATTCAAATATTTGGTTGCTTTTTTTGACCGATGAATGATCAAAATCTAATTTCATGTAATTGATCTTGGTATTGGTTAATCTCATATTTTGTGGGATTTGTGAATTCTTGGTAATGACAATAAGATTTAATCTCATATATCAAACATAAGAATGGAATGACTATTCCAAAACTCCCTCTCCAACCATTTGTTCAAAAAAAAAAATACAGAGAGAGATAATTATTAGTTGGGTTGATGATAAGTAACATGTACCAAAAAGTAAATGTTCAAAGAACAAAATGAAATTATTTCTTTGGATGAAACTGAAATATATAGAAGTATGGAGGTGAAAATGTAATTTAAAAAAGACGGAACAGGGTATGATTTAGCCGGGGAGATGCAATTATGGTCACTCTCAGGGGCAAAGTGGGTGCTTAATGTCTTCAGGGGTGGGCCGTCCAACTGCTTCTCCCTCGGTGTGCTTTTGTTGTGTTTTGGACTAGTTGGAATATGAAAATGACAAGATTACCCCTATAAGAATCTTCTTTCTTTGCAATACCCTTCGTTAGAATTGATGGGTCATGTTTGATTGCGTCATGGGTCCCGCAGGGAGGTAGGTTTTTAGCATGGATTACGTGCGTAAATATTTATTTTATTATATTATAAATAAACACATTTAAAAACTATTTTAATTATTTAATTAAAACTAATTTTGATAAAAGAGTATTCGTGTTGCCAATTATATATATATATTAAAAAAAAAAAAACTGTTCAAATATTTAACACCCCTATTTATCCAATAAGTCGAATTCAATTTGTTGAGGAAAAATTCGGTCGAATTTAAAAGGACACCACGTGTCACAAACAAACAACTAGCACAGGAACTTCAAGTTGGCTAACTCAACCAAACCCCATCTCTACGCATGGCCAGGGTCATGCTTCCCCTCGGCCCGAGCGCCACGACGCTTCTGGTCAAAAGCAATCTGAGCTGCCTCCACTTGGAAAAGAAAGTACCGTTCCTCTTTCTAGATAACGGCGTCACGATCTCCTCCAGCAATCACCGTCATCCCTATGATAATGGGACCAAGATCAGTATAATCACCATAATGGTGCTCTGCGAATTAAGGAGAATTTGTCAAACAAGTCTCATTTTACTCCTATAAATATGAGAACAAAGGATATCTAATGTACTTTGATACACGCTTTAATACGCATTGATATGCTCCGAGATGCATTCATTTGCACTCAAACGTATACTTTTTTCTAGCTACTACATTGCTAAATTCATGTTCAGAACTCCTGACTGATTCCCACACTGAAGGTGCAATACCGACAGATCCACTTGCGATACATTATTTTGAAAGAACCTTAACTGAGGGAAAGTGAGAAAGCCTCGAGGACATTCCATCCCCCTAGACCTTGGAAGTGACATGTCTAGTGATCTATTTTTAAGCATCATCACAATTATATTATTATTTTTAAAAATTTAAATTTATATTTAATTAATCCATTTTATTGTTATACAAGGGATTCTCCGTGCCTATAGAGAGTATATCAATTTTTTAATTTATGAATCAAAAAAATAGTAGATAATAATAAAAATAAAAATAAAATAGTTAGTAAAGTACATATGTAAAATTGAAGAATACACACTTAAGTAAATTTAACCACTTCGAAAATAGAAGTGTAAAATTTTTAAGCTGAAAATTTCATCTTAAGAATTGAGAAGTTTGAAATTGGTGAATTGAGAAGTTACACAAGTCCAATCTCAACCATTCATTTTTTGAAATTATATCTAAACCGTTCAAATGTCTTTCCATCCTAATTTATTAATAGACTAGGGATTCGTTATGCCTAAAGGCACTATATTGATTTTGTAATTTGCAATTATAAAAAGATAGTAAATAATAAAAGAATTGACCAATTTATTACAAATATAAAATTTAAAAGGTACAAAATATAATTTTATTTAAGAAAAAATTACTGTTTACTCCCAAAAAAAAAAACAATTTACCGCCTACTCCCATCCACTTTTTCTTGCACCGTTTACTTCCATCGACGGCCTTTTTTTGCACAGAAAACTCCTATGTTCAGCCTTTCTTGCACCGATTAGTCCTATTTTAAAAAATGGTCGGCGACGAGATTACCAAAATGCCCTCTCGTGAGCTTCTTCCATGAGAACGGCGACAGGTTAGCACTGACTATACCCATCATTCGCCGTCTTTTGCTTCATCGTTCGCAGTTTGTTCGTCGATCACCAAGTTGTGCTGCATCGTTCGACTTTCGTTCATCGTTCGTCGCCTTCTGTTGCGTCGTTCATCGCCGTTTTAGACTTGTCCGCATGGTTCTGGCCGTTGATGGTTCATGCGACGCTGTTCGTTGCCGTCGGTGCCCGGATGTACGGTAAGCGAACAATTGTTGAGAGAAATGAGAAAATGGGTGATCGATCTATGAAATGAGACGCCAATCGTCGTTGGTATTTGTAGAGAGTGATGATATAAAATAGAATTAATTAATAACAATGGTGTTTTCAGCTGCAATGGTGTTTTGGATTAGGAAATGGTGTTTTCAGCTGGAATGCGTGACAGCTAGCAAGATATTTTCAACTTTTGCATTTTTTACACTTTGCACCCTACAGTTTGCAGTTTATTTGTGATAGTTGATGTTACATTCAACATTTACATGTATTGAATATAATATCATATGATTTTTAACAGTGAATACATAAAATAAGAGAACAATTGATGTTACATTCAACATCCACAGGTGTTTAATGTAACATCCACGTATAATACGATTCATAAAAATATGAGAACAATTGATTTTACATTTAATATCCACAGGTGTTGAATGTTACATTCAACATCCACATAAAGAGTATTTTGGACAGAGAAAAGATAACATCATTAAAAAAATATTTGATATTATATTCAACACCCACAAGTATTGAATGTTACATTCAACATCCACATGAAGGGTATTTTGGTCATAAAAATATAACATCTTAAAAAAAAAAAAGTAACAATTGATGTTACATTTAACACTCACAGTTGTTGAATATTACATTCAACATTCACATGAGAAGTATTTTGATTAGAAAAAAAAAAAAGTTATTGGTACAAAATTTTTTTGGAGTAATCGGTAGCTTCTTTTGCATTTTTGGAGTTAATAGTGCATGCCCCTTTATTTAATTGTTTTAGTAGTGAGAATAATTTGTTTTTAATGAGAGATATTTTCGGATAGGTTATTAGTTTGTTAGATATATCATATGATACAAGAGTATAAAGGTTTAAAATATTGTTTGATCTTAATTATTGGATCTAAATTGGTTCCAAATATCAAATATAAAAAATATCTTGATTTATAGAATAATACAATTAACCATCGCTTAAATCTCAGCCTTTGATGTATTTAAAATCAATCTGGACCGTCAAAATATACGGTATCCTAATATATAGATAGATATCTTGTGAATACATTATCCCTAAACAATAGTTATTAATTGCTAGTGCAATCCACATGTAGGGCATACTTAGTTGGACAACAAATCTATTAAATTATTGCCGTCGTTGTTATAATAATTACTTTCTTAATTTACAAATGTTTATGTTGTGTTAAAAAAAAAAAAATTATGTTTAGGACTCAATAATGGTGGAGTTGATGTGACGTCCGTGAGTTTTAAATTGCCATCTTTTGTTGGAAAGTTTGGTGGCGTTTGGTAACTGTTTCGTGCCGAGAATGAGATGGGATGAGAATTTTGTTTCTTTTTTGGGAACAGAATTATGTTTGGTAACAATAATTTTTTTTATTTTTTTTATCTAGGAACAGAATCGCGTTTGATAACAATTTTATCTAAGAAATCAAGAACGAACCCTAAATCACAAATTCAAGAACAAATCCAAGATCAAATTCAAGAACAAATCTAAGAACAAATTCAAAAACAAATCCAAGAAACTCGAAGAAATTTCGAATAAATTCGAAATAGGGTTTCGAAAATCCAAGAAACTCAAACAAATTTCGAACAAATTCGAAGAAATCCGACCAAATTCGAACAAATTCGACATAGGGTTTTTATTTCAAACTCGAAATCGATTTCGAGTTTTGATTTCGAAGCAGACAAACCAGTACGAAGATGACAGTTGACAAACATGAAGCAGACGAACCAGGACGAAGACGACGACCGACGAATATGAAACAGATGACGATTTCAAAGAAACCCGACCAAATTCGAACAAATTCGACATAGGGTTTCAATCTCAAACTCGAACGCGAAATTGATTTCGAGTTTCGATTTTGATTTTGAGAAATCGACCGAAACCCTACTGATGATGGCCACGAAGGCGAAGATGAAGATGATAGCCACGAAGGAGCACGACGACGACCACGAAGGCGACGACGACGAAGGAGCACGAATACAAAGACGAAGCAGACGAACGACGACGACGATGGAGATGATGAACAACACGAACACGAAGGTGAGCTAAGATGGTTTTGTTTTTTGTTTGGGAATGGGAATTCAGATGGTTTGTTTTTGGTTTGGAATGGGATGGAAAATCTTGGGCACAATTTTTATTGTTTCTCAAGCCTATAGAAAAAATGGGCACAATTCCTATTTTAGAATGGGATGGGAATAGAAACAAAAAAATGGGAGGGGTTACCAAACGCTATGCCCAATTAAAATCTGGAAATAGAATGGGAAAAAGTGGGATGAGAGTGGTTACCAAACGGGACTGAATTCATTTTTAAGTCACTGACCACTGTTTTTTGGGTAATACAACCTAGACCCCCTCAATTATAGTGAAATTCCACATACATCCCCTTAACTTTCAAAATTACCATGGTGACCCCATGCTAGTGCTATTTTTAATGAATTACCCATTTTGCCCTTACTAAATCTAACGTAAAAAAATAGAAAAATTATAAAATAAATAAAATAAAAAATGAGATGCGCAATTATGTAGTTTCCCTTAGCCCATTTTTTTTTCTTTATCTCTCTCTCTCTTTTTTTTTTTTTTTTTCCTTTTTTTTATACTCCTCTCTCCTCATTTCTTTATCTGCACCACCGACGAACCAACCATCACAGCACCACCACCGAATGAAACAACACCACCATCTCCACCACTGTCTCTACGGTCGCTTCTTCAATCGAAAAACGAAGAAGACAGGCCTAATCAAAGCTTTCACTAAAATTAGAGATTTGACTTCCGTTCACATCTGTAAGAATAAATTCACCTAGAAATCTCTCGATTTCTACCACCTCTTTCACGAAAATCTCTCTCTCTCTCTATTTCTTCTGGGTTCATCGATGTGTAGGTTATTGATTCTCTCTCTAAAAAAATTGGTAAGTTTATTTGTCGGATTAACTCGCTGTTTCAAAATTCAACATCAAAAGCCATGAAAATCCTAAACCGCACTGATGAACAATTAATGGTTACTCTACAAAAGTGAAGTGATAATGAAGAATGATAATGGAAAATCGAGAGGTTTTGGATTTGTCAATTTTGATTCTCACGAAAATGCTCTGAAGGCCATGGCAACACTCAATAGTGTACTAATCGGTAAGGCCTGTTTGGTTGTCAAACAATCCCAAAATTGTTTAATTCACACTTTTTTTTTTTAAAGAAAAATTGATCGAATCGAATCGAATCAGAACGGAGAAAACAAAAAACCCTCAGAAAACCCTAAATTCTAGATTCTAATCAGCATTAATTTAAATATAAAGATCAAACTAAAACTTCAGATCCAAAAATGAGGTAATTTTTGACTTGCCAACCACAAACAAATGCTGTTTTCCATAGAGAGAGAGATCCACAAAAATATGCTTTCTGGAGATACTGGTGAAGGTAGGAGATGGCAGTGAACAAATCGCTTGTGGAGGAAAATTTCAGACCAGAGACGGTTGTTCGGCAGTAAAATCACTTGCAATTGAAGTGCATATGACGGCTCAACAATCGATTAGGGTTTCAAGCTCCGTTTGCAGTGGAATCGGGTATCTCTTCCGCCTTCGATCTTATCTGGCGCCAACTCTACCTCTAGGTTTTTTCCATTGTGAGGCTCATCGGTTACCATCACTGGCGTTGTGTAAAGCTTTGGTGGTGGTGTTCATTTTGGTTGTGCTGTTCGGCATTATTGTTGTTCGTTTTGGTTGTGGTGTTCGGTGACGGTGTTCGTCGGTCACCATCATTGTCCAAGGTTCGTTCATCAATGGTGAGGGATGAGAGAGAAAAAACGATGGCAAAGGGATGAGAGAGAAAAAAGTGTTGAAGCTGGGGAAGGGTCGAATGTTATTTTGGTCTTTTCATAAAGAAATTCAAGGTTAATTTGGTAATAGGAATAAAGTGAGTTGAAAATTTGACTTTTCAAAGGGCATTTTCAGAATCAAATTGACTTGGGAGTTTAGGCATCCTTTGACCAAATAGTTCAAATGGTGTCCCATGTAATTTTGAAAGTTGAGAATTTTTTTTATAGTTTTGGTTAAAAGTTGAGGAGTTGTAAGTGATATTACCCCTGTTTTTTTTCCCAACCTTTTATTCTACTCTAATATTCATAGCCGGCGTTAGGCTTAAGGTCATCCAGGTGGACTGCCTAGGCCAGGCATCTTAATTTTCAAGATTTTTATTTTATTTTATTTAACAATATTCACTATCATGTCAAACAAAAGATATCAATCTTTGTTCTAAATTATGTTTTCAAATGATTTGATTTTATTATTTTTTAGATAATCTTACTTGAATTACTTTGTCATAGCTCTTTTTTTTTCTTTTTTTCTTTTTTGGTACATAAGAAGTAAAACACACCCTAAGAACATCTATTGAAAGCCTCTGGATTCATCAGCAAATATTAAATCAACCATATCTTCCAAATGGTTGAGGATAAATTTGAACTCATCCCTCTCAAAGTTTCTTTTGCTAAGAAGTCGACATATTTTTTGTTTTCTCTTGTTGTCAGTTGAATCACGTAGTTGTTCTCTTTCACTGACAACATGAAAATAATCGGATGAGATTTTCTATCCTATGTGATTCAACTGACAACAAGAGAAAACAATCGGCCATAAAGTTATGGTACCTCAGATATTCTTCCAGTATTAGCCTGAAAACTTTCGTTGCATCTGTCTTGACAATCACTCTTGGGTATCCTTGGTCCACTGCCACCGAAATCCTTTTGTGGATTCCTTTAAATTCGGCTTCCCGACTGTTGCAACTTGGTAAATACCCTGAGAATCCGAACTGTCAAGCTCCTAGTTGATCCCTGAGCAAGCCTCTAAATCCTCCAACTCTTGGCTTTTCTTTCGCACTACCATACGTATTTAATTTAAAGAAACTTGCAATAGGTGAATTCCATATATAGAGGGGGTATCTTGGATCCCTTGGACATTATTTGAAGGACATAAAACTTTGAGGAGATCTCAATGTAATCGAGATATTCGGTAAGCCACAACTGACTTATCTTGGACTATTCCCTCAATCACTTCTTTATTCTTATCATTCCAAATTTTCTATAGGATAGCAATAAATAAATACAAAGATGAAGGATTTTTAGAAAACTTCCCTTTGAGGATCTCTTTTACCCAACATAGGATATTAGTTCTGAGGGATTTTTAAAAGATTTTGCAAGCAAAAAGGTAAACTAGATTTTAGAGGCTTTTCAGCAGGTCCTCAATAAATGATTTATTGATTCTCGATCTTCCTTACATTTCTGGCAAGAGCCGAAATATAATTGGACCATTTAAATCTCAGAGTATTTGTCATTAGGCGTTCACGAAATAGTAACCAGAGGAACAATTTAATGTTCTATGGTATTTTCAATTTCCACAGCCAATGCCAGCTTTCTGACATGATTTCAAGAGATTCTTCCACCCTTCCCCCCCCCCCCCCCCAACTACCATATAGGCGGATCTCAATGAAAAATCCCCGAGTGTTCCAAGCTCCAGGTAGCCCACATCCTCTTGAAAAAGAATGGGGGATTTCCTGGAGAAAAACTCGCTTTTGATCTTTTGATATTAACGGGTGAATTGGAAGCAGAAACCAATTCTCATTATCATCAATTATGTCCGACACTTTTAAGTCCCAAGTTTCCTGCACAAAATTATTTCCCAACAGGGATTTCCCACACCACTAGTCAACCTATAAATTTATTTTAGTTCCGTTTTCGTCTTTCAATCTTGTCCCTTTAGCTAAAAGATTTTTGGATTTGAAAATTCCTTTCCAGAAATGAGATCCATTTTTTTTTTTTTTTTTTTTCATGACGAGGGACTATCTTCCATTTAATATTTTATTTTAAGGATTTCCATCCACAAACTCTAGTTATTATTAAGTTCATTTCAACCCAATTTAGCCATGTAATTTAGCCATGTAAGTATTATTTAGGTCTATGACTTTTCTAATTCCTAAACCTCTATTGTCTTTTTCTTACAAACCATTTCCCAATTTAGCAAATACAATTTTCTATAGCTCTCCATCTCCCTCCCCAAAGTAAGTTCATGTTCATTTTCTCAAGACCGTCACAAACTTTTCTTGGCAAGATGGAGGATTGCATTGCATAACTAAGAATGGCAGAAGTAATTGTTTTAATAAGAAGAGATATCCCTGCGAAAGATAAAAATTTAGATTTCCATGAGATGGGCCTCATTTACACTTTGTCAATAACATGAAAATAATCGGATTTGGTTTTTCTGGCATGAATAATATTAACTCTCAAGTATTTCCCCAAATCAATAGTTAGTTGAATTCCTAGTTTCTTACTTATGTCTTTAGCCTAAATTTTCTGAATATTCGGGGAAATAGACAATTTTGATTTGTTTAAATTAATCTTTTAACATGAACAAGCTAAAAAGGTGTAAGACCTCCATTGTAGTATGTGCGTCATTTCAGTGGTATTTTAGAGTAATTGTGAGAATTCGGGGTGAAACTAGGACAATTAAAAATTTAAATAGAAAGTCTAGGGGTCAAATTGAAAATATAGAAACAGTAAATCCCAATTTAGGGAGGTAAATTAACATTTAACATTTAACATTTAAATAAAACTTTCAGGGGGTGAAATTGAAAATCTTAGAAACTTTTAAAAGTTGAAAAGGATTAAAATCAAGGTTTAAGGGAAATTGGGGGGAGGAAAGAGCAATTAATGAAATTTATATATATATATATATACATACCCACAAAACCGGTGGTCGGAGGGAAAAAGCTGGCCGGCAAGGAAACAGATAAGAGGAATGACGTGGCACGCTTAGACAATTCGAATCCACTAATTTCATGCACAGGTAATGATAAAAAAAATCCCATGATCAAGAATCCAAAAATCAGAAATCTGAAAATCAGAAATCTAAAGAGAGAGAGAGCAGGTCGGAGTTCGTGTTTGAAAAGCGATCGCCGGCGAGGCAGGGTGTTTCGGTTACAGGGTTGTGGGCGTACGTGGGCATGCGGTGGTCGACGGAGAGGGTGGTTCGGCATAGGTGGTGGGTGATCGTCGCCGGTCGTCCGGTAAGTGTTCGGTAATGTGTTCGGCTCATTGTCAACTGTGTTTGTGTGTGTTGATCGCCATAATGAAAGTTGGCGGAGAGAAATGGAGAGAGAGAGAGAGATGGGTCGGCGACAGGGGAAGAGAGAGAAGGGTTCGCCAGCGTTGAGGGTCGGTTCCGACGGATGACTGAAACGAAACAGAGGCAGAAATGGTCATGCGACTGTGTGTATGTGGGCGATCATTTGGTGGTGTGTGTGGGGGTGTTCAGTTGCTGTTGTGTGTGTGTGTGTTTGTGATCGCCGGTGTGGTCACCGGTGGACATGGGCCAACGGTAATCGTGGGGCTGTGATCGGAGGTGTGGCGTCGCCGGCGTGGGTTCTATCCGGTATGTGAGTGTTGCTACTACGGTGTGTGGGTGTGTGTGTGCAAAATAGTGCAGGGTGGCCGGCGGACGGTGGCAGGAAGAGTGAGAGAACTCACCAGTGGAACTGTAGCAGACGCAGGAAACAGCCGCGAAAAAAGAAAAGGAAAAGAGAAAAAAAAAAAAAGAAAAAAAAAAGAAAAATAGGGGAAATTGCAGAAACCACCCTAGGAAAATCCAAAACCCATCTCGTGGTCGCCAAACGTTTCGGAAACAGGTGAAACCTCAATCGATTATAAATTCTCGTTAAATTAAATTTTAGCTAGTGTTACAAATCCTAAAATTATAATAATTTCGTGACGACTAATTAATTTTAAGTACATGGTACATAAAATTAGTAACAATTCGGAATATAGGATCCACATTGCATGATTAGGATGTTTTAGATAAGATATTAATTTAGAATCTGCCACTATTAGGTTCGCAGGCACTAGCGTCCAGATAAAGTGTGGTCAGTGTCAGTTTTGCAAAACGGATATCGAGGTAAGTGTACTGTCTTCTTGCCAAACTAATTTTCTATGAATATACATAATAAAATATGTGATTATTTAAATGGTATGAATTTATAAATATTATGGATCAAGCAGTATTTGAGGGAGTGGGTAAATTGGATTCTTCGGAAGATTTCGATGGTTTTCGAAAAGAAGTTAAAAATAAATTTTTGATTGATTTCGGTGAAATCAGACGGTGTTTTTCTAAAGGAAAATAGAAAATATCTGTTTTTCTAAAAAAAAAAAATTGTCGGGTTTTCTATATATAAAAGGGTGGAAAAATGATTTTGACAAAATTAGATGTATTCTTTAAAAGAAGATATGAAATATGATTTTTGGATATAAATGTTGGGGTTGAGGAAAAGAGATAGACGTAGTAATTTGATGATGTTGAGTAGAAGATATTTATTGAGTTGTGATTCGATGATACTGTATTTGATTGTGACGATGCCATAGTATGTTTCTCCCCGTAAGGGGTGTGGATTATGTTTCTCCCCGTAAGAGGTGTGGATTATATTTCTCCCCAAAAAGGGGTGTGGATATTTCGTAGGAAGGCATTTCTACGGATGTTACGGTACCGTTGCAACTCCCGATCGTGAGATAAAAACGATCACTGGGACTGGCCAGTGTGTGTGTGTTGGAGGTGTGTGTTTGAGATTGGTGCTGGAAATGTGATGTTTTACGTATATGGGTTGATTTGATATTATTTATTATGATGATTGGTGGGATTTTATACTAGATGGAATTTATCTTTATCGCTTTATTGTCAATGCTTATATACTTGTGCTTAATCCATACTAGATTGTAGAAATATTTAGAAAGTATTAATATTTTAGAAATGTTTTACTAAGAAGACAGTACACTCGCAGGTACAACAGCTAGGAGTCGGTCCCCTACTGGCACTAGGTAGAGTTATGTGATGGAGTCATGTGGACGATTTGAGAGAAGCGGTCAAAGGCGAACCTAAGAAGGCTCATAGATGAATACTTCTAGTTAAAAAAAAAAAAAAAAAAAAAAAAAAAAAAAAAAACTTCGGGCTGGGGGCGCCCCCCATAATAGATGTATGTATTATACAGTAGGTTGTATAATGTCATTTCTATTAGTCATATTTGGGTTGTGGTGATGTCATGTTGTAGTCACGCTAGCCCCAGGATGATGGGTGTCCGGGACGGGTTGTGACAAAAGGTGTCAAGGATTGAAAGACTATTTTCGCACCATTTATCACCCACTCTAAAGAAAAAGATTAAGTAATCATCAAAGAAGAGGTGGGAAAGGCAAGGTCCAGAGTTACCGACCCTAATACCCTTCCATTTGCCAGTCAACACGTTCATTGATTAAGTGAGATAACCTTTCTATGCACAAAACAAATAAATAAGGGTATAGGGGGTCTTGTCAGATCTTTCTAGAAGAGTTAAACTCATTAAGAGATTCTCTATTCTAGAGAATTTTGAAAGACGCATTCTTAGCGTTTCCTACAGGAAGTCCCAACTTATTATGTCATAGGCTTTCTCAAAATCAATTTTTATAACCATTCCCCCAAGTTTATTTTTAGATTTTCGAAGGCTGTGGATCACTTTTTAGGTTATTATTATATCGTCAACAGTCGTACATCCCGAAAAGCCATAGGAGGGGAAAACTAAGTCTTAGGAGGGTTTCTTTTTTTTTTAAAGGAGAAACAAACCCAAAAAAGGAAGGCCAAACTAAGACAATATAAAAAACAAGATACATATAAAATAAATACTTGGTTGTATTAACCTATGAATAATATAAGAATTTATAAATGAAAATATCTTATATGTTGAAAATTAAAATTTAAATATTATGAAATAAAGAATTTAAATATCTTATATCTTGCAAATAAAAAAGTAAAATATCCTTAAATAAGAAAGTGAAATATATTTTTATAATAATAAAATAAAAATAAGGGTAATATTGTCATAAAAAATCGTCAATTTAAAAAATTCATTTTGGCTTTAAGAAACATCATTCTTCTAACTTTTAGAAATAGACCAAAAAAAGATAAGCTCATCTGTAGTTTTTTTTTTTTTTTTAAAGCTAATTACCAAACATACTTAGGCGGGCTATTCTTTTCCAAAAGGAGAAACACCCTAAAAAAATAGGGGGGGGAGAACTAAACCTAAGTATGTTTGGTAATCAACTTAAAAAAAAAAAAATCTCATTTTTTGGGTTGCTTTTAAATGTTAAGAACCTGGAAAATTGTGGTTTTAAAAACTAAAATGAATGTTTTTTGTTAATCCTAAGATTTTAATGAACAATTAAATGTTGATATTTTTGGTGGAACTAGTGATTTTATTGAGTGTTTCAATTTATTAGTTCCAGTGATGAAAATGATCATGAAGATATTGTGACAATATTAAAGATGATGACAAAGATAATGGAAAATTAAGAGTTTGAAGAAATTGAAGAACCTAGGAAAAATAACTCAGGTTAAATTTTAACTCTTAATGTATCCTGATTAGGATCACACACGACACCAATTTTTTTTTATAATTATGTATTTTTTTATAAGGATCCTAATTAGTTAAATTATTTGCTCCTATGTGTAATTGAAGAAAGATAATTGATTAAAATTAAATTTAAGAATTTAGTGGAGCTAACCGAGAAAAGAAATCGGTTAAAAGGGCAAAAATGTCGAAGAAATTGAATGAAAAATGAATTGAGGAACAAGTTCCAGTAAGGCTCGGTCGACTTATGGAAGAGTAGTAGTCGACTTATGGTTTAAAGAGGAACTCTCTGAATCTCTAGGTCGATAGGCAAGTCGACTTGTAAAACTTGCTGAATCGTCCGGTCGACAAGAGAAAGATCGGCGGTCGACCGATGGGTGAAGAGATTTTGGTTTGGGCTACGTCCTAAATCGGGCGGTTGACCGATGGGTATTGGTCGGTCAACCGATGGACAGTTTCAAGTTTGGAGGATTTCATGAATTTGATTCAAAACTAGCCGTTAACTAGTCGTTTTTGGCTTACTTGATTGAGATATTGTAGGGATCTATACTTAATTGAGATATGGTCTATATATTTTATTATCCCTATTAATTTGGTCTATTTAATTAAATGTTCTTTTAATTAAAGTGTTTAATACTTTCTATTTTGATGAATTTCAATTTAAAAATGTTTAAGGACCAAAATGAGATTTCCGAAGAATATTTTTAAATGAAAAAGATCAATTTTGATTATATATAATGTATGGGGTCTTGGGGTGTCATTTAATGACATAATATTTGAAAAGTAGTTGTTATAAGATATATTTAAAATTCTTATATTTAAACCTGCGAATTTTGAGTTTATATATTGCTATTTTTGTGGAGAATATTTTGGGCCTAAAATATGAGAGAGATTTAAGGGATTTTATTTTGATCTTACAATTTAGTCCATATATTTAAATATAATTCATTCTATACTTTCATTGATTAAGATCAAATTATTTTGGAGACTAAATTGAGAGCTTTAGAAGTTATATTATTAAGTTAAATATACCAGGATTGAAAGGAATCAATATATGGGGTATATAGGTGATTTTAAATGACATATTTTGTAAAAACTAGCCGTTATAGGGCTTATTTTAAGTGATTTTAAATAGACCTGCGGATTTCACATGACAATACACATAATATCAAGAACTATTCAGTTCCTAAACTTTTCTAAGAGTCATAATTCTGATATTATTTTGAGAGATCGATTATTGAGAAGTTCTTAAGTTAAAATGCTATTTGAGTTAGCATCACTGATCTAAGTTGTCTTATAATACTACATGCAATCTGTTCAGTGTTTTCCTAGTGAGATTGTTCCAAGTTTATTCTTTAATTAAGTATTTTATTATTATTATTTGCTTGGTGAATTGATCTTTTTGAGAAATCGTTTTTGAACTTTAAAAGTATAAAAATCTTTTAAAAACGATTTGTGTGTTAATCTGATTACGTGTTTAATTGTGCTACCCACATGCTTTATTTGAAATCAGATTTTGAAATTCTCATTTTTCTATCACTAGTATCGGGACATTAATTGAGTTTGAATTTATCTGGGGTGGTAGAAACTCTGAGTGGAAAAATCACTTATTAATTGTTTGTAATTGGTGAGTTGAGTGTGAGATTAGATACTATTGGGAGTGTTTAATCAAGAGTAGTTGATTTCAATCTCTTCCAGTAAGAGATTGAGGTTTTGATCTTTATCTAAGGTATAAAAAGATTAGGTATTAATTCTTCCTTAATTGAATTTGTGAGTGAATTTTAAATGTTTCATTCTTACTTGGAAAAATGATACTTGGAGTGATTGTGAGGTTTAATTCTTGAGCCTAAGATATGAAAAGAATTAGGTCATGATTCTTCCTGTAATAGAATCAGGTTAACCCTTAGCCTGTGAAAAGATTAGGTTAGTCTTGAACTTGGGAAAAAAATAAGGTTATTCCTGAGCCTGTGAAAATGGATTGTAAAGGTTGATTATGAACCTGCAAAAAGAATCATTGTGAGGGTTTCGTTCCTACCTGTAAAGAAATCTTGAGTTTAGTGGGTACGAATCTTTGTGAGCTTGGAGGACTGGATTAGCCAATAGTAGCTTGGTGAACCAAGATATACCGTGGTGTTCTGTTTTGTTTCTTTATATTATTTATATTCTGTTGTTTGGGTGTGCACCTAGTTGATAACACATATCCGCTGCTATAAAGATAATAATAAATTTTAGGTTAAAATTAATTATTTGATTTTTGAAGTGTTATATTCTGATAATTTTTAATACTACCCAATTCACCCCCTTCTTGGGTAGCTCACTGGGCCAACATTTTTAATTGATAAAATTATGTTTGACAAAATTGTTGTATTAAATGATTTTTTTTGTATTTTGTGACCCAATTATTTGTAAAACCCAATAATAATTTGAAATATATAAATATACTAATGTGTTTTTCTTGGTGAGGAGATGAATGTGACATATTTATTTATGTAAAATTATTTAAGAGATGAATTAAAATGATTCATTAAAGTACCAATTTGAAGACATTGATTGGTGTGTAGTGTGGGTTATCCCACATAGGTAGCCTAAGAAGATGAAAATTTATTTATTAAGACTCGAGATACCTCTTGTAGTTAAGCCCTCTAGGGCGTGGAAAGATATTGACAGAAAGTAGGCTAAAATCTATAAAATAAATAAAGCCACAAGTGTGCGTGCGTCGCCGCCTGCCGATCGACCACCCAATCGGGTGGGGCTGGGCTCGGGTCCGAGTCTGGGCCCTGGGCCCTTGGCCTCTTGGGGAATACTTGACTTGGACTTGGTATGTTTTGTACTAAATCCGAAAAATTCGAAGTCAAACACAGCCTAAAGTACAAATTGCAGGTTTTATAACTTGAGAGAAGTTATAAATCTGAAGATTTTCTGTTCAGGTGTGTAACTGTTGAGAGTGACAAAAACCTGAAGACTTTTCATGTTACACTCCTCCCCGGGCCCCCATCGCCCAAGGTTGAACGTGACACCGATTTGACGTCACCTGACTAGTCAACAAATATATATATATATACACACACACAAACACACACATGTACCGCTACATATTTTTTTTTCCAAAAAGTATAATATATTTACCCATTCCAAAATTTGGGAATATATATGTCCCAAATATTTACAACAAAACCACAAAAACAACTGAACCTTTCACTGTTCATATCTGGCCGACCAACTCACCAAAATGATACCCCCTCCTGACTTTACCTAGTGCCAGTAGTGGACCCACTCCTAGTTGCGGCACCTGAAACCAAATATTTTATCAGTGTATTGTCTTCATAATATAAAAATATTTTATGGATCAAGCATAATTATCAATTACCATGTTTCAAAATATAATATAATATAACCGCATACCAAGCCGGAATGAAATTCCACTGCCATCATTACAATAAGATAATATATTTAAATCAACCAATCCAAACATTTCGACATATAATAAAATACCGCACTCATATTTTCTACTAGCCATAGGATCGTTTCACCTCACGATCAGAAGTTACAACGGTATCGTAACTTGTACAACTGTGTTATCTAAAGTGACTATCAGTGCTAAGTCCATTTAACATCTCCAATGGTAGGAGCAGCCACCCACAAGATTTTCACTCTTGACAGGTCCACATATATCCACCCTGCAGGACTTGCCTGATAGGTAATAATAATATCCACTCTACAGGACTTGTCTGACAGGTAACAATAAATATCCATCCGACAGGTCTTGCCTGACAGGTAATCCATATCTCGCAGGATATACCCTCATGACGAGAAGCCAACTATGGCATAGTCGGATAACAAAAACCACATATCACATTTAAAAATCTACTTGATCCACATAACATTATAACACGTCCACTTTAACAAAAAAAAAAATTCCCCAAAATTTACACAAAAATATAATTTGTTAATTTACATAAAAGACAATACACTCATCTCGATTTTCGTGCTACCAAAATACTGTCATCATACGACTACGCGGGCAGCAGCGCCTATGAACCTAACATCGATAGGGCCTAAATTAATAATTTATTTAAAATAAACCTAATATGTGATGTGTGGTCCTAAAATGCACAATTTCTCGTTCTCCAAATTTTGATTATACAAAATTACTACACATTCCATTTCCTATGTCAATATTAACTGTTACGTAAATTATTGTAGTAACGATTACAAAAATTTCGTGTTAATAATTTAATTCGTAGAAAAATATTAATCGACTATTAAAATTTTTTATAAGTCGACGAAATACTAAAAATTATCGTTTTAATAAAATTTACAATTTTTATTTTAAACTGTATTCTTCGTAAATTAGATATTTCTACATCAGTTATATTTCTCGAACCCACTATATATATTTTTGACATATAAATATACATGTATATATGTCCACATAACTAGTCCCATGAATCAAACGTGTGATATATTTTATTTTAACATTATATATATATATATATAAAGCCATGCATTAACAAAAAAAACAAAGAGAAAAACTTACAGAGAAAAACAAATAGCCACTGCTCGGCCGTCATTCTCTGTAAGTTTTCCTCTTTGTTTTTATTTTATTTTTGCATGGCTTTATATATATATATATATATGTGTAAGCATATATACATATACACCTTTTGTGTTGTCCAACAAATGGACAACACACAACCTTTGTTATATAATTTGTTTTTTTTTTTGGCTTTAGATCCCTACTTCCCACAGGAGTATTTGAAACCATCAAGCATTTCAGAACATAGGTAATGAGAGGACATGACAGACACATCTTCATTACAGTAGTGAGTTCCAGATGGTCTACTTGGTGTAATGTGGGGATTAGGAAGACATATCCTCCTATTAATACATTAACCTGTCCTGCTACATGATCTAACATGATGGTAAGTTAGTTACTTTTGTTTTTTTTTTTCAATCTTTATCTCAATAGATTATATTATTATTATTATTTTTTAAATTACATTAATCTCCGTCAATTATCTTTAAGTTATCACTTAAGCCGAAAATCTAAAATTAATATTTTAAAATTGCTAATTGACCCCTAAATTTTTAAAATAAATATTAAATGACACAATGCACTCCGTTATTTTCTAAATGTTCTAAAATGTAACTAAAAAAATTATGCACATGGAACACATCAGGTCTTACACTTCAAGTGTGTAACTGCATGAAAGTTACAACTGTACATTGAATGCCTTAAAGTTTCAGACTTCTTCAGGTTGATTTTTTCTCCCTATAAAAGAGCATGCATTCTCAGCATTAGGCATCCATAAGTTGCATAGCATTGTTGTTTTTTAGAAGAAAATTTCTTCTTCTTTGTTGTTCTTGTTTTTTAGAGAGTCTTGCACTTCTCTTGTTCATTTGACTTCTAGTTTTCAGTGCTGATACCAGTAGTAGTTTGATCGTTGTATTTTGGGAGATAAATACTCATTCAACCATAAGCACCTAGCAGGGGTGAAATATGCTTTAAGGACAAATCGTCAAACTATTTTCTCGATCCTTTCTTCTGGTATTTCTGTTTCTGTTTTGTGCTATTGCATAATAAGTATTCTATTTTTGTTTATTTTATTATTGTACAACAATAATTCTTCTTTCTATTTTTTCTATTCTGGATTGTAATTTCTTCTCTTATAATTTCATCTAGAATGTTACTGTAACAAAGAACTCATAATTGTTTCTTCTTCATTTTTAATTTCATAGTTAATATTAATTAAATAATTAATTGTTTAATTATTTAATTAATTTCTTGACCATATATTACCAACAAAAATTATCCTTATTTTTATTTTATTATTATAAAGTGATATTTAATTTTTCTTATTCAATGATATTTTAAGTTTTTATTTGCAAGATGTGAAATATTTAAATTCTTTATTTTATAATATTTAAATTTTTATTTTCAACATGTAAGATATTTTTATTTATAAAATTTTATATTAATTATAGGTTAATACAAGCAAATATTTCGTTTATATGTATCTTAATTTTTATATTAGGAATAAATAAATATAATATACATTTATTTTAGTAATTTAATAGTCTTTTGATGTTTTTACACAAATATTTACCAAATGTTCATTGTGTACTTCTCATTTTTAACAACTGTTTTTTTACAGATTTACCAAACAACTCACAACTATTTTTTGACATTTCTTTTTCAACAACTCCTTTTAAAATGTCACGGAGGGGCAGGAGGCAAACTAACGCCATGTTTGATAACGCTTAAATATTAAGTATTGAAAATATCAAAAGATTGTTTGATAAAATTAAAATTTTAACTGTTGATTTTTAAGTGGTGAATTCTTTTTATCTGTTTGATAAGTACAATTTGAAGGCTGAAAATTATTTAAATTACATTACTACCCTCTAAAACAAAATTTTAAAATCAAGATTGTTGACCTTAGATATTTTAATGGATAAATTATCGTTAATGTTTTTATAGATATAACGGCTTTATTGAGTGATTTCAGAATTAAGTTCCAATTGAAAAAAAGGTTAATTAAACTTTATCCCTTGTAGTTTGATTGATTTGCATTTACTCCCCTGTGATTTAAAAATTGCTACTTACCCCCCTGTTGTTAGATTTTTAAACCACTTACCCCCTGATATAGGGGGTAAGTGCAACAAATATCTGACCACAGGAAGGTAAGTAGCGATTTCCAAACTACAGGGGGGTAAAGTGCAAATTGGCTAAACTATAAGGGGGTAAAGTTCTATTAACCCTTGAAAAAATGAGAAAAATAATAAATTTTGATGAGTGTAAAATTTGGTTACCCTTGGTTTCCCCTACTGAAGACCACCACGTGTACGAAGACCTTGGATGGGGCCCAACTGACCAAGCATGGTGTTTGGAGACTTTCCTGGTCAGAGGACTAGACTTTGTTCCAACTGGCCATAACCAAGAAGGCACCACAAATATTGCGAGGTTGAATACACCGTTCTGGTCTCGAGATGCCAGGCTCAAACCTCCAAACCATCCTGAGTTGTGCTTTGGGAGACAAAGGCGCCCTTGGACTTTTCCGGACGAGTAGACCTTACGATAAAGGCCTCTCTCTGAGCATAGGTAAACTATTATCATCAATTCAGTCCTCCAAAAGAAGGGTCACCGGAAAATACCCCCAACCTCAAGCGTTGTCATCAACCCACAACCATTCTCAGACTAGCTACCTCCTTGACGGCTAACTCCTCAAGCCGGCGACTCCTTGGGTCGACGATCCCCTGGTCGGCATCGACAATCCAATTTGGTGAACTCATATGAAAATTACCCCCTGCCCGGCTCGGGATACTGTGCAGAGCCGGGACAACTCTTATTCGCCTGAGAAAATAGAAGAAACTCTCCTCAGTGTCGTGGGTCAAGCCACCTTTCCTCATCCGTACATGACCAACCCATGGGCTTCTCCTCAAAGGGTCGCAAAGCCCATACCTAAGGGCCTAATCCTTCCACGCGCCCGCACATTGGTCACTCACCAAGTTTAGGGTAATTATCCAAGCTTAGGCCTTCTAATCTTGCGGCGTTAATCGTCCTCCTCGCCTATAAAAAGAAGGGCCATCAATGCCTAAATATATGACTTAATGCTCAGTTACCCTCCGGAAGCATATTTATAGCCTTTCCCCCCCCCCCCCCCCCTCCCCCTCAAACTCTTACTCTTACGCTGGAGGTACTTCATCGGGCAAACCCCGGTGGGTCTTTGTACAGGTAAACGCTTGGAGCTCAGCTCGGTTCGGACGGATAGAGATCTCGGACCTAAGATCCCTTTGACCATTTGACTTGAATGGACTAAACCCTAGACTTCTCTAACTGTACCTCAGCAAGAAAAATACACGTGTCCTCTAGTCTGACCATACCGTTGGTGCGTACCAATTTTTGACATCAACAGATTTCAAGATGATATTTGATGGAAGTTCAAGATGGTTGCAATGAATACATTGAAGATTTTTTTGGAATAGAAAGGATTTTTTTGTATTCTAGGTGAAAACAATTCAATACTTTTTATGTTCTTAATGCAATCCGATTCGAATCATACACGACACTTATAAAATAAATTGAATTATGTGAAATATGGTTAGAAGTGATAAATTCATGTGTCTAAATATTTTTCCCAAAGTATCGTTCAAAAAAATATTTCTAAAAATGAGAAAAATAGTTTTTTCGGCTTGAATGGTCGACCAACAAAGAAGGCGGTCGACTGGAAAAATTAGGTTAGTTGTTTTGTGGATTTCAGCCTAAACGATCAATCGACGTGGTGAACAGTCGACTGGCAAATTCAAGTTAGGAATTTTTGGGGGGTTTTGGCTTGACGGTTAACCTACAGGGTTATCAGTTAATTCAAAACCTAAAATGGCCAATCGTCCAGTTGATCCCTGGCATGGTTGGTCAACCGAGTGGATATTTTTTGTGTGTTAGACAAAATCAATTTTCGAGATTCAACCCTAATCTTAAGCCTTTGAATGTTGTAAAATCAGATTTTATAATGGTTTGACTATATTTCATGAGCCTATTATATATTTTAAAAATCTTATTAGTTAGTCTTTATACTATTTGATTCTATGAGATTTATCGGGAAAACTACTTTTTATTTTTAAGGGGTTTGAATCAAAAAAAATTTGGGACTAAATTGAGTATTTTAAAAGATTATTTTTGAGTCAAATATTTCAAATTAAAAGGAATATATTATACACGGTCTATATATGATATTTATGAGCTTATCTTTTGAAATACAACCGTTAATAGACATTGTTTGAAATTTATATATATTGACCTGCATTTTTTGGAAAATGCAATAAAAAACAAGAGTTTTAAATCAACCATTTCTAAAAGAGAAAAACATTTTGCTGAAATTATATTTGAGAGAGATTTTTTAAAAAGTTCTTGATAGAGGTGTTCATCGTTTTTTGTCATCGTTTTTTGCGATATATTTTTTATCTCTGCTGTTTTCAAATAACCTCCAGTGAGATCTCTCTGATCACGTTACATGCTCAACATTTTGTGATTTACGTGATATAAATATTTGTTTGAGCTTGTAGTCATTTATTTTAAGAAAACAACTTTTTCTATCCTTGAATATCCTGTATATCTAGTGAAACAATTTTTACCTACTTAATCTTATTTAAATTATCTTTGTACTTCAATTGAGTAAAACGGATTTATATTCTCACATAGTTTATTAGGACATTAATTGAGCATATCTTATATTAAGGTGATAGAGGCTCATGTAGGAAGAATTTTTTTTTTTTTTTGTATTTGGTGAGTGTGAGAGGATTAGACATATTGAGTCGGTGTCTAATCAGGGTTTAGTTTTATTCTTAGTCTGTAAAATAATTAGGTTTGATTATTGCATGTAAAAAGATTAGGTTAGTCTTTAGCCTGGTAAAAAGATAGATATGTTTGATTCTTAACTTGCAAAAAAATTAAGTTCTTCCTGAGCCTGGTAAAAGAGAAATTGTAAAGGTTTGATTATGAGTCTGGTAAAAAAATTAGGTTAGTCATCAACCTGTAAAAAATATTATAAGGGTTTGATTCCTACTTGGGAAAATAATTAGAGTCAGTGGATTGCGAAATCCCTATGGGAGCTCAGGGGACTAGACACAAACAATAATAGCTTATTGAACAAGAATAAATCTCTGTGTTCAATGTCTCTATCCCTACTTGTTTGATTGTGCATCTAGTTAAATGCATTTCCAGTGTAACTCAAAATAATAACCAGTTAGAGAAATTTATTATCGATTGATTATTAATTAATTTATTTAAATTTTTATAATTATCTAAGTCACTCCCTTTTTCGCTAGATCCATGGGCCAACAAAGATAATACGGGGGAAAAATTCTAGAAAAAAAATAAAATAAAAACAAGAATAACATATTAAAAAGTTCAAATATATTAATTATCACAAGTCAACAATAATATAGAGTTCAACAAAAAAATTAAATTCAGAAATTAATCATTTCAATTACAACTTTCTCTCTCAAGTAAAAATATAAAGCGATCTGTTGAGGGTAAGCTAGGTTTGTTGAGGGTCAAAATATCTCAAAAAAAAAAAAAAGGCTGATCTCATAAAGTGATAAAAATAAGTAAATGACCATTGGCTAAAAAAAATTAGGCCCATAAACTAGGGCTGAAATCGGTTGGGCAGGTTGGGTAGGGGACCAAAATCTAGACTGACCTAAAAATTTAAAGGGGGTCCAAACCTGCCTAAACATGATCTAGATGGGCCAAACACCTGATCGAGTTTGAGTGCATCGGGTTCAAGCGAGTTTTGGGTGGGAGAAAACTAGGGGAAACAAGAGCTTTGGCAACACTAAGAGGAAGAGACGAAGACGGAGAAAACAATCAAGGAGCAACCGAAAACAATTAAGGAACAACAAGAGACATAGATTGAGAAACATATTAAACAATCAGGAAACATGTTAAAGAATTAAAAAAAAAAAAAAAAAAACCTAACAGATCGTCATACGAAACAGGAGACGGAAAAGGATCCAAAGTCGGAGGATTGAGGAATCATTGACGACGAGAATAGCAGCGTCGTAGGAAGCCGAGTTCAACGACGACGAGAGAAGTGGCGCCGTCACGAGAGGAACAACACTACAACAGGAGGACGAGTTTGGTGACAAATATAAGAATTGAGGAATCATCTATTAGTTAGTTTAGGAATGGCGAAAGAAGACGAGAGACAGAGAGGATCAGAGGACTGAGATTGAGATTGAGAGAGAGGAGGAGAAGAACGACGCTTTAGGCTTGGAATGATCTGATTAGGGTTGTTTCTATATTTATATATACAGTTTTTTCGTAATACTCCATGTTTTAGGAAGGGTATTTGGTAAATATATTATTAGAGTTTAAGGTTCGAACGAGTTCGGATACATCGAGTATGGGTAGGAGTCCAACTTAAATCACATATTCGTGGGCGGGCAAGTTCGGGTTTAGATAAAACTAAAAAAACTCAAGAAAAATTCGACCGATCCGATGGCGGGTCGGGTTGGATGAGGCGGATCTGCTGGTTAAACTTAGACCCCCACCGTAAACTGAAAATTTTAAATGGTCCTTAATTAATTGAGTAATATTAATTAAAATTATCAAGCAAACTTAATTAAATAAATACTTAATTTGTTTTGTTTTCACCAATGCCCGTTCTCAACCCTGCCAACAACATCTCTCAAATCACTAGTCTCTTTAACACAAGTGATGCCACTATGCCACCACCATCCCCCACATCAAAGGCTCAGGGTCATCTCTCTTTGATTTGAAAAATTGTAGATCTGTGTTTTTTTTTTTTTTTTTTTTTTTTTTTTTTTTTTTGTGTGTGTGTGTGAAGGTCGATCTAAAAAATGAAGATTTTTATCTCTAATCTTTCTTGCGTCTGTTTGATGTTTCTTGTTAGCTTTTTCCAAATTTTCCAGCATTATTTGTTGTGTTGGTGTAATCTATGTTGTGTTGATTTTGCTTTGATTTTTTCGAATTTTTTTGCAATATTTTGTGATTTTCAATTTTTTTGTGTTTTTGAAATGTTTGTTGTTCAAAAGGTTGATAGTTGGTTTGTTTATTAGCATTTGCTTCTTGCATTTTTTCCCCTATTATAAGATATCAATTTGTTTGTTTTTAATTTAAATGTTTGTTGTTATATGGTTTTTTAGAGTTGTTTGTTACAGATTTGTTGCGATTGTTCGATGATAAAAAGAAGTTGCATAATTTTTAATATTTCTTGTGTTTGGTTTGATTTTTGTTGTTATTTATTTATTTTGCAATAGTTTTGAAATTTTTTATTATAATAACTTCAAAATCCAAAATATTTGATGGTCGGCGGCAGGGTGCCACTGTTAGGGCAGTAAACAGTTCGGTTCTATTTTGGACCATTACTAAGTTGAACCAATGATATCAGTTTGTAATATAGCCAAAATGAACGGAACCAAATTGGATTGAAAACTAGACCGAACCAATTCATAACATTCGATTTGGTTTCAGTTCTCTTGGGTTGTAATAGTTCGGACCAATTTTTTTGGGTAGTAATATAATTTTTTGCTGTAAAAAAATGGCTGTTTTGGTCTACCAAACACTTCAAGAAAATCAAAAGCTCAAAAAACACTACCAAACACCTAATAAAATCAAAACCTACAAAAAAAATTCTTTAGTTTGAACCATTTGGAAAATTTTTGAAACCATAGTGGGGCAGTGTTTGAATGGAACCGAACCGAATCGATTGCAAAATAAAAATCATAAAATTGACTAAATTGATATGTCTGGTTCAAGTTTTCAGTTTGACTCTCTTTTTTGGGTTCAGCTTACAATCTTAGTCGTAGTGGTAATTGGTAATGTGATTAGCACAAATTTGATGTGTTTCTAAAAATTTGTTATAAATTAGGAAAAACATATTTTCATAACATGTTTGGAGTGTGTCAAGGACATTTTAATGAAATTAATTCACTTTTTTTATTGATAAAATTCTCATAAAAGAAAATAAATGAGTGATGCTAATTTAGTAAATTATTGGCCCACCTATTAAAATCATCTTTTTAAAAAATTGACGTAAACCCTTTAATATCATAGGGCTTGTCCCGATGCCATTAAATAGTAGTGCGCCAAGGAAGCATAGGCAATTTTCAACACATTATTTTTTAATATTTAAAAAAAAATGCTAAAAATAGATACCATTAATCTATACGACGTATTGAGCATATGAGACATCCACAAGGAGACTTTGAGGCCTTCTTTTTTCTTTAAATAAAACATGGATATTCACTTATATTTTATTAGATGGGAGAGAGGAGAAAAAAAGTGTTAGTCCACGTGAGGAGGTGCAATATTTTTTTTTTTGTCAATCAAGATTTGACTCTCTTAGAGAGTACTCCGAGAATTATATTTTGAATTTAATTTTGAATACACCAGGTCGATGTGGAGGAGTTTTCTCTTAAGACGCCTAGAGAGGTGATCAGTCGACGCGCGCGGAAACTGACCTTACCATAAAACAAACAAACAAGAGTGAGAGAGAGAAAATGTTTTAGTGGATGGATGGGCTTAGGAGTAACTCCAATTCTATTTCACAAGACAAATAGTATAATTGTGATTTTAATGCATCAAATTGAAAAAAAAAAGTTTCAAACCAACCGGTATTACTATAATCATTTTACATCATAATTATCTCATAAATCATTTTTATATAAGGTGGAGAGGTTAGTTAAAAATTAGCGAGAATTTTTAATTATCAATTTGTCAATTAAGTATCAATATTATTTATTTCAATTTATTAGGTAAATATTTATTTAGTCAAAATTAAAATAGTGGTAGTTAATTTATTTAATTAATATAATTGAAATATAACTTTAAATATTTATTAGGCAAAATTTTATTGATAAATTGGAGTGAACGGTTGTGATGGCATGTGAAAAAAACGGAAAGTAACAATTTCCGAGGGTTTAGACGGCGTTAGGGTCAATCATGGCTGCATATACCCAAAACGTGGAAAACGTGGGCTCAAACGTGGCTCACTCAACACGATAATTTTGTCTATAAATTTCAATCATAACATCGGGGGGAAATGATGAACTCACTTGCTTTGTTTAAAAGTTAGTAGACATTCTTCAAACTCTAGCTACAATGTGAAAAATGAATAAACTCTTGTCGGGTCCCAACGTTTGACATTTAATCGACATCCTTCACATAGTAAGAATAACGTCTCATGTTTGAAAGCATAGACGTAGTCTACAATTTATAGCTTAACAATTATTTACTATACTTTCTTAGTAGAAAATCTAGTACTAAAATTCCCTTACCCAACCGTTTGTACCACCAAAAAAAAAAAAAAAAAAAGATGGCATAGACAAAAAAAAAAAAAACTTTGATTTTAAAATATTAACTCTAATATTTTGACAATGAATCAAAAAAAACAACGGACTCAACAATTAAAATATCATTAGAGAATATAAGTTTATCGTTCAAAATAATAAACATCAAAACCAATAATCAAGAATTTAGTTAGTAACACATGTTTTCAAATGAATAATACATTTTCACCACGATAATTCCAAAAATTTAAAAGAAACTGGCAAAATTCTCTCTGTTTATGCAATATTTCTATTTTCTCAGTTCATATTTTTAAATCAAACCAATAATAATACTTTACGAATACTGGTTCATTTTTTTTTTTAACATAATTCCATTTATTTTTACAAATTCTAAAATTATCAAATAATATTTTCAAAGATAATAAAATAAAGTAATAAAGATAATGAAACAACATCAATAATTTAATTATCTCATACTAATATCTCCAATAGTGTAAAAAAAATTCGTGCAATTCCTATGACAATTAACAAAGGTAATGAAACATTAATGAGAGTTTTTATAACCAAACAACAAAATAAATTAGTAATTAAATTATCGTATCAATATTTCTGTTGAGATCTCCCCAACAGAACTTCTAGATAAATAATGTTCTTTTTACATAGAGACTTATTTTCTGAGAGGACTACACTTAATCATTCAAGTGATGTGCATTTTGATAAAAACACATATAATTGGTCATGACTAAAAGTTGGTGTAGTCAAATTAACTATAATAAATTTTACAGAGTACTCATGTGATTTATTTATTGTCATGACATGCCAAACGAAATGGGAATTGTTGCCAGAGAGCGCCCGACTAACTGTGAGTAAGACAACGACTGATGTAAGGTTACTTCCGGTGAGGGAGTTGTGTGTTATATAGAGTAACTTCTTCCAAATAAATCTATTCGACCAACGAAGTGATTTCAACTGAACCTACCCTAGGATGAAACTTAAATCGCTCGTAAACTTAATTAGAAGGCACTCTCTTATTACAAGCCAAAGTCTGACTCTAAGGGTACCACTTGGGAGCTTGATTTATATAGAAAAGATCTAAAATCCATATCTCCATCTAGTTAGTCTTCTAGATGGTAAATGACTTGCTTTGTGGACGGCTTAAACCTTTCAATAAGTGCAATTGTGTTACCTAAAGTACTTCTCGGATGTTTAATGCTTATTTTTCAAATATTCCAACATTGTTTGTATTTGATCGATGTGTTAAGAATGAACTTGAGTATGATGAATATGATTTCGATATTAAAAGAGACTTTGATCTAAGAGAAAATAAAACAAAATGACTCGCCTTAAGTACAAAATAAAAATGAGTGTGAGAAGTTTGAAAGGTTCCATCCTTGAACCCTAGGCATCTCGTGATTGAAAAATATTGCCAAATTCCCCCAACTATCAAGGAATTATTTCTTTTAAGCCCTGAATCTACTGTTTTGATCTCGCCAACTAGGAATAAATGCTTTCTAATGCCTAGTAGACTACCAAAAAAAACGTTGCATTTCCTATCAATATCGTACCATATTTTATCTTCTTCAAACCCTAGAAACTGAATGGTCAGAGCAATGATCGAGCCCAAGATCCAACGGCTAAGCAATTAGTCATAAAGCAAAGCCACTACCTAGAAAGACCTAACAATTAGGTGATTCGTCATAAAGTAAAGCCATCGTCTGAATTTTGTTCAATAGCTAGGCAATCCTCATAAATCAAAGTTACGGCTCGAATTGTTCAATGGTTAGGCAATCCGTTATAAAGCGAAGCCACCACTCAAAAATCCTATTTAATGTCTGAAGATCTGTTCATCGTCTATAATGTTATAAAGATGCTTCTCAAGAAAAAATAATGAAAATAAAAAATTTAAACAGTAAAAAAATATAGTTAAAAAAAGAAAAAAATTGAAAAGCGCCCCCGAAAAGAAAGGTTTGAACACACTCATCAATTGAGGGCGTCATCTCTTGTGACATGCATTTTAGAAGAAAATGCCGATTAGTATTAAAATCATATTTGTCAAGCTCAAATCAGATCAACACTGATATCACATAAAGTAAAAACGAGGTACTTTAATAAATAGACTTATAAACTTTTGTGTATATTTTGACTAATCTAGTTTGTAGGAGTTGATTGAAATACAAAGTAAAAATGAGTTTATATCCGAAGCATTGGAATAAATTCCATTAGCCAAGCGAAGAGAAAAGTATGAAAGGTCAAGCCCAGTTTGTACCATAAAGGTAAGAATACTCTAATCTTTTCAATCTCTTCATCGGGTAAAAAAAACTCTTTCAATTCAAAGGGCGGGAAAGGCCTCTAATTTCAACTTTGAAAACATAGCCTTCAAAAAGAAAAAAAATTACAGATCAACCAAGATTGACCAATGTTTTCTTCGTTAAAAAAAGATGTGAATGCTTGCTTGTTGCATGCATGGGTTATTTGTCTCCTTACCACTTGATGGGCCAATACTTTCTTAGACATCTCTTAGTCCGATAAGCCTAATGGTCTCCCCTCTGAATGGTTCTTTCTGAATAGTCTTGGGGCACATTTTATGTAACGAACCAGTTTCCCAAGGCCGCCACTCGATTATTCCCTTTTATGTTTGATCAAATTTAATTTTGTGCGATTTTATACATTTAAACTTAGGTTTGTTAATCATTCGAATAGTGTAAATAATTATAAATAGATTTATTTTAGTTATTTATGTATGTTTATAAAAATGGATCAAAACAACGTTAAGATGGGGCAAATCGAAATAAAAACGAATAAACCAAAGCCATCCGAACAAAAGCTGAACAAATACCAAATAAATCGGAATGAATCGTTAGATCTCTTAACAAAATCAAAGATTGATTTATTTTATATGGGTTTGTAGGTTTTTTAAAATAAAATAAAATGACATTGAGTTTGAGTGAATCGGATAAAGAACGAGCAAAAACTAGAAAAAAGTCGCAGTTTACAACACTTGAATGAAGATCTTTGTTCACTCTTTTAGTTATAACTAATTTTACAGTTATAATTTTGAGATGAAACAAGTTTAATATGAAAGTAGACTCTCTAAGCTTTCTAACGACTGATTATATAGTAAAATCGAAGTTCGCATGAGAAAGATATAGCCATTCGAAGTTGATCGCGCTAATTTGCTAAATACTGCTTGCGCGCATTACGCGATGGTGATGTCGGCAGGCCACTTGGACCCCTCTACCTTTTCTCTTTTTACGTTTTTGCCCCCAGATATTTTCCAGCATTGTTTTAATGTCGTTTTTACCCCCCACTTGGCTTTGATTTTTGTCCATTTCACCCCCCAGGAGATATTTTGTGTGCCTATATATGAGTTGAGGTTGAACACAATTGATAAATATTTTTTTTCCTTTCTTTTATTATGTATTTCTAAATTTTCTTATACTAAGATTAAGGATGAAACCTTGTGTAATTAATTAAATTGTTATATTGTGTTGAATCTAAATAATTTGTAATTAATGTTTATGGTTTTTGCTTCAATTAAATAAATGATTTCATTTCTAATATCTTGTATTATTGATTGTTATGAGTTATTTAAATGATTGGATTTGTATTGTAAAATAATTAATATCTTTTGATTATATGTTTTCTATTAATTTGTATGCATATAATGCTTAAGAATTATATTTTCAATATAAATAAAAACCAACTTGAGATTTACATCGGACTTAATTTTTAAAATCTTAAGAGGATAGTAAAATTAATTTCTAAAGCTATCACTAAAAATTTGGAATCAACATAAAAATAAGAACTAATTAATTATATATCGGTAAATTCTAAAATCTTAATATTTCTCCATATTTAATCAAACTAAATTGGTTATTTCATTGTTTATCTAATTTTTCATTTCTTAATTACAAAATCAACATCATCTTGAATTAAATTAAATTAAATAGATTAAGTTTTCCTATAAACAATCCCCATGGGATCGACATCACTTCCATCAATCTGTGCTACAATTGATTCGTATGCTTACGAGTATTTTTAAAATGAGACAGAACACAGTTTCTGTCATAACAAGTCCGCACTGGGCCACTTGCACCCTTATTACGTTTTTGACCCCAGATATTTTTCTAGCACTATTTGAAATGTTGTTTTTACCTCCTCTTAATTCTATTTTTGTCTATTTTACCTCCAAAATATCTAATATTTTTTGCCTATAAATTTGGGGCTTGAGATCAATGTAAAGATACACATTTTACATATTAATAAACCATTTTGCTTAATATTTTTATTTGTTCTTCTTTTATTTTTATAATTATTGTGGAGAAGATGAAGCTTAACGTCTTAAGGGTACAAAGTGTAAAATGGTATTTTTGAGGATTATTTCCAAGAAAACACCGCTTTATACAACGATGAGCAACTAACGTCCTCTGATCATGTTAGTATTGTGGTATTGTATTATTGAAATTATGAAATATTGTATTTTTAATTTAATTTTTAGATTTGTATAAACAATTATGTGATAATGAATTGTGTTCTTCACCGTCATAATTGGATTTATTATAAAAAGAAATTTCGATAATAAATTTAATTACTTCGTTAAATTTAGTACATGAGATCTAAAATTAATTGTCACATAATAGTTTTCATAGAGATTTATTACTAATCTTAATGGTTTATACCTCGATTTTAATTCACTCTAAATTAGATTAATGAGGAATTAAATATTGCCGATATATCATGCTTGAAGAATGATAAATCCTATTTTTTTGAGAGTTCCTCCCATAAGGTTATAAACGCTCGTTTATACAAATCCAAGGTAAAGGGGAAAAAAATATGAAAATAACATAATCTTCGAAATATAAAACTCACAATTTCTAACCTGATTCCATATTTTTTTTATACTAAGATTGAAGATGAAACCATGTATAATTAATTAAGTTTTATGACGTGTTGATTTCAAACAAATTGCAATTCAACTTCTACGGTTTTTTTCAATTAACTAAATGATTTCATCTTTTATATCATGTATCATTGATTGTTATGGATTATTTAATGCTTACATCTTTATTAAACAAGTAACATATTTTGATTTTGTGTTTTCCATTAAATTGTATACACATAATACTTAAGAATTATTGTCTTTTTTAAGATCTAAAAAAATCAACTTGAGATTTACATTGAGAGTGTAGACACGGCATTTTGACCGCCTCGCAAAAAATCATACTTTATTTTATAGTTACATTTTTTTTTTATTTTATTTATTTTGTTTTGATTGTACCGTATTTATGCGGTTTAATACTGCTAAATTAAGTTTTATTAATCTCTTAAGTAAATTAAATATTAGTAATTGATATTTTTTTTTTTTTTTTTTTTTTTGGTTTTGTAGATTTTTCGAAGTGGAATAAAAACGCGTTAATTCGGAACAAAATGGACAAGAAACAGACGAGAACGAGAGAGGTCTGGACCGAACGCGGGGGGGGGGGGGGGCTGCAAAATAGTCGCTGGTGCGACCATTTGTGCTGGTCGCACCAGGGACCAGTGGTTCTGGCCGCATGTGCGGCCAGCAGGGGGGTTGTCCCCCCCTGCTTTTGGGTGCACCGAATTCGGTGCACCCAAAAGCTGGTGGGTGCACCGAAATTCGGTGCACCCATTTTTTTTTTAATATTTTCTTACCTTTTTTCGCACGCCTTTATTCGGGAGAGTTCTCAGAAATTTCTTATAAATAGAAGAGGGCTCAGACCACTCAGGGGAGGAGAATTTTGGAGGGGAAGAAATTTTTGAGAGGAATTTTTGTAAGGGACAGGGGAAATCTGGAGAAAATTTTTGAAGAAAATAATATTATTTTCATTTTATTGTAATTTTGAAGAAGAAAAATCTCCAAGAAGGTGGTAAATTTTCATCTGTTGTAAATCTTACTCTTATTTTTTAAGTTGTTATTATACTAATTTTTTTTTTTCCTTTATTATTTATTTATTTATTTATTTATTACCTTTTTTTTTTTTTTTTTTTTTTTTTGAGTAAATAAAACGAGGTGGAAAATTCCCAACCTTCAATTTGAATGGCTAAATTTAGAAGGGAATTACTCCCCTCGAGGCGTGTGTGCGGGTGTTTTATTTAATTTGTATTAAATATAATGTGCTAACAATACGAGGTGGAAAATTCCCAACCTTCAATTTGAATGGCTAAAATTTAGAAGGGAATTACTCTCCTCGATGCGTGTGTGCGGGTGTTTTATTTAATTTGTATTAAATATAATGTGCTAACAATACGAGGTGGAAAATTCCCAACCTTCAATTTGAATGGCTAAAATTTAGAAGGGAATTACTCTCCTCGATGCGTGTGTGCGGGTGTTTTATTTAATTTGTATTAAATATAATGTGCTAACAATACGAGGTGAAAAATTCCCAACCTTCAATTTGAATGGCTAAAATTTATAAGGGAATTACTCTCCTCGAGGCGTGTGTGCGGGTGTTTTATTTAATTTGTATTAAATATAATGTGCTAACAATACGAGGTGGAAAATTCTCAACCTTCAATTTGAATGGCTAAAATTTAGAAGGGAATTACTCTCCTCGATGCGTGTGTGCGGGTGTTTTATTTAATTTGTATTAAATATAATGTGCTAACAATACGAGGTGGAAAATTCCCAACCTTCAATTTGAATGGCTAAATTTAGAAGGGAATTACTCTCCTCGATGCGTGTGTGCGGGTGTTTTATTTAATTTGTATTAAATATAATGTGCTAACAATACGAGGTGGAAAATTCCCAACCTTCAATTTGAACGGCTTAAATTTAGAAGGGAATTACTCCCCTCGATGCGTGTATGCGGGTGTTTTATTTAATTTGTATTAAATATAATATGCTAATGATACGAGGTGAAAAATTTCCAACCTTCCATTTGAACGGTTTAAATTTAGAAGGGAAATTATTTCCCTCAAATGTGTGTGTATGTATATATGTGTATATAAGGAGGATTTAAAAATAAAATAAAAACATTCGGATTTAAATTCTAATTGGACTTAATCGGATAAGGTACCGTCTTTGGACGGGCGTCTTGGGGTGCTTGACACCTTCCCCGAGCGTAACTGACCCCCGAACTCTTTAAACGAATCTCTGCTTAGACCATATTATTTTTGGAGTCAAATTTTACTTAAGCCATTTTTTTTTTTAAATTATTTTCAAAAAAAGAAAAATATGGTGACCTAGCACATCATTTAAACCCAATGCTAGGTGGCGACTCCTTTTTCTAAAACAGGCTTAAGTATATTTTAATGAGAAAATCGACATTTTTAAAAACCCTTCTCGTTTTACCAGCGCGAAGCATATATAAACATATATCTATCTATATATATTTTTTTGGTTTTCTCTGGAAAATCGGGGCGCGTTCAGCTGGCGACTCCGCTGGGGACGGCTGAGGGTCGAGCCCAATATGTCTGAATAAGTCCAACTAATCTAAAGTCCGAATGTTAAATTTTGTTTTATTTTTTCTCTCAATTCAGTAAATAAGTTGTGATTTTTTTATATCATTTATTTTTTATTTTTTATATATATATATATATATTTTTTTTATTTTTTTATTTTTTTTCTTATTTCCTCTCAGGCCCTTATATTGTTGTAAATCCTCTGACAAAAACAAAACTGTCTTGTATCCATATTATCCCCTCAGGATTCTATGATACAAGACGAGAAAGGATTTTTTTTGTACTTGATGGATTTATGACGTCTGGGGAAGTTCTAAAAAAAAAAAAAAAAAAAAAAAAAAAGAGCACACCAAACAAGTTCAAAGTTTTCAATATCGGTAAGGAACGACAAAAAAAAAAAAAAAAAATAATAATTTTTTTTTAATTAGTCGTTATCGAAATTGAAATCTTCGAATTAGAAAGGGCTTTAAGGCCACCTAAGACCCACGTGAACTAAAAAAATGATTTTTTTTTTTTTGGAGGTGAAAAAGAAAAAGACAAGACAAAGAAAATTGGTCCCAGAAAAGCAAATCCAGTTCCCCCCTTTCGAAGTCCGATCTTTACACGCAGTCGAGCACAGACTCATTCCAGGATGACATCAGAAAGCAATCCCGAATCTCCCCGAACGACCCAGATAGCTCAGATGCAGGAAACTATTGACAGGTTGATGGAAAGGATCAACGAACTTAGCCGACCTCAGGAGGTGCCTATTCCTCCGTCCAACGGGACTCCTGTGACTGAATCCCCAAATGGAAACCCTGCAAGTATTGGGATGGAGAACTCAGGGCCGAATCCGAACCACGTCGGCTCGAACTTTGCAGTACCGGTCTACTATGGACCTCAGATGGGCCCTCATCCTTTCGCCTATGGAGCTCCGACATATCCCATCCAGGGGCATGTCTATCAGGCCTCGCCAGAGGGCTCAGCCCCCGCCGCCCCGCAGATCCTCATTCACCCGGAGAGGGTCGTTGCTCCACCAAACAATTCAAATGATAGCCAACCGGCCCCGGCCATTGAAACTGAAAACAAAGAAGAGAATGGCCCTCCACCGGCTTGGCTTCTGAAAATGGAGAAATTGGAGAAAACTATGGAAGAATGGCAAAATGAGAAGCCATCCAGGAAAGCGACGTACAAGGAGTTGTCAGCACCACCCGGGATTGTGTACCCAGAAAATTTCGTGGTTCCAGAATTCACAAAATATGATGGCACTGGCCCTCCAGAATGGCATGTCAGCATTTATAAAAAGGAGTTAGGAATTCATGCTCGGAACGAAGACCTTTGCCTAAAGATGTTTCGGAGATCGTTGAAAGGGCCGGCTCTCAACTGGTACATGACCCTGGAGCTATCACAGATTAAAACATTTGAAGATCTGGTAGAGGCCTTCTGTGAGCAATATGTGTACAATAGAGATGCCGCACCAGACCGCAATACCCTCTACCAGATACTGAAAAGTAAAGACGAAAGTTTCCGGAGGTATACTGCTCGTTGGAGGGAGGAGGCTGCCAAAGTTGTCCCTAAGCTGAGCTAGGAGACTCAGTTAGAGATATTCAAGTCAATTCAGTCACCGCCGTTCTATCGAGATCTCTCGAGCATAGCAGTGGTTTCTTTCGGCGATGCGATCAAACAGGCCGAGGTGACGGAAGAAGGAATAAGGAGCAGGAAAATTGAAGGGGCCCAATCCAATCTGACGAAAAGGTCAGCCCCGCCAAAGATGAAAGAAAATGAAGTAGCTGTTGTCGTTTCCCCTCGGCAAACCCATTACCAGAACTACCCCCAAGCTTCCTGTCCCCAAAACTACCCGAACCAAAACAACCAATATCACAACTACCCTCCTCAAAATCGCCAAAACCAAAATTATCCTCAAAACCAACCCTATTCCCAAAGCCGCCCCCGCTATTACTAAAATGTACCTCCCCCTTATCAAAACCACATTCCCCAATATTATCCTCAAGCCTACCCAACACCCTCTTACCATACCAATCAACCACACCCGAACACCCCACCTCAAATTCCTAACCGCACTCCAAGGTCAGGAACCCAATACCACCAAGACCTTCTACCTCATACTACTGGGAAAAATTTTCAGAACGACAACAGAGAGCTACAAGACCTTCCGGTCTCGATCACCGAGTTGTACCGGAATTGTTTGAAGTAGGGGATGCTGACACCCCTTCCATTCTACGAAGTTAAACCAGGGAGTAAAGCAGCTTCTTCAAATGCTTTCTGTGAATACCACTCAGGAACCAGAGGACATGCGACTGAACAATGCTTTCAGCTGAAAGACAAAATTCAGGAGTTTATACGGACAGGAGCCATCACGTTTCCTAAAAAACCTGAGGCCGGTACGCCAAACTGTCAGCAGAATCCGTTGCCTGAGTATGCACCTTCAAGGGGTGGTGAAGTCAATCTTTACCAAAATATTGGTGGAGATGGGAGCGAGTCATGTGCCTAAGGCTCAATTTGAAAAAATCTAAAGACTGCAAAACTGTTTTTTTTGTTTGCTTTAAATTTGCGAGGTGTTTTGATAAAATTGGAAAATCTTTGCGTACTCACCTTTCCATCCCGTTGGTCTTTTGGATGGAAAAGGATTTGCTCTGTAATGACTTTTAAAATTTCAATAATGCAATACTGTTTATTCAAAACTGTGGTCTAATGTTTGAATCTTACTATTTTAGGTGCCCAAAATTGCCTGCATATGTTGTACGTGATGTGACTGAGTGAGGATGTGAATGTGTGATTTCAATACAAAGTTAAACCACGATTCAATGGGACTATAATCAAAGGAAGATTATGTTTATCCAAACGATGGTGAAATCTGAAAAGGCCCGTAACCAAATTCGTCAGTGATTCCAGAAGTACCGGGGGGTTCAAAAGTCAAAGATTAGTATCCATTGTCCTTACGATGCTTTGATATATTGTTGCAAGCTAATCAAACTATCTTTGGTGATACTTTAGTGATTGATGAAACTGGGTGTAAATATCCCGATTTGCCTATTGTCTGAGTTACTCAATGGTAAAAAGGGAATACAATCATCTCACGCCAATGATCCTAATGAAGAAACTTTCAAATGTTGCAAGAAGGTCTCAATTTCCAAAAAAAATCAAGTTCATTGATAAGCTCGGCTGTCCCTAAATCATTGTAAGTTCGATATAAAAAAAAAAAAAAGAAAAAAAGAAAAAAAAAAAAAAAGGAAAAAAAAGAAGAAAATAATAAGAAAAAAAGAAAAAAAAAAGAGAAAAAAAATAAAAGAAATGAAAAAACGAAAAGTGAGATAACCGAACAAGCAGTATTGGTATAAATGTGGAAGAGATTTGAAGAGGAAAGAAAGATGATAGATAGATTTGTTCATATTTTTCGCCTTGGTCCAAATTAGCGACAAATGATATTTTTTGGAATCAGAACTTGATGGATTTGAATGGAATTAGAATTTGAGAAAAGAAACATTGGTCGTGGTCTAAAAATGTATTAGAATCATATTCCTCTACATTCTTGACTCAAGATCTCACAGAAAATCATATCGGGTATTGAAGGTACTCATTTTAGTAATTTTCGACATTTACCCATTTTTGGACTAAATCAATTTTGCAGGACTTGAGAAAACACAGAGCATGCAGGAGTATTAGAACCCCAAGCATTGAAGCACCTACTAATTTGAAAAGACAAAAATCCAGTCGAGCAAGCCAAGGAGACCTCGATGAGGTATATTGGGCCTTCCCCTGAGTCGAAGGGAACTAAAAAAAAAATAAAAAAAATATTGTCGAATCACCCTGAAGCATGTCAAACTCTCAGTTGAAAAGAGAGACTTCTAAATTCAAAAAAAAATCTCCCGATACTGTCCTGTGACCCGTGAAAGTCGAGCGCCATTAGTCAAATGACCACGACAAAAAATGAGGGAATGGAATTGTGAGTCATCAAAGGTAACAACTTTCAGACTAAGATTTTGTTTTGGAAATGTTTTCATGTGCATTACAGGGAATTCAAGGGGCTTGGAAGCATGGATTTCCCTATCACTAGGACTTCTTACCTTCCAGCTCAAATTAGAAACTCTTATTGCTGAAATTTCAGAAACTCCAAATGAGCGTCCAGGTATGCGTTTTGCCCTGAAAAGGGCGAAAAGTGAACTACGCCAAACTTGATCCTCGGCATAATACTAAGGTACGCAGGAAATCTATAAATGTTCGGTCATCTGAGAGTTCGGCTGGGGCACATTTATATCTTTGCTCTCTCATTCTGGCTCAGTCACAAGTTGGGGCATATTTTATACTCTTGAACTTTCTTTAAGCCCCTGGCCAAGAGGGTTGGGGCATGAATAATTTTTATTACTCTAAGCGATCCTCTAAACGGACACGTGTTCGTCATGAGTATCGTCATGAGTCATTTTTTTTTATTACTCTAAACAATCCTCTAAACGGACACGTGTTCGTCATGAGTATCGTCAGGAGTCATTTTTTTTTTTACTTTAAACAATCCTCTAAACGGACACGTGTTCGTCATGAGTATCGTCAGGAGTCATTTTTTTTTACTCTAAACAATCCTCTAAACGGACACTTGTTCATCATGAGTATCGTCAGGAGTCATTTTTTTTTACTCTAAACAATCCTCTAAACAGACACGTGTTCGTCATGAGTATTGACAGGAGTCATTTTTTTTTACTCTAAACAATCCTCTAAACGAACACGTGTTCGTCATGAGTATCGTCGGGAGTAATTTTTTTTACTCTAAACAATCCTCTAAACAGACACGTGTTCGTCATGAGTATTGACAGGAGTCATTTTTTTATTACTCTAAACAATCCTCTAAACGGACACATGTTCGTCATGAGTACCGTCATGAATTATTTTATTACTCTAAACGATCATCTTAACAGACACTTGTTCGTCATGAGTATCATCACGAGTTAATTTTCTTTTATCACTCTAAACGATCCTCTAAACGGACATTTGTTTATCATGAACATCGTCATGAGTCATTCTTTTTCTAAACGGACACTTGTTCGACATGAGTCTTCTTTTATTACTCTAAACGTACACTTGTTTGTCATGAGTCATTTTATTTTATTTATTGAAAAAACAAAAAAAAAAAATAAAAAAAAAATTGGACGATCAAAATGACGTGGTCCTTTATCTTTGTCAAGCAAGTGGGACTTGCATAACAAAGAGGGGCAGCTATAGACACGGCATTTTGACCGCCTCGCAAAAAATCATACTTTATTTTATAGTTACTTTTTTTTTTATTTTTTTTATTTTGTTTTGATTGTACCGTATTTATGCGGTTTAATACTGCTAAATTAAGTTTTATTAATCTCTTAAGTAAATTAAATATTAGTAATTGATTTTTTATTTATTTATTTATTTATTTTTATTTTTTTGGTTTTGTAGATTTTTCGAAGTGGAATAAAAACGCGTTAATTCGGAACAAAATGGACAAGAAACAGACGAGAACGAGAGAGGTCTGGACCGAACGCGGGGGGGGCTGCAAAATGGTCGCTGGTGCGACCATTTGTGCTAGTCGCACCAGCGACCAGCCACTGGTCGCTGGTGCGACCAGTGGTTCTGGCCGCATGTGCGGCCAGCAGGAGGGGTGTCCCCCCTGCTTTTGGGTGCACCGAATTCGGTGCACCCAAAAGCTGGTGGGTGCACCGAAATTCGGTGCACCCACCTTTTTTTTTTTTTTTTTTAATATTTTCTTACCTTTTTTCGCACGCCTTTGTTCGGGAGAGTTCTCAGAAATTTCCTATAAATAGAAGAGGGCTCAGACCACTCAGGGGAGGAGAATTTTGGAGGGGAAGAAATTTTTGAGAGGAATTTTTGTAAGGGACAGGGGAAATCTGGAGAAAAATTTTGAAGAAAATAATATTATTTTCATTTTATTGTAATTTTGAAGAAGAAAAATCTCCAAGAAGGTGGTAAATTTTCATCTGTTGTAAATCTTACTCTTATTTTTTAAGTTGTTATTATACTAATTTTTTTTTTTGTAAATTAGATTTTTTTTTTTTTTTCTTTCTTCTTTTTTTTTTCCTTTATTATTTATTTATTTATTTATTTATTACTTTTTTTTTTTTTTTAAGTAAATAAAACGAGGTGGAAAATTCCCAACCTTCAATTTGAATGGCTAAATTTAGAAGGGAATTACTCCCCTCGATGCGTGTGTGCGGGTGTTTTATTTAATTTGTATTAAATATAATGTGCTAACAATACGAGGTGGAAAATTCCCAACCTTCAATTTGAATGGCTAAAATTTAGAAGGGAATTACTTTCCTCGATGCGTGTGTGCGGGTGTTTTATTTAATTTGTATTAAATATAATGTGCTAACAATACGAGGTGGAAAATTCTCAACCTTCAATTTGAATGGCTAAAATTTAGAAGGGAATTACTCTCCTCGATGCGTGTGTGCGGGTGTTTTATTTAATTTGTATTAAATATAATGTGCTAACAATACGAGGTGAAAAATTCTCAACCTTCAATTTGAATGGCTAAAATTTATAAGGGAATTACTCTCCTCGATGCGTGTGTGCGGGTGTTTTATTTAATTTGTATTAAATATAATGTTCTAACAATACGAGGTGGAAAATTCCCAACCTTCAATTTGAATGGCTAAAATTTAGAAGGGAATTACTCTCCTCGATGCGTGTGTGCGGGTGTTTTATTTAATTTGTATTAAATATAATGTGCTAACAATACGAGGTGGAAAATTCCCAACCTTCAATTTGAATGGCTAAATTTAGAAGGGAATTACTCTCCTCGATGCGTGTGTGCGGGTGTTTTATTTAATTTGTATTAAATATAATGTGCTAATAATACGAGGTGGAAAATTCCCAACCTTCAATTTGAACGGCTTAAATTTAGAAGGGAATTACTCCCCTCGATGCGTGTATGCGGGTGTTTTATTTAATTTGTATTAAATATAATATGCTAACGATACGAGGTGAAAAATTTCCAATCTTCCATTTGAACGGTTTAAATTTAAAAGGGAAATTATTTCCCTCAAATGTGTGTGTATGTATATATGTGTATATAAGGATGATTTAAAAATAAAATAAAAACATTCGGATTTAAATTCTAATTGGACTTAATCGGATAAGGTACCGTCTTTGGACGGGCGTCTTGGGGTGCTTGACACCTTCCCCGAGCGTAACTGACCCCCGGACTCTTTAAACGAATCTCTGGTTAGACCATATTATTTTTGGAGTCAAATTTTACTTAAGCTATTTTTTTTAAAAATTATTTTCAAAAAAAGAAAAATATGGTGACCTAGCACATCATTTAAACCCAATGCTAGGTGGTGACTCCTTTTTCTAAAACAGGTTTAAGTATATTTTAATGAAAAAATCGACGTTTTTAAAAACCCTTCTCGTTTTACCAGCGCGAAGCATATATAAACATATATCTATCTATATATATTTTTTTGGTTTTCTCTGGAAAATCGGGGCGCGTTCAGAGAGTAATTTCTAAATTCTTAAGAGGATAGTAAGATTAATCACCTTACTATCACTCAAAATTTGGAGTCAACACAATAATAGAACTAATTAATTATACATCGATGGGTTCTGAAATCATAGTATTTTTTCCATCTTAAATCTTATTAAAGTAATTATTTCACAGTCTATTTAGTTTTTCATTTCTTTTAATTGTAAAACAAAAAATCATCTTCAACTAGATTATAATTAAATCAACTTGGACGGATTAAATATTTTCCTTCTAATAGCAATCCTTATGGGATTGACCTCGCTTCAATTAATCTATGCTATATCTAATTCGTGGGCTTGCGAGTAATAAATATAAATTTTAAAATAGGACAGAACACAATTTCTGTCTACAACAATATTTATGGAGAAATAGAGGTAAGACACAAACTACTCCACCCCAACGTCGGAAACTTTAACTCATTGCACGACATTCGATCAACGGACCATAAGGACGGTTGACTAACAAAATTTTATATCTTGAAATAAATTAAAATTAAACAATATGTTACCAAATTAATCTTTGTTGTGTAGTTTATTTTATTTTGGGATATTGAGATATAAATGTTTATTATTTTTTGCAAGCAATAGCCGGCCCAAAGAAAGACTATTGTTTGGTCGAATAATAAACATTGATGTTTGTTATTTATGCAAACTATAACCGGTCCAAATGAAGGTTATTGTTTAGCCAAATAATAAACATACATACGGGAATAAATGTGTGATGATTATCAAGTTTTCACGTGAACAATAAGTCAGTCCAAAGAAAGACTTATTGTTTGACAGGACCTATTATCAACATTTGATTCCTGTACTGAGAGTACCAATTGCAGTTAATTCCTCTTTCTAAAGACTAGAAATTAATGTTGTGCTAGATATCTTGAGATGGGTCCCCAAATTTGGATTAATTATTCTTATCTTATTTTATTATTTTATAACATGCTTGTGTATGTGCTTGTTTATTTTGTTCTCTATATGGCTTCTATTGCTACTGCACCAAATATTTCTACTCAAATCAGCAATATCCCAATGTTGAAAAGGATTAACTTCAAGGTTTGGAAAGAAACCGTGAAAATTATTCTCTGTTGTATGGATTTGGATCAAGCGCTACGGGAGGAATGACCCACTTCTACTCTAGAAAACCTTAATGAGGTTAAAATAGAAAAGTGGGATCGGTCCAATCGGATGTGTTTGATGATTATGAAATACACCATTCTGGAAGCATTTCGGGTTCTATTGTTGAGAGCAAGAATGCCAAGATGTTCCTGGAGAAAGTTGAGCAATTTTTTACCAAAAATGAAAAGTCAGAGGCGAGTAACCTTCTAGGTAAACTCTTCGCAATAAAGTATAAGGGAAAATGGAACATAAGGAAGTACATCATAGAGATGTCTAATCTAGTATCAAAACGAAAGGCACTAAAGTTAGAGTTGTCTGATAACTTGCTCGTTCACTTAGTTTTGATCTCTTTTCCTGAACAGTTTGGAAAATTCAAAGTGAATTATAATACTCAAAAGGGAAAATGGTCTCTCAATGAGCTTATATCTCACTATGTGCAAGAAGAAGAGAAACAGGAGCAAGATAAGACTGAAAGTGCTCACTTGACCTCGACTTCTCAGAGCAAGAAAAAGAAGAGAGCTGAGATTGTTGCAAAATAATATTATCAGCAGAAGAAACAAAAGAAACAGGATGAGGACTTTACCTGCTACTTCTGCAAGAAGAAGGGACACATGAAGAATGAGTGTTCTAAGTACACCGCCTGGCGTGCAAAGAAGAGTATGATTCTTTCTTTGGTTTGTTCTGAAATTAATTTTGCTTCTATACCTATGGATACTTGGTGGGTAGATTCTAGTGCTACTGCTTACATAAGTATGACTATGCATGGTTGCCTATGGAGTCGACCGCCAAGTGATGCCGAAAGATTCATCTTTGTGGGCGATGGCAATAAAGTTGCGGTGGAAGCCATAGGGACCTTTGGATTACGGTTGAAAACCAGATTTTATTTGGATTTGTATGAGACATTTATTGTACTGTCTTTTAGATGGAATTTTATTTCTATTTCTAATTTGGACAAATCAGGTTTTAATTCTTCTTTCAAAAATAATAAAGTTAGTCTCTATCAATGTTCAAATTTTATTGGTTCCGATTCCTTGATTGATAATCTATATATGCTTGACATTAGTTCCTATAATGAAACACTGCAAACAAATTCACGTGGTACAGAATGAAAATTTAATGAGAATTTCGCCACCTTATGGTACAAGCGCTTAGGTCATATCTCTAAACAGAGAATTCAGAGACTTGTGTCGGATAGAATTCTTGAACCCCTAGATTTAACAGACTTTTAAGTCTATATTGAGTGCATCAAGGGGAAACGAACAAACGAAAGAAAATTGGGTGTCGAGGGAGCTACAGATGTCTTAGAACTAATACATACGGATATCTGTGGTCCATTTCCTACGGCTTCATGGAATAGACAACAATATTTTATTACGTTCTAAATCCTTGGATGCTTTCAAATCTTTCAAAGCTGAAGTTGAACTTCACTTTGGAAAGAAAATTAAGACTATCAGATCGGACCATGGTAGCGAATACTACGGGAGAAATGATGGATCAGGAGAACAACGTCCATGACCATTCACAATTTTTCTCAATGAGTGTGGAATTGTTTCGCAATACACAATGTCGAGAAAACCCAGCATGAACGATATTGCAGAGCGACAAAATCAGACTCTTAAGGATATGGTAAAGAGTATGATCAGTCATTCTTCCTTGCCGAAGTCACTTTGGGGAGAAGTTTTAAAGACCACAGTATATATTCTTAACAGGGTACCCAACAAAGCAGTTGTCGAAACCCCCTATGAGCTTTGGATATGCTAGAAGCCTAGCATTACGCATTTGCACATTTGGGGTTGTCCAGCTGAGACACGGCCTTATAGGCTACATGAAATAAAACTGGACTAAAAAATGGTTAGTTGTTATTTTGTTGGTTATGTTGAGCGCTCTCAAGGCTACAAGTTTTATAATCCCACATCAAGATCCTTATTTGAAATGGGAAATGCGAGATTCCTTGAGCGTGTTGAGTTTGAGGAGGAAGAAAACATAAGAAATATTGTCTTTGAAGAAGAATCTGCTATTGACGGTGATCAGGTCTTCGTACCTATTGCTGTTCAAGACATAGTTTTCTTTGAAGGGGAACATGTTATTGATGGTGATCAGGTCTCTATACCTATCGTTCTTCAAGACACCGTTCCGACTCTGGATAACAATGTTTAGGCTTAGGCTCATATTCCTAACATTGTTCCAGATCAAGACAACAATAAGATTCTTCCTCAAACACAACCTATAGAACAACCTCAACATCCTCAAGAATTGCCACTGAGGATATCCACTAGGGAGAGGAGAAATGCAATTTCGGATGGATATATCGTATTTCTCCAAGAACATGAGGATGGCATTGGTTTAACAAATGATGACCCAATCAACTTATGTCAAGCTATGCGCAGTTCTAACTCTCAAAAATAGATTGATACCATGAAGGATGAGTTGAAGTCTATAAAAGATAATGACGTTTGGGATCTCGTCGAGTTACTTAAAGGTGCAAATCCCATTGGTTGTAAATGGATATTTAAAACCAAGAAGGATTCGAAAGGTAACATCAAGAGATATAAAGCTCGTCTAGTCACCAAAGGCTTTACTAAAAAAGAAGGCATAGACTACCAAGAGACTTTCTCTCTAGTATCTTCGAAAGACTCTTTTAGAACAATTATGGCACTAGTGGCTCATTTTGATCTAGAGCAACATTAGATGGATGACAAGACTGGGTTTTTCAATGGAGACATTAACCAAACGATATATACGGTGCAGCCAGAAAACTTTGTATCAGGCAATTCAAAGTCTATGGTTTGCAAGCTAAAAAAATCCATCTATGGTCTCAAATAAGCTTCCCGTCAAATAGTGTCACAAATTTCATTAAATCATTATCTCATATGATTTTGAGGTAAATAAAGTTGATGATTGTGTATACCACAAGTTCAGTGGGAGCAATTTTTTATTTCCAGTGCTATATGTTAATGACATATTGATAGCTGACAACTATATAGGCTTATTGCATGAAACCAAGATATTTCTAACTAAGAATTATCTTAGGGGACGTCTCTTTTGTATTAGAAATAAAGATACACCGAGATCGCTCTTGGGGTACCTTTGGGTTATCACAAAAGAGTTATATCGATAAGGTGCTTGCTAGATTTGTCATGAAATGTTGTGTACTAGAAAATACTTCTGTCGCTAAAGGAGACATGTTTAGTCTCACTCGATGCCCCAAGAATGAGTTGGAAAAGAAAGAGATATAGAAGATTTCTTATGCATCGGCAGAAAAGAGTCTTGTGTACGCTCAAGTATGTACACGTCCAGATTTAGAGTTCATATTTGGAATGCTGGCAGATACTTAAGTAGCCCTGAAATGGATCGTTGGAAACCAGCCAAACGGGTTATAAGGTATTTACAGAAAACAAAATATTATATGTTTACTTATCAGAAGACAGATTATTTGGGGATCATTGGGTATTTTGATTCCGATCAAGTTTTTAGTTGCTAAAGATAGAATTCAGAGTAAGATAGTGTCTATAGAATATATGGGAACAAACTCCATGATTGCGGATCTGCTCACTAAAGGTTTGCCACCTAAGGTATTTTATGAGCACATTGCTCGTATAGGTGTGATTTTATAAGATAATATGCTGGTTTAGTGAGAGTTTGTGTTTGTTGAATGTTCTTTTATTAGATACGTATATTTAATTTTTGCAGAATAAAGCTGATGGATTAAATTTTATTTACTCTGAATGTATTCTTTCTAATTGTAGTTTAACATAAAGATAGAAAGATTAAGTATTGATCTCACTAAAAATTAAAGTTGGACCAGTTGGAAATAGACATGTCTAAGATTACATTGCATGTAATTTTCATGCTATTCATCCACATTTGATCTATGTCATTGAGTATATTAGTATGGTGATCATTGTGGTTTGGTCATGACTGTATTGTGATATAAGTTACGGTAATTCCATTGCTAGTATATGAGATAGACCAGATTGTTTGAAGAGAAGTTTAAGGATAAAATAGCATACGGATCCGTACTTAAGGAATTTTGTGATATAATTGTTTCAGGGATAATATATAGCCCAAGTAGGAGATTGTTAAAAAAATTTATTTCCTAATCTGATTTTGGGTAACATATTATTAATACAATTTTATTTGTTATTTAAATTTAATAGGCTAAAAATTAAGTGATTTAATTAATTTTGGTAAATTCATAGACTACTCAAAATAATATAGGTTAAATGAGATACCGAAAACTATTAGAGTGATTAGGGAATTATGAGAATTCTAATCACACTATATAAATAGATGATATTAGGGTTATGATCCCCAATATACTAAATCATCTTGACGGCTCACTTCTCCCCATCTGAAAGTGAAACGCAAATCCCATTGAGGAACTTTGGAGATTTGGTTGAGAAAAATCATGTACCCACTCGATCCGCGTTCTTCTTGTGATCGATTGTCACAAGATTCCGCATCAAAAGTCAATCGATCGTAATGGATCCAGGTACGTAATTTACATGTACATTAGAACTCTTAGTGATTTAATATTTTGATTAAGGTATTATAGATTTAGATCTATAGGGATTAAAATCCTAACAAAACTGAGATGGGAAGGAATTGAACTGGGAGAGAGAGAGAAAAAGAGAGAGAATTCGTTGATAATGTCATTGGGCCCTTGTAGTGTTGTTTGTAGAGACTGTGGTGGCCAGAGATGTTGGTGAAAGCGGTGGTGTTCCCCTTGCTGCTGTAGGGAGAGAAAATGTAAACAAAGATACACACACACACACACACACACACACACACACACACAGAAAGAGAGAGAGAGTATACATGCTTGGGGATTGGGTAGCCTTTTTTTATATGGCCCTTCAACTCTTGTTTTTTGGGTAATCAGTCCCTCTAATTTGTAACTGGTATTCTAAATGACTTTTCCATTAGAATTGGGGTTAATTTTGACTGAAAAAATTACACTACACTCTCAAATTTTGACACAGAGAATTATAATTCCATCCCATATACTTTAAAGAAGTAAACACTTTATTATACGTACTATGAAACCACACACCAAACACCCATATATTTATTTACTTTTTTTGTTGTTTATTTTTTCTTTTTTCTTTCGTTTTTCATTTTATTTTCACAAATTTCTAAAATGAGCTGGACTTATGAGCTAAAATTTGGAAGTAATTCTTTTTTTTTTTCATTTTTTCTTCATTTTTTTTTGTTTTCTCTTTTGTTTTTCCTTGTTTTTTTTCGATATTATTTCTTTTTTCTCTATTTTAAAAATAAAATTGAAAGGATATAGACTTCATCTTTTTAATTTTTAAATAGTCCCCATAATAGAATTGAAATACTCTACATTTTATGCAAAACTAATGCAACTAACATATCAAGTGAATTTGTCCCCAATGGGTTCTACCTCTACTAACAAATTTATCATTTTTTATTCTACTTTTCCAATTTTATTTGTAGTAATTAAAAATTTTAAAAGGCAAAATCTAGATTTTTCAATTTTATTTTGAAAAATACTAAAAAAAATAAATGAAATAGAAGAAAACAAGCAAAAATAAATAAATAAATAAATATAAGGGAAAAAGGGAAAAAATGTTAAGGAAAACAAGAAAATATTTTTTTTTTAATTGGTCCTAAATTTCAGTCCATTAGGCCATGTCACTTTAGAATTTTATGGGTAAAAAGGCAAAAAAATAAAAAAAATAAAAATGGAAAGGAAAAGGAAAGCATAATAAAAATAAAAATATATGGGTGTTTAGTATAAGATTTCATAGTATATAGAGTAAAGTGTTATTTTCTCAAAGTGTATGAGAGTGAAGTGTAATTTTTTTAGTAAAAATTTAGGAGTGGCGTGTAATTTTTCCAATCAAAATTCATGTTAATTGTAACGGAATTACCACTTAAAATAATGATTACAAATTAGAGGGACTTACTGCAAAAAAAAAAAAAAAAGAGTTTGAGGACCACATAAAAAAAGTTACAAGCAGAAAGATCAAAACTGTAATTTTTCCTTTTTTAATATATATATATATATATTAGGGTAATTTTGGTAGTTCATTTTTAATTTATGGAATTTTTAAAAATGTTTATGGGTAGATATAGATGTTGTTTTGTCAAAAAAAAAAAAAAAACTACTCAGCCCTAAGGCCCATTTTAATTTAATTTTTAAAGGGTGGTTTTATTTTACCCCAAAAGCCCCAAATAATGTTTACTTTTGACCCGTAGAAATTAACTATTTTTCCAAAATCCCGCGTACATATAGAGAGACCCGTTTTTTTTTTTTTTTTTTCAAAAGTCACATTTCTTCCACGCACTTCCAGTTCTTGTCTCTCCTCCGAACCCATATGCAATTCCTTCCCTCTCCTCCAAACCAACTTGTGATTTCTTCCCTCTACCTACTTGCGATTTCTTCTCTCTCCTCCGAACCGTCTGTAATTTCTTCTTTCTCCTTCACAACCGCCTGCAATTTCTGCTCTCTCCTCGCCTGCCATTTCTTATACTAAACAGTAACAATGTTAGATTTCACTTCACAAATTGGTTGTCAAATAAACAAATTACAAATAAATGAATTACAAGAATAAAAAAAGGCTGTCAAATAACCAATATTTGCCTCAACTTGAAGAATAAAGATGACATACAATCACTAAATTATAATTGAAAACAAAAATTAAATATATGCATAAACTAAAAATAAATGAACCAATATATAAAAAACACAATTAATTGTTCCATAACACCCATCAAGATACCCAAAACCAGAGCATGGAGTTGAAAAAGGCTCGGCGCAATGACATTTTCAAGGGTTGGGCCAACTACTAAACCAGCTTCACGCCGAGTAGCAAAAGGCCCAAGAACAATAGCAATTAAGGGCCCATTTGACAATTCCTATCCCATGCGATGCGATGGGATGAAAATTTTGTTTTCTTCTTGGGAGTAGAATCGCGTTTTATAACAATAATTTTTTATTTTTATTTTGTGAACACAATTGCATTTGGTAACGATTTTATCCTAAAATCAAATTTTTTTTTTTTGTTTTGAGACCATTTTTTTTTTTTTTGGCTGTTAGCGGCGGCGGCCGGAGATGCCGGCGGTGACCGGCAATGATTTCCGGAGATGGCGGTCAGGCGGGGGCTGATGGTGGCCTGCCAGCCGGCGGCTGACGGTGGTCGGTTGGTGGTGGCAATGGTCGGCCGAAGGATGAATGGCGACGGTGGTCCTCTTTAATTTTTGGGAATGGGATGAGAATTTTTAGAAACAATTTTTTTTTTATTTCTCGAACCTTGAGAAAAAATTGGCACAATTCCCATTTTAGAATGAGATGAGAATGGAAAAAAAAAAAATGGGAGTGGTTACAAAACGCTATACCCAATAAAAATCTGAATTTTTTTGGGATGGGAGTGATTATCAAACGGGGCCATTAATAGAACCGTTGCAAAGCTCTGGGCTGATGTCCAAACGCTACCCCCAAGGCTAGCCCAAGGTGTGGAACAAAAGCCCAGAATTTCCAGCTCCTCGTGATAATGATGGGCGGGCCCACTATGGCTAATATCGTCAACCATAATAGTAAAGCCCACATACTTTTTAAAAAATTGGACCAACGGACACATGTATAGGGTTGTTCTTCGGCCCGCCCAGTCTGCCCGGTCAATTGTCTATTTTTCAGGTTTTGGACTTAAGTTTAGGTCTGGGTTAGAGTCTTAAAGTTAAGATCCGGTCATTTCTAATGTCGGGCTAGGGCCTGCCAATTAATAAAATAAAATTATATATATATATATTTAGATAATAGATTTATACCAACAATGACTAGTTCAAGTGGCAAAGTATACTTAAATTAAAGCAGTTGAGGGGTCTCTAAAAGGTCAGGAGTTCGAACTTACAAAAAAACATTTGTTGGGAGTGACAGTCATGCACCTTGAACGAACTAATTTTTCACTCTGAGCATATACCAAAAAAAAAAAAGATAATCGATATATAAATCACACACACTTTGTTAGTTTTATGAAAATAACTTATTTTTGTATATCAATGATTACTTTTTAATATATATAGAAAACTTTATATGGTCGGATTTTGGCTTAGTGCTCTTATCAATGAGAGAACGTGGGCTTGGAAGTAGGGCGCAATGTCTAGAGAATTTTGAAATTGGTTAGGTAAAACCCGGTTGAACCCGTCCCAGCTCAGCCCATGAACAATCCTTTGCACAAGTGAACCCGAAACTAGAGAAGGGCATGTTTGCCCCTCAATTTACAAACTAGTTAGAGTCTCTTTGATAACCGAAATTCTTTTGCGATTTTAATCTCTATACATCTGAATCTATAACACCTAAATCAACATTTCAAATCACCAAAAGTTCTAATGTACACGTAAATCACGTACCTGAATCCATTACGATCAAATGACTACTGATGCGAAATTCTGTGACAATCGATCACGAGAAGAATACGAATCGAGCGAGTACGTAATCTTCCTCAACCAAATATCCAGAGTTCCTCACTAGGATTCACGATTAACTTCCAAATGGGGAGAAGTTAGCCGTCAAAATAATTTAGTATTATTGGGGACCATAACCCTAATATCATCTATTTATATAGTGTGATTAAGGTTCTCATAATCCACTAATCACCCCAACAATTTTTTATATCTACTCATTTAATCCACATTATTTTGAGTGGTCTATGGGTTTTTTCAAATTAATTAGATCACTTCATTTTAGCCCATTAAATTTAAGTAGTAAATATAATTGTGTTAATAATATATTATCCAAAATTATATTAGGAAATAAAATTTCTTAACAATCTCCTACTTGGACTACATATTATCCCTGAAACAATTATATCAAAAAATTCCTTAGGCGTGCATCTGCATGCTATTTATCCTTAGACTTTTTCTTAAGCACTCTGGTTCATCTCATATACTAGCAATGAAATTATTGCAGCTTATCACAATACAATTGTAACTAAACCAAGATGATCACCATACTAATACACTCAATGACATAGATCAAATGTGGATGAGTAGCATGGAAATTACATGCCATGTGATCTCATACATGTTATTTTTCAACTGGTCCAATTTTAGTCTTTGATGAGATCAATCTTTAATCTTTCTATCCTTATGTTAAATCACAATTAGAAAAAATACATTTAGAGTAAATAAAATTTAATTCATCAATTTTATTCTGCAAAAATCAAATAAATGTATCTAATAAAAGAACGTTTAACAAATACAAACTCCCATTAAACTAGCACATCATCAGATAAAACCGCACCCACACGAGCAGTGTGCTAATGAATACCTTAGGTGACAAACCTTTAGTGAGCGGATCCGCAATCATGAAGTTTGTTCACATATGTTCTATAGGCACTATCCTACTTTGAATTCTCTCTTTAACAACTAGAAACTTGATCCGAATCAAAATACCAAATGATCTCCAAATTATCCGTCTTCCGATAAATGAGTATGTAATCATTTATTTTCTGTAAATACCTTATAACCCGTTTGGCTGGTTTCCAACGATCTATCCCAAGGTTAAGTATCTACTGAACATTCCAAATATAAACATTAAATCCAGACGTGTACATACTTGAGCGTACACAAGACTCTCTACTGCCGATACTTAAAGAATCTTCTATATCTCTTTCTTTTATAATCTCATTCTTTAGGCTTTGAGTGAGACTAAACTTGTCTCCTTTAGTGACAAGAGTATTTCCTAATGCACAATATTTCATGCTAAATCTAGCAAGGATCATATCGATATAGTTCTTTTGTGATAATCCAAGGATACCTTGAGAACGATCTCGGTGTATCTTTATTCCTAATACAAAATAGGCGTCCCCAAGATAATTCTAATTTAGAAATCTCTTGATTTCGTGCAAAATCCTATATCGTTGCTAGCCATCCGTATGTCATCGACATATAGCATTAGAAAAAGAATTTATTCCAACTGAACTTGTGATATACACAATCATCAACGACATTCACCTCAAAATCGTATAAGTGATGACTTGATGAAACTTGTGATACTGTTGACAAGAAGCCTGTTTCAGACCATAGATGAATTCTTTCAATTTACAACCATAGACTTCGGATCTCCCGATACAAAGTTTTCTGACTATACTATATAGATCGTTTCGTCAATGTCTCTATTGAGAAACACAGTCTTGACATCCATCTGATGTAGCTCTAGATCAAAATGAGCCACCAATACCATTATAGTTCTAAAAGAGTCTTTCGAAGATACCGGAGATAATGTCTCTTTGTAGTCTATGTCTTTCTTTTGAGTAAGTCTTTGGCGAGACGAGCTTTATATCTCTCGATGCTACCCTTCGAATCCCTCTTGATTTTAAATATTCATTTACAACTAATAAACTTCCCACCTTCAGGTAACTCGACGAGATCCCAAATGTCATTGTCTTTCATAGACTTCAATTCATCATTCATGGCATCGAAGAGTTAGAATTGCGCATGGCTTGACAGAAGTTGATTGGGTCATCCTCTGTTAAACCAATGTCATCCTCATGTTCTTGGAGAAAGACAATATATTCATTTGAAATCGCACTTCTCCTCTCCCTAGTGGATCTCGTGAATGGAACTTCTTGAGGTTATTGAGTTTGTTCTATAAGTTGTATTGAGGAAGAATCTCATTATTGTCTTAATCTAGAACAATGTCAGGAATAGGAGCCTGAGCCTGAACATCGTTATCTAGAGTCGGAATAGTGTCTTGAACAACGATAGGTATAAAGACCTGATCACCGTCAATAAAATGTTCCCCTTCGAAAAAAACTGTGTCTTGAATAACAATAAGTACATAGACCTGGTCACCGTCAATAACAGATTCTTCTTCAAAGAAAACATTCCTTATGTTTCCTTCCCTCTCAAACTCAACACCCTCAAGGAGTCTCGCATTTCCCGTTTCAAGGAAAGATCTTGATGTGAGATCATAAAACTTAAGTCCTCTTAATCGTTCAGTGTACCCAATAAAGCAGCAACCAACTATTCTTGAGTGCAGTTTTTATTTATTTGGTCTGTAAGGCCTTGCCTCAGCTGGACAACTCCAAACATGTAAATGCCTTATGTTAGGTTTTACGCCTAACCATAGTTCATAAGGAGTTTAGTCACCGTTTTACTTGGTACCCTGTTTAGGATATATGCTGCAGTCTTAAGTGTTTCTCCCCAGACTGCTTCTGGTAAAGAAGAATGAATTATCATACTTCTTACCATGTTTTTAAGCGTTCTGTTTCGTTTCTCAGTAACACAGTTCGTGCGAGGTTTACCCAGCATGATATACTGTGGGCTAATTCTGCATTTCTTTACGAATTTAGCAAAAGGTCTTGGTTGTTGTTTTCTTGATCCTTCAAATCTCCTGTAATATTCACCATCATGGTCTGATTAAACTGCCTTAATTTTCTTTCCAAGTTGAAGTTTGACTTTAGCTTTGAAAGATTTAAGTATATCCAATGATTGAAACTTCTCATGAATTAAATATAGGTACCCATAATGAAAGTACTCTTCTATGAATGTAACAAAGTACTGTTGTCCATTCCAAGATGCCATAGGGAATGGTCCGTAGTACGTATTAGCTCTAAGACACCGAAACTCCGATTAGCACCCAATTTTCTTATATTTGTCTATTTCTCTTTTACTCATTCAATACAAACTTTGAAATTTGTTAAATCAAGGGGATCAAGAATTCTGTAAAAAATAAGCATCTCTATTATCTGTTTAGAGATATGTCCTAGACATTTGTGCCAAAATATGGCAGAATTCTCATTCGTTAATTTTTGTTTTGTACTACAAGTTGTTGTCTGGTAGGTTTAATTATATGAAGTAATAGTATCCAACAACTTTAGATTATCAATTAAAGAACCAGTTTCAATAATATTTGAATATAAAAAAAGACTAAAGTTATTATTTCCAAATGAACAAGAAAAACCAAATTTGTTCAAAGTAGAAATAGAAACCAAATACTATCTAAATGACAGTATTACATATGTCTCTTTCAAATCCAACAAATAATAAATCTTTAAGGATAATCTAAAAATCCCTATTGCCTCAATAACAACTGTTTTGTCATTGCCACATAGATGCATTTTTTAGCATCAATTGGCTTTCGGCTCCACAGGCAACCTTGTGTAGACACACTTATATGAGTAGTAGTACTAAAAACTACCCACCAAGTGTAATTAGGTACAGAAGATAAATTAACCTCAGAACAAACTAGAGTGAGAAGCATACTTTTCTTTACACGCTATGCAGCATACTTGGAACACTCCATTTTTATATGTCCAGCTTTTTTGCAAAAGAAACAAGTAAAATCTTGACCCTGATTCTTTTGCAATTTAGACTGTGTGTTCTAACTACAACTTCTTGACATTTATCTCTTTGTCGTTTCTTACCCTTAGAGGTAGTGGCTAAGTGAGTACTTTCTGTTCATTCTCGCTTAATTCTTTTCTTTTTCTTGCACACAATCAGACATAAGCTCATTAAAAGTCCATTTATTCTTTCGAGTATTATAACTCATCCTAAATTTACTGTATTGTGCAGGAAGATAAATGAGTACTAAATGCACGAACTAGTCCTTAGACATCTCTAACTTTCGTGCCTTTAGTTCCGAAGTGACATTGGGCATTTTCATAATGTACTCCCTTATGTTCTCTTTTCCTTTATACTTTATCAAGACAAGATTAGTTAAAAAAACGTACTTGTTCTGCCTTTTCGTTCTTTACAAAACGTTTTCCTATTTTCTTAGGGAACGTTTCAGCAGTTACTACATCAGATATACCGCCTCTGAATATTTTTAGAATGCTGCATTGGATCATCATAAGATTTATGCGATTAGAACTGTCCCACCTCTCATATTCCCTTTTAGCCTCAGGGGAACTTTCTTCAATGAGAGGTGAAGGGTGTTCTTTCCTTAGCGCCAAGTCAAGATCCACGGAGTTGAGAACAATTGAAATGTTCTCTCTCTAATCCTTAAGGTTCGTGCCGTTAAGCATTAGAATGGAATTTATGTTGGCAGTAATAATAGTAGTAACTAAACCGAAAACAAAATAAACAAGCACACATACAAACATGTCATAAAATAATAAAATAAGATATGAATTATTAATCTAAATTTGGGGACTCACCTATCTCAAGATACCTAGCGCAACATTAATTTCTAATCTTTGGATAGAGAAATAAATTGTAATTGGTACTCTCAGCTTAAGAATCAAATGTTGATAATAGGTCATGTCAAACAATAATCCTTTCTTTGGACCAATTTATTGTTCACATAGAAACTTGATAATCACCACACATTTATTCCCACATGTATGTTTATTATTTGGCCAAACAATAACCTTCCTTTGAGCCGATTATTGATTGCATAGATAATAATCATACTAATGTCAAAACAATGTTTATTATTTAGTTAAATGATAACCTTCTTTTAGACCAATTATGGTTTGCGTAAACAACAAAAAATTAATGTTTTTATTAATCGGCCAAACAATAGTCTTCTTTTGAGTCGGCTATTACTCACATAAATAATAAACATTATATCTCAATATCTCAAAATAAAATAAACTACACAACAGAGATTACTTTGGTAACATATTGTTTCATTTTAATTTATTTTAAAGTATAAGATTATGTTAGTTGACCGTCCTCATGGTCCGTTGATCGAATGTTGTGCAACAAGTTAAAGTTTCCGATATTGGGGCATTCAATCGTTCGATTGATCCTTAAAATTTGACCGACCAGACTTGTCCTTAAGTCGATCAGTTGAGCAACCATGAAGGTCTGGTCAACCAATCGGTCATCCCGGGAAAAATCGGATCTTGAATCAGTTGGTCGACCTGCCAAAAAGGTTCGGTAGATTGAATTGGGAAACCTTGGCATCCTGTATCGATTGGTTGACCAACCATAGAAGGGTCGATTGACCGATTAATTAGAACCCCAAAATGGCATCCTAAATCAGTCGATCGACCGATCGCGAAAGGTTGGTTGACCAATCGATCCAGAGTCAGAAATGCCCCTTTACTGAATCGGTTAACCGATTCAACCCTAATTCAACCAGATTCGATTTTAATCCCAATTTTGATCATGATTCAATTCAATTTTAGAAAACTCAAAACATAAAAGTTGTAGATTTTGTTTTTAGATTTTCACAGAATTTTGAATCACCTCAATCGCAATTCGTATGAGAAGGTTATGGCCGAAATATGAACACCTGTCAAAATTGTCCGAACCCTCTCTGAACAGATTGATTGACCGACTTGTCCAGATCTAGTTCGGTTGTTATGTTTCTACAGCAAAAAGACCCAAAAAAATCCAAAAATTATGGTTTTTCTTTCTTTAGATTCGTAATATTTAGCAAAAAATTATATAAATCATGCAAAACACATAATGAATCTTAATGTTTTCTCCCACTATTTTCACAAATAAGCAAACTTTAATAGAGGAAACACAAACTCTAAAATTCTATGAACTTGAAAAAAACTCAAGAACCCTAATGATTTAATATGAAGTAGGCCCTGATACCACTTGTTGGGATTTTAATCCCTATAGGTCTGAATCTATCACACCTAAATCAACATGTCAAATCACCAAGAATTTTAATGTACACATAAATTACGTACCTAGATCCATTATGATCAATTGACTACTGATACGGAATTTTGTGACAATCGATCATGAGAAGAACACGGATTAAGTGGGTACGTGGTCTTCCTCAACCAAATCTCTAAGGTTCCTAACTGGGATTAGTGATTCACTTTTAGAAGGGGAAAAGTAAGCCGTCAAGACGATTTGGTATTATTGGGGACCATAACCCTAATATCATCTATTTATATGGTGTGATTAGGGTTCCCATAATCCCTTAATCACCCCAATAGTTTCCGGTGTCTACTCATTTAACTCACATTGTTTTGAGTAGTCTACGGGTTTTTCTAAATTAATTAGATCACTTAATTTTAGCCCATTAAATTTAAATAGTAAATATAATTGTATTAATAATGTATTGCCCAAAATTAGATTCGAAAATAAAATTTCTTAACAAATTCCACACCTACAATTGAATTAATTAACAAATTATTTAATTAATGCTCCATTTGATAATGCTTTTTTTTTTTTTAAGTATTTTTTTTTTAATTTTTAAGTAAAAAATAAAGTATAAAGTGCCATTTGTTTAGCATATAAAAAAAATACTTAAAAAAATGAATTTAAGTAATTTTTTAAGGATTTTATATTCAAAGAAAAGATATCAATGGAAATCCATGAACTACGAACTCTCCATGTATTTTTTTTTTTTTTACAATTACTTATGATATTTTTTTTAAGAGATCTCTTTCGAGGATAATACTGAAATATAATATCCGCACATGCCTTTTATTTTTATAGGTAAAAGTAATTTTTTGTTAAATCAATTTTTTTCTTATAAAAACTAATTAGAGAACATTATTAAATTGTGACTAAGTGAGGTTAATTAAAAAAAAAAAAAAAGTAACCACTTAAAAATATTAAATATCATTTAGAATGGTCAATATTTTAAATAACGTGCACATGCTTTATCATTTATTAAACTATAAACTTTTATCATTAAACTTTAACCATTTGAAAATATAGAGAAAATTAAGTACAACCAAATTTTTTTTTGAGAGAGAAATTTTTTAAAAATGGAAAAAATAATAAAAATACCAACTTAAGGATCAATTCAACACTTAACAAACTAAACACTTAAATTTAAAAAACTAAAATTCAACACATAATTTTAAATTTTATCAAGTGGGCTCATTTGATATGAACGCCCATTATTTTTTTATTTTTTTTTGGTGCATAGACAAAATTAGACTCTAAGGAGTAAGGATACCTATCAAAAGTTTTTGTTTTCATTTCAGCGAAAATGAGGTCGGTCATTGTTTCGGATGGGTTCTCTATCATTTTTAGCTCCGTTTCACTTTTGACTCCCTTGTTGGCAAGTAAATCTACACGACTGTTATTTTTTTTTTAGGGTGACCTGGAGAGTCTAGTTGTTGTTAAAAATGAATCTCTTACAATCTTCCCCCAACACTTGAAGCGATGCATCATCCGACTATCCTCTACATTAAGTGTAACCTCCTTTGAACAATTTGTTTGGTCGACAACTATCAGGAACTTCCTGTTCGAAGCAATTCGGAAGGATAATTAGAGAGTAAAAGTTATAGTTTAGTCAGTGGGGGTAGAAATGATGTACCAAAAAAAAAGAGTAGTTGGGGGTAGAAATGATGTACCAAAAAAAAAAAAAGTAGTTGGGGTAGAAATTATTTGAATGGAAACTTTCTCTAAAAAGTTTTTTTAAGTTAATCTCAATTATTCAAGTTTGCCTAAATACTATCAATTCTTAACAAAATAAATAAATAAATACCGTTGTAATTTATTAATAGACGTTTTGTTAGTATAAAATAACAAAAAAAATCGGATTTGTATTAAAAAAAAAAAATTGGTCAATAGTTCCAAAATAGAGAGTTTAATCAATAATTTATTTTAATTTAATTTTAACTTGAGTATAAATCTCTTAATTATGTTTTAACATGTGTTTTAATCTCATAGTCAATGCTCACTTATATCTCCAATTAAATATTTTTAATTAAAGTTTGCATCGTCTGTTGCCTGTGCCACCCTCTATCACCACCCTCCACCGCCGACCGTCGGACTTCAGGTCTTCAGTTGCTGGAATTTTTTTAATTACTTGTAACTATTTTTTTTTGTGTATTTTTTAGTTACATCTAACTATTTCTTTAATGTATTTTTCAGTTCCATTTTTTAAGTATATTTTTAGTTACATTTTAGTATATTTTGTAGTTATATTCACATAATTTTTTAGCAAACGATAATCGAAAAAATTGTTGAATATGACTAAAAATAATGTTACCACAAAAATTGAATATAACTAAAATATAATTCCGTCGATCTGTGATCGGAATTTTGGGGACAGAACGTTGTTGGAATTCGACTGCCGACGGCGGTGAAACGGTTGTTTGTGACACAACTCTAATTAGAACATTAATATTTATATAAATTCTAATGGATGAGATTAAAATTAAAGTGATTATTTAGTTTGAGAATTTTTTTATCAATTTGATATTATTATTAAGGATGATCATATCATTTTAAGCAAAATTAGGAGATTGGTATTGAAGAGAATCCCATTTTGAGCAAAATTAAGAAAGATTAGAGTGTAGTATTAAGAAAAAGGCCCTAATTAAGTTCAATGATTGGTCTGGAGAAATTGAATGAAGTGGAGGAAAGTTGAGGAGATGGGAATAGTCAATGAGGGTGGACAATAAAGAGGATTTGTTTTATGTGGAAAAATCTTATCGGCAACAAAGGACATTACTTGAATGATGGGGGATGACACATTATTGCACTTAATTCAATTATTAGACAATATATATATATATTTCAATTTTTGAGTCCTTAAGAATAATTAAATTGAACAAGAAGTAATCCAGGTTTGAGTTAAAGTAATTGAGTGATTTTTGAAAGATCAAGAGTTCGAACTTACAAAAAAATACTTGTTGAGAAAAGTAGTTGCAGAATTCTGAATAAAATTAGTCTCATATTTTGTTGGTGCAGGAACACCCGTGAATATTTTTTTTAAAAAAAAGTTATGATTGGATTGACCCCTTCCATTTAAGGGGCAAAGCCATTGCCCATTGGCTAATAGCCAGTGCCCACCACACACTAGTGAGTGTGCAAAACATGTTGACTGGAGACCTTTTACAACTTGACTTGAGACTTTTGACCTTTTGACTTTACTATTCAAAATTTGAAATGAGTAGGGTCCAAACTAAAAAAAACGAAAACCATAATGGATAAAATATTTGATAAATTCAAATTATTTGTGAAATGAAGAGATTTCTTAAATTTTGAAATCTCTTCATTTCACAACTCTCTTATTTAGATAATTATTTAAATTGAAATATTTGAATAAGGGATTTGATAAAATGAAGAGATTTCTTGAATTTTGAAATCTCTTCATTTCATAACTCTCTTATTTAAATAATTGTTTGAATTGAAATATTTGAATAAGAGATTCAATATTTGGTTCTATTTTTTTATCAAGAATAAATCAAAACCAAGAATAGGAAATCAAAATCCAATAACCAATAACAAGAATAGGAAATCGAAATCCAAGAACCAAGAACAAGGTATCAAAATCAAGAACAGGAAATCAAAATATAGGTCGTCATCGTCGAAATCTAGTTCGTCATCGTCAAAGAAATCCAGTTCGTCGTTGTCGAAGAAATCCAGTCCGTTCGTCGTTCATCGTTCAAGTAAAAACCCATTTGGAACCCTAAATTGAGAACCTTAAAATTGGAACCCTAAATTGAGACGACGACAAACCACGAACCATCAATTGGAACCCTAATCGCTGCTGCCGCCGACGAACCATGAACCACCGACGACAACGAAGATGAAGCTGAAGACGACAAACAAAGAAGATGAAACTGAAGACAACGAACGAAGAAGAAGACGAAGTTGAAGACGACGGCTAAGACGGACGACGACAACAAACGAAGAGAAGAAGAAGACAACGACGAAGATGGACGAAGAAGATGGCGAAGACGAAGACGAACGAAGAAGACGATGACGCTGCTATGATTTTCGAAGGCAGAAGCGACGAAGATGAAAGATTGACAATATTCGAAGGACAAATCTCGCGACGAAGATGAAGAAGAAGAATGAAGGATTTGTCAAATGATGTCTGTTTCAAAAGGATTTGCAAATCTTTCATTTGAGGTTTTAAGGGATTTTACAAATCCACTTCTTCAATATCCAAACAAAGCATTTGCTAAAAAGGAATTTTAAAATCCCTCCCTCAAATGAAATCCCTCCTACAATTCCTTTACCCAAACACAACCTTAGGGTCTCTTAGATAAAATTAAAAAAATAAATGTTAAAAATTTATAATCATTCAATTTTAAAAATTGATGTATTGAATTTATTAAGGGATAAATTGATTAAATAATTTTTAAAAAATCTATATAGTTTTCATCTTTATATCGATATTGGATCAGAGATGTAATTTGAACTCTGATACCAGTGTAGAGTGATCTATAACTTCTCTTAATCCCAAAAACTATCTCATATAAGGTGAGATTTTCCCTAAGACTTTGATCACCAATCCCTTCTATAACCAACGTGGGATAAAAAAACCAATAGCGTCCAATGACATTTAGAACGCTTAATGAATAGTTGAAAGCTCAGGGTGCAAAAAACTATAGTGGATAAACTTCAGGGCAAAATGTGATTTTAGCTCTCACTCTCTCTCTAAATTGTCATTATATTCCTTCTCTCTCCTTTTTTTGGTGGTTCGACAATGGTGATATTAATAAAGCATTAGCATTAGTATGTGTTGGAAGAGTGAATAATGATGGTCAGCAAAGCATTGGTCTTACGAACAAAGATCACATCATAAGTGCGCCAATATTCATCTCTTTATCCACCACCTTCTCGTTTCCGGTGGCACCCAACCCACGCCGGCGCCGGCGATTTTGGGAGGTGTCGATTCTACAGGCATGCCAATACTCAAATCTCAATGGCCCACCTTTTCCTTTAATTTTCACATACATATACATATATATGTATAATATACATTGGTTTATACCGTTTCGTTCTCCTGTCTTTTTGCTATTAATTAGATATTTCATTTATCATCTTACAAATACTAGTCAACCATTTGAATGATTTTTTTAATAAAAAGATATAAATTCTTTTCTTTTAGTTAAAAAAAAAATAAAATTATTTTTAATAAAAATTCGTTTAACACTTCCTATTTGTAAAATAATAAAAGATTAACAAAAACATAGCTATATATATATATATATATATCATTATGAGTGAAGAAATGAATGGTAAATGAGCAGTAAGCGAAGTGGAGCCATGTCGGAGTTGAATTATTTGTGGACCCGACCCGATTGACTTTGACTGTATCTTCCAGAAGCTATAAAATTATTGCAAATTCTTATAGACAACAGTTGGTCAAGCATTCTGTTAAACAATACTATAAGAACTCACAATTAATTCATTAATTTAAATATGTTTTAAATTAATTGATTAAATTGTTGAATGACGACAAATAATTAATAATTTGAGCAAAAATTCATTTGTTAAAACAATGGGCTTAATTAGTTATTTTGACGATGAAAACAAGCCGAACATCTAGAAGATGATAAGACTAAACACATTTTTTGTTGAATATAAAATAAAAAATAAAAAAAAATGGTGTAATAAATCAAAATTAAGTTGGTGGTGTATTACTTGGCCATTGGCATGGATCATCCGACAGATAATCCCCACTTCTATATGCACATGTATGGCATTATGGACATTTTGGTTCCATTTTTTTTCACCCGAATTGTCAAAAAAAATTGGCTAACAACCTCAGTTACTTTGGGCAGAGTTAGAGTGGACATTTTTTTAATTGAGTTGACACTTGACAATCTTGAATATGGCGTTCTCTACTAAGTGAACGGTCTGTTGGCCCAGTGGAATACCTAAGAGGGAGGGTGAATGAGATAGTATTAAAAATTATTCTAAATAATAACACTTTAAAAATCAAAAAATTAATTTTATTCTAAAATTAATTATTATCTTTATAGTAGCGGATATGTGTAATAAGCTCTAAGTGCACACCCAAACAATACAAGATAAAATAAAGGAAATAAGCAATGCAGTATAGACCGATATATCCTGGTTCACCAAGCTATTTTTGGCTAATCCAGTCCTTCGAATTCCACGAAAATTCGCACCCATTAAACTCAATATTCCTTTACAGATAGGAACTGAACCCTTACAATGATTATTTTACAGTCTCAAAATCAACCTTTACAAAATCATTTTCACAAGTTAAGGAAGAACCTCAAAATTACTACATCAATCTCTTTACAAGAAGAAAGTGAAACCGACTACCCTTTAATTAAATACATCAACAGTATTTAATCCGTCACACTACTCACCAATATAAATTGATAAGTAAATTATCTCACTCGGAATTTCTACCGCCCCAGATAAATTAAAACTCGATTAATATCCAAAAACTAATGATAGAAATATGTGAGATAGTCAAAATTTGATTTTTAACCAAATATGGGTAGCACGTAATTTAGCACGTAATCAAATTTAAGAAATTGTTTATAAAATATTTTGTACAATAAAAATCAGAAATAATTTCTAAAGATCAATTTTTTAAAAATTAAACAAACAATGCAAAATAGAAAGTAATTGGAAAGATCTCACCCGGAATCCACTAAAAAATAATTAGAACGTAGTTACTTCAGATTTGGTAGTAACAATGATTAATAGCCAATGATTTTCAAGATTGTCTCATAGAATAGTTTTCATAAAATCTCAGTATGATATCTCTCAGAAAAACTCATGTCACACCCCACCCCGGACACCCGTTACTTGTGGGGCCGGCGTGACGTCGACACGACATTACTCAGGCGACAAACCAACTAGAAAGCGACGATATGCATTCAGAATTATACAAATAATCAAAATACAAGTTATAAACATCTTTCCAAGCAGAGACACACCCGTCCCTGCAATCCCTTCTAGAACAGCAAAAGGAAAAAAAAAAAAAAACGATGAACCTTTCCTAGGTTCGCCTCAGGCGGCACTTCCCGAAAATTTTAACTCCTTGCTATACCATCGACGGACTCTACCCCGTGCCAGTAGGGGACCGACTCCTAGCCATTTCACCTGCGAGTGTACTGCCTTCTCAATAAAAACATTCTTATTTAATAATAATAGTACCTTCTAGATAACACAATATTTACACATGGATTCAGCATAAGCACCATATATGCAGTAAAAATGAAGTAATATATACATAAGTTCCATTTTCATAATCATGCAGTATAAATATCATACCAATCGACTGAAATAATAATAAATTACCCAATATAAACAAAACATCACACCCCAAACCACAACGCACACTGGCTAGCCATGATGATCGTTTTAACCTCACGATCGGGAGTTTGTAATGGTACCGTACCATCCGTAGGATATGCCTTCCTAGGAACACCCATTACTCCGCCGAAGCGGATAATCACTGCGCAATACAAACGTCTAACATCACTCCGCCGAAGCGGATCAACATCACTCAATAATAGTGTCTAATCCCCACATAATTTTTTTCTAAAAGCTTCTAATTAAATACAATCAGTTTCCATCATATATATATATATATATATATATATATATATATATATATATATATATATATATATATATATATATATACACAAATAATTCGGCGAGAAGACAATACACTCACCTCGTTTCTGGCGCTACAAAAATCTCACTATCCAAAGCTTACCGAGGTGTTGGCGTTTGCGAACCTAGCAATGATAGGGTCTAAGTTAATATTTCATGTAAAATCACCTAGGCATGTAAGGCAAGCCCTAAGTTCCGCATTTTCCATTTCCCATATTTTATCTATGAGATTTGTTATTATTCTTAATAATTTTATTCTATTATTTATTACATAAGAAATCCCGTAATATGAATGATTCCACATTTATTACTCCGGTTACAAAGATTTTAGGCTAAGATTGAATTTTAACAAACTAAAATAAATTTAACGGCAAATGAGATCCTTTCCGGGTTATTCATGGGCCGCAAAAAGGGTTTTCATTTGAAGTGGAATTTTCCCCCTTTTTCTGGGGTCAGTTGTGCAATTTTTCCTTCTTTTTTTTTTTTTTTTTCTCTGTTCTATTTTCGGTTCTCCCCGACGGCCGGTCTTTCTCTCTCTACCGCTGCCGACCACCGGAAACTTACCGACCCAACTCGTTACACTCATGAATGCATACAACCATCAATTAATTGGAGAAATACATATAAATACTCACCTGCCCGACGATCCGCAACTCCGCTCACCGGCGATGCTAACATGCGCATGGCCACTCCGTCGACGAACCACGCCACCAGCCGCGCCAATCTCTCTCTCTCCCTGGAATTGTTTACACTGCCCACACGACCACGCTGTCGGAGGAAGATCGATCCAAGAAAAATCGATGACCCCTCCGCTCCGGTTTTCTCTCTCTTTCTAGAATTTTCGGGTTTTCCTTTCTTCTCCGATTCTCCTCACTTCAGTGCATGTAGGAGGGTTTTTAACACATGAAATTAGTAGCTAAATAGATTCTGAGCTTGCCACGTTGTCCCTCGATCTCCCCTCATTGGCCGATGGATCGCCATCCGTTTGTCGTGTGGGTATAAACATTTATATATATATAAAAAAAAAAGTTTAAATTACACTTTTCTCCCCTCATTTTCTTTAGGTTTCTTATTTTGATAAGTTTAAGTTTTAAAAGTTCCAAAATTATAATTTTGCCCCTAACATTTTTTTACTTTTGATTTCTAATTGCCACTTTAAATCTCAAGTTTAAATTTTTGCGTTTCTAAATTTCTAATTTGACCCCCAACTTTTAATTTGGGTTTTTATCAATAAAATGTTTACCCTAAAATTCTCTAACATTCTATAATGCGGTTATTTATGACGTACACTCTACAACTTAGGTTTTACAGCTCAAGTATGATATCTTGATTTCCTAATCTCTCTTAACCATTCTTAATGATATGAAAATCGCAGGTCTATATATATGAGATATAAATCACATTTCTAACGGTAAATTCTCATATATCATGACACTTAAATGCTCTTTTAGACCCCTTATATCATTATGACTTTATTTTGGTACAATTCACTTAATTATAGCTTTTAAATCTATCAATTAAGTCCTCCAAATATTTCTCAATCTCAATTAAATAAAATAGAAAAAATTTTATCTATCAAATTGAGAAACATTAAAACTTAATGAACAAAATCAATAGGAAATAAATAATAGGTGTAACATATCTTAAATATCATAAAATCCCTAAAATTTCTCACAAATCCAACAAAAAATGGCTACTTTTAGATATGAATTCAGAATCTTCAATATCCTAAAACTGCGCCATCAGTCGACCAATCAGTCGACCGCTCGATTTAGGATGTAGCCAAGTCAAGAATTTTGTACCCATCGGTCGACCTATCTGTTGACTTAGAGATTCAGAGAGTTTCATTTCTCTTAACCGGTCGACCTTCCTGTCGACTTAGAGATACAGAGAATTTGCCTTATACGCTTCGGTCGACTTAAGAATATTGGATCTCTTTTCTAAACTCGTTTTTAATACATTCTCATTTACGTTTTTGCCCCTTTAACCACTTTCTTTTCTTAATTAGCTCCACTAAATACTTAGCTTCAATTTTAATCAATTATAAATATTTCTTTTTCAATTTACACATAAGAGCAAATATTTCAGCTAATTAGGATCCTATTAAAAACACACATATTTATAAAATTCATTTAAAAATATTTTTGTATCGTGTGTGATCCTAATTGGGATATTAAGAGTTGAAATTTAAATCTGAATTGTTTTCCCTAGGTTCTTCAAATTATCCAAAAAGGTTCGGTAGATTGAATTGGGAAACCTTGGCATCCTATATCGATCAGTTGACCAACCATAGAAGGGTCGATTGACTGATTAATTAGAACCCCAAAATGGAATCCTGAATCAGTCGATCAACCGATCGCGAAAGGTTGGTTGACCAATCGATCCAGAGTCAGAAATGCCCCTTTACTAAATCGGTTAACCGATTCAACCCTAATTCAACCAGATCCGATTTTAATCCCAATTTTGATCATGATTCATCGATTTTAGAAAACTCAAAACATAAAAGTTGTAGATTTTGTTTTTAGATTTTCACAGAATTTTGAATCACCTCAATCGCAATTCGTATGAGAAGGTTATGGCCGAAATATGAACACCTGTCAAAACTGTCCAAACCCTCTCTGAACAGATCGATTGACCGACTTGTCCAGATCTAGTTCGGTTCTTATGTTTCTACAGCAAAAAAATCCCAAAAAATCCAAAAATTATGGTTTTTTTTTTTGTTTTTTTTTTCTTTAGATTCGTAATATTTAGCAAAAAATTATATAAATCATGCAAAACACATAATGAATCTTAATGTTTTCTCCCACTATTTTCACGAATAAGCAAACTTTAATAGAGAAAACACAAACTCTAAAATTCTATGAACTTGAAAAAAAGTCAAGAACCCTAATGATTTAACATGAAGTAGGCTCTGATATCACTTGTTGGGATTTTAATCCCTATAGGTCTGAATCTGTAAGATCTTGATTTTTTTTAAAATGTATTTTAGCACATTTAGAAATAACAGGATAAATGGTGTTATTTATTAATTAAACTTAAAATTTTAGGGGTCAATTTGAAATTTGCAAAATATTAAAAATTTGAATTTGGGTCTAACTAAGAATTTAAAGAAAGTTAAGGGATAAATAAGGTAATTAAGGAAAAAAGATTAACATATATGCATATATACAAACACACACAGGTAAGGCTGCTGAGATCATTCCGTCATCACGATCGGAGAAACGGGACGTGGCGAGGCAGGGATCAAACTCACGCCACTTCCTTCATGCATATATATAGGTATAAGCACTATATAATTGTCACGAAACACAATGAAAATTGACACGAAACGCAAAGAGGAAGATCAAACAGAGTAGAGAGGAGAGACAGAGAATCGGAGGTGGCGTCGTTGGTCGACGGAGAGTGATCGGCCGCAGGAGATGTGGGTCTGTGTGTGTGTGTGTGTTCGGGGTGTGTGTGTGTGTGTGTGTCCAATTGACGCAAACATATGGGTGTGTTGCTCCGGCCACAGGTGCGTCGCTGGAGTGGGTAGAGAGAGAAAAAAGTTCGGTCCGGCGGTATGGGCAGTCTGTTGACGGGTGATCATCGCTAGAAGTTGGTTGGCTGTGCAAGTGGATTTCATTGATCATTGTGCTGAGAGGGTGTATTCTGATCGGGGGTGGTAGTGCGTGTTTTGATCGTCGCCGGAGCGGAGAGAGAGAAAGGGCCTGACGTTGCCTTGTTGTTAGTGGCGGTAGTGCCATGTTTCATCGTATGTGTATGTCTGTTGTATGTGTGTGTGTTTTAGAGGTCGCCGGAGGTTCGCCGACGGTGAGTTTAGAGAGAGAAAGTAGCGTGTGTGTGTGTTACTGTGGGTGTCGTGTGGGCGGATGGTGGGTGTGCATGAGGGGTAGACGTGGTGGTGTGTGGGTTCGGTTGTCCGGTGGTGCAGGTGTTCGGTTGGTGGGACGGCGAGACGTGATCGACGGTGAGACCTCGTTGGCGGCAGCATGTCAGGGAAACAGAAAACAGTAACGCAAAACAGAAAAGGGAAAAAAAAAAGAAAAAAGAAGAGGAAAAAGAAAAAAAAAAAAAAAAAAAAAAGGGAAAAATTGTAGAAACCACCCCAGGAAAATCCAAAACCCATTTCGTGGTCGCCAAACGTTTCGGAAACAGGTGAAACTTCAATCGATTATTAATTCTCGTTAAATTAAATTTTAGTTAGTGTTATAAATCCTAAAATCATAATAATTTCGTGATAATTAATTAATTTTAAGTACGTGGTACATAAAATTAGTAACGATTCGAAATATAGGGTCTGTATTGCATGATTAGGATATTTTAGATAAGATATTAATTTAGACTCTGCCACTATTAGGTTCGCAGGCACTGGCATCCAGATAGAGTGCAGTTAGTGCCAGTTTTGCAAAACGGATATCGAGGTGAGTGTACTGTCTTCTTACCAAACTATTTTTCTATGTATATATATGAGAAAATATGTGGTTACTTAAATTGTATGAATTTATAAATGATATGGATCAAGCAGGATTTGGGTGAGTTGATAAACTGGATTTTTGGAAGATTTCGATGGTTTCCAAAATGAAACTGAAAATGAATTTTTGTTGAATTTGGTAAAATCAGACGGTGTTTTTAAAAAGAAATAGAAAATATTTGTTTTCCTAAAAATGTCTGGTTTTCAAAAGGAAAATAAAGGGTCGAAAAGTAGTTTTGAAAGAATCAGACGTTTTCTCTAAAAAGAAAAGTGAAAAATATGCTTTTGGACTTTAAAGTTGGTTTAGAAGAAAAGAAATAGATGTGGTGATTTGACGATATTTATTGAGTTGTGATTCGATGATACTGTAGTTGATTTGACAATGCCCTAGTATTTATCTATTTCGGTAGAGTGAGATTATCCGCTTCGGTGGAGTGATGTTTATCTGCTTCGACAGAGTGATGTTAGACATTTATACTGCACAATGATTATCTGCTTCGGCGGAGTGATGGGTGTTCGTAGAAAGGCATATCCTACGAATGATATGGTATCGTTGCAAACTCCCGATCGTGAGGTTAAAACGATCACTAGGGCTGGCCAGTGTGTGTGTGTTGGAGGTGTGTGTTTGAGATTAGTGCTTGAGATGTGGTGTTTTATGTATATTGGTTAATTTGATATTATTTATTATGATGATTGGTATGATTTTATACTAGAAAAAAATTGGATGGAACTTATCTATATCGCTTTATTTTCATTGCCTATATACTTGTGCTTGATCCATACTAAATTGTGGAAATATTTGGAACTTATAAATATTTTAAAAATATTTTACTAAGAAGATAGTACACTCGCAGGTATAACAGTTAGGAGTCGGTTCCCTACTGGCACTAGGTAAAGCTACATGATGGAGTCATATAAGCGATTGAGAGAAACTATCAAAGGCGAACCTATGAAAGGTTCTTGGATAAATACTTTTAGTTAGAAAATAGAATTTGGGACGGGTGTGTCCCCCATAACATACGTTTGTATTATACAGTGGATGTATATTGTCATTAGATTGATTTATTTTGGGATTTCAGGTGATGTCATGTTGTAATCACGCCAGCCTCGGAATGACGGGTGTCCGGAACAGGTTGTGACAGAATCTATCACACCTAAATTAACATGTCAAATCACCAAGAATTCTAATGTACACATAAATTATGTACCTAGATCCATTATGATTAATTGACTACTGATACGGAATTTTGTGACAATTGATCACGAGAAGAACACGGATTAAGCGGGTACGTGGTCTTCCTCAACCAAATCTCTGAAGTTCCTCACTGGGATTAGTGATTCACTTTTAGAAGGGGAAAAGTAAGCCGTCAAGACGATTTAGTATTATTGGGGACCATAACCCTAATATCATCTATTTATATGGTGTGATTAGGGTTATCATAATCCCCTAATCACCCCAATAGTTTCCGGTGTCTACTCATTTAACTCACATTGTTTTGAGTAGTCTACGGGCTTTCCCAAATTAATTAGATTACTTAATTTTAGCCCATTAAATTTAAATAGTAAATATAATTGTGTTAATAATGTGTTGCCCAAAATTAGATTCAAAAATAAAATTTCCTAACAAATTCCACACCGACAATTGAATTAATTAACAAATTATTTAATTAATGCTCCATTTGATAATGCTTTTTTTTTTTTTTTAAGTATTTTTTTTTAATTTTTAAGTAAAAAATAAATTATAACGTGCCATTTGTTTAGCATATAAAAAAAATACTTAAAAAAATGAATTTAAGTAATTTTTTAAGGATTTTATATTCAAAGAAAAGATATCAATGGAAATCCATGAACTACGAACTCTCCATGTATTTTTTTTTTTTTTTTTTTTTACAATCATTTATGATTTTTTTTAAAGAGATCTCTCATGAGGATAATACTGAAATATAATATCCACACATGCCTTTTATTTTTATAGGTAAAAGTAATTTTTTGTTAAATCAATTTTTTTCTTATAAAAACTAATTAAAGAACATTATTAAATTGTGACTAAGTGAGGTTAATTAAAAAAAAAAAAAGTAACCACTTAAAAATATTAATGGTCAATATTTTAAATAACGTAGACATGCTTTATCATTTATTAAACTATAAACTTTTATCATTAAACTTTAACCATTTGAAAATATAGAGAAAATTAAGTACAACCAATTTTTTTTTTTTGAGAGATAAAATTTTTAAAAATGAAAAAAATAATAAAAATACCAACTTAAGGATCAATTCAACACTTAACAAACTAAACACTTAAATTTAAAAAACTAAAATTCAACACATAATTTTAAATTTTATCAAGTGGGCTCATTTGATATGAACGCCCATACCTTTTTTTTTTTTTTGGTACATAGACGAAATTAGACTCTAAGGAGTAAGGACACCTATCAAAAGCTTTTGTTTTCATTTCAGCGAGAATGAGGTCGGTCATTGTTTCGGATGGGTTCTCTATCATTTTTAGCTCCGTTTCACTTTTGACTCCCTTGTTGGCAAGTAAATCTACACGACTATTATTTTTTTTAGGGTAACCTGAAGAGTCTAGTTGTTGTTAAAAATGAATCTCTTCCAATCTTCCACTCAACACTTGGAAGCGATGCATCATCCGACTATCCTCTACAATAAGTGTAACCTCCTTTGCACAATTTGTTTGGTCGACAACTATCAGGAACTTCCTGTTCGAAGCAATTCGGAAGGATAATTAGAGAGTAAAAGTTATAGTTTAGTCAGTGGGGGTAGAAATGATGTACCAAAAAAAAAGAGTAGTTGGGGGTAGAAATGATGTACCAAAAAAAAAAAAGTAGTTGGGGTAGAAATTATTTGAATGGAAATTTTCTCTAAAAAGTTTTTTTAAGTTAATCTCAATTATTCAAGTTTGCCTAAATACTATCAATTCTTAACAAAATAAATAAATACCGTTGTAATTTATTAATAGATGTGTTGTTAGTATAAAATAACAAAAAAAATTAGATTTGTATAAAAAATAAAATAAAATTGGTCAATAGTTCCAAATAGAGAGTTGAATCAATAATTTATTTTAATTTAATTTTAACTTGAGTATAAATCTCTTAATTATATTTTAACATGTGTTTTAGTCTCATAATCAATGCTCACTTATATCTCTAATAAAATATTTTTAATTAAAGTTTGCATCGTCTGTTGCCTGTGCCACCCTCTATCACCACCCTCCACCACTGACCATCGGACCTCAGGTCTTCAATTAACGGAACTTTTTTAATTACGTGTAACTATTTTTTTCTGTGTATTTTTCAGTTCCATTTTTTAGTATAGTTTTAGTTACATTTTAGTATATTTTGTAGTTGTACTCACATAATTTTCTAGCGAACGATAATCGAAAAAATTATTGAATATGACTAAAAATAATGTTACCAAAAAAATTGAATAGAACTAAAAATAATTCCGTCGATTTGTGATCGGAATTTTGGGGACAGAACGTTGTTAGAATCCGACTGTCGGCGGCGGTGAAATGGCTATTTGTGACACAACTCTAATTAGAATATTAATATTTATACAAATTCTAATGAATGAGATTAAAATTAAAGTGATTATTTAGTTTGAGAATTTTTTATCAATTTGATATTATTATTAAGGATGATCATATCATTTAAGCAAAATTAGGAGATTTGTATTGAAGAGAATCCCATTTCAAGCAAAATTAAGAAAGATTAGAGTGTAGTATTAAGAAAAAGGCCCTAATTAAGTTCAATGATTGCTCTGGAGATATTGAATGAAGTGGAGGAAAGTTGAGGAGATGGGAATAGTCAATGAGGGTGGACAATAAAGAGGATTTGTTTTATGTGGAAAAATCTTATCGGCTGCAAAGGACATTACTGCCCTTAATTCAATTATTAGACAATATATATATTTCAATTTTTGAGTCCTTTGGAATAATTAAATTGAACATGAAGTAATTTAAGTTTGAGTTAAAGCAGTTAAGTGATTTTTGAAAGATCAGGAGTTCGGGCTTACAAAAAAATATTTGTTGAAAAAAATAGTTACAAAATTCCGAATAAAATTAGTCTCATACTTTGCAAGTGTAGGAACACCCGTTAATATTTAAAAAAAAGTAGAAGTTATGATTGGATTGACCCCTTCCATTCAAGGGGCAAAGCCATTGCCCATTGGCTAATAGCCAGTGCCCACCACACACTAGTGAGTGTGCAAAACATGTTGACTGGAGACCTTTTACAACTTGACTTTGAGACTTTTGACTTTACTATTCAAATTTTGAAATGAGTAGGGTCCACAAAAAAAAAAAAAAATTAAGTTGCGTTTGGATAAGGGATTTGATCAATTCAAGCGATTTGTGAAATGAAAAAATTTCAAAATCTTGAATTTTGAAAGCCCTTCATTTCACAACTCTCTTATTTGGATAATTGTTTGAATTGAAATATTTGAATAAAGGATTCAATATTTGATTCTATTTTTTTATCAAGAACAAATCAAAACTAAGAACAAATTTAAGAACAGAGAACAAAATCAAGAATAGGAAATCGAAATCCAAGAACCAAGAACAAGAATAGGAAATCGAAATCCAAGAACCAAGAACAAGATATCAAAATCAAGAACAGAAAATCAAAATCTAGGTCATCATCGTTGAAATCCAGTTTGTTGTTGTTAAAGAAATCCAGTTCGTCGTTGTCGAAGAAATCAATTCTGTTCGTCGTTCAAGTAAAAACCCATTTGGACCCTAAATTGAGAACCTTAAAATTGGAACCCTAAATTGAGACGACGACGAACCACGAACCATCAATTGGAACCCTAATTGCCGCTACCACTGAACCACGAACCACCGACGACAACGAAGACGAAGCTGAAGACGACGAACGAAGAAGAAGACGAAGCTGAAGACCACGAACGAAGCTGAAGACGACAGCTACGACGAATAGACGACAACAAACGAAGAGAAGAAGAAGACAATGACGAAGATGGACGAAGAAGATGGCGAAGACGAAGAAGAACGAAAAAGACAGTGACGCTGCTACGATTTTCGAAGGCAGAAGCAACGAAGATGAATGACCGATAAAATTGAAAAAATAAATGTTAAAAATTTATAATCATTGAATTTTAAAAATTGATGTATTGAATTTATTAAGGGATAAATTGATTAAATAATTTTTAAAAAATCTATATAGTTTTCATCTTTATATCGATATAAATTTTTTAATTTTAAAATTTGATCACTTAAAATGTCTTTCCTTAATTTACCTTTTTTTTTTTTTTTGGTAGTACTTTCTCTTTATACATTTTTTATTCTCTGATTTGGTCAATTTTTACCACCTTCCTTTCCTATTATTTTGTCTAAAATCACAAATTTCCTATCATTTGCTAAATATTAGTTAATCTCCTCAACCATCTTTTTTTTTTTTTTTTTTGTAAAAAGACACAAAGACAATAATTAATACACACACACACACACACACACACATATATATATATATATATAGTTCTTGACAAAATAAATATATATAAAAAATTTAATTTCTGAAAACAGTACGGTTGAAACTTATTTACAGAATCAAAGTAAAACGCAATACGGTTCTGCGTTTTTCAAAAAATGCATTTTCAAAATGCGTTTTTAAAATATTGGGGCTGAGTTAAAAACGCAAAATCGATTTGCGTTTTTAAAGAAACGCAAATCGGTTTTGTGTTTTTCAAAGGGCAAAAAAAAAAAAAAAAAAAAAGACAAAAACACATTCGTGTTCTGCGTTTTTAAAAACACAGAACACGAATGCATTTTTCAAAACCAAAAGAAAAAAAAAATGAAAAGCAAAAACGCAGAACACTTCTGCGTTTTTAAACCTGATTGCCCTACCACCCACCATTCTTCTTCCTCATTTGCTGGGTGCATTTTCACTAGGGTAAAAAAAAACAGAAGGGAAAAATTACAGTGAACCAGTTCTGCCGCTCCGCCGATCTGCCGCCATCGCCGTCGCTTCTCCGGTCGTCGTCTGATTGCTGCGTCCGTTTCACTGAGGGGTAAAAAAAAAAAAAAAGGTTTTTTATAGTGAACCAACTCCGCCGATCTGCCGCTGTCGCTTCTCCGGCCGTCCGGTCGTCGTCTGTCGGGTATGTGTGTGTGTATACGAGATGTATGTTATATGATTTTTTTTTTTTATTTTGCATTTTTTTAAATTTTTTTTTCGAAAATGTAGATATATCGGCCCTCTGTCGCCGTCACCCACTCATCCGCCGCCGATCTAGCTCCTCCACCGCTGTTCGTCTCATTTTGGTTAGTAAACCAATTTTTATTTTTATTTTCGATTTTTTTGTAATGTAGATCTAGGTTTATATAATTTGGAAATAGTTTTTTCGTAATGTAGATGTAAAACTGTTTTTTTCTTTTGGGGTTTCGTTTTTTTTTTTTTCCTGATTTTTTCTTTTGGGGTTTCGTTTTTTTTTTTTTTTTTTCCTGATTTTTTCGGTTTTATTTTGTGTGTATGTGTGTGTGTGTGTGTGTGTGTGTGTGTGTGTGTGTATAGAAGGATTTTGGTTTTTATGAAGTAGATTGGACAATTTAATTTTTTTTAGTAATATAATTGATAATCGTATTATAATACGTTAAATGTTTTATTTTGATTTGTGAAATTGTAGTTGTTTGAAATGGAGAATGTTACATTATATTTGTATTGGGGTGGAAAGATATTGGAAAGAACTGAATTTGGAATGTCATATAGCATGTCTACGGTCAAATCGTTGGATGTTTGTCGGGGGATTACGTTAAACGAATTAATTGCGATGTTACGACCATATATCTTCGAGGATGGAGTTGATGGAACTTTAAAGTTACAATGTAGGTTGCCGATAACTACTATTGGTCCTGGGAATTATAGACACATGTTGTATTCAATCGGTGACGACGCGGCATTAGACCATGTGCTTCAATTACCTCTTAGGGTGCCCTCACTACTTGGTGTTGAGGTGTATGTGGAGGTAGAACGAGCTTTTAATCACGCTTCAATATTTTCTTTTCAATCTGGTCTTTTTACCCAATTTTTAAGTCAAACTTTCAATCTTCATGTGTACCGCGTTATCTTTTATGTTTAACCCTCAAGTTGTTCAATCCAGTTACATTCATCGATCACCTTACATTCTTGAAGAATATCATCCCCACACAGTGATTGATCATGATTCAGGCACCAGTTCTACCGCTCCACTGCACGAGAATGTGGAGGGTGGGACGAATACAGTCGATAGTTTTCACGATGTCAAACAAACAGAGTTAGATGGTGCTTTTGTGTTAGAGGAAAATGAGAATGGTGGGGATGAAGATGAAGATATGGATGTCGAGCCGACAATGAAAGGGAGTGAACAATTACCATTACACAAGATTCCTTCATTCTATAATCAGTTGGAATGGGGTGATGATGATGATGATATGGCAAAGTATGAGCCAAAGTTGCGAAAGAATTTTTGGACCCCGGAAATGGACGAATTTAATTGTGGCATGGTCTTTAAGGACAAGAAACATATTCAGAATACCGTGAAATATTATCATGTAATGAAAAATAAAGAGTATCGTGTGGTGGAGACGAACCAGAAAATTTGATCGATTAAATGCAAGCATGGTTGCGGGTGGCGGATGCGGGCGACTCTAAAATAGAGTCACGAAATATTCCAGATTACGCAGTACAACGGGCGACACACGTGTTTCTATAATCATACGGCATTGGATCATGGAAACTTGGATTCGGGTGTCATTTCTGACATGATACTTGGACAGGTCGAAGAGGATCCAGAAGTGAAGATGGATGTTATCGTTGCATCCTTGAAAGAGTCTCGGGGATTCACTATCTCCTACCAAAAGGCTTGGTTGGCTAGATCTAAAGCCATCGAGACCTTGTTTGGCGATTGGGATAAATTGTATCGAAAGTTGCCGAAATTCATGTCGGCATTGCAGCACTTTAATCCTGGGATAATTGTCGAATGTAGTATTGTTCCGACTGCTGCAGCTGGTTATTCGACATGGTATTTTGGGCATTCGAACCTTCTGTGGTCAGATGGAGATATTGTTGACCTGTCCTCACAATTGACGGGACCCATCTGTATGGTAAGTACGAAGGAAAGATCTTGATCGCTATTGGGATGACACCGTCTAATAAGTGTTATCCTATGGCGTTCGCGGTGGTACCGACGGAGGACCACCGCTGTTGGTCTTGGTTTATTTTGATGCTGAAGCGCCATATTGTTAAAGACTGGCCAGAGGTCACGTTGATATCTGACAGACAGACTGGCATTCTTAGTGCAGTAAGAACTTTATGGCTTAATCAATCGAACGAGCCCACTCGGTATCATCGATTTTGTTTGCGGCATCTTTGTAGTAATTTTAATAACATCTTTAAAAATCAACAACTAAAAGATCTTGCATGGAATGCGGGTGCTGCAATACAAGTTTGAAAGTACAACGCTATCATGGAAGAGATTGCGAAAATAAAAATGGGGGCATATACATGGTTGGATAACGTAGCCAAAGATAAATGGACCAGGTCACACGATAATGGTAAACGTTGGGGCGTGTTGACGACCAATTATGCCGAAGTATTCAACAACTGTTTGAAAGGTGTAAGGAATGTCCCAATTACAGTTGCCGTTTCAATAACTTTCTATAGGTTGGTCAAATACTTTGATCTCGATCAATAGGAAGCTCTAAAGGATATGGCCATGGGTTTGGGATACGTAAAACATGTTGTTGAGAAAATTCAGAAATCCCAAGCGAAGTCTAAAACATACGACGTCCAAATATTCAATCGGTAAGGTTTTTTAACTTGCAATTTATTAATTAGTAATATATATTTTTTAACTAATCATCTAATTTGATTTATAAATATATTTAATAATAGGGAGAATGCACGTTACCACGTGAAAACGAGAAAGACGTTGTCCGGTGGTATTGTACACACAAAGTTACTTTAGGTGATAACCCTGATTGTACTTGTGGGAAATATAAGACTTTCAGATATCCATGCTCACACATGCTTGCGGTGACGGAGTATTGTGGCACAGATGTGTTTCGCTACATCGCTGATGAGTACACAATAGCTAACTTGCTGAAAGTTTGGGAGTTATTATTTGAACCGATCATTCACGAGGACCATTGGCCGATGGTTAACTTTCCGATCCTTCTTCCTAACAAGAATAGGCTTCGAGTTGTGAAGCGCGGACGACCTAAATCCACTTGCATTCGAAACGAAATGGATGTGTCGCAACGGACAATGACAAATCGGTGTGGGTTGTGTTCACAAACTGGTCATGATAGGCGAACATGTCCATCCCGACCCCAATGAGATAACAATTGTAATGGAGACAACAATTTTTATTTTTTATTTTTAATTTATTTTATGGTTGGAACAACATTCGTATTGTGTTGTATTATATTGTCGTTTAGTATATTGTGTTGTAATATATTTCGTATATTACTACTTCATATTTTAGTTTCAGATTATTGTTGCTATGGCTGAGTCTGGTCCCGTCGATCAGTCGTTGCTTTATTTGCAGAGAGACCACAGATCTGGGAATGTCTGGGAAGAACGCGGAGTGCAGGTTATATTAAAAAAATATTTACCTAGTCTATTGAATTTTTTTTTATTTAGTAATTTTTAAATTAATTGTCTTTTAATTTATATTTTAGCATTCTTCTCGGCTTGACTGCTCCGAAGCAGGACGGTTTCCAGGGGAATGGACGAACCATGTTCCTAGTCGTGTGGTACAATTAATACAAGCCGTTGGATTTTATGGAGCTTTTTGGTTAAAGAAAAAACCATTAGACCACGCATTGATTATGGCGTTGGTTGAGAGATGGGGTCAAGAGACGCATACGTTTCATCTATTGACTGGTGAGATGACAGTGACACTGCAAGACGTAGCAGTGTTATTTGGGCTGCCCGTGAACGGACGACCAATTACCGGGTCTGATGACACATTACCGACTGTACGTTGGCAGGAACTTTGCCAAATCCTCCTCGGTCGCACACCTCCAGAGGAAAAAATCAAAGGTGGTTGTCTGAACCTGAAATGGTTACAGTCCACTTTCGATCGTGTACCCGCCGACGCCGATGAGGGCATTATGCAGTGTTACGCTAGGGCGTACTACCTGATATTGATCGGGACAATATTAATGCCTGATAAATCTAATAATTTGGTTAAGTTAGCGTACTTACCACTGTTGCGCGATATGTCTGAGTCGCATCAGTATAGTTGGGGCAGTGCCACTTTAGCAGTACTGTATCGAGAGCTGTGCAAGAGATGTCGTAAGGAGACCAAAAAAATTTCGGGACCCTTATTTTTATTACAGTGTTGGGCATGGGAACAACTCCCGAGACTAAGGCACGTGTTTCTCTCTACTACTAGCGATTGGATGGGTGACCTATAGATAGGGGACATGAGATTCCCAAGTGCCCCTTGGGGGTCTCGGTACGTTATTATATAATAAATATTTACGCAATTCAAATATTTCATTTTATATAGTAATAATTAATTTTTATGGCTGCATACAGTTGGAAAGTATCATTCAATTTGGATAACGAGCCGATGCACGTATTGATTATGTATCGTGATCAATTAAATCGTCTACAGAATTATGAGGTCAGTTATAGATTTACGTAAGATGTTACTGATGTTTTATTTATGATTATATTTATTATTTAATTAATTTATTTGTATATTGTTTGCAAGGTGATTTGGATGCCGTATCCAACTGACCTCTTGGACCAATTACCACAATATTGTCGGGATGGCCAAGAAATTCGAATGACGTTTGTGCCCCTAATATGCTACGAAATTGTAGAGTACCATTACTCTCATCGTACGCTACAACAGTTTGGATTTTGCTAAGAAATTCCATGGCTGAGCGACACATATAAAGATATGCATTTAAATAGCCGGAAGGGAAAATTTGGTATAGACTGGTCGATAGTGCACGGGGCACATATACGGGCATGGGATAGTCGGCGACCACCAAATTTGAGTAACCTTCAGGCTGGTACAGATGTCTTTGATGATTACATGCCCTGGTATTGGGGAGTCACAAGGCGGTTCATAGTGAACCCATCTTACCGACCGAACTTCCGCTATCATGCAGTAGGAGGTCGTCCGACGATAGAGGTATAATTTAATTATAACATATATTTATTATTTTGTGTAATGTTCATTTACTTAGGATTAACTTTATGTTGCAGGAACTAGATATTTCAGACCTGATGCGAATGAGTGAACTTGCAATTTAAACAAGATAACCAAGAGATTTTGAACGGGTTACATACTTATCGCACGGCATTTGTTCCCGTGCTATCGTCGGCAGTTGCCACACCAGATGCCGAGTCCGGGACAGGAACGCGTAGGAGATCCGCTGTTGGATATGCGAGATCCGCTGTTGGATGACGACGCCAGTGCCGGACCATTTACCTACGGGATGGATAATTTCTTTTCAGATTATGGTACCGAACTGGGTGTTAGTTGCGGATGGTCAGTGGATAACACATTTGTCACCCCGATGATGGATGTTCCATCATCGAACTCAATATCTGTTCCTAGTGTGACACATGGTGTACCCAGAGGAATTCAAAGACGCGTGTCGCCGGTCCCATGGGAGCGAAATGATGAACATTTGTTGCTCATCGTGGAGGAACCAACATATCCATCTACTATGGACTTGGGACACATTACTCAAGTTGATCATCTCCAGACAGATGACACCGAAGAACTTCCACTTCCTTTACGACGGCAACGGAGAAACATTAAACGTAGGGGGTATGGTACATAGAAACCCAATGACTACATGTATTATAATTTGTAGAAATGTATTATATGTTCACATGTAATTTTATTTTCATTTCAATTAGTGTAATTTTTTTTAAAAAAAACGCATATATTATTTTCGTTTTTTTTGGAATCATTTCACACTAATCACAAAATGGTTCTTCTAAGCCAAATATGAATGAGAAAAATGGTGGGAAAACGGCAAAAAAAACAAAACTCTCTTGAAAAAAAAAGAAGCAAAAACGCTCTTGAAAAAAAAAAATACATGTCAGAAATGAACTGTGATTGCTGAAAAAAAAAAAAAAATCACAACCGCACTGCAGTAAGCGATACTCTCTCTCTCTTTTTTTTTTTTTTTTTTAAAAAAAAAAAAACGCAGAAGCTTTCTGCGTTTTTCAAACATTATTTATTTTTATTTTTTTCTGTTTTGGAAAACGCAAATCCCTTTTGCGTTTTCATCCGGACCGCCCGCCAGTTGAAACCACATTTCGGAAATGCGTTTTTAGAAAAATGCAAATCGAAAGTGCATTTTATCTCACTCCTGTAAATAAGTTTCACCTCTATTATTTTCAGAAATTAAGATGGCGTTTGGTAACCGTTTCTGTTTCGATTCCAGCAGTGAGATGGGAATGGGATGGGATGGGATAAGAATTTTGTTTTCTTTTTGGGAGTAGAATCGCGTTTGGTAATGATAATTTTTTTTTTTTTGTTTTGGGAAGGGAATTGTGTTTGGTAACGATTTTATCCTAAAATCTTTTTTTTTTTTTTTTTGGCCTGACGGCGGTGCTCCGGCGCCGCCCGGCCGGCGCTCCGGCAAACGGCCAAAGACGGTTCTCCGGCGTCGGAGATGGCGATGCCCCCCGCCGGTGGTGGCGCCGGCGACGCCGGCCGGAAGATAATGGCGCCGTCACCGGCGACTGCCGAAAGTGGCCGAAAAATTTCCGGCCGGACGGTGACCGGCGACGGTCGCCGGAGATGACCGTCGGCGGCGGAGGATGGCAGCGGGACGGTGGCCGGCGGTGGCGACTGGCGGCAGACGGCGGCGACTGGCAGCAGACGGCGATAGATGAATAGTGACCATGGGTTTTGGGAATGGAATGAAAATAATGAGAAATAATTTTTTTTTATTTCTCATTTCTTAAGGAAAAAAATGGGCACAATTCTCAAATGGGAATGAAATGGAAACGGAAACAAAAATTACCAAACGCTATTGCCAAACAGAATTCCCAAAAATCTGGGAATGGAATGGGATGGAAATGGTTACCAAACGGGGCCTAAGTTTTTAAGTCATATTTTTTTTGGTTAAGAACTCTCTCTCTATATATATATTTCGTTTATTTTTTACAAAAAAAAAAAAAAAAAAAACACCTTAAATCCCCCAACCCCCACTTGCCTGCAACCCCCAACACACGCACGCGCCTACGTTAGTCTTCTTTTTCTTTTACTATCTTCTTTAAATGAAGAAGAAAGGAGGACGAAGAAGAAGATATAGAGAGAAAAAAAAAAAAAAACCGTTGTCATCTCTGGCATTGGAGTTGGAGTTGGAGTTGGCTACCCACTGGAGAAGGAGAGGAGGGAGAAAAATATTTTAAAAAATATTAAAGGGATGATTGTGTATTTTAATATTTAATCCGCCGTCATTTTACTTAAAACTACAAACATTCCATGTTATTTGATAAATATCAGTCAACCGCTTATCATTATTTACTATTTAGTTTCCGTATAGGTCAAAATTATTAAAATTTGTATTGTAATGATAAAAATACCCTTAATAATTTAAAAATAATTAAAAATTAAAATACATAAATATCCTTTTAAAGACATGTTTTTTCATCGCTTTTGAATACATGTTTTTGGAGGTTAGACAAACGACTTATCACATTTAATTGTAGAAGTAGCCAAATAAACTTTGTTCTTACTAAATAAATGATCTTTTAGTATGTAAGGATTGCGAAATAATACCCGGAGAAAGTATTGTTACTCAAAATAGATTGGTGGTAATCAATTTTAAGTTTAAGGGATGTAAGCAGAACTTTAAGGTAAATAGGCAACCAAAGATATGATGGATAGATCTAAAAGGAGAAAAGAAAGATCAAATTATTTGAAGGTACTGAGGGAGAAAGGTAGACTTAAGAAAACGTGAGATAAGACAATTAGGAACAATCATATTATTTTGAAGTAGACTGAGGGAATGTCCCTTGAATGATTTGTATGGTGCAAACCCTTAAGTGAAGTTAAAAAAAAAAAAAAAAAAAAAAAAAAAAAAAAAAAAAAAACTTTGTTATTGTTGTATCACGAGTTTATATCTGAGACATCCCCTATTATTTCAACAAATACATAATAATCCCTATAATTTTTTCATAATATCTGAGACACCCTTTATCACATTTTGTTGACAAAAATACCCTTACAATATTTTTTTTAGTTTCTAATTTCTTAATAGTATTTATTTTCCATGTTTTACTCTCTATCTTTCTCTTGTTTTCTATTTTCTATTTTTTGCTTTTTGTTTTTTTTCAATAATTTTTATTTTATTTATTTTAATTTTTATTCCTTTATTATTGTATATGGTATTTATAGAAAGAATTAAAAGTAAAAAAATTAAAAACAAAAAACATAAAACAAATAAAAAGAAAAAGTAACTTTTTTATTTATCAAATCCTATTTTTCAAAAAAAAAAAAAATCATATTTTTTTTATTTTTATTTTTTGATTTTTATTTTCTAAAATTTTTATTTTTGATTTTTTATTTACCAAAAATTGAAAAAAAAAATACATAATAAAAAAAATTAAAAAACAAAAAAGATATAGAGATTAGAAAATAGAAAATATGCAATAAGTAACAAAAATAAAATAAAAATTATGTTGTATGGTTATGACGGAAAATAATTTTAATATTTATCGAAATAATGTGAGGCTTGTTTCATGTTTAAATTCCCTGTATCACTAATATCATTTTTTAAGGCCAAATTAACTTAAATAAACGTCTAGCTAAAAGTTACGGAATTCCTAATGCATGTACTGAAAACTAAAAATCATTAAATCGTTGTTTCTCATCAAACGATGAACTTGTATTTTCGAGAGAATGTTGCACTTTTTACCCCTAAGTTTTGGATAAATTTCACTTTATCCTTATACTTTTAATTTAAACACATTAAACTCTAAAGTAACTAAATAATGTCAATTCAGTTTAAATCGATAATTTCGTTATTTTTTGTGACGGAAATCAACCACATGTCAAATAAAGAATTAATCATGTGGATGAATTCCGTCATAAAAAATAACAGTTGGACTGACTTGACACGATTTAGATACTTTAAGGTTTGAAGTGTTAAAATTAAAAAGATAAAGGCTAAAGTGGAATTTATCTAAAACTTCATGGGTACAAAATGCAAAAAGCTCCATTTTTCGATGTTTCCAAGTTTTGTCTTAAATCGAAGTTCTTTGAATTTAACTAGTGCTTAAATTAGTGTCAAGTTTTGATACTTGGCTGCCTTCTAGTGGACATCCACTATCATTATCATTTGTCTGCATTTTATCCCACAACATCTACCTGGAAATTCCCAAATCCACTCAAATTTTCACTAAAGGAAGGGCAAAATTCTCTCTTTCCATATATATATATATATATATATTATGATAAGGTGTTTTTTGGTGAATTTACGCGTATCTCGATTAATTATATGTTTAGACGATCTTAATGACATACTCCTTCATATCGATCTGGTGCATTTAGAATTTTAGAATACTAAGTATGAAATCCTGGTTGTATTGGATATTTAAAGTTAAGGTTTAATTAGTAATTAAAATTCTAATTATGCCATTAATATTCTTTTCCCCTTCAACTCACCCCCATCAGGCCACCACTCGTCATCAATAGTTGTTTTCTTGTCCTTACCAACACTCAGGCCCCATGGAAGATTTGACTTTATGTAATGGGTTAAATTGTATTTTGTGGCCCTTAAGATTGCGTGTGGTTTCAATCTACTGTTTAGACTTCGAAATAGTTGAAATTGCACATTGAAATTTATAATTTTTGTATAGGAAATTAAAATTTTCAATCTAGCATAGTTTATTTTTTGAGATTTAGGAAGTATTTCTAGTCTTGGATCTCTATTAACTCTAAAAATAAACTCATGAGATAAGATTTTTTCTCACACTTGTAACTTGGCACTGACTCCTTCTGCAATCGATGTAGAATAAATCTAACAATCTCTCATACACACATCAAGTATTTGGTTCGATCAAATCTTGATCACTCTCTTACTTCATGGGTATTAAATCAGAGATGTTGTAATTTGAACTCTGATACTAATGTAGAGTGATCTATAACCTCTCTTAATCCAAAAAATTATCTCATAAGGTGAGAGTTTCCCTGAGACTTTGACCACCAATCCCTTCTATAACCAACGTGGGATAAAAAACCCAATAGCCTTAATGAATAGTTGAAAGCTTAGGGTGCAAAAAACTATAGTGGATAAACTTCAGGGCAAAATGTGATTTTAGCTCTCACTCTCTCTCTAAATTGTCATTATATTCCTTCTCTCTCCTTTTTTTTGTGGTTCGACAATGGTGATATTAATAAAGCATTAGCATTAGTATGTGTTGGAAGAGTGACAAAGATCACATCATAAGTGCGCCAATATTCATCACTTTATCCACCACCTTCTCGTTTCCGGTGGCACTCAACCCACGCCGGCGCCGGCGATTTTGGGTGGTGTCGATTCTACAGGCATGCCAATACTCAAATCTCAATGGCCCACCTTTTCCTTTAATTTTCACATACATATACATATATATATATATATATATATAATATACATTGGTTTATACGGTTTCGTTCTCCAGTCTTTTTGCTATTAATTAGATATTTCATCTATCATCTTAAAAATACTAGTCAACAATTTGAATATTTTTTTTAATAAAAAGATATAAATTCCTTTCTTTTATTTAAAAAAAATAAATTATATTTTTATTTTTTAATAAAAATTAGTTTAACACTTCCTATTTGTAAAATAATAAAAGATTAACAAAAACATAGCTATATATATATATATATATATCATTATGAGTGAAGAAATGAATGGTAAATGAGCAGTAAGCGAAGTGGAGCCATGTCGGAGTTGAATTATTTGTGGACCCGACCCGATTGACTTTGACTGTATCTTCCAGAAGCTATAAAATTATTGCAAATTCTTATAGACAACAGTTGGTCAAGCATTCTGTTAAACAATACTATAAGAACTCACAATTAATTCATTAATTTAAATATGTTTTAAATTAATTGATTAAGTTGTTGAATGACGACAAATAATTAATAATTTGAGCAAAAATTCATTTGTTAAAACAATGGGCTTAATTAGTTATTTTGACGATGAAAACAAGCCGAACATCTAGAAGATGATAAGACTAAACACATTTTTTGTTGAATATAAAATAAAAAATAAAAAAAAATGGTGTAATAAATCAAAATTAAGTTGGTGGTGTATTACTTGGCCATTGGCATGGATCATCCGACAGATAATCCCCACTTCTATATGCACATGTATGGCATTATGGACATTTTGGTTCCATTTTTTTTCAACTGCATATATATATATATATATATATATATATATATATATATATATATATATATATATATATATATATATATATGTAGTTGTCAAAAATTGGCTAACAACCTCAGTTACTTTGGGCAAAGTTAGAGTGGACATTTTTTTAGTTGAGTTGACACTTGACAATCTTGAATATGGTGTTCTCTATTAAGTGAATGGTTTGTTGGCCCAGTGGAATACCCAAGAGGGAGGATGAATGAGATAATATTAAAAATTATTCTAAATAATAACACTTCAAAAATCAAAAAATTAATTTTATTCTAAAATTAATTATTATCTTTATAGATACGTGTAATAAGCTCTAGGTGCACACCCAAACAATACAAGATAAAATAAAGGAAATAAGCAATGCAGTATAAATCGATATATCCTGGTTCACCAAGTTATTCTTGGCTAATCCAATCTTTCGAGTTCCATGGAAATTCGCACCCATTAAACTCAATATTCATTTACAGGTAGAAACCAAACCCTCACAATGATTATTTTACAGTCTCAAAATCAATCTTTACAAAATCCTTTTCACAAGTTAAAGAAGAACCTCTACTTTTTACAGGTTAAAGAAGAACTTAATTTTTTTAACACAAAGACAAAAAAATCAAAACCTGACTAACACTCCAAATATCCTTTTACCCAGTAAAGATTGAACCGTTACAAAATTCACACAAATCAATTCTATTTAGGAAGAATTACTACCTCAATCTCTTTACAGGAAGAAAGTAAAATCGACTACCTTTTGATTAAATACCCCAACAGTATTTAATTCGTCACACTACTCACCAATACAAATTGATAAGCAAATTATCTCACCCGGAATTTCTACCACCCCAGATAAATTAAAACTCGATTAATATTCCAAAACTAGTGATAGAAATATGTGAGATAATCAAAATTTGATTTTTAACAAAATATGGGTAGCATGTAATTTAACACGTCATCAGATTCAAGAAATTGTTTATAAAATATTTTCTACAATAAAAATCAGAAACAATTTCTAAAGATCAATTTTCAAAAATTAAACAAGCAATGCAAAATAGAAAGTAACTGAAAAAATCTCACCTGGAATCCACTGAAAAATAATTAGAATGTAGTTACTTCAGATTCGGCAGTAACAATGATTAATAGCCAATGATTCTCAAGATTGTCTCTTAGAATATTTCTCATAAAATCTCAATATAATATCTCTTAGAAAAGCTCAAGTATGATATCTTGATTTCTTAATCTCTCTTAGCCACTCTTAATGATATGAAAATCGTAGGTCTATATATATGAGATATAAATCACCTTTCTAACGGCTAGTTCCCATATGTCATGACACTTAAATGTTCTTTTAGACCCCTTATATCATTATGACTTCATTTTGGTACAATTAACTTAATTATAACTTTTAAATTTATCAATTAAGTCCCCCAAATATTTCTCAATCTCAATTAAATAGAATAGAAATAATTTTATGTATCAAATTGAGAAACATTAAAACTTAATAAACCAAATCAATAGGAAATAAATAATAGGTGTAACATATCTTAAATCTCATAAAATCCCTAAAATCTCTCACAAATCCTAACAAAAAAGGGCTACTTTTATATATGAATTCAGAATTCTCAATATCTTGAAACTGCGTCATCAGTCGACCGACCAGTCGACCGCTTGATTCAGGATGTAGCCAAGCCAAGAGTTCTCTGCCCATCTGTCGACTTAGAGATTTAGAGAGTTCCATTTCTCTTAATCGGTCGACCTACCTGTCGACTTAGAGATACAGAGAGTTTGCCTTATACGCTTCGGTCGACTTATCAGTCGACTTAAGAATACTAGATCTCTTTTCTAAACTCGTTTTTAATACATTCTCATTTACGTTTTTACCCCTTTAACCATTTTTTTTTCTTAATTATTTCCACTAAATACTTAACTCCAATTTTGATCAATTATAAATATTTCTTTTTCAATTTACACATAGGAGCAAATATTTCAGCTAATTAGGATCCTATTAAAAACACACATATTTATAAAAATTATTTAAAAATATTTTTGTGTCGTGTGTGATCCTAATTGAGATATTAAGAGTTGAAATTTAAATCTGAGTTATTTTTCTTAGGTTTTTCAAATTATTCAATCTCTTAATCTTTCATCATCTTTATCATCAAATCTTCATTATATGGAACTAATAAACTGAAACACTTAAATAAATCGTTAGTCCCACAAAAAATATCGACGTTTAATTGTTCATCAAAATCTCAGGATCAACAATCTTCCCATTTTTTATGATGACAATTAACTTTGATATTTTCTTCAAAACAATAATATAATCACACTCCTCCTGAATCCGATGACGGGTTTTATAACTCATTTAAGCATCATAATGAAGATTTTTAAAAACATAATCAATAAAGCACAATTAAAAAAAAAACTTCCCCTTAAGATATTCAATATTAAAAAAAAAAAAAAAAAAAATCTCCCTTAAGATATTCAATAAAATATCAACTAATTCTCCCCCTTTGTCATCTTAAAAACAAAATTTAGAGAAAGGGGAATACAAAAAAGAAACACTACTCTAGGCAAATATCATTATACCTAAGCTATACTAAAAATATCATTCTAAGTATGAAATCTTTCTCTATATAATTAAAAATGAGCAAATTCATGCATATGTGAATAATCATAACATTTCAGTAATGTAGCATGATATCAATTAATATCTTCCTAGAATCTAGAAACATGTGATCTTTAACGCACTAGAAAAGGAAGCATATCTCAAGAATAATTTATCAATTATTCTTATCAACATGTATGATCACTAAATATTTCTAAGCACTCTTAACCCTTATCCATAACAATATGCATATTTTCATTATCATCATCCATTTCCATTACTACAATTGAAATCATAAGAATCATAAATCACATTGTCATATAAGGATCTATCCCCATCAAGAGAAGATACAAAAAAAAAATATTATCCATGATGTGTGCATGTGACCGGTTTAGCTAGGATGTTAAGCCTAATCGAGCTAAAATCAGCTCTGATGCCAATTGTTGGCCCAATGGAATACCCAAGAGGGGGGTGAATTGGGTAATATTAAAAATTATTCCAAATAATAACACTTCAAAAATCAAACAATTAATTTTATCCTAAAATTAATTATTATCTTTATAGTAGTGGATAAGTGTAATAAGCTCTAGATGTACACCTAAATAACACAAGATAAAATAAAGAAAATAAGCAATGCAGTACACACCGATATATCCTGGTTCACCAAGTTACTCTTGGCTAATCCAGTCCTCCGAGCCCTACGGAGATTTACACCCACTAAACTCAAGATTCTTTTACAGGTAGGAACCAAACCCTCATAATGATTATTTTACAGGCTTAGAATCAACCTTTACAAAAAAAAAATTCACAGACTAAGGAAAAACCTCTATTTTTTACAAGCAAAGAATAACCTAATTCTTTTTAACACAAAGGCAAAAAAATCAAAACCTCACCAACACTCCAAATATCCTTTTACCCGATAAGAATTGAACCGTTACAAAATCCACACAAATCAATTCTATCCACGAAGAATTACTACCTCAATCTCTTTACAAGAAGAGACTAAAATCGACTACTCTTTGATTAAATACCTCCAATAGTATTTAATCCGTCACACTACTCACCAATACAAATTGATAAATAAATTATCTCACTCGGAGCTTCTACCACCCCTGATAAATTAAAACTCGATTAATATCTCAAAACTAGTGATAGAAATATGTCAAATAGTCAAAATCTGATTTTTAACAAAAGATGGGTAGCACGTAATTTAACACGTAATCAGATTCAAGAAATTGTTTATGAAATATTTTTTTAAATAAAAATCAGAAACAATTTCTAAAGATCAATTTTTAAAAATTAAACAAGCAGTGCAAAATAGAAAGTAACTGGAAAGATCTCACCTGGAATCCACTGAAAAATAATTAGAATGTAGTTATTTCAGATCCGGTAGCAGCAATGATTAATAGCTAATGATTCTCAAGATTGTCTCTTAGAATAGCTCTCACAAAATCTCAGTATGATATCTCTTAGAAAAACTCAAGTATGATCTCTTGATTTCTTAATCTCACTTAGTCACTCTTAATGATATGAAAAACACAGGTCTATATATATAAGACATAAATCACCTCTCTAACGGCTAGTTCCCATATGTCATAACACTTAAATGCTCTCTTAGACCCCTTATATCATTATGACTTCATTTTGGTTTAATTAACTTAATTATAGCTTTTAAATCTCTCAATTAAGTCCCCCAAATATTTTTCAATCTCTATTAAATAGAATAGAAACAATTTTATGTATCAAATTGAGAAACATTAAAACTTAATGAACCAAATCAATAGGAAATAAATAATAGGTGAAGCATATCTTAAATTTCATAAAATCCCTAAAGTCTCAAACCAATCTCAACAAAAAATAGCTTTTAGATATGAATTTGGAATCCTCAATATCTTGAAACTGCGCCATCAATTGACCGACTAGTTGACCGCTTGATTCAGGATGTAGCCAAGCTAAGAATTTTGTGCCCATTGGTCGACCTATCTATCGACTTAGAGATTCAGAGTGTTCCATTTCTCTTAACCGATCGACCTACCTGTCGACTTAGAGATACAGAGAGTTTGCCTTATACGCTTCGGTCGACTTATCAGTCGACCTAAGAATACTGGATCTCTTTTCTAAACTCGTTTTTAATACATTCTCATTTACGTTTTTGCCCCTTTAATCATTTTCTTTTCTTAATTAGCTTCACTAAATACTTAACTCCAATTTTAATCAATTATAAATATTTCTTTTTCAATTTACACATAGAAGCAAATATTTCAGCTAATTAGGATCCTATTAAAAACACACATATTTATAAAAATCATTAAAAAAATTTTTTTGTGTCGTGCGTGATCTTAATTAGGATATTAAGAGTTGAATTTAAACCTGAGTTCTTTTCCCTAAGTTCTTCAAATTCTTCAACCTCTTAATCATTCATCATCTTTATCATCAAATCTTCATCATATGAAATTAATAAACTGAAACACTTAAACAAATCGTTCATCCCATAAAAAACATCAACGTTTAATTATCTATCAAAATCTCAGGATCAACACGGTCATCGGTAAATTGTATCTGGAGACTGATCAAGTACTTGCATAAAGACTTGCCAAGGTGTGTCGGCAAAAAACTTCTGACGTAAGAGTAGAAAATGAATTTCAAGTGTGTTAAGTAAAAACTTATCACGTACCTAGTGCACTTTTATATTGTCTGCTATTTATAAGAGATAGGTTAAATTAGCCCCGTGAAACTAGGGTCCTGAACTTGGTTAATTAGCGCAATCTGACCCATGGCCAATGAGGAGGTGCGTGACATAGTTTAACCCACCAGGCGTTGCATTTTGGCCTATCAGAAAGAGTCCATGGCTGACCAAAATGAACAAAAGATAGAACGGAGCCTATAGAGGTGTAAAAGCCTACTTGATAGTCTGGAGAGTTTGTCCGGTGGCCGCTGGTTGGTAGTTGGCCCAAACAGGCCACTTGGCAAAGGTTCAAACCTTTGTCAGTAGGTGGTGAATGGCCGACATGGCTGGCCTAATAACCTGGTCGGTAAAGACCGGACAATGGTTGTCATTGGGTTATCCGAGTGGTGGTTGGTCTCACCTCTTTGGTTGGTCAACGGAGGACAGTCAAATGAGACTACTTTTGACACCATACTGCCACGTGTTACATTGTGAGTCACCTGAAGTGCTTGGTGAAAAACACTAATTTTAACAAAATTAATTAATGTAGACAGTTTGCTCTTTAATTTCTCAACAAAATTTACATATAAGATTGGAATTATATTCAATCATCCATCGGTTAAAAATATATTAATTTTAAAATATATGGTGAGAAAAAACATAAATAAAGAAAAATAATTACATTATAATCCGAAAAGTCAAGGAAGAAAATAAACGTCACATACAGTTACAAATATCGTACCCGAAATTTTTACCTGAGTTTGAGAAGCCACCCACTCACATGGAGATTGTTTCTATTTTTATTTCTTTAACCACAAAATTTGTTCTGTAGCAAAAGATATTTTAATTATGTTGAGAATAATTGAGATGCACAATATGAAGATAAAATACGATACGATTGTATATTGTAATGATAGGCTTGAAATTTACAAAATATTGAGATATAAAAAAGTGTATATATATTGACAAAAATTGGGATTTAACCGAACAAGTGAAGACTCATATATACATATATTAACATTTTCTGAAATTCAATGTGGTAAACCCGATATCAATTTGAGTTTGGAAAGTAAAATATAAAAGTATCTAAAATAGTAAACTCTACTATGACACCATATGGTGATTAAAATTGATGTGAGACAAAATTCTAACTGTTAAAATTTTTAATGTCAATTTAGATAGACATTGATTGGCTTAGGTGAATTGTCTTAATTTGAGTGAGATTATTGCAGCACCTAAGTAAGAACATTACCAAATATTTTCCTTTTAAAACAGTCTAAATTGTAACCTCTTCCAGAACAGAGGAAAAAAGAAAAAATAATCAGACATCCATTACATAGATGTTTCGTTCTGATTACGGAACCTAGCTGGAACAAGTTTATCCATGGAAAATGCCCTTTTCATTTATGTGCGTCATGTATATTGTTTGTCCTGCTTTAAGATTCCACATGCTTTTGTCTTAATTGTTTTTTTTTAAGGAGTTGCGTGCGTTTGTGGGTTGGCTGTTTGTTATATATAGAGAGAGAGAGAGAGCTTTTTTAAGGTTGACAGAGACCTCTTTTTTAAGGGGGGGGGGGGGGGGGGGGGGGAGAGAGAGAGAGGTTTGTGGGGGCATTTTTGGTGCCTTTTTGAGGGTGGGCTCACCGTCCAAATGTTTTGTCTTAGTTGTCTGATTGGAGGGGAGTGATAAATTTTACTAAGAAATCTTTAATAAATACAAACAATTATTAAGAGCCAAACACACACTCAAAATAAGAAAAACGGAATATGCTCAAGAAGTTTCCTACGTTTTTCTTGAATTATTTGGGTGTTAATTTCAATCATTCTACCAAACGGGTGTTATGAATGGAATACCTTAAAAAAACTTTAGTCTGGTACAGGAGAGTTGCCACTGGACTACACTTCTCTGATACATGTTGTTGAGCAGATACTTTTTCGTCTAAGAAGAACTGTTCATCAAATACTTGCAGATTTGTCGGGATATTCTCTAGCGAAATCTCTTAGGCGTTAAAATAAGTTATTCAAACCGACTAGATATTCCGGTCCCAAAAACAACCTGAAACATTTAAGATAGTACCATGTATATAAGGGAGATCTCTAGATTAGGATGAATTTCCAAGCACGTAAAGTAGGAGGATGAGGCTTAAATTGCTATGAGAAAGGGTATAAAACTCAGCAGTATATTAAGAGTGTATAAAGAGATTTATGTGTATGAGTGTTATTGATACCTAAGGCCCCGTTTGGTTAGTGTTTCCAACCCAACCCTACCTAACCCAACCCAAAAATTTTGGATTGATTTTCGGGAACGCGTTTGACAACAGAAAACTCAACCCAACCCAACCAAAAAAATGAGAATTGATTCTCAAAATCCTAAGAAAATGAGAAACAATTTTTTTTTTTTTTTGGCCCAAAAAACTCAACCCCGAAAAAAGGACAAGCTCAGAATTAACTCAATTGTTACTGAGTTCCCTGTTCTACTTTCGTTAAACGCAAACAACAAATTTTTATTTTTCATTTTTTGTCGGCCATGCTCTGCGATCTCTCCATCGCTCTCACCTTTCTGTTCGTCTTCCGCTACCATCGTCGATGTCGTCTTCTACTACCATCGTCGTCTTCGTCTTCTCGTTGCCATCATCTTTTTCGTCGTCTCGCTGCTCCATCACTGTTCTCTTCGTTTCGTTGTTGCTCGCCATCACCTAGCTAACGACAAACAACGGTGAAGAACAACAAATTCGTCATTCAGGAGGCTAACGAAATTGCCATCACCTACGAAATCGAAACCCTAGCTCGATAACGAAATCGATTTCGTTCAGGAAATCGATTTCGTCAACAAGCTAGGGTTCGTGAAATTGATTTCGATTTCATTTCGATTTCGTTGGTTTTCATTTCGATTTCGATTTCATTCCGATTTCACTGGTGGTTTTCATTTCGATTTCAATTTTTATTTCGTTTTCATTTTGATTTCGTTGTTTTGGTTTGCGATTTCATACTTGGAAATGGCGAGGGAATACACTAGAGGTCGCTAGCAACGGTGAACGGAATAATCGTGAGGGCCCTTGGGACAGGGATGGAGCAAAAATTCTTCTGATTATCATACTCATTCTTGATTTTAGTTTAGAGTTGGTTCTTGATTTGATTTGGAGATTTGATTGAATTTGGGGGTTTGGTTGAATTTCATAAAATCAATTCTAGGGTTGGTTCTTGATTTGAAAATTTTGGTTGAATTTTCGGGTTTAGTTGAATCAATTCTAAGATAATATTGTTACCAAACGCGATTTTGTTCTCAGCACAAAAAAAAAAAAAAAAAATTATTGTTACCAAACACAATTCTATTCCCAGTAGGAAACAGAATTCTCAACTCAACCCAACCGAACCCAACCCATTCCAGTTGGGTTGAGAAAAGCAGGAACACCAATCAAACGCCACCTAAGCTTCCCGTTTATATTCACGCCGATCGTCTCTTAGAACCATTCTAGCCATGATCCCCTCTACCTTCCATTCTTAGCCACCGTGACTGTTGCTTTTGTGCCCATTTAGAGATGGTATGCTAATCATGTTCGTGCATTGGTGGAATGGTTGGTAAGAAAACGGTTATCGTTGACCTACCATGCATGGGTTTGGTCTTTGGGCTTTAGTCTGTACAGGGCCAACCCGTCTGCGCAGTTGGGCCCTATTAGCAGGTCAAGCGGTTTTTTTTCTTATGTCACCAGGACTGGCAGCCCATGATCGATCGTTAGGCCGCAACTCAGCTCATCGGGTCGGGTTATATCCACTGACCCGATCCACCTTCTTGAGTTCGACTCCATTATTCACACATGAGAATTTTTCACACATCATTTGTCCTCCTAACTTTTGTGGCAATTCGTTGAATCGAGACAAAAGGTCATTCTTCTTCTTCCTTAGTTTCTTGGTGGGCATTTTTTCGGGGTTGTTGTCCTGGACTTATTTTGCGCCTCTTGACTGAGTGAAATCTGGGAAAGGTTGAGCCGAGCTTTGAGGTTAATGTATTATGGGCCAGGTTGAGGCAATAATTAAGACGTCAGTAACCGCGTGTTGTGCCCTTGGGCCTTTTGCCTGGGCCCGATATACTTCTGATTAGGGTCAGCCCAATCCTGACCAAGTTAGGTTCAACATTTGGACGAGATTCAAATCTGACCAGATTCTTACCCCAACTGTCGGGGTTAGTACCAGTAATTGTTGAGCTTCGGGTCACACCTCTGCCAGACAGTATAAATCAGTAGGGCACTGTTTAGTTAATTAGTCGTCCCTTTTATTTTTGGTCTTATCAGTAGTATAATGATGACGTCTTGGTAATTATGATCTGTCTTAAGCTCTTTCCATACTCGATCTGGGAAACCGTCACTTTTTCCTCGATATTTTTTTCGTCATCGTTTCATCATAAACAACCTGACGATTGGTTTTTGATAGGTGTAAAATATCTATCTATTTCTAAACCGAATTTGCCAATTTTCGAGTATTTTATTAAAATTTTAATATCTTTTTAGTTGTTTTTTATAAGTCAGGAGTAGGGACGTAAACAATCGACAAATTGAGCGAAACGGTGGAAAAAATGGTAGCCAAAAGATAAAAAAAAATGGAGGTTTCAAGAACAGTGGAAATCCGCCTAGGCGAAGTTTCCACCGCCTAGGCGAAATTCCGTCAGAATGCTAGAAGTGCTGAAATGCTGGAAGTGCTTAAATGCTAAAATCCGCCAAGGCAAAGTTTCTACCGCCTAGGCGAATTTCGCAGAACAAGGCAAAATATCTGTTTAGATATTTTTGAAACCTTTGGCCTATTTATACCCCTTTCCCACTTCTGAAAAAGGGAGTTGATGATCCCTAAACCTAGTAGAAAGTTCTTGAGCTATATTTTGGAGATCAAGGAGGAGATTCATCATTCGGGCAAAGATGAATCACTTGCGTATCGATCATTAGCGACAGTGGATCGTTTCACTTTCAGATTTGATCGTTCTTCTCTTGTTTTTATCTTTGTAATTATTTTTTCATATATAATAATATTGAATCCCTCTTATTTTGTATGGTATATGACTAAGATCTTGTAGTATTAGTTAAATGTTACTTAGGTGTAGTTGAAATCATGTAAATGTTAAGTTGAATGAATTAATGTTACTTTAATGTGTTGTTTGTCTAAATTCGATTATGTTTACCGTTATTCTTGATATTATGCTTGTATTAATAAACCGAGAATACGGGATTTGACACTCGGTAGAGGTAACCCCGGATTTGAACTGGGGTAAATGCAACGTGACGTTCTAACGACTCGGGAGGGCATTAGAACGTATGCAATCCATGACGTTGGCTAAAGACTCACACGACCTAGGGTCGTTAAGGCATTGAGGGGGACTTCTTCGTTGACACGAAGTTGTGTAATCCCTCGTCTTACACTCGGGAGAGGTAGCGGAGGAATTATCGATACAGAGATTGTCGGAATAGATAAAAATCGTTATAGCTAACTAAATGACGTCAATTATGCATTATATGAAAGAAATCAATACCTAAGTAATTAGTGTAATTAGAACTAATTTAATAGTTGTCATTTATCTTAGAAGATTAAATAGAATACAAACAATTTTTTATTAGTCGAGATAATATGAAACTATTTTATTCATAATATTCAACCGAATTACATGTGTTCCCAGTGGAACGATATCCGATCTTACAAGATCTATTATATTAAAACTAGACCTCATATACTTGCGAGTAGTCAATACCGCGAGGACGATGATGAAATCCTCGCGCGTACAAGTTTTTGGCATCGTTGCCGAGGAATTCACGGTGTTTTTCAATTGAGTTGATATTGTGATCAAGTAGTTGAATGTTAATCACGATAATTCTTCTTTTGCTTTTAATTTCATTCAATTCATTTGTTTATTTAATTTATTTGTTTGAACTAAGCAGTGCATGCGGCGTAGTCAACGCATTAGTAAACAAAAAGAGGAGAAAGCTACCACTATGGCCGGGGGACGTGAAAATGCTCCGCAACCGGCGGAGCTGCACGCACTCCAGCCTCCGTAGCAAGAGCGACCACAACGAGTCCTTAGGGACTATTATCGACCTTTAATGCTGGATAATTATTCAGGGATCTGGAGGTAACCGATCCAAGCAAATAATTTTGAGTTGAAGCCCGCCCTAATCAACATGGTTTAGCAAAACCAGTATGGCGGAAATATTCATGAAGGTCCCAACGTCCACTTGGAAACATTTCTTGAGATTTGTGACACTGTAAAAATCAATGGTGTTACCGAATATGTCATACGGTTGAGGTTATTTCCTTTCTCTTTATGAGATAGAGCAAGGGGTTGGTTCCAATCAATACAACCGGGAAGCATTAATACTTGGGAGGACCTTGCACAAAGGTTCCTCACTAAGTTCTTTCCACCTTCTAAGACTTCTCAACTCGAGGCGAAATTGCGCAGTTTCGCCAAAGAGACTTTGAGCCGTCATTTGAGGCATAGGAGCGATTCAAGGATCTATTGCAAAGGTGCCCCCAACACGAGTATCAGGATTGGTTTCAAACCCAATTATTTTACAACGGGTTAGATGGCCAAACCAGAACGATCGTTGATGCTGCCTCAGAGGGATCGTTGTTGTCCAAAACCCCGACCGCAGCTAATGCACTATTGGAAGAAATGGCGGCTAATAATTATCAATGGCCGAATGAGAGAAACACGGGAAGACGGGTCTCTTCTATTCAAGAATCTAACCATATTGCAACGTTATCAGCCCAAGTGTCCAAGCTCTCGGATCAATTGGTCACCATGTCTACAAAAGGTGCTTTGTCAAGTCAAGGGGAGGAGATTGCAGCAAGTTGTTCTCAATTCGAATTGGATAATGGATTCGAGGAATGCCATTTTCTAAATAATCAAGCCTATACTTTTAGGCCCGCTATCAATATTCCAACTCATTACAATCTTGGACTTCGCAACCATAAGAACTTCTCATATGCGAATAATCAGAACTCTTTGCGGCCATCTCCGGGATATTGATATCAAGCTCCAGGATATCCGATACAATCAAATCGTCAAATGCAACAACCACCAATGCATAATCCAAAATCAAATTTGGATGAAGTCTTGGGTTCGTTTATGAAAGAGACTTAGAGTATGATGCGTGAGACGCATAACCAGCTGAACAAACATGAAACACAGCTTGACTCAATCGATACAACTTGTACAGACACCAATGCCACGGTAAAGTCTTTAGAAACTCAAATCGTGTAGCTTTCTAGGTCCATCCAAGAGTAACAAAAGGGAAAGTTTCCAAGCAACACGGAAACCAACCTTACGGAATGCAAGGCGATTAAGTTGAGGAGCGGAAGAGAAGTGGAGATGAGCAAGTCTATGAAAAATGTGCCGGGAGTGAGTCATGAGTTTCATCATAATGAACCAAGAGCAATTGCGGAGGAGGAAGCTGAAGTAAAAATCGATGAAAGAAATGAGAAGTCGAGTAAATACTTGAATGAGGATAAGAACCAAGAGAAAGTCGAGGACAGAAGAAGAGATGAAAGGGTGATGCTGGGGGGAGTAACATTTTTAGAAAATCCACCGATTCTAGTAACCCCATTACCATATCCTCAAAGATTCCAAAAGAGAACGTTGGATGCCCAATTTTAAAAATTTCTTGAAATTTTCAAGAAAATTCACATCAACATTCCTTTTGCGGATGCATTGAAGCAAATGCCCAACTATGACAAGTTCTTGAAAGACATTATGACAAAGAAGAGAAAGTTGGAGGAGTACCAAACGGTAAAGCTAACGGAGGAGTGTAGGGCAATACTACAAAGGAAGTTGCCTACCAAATTTAAGGATCAGGGTAGTTTCACAATTTCGTGTACTATTGGGAAATCTCATTTTGATAAGACTCTTTGTAATCTTGGGACGAGTATTAATTTGATGCTTTCTTCTGTTTATCGAAAGTTAGGACTTGGGAGTGCAAAGCCGACAACGATCTCTCTTTAAATGGTAGATCGTTCGTTAACCTATCCTAAAGGTATCATTTGAGGATGTGCTAGTGAAGGTAGAAAAATTCATATTTTCGATGGATTTCGTTGTGCTAGAAATGAAAGAAGATAGAGAAATCCCGATCATCCTAAGAAGACCTTTCCTTGTAACGGGAAAGGCCTTAAGTGATGTGCACAATGGAAATCTGACGTTAAGAGTGAATGATAAAGAGATAAGGTTCAACATTTTTAAAACTATGAACTTTTTGGATGAACTTCCCAATTGCAATCGAGTTGATGTTGTAGACGTATGCTGTTTGGCCTTTGGAATGCACTAACAACTTTTCAACGGTGTATGATGGCAATATTTTCTGATATGGTGGAAGAGAAAATAGAAATCTTCATGGATGACTTCTCAGTATTTAGGTCGTCTTTTGATTACTGTCTATACAATTTGGAGCTTGTTCTTGACCGATGTGAGGAGAAAAATTTAGTTCTCAATTGGGAGAAGTACCACTTTATGGTTAAAGAGGGGATCGTCTTGGGTCATCGAGTCTCTTCCAAGGGTCTTGAGGTGGACCAAACAAAGATTGAAACAATTGAGAAGCTTCTGCCACCGATTAATGTGAAAGGAGTTTAAAGTTTCTTGGGACATGCTGGCTTTTACCGACACTTTATTAAAGACTTCTCGAAGACGTTGAAGCCGTTATGTCACCTTCTTGAGAAGGATACTTCATTTGAATTCAATGAGGCTTGTATGGAGGCTTTTAAGGTGATAAAGAAGAAGTTGATCACGACTCCAATAATGGTCGCTCCGGACTGGGAGATACCATTTGAGATTATGTGCGATGCGAGTGACTATGCCGTTGGCGCGATGTTAGGCCAACAGAAGGAGAAGATCTTACGCTCAATCTATTATGCAAGTAAGACATTGAATGATGCCCATGAGAATTACACCACGATTGAGAAAAAAATGCTAGCTGTTGTTTTTGCTTGTGATAAGTTCCGGTCTTATATCATTGGGTCAAAAGTGATCGTCTACACAGATCACTGATCGCTCAAAAATAATACCCTTAAATTGGTACCGCGATACTGATGTAGTACGGTGTTCAAGTAGGGTGTCGAACCACAGAGATCGGTCTTGTAATTATCAATTTCTAATTATTTTTTCTTTCTTTAGTGAAAACGATTTTGATTTTAAAATAAGAAAAGAAAATACTAAATCTAAAATAAAAATAAAATAAAGAACCAGGATAGGAATTGTGGGATTAGTATTTTGAGAATTATGTTTTTCTCGTATTTTCTATTTAAATCGGATTTGTATAAACGAGTGTTCCTAACTACAAGCCGGGACTACTCAGAAATATATGGATTGTTATTCTCCGGCATGATCTATCTTCGGTATTTAATTCCTACATTAAACTAATCTAAGGTGAATTAAAATCTAGGCATAAACCATCCAGACCAATGATCAATCCCCAAGAATACGATTGTGTGGCCATTAAATCAAGACCACAGGTGCAAGATTTAATGTTCTAGCAATAATTGAATTCAAATCAAAATCTCTACAAGAACATTTTGACAATAAATTCAATTATAATTAAATTCATTTTTATGAACGGAATTCCTTCCACACAATTGTTTATACGAAATCCAAATTTAAATAAGAAAAATACAATATTACATAAATTCAAAAGTACAATACCACAACCCTAACCTGGTTGAAGGAAGTTAGCTTCTCATTGTTGCATTGAGTGGTATTTTCTCGGATAATATCCTCACAAACACCATTTACACTTTGTACCCCAAACTATTCTCCCTTCCAAAAATAAAAATGAAAATAAAAGAAAAACAAATAAGAAAATACTACAACTATTCTAAGAATGAAGTAGGAATATGGATCTTTTTTTGCTCTCAAACCTCCCATCTATTTATAGAATCAAAAAGGTGAGTTTTGGGGTGAATTTGAGTCAAAAGAGGAGGCTAGGGGTGCAAAAAGTCAAATATGGAGACCAATGGGGTTGTTGAGCAATTTTTCCACCGGAGTGGGCGCGGGTCGGGCCGGATCGGGCCGGGTTCGGGTCAAAATGGTTTGACCCGCAGCACTATGTGGCTGCACAGAAGGACCATCTTCAAACGGTTGTATCTTTTTCATACGAATTCTGATTTGGCTCTATAACCAGTCGTTGGAAAGCTTAAAGAGTCTACTTTCATATGAAACTTGTCTCATCTCAGAATTCCAACTGTATAATTAGTTATGTCCAAAACAATGGACAGTGGTCTTGATTCTAGTACCGAAAATCGCGACTTTTATCCGTTTGATCATTTTCTCTGAATTTTGCTCCAAATTAACATGGTTTTGTACCATTTCCAAAATCCTACAAAAACAAATAAAACAACTTAATTTATAATATTTTAATTTATTTAAAAGATTAACAAAACTTAATTTAGTGGTATTAGATCGCACAAAATGAGGTGCGATCAATCACGCGGCTATCCGGTACTTGTTCGCAAACAAAGATGCTAAGTTGAGATTGATAAGGTAGATTCTTCTATTGCAAGAGTTTGATGCTGAAATAAGGGATAAAAAAACGAGTGAGAACATTGTTGCTGACCATTTGTCAAGGTTGATTCAAGAAGACATTGGTGAGGAGTCTAGCATCAAGGAAATGTTCCTTGACGAACAGCTATTTTCCGTTGAAAATGCACTTCCTTGGTATGCGGATATTGTGAACTATCTTGCATGTAATGTGTTACTACCTGATTTGATTAGAGCCCAAAGGAAGAAATTTCTTTTTGATACAAAGCATTATCTGTGGGATGACCCATTTCTATTCAAGAAATGTGCTGATTAGGTGATCCGAAGATGTGTTCCGGATGAGGAAATGGCTAGTATTCTCTACCATTGTCATTCATCACCTTGTGGTGGCCATTTTTGGGCTACTTGGACAGTATCGAAAGTACTTCAATCAGGTTTTTACTGGATTTCTTTGTTTAAAGATTTCTACACGTTTGTGAAAACTTGTGATAGATGTCAAAGGGTGGGTAACATATCGAGAAGGCATGAATTTTCATTGACGTCTATTCTTGAGCTTGCGTTGTTTGATGTGTGGGGTGTAGATTTCATGGGGCCATTTTCGCCATCATTTGGTAAAGAGTATATTCTATTAGCGGTGGATTATGTGTCCAAATGGGTCGAGGCCGTGGCAACACCTACCAATGATGCCAAAGTGGTTTTAAAGTTCCTTCAACAAAATGTCATGTCACAGTTCGAGACACCTCGAGCCTTAATCAATGATGAGCGAACCTACTTCTATAAAAAAATGCTTAGTGCTTTATTAGTCAAGTATGGGGTTAGGCACAAGGTGGCGCTACCATACCACCCACAGACAAATGGTCAAGCTGAAGTTTCAAACTGAGAAATCAAGCTAATTCTGGAGAAAACGGTTCATACTAATTGCAAGGATTAGGCGGTGAAGCTTGATGATGCTTTATGGGTGTACCGCACAACTTTTAAGACACCGATCAGCATATTGTCATATTAATTAGTGTTTGGGAAAGCGTGTCATTTGCCCGTTGAATTGGAACACCGTGCATTCTGGGTGATTAAGAAACTCAACTTTGACCTAAAGGCTTCTGGTGCGCAACGTCTCCTCCAATTGAATGAAATAGAGGAATTCCGGCACGAGGCTTATGAGAATGCCAAGCTTTATAAAGATAAAATAAAGAGGTGGCATGATAAAATGATAGTCCGGAGAGAGTTCAGTTCGGGCCAACAAGTTCTATTGTTTAACTCGAGGCTGAGACTCTTTCCCAAAAAATTGAAGTCTCGGTGGTCTGGACCGTTCCGGATCAAACATATTTATCCATTTGGTGCTATCGAGTTAGAAGGCGAAGACGGACGAACTTTCCGAGTCAATGGGGAGCAGATCAAGCACTACTTCAAGGATGAAGAGCGAGTTGTGGAGAACATCTCCCTTGTTGAAGGATAAAGCCGGAATTCATACACGTCCAGCTAGGGACGTAAAACCAAGCAACATCTTTTGATATGCCGTCGAGGATAACGACCATTCCCAACTTTTATATAAATTACTTTTTGGAGATTGTATTGATCTCGAAATATTATTTTTGGTGGTGAATTGATGAGGCTAGATACTTAGGGTTGAATTGCATGCTAAAATCGTTTGAGGAACGAAGTGGAAGTACTCTATGTAGAGTAAAAATGTGAAAACATAAAGGAATCCAGCCAAACTTCACACTGCCGTAAATTTGCCTAGGCAGAGAAACCATCGCCTAGGCAGAAAAAAGACAGAAGGCTGAGTTTTTATACTGGCGCAAATTCGCCTAGGTGAAAAAACCACCGCCTCCGTGAATTAACAACAGAATCGAAGGGTTTCACACTAACGAAAATTTGCCTGGGCAGAAAAATCTCCGCCTAGGCGAATTAACGTCAGAAGGTCTTTTAAAAAAATAAAAGGCGCTACTTCGCCTAGGAAGAAAAACCTCTGCCTAGGCGAATTCGCTGCAGTCCTGTTTTAAATAGGAGCCTTTCCCTTCACAAACGGCACTTCCCTCCTAAATGTTTTCAGAAACCTCTCAATTTCACCATCCCAAATCCTTTCCTCCCTTTAAAAATTCATCCTAAATTGCAAAAAACTTGGAATTCTACCAAGAATCTTCATCCAAGCGTTGGATTTCTCTTCCCCATTTTCGGAAATCTAGGGTTTAAGGGGTGAACAGTGCGAAATCGATACATTCAAGTGATTTGACTGACATGTTTCAACAAGTAAGTATCAATGATCCTATTTTTTATTTAATTGTTGAAATCTTTGCTTCATTTGCATATTTATTTAAAAAAATCCTTGGATTTGGATAGAACTCTAAACTCTTTTAAACCCTAGTATTGCGTTTTTCATGCTATTAGGGATTTAGGACTGATTTTTGGTCAAGCCTATCATGTTTATGTGTAGATACACAATGGAAATCATTTATTTTAGGCTACATTGCGAAAAAAAAATGTGAATTGGTTTTGGTTGGTATGTGGTTGTTAAAAAGGCATTGTGTGTTCGCTGACAATGGGTTGAATTGTGTGTTCTATTGTTATTGTTGTGGCTTGTGTTGTGATTGTGATTTATAGGCAAAATGGCAAAGCGTCTAGCATCTAAACAACCACGCACAGAAGAATCTTCGGTTGCCACGGATTACAACTCCTTAAAATTCGTTTCCAAGCAAGCCGAAGCCCATTTCAACAGACATGAAAGTAGGCGTTCCGGCATTCGCCAAAGGGGGTTCGAACCTTTGCAAGAACTCCCTGAAGAATTCAAGACAGTCATACAAAGTCGAAAATGGGAAGAGGGTCCTGACGAGGAAGAAGCCAGCCCTTCGGAGGCACCAACGCCCACAACCCGTCGTGACCAACTAAATCAGATTTCGTGAGATATCCGTGGTCTTCAATCCGACATGAGCCATCTCCAAAATAATTTTTCTCGGATGGAAATTTACATGGATCACTACATTAGGCAGCAAGATAAAAATCAAAGGGTTTTATTTGAGCACTTCGGAATCAACATAACACGTTATACGCCCATGCCGCCTTTCGAGACCGATGAGCCGCAACCACCATTTTTTTTCCAATGAACGGTAGGAGGTTAGACTTGTATGTCTTCCCTCCTAGGTATGTGTCCGACTCAGTTTTCAATACTTAAATTTCTATTTTGTTATTGAGTTCGCTGCCTAGGCAGTGAGGACACTGCCTCATTCAAGTTTGGGGGTATTAAACATGCAAGCATGTAGTTTTTTTGTTCTTTTTGGGTTATGGAGGATGGTTTTTTTTATTTTATTTTTATGTGAATAGGACAAAATTCTTTTTGTGGACAAATTTTTGCTTATAATGGTATTAATGTTTAATTTTTGTAAATTTTGAAATTCTTTTTATTGTGCATGTGTAATGATTAGTTATGCATGTGTAAGAATCATTAGCATAAGTAATTTTAGTTTGTAGAATTAGAGTAGATATGTTAATGAATGTAGTTGTACATGCATGCTGAGTTTTTGAGTTCGTCCGAACCATGTCCCGATGATGAAAATTATCCCCTAATTGCATATTGTGTGTTTTGTGTGCTTAGCATGTCGATTAAGTAAAAATTATTTTGACCCTAAATCGCACGATCACATAAACTCATTGTATAATTAGTTAAACGATTTGACGCCGATTATTTAGTAATAAGTTCATGACAGAAATGAGGAATCTAGAACTTGATTGGGGGAGGCTTGAGGCGAAATTATAGGTAAGGTAATTCTGGAGGCATGATATAGGCCTTCAATTTTTTCGCTTGAACCTTTTGAAACTAACCTGAAAATTTATTCCCTTGTTCTCTTGTCGAAGCCATAAACTTTTCAATTCTAAACTTGTTTCTATACTTTAACCAAGTAAATCCTTCAAAACCATTGTCGCTAAGAATAAAAGTAAAAATTGAGTGAAATCAAGTAGCATTAGATTATGCTAACTTGAAGCGGACAATCGGGGTTTCAATTTAAATGTTTTTAGTTAAGTATAAGCGTATTCACTTGTTAATCCTTTAGTTGTATTTACACACCCCTAAAATTGTACAAAATTGAATAAGTATGGGGGTGCGTGTCTAAAAAAATAAAATAAAAAAACACCACTATGTGAATATAGTGTTTGATCTCGGTTGTTGTGACAAGTGAATACAAGTTTACTTAATCTTGTTCAGGGTTATATCTTCAAAGATAAGGGGTTACGAGAGAGATTTAGTGACAAGCGTTTGTGCCTCGGGTATCATTAAAATGATAACGAGTTTCTATTTCTACGATACCCTTGGTCGTTCTCTAAAGCCAAACCATGCCCTATTGATCTCTGTGAATGTCCGAACCTACATTAGTGGATAGTTGAGCCCAGTCAAGCATATGGCTTTCCTGAATGTTTTAACAAGTTTAAGTCATGACCTTATTCATTGAATAATCCAATCCGATGTTTGATTAGTTATACATCTGAGTTCTCACACACACACATTTCAATTGGATCTAAAATAATTTTAACTGATATTGAGTGTTGAAATTCTGGAACAACACGCGGTGTGTGTTATTCCTTAACCGGATCTGATTACGGGTTGTTGAGGGAAGAACCACATGGTCTCTTTGATTGAACTTAAATCTTACAGGTGTTTACTTCTTATTTGCTAATGATTATTTATTTTTAGTTTAGAAATTAGCTAATTGGTGTAGTTAGTGTTATTTAGTATTAGGGTGTTTTGCTCGAGGACTAGCAAAATTCCAAGTTTTGGGGTATTTGATAGGTATAAAATACCTATCTATTTCTAAACCGAATTTGCCAGTTTTCGAGTATTTTATTAAAGTTTTAATATTTTTTTAGCTGTTTTTTATAAGTCAGGAGTAGAGACGTAAACAATCGACAAACTGAGCGAAACGGTGGAAAAAAGGGTAGCCAAAAGATAAAAAAAATGGAGGTTTCAAGAATAGCAAAAACCCGCCTAGGTGAAGTTTCCACCGCCTAGGCGGAATTCCGTCAGAATGCTGGAAGTGCTTAAATGCTGAAATCCGCTTAGGTGAAGTTTCTACCGCCTAGGCGGAAATCAGTCAGAATGAATAAGACGAAGAAGTTAGTCCTCCCCCTAGGCGAATAAACCATTGCCTAGGCAGATTTCTAACCAACTTAAACTTTGCCTAAGCGAAGATTCTACCGCCTAGGCGAATTTCGCAAAACAGGGCAAAAGATTTGTTTAGATATTTTTGAAACCTTTGGCCTATTTATACCCCTTTCCCACGTCTGAAAAAGGGAGTTGATGATCCCTAACCCTAGTAGAGAGTTCTTAAGCTATATTTTGGAGATCAAGGAGGAGATTCATCATTCGGGCAAAGACAAATCACTTGCGGATCGATCATTAGCGACAGTGGATCGTTTCACTTTCAGATTTGATCGTTCTTTTCTTGTTTTTATCTTTGTAATTACTTTTTCATATCTAATAATATTGAATCCCTCTTATTTTGTATGGTATATGGCTAAGATCTTGTAGTATTAGGTAAATGTTACTTAGGTGTAGTTGAAATCATGTAAATGTTAAGTTGAATGAATTAATGTTACTTTAACGTGTTGTTTGTCTAAAACCGATTATGTTTACTATTATTCTTGATATTATGCTTGTATTGATAAACCGAGAATACGGGGTTTGACACTCAGTAGAGGTAACCCTGGATTCGGACTAGGGTAAATGTAACGTGACGTTCTAACGACCTGGGAGGGCGTTAGAACGTATGAAATCCATGACGTTGGCTAAAGACTGAGGCGATCTAGGGTCGTTAAGGCGTTGAGGAGGACTTCTTCATTGACATGAAATCGTGTAATCCCCTGTCTTACACTCGGGAGAGGTAGCGAATGAGTTATCGATACAGAGATTGTCGGAATAGATAAAAACCATTATAGCTAACTAAATGACGTCAATTGTGCATTATATGAAAGAAATCAATACCTAAGTAATTAGTGTAATTAGAACTAACCTAATAGTTATCATCTATCTTAGCAGATTAAATAGAATACAAGAAGTGTAGTTTTCTTTTCTAGTCCTAACTTCATGGTAAGAAGTGACAAGTTCAAGACTGGAAAAGAACAATATTTCTAGTAGGATCCTTGAAATTTAATTAAATCTATTATGTATTGACTCCGGGGGTAAGAAGTGATAAGTTTAAAATGCTCTTGTATTTTCTTTATTTTGGATTATAATGATAAATTTGTTGTTCATGTGAAACTGTTGAACTTGTGTGTTGTGTGTTGTAAAAATAGATCTTGTCTTCAAACATTATTCATGCACAAAGTATGTGTCCTCAAACCGCGTGTTTTAAGAATAAACAAAGTCCGGGATAGTAGGGGTGAACAAAACTCGATTTTTCATTTTTATGTTCCCTTCTAAATCAAGTTTAAGTGATAAATGTAACGTGGACTGTATGAGTGTCAGCGGAAAAAAACTTTTTATTATTCTATCCCTTTGTCTTCCTCCATATCGAGTTTAAGTAGTAAACATGATGTGGACCGTATGAGTTTTTACAGATAGATAAATAATATGCTCTACTGACCTGAAATTTGGTAATTAGTTGTGCGTCAGTCGTCGAATGAGTTATTGTAATTAGTTTAGGCAGCTTAGGTGCGTCGTGCTATCCTGAGTAGTTCTGGTTGCACTGTACTGATTGTTGGCTGACTGACCTTGTGAGTTGAACTTGGTGTTTTGTTTCGACCATTAGGCTGGTTTTGCTTTTGACGGACTGGACTGGGTAGTTTTGTCCATATGTGAATTAGGCTAGACAGTTATGTTTTGGTTGGGTTGGCCTTGGTAGCTCAGCCAATTTTGATGAACTGAGCTGGGCAATTCGATCCGTATATGGATTGGGCTAAGCAATTACGTTTTTATTGGGTTGGCCTTGGTAGCTCAGCCAATTTTAACAAACTGGGCTGGACAGTTTGGTTTGTGCGTGAACTGGGCTAAACAGTTACATTTTGATTGGGCTGGTCTTGGTAGCTCAGCTAATTTTGACAAACTGGGCTGGGTAGTTTGGTTTGTGCGTGAACTGGTTTAGGCATTTACGTTTTGATTGGGCTGACTTTGGTAGCTCGGTTAGTGGGTGAGCTAATCTTGGCAACCCACTTTCAACCTTCTTAGGGATGATTTTTGTTTGAGCCTTTGTTGGATATAAGTAGCTGTGACTGGTTATTGAAAGGTTTACAAGTGAAATAACAACCAACTTTTCTTCAAAACTAACGTGATAAATAATTGGGGGACTCACACAAAGTAATTTCACAAATGCGTAATGTTCCATGGCCGGGGGATTGGAACTCCATCTAGATCTTCCAACTAGTACGTCCCAAGTCTATTCTCCTTGATTATCTTGTATGGCCCTTTCCAGGTAGGGGTTGGTTTTCCTAATCGAGCTTCTAGGCAGTGTAGCATCACCCTCCGAAGCACTAGATCTCCCACCTCGAAGTACCTTGGGCGAACTACATGGTTGAATGTCCTTACCATCTTCGATTTGTAGGTTGCCATCCTTATCGCTATCTGGTACCGTTTCTTTTTTAGGTGGTCTAGATTTTGGCGTATTGCTCCCTCGTTTTCTGCAAGATTGACCATGTTATCCCATCTTGAAGGTAGGCCAATCTCTACTAGGACTACTGCCTCTATGCCATACGTAATAGAATAGGGCGTTTCTCCTGTGGTTGTGCTCGCAGTGGTGTGGTAAGCCCACAAGCTCGCAAGCAACTCTTCCATCCATTTGCCCTTGGCGTCGTCCAACCATTTTTTGAGAGCTTCTTTGATTAATTCATTTGTCACATTTACTTGTCCATTCGCTTGTAGATAAGTGGGGATTGACGTTCGATGTTGTATTTTTAGTTCGTTGCACATCTAAGCAACTTTTTCTTCAATAAAAGAGTCTCATTATTTGATATCAGCACTGCCAGGATGCCAAAATGACATATCACTTGCTTCCAAAGAAATTTCTTGACTTCATTCTCTACTACTGTCACGAATGCCTCAGCTTTTACCCATTTGGTGAAGTAGTCGATCACCACCAGGTACTGGTATGAACGGTCCTAGAATGTCCATTCTCTATTGGGCAAAGGGCCATAGGCTGTGGATAGGTATTTGTGGTTGGGAAGGGATTCAGATGTTATTCAAGAACCGCTGGCATTTGTCGCAGTTCTTGACGTATTCCTTCACGTTGCTGCGCATGGTTGGCCAATAATATCCAATTGTAAGTGCCTTGTATGACAAGGTTCTCCCACCTAGATAATTTCTACAATTCCTTTATGAATTTCTGCATCACATAGGCAACTTCTTTTGGCCCTAAGCAAAGTAGTAAATGTTGTGTAAATAATCTCTGGTATAATTTCCCGTTCATCATGACGTATCTCGTCACCTTATACAAAATTTTTTGGACTTCTTCTTTGTTGTCTGGCAGTGTTCTCTCATTCAAGTAGCGTACCAAAGGAGTTCTCTAGTCTTCTTCTTGTTCCAGCTCTCCAATGCATTGCACAGGATCTGGTTTGAGCTGATACAAACGGTTGCTCCAGATAATCCACCATCTTGGACTTCTGATCTGGACCAAAGGACGATGCTAGTACTGACAGCGTATCAGTCTTCTCATTCTCAGTTCTTAGAATAACTTTAATTTTGCAACTGTCGAAGGTCTTCATCATCTTCTTCACTTTATCGACATAGAGGCGTAGCCTCCCTTCGTTGAACACGTAAGCTTTGCTTATTTGGTTAACCACGAGTTGCAAATCTGACCTAACCTCCATGTTGTGGGCCCCTAGCTCCTTGGTTAAGGTCAAGCCCAAGATTACCGCCTCGTACTCCGTTTCATTGTTGGATACTCTGAATCCGAGTTGTACATCCTTCTCGAGTTGATCTCCCTCTGGGGTTTCCAGGATCGTGCCAACTCCAAATCCTCGTGAGTTTGATGCTCCGTCAACCCATAATTTCCAAAGTTTCACCGGAGTTACCGAACATTCTCTGTCCTCCATGGTCCCCTCTTCCGGGGGTGTTAACTCGGCAATGAAATCAATCAATACATGGCCTTTGATTGTTGTCCTTGGTTTGTAAGTTACGTAGAATTCTCCTATCTCTACTGCCCACTTATGAGACGACCCAAAGCCTCTGGTTTGTGCATTATAACCCTAAGCAGATATGAGGTCAAAATGTGGACTGCATATGCTTGGAAGTAAGGTCGCAGCTTTTGGGTTGTGGTTATCAAGGCTAGAGCGAGCTTATCGAGCTCAGTGCAACGAGTCTCAGTTGGTGCCAATGATTTGCTTACATAGAAAACTGGCCTCTACCCTCTTGCGCATTCTTTTACCAAAGTTACGCTAACTGTAATAGTGGTAACTGCCAGGTATAGGTTTAGATCATCCCCAGATTCAACCTTGGCAAAGGTCTCCACAGAGCCCAAGTAATCTTTGATTAACTGCAAGGCATGCTCGCTATCTTCATCTCAACTAAATTGTTTGCTCTCTCTCAAGAGTTTGAAGAAAGAATCGCATCTGTCTGTAAACTAATAGATGAATCTATTTCGTACTGCCAGTCTCCCAGTCAGCACTTGAACTTCACATATTGTTGTAGGGGACTTCATCCTTGTGACAACTTCTATCTGTTCAGCATCAACCATAATGCCCGTCTCGTTCACCTCGAAGTCTAAGAATTTTCCCGACGTTACGCCGAAGACACATTTCTCGGGGTTCAATTTCATGTTATAATTCCGTAGTATTACGAAAGCTTATTCTAGATGCTCCAAATGATCTTTTCTGTTTGAGTTTTTAACTAACATATCATTTATATACACCTCAATGGTTTTTTTTATTCTTTCTTGGAATATATGTGTTGGCCAAGTGATCTACTCGAGATGGGGAATGAATTTGATAGTTATAAAATTAAGCAAATTCTTATCTTTCAGCACTTAAATTATCAAATAATTAATTTAATTATAAATCAATTATTATCTTTATAATGTAGTGGATAAGTGTTATTAATTTTAGGTGAACACCCAAATAACAAAAATATAAATAATGTAAATCAATACAACACATAAGGACATATCCTGGTTCACCAAGTTACTCTTGGCTAATATAATCTTTCGAGCTCCACAGAGATTTGTACTCACTAAACCACTTTATCCCTTTAACAGGTAGGAACCAAACCTTTACACAATGATTCTTTTCACAAGCTCAGAATCAATCTTTACAATTCCCTTTTCACAATTAAGGAAAAACCTTATCTTTTTTCAGGGTAAAGACTAACCGAATTCCATTATAGGAGGAATCACCACCTAATATTTTTCCCAGGCGCAGGAATAATCTTATCATTTTTTAGGCTCAAGACTAATCTAATCCTTTCACAAGCTAAGGATCAAAGCTAATTCTTTTATACCTTAGGCTAAGAATCAAATCACACCAAAAACACTCCAAATATTCTTTTTCCAGGTAAGGATGAAACATTTATAAATCACTCCAAATTTAATTCTAATTAGGAAGAATCAAGCCTAATTCCTTTCAAGGGAAAAAAGTAACCTAACCTTTTTGTACCTTAGGTAAAGATTAAATCTCAATCTCTTTACTAGAAGAGATTGAAACCTTACTACCCCTGACTACATACTCCCAACAGTATCTAATCCACACAAACTCAACAATTAAAAAAAATCAATAAGTTTCTTCCCACTCGGAGCTTCTACCACCTCAAATCAATTTAAACTCAATTAATGTCTCGATAATTACTAGTGATAGAATTTACGTGAAAAATACAATATCTGATTATATTAAGTGTGGGTAGTACAAAATTGAGCACGTAATCATATTATAATAAAAATCGTTTTAAAAGAATTTTTTATACCTTTAAAGTTCAAAAACGATTTCACAAAAGATCTTTCAACCAAGCAATCAATAATAATAATTTAACTTCACAATTAAGAATAAAAATTTGGAAAGATCTCACTAGGATACCCCTGAAAGAATGAAAATTGAATCGCTAGACAGTTTTGATCGGTGACGCTAAAACACTTAGTGCTTTAACTCAAGAATTTCTCAAACAATTGTACTCATTATTGATCTCTCGATATAATCTTATAATAATTACTCTTAGAAAGCTCAGGAACAATTAGTTCTTGATGAAAGTGAGATATTGATATGTGAAATCCGCAAGTCTATTTAAGCTGATTTGAAATAGGCCCTATAATGACTAGTTTCCATATTTTATGACAATTAAATGTACATATAGACCCCCATATATCAATATCATTTAATCCTGGTCAATTTCACTTAAATATGACTTTTAAATCATTCAATTTAGTCCCTAAATTATTTCTCATTCTCAAATCGAAAGGATATGAAGTATTAAATAGACTAAATTGAGAAACACTTAAAATAAGTGTACCATATCTATAAGAATATTAAAATAAGTGTATCATATCTATAATATATTCAAATCTCCAAAAATTCTCCTCAAGATCTGCCAAAAAAAGGCTACTTAACAGCTAGTTTTCATCAAATCCCAAAATTCCTCGAAATTTGAAATAGCACGGTCGGTTGACTGGCCTCTGCCCATCAGTCGACCGATCGATACAAGATGCTAGGCAATCTTTTCTCAAACATTGGTCGGTTGACCAATCCCCCATGGGTCAGTTGACCGATCTATACATGAAGCAAACTTAGGCCAAATTTCGGCCTTGGTCAGTTGACAAATCATCGATGGTCAGTTGATCGATCGATACAGAGAGTTCAGCTATTAGCCATCGGTTAACCGATCTCCCTTGATAGGTTGACCGATCGATTCAGAGACTTTCCAATTCTCCAACCCTTGCCTATCGGTTGACCGATCTTTCATGGTCGGTTGGCCGATCACTATTGGAACTATTTTTCTCAAATTATTTTAACTCCAAAATTTCAATGTTTTCGACCCTTTAATCGATTTCTTTTCTTGGTTAACTAAATTGACACTATGAATTAATTTTAAACACAAATCTTGCTTAGGTCAATTTTTCCTTTTCAATTTCACATTAGAGCAAATAATTGAACTTAATTAAGATCCTATTATAAACAAACATAAATATCAATCATTTAATTTGTGTCTTGTATGATCCTAATCGTGATACATTAAGAGTAAAAATGAATTTGAGTTGTTTTCACCTAAATTCTTTAGAATTTTCAATCCCTTTAAAGTCTATCTCTGCATCATTCACAATTTCTTCATGATGATTTCTTGATTGAAACTTTTTAAACTGAAATACTTAATAAACTCATTAGTTCCACAAAAAATATCAATACTTAATTGTCCATCAAAATCTCAAGATCAATAATATGGTTCACAAGGTGCTGGTATGTTGCCCCGGCGTTTCTTAGATCGAAAGACATCACTCTATAGCAAAACATACCTCAAAGAGTGATGAAAGTTGTTGCTTCTTCATCCGGTTTGTTCATCCGTATCTGGTTGTATCCTGCATAGGCATCCATCATTGATAACAATTCATGCCCAGCAGCTGCGTCCACTATTTGATCAATCATGGGCATAGGGTAGAAGTCCTTCGGGTAAGCCTGATTCAGGTCAGTGAAATCCACGCACATCCTCTATTTCCTGTTCTTCTCTTTGACCAACACTGGGTTGGCCAGCCAATTTGGGTAAACCACTTTCTTTATGTGCCCTATTCTAAGTAGTCTTTGTACTTCAGACTCTATTGCCTTTCTCTTCTCCGAACTGAATATCTTTTTTTTTTTTTTGTTTTATTGGGGGATAGGACTTTGAGAAATTGAGTTGGTGAACCATCATATCAGATTTATTCCCTTTCATGTCTTCGGGTGCCCAAGCAAATACATCCAGATTCTTTTCCAGCAGTTAGATGAGTCTATCCTTCTCAAGTTGGCTCAGCAATGTGCCAATCAACAGCTTCTTGGTCCCCCAATTGAAAGTCACTTTCTTAACCCGTTCAATGGGCCATAGAACCCCAGGATGCTACCTAAAATCATCTATCTCCTACACTGAGCTGCTGGGTTGACCTGCGCCGACAGCTCGAGTTTCGCTATGCCCCCGCTTCTGGGCTGAGCTGTTGACTTGAGGCTTGATAACCCTCCGCCCTTGAGCTGTGCTAGTGATCTGTGTCACACCCCACCTCGGGCACCAGCCACCTGAGGCCAGGCGTAACGTCGACTTGACGTTACCGGACCCATCATCAAATACCCAACTATACAATATATACATACACACTCGCACTACTGTAAATTTTTCCTTAAAATATATATATATATATATATATATATATATATATATATATATATATACTTGTTCTCAAAATTTGGAAGCACACCTGTCCCGAATATCCAGAACCAAAATTACTAATTATACCTAAACCTTTCACGGTTCATGTCCGACCGACTCACCTTCAACACGACACGACCTCCGAACTCTCCCTAATACTAGTAGTGGACCACACCTAGCCGCGGTACCTGCACCTCAAAACTTTAATCGGTGTACTGTCTTCATAAAGAAAAAATTTGTAGATCAAGTATAACTAATAAACACCATACTTCGAAATATAAAATAATATAATCTCATACCCGGTTCCACTGCTACCGATGAAAAAAAATAATATAACGATAATACCACATATTGCACACAACATTTGGAACGAATTCCTCTCGGTCCACAATGTAAAGAAATAATATATTTAAAATACCCAATATAAATATAATAAAATCACCCACTGTACGGAAATTCAGTTTCCCTGTCCCCAATTAAATAAACCTATATATATATATATTGAAAATATCCAATCTATCAACCCGATTATTTTAGATAAATTAATCCAGATATTTTAAAACAGCCAATTTAAAATATTGTAAATCGACCCATTCAAGTATTTTAGACCCACCAGTCTAACATCTCGTCACATGATAAAATATCCCACCAGTCAACCAAAATAATATATATATTTATACGCTAATCCAAAACAATCCATCGTATACTCCAATATACCACACCACTCTCCTACTAGCCATATGATTGTTTTAACTTCACGATCGGGAGTTACAATGGTACCGTACCATTCATAGGGTTTGCACTCCCTGACAGGTCAATCTACATCTCTTACGGGAAGAAAATTCACATCCCTTTTGGGAAGAAAATCCACATCCCTTTCGGGAAGAACATCCACATCCCTTACGGGAAGAAATTATGACATAGTTGGACCAAACATCACTCTCCACCTTACAAACCGACTCGATCCAAATTTTTTTATTTTCACATTTAAAACCAACCCATCGATTCAAAAATCATTTTTCCACTTTTAAAACAAATTTGATCCCAAATTCATTTTCCACTGTTAAAACCCGACTTGATAAAAAAGCACATTTTTAAATATAATAACATAAAGACAACCATATATCGCATACCATACAGAAAACTATTACCCATACTGAAACCAATTCCAAACTGTCACCCATGTAATGAAATTATATATTTAACACACCCAAAACCGTTTGATCCATATAAGTTGCAAATTCGTCCATTTTTAAATAGACACATTTTTTCACAATTTATATGAAAATAAAATTTGTAAATTTATATAGAAAACAGTACACTCACCTCGATATCCGTTCTACAAAATTGCTACTGACCACACTCTATTGGTACGCCGGTACCTGCGAACCTAATAGTGATAGGGCCTAAATTAATAATCTATTTAAAATAATCTAATCATGCAATGTAGACCCTAATTTTCACAATTTTCCCGTCCCTACATTTTACTATGAAAAATTATCATTCGGCTAGTTTCGCTTTGTTAAAATTTATTGTATAAAATTTAGTAATACGAACGGTCCCAAAATTTATTATTCCGGTTACGAAATTTTTGATGCTAGTAGTTAAATTTAACAAACACAAAATTTAACGAAAAACGTTACCCGTTCTGAAACGGTTGTCAATTTTTTTTTTCCTTAAAAAATTTAGTTTCTGCTCCTATACTCACCGCCTAGGCGAATGATCCACCGCATCTGCGAACACGCTTATTCTTTTCTTTGTTTTGCTTACTGACTCGCCACTACCTAAGGGAACATACCCGATTTTCTTTCTATTTTGCGTTCTGATGTTTCACCGCCTAGGCGAACGACTATCTTCCTCGTTCAGCTCCTTCTTTGATCAAAACAATCCTTTTCTCTCTCTCTTTGCCAGCTGCAGCGGCTCACTCGCCTCTCCTCACCAACGATCAAAACACGCTGACACACCACTCCGACGTCGAGCAAAACACACGCCCACGCATACATCGTCACTGAACAAAGTTAATCACACACCCACTATCGCACACCCATATACGCACACTTCTGCACAGCATACATACTCACACAAACACACATCCACACACACAATCACCATCACATACTCCCACGACGACGACACACACACCTACCTGCACACCGGTTCAAAACAGAGGAACACACCCACCGTTGATCACCCATACCCATACACCGACAACGAGTAAAACGGCAACGAACAGAACAGAGCACACACAACCAACCACACCCACACACATGAAATCGTCCAAATAACTAGAGGAACACACACACTCGCACCGAAGCACCCACCACCACCGGTGATCACCAACAGCTCAGACGACCCTCTCTCTCTCTCTAGATTTCTAATTTTTCTCCTCTGATTTCTCCTTCTTTTCAGGCTTTGGATCACGATTTTCATGAATCATTTAATTGCATGAATTTTAGCGTTCTTTCTCCACTCCTCCGGTTGCCACGTCGCTCGTTCCGTTACCGTTTTCTTGATTTTTTTTTGTTCATCTCCCGCAGCTGATGTATATATATATAATAATCTTTTTGTTTAATTACTTTTTTCTCCCCCTAACTTCTTTAAATTTTCATTTTAACCCAATTCACATTTATGATTTTCTTAAATTGTAATTTCACTCCTTAAAATTTTAATTTTTTATAAATTAGGTGATAATTTGCATCTCAAGTTTAGCATAAATGTTTCAAAATTTGAAATTTGACCCATAAACTTTTAATTTGGATATGAATTAACACAATTTTATCCCGTATTTTCCCAATTGCTCTAAAATGGAACTAAAATGACGTACGTACTAAAATCTGGGTCTTACAATCTAAATACTGGCGGACCTTCGCTGTTAAGCTAGGTTGTTAATCTGATCTCCAATGTTTCTCCACTGTTGAGTTGGGCTGCTGATCTGATCTCCAACGTTTTCCTACTATTGCGTTGGGCCATTGATGTGAGACCTGTTGAGGCTCTACTCGTGAGCTGAGCTGCCAACCTGAGCCCTAATGGGTATTTTCTCCCATTATTGTTGGGTGGTCCACTTCTTATTCATCGCTAAACATTGTTTGGATGCAGCCTGGTCCCCAAGAATGGTGACCACTTCACCATCTTTCACGTATTTGACACATTAATGACTTGTCGACACTATGACTCCTATTGCATGGAGCCAGGGGCGTCCCATGATAGCGTTGTACGGGTTGCTGCACCTATTACAATAAACTCTATACCTTAGTCAATCTATCCCCACATTTGTTGGTTGCAACGTGTAATACAATCCTTCTTACCAAAGAGCTCAGGTCTCTGTTAAATCCCACCACCAGCATCTAGGTTGATGTAATGTCGGAGTTGGGAATGCCTATTTAGCTGAGCATTTTGGCGAAGATGATGTTAACTGAACTGCCTATATCAACCAATATCATTTCATACCTCAAAGTTGGAGATCCAAAGTGTTATGATTAACACGTCAGCGTGGGTGCAGGACACATTTGCACTATCCTCGTTGTTGAACGTTATCTCTAGTTCTACTTCACTTATTGACACCTTCACATTTCGACTATTAGACTCTTGGCTGGCCTCGCAGGCCTTTCTCTTCTACCCTTAGTTTGTTTCTCTTAAGGGGTAAATCGTATTTGTTTTGGAATCAACTTAATGTCGTTAGGGTTGTTACCCCGCATGTCAAAGAAAGTAGTTGCATGGGCTACGCTTGAGGCCGTCCTGTGTGCTCTTTCATCCATGGAGAATGGGATCTCCTTCTTCTGGTTTAGATTTGCCACTTTGAACTGCGACTGCCTCATCTCTTTGATGAAGTTCTTTTTATTCAGATTTCCACAAACGACGTCAAATGATGTTGCCAAAATTTACCCAGTGCATGATTCAAGGCCTCACATGCCAGAAACCTTTGCAACCTATTACCCTTCCTGCAAAATTATTTAGTTCTATGGGGAAACATCAGTGTGGTGTTAGCCAAAGAACCTCCGGCATAAGAATCAGGTTAAATTGCTCTAAGAAAGGGTGTTGATCCAAAGATTTTGATGAACAATTAAAGGTTGATGTTTTTTGTGGAACTAACGATTTGATTAAGTGTTTCAGTTTATTAGTTCCAAATGATGAAGATTTGATGACAAAGATGATAAAGGATTAAGAGGTTGAAGAATTTTAAGAACCTAGGGAAAACAACTCAGGTTAAATTTCAATTCTTAATATTCCAATTAGGATCACACACGTCACAAAAATATTTTTAAATGATTTTTTTATTTTTTATTTTTATAAATATGTGTGTTTTTTTATAGGATCCTAATTAGTTAAATTATTTGATTCTATGTGTAATTGAAAAAGAAATATTAATAATTAATCAAATTTGAATTTAAGTATTTAGTGGAGCTAACCGAGAAAAATAATCGGTTAAAGGGGTGAAAACGTCAATGAGAATAAATTAAAAATGAATTTAGAAGATATTCCAGCATTGACAAGTCGATTGGAGCATAGAATGAAAAGTCTCTGAATCTCTAAGTCGACAGGTAGGTCGACCGGAGCTTAAATGTGAACTTTTTGAATCGATAAGTCAACCAAGCGGTCAACCTGTGAGAAGAAATGTAACTCTCTGAATCTCTAAGTCGACAGATAGGTCGACTGATGGGCACATAATTTTTGGCTTGGCTACATCCTAAATTGATCGGTCGACAGGTGATCTTAGTCGGGTTACTTATGAGACTGTTTCAGGATATTATAGAATTCTAGATTTTATTATAAAAGTAGCCGTTACTAAACGTTTTTTTATTAGGATTCACGAGATATATTAGGGATTTAATGTTATTTGAGATATGCAACACATATTATGATTTCCCTATAGATATGGTTCATTAAGTTTAAATATTTTTTAATTTGGTATATGTAATACTTTCTATCCTATTTAATTGTGATTGAGAAATATTTGGAAGACTTAATTGAGAAGTTTAAAAGTTATAGTTAAGTGATTTAAACCAGGATAAAGTCTTAATGATATAAGGAGTCTATAAGAGCAATTAAGTGTCATAACAAGTGAGAACTAGCCGTTAGAGAGCTTATTTTATTCTCATTTATATAGACCTGCGTTTTTCATATTAGAGAAAGAGATCAAGAGTATTATATTGAGTTTTTCTAAGAGAAATCATATTGAGAATTGTGAGAGTTTTTCTAAGAGTTATTCTTGAGAATTATTTGCTAAGAATCATTGCTGCTACCAAATCTGAAATGACATTGCTATAATTATTGTTTTGGTGGATTTCAGGTGAGATGTTTTCAAATTATTTTCTATTTAGTATTGCTTGATTATATTTGGAATTTGATCTTTAGAAATTGTTTTCTGATTTTTTATTCAAAAATATTTTTGAAACAATTTCTTGAATAAATCTGATTATGTGCTCAATTACGTGCTATCCATTTTTTTGTTTAAAATAATGATTTGGAATATCTCACTTTTTTATCACTAGTTTTGGGATATTAATTGAGTTCCAATTTATCTATGGTGGTAGAAGTTCCGAGTGAGAAAATCACTTGTCAATTTTTAATTGGTGAATTGAGTGACGGATTGAATACTATTTGGAGTATTTAATCTAATGGTAGCTGGTTTCAGTCTCTTCCTGTAAAGAGATTGAGGTAGTAATTCTTCCTGAATTAAATTATTTTGTGAGCAATTTTGTAACGGTTCAATCCTTACCAGGTAAAAGGATATTTGGAGTGTTTGAGAGGTTTTGATTTTTTAGCTTTAATTTAAAAAGGAATTAGGTTATTTTTGAGCCCGTAGAAAGTAGAGGTTATTCCTAAGCGTGTGAAAAGGAATTTGTAAAGGTTGATTCTGAACTTGTAAAAGAATCTTTGTGAGTATTTGGTTCCTACATTTAAAGGAATCTTGGATTTAGTGGGTGCGACTCTCCATGTGGCTCGGAGGATTGGATTAGCCAAGAGTAGCTTGGTGAACCAGTATAAATTTTGGGTGTGCTGCTATCTTTACATTATTTATTTTTGTTATTTGGTATGTACCTAGTTGATTTTATATTTCCGCTGTGATACAAAGATAATAATTAATTTAAGATTAAAATTAATTATTTAGATTATTAAAGTATTTTTTCCTTGATAATTTTTTATCTATCCAATTCACCCCCTCTCTTGGGTAGTTCACTGGGCCAACAAAGGGTATAAAGCTCAGTAGTATATTAAGAGTGCATAGAGAGAACTATATGTATGAGTGTTATTGATACCTAAGCTTCCCGTTTATATTCAAGCCGATCGTCTCTTGAAGCCGTTCTAGCCATGATTCCCTATACGTTTTGCTTTTTCACCCATTTAGGGATGGTGCGCTAATCACGTTTGTACATGGGTGAATGGGTTGGTAAGACAATGGTTATCATTGACCTACCATGCGTGAGTCTGGTCTTTGGGCTTCAGTTTGTATCGGGCCAACCCGTCTGCGCAGCTAGGCCCTATAAGCAAACCAGGCGCTTATTTTCTTGTGTCACTTGGACTGGTGGCCCATGATCGATCGTTAGGCCACAGCTCTGCTCCATCAGGTCGGGTTCTATCCGCTGACCCGATCCACTTTCTTGAGTCTAACTCCGTTATTCACACGTGAGAATTTTTCCCACATCATGACATAAATAGAGAAAGTAAATTGTTGAATTTAGGTGGTGATTTATTGGCAATGTGTCCGATTTATCATCCCCAAAACCCGACTTGGTGACCTGCAAAATGGTTTAAGATTGGCTTGAGGATTCATTGATAAAACCCATCCTACATGAAAGTAAATATTCAAACATAATTTAACAGAGTAACCTTAAGTCAAACTCAATAAATTTTCTTATATTAGGCGTAAAATTGTAATGTTATTCATAGGGGAGCTCAAGGACAAGTCAAGACAACCCTAGCAAGTGACCAGTTGTGTGGAGAAAACAAAACCCTTTGAATGGGATTCCTCGAAGACTTATCCAAAATCGTAATCTAATAAGGGAAGACACCGTATCGGTGTAGGATGACGGAATTGAAAACTTTTGGAATACTAATTGATCTGCCATCCGTAGACAATATGTTGGATAAGGGTTAAGATTAGCAGCTCGAATGAACATCAACACTTCAAAGAGACATGAGCGTCAGCTCAAAAGTCGTTGACATTGTGGGTAAAATTTTGAGGGAAGACCAATCGAATACATTTTTATTAGGAGTCTGCAAACCGGCTCGGTGACATTCTCTTAATTTATTCTTTTATTTTTAATGTTCTTAATTTATTCTTTTTTAATTCAGTACATCTAGAACACTCGTATTTAATGGGAAGCTTCTGGAATCTATAACCTGTGAGTAAAAATAAAATCATCAATGAAAAGGCAAAAAGTTAGTAAAATTGTCAAATCCACACGTTGAGTCTCGGAATTGGGTTAATACTTAAAATTAATAGTAAAATGATTGCTAAATATTTTCCCATTAAAATAAAATAAAAACAAATAAATAAACTCTTTCACACGGACTTAACCACCAATGCCACCAATTATTCGTTAACGTTTACCCTGGCGGTTCGTGATCAGCACGTGGTTTAATTTGCTGCTTCTGCATACACCGACGAAGTTCGTGGTCTCCACGGTCAACAGTGGCGCTTGTAGGAAGCAGGGAACATTAATGATGGGGATGATATTCATTGCTGTATAACCAAATGGTGGTTGTGAAGTAGCTGTTGAGGTCAACTACGGCAGCTTCCGACGGTTTCCGGGAACTCGATGGACGGCTTCCGCCACCCGGACCAGACGGTGCCTTAACGTAAACTATTGGTTTTTTTTTTTTTTTTAAATATAAAAAGAAATAAAGGTATTTATACTGTACATAAATTTAAATTTTTAGTTTAAAATTACTGTTGATGTGAGAAAATTCTACCATCCATCAATCTCTAACCAGAGTCCGCCATGTGGCACAAAAAGAGAGTGATGGACTGATCAATGTTTATTGCACCTACTGACTGGACCTTCTAGAGGCCTGCCCGGATGGCCACTCTTTCGAATACCGACTAGTGACCAGAGGTGTCCCCTGATTCTTCGTTGTCTTGGTTCACTGATTAGAAAAACTAGATCATGGCGCTCGTCGACCTCATCTTGACGAACATTGCCTAACGACAAACACTGTGGGGGTCTTTACCATGGAAACCGGGTTGGTGTCCGACCAGCAACCCTCAGACAACAACCTCCCATGATGCCGTTTAAGGCTTCGTTGTTCTTGTGGGCTGAGTTCTGTCTCTCGTTCATTTAGGCCAGTTCATGGGCCCCTCCAAATGGGTCGAAAGATTAGGTCCAATGGCTTAATCTATGCCACACGCCTCCTCAGTGGTCACATACCAAGTTATCATGATTAACTGTGCTCAAGGTCCTAATTCTTAATTCTGCGGAGCTAATCATTCCCTTCGCCTATAAATATCAAAGCATTGCAAATGTAATGCTTGAATTCCCAACCTAATCAAATATCTGTCTTTTTCTCCCCAAACTTTTACTCTCACGTCGAAGAGATTTTATTGAGCACATCCTAACGGGTCTTTGTGCATGTACCAGCTTGGACTTGAGGGAGATTGATCATTGACTATTAATCTCAGACCGCACAGTGAACACAGACCATTGAAGACTTGGACTCCACCTCAATAAAAAAAAACTTCACCTGGATGCTGACTGGACTAACTAGGAGTATGAACCAATTTTAGACACCAAAAATTGAATTCCATGAAAATGACTGTAAATTTTTATCAAGTAAAAACTTCCAATGACTTTTAAGTTGTACAATGACTTTTAATTTTTGATAAAAAAAATATTTTTCAAAAAATTGTTGTAATAAATGACTTCGATGAATAATGGGCTATAAAATTTAAGTTTTGTGAAAAAATAGTATTTTTGTGACAAGTCCCTTATTTTATATTTGATTTAAAAAAAAAATCTCATATGTAATTGTAATTTGTATTTTAGTCCCGTGCATTAAAAAAAAAATGAAAAATTCAATACACACGTTGTACTCTTATAATTATATATATCTAACTTGTGAATAAAATATTTATTAGATGTAATAAAGACTAAGACTAAGGCGTGAGCAAATGAGTGAGTAATACGCAATCAAAAAATAATTTAAAAGACTAAATTAAAATTTATATCTTAAATGAGATTAATAATAAATTATATCCGTATTTAAAATTAATCATCAATTATCCAAAATACGAATCGTAAATAAATGATAGTACTTTAAAATAATGATTGAAGTTAATTTGCGAGTTGAGAGTGTAATTATTAAGAATGGCAAATAGAAAGATAATTTTGGATGGGAGTGTGAGGTGTCTGTAAATCAAGACAGATAATGATTACATGCAGAGCATACATATATCTTCTGAAAATGACATGGAGTGGAACTATGATCGGCACCAATTTCCACAACAGACGACAAAATACCTTTCCATTTGGGAGCTGACCCGACCCGATCCGCTCCTTCCACTAACGGTGGCGTCAATTTTGTCCGTGAATAATAGATCACTTTCTTTTAGTTGTAATGTCTATTATTCCAATTACAAGTCAAAACTAGAAAAATATAATTTTTTTTAATTGTTTTTTGTTTTATGATGTCTAAGTCTTTGCAACACTTGGCACAGAGAATGATCGTCTGCCTATCAGTTTACCCTTCGATCACCTGCAAAAATGTGAAGATTTTTCGGGGATTTTTGAGTTTTTCTTCAACTTTATGCTTTCTATTTTGAGTGAATTTATCTGTTCGTCTCCTTTCATGCAAGTGGTTTTGCTCCTCCGTAACCGGAGATTTTTACTCATCTTAAAGTGTCAAATCTATACCTTATGTCAGACGAAGAGTGGACAAAGGTCTACCGACAAATGAAGTAAATGGATGTCCGACTCAAGCAGTTGAAAATGGCAACCGTGTGAAAATGTAGTCTATTGTTTAATTAAAATATTAATAAAAATGGTTGGGTGCTATACACACACACATATATGAATTTATTAGTAAATTGAAAAAAATACTAGTAAAATTTATAATGCTTTTTGATTACTCACTTGGAATTTTGTTGATTTTTCTAACAAATTTCAGAAAAATAAAATAAAATAAAGAGATTACATTTGATGAGGGGTATTTGAAAAATTCTTGAATAACACCACGTTTAATAAGGAGTCCGTGTGGAACACATGCAGACACTGAGCATTACACCTCTAAGACTCATGTGTAACCCTCGTGGGTTCAAGTTTAGTAATGGACCCGAAGATTCTACCTAAGACCCTAGAGTTGAAACCAAGAACGATGTCAACATCAACCATAACATAGACCCGGCGGAGAAGAATAATCTTTGAGATAAACGAGGATGAATGTCCTGAGTTGGGAATGGTAACCACCTAGCATAAGAACGATTATTAAATCCCGTCTTATAAGGAAAGAAATTTTGATATTTGTGATAACGACCCATAACTCTATAACCCCATGAAATCTGTTGGCAGTTATGGAGATAATTCAAGATTCAAAAGAAACTTATCAAATAAATTTCACTCCTATAAATACTAAGGGGATATCATGGCAAGACACACTATTTTTTTAAACTATTATTGTGTTAGAATTTTTCAGAATTTTATTTATTCTCGCACCGAAAATACAACACCCGTAGATTCACTCGTGATGCATTGTATCCTTCAAATTTGAAAAAATCATACTTCAGATTTAAGAAGAAGTATATATGATTGACCAATTTTGGACATATCAATATTATTTTATGTTGTAGAGATTAATTTTCATTTTTAACACAAATATAATTATGGGATAGTGAAATTTGTTTACCTGACGTTATAACGCCGTTACGCCCACGGTTCACATCCTTTCAGAACGCTATCATCGTCAGTACGTTAAAATGGCAATATCTTTGCATTTTTCTTCCCATTCATATTGTTGTCTAAAAAGACCGACAAAAAAAAAATAAAAATCGCCACCCCTCAACCGCCGCCGCCCCGATATGGCGTTCCCCATCGGTTTCCGGCGAAACCTTCAGTTTCTCTCTCTTTTCTCTCTCCTATCCCTCTTCTCCGTCGCCAACTCCGACGAACTCGATATCTTATTAAATATCAAATCTGCCCTCCGAAATTCAAACACCCGCGTATTTGATTCCTGGGAATCGAATGATTCTAATTCGATATGCAACTTTGCAGGAATTACGTGTAATTCGGATCGTTTTGTCAAAGAAATCGAGCTCTCCAATCAGCGTCTCACCGGTACGGTTCCCGCGGGCGACATATGCGAGCTTAAATCACTGGAGAAGCTCTCTCTCGGATACAATTCGTTGAGCGGGCCAGTATCGAAAGATTTAAACAACTGCGTTTCGTTGAAGTATTTGGATCTCGGCAACAACTTTTTCTCTGGGCCGGTGCCGGAAATTTCATCGCTCAGCCGTTTGAATTACTTGTACATGAACGGCAGTGGATTTTCCGGCGTTTTCCCGTGGAGTTCGCTGGAGAACATGACGGGTCTTATGGTGTTGAGCCTCGGAGACAACCCGTTCGATCGGTCTCCGTTTCCGAAACAGGTGGTGAAACTCAATCGCTTGTTCTGGCTTTACTTATCGAATTGTAGCATCGAGGGTCAAATTCCACCCGAAATTGGGAATCTCCTTGAGCTTATTGACTTGGAATTGGCCACGAATTTTTTGTCCGGCGAGATCCCGCCGCAGATTACGAATCTCCGGAAGCTATGGCAGCTCGAGCTCTACGACAACGAACTGACCGGAAAAATTCCTGCTGGGTTCGGCAACCTCACGAGTCTCGAGTTGTTCGACGCTTCGCACAATCATCTGGAAGGTGATCTCTCGGAACTCAAATCCTTGAATAATTTGATGAGTTTACAGTTGTTGGAGAATGAGTTTTCCGGTGAGGTGCCGGCGGAGTTCGGGGAGTTCAAAAAGCTTGTGAACTTGTCCCTTTACACCAATAAACTAACAGGCCCACTTCCCCCGAAGCTGGGTTCGTGGTCGAACTTCAACTTCATCGACGTTTCGGAGAATTTTCTCACCGGCCCAATTCCACCGGACATGTGCAAGATGGGGACGATGACTGAGCTTCTGATTCTTCAGAACAACTTCACCGGCGAAATTCCGGCGAGCTATGCGGACTGCAAGACGCTGACGCGGTTTCGGGTTAACAAGAACATGCTATCCGGCGTGGTTCCTAGTGGAATTTGGGGATTACCGAACGTTAATATTATCGATGTTGGATTCAATGACTTTGAAGGACCCATTACTTCCGACATAAAAAATGCCAAGGCTATGGGAAAATTAGTCCTGGCGAATAATCGGTTTTCCGGCGAACTTCCACCGGAGATTTCCGGTGCTTCCGCGTTGGTTTCGATTGACTTGAGTAACAATCAGCTCTCCGGCGAGATTCCCCGGACAATTGGTGAAATTAAGCGACTGAGCAGCATCTATTTGCAAAATAATAAGTTCTCCGGTTCGATACCGGATTCTTTAAACTCTTGTGCTTCTCTCAGCGACATAAACATGGCGAAGAATTCTCTTTCCGGTAAAATTCCGTCGTCTCTTGGGTTATTACCGACTCTGAATTCTTTAAATTTGTCGGAGAATAAAATCTCCGGTGATATCCCTGTGAGCTTATCGTCTCTAAGGCTTAGTCTTCTCGATTTATCAAACAACCGATTGACGGGCCCAGTACCGGAGTCTCTCTCAATCGAAGCTTACAACGGCAGCTTTAACGGAAACGGCGGTCTTTGCAGTCAGAAAGTGAAGTATTTCCGGCGATGTACGTCGCAACCCCGCATGCCGAAGTCGCTCCACACGTTTCTAATTTGCGCCGCGGTAGGTTTAATGGCTATCCTCGGCTTAACCGCTTGTTGCTTGTATTCCAAGAACACCCAAAAAGACGGCGAACGTTCACTGAAAGATGATTCATGGAACGTGAAGTCTTTCCATATCCTCACTTTCACGGAAGATGACATAATCGACGGGATCAAACAAGAAAATCTCATCGGAAAAGGAGGCTCCGGCAATGTGTACAGAATATCGCTCCCGAACGGTGTAGACCTCGCCGTGAAACACATCTGGAACTCCGAATTGGGCGGCCGGAGAAAGTCCCGCAGCACGACTCCGATGCTGAATAAACAAGGCGGGAAGTCGTCGGAATTCGATGCCGAGGTTGACGCCCTCAGCTCGATCCGGCATGTGAACGTCGTGAAACTCTACTGCAGCATCACGAGCGAGGATTCCAGCCTGCTGGTCTGCGAGTTCTTGCCCAACGGGAGCTTGTGGGATCGACTGCACAGTTGCCGGAAAATGGCGATGGATTGGGACGCTAGGTACGAGATAGCTGTCGGAGCGGCGAAGGGGTTGGAGTATCTCCACCACGGTTGTGATCGGCCGGTGATTCACCGGGATGTCAAGTCCAGCAACATTTTGTTGGACGATGACTTGAAGCCCCGGATTGCTGATTTCGGGCTGGCGAAGATTATCCGGCCGGATCCCGGCAAGGATTCCACCCATGTGATTGCAGGAACCCATGGATATATTGCCCCAGGTAAGATTTTTCATCATCCATTTCGTTTTATTTTTATTACACAAACATTTATGTAAATTCATAGAATATATATATATATAAATGAATAATTTAAATCACATTATAACAACTTTTCTTGATTTAAATTTGTACAGAATATGGATACACTTACAAAGTGAACGAGAAGAGTGATGTTTATAGTTTCGGGGTGGTACTGATGGAGTTGGTGACTGGAAAAAGGCCGATCGAGCCTGAGTACGGAGAGAACAAGGACATTGTGAATTGGGTAAGCAGCAAGCTCAAGACAAGAGAGACCATTTTGAGTATGGTCGACTCTGCGATCCCAGAAATTTACAGTGAAGAGGCTATCAAGGTTTTGAAAATCGCCATTCTTTGCACTGCGAAGCTTCCAGCTCTAAGGCCAACAATGAGAACGGTGGTTAAGATGCTAGAGGATGCCGAGCCAGGTAAACTTGTTGGCAAAAACGGGAACAATAAGAAGTTGGAGTTCAGAGACAATTGATGATCAGTTTGATCAGTACCAGTATTTTTGTATATTTTGAGAATTTAATCGCCCTGTAACATATCAGCTAGTCATAGTTGCAAAAATATGATCTAGTTTAAGAAAAATATTGAGTTTTTGTAACATAATGTTTGTAAGTTGAATTAAAATGAGACAAACTGTCTCATACAATCGTAAGCTTGAATAAATCATTACTACCTAAGTGTTGGGTTTATCCCATATCAGTTGTGGAAGAAGTTGGCGGTCAGATTATAAGTATGAAAAAATACTCACCTCATGAATTAATTTTTGAAATTAAGAGAGGACCACGACCATTCTACAACCTGTATTAGATTCCCATTCACCATGCAAATGGTACTATAACATGACTTAAAAAGAGTTAAATGATATGATACACACATGCAAACAATTATGATGAATTCAGTTATTGTCAAAGCTTGATATAACAGAGGCTTGGCTTGATTGATTGTTGAATGTTCTTCTATGGTTGGTCAGCCACTATTGACAAAACTTGTGACTTTAATTTACACCCAAAATTCTCCATAGTACGTGAGGATAAAAAATATTTCAAAACCCCTTTATATTTATATTTGAAGGACAAAAAAAAAAAAAAAAAAAGGTTTGTTTGGGTGAAAAAAAATGGTAGATGCAAATATGAAGAAAGAAAATACGATTGAAAAAATTTCAAAAAAAATAAAAAATACTTATTTGATATAGAAGAAAAAAATGCACAATTTCCTAAGAAAGTTTTTATCTCCATCAAATTAAGGAGGAAATGGAGGATGATGAGGGAAAGTTCTTAAAAAAGACACTCGAATTACGTTTGTTTTTTTGGTACAATAGAAACAAAAAACTAAATTAGTCATATCTTTCGGGGTTAAACAAAATTTTGAACTCCTCTTCTCTCTCATTTCCTAGGTTTGCTAGGAAATCCGCACATCGATTCCTCTCTCTCTTGTGATTAGGTGAGTGATGAATCTCTTCTCCCTCATTATTTGCTTGCAATCTTGTATCCAGTTTCTGAAAATTGTGATTGCTTTAGCATTCCCTGGTGATGGGTTTTACCACCTCGGCAACATTTGTTTCTATGATGATTCTCAAGTAGCCTCCATCAGCAATTTTGGTAATTCCTTTATGCAATCCTCGAATTTCTGCCTTTAAGCCAGTGCACTATAGGAGATATCCGCAAAATCCAACTTACCATGCTCCAAGATGGTGCCGCAACGGTCCACCAAATCCACATTATCCAATCGATCCTTTCGTACAACCATTTGTGTTTAATTTGAAAAAACCTATATTTGAAGGAAAAATATTAGAAGTGAATGGATCAAAAAATACTTGGGAATTCTGGATTGGGCAGAATGCTTACATCATATCTTTTTGGTATTCAAGATATTACGTTAATTATCAAGAAGGGATCATGAGAATCTCTTTCAATTACTTCTTTATTTATGTCCTTCTAGATTTTTCACAGTATAGCCACAAAAAGATAGGAAAAATGAGTTGAAGAGTCCTTCCCTTTTATTTGGCCTCTAATCCATCCCAGCAACTCCCCATCTAAGAATCTCCAAAACTATTCAATACTTAGGAAATGAGCCTAGATTCTTTTAACTTTATAGTAGGTCCACAATACATGATCTATTGTTTCTCTATAAATTGCACCTGGGACACATGGCCGATACATCCTCGGACCATTGGACTCTGAATTTATTTGTAACGAGTTTCTTATGAAACGCCAACCACATAAAGAATTTTAAATTTTGGGGGATCTTTAGTTTTCATAACTAGTTCCATTGCTGATCATTCATTAAAAAATTGTTCCTTACTAGCTAGGGTGTAAGTCAATTTTAAATTAAAAAATCCCCGAAGCTTCAGGGTTCCAAGTCGGTAAGTTCTCTTGGAAATATAGGGGGGATTCGACTTCAAAATCTCAACTTTATGAGAATCCGAGATAATATGGAGAACGGAGAAGAAAAACCAATTTCTATCATCATCTATAACGTTCAAAATTTTTATGTTCCACTTGGTATTGGTTTCCACCAGTGGCCTTTCTTCACACCACCAATCGGTTCATAGATTGATTTTAACTCCTTCATAATGGAATCTTTAATTTATTTTGTAATATATCACGGTAAAATAGTAAATTAGATAAGTGATTTATTTTTAATCTTTTTTTTTATTATTATTAACCAAACATGAAATCATGTGTTCTCTCCTTCTTACATTCTTCTAACCAAACAATTGTAAGGAAGATAGATAATTTAAAGAAGATATTTATTTTTTTCACACAGTAACCAAACATTAAAAAAAAAAAAAAAAAACTCTCTTTATGCTCTGGAGAAAGTGCAAAATTAACCATTTATATTAAAGTAGAGCTCATTGTTATAATTGGGCCTACATCCTTTGAATGAAGAGAGTTTTGGGCTTTAAACCACACATACGGTCTACTATCACCATCAGGCCCATTTAATGGGTTTCAGAAATTGGGCTTTACTTTTCTTTGAAGCAACATAAATTAGCTTTATGAAGCCCACACTTTGTCCGACTAAACTCTCATTCCGATGGATGATTAGGCAGGCGAGTTATACATATTAATTATTATTATTATTATTATTATTATTATTATTTTGTACCAGTTACAAGGTTTATGCCATGATCTATTTTTTCATATTTTTTAATAATAAGCCCAAATTATTTTGTCCAAATAATGCATATGCTATTTTATTGCCTTTTAAACCGTAGTCGATTGAAATCGAATTAAATTTTTATGACTTTTTTATGTGAGTACCATAGGATGAAAAATGACAATATTTTTTTTTTAATAAATTTGATGAAAAAAAAAGAGAGATATTTTTAACAAAATAAGTTTTGTGCGTTAGCTATAAAAGACTCAAAAAATTTGAATTTTACGGGCTAAAATGGTGGAATTTTGGACAAAAGTCCCTTTTAATTAGGATTTAATTTTTTTTTACACCCTTATATTCTAATCTTATTTTATTCGTTCTCTTTACTTTAAAAACTCACACTTCACCGCATTATACTCTTAACTAAAAGGACAAAATTATTATTATGCTAAAAAAATATAAAATAACTTTATATTTTGTTTATTTTTTCTCAATTTAAATTTTATGTTTAAAGGTAATAGAAAGGATATGTTTACATTTTAACTCTTTCACTCACTTTTATTTTTGTCATAGCGGAATAAGGAAAAA